>JADANN010000256.1:37500-3030000 GCA_018806985.1 Angiostrongylus vasorum
TAGATATTTGCAGTACTTCTTCGTTTTAACCCCTACAAAAGACCAGCATAGAAAAGTAGCAACAGCAGTGAACTCTATTGTGTTCTGCCACGTGGAACGTGTAAATTCCGTGCCCACGGCTCCAAACTCCGAACTTGTGCAGTTAAATACATATATAAATACTTCTACAGTAACAAAATTATAACAGTAATGAACACAACATAACGAATAGTTGGTCAGCTTTAAATTAATGGGTTAGGGACGTTAGACTTTTGTGAATAGGAAAAACATATAGTACGATGGTCAGATTTTGATCTGGGAGGATAAAAAGGACAAGATTCTCGGCGTTGATCAATCACAAGGGGATACGCCATGCATTCGACTTCACGAAGCGTCGTTAGAGATGACTGAATGAATACCTGTCCTACACAATAATTGCGGTGGCTTACCGATGTATCGAGTCAGTCAGGATCCTACCAGGCAGGTCTGGTACCAATCTGCAGAAAACGGAATGATGGAGGGCTTGGTGACCCTGAGACGTGGGATCGAGCCTATATAAGTTGCAATGCGCCTCGAAATTCTGCTCTACACCCGGTCGCTTTTTTTGGCTTTGCAAATGAAAAAAAATAAAAATACGTTGTAGAATGTGAACCCAGTAACGATCCATGCGGAGCAGTACAGAAAACGAAAATGGATCAAACGTAAGTGAGAAGTTTATTCAAACATCGTCGCGTCTTCAGCATATTATACACTCTAGAAAGTGAGGAGTGCTCAAAATGAGCTTGGACCATCAATAACACGGTTTCCTCGCGCTACGGAAGACCACACACGAACGGGCCCTTGCCACGAAGCGTTCACTCTCTCGGTGTTTTTGTGCGCGAAAAGGGGTCCAGCAGCCAGCGATCAGCCGGTATCGATCGACGACCACCCAGCGCGCATGGTGGCTGCGTCGTAGCGTGCGTCGACGACGTCGGCCCTCTCCGTAGCTTCTCCGTCCAGTGGTTTTCGTCCAGTAGTTGTCCTATACTGAAATAATGAGAATTTGCTATTTTGTAAGGTACACGTGGTGATTCAGTACCATTGTCTTAATTGATAGACCACTGGAAATCAGTGTCTCATGGTCCATCATGGTCCAGTTTTTTCAAAGAAAAGCCGGACTTCAGCTGCTGCCAACTTCTCCTTTTTTCTCGTGATATCTACTAAACTACCCATTTGTATTAGCATCGTCGTCTCTCGTCGTCTCTGTGGGGATCGCTCTGTTCCCGGCCGGTTCTCATCCTCGAAAACGCTTATTTTGCTGTCTATTCAATTTTTTTCCTAGTGTATTCTTGAGAGTCGCAGTCTATACCAGTTTTCATCACTGTTATACGACTCGATTTTCTTTTCGTCCACAATTCCAAACTCCAAAAACGATGAAGCATCGAGTATCAACAGCGACGGTCCTCATTGGTGGTTCCGCGCCTTGAACAGTGAAGTTGTGTGGCACTTTTCCTATCCGAAAACGTTAATACAACAACTGTCAGCACCTCGACATTCTCTTCATTCCATCGCAAGCAAAGCGGCTAAGCTTCTTGCTGGATAGCGACGATGCAACTGCGAGCCTAAGGGCACTCTTAGTGGAGCTTCCACATTTCAATTCGAACTCCTCCACGTGGGTTGCACTACTTTAAGCAGGAAATTATATATACTTGTTAGGAATGTTCACCTATCATGAGCTGGATTCCATAATGAGGCTTTTTTCTGGTGCGATTCCTTCCGCGATTGTCCAGAAACACCCGCTCTCAAAGAGCTCTGACATGGGTTTACGCTGAGAAATGATATTATATCTGCCTTTGATATTTGTTCTATTAACTATTGACGTGACACGATGCTTTCACATGAAGGCCTCACAGATTCGAATATCGGAGGCCTCAAAGGCCGCATATGAAAAAATATTTATGTAAGTCTGTCATTTCTATGAAGTGGTTTTCATTACGCTTAATTTTTGCTCGCCGCAATAGTAACAGAAAGCTGTTTTCTCATACCTTATCTGTATTTATGGGAGCTGTAGTGATTCGCTTAAAAAAAAAAGCATAAAGCTCTCGGCGTTGATCAATCCCCTAGGGATGCGCCATGCATTCGACTTCATTATGCATCGTTGGAGGTGAGTGAGTGCATATCTGGGGTTTACAATGGCTCGCGGTGACCTAGTGTGGTCTGCCGATGTATCGAGCCAATGCTGCTATCCTCCCAGACAAGTTTAATACCAATTTACCGACCCCAGAGGGATGGAAATCTTGGTGGACCGTGAGGCCACGGGCGCCGAAGTCGATCCCATATGTATAGCAGGGCACCCGCGACCACTACGCCACACGTGCCCTTCATGATTCAATTTAAGAACCAATTACTGCTACGCTTAGGTGTTCCAGATCTTAAAACGCGATATTAATCAATACATTTTTTAAGAGATCATGTGTTATTGTTTGCATTTTGAGACCTCGATAAAAGTATTTGTATTTCATTTGAGTCCTTTAATGTACAATATACGTTCGTTGTTTCATGAGCGCATTATATGGACTATAATAAAGTTTTTTCTCGGACACCAAACTACCATCACCCAATGTATGGGTGACCCAGCCGGTGGTGGAAATGCTATGATGTACGTTTCGTCCCATAGCTGAGTAAATCAGTCTCTTCCGTGTGGCGAAGCATTCCATCCCAGTCGATCCTGTGCACTACTGTCGTGCACACCGCTTGACTCGACTCGTCGATGCTCTGGAGAAGGTGAAGGCGCCGAGGAAAAAAGTACCGTAGACCCCAAAACATATCCCGTTTCTGAAATGCAGCATTCCTCTACTAACTAACTTTTTGTTTTAAACTGAGTTCATTCCTTCGGTATATAAAGCAGTTTCGAGATTAGTTGGGCTGTATGCGATCAGCGAGGTAAATAAAAGCGTGGTGTAAGGATGAATGGTCTGCTGACGGTTACCATAGACATGAAAAACTTCTACTCCACAAATTCTAAAGGAGTTAAATGTTGTGCCGTACTGAGAAGCGGTGAGAGGTTAAGGTGCAATTAAAAAAGTGAATTAGTGTTTGAACGAGAAAAAGAAATTTGTTGAAATGTGGATCAGCCTTGTATCATGCATTTCATCACTCATTGTTATTGTGCTGAAATCTCTGCTGAACAAGAAAACGAAGCATTCATATTCCATTGCCGAGGTTAATAGAAAGTCGATCCTGGGAACCATTGTTATTGTTTTGAAGCATTACCTGCCGTCCGTTATAGCGCCACTAACTTCGATTGTTTTCCCATAATTTGAGCTGTTATAAACTGAGATGTGATTTGCAAAACTTCGGATCGCAGGTGTCTGCGGTGGGGAACGAACACGCTATAAACGCTATTAGCCTTTACGGGGCTAAAGCATTCACCATCACACCATGCGGGTCCTTCGTTTCGCTTTTCTCTCAGCATTGTTCTTGACCTACAGGCGCTATCAGTAATCACCTGTCAACGGGGTGGATCTGGGAAGTAGAAAGTCGACCCTTTAAACGTTAGACCTTGGAAAGGGTAATAGCGTTTTCGGTCCCACCATAGACACCTGCGGTCCGGAGTTTTGCAAATATTTCAGCTTCATTGTGGTTGTACTTCACATAATACACTGCCGTGAAAATCTGTGCTAGGTAGTAAATAAAAAGTTGATAGTGAGATGTGACTTGTTGGAAAAACCCACCACCTGATAAGTCCTTAAAAAATGTAAGTTTATGAAAATCTTTCGCATTATTTTTTTAGTGAATAGGTCACTACGCCGACATGAAGCCGATCGCAAAGGATTTTTCAGCTTACACGTGGTGAAAGGATCCTGTGTAGCTCAGCAGTGAGATATGCCCTGTGAGATCGTTCGCTGATCGTTCGATCCCTCGTCCCACGCATACCAAGACTTCCATCCCTCCGGGGTCGGCAGATTGCTACCAGACTTGTCTGGGAGGATAGCAGCACTAACTTGAGACATAAGCAGGCCACCGCAAGTGTAGGCCAGATATGCGTTCAATTAGCTCTAACAGTGCTTGGTGAACTTGAATGCCTGGCGTACCCCTCAGGGATGGATCAACAGCGAGAGCGTCATCCTTTTTGTGCTTCACATGAGATGGCATTTTGGGCTCAGAACTTGCTTTGTTTGAGTGAAAATGATTCATCGTTCGCTAATTATGCCGAGTAAATGAAAATCACTTAAACAAAAGCGTCATTTAAAATGTCTTTACTTCCATTCAAATTCTTCAGTTGAGACGTGTCAGGAGAAGAAAAGACACGAATATACTGTTGACGACTATCTAGAATGGGAGCACAATGAATTCCTGCGGCATCTTCGAATAGCGTGAGTTCTCGAATTATGAGGTTTCTGATTTTTTCCAGTAGTAGAGTGCAAAACAGATCCCTTGGTCTTGCTTTGAATTTCTTCACATGAGCATATCTTTATTTAATAAATTTTCAACCATTTATTATTCAGCGAAGGTCTGACACATTGCCAACCATGTGTATTGATTGAAATGAAATGGCCAAAAAAAATTCGACTTTTTAGTTTTAAAGGCGTTCGCTTTAGTCCTATCGAACTTTGGTTATATCGTGTTATAGTGACTATACGCTAACTGAAGTTGATGCTTTTTTTGAAGCCCAGTTATTAGTAAGTATCGCGGCAGAGCCAAGAGCGCTAGCCATTTACGGAAAAGAAATCTTAAAATGATGAAGAAGATAGTGGAAAAGCGTCCATATGAAAAGGATCTAGCATTCCACATGGCCGTCGAAGCAGTGGAAACGAGGAGGCAGTTCTGCTCCGCGACATGAGTCAGCAAGCAGGCTTTACTGGTACACCTCTCTGGCAAAAATATGCGTTTCTACCCATTCTTTCACAGAAGAACAATGGACATCTGTAGTCCACAAATCGTTTCCTTTTCGTCGAGGCTCGTACTTTTAACATCGAAATGAGCGGGACTTTGTTCAGAGGGACAACATGGTGTCTGCCGATGTTTCGTCGAATAATTATGGACAGAAGACGCGCTTCCGTGAGGAACTTTAAAATAAGTTTAGCGTTGTAGAAGAATCGTTCTAGCTGCTGGATCGGAATCTGTAATCTTCTCAAGTAATGAGCTCACCAAGAACTCTAGTTGTCGACATTTCTTGAGAAACACATACAGTTGCGAATGTGTTAGCGATAAATTACTTTTTATCACAGAAATCTTATATTTCGGTGAATAATTAACCACTTGCTGTAACCATCATCTTTACAGATTACTTCCGGAAACAGTAGATGGCGACTTCAGAACCGCATTGGTTAGTGGTGTAGCGGATATTGTGCCTAGTCTATTCACAGTACCAGTACGGCCAAGTGGTCACTGTCGTCGACGTAATGCCACAATGGATGTCGAAGAACGGGTTCATGTGTACACAACTTTCGAAGATCTCTTAATAGACCTGTTAGTTCGTCGCTATCGTTTACCACAATTACATTTATGAAGCGAAGGTTAAGCCGTACAAAAGATCACATCTATAAAGACTGTATAGAATTAATCTTTGCCGTATTTTCATGGAGTCATTATCATAGCATTTGTCTTCGGGTTGCAAATTAGACAGTATTTTGCCGAATTACAAATGAAATTAATGCTTTTTCAGAGTGTTGTCCTCGAAAATTGCTGAAGGAGCTTTAGGTCCGTCGTAGCAGCCATTTCAAACGCCACCGCAACGTCACTACGTCAGATCACAGCACCAAATGTTCTTCCGTATCTTCATTTATTTCTTGACTTTTATATCTGGCACTCCTTCAATTGAGCTTGTATGGAGAAATTAGCTTCTCCCTACAGATTGTGACTTAGTGTCGATTAAGTGCTACTTTCTCAGCCTAATATTGCCAAATAACACTGATTCTTTCTTAAGTTATTGGTTAGGATTTCCATATAATTCAAAACTCGGAAGTTCTGAAAATCCTTTCAGGAATTTAAGTCGCATAACGAATTTCTTTGGCCTAATCGATTCACCACTTCCTTGCATTCTTTTGGAATACGGTAATATGGAATAACAAATACCTCTTACGTCAAACTACCACTTTTTTCACTGCCCACTATTTTTTTGCTGCATGTGCTGAAGGAAGAAGTTCCAAAAGCGTAGTAGCATGCTATGTTTGTTAAAAACGGGAGTCCTTCTAGTAGTGCTTGGGTAAATGTTATCAGTCTATGTGTTTATTTTCTATCTTCTGACTTCTATGGGATGCTCCTAGTCTACGTCCGGTGTTAATTCTGTTTGGGTTTCATGTTAAATATATTTGTTAAATATATTTTTTGAACATGTTCTGGAAAAATATGACTGGACATTTACGAAAGATGGCCTCGTTGGCCAAGACAACTGGAACTTCGGTTGAATAGCAAACATACTAAGCCAATTGAAGACAAACTTCAACCCTCTTTTTGGAACACTGGCCATGTAATATGTGAACACCTTCCTTTTCAAACTTTCCAAATAATTTAAAATTTACTAGTAATCAATTCATAGTCTAATACTAATTTTACGCAATGTCCTCAACATGTGCAGACAGAGGTATTACGTTTCACGCTCACAATGAACAGAAGAACTGTTTGGTTATGGTCTTGAAACAATCCCGTTTACGTAAAAAAAAAAAGAAAAAAACACGAAGAGAGATAAACGAACAAAAGGCACATAAGACAAAATATCCTAATAGATAAATGTGATGCAAAATTGGTGTCTAACTCGAGAAATGTGTTAGAGCTTGAAGAAAGCCTACTCCTTGACTGGAGCCTTCTCGGTCTCGAAGGGAGCTGCAAGTCGTAGTGCACCACAATCGGCAATTACGACGTCCTCTTTAGGTCGGTCTCCTGGCTGTAAAAAAACTATCAGGCTGATTGTTGAGGTGAAGGTTGAGGTGCACCACGGACTATATCAGTTCTATGCGATACGTATTATTTTCGATTGTTTCTTTTGTTGTCAAAAGATTTTTCGCAATATTCTCAACATTGTAGTTTGCTTAAGACAAATGTTATAATCAGTGCGGTCGGAAAAATCCTGCTATCTACAAATAGAGGACTACACAAAATGACAATAATAACTTGTTTACCTAACGGCAAATTGGTAACAGACTTGTCAGTGCGGACAGCAACACCAGTTCGATTCGTCGCTAGGCCACCGCGAGTCGTTGTAAAGACCAGATATGCATTCAGTCACTACTAGCGATGCTTAATGCAGTCTAATGCATGGCGCATCCCTCAGGGACTGATCAACGCAGAGAGCTTCATTCATAATCCTTTATCCTTACCAGCTGAATCAAGTGGGTAATTGCAGTTCATGTTATGCTACAATGGATCTTGAAGAATGCGTGCATGTGTATACAACTTTTGAAGATTTTTTAATAGATTTTTAGCCACAAAAAGTAGGAAGATGTTGGCGATAACAATGATAGCCCACGGCGAACCATCAGGCGCGGTGCCATGTCTTTGTTTTAGAAAAGTAGACAAGTCATAAATGTTTTCAAATAAAACTATAAGTAGACAAGGGTGAACCAAACTCAAAAATGAGTAAACGTAGGCAGAAATACGATGATGTAATGAAATGTGTTATACCCACAGTGGTTTCCGTGTTTTCAATCTTGCGAACGACGCTCATCCCTTCGAGAACCTTCCCAAAGACGACGTGACGTCCGTCGAGCCACGACGGTTTAACCTAAACAAAAACATCACCAATCCTCTGTGCCATTGTGCATACCAACTGGATCGCTCTATTAATTCCTCCTTTAAAACATATACGACTTGAAAGCCGAGAGCTCTCACTCTTCGCGCAAACAGCGGGTCCAGGAACTCAACAGTGATGGTGCTTGCAAAAGCCTATTTTCATAAATGAAAACATAGATACTCCATGAACTTACGGTGCAGATGAAGAACTGAGATCCATTCGAGTCACTGCCAGAGTTGGCCATCGAAACCCACCCAGGTCCATAATGTTGAAGGTCAAAATTTTCATCGTCGAATCGATCACCATATATCGACTTACCACCTGTACCATCTCCACGAGTGAAATCTCCTCCTGAAGGAAAAAACGAAAAACTACGTAAGAACATGGTGTCGAGATTCGGTTGTATTGATGTGGAAGGAACATTGAATACCTTAACGTGTAACAATACCTTGGATCATAAAGTCTTTAATCACTCGATGGAACTTGCTGCCTTTATATCCAAATCCCTTTGCTCCAGTTGCAAGCTTGTAGAAATTCTCGACAGTGATCGGAACGACGTCGCCGAACAATCCAATAACAATACGACCAGCCTCAAAACGACCAATATTGTTATGTTTCATTCAACTTTTATTTACTACCCATTTTTATTTTCACGTGAAGTGTTCTACGTGCAATACAATTACAAGGACGCCAACATATCAGCAAAACTAAGAACCACAGGGGCACTTCTAACCCGCGATTACCATCTCCAGGGGTAAACTAAGGTCTAATTACCAGGTAAGAGAAAGGCAAAGTAAAGGTCTCAGGGGCGCAGTGGATAACATGTGAGCCCCCGGAGAGGGTAATCGCGAGTTCGAAGCATCACCTGGTGATCCCAGTTTTGCTCGTATCTTAGCATCGTTGTGGTTGCATTTCACGAAACATGAAGACAATTCCGTTAATGTAGAATTTAAAGGAAACTGATAAAAAGTAACCACAGTGTGCTGTTAGCAATCACCCGTCAACGGGAATGATCTGGGGAGAAGAAATCGACATTGAACCCACTTAAGCTGAAGCTGTAGTTGAAATCTCAATGTTTCACTAATCACAGGATTGTAGCATTTCTTCTACGGGATACATTTTTGAGGAAGCGTCAACGGCGACAAAAACTGTTAAGGAACCATGGGGATACTTCAAATATAGTTACGAAATGTCAAGACACGTTGCCAAGTTGCCAATGTGTCAAAAAATCTTTGCATAGCTATCAATTATGCGTTTCAAAGAAAACTATCGACTAAACTGGCAAATTCCCCCCTCATCGAATCCGTTTAAAATCCTTTAGTATTACTAAAACCCTTGCTCCAGTGGGCCCAGTCCCAGGATCGAAGGGTACCCCTGGGTATTCGAAGCCCCACCAAGTAACAATTTAATGGACGAACTAACCGGTCTCCCTCCAATAGTGATGTCGAAGTACACCTGTCTAGTGACTGTGACTGTGTCAGCCGCATGAGAGATCTGTAAAAAGCAAATGTATCACCAGCAAATAATGTGAAAACATAGCGATAAGCCTGAGTCAACAAAACACTCACTGAAATGAAACCGAAGAGGCCTAGAACTGCAACAGCAAACATACCCACTGAAAAGGAAACTGAAGAAACAAAAGAAACAAAGCAGTCCTACGCATCGAAGTCAAATCAAATGAATCCAAAAATAAAGGACAGGTAGGTCCTTCTATATCGATAAGGACACAATGACGCACAGCTAGATCGAATTCCGTGCAAAATGAACGGCTTCAAAAAGCTCAAACGGTGCATCGTATTTCTTTAAGCCTATCAGATGAAAATCATAAGTCTAAAAAGATGCAATAGGAACGCAGAAGAACATTTTCAATGGAAAACGACCCACAGCAGATTTTCACACGGATACCCTTGGGAGAGCGCCACGTCACCACCAGGCACTGTGGAAGTGGGCGGCGCAGTGGACGCAATGCGCCGAACGAACGGACACACCAACGACAATCTGAGAAATCGGTGGAAGCGGCAAGTCTCTCGTCAGCTCTGAAGAGCTCAAGGAATTCTGGAATTTAGCAAATAAGTTCACGTTTTATTTTTTTCCACCTTATTGTGTACGACCCATCTTCACGTCTGCTGTGCGGATCCCAGCACTTCCCACATTCGATTCGTTTCCTCGTGTCTGTCATTCACCGACGTCTCCCAACTTTCACGTCTGGTGCCGGCTGCTGCCTAAGGATTGTCGTCTTCTTAACGAATGTCGTAGAGTGCTGGTCGAATCGATTCTCCTTGGATTCCTAAGATAGGCGGGCTGGAGCGTTCCCAATTGGATTCCAGTGAATAAGTTTTTTCCGGAGAAATCCGGTACCATTTTCTTGACCCCGGATGGATGAGAGGATTGGTGAACCTAGAGGTTGGAATCCCTCTCTGCTCCTTCATTTCCTTCCTGTTGAAAAGTACTCGCTTCAGTACAAAATTGATTGTGGGTACGTATAACTAAGTTGGATAAAAAGGTGATGACTGAGAAAGATTCTTTGGTAGTAAACTTGAATTCAAACTCGAACAAATATAGAATTAGTTGAAGAATATCTTTCTTAGCAAAAAAAAGGAAACTACTGGAGAAAAGTGGTTCACTAGAAACACATAACCTCAGCGGCGAATTCAATGGACGACAACTGAGTAACGTTACAGAGCATCTTAAAAAAGTCCTTTCCGTTTTTTATTCTTAGAAAAATGTTATGCCATGGTGGATCATCGGAAGAACGTGCCGATGAGTCGGATTGGGCATGTTGGAAACAATTGTCACTGATCTGAGACGGCCAGGTCAGTGAGTTTTAAAGAAGGCTGAAATCGTCGTGAACGAAGCTTCACTATTGACGCATAGCCAATTCGTTCTACCCATTCTTTTATTTCAGTGTTCGTTTCTGCTTATAACAGCTGTTTATTTGCACATTTGAAAAGAAATCAGAGTATATTCTGCAAAGAAGTGAATAGGAAAAAAATCAATCCTATTCTCCTGAGTTTTGTCACAGACAGCAGTTCGCGTCAAATTCAAAAAGGAGTTATGGATCACGGGTGCTGCATTCTGAACTACTCATGATCGGTCCTCCAACTATCCAAGTACTGCAGAAGGGACACTTTTTTCTTCCCAATTCGGATTTGAGATCACCATCCCATCAGCGCTTCATCTGAAATTCAAGCAATCTGTACGAGCTCGTTTCCACTTTGTTAGATCATGCTGCTCAATTCATCTCTAAATCACCTCACTTAGCTTACGTGTAAGAATGCTGAGCGGCGACTGATTGAGAAGTAAGCATTTTGACTCATCGCAGACAAGCTGATGTTTTCCTCTCTTCTATTAAATTACTCTGGTGCTGCAACTCTACACTAGTGATCAGCGCCACAACTACGTCGTCCTATTCGAAACATCTCCGAAGAGTATCCCTGTTATAGCTGTGTTTTAACCATGGAATTGACAGAATTCGAGGAAAATGAAATGTTCACTCTTTTTTCACTTTATTGAACAGCCGATTAACGAGAGGAATCATTTCACTTATATGTCAAATCACTTTAACCATTTGCTTTTCTGAAGAATAACTTCAATGGTTCTTCGTAAACGTCATCACGAATTAAAGACATCTTGGGGATCTACCTGAGGCGTTTTGAACTGGAACTCATTTCTGCCTACCTGTCTAATCTCCTGAACATAGGCTTTTCTGTTAAAACATGACGCCGTTGATGTCCTGCATACAATGCATTATATGCGAAAATAACGAGTTTCCAACCTTAAATCGATATGTTCCAGCTCATATTAAACTCTGCTATTTAGAATAAAACCATTATAACTACAGCAGTACTGAGATATTCGCAAAACTTGAACCCACACCAGATCGAACCACAATTTCCCTTTTCTTGCCGTAATTTGTAATTCACATTATATCCTGTCATGAAAAAACTATGATAGGCAGAAAATAAAAAGGTCGACTGTGATTTCGACTACAGTCTCAGCTTAACTATGTTCAATGCCGATTTGTGCTCCTCAGGTCAATTCCGTTGACGGGTGATTGCTGAGGGCAACGCTAGGTAGAAAACTAGATGAGAGAAACGCAGAGCAAAGGTCTACGTGGCGCAGTGTGTAATGCGCGAGTCACTGGAAAAGGGAAGTCGTGGTTCGATCTGGCCCGGGCTCCAAGTTTTATGAATATCTCAGTATCGTTGTGGCTGTAATTCACGTCATACCCCTGCCATGAAAAATTATGTTAGGCAGAAAATAAAAGGTTAAGAAAACCATTATATTCTAAAGATCTTGCTTACAGGACAGAAATTATCTTATTCTATGAAGATGAAATTCTGTTTTTTGGAGCGCATGACACATATTCATTTTACTCCATTCTGCGTTGAGGTTCTTATTTTGAGCACGATGGAAATGAGTGGGCGGGATTTCATCCTACACGACACCATGCTGTTTTCCAGTGTATTGTTCATGTTTGCGTCTACAACGTTCTCTTTGGAAATTTTGGAAAAATCAAGCTGTGTTCTAATTTTTTCAATTCTTTGATTCTAAGTATGTATAGAATTTGAAGAATTTGAACCTGCAGTGGGCTTATTCAGCCTATCATCTCCTCTGGAAGCAAAAGTTGTTAGCACAATTGTCTAAGAACAATAATTTTCTATATGATTCAGCCAACACGAGGTTGGTAAAAAGCTTTTGAAGATAAGTTATAGTTGGATATTACTATAGAAACTTTAGATAAGATACTTTTAAGATAGTTACTTTTAAGACAAGTTAGTTAAGATACTGTCTAAGAACAGCTCATTCTTCCACGGAGAATCAGCTCAACTGACATTCAACGACGTTCGTAAAGAGGACAAAAAAATCATCAGGCAGCAGTAGAATATGCATGCAAAAATTTTCGAATACATTATTGGATGATGGATGCAATAAACCAAGTGAATCCAAAAAACTGCTGCGATCCCAAAAGTAGACGTGAATGCGGGTCGTGTGTAATACTTGATACTTGATACTTGATACTTGAATGGCCCGTCCTCACTGGCTCTGCGGGCCCCAGCATAATCTCCATTTTCGAAGATTTGCTGGTTAAGTCATTGTGGTTCCCTGGATCACGAGGTCAGCCCTAGCCAAAGTCTGCCCACAGGTCTTCATCACCACAGGCAGTCGCAGCCCTTGTGGATCAGAGGGGGATTTGCCACCTTGCGGCTTTGATACCGGGACGGTTGTGGACCCTGGTATTGGTTTACTCTTAGCTAGGCTGCCTGATGGAAACGCCGGACTCCTCAGCTTGGGGGGACCTTGCCAGGGGATAAATCCCTCGCTGTACATCGCAGTCCGACACCCAGGAACACCTCCCAGTCATGATGAGGCGGTAAATCGTTGGGAGGCGTGTGCAGCAAATAAAATACAATATATATATATATATATATATATATATATATATATATATATATACATAGGAATAACGTGGTAGAGCAAAGGGTGTTCAATAACGTAGTTTCAGCAAGTCTTCTCGTTTTTGAGAAATTATCGTCAGTTAAGGAAAAAACCCGGGATTTGTTTCTTAAGGTCATGCGATTTTAGTGGGATATTCCTGAATACAAGATAAGAACGCTAATTCTTCACTTGATATTTACGTAATCGATATAATTACTCTGTAATCTAAAAAACTATCAACTGTGCAATGATTCGCGCTGTTAAGAAACATCATGTCGAATAGTTACAGAGTGCAAATTGTATCAAACGACTTTCAAGTAGCTTTAAAACTGAAAAGAAACAGAAGTTTAAAAAAACCCAACTCCTCGACAGCAAAGGGGCAAGGTACGGTGAATCATCCCGTTCCTGTGACTAACTCCAATCTAAGAACTCAGTTCAGATTAACAACTAATTAGAATCGTGGAAAAAAAGTGACACTTATATTGAGGGAAGTACATTGTTCATTGGTTCTCAAGCTGTACTTTAAGTGGTTCGTATACGTGATATAATAGTCGGGAACAACCGGTTCCTAAAGCTACCACTCACATACCAACCGTGATAATAACGATCTTATCTGAAAATGACTTCGCAAAATTAGCAGGTCACCATATTGTACACCACACACGCTTCCTGTGGAACCTATCGCTAGTGACGAATTTGTCGCTTTCCTTCGTTTATCAGTTCCAGTTTGGATTTTGAGTTTTTCATTTTGGATGCTCGCATTGAAATGCTTGCTGATTTCAGATGAGTAGACGCTATTAAAAGTCACCGAAGCGGAATCTGTTCTCAAACTCCACCAACGCGGTTCTCTACTATCGCATTCCTGACCTGGAAAATTCAGAATTCGACCACATACCACTCCATTGAACTGGATAAGTGGTTACTTGTATACCTTCATTGGCACTTATTGTGTGGCCTTCGTTTTCAACAGTTTTCTCACACCACAAGTGACAGCTAACATTGCCAGCGAAGGTATCAGAAGCGATTTTGTTGATAATGTACATCGGAGATTATAAGATCTTTGCTTTAGTTCGTGGGCGCGTGTGGCGCAGTGGTTGGAGGCACTACTGCGACGAATCGATCTCCGCGCCCATGGCTCACCAAGTCTTCCATCCCTCTGGGGTCGGCAAGTTGGTACCAGACTTCTCTGAGAGGATAGCAGCACTGGCTCGATACATCGGTAGGCCACCGCGAGTCATTGTGAAGGGCCAGATATGCATTCATTCACTTCCAACGGTACCTAATGAAGTCGAGTGCATGGCGCATCCCTCAGAGATTGATCAACGCCGAGAGCTTTAGAGCTTTTTTTTATGCTTTAGTTCATCAGTACATCAATATTGTTAATCGCTTTGTCGTCTTGCTGTTTGTTAGAAACTACATTGCGATTAAGTTGGCGTATTTGGAATTAGACAAGTGGAATTCTGATTTGTTGATCGAACTACCTTTCTTGTTGACTCCATTAACAATTATTGTTAGAATTCATGTCATCTTCGGAGACAGATGCTCTGACGATGTTTTGGAGGTCGAATAACAACGGACCATACTCGTTGACCCATGCGATGCCCACCCCACCCTGACTGTTTTATCCCGTGCTGCTCATAACGGACTTATGACCACCTCTGATGAAGCATTCTTTTTCAAGAGAACTATTCACTTCATGTGAACATCTCGCTCGGTTCATTCAAATTTAAGAGAATGCGTTCCAGTGTTCTACGTTGTCACAAAGGCCTTACCAATTATCAAGTCTCGTAACGGCGACCACTTTGTTTTCATTGATTTCATTCATTCATTCGTTTGTCAGGCTCATATTTTCAACTCTGTTATCTGGTGTAAATCCACTGAGAATGTTCCTTTACCTAAGCCTATCAATCTGGAATGTTGTCGAGATGTTTGCAGGCAATAGAATTTGCGGCGGTTTATCTACGAGCGCGCATACTGATCTTCTCATCTCAGTCATGAAAGTTCCTAAACTACCACTTCATCGTTCTATTTACTGTTAATGGTCCTCTAAGAAAATGCAGAGGTGTTTGTATAATTCCAAAAGCAGATCATCAATAAACTTTAGCCCCAATGAAGGGTTCCCTTCAGTAACCCCGCGTGAGCTTAGCAGTGCAACAAAACACTCGGATTTCTCTGTTTAAATCTGTACTGTACAGCACTTATCAGCTTGTTCAATGCTGAATACTAGAAAAAAAGAAATGACAAACTTATCAGTCGGATGCAAAACTACTCACATAACTTTTTTTATTGATAAAGCGAATATTCAAAAGTGAATCAATCTATGATGGAGGTACCGATTTTAACTACTCAAGGCACCAACTAGTATAGTATCGACACGTATTCGTTCATTGGTAAACTAATATAAGGTTGAGAAAGAACTTTATTCAGCTAGTGTTTCGACGCCATCGCCTTCCTCAGAGACGGATAGATCCGAGTCGATTGTCTAGGGGTTCCTCCGTCTTCCGTTTATGATCCTATAAAAACGAGTCTTTTTCGGTGGAGCACCGCTCGATGGTTGCTGTTGATTTTGACCATCCGTTGATAATCGTTTGTATTTCTCGGGCCAACCCATCCTGCAACAGTCGGTATCCTTATGCCAAATAGTATTCCGCAACAATTCTTCCAGTCAATGGAAGCAATGTTCAACTGAAAATATACAAATTCCCTGGGAATACGTCGTTATAATAGGTTCAGCATTCTAGCGTGGGATTTCATAAACGATCGAAAATAAAAGGTGAAATAGCAATCTATCCAGCCGTAATTTAGCTTTGCTAAATGTTGCTTATTTGCTTTTACTCTGTATCTTTCACTATCTGTTGAGGTGGTTGAAGTTCTACGGACCGTCACCACCTAAGAAGTTTCCGCGTAAATGAATCAGTAAAGCCTGCGATCATAATTTTTTGAGGAATATGCTGTTGAATAAAGCCAGTGACCAAAGAACTGGACTTCGATAGACTTTTCATCGGCAGTGACCAGGAATATCTTGATTGTGACGACACTGATTACACCAAGGTTGAAGCACCTCTTGCATTCCTCGTCTCTGAGTATCCGGAAAATGAAACGCGCGATGAGGTCGAAGTTGCTGATAATGGGCTGTGCAGTGAGTGGTCAGACAACGTAGCTTTTAATGGTAGCCTTTCGCTTTCCGAGAACAACGAGTCTGCTGTGAACAACCGGTCTGTGTTTGGATGTAATGAACTCATTCATTTACCGAACCGATACATGGACTTATGCTTCTAGTCATCCAAATGTGTATGGAGAACCTCTACTGTGATACACGAAATTTCTACTGTGAGAGTTTTCAGAAAATCCCAACAACCTCTCACCTGTCACCTGTCACGGCGCAATACAGAAAAAGAAAATGGGTCAAGTTTAACTCAGAAGTCTCTTCAAACATTATCACGCCTTCAGAATATTAGCAGTACACTTTAGAAAATGAGCAGTGATCAGAATGACCTCGGACCATCCAGAACACGGTCCCCTCGCACTACGAAAGACCACACACGAACGGCTCCCTAGCCATGAACCGCATGTGATCTCTGACTTTCGCGTTTTTGTGCGCGAACAGGAGTCCAGCAGCCAGCAACCAGCTGGTATCGATCGACGACCACCCAGCGCGCATGGTGGCCGCGTCGTAGCGTGCGTCGACGACGTCGGCCCTCTCCGTAGCTTCTCCGTCCAGTGGTTTTCGTCCAGTAGTTGTCCTATACTGAAATAATGAGAATTTGCTATTTTGTAAGGTACACGTGGTGATTCAGTACCATTGTCTTAATTGATAGACCACTGGAAATCAGTGTCTCGTGGTCCATCATGGTCCAGTTTTTTCAAAGAAAAGCCGGACTTCAGCTGCTGCCAACTTCTCCTTTTTTCTCGCGATATCTACTAAACTACCCCTTTGTATTAGCATCGTCGTCTCTCGTCGCCTCTGTGGGGATCGCTCTGTTCCCGGCCGGTTCTCATTCTCGAAAACGCTTATTTTGCTGTCTATTCAATTTTTTTCCTAGTGTATTCTTGAGAGTTGCAGTCTATACCAGTTTTCATCACTGTTATACGACTCGATTTTCTTTTCGTCCACAATTCCAAACTCCAAAAACGATGAAGCATCGAGTATCAACAGCGACGGTCCTCATTGGTGGTTCCGCGCCTTGAACAGTGAAGTTGTGTGGCACTTTTCCTATCCGAAAACGTTAATACAACAACTGTCAGCACCTCGACTTTTTCTTCATTCCATCGCAAGCAAAGCGGCTAAGCTTCTTGTTGGATAGCGACGATGCAACTGCGAGCCTAAGGGCACTCTTAGTGGAGCTTCCACATTTCAATTCGAACTCCTCCACGTGGGTTGCACTACTTTAAGCAGGAAATTATATATACTTGTTAGGAATGTTCACCTATCATGAGCTGGATTCCATAATGAGGCTTTTTTCTGGTGCGATTCCTTCCGCGATTGTCCAGGTAAATGTCAACGCGTCGCTTAATTACAGGCTTTTTTTCTGTTTTCTTTCAGAAACACCCGCTCTCAAAGAGCTCTGACATGGGTTTACGCTGAGAAATGATATTATATCTGCCTTTGATATTTGTTCTATTAACTATTGACGTGACACGATGCTTTCACATGAAAGCCTCACAGATTCGAATATCGGAGGCCTCAAAGGCCGCATATGAAAAATATTTATGTAAGTCTGTCATTTCTATGAAGTGGTTTTCATTACGCTTAATTTTTGCTCGCCGCAATAGTAACAGAAAGCTGTTTTCTCATACCTTATCTGTATTTATGGGAGCTGTAGTGATTCGCTTAAAAAAAAAGCATAAAGCTCTCGGCGTTGATCAATCCCCTAGGGATGCGCCATGCATTCGACTTCATTATGCATCGTTGGAGGTGAGTGAGTGCATATCTGGGGTTTACAATGGCTCGCGGTGACCTAGTGTGGTCTGCCGATGTATCGAGCCAATGCTGCTATCCTCCCAGACAAGTCTAATACCAATTTACCGACCCCAGAGGGATGGAAATCTTGGTGGACCGTGAGGCCACGGGCGCCGAAGTCGATCCCATATGTATAGCAGGGCACCCGCGACCACTACGCCACACGTGCCCTTCATGATTCAATTTAAGAACCAATTACTGCTACGCTTAGGTGTTCCAGATCTTAAAACGCGATATTAATCAATACATTTTTAAGAGATCATGTGTTATTGTTTGCATTTTGAGACCTCGATAAAAGTATTTGTATTTCATTTGAGTCCTTTAATGTACAATATACGTTCGTTGTTTCATGAGCGCATTATATGGACTATAATAAAGTTTTTTCTCGGACACCAAACTACCATCACCCAATGTATGGGTGACCCAGCCGGTGGTGGAAATGCTATGATGTACGTTTCGTCCCATAGCTGAGTAAATCAGTCTCTTCCGTGTGGCGAAGCATTCCATCCCAGTCGATCCTGTGCACTACTGTCGTGCACACCGCTTGACTCGACTCGTCGATGCTCTGGAGAAGGTGAAGGCGCCGAGGAAAAAAAAGTACCGTAGACCCCAAAACATATCCCGTTTCTGAAATGCAGCATTCCTCTACTAACTAACTTTTTTGTTTTAAACTGAGTTCATTCCTTCGGTATATAAAGCAGTTTCGAGATTAGTTGGGCTGTATGCGATCAGCGAGGTAAATAAAAGCGTGGTGTAAGGATGAATGGTCTGCTGACGGTTACCATAGACATGAAAAACTTCTACTCCACAAATTCTAAAGGAGTTAAATGTTGTGCCGTACTGAGAAGCGGTGAGAGGTTAAGGTGCAATTAAAAAGTGAATTAGTGTTTGAACGAGAAAAAGAAATTTGTTGAAATGTGGATCAGCCTTGTATCATGCATTTCATCACTCATTGTTATTGTGCTGAAATCTCTGCTGAACAAGAAAACGAAGCATTCATATTCCATTGCCGAGGTTAATAGAAAGTCGATCCTGGGAACCATTGTTATTGTTTTGAAGCATTACCTGCCGTCCGTTATAGCGCCACTAACTTCGATTGTTTTCCCATAATTTGAGCTGTTATAAACTGAGATGTGATTTGCAAAACTTCGGATCGCAGGTGTCTGCGGTGGGGAACGAACACGCTATAAACGCTATTAGCCTTTACGGGGCTAAAGCATTCACCATCACACCATGCGGGTCCTTCGTTTCGCTTTTCTCTCAGCATTGTTCTTGACCTACAGGCGCTATCAGTAATCACCTGTCAACGGGGTGGATCTGGGAAGTAGAAATCGACCCTTTAAACGTTAGACCTTGGAAAGGGTAATAGCGTTTTCGGTCCCACCATAGACACCTGCGGTCCGGAGTTTTGCAAATATTTCAGCTTCATTGTGGTTGTACTTCACATAATACACTGCCGTGAAAATCTGTGCTAGGTAGTAAATAAAAAGTTGATAGTGAGATGTGACTTGTTGGAAAAACCCACCACCTGATAAGTCCTTAAAAAATGTAAGTTTATGAAAATCTTTCGCATTATTTTTTTAGTGAATAGGTCACTACGCCGACATGAAGCCGATCGCAAAGGATTTTTTCAGCTTACACGTGGTGAAAGGATCCTGTGTAGCTCAGCAGTGAGATATGCCCTGTGAGATCGTTCGCTGATCGTTCGATCCCTCGTCCCACGCATACCAAGACTTCCATCCCTCCGGGGTCGGCAGATTGCTACCAGACTTGTCTGGGAGGATAGCAGCACTAACTTGAGACATAAGCAGGCCACCGCAAGTGTAGGCCAGATATGCGTTCAATTAGCTCTAACAGTGCTTGGTGAACTTGAATGCCTGGCGTACCCCTCAGGGATGGATCAACAGCGAGAGCGTCATCCCTTTTTGTGCTTCACATGAGATGGCATTTTGGGCTCAGAACTTGCTTTGTTTGAGTGAAAATGATTCATCGTTCGCTAATTATGCCGAGTAAATGAAAATCACTTAAACAAAAGCGTCATTTAAAATGTCTTTACTTCCATTCAAATTCTTCAGTTGAGACGTGTCAGGAGAAGAAAAGACACGAATATACTGTTGACGACTATCTAGAATGGGAGCACAATGAATTCCTGCGGCATCTTCGAATAGCGTGAGTTCTCGAATTATGAGGTTTCTGATTTTTTTCCAGTAGTAGAGTGCAAAACAGATCCCTTGGTCTTGCTTTGAATTTCTTCACATGAGCATATCTTTATTTAATAAATTTTCAACCATTTATTATTCAGCGAAGGTCTGACACATTGCCAACCATGTGTATTGATTGAAATGAAATGGCCAAAAAAAAATTCGACTTTTTAGTTTTAAAGGCGTTCGCTTTAGTCCTATCGAACTTTGGTTATATCGTGTTATAGTGACTATACGCTAACTGAAGTTGATGCTTTTTTTGAAGCCCAGTTATTAGTAAGTATCGCGGCAGAGCCAAGAGCGCTAGCCATTTACGGAAAAAGAAATCTTAAAATGATGAAGAAGATAGTGGAAAAGCGTCCATATGAAAAGGATCTAGCATTCCACATGGCCGTCGAAGCAGTGGAAACGAGGAGGCAGTTCTGCTCCGCGACATGAGTCAGCAAGCAGGCTTTACTGGTACACCTCTCTGGCAAAAATATGCGTTTCTACCCATTCTTTCACAGAAGAACAATGGACATCTGTAGTCCACAAATCGTTTCCTTTTCGTCGAGGCTCGTACTTTTAACATCGAAATGAGCGGGACTTTGTTCAGAGGGACAACATGGTGTCTGCCGATGTTTCGTCGAATAATTATGGACAGAAGACGCGCTTCCGTGAGGAACTTTAAAATAAGTTTAGCGTTGTAGAAGAATCGTTCTAGCTGCTGGATCGGAATCTGTAATCTTCTCAAGTAATGAGCTCACCAAGAACTCTAGTTGTCGACATTTCTTGAGAAACACATACAGTTGCGAATGTGTTAGCGATAAATTACTTTTTATCACAGAAATCTTATATTTCGGTGAATAATTAACCACTTGCTGTAACCATCATCTTTACAGATTACTTCCGGAAACAGTAGATGGCGACTTCAGAACCGCATTGGTTAGTGGTGTAGCGGATATTGTGCCTAGTCTATTCACAGTACCAGTACGGCCAAGTGGTCACTGTCGTCGACGTAATGCCACAATGGATGTCGAAGAACGGGTTCATGTGTACACAACTTTCGAAGATCTCTTAATAGACCTGTTAGTTCGTCGCTATCGTTTACCACAATTACATTTATGAAGCGAAGGTTAAGCCGTACAAAAGATCACATCTATAAAGACTGTATAGAATTAATCTTTGCCGTATTTTCATGGAGTCATTATCATAGCATTTGTCTTCGGGTTGCAAATTAGACAGTATTTTGCCGAATTACAAATGAAATTAATGCTTTTTCAGAGTGTTGTCCTCGAAAATTGCTGAAGGAGCTTTAGGTCCGTCGTAGCAGCCATTTCAAACGCCACCGCAACGTCACTACGTCAGATCACAGCACCAAATGTTCTTCCGTATCTTCATTTATTTCTTGACTTTTATATCTGGCACTCCTTCAATTGAGCTTGTATGGAGAAATTAGCTTCTCCCTACAGATTGTGACTTAGTGTCGATTAAGTGCTACTTTCTCAGCCTAATATTGCCAAATAACACTGATTCTTTCTTAAGTTATTGGTTAGGATTTCCATATAATTCAAAACTCGGAAGTTCTGAAAATCCTTTCAGGAATTTAAGTCGCATAACGAATTTCTTTGGCCTAATCGATTCACCACTTCCTTGCATTCTTTTGGAATACGGTAATATGGAATAACAAATACCTCTTACGTCATACTACCACTTTTTTCACTGCCCACTATTTTTTTGCTGCATGTGCTGAAGGAAGAAGTTCCAAAAGCGTAGTAGCATGCTATGCTTGTTAAAAACGGGTCCTACTCGTACTGCCTGCTTAAATGCTACCCGTCTATGTGTTTATTTTCTATATTCTGACTTCTACGGGATGCTCTAGTCTACGTCTGGTGTTTGTTCTGTATGGATTTCATATTAAATGCATTTGTTAAATATACTTTTTGGACGTGTTATGGAGATATATGAATGAGCATTTACAAAAGATGGCCTCGTTGGGAGAGAGAACTGAAACTTCAGTTGGACAGAAAATATACTAGGCTAATTGAAGACAAACTTCATCCACTTTCTTTGTTTACTTATCTATTTCGAAACGCTGCTGTAGCAGACATCGCTATGAACATTGGCCATGTAATATGTGAACACCTTCCTTTTCAAACTTCATAATTCATTTGAAATCCATTAGTGATCATTTCACGATTTAATATTAATTGTACGCAGTGTTCTCAACATGTGCAGACAGAGATATTACGTCTCACGCTCACAATGAACAGAGGAACTGCCTGGTTATGGTTTAGAACAATCCCGTTTACCAAAAACAAGAGCGGAGACAAACGAACAATAAGGCTCATAGGACAAGACGATTTAATAGATAACTGCGATGCAAAATTAGTGTCTAACTCGAGCAATGGGTGACATCTTGAAGAAAGCCTACTCCTTGACTGGAGCCTTCTCGGTCTCGAAAGGAGCTGCAAGTCGCACTTCACCACAATCAGCAATTACGACGTCCTCTCTAGGTCGGTCTTCTGGCTGAAAAAAAAATTACCAAGCTGATTCTTGAAGTAGAGGTTGGGGTGCATAATTAATCATATAGGTCCTATGCGGTACTCATTATTTTCGAGTGTTTCTTTTGTTGCCAAGAAATTTTTCGTTATATCCTCTACACTGAATTAGTAACTTTAGTTATAATCAGTGTGGTCCGGAAAAAACCTTCTCTCTATACATAAAAATTTATGCAAAATGGTAACGTGAACAAGACTGTTCACCTAATCGTTGCATGGTCACGTTGCCTTCACAGAGTAACACACAAAGGGCTCCCAGTAAGGAAGTATTACTAAGATGGCAGCGCTGAACAGATACGAATGCACGATATTACATGAGATATAAATTCCCTTACATGAGGAGAAGCGTGTAGCGCAGTGGTCTGAGGCGGCCTACAACGCACATGAGATCGGTCCCTAGCGCCCCCGGCCCACCAAGCCTTCCATCCTTCCAAGGTCGGCAAATTGGTACCAGACTTGTCTAGGATAGCACACGCATTCAGTCAGTACTAGCGATGCTTAATGAAGTCCAATGCATGGCATATCCTTCACGGATTGATTAACGCCGAGAACTTTATGCTTTAACTTTTATCCTTAGCAGTAGGCCCAAGTGGGTAATTGTCGTCCATGTAGTGCTACAAAGGATGTGTGCATGTGTACACAACTCTTGAAGATTTTTAAAGAAATTTTAGTCATAAAGAGTAACGAAATGTTGGCGATAACAATGACAGCCCACCATCAGGCGCAGTGCCATGTCTCTGTTTTAGAAAAGTAGACCATAAGAAATAAGTCATAAATGTGTTCAAATAAAACTGTAAGTAGACAAGGGTGAACCAAACTCAAAAATGAGTAAACGTAGGCAGAAATGCGATGATGTAATGAAATGTGTTATACCCACAGTGGTTTCCGTGTTCTCAATCTTGCGAACGACGCTCATCCCTTCAAGAACCTTCCCAAAGACAACGTGACGTCCGTCGAGCCACGATGGTTTCACCTGAACAAAAAGTATATCACCGATCCTCTGTACCATTGTGCATATCATCTGGATCGCTTTATTAATTCCTCCTTTAAAACATATAAGACTTGAAAGCCGACAGCTCTCACTCTTGGCGCGAACAGTGGGTCCAGGAACTCAACTGTGATGATGCTTACAAAAGCCTGTCTTCATAAGTGAAACTATGCATCCTCTACGAACTTACGGTGCAGATGAAGAACTGAGAACCATTCGAGTCACTGCCAGAGTTGGCCATTGAAACCCACCCAGGTCCATAATGTTGGAGGTCGAAATTTTCATCGTCGAATCGATCACCATATATCGACTTACCACCTGTACCATCTCCACGAGTGAAATCTCCTCCTGAAGGAAAAAACGAAAAACTATGTAAGAACATGGTGTCGAGATTCGGTTGTATTGATGTCGAAGGAACACTGAACACCTAAGCGTATAACAATACCTTGAATCATAAAGTTTTTAATCACTCGATGGAACTTGCTGCCTTTATATCCAAATCCCTTTGCCCCAGTTGCAAGCTTGTAGAAATTCTCGGCAGTGATCGGAACGACATCGCCGAACAATCCAATAACAATTCGGCCGGCCTCAAAACGATCAATATTGTTATGTACTGCCCAGCTTTTATTTACTACACACTTTTTTTCCATGGCAGGGAATTACGTGAAGTGCGATCACAAGGATCCTGAGATATGAGCAAAACTCGGAACCTCAGGTGAGCTTCCAGCCCGCGACTATCTATCGATATCGCGACAGGGGTAAACTAGCTAATAGAAAGGCAAAGTAAAGGTCTCAGAGACGCAGTGGATAACATGTGAGCCCTCGGAGAGGGTAATCGCGAGTTCGAAGCATCACCTAGTGATCCCAGTTTTGCTCGCATCATAGCATCGTTGTGGTTGCATTTCACGAAACATGAAGACAATTCCGTTAATGTAGAATTTTAAGAAAACTGATAAAAAAGTAACCACAGTGTGCTGTTAGCAATCACTCGTCAAAGGGAATGATCTGGGGAGAAGAAATCGACATTGAACCCACTTAAGCTGAAGCTGTAGTTGAAATCTCAATGTTTCACTAATCACAGGATTGTAGCATTTCTTCTACGGGATACATTTTTGAGGAAGCGTCAACGGCGACAAAAACTGTTAAGGAACCATGGGGGATACTTCAAATATAGTTACGAAATGTCAAGACACGTTGCCAAGCTGCCAATGTGTCAAAAATTTTTGCATAGCTATCAATTATGCGTTTCAAAGAAAACTATCGACTAAACTGGCAAATTCCCCCTCATCGAATCCGTTTTAAAATCCTTTAGTATTACTAAAACCCTTGCTCCAGTGGGCCCAGTCCCAGGATCGAAGGGTACCCTGGGTATTCGAAGCCCCACCAAGTAACAATTTAATGGACGAACTAACCGGTCTCCCTCCAATAGTGATGTCGAAGTACACCTGTCTAGTGACTGTGACTGTGTCAGCCGCATGAGAGATCTGTAAAAACAAATGTATCACCAGCAAATAATGTGAAAACATAGCGATAAGCCTGAGTCAACAAAACACTCACTGAAATGAAACCGAAGAGGCCTAGAACTGCAACCGCAAGCATACCCACTGAAAAGGAAACTGAGGAAATAAAAGAAACAAAGCACTCCTACGCATCGGAGTCAAATCAAATAAATCCAAAGATAAAGGATAGATGGGCCATTCTAGATCGATAGGAACACTAGGAGGCCCAGCTAGATCGAATTCCGTACGAAATGAACGATTTCAAGAGAACTCAAGCGGTGCATTGTATTTCTTTAAAACTTTCAACTGAAAAACATAAATCTAGAAAGATTCAGCAGGAAGGCAGAAGAACATAATCAATGGAAAACCACCCGCAGCAGATTTTGACACGGATACCTCTGGTAGAGCGCCACGCTACCACCACAGGTGCTGCCTGAGGAATGTCGTGTTTACAAATGTCGTAGAATGCTGGTCGAGTCGATTCCCCCAAGAGTCCTGAGGTAGCTGGGCTGCAGTGTTCCTAGTTGGATTGCAGAGAGTGATTGTTTCCCGGACAAATCCGTTACCAGTTTCTCGACCCTGGAGGGGTTAGAGGCTTGGTGAGTCTGGAGGTAGATCTAACCATCACGGTGGTAGTGGTGAGCGGCATCACTACTGGTGTGCTATCTGTCCCTGACCCGCACGTATAAAGTTTAGATGTAAATATAACTTTGACAAAGAAAGTATACAGTGGAACAGCGTTATGATGTATTGTAGATTCCAGTTAGTGATGGTGAACGGGATTTCCATGATAACGACCACATCGAAGCAGACTTTTACTTGGAATAAACAATTAGAAAGAGGTGAACAAATGACTTCGATAAGGAAAACGCTGTAGTTTACACAAAAGAAGCATGAAATCATGAAGCGGCAGAAACTTTGCTTGGTAGTTGCCGATGTATTGGAAGAACAAAAGCTAGACTTGAAGCTACAGAACGATTATCATCGACACGTAATACTCAGTGGTTTAACTCAGTTGGTCACTTGGATGGTCCGCCCTAACTAGTTGTGCGGGCCTCAGCAAAATTCCCATTTTTTTTTCGAGTTTTGCTGGTTTAGCCATTGTGGTTCCCTAGAGTCCCAAGGTCAGCCTGGCCAAAGTCTGCCCCAGGTCGTCACCACCACAGGCAGTCGCAGCTGTGGGGATCAGAGGAAGATTTGCCACCATGCGACTATTTTTTATACCAGGACGGTGGTGGATCCTAGTATTGGTTTACTCTTAGCTGGGTTTCCTGATGGAAACGCCGGACTCTTTCCCAGCTTGGGAGGCCCGGCCGGGGTGATGAATCCCTACACTGTACATCGCCGACTGACACCCTGAAACACCTTCCAGCCATGATGAGGCGATAAACCGTTGAAAGGCGTGGTTTAACCATAGACTAATTTATATCATTTGCTATTCACCACAGTATGCACTTCCAATTCAGGTGCAATAGCGTAACTATAACTGGGTTCTAAGGCCCGTGTGGCGCGGTGGTCGGAGGCACCCTGCAACACACATGGGATCGATCCTAGCGCCTCTGACCCACCAAGCCTTCAATCCCTCTGGGGTCGGAAAGTTAGTACCATACTAGACTGCGAGGATAGCAGCACTGGCCCGATACATCGGCAGGCAACTGCGAGTCATTATAAAGTCCAAATATGCATTCAATCACCTCTAACGACGCCTGATGAAGTCGAATGCATGGCGTATCCCTCAGCGATTGATCAACGCCAAGAACTTTGTCCTTTTTATCCGTTTATGACACGCTGTCACATAACATAAGGATACTAGGACTTTTTAGATTTGTGTGCGATATCGGCTGCTATCCGAGGACTCTACGGACCTCCGCCATAGAGGGATCTCACGCCGGCTAGTCGCGAGGGAACATGGCGTGTCCCCTTGTGGGGGGATAGGGTGTTAATCGCGGACCAAAAGTGATCTTTGCTTCCCTTTGACGTAAGTAGATCCAGTGGACGAACTCCGTTTCTCCTGCGTGGATTTAGCACATACCTTTTGTATTTACGAGAGCGTATTCATGTATGCGTGCGTGGATGTGTTCTCGTTTATGCGGATTGTACTCTCACGAATCAATTCATCCAAAAACCTGCAATCAAGTGACAGCGAAGTATGTGGAAGGCGGTAGGGGGTCGCCTCAAACAAATAATCTCCCCTTTTACTCTGGAAGAGACTGGCAAGCTACCCGTTATTATATACCCATACCACACGTTCAGAGCTCAGCAAGCAAGTGAATTATTTGGTCACTGCTGAAGTTAATGGAAGGTCGGTCTTGGGAATAACTGCAAGTACTAAAGTTTATAGATATGAAGGTATAAGAAAAGTGGACAATGAATTAATATTAGACATCCGTAGCATAGTGGTAGTGATGTCGACCATCACTATCACAGTAGTGGCTCAATCCCGACTGGTGCTCACCAAGTCTCTCATCTCTCCGAGTCCGAGAATATGGTACAATGCTTGTCTGGGAACGTTTCATTCTCTGCAGTCCACGTGGAAACGTCTTAGCGAGGCTATCTCAGGACACCAAGGAGAATCGACTCGACCGGCGTTCAGCGACATTCCGAACCTACACGCGAAAAGTTTGAAGACCTTAGCGGATGAAGGATAAGAAGAAACGAAGAAAAGTTGGGCAATCCCACTCGTAATGAATGAACAGTTCGAGTCTGCTTCAATAAGAATGGGAAAGAAGCACAGAAAATGAAAGGGTCGTAGAAAGTAGGCATTTGTGGAAGCACAAGTTTTTTGTGACTATATATACGCTGGTCAGTCAACGACGTGCAATTTAGCACTTGAATCACGACCCGTACATTTAAGTGGGTCAGGGACAAATCATAATATTCCCAACCGCTACACGACGTCGAAAATTAGCGATTACAAAACCATGGCTACGTCCTGCTTCTACCTTCTACCAGTCAAATAGATAACTACGTAGAATAGAATCACACCTACTTCTTGGCTTGGACAAGTGAGTATAGCTCAGGAACCACCAAGGCGGAGAAATATTACCAGTGGTTGACTAGATTCCCTAGCCTTTTGTGTTGAATACATGAAGTTATGGGTTTAAACGTATCTGTGAAACTCTTCACTCTTTGGTCTTACAAAAAGAAGATAGAAGATAAAGCTCCCGGCATTGATCTATCCCTGAGGGAAGCGCCACGCATTCCAGTTCACTAAGCATCGTTGGAGGTGATTGAATGCATATCTGGCCTTTACAATGACTCGCGGTGGCCTACCGATGTATCGAGCCAGTGCTGCTACCCTCCCAGACAAGTCTGGTACTAATTTTCGGACCCCGGAGTGATGGAAAAATGGGTGAGCCTTGGGCATGGAGATCGATCCCATGTGTTGCAGGGGCGCCTCCGATCGCTGCGATACATGCGCCCCTCTAATGCTCCAACCGAATTAGATCTATCATGTACTTTTCGATCCCCCCTAACTTCTTCTGGATCGCCCCCAACGAACTCCTGCTTTTGAAAAGAAAAACATTGCAGGAGAGTAACTTCGTTCGATTTCTTAGCGGCTTGCTCCCTAGACAGTACTGTCAGAACATCCTGTACATCCATTCCTTAAGACAGTTCTACAGAGCTGCTGGAAACGGGGAAAGTACAGCAGAAGAAGGACACTGAGCCACGCGACCACCCCCGAATTCTCTGGGGCTCGTCGATGACCAGGACACTTCAGGGGTCGGCTCCTCGCTAGGAGCAAGTCGACTACTGTATACCCACTGATTTAGTGTAGCGTTTCCGCAAAAATGCACACTTCCTGGAGTCGAAGAGCTGCCACGTCGAAGTGCTGTTCATTCACTCAACTCTTGGTTTTGCACTGAACAGTAGTATTTTCTGTATGTAGTTTCTTATCCTTATAGAGATCTCTCCGCCCAATCCCTTTTTTCCGTGGGATTGAGACTGTTCTGTTTACTGTATACACGCGAGTTTAGGTTCCAGTGGCTTTTTCGTCCACGTACTCAATTCCGTCTACTTCATGAAGTCCTAGTTTGTTTCAGTTTTTTACTAACATATTACAGGTTGCTGGGGCGCGTCTGTTCTGTGGGGAGCGTGTCTATTCGAGGGTGTCCGTTTGCGCAGAGGTCTGATGTCTGAATCACTAAACCGTGCCGATAAACTAGCCATAGCGAAGAAGAAAGTTAGTTCCTTAGCTCACTTAGGCTTCAAGGTTTTCGCTCCTACGTGGAAATCCCTTCTAACTACATAAAATCGATTTAGCGCCAGCAAAACGAGTTGGTTTTAGTTTTATTTCGTGTTTTCTTCGATATCCACAAATATTGTTCCAAGTTAATAAGTGATTGCTTGGTTTATGTTAGTATCGTTATTTTTTTTTATGGAAAACAATGAAATATCTCCTCAGTTAAAAGAATTCGAAGCTCGCCGTCATCGAGAATCCGACCCCTCGCCGGTGCCGAGTGTGGCATCGACGGCCGGTCAGAATGCAAACAGCGGTCGTTTATCCGTGAACAGCAACCACTCTTATACTGGTTAGTTATGTTTCATTTCTGTTTTCTAAGCAATCTTCAGCATCTTTCAACTTGTAGTTTCCCATTGAACATCTTTGACGAATTTTCTATATGCCTGTTTTGGTGTATTTTAATGTAGTGACATAAACTACTTATTCTCTAGACAAACTTTTCACAAACCTTGGCATTGATTGATCATTCCGTTTTTCATCGATAAGGAGACACGAGGTTGGTACTATAGAATTCATTAGCACACAATAGCTGACGTTCCTGCGGTTTCGACTTCTTCAGAACCTGGAAAGGTCAAAGGCCGAGTAGATTGCATGTCAGTTTCACCTTTCCAGGCTCTCAAGAAGGCAAAACCACCGAAACGTCGGCTGTTGTATGCTAATTAACTCTATAATACCATGTTCGCTTATCTAAGAAAAAAAGAATATACTACTTATATTACTCGACGTAAGCAGTTCAGCTAGCAACAGTGGACATCCGATATACTGCTCCACTTTGGTCGAAAATGGCGTGGGAGACCAACCTTCTTACCAGGTTTTCAGTACCTCTTTGATGTTCTGGTTTAGATTTTAGTTTTCACTTCAGATGTTCTTTAACCTGGGCTTCTAGGCGACTGGATTTCAATTATTGTTGTCAATGTTCGCAAACCATTTTCTGGATCTTATACTCCACAAGAGACTTCTTGTTCAGAGAACTTTATATAACAGTTTATTACTTAGCAACCAAGAGACGTTATGGAGGACTACGGAACAAGCTGCTCGCCTCCCGCGTTTTCAGCCGACAACCATCCAGCTAGAAATCTGGTATTGGATCAGACTGGAAGCAGCAACAGCTCACCATCGCCACGCAATTCGGCTGCTACAAACGGGGCTAGCACTAGTAGATGCCCTTTTTGTGGTAGCATATCACATGTATGTGTTCATTCTAACAGGATTTTTACGTGTTCTTTCCTTTTTTGTCGTTTTTGTTCAGTTAATGTTTCACCTTTCTATAAGGTGTTTCGATACTCTGGCTGTTTTTTCTATTCGTTGTAATATAGATTTTAGACGTAGATTCTTTAGCTGAGAAGGAAATTTGAAAGTGCTTTGGTATTGTAGCAATCTGACAATTCCGAAATGGAACGGAATCAACTGCTTCACGAACGCAGCGTTGCTGTAGATGCATATGAACATGTTTCTGAACAGTTTGAACAACTGGTACGTCTGTAAGCATCTGCTAAAAACTTCAACGCTTGTCGTCGTCGCAGTGTGTTTTCGAGTGTTCCTTGGCCGACTTGTGTTCCTTAGATTATTTCTCTTGAGGAGTGATTGCTGATAGCAGCGCTAGGGTAGAATACTGGCTGACAGAAAGGCAAAGCACGGTTATGGGTTGATGTAGTGGAAAGCGTGTGACCCACGGATATGGGTAATCGCATGTTCGAAGCCCAAATGGGACTCCGATTTCAGCAAATACGGCATAGTTGTGTTTTTGTTTCACTTAGTACCTTGCCATGAGAAAAGGATAGGCAATTAATAAAAGTTAAGATTCCTGGGGGATTTGTTAAAATACGATTTCATCTTTGGTGGAGAGTTCAGTCTATTTCAGAAAGCCCACTATGCACAGCTGCATGCAGCATATTCAAGCTTAAGTAGTAGTGGAGTTCATGTCGATGTCGATAAGCAGATTCAGCAACTCCAATCCGTAGGTTCAATGGATAAGTTATTGTTTAGGCTTTGTCACAGAAAGTTAGTGGTTCTTATGTGTGACTGTGTACTAGTGCCAGGTAGAACGTGAAATGTGTTATAAATACCTCGCTTATTTTTATTTATTTGTTGAGAGTATGTGGTTTCAAAGTAAATATGTAGCGTTTTTCGTTTAGTTACTTTAAAACAATTTAGGGCTTTTGGAGGAGAAAAATTTAAATGCAAACTTGCTACGGAAGCGATAAAATTCCCATGAGTCATCAATTCCCCGTTGTTTCTCCTTTATTGTAGAGCACTTAAGTGGCGAAAATTTGCACTTATTGAGCGGCCTTTTCTAGGCACTGGCTGTTCTCGTGGAGGAGAAAACATCTGTGCAGTCTGAATTGCGTAACACGAAGAACGATCTGGAACAAGAAAGAATCTTAAATGAAAATGTGGGTTTTTTTTTGCCTTTTCAAAGTATTTTTCTAAGTTTGTCGAGTACAGCTTCACCTTTTCTTTGTATGGGATTCTAAGGACCAGCTGTAATAGAAGTAATATAGTGCATAATGAATGCTTAAATATTGTTTGTTGTATAGCTTTTTCACTAAGCTTTAGTCGGAACTGGTGACAAATTGTATGTAGAAGCTAATTATTATTCAAAGTTTTAATTTGCTCACATTTAGCTCTCTGCAACTGTCAAATCTTTACGTGCTGACGAATCGAAGAAACATCAAAAACAGTTGATCGAGTGTGAACATCTTTTGTCTGCGCGCAGTACTGAGCTCGATGACCTCAGAAAGAGTGAAGCAAACGCACAAGCCCGACTTCTAGCTGTGCAGCAGGAGAGAAGTGAAGCACAAGCCCGTCTTAAAGCTGTTGCTCGTGAAAAAGAGCTGATTGCCTCAGAATTGAAGAGTCTTAGAAAGGAGCTTCACATGAAGGAGATCTACTTGAAGCAACTCGTTCCATATGGTTTCGTCAACAATGTTAGCAGTGAAAGTGCAAGCAGCACATGGAATTGTCGTGTTGACGCTTTGCAAAACCAAGTAACAGTGCTCACTAGTGAAAGAGATAAACTTCTGCTCACCAATGAAGAACTGAGCAGACATTACGAGATCTGTCGGCTAGAGTTTGTGAGTGCTCGTGAAAAGTTAACAGACGAGCTTTCTGAAGCGGTGTCGGCACGAGATGCAGCTTTGTCACGTATTAAGGAATTGCAGGACGATGTCTGTGTGTTACAAAAGGAATTGCACGTTAATCGGTCAACATCATCTGCTAATGAAGAACAGTGCGGAGCAACAGTTATGAGTTGCACAGATGAAGATATTAATCGTAAAGTGCATGAAGCTGTGGAAAAAACAAATGCAGAGTGGCAAAAAAAATTCGATGAGGAAGGCAAACTTGTTGACACTATGATTAAGGAAAAAGATCAATTAATCTTTGAACGTGAGCAGAAACTAAGTGAGGTTGAGATGCATCTAAGACTAATGGGAGAGCGCTTAGAAGAAGTCCGAACGAATAGCTCAGATATGCTTTTGCTCTCTGAACAGTTACAAAATGAAAAGGCTACTGTATCACGCGCTATAGCTCAGAATCGAGAGCTTAAGGAGCAGTTGATCGAAACAGAGAGCAGATTTGTGGCACTCACAGAAGAAAAGCTGCAATCTGAACTGGCTCGCCAAACTGCAGAACACCAGGTGAAGGAACTTTTAGTACTACTTGATAATAAGAACCAAAGAGAATACGGTGTACAGCACGCAAATAATACATGTATGGTTCTGGAGTTTGTATCGCACCCATCAGCGTCACTAGAGCCGTCGATTCCAACTGAAGAGTGGGATATCTCAGAACATGGCAATAATGAAAGTGTAACAGAAGCTTCTCGTAAACGTGAACACATTTTGGAGACGAGATTAGAAATGGCGAACCAAGAACTAGAGGAAATTCGTGCCGATTTACGTCGTAGTCACACACGGAATGAAGAGATGAACCAGATACTGAGGCAGAATGCAGAGGATGAGAATCAAAATTCGATTCATGTAGAACTCGGCCAGGCGGTAGCAAGAATACATGAATTAGCGTCTGAGAACCAACAATTACGTGAGAGCATTGAGCGAATGGTAGAGGATCGTTCTCATTTTGAAAATTCGTTGCTTGAGAGGTCTGAAACTGTTAACGTTGGGAACTCAGGAGGTATTGAATTGGAGAACTGTACATCGTCCTGGAATTTAATTAAAAGTCAATCGCACTCAATTGACGGACCAAGCGGTATCGGTAGTGAGAACTGGGCGCGATGCGAACTGGAGAAGCGTTTTGCACAAGCCATGCACAGCAATGCAGAACTTCACGAAAAACTAGACACATTGGAACATATCAATTTACAGCTTCAGCTTGAAAATGATACAATTGCTGATCACGTGGTATTGTACCAACATCAACGGCGTTTAATTCGAGAGCGTTTACGTGTTAAAGATAAACAGTTGGCAGCAATGGAGGCAGACAAGGTGGAGACGCTGAAAAGATGTCAAGAACTACAGAAAGCACTTATGGATGTCCTTGTGCGAAGTGGAGCTTTAAAGGAATATGAAATTTGTAATGGTAAACACTCGAGTTCGTCCCAGTCACCAACAAAAAGGGTTGGTAGAACCTACAGTCACAGCACAGTAGATGAGTTAAGCGGATATGAGGACGTTATTGTTAATGGCTCAAACATAGAGATACCTCTCCAATCAGATCTTAATTGTACTGATGAGAATATATCATCTGGAGATGGTCAGAGTAGATCTGCAAGCCCGATGCAGCATAGTGCAAAATCTGTGCAGAAAGCTCAACGATCGGTAACGCCGTCCTCTGTGTTGGAAACTGATGCAGCCGTGCACAAGATTTTACAGATCATTGCTGAAATCAGTAAACCACTGCATCCAAGCGCTGTCGACAGGCTGCATTGCACCCAATGCATCGGCAGTCTGCAAACGTTGTAAAAATTTGTACGCACATGTGCAGCAACGTGGCAATTTATTTTCAAGAAATTTCTTCCCGTTGCTTGTGGTGTAAATCTGTGTTAATAGTTTAGCCTGTGTTATGTAGAAACATCGTTCCTTCCCTCATACCAAGATTTTTCACATTCTTTCCATGTATTCTATGACATCCACATCGATGTATTCAATGCATGTTTGAATTATGAAGTCATTTGACCATTTTTTAGTTTAAGTCCCTTCTTGTCTTTTTTATAACATTTCACTGATCGAGCTTCTTAGCTGTGGTTCTAAGAATTCCGCTCGTTCTTGTTAAATGTATTCAGAAAAGATTTTTGAACTGTTTCATTTCTAGGGATGTTTCGATTTCTTCCACTCACGGTTTCTGTAGTTTTTTGTCAAGGCACATCTTTTGCTAAAAAGAATGGATTGCGGCACCTTCGTTATTTCGGGACGTGTAGCATTGGTTATGGTCACTATAGTACGACAGCATGACAGTGTTCCAAATTTGGGGAGAGAGATATAGGTATATTTCCATGCGGAATAGAATTATTTTCACATCTTCTGTCTTCAAAATAAACATAATATAAGCTCTGTTTATGTTCTTTTTGGCATGTGGTTAACCCAGTATCTATACAGTGTTGATTCACTGCACCGCTTTTTCTTAAGAAGGCCTCACTTTGGTTTTGAAATCCCTTGTTTATTTTTCGCAGAGTTGTTGTCTTTCGTCATAGCAAAGAAACAGCGGTTTCTTATGATGATCTGAAGATAATTCATCCATTAGCTGAAGATCATTTTTGTGAGTATTTCACCACTTTGTTGATGCCTTAGTTTTTATTTCGTTCATTTCTGTTACTTGGCTTGTGAGTTTTGCCAGGTGTTTAATATGTAGTGCTTCCACTCTTCTTTTCTTTGCGGTAACTAGCTTCTATCGACACCATTTGGATTAAGCAGTAGTGGTAGTAACAACAAAAGGACATAAAGGATAAAGCTTTCGGTGTTGATCAATCTCCTAGGGATGGCCATGCATTCAACTTCATTAAGCATCGTTTGGAGGTGATTGAATGCATATCTGATCTTTACAATGAATTGCGGTGGCCTACCGATGTATCGAGCCAGTGATGCTATGTTCCCCGGACAAGTCTGGTACCAATTTGCCGACCTCGGAGGAATGTTAGGCTTGGTGGGACAGGGCTGCGGCAATCTATTCCATCTGTATTGCCGGGCACCTACGATCACTTCGCCACACGTGCCCACAAAACGGCATAGTAGTGAAAAGTACGGGAACCTGTTGCCTTGAAATTGTTCTAGGTCGTAATTTACGAGGCACTATCTCTTGATTTACGTGTTTTGTCTCCTCTAAATCATCGTTCGATCAACACAGACATTAGTACGTAACACCAATTGACTTTAGATGGTGTTGTAGGCAAAGCATTTGGGTCACAGCAGTAACTCAATATCGAGGTGGGTTGCTACATTTAAGCTGCTTTCATTAATTCGAGTCAATTAATCTCTATATTGTACACTCATCCTCCCTCGATATGTTCGATGAATAAGGAAACCATCTCCCTCCTATAATGTTGATCGGTGACTGTTCTGTAGAGTACTTAAGAAATACTGTTGGTATAACTTTGTCAAGGATATGTGGTGTATACGTGATTGGTAGCGTGAATACACTATCTTGTGTATTTCACCAGATGAAAGATGGAATTCTTTGTGTGCACGATATGCCTTCGGGGCCAAACTTTGCAAGTGCTTTTCTTTTGAAAACAGTATGTGGAGCATTGCTATATTTCAATGTTTACCACCGTTGAAATATTGATACGCATGCATTGTTATTTGTAACGTCTTTGGGTTTATCTAGACCTTGAAGGTTCTTAATGCAATAGGTTTGGATTTATTTCTTTGCAGCACAGTTAGAAGCGGATTAGGCAAGTGCATGACAGTCCTTCATCGTCAGTGGAATGTCTACGAGAGGCTCTTTCTCTACGGGTTGTTCGGCTTCGCAGCTGAGGTTAGTTATAAATTTTCATAATTGACGTGATGATACGCATATCTCTTTTTTTTTGCCATATTCTCGCAAACATAGTTTTTCCAAGATTTCCTTAAACGAATACCCAATCTAGGTGTGCTTTACTGCAACATGGGAAGCTGTCGAGCACGGGAATCGCAAGTTGATTGGAGTCACTTCTATGTATATTTTCTTTGTTTACGGTTTTTCTATTCTTCTATTGGAGAAATTATACCTTGTTCTGAAGGTATGCGTTTTGATTATTCAGAATTTCGTTGTTATGAATGATAGTTAGCAACGTTCTTCAGTTACTCTTAACCTTATATGGATAAGTAATAGTAATTTAGAACCTTATTCCTCTTCCTTTTCGGGCGGCTATTTATGTCTTTGTGTGCTACAGTTGGGAATTCAGCACTGGGCTTTTTTTGAAACGATGGGATGCTTGTCCATGGGACTATGAGAGGTACTTTAGGTTTTTTCATTATTTTCTTAATTAGTTCCGATCCATCAGGACATTTACCAATTGTAGTCGAGTTTTTGGATGAAGAAGCTTCTTTGAATCGTTCGTACCCTCGCAACTGTTTATCGCCTCATCGTGGCTAGGAGGTGTTCCTCGGTGTCGGGCTGCGATGTATAGCAGTGGGATTCATCCACCCGGCAGGGTCTCCCCACCTGAGAAGGAGTCCGACGTTTCCATCAGGAAGCCAGCTAAGAGCAGACCAATATCGGGGTCCACCACCGTCTTGGTACCAAACTAGTCGCATGGTGTCAAGTCTCCCTTTGATCCACAAGGGCGGAGATTGCCTGTGGTGGTCACTGACGACCTGAAGCAGACTTTGGCTAGGCTGACCTTAGGACTCTAGGGAATCACAATGGCTAAGCGAGGAAAACTCCGAAAAGATGGAAATTTTGTTGGGGCGCGCACAACTAATGAGGACTGGCTATCCCAGTATCTAAATAGGTAAGTTTATTCGTACAACGATCTGGTATAGATGCTGTGTATGTGTGAATAACGGGGAATAGATCCTAGAGATTGAGTAAAGTGGAACAAATGGATAGAAATGGATAGCCACGAATGTGTCTTCTAATGTGTGACAAGATCATTATTCGGGATATTTTGTAGTTTTTTCGTGTTAACGTAGAGAACTCGTTAAAATCTCAGCCATATGTGAAAGACTGTCACCGGCGAGTTTTTCTTTTCGTCTTACATTTTTAAATATAGTTTCACATTCTTTTAAAGAAAAATATGGCGTGGCGGACTTCAGCATAGCCACTATTGCAACATTCCCATGGTCTACAGGATAGTGTGAGTGCCATCAAATATGGTTGTTAAAGAAATCAAAGTAATTGTTGTACCGTGTGTATGAACATGCTTCTGTTTACATTTTTATTTCCTACTAGTTGTCATGTGACTTGAACCATTCCTAGTGAAGTCAACGTTCTGTGACGCGTGCCAGATTCGCATAGTGGGTTCTGTTCGTTCGAGGTATAAAAAAGCACTACACTCTTCGTCAGGAATCTCCTTGAAGAAATCTGATTTTGTTTTTCATCATTTGGTCGTCGCATTCCAGACATCTTGATTGTGATGAGGGATACATGTGCTTCTGCACATGCATTTCATTACCTACTTGATTACTTCGATGGGCCATCCTCACTGGTTGTGCAGGCCACAGCATAATCTTCTTTTTTCGGAGTCTTGCTGGTTTAGCCATTGTGGTTCCTTGTAGTCCCGAGGTCACTTTAAGCAAAGTCTGCCCCATTTCGTCCTCACCACAGACAGCCGCCGCCCATGTGAAGCAGAGCGAGATTTGCCACCATGCGACTAGTCGCGACTAGTCTGATACCAGGATGGTGGTGGATCATGGTATTGGTTTACTCTTAGATGGGATTCGTGATGGACACGCCGGATTCCTTCTCATCTTGGAAGACCCTGCTGGGGTGATGAATCCCCTCACTGTACATCGCAGCCCGACATCCAGGGTCACCTCCCAACCACGATGAGGAGGCAAACCGTTAGGAGGCACAACAATGCACTAATGATGTAAGCACTTTATATCAAGTAAATGCGCTTCCTTTGGGTTCTCTGTTTAGCCGCTATGAAGTGAGCTAATCATGCTTCAGTGAATTGGCTATGGTTCTTCAATCTCGTTACTGTTGGCATTATTGCTGCTATTTATTATTATGACTATTATTATTACTACTGTTGATTTGGAAATTGCTTGTGGTTCCTTATGGACATCATTTCTTATCCGCAAACGTTTGTATAAAGCAAAAGTAGCACCGTTTGTTTCTGTAGTAATGGTTTTTGTCGTCTGAGACAGTTTACTAGTTTCAGTTATTTTCACTATCACTTTATGGGACTGATTACTTTTGAATACATTCCGGTATGGTACGTGTCGTCAATCGCTTGCGAGAGGTTCCTTATACGCTACGCTTTGCAATCAGCATGGCTGATTACAGAGGAGGATTATGAAGCAGTTGGAAAAAGTCAATAAGGTCCTATCTAGATTTGTATTCTTTTTATTGTTCTTATCTTCGTTTTTCTGTTCTTACGAGAGAAGTCAGTTCGACGGGCTCAAGTATTATCTTTTAATGACATTTCACCCGTAAGCTATCTAGGTTTTGTGATAGGGTACACTCTAGTCAGCTGATTCCAATGTCAATTCTAGTCAGTTTCTTGATAATCTTAATATATAGTGATCCCAGCTTCAGCTCTAGTCAATCCGTTGTCAATCTCTTCTTTCGTGCAAGTCATTTATTACTGTTACTAATATTACTTGCCCCGATAGACTAGTCAGTTTTACTTACTATTTGCAGTTTTGTTTATTGTAACTGCTTTCCTCTATTATTGATATGCTTCACATCGTCGAAACCATAATTTTTACTACCAAGCCATCCACTGCTTTGTCTTTTTTACTCCACCTTACCTCGTTTCAAGTTCTACTTGAGCTAACCCTATTCTACTAAGTGTGTACCTAAATTTTTCCTTGTTGTCAAAGGCGTGAACCCATCATTCCCATATTTGTGCGGCAGCTCTAAACTTTCCTGTATGTTCTGAGAACCATCACCATCCTGTGATTTGTGACTCATTGGGAAATATTTCTGAATCTTCACATTATGTCGACTGCTGCTGATCCGTTTTCCGTTCGGCGTGGAATGCTGCGGGATGTGTCGAGAAAGATTAGGACCACGTCTTTTTTTTAAAGGAAAATGCTGTTCTTGGTGGTATTCAGTAGGAGACGCTGCAAGTTGCACATTTAGTTAGCTCCTCGAAAATATCCTGTCGAATATATGATGTGATTGAGATTATGCGTAGCGCCATCTTTTTTTTTCAATATAGGTTTCCCTTTGTAACTAGGTTTGTGGCTTGTGCGTTCAGCATGGATAGGTCACAAAGGCTTCCTTTGTTTTCAATCCATTCCAGCTGAACTCGAGTGCAGTGTTCGTAGATGTCTCTATTTTGTGCTGGTTACCACCTTTTTGGTAACGAATAGCATGTACTATTTACACTTTTCAACATGTGTTTATGTTGTTGAGCTTACACGAGGTTGACAGAGATGTTTATTCGGCTAACGTTTCTTCGTCTTCATCGGAGCCGACTATCCCTGTCGATATTCCACAGTTGGATCCTTGCCGATGCTCCACAGTTGGATCGTCGGCTCTGATGAAGACGAAGAAGTCGAAACGTTAGGCGAATAAAATTTGTTTACCAACCTCGTGTTAGCTCAACAAGATAAACACATGTTGATTGTTGTAGTACCGACGTTAAATGACTGTCAGTTTCAAAATTACACTTTTCAGTCCTTATTGTACTTTCAGTGGTTGTAATTTTTGCATTCGGTGAATTTCTATGTTCTAATAGATTCATGGTGGTCAAGCCGAACTGTAAAATCATATTATCCAAGAGGTTTTTGTAATCTTTCGCAAGACATGTTCGTTATAAAGTACCCTACGGTCGTTTGTGATTATGTATGTGTCATTGAAATTCTCCCAGTACGACTTCAGAAAACTTGTTTCGTAGCTATGTTGGGAATAAAACTGTTTCCTTTAAGCCTTGTTTTTTTTTCCATAAACAAACATACCATGTAGAATGACATATTTCTCAAAAAGGTTTACTTTTGAATGATTCTTTATACGCTATCAAGTGGAAACAGTAATTCCAAGCACAGGTCTGCCGTTAGGGGGATCCTAGCCTGCTGGAATTCATACAGTCGGACAGGATTCGTGGATCTTTAACAAATGCGCAGTATACGTAAAGGCATCTTCACGACGTTGCATGTCTAATACTACGGGGATTATCTCACGTATTCTTCGTAGAAACAAAACTACCGTTGGTTCAAAGGTTCACATAGATTATTCTAACAGTCACGGTATGAAGCCCAGCACGCCAACATAGCGCGAGCTCCATGTGGCTCTTCGACGTGTTAGAGCGTCGTGGCGCCGTGGTCAGGACGTGTTTTGCAGGGCACGTGGGCTCTATCTCTGCAATTGGGTCAGCATTTTTTGAGTAGAGCATATTTACTCGCCGTGAGTTCTGCTATACATTCTTACCCTCCTGCGACAAACCGGATTTGTCCAAGAAACCCAGATTTGTTTATTACCTCCTGTGACAAACCAAATTTGTCCAAGAAACCCAGATTTGTTTATTGAAGTGATTTTCGACGGAGAATGAAGTGTGTCTCTAGTTCCGTTGGCTATTTACGGGAGCTTTTTTTCATATGTGGGCTATATCTCGATGTGATCGATCCGATCATACGCCATGCGAAATTTTTTCCCAGTAGGTTACGTATCAGAGGATATGATTAATATATACTTGCTAATTCGTTTTGTAAAATTTCACTATGACCCATCTCCACGTCTGTTGTGCGGATCCAGCAGTTGATGGATAGAAGGATAACGCTCTCGGCGTTGATCAATCCCTGAGGGATGCGCCATGCACTAGACTTCATTAAGCATCGTTGGAAGTGACTGAATGCACATCTGGCAGACATGCCACAAATTTATTTGATTTACGTCTCATCGTATTCTTTATGTGTAAATTTTTCGTCTTAGATGTCTTAGATGACCCTGTCCTCACCTCTACTGTGTGGATCCCAGCACTTCTCGCATTCGATTCGTACTCCTTCCGTTCATCGTCCACAATGGTCTTCGAACACTTGGCGTCTTGTTTCGGTTGCTGCTTTAGTATATCGTTTTCCTTACGAATGCCTTAGAATGCTGGTCGAGTCGACTCTGTTTGTAGTGTTGAGGATAGCCGGACTAGGCGTTCATACGTAGATACGAGGAGAGCGTTGGGTATGAGCTCGAACCAGAACCTTTCTTCATGATGGACTGCATCACTAACCACTGCACTAGCCCTACCTCAATGTGACAAATAGTAATGGCAATTCTAAAATGCGACAATCGAATGTACGAAATGAACCTAGGATACGACATAGTGCGTAGTCGCTTTTGGCACTAGGTCCTTCATATTCTTTGTAATAGCCCGTATTTATTGAGTCGACCGGATTTCATGTGGTGGTTCCAGGTATGACAGCACAAGTAGTGAATGTCTCGCTAAAACTATGCAGACACGCGGAAACCACCTACGCAAAAGAAGTGGGGGTACTGGCAAGCCAGAAATCGTGAAACAAAAGCAGACAAGAACGGACAAGAGTCCCACTCGTAACGGCACGGCTCTGAGGAAGGCGACCATGAACGCCAACAACAACAACGACGACAACAGCAACAACAACGACAACAGCAACAACGGCAACAACAACATCGACAACAACGACAACATATACCAACCTCGCATCAGCTCAACAAAATCAGTTCATAAGAACATATAAATAAGAGCAGAGAGATTCCCTTGGAAAAAGAACAAAGGGAATCTTCATTACAAACGTCTATAAGCCATACCTCATACCTCATGACAAACTGCGACATGAAAGAACTACGTTTTTCGTGCGTCACCTTCACCCAAGTCGTTCAGAGAGAAATCCATAGTTAAGGGGCGTGAAGCGCACTGTTTAGCGCACACTGTGGCTGGTGCGGCCTCTGCAAGGCCAGAAATTAGGCCTCGGCCCAAGCTGCGCTAAGCCGAAAGTCACGAGTGCTAGATATAGCCAGTGGCGGTCATGTCGTGCGCTTTTCGTATTTCTTATGGGAAGTCGTTCTGCTCTGTCACTTTCTTTATCGTATATTGCATATATATGAGTTAAATATCTAGTGTGTGCAGTAGAATGTTGATTTCTTAACCTGGAAACTAGGCTGCGGCTTTAGTTAATGGCGCGTTGTTCAGCGCAGTCGAGGAGAACAAGTGGGATGCGACTACACTGCGACGTGGTGTTGCTGACGGAGAATGCCCACCGCAGTGGTCTGGCTCGAACTCTTCGTACCACCAGGTGCAGTGAGGGATTGGTAACGCTGAGCAGAAGTCGTGTCAAAGTGGGTTCGTGTGGTCGTATTTCTCTGTTTCTTTTTGTTTCAGGGGGCGTTTAGATAGCTTCTAGAGCTTTTTAAAGATTTTAGCTCTTTGTTTCTATCTATAGAACTTGCACAAAGGCTTCTGTTATTCTTGTTTTTTTAAATCTACCTTCATATTTATTCACTCAGCGTCTCAAACCAACTTTGACCATGAAGCTAGCAGTTGCGGGAGAGGAAGTAGCTGATTGACAACGTACAAAAAAAACAGCAATATAAAGATTGCCGATAAGGAAGAAATTAGGAAGGTTGCAATGCTTGTTAAACATATATCAGTATTTTTGAGATGATTTAAGGAAACTGTAAAACGGGTGTGGTTGTCGTTGTTGTTGTTGTTATTGTTGATGTGGACTAGGTACTATGCGCGTAATATCCCGTTTATCCTACCCTTCATCTCAAATGATGTAAGTGCAGCCACAAGACGCTGCTTAAGAACGGTGGCTCTTGAGGATCCGGTAAACGTAGTTGAAATACCACCAAGTACTCTTAGGCGCCAGCTAGTTCGTAACCGCCTATATGGTCGTGTATGTGCAACGCAAAATTGCATAATTTGCCCTAATGGTAGAGACGGTGATTGCATGAGCTCGGGTACAGTCTATCTGATCTCCTGTAAGGCATGCGGAGACGAATACATTGCCGAAACGGGTAGACCACTTTGTGTCCGCATAAAAGAACACCTAGTCGGTAAACATAAACCAAATACCCCACTAGGCAAGACCCAGAGACATAACGCGGACTTTGAAGTACAGGTCACGATCCTCGCACGGGAATCGCGAACACACGCGCGCAAAACTCTCGAGGCGTTCTGGGTCATTTCCAGAAATTCGAAAATGAACCGCAGGGAAGAATGTCTCATTATCAAAGAGATATATAAGCCTATTATTCTGATAGGAGGGGCACATTACGCTTCCATGTGATTTCTCTGCGGTTGATCTCTACGCGACATACTCAATGGAAGACACATAGAAAGCAGTGAGGTGCAAAAGAAATGTTGTGTTTAATGTAATTGAAATCTTAGTTTAGCATTTTCTCTGTTTGGTTATGGAGGTGTTTGGCCGAATAGATTGCTGCCAACTTGACCTTTCCAAGCTCTGAGGAAGGCGAAATCCGCCGAAACGTCAGCTTGTTCGTGAATAAAGAATAAAAATAACACCTCGTGTTTGCTCAACAAGAATACGAAGAATTACTTGATCAATGCGGAGTTTAATAGAAAGTCGGACGTGGGATGTCTAAGGAGGATTTCCATGTTTTTAGTATTTGTTAAAAATATCAGAGACCATAGACTGAATTGTGTTCTTCCCTCAATCGAGCAGATATCTCAACGTTAAAAAAGCTCTCGGCGTTGATTTACCCCTTAGGAATGTGCCATGCATCCGACTTCATTATGCATCGTTGGAGGTGAGTGAGTGCATATCTGGCGTTTACAATGGCTCGCGGTGACCTAGTGTGGTCTACCGATGATTTGCCACCATGTGACTAGTTTGGTACCAGGACGGTGTTGGATCCTTGTACTGGTTTACTCTTAGCTAGGCTTCCTGATGGAAACGCCGGACTCCTTCTCAGCCAGGGAGACCTTGCCAGGGGATGAATCACCCGCTCTACATCTCTGTCCAACTCCAAGAACACCTTCCATCCATGATGAGGCGGTAAACCGTTGGGAGGAAAATTTAAGTCTACGGTTGATAACATCATCTGTGACTTGCTGCTAAGGTTCGAGCATTGAAATATCCGGGAGAGTTACAACCACAACGACGCTGAAATATTTGCAAAACATGGACCTCAGGCCAGATCGAACCACGATTATCATTTTCAGCGGCTCGCGCGTTACACACTGCACCACTGAGGCTATTACTTTGCCTTGTTCTCAGCTAGTTTTTCAGATTTTTTCTTGTACTAATACCTATTTGAACGTGACGTTTTCCTACTTTTATCTATTTTGCACAGGTTGTTTACTTTGCAGGGAGGTACAGGATATGTGTTGAATGTCGCTACCAGATCCGCCATGAGAAGACAACCGATCGAGGTATCGAATTTAGTTTTTAGTGAGTAGCTCTTAGCACTGCGTAGCATAGGTTTTTACTTATTTCGACGTGATTAACGTTCATTCTGACTCCCTGTTATCTCCACACGTAATATTAATATAATATTGTATGTCATGTAAAGTTGAACATCCATTTTCCGCGGCCCAGATCTTTCTCATCTGTTTTTTTCTGTTTATATTCCGTTCTAGTCGAAATTACTCTTTGGTCATGCCCCTAAAATAGAATAGCGATGACCTCTTTTGCAACTAAGGCGGTATGAATTGACTTTCTGCTTAATATTACCGTTAGTTTCTATGCACGATGGCTTTACAGATTTCAGTGATTTATTCATCAGCAATGGAGATATTGAGATGTGAACAAAACTAAGGACTCCATGTGGGCATCGAATCTGCGATTACTCTTAGCGGGAGCTCACGTGCTTGCTATATACCACAGCAACAGAGGCCCTCGCTTCGACTTTCTCTCACACTAGTTTCTACTGTATCGATGCTACCAGCAGGATTAAAACAGTAGCGAAAGAGAGTGGAGAAAAAAGGAGGCTTGCTGATAGTATCAATAGAGATGAAACAAGTCAGGGAAAGAAAAAGCAAAGAAAAAAGAAAAGGACTAGGTTGGTGTGGTGGATAGCACATGAGGCCCCGGTAAGGATGATCGCATGTTCGAAGTCAACATTGGGTCCCGAATTTTGCTCATATCTCAGCGTCCTTGTGGTTGTGTTTCACATCGTATCCTTTCATGAAAAAAGAGTAGGCAGTAAGTAAAAGTTAAAACGTTTATCAGCACTGAAACACTGTCGAGGACACTGAGTTCAAACAATTCCCCTATTTGTCCCATGTTCGTCGTAGTTGGATGTGATGTGCAAGGAAAGGTAACTCTTTCGTCAATTTCCCTTATTACAACCAATATTCTGTGGAGTTAATGTATTTCATTCTTGTCATCGATGGAGACAGTAGCTGCTTAATTGTACACTTTGTTGGGAGTGTAACCAATGACCCTATTTCCCTTGGTTCTACTGCGTTATGGATCTTATGGAAAGACACCTTCCTGTCCATACGATAAATACTTTTTCATACTTGTATCACATCGTGTAACCTTGTAGGTTAGGATTTTACAAAAGCACTTTTTTCTAGTTATTGTTTTTCTTATTTCTGCGACTTTTTAGCAATATTTTTTCGTTATGACTTATCACCTCGTAACGGTTTACCGCCTCATCGTGGCTAGGAGGTGTTCCTGGCCATCGGGATGTGATGTACAACGGGGATTCGTCCCCTCGGCAGCGTCTCCCTGAGCTGAGAAGGGGTCCAGCTTTTCCATTAGGAAGCTGAGCTAAGAGTAAACCTATGCCAGGATCCGTCACCGTCCTGGTACAAAACTTGTCGTATGGTGGCAAATCTCCCACTGATCAATAAGGAATGCGACTGCCTATGGTGATGACGACCTGGGGGCAGACTTTGGGACTGACCTCGGGACTCCAGGGAACCACGGTGGCTTAACCAGCAAATCTCCGGAGAAAGAAAATTATGCTGGAGTCCCACGTAACCAGTGAAGACGCATCCAAGTATCCAAGTAAGTAAGTATAACTTGTCACAAATTCCGTGCGTGTGGTAATTATGGGAATGGGTTTGAAGCTGAATAGTGTGTTCACTAATTGATTTGGACGTTATTCGTGGGAAATGCTGTAGTAGCTTTAGATGCAGCACTGGTACTATTTTTTCAGGGCTGACATAAAAGTTCAAGATTCTACATTTACCGCTGGAAGCGCTTATATAGCTAGTTCATTTCGAACCATCATATTTGTGCGATTTGTGGAACCTGTAGGTAATCAAACCATACAGCAAACCTGGTGATTTACCAAGCTTTGCTAAAACAGAGTAAAGGCATTTATACTTGGATACCTGGATGGCCCGTCCTCAATGGTTGTGCGGGCCCCAACATAATCTCCACTTTTTTCGGAGTTTTGCTGGTTTAACCACTCCGGTTCTCTGGAGTCCCGAGGTCAGCCAGGCCAAATTCTGACTGAGGTCATTACCACCACAGCTAGTCACCATCTTTGTGGATCAGAGGGAGATTTGCAACCATGCGACTAGTTTGGTAGCAGGGTGTTGATAGGTCCTGGTATAGGTTTACTCTTAGCTGGGCTTCCTGATATCCCGCTGTACATCTCAGTCCGACACCCAGGAACACCTCCCAGCAACGATGAGGCGGTAAACCATTGGGAGGAAAGGTATTCATAGGAAAATCAATGTCTGCTTGGCAAAATCAGTGATAAATTAATAGGATTATATTTGACGTTTGTGAACTGCAGGTAACACAGGCGAATATACGAGAGATCCATCAAAGTCATCTTGCAGCAGGGAGATTAACTTTGGCATTCGTTCAGCCTCGGGTATCGGTAATGATTATGAAGGTGAGTACTACTTTGATGTCTATGTAATTGGTCAAACAACATATTGCTGTGAGATCTCGGATTCTTGTTTGCTGTGAGTGCGCTATAGAAACGGTCATCTCTTCCTTTGTGAAGAAGGTATTTCTGTTCGAATAGGAAGTATCCGTGGAATCGTGTGCAGTTCGATATGTTATGTACCGGTTAAAGAAAGCGATTACTTAGGAGCTAGAATGACATTTGATTCAGGATGGCAGTTTTTGCTAAATATTCTTTACTTTGTGTGGATCGTTCTTTTCTAGTGCAATCCCTCTCATCTTCAACGGTTTCTCGATAACTTTTTAGCCGCCCTTAAAGGGGATGAAATTGCTATCAACGCTTTGGATAAGGTCAAACAATCGGACTTTAAATCAGCTCCAAAACTGTTGCGAGTGACAAACAGGAACCTGAAGTCCATTACCTATCCACCATCGCTGGAAACGCTGGAAGTGGTCGCACTGGGTTCGTTGTTTCGGTGCTTTGTCGTTATAGTTTTTTCTCCTTGAATTTCTAACTTATGTATTTATTAGGCCTTGAGTTTCTTGATAGTCGTTGGTTTTCCTTGTCGATGCTTTCCTGTTTGGATTTATCGTATAATTCTCTTGGTAAAGCCTCTGATTTCGTGAAAATCAGACTGGTATCGCGTCTTAAGAACCTGGGTTTTTTGTTATTACAAGGAAACGAGATTGAAACTATTCCGGCATACTTCTTTGATTCACTTCCGCCATCGTTACATTTTTTGAACCTTTCTCAAAATCGTCTCGTGACATTGCCACAGTCGCTAGTGAATGCCAAAAATCTTCACACACTCGTGTTGAGCTACAATCTACTGACTAGCTTACCTAGAGATGTAAGTTATCCCAGGTTTTTGACTTTTACATGCATCGTGGGAAAGGGGCGGGTAGCACAGTGGTAGTGATAACGATCATCACGAGCGCGGTGCTGGCCACAGCAGCCACTGGGTTCACCGAACTCCTGGTCCGTCCAAGGTCAGAAAATTGGTATCAGACTTGGCTGGAATGAGCTCACTGTCTCCAATCTAAGTGGAAACATTTTAGTCACGAGTCTCAGGACTCCAGAGGCAATCGACTAGGCCAGTATTCAGCGACATTCGTGACGAAAGAGAAATCCTCAAGCAACAGTGGAACTAACGCACAAAAAAGTTGGAAGGTCATTGTGGATGGTGGGCGCGAGGATAGGAATTGAATATAAGAAGTGCTGGCATGCGCACAGTAAATGTGAGAGGCAGATCATATAAAATAAAAGAAGTAATTCTCGTAAGAGATGTGATATAGTGTGCTCCAAGTACTTTTTTTCTCTTGCAAGATTGTTTACGATCTCAATGATATGGTAACAAAAAAGAAAACAAGAGCGAACACTATGCTTATGATTAGGGGCTCGTGTGACGCAGTGGTTGGAGACGCCCTGCGATACACCCGGGATCGAACCCCCGTCCATGGCCCACCAAGCCTTTCATCCGTCCGGGATTGGCAAGTTGCTACCAGTCTTGTCTGGGAGCATATCTGCATTTACTCGATAGATCGTTGGTCCACCGCAAGTTATTGTAAAGGCCAGATATGCATTCGGTCACCTCCAGCAGTGCTTAATGAAGTCAGGTGCATGGCGCATCCCTCAGGGATTGATCATCGCCGACAGCTTTATCCTTTACTTTTTTATGCTTGTGATTACTATTATTTCCGTTTGTAATATCTGCACGCATTTGGAAGAATCATCTTTCAGATGTCAGATATGGAATTGCGATGCTTATTTCTTGATCACAATCGACTTCCGTGCCTACCATATGACCTAAGAAACAGATGCTTGGAAAAGCTGTATTTTGGCAGTAATCCAATGGTTTTTCCCTCTCCTAGCATCACTACACCAGAGGTTCCTTCTCTGTCTTCCATGGCATTTGCCTCATTGCGTGGCTATTCGTGAGTACTTTGCCTAAATTTCATGAGAGTTATTGAAGTTCTGAAATCGATTTTGTTCAAAACATGGTATATAGCAGTGGCTTTGAGAGTGTAGTGTGCATCTTTGTCATGGAGTGTACACTTTGTTGGTGATTTCTTCTAGAAATGTGGGTACAAGTATCCTATTTTCTCCATTATCTTGAATTCAGTGGAGAAGTTCGTTAAAGAGATCGTTCTACCTGCATTCGCTACACAGAGTATCAAAGGTGTTTATGCTTTACAACCTTTCTGAGCCCATTGGACGTCATCTTTTACTCACGTGTTGCCTAAAAGGATATCGATGTCGATACGAAAACTTGACAAGAATCGTTCTTCAGCTTCATTTTCCATTTGTCTTCTCCGAGCAACTTCATCACGAAGTAAAGCTATCTTTAAAGAGGTGTTTCATATTCGGAGTCTTTTTATTGAACGGATCGCAAGATGGTGATAGAAGAGTTATTTCATCCTGCTTATGTTTCGATAGCACTTAACAAGAACAGGACTACTACTTGATTAATGACATTCAAAATGTGCCCACCTTTCCGATAGTGTCTTTTGGCAGAGCAGAATTGAGGTAAGTTACCAAGTGTTAACTTAAACTTGTTGGAAGTTTGTACGGCACTGTCAAGATCGAAATAGGAAGCTGATTTTGAATGTTTATCCTCTTTTGTGCCAAATTGGTCGTTTTGAGAAGCATTCGCTAGTTGAGGGTTTTTAGAAAATAGCCACGATGCATTCAAAGTTGCAGCGGTCGACAAAAAATTTCGGCTATTTTATTTCCACTTTGAATGGGTGCTCATGGAGCGCTTCAAATTCAACCTCATTAGCTACAGAGGTTTTTTTCTAATAGACATGAGTCATTGGGGTTTTATTTTGATGGGAAATTTAGTTATGGATCAGAGTCTGGTAACGTAACAGAATCTGAAGTGCGTGGTGGATTATGAATGAGTTCATCACAAAATCTACACAACTGGCATCTTTTAATGAGATTTTCTGTACAGTGGAATTCTTGCCACTAAGTTGCAGCGCATATTTTTCATGTTTAAATGGGCTCTTTTGAGACGATCTATGAGATTCTGTGTTATAATAAGCGGAAAAAAAAAGGGTGGGAGAGGGAGAGTTACGGCAGTGGTTAGAAGTGCTTTGCCATGCAAACGTGAACTTTGGTTCGATCTCGTGTTCTGAACTAACCAACGATTCCATTCTTTGTCGTCGGCACCAGACTTATCTGGGAGGATAAAACACTGACTCGAGATCGATGGGCTCCGCAAGACATTGTATCAGGCAACTATGCATTCAAACACCTCTTCGATGCTAACTAGTATCAAGCGAAGTGCATCCTTAAGGGATTGATCAACGCCGAACGCTTTCTCCTTTATCTTGATTGGCGGCCTCAATAAGTGTGAGGATTGGCTTCTAAGTGTTTTTTTTTCGATGTCTTGAATTGAAAACGTGAAGCAACCACCACAGAATAATCATCCGGTCTTAATACGATCAAATAACTTCCAATGAGATTTGACTGTTTTTCACAAGTTATCATACCATGACCACATCCACGCGATGACGAGACTCATTGAGTCCTAATCCTTGTCAGAGGTCGAAGCCGCTTCTGTTGTTGTTGCACAGTTGCATCCCCAGTTGCACAGTTGCACAGTTCCACACACACAGTTGCATCCCGATTCTCTTCTCATTGCTTTAGACGGCTAACAATAAAAAGTTGTTAAACGGCCTTCTTACTTCAATTTCGTTCGCTTCTCTGTGCTCATTAGCTGGTGATCAGCTTCACAAGGCCATTATCATTCCACTCGTTCTAGTTATTTCTTTAGGATGCGAGAAGACATTCTTCCATGGGATTTGAAGATGATCGGAGATAGCTTATGTATGAAATGTTCTTGTTGTCGACTGGTAAGTATTAGTAATGTGCTAGTATTTTTTCTCAAAAATATCGATTGTATGGGTTCTATTTTCGTGTTTTCTTGTAACAGTGTTGAAATGTTTTATTTTGGGGTGAAGAGTTAGAGGACAAATAACCAAATCTTCCTTCTTCTGTTGCTGCTTTTACCACTATCTTGGTGTAGGGGTAAAATTGATTTTTATAATCATACTTTGCCTTCATCCTCTCAACGGTTTACAGCCTTACCGCCTTATCGTGGCTCGGAGATGTTCCCGGGTTTCAGGCCGCGATATGCACGCGGGAGGCATCTTTCCCAGCAGGGCTTCCGAAGCTGAGTCCGGTTGGTGCTTACATCAGGAAGCCCTGCTAAGGACAAACCAATACCAGGATTCACCGCCGTCCTGGTATCAAACTAGTCGCATGGTTGCAAATCTCGCTTCTGATCCACAAGGCGGCGACTGCCTGCAGCGATGACGACGTGGGACACACTTTGCCTAGGCTTACATCGGGACACCTGGGAACCACAATGGGTAAGCCAGCAGAACTCCGAAAAAATTGTAATTATGCTGGTGCCCACACAACCAGTGAAGACAGACCATTCAAGTATCCAGTAAGTAGGTACTTTGCCTCTTTGCATTCATACTGATTTGCTGAGTTTATATAACTTTACTAAGTGTTACCGACAGGTTAAACTGTATTTTTTTTCCAGTGGACGGCATCGTCGTTACTGTCGTTGTGTGTAGTTGGTGTACCTGTTACTGATTTTGTATATGAGACTGACATGTTGCACTCAGTCACTATGCGTTCATTCGCATGCCCGAAATGTGTTGAACGAGTGGTGGTAAGATTACGACCACTACCGTTTAGACCTTAGGTAACGGCATTTGCTAGCTACATTGGCTATGTGCTTCGAATAAGCTTGATGCCACCTATCTAAAACTGTTAGGAACTGTTCTTCTTACTAAGTGGTTGGCGAGTTTTCTGACCAATATTTCCTTCCTTCTGCTATTGCCCACATTGTATCTGGTTTATTTCACTTAATTCTGTGGGAAAGTCGTGATTTCACCTTATAGTGCGAGTCATTTGAGGAAGTAAGTGTTATCGGACGTAATATTTTATATATAACAAGGAATGGTGTAATTAAGGGTTACCATATATGATTCTTTGTATAAGCATTGTGTGTAGAAACTTTGTCATTCCCTACTTTATTTCCTTTACTTCATCGCTTCTTCTCCTTATTAGGTTGCATTTCCGTTGCTGATAGGTTCCCACGTGTTCACGAGATTACCATGATCTGATATATCCGTTTCTTTCAATGTGTCTTTGAATTGTTGTTCAGTGTACATCTTCAAGTACTGATGTTGAATGTAGTGAAATACTATCTGAATAATGGAATTGTTGGTTGTCTGTGTTTTAAAGAAAGATAGATGTTCTTTCATATACATTACTATAGTCAAAAGAACATTAGAAGGAGGATATGAGGTCGTTTTAGTCTAGTTTCACTTAAGTAGGAACTTCCAACATTCCACGATGTTTTGGTATCGTCTGAATAGTGCGGCTACACTTAACCATGATGGGGCATTTCAGTTGCATCACTAGACATAGATTATGAAAAGTATTTCACTAGTTTTAGATTTGTTTTTTGCTAGCCTGAAGAAGATTAAGGATTAGAGATGAAGAAGTTTCTGGGTTTGAGAAATGAAAATGATAAGTTAAACACTCCTTTAGAGCAGAAGGTCGTCGCAAAGAAACCTTGAGTGGCTCCAATTATCTCTTTTTGCTAATTAGACAATATCCTGAACAAGTGAATGTCAGCTGACGAGGACTTGGCATACTTGTTAGCTGGACGGTTGAATGCTGCTCGAAAATTGGAGCTACAGCTTTGTGATACTCGCTACTCATCAGTTCAGGGCGTTAGCAAGTTAAGGAATCGACTTGCTAGTGAACTGAAATTCCTGGAAGGGGTCAGGTTTGCGAATCTTGGCGTCTTTTTTACTTTTTTTTCTCGTTCCCTTTCGTTTTAGTTTTGAACCCCCCAGTCATTTACCACCTCGTCGTGGGCGGCGAGGTGTTCCTCGTTGTCGGGCTGCGACGATTTACAGCGAGGGGATTTATCTCACGACAGGGCCTCCTAAGCTGAGAAAGAGTCTAGCGTTACTATCAAGGCCCAGCTAAGAGTAAACCAATGCCAGGATCCACTTTCACCTGGGTGACCTCGGGACTCCAGGGAATCACAGTGGCTAAGCGAGCAAAGTTACTTGGATGCTTGGACGGCCCATCATCACTGGTTTTGCGAGTCCTGGCATATTCTACATTTTTCGGAGTTTTGCTGGTTTAGCCATTGTATTTCCCTGGAGTCCCGAGGTCAGCCTGACCGAAGTCTGCATAGGGTCGTCATCACCACAAGCATTGACCTCCTTTGTGGATTTGGTTCCAGGGCTGTGGTGGATCCTGGGATTGGTTTATTCTTAGCTGGGTCTCTTGATGAAAACGCCGACTCCTTCTCAGCTTAGGAGGCTCTGCCAAGGTAGAAGTCCCCCGGCTGTATATCGCAACCCGACAACCAGGAACACATCCTAGCAACGATAAGGCGGTAAACCGTTGGGAGGAAGCCAGCGAAACTCCGTAAAAATGGAAATCATGGTGGGGTCCGCATAACCAGTGAGGACGGGCTATCCAAGTATCCAAGTAAGTTTTTGTGGAAATCATAGCCTGTACACCGTTATTCACGTCTAACGATAAGACAGTGACACCAGTTATTATCACTGAGGTCTTGTTTCGTTCCTGTTCTTTCGTTTTGATTTTTATTCATGTAGGAGAATTCCAACAAGTCACGCATTAGGATGTTTAAGTGTTTCTCGCATCATTTTGAATCTCTTTAGATCGAATCCGGTAAAACACGCTTAGAAAAGAAATATATAGAGACAAGCAACGTTACTCATTTCGAGAATATTATCTCCGGTCTGGAGCGATTCCTAGACATTCAAGCTGTTTTCCACACGTTTTCCATCCTTGATCCAGTTACGGATTCGTAGGTTATACTTTTCAGATTTTTTTTGCTTAAGACTCTGTGTAGAGGTTAATAGTATTTTGCTATGCTAATGGAGATTAGTTGTTTGTGAGATTTCAAGAATTCGAAATTCTGACCACAAATCAGTTCGGTTTTAGCGCCGTTTCTTTCAGGGTACTCAAACATACTGTCGACATTGTCGCCAAGAAAGGAGATCAATGGGTACGTTTCACACAAGTGGTTAGCGGGAAGGTTTATTATGAATAAGTCATGTGGTAGTGTGAAGGTTGGACTTGAGCAATACGAGAATTCTACGCAGGTCTTAGTGCTAGATCTTTCAGCGCAGGTCATCATCGAAGATTCCGCAAATTTCTGTGTATCACACTTTTAAGTTGTTAAATATTTTCCTGAGTAGAAAGAGAAAGCTGTCGGCGTTGATCAAACCCTGATGGATGTGCCATGAATTCGATTTCATTTAGCATCGTTTGGAGGTGATTGAATGCATATCTGGCCTTTTACAATGACTCGCGATGGCCTACCGACTTATCTTGCCAGTGCAGCTATCCTCCCAGACAAGTCTGATGCCAATTTGCCGACCCCGGAGGGAGATGGAAGGCTTTGTGAACCAGGGGCCTGGGGATCAATTTCATGTATGTTGCAGGGCGACTCCGACCAATGCGCCACACGCTTCCATTTCCTGAGTACCAGTATATAACGATACATTAGAATAACTCTTAGTGATCATGGTAGAGATCGGCTTGAAACATGTGGATATTTTTGGCACTATTTTTTAGGTGAAAGTAATTTCCCGTTCAGCGAAGGGAATTTGTATGGATTGGCTAACTGGTAGTTCTCGAAACATCTTCGAACAAGCAGATACATACCTTCATGTAAGAGTTGTCGACCTGTTGTATTTGATAAAGTTAAGAATTTTTTTTTGAGATTTTGCGTTTTTGGTGTTGATTTATTCTAAGTAGTTGTAGATTCAATATGTGTTTTGTGATAATTATCCTTCAACCTTTCTATAGAGCATTTTTTGGGCTGTTCATCATTCAGGTCTAGTTGAGCATCATTCCAGATGGCTGGACTTTTTCAACGAAATTTTTCTCCTCCGGAAGTGGTTTTCGAATTTGTCGCAGGTGTGCCAGATGCGATTGCTGCCAAGTTGCGATCACTTGGAGTGATTGTTATTGGCGAAGAGGTGCTGCTCTAAATTACCATTAAAAAGAACCTTTTGTAAGTGTTGTCTATGATTTGTATGGAAAAACACCGAGCCACCTATTGGTATGACTCAGTTAAACAGCCAGTCTTAATATTTATTTTCATGTTCTTACAAGTTGATCTTGTTGAGCTAATGCGAAGCTGGTTTAAGTTATTGTCGTTGTTGTCGTTGTTGTTGTTGTTGTCCTTGTTGTTGTTGTTAGTTGATGGCTGACGTTTGGAAAGAGACGACACGAGTTCCACTCGTCACAGCACGGCTCTAAGGAAGGTGAATTCATCGAAACGTCAGTCATCGACCAACAGCACCAACAACAACGACAACGGCAACTTATACCAACCTCGCATCAGCTCAACAAGATCAGTTCATAATAACATACAAATAAGTATGTCGATTATTTATACCAAGGCTTGTAGAACGCCGGTCTTTTGAGCCAGTCTTAATCTTTTTAAGGATATTTCATTTTAACGCAAGCCACTTTGCTGAAACGTCTTTTTGAAATGCAGATTGCGATTGGGACAATTGCAAAAATACCGGAAGACTTTATGGAGTTGCTAATGGAGAACGACGGGGATGCTGGACATATGCCTGGTAGCAGTGTGAAGTCACCGCAACTTCCTCCTGTTAACTTAGATGTGTCAGCTGTATTCGTCTTAATTTCGAACCTCACACATGAACATGGCACTGATCACATGTACGGTGACAAATTTCCTGGCAATATTCTATAGTTATATCAATCAGAAAAATGTTCTAACGTTGACTAATGTTCACTTGTAAAATACCATAATCACTTCAGCTAGAAAGTTGCATAGTTATCTTCACAGGAAAGGATCGTAAAGACTTTTGAAGCCTTTGTTGGAAGAATTTGAGTATATTTTAGGTTCGACAGTACGCTACTCACCCAACAAGCTGAAATGGAGAAGAGAAACCCAGCTAGAAAACAATTATTAAGTCAAATTGAAGGTTTGTTTTGCTATATCTAGTTAATTTAGACCAAAGTTATTTTTCTTCCCGTATTTTGTTTCCATAGGAAGAGAGTTGATAATTTGCCGGACCGCCTATGATTCGGTGCGTGATATTCTGAGTACGGTAGGAGGAGATTCTGAAAAAAAACGCATGGAAGAGTTATTTGAAAACGTAAGATTGGTGGATGATGCCGTTTCTGAGAGAACATCTATATTAAAGCATTCGGATAGGATCAACCAGCGAAGCATGGTTAGTTGGTTTTGTATGGTTTTTATTTTGATATCAACATGTAGTACCCAACTTTTTCCGGAGGATATTGGGGAGCCTTCGATTTCAAATATATTAATGAGGTGCAAAAAGGCCTGGTAGGACGTTATAGTTGTTATGGTCACCGTCTCTTATTGGTGTTTTAAACGTTGTACTAAGGAAACATTCATTTCGTAGTGTAGTTCTTCCGATTTGTGAAGGCAGTTCCTATTGCGTCTACCAGTAGACAGTTTGCAATTTTGATGCGATTGCGAACGAGAACGCGTCAAAGGAACGTGTTGGCTATCACATCAATGTCGTTTTTATCCTTCGACTTTTCTGTACGAGAAGACGCTACCTGTCTTCCAGTCAGGTATGAATCAGATGGCTCTTTATCTGGATAAAGGCTGAGAAGACACTCTTGTACCAATTATCATTGCGAAAATGCCTTCTTTTACTCAAAAAGAAAGGCATATGTCATAGAACTGCATGTAATTTCCCTTCTACTGTGCAACATGGGTACATGTAGCGCAGTGATCGGAGGCGCCCTGCAGCAAATATGGGATCGAACCACACCCCTGGCCCACCAAGCCCTATACGCCTTCGGGGTTGGTAAGTTCGTACTGGAGTTATCTCGGAGTATAGCAGCACTAGCTCTATACATCGGTAGGCTACTGCGAGTCACTGTAAAAGCGAGATATGCAATCAGTCACCTCCAAACGATATTTATTGAAGTCGAATGTATGCCGCATCCCTCAGGGATTGATCAACGCCGAGAGCTTTATCCTTTATCCTTTTAAAAGGTTTGTATCAACAATACAGGGCATTGCATGTTATGTCAAGTCATATTTGCGTTTTTCACCATGACATAACAATAGGTATTCTGAAATTCTTCAGAATGTTCAGTTTCTTACAGCACTGTTTACTCTTTTCAGATTATTTTCGGATCAGGTGACTACTATCGGGCTGTTACTGCCACAGCTAATAAACATTTCGTATCGTCAGCGTATCACCAGGTATTTACACTCATCATTTTGATACTGTCATCCTGTTCTAACTGTTAAAAAGAACTATTTGATTAGACCAGCACTTGGATTTGTAAATAAATTTAAAAAATAAATTTTCGGTGTTGCCTTAAATTCAATTCAAAAACACTTTATATCAGCTGCTTCATCTAAAGTCTGTCATTGATGTCGTGATAGTGGACATCAGCAAAGTATTACTCATCGTCATGCAGCAGAGGTACTCAGCAGGCTGAACTCGCTCACGGGATATGGAGAGTGTAACGCTTTTGGTATCATGCATTCTTCCCACTGTTTTAGGCAAGGACGTTTTTACACACAGCTTGCTGGCCTTTAACGAGAGCGAATACAGGATCGGAAATTTTAGATTAGGAGAATGAAGTGGGTTTGGAAATTGTCTCGCAGGCCTCCTATCTGCAGCACGTCTCTTCCATGGAAACTCGTTTTTCCAGAAGAAAGAAAGCCGCCGCTGGACATGCGAGTCTCCCAACGGCATGACTCATGCGGATATCGACCACATTCTGACAAACAGCAGATGGTGCCTACTTGACATACCAGTAGTCCTGTCATTCTGTACTGGTTCCGACCACCGCCTTGTTAGCGCTAAGATTCGACTTAGCCGTAAGTTGGAAAAGAATTCATGTCATCGACCACGAGGAAAAAGTCTAGGTGTATACGAGGAGAACATTCTGAACAAAGTCCTATCCAAATGTGACTGGCAGATTAAAGAAGACCCGACCGAAGACTACGAGCTGCTTGTCGAAGGACTGGAAAGCTGTGCCGAATTCGCCTCAGTTCCTCAAGCAAGAAGATCGGATCGCATCTCCATTACTACTAAGGAGTTGCTCGAAAAGTGAAGGAAACTGAAGTATTATTCTACTGCAACACGTTTAACATAGCTAGTAATCAATTCCAGCTGCAGAAGAGCTTTGGATTGGAGGAAGATCTACAACGGTACAATCAGAAGAAACTACTGGAAGCAGCAGAGAAAGAAGCAGTTTGAAAAAATGCCGTCGGGATTTGTGTGAGTATAATGTCCCTCTGTCAGCTCTGATGAACGAAGATGGGATCGTCAAAACTTCCCGCCATGATATGGAATCAATAACGGAAACATCCTACAGCAACCTTTTCCGTTCCACAATCCCCCGTTCCGGACCCTAATATCCCCGCTGCTGAAAAACCACCTGGAATTCTTTCGCCGGAGATTCGAGTTGCGATAGAAAGCATGGAAAGAGGCACAGTTACAGGATCCGATGATATTACCGCCGACTTCCTTAGAGCTGAGAGCCACAATTTACACGTAATTTGCGAAAACCATATGACAGCCTATATTCAAAAGGAAAAAATCCCCGACCAGTGGAGGACGTCACGCACGGTCATCAAACAAAAGAAAGTTGACAGAAGGGAACCTTGTATCTCCGATATGCTTGGTGAGTGCACTCTTCAAGCTCTTCGTGAAGATTATCCTGTCACGTATACCAAGGACATTGGATGAGGAGCAACCCGTTGAGAAAACAGGAATCCGACAGGAATTTTACTGCATGGATCATATGCATACTGTGTCCAGGGTCATCGAAGTTTCTTGGGAATAACACCTGTTCCTAGTCTTAACTACTGTCGACGATGAAAAAGCGTGTGACAGTGTCGAAACGAATGCAATCATATCAGCGCTCGTCGACCAAGGAGTGGACCCGTCCGTCCTACATGAGAACTCTATCCGAATGTTAGCGGAACTGCACCACGAAAATACAGCTTTTCCATCGACCTCTTACATACCCATAGGAAAACGGGTTCGACAGGGCAACGCATTATCGCCAAAGTTGTTTAGTGCCGCACTGCAGTGGATAGTGAAGTTACTCGATTGGGATGAGAACGGCATACGTATTGATGAAATATTCCTATCAAACCTTGTTTTCGCCGATGACATCGTCATCTTATCAAGAGGTACCAGCGAAGCAGAGACGATGATCAACGAGCTTAACCAAGCGGGAAAAAAGATTGGACTACGCATTAATCGGAAGAAGACCCAGTTCATGAAAAACCCATGGTGCGAAGGCGAAAAAAATTGAATTGGATGGCTCTGTGATTGCAGAGACCACTTCGTACGTATATCTTGGGCGATCAATGAACATGGAAAATGACATGGAGGAGGAACTAGACAGAAGAAGGAGAGCAGCTTGGCCGCCCACCGACCAATTGGAGGACCCGAAAATCCGCGCTCACCTTTTCGATTCAGCGGTCCTCGTAGCGCTCTGTTATGCTGCAGAGACGTGGGCTGATACTTCAACCATGTCAAGAATACTGCGCGTTACTCACAGACCACTTGAGCGATGTCTCCATTCTCAATATCAAGCCGGAATGCGAAGCTCTGACTTTCGAAATCTGTCACGTCTTCGCGATCCACGAGATTATACATCGATAGCGAAACATAGATGGATAGACGTGTTCGTAAGCAAAGCTGTACCCGCAGTTGCAGTCATTATACAGATCACGGTGTGAGACTCGCACGCGTTACCATGCTCAAACAAAGCCACCACCATGGACTACGATTGCGAGAGGAAGGAACGAATGGCATATGTGTTGGGGTCCGCACAACTCATAAGGACGGACCATCCAAGTATCCAAATAAGTTGCTGGCCTTTGCTGACATATAATTCTGTTCTCAGATGGGCATCTGCATGGAAATCTCGAAGTACTTTTCATTTTGGGTGACAGTGCAGAATATGTGAATCCTGTGCTTTACAGCACACTTCGACATCTAGAAATAGCATTAGATTTGATGAGGCGATAAACCACCAAGTGACTGAGACGTCCTATTACCTTTGAAGTACTTGGATACTTGGACACTTGACCCGTCCGGATGTGTGAGCCCCACAACAATTTCCACTTTTTCGGAGTTTCACTGATTTAGTCACTGTGGTTCTCTGCTGTCCCGTTGTCATCCTGGCCAAAGTCTGCCCCAGGTCGTCACCACCACAGGCAGTCACGGCTTTGTGGATCAAAGGGAGGTTTGCCACCACGCGACAGTTTGATACTAGGGCGGTGGTGGATTCTGGTATTGGTTCACTCTTAGCTGGGTTTCCTGATGGAAACGCCGGAATCTTCAGCTTGGGGGACCCTGCTGAGGGAGATGAATCTCTCCGCTATACATCGAAGCCCGACACCCAGGAACAGCTCCCAACCACGATGAAATGGTAAACTGTTGGGAGGATTACCTTTGAGCTTTGTAGCCCCATATATGTAATAAGTGTATGGTGTATGTAAATATATATATTATTCGCACAGTTTTCTTCTATTTTAGGGTGTGTCCTTCGACGTAATACTCCACGAATCTCGCGCTCTGAGCGAGCAGAAGGAACGCCCACTTCTCACGGAAACAGAATCATAATTTTTCACTAATATTTAGCGTTTTTACTATGAGAACACTTCCAAGTAAATATGCGGAATGTTAGAAGTTTTAAATTCACGGTGATGCTTACATGGGATTGTTCAGTGGTAATGACACAATGTTTTGTACTGCCAGTGATCAATAGCGGTTATATGAAACTTTCCCTATACATGTTCTTAGTATTTTTTTCTGCCAACTGAAGTGGTTCTAATTCCCTTTTACTGGATGTTATTTTTTTAATAATATTATTATAATTTGCTTTTATTTCAGTGACAGTTATAAGTGATTTCTGGAGAATATGGTAAAAGGACCACCAACCCAGCGAGCTCGAGTGATCGATTGTCGGCAAGATGCTGTTAGAGCAGTAAGGTACAACGGTGAGAAAAAGACTAAGGGGATTGGCAGACTAGATGGCAAACGAAAATCAAAACAAGGCACGCCACTAGGCACGCATAGGATACAAAAACATAGCGGAGACGATTTTGATATTAAAGTCAATATCCTCGCACAGGATGCCAAGACACCAACGCCCAAACTTCTGGATGCTTTTTGGATAAATGCCAGGAACCCTAGAATGAACAGCAGGAAGGAATGCCCGGAGGTCACGCGTGATCTGGCCCCGTACTTTCGCATCGACTTTTGATGAGATGTGGTGCATTTATCGACCATATGCGACTCTGATCAGCTGTTCTTCCTCAGTGGAAGGCACGTAATAAATGGTGGGTTTTTTTCGAGAAGCTGTTGATCGTGTGGTTGCGGTTATCTTTTCATCTTTCTGTATGTGTTATCGGAGCGTTTGACTTAGTAAATTGCCTATCAATATACCCTTCCAGGCTCTGAAGAAGGCGAAATCCGCCGGAAAGTCAGCTTTAACGGAATAAAGAATAAAGTAACACCTCATGTTTGCTCAACAAGAATATCGAGAACTACGGGGACTTTTGAAAACAACATTTGATGCCAGGAAAGGAATGCGCTCTACAGAAGAGGATACGCTATGCACTCGGCTTCATTAAACATCGTTTGGAGGTGATTGGATGCATATCTGGCGTTTACAATGACTCGCGGTGGCCTGCCGATGTATCAAGCGGATGCTGGTATCCTCACAAACAAGTTTGGTACCAATTTGCTGATCCCGGAAGGATGGAAGACTTGGTGAGCCGCTTGCGCGGGAATCGATCCCATGCAAATTGCAGGGCACATCCGACCACTGCGCCTCACGCGCCCATCTAGAAGGTATAAGGATACTTGTGATAATCCTCGCGAAAACAGCGACTTTTGAAGTAGAGTGACTGAGGTGCACCTCGTGTCAAACTGATGATCTGGACAAAGAGCCATTTTTAATGGGTTTTCGAGTTCTAAAGGTGCACAAAAGAATACGTAAAATTCAAAAAGTATGCAAAAAGGAAAGATTAGTATGAATTCAATGAAAAATTACTTGAATACTTGGATGGCCCATCCTTAGCGGTTGTGTGGGCTCCAGCATAATCACCATTTTTCAGACGTTTGCTGGTTAAGCCATTATGGTTCCCTGGAATCCCGAGGACAGCTCTGGCCAAAGTCTGATGGGCAGTCGCAGCCCTTGTGCATCAGAGGGAGATTTTTCCACCTTGCGACTTTGATACCAAGACGGTGGTAGATCCTGGTATTGGTTCACTCTTAACTAGGCTTCTTGATGGAAGCGCCGGACTTCTTTTCGGGTTGGGACCCCCCTGTCGTGAGGACGAATCTCCCCCTCTTACATCACAGTCCGACACCCAGGAACACCTCCCAGCCACGATGAGGCGGTAAACCGTTGGGAGGATTTAGTGATCAAAAGCTTCTCGAAACACTCACCGCTTTTTTTTCCGTGACCTTCAACGAGGAAGGTTAGAACAGCTGATTATAGTCGCATAAGGTTGATGACTGCACCACCCCACATCAGAAATTGATCCGAAGATATGGGGCCAGGTCGTGTGTGACCTCTGGGCATTACTCCCTGTTATTTACTGTGGGGTTTTTGGCATTTATCCAAAAAGCCTCAAGAAGTTTGTGCGTTGATGTTTTAGTCTCACGTGCGAGGATGTTGACTTCAACTTCAAAATCGTCTTCGCTGTGCTTTTGTATCCTGTGCCTGCCTAGTGGAGTACTTTGTCTTGCTTTTCGTTTGCCATCTAGGTGTTCTTTTATACGGATACACAAGGGGTCTGTTCTGTTTCGCCAATATATTCGTCTACGCAATCACTACAAGAGATCGGGTATATAGTACCTGAACTCTTGCAATCTATCACGTGGTTTTCGATACTACTTCGTCATATAACCGCTACTTGATAAGTTGATTTGAACGTTAAGAAATGAAAGCTAGTTGTATTTCGTTTCTCCCGGGCGAATTTGATATACTCAGACTGCTCATTCAATAATTCAAAGCATTTGTCCATCTCCTCTTGAGTAGAGAAGATGACAAAACAATCATCTATATATTTGCAGTAGAGTAGCTGCCGGAGATCGATGACCTGGGCTTCTATTTTAGACATGAATGCAATGGCAAGAGTTGGTGCCAACCGCTGTCCTATTGCCAGCTCTCTAATTTGTGCGTAATAGTTCCCAGATCATCTGAAAATTGAGCAGTTTAGGCACTCTTTTAGGAGAACCATAAGCTGCTGAATAGATAAGCCATGCATATGTATTGCTCCTTCATGTTCAACAAGAAGTTCGAAGTTGGCTTGCATTGCGTAGTCATTCGATACGTTGGTGTACAACGCGGTAACGTCGAATGACTCCATCACGTACGCATTGTTAGGAGACGCGTTACGTAGACGTTCTAGGAACATTTTGGTGTTCGTGAGGTGAGCTGGAATATGGCTAAGCAGTTGTTTAAGTTTTCGGCCTAGAAACGATGTTATTCTATCTGTTGGCCCATCTGTTCTATCCATTGGCAGTGTTTAGAAATACAACACGAGAATGGAGGCGTTCGGGAGTTAGAGGAAGTTTTTAGGTACTCATGGTATCTTATTAAAGTCTGCCTTCGTTTTTAGCTTCTGTATTGAATGTCGACGTAAAAGTCCATCTAAGTGGCCGATGGTTTTCCTTATAGTCTTGACATGGTGTTACTCTTTGTCAAACTACAATACACAACGTGGCTTCGTACCCTTTAACGAGGTCACCTTTGCCGAGATGGACTTCGACATTGTCGTTCGGACCGGCATAATAAGACGATAATCCTATTCTACGGCAGAGCTCGACGTGATAGTTGTGACAGGACATACCTCTATCGAAGGGCCACAGCAAGGCGTCTATTGTACTGGTTCGAGGTGTCCTAAAAATACCAACATAGTCTTTGCTTCGATTCCGCGATCCGGGTAAAGCAAGCTCTATCCGTTCAGATTTTGTAAATTGGTACCGGAGTGGTTTGAAAATATTACTTACTTGAATACTTGGATGGCCCATCCTCACTGGTTGTGCAAGTCCCAGCATAGTATCCATTTTTTCGGAGTTTTGCTGGTTTAGCCATTATTCCGTGGAGTCCCGAGGTTAATCAGGCCGAAGTATGCTCCGGTTTTCACCGCCACAGGCAGTCGCGGCCCTAATGGATCAGTGGGAAATTTGCCACCATACGACAAGTTTGGTATCAGGACGGTGACGGATCCTGGTGTTGGTTTACTCTCAGCTCGCCTTCCTGATGGAAGTGCCGGACTCATTCTCAGGTTGGGAGACCCTGCCAGGGGTAAGGATTCTCCCGCTGTACATCGCAGCCCGACACCCAGGAACATCTCTGGGGCACAATGAGGTGGTAAGCCGTTGGAAGATTGAGAATATTGGGATAGTAAATAGTAATAAATGTGAAATAAAAAAGAACTAATTTGATATATTGCCATGCTCCCATAAGCATTGTATAGGCTGAATATTTATTTATTGTCCTCTATAATACATAGTAGAGTCGAATGAACTATGCATCCGTTAAAGATTGATCAACTCCGGAAGTTTTATATTTAATCCTTGTACGGGGTCAGAGCTGATGCAGAGGGTGATCATTTTTCCACAATTTTTTTTGTTTAGTTGATGGCAACTACTGTCTAACATGTGGTAGTGATAAATCGATAAAACTCTGGAATCCGATCAAAGGGACGTTATTGAAAACTTATACTGGGACTGGTAATGAGGTAACAATGTTGCAACCTATAGTATTAATTTGCTCTGAAATTGATGTTCCATTTGCGATTTCATATAACTTTTAGGAATAGTCTTTTTTCTCGAAAGGTTATAGGTTTGGTTGTATAATAAGTTGCTTTTAGATGTAAATTGTGTTTCTGGCAAGCTTTATGGTTAAAATGTTGACTTTTTTATTTAGTGCCTATTATAATATTTCACGGCAGGCTGTTATATGTTATACAACCACAATGATGCTGAGATACTTATTTATATGATCTTATAAACTGGTCTTGTTTAGCCAATGCGAGTTTGGTATAGTTCTTCGTTGTCGTTGTCGTTGTTGTTGTGGTTGCTGATGGTGGTGTTGGTCGATGGCTGACGTTTCGGCGATTTCGCCTTCCTCAGAGCCATCCTGTTACGAGTGGGACATGCTGAGATATTTGCAAGATGGATAGACAACTAGTGGAGAGAAAGTCGAAACGAAGGACCCGCATGGTGTGGTGGTGGACGCGTTAGCACCCAGAAAGGGTAATAGCTCGTTCGTTCCCCACTGCAGACACCTGCGATCCGGAGTTTTGCAAATATCTCAAGAACATTGTGGTTTTAAGGTTGAAATTCAAGATATAAAATCGGCAATGTCGACAAATCTACTTTTACGAATCCAAGTTCGGACTCACTTAGATATCCACGCACAAGCGGTTTGAAATATTGGTGAGTTACGGTGCCACGGAAGTGTTAGGAAACGCAGAGTGCAACGTTAGTTTCGAAAATTTCGTCGGGACAAATGCGAAGTTCAACATGAGGAATTTCGTAGACGTGCTGTTATCGACGATGAATTGAAGGCTTTCCTGTAAGAAAATGCTCACACAACCGTTCTGCACAAAATTACAGGTGTACTGAATGCAAGAATCTCAGCTACTTTCCAACGTCTAAACTATGGCAGGTATGGCGCAGTGGTCGGAGGTGCCCTGCAATACACACGGGATCGATTCCCGCGTCCAAGGCTCACAAACCATCCATCCGGCGTCAGCAAATTGGTACCAGACTTGTCTGGAAAGATAGCAGCACTGGATCGATACATCAATAGGCCACCGCGAGTCATTGTAAAAGCAAGATACGCATTGAATCACCTCCAACGATGCTTAATGAAGTCGAATCCACGGCGCATCCGTCTGGAATTGGTCGTCGCCGAGAGCTTTGTCTCTTATCCTTTAGATAAGTGGGAAAGCTGAAATGAGTCAAAAATGAATACCGAATGAATTGGCTGACAATCAGAGAAGTACAACCACAAAGAGACCGTGATATCAACAAAATTCGAGCTCCATGTGGACTGTGAACCCGCATTTAAATTTGCCAAGGTTCATGTGCTATCCACCATGTCAACCGAGGAAGCTTGCTTTACCTTTCTTTCAGCTTTGTTTTCACTGCATTAATGCCATCAACGATCACCTATCAATGGAAATAATCTGGGGAACACAAATTGGCATTGAACCCAATTAAGTTGAAACTGGTGTCAGAATCACAATCCTTTAACTATTATTCACTGTGTAGCATCGATAGAGTAAAAACGTGTCTGAGAGGAGAGCAAACCGACAGCCTCGGTTGCTGTGGTGAAGATCATGTGAGCTCCTGATTAGTTCCCAGGATCGACTTTCTATTAACCTCGGCATTGGAATATGAATGCGTCGTTTTCTTGTTCAGCAATCACGATGTTGCTAAACAGCATACATTTACTTCCATAGAAAAAACACAATACAATACAACAGTAGCTGACGTTTCGGCAGTATCGCCTTCTTCAGAGCCTGGAAGGGTATGCTGACATACAATTTACTAGGCCAAACGCTTCAATGACACTTACAAAAAGACGAAAAACTATGGTAATTACATGGTCAACAGCTTCTCGAAAAAACACCGCTTTTTTACGTGCCTTCCAATGAGGAAGATTAGAACAGGTGATTATAGTCGCATAACGTTAATGACTGCACCACCCTACATCAGAAATTGATGCGAACATACGGGGTCAGGGTCGCGTATGACCTCTGGGCATTCATCCCTGCTATTCATTGTAGGGTTTTTGGCATTTATCCAAAAAGCCTCAAGAAGTTTCTGCGCTGGTGTTCTAGTCTTCTGCGCAAGGATCTTGACTTTTACTTCAAAATCGTCCCCGCTGTGCTTTTGTATCCTATGCGTGCCTAGTGGGGTACTTTGTCTTAGTTTTCGTTTGCCATCTAGGTGTTCTTTTATACGGTATGGTAATTGTATGTCAGTATACCTTTCCAGGCTCTGAAGAGGGCGATACTGCCTAAGCGTCAGCTACTGTTGTATTGTGTTGTGTTTTTCTATGGAAGTGGGTGTATGCTGTTTGACAACTTCGCGATTGCTGAACAAGAAAAACGACGCATTCATACTCCTGATTAGTGTTAATCGAGAATTGGAAGCCCACATGGGCTTCCCAGTTCTGGTCATATCTCAGCTTCTTTACTGACATATGGCACTTTGAAATACATGTTGAAATCGAACATTAACTTCCGGAAACCAAGTACCATAAATGCAACATGCTACATGGAGCACATGTGGTCAAAGTGCAGTGTTAGTATTATTGAGAGGGTTGTTGCTATAAGTTTCTATTTTCGAAATGAGATTTATACTTCTAGGTATTCGATGCTACGTCGTCCTCAGACAACTCTCAGGTGGCTGCTGGCGGAGCTGACAAATGCTTGACGGTTTTTGATGTGGAAACTGGAAAGATCATGAGACGATGGAGAGCGCATGCCGGTGTTTTTTCGTCATTACTAACCTTTTCCTGTCTGTATGCATTGGCTTCACTACATGTCGTGCGAGGATGATGTATGCTTTCAACTAAGCCAACATAGTTCAGTTCATAGTGAACCTTATCAGCTGAGATAAAAACCATTAGAATCGACAGATCTATGTCAATCGGATGCAATTCTTCTTATTCTGAAGAGACGAAATTGTAATTTTTTGGTGCCTACAAAACGTGCTTCTTCTTCTTTACCTCTGTAAACGATTGAACAAGGGGAATATCGTTCAATAGAATAGCTCTTCCAATTTTCCGTTGGTGTCATCTGTTGCCACACTTGCATTTCGACTAGTAAAACCTTAAATTTCCTTTTAAGATTTTTGAAGACATTAGTTCCACGGGAATTTCAAATGGGAGCAATATTCCAAAAAGATGATTTTTAATCAATAAGTATTTCTATGTTATTCCCAAGACCGACTATTTGTTAACATCGGCATTGATTAAATAATACACTATACTCTTGACGAGCAAACAAGAGGTGTTACTGTATTCTTTATTGACGGAGTTGGCTTTTCGGCGGATATCCATCCAAACATCTCTGTAACTAATCTGAGAAAATGCTAAACCAAGATCTTAATCACATACAAAACACAAAATAGCTTCTTCCCACACTCACTACTTTCTATAAGTATTCCACTATTTCACCTACAGACCAACCGCACAGAGCTCACGTAGAGGCGTAGTATGCCTCTCAGACATTAGAATATCAGTCTTAAATACTGTGTGAGATCATGCGTGGTAATAAGGCATTCATCTCTGCGGTTTATTCTCGGATTCTTGGAACTTATCCAGAATGAATTGACAGTTTTGGGCGCCGAAATTTCTGATTCCCGCAGAAATGAAAACTTGCACTTCAAAATGTTTCTCGTTATGTCTCAGTGCCCTATGCTTGTTTAGTGGAGTATTTGGTTCAACTTTAAGTTCACCAACTAGATGTTCTTTTACACGGACGCAGAGTGGTCTACCCATTTTGCCAGTGTATTCGTCTCCGCACACTTTACAGGAGATCGGATAAATCGTACATGAGCTCATGCGATCACCATTTTTACCGTTAGGACACAGTATGCAATTCTGCGTTGTGCATAGACGGTCATTCAAATGGTTGTGAATTAGGTGGCGTTTTGGAGTGTTCGGTCGTATTTCAGTCACTGTTATCGAGTTCTGTGCACCGTTCCTTCTTAAGCAACTTTTTTATAGCTGTACTTTTTCATTGGAAATGAAGGGCAGGATAAACGGGTGCTTATCATCCTTAGAATTATCGTTTGAGAGCACGTTTTGTCCTCCACACCTATGAGGAGCTACAGTTTCGTAGCCATTCTCGATAAAATAGGTGCAGGTTTAAAACAAATATTTAATATAATTTCTAAACCTATTATTTTTAGTTAATTTTAATATTTAATAATTTAATGACGTAAATATAAAACAATAAATTTAAAGTGAGAAATAAAATTTAAAATTTAATTTTAAATTTACAATAAAATGTTGCTGATGGGCCGGTGTGGAGGATTCGGTAACAGTGATTGAAATACCATCGAGCACCCTAGTATTCTAGCTAGTTCGCAATCGCCTGTATGACTGTCTGTATACAACGTTAAATTGCATAGTTTGCTCTAACGGGGGATGGTGATTGCATGAGTTCTGGTGCGGTTTATCCGATCTCTTTTAAAGGGTGCGGCGATGAAAACATTGGCGAAACGGGTAGACCATTCTGCGTCTTTCTAAAAGAACATCTAGTCTCCAAACTCAAAGTTAAATTAAGTACTCCACTGGGCGCGCTTAGGACAGTGACATAATGAGATGATTTTGAAGTACTTAGAAGTTACCGTCCTCGCAAAGGAATCGAAAACTTCAGAGCGCTATACTCTAGACGTTCTGGATAGATCACAAGAATCAGAAAGTGGACTGCAAGAAGGAACTCCTTTTGACCACGTGTATAGCAACTATTCGCAGAATAGCTACTATTCTTTCACTTTATCGTGTGTTGCTACAGTAACCATATTCACATGGTGTCTGCAGTTTGGAACGAACGCGCCACTACCCGTTCCGTGGACTAATGCGTTCAGCACCAAACCATGCGTGTCCTTCGTTTCGCTTTCCTGTCAGCTAGTTTTCTATCTACCAGTGCCATCAGCAATCAGACACATGCTGCCCGGGGTTTTGCCAATATCTCAGCACCATTGTATTTGTATTAGCATAGTACATCGACAGCCCTAGAAAGTTATTATATAGGCCAAATATGCATTTATTTGCTCTCTAAGATGCTTACTAGAGTCGAATGCATGGTGCATCCCTGTAAATGTGTGGTCTTTCAAAAGAGTGATAATTTAGCTCGAGTAAATGCCGTAGCATTCAATGAAGAATCCAACGTTGTCTTTTCCGGCTCTATGGACTGTACGATGCAAGCGTTCGATAATAGGAGTCGTAGCGATAAACCGATACAAGTTGGTCTTTAATTTTTTATTACTTTTGTCCGACCATATTTGTCACTTAGCTCTGAAATCACACTACCATGGCCCGTATTAGGGAAAATTGTGCAGATCCATGCATTATCACCTCATTGTTATGTTGCTGTCGAAAGTTATTTTGCTATGAAGTCCCAAGTTGACTTCACTTGACTCAGTTTTGACTTTTCTAGGTGGTAGTCACTGTATCAGTTAGTTCAGCGGAATATTGTCGTTGAGTCAGCCGATGCAGGAGTTCAGTCAATCCTTTACAGAATCCTCGTCTTAATATGACATACCACGAGTGACTGTTGTTGTAATTGCCGCGTTGTGAACGTCAAATTTGGGTGATTAATCTTTTAAACACTGGAGCAACAAAGAGATAGCGAGGACAACAATGTACACCGTGTATAGGTGGAATTGATAGCAATTTAAACGCATTACAAGAGAATGATAAATGCAAATAAGACTTGACTAGTCTCTGTTAGCTAAGCGAAGAATGACCAGAACTGTGGTTGAGATATCTAAACGTCGTCACCAGGCCAATGTGACTTCAATAGACGTGTCCGTTTTCTAACGAGTGATTTTACATGTATGTGGAGGTTTACTTACAAAGCCCTTACCAACATTTTCCAACCATATGCGAGATCAGAAAATAAGCTGGGTGTTATGGCACACACTAAGATACTTTTAGAAAATATTATGAAATCGACCTTGTCAAACAATGAACAAGTAGCATCAAAAGTATATGGTAGTATAAAGAGATAGAAAGTATGTCCTGCTATCCAGATAATAGCCTCTTAACCACTGGCGATCACCGTCTGTCATGGATTGGTGGATAGCCCATTATTTTAGGACTAGGTTTTCGTTACGATGCTGCTTTATTTTTAATCTTGGATCGCCCTGGTGGTTTACTTCGTCGGTTTTCCTGAATTCTTGAAAGACTTTGCTAAATTGTCGCAGTAGACGTTCACAATTATTGTGATTTGAAAGAAAATTGTAAATGTGCGCAAAGTTTTACAACAAGATGATTTATGGTCTTTCGGAAGAAATATGAAATACTCCTTTTTGCATTTTTAGGATTTTCAAATTCCAAATCATTGGACTGCTAAATGCTGTCGAATCACTGTAGGCCAACCATGGAATGAAACTCAATCTTTCATATTTTTTAAGGTCTTCAATGAAGCGACAGATAGCGTGCTAAGCGTGGACATCAACGGCGGTGAAATTGTCGCTGGTTCTGCTGATGGGAATTATCGACTGTACAACATTAGAGAAGGGAAGGTGGCTGTCAACATCCTATACGATTGTTTATGTTTTTTCTCAGAGATGACCATTTGAGCTATCTGCTTAATGTTTTCGATGCGTGTATTACGTAAACGAATGTCAAACCATTTGCTTCCAGCTTCACATTGATTTTATGGGCGAAAATGTGAACTGCGTCCACTTCACTCCAGACGCTAACTGCGTGTTGGCTTCAGTTCAGGATGGCAATATACGTCTGATGGACAAATCGAGCGGTAAAATGTTGGCCAGGTGAAATTATTCTACTTCTTTAGCAGAGAATGTTATTATGCAACATTTCATAACTTTCGTTAAAATGGTTGCGAATCAGCTTTCAGCTATGTTGGTCACAAGAATTCCGAGTATAAAGTGGACAGTTGCGTATTAGCTTCGATTGAAGAAATTGCATCTGGCTCTGAAGATGGATTTGTATACATTTGGAGGTATGTAGGACCATTTTTTAAACTTTATTGATACAAACGTGTTTAATGGTCGGTGATTGGATTGGGTAGTGATTTGGTCTAGGAAAATTCGTGAAGAATACAAACTGAAAGAGAAGTTGCTCAGCTAGATACTACTCAAATAATCGTGTTTTTATCATGAGTCTATTGCCTGCTTTTTCTTTCACTTCTATTTTTTCTTTTACATCTGTAGTCTGTCCAATCATTTATTCGGAAGGAAATGTTCTTTTCTTAAATCTGCCACGAGTTTGCCTCATTTTGGGTGATGAGTGGGTGTAACTGCATCTCACTTTCTCTGCATTTAGTGTGCATTGAACCGAAAGCGTATGGTTCGTTTTCGCCTCCAAATATAACCACAACCGAGTTTCTGTTTTTCGCTATGTAATTTGGTTTGTTCTTCCATTTTTCCACTCATTATTGTGGCATTACATATTCTACTTATCTTTCCATGTTTTGGAATAAAACTGTTGTTTATAGTGAAGTAGTCTTCACCAGTACAATCACAGTGCTGTCGGCGTTTAGTGGTCGATCTCATGAAATATGTCGAATATAGCTCGAGATTTCTATTCGTCTTCAATATCCAACGTTCATTTTTTGGGCTTACGAACCCAGAATTTTGTGAATTATACGGAAGAACACTGGTGGTCGCATATCCTATGTGCCTGCGTCGGAATGTCGTAGTACTCTTTCAGCATTCTCTTTGATGGGAGATATCGTTGTACTCTCCTAATTAGCAACGGTTCTGCCGTCTGATGAATGAACTCAAGCGAAAAGCTGTTATTATTGATGAAGTGTAACGAATGTCTTTTCGTGGGCCACTCCCAGTACAACATTTTTTATACAGCCCAAGATTACATTTTGTGTGGATGCCAGCACCTCAAGTATTCGATTCCTTTCGTTACGTCCATATTCTATGGTATTCTTGTGTGGGTTCGGTTGCTGCGTGACGATTTTTGGTCTTCTTTGTTAATATTGTTATGATCGAGTCGATTCTTCGTGTAATTCTGAGATAACCGTACATTCGTAGATTTCCAGCACAGGCAGTCGCTAAAATTGGTGGGTTGGACGGGACCAGCTGATCACGAACAAGTTTGGTACCAATTTTCAGATTCTGAAGATATGGAGGTTTAATGGGCCATGGCTGGAGCCGAAGTAGCGCCGAGCTCATGCTGGGTGGCATCACTATCAGTGCGCTGCATGTCTGCGTACATCACTTTTGTTCGATAATTTATCGACTAAGTATAAGAAGTATGCAAAAGAAGTAATCATGAGAAATACGCAGTGAAGCATTGTCTAATATACCTTGTATATTGATATCAGTTAATGCGACCGTGGATAATTAAGGTCCCTCTGTCTTACCCGGTTAAGTTAATTTAATTATACAATATTTTCTTAAGTTACCAAAGCTTCTTTTTATTTTTTTTTCCAGTCTACTCGATAGCAATGTGGTAGCTAAGTTGGAGCATCCGTCAAAGATTGTTTACTCATTGTCGGCGCATCCAAAGAAGAAACATCTGTTGACAGCAGCCGGACAACTCGTCTATTTGTGGGTGACGAAGGACGACGAAGATTTTGAATGCTAGGAAAGGACCATGTTTCTTTGTTTTTCCTTAGGTAACTTCACACTTTCATCGACTTAATATTTATTTGAATGAATTTACTGACATGTGTTTTTGTGACTTCATTTGAAGTTGTAAAACTATGTATGTATGAGACCTTTCTTATCTATTTAATGTTGCAACTATAGTAATGTTTAATTGTTTCTCCCCCTTAATGAAGATCGTGGCTTTGTCTTCACCAGACAATGTATGTATTATGTTAACTTTAGTCCGCACATGTCTGAGTTGGGGATCGAACACGCTATTACCCTTTCTGATGGTTAACGCGTTCGCCACCACAAGATGCGGGTCCTTCGTTTTCCCTTTCTCTTACCTAGTTCATATAATTTTAAGCAGCTAACGTATGCATGAGTCTTTTGCGGGACCCGAGAAGTGTAGTGATTAGAAGTGCTGTTCGATAATACGCAGAAAGCCATGTTTGGGCCCGCCGAGAGCCCACCAAGCGTCATTCCTTCGAGTTGTAAAAGTTGGTACCTAACTTCTCTTCCAAGAACTGCCTCCGATTCACGAAGACATGCGACTGTTTCAGGTGAGGACCTCGGGACACGTTAGATGTGCTATCCCAGAATTCAAGAGAGAATACACTTGAACATCAACATTCAACGACATTTATAGAGAAGAGCAAAATTCCCAAACAGCAGTCGAGCTCGCGCAGCAATTTGAAGGCTTTCGCGGATGACGGAGGCGAGAAAGCGAATGAATCGAATAGATTACTGGGACCTTTCCAATAACTGATGTTGGGTCATGTAAAGATAAAGGACAAATCGGTCTGTTGTTATTGTAACATTCATTTGCAACATACCTACTTTGATGCTTAGGTGGCCCTTTTCACATGAAATGTGACCCACAGTATCTCTTATATTCGTTTCGTTGCGTAGCAACATCAACCTGGTGGGAACCATTTCTTGCCTGTGTTCAGCTATTAGTTGATGTCATTTTATCTTCTCTCCTCAATGACATTTTAAGTGGTCATTAGATTGGTTGAGTTCTTTATCCAATGTGGAGGTGACCGTGTTGAAACGTCTCCGCTTTTTCTCCGGTCAACGACCGATTGTGCGGATAGAGGTGTCCCGAATAATGAAGGTCCTACTTGTGTAAAATCGGGAGTGGGATGCGAAAGACAGCATTTAATGGCAAATGAATTCTTGATGCCTTTGTGATTACCATCATATCGATGTTTTTGCCGATGTTTCCGTCCACTAACACCTCCAGAGCTGCTTTCTCGCAAATTGCTGGTAATTTTTCAACAGTCAGAATTTGAAAGGTTAAAACGTGGTCGGCTTAAAGAAGAGACTTTTCCCTATCTATTTATAAGTAGATATGGTTTCCAAGACTTCTTTGATTCACAATCTCGTCACTTTTTATTTACTGCCTATTCTTTTTTTAATGGCAGGGTGTTATGTGAAATATAACCATAGTGATGTTGTGATATTTGCAAAACTCCGGACCGCAGGTGTTTCCGGTGGGGACCATAACATGGCTGAGAGAAAGGCGAAACGAAGGGATCACATGGTGTGTTGGTAAACGCGTTAGCCCAGGAAAGGGTGATAACGTGTTCGGTCCCCACCGCAGGCAACAGCGGTTCGGAATTTTGCAAATATCTCAGGGTCGTTGCTATTATTTGACTTTTTAAAGTTGTTTTAAAATAAGATTCTCGAAAGAAATACATGTGGAATCCAAATTTTTTTGAATTCAATGCGATTCTCAGCAAGTCATGAATACTAAAATCGCATTAGAGGACATTGGCGTTTTCCAATGGGTGAAGTTCGTTTGTTCAATGGTTTTTATTTTTGAAATACGGGTCTCAATGAAAAAGTGATGAAAGCGCGATTTCTCGGCTTCATGACGTCAGGTTTTCATCTTAGTAGAATAAAAGGACATATTTCTGGTCCAACTAACAAAATACACTTTGAGCTGATATATATTGATTTAAAGTTGGAAATGGCCGTTATTGTCGCACCATTTGAGTGGAAATCAACTCACATTGGAGCCTAATTGTTGGTGAAGAGACCGTTTCGTTTTTGCTGTAGGTAAATGCTGGAGCGTGGTCGAAAAGTGTTCTGGTGTTTCAAGTGTGAACCACCGATGATGGCGTGAGAGCACCGAGTGATTCAATAACCATAGCCATAGCAGTTGGAGTCTTTAACTCCATCATATATTTCACTTTCACAAGTGCAAAGGAAGAAATTTGTGCTCACGCTTCCAGTACAGTGTTTAGTGGTGCGAAACATATCTCCATTACGGTCATACTAGTCCTCATCGGAATAATTACCACTGTTTTGTGTTGTAGAAGACATGGTGTTTAAGGTAAAAATCTTCACTTTAGCACGCTACTTAGCTGGTTTGCTGCTGAGATGTTAGTTTTTCTTCTATGTCTGCCTTCTTTTAACTTGCCTTGTCATTTCTTTCGGAGATGGTGTCCCTCACCATGGCTAGTATTTTTGGAAAGAAATACTCCTATCGCCTAGATCGGCTGTCTAGACTCGCAGGAAAGCTTGGAAATCGTTTGGAGAGGAAGAAAAATTTACATGTTAAACGCTACCGAATTTCATGTTTTTCGGATCTCACAACTCAAGCGTTCATTGAAAACGGGGGGGTCTACTATTTATACGGATGGAGTTGCACAGTCCTTCCAAGGAATTTGTTTCTTATACTAACCAGCTACTAAGTTAGACACTTATTCTTCGCCTGTGAACAGCTCAGTCATTTGGCATTTCATAGTAACTCTATAAAGAGTAACTTCATAAACATTTATAGCTTCTAAACAGTAAATTGACAAACAACAGAGAAAGCGATTTGGTAAGATAATTGATGTTTTGGAGTTCGCCTTGATTTTGGGCAGCGTCCATTCAAATTAAAAAAAATCTTTGGTCATCCAACAGTGCTAATGTCGATATGGCTTCTGACGTCGACAAGTGATGGTGGTGGTCGATAGTGAGGTATGCGGATGCGTCCTTCCTGAGCAAAAGATCTTTGAGTATCCCCCTGATAGGAGAAATTAGTGACTCTTAGAAAGTGCTGTTGCTAGACGAGCTATTATTTTTTTCGCCGTTTAGTTTACAGTGGTTGAAGTAAATGAATGCAACAAATTTCCTAGCTGATGTCGTTAAGAACTCCGCATGATTTTCACACATTTTCATCTATCTGGTTATTCAATTGCCAAATAATCTAGAAATTGGGATTTTGGAACGATTACTTTCATGGGTTAATTTTGTCTTTAAAAATCGAAGTTGTAAACTTTGCACACCCTGACGGCTAACCAGTACTTCTGCGCACGGTCTGCCACGATATTCGATTTGTCACCATCATAGTCGTTCAGAGATTGTGACTGTCCCTAAGAAAGCACAAGGTTGAAACTTGAAGTGTAAAAAACTTTAACTTTTAGTCAATTTTGATGTTATTCCGAGCGGCCACTAGGTAATTGATATGGATTTGGGCCGTACGAATGACCTGTGAGGACAAGATGTGCAGGCTTACTCCTTCTCATGAACGTATACTAAACCACTTAACTGAGCTCGTATTAATTGTGAGTTAGGCCAAAGCGAGGGATTGAATCGGCATTTATGATGATAGTTCTCATGTCACTGTATTTATTACTTTATTATCCTTAAATCTTGCTATAACGATATTGTTTATTCGCACAGAAATTCTACTAGGTGCTCTAAAACTAGCTATCTGATCACTCGGACAAATTAGACGGGCGTGCGTTACTATGCATTGTTGTTGCAGCTTGTGGACATCATTAAAATATCCGCAGAACATAGATTTGGTCGGTACTTTAAGATATCGATGAAGTGAAAGAAAACATAATAAGTAGGCCAGAAAATTAAGCAACTGAATTGAAACCATGAGAGCTGTTAGTGCTTACGAAGGGTGATGACTCAGTTATGCCTTTTTGGTATTCTAGCGATAGAAACTAATTGCTAAGGCCACTTTGGTGATGAATCCATATTGTGTATTTATATGAAAGAATTTCGAAAAACAAAATTGGACTATTTTCAGGTATTAGATTGAAGTGGCTAAGACTTAGTAGTTTTGGTCGGTATCGGGTTGTACGAATCGCTCGATACTCCAAATGTGGAGGCAAGCCAGCAGTCGCGCATTGTGTGTGCAGCTTGGGAACGGCTTCCCGTAGCGAAGCATATAAAACCGTGATCACTCACATTTATCATTGCCTTTCTAATACAATTTCTGATCATAGTAGGTCTTGTAGCATACGGCATACTGTAGTCATCAAGTTATCGTGTACTCTGATTTTCTTACTGTGCCTATTTTGAGGTGAGATGTTTTCCTGATCCATGTAGTACTCTGCTTAGATGAAACATTTTACATGAATTTTAGGGAATATTCGGGCTCATAGAAGTTATCTACCGTATTCTTGTAACACTGTGGGCTACTGGAGTGCAAAGTATTGAAGGCAAATAGTTAGACTTCGTGAAAATTCTGGATAGCATGGCGAGGTGTTTGATTTGTGACCGTTGATCAGCGTGATATTGTTGCGTAGAATCCCCCTGTGATGTGCTTGAGATAATGTAAAGAACAAGTAGGATGTAGTGAAACGATTTGCTTGTGCAGCCAAGTCATTTCAATATATACGAAATCCTGGTGCATTCAATTCCGTGACAAGTTATTGCAATCATGGTGGAGTTACTGAAATTCCGAAGCATTTCGGACATTTCTTTCGACAATATGTGTTGCTCTTTAGGATCAAGAACTCCCACCTTAACTATAAAGTGACTTTTCGATTTCTGAAAGGCCTGCTCAGTGCTCTGAAAAGTATCAGACACTCAGTTAGAACCATGTAGTCTTGTGGAGTTGCACGCACATAAAATTGACTTCAGCCCCAATTTACCAAAACATTCACATTGTCCAGCGTTTCTTCTAATTATCTTCTTTTAGATTTATTTGCTTTAATTGTGATCTTTCTGGATGGAAAATTATCGAACTGTGTGCAAACAAGGATTTAGCTGGATTTCGAAACATTCAAAAATGCTTCACCTCGACAAACGTATGTGCAAAAATAGTTGTGTGTTAAAAAATTATCATGTTTATATTAAGGGTGACTTATTCGTATACGAATTGAGGTTGTTACTGATAGACGAGGGCGCGTGTTGCGCAGTGGTCGGAGGCGCCCCCGCAACACACACGTGGAATCGATCCCGCACTCCATGGCCCACCAAGCCTTCCATCCCTCCGGGGTCGGCAAGTTGGTGTCAGACTTGTCTGGGAGGATAGCAGCACTGGCTCGATAGATTGGTAGGCCACCACGAGTCATTGTAAAGGCCAGATATGCATATTCAATCACCTCCAAACGATGCTTAATGAGGTCGAATGCATGGCGCATCTCTGACGAATTGGTCAGCGCCGAGAGCTTCATCCTTTTCCTTTTACTAGTAGACGGTATTAAGGGAGACCGATTGTAAAGTATGCCGCAGGTTGTACAGGTTGGGTCCTCTATTAACAACAAAACCGTTTCGCATTTGAACACTTGTAGATTATTAAATTTTCGGAGTAGCTGCTTCGCTATTCACAATCAAATATGTTTTTATGGTCGTCAAAGTATTCATCACTCTGGGCAGTTACGGTAGCATTGCGAAACGAACTGTATGCAGCTGATGGTACGGGAGCTGTTAAGTGACTAACGAACGCACTTTGATAGCGAACTGAAAATATTCATAAAATACGTGTAGTCGTCCATTTACAAAAATATCCGCCCATTTTGCTGAGCAGACACCATTCGACAACAATCGTTGTTATTGTGAGCGGTTGTAACGGTGTGCGATAGTCACTCGTTCATTCGCTTACCTATTCCGCTCACTTGCTCACATTCTTCTACATCCGCCATCCTTATACTTTTGCTTCTATTATTCTTTTCTCTCAAACCATCGTATCATCTACAAGTGCTAAGTAGTGGTGCCGCAGGTAACCCAAGTGTGATTACCTGCTGCCTACTGCTTAACATTTTGCGTGAATAATTTGGCCAAATCCATGCTTTCTATTCTTGAGTGCACCTAAAATTGTGGAAGACACTTGCATCATTTTATGCCTGTGGTGTTATACAAGCATTCTTTGGTCTTCCTTGGTCAGTTTCCTTATATTTACAGCTGAGTTTCTGTTAGAAAATATAAAGGTCGATACGGCAGCAAGCTGTAGGAATCAAAGTGATGTACATAACGGATAATGTAGTGAATCAACTTCCACGCTGTATTAGATGTGCCTTCGTCTTTCATGGGAAGAAAATTCTCTTCTTTTTCTGTTGTTTTGTGTAAAACAAAGCAAACAACTCTAAAGTACTGAGCTCCCCTATGAAGATCTCACCTGTTGCACCCGTAATCTGGGTATTCATTGCATGACTAGAAACGGTATCCACAGAGTCTTCAATTTTTTGTTCCCTTTACGAGCCGGATTTTTTCTATTGAATTGCACATCTTTGAGAGGCAAGAGAAATGTCATGTTTTCGTATGTGATCACTTGCTTGAACACCTTCTTGCCGTAGATAGATGAGCATATAATGCTAATGACTAACTTGTCATGCTTCCCAAGTGCTCATGTGAAGCTCGTGTGCTGAAAGTTGTTTTAAATCGTCTTCCTTCTTCTTGCTACAGTAACAACTAGCTCTTATAACCGAATAGATGTGCTAGATGGAAGCCGTATACATGAACCCGCGCAGTAAAAAGAGGAAGTCCATCTCCGATTCTTTCTGCATCCCAAGATAAACGCACAGTCGCTTTTAGTCCACTCTGAGTCCCCCCTATACGTGTTTGGGATGACACCATTGTGACAACTTCATCCCTTACATAAGTTCTATAGATGCAACAAGCCCTCAGTAGGCACTCCTCAGCATTCTTGATCCTATTCGTTTTTCATTGGCAAGAATACAGGTGTCACTCTTGATTCATGCACCCTTTGAATAATTTCTGTTGAGCACCAGCAGAAAGGCAGTTTTTCTGCACTAACACCAGCACTACTACTGCTTTTGACAGTTTACAATTTACTGTTATACTGCAAATTTTCTTCCCCGCAGAAGTTAAGATTACACCTGAGCACAATTTTATCTACAGTTTGTAAAACGAAGCCTGGTAGATTGCTACAATAATAGCAATCAAAATAATAATTTTGGCTCTTTTCTTTAGCACTGTATTAAACAGTTTCTATATAGCGAAGTGTTACAACTATAACAGTGTTTCGAGAACGGGGAACTTGAACATATTTCAATAAAGAAATCTTGTTTCAAACAATGCCTGTATTGCTAACTTTCTTATTTACTGCCTACTACCATTTTTCACGCCATGTGTGACACAACCACAATGATGCTGAGATATTTGTAAAACTCTGGACCGCAAGTGTTTGTGGTGGGGAACGAACCCTCTATTACGCTTTCCGGGAGCTGATGCGTTCACCACCACACCACCCGGGTCCTTCGTTTTGCCTGTCTCTCAGCTAGTTCTGCAGTGCCTATAAATTCAATATTGTCAAATATGGAAATTACTTATCCAAAGCGAGGCTTCGAAACAACAGTAGTAATACTTCATGTGGTAATATCTTTTCAGTGTTTTGTTACACAAATAATGGTAAATGATAAAAAATAATAAAGCTTTCGGCGCTGACCAACTCTTGAAGCATTGTCACCGTCATGAATTCGACTTCACTGACCATTGACGTAGAGATGATTGAATGCATATCTGCCAGTACAATAACATGCGGTGGCTTGCCGATGTATCCAATTACTGTTTTTTATATTCCTAGACAAGTCTGCTACCAATCTGCCTAGAGACACGGAGGGATTACATAGCCCGGTGTGCGGGATCGAACCATCCTTCGATCCAGTGTGTATTGCAAGGCATCTCCAACCCTTGCGCTACACGCACCAACCAGAGATAATAGTAGAGTGATAGTTTGGTTTACGCAATTACAGCATTAAATCAGGTGCAACTACTGTGTCACAGAAATTATCAGCGATCGACGAAATCGCTCTACGTGATTGTGTTTCAGTTGACAAAGCCTGGTATCGAAGCCGACGACGCTTCAGCCGTTGGTGTACACACGTTTGCAAAATGAACCAATCAAGCAGGGCAATCATTCGGGATGAATAGCGGTGTTGACTCGCATAGATGGTTGGGATATGCACTGTAGGCAGTGAACACAACAGAAGTCTGAACAAATATGCACGACCGTTACGAATATATTCCGGCATACTGTAGGCACCCTTAGTAACTGTTTGCGTTGGTGATAGTGACGCCTATTTCGGCTTTGGAAATATTTACCAACCGATCGAATGGTTATTCTATTCGAGAAGATTGTTTAGCAGATAGAGATTTTTCTAGTATAGAAAGATGTTCGTGATCGTCATCATCCGTTTATGAATAGTTTTGTGAGTATAACTACAGCCTTAGCTTAACTAGGTTCACTGCCGATTTGGGCTTCCCAAATCAATCCCTCTAATGGGTGATTGCTGATGGCACTGATCGATAGAACTAGTTGAGAGATAGGCGAAACGAAGGAGTCGCATACTGTGGTGGTGAACGCGTTAGCCACCGGAAAGGGGAATAGCGCGTTCTTTCCCCACCGCAGACACCTGCGGTCTGGAGCTCTACAAATATCTCAGCATCACTGAAGTTATATTTCTCAACATACCCTGCCATTAAAAAAGAGTAGGCAAAAATATTAAGTTGAAATAGTTCGTTAGCTGTTTCTTTGAAAATAAATCCTGGAAAAATAAGAAAGTTGCTCTTTAGCGTGAAATCCGAGGTTAATGCTTTTTAAAGGAGCACACAATTTCATGCCCATTATGTACTTCAAAGATGAAAAGTACAATTAGCAACCGCTGCTTATGTTGAGATTCGTGACGTCTGAGGCTTCGTCATCGCTTTTCGTAACCGACAATATTAATAAAAAAGTATATACCTGCATTGGAAAAATATCCTGTCCAATAGGAAGTTTTCCGGCAATTCCTGACTCACCAAATCCTACGCCAACCTGGAGAAAAAAACCAGTGTAGTTCAACAGCAGTAATCACAAAGGTTTATTAAACTTAAATGAAAGAGCAAATAGATTAATCCGCAATGTTTTTAGGAACTAACTTCGTCTATAGTATCGAGGCTTTGAAATTCGGATAAAGCAGAAAGCGATGAATACTGGTACACTCAGGGGTAAATCTAACTCCACTGAGTGTGGAAAAGATGACTTGTCGAATGTATGTGATGGCCTACTGATGCAACAGGTCGGTGTATTTCTTTACAGTTAAATTGCTAGCAGACTCCGGACACGAGGTGTACGGAGGGCTTGCTTCGCCTAGGACGCAGATTGAACCATAGACTACGCGTGTACTGTGGGGCACATCTAACCACTGCGCTACACAAAACAGAGATAGGTTGGCTTCTTTGCCATCACGGACAATGTTGTCAAAAGTCAGTCTTTCCTAAAGCAAATTCCTCATCCCATTTACCCCATTTAAGCATTCAAGCTTGACTGTGTGACTAGGTTTCTTGCCCAACGCTTGTGCTTTTAACTCGTTGATACTTCGCTGAATTATGGCCATCCCCACCTATCATGTGCACTCCTTCCGAGGCAGTCAGTTAAAAGCGCATCAGAACATCAAAGCAGCATTCCCACTGATTTATTATTCTCACGTCTTGGCATATAAAGTTAGAAAATTATTATCATGATTTCGTTCAGTCGTTTAGGATGAAGAAAATTCTCTACGTAATTTTAGTTCACCTTTACCTCCTACTTTAACTCTAAGATATATTTTTTTTGCTTTCACACTCGTACATATAGTTTGACTTTAAAAAAAACATGAAGATGTAACCATGTATTTGTTTCTAACTGAAAAAAGAAGTAGATCGAAATTTCATGTCGTTTTTCGCTCTGAATGAGCACATGTGAGTTGAAGACTTCTTTCATCAAGTATAATTTTTGGTTGAGAGCAGGCTCGAGAAAATTAAGTGAAATTATAAGTGGAATGCTGAAAATCAACGGAGACTCCGGAAAAACGCAACAGTGATGTCAAGCCCTTATTTGAAATTGCACCGGCAAGAGGCGAGGAAATCATAACCATAACTCAATCAGTTCCGAACAAATAAGTAAATTAACGGTTGTTTTAGTAATTTTACTAGAAAGTTATTTCGTCAAAAATACCGGGTACATAACGATTAACAGCACTGAATTTGTACCAATGCGGAGCTGGAGAACCAAATTTGCTGAAAAAAAAGGACGAAAAAAGAGAACACGAAGAACAGAACGAGCCCAAGAATAACACCGTACAGTATTTCGTACACGGTTAGATTAAACAATTATCCCATATATGCAAAACTTTAGGGCTCATGTAGCAGTGATTAGAGATGCGGTGCAATGCACACGTAGTCTTTGGTTCGACAGCGCGCTATGCTCACCAAGTTTTCCATCGTTCTGGGTGGGCAAATGGGTACCTGACTTGGTTGGAGGTATAGCAGCAATGACATAATTTCTCGATAGGCATGTCACCGCATGTCATTACATAGGCTAAATATGCATTCAACCACTTCTGCGATGCTTGCTTAAGTCGAATACATGGCGTATCTCCTAGGGATTAATCAACACCGAAAGCTTTATCATTTTTCCTTTTCCGCGAGACCTTCGAAAAGACCACGACAAGGAGAACTACGCACCCTTGTTCCGACGCGAACAGGATCATTGCCAGGCACACCAACGCCAACACCAAATCCGACATCTGTAATGATTTAGTTCTAAATCAAACATAGGCAGTGGTGTGCCTTCTAGCTTAAGCTCCAATCTCAGCTCTCTCTCTTTATTATTTTTTGAGTCATCTATTTCATGAACGGAAGAAAAAAGACTATCTTTGCTTTATATACATAACCGTAGCAAGAGAAGCTTATCCGAGATTAAGATTACGATCCATATTAGTCGCATTCCTGCAACAAATTCTACTTTCAAGAGGAAAAGTCCTTAATCAACAGCAAGTGACCATTGACTAGGGTCTGTTCCCGTCAATTTTGTAGAGATTAGTCGTAATTCTGCAGAAAGTGCTCGTTCACCTAGAAGGACAAGAACAACCTATGGTGCTTACTCGGAAACTCATGTTAACTATGAGATATTTAATATTTACGTAGTACAAGCCGTCCATATTTGTCTAACCAAGCCAATAATACCGGGGTTCATCATAAAAATGCAAATCGTCAACTCACTTATCGATCCAATCTCCTTCAGCGTTCCGTTTCGATTGGGATCGATCTCTTCGTAATACGAAATGGTGGTCGACATGTCCTTCGTAGTTTCGAGATTTGTTAACTCGGCAGTAACTGGCCACTGAAACAGTGAATATTGTGCAAACGTCATACCTAGCAAAAAAAAATTTCAAAACGATCGTCATCTAACCTCGTTACTATAAAAATCAACATGTGTTTGTATTGTTGAGCTTACACGAAGTTGATAAAGATGATTATTCAGCTAACGTTTCGACGTCTTCATTTTCTTCAGAGCAAATTATCCGAGTCAACACAGTTGTTCGTCCTATGGACTCGGATCATCGGATCCGATGAAGACAAGGACGTCAGAACGTATCGTCAGCCGAATAAAACAAGTTTATCAACCTCGTCTAAGCTCAACAATTTATACATATGTCATCCTTGGCCTTGGGACATGGTCAACGTTCCTGTCGTGATATATCAGTGGAAAATATCGTTGTAATTCGTTCTTACTATTTATGGATTTAAAATATTTTAACTTCTTTGATGCTAAGATAATTGCAAAACTCCGAACCGCAGGTGTCTGCGGTGGGAAACGAACGCGCTATTGGCCTTTCCGGGGGCTAACGCGTTCACCACCACACCGTGCGGGTCTGTTATTTCACCTGTCTCTCAGCTAGTTCTATCGATTGGACCCATCAGCAATCACCCGTCAGCAGGGATTGATCTGGGGAGCCCAAATCGGCAATGAACCCAGTTAAGCTGAGGCTGTTGTTATAATTACAATCTTAACCTTTTTATTTACTGCCTACTCTTTTTAATGGCAGGGTTGTTGCGAAACATAAGTTTTTGCAAATATCTCAGCATCATAGAAATTATATTTCGCAACATACTCTACCATTAAAAAGAGTAGGTAGTAAATAAAAAGGTTAAGGTTGTAAAATATTTCATCTTACACGTTATATCAGATTCCTGCCTTTTATTTCTATTCATTCAAAATTGAATTAGCTTGAATTTTGTTTGTTTCCTTTGTTTTTATTTGTTTTTCCATAAATTTGCTGTCTTTATTAACAAGTAGTCTAGATTACTTCCTATTCTTGGTAGGGGCGCGTGTGACGCAGTGGTTGGAGGCGCAATTGCGACACACATGTGAAATCGATCCCCGCGCCCATGGCCCACAAAGCATTCCATCCCTTCGGGGTCGGCAAATTGGTACCAGACTTGTCTGGGAGGATAGCAGCACTGTCTCGATACATCGATGTCCCACCACGAGTCATTGTAAAGGCCAGATATGCATTCAATCACTTCCAGCGATACTTAAATGAAGTCGAATGCATAGCGCATCCCTCAGGGATTGATCAACGCCGACAGTTTTATCCTTTATTTCTATTTATTGTTGGTAGGACTTGACAAAGTAATAGTTTCATTACTGCTCTGAAAAAAAATGACCATTCCTAGGTATTCTCACCTGGGTCATCTCCTCACCAAAACTCCAGTGTTCGTTAGATGAGATGTGCTCATTCCTGTGTAACTTAGTTTTGGAAGCTGACCTATTAGCATATTCATCGGTTCTTCTCGAAGGGCGCCTGAAAATTAATGAATTTTAAGAAGCTGTTGAAACATTCAGAAATTCTTTCAAACTCACATTAACTCATCCGACAAGGCAAAAACGACTATTCAGAGCTGTAGGTAAAAAACGCCGAAAGGGCTGAAATTTTTTTTCTCGATATGGTTTCTCTTTAAAAAAAACGGAATTGAGAATGCAATGTTTTAACCAAATTGGGGCAGGACCTCTAGAGCTTAAAACTTTTTCCTAACAAATTAAAGACTTGTTCACTTTGTGAAGAGAAACTGCTAAAATTGCGGAGAACGTGAAGAGCCATTTTGTTCTGCTTCTTTTTTTCGTTAAGGCCCCATCTGCAACATCGAGCACGAAAGATTTCGCCGGCGAGATATGACGGTCGCCCCTGATGCAGTCGCTAGCAATGGATTCTGTTGGAGCATACACATGAGAATTTATAGATAAAATTGTTTTATCAATAGTTTACCATATTTTGCTTAGATTTTTGAAGTGAGAATGTTCACATATCACTTTTTCTTTCAGAAGTGATAGGGTGAAGCTTGTTCAATTTATCTCGCAATTCCTTAGTCTTCGAATGCTTTAAATCCTAAGAAACTTTTCGTCAATTGTTTATAGAACTGAATAGTCCCAAATTATTGATGAAGTTGATATCAAAGAAGTCTATTTTTATCTTCTTTTCCACGACCCGTTTTTACATCTACTGTGTAGATCCTGGCACTTTTTGCATTCGATTCTTTTTCCTCTCATCGACCATCTACAAAGGTCTTCGAGCCTTCCGTGTTTGGATTTGGTAGCTGCCTAAAGATGTCGTCTTCTTTAGAAATGTCGTTGAATGCTGGTCGCGTGGAGTCGACTCTCTTTAGAGTCCTGAAATAACCGAACCTAGAACGTTCCCCATGGACTGCGCGAATGAACTTTCTTAGACAAGTCTGGCACCAATTTCCCAACGCCGGGTTAATCAGAGGCTTGGTGAAACCGGGACTGGGTCTAACCAGCACTGTGATCATGATGATGGTCATCACTACCACTCCGCTATGCGCTGCTTGAAATGCAAAAAACTATCCTGTGGGAATTACAAAGACACCAAAGTGTGCAAATGAAAAATAGACAGCTAGAAAATGAAATAGATTAGTGATTGTAGAGATCTATAAAATACTAGCGATACCCCTAAATTCTCGTTTTGTCGCATCGCGCCTCTCTTCCCAACACATGCACACGCTGATGACAACAAATTTCACTATCTAAAAAAAACGTGTTCACTTGAAAATGAAGGATCATTGCTAATATTTTTTTCTTTTGCTTATTCTGTAGGCTCCAGCAGAAAACAGCAGGCGCTCTAGCAAAGCAGCTGCTTGAGATAACAATGCGCTACCGCTCGGCTATGTCAGACATCAGGTAGCGCAGCCTTCGGTCGGCAGCGATTTATTGATTGTAGGACACATAAAAAATAGACCATCAAAGTAGCTAAATAAGTAGTTTCGATGGTATTAGCTAAACACTCACCTTGTTGAACAGAGAGACCAATGGTGACAGAGACAATGATGCTGATCATTTGCACAGCAGAAATAAACAAGACGAGTGATGGCAAAAAACCGGCCTCTCCCACGATCAAGAAGAAAGGTGTGCATTGCAGATCTATTAATTTATTTGTTTTTCGACACATGCAGACAAGCTCTTACCAGTGACTTCATCCAGTACTGCTCTTGTAGATGAGATTGTTCTTGCAACTGGAATGGACTGGCTATAAGCGACAGTTTGCTGAGGCACGCGCGTGATGGCGGCTACTTAAAAGGCAGTGACGCCGAAACACTAGTGCCAATACACATTTGTAATCACCTTGCTCAAGCTTATCAACCAACGAAGACACTGATTACCCATAAAATGGTTAAATGAAAGGCAAAATCTTCAGAATGTAGGCATAAAACTAAGTAAAGCTAGCAGATAAAAATGCTACATCAAATATGTAAGCGAAAGAAATAATACTGCAACGATTTCAAACGATCAAACATGGAAAACAACCGCTTCCATATTTTTTTAAATGTGTTCTGCAATCGAATTTAAAGGACGTATTAACGAAAGATGTGTAGATTTCTACGATAAATCACACACTGATGAACTCACTGCAAGCCATCGTTTTACATTTCCCGTACAACTTTTCTACTAACATAACGAATGCAGGCGGACCACGAAAGTTAGACGCAGGAGACGGTGTTTCACAATGTTCTTAAGTCTGCCCAAATTCTTTGAACTCCTATGAGAGTTTCTTTGATTACAGAGCAATAAAATGTTTGACAACATTTGCATCTCTTAAAACAAACGGCAACGAGATATAGAGCTAATGGTATATAACTCGTAGAGACGCACAACGTATTCGTGGAGTGCCCGAAAAAACACCGAAAATGAAAGATGATCCCTGTCCGTATTTTTGTATTAATTCCCATATCACCATATATCAGTGGCGCGTGTGGTGCAGTGGTCGGAGATGCCCTACAATACACACATGGGGTCGATCGCGGCGCCCATTGCTCATCAAACCTTCCATCCCTCTGGGGTCGGCTAATTGGTACCAGATTTGTCTAGGGAGGATAACAGCACTGGCTCGATGGCTCGATACACCGATAGGTCATCATGAATCATTGCAAAGGCCAGATATGCATTCAATCACCTACAAGGATGCTTAATGAAGTTGAATGCACGGCGCATTCCTCTGGGTTTGGTCAACGCCAAAAGTTTTACCCTTTTTTTATCACTTGCTCGGCTTAACCATTTGCAGAATGCAACTAGTCCAAAGCGACAAGCTTCATTTACAGGAAGAAAAAAGAAAGTTGTACACATCAATCACACTGCCAGTTAAGGCTACCTCGTTCCACTTCATAACGTTCTACTTTCCGTGCTATTGAACATATAATGCACCTAATTCACTTAGCACTAAGGATCCGAAATATAAATAAATTTAGAGAGTGGTCTTGATCAAAAATGGAATTCATTATTGCCAGACAGTATTTCTTTTTATTCCCGCTAATGCCAATTTATTAGCCCAGCACTGCGAATGTATCATAAATGGAAAAAAAAGACGCAGGTGATTAATTCTAAACAACATTAATTATGGCAGCAATGAAAGATTCAGGACGGAGCGGTCATGTTGTATACAGAAGAACAATTCTGCAAAGAACAGGGCAGAGTCCTCTGATCACCAGCCGTCATCATGCTTCCTTCCCTTGCGTTTCATATCCTATTCATTCCTAGTTTCTCAGCACCGCCCGTTTGATAAAGGAGACGTGGTCACCCTCGAGTTCGTCCACAGCCAACCACCAAGAAGCTGTTAACCCACTGTGCTGTTACTGTAAACCATCTATCCTTCTATCTTGTAAACCCATAAGCGAGCGTGGCGCAGTGGTCGGAGGCGCCCTGCTACACACACGTGGGATCAATCCCCGAGCCCATGGCTCACCAAGCTTTCCAGCTCTCAGGCGTCGGCAAATTTGTAGCCGCCGTGATTCATTGTAAAGGTATATGCATTCAACAACCTCCAATGATGCTTAATGAATCTTTTGCCATCAGCAATCACCCGTCAACGGGATTGATCTGGGGGAACCCAAATCGGCATTGAACTCAGTTAAGCTGAGGCTATGGTTGAACCCAGTTAAGATAAGGCTATAGTTATAATCACAATCTTAACCCTTTTTTATTTACTGCCTATTTACTAAGACCTATAGAACTAGCTGAGAGACAGGCGAAACGATGGACCCACATGGTGTGGTGGTGAACGCGTTACTCCCCGGAGAGGACAATAGCGCGTTCGTTCTCCACCGCAGACACCTGCGGTCCGGAGTTTTGCAAATATCTCAGCATTATAGAAGTTATATTTCGCAACATGTCGTGCCGTTAAAAAGAATAGGCAGTAAATAAAAAAGGCTAAGATTGTGATGCTTAATGAAGTTGAATGCATGGGACGCATCTTTCAAGGATTGATCAACGCCGACAGCTTTATCCCTTTTATCATTTTCTCTATCCTTCGCCATATCTTCGCTTTCTCTGGGCCAGCATCCTTTAAAGGTATGGTACGCTATGGTATGGTACTGAAAATAAACAAAATCTTTGTGGTGAAGTCTTTTCTCCTCCTCGCTATAATGTTATTAGAGGCGATATATATATGTGTATATATATATATATATATATATATATGTATATACATACATATATACATATATACACACGTATACAATAATTAGTTTTTGTGGCCTTGCTTCTTAAAGAATTTTATGCTACAAAAAGTGCAACTAGTGAGTAGTGTCCGAAAAGCCATGGACATAGTTAAGGTACTGTATTTCAATAAAATATCGAAAGGACGACTCCATTTAGAATATTCGTGCTTTTTATTGGTGACGTCGGCAATGTGTGTCTTCACATAAACCAGTAAAGCAGTGGAACTACTTACCATGACGGTTTTGGTATTACGTTCCGTAAATTCCATTAGCACTTCTCTTTCGCCACAAAGAAATTTCACATAAAAAGACAACATTTCACCTCCTTGTATAATATACCGACAAGCGCAACCATGGTTTAATAAAAACCATCCATTTGGTCAATTTTTGTTCTGCATGTGATCCAAGTAGAGTAACGTGGAGGTCAGGGGTTGTCCTGCAATGCAGGCGTGGTCTTTGCTTCAATTTCTCGCTCCAACCTAACCAACCTCTTCATCATAGAGAAGTGAGTACAGACTTGTTTGGGAAGATAAAAACACTGGCTTAGTACATAAGTTGGCCATCAGAAATCATTACATAGGCCATATATGCATTCAACCAGTTCTATGATTTTCGATGAAGTGAAACGTACGGCGCATTCCTCAAGGATTAGTCAACTGTGGACGCTCTATCCCTTATCGTTTTACCTCCACCAGAATACTCCTCTTGACGTCGAGTGAAGGGCTTATGAAACTATGAGTTATCATGGAGGGTTGTGATGGTGTTGAACTCGAATGACCTCTCATCCTACTGGCTCATTCTGGTCTATGTTTCCAAACGCACTCTTTTTTCATCTGTTGTCGCAGATGTAGACGAATAGCGAGCCTGGCCCACGTTATCCTCGACATTTCTGGCGTATAGAGAAGCGCTTTTAACCACCGATTGTTGAACGTAGATCGAAAGCTCGCATTCCTTCCCTCATTTTTTGTGACACCGGATACCCCTTAGCATCGTCTTTCAATTGTGCGTTCAATAATGTTGAGAGTGATCTTCATCTATTCTGCGGCATATTTCGTTATAGTGCCCCTCCATTTGAGGACTCTGAAGCCCAGCCATCAGAACAATGCTTCAGGAATTGTGAGCCACCATGGATAATACTGGTCGCCCTTGCGCTCTCAGACACTCTTAGTTTCTCGCGTAGGTGACCAAAAAACTGAATTTGAATGCTTAACTTTGGTTCGCTTTTTAAAAATTTCTTCAAATGCCAACTCTTTATTGCGACACATGCGCGTGCTTTAAGAAAACGGCTCTCTGAAGTACAAATGGCAAGGTAGGCAAATACGGGTAATAATAGGTAAATAAACTGCTTTTTCTTAAGAATCAAGTATTCGCTGAGGAAGTAGAAGCAAAAATCGACCACGTTGTCATTCTAGATTTGTATTTTGCTAAGGTCACGTCCATTAAGTTCAGCTGGATAAGTCGCTTTACGTGGTTTGGTTGGCGTGATATCAGAGGCGAAGTGAAAAGGGGTTGTATAGCAGACCATTCATCAGCCTTCACTGCCGTGTATTTCAGTTTCAATTTTTGGCGTGACATTTCTGCTAGGGAATTGAAATAGTTCAAGTTTATCTTAACACAAAAAACCATACCACTCCCCGTAACCGCATAACGATGGCCGGCCGTGCATCCATGTTTTCGTCATACTCTGACTACACTTAGAAAAAAATCTGTTGTTTTAACGCCAGAATTTTTGTTGTTTGCAAGGAATTCTTAACCTTACCTCGTGGTTCTTCGCTGCGTTTTTTAAATTTCAAATCTCAGAAAACGTTTTTAAACCTTTCAAACACCTTTCTGTGATACCTTTCTAACGGGAATAAAAGAAATGACTTTTTATTGCAAAGAAAAGAGCCCTAATAAAAGTAATGTCAAATAACTGTGTAATCTGTCCTCACCTATAATGCAGGTCGCAGCACTTCTTCCATGATTTCCTTCCTTTGCAATCATCGTTCATCCAGGTGATCGCGCTTGCTTTTTTTCGCACAACTGCTGTTTGTCTCTTCTCGTCATTGATGGGATGGGTGCTGGTCGAACTTGATATCTCCTGAAATTCCGATATAGTTGCGCTAGAAGGTCCCGTGGTTTTCAGCGGAAGTAGTTGCTACCCTTGTTGGATCGAGCTGTGTCTGATGCTTTTCAACTGGTGACGATTCAAGAGGACAGCAATTCCCGTAACGATAGAGAATTCTGCAGTGGACCACTTAAAGACAGTGCAAGACCCGAATCTCGAGAGAACGGGTCATTACTAATAATTATTGATAAATTGCGAGACAATGCTTGCGGTTGCGGTTCTACATCGCCCTTGAGCAATCGGTCGTTTCTGCAATCCTACTTCCACATTTCATTTCGGTTTTGAGACCGTATCCAAATCAATTAGTGGGAAGAACGAACACTCGTTGCCGTGAAGATGCTTCCACCAGATCCGCATCGTGCCGAAGACCTAAAAAGTTAAGTTGGAAAAAGCAGGGAAGTAGTGGACCCTCTAAGTGTGGAAAAATCAACACCGCTATAAGCTGGAAAATAATTGATGTCATCGACCATAAAGAAAATGCCAAATTGTAAATGACGGGAGCATTCTGAACGAAATACTACTCAACCATGACCGACTGAAGAACGAGGATCCGACCGAAGACTAAGAGCTGTTTGTCGAAGGACTTAGAAGTCGTACCGAATTTGCCTCAATTTCTCGAGCAAGAAGATCAGATCGTGCCTATATTACAACTAAGCGGTTGCTCGAAAAGAGAAAGGAACTGAATCTTGATCCCGTGGCTACACTCTCAATGCGGCTAGTAACTGATGCCAGTTGCAGAAAAGTTTTATGGGAAAGTCTACATCAGCACAAACAGAAGAAACTGTTAGAAGCAGCACAACAAAGAACCACTCTGAAAAAATGCCCTCTCTACTTGTGTTGTCTAATGTTTCTCTGTCAGTCTTGATGAATGGAGATAGGGTCACTACAAATTCCCGCCAAAATGCTACGAAAAAATTTAAACTATCCTTTTTTCTCTGCACAATCCCCGTCCCAGGTATCAAAATCCCCGCCAGAAAAAAACGACCTAGAATTCTTCCCTAAGAACCGAGATTGGATCAAAAAATAACACCTGAAGAACGCAACATTGAGATCCACGGATTAGAATGGAACGAGCAGGGAGAGCGACTGTCTGACATTGTCATGACGACCAAGACCTTTCATTGTAACTAGTAATGTCAGAAGCCCCACTCTCAACGCTGGACGTGGTACTCTCCCAATGGAGAGTAAAAAGAATAAAGCTCTCGGCGTTGATCAATCCTTTGGGGATGCACCATGCATTCGACTTCATTAAGCATCGTTTGGAGGTGATTGAATGCATATCTAGCCTTAACAATGACTGGCGGTGCCAGACCGATGTATCGAGCCAGTGCTGCTATCCTCTCAAACAAGTCTGGTACCAATTTGCCGACTCCGAAAGGATGGAAGGTTTGGTGGGCCATGGGCGCTGTGATTAACCAGGTAGGTGTGTGTTGCAGGGCGCAGCCGACCACTGCGCCACACGCGCCCCTCAATGGAGAGTGCTACAACGAAATAGACCACATCGTTGGAAATCGAAGGTTTTGCCTAATCATCGCGGAAACGAAAGAAAGTGCGCTAAATTGAGAAAAAAACGAAGTCCTAAAACGCTGGTAGTTCGAAAATCACCAAAAGACATCGTCTGCAGAAACCACTCGAGCTAAAAACGCCAGCGTGGAATCGCACGAGCCTCACGCAACCGCCAATTCACGTCTGAACTTGCGAAACAGTGCAGACAGGCCATAGAAGAAATTCTTGAGAGAGGCAGCATTTGTGTTCGAAGCTGTAAAGGCTGGGAAAAGCTTTCGCAAAACGCTTCGAAGCCTCGCCAATTACAAAACAAATATTGTTGTTCTCCGACGCCTAGACAGAATAGTTGAAACTTCCATAAAGGCAATGGAGAGAATCACTCACTATCACTACTCGGATCTCTTCAATGGCTACGTCTTTCAGCCCTCATATGAAATGGAGGATGTATAGGTCGCACTACCTGTTCTCTCTTGTGAAATCCGACGTGCTATTTCGTCGATGAAGAATGGAACAAGACCATGTTCGGACAAGATAAGACCTGATCACCTGAAGAACCTTCTGCCAGTCTTTATAAACACGCTAGCTCGGCTCTTCACCCTCGAGAACGTCATGAGAACACTGGAATGGAACGACATGGAAGTGAGAATCGATGGCTGGTAATTACACTACATGGGAGTGAGAATCGATGGCCGGTAATTACACGATCTTCGGTTTGCTGATGACATCGTTCTTATAACACCAAACGTAAACCAAAAGAAACGAATGCTCGCCAACTTCGGTAAAGTCCGTGGAAAAATTGGTCTTCAACTAAATCTCACAAAAGCCATGCTTATGAAGAACGGGTTGGTTACGTATGCCCATTCACTCTCAACGGAATAAATTCCTCCGAATGCTCCAGTTACGTCTATCTAGGTCGGGAAATCAACATGTTGAACGAATTGGCTCCAGAGTTGAGCAGAAGGAAGCAAGCGACTTGGAGAGCTTCCAATAGCACCGACGATTTTGTGAGGAGAACAAGAACATCAGTCTCCGTGCCCCCTTTTCGACTCAACGGTATTTCCTGCCTTGAGGCATGCAAGAGAAACCTGGTCGTTTCGCAGACAGGATTAAAAAATCAGTCAGCATAATTGAACGTGCAGTCGAAAGGGCGATGCCTGGGTATTCCGTATCACACAAGTGAGAGAAGGGATTAGAAACACCGACCTGCGTCAGCAATCAAAAATCAAAAATGTCGTTCTATACGTCAAACTGTCGAAGATAAGTTGGGCTGTACACGTAATGCGTATGAAAGACAACCGATGAGCCACAAGCGACTGGATTCCTTGTGAGGTCAAACTTACTGCGAGAAAATTACCGATCCGATGGTTAGAGTTTCTCACGAACACCTTAGGAGAAACATATGATGCTTAGCGAGTCTCTAGAGCGTGCAGAATCCGCTAGGCTACTTTCGAAAGTGACAGGGAGAAATGGACGTTTAGCTGGCTCTCGCTTGAGTCATTCGACGATCAACGTGATGACAGGTGATATATGTGATGTACACTTATAGCTGAGATAGTAGACATGAATGGTCATGCGCCTTTGAGAGACTCTACGGGTTTTTCTATTTGAGAATCTGAAATGTAATAGCAACAGTTGCGAGTAGAAGTTAGAGTGAACGGATCAATGCAGATTCAGCTAGTAGAACACTGTACTAACAACGTTGTCAGCTGGCAGCCATCGCCTGGTTGGGCTGTCAATGAGAATCTTTTGACGATATTAGCCATAATAGATGTCAGTTTACTACAGCTGTTGTTTTCTATTTACAATAATATTGTGTTTGGTAGTCCTTTCGACTACTAGTATAGTCATTTCGACTGCGCGTTCTATAGAGCTGAACGGTTTTTCCTCCTGCTTTCTGTAGCAACCAGGTTTTTGATGCATATGTATGTGCAGGAAGAGACTGTGCTTAACATGGAATGTGGACATGGAATTCTAAGAAGTGAACAACTGAGCAAATGCTTAAGAAGTTACCACAAACGGAAGTCTTCCCACATGAAAAAAACATGAAAAAGCAACAAAAATTCCAGACATTATTTTTTCGAATGAACCTCCGAGATTCTCCCTTTTTACCGCTTTGATTCTATGTTTACCGCTGTTTAAATATTAATGACCGCTTCGGCACACCTACATTATTAATAATACTACTGCAGATACAACATAGTCCCTTACCTCTGGTAGCATTTGCAAATCGTCCGTTGTCACCCTATCAATGCATCTCGAAACGTGTAGTGACGAGGGTGCATGATGTTTGATCAGATGTCTGACCAAGTTTTAAATGGGGCCGAAAAACAAAGAAAATCTGCAAAATGCGTGATCGGCGATTCGAGCTGACTTCTAACAGATAGACGTCTCGTTTCGCTGGTAAACCTGGGCAAACTACTTGTATTTCTACCGGCCTCGCTACGATACCGCGATCTTAGCTATCGGACCAAATTTCCGCCAAGATCTATAAAAATGAAGACGCTCATAAAGAAGTTGCCAAACTTCCTGTGTTCCCTAAACGAGATGATTCCTATTGGAAGACCAGGCAACTTTCAGTAGAGAGTAACTGGGCACTCTGCTGCTCTTGGTTCAACTCCTTTGGTGATTAGAGGAACCATAAGCGATGTGGACAATCGGAGGACAATTTGCGAAGCAAAGTTTCTTCTGACCAGATCCGACCTTCTAAGGATCTGAGTAAAACAGAAAACAAACGAAAAGCAAAGTGAATATTGTCTTGTTAATTGAGAAGAAGTAATGCCAGATCAAAAAAATCTCACGCTGTTGTTAAGCTTTTGAAATCGATCAGTGCCAGTTGTATACTTGGTAACCCAGCAACACTCGGTCTCACAATACACTAAGGCATTTGAATTTTGTTGACGTTTTGATGGATTTCGCTTGTTTCACAACTTCTAGCAGCGATATCATGAAGTTCACCTTATTCGGCCAACTCTTCATATATACGCATTAAAGTAGCAAGGAAGTAGAACTAAGGAAAAGTCCTAAAATTAAGATTCTTGAGCAAATCAGTGTTAGCCGGCTTTTACAAATTACAACGCTCAGTTCATAGAAGTGTTACCATCACATGCATCGGAGCCTCTCTCGAAAAATCGATTAGAGATATCAGGCTAACCACTGATGGTCCACTCATCTCTTCGGTTCATATTGGGGTTTCGATGGCAATAAAAAATAAATCTACGAAAATACGAGCTTGTTTGTCGTCACGATGTTATGGTTCTAACTTTATCAAAACTCCTTTCTGGTTCAACCCTGGTCCAATTGTGTCAATCCTTGGCGGAGTTCTTCCGCAATGATTCAGCTTTCTCATCTAGGTGTTCTCCAATGTGAACTATGTAGACACAAAGCCGTCTCTCCGTTTGGTAAATATATTCATCATCACATTTCGTATAAGGAGTGAAATAGCTGATATTTGAACTTATGCAAGTTTTACCTCCTAAGTATTCAGTTCTGAGAAAGATAAATTTGATCCCAACCCTTCATTTTTCTGTCTCATTTTCGTAATTAACATTGTTAATAGAAGAAAACGTGGTACTGGAAATATTGATTTCACAGTTCCCAGGATCGACTTTCTTTTAACCTCGGCATAGGACTATGGATGTAAATGTATGCTGTACAACAATCTCGCGGTTGCTGAACAAGAAAACGACGCATTGATTTTACATTCTTTTTTTGTTGGTTAGATACAAATGTATCCACTTAATCTGTACACATCTTGAAGCTAACTGTCTTCCGTAGGTACTTCCAGGTACGTCCAGATTTTGCTTCTGAAGGCTTTTTCTGAAAGTGACCCAAAAGTGTAGTTGGTTACTGAGATGTTAGGTGAGCGGGTGAATGGGACCGCGTTTGGTGTCCCGTAGCGTTCAACTCCTACAGTTTTGGTTGTGTGGCGTGTTGGAGTCGGTCTTGTTGTCACATCGGCTCCTTTCAGCGTTCTTGCACTTGGTGTCTTTTTTTCCAATGCTCTTCATTCTCCTGACGTTCTAACCCTCAACTTTTAGTCATTTTAAAAGCATTCAAGAAAATGGACGATGTGACCAAAACACTACACAAATTCTGGACGTTTTTGTAGGCGATAAAAACAAAAACGTAACATCTGTTTAAATTGTTGACCTTATACGAGATTGATAAATAAATCTTATTCGGGTAGCGGTTCGACGTCTTCGTCTTCATCAGAGCCGATGCAAAGCGAGAAAGGCTTTCTTTTCTTGAATTCCAGCTGTGGACCGTCCACTCGGATCAACGCGGCTCTGAAGAAGGCAAAGGCGCAGAGACGTTAGCCGAATAGAAGTTTATTCCAATCTTGTGTAAGCTCAATCATATAGAAGATTATTTATTTTTTATTAGGGATGTTTAGTGAAAGTCGGTTTTTGAGATGTCTTTACTGTTTTTTTCGCCACTCATTAATTTGCTTTCATACCCCAGTCCTCGTTTGGCCTACATTTTAACTCATATTGGAACAATTACCTGAGACGAAATTATTATCTGTTTTCAGTTAAAATATTTGAAGAAGAGATAGTTCAACGATTTGTCTGAGTCGATCGTGAATCGAAAAATCGTAGAAAGAATTAAAGCAAAACGAATAGTGTTGGTGTTTAAGTGTATGACATAGAAGGAACCAAATCTTACTACAGCGACTTGGTACTCATCACCAAAGGTTCGCCGTAATTCTTGCTACCATAAAGAATAGAAGCATAAAGCGTTCGGAGTTGACCAACTCCTCAGGGATTCGTCGTGAGTTCGATTTCATCAGCTGTCGTAATGGTGGTTCAATGAGTACCTGGCAATGAATTGCGGTGGCCTGCCAATGCATTAGGCAATGTTTTTATCCTCCCAGATAAGTGTAGTGTCATTTTGTCGAATTCGGAAGAATGCGGGCTTGGCGAGTCAGAGCATGGGAGCGAGCCTGTAAACGACTAATTGTGTATTGTCGCGCACGTCTCCTCCCAACGGTTTACCACCTCATCGCACGGGCTGCGATGTACAGCTAGGGGATTCATCCCTCGCCAGGGTTTCCCAAGCTGAGAAGGAGTCCTGCAATTCCATCAAGAAGGCCAGCTAAGAGTAAGCCAATGCCAGGATCCAGCACCATTCTGGTGTCAAACTAGTTGCATGGAGGCAAATCTCCCTCCGATCACTAGAGCGGCAGCTACTTGCGGTGACGACCTGGGCTGACTTTTGCTCAGGCTGACTTTGGGACTCCAAGGAAACGCAGTGGCTAAACCAGCGAAACTCTGAAAAATGTAGAGTATGCTGGACCTCGCACAACCAGTGATAACGGGCCGTCCAAGTATCTAAGTAAGGAAGGAAGTGCTCGTCTAACCACCACGCTATACACAATTTCACACAGGCATAAATATAAATTTGTACCCGCATAGTGTGGTGGTGAACGCGTTAGCCTAGTATTGTGTTCATTCCGCACCGCAGACACCTGCGGTCCGGAGTTTTGCAAATATCTCAAAGTCATTGTGGCTATAAATTTGCAGTTTATTCTACTTGTTTCATTGTATTTCCTTTTTTGTATCTCATGGTACTGTATTGAACTGTTTCTTCCTACGGTACTTATAAGAGGTTTGATCAGAATCATTCTAATACATTGTTCTGAAAAAACATCTCAGTTCGCTGAACTGGTTTGAGCCTGAGTTGGTTTTTTCGTCTCATTCCATTTGCATCAACAACAATTCTTCTTTCATGTGAACGGATTGTTCACAACTGATTTTTACCACGCCGTTCCTTTATAAAAAAGCAGCACACTGATGTCTTGAGCTACCGGTTCGTTGCATGCTGTGTTTTCTTTCCTTGTTTCTTCAATAAGAACAGGATATTTATCCAGTGCTGTCGCCATTAAGACCCGACAACTTTGTTTGATGAAGCCATCACCAATCCGTTCCAGTATAGTTGAGAATCTGAAACTTTGTCATCGTCAGTCTTATCCATAATTTCACGTCAGAAAAGTTTTGTAGTAAATTAAAACTGGTATGAATGTGGCACAGATGGCCCAGATATCCTTCTGAAGGATTATCATTGGAGTTGTGTGCTGTTAATGTAGTAGGTTGCTGTGATCTTCACTGGAGTTGCTTTGACAGGGTTTTGTCTGATAGGCAATGATTAGATCCCTTTTGAAAGTGATGATATGAAACTGTGAATGTTCAAACACACAGAGGGAATAACAAGAATACAGTCAGTGAAAGGTAGTGTCGAAAAATTCATCGCATAGAAACGATATCCACAGTGCAGAAAAGAGAGCTCTCAAAAATGAGGTTTTCTATCACAACCTTTTGCCTCGGGCCGCCCCGCATGCGCCACAACGTTGGCCGCGCGCGACGGCCGCTCGTGGCGCCCGCGACGTCGCGTTCACCAGCGGAGCGGCCGCGCGATCGATTCTCGCCCATCACCGCGGTGTTCTGTGCTGTCGGCAAGGCACCAACAAAGGCCTTCTTAATGTCCCGTGAACGTCTAGTTCTCTGTCGTTTTTAAGTAATTTCTAACGACGAAGGTTTTATTGTGCCGGGTTCTGTATCGCTTGCTCTCTTTGATCACTCGAAGAATTGTACTTCACTATTTCGACATGTCGCACTTCAAAGTATTTATCTAACCTTTTGTTATCATCGCTGGTTGAACTCTTTTCAGTCGGTTCATTTTTTAAGGGGATATGCTAATGCACACCCTGTTGCGCCATCTGAACTCATAAGTGGTACACGTAGTGGCTGAAATGTGTTGGAAGCAACTTCGTAGTAGATTATAAGTGACCGTAACGTAAGGGATTGTATGAAGAGAGAGAGGATGTTGTCAGTGATGTAGAGAATGTTCCCTCTACTTTAGTTGATCGTCGACCATTACAACTGACACAGTTACCTACGTCCCTGGCCCTTAATCACATGTCCTGAGGTCGCTGACACCTCTTCCATCCAACAGCTTTGCTTGCGGCCGTTATCCAGCGAAGTGGTCGGATCACCACCGTGCGGGTTCAGCTGCAGCTTCTGTTCTATTGTTATGCCGAAATTGGTTGAGTGTAGTTATCCCTGGGATCCCGATATAGCTGTGCTGGGTCGTTTCCGGGTCGCCATGAGAAGCAGTAGCCAGCCATTCTCAATCGCAATGTGGGTTCGCTGACTCGTTGCGATTCGGGTTCTTACAGGATGGAGTCCTGCATGTGGTCAGTAAACCAACATGTTCGACTGCAATTAAACAGGGCAAGCATCTAGGAGGGTCGATGTGTGCAGTTGTTAGTACTGATACTGATAATTAGTGTTCTTCACATTTCTCTCACAGGCGTCGTATTGATTTTTCCAGGCTAGCATTTCTAAGTTCTCTTTTTGGGTGGCCACATACACTTTTCAAATGTGTTTCTTCAAAGGTTTTCAGCTCTGTATTCTTCTTTCTTTCAACATCTTCGCTTGTCACACACGAAACTGCGCTCATGACTTGCCCTCTGCCTTTTTGTCTTTTTCTTTGTTGGCGTTTTGTCCGTCCAACTATTCTTTCGTTCGGAGCCTCTCATTTAAAATAACCATTCGAGACGTAGTTAGGATGTTTTGGTACTTTTTTCACGTTTCATTCCTTCCATTTCTTCATCAGCATTGTCTGCCATCAAAATTGGCTTCCTAAGTAATGTGGCCTTTTCTCATACTTTCAGTCATTCCAATCCTCCTCGTTCCCCTACTTCACAGCCTTCACTTGCTGTTATTTGATGTATTCCAGTCCATAAAAGTGCAAAAATTCATGAAAACAAGTAACCAGCCATTTTTTTTCCATATATTATCTCTCCGTCGTTTGCCGATAGTTGTGGTGTGCTCGGTGTTACCCGTGCATCATTCCTATCCCTTCTTCCCAATCTCTGGTTTTTTTCTGATCTGTCGTTCATTACCGTCTACTTCCTATCGCTCATTAATTCCGCGGACCACTTACACATATCAATCATATTTGTTTTCCTGCTTTGGTTATCGTCTGTCAGTCGTGTTAACATAGTTTGAAAAGATCAGTCTAAATGTGAATAAGCTGTTCTTTCTACTTGGAACCTGAGCTTATTCAAAATCCATTGCTACTGTCTGTATCCTCTTTTGAACTGGTATACGGTATAACTGATATATGCTGTACAGCAACTGTGAAAGGTCTTAGCTCTCGTACTATGTTTTTTGTCATCATTTACGAAGGGTTTTCAAACGAATATCTCATCTTTCTTCACGTTTTCTGGAAGTAATCGCAAGTTCCGTATCCCTTTCTGTTTTTCGGATTATTTCTCACATCTTTTAGTACACTGTCTTGACTACCTGTATAACCTGTAATCTCGGTGACCACTGACTCAGTAAATTGAATTTTTTCAAGATGGGCTGGGTACATGGCAATCACGGATATCTTGTTGAGTTCTGGACGAGTGAACCTTGAGAACTTTGTTGGAGGAGGGACTATGAACTGTCTCCAGGAGAGAATAGGCAGTAAATAAAAGTTAAACATTGTCTCCAGTATATCTGAAATCCACTTCATTACTGACCTGACCGAAATGATGTGTTGGAAGAATCTGAGTACTCGTGGGCTAACCATTGCACTTATTCTTAAATTTTATTACCTGTATACAGAACGTATAAATCAATCTGGCACAACAAAGACAAGGAGCTCATTCTCTGAATTCATTTCAATTTTCGGGAGACAACTAACATAGTTGCTTTTTGATTCATCTTTAACCCCTTATTTGATAGATGGTAGCGATGGGTTAACATTTAGCCCCGACACTTAGCTGCGCGATGTACTGCATATGACAGAAGTTCTTAAACGTCTAATTTAGCGTTATATTCCTTGAGTTCTATTCTATGCTCTATTGGTTGCAAATGTAAATGAAAGTTCACAACTTCAACAATTTTCTTGCATCAATAAAAACCTCCAGTTTACTCCAGCTCATTGTTGCTTTCTACTACTAGCCGTACTCCACTAGGAAATCTCATATTTATTGTGTACATGTTTGAATGTTTCCAAACTTTCCTACGTAGATAACTGGATCATCGGTTTTCACGAAATGTTCTTACAAGAACGTCGTCCAGGGAAGAGGTTTTCTTTTTTTCGTGAATGGTGAGGTCCATAGCCCCATTAGTGAAGGGATAGTGCAAAGGTCTGTTCATCTTTCATGTAGTGTCAGCAGAGGTCACAGTTTTCTGTTCTTGAGATCGGCAAAGCTGTGCTTTGCGTTGGCGTTGTAGTTCATTTAATCTGAAGCGTAGTGATTTATTGATAATCTGATCTGCGATGACTGGTAGTGTTATGAGCGCCGGCTATATTTTGGTGACCAATTCGGCATTCGAGCTCTCATAAACGGCTTCTGTATGGGCTTACGTCTGTTGAATCCGTCAGTTGCTCGACTTTTTTTCTACTCTGAAGGTGGCTCGTGCTGCCGCTCACCCTTCATGCAGCAGTGTCTTTAAATTGTTCACATCACTTGCTGAACTTGTGACATTCACAACGGATCTCTGCAATCGGTAGACCAAGCAGATAGTTTCCTTTGCGGCAAGACTTCCGTGAGTTGTCTGTGACGGTTTATTAGGAGTAATGTTCTTTTAACTACTTTATAGAATCTCAACCACGATACCTTATTGGCATTGGTGTAAATTGGTAACGATATGTAGGCAAGTGGTTTAGTAGAGATTTCTCGAAATGCCCATGTTTTTTGCCTTAAGCAAGCAACTCCGTTGTCTACTGTCATGCATTAGTGAACAACTACAGGATAGTATTGCTCATCGGACCCCCTTTTGTGGGAGGGTGGTAAGCCGAGAGATGAAGATGTGTCAGCATGATCTGGGACTCCCTTCTGAGGTCCCTTCCTTTCAAAGTTATGTTACCATATGTGTTAAAAGAACTGCAAATGGTTAGTGACATCCAACTCAAAAAAGCCAGTCGTCTTGGCGGCTGTGGGCCTTTACCTCCTTTTATTGTGTTGATCGAAAGTTGGACTTCATGTTAAAGGATCCACTGTAGTTTCAGCCATCGTGGTAGAGTGGAATAAGTTGAGTTGTAATCTTCATAATTGATCACCATTGCAAGGACCGGAGGAAGTTCCGTCCTTGTTGAACCGAATGAAATTAAGTCACAATGTTCATAATCTTCCTGCCATGTCCCTAATTCGTTACGCTGTCCAGTATTCTTCCCATCCTTACATTGTAGGCCTTCCGCAGGGATTTGTTTTTCCTAACGAAGTTAGCTGCAGTCAGATCAGGTCCTAATTTTTTTAAAATTTTTCTCGAGCAACTCTTTGTCTTATCGGAGATGCATTCCAACTCGACTAGAGAACGAAGAGAGGACTTCCGAAAAGTCCAACTTTGAAGCAGTTTATCAAACAATTCATGGTATTGTTGTCTTCCTCTACACACCAGATACGTAGATTAAAGAATCCGTCCAACTTGTTCTCGTTTTCCTGACATGTGTCTTGGGAAATAACATTACTGTGGTTGAATTTTCTTCGAAGTAAAGACCACATCTAATGCTTATTTACACTTTTAATGTAAGTGATGAACGCCTTTGAGGAACAATGAGACGTTTTGTGATTGTGCAGGAAACGTGTGACAGCCATTAACGAATTAACAGACAGCAGTATTCGTGCTCAGTTGGTTGAACGTTTGGATCGTTTTTTTTTGAGACCCTCTGCTGTGCAAATGAGACAAGTAATGACATTTTTAACCACGTGATGTATCACCTGCAGTAGGTCGCTTAAGGGGAGCGTAGGGGAGGGGAATTTCTTAAGGCACAACCGAAAAATAGGACATTAAGCGGGAGTTCGTAGTATTGACGTTTAGAAAGACAATCCTCTCGTAGTGATTCAAGAAACGTATAGACAAGCATAATTGGGCCAATTGTATAACGGGGAAATTAACTTGAATTGGACTTGAAGAACGGCAGAATGGTTCTAAGGATGGGGATCCTTGTCTCTTCTCAGGTATTTACATACATGTTGTTGCACCGCTGTCCCAATTAGTCTACGGTATACGTATACGGTATAGGGCGTTTGAATCGGAAAACGAGCCTGACGGACGGCACTGTGCATCAGATTGCGTAACCCTACTGACTACCGTCGATGGGGATGAAGCGAACGAATGCTGTACTCGAGACCGCCTACGTTTACGTTGCAGTCCCTTTTTGACATTTATCTTGTTTTTTGTATTCCGATATCAGAGGTTGCTGCTTCGGTTCCGAAGTGTCTTTTTTTCGTTTCATCTTTTTGAAATATGTTGTATTTTTGGACATATTTACTCATGCAATAATAATTACCTTTTTACCTTTCCGCTAATTTTGTGCAATTCTCAATTAACCTCACTGACGTTGTCATTTCCCTTTTTTTCTTCCAGTCTTTATTTATCCATCCTTTAAACCACTTGGGTAAACTGGAGAGGAAGAGAAGAAAATCTAGACCACAGATGAAACTGTCATTATCTGTTAACTGATTTATGTAAAAATGGAGTCGATTACGTTCAGTGTCTGTTCGATGTTATGTATGATGATGTCCATGCAGCGGTGAAGCGTTAAAAAAAAGTACTCTTTTGTAGAAACTGGCCATGGTTCAGTATCTTCTTGGAGAATTAGGCTTACACGAGGTTGATACGTTCTTTATTCGCCTAACATTTCGGAATTTCCATCTTTTTCAGAGCCGGTGATCCGGGTCGACGGTACACAGTCCCTGAGGAAGACGAAGGCATCGAAACGTTAGCCGAATAAACAATTTATCAACCTTACGTAAGCTTAATAATCCAGAAACGTATTGATTATTAATGCCGAGGTTAAATGACGGTCGGTTTGAAAATATTTATTGGCCATGGTCAGTGGATTAACCCTGTCGAAATACGAAAAATATTCCTAGGAGACATCACCTTTTTCAATTGTGCTTTATTCAGTACCATGTCATAGCTCTGGAAAGACGGAGCTCCCCTGGTCGACGATTTTGGCTCTCATGCGCGCACTATTAGACCTTACTTAGCTTGCGGTGTGAAAGCGGTGTTAATAATTTTCGGTAGTCTCTACTAGTATAGTGGTTATTACTCTGCTCTGCAAACTCTCATTCGAGGCCATTCAAGTAGTTGGCGAAAGTGCGAACATTTTAAGGTTAGCGCACGTTATTCCATCATTTGAGTGGTCAGTTATTGAATAACCCGTTTTCTCAATAAGTACTTTTTTTTGCATAAGTGTTCACTGACTAAGCACAGCTAAAACTTTGTGAGTAATGTCGAAAAGTTATTGTCGATGCTGTTGCGTTCGCGCCAAAAGGAGGATTGTACGCAAATATCGTTCGTCTTGTGGTCCGTTAGCGCAGTTCAATCTCAGTCCTATCGTCGAGTCCAAAAGTGCGGATTTTTTCTGTGCATTCTCTTTCCCGAAACCAAATGCACGTTATCGTTAGCATGTTTTTTAAACAGTAGAAAGTATCAATCCCTTTCAATAAGATTTCTAACTGAAATTTTTAATAATTCACTGTTTTCTTGATGAGGAGACACGAGGTTCTTATTTGCATTATTCGTTCACAATAGCTCACATTTCGGCGGCTTCGCCCTCCTCGGAGCCTGGAAAGGTCAAATTGACAAGCAGTTTACTCAGTCAAACACTTTGATCTTAGCAGATAAAACTTAACACATAAATTTTCATTTCGCATAGTAAATAGCTCTTTTCAGACACGCACCGTTTTATATCTTAAGACTCACCGTTTTGTTCGTTATAGGAGTTCCAGCTATTTTTGGGGACTGTAACCATTGAAAATGGTTGTTTACCGCGCCATGTTCAGGAGTTCTCCCACTCCTTTCATGTGCACACACTGGTGGCTATTCAAAACATGTTTCTGACAAGCGCCTTTTTTTGCGTGTGGGGGGGTGAAGGAAGAGTTAATGAACGAGTATGTTTTTGCTACTTGGCTTTTGGTACCATTTGGTGGTTGAGCAGTTTCCGGACAGGTTCTTTCGAACGTTAAAGAACGGAAGCCAGTTTTTTCCTCGGTTCCTCTCGCGTGAAATTTATACACTGTGTTAGTTTAGCTATTCAAAACATTTGTCCATCTTTTTCCTTTGTTGAACCGATTACAACGCAGTCGTGGATATATCTACAGTAAGGTACCGGCCAGAGACAGAGTACAGAAGCTTCAACTCTATACATGAAGGCCAGAGCAAGGCTTGGTGCCAGTCGCCGTCGTATTATCAACCCCCTTATTTGTGCGTAATATTTTCGGGACACGAAGCGCGTGTAGCGCAGTGATTAGAGGCGCCCTGCAACACACATAAGTTCGATTTCCTGCCCTAGGTTCCCTAATTCTTCCAACCCTCCTGGGTCGGAAAAATTGGTATCAGACTTGTCTGGGAGGATAGCAGCACTGGCTCGAGAAATCGGTAGACCACCACGAGTCATTGTACAGGCAAGATGTGCTTTCATTCACCTCTAACGGTGTTTAAGGAAGTCGAATGCATGGGAATTGATAAGCGCCGGAGCGTTATCCTCTATACGTTTATTTTCCGGAATATCTGAAGATTGAACAGTTTAGGCAAACATCTGAGAGGCCCATGAGCTGTTGAGTCGACGAGCCAGCTGAAAATGTTAATTGCTGCTTTACATTATACGAGTAGTTGGATGATGCCTTACATTGCGGAGTCATTCTACTCGTTAGTATAAGGGTGGTAACGTCGAAGGACTACGTCACGTGCACGCTGTAAGAACGTGCTTTGCATAGATGATCCAAGAACATTTACTTAGTCGCTTCCTCTTGTTTTCCGTCCTTATGTAACGCCTTTAGTATAGTTAGTACAGCTTTCGAACAAAGTTGATCTTGAAACTCATGTAGACTGCACGCGATCCTACTCAAGGCTTCTTTAGAAATGGCTATGCTAATGCAAAACTTGGAACTAATTCTAATAGCGCACGTGCGCTGTCAGGGAGAGCACGGTGATCCTTGATTTTCCCGGCTGGTTATCGACACTAGTTCGAATCTGGAGACTTTCGTAAACGGTGTTTCTTTGTTTTAATGAACCTAATGTGTTTGATTTGTTTAATAGGTCTTCGATTCACTGACACTTTTAAGATTCCTAACACAACAACTGCACAGTTTGCCGTTTAGCACTCATCAACTTTATAATAATCAAAGTTTTCTATCTGTAATAATCTATAAATCTGTTCAGTTCTATTCCTCTTGTTGAATTTTAATACTTTGCTACTTTCTGTATGCTTGTCGCTAGTTTATGATGTATGACTTAAATTTCCAACATCCTTTATTTCACTCATTCATCCTCAACATTTAAATTCCTCCCCTTACATGGTCCTCGATCGTTCGGCCCACCTCTTACATTGTAGCTAACATTCTGGAAGAATCATATAAACCAGGCGGTAAATTTCCCTCTGATTCCAAAAAGGCTGGTTGGTGATTGCCTGTGGTCAAGACCTGGGAACGTTCTAGCACGGCCTTCCAGCCAAAATTACTCTTAACAAACATTCAACGTGACAGAAGGTGGCATGTCCACAAGCTTCAATCGAGCCCACAAACGAGCGTGTCTACTTGATACCTGCATCGATGACAGCTGCGAGGCGGGCCACTGAGTGAAAGAAGTTCTGTTGCCGGCACGATGAATGAACGGGTCGTCTAAGTCAAGTAGTGTGCTTAACATCTCATTTTATAGATCTGCTTTTCTCTTTGTGCATATCGTTTATATATATATATATATATATATATATATATATGCATGTATATACGCTAACAAATGCTTAAAGAAGATCCATGGAGTGTGCTTTTTATTGCGCACCGTAACAGCGCGTCATTGGTATCTGGTTTTCCACGGCAGTAATGAATTGACATCCAGTCATTCCTTTTAAATCGTTAATTATAGCTGGAATATCAATGACGTTATATCGAATGTTTGATCAGTAGAATTCCTACAAAGATATTCCTGGCAGGCTTCAACTGTATCGAACTTGTTTATTGAGGAAGTCGCAAGGAAAGTTACTAGTAACCGATGAGAAGGGTGAATGTTGTTGAACACGAATCGATTGTATTCTTGTGTTAAATGCATTTGTCACTGTAGAAGACATATTGGATGAAAATTGACTATCTGTTTTAGAGTAACTTTATGGGATGAGGGTAAAGAGTAGAAATACGGTTTATAAACTACCATGAAATGATGACAATTTTTGTAAAGAAAATGCGGCGCAAACGCCATCTTAGTAATTTCTGCCCTTGGAATTTACCTATGAACTCAAAAAGTTATTGGTTTAGGACTACTTTCATGCCACCTTTACTGAGCGAATGGCTTTGGCCGGATTCTGCTTTTGAGCCTCGTCGGCCTTTTTGCTAATAAGAATTATAAATTTCAAATCGTTATGGTTTTCTACGTTCACTCACTTCCTGATCTTTTTTCCTCGTTTATTTGGTTATCAGTGGAAGACATTTTTTTATTTATTTATTTATTTATTTACTCCATTTTATATGAGCCGTCCCTCCCAACCATTTACCGCTTCATCGTGGCTGGGAGGTGTTTCTGGGTGTCGGGCTGCGATGTACAGCTGGGAGATTCATCCTCCTTGCAGGGTCTCCCAAGCTGAGAAGGAGTCCAGCGTTTCCATCAAAAAAGCCTAGGTAAGAGTAAATCAATACCAGGATTGACCACCGTCCTAGTACCAAACCAGGCGCACGGTGCGATTCTCCCTCTGATCCACAAAGGCAACGCCTGCCTGATTCCAGCGAACCACAATGGCTAAACCAGCAAATCTCCGAAAAAATGGATATTATGCTGCGGAGCGCACAATCAGTGGGGACGGACCATCCAAGTGTCCAAGTAAGTATATGAATCGTCATCACATCTGGTGTGCAGATCCTAGCACTTCTGTCATTCGTTTCTCTTTTTTTTTGTTACATTAATCGTACACAAAGGTCTTCGATGAAGTGTTGTTTCGGCTGCTGTTTGAGGATTTGCTTTTTTCATGGATGTCGTTGAATGTTGGTGGAGTCGACTTTCTTTGCAGTATTCTGGAGAGCCGAGCTAGGCGTTTCCACGTAGATAGGAGGAGAGCGTTGGGATGGTGTAGAACCAGTATCTTGTCTCCTGATGGACTGCGTCACTAACCACTGTTCTTTTTAGTCTACTGGTGCAGCTTTGCTGAAAATATTTTCTCGCATTTACATTTGTAATCGAATTCTTCATTTATATTTATCCTAAGAATTTTCTGAGTGTATTACTCAGCTACTGCCAAATGAAAAGTCCAGTTGCGTTGCCATATTCGAATCACGACGTAGTGTATAGTTAGAATATCTTTTTTTGCTACTCATCTCGTCTTCGCCTACTGTGCGGTTCGCAGCACTTCTTGCTTCATTTCATCTTCAATGTCGTAAAATGCTGGTCGAGTCTATTCTACCTGGAGTGCTGAGACAACAAAGATGGAGTGGGGTGGAGTGTTCCCAGTTGAATTGCAGAGAGATATTTTCCCCGGATAAGTCCGATATACCACTTTGCCGACTCCGGGGGATGAGCGGTCTGGTGGTCCTGGTGGGCCTGGTGGGGGGGGATCTTGCCAGCACAGTTTAGCCTACATTTTTGTTACCTATTGTTCCTGTGGAGAATACGTTTTTAGACAGGAAACACTTCGTTGTTTTTTCTTTAGTGTCATCAACTGGGCGGAGAATGAGTTCGACATGTTCATTTGGAAGAGGTGGAATTTCCTTCTACCTGGAAGATGTTAAGTATCGAGGCAACCACCTGCCTTTGTTCTGCCATGCTAGAAAACTAGCAATGTGATGACACTTAGAGTGTCGAGAGAAAAACCGACTTGTCCGATCGGAGAAAATACCAGTCGGTTGCATATTGTGCTTGGATCCACATTATTCGTTTAAATTAGCCATTTAAATATTCATTAAGATATTAATTAAACGAGACTGTTCAAGATTCATCACTAATTTGGTCCTTTCAGTAGGTATTTCCTTTTTTAAATCGTTCCAGCTGACTTTGATTTCTCTCAAATTTCCTTCCATCGTTTGTTTTGTCCATTGTTTTATGTAGTGGCTGATATTCCCAGCAATGCATTGTTTTCTGTTTCTGGGCGAATTCCATTTCGCCACCATTGCAGTTCACTTAGTTCCTCGTTTACTTTCGTGTCGATTTTTCGACTAGTTCGGCGAAGCGGCCGGCGAGTGATAAGTTGTGATAACAAAACCCGTTTTCCATCTAGGATTGAGGTGGGGCGGACGGACGATGGCTCGATTTTAGAGTCGTAGTTTTAAATTTCTGTTCCTTCGTAGGTTGACTACGTAGCCTCATAAATGTCCATTAGGCTTGTTGAGCTATGACTTAAGTTAATCAATAATCATAGCAAATTCGTCCACTATTGTGGAAGGATGTTGTAAACAACACAATTGTCTGACATGAGCAGTTTCATTAAGTCGTGCTTACTATGATGAAACCGACTATTTGCTAGGGTCATTTGTGATGTTGTCTTAGGTACTACTTTTTTGTTGGTCACCATTGAAAGTTTTTTTCGTGGTAGAGTGTTGCGTCGTGTCAGACATTAGGAAGTTGCGTCGTGTCAGACATTAGGAAGCTCCGAGAATTTCGTGTGTTTCCAGAGACACCTTTTTTTCTATAACACAAAGTCTACCAAAAACCATTCCGACATCTCCTTTCATTTCGAAAAGCAACGAGTGGTAATTTTGACCTTGTAACGACTTACATAGCCTAGTCCGGCGTTCAATTTAATACTTTAGTCTTTACGGGACCCAATTCATTAGTAATTATCTATATCTAACTAATATTTAGTATTTATTTAATGAGTTTCGATAAATGATAGAGGAAGTAAGTTGTTATTAGCTATAGTGAGCTAGCTAATTAGTTGTGTTGACTTGTTAGTAGTCGTGCTCTGTTTCAAATTCTATAAAAAATGCAACTTGTATTTCTTACTTATGCTTTCAGTCGTCCCGTATTTCTCGTGTACCCTACTGGTTGATAAGTTGAGTGCACGTTGATGTTTATTAAATCGTTTTTTAAATTTCAGTATTTTTTCGTGATGTTTGCAGGAGTTGCCATCAATAAAAGATGAAAGTTTCTGATGTGAAAATGGAGGTATGACGCTTTATACTTTGCAGTAGTTGACGAATCTAGAGATTCATGATTGTGTTAGTTATTGTCAAACGTTACTTCCAAAGGTTTACCGCCTCATTGTTAGCTCGAAGGGGTTTGTGGGTGTCGGACTGGGATGTGCAGCGGGGGTTCATCCCCCGGCAGGGTCTCCCAAGCTAAATACTCCTGCGTTTCCATCAAAAAGCCTAGCTTAGAGTAAATATCACGATCCGCTACCGTCCTGGTACCAAACTAGTCGCATGGTGGCAAATCTATCTGATCCACAAGGGCTGTGACTGTCTGTGGTGATGACGACCTGGAGCAGACTTTGGCTTGGCCAACCTAAGGACTCTAGGAATCCACAATGGCTAAACCACCAAAATCCCGAAAAGTGGAGATTATGCTGGGATCCGCACAACTAGTGAGGACGGGTCGTCCAAGTATCCAAGTACGTATTGTCCAACATTCAGGAAAATATGCCAGGCACAGGATGCTTGTTTTGTTGACTGTAAACCGTTATAACTCAGACATTTTTTTTAAACGCAGAACGAGTTTGTCCAATATGTCATAATTAACTTTTGATTTTCTGAAGGCTTTGAAACGTATTTTTTAGTACGTTTTTTTTCGACAAGGTTGTTATCTCCGGTAGTGAAGCAGTTGAACAACTGGGATTTCATCCGCACAAGACGCGGTAATTTCCTTCATTGATGAGTGGGCGGTTGCAGCGATCACTTTAAAAATCCTTAAAAAATATTGCTGTATGATTGGTGACTCTTTCGCTCGACAGTGGTTCCGACAGCATCTCCATCGTTTCAATGATGCTCTTCGTCTCCAGTACCAGGCGTGGAGAGAGTGATTTTTCCGTACACATAGTTCCCAGTTTTCAACTAGAAATTTGAAAAAAGTGGGACTGTGATAAATATGTTGTTGAATATTGGATCATTGAAAAAGTATGAAAATGGTTTCGGTAGGTAAAGTGTTGGTACTACAAAACAAGGCTGTAATGTCATGCAGTGAAAATTGGGTCGATTTGAGATTTTGCGGTCCTTAGTGTTGGTTGGCACGACCGAGCGGTAATCTTCTTAGGGCCAATATCTAGGGTAGTTTGGCTAAATAAGAGTAGGCTTGAATTCCTCATTTCTATAGTATTATCACAACAAACGGGCGCGTGTGGCGCAGCGGTCGGAGGCGCCCTGCAACACGCCCGTGGAATCGATCCCCGCACCCATGGCCCACCAAGCCTTCCTTCCCACCGTAGTCGGCAAATTGGTACCAGACTTGTCTGTGGGAGGATAGCAGTATTGGATCGATACATCGGTAGACCACCGCGGATCATTGTAAAGGCCAGATAAGCATACAATCACCTCCAAACGATGCATAATGAAGTCGAATGCATGGTGCATCCCTCAGGAATTGATCGACGCCGAGAGTTTTATCCTTTATCCTTTTATCAGAACAGAAATACTTCTACTTATGTCAGTGGTTTACCATAAATCACCCATTACACTTGTTTTTTTGTTCATTTATCTTTCGCATAGGGGCATTACGTTCTTTTTGCTTTTCATCTGAATAGCCTTGAGAGCTAAATAAGGAGGGAAAAAATGTGAACGAAGTTTTGATATTTCTGAAAATTTGGAGATCGATACTTCTTCGCAATCTGCTCAGTATCATGTGATGCCGCCTTTCCGTCTAAAATTATTTTCTCTTTTTCAACTCTGGAACCATTCATCACGGGGACTTGCTGATTGATTGTATAGATGAAGCAACAGGAGTTGTTCATTACGTTTAGTGTAAATATATCACCAAGAATTACGCGTTCCTGACAAGCACCGTGTTTTTTAAAGCCCAGTCGAAGACGAAGTTCACACCTGCTCTTTGGCACCCGTTCAACGCTTGTTGTTACAAGTATGGTGTCATTAGTGAAGCGAAGATGGTGTAGCTACCGGTCATCAGCTTTCATTCCTTCGTCTTCCAATTTCTATACATATATCAGCGTTGAATTCCCAATAATGGCGCTGGACAGCTTCGTAAGGTGATACTGCCATGTCTAATTTATCTTTTTACGTCAAGTGAGCTTTACCTATTCTGTTGAAGTGTGACTTTGTTATGCTTATGAGTCTGTTTTATAGAGGACTGCTTTGCAAGCTTCGGAGTGATTTACTCGGCGCTCATCTAGGTCCACTTTAACTGATCAGAACGAACGTTTGTGGAGATGAGCATGTTTTTTATTTTGCTAACAATGAAATTCCTTCTTCTCAGCAGTTGGGTGAATCGGTCGCATTCCTCATCGACGTTATTGGTAACGACGTTTTCTCAAAAGTCGAATAAGGGACTGCGGGGTCAACGCTACGACTTTAGTTACTCATCACCTTTAGTTGATATACTTATTATTTTAGCATTCTCCACTTGGATATTGTCGCATCCAAAGTGAACAAAAATTTTTTTTATTTGAAGCTGTAAATGGTATTATTTCTGGTGTGCTTACATTTTAAGTACAAACTGCCACTAAACTTTGGCAACATGTTGTAAACCTGAGGTTTTTAGAAGCCTATCTCTACTCATCGTTTCCACTAACGTTTCCTGGCTGCTTTGCTCTGGTAAACGCGGGTTTTCTTTTCACTGGTTTTCGTGAATAATTGCCATCACTTGGTTCACCGAACTTGGCCAGACCTTGTCACTGCGCTCACATTGCAACGATGAGACTTATTTTCTGAAGGCAGTGTCGAATCGTATATTTCTCAGCTAACTGATTGCAAGTTTCCATGGAAATAATTCTGCAACATGCGTCCAAGAGCATTCACTCACATACAAATGTACGTGTTCTTTCATGAGTTACTTTGAATAGTTTTATGATTACTGGTGTGGGAAGCGTTGGAGATCCAATGCAATATATTCTTGATCGCTGATTTGAGCCCATAACGGACTAAAGAAGCCCCTTCTTGTCTGTTGATTCTGCAAATTAGTACCAGAATTGTCTTGGAGAAGGTATCTTCCTTCCACAAAGGTCGACGACTTCTTTTGGTGAGAAGCTAAAATACTTTAGCAGAGCTATCCCACCATTCCACAGAGAGTCAGAGAGTCAATTGGACCAGCATTTACCAAAGTCCTTGATGAGGTTGAAATCCTCGAGCAGCATCACGAATCCGATGATCTTCACGGATAAGGGATGCAGGACAGTGAGATGAATGAGGTGTTGCGATCCTCCCAATGTGTGTGGAAAGGGATCGTATATATAAATTAAAATAGATGAATGATATGTTTTACTACTAAGAAAAGCAAAAGACCGTTTCTTGGTTTTAGGGCACGAATTTCACCCGCAAACTGCAAGTAGTGATCGTCATCGACCAGAAGGTGCAGAAAAATCTGAGGGTACGCGAAATGGCATTAAAGGACGTACAAAATGTCGCCGACACACTGAACGTCAACTTAACGGTAAGATTTGTGTACCATATTGGAGAAGAATAGGGCGAAGAGTTGGTTGAGGTAATAGGTCATCAACAGTTCAGTGTGAACCTTGGTTCACTCTCGCATAAGCAGTTTCATTTCCACGAAAATAAAGCTCTTCTTGCTTACAATACTGGTCAACTGATACCAGGAAGGGTATTAATGTTGACTTACTGACGCAGACCACTACGTGTGTCAAACACATGTTCACTACCCTAGCAGATTTTCTAAATCGTACACGATTACGCCGTTCGTGTGATTACGGGATTGCTCACTGCCATGATCACTAACTATCATGTTTGAATGATGTTATATCATTTTGTGGCTGTATACATGTATAAGGTGATAGGACGGCAGCTTTAATAATTTCTTCCAGCAAATTGACTTCGACCGATTGGATTTTGGTGAGACAACTGCGCTCGACACGTTCTACAATGCCGATGTCGCGCTGGTGGACGTCACCGTGCAGCAGCAGCAGCCCAGTTTGTGTTATCATATCGGTGAGGCGGCCTAATCAGTAGATATCTCAACCAAGTGCCAGTGGACTGATGAGTCTCTACCCATTAGCGATCATGACTGACACAATTTGATGATTTTAACGTTCAGTTAGAATCATACTACCGAAATCATAGCTCGCTTCAGTGCATGTTTAGAAATGTAATGCAAAAAATGCATGCAGAAAACAGCTTCAAAATTCTGTCGAAGCATTTCTTTGGAGGAAAGGGGGTACACATTCATCTAGGCTCTATTGGAATACCGATGAATGCAGGGTACTACGAACTGTTTGCTTCACTCACGATAAATCCGCATTTTGGTAAACTGCCGACATTTTTTTGATAACCAAAATGCTTCAGAATTTGGTTATGTAGTATGTTATATAAGTCGTTGAGCGAATAAATCGTTTTGATTGAGTAAGACAACGACCAAGTCCATAACGTCTCAGTTCAGGTGTGCGTGAGAGCATGAATCAGTCGTACAACATCCTGATGACTTACATCGCTCCGGACTCCGAGTATCACATCATCGACGCACTGAAGGTGGGCTGAACGACTTTTTCGCGAACTGAGTTGTGGATTTCCTCCAAGCTTGAAACCGTTAATCTTTATTCCTTTTTTCTTATACCTGCTGTTTACTTTAGTATAATTTTTTGAAAGCTTCGGCTAAGTTTCCCATCCAATTCATTCTTTCTCATCTGTTCTGAAGTATATCGTTGTTCCTAGAATTTCTCTTATCCTTCGTGCAGTCGTAGAAATGACGCGAACATCAGTTTAAATTTAGTTCTGTCATTATATATCTTTGTCCAACCAAATATAAAATGAGATAAATAGGCAACGAATAAGTGCAAATATCAGCCTTTATGTTACATTTGTTCGTAGCTGGGTTTCCGATGATAACTTCTGAATTACGGGGGTTTGGTTAGTACCACTCATCTTTTTCGCATGCGTTGAAGTTTATATAATACAACCTGCTTACATAACTGATGGATGGTCGGGAGACCTCTTATATTCGATTTCAGAAAACTCATGCCCATCTGCCGATGATTGTCTATATGAAGTTTCCAGAGAGCAGCACCCTTCAGTCTTACGATCGTAATATGAACGTGAGTTCGAGATCTCGTTTATTTCTTTCTTTTCGTCATTTTTTTTCAAACTATATATCAGCTGTTTATTTCTCTTTTAACGGAACGATCATCTCGTATCCCATGTTCGGTGTATAGTTATTGCTCACGTGCATTTTCATTACCATTTCCTCGATCATGCTTCTCTTTTTCATAAAATTTGGAAATGCACTGTGTCAGCAGAAGCTTTGACCTACATCATACAACATTTTATCATTAAAGTTTACAAATTGATATCCAACATCGCTTTGTTGTAAGTAGATTGTTGGAGTGAAACAAATGATGACTTCCTCTAGTCTCTGTTTTGAACATCTGATCAAGTTAAACAATTTGTCTCTCAAAAGTTATCACTCTACTGGTCTTAGAATGGGAAAACAGACAAATAGGGACGACACAGATACATGAAAGCTGGTGTTGGACAAGCTTTAGCTCTGAAACTATCAATCTTCGACGCTTTTTTTGATATTAAGCAAATTTTATTTCTATGTTTACTCAATTAATAAAGTGTCGTGGCTTACTGAGAAAGCACTGAGAATCCATCTTGTTGTGCACTGTGTATTTTCAACTAATGAAAACTATTTAAGTAGAAATGCGGTCCCCAAAAAACCTAGTGAGAGAATTCTTGCGGCTGCAGAAAGTGTGACAGACGTCGTCGATTGACATTTTTAAGCCCATTTTTTTTGAAAATTCAATTCTCAGTGCAGGTGGTGAATCCGATGGCTTCTGATCTTAAACAAAATTTGTTTCGCTAGGTGCAAAGAAAGGGATCGTGACCGAAATATTGTCCAAACAGTATATTGTAAGTCTATACCTAGTACTAATGTCGAACGTCCACCATCTCTGTCGCCTGTCCTCCAGGAGAACTGAGGTGTGTGCAAATAGTCTCCATTGATCTTAGTGTTATGCTTTTTGATAGCGCGTTTCATAATGCCGACCGCTTCTTTGTCCTACCTTGATACCACAGAAGATTTCGAGGCATATTTAAGTCGAGGGAATCGCAGAATCGGAAGAATAGACACAGGATCACGAATTCTTTATTTTTTTATATCCTCAGCTCCAGTATAAACTAATTGAACAATTAATTTCTTCCTTATTGAGCATTTCATCGAAGTTATTATTCATGTTGACTTTTCGACGGAGATATCTGCAACTAGAGGATTTATAGTCTGTTCATTCCATTGAGCGTGAGCAATTTTCAGAAACTGAGACTGTGAGGTTGCCTATTTGGTTATGATACTTTCTGCCCCCAAGAATCAACGTGCAATTTTTGAGAGGAATGCTTTTGAAATTTGTTGTAATTTGTAGAAACGGTCTTGGTCACTATAATGGTCTTTGGTAGTCCTGTTTCCTACTCGTCTAACTTCGATCCGTGGGAATCTTGTAATATATTCAAAGGTTTTTTAGCAGTATAAAAGTCAAAATGTCGCTCTTGGAACTTCTCCAACTCCATCAGAATGTTTTGATCTGATCTTCATTGAAACTTGATTTTGGGACGTAGACAACCGACAGTTATCAGGAGTGACGTTGGTGCACATCTGTTCAGTCATAAATGTCGGACTTGGTTCGTTTTCGTTTAAACCAAACGATGTTCATGATCATGGCCGTGCTTATAGCAGCGCCGAGACTCCCCTACCTGTGGCATGGTCCCAGGATCATTTCATTTCCGACATTGCCAACGACACTTATAATGTGGTATCTTCTCGTCTGGGTCATTCCGATGACGTATACTTGATCTTTTAGCCTTACATCACTTGTTTATCAGTAGAGGTGCTCAGTAAGATTACGTCGTTCGCACTTTTTAAGTAAAGGTCGTCCCCACTGTTTTCCAACTCCTGAATATTTTGCGCGGCTTTTTTAGGGTAGTCTTAGAGCTTATGTAATTTGAAAATCGGAGGAAATGGTGGTTTTTAATTCGTGTTTAATCTCATTTTTGCCATTTCATAGTGCCATATGAACTTCGCGACTGATCGGCTGGAGATTCTTCAGTGAGAATAGAGAAGCCTAGATTGTTACCGATTAATTAAAAGAAAACTATCCTAGATCTGAGAACCGGAGCCTCTGGTTTGGTATCTGTTTCATGCGCTTCAATGAACTTAAACGGTGCGTTTATCGTCCAACGTGGAATGAGCACGTAGATTTTCTATGGCTGGCATTTTTCCCATCATCATCTACTGAAGGGAAAAAAGTTTTTAAAATGTGAAATTCGTGACTCTCTTTGTCCGTTTCCCGTTAGATTATTGGAAACTATTGTAGCTTTACATAACTTGCAATTATCAGCATTCCATGTACAATATTCACATTTAAGAGCAGAAAGGGAAGAAGAATTGAACATTATATAGCGTAGGTTTACGATTACCATACATTGCCTTCTGCTAATTCTTGCTGCCTTTTAAACCCGTTCAACAAAGCTGCATGGAGAAAATCCGACACATCATTTTAGTGCGCCACCAGCGCGTCATAGATGATGTTATCATTCGGAAAGTGATGTCAGAAAAATTTCATCACAGCCGCATTTCTATAGCTCTCTTTAATGCCTTCTTTATTCCGACCAACAGAAGCTGTTAGCGCTGGTCTGTGTACTGTGCGCCTGTGTCCGAACTCGATCACGGTGACGCTCCAAGAATACTCGGATCGTTGTGCTCGTTTGGTGTGAGGCGCTTTTTCTGCCGTTTTCCTCGGTTCTTTGGAGGAAAACTGAGTGCGTCATTGGTTGTCCCGTAAGCACTGGACACATGACGAATTCAGTGGCATTGTACACGTCTGTCTGTTAAACTTTGAAATGGGCAAGCATGCCATGTTTTCTTCAATGTTTCTCATCCCTACAAGTTTTATTGTATTCTTTTTTTTAAATCGACTTCAAAGAAATCAGAGCTGGTAATTAGAATTGGTGATCCTCACTTGGTGTTCTAGGTTTTATTTATTTTCGGATTGTCCGCTATAGGATCTCTTCAAATAACAAAACGACATATGGTCTTTGTATAACTTGAGAGGAGGTTTACAATAATCTCTTCCCAAGAAGTGTTTAATTCGGGGTTTATTGAGTTTTATCCATTTACAGCCGTGTAAACGCGAAATGGATGATGATCCAAAGTTTAAGAGTCAGAACAAGGTCACGTTTAAATCAAGGCTTAAATCATCTTTGAAGAGTGTTCAAATTGAAGCCAGGTTCGTTCTTTAATTCCACTAACTTTGATTTTCTTCTCAACTCACATCAGTTTTTTTTCATTTTCCTTTGTTTTCTGCTGGTGTGATCCCGGAAATGTTTCATAAGTAATATGCTTTTAAATCGTTGATCTTTTTTTTAATTTTATAATTGGTTTAGCTGAAGCCTTAACAACATTATTCTGCCTTTCCTTCATTATTTCTAGCGTGATTTCTTTACATCTATCATCGATTCGAAGCACTAATATATGTGGGCAATCGAAGGGTCTATATGAACCATTTGCTTCAGCATATTTTTCTGTCCGTTTCTTTCTTGTGCATTCTCATCGGTGGCCAACATGATAACGTCTGCAGATGCAATTCCGTGATTTATTCTACTGTTCTTCTCGTCCATCTTTCGTCTGTTCTCCTTATTACATGACCCGCTCATAAATGTTTCGTTTTCGAAATATATTCTCCTTAAATTGAGATAACCTGAGGTGGTCGGAACCGTTCAGTTCAACTCGTGTTTTGTGTGCTGGTAATAGTTCAGAAGACGTACTTGCTCTATCTGGGTGATGCATGGACTTTTTAACATTTTTTGAAGTGTCAGCTTTCGTTTAGGCTTCATAGAAGAACGCTAGGAGAACTTAAAGGATGCGCTTGCACTTTCCGAGTTATCGATTGATCTGTGGGTTCTCTAGAGGGACTGAACTCAACCCACTCTTGTAAAGCGACTTTCATTTAACCTCGGTGTGGATAATCAATGTACTTTCAACCCACACTGCTCTTGTTCTCTGTTATTCCTTGTCTATATCCTTTTTTCATGTTCATTAGACATTCTTGGTGAACGTGTGGTCTGTGTAACGATAGAGTCACAGAGTGAGGCTTTTTGCCAACGGTTTATCATTAGTTGAGACATGGTCTGATTTATGTGTATTCATCTTCTTTTCATTTCTAGACCACCTCATACATAACGTCAAGAAGACAAGGATTTCATATGAATTTGCCATGAATACATATCGATCTTTTCGTCACAATGGAATGATTTCATTATCCACTGCAGAGTAGCACTGAACAGTTTGGCAAGATGGTGTACCTCAGTTGGACTTCTTTTCATGTAAATGTGTTAGGTGGTTGGCAGAAAAACGATATTGTGATAATAGTAGGCGAGAGTTCCTATCACCTTGATCTGCCAGTCATATGAGGATGAGAGGCCATTTAGAATCTATCCGCCATACATGGAGTACCGTTTTATTTCTAGGGAGGGTGTAAACAGTTGTTTTCTTGCCTACGACTGAATGGTCTTCGCACAGAAGTTGTTTTGAGCACGACAGATAGTAGCTGATTCTTGTTGTCCAGGAAGGATTTGCCACAACGGAATAAGCTTGTTGGCTAAGACGGGTGTGGTTTCTGGCTGGCACTGGTTTATTTTAAGAGGTTTTCGGGTGGAAATCTCTCATCCTGCCAAACTTTCCTGGCGTGATGCACTGCGCTGTACATTGCAGCTTGGCACCCATGAGCATCTCGTACTCATGAAGGGTTGACATATTATTGAAGGAAGCGGTCTAGAGTAAAAGAGTATAAATCAAATCGACCCGTTTAGAAATATTTATCCGTGTGTGAAACGTATGTTACTCATGTCCGTTTTGGTCTCAAGATCACTTACACCATTACTGCACGCGTTGATGAAAATTTTGAATAAGTGATGACCATTATTTTATTCTTGTGTTCACTTTAATCTTATTTTCGAAATTATTTTGTTTCATAAAGTCTTAAGGTGTTCATTCGTTTAACATGTAGGGCAACTAGCACTGCAAAGAATGAAGTGATTAAGTCGGTCGGGTGTTAATGTCCGATTCTTTTTTTCTAATGTTACACTTTTGTATATTATTACAACGCTAATTTTGTGCGCTTTCTTATCATGTAATTGGGTTATAATATTAATTATGTTATTGACATGTTTTAAAGATTAAAGCTCAAAAAAAGGATAAAGCTCTCGGCGTTGATCAATCTTTGATGGATGCGCCATGCATTCGGCTTCACCATTCATCATTGGAGGTGATTGAATGCACATCTGGCCTTTACAATGACTTGCGATGACCTACCGATGTATCGAGTCAGTACTGCTATCCTCTCACAGACAAGTCTGGTACCAATCTGCCGACCCCGGAGGGATAGAAGGCTTGGTCGGCCATGGACGCAGGGGATCAATTCCACGTGTGTATTGCAGGGCGCCTCCGACTACTGCGCCATACGCGCCATGTTTTAACGGATGAACTTACAGTGTGAAAACAGCGATTTCGACAAATCTGTTTCTGCAAATACAAATGCGTATGTGCACTGCGGAAACGGTACGAAGCATTATTGAAATATAGAGCCAAGGAAATGTTAGTAAACGCACAGTGCATTGTTGGTTTTGAAAATTTAATCGCGTTGAATTCAGCTTCGGAGAAGCAGGAGGTCGTGGGCGACCATCTGCTGTTGACGACGAGTGATTGAAGGCTTTGCTGGAGGTGAATACACCCAAAAACTGTCCAAGAAGTTGCAGCAGAATCCACTATCAGTATATCAACTGTTTCGGAGCATGTAAAGCAAAGAAGTCGTCATTTTGAGATGTCATCGACGCTTCTCTTGAGCAACTGTAGTGACCAGGTTCTTGACTGCATTGTGGCGTGCAGCGAAAAAAAAGTGGAATCTGTGATAATGTGAGACAATGAGCTCAGTGCTTGGAATCTTTTGAAGTTCCGCAGCACTTTCCAAAGCCAAAGTTGCGCCAAAAAGCCATTCTGACTGGTTGGTAGTTTGTTGCAGGGATGATTCATCTCTTACTTGATAATTGATACTTGTGCGGCTCGTCTTCACTAGTTGTGTGGGCCCCAGCATAATCACCATTTTTCGGAGATTTGCTGGTGAAGCCATTGTGTTTCGCTGGAATCCCGAGGGTAGCTTGGCCAAAGTCTGCCCCAGGTCATCACCACGACAGGCAGTCGCAGCCCTTGTGGATCAGAGGGAGATTTGCGACTTTGATACCAGGAAGGTGGTGGATCCTGGTATTGGTCTACTCTTAGCTTGGCTTCCTGTGGGAGACCCTGCCGGGTGAACGAATCTCCCTGCTGTTCATCGCAGTCCGACACCCAGGAACACTTCCCAGCCACGATGAGGCAGTAAACCGTTGGGAGGTGTCTCATCGCAGTTTCCTGAATCCGGTTGAAACGGTCACGACAGTGAAGCACGTCCAGCAATTCGACGAATATGCCACAAAATTCAACAGTTGTGCACTGCACTGGTTAAGAGAAAAGGACCAATCCTTCTTAATGACAACGTATGGCCACATGTTGGTCTAACGAAACTGCAGATGTTGTTGCGCTGCGAAACTCTGTCTCATCCCCCCCATACTCACCTCTCCCCTATCGACTACCAATTCAAGCACTTCGACAACTTCTTGTGCGAAAAATGTTTTAGAAACCAACCTAAAGCCGAACCCTCTTCAACGACTTAATTGTCACCAGGGAGTCTAGAATTTTAAGCAATTGGTATAGTAAACCTGCTTCTCGTAGGGAAAATTGTCTGTATTCTAACGATTTCTATTTCGAATAATAAAGTTTGTTCTGAGCTGAGGTCTGCCGCTTAGAATATGCAAGTTAAAATCGGACATTTTTTTCCGAAGAACTTAGTGTATACATTTAATGTAGATACAATCTGCTTGACTTGGCCACATCGCGTGGTATGAATCACGGAATTCTGATATGTGCTGCGATAGCTCTCAATTTCTACAATCAACCCGGCATTAAGTGATTATACATTTTAGTGCACATTCGCGTGAGAAGTTCCTATCGGATTTGCGGAAGGCCCGAGAAATCACTGATGTGAATGAAACGAACGATTTTCTGGACAAAATGCGCTGCCGCTTGGACAATCCGGATGTGTTGTCTGTCGACACTGTACATCAGTTGATGATTTCATACAGGTGAATTTGTCTTCACAGAAAAAAATTCGTCTTCTCAACAAATTGCCCCACTATTGCGTTACATTAATGTTATTTCAATTTCAGTTTCGGCGACTTTTTTTATTATCTTATTTATGTAGTGTGGCATTATTTGTAGAGACAATCAAAACTACAACGGTATGATTAGTTTGGTCGAAGATCTAAGCCGCATAGAGGATTGTACCTTGGTCGACACACAAGTCATTCGTTACCAATATGCGTTCGCACTAGCAAGGTAAACTGTTCTATATTCTAGTGAAGCTCCAGTTTTACCTCTTGTGAGCAGAATTGCTAAAGTTGCCATTAATACGCTGGCCGATCGATAATTTATGGATTCTTGCCTTAGGCGTAATAAGGAAGGTGACAGTGAGCGTGCATTAGCTACGGTCATGAATATCATCGAGTCAACAGCCGACAAAGAAGCTCTGAGTCCCGACGTTATCTGTTTGGCAGGTAACTGGTTTTCCTTGAAGTGTTGATCTTTCTGTTTTCAACTCCTTTATTATGGTGTTATTTTGCTTCTTGCGGCCATTATTTTTAGTTCAGCGTGCTTTTATTTAGGTCGAATCTATAAAGACAAATTCATCGCTAGCAACTATGAAGATCGTGAAGCATTAAATAATGCAGTGTCATGGTTGGTTTTACTGTTTTCTTGAGAATAGGCAACATCGTTAAATGTACGGATTTTTTTTTCATGGACATATTTGTCATCCTTGGATGCGGGAAGGATGCATTTGGACATTTTCACTTTTTCGAAGTGGTTACCAATTGTGTTGTTGTGAAGTTAGGGGTGAAACAGCATGCCACATCATAAGAGGTTTCCATGATTCCCAGGGCGCGTGTGGCGCAGTGGTCGGAGCCGCCCTGCAATACACACATGTGATCGATCCCCGCGTCAGTGGCTCACCAAGCCTTCCATCCCTCCGGGGTCGGCAAATTGGTACCAGACTTGTCTGCTAGGATAGCATCACTGGCTCGATACATCGGTAGGCCACCGCGAGTCATTGTAAAGTCTAGATATGCATTCAGTCACCTCCAGACGATTCTTAATAAAGTCGAATGCATGGCGCATTCCTCAGGGATTGATCATCGTCGAGAGCTTTATCCTTTTATTCTTTATCCATGAGTCCCAACCATATTTCATAAGTGTTCTTTCAACACCATAATTAGCGCAAAACGCCATACTTAATGCTTTCTTGAGGAGAAGTCAGATACATATACAAGTCGTGTGTTTCTGTCCAACACTTCGTATAATAAGCTTTGTCAGTGTTATTACCTTTTAGGTATCGGAAGGCTTTCGAGATGTCTCCATTAGAACATAGTGGAATTAACCTCACGACCTTATTAAGAGCAAGTGGTGAACACTTTGAAAGCAACGCTGAAATGCAACAGATAGGTGCGGTGTTTTCACTTATGTTGAACATTTTCAGCAGTCACTAATGCTCTTTTCTACAAAGGTATACGTAAATTTTATTGTTAATTCTCACTGAAACTCGTCCTGTGCGAACTTCCAGGTGAATTAAAGAAACATTGAGGAGAACAGACAACGAAGGAATGACAGTGGTTGAATATAGAAAAATGATGTGAAAAGTGTAGTTGTATAATATATGCATATGAATGGACATATTACATTCATCCTGTCGAAACTTATGGTAGGGTGGTTACTCGGAAAAAGGTCGTTCTTTACAATGCATTGAGATCCGCGCTTAAGGTTCGTTATGCGTCAAAGTTCAAGCAAGAGATTCCATCCATAGCCGTTAATTTGTTAAATACTTGTTTTTGTTACTAATAATTGTTAACGCTTTATGAGAAAGCAATTAAAATACGTTAGAGAGTTGTCTTTAACTAATTACGCTTTATCTTATATGAGCTTAAGAGTAAATACGTTCTTCTGGAAATCACAAAGATATTTACCTGGAAGTGATGGGGGGATAGCACAATGGAAGTGATGCCCGTCGTCAAAAGCGTGGTGCTAGTTCGATTCTGCTTCGGGCCAACCAAGCTTCTCACCCCCTCTCCCCATCCCCCCAGGGTCGGGAAATTGGTACCGGACTTGTCTGGGGAAAAATCACTCTCTGCAATCCATTTGGAAATGCTCCAGCTTGGCTATCTCACGACTCTAGGGAGAATTGCTCGACCAGCATTCTACGACATTCAAGATGAAATGAAAATCCTCAAGCAGTAACCGAAAGCACACGTAAAGTTGCAAGATCTACGCGGAAAATGGATGCGAGGAAACGAATCGAATGTGTGAAGAAGTGCTGGGATCCGTACATTAGACGTGAAGACAGATCAAGTAAAATAAAAAAAATTTTTTATCTGGAAGTAAGATAGAAAAAAAGTGTGAGACGAATATGCAGTGGTTGACTCAAATGGGATAGGTTTTATAGACATATCGATCGCCGATCACGTTTTCATTATAAATTCCTTCTCTATAACTTGTTTAATGCTCTTAATGTGATCGCAAATTCTACGGTAGTTCGGATTTATTTAGTAAAACCTACCATGCAGAATTACTTTTGTCGTTGTTTTTGAACTAAACTTCCACTTCTTTAGCAGTGGTTTTGAATTCACTTCTGGGAAGAAAAGGCGCTTTACATCAGCTCACCGATTACTGGGACGTTGCCACGTATTTCGAGGTAGTTATTGCCTTGCTAATTCAAATTTCGAGATCATTGGACATATTACCCCAGATATTTTGTCCTGTCTACATATATTTTTTCCACGAATCTTCATTAGGTATCCGTCCTAGCTGAGAACTATCAGAAGGCTTGCGAAGCAGCGTTGAAAATGGCAATGTTGAAGCCGCCGGTTTGGTAAGCACTACTCCTTGACATTGCTAGTTGTTCCACAAAGTTACGGACTAATGCACTTTAAATCTTGCTAACTATGTACTATGGTCATTGTGCTAAATAGGACTATGTTTTTGTCCTCTGCAACTAAACAGCTGTAATAACTATTAGTCGCTATCAAACTAACAATATAGTGGAAATTAGTTAGTGTCTTTAGCACATACTGCTGGATTCTTGTTTTTGATAAAAAGAGTTTTTTCGATAACTGGTTATAACTCACGATAATTAAAGGACTTGAAGGGTTGAGAAATAGTTGGACTTTTTAAGGGTTAAGAAATAGGTGGACTTTTAGAAAAGCTTCAACGTTATTGCTTTGAAAGCAAAATTGTTTTCTCTAATATTCTGTAATTTTTTGGGTTTATTTAAAGTTGAAATTTGAAAAAAATTCAAATTTCGAGACATTTAACGCCGCGAACATAAACGATGCATCGGAGGTGCACACCACTTCGTACTCCTGGATGAAATTGCACTTGTTCAATCGTTGTTCATTCGAAATATGAAATTAGGCGAAAGAAAAAGCGAAAAAGGATTTATTAGCTCTAAAATTAGAATATTGATGTAATTTACTTTTCCTGCCTAACGTACGAAACGTGGTTCCCAAGTAAACAGGACGAAAATCACCCACCACTGTCGAAAGCACAGTGGAGAGGATGATGCAGGCGGTATTTGATATCGGGAATGCGCGAAGGAGAATCCGTAGTTAGGACTTACGTTAGTAATCAGAGATGCCGTTATACACTTAAAAATGTCAAAAAATGAAGTGGTAGGACACATCATGAGTCTTAGTGACATTCGGTAGACAAGAACCGTTAGCGACTAGTTCCTAAAGGGTATTAAGTACGTCCATCGTTCCGTAAAATAGAATTCTTTACGAAGAACGCAGAAGAAAAATGTGATGCTTAGTGAGTTCCTAAAGCAAGCATAACCTAGTGTACCACTGTTGCCTGCAACATTGATTAGTGGTGACTTTACTGGTGCCCGCTTGGGTTGCTCGACGTTTAATGGGATTTGAGGTGATATAGTTAGATGGTATAGTGAATTTATTATTGACTAATGTTCTTCTTGAATAAATGCACGCAGGAGTGGGAGTGAAGTCAAACTTTGTAAGTGCTCATTTTCCCAGCTATTACATATTGAGTCTAACAGGTGAAGGACACAATTCTTTCATATCTCGTCATTAGTATCTTCCCTTAATTAATGATGGAAGGTTTTTCTTGTCGTTAACGCCGAATTGGCCACATTTAGGTAGAGAATGTTAATGTTGGTCTTTGTTACCTAGTGTTAGCGATATTTTGAGAATGGATTTTATGGACAGCTCTAAAGCGTAATGAAAGCTCTTCTCTTTTCATATAGTTGAACATGACTTGCCTGCTTAACTAAAATAAGGGAAAGATAAGTCGCGTTATAGTTATGTACGTGTTCACCGTGAGGGTACGTAAAATACTAGGAATGATGATTTTCTCGATGTCAAATTTTATATGCGTGTGTAATATAAGTAAATAGGAGAGGGATAAATAGTTCCATTTTCTGCAACATCGAAAAACAATAATGAGTTAAAGATCAATTCTTTGACATTAAAAGTCTCACTTCGTATGTGTTATGTACAACTCACCTATGTAGTTGATTGGACGATTAAATTAGAGTATGGGGTTATTAACACTGTGAAAAATTTTTTACTTGTTGGTTGCATTTGGAAGATGGATTGAGCTTGTGGAACCTTGGATTCACAGACATAAGAAACAAAACCTTGCTCAATTTCACATATTTTATGTTCCTCAAGTCAACGATGGAAAACATCAAGCTAATCAATCGTTGTGCTGCTACAATTAGTCCGATTGAAAAGGTGAGTGTTTCTTTCTCACGTAATTTTATCCTTAGAATCAGTTTCTATCTGTTGAAAATGAACTATGTAAGTGGAGTTCAACAGATGAAATGGAAGAATTGGGAATATGTGCATGTCTGCTAATTTTTTTCAGTCCTCTTTCCACCAATGTTGGGTACCTTACCGTGATCAACCTTCCATCCCTTTTAGGAGAAGCAGCAATTCCTATTTTGGTCCGAATTTTTCATGGAAGCAATCGATTCGGAGACGGAGGTGACGTGTGCTCGTTTTCCAGTCCTGATCCAAGAACTTAATAAGGTGAGTCGTATGTCGTTTCTTAACATAATTTCATAATTGTAATTGAATCAGAATATGTGTGGAAGAGTGAATGGAGGTGGGTAGACATATGGTCATTGGTTCAACACCATCCCGAGCAAAACAAGCCCTCTATCCCTACGGCGTGCAGATTGGTACAAGCTTTGTTTGAGAATATAAAAACGTTGATTTATTAAATCGATAGGCGCTACAAGTCATTGTGTAGACCGGATATGCACAACAGTCGCCTTTACGACAGTTACAGAGTTGAATGCGGGGAACATTACTAAGGAATTGATGGACACTTTATCCCTTTGACTGCAACGGCTCATGCATAACAACTGGCCTCGTTTTTTGCCTAACAGCCTAATATGTCTTCAACGAAGCTGAGATATTTGCAAAACTCTGGACCGCAGGTGCCTATGGTGGGGAACGAACGCGCTATTGTCCTTTCCGGGGGAGTAACGCGTTCACCACCACACCATGCGGGTCCTTCGTTTCGCCTGTCTCTCAGTTAGTTCTATCGATCTTTCTGCCATCAGCAATCACCCGTCAACGGGAAAAAAAAGCCTAATATGTGTTGTCCACAGTCTATGTTCTATTTGAAGTCATTTATGGTTGTTGATAGTTTTGACGTGAAGCATGTCCTTTTCTGCCATCTGCATTTAGTTAGTTTGAAACACTCATGGAGAGTCATATTTCAAGATCACTTAGAGAGTTCTGCGCACCATGCACAGAGCTCTTGAACGATGTCTTCTGAAGTCTAACCAGCGCTTATGACGTAAGCCAGATTGTGCAAGTTAGGTCTTCGCAACCCATTCCATTTTTTGAGATCCAGGAGAATACACATCTATAGCGAAGCGCAGACAGGCGATCATATACTAAAGAGAACAGAGCTGAGATGGACGAAAAGAACTGTGGAGTGGATTTGTAATGAATCAAGCGTTCTGTGGACGACCACCTGAACGATGGGCGGTCGTGTTCGTGGCTTATGTCAACCATCTGCATTTGCAGATGGAAACGATTTCTGTATCACAGAATGTGCTGACGCAGACGTCATTATGTTCGAAGCAGACCGATACCATGAACGACGCGTTTATAATTAAAGGAAAGATTAATGGGAAGTCGATCCTTATGCCAAGGTTAATGGAAAGTCGATCCTGGGAACTGTTCCAAGTAATTGAATTGGTGGAAAAGTAGACACGAGTAACTCGCCAGGTTGTGTCATGACAAATACGTTTACTCCTATCTGTGCTTCCTGATGGGAATTTTGAACTCCTTTGCATCGGAGACCATTGGATCGAATCCATTTCTGTACTTCACAACCAAGAACATCCTTTTGGCTAAAATGAAGCGGTAAACCATTATGAAAAATGCTATTGCAACAGTTTAGGATGAAAACTCTTCCCTCGTTGACGAACAGACACATTCCTTTTATGCGGTCTGTCTTATCTCTAACGGTGCTTGAGGTAGTGGTCGTTGTGGATAATTTCGACTATGAAAAAGTAGACTTGGAAACATCAAAGCATGTGTGTACCGATAATTATGTACATGCATGTACATGCAGCTGACTTACACATGGAACCAATTTGTTAGTGGTTTTTCTTGGAGTTGTTACAGTTTTCTAAAAGAAATCAATTATTCTTCTTGTCCATCCATTGTCCACACTTCTCACTACATTGTAGTGCCGTTGGTTGTTTGCTTAGAATTATCCCATTGGTTCGTCGTAATGAACTTTTCGTTTATCTAAGTTGTAGGGTCAAGCTTGTTCTTGAGTGGGCTATGTAACAGTAAAAAAGTGACTAACGACGTACTCCACTACAGCGTGATTCAGAACAGAAAATAATGTGAAGCGAAACAATGCTGGTATTTTTTACATTTTTTTCTATCAAGTTTTTTATGCATGTGTGGTCTTCATTAAATTACTCATTTATTAAGGATGTCCTTAGAAGTTTCAGCTATATCACCAAAAAATAAACTTTACGAGGAGTAATCCCGCATAGCATACACCAGTATTTGTCTGCTGATGGAAGAGATAGCATAATACGTTATTAGATAAGAATAGTGCCGTCGCGTTAGACTCGATTCTCAGTTCCAATTACAGAGTACCGATAGAAGATATCTGTAGAGGTTTCATTGTGGAATTTATAGTTCTGCAGTTCTTCTGTATTGGCGATGTTCATAACTTAATCGACCAAGGTGGTAAAGTGGTAAAATGGAGTAGAGATACAACCACAATGATGCTGAGATATTGGCAAAACTCCGGACCGCAGGTGTCTGCGGTGGAGAACGAACGCACTGTTACCCTCTCTCGAGATCAGTCCCATTGACGGGTGATTGCTATGGCACTAATCGATGGAACTAGCTGAGAGACAGGCGAAATGAAGGACTCGCATGGTGTTGTGGTGAACGCGTTAGCCCCCCGGAAAGGGTAATGGTGCGTTCTTTTTCCCGCAGCAGACACCTGCGGTCCGGAGTTTTGCAAATGTGTCAGCATCATTGTGGTGGTATTTCGCATCATACCCTTCCGTGGAAAATTAAAGTGGGCAGCAAATGACACGTTAACATGGAGTAGGGATTGTTATTTTTACGCAGTTTTATACTTTACAGTTAACGATGAGTTAACGATTTTCCCTGCGGTTCTCTACAAATACTATTTGAAACGAGCAGAAACGCTTTTGAATTCGAGTGATACTTCAAAATTCATTGGAAATCCGTAACTATGAGTGTAACTTCAGTGAATAGTTGGTAGAACGACTTCTGGGACTCTACTGAAATACAAAGTTTTTTTTTGGACAGATTTGATTAAATCTATTTTATTCAGCAATTCACATCGTCGTATCTCACACTAAACGTTGCCGAAAAATCGATGATACTTAGCCATGTGCTTGAAAATAGTCAGCAGAAAAAACCTCCACCTGGTATGCCTTTAGTGTTCTTCTTTTTTCCTTCAGAATGGTTTTTGTTTATTTCTTATAGTGGATTTAATGTTCTCCCAAAACTGAAGTATTTTCTGCATCTTTTTGCCGAACACTCCACTTTCCTGTTCTTATCATCTCGTCAGTAAATGTTCGGGGCCACATGAATCGATTCTTTAATTCTGATGAATTAAATAGTATAGCGTTTTATTTCCTAGTTAGAAAAGTGGTTCCTGTTGAGATCCACTACACAGAGTCGCGTAAGCCTTATTAGAAATCTTCTTTCATCGGGTCAAGTGGCGCTGGGTTATTGGCTTCCTTCACAGGTATTCATCGTTGGCACTTCACTGCTGGCAATATTAAAGCGGTTTCGGCTTCAAAACGTGACGACCGTTCAATGTTTCTTTACGTACATGAGAACTCGGACGATTTCAACCTCGTGTTTCCGTCAGCTGCCCACTGCAACAAGTTAGTAACAGCTTTTAATGCTTCATGAAAAACTGCTCTTGGGATTAGAGAAAACTCTGCTACTTAGTAATGCATGAATTATGGTACGCGTGAGGGTCAAAATTCTGGGAAATGCATATTGCTCTGACATGAGCTTATAAGATCTTATAAGTGGAAATATAACTAAAATTTTATTGTGTGCCAGAAATTGGGCTGGTTTACAAGAAAACTTACCCTTACATTTCTTCGGTATGTTGCATTTATCCGGGAATTCTTACCTATTTGAGTGGTACCACAGCAAATAGATGGTGTACTATCTTGTGACAGTAGTGCTTCGTGTGTGATTTACCGAAAGTGATTTTGTGAGTTATAGAGTCATAAACACTCTAATGGAAATGACTGAGGGTGACGGCAATCAAGGAAAAGTACTCTCTAATCTGGATGGGGAAAAGATGCATGTGAGTTAAACATAGTTAAAATTTCGACTTTGGATGTTGTCAAGCGAATCGTGTGATTTATGGACGAGTTTTCCAGTTCGAGTACGAGTTGACTTCTACCGGTGAGCGAGTGGTACTCGGGAAGGGTACATACGGTGTAGTATATTCGGCTAGAGATGTAACGACACAGCGACAAATTGTCGTAAAAGAGATTGAAGTGAAATACGATGAAGAGGTGCAACCATTAATGGAGGAGATTAATCTACACTCAACGCTTAGCCATCAGAATATCGTGCAGTACCTTGGCTGTGATGTTGTACACAGGTTCGTTATTTCAGGGAATAGTGCAGTACACCGTTAGTTCAAGTGAGTATTTCTGCTTTGAGGATTTACTTCTCTTGTGACATACATATGCAGTATGTTCCAAATTTCGTTTTGGACGCAGCAGCATAAACATTTCCTTATATTGGTTATAAAAATCATAAAACTGTATATAAGTCATAAATTTTTTTTGCAGGGATACAGGCAATGATGTGTTTCTCATTTTTATGGAGCACGTTCCCGGGGGAAGTCTGAGCAGTTTATTACGGTCGAAATGGGGTCCTTTAAACGAGCCAGCCATGGTGTTATATGGAAAACAGATCCTTGAAGGCCTACGGTTCGTTAGCCGTTATAAGCTTTATTTCCATTTTAACACGCTTTCCCTAGTGGATATTTTAGATCTCGCATCATACTTTTAGAGAGCATTATGGAAAATTATTGGATAATAGTTACATTACTCGTAGAGGCCACAGTAAAGAGACAAAAGTAATTTCTAAATACAAACAAAGACATAAAGCTGCCCACCTTCTTGTCCATATATATGTGTGTATGTTTGTATGTATATATATTTTTAGATATCTTCACGAGCAGAAAATCGTCCATCGTGATATCAAAGGTGATAATGTGCTGGTGAACACTTACAGTGGAGTATGTAAGATCAGTGATTTTGGTACCTGTAAACGTCTAGCTGGTTTGAATCCCGTCACAGAGACCTTCACTGGTATGGAACAATTATTCTGCTTTTGCAAGTTTTACACTTTAAAGGTGATAGAAATGTGAGAATTCGTTCAGGTACCTTGCAATACATGGCGCCAGAAGTCATTGATCATGGTCAGCGCGGTTACGGTGCACCAGCAGACATCTGGAGCTTCGGTTGCACGATGGTTGAAATGGCTACGGGGCGACCACCATTCGTCGAAATGCAAAACCCTCAAGCTGCTATGTTCCGTGTGGGAATGTTCAAGACGCATCCACCGCTTCCTAATGATATTTCGGAGAAATGCCGACATTTTATTAAAAGGTTAGGTTTATTAAAAGGTCTGGCGCTATGCGGGCATTAGTTGGTGTGCTGTTGTAATGGTGCCAATATATAAACGTTAACTGAAATGTGGCACTTCAAAGTGACTCATTCAGTTGCATAGAATAATTTATAGTTAGAATTATCAATGGCGTGGAGAACTTTCGTAATCGATATAATTTCCAATTGGCAAGTCATGTTAATTATGAACGCCTTAAAAGTGGATATTAAATGGCGAAGCAGAAGTAGGATTCGAGAAGCTGATAGCTTCTTACACTTTTTCCACTGCTATGATTTCTTAGGGACACGTATGGCACTGTGGTCGTGGGCGTTCTGCAACACACGTAGGACTGCGCCCATGGCCCACCAAGCCTTCCATCCCTTCGGGGTCAGCAAATTGGTACCGGACTTGTCTGGGAGGATAGGAGCATTGGTTCGATACATCGGTAGGCCACCGCGAGTCATTGTAAAGGCCGGATATGCATTCAGTCACCTCAAAACGATGTTTGATGAAGTGGAATGCATGACGCATCCCTCAGGAATTGATCAACGCCGAGAGCTTTATTCTTCATCCTTTATATTGATTTCTTGGCTTATTTGAGAGTTTCTTGAGAGTCTTCAAAATTTTATATGGTTTAAATTTGGTTAAAATTAAAATTACAATGTATGGTGCTTTCAGCTGTTTTGAACCGGATCCACTCCAGAGGCCTCGTGCATCAAAATTGCTCAGTGATCCATTCATTCAGCAATATCATCATTCGTCAGTTTCTTGGTTAATTTTCGTTTAATTTATGAGAAGTTCCGAAGTCGTTCACAAAAAAATATTTTTTTTGCCTAGTCGTTTTTTTGTATGGTGCAATAGCACTGGAAATGTTGCGAAGTTTTTCTTTTTTTAAATTTACTAGATAATAACGGTATCAGTAGCCACATTATCATAAAGGGTTTTACTGGAATGTTTCCTTATTAGCCCACGAAGCCGTGGTAGGTTCTTAACGTAATTTTTGAAAATCTTTGATGCCAAGCAGAGGATGCAACTCTCAAGAGGCAATGATCAGCATGTTTTATAGTCCCACTTGTCTTTGAGAACCATTTTGACCTAGGTGTTGTTTGCATTTTTGCATACTCATAACAGAGGATGCAATCGCCGAGCCTAAGCTTAAACCTTTTTAAAAATCTGGTTCGATGTGCACAGGCACCAAAAAAAGTATTTATTATTAAAGTAGCATAAAATCTTAGAGGTTCAATGGGGCTACAGCTTACACGTCGCCAGATCTACCGATTGGACGTGATTGATTTCGAACTCGTTTTTTTATTTTACGGCTACCTGTTGTTATTCATTAAGCTGACATCTTTACATAAAGAACCACCATCTTTTTTACCTACGATATTTTTTGCTGTTCATGTAACCAAGCACGAAAATATCCAAACACAATGTTGCTTAACTGTTTTCTTAATGGGAAACACAAGGTTGTTACTTAATTCTTTATTTCTGAAGAAGGTAACGTTTCGGCGGATTTCGCCTTCTTAAGAACCTGGAAATGTCAAATTGACTGCAATCTACCTACTTCCGTACTTACTGTTACTTGTTACCTGAATGGCCCGTCCTCACTGGTTGTGCGGGCCCCAGTGTAACTCTCTACTTTTCGGAGATTTGCTGGCTAAGCCATTGTGGTTCCCTGGAATCCCGAGGTCAGCCTTGCCAAAGTCTGCCCCAGGTCTTCACCATCATAGGGAAGTCGCAGCCTTTGTCGATGAGGGAGAGATTTGCCACATAGCAGGACGGTGGTGGATCCTGGTATTGGTTTCCTCTTACCTAAGCTTCCTGATGGAAATGCCAGACTCATTCTCAACTTGGAAGACCCTGCTAGGGAGATGAATCCCCCGGTGTACATCGCAGCCCGACACCAAGGAACACCTCCCAGCCATGATGACGTGGTAGACCGTTGGGAGGACCCACTTCCATGACCAAACAGAAATTACTGAACCAAGGTACTTGTCAGGGCCAGGTTTAATAAAAAAGTCGGTAGAGGGAGTTACTATAAGACGTATCAGTAAGATACTTCCAAAACGTAAAGGTGGTATTGTCCCTAAAACAGAAGGTCGTCTTAGCTCGACAGAAAATACACCTTCGCCGCTGTATACAACACCAAGTCGTTCCGACCTTCATCAAACGAAGAGGACCACGCGATATGTGTGAACTACCAGGGAATAGCTACCGAGTACTGGACATCGAAATGCGAACACTACGTAGCTGTCTACTAAGCAAACAAGACAATATGTTCGCCAAGTTGAACCTGCCATCAAAAAGAGTAGGCAGTAAGTAAAAAGGTTAAAATTGTGATTATAACTACTATCTGTTAGTGGTAAGGGTGAGGAGTTTGTTGTAATTCCTCTTCAGTTAGATGTTGAGATAACGAAAAAGCGTCTTGAAGATGCTTCGGTTTATCGCCCACCTTTTTGCGAAGGAAGTCCAAAGTCAATACTGAAAGTTAAACAACGAATGGGTAAAAAGAGGAAAGCGACTGGCTTAAAACCATTAGTTATCTCTTAACTTAAAGCTAATTTACCAATATGTCCCACTGTATACTTACCAGAACTCATAAATTATCATCCAGTGACGATCTTGTGTCTACCAATCCGTCGTTATTCAAGGTTTGACCTATTATTAGCTGTGTAGACGGACCAACTGATGGAGTAACATGGTTCTTAAACCTAATACTTACCCAGTTGTTAAAGCACATTCCAGCCTATTTTACGAAGACTCAGATGTTTCTGGATTTTCTACGTAATGCTCTCGCTAGCTGCGCATCACATATATGATGGATTTCTTCAACATTACCGCCCTTTATGCAAACATGTGAAATGATTACGTCATGCCACCCATCCTCGAACTCCTCATGTTGAACGAAGGAGCAATAAACATGTTTGGCTTCACGATTCAACCGTCTTAAAGAAGTGCCTTAACTGCTGAATTTCAGATGGTTCGGAAAATATTACGCACAAATAAGAGGGTTGGTGGTGAGACAGCGACTGGCGCCAAGCCTTGTCATTGCATTTGTGTCTAAAGTGGAAGCACCAATAACCGATCTGCGGCCATTACTTACTGTATATATATATATATATATATATATATATATATATATATATATATATATATATAAATGATTGCTCTATTATTTCCTCAACACAAGAGGAAATGGACAAATGTCCAGAGTTATTGAAGAATTCCATTTCCAAAGGCTACGAACTATAGCTCCTCGGCATAGGTGTAGAGGAAAACCCAACTCCACAAGCGATAACTGCAGCAATAGTAAGGTTTTTCGTTATCCTGCCCTTGATTCAAAGCGAAATAAGTGCAGCTATAAAAAATTTACTTATGGACGGCCGGATCTGGTCTCTTGTAAAAGGTGCGGAGATGAATACGTTGGCGAAACGCGTAGAACAGTCTGCGTCCATATAAAGACGTGAATTTAGTCGGTGAACTTAAACCAAATACTACACTAAGCATGCATGGGACGCAGACATAACGGAGAACATTTCGAAGTAGAAGTTAGCACTCTCGCACAGGAATCGAAAAGTTCAGCGCGGAAAACTCTCGAAGCATTCTGGATAAATTTCAGGATTCCGAAAGTGGACCGCAAGGAGGAATTGCTGGTAATCATGAGTGATCTCACAAAGTATATAAGATATTTTAGTGTGGAGGGGGAATTATGCTGCCATAAAAGACTTATAGAAAGCAGTGAGTTAGCGAAGAAGCTGTTTTGTTTTCAATGCGATTGAAATCATAGTTTAATATTTTCTCTGCTTGGTTATGGAGGTGTTTGGCTGGGTAGATTGCAATTGTGAACTTGACCTTTCCAAGCTCTCAAGAAGTTGAAATCCGCTGATAAGTCAGCTTGTTCATACATAAAGAGAAGTGCCTCGTGTTTGCACACCAAGAAATTGAATTATTCGATCACTGCAGAGGTTAATAGAAAGTCGGTCATGGGAATTACAGTGTTGCTTTTTTGAGAGAGTATTGTCCACAGTCGCGCAGCTGCAGGCTTCGTACACTCACCATCTTCTCGTTATCAGTGAATTGTTAGCAGGAGTTTCCATATTTAACGGAGGGCTTACTTATCGATTGTATAGGTGGTGTTAATCATTGCAATTCTTATTTTCTGTTGTACTGATGCGTGAAACTTTACGGCGGAAAAAATGTTACTGATGAGCAAATGTTGTAGATTGTCTTTGTAATGTGACTTACAACCACAACCATGCCGAGATATTCGCAAAACTTGTGATTGCTGACGGCATCGTTAGGTAGAAAACTAGGTGAGAGAAACGCAGATTAAGAGCCTTCGTGGCGCAGTGTGTAGTGCGCGAGTCCTCGGGAAAGGAACTCGTGGTTCGATCTGGCCTGGGATCTAAGTTTTGCGAATATTTCGGCATCGTTGTGGTTGTAATTCACATAATACCCTGCTGTGAAAAAATTATAGTAGGAAGAAAATAGAAGATTAAAATTGTTTATATAATGGTTTTTTAAGCGAAAGAAAGAGGTACGTCTCTAGACAAAAATTTTTATTTCTTCGACAGTTGATAAAGTTCTTGTTGTTTTGATGTTCGGGCGTCGCTACATTGGTACTACATCAGTAAATGTACCGTTAGTTATTGATATTACAATGTGGTTCAGGGGAAGTTGTTGGGCAGACCAGTACTTGATGCTTCATATATAATTCTGATGCCAGTTTGCAGGCGTTGGATGGATGGGATGCAGTTTTCCTAGTGTGGTAGTTAAACCACTGGATTTGAGTGTAGAGCATTGCCTTATCGTCTTATGTTACCTGGCCTTTCGGACCTCTATGTTCTGTTGAAATCTTGCAGCAGAAAATCATTACCAACAGATATGGGTATATTTTTTGGGTTATAGGCCGCACAGTGGCTTAGTTTTTAGTGCCATAAAGCCTATTTGTATCAAGTTTTTATACTGGTCAACTTCGGAATTGTTGAACATAGGCCACAATATGCCCACTACGGCCTATTTGGCCACAGTATCCTTGAAATCGGCTTTGTCATGTTTTGTATTTTTTTCCTCAGAACGAAGAGGGCCCCTAATTTTATGTGGCAACAGCGTGAGACGATGCCTAGTTTTTCACCACACGAGCTGCGATTTGACATCAACTCTTGCCGTCCACATTGTCCTAACGAAAGATGATTCCGTCTCGTCTATTGCATTTTTCCCTTTTTTCTGTCAGATTTTATAGCGCTCTCTGAATTTCTGATATTACACATATTTTCTCTGTTCTTATTTTCTCATTGTTTTTTTTAAAGAGTGTTTTCGACTTTTGTGCGTGAAGAAACGAAGATCAGAATCTCGATCGCTATCCAGGCGTGGTTCTTTCAGTGTTTGTTGGTTGATTTGGCAACGTATAAGGACTAAATTTGGACAGTTTTCAAACAGACCCTCAATTAACCTCGCTAGCAAAATAACCAGTACGTATTTAAATTGCCTAGCTTACACGAGGTTGACAAAAAAATTTTATTTGGCTAATGTCTGGACGTGTTCGCCCTCTTCAGAGCCGATTGTCCGAGTCGATGGTCAAATTTATTTATCAACCTCGTGTAAGCCTAACCATTTAAATGAAAGTAAATGTTGAAACCTTTTTTGTATTTATCAATTTTATACGATAACCATGATTCATCGTTGTGACTGGAAATGAAATAACAATATTTACTTGCTAGAAATTGAACTTGGTATTTCTAACACAATGGGCGATGCTTGGTGACAGTTTTCCGATAGGTACCGGTAATGTTTTAGTGACTAGGACGCTTAAGAAATTGAGAACTTTAAAAGAGGAAACTAGAAGAAACATTGCTCTATAGCTTTGCGGTTGTACATAGTTTGTATAAAATATTCTTTTGATTTCAAATTTGTTCAGAACTCAACTTTGCAAGAAAATCATAATTTCGTATTGATAGGATAGGAAAACTTCATCTTATTAGCAAGGATCTCTTAATTCCAATTATTTCTAAATTGAATGTTAACGTTCACTACGAAGTGAAATGTGTTTTAATGTTGGAGGAAAATACGGACTTTAGTTATTCAAATTTGACACTAAAGATGAAAGATGTAAGAGATAAATCGTTCGGCGTTGATCAGTCTCATAGAAATTTGCTATACATTCGACTGCATCAAAATGGAGAGTTTAGCTCGTATACTGACTTGCAGGGGCTTACCAGTATATTAATTTAGTGTTTTTATTGTCGCTGACAAGTTTGCCGGTTTTGCCAACCGAACAGAGGATGAACTGCTTGGCGTCTCTAATCACTTCTCTACGTAGGCGCTGCAAGTTGATGAAAGGGTGAATAATGAAGCAATCGGCCTTGATCAATCCCTGAATGTTGCGTCGTGCATTGGACTTTACGAAACATCGCTAAAGTGATTAACTACATATCTGGCGTGTGTAATGACTTACGGCGAGCTACTGCGGGGTCAAGTCAGTTATCCTTCCGAACGAATCTGTTAATCATTTGCTGACTCTGGAGGGAGGGATCTGTTGATGATAATGATACGCGAGATCAAACCAGTGACCGGAACCAGTGCGTATGACAGAGCAGCTCTAACCACTGCGCTATGCGCGTTCGTAAAGGCGAAAGTTCCTAAAGACGTGCAGAATTATGACTCTGCTGAGTGGGACCTGTCAAAAACTGCAGATGTAGGGTCTTTTGATTGTGATGAGACTTAGTCACGGTTTATTGGATGAAAGAAAGTAAATGTGCATCGATAATTGTACTTCCTAGGCGAAGGGCTTTAAAGATTGCATGTAGGACGGGGAGGGGCTTCCCATGCGGAGAAATGATTGGGTAAACAGGGCACTGTTATGATATCTAAGACCCATAAGTCATCTCTCTCCAAAACCTTCGGCAATTGTGTTTACGGAAAAGCGGCATGTTTGGCGTCCTCTTCTCCATAAGTCAAGAAAGATAGATTGCGAAATGTTTCCGAGCGTGCGGTTTAACGCATACATTAAAAAAATTATGATAATAAGAGTTTTGGTAACTCATTCCGAATAGAAACTCTGTGGAAAAACACCAATGAGCACATAGCGGGAAAACAAAGCCACTGTGGAGTGTACATCTAGACTACAATTGGATCTGTATAAACATCTCCGAATCCTTCTCAGCTGCAAATCAGTTTTTGGGTGTTCTGTTCACCAATAGCTGTTTTTCGTCTCTAACTCTAAGTTCCTAAAGCATTCAGAGTTTATTGACTCATTTTTTTTTAAAGTTTACTTGACCAGGATCTCAATAAGCAGAGTAGATGTACGTGATTAATCTGGTATTTGTCACATCGACGCCAAAGAGTAGCTTACGCCCCAACCACGTCCAATCATCGAATAAGATCTCTTTTAATTGGAAAAAAGCCTTTTAGATGATGGAGCGGTGTATTACGTCACTTTTGATTGTAACAGATGTTGTCAGTATTATCCATCGCTGGATGTCGATGCAAAAATAGTTAATCACAAAGCCTTTGTGCCATTTAATTAGCAGCACTTCTGGTAGTTATCACCTTTCTATCATCTTTTGTGCTATCCATCGGAAACATTCGGGAACATTTCCACGCACATAAATATGGCTCCGTCATTTAGTCTAGACAACCGAGGACAAACTAAAGTTACAAGTGTGCAGAACGTTTTGGTAAAGCATTGCTGATGTCTTTGCAGATGAACTAACTTCTCGTTCTTTTTCTAAAGCCGCTGCATTTCTGCTTTATCGTGCTATGTGAATGAATATTTATTAAACTTTATTAAAGTTGTAGTAGGCAGTAAATAGAAAGTTAACACATTGTGATTTCAACTAAAGCCCCAGCTTAACTGGGGTTCATTGCTGATTTTGGCTCACCAAATCAATATCGTTGACGGATACCTGTTAATGGCACTGATCAATAAATCTTGCTGAGAGACAGGCGAAACGAAGGACCTGCATGGTGTGGTGGTGAACGCGTTAGCCCTCGGAAAGGGTAACAGTGCGTTCGTTCCCAACCGCAGACATCTGCGGGCCGGAGTTTTGCAAATATCTTAGCATCATTGTGTTTATTAAACGCTTGAAATATGTTTGTTTCAGTGCGAATATCTCACGAACACGTAGCGGCTCCATGAGCAAGAAGCAAATCGATCATATTAACAAGAATCGAGGTAGTTTTTAATCATTTTTATGCTTGTTCATTAGAAAAAAAACTGCCCTTGTGTTGCATTTCTCCACACTGGGGGAAATCCATTGGTTTATTACTTACTGCTCTCTTATTGTTTCTTGTTTACTGAGACTATTTCGGAAGAATTTATTCTTAGAATTTGTTGAAGGTCCTCGTACTGCACCCCTTTGATATACTGGATATACCCACTAATCAACAGGCTTGCCTACCAATAAGTTACCGGTTACCGACTTCTTTTTGCTGTAAATGCTCCTTTTTGTTTGCGTTAGTCTTTGCTTAAACTCCTGCTAAATATAAAATAGGCTTACTATTGCTGATTTGTTGTGAGTAGTCTTTAATGAGTAAGCTTGAGAAGTCATCAATTCCAGTTATAAAAATACAAAACCTGGAATATTTTGTTGGTTTCTGTAAAAAATTAGTGTGAACTGTTGAGAGTTCTAACTTTTTCTCATTCGTTCGGGTGATTGCAAAGTGTTTGTGGCTGGCACACAGTAGTTGAGTTGTCCAGCCAGTTCGCTCCTTCTTAGTGACTGCCTTATACTGAAAAACGGGTTGCAAACTTTCTGCATTTAAATTATTGGGATTGTTAGCAACAATAATGCTAAAATCACGTTACTTGTTAGGCATCTAATTTAAATATTGTTCTATCGGCGGTACAGACTTCTGTGTAGATACTATGAGTTTGTCTCATGGACTGCCTGGATATTTGGAAACTTGGACGGCCCATCCTCACTGGTTTTGCGAGCCTCAGCATGTTCTCCATTTTTCGGAGTTTTGCTGTCTTAGCCATTGTGTTTCCTTGGAGTCCCGAGGTCAGCCTGGCCAGTCTTCCCTAGGTCTTCACCACCACAGGCAGTGGCCGCCTTTGTGGATCAGAGAGAGATTTGCCACCATGTGACTTTGATACCAGGGCGGTGGTGGATCCTAGTATTGGTTTACTCTTAGCTTGGCTTCCTGATGGAAAAGCCGCACTTTTCGGCTTAGGAGAACCTGCCCGGGAGGTATAAATCCCTCCGCTGTACATCCCAACCCGACACCCAATAACACCTAGCAACGATGAAGCAGTAAACCGTTGGGAGTACCTCTTACCAGCGACGATTAAATTCGTAGAAAAAGATGTGTCAGCAATATTCGCTTTTGTTCCTAGTAGTTAGGGAAAAATAGTGTTGGTTTTATTTCTTAAAAAAGAGTTTTGTTCTCTTATGTTCGCACCATCTACACAATCCCAGAGCGCAGAACTGGAATGAAAATGAAAATGCAGATTCGAGCGTTGAGAGTGTCGGTAGCGCCATGCTTTCGTTGACGATGTTCACTTGAAGGCATTTATTGAAGTAGATTCGTGCAGAACAGTGAAAAAGCTTGCGGATGAAGCATGGGAACAGTTTTTGAGCCGCCTAAACCAAATGGGGAAATTAAAAAAATCTCGAGAAATAGTACATTACAGACTGAAAGCGGTGTTAGGAGATGGTCATCGTGAAATATTTTCCGTATTTCGTCTTTGCAAGAGTAGACGGTTTTTCTTTCATGACCGCATTGTGATGTGAGGCGAAAGTAGCGGAAAATGTTACGTTAGCCTAGGATGAGGACAATAATGGGCAAAGATAAAGCAGCGGAATAATTTCCAGGGCTAAATTTGTACCAGAAGAAGGTTACAGCAGCTGTTTGATAGTCTGGAGATGAAGTCGTCCACTCTACCTGACAGCACGCACAAAAACTGCGGGGATTCTGCATTTCATCGATCAATAGGAAGAAACTCATTCAGTTGGACGAGAACGCATGTCCCGACACTCCGCAACAAACACCGCAGAAGTTGAACAAATCGTGTACCAATATGCCCCATCAAGTATGCTGATTGAACTTCTGAATACTGAGCAGCTGAATGAGTGCTGTTAAGTACGTCAACACACACAGTTAGAGTCCTCAATACCCAAGCTGCTGCTAAAAACGCCATCAGAGAATTCGAGGTGACCTAAAAGCCGGAATTTTACAGAGATAGATTAGATAAATGTGTATCTGAAATTGATGCTTGAAAACCCGCTTTATTTTTGAAACAACTTAACGGAAAGGAATGCATTAGTCCATATGTCTTCATAGTCTAGAGTTAAATTCCGGTCTCTTGATTAGAATGATGAAGGCTGGGAGTCTCATCTTTCATTCACCCCAACCCCCCAATTTGCAGTGTGGGATCCTGTTATTTTCTGTTGAGAAATGCTGCGTTCTACGTCGTACATTGGAGGCATCGGCATCAGCGATCGCGGGTCTTTCGAAATGTCAGCTACGCCGCAATCAGCCGGACCCAGTGTTATGGAAGAGAAACGCCTTCACCTCATGATTGACAACAGGTATTACGTTAAATTCTTCTTCGAGATCACAAATAGCAACTGAGGCAAAAGAACCTTTTTCCAAACAATTCGATCAAGAGTAACATTGTTGACGAAGTTCGAAAGGGTCTAACGGGTGGACTAGATTTCTCAGTTATGTAATTAGTTGTGAAAACATAACCCGCCCTTTGTCATATAATCTGAATTAATAGACAGGTACTTTTGTGCCTACGTTTTGAATTTATAGCAAATAACTTGTCTTTCAAACAGTGTCAAGTTGTTTTTTCTGACCCTACGTCCTTGTTGTAATGGTGGCTGCGATCGATGCACCAACATATTATAGCGACCAATGTGTTAGTCTTTGAGTTATCAAGGAAATATTAGGTAGTATAGCGATTATTTAGTTGATTAGTCGTTGCTGTGTTTCTGCCGTGCTGTCGAATGTAGATCAGTGTCGTGATGCCAACTATTTGGAAGTTCTATAATGTATAAGTATTTAACCCTTAACGTTTGAGAAGCTGTCATTACGAGTCGAGAAATAGAAATTGTAGTTTTGTGGGACTACAAATGATCTGTACGCTGCTCCCACTCGGAACCGCCGACGTTGGGTTATGAGTGAGAGCGTTAGAGGCCTGCTTCCTCGTTTAAATTAAGTCCGGCACTGTGATGAACTGTTTGCCTGTATCTGCTCATTGTTCATCATATGGGTCTTGCTGACTGTTGTTTTTACAGCGTAAATCTGGAACCTGGGTAATTATAGCTTTGTATGAATGCGTCGTTTTCTTGTTCAGCAATCGCGAGGTTATTATACAGCATACATTTACTTCAAAGAAAAAACACAATACGATACAACAGTAGCTGACGTTTCGCCAATATCGCCTTCAGAGTTTGGAAGGGCACACTGATATACAATTTATTAGGCCAAATGCTTCAATAACACTTACAAAAAGACGGAAAGCTCTATGGCATTTACATGATCAACAGCTTCTCGAAACACTCACCGCTTTTTTTTCCGTGATTTTCAATGAGGAGGGTTAGAACAGCTGATTATAGTCGCATATGGTTGATGACTGCACCACTCCACACCAAAACTCGACGCGATGATACGGGCCAGATCGCGTTTGACCTCTGGGCATTTCTCTCTGCTATTCATTCTAGGGTTTATGGTATTTATCCAGAAAGCCTCAAGAAGTTTTTCGCGTTGGTGTTTGGGCATCCTGTGCGAGGATATTGACTTTTTACTTCAAAAATCGTCTCCACTATGCTTTTGTATCCTATGCGTGCCTAGTGGAGTACTTCGTCTTGCTTTTCGTTTGCCATCCAGATGTTCTTTTATACGGATACACAAGGGTCTGCCCGTTTCGCCAATACATTCAAGGGCAAATTACTCAATTTGTTGTTTCACATAGACGGTCATACAAGCGGTTGCGAACTAACTGACGACGTAGAGGATCCGGTGGTATTTCAACTATCGCTACCGATTCCTCTAGACCTGCCCTTTTTAGGCATCGCTTTATAGCTATGCTTACTTCATTGCTAATAAAGGGCAACATAAACAGGACTTTCTTTTGGTCAAGTGTTTCGTTTCGGCGCGTCGCTCTCCTTCTAAACTTATCTCTTGTGGTAACTATTTCGTAGCCATTGGAGATGGCTATTTGCCGAGCCAAGTCGCGCGATTCTTCCTTTGGTTCCCTGGTTGTGCACACAGTGGTGGCTGTTCGAAACTTCTTTCTCACAAGCGCCGTTTTTGTATTTGAAGGGTGGGAAGAGAGGAAATGAACCAGGATGTTTTTGTTACTTGGTTTTCGGTTTTTATGTTACCGTTCCCACCCTCTATTCCCACCCTTTACACACAAAGAGGGCGCTTTTGGGAAACATGTTTCGAACAGCCACCTTTGTGTGCACAACCAGGGAACTGAAGGCAGAATCGCGACTTGGCTTGGTAAATAGCTATCTCCAATGGCTACGAAATAGTAACCCCACGAGATAAGTTTAGAAGGAGAGTGACGCGCCCAAGCGAAACACGTGTCCAAAAGAAAGTCCCGTTTGTGTTGCTTTTTTATTAGCGATGAAGTAAGCTTAGCTATTAAACGATGCTAAAGAAGGGCAGGTCTAGAGGAATAGGTAGCGATAGTTGAAATACTACCGGCTACTCTACGTCGTCAGTTAGTTCGTAACCGCCTGTATGACCGTCTATGCGAAACAACAAATTGCATAATTTTCCCTTACGGCAGGAACGGTGATTGCATGAGTTCAGGTACGATATACCTGATCTCTTGTAATAATTGCGGAGATGAATATATTGGCGAAACGTGCAGACCCTTGTGTATCCGTATAAAAGAATACCCAGATGGCAAACGAAAACTAAGACAAAGTACCCCACTAGGCACGCATTGGATACAAAAGCATAGCGGAGACGATTTTGAAGCAAAAGTCAATATCCTCGCACGTGAGACTAAAACACCAACGCGCAAACTTCTTGGGAGGCTTTTTGGATAAATGCCAAAAACCCTACAATGAATAGCAGGGAGGAATGGCCAGAGATCACACGCGACTTGGCCCCGTATGTTCGCATCAATTTCTGATGTAGGGTGGTGCAGTCATCAACCATATGCGACTATAATCAGCTGTTCTAATCTTCCTCATCGGAAGTCACGAAAATAGCGGCGAGTGTTTCGAGAAGCTGTTGATCATGTAATTGCCGTAGAGTTTTTCGTCTTTTTGTAAGTGTTATTGAAGCGTTTGGCCTAGCAAATTGTATATCAGTGTACCCTTCCACGCTCTAAAGAAGGTGATACTGCTGAAAAAGTCAGCTACTGTTGTATTGTATTGTGTTTTTCTATGGAAGTAAATGTATGCTATATAACAACCTCGCGATTGCTGAACATGAAAATGACACATTCATATTCCAATGCCGAGGTTAATGGAAAGTCGATTCTGGGAACTGTTACACCTTTATATTTAGTAGTAACATTGATACAGCAATAACAACATGGCGATATCAGGAAATGAAAACGGCATAAACGTTAGGACATCAATGAAATCGCTAAGTGAGTTTGAATCTACATTTAAATGTGGGTGTTGGTTCTGCAATGGACTGGTGAAGTAGTGTGAAGAAGTATCACATGGAATACAACTTGACCAAGAAGAGCAATGAACAAGTGGAGTGCCGGAAGAAATGAGACCAGATGGATGGTAGCGAGAGTAGTTTCTATGATACACTACTGAAGTAATGTGAGGGGACAAGTGTTCCATAGAATACAACAACAGCTGTAACAATGTGATCATCGTGGTAAGAAGCGGTTGTAGAATTGAAATAGCTTTAATACAACCGTGATTGTTGGAGTAGTAATATTCATAACATGCAAAAGTGATTAATACTGCTTTTTACAGAATCAGGTGGAACGAGAATGTGAAGGTTGAAACAGTATTTAAGCGAATGAAAAAGATTACCACGGCTTCTATTTATTTCTGGGGTAGGCGTGACCCTTTTCAGTTAATTTTTTGTGCGAATACAAATGCTGACGTAGATTCCCTGGACTGTTGGTTTTCTATGTGTGTAGATGCAAGATCAAGTTGTGATGGTAAGCAAAGTTGCTAGAGAAAGTCAAAAGTAACTAGAGGGGCTTTGCTATAATGGATCGCGATAACTTCTGTCATAAAAGTAGAATGGATCAACCGAGTAGCAAGAACGCGGTCATGTGAAACTTAACTAGCTAGCGGCGACTTTTTTATATTGGCTTTGTGTGGGCAGATGTATGGTTGTTGACTCCAGGACCATCTCATAAATCACTGTTGTTGCGACAAATGCCTTCTACGGAGACATAAACAGTGTTCTATCTCATCTGATATTAATGCGTATCCTTCTATCCAGAGTGTTGCAGCTATCGAGACCTAGAGGATGCCTTAGAGGTATAAACAACGGTTTGAATATGCGGTTTACAATGATCTGGTATCGTAATTGTTGTTGTAACAAATCCTTGGATTGCATCTGAATTGGCATAAATCACTATCCGAAGCCACACAGAATCAAGTTGTTATAGAGTTTTATGTCCTTCTTAAGGATGTTTATTGATCAACTTGTCGACAATTTTTTTACACCGGAGAATAGAGTAGTTGGTGAACAAGGGAAAAACACTTTCGAATAGCAGTACATTTCATTCTGAGTGTTTAAACGGCGAGCATGAATTTTCAATTTCACTTTGTTAACCATAAATAGTTCAGTCTTTTTTTTCTTTGTACAAGTCGTACATTTGTTCCTTTCTAAACAGTGAACACTATCGTATTTCTGAATTAGAATTCCAGTCGAACAAGGACCATCTCATGTAGCCCGGTTCCGGATGGCTCTGTAAGTGCGGGCACGACGGCTTCTCACCCCGGATTTCCGCTCAGCCAACCATCTAGGTAATGGTTGCCGTTGATATTGATCCATCACCATTCTGATGCGTTTTCCATTAATTTAATCGCAGTTCCTAGCTAACATACGCATCGATTTTCTGCTTCCTTTCTGTCCATGCTCTTATTAATTCATGAATAATAAATTTCGATCGAATAACGCCATGTTTTCCCATTTTTCCGTCCAGTAATCTACAGTCGATGACTAACCTGTATACACCATACATTTAATCTATTTGTTAAGTTTTGCCTGTCTAATCAATTGAATGTGACTAGTCAATTATTTAAGTTAAATAATAAAATAGAGTCTGTTACAGTCCTATTATGGATGACAACACTCATCCCGAGTTAGTGCCGTTGTCCTGTTTGGGTGTATCTCGTTCCAGTACGGCTACATTGTTAAGCAGAACAATTTCGGATGAAAGTGCGAACAGTTCGAGCAGGTGGGTCGCAGCTCTGTGGCTTTTACCATACGCTTTTGGTCTACTAGGACTCATTTATTCGAGATCTGAATGAATTAATTACTTTTGGAAGCATAAATATGGGAGTCGTTTCTTGACTAGGTGTCGTCATTAGCTAATTACAGTATGAATAATTGCGTCTAAATACATATTAGAATTTTACGTTGGATAAAGTGCATGATATTAGGGAGAGTTAGAGAAGAAACTGCTGGTTGATTAAAAACGACATCCTCCGCAACTGTTACGGAATTTTTTAAGATTTTTTATGCTGAAAAAGGATTCGGAGCGGCGGCACACATTGGCGCAGTTCATGTCCGACTACTCTGAACAGGTTAGAGAATATGCTGTGGCATAATGTAGTTTGGAAAATATTTTCAAGCAGAAGCGTATAAGGAATTGTTCTAAAGTATTATAGACCTTTGAACATGTTATCAACAGTGCAATCGTGGTTATGTTCATACAGTTGGGTTTGTTTTTGTGGTGGTCCATTGAGTCTGTGGCCTAAAGACTCCTGGATTCAGAAGGAAGTGTGAGGACTGATGACTGCCACATCACCCTTGACATTTGATAAAAGGAGTTGACCAAATTTTTGGAGTGGAATTGGATCACTTGTGATTCGACAATTCTGGGAAATCATAACGTGATAACTCATTTTCATGGTTAAGGAAGGAATAAGAAGTAATTCCTTGTTTACAACCCTGTAATTTAGCCCAGATAGTTGTCGCCGCGAGAGGTTTAGTGTCGTTTTGTTCTCACTATCCCCTTCTGCAAGAGCACTGAAGTTGCTATTCAATTCCACACGCAGATATTTCACTAGTCGATAATAAACCCTGACATTTGATCTGATTCATGCTTATATTTCTTTATAAAATGGAATCCATCCATTCATAGTCTAATAATTGAGGAAAGTAAACAGTGATGCGCTTCAATTTGTGGCTAGCTGTCAGTGAAACCGTATCGCACATTTCCTATGCCGCCATTCTCCTGGAGCCTGTTTAAGAGGCGTGAGTACCCCAGTGATTGTTGACCATCTTTTTTCTGGTTACCTTACAACGACTCATCGATTTGAATGAGAACATTATTATCTAATTCTTAGCATATTCTTATCTCAGAATATCTCAAGTCAACATTACTTTCCCGGAATTGATCGAGCCCTTTTCTCACTTGTTATGACCGATCGGTTTAAAATGAACGGGTAAAAAATTTTACGTGCATCCTCAGTGTACTGGAGCCGATTTTAATTAAACTCATGAACTGAACAAAGTCTTATATGAGTGTTCTGAAATTAAAATTAGAGTGGCTCAGAAGTAGTTTGGTTTTTTCTTTAAACTTTTTTGTTGCTTGGTTATAATTCCATTTCTACATGATGTCGAAATATAGGGTTCGAAATTAATGGCGGATTTCAAACTATGTTCTTGAAGTCGAACGCTTCGAGATAGGGAATAAACTTTGCTGATCGAAATAACAACCATTGTAATCTATGCATTTTTGCCAAGAGAAACAATTTTATGCATACTTAAACTTTATATTTATATTTGTATTACATGAAATTCTAGACGTCTGGGCTGATGAAGTCGTTGAAGGCAGCTTCTGCCAGTGCTTGTTTTTCTGAACCATTTCTCGAAGAAAAAAGCTGTTGAAATGTTTGCAGAAGTGGTAGCCGTTAGGCAAGAGGTCTGGCGAGAATGGTGGATGAGGGCAAAGCTTCTTAGTTCAGGTCGTTTATCTTTTGTAGCCTCAGGTTGTACAGCACCTCGCAGCGCTTTATGGCGGAGGACGACTGGTCCCAATCTGTTGAGCACAGAGACGGGTATCTTGAAGTTTCTAGTGCACCTCATCGAGTTTCTGGATGTACTTTTCTGTTGTAATCGTTTCACCTAACTTTTGGAAGCTGTGATGGATCAAACCAGCGTTCACCTCAAACAGTCGGGCTTGACCTTCTATTGGTGAAATTTTTGTTTGGGAATTGTTACATAGCTTAGGTGCGGTCTAAGCATTAAGCTCATTATCGCAGTTTACCACAGAGGAGCCGCTTTTCACCACACGTCAAAATATGTTCGAGAAACGGGTCATTCTGCTTGCGTTCGTGCGGTCCCCCCACTTTTTCGAGCTCCTTTTCAACTTTTTTAAGTGTTCCGAAACAGTTGAGATGTTACACTGAGTTCTGCAATTTCTGGAACAGTTGCTTCCAACCATACCTTAAATTTTTTGTTGTCAATAGCAGAAGGATGTTCTACCCTTCTGCTATTGACAACAAAAAACCTAGAAACCTTCTCTACAACCCTTTCATATACAGAACGCATGAAGTCCTCTAGGAATGAAAAAATTTTTTTTACAATTTTAACCTTTTTATTTACTGCCTACTCTTTTTTAATTGCAGGGTATATTGCGAAGTATAACTTCAATGAAGCTGAGATATTTGCAAAACTCTGGACCGCAGGTGCCTATGGTGGGGAACAGAACGCGCTATTGTCCTTTCCGGGGAGTAACTCGTTCACCACCACACCATGCGGGTCCTTCGTTTCGCCTCTCTCTCAGCTAATTCTATCGATCTTTTGCCATCAGCAATCACCCGTCAATGGGATTGATCTGGGGAGCCCAAGTCGGCACTGAACCCAGTTAAGCTGAGGCTATAGTTATAGTCACAATTTTAACCTTTTTATTTACTGCCTACTCTTTCTAGTACACAGTACTAGTTTTGACAAACGAAACGAAGGACCCGTATGGTGTGGTAGTGAACGCGTCACTCCCCGGAAAGGACAATAGCGCGTTCGTTCCCCACCATAGGCACCTGCAGTCCAGAGTTTTGCAAGTATCTCACCTTCATTGAAAAAAAATTTTTGTTTATTTTCAAAAAGTGCAATATGCACATTAGAAAAACAAGTTTTGAGGAGACCTATACAAGGAAAATGAAATTAAAAGTCCGTCATTAATTTCCGAACAACCAGTAGTATATTTGGGGCGAGAATAGCGCAGTAGTTAGTGGTGCCATCGATCAGGAAGCGAAGACGCTAGTTCTGTTCCCGTTCCAACGCTCTTTTCAAATCCACTTAGAAACGCTTTAGTCAGACTGCCTCAAGATTGCAAGAGCAGCTCCACCAGTACTTTACAACATTCATAAATAAGACGAAATCTCACGTAGCAGCTGAAGCAACACGCAGAATGTTCGAAGACCATTGTGGACGATGAACGGTAGAAAAAACGAATCGAATAGGGAGAGGGCTGGGCTCCGCACAGTAGATGTGATGACGGATCACGCGAAATAAAAAAAATTAAGTAGAATATCTATGATGCTCTGTCTGTTATACGGAATGCAAGCCACTATCTTGTGGGATGTGGAATTTTTTCTGCTGTCTATTTTTGCTGTCTGCATTGTTGGTAACGGGCGAGAAGTGCTGGACCATCACTGTGACTTATGGTGTTCCTTACGAAGTGTACTGCTTTCTTTTTGGAGTTCTGCTTTCTTCTTATATCTTGGCTTCAAATGTGCTTTAGATCATCGATACATGGATGCGTGGTATTATTGCGTCAATGGACAGTGTCAAAGTAGTGGTAAGTTATTTCTACTCGTCTGGAAGACAAAGATAGTTGTAGCAAAGTAAGTTGCAATATAACTGGTTCTCCTTCCGTTGTAGTGGCATATAATAATCTAGTAGACCCTCATTTTTTCTTGTTTTTTGGTGACACGTTAATGCCAATGTTTTTATGAAGTTACAGTTTAAAACGGAAAGAAAAAAAATGAAGAAGAAAAAACCAAAGAGCATTTAATCTTTATTGTCTTCCAGTAACACCTTTTATTATTTTTCATGTCATTTTATTTATTTATGTTTATTATTTTATTTCTGTACTATTTTTTATTTCACACTGTTTGGTGTGCCTTACATTCAATTTATTTTCGTTATAAATTTGTCTTTTCTGCAAGAGTTCTATAACAAGTGCTGTCATATAACTGATTGGCTATTTGTCTTCTTATAAGCTTCTCAACGGCTCTCCGTTGTTCTGTCCGTTGACCTCTCTCCTTCTTAGCACTAAGTTCTAATCAATTTTTCTTACAGTATTAATCAATTCAGGTCACAACGCACATGTTGGAGACATTACTCGACGGGATGCGTGAATTTCTACTTAGGAAGGAAACGAGACACATACAGGATGCACTGGATGAGATTCGCTGTTTACTTGACTACGACACGGCGAAAATTTCCCAAGTACTGGTTTACTGATAGTGCAGTTGGAGATGGATTGTGAAGTTAATCTTAGCCCTCTGAAGTATGAAAGCTGGAATGTTTTGTGCTGTTGGTGGTGACAAATCTTGTTCTTAATCCTAAGGAAGTTACAGTATTTCGAACGAAAAAGAGCCGATGCCGTAGTAAATGCGATGAAAATTTGTGGAAAAATGAGTCCTACCAGTTTTCTTTTTTGGAGGAACTCTAAGAATTTAATAGCTTATATATACCACCTTCGCTGTGTGATGACCTCCAGTTTGTTTTTAAAAAATGCTGTAAAAGAGATAGGAGAAAGCCCCCCAAAAGAGTTTTCATACTTAGGTAGGGAACAAATCAGTTAGATGACTTTTTAATTTCAGGCTCTAGTATTTAGACATTACCAATGTTTTTTTGTCTTCGTTGCATCCCAATTGTAATCTAAACTGAGTTACTAGCAGTAGGGTTTTTTCGGGGCATGTGTTTTTTCCTTTTGAGGTATGCAAAAAAGATGAGCAAATTTGTTTCCCGTGATAATTATTTCCTAAAAACATCTTTGTATTGGCAGGAAAAGCGGATGTTGAAAGGAGGTTTCCTTTTACAGGTGAATATGGCAATCTTCACTTTCTCGGATTCGATCCAGCCAGTCCTTCGACGGCTCGATATCAAGCCGCATTGGATGTTTGCGCTATCAAACCTGATTCAGAGCGCAGTGCAGACGGCGATTTCGCTGTTAAGCCCAGATGTCTCGGCTCAACTGCATGTGAGTTATTCTTCCACTATTAGTCGTTAACCATCATTATTTACTGATCTTTTGTTTCCGTCGAAAGTATTTATTGTTCGGTTGAGTGGACGTAGAATAACGAGTCCTCTCGTAATGCATACCGTATCGACACCAGCCAATCAGAATCCGACCTTCGTCGGTGATTGCACAAACTGTCTTCGCCTCAAATGCATTGGAGGTTTTGTAGATGGACCACTTTTAGCTAGTGTACGAAAGTAGTGTTTAATACGTGCTTGAAATGCACTATACACTATGCATATATGGGGAGTGGGCAAAGTAGTAGACCTACATCGCAGCTATTTCTCAGCGTAAGGTTTTTTCTGTTCTTGTAATTATTCAATGACAGTGGCTTATCGATATAAAGAATCAGAGCTGCTATCCTTCCAGAAAGGTCTGGTACCAATTTGCCGAACCCAAAGGAATGAAAGGCTTGGTGAAACTGTGGCGCAGGATCGAACTCAAGTGTATTGCACAGCGCCTCCGACCACTGCACCACACGCGCCCCTACAACTCCATAACAACATGAAATTAGGTGTCGTCAAACATCGCACCTAAGCGAAATTGAGCGTTAGGCATTATAAATTGTTCCTTAGCATTTCAGCGCTGATCGTTAGCCACTTTAGGTGCGTACAAAGTCTGTGTATATATTAGCTTTGATAAGTAACAGTTCATTTACTGGCCCATCAAGCGTGAAAACTTAATGTCTATATAATTGTTGTTGTAGAAATTGTGATAATCTAGAATTTTATGGAACCTTCAAACCAGTTACCGTATTCCGTTTAAGAGTCAAAACAGTGTCCTACTATGAAGAAACAGGCTGTGTTTATTGTAAGAGACTGGGATGGACATAATGTAAATTCACGGCAATTGCCGAAGTGCCTTCACATAGATTTATACAATGGCTGTGCGGTTAACTGGTATTCATGACAAAATGAAGCTTTCTGAGTAAACTAGTCGAAGGTATACTCTCATGTTATATTTATAGAATGTTCCCCTACATGGCTATCAGAAACGAGCAAGGTTATTTTCATTTTCTTTCGATCATGTAATAATCGTCGTAAATTTAATGACGAGGACATTTGATAACTATGCATATATACATACATAATTTAATACCATATGTACTGGATATTTTATTTTCACTTTATTAAGATAATTAAGATTTGGTGTTTTATCTGTCTAGAAGTTTACAAGATGTTTCTCTATACGACTTTTCCGTGGGTCCTTTACTTTCAGAAGGCTTCTGCTGTTTACTTTCCCAATGGTAATTTTCTATCAGAGTTGTTGTGTTTCAGGTCCAAGACGCGGCTACATTGGGTACGTATTTGGGCCCGCGGACTTCTGTCTCCAGAGAGTCCGGTCAGTCTGAAATAGAAATAGCAGATAGCAGTCGTCCTCCTTCACGGGATGAACGACGAGAAGAGCGCAGAGAATACCTGAACGCTATCACCGAAGCGAACGACAAACTCCGAGAAAAGTATGTGGATTCAGTATTTGTCCTCATTATTTGCGTCTCCCTTGTGTTGCGAACTAGACGAATACGACGTTCCTGTAAAAATTTATGTAAAGATGCACTTATTCTTTAGCCACGCCACGATGTCGAACTGCAGTTTGTAGGATAGCTGTCTGATTATTTGATATGGTTGTAGAACTTTAAGCTCCGAGTGTAGAATGGAAACCAATGTCGAACTAAGAGCTTTTCATCGTAATACAATCAAGATAAAATTACAGCACCCACTTTGTTAACGTGTTATTCACTTTGGATAACCACGAGCATAAATGAGTTTTTTTCCCTTTCACTTTGGGTAGTTATGTCGTTGAAGTTGTTGTAATTAAACTAAACGCTAAAAAGTTGGCATTTAAAATCCCCCTTTACCTTTCCATCAATCGATAACGGTATAACGTTTAAATTGAAATTGAGTCTCTTCAGTATAATTCCGTTGTGAGGAAGCTCGTTAACCGATAAAAATCTGCGACAAATTTTAAATCCAATCGAAAGATAGAACACTTTGATCTGCTAGGGAAGCGTAAAGATTCTAAAAAAAAGGAAGGCGTCGTAGCCCACTTGCTGATCTGATGAGCAACTTATCGCTTGTGAATTTAGGCTCATCGCTGCACAGGAAGAGCTAAAACAGCATCTGATTTCGGGCATTGCGCAAACGCAGAACATGCGCGACATGGCAGCATCGTGTTCCAGCTTCATACCAAGTAACGAGTTGCAGTTTTCAGTGATCTATATATTGCTCTAATAGTATTTCAGTGATCCATATTCACGAAATTTACAACAGTTTCCAATCTCTTCTTCCTTTCATGTCCATCTTCTTCCAGATGGTCTGATTTATTCTCGACGACATTTACTAATTAGGTTCTCTATCACAACGAGCCTGCTTATCCATTGGTAGAGCAAGTCAACTCTATAGTATACAACTGTTGACAGCGAGATTTATGCTTTCACACTGTCAGAGTCTTCATTGAAGTCTACGAATTGGGAAAAATGGCGTGCCTTCAACATCATGACATGAAAGATCATAAATGACTTATTGCTCAATACCATCGTTAACAGAAACTCGGTCTTGAGAACTATTTGTGCAAAGCTCGTTGCGATCATTCCAAACCTCAGTTTTCCTCGGGCAACTCTTGAGTGATTTTGAAGATTGTATTCAAACTTCTTGATTAGTAAACAGAGGCATGTTTTGACTTCATGGTTTTGGAATCCTTCGACACGCTGCTCGGAGTCGCCGATTTCTTTTTTTCTCACTATACCAGTCATAAAGAGATGTTTCATTCAAAGCAGGTATCCAGTACAGAGTTCTGGTGTGGTATTAGGGAGGCTTCAGTCGTTAAAGGTATACCATAGATCTCGGCCGAGTTGAATCATTCGGAAATTCAAACTCTAGTGATAATGTTTTAGGTCATAAGAAGTCAGTTTTCGTGGATAAGTGGTGCTGTAGATTTGAACTCTGACAAACTTTCTACGTCTTTCTTTCGCATTTCCACTATTTAGAATTTTTTCTACAACATATTCATCCAGTGAGCCTTCTCAGTATTGCGTAAGTTTTCGACGAAATTGTAGCTGTATTTATTGTAGGTCACTTATTACGCTGGCTTTTAGCACGTTCTAATTCTTCGCTGTTGGACCTCTCGTAAATCGCTTTACGATACTGACTGACTTTTAAGGGAGAACTTGAAAATGGATGTCTTATAGATATAATCTCATCCGAAGTGAAGTGTGCACACGACAAACTGGAACCGTCAGCTTTCCATGAGGGAATTTCCTCTTCGCGGCTTTATGTCATTTCACTAGGTTTTTTGCTGTGGCGACCACGCGGAATTTAACAAGATCGCGAATGTGCTCATTTTCAGATAACTGCTTATGTTAACTTTTTATTTATCGGCTATTATTTTTTCTATGGTAAGGTGTTGTGTAAAGTAGAATCACAATGATTCTGAAATATAAGCAACAATGGGAGCCAGCAGTGAGCTTTGAGCCCTCGACTACCGTTTCGAGGAACTCACGTGTTATTCACTGCACAATCGAGTCCCCTTGCTTTGCCTTTCTGTCACCTAATTTTTTAACCTTCACGGTTCCCTTCAGCAGTCACCCTATTTTGATCCGAGTTTTGCCCATATCTTAATTGCTGATACTTCCAAACGCAAGCAGTACATTGGAGAACACCATCGTATTCTACTTGAGGAAGTTCGCTTGTTTAATCGCTTTCATGTTGAGAATACAAGCCTCGGCGGAAAAAAGCGAAAATATATTTTATGGACTTCATAAAATCATATTTTCGTTCCCATGAGGAAACAAGCTAGCATCTTCTTCGGAGCAAACTGTGGGTACTATCGTTTTTTTATTTCAATCAATAAAGTGCCTTATGAACTGAGGAGTTTCAATCGGCCATTATCTTGGCTTCATGTGAACTATATATGACATAATGTAACTGTGTTAATGGTGTTCCTTATTTTGTGGAGATTGGCGTATGAGGAGACTATTCGGGTGACATGAGTCGAAGTACGAAATAGGTTTCATGTCAAGTCACCAAAAACAGTGGGAAATTTTTTCTTAAATCGGTAGCAATAATATCTAGCAATTTTTTAAGGTATCATCACACTTCACCATTTTTTTTATACCACCTAATGTCATAGATGAATCGGACCCCTTTGAGTTCAACAGGCTGGGTTTTCTCATGGTTGGGATTTAAGGAACTCTGTTGTGCGATTTTTAGTGCTAGCCGTGTCATAATGTTCTGAAGTCGCCGAGTTTTTGAAGCAAAGAGAGCTTTTGAGACGAAGATCTGTCAGAAAACGGGAGTTTTTAAAACATGTTTACTTTAAGCTAGGACAAGTTTCCGCCTAGCTTCCTAACGTCGCACTCACTCTTTCGGTGTTTGGCCATGCCTGTTCTTCAGTCAAGATTCTATGTTAGAGTTCACCACATCGAATTACTAGTAACTTCCCATGGTGAGGCGGCAGACACTTACTGGAATGGTTAAAACTGGTTTTTTCTTTAACTTGTTTACTGCCTGTTATTTTTTTACGGCAGGGTATTATGTGAGATACAACTATTATAGAATGGTGCTGAGATATTTGCTCATCTCGGACCCCAGCCCAGATTCGAACCCACGTTTACCCTTTCCAAGTTACCCAATGCACCACTGATTTTATTTGTTTTCATTTTTCCCTTCTTGTGTTTTAATTACCATTCCTGCGTCGTTCAGGTGCGTTGTCAAGTGCACTGTACGGTGGATGGCGCGGCGCTCCTTTGCGCAGCACCTATCCTCCATTGAGTAACGGTACCCTTCCACGATTTGATGCAATCTCATCACCGATTCACAAAAATCACAAAATAAATCACGCAGTCGATGGTCACATAAGCAGGTGCTACTGTTAAATATAAAGAGTTTTGGAGTCCATTTTTTTTATTATCCTTTTTATTTCAATTTATTTCTGTGTGTTTTGCGGAGGTTTTTCATCTCCATTTCGCAACTTTGACCAATAGGGAGGATTCTGATGATGTTGATTCAGAGCAACCGAAGAGCTGGTGTCATGGTTACGTTCATTAGAAATTGATGAGCGGTCGTTGCGTTTGATTGTCGCTGAACAATACACTAAACAGGACATATTTGAGCTTGTGACGAGAGAAGAACTGTTGGCGTTAGGCGTAACGTGAGTACTGCATTGTGGTTTTATTTGAGCCGGTTTACAGATGTCGAAATGACGCTTTGCTGTGAGTTAGAGTACTTTACAATCCCTGATATTAGTCCTGATAGTGTGGCTTCTCCCCGTACTCTGCATGATTTCATTTTCATTCCATCATGACCGATAAAGGTCCATAAAAAGTTCGTCAACAATTAACATTGCTTCATACGTAACTCTATTTTTTAGCCCGTCTTCAATTAGTACATTATTAACATCAAGCAATATTGTTTTTTATTTTATAAGATAAAGAATATAAAAGAATGGCTTGATTGGCAACTTAAGGCAAAACAGAGTGTTTCACCAGGCATAATTTTTATTTTTTATTTTGCTCTAATTTTCAATTTTTCGTAAGACTATTGGAATTAACACCCGATGCCATTACCCCCTATAGGAGTCATTTGTAGGAAGACATTGTGACCAGTGCAACCTCGATAGAGGGCATTTCCTTTCTGGTGACTTATTTTTGGCGCATAAAAACGTTTTGCTAAACTTGTTGTAATCAGTTAACGACTTAACCAACACTGCTGTTGTGGCGGGCTTTGGTTGGGAAAAACTTTATCTCGCACTTAGAAATATAAACAAAACTCTTGAACGAGTTCATAACTGGTAATTTAACTAACAGTTGACTGTTGTTTCGATTCTAATTGCTGTAATGAACTATATTTATCATATGGAATGAGTCAGTGGAAAAAACAAAGTGTGCTGAATATGAACTGCAAATGCTGACAGCAGTATGTTTAAATGATGGACCATATAAAATATGCTAATGCATCCACCCATCCATACGCATAGAGCACCTCATCCATATGCCATCCAGAGCGATGTAGCCAAGTCTCCTTTACAATTCTGTCATGTTCTGAACCCATCAGATAGCTATTATAGTTGGCAGGTATACCATCGTTTGTCGTTGAAAAACCAACAAGACTGCAATGACATTGAATTAGTCATGTTTTATAAGAAACGTTTTTTCGAAAAAATTCATTGCCCAGTTATTTCACTAGCAGTTAACTGTTATTTCCATAAATCGCTATGATGAATCATGGTTATTTTTGTGAAATGTGCAGGTGGAAAAAAGTTCAGAAATAGGTCCAACATAAGCTGTAAAACCTTCCCAAGTGCTGGTAACATTATATTCAAATGTGAGACCATACTAACACATAGTAAATAGTAGCACACATATAATTCATCTCCTTAAAGCGACTGAACAAAAGCTCTTCTACGATTTCTTGACAACTCTTCGGTTCCTCCAGTTATTGAAAAAATGATTGTTCATTGTCGAAAAAACTAGTTAGTCCGCAACTGAGGATGGATCCGCTCGTGTCCATTGGGCCTGCCACACAAAAGTAGACGTTGTTGCGAATGGGTTAAACAACCAAGCACATTTGGCTCTCAGAAATCTTGTGGCGTTGCAGCAGCCGTTGTTTTTCCAGTGCTTTAAGGAATGAATGGGATGAGTTATTTCTACTGCTTTGTTCATTTCATAAATTAGTACATAGTTCACACAGCTGTTATTCCATGTTGGAGGAGCAGTGTAAATATGCATATAACTAGGTCACCTCAGAATTCTACAAGTACCATGATTAAAAGAGAATGTATGAGATTGTTAGGAGTCTCGACTATTAATCATCCTCTCAGTTCCTGAGGAAGCTATTGAGTTCCTCGCATTCGTTTTTCACATGCCAATTATAAAATATCGCTTCCGTTTGCTTCTTTTAAATAATGTTGTATTAGCTGGAGCTGGAAAAAGTGGTGCAAAACATTACTGTACAAGCTTGCTTATATTTTTTTTGATAAAGCTGATAGCCTACATTTGCACTATATGGTATTTCATGACGTCTTCAACGTTCCATGCGAACTTATTTAGTGTGAAGACGAGTCATCTTCTTCAAATACTCTTTTCGGCTGATTACAAATCGTAGCATAAAATTTGCAGAAAAAGCTTGTTTATTCTAGTAACAATACAGTATCCTATAGGGGCAGACGAGATTTCCTGGAAAATTCGCTATTTTAGCGGCGGTGCCACATGTCGGATTTGGCGTGTGGTCTGTGAAGCACGGGAACGTTCGCGGCGCGCTCCGGTGTTTCTGTCACCCATGCGAAGTTGCGATGATTCGCTGGACGACTACCACTCTTCGATCGCTGATGAAATGTACACAGTAGCTGAAATGACCTGAAAATCTTCTAGAAGTTTAGGCCGTGTTAATACTACCACCCACCAGTAATTGTCCTCAGGATTTTGTGTGTATGTGTGTGTGTGTGTGTGTGTGTGTGTGTGTGTGTGTGTGTGTGTGTGTGTGTGTGTGTGTGTGTGTGTGTGTGTGTGTGTGTGTGTGTGTGTGTGTATTTGAGTATGTATGTATGTATGTATCAATGTATGCATGTATGTATATCTATGTATCTATGTGTGTATATGTGCATGTATCTGTAAGGGTATATGTGTGACATTTCTTTTGATAGTTTGCTCCGCTGGTATTTACAGTGGTTCTCGTTACCGTCAGATTACAGAGTCTGTTGCTTCACGAGTTCGCACAAATGGTTGTTTTGTACGTATCATCATTAGCAAAAATGGCCGGTATATTCGGAAATGTTATCGTTTTTCCAGGTTTTGCTATAGTTCGCACAATTTAATATGTAGTTGTTTGAGCGAATTGTCACTAATCGAATTCATTGCCAGCTGAGATTGATCGTGGACTATCAATATCTTCTTTTCTTCATGAGCAGACACGAGGTTTCCATCAATAACGTTTATTCAACACTGGCTAATGTTCCGGCTGTTCCGGCTTCTTCAGAGCCTAGGAAAGTCAAATTAACATGAAACTTACTCAGCCAAACACTTCTATAACCCAAGCAGAGGAAACTCGATACATAGATTGCATTTGCATAGTAAACATCTTCTTTTGAACACTCAGCGTTTTGTTCTTTCTAAGTCTTCCAGTTATTGTTGGAGACCAGCCGCACAGAGTCTTGTATGAATGAGGAATGGGGCTAGCTCAGGTAAAAAGAAACCTGTGCCAAGTACATTCCATTTCCGATATCATAATCCTCGTCCAACCCACTTCTTCCTGCACATTTCTCTAAAGTCTGTCTCTATCACTATCTCATAGTTATTCTACATTTTTTGTTCTATATCGTTATTAATCAGATTTTTATGCTTCTGCAGTTCTCGTGTTGTGAAGCTAACTTTCCCACTTGGAATTTTTCCAGTGTTTCCGTATTTTTCTCGCCAATATCTTTTCTTCCTCATTATTTACGCCTGTTCCAGTCTTATCATATATGGAGTTATTGTCTCATCTAATCTTCTGCTGTGCCATTTTTAGCAAAGTATTTTACGTTTAACGATTTAACCATTTCAATCGGAAACTGGTAGTTCCGTTTCCATGAGGCTGCAACGATTCGATATCCACAGAAAGTAGGCGAAATGTTATTCATTATGATGGCATGTGCCATTTGGATGTTTCCAACCAGTGTTTACCAAAAGAAGACAAGAATAGGTAGTTTCTGCTTCGCTCGATCACATTTATCACCTGTAAAAACAACTGGCGAGATAATGAGTAAGACAGGGCACCATCCTTCCCCTCTTCTCATGCTAACACCCACGAACACCCATCTATTCCTGTCGATTTCATTTTGTTTTCGTGTTTTTTCATTTTTTTTTTCGCTTCTTTTCCGCAGAGGCTTGTTATCCTGTGATACTCGCGTCCCGGCGAAACTGTTTAGGAGACGGTTTTTCTTTACGGCTCTCTTTATTCCGTGTGGCTGAGTGTCTGCTTATTTGGGTCGTTTGTATGTATCTAAATTTCCACTTTATACATTATTGGAAGAGATATAGCTTCCGTAAATGTGAGGATCTGCATCGAACGTTGTTTTCTTCAATGTAAATTCTAAGTCTGAAAAATAAACTTTTGCGTGAAAGCATCGTTGATTTTAGTAGTCAGTACTAACACATAACGCACTATGTATTGACTACAATGCATTTGGAGCGGAATTGAAGTTCGCTTTCAAGCTTCAAACGAATATATTTCAACCTATAGTGTACTGTATTAAAACGTGACATTCGAAAAAATTGAAGAAAGATTGGAACATTGAGTAGAGTGCATTTATTGGGGAAATAATGACTGCTATTAAATGAGTGCTAAATGAGGTTCAAACCAGCATAACTCATCTCATATCAAGCTTAATTAGCTGGAATGAGGATTTCTTACTGTGACACATTAGAATTCTATTTTTCTGAAGACGACGGCATGTATTTCTCCATTTTAGCCTTATCTCTTGAATACGAAAGCAAATGAACAAGCGCCGTTTCGGCCGTCAGGCCCCGATAATGTCCTTAAATGTTTCGTCTGTGTTCTAATCTGGTTTGTTTGCGTTGGAAATTTTAGAAAATTTAAATTTCATTCCCATTGTTTGCAATATTCCCTCTAAGTTTATTTAAGACCGAAATAATGCAGTATAGAAATTGTGCTGAGGATTGAAGCAACAGAGGTAATCTCTTCTATACAACTATGAAGTTCCCAACTCCTCAAATTCCCTAATGCTCAAGAAGACCGTGTCAATGGTCGAAAGACCAGTTTGGGCTTTATTAATTAACTGAATTAAGGGCCATTTGAATTTGCAAATTCTTGTCTACAAGATTTATGGTATATTGATTTATCACAGCAAAAGTCTGTTTTATTTACGACACGATACGTATTTCTTTTTTTTCGTTAGGTTCACGAAAACAGCTGGAAAGCGGGATTCCGTCGAAGATGAAGGGCAAGATGTTCTCCAGTGTATCATTTCTGCTTGAGGCTGTCTTAAATTTCGTTGTTAATTGGCTTGCGAATTTTAATTCTAAACGTATTTGAAGTTGGAAGCATAAAGCTTAAGGATAAAGCTCTCGGTATTGATCAATCTCCCTGAGGGGTTGCGCCATGCATTCGACTTCATTAAGTATCGTTGGAGATGATTTAATGCATATCTGGCCTTTACAATGACTCGCGGTGGCCTACCAATATATCGAGCCAGTGCTGTTATCCTCCCAGAAAAGTCTTCTACCGATTTGCCGACCTTGGAGAGATGGAAGGCTCGGTGGCCATGGGCGCGGGGGATCGACTCCACGTGTGTGTCACAGGGGCGCCTCCGACCACTGCGCCATACGCGCCACAGTTGAAAGCATATTTATATAAATTATATGCACGTTCTAGAAGGTAGTGAAAAGTCTCCTTTATACAGCTATGAAGTTCTCGGATCTTAAAATACTCTTGTGATCGAGAAATCTTGGCCAGCTCTCAGAAAATCAGTTTCGTGTGTTATGTGTTATCTGCGCGTTTACATTGTGGAGTTCCAGCTTGGTAAGGAATTCAAGCTTGACTTATCGTTCTCAGACCTCTAGAAATTGATAGAATAGATCTCTAAATACCTTTATATAACTTTACTCATGTTTTTGTATTGCCGATGAGTTGAGGTGGCGTTACTAATGAACCATCTACTTAGCGATGCCCAAAGTTTCGGAAGATTTCGTCATCTTCCAAGTGTGTCACTTGTCAAATCCTTAGACGAACTATGATCATCGCACAATGTCTGTATGGAATGTTCTTGTTTTTCTATAGGCATTGAAGTTGTTGCGAAAGGCAATTTTTCATGAAGAATGGCTACATTCCATAATTGAATCCAGTACAGCCATGCCGAAGAACTATTAATAGCGTAGACGATATCATAAAGGGTGCCAGCTAGGGTTTATGTGAACATTCAAGTCCGAAATAATCAACAACTCACTAAAATAGCAAATATCTGGAAAAGTTTACAGATATTAACTGCATAAAATGCAGCTTATGAAAGTTATTGAGTGTGGTTGTAGAATTATTGATGTTGTTCGATTTTCCGACGTAGTTCATCTTCGAGACTGCCTTCGACGACATCCTAAAAATACAGATTCCTAGGGGAATTCACGTTGTTGATTTATGACTAGCGTTTGTTTATTTTGAATCTTAGGCGAACTAAGTCAAAGAACGATCTGGTTAGGAGAGATATTGCACCACTAGTTCAGCTAGGCCTTGGTGATTATCTTACAATTAATAGTTCTTCTGCAAAACTTACAACTTGTACTTCATTGCGCACAAAGATGAATGTCGGCATGACTTTGATGTCAAATCGCGATGCAATATCTTCCTAAACATGTCTTTCCATTCTGAGATATCCATAATTGTTCGAGTGTATCGCATGGTATCATGCCTTAAATATTAGTTAATCTCCGATAACCTATAATTTCAATCTCTTGGTTTATTGATAAGCTTATATAAGGTCATTTTTTACATGATCCGCTGCTGTGTGGATCCCAGCACTTCTTGCATTCGATTCGTTTCCTCGAATCCATCATCCACGATGGTCTTCCAACTTTTCGCACGTGGGTTCGACTACTGTTTGAGGATTGTGGCATTCTTTATGAATGCCGTTGAACGCTGTTTGTGCCCATCCCCTTGGTGTCCTGGGATAATAGGGCGATCGTACTACTCGAGGATATTACAAATTCTTATTATAGCAAACGTTTTGGCGCTCTAATGATTTGAGTCGAATATTCACAGCAGTTATTTCATGACAATAACCGTTCTGTATAAAATGGCAGTGATTGGCGACACTAAGCCATACTTGCGGTTAGTCATTCTATACGATTTGGCTCGATCAGGCTACGAAGACCCAGGTCGCAAGAGGACGCAATTGTGACGGACACTCAAATCATTTCGGCTCTGAAGGTGATGCCGCTGAAATTTAGCCACAACGAAGAGCTGTAACTACCCCTTATAAGCTCATTAATGAACCAAAGCAATGATTATTCATGCCGATGATAAATAAAAGTCGGTATTGAAAAAGAAAATCTTACGCTGTCATCAACGTCGACTTTGATGAAAATCACCGATGTGAACTCATCCGACATTCGCTGTAAAAGCACTTTTCATTGAGTAGTAATTTATCTCATCTCCAGTATTGCACTACTTATACTATTCGAAATAATTTAACCAATATTCACCATGAATTTTGGTCCAATAATTTTACATGGTCCGCACCAAGTAGCATAGAAATCAATGACTATGAGAGTGCTGGGATTTTCTTTTAAGATAGCATCGAACTCGTCCTAAAATATTAGTCGTTTGACATTTTACGCACAGATTCATGTCATTATATAAGCCTTGCATAGTTTCTTGAAAGTTTCAAGTTAGTACTGTTTTAATGCTGATATTAGCATAAATCATATGACGCAGGTAAGCGAAAGCTTGCTCCTTAGTACTTACCCTATGACACGTTTGCAGTGTGAATAACCCAGTGAAAAAGTTTCCGTTAGGAGTGCTACTTTTTCTTGGTCGAACCATTACTTGTAATTCGAAAAGTACGGCGTGAATTGCCTAGCAAACGTTGAGAGGACGACGTTGGTGTGTATAACAATTGGATTGGGGGGAAAAAGTCAGAGAAGCAGAAGTCGATGAAACGATTATCGTCGTGCATCAAATTACATATTGACAACATTATCCCAGCTCAAAAAGGACGTTTTGTAAAAGAAGAAGATGAATTAAAGGAGTGAGTTTGTTTTATTTTGAACAACCTTCTTTGGAATAGGAATGCAGGAATGCATCGTTACATGAAAGCAAGAAGTCATTTTGTCAAGACAAACTGTCAAATAGATTGAATTTACTTCAGAGTGATTAGGTGTTGAGAAACGATCACTTTTTTTAAATACATTAGAAATGAAAATGGAGTTTTCTCACCACATCGGCCGGTTCACGTATAGGCATGACGACGGAAATATGATTGACCGCATCGTCTAGAAGGGCGTGACGAAATACGGTAAGTAATCAGCAAATAAAATTGCATTGAGGAGTAGAAAGGGATACTTTGACTCCTCGATGGGGTATTTATGACCCTCGAAGGCAGTACAGCAATGGTTGCTACTGAGCTTCACGGCAAATGATCCAAATCAATCCAAGGCCTGGTTTGCTTGTTTATGGCACCCTGTACTATCTTTCAGTAACGACTTCGAAAGCTCTTAATAATAAAGACCATTCTAAAAAAGAGTAAAGGGCCACAGTACTCGAACTGTTTCGCAGCATGCGCTGCTTTCGCAATTTTTTTACATAATGCATAGCTTTGTCCAGAAAAACTTGGTTGGATAGTTGGGTGGTGTGAATGAGGTAAACAGACTCCGGTACAGTTTCGATCTATTTCGTTCTGTCGTATTAATGGCACATGGTTCTGATTTGTTGAGACGTTCATGGATCACCATTCTATGATCTAAAAGCGATTTCCAGCTGCGAATTCTGTCGGTTGATGTGAATAGTAAACACTTCGACCAATCTTACATGTGGTTTTCTTAAATGTCGCTTGCATACCGTTGGAGTTCACCATGTTGCATTTGTCGTCCATCTGCCGTTCTTTTTTCACCACAACATCTCCCTATTTCCGCTTCTTTTTCGTTGTTTGTTTACCCAGGTTTCGAAGACGAAGACGAGATAACCCTGAGCAGCATAGTTCGGCTTTGCCTTAGGCACGCCAGCTGTGCTTCAGAAACATTTTTCAGGCGTTTTGTGAGCTATCATTTTGCATTTCCACTACACAGCTGCTTTCTTTCCAATAATCCCTCTTTGCTTATTTTTTTATTTGCCGCCTATACATTTTTTTAATGTAGAGTATTATGTGAAATACAACCACTACGATGTTAAGATATGAGAAAATTTCGGAACCTGAACTAGGCTTCCAGTCCGCGATTACCTTTTACTGGAGGTCACCTGCTATCCGCCACAGCAATAGAGGCCATAGCTTTGCTTTTCTCCCAACCACTTTTTTTTAAACGCTTACGGTGTTATTAGCAAAAATCAGACACTCAAACGGTAGTGAACTGTAGAGCACATGCCGGCATTGAACATCGTTAGGTGCGGTCGGAATCAAAAGATTTAGCTTTTATTTAATACCTACTGTTTTTTTCATGGCATGGTATTATACGAAATACAACAACAAGAATGGCGAAAAAAAATTTGAGCGAAACTCGGCACTTCAGGTGGTCTTCAACCTGTCATAACCCTTTCCGAGAGCTCACGCGCTATCCACCACAGCAATTGAGGCCCTTGCTTTGTCTTTCTCTCTAGAGCCAGTCCCTTAATCAGTCACTAGTCGACGGATGATTGTGGGGCGGAGTCACTAGTGTACAAGCGTTGAGAGGACTACCGTCATTACAATGCTGTTAAATTTCTCTTTGATGTTGACAGAGAGCAGCTGGTATTGTGGTCTTTGAAACCGACAAATTATAAATGGTATTCCTAACAGACTCCCGTCTTAGACAAGCCTTAGAAGTGATTTATATAATATTTATACCGCACATACGTTTCTATCATAATCTACCTTAAATGCTCAAAAGTCCTGACGGCTAGTGGTGTTTATTGCCAATTTTTTTCTTCTCGAACACCACATGCCTTTTTCGATCCTGGACAAGCTGCTCCATGTTCAAGGTGAATGCGACTTTTTCATGGAGCAGCTATTAAACAGAAATTGAAGACTAAGGATGGGTAGATGGCCTGATAGTATAAATTATGAGTCGACGAATTGGTGATGGGAGATGTGCAAGGAATTTTGGGTGTAGATCCTTCATGATAGAATATTCTCTACCCGGATAATAAGAGTATAGTCGTATTGTATCTAGTGAGGGAGCGCAATTACGGCAGGCGCAGAATTTGACTAGTTAAACTTTTTATTATAAAAAATCGCAGTACAATTATAAAAAATACAACAAATCATTGTGATACGTCAGAATCAATGTGAATAGGTGTGAATATGTGCTAGCAATATAAGTAAAGTAGTAATGCAGTGAAAAGCTAAGGTGAGAAATAAGACGATATGAAAGACTAAAACATTGCAGTGAGCTAGAAGGAGTGATCTGACCGTGGACAACGGTCTTCGGTCTTCATAGAATGCCGTTCAAGAGCGCAGCAATCGCTATGGTTTCAAGATTATTATGGGGGGTTAAGGAACAGATCAAAATATTTCCCACTTAGCTTCCCTCTTTGAAAGGCGGTCTTGATTCAAATTGAACGCAACCAGAAGGGATCAAGTGGTCGAGCTGCGGAAAAAGAAAAGTCTTCATTCTGTTGTGACGTAGTATTCCAAGGGGAACGGGAGCAAGAAACGCATGAGTAGTAGCGTTGCAGGAGTCTTTTCTAATAGGTGCTGTGCAAAACTCTGTTTTTTGCGGCTTATCTTCGGATGTGTCATCTATATCTGGCACCCATGAAGCGTAGTTCGAAATTTCATTGCTTCTCAGTGATCAGCAGTCATCGTGGGTGGGAGCGTAACGAGATTTGCCAGCTTGCGACCAGGCTGCTGCCAAGGAGGCGGTTTATCATATCACGATTTGCCGAAGAAATGTTGACCTGGGTAAACACTCGGTTTTTACCACCGAGAGATTCTACATGGGAGCAAAACACATGGCTACTTACCTTACACAGTAGATGTGCCGGCTTCTAAAGCCTCCGGATTTTGTAAATTCATTTGGATGAAGGCGGATGTAGAAGTCGTTTCCTTAAAAGTGGCTATCGAGATGGTTGAAAAATAGTTTTGTGGTGGGTCTTAGGAGTATTTCGGGTGAGGTGGACTTCCGCTTCTTATCGTATATGATATGATCTATTTAATTACTTATTATGATATTCAAATTGCCCAATTTCCATTCGTTTCTCTCTGACCCAATCATCGTCAATGATTGTGGCTCGCGTCTCTTAGGTTGCTCAGAAATAAATGAGCGTTTTTTTAACTATGTTATTAGAAATGTCATAACTCGCTTCAAACAGAACTTTACTAATCAGAATAAAAACCTTTGAATCCTCACATTTTTTCAACAAGTTTATTTATTCCAATTGCATAAAAATTCTGGAGTTCTGGAAGCGATGAATTTGTTGAAGGCATTTTTTGCGTCATCGTGGTTGGTGAAGCATTTCTCGTGCAGGAAGCTGTCAAGGTCCTTGAAGAAGTGATAGTCGGTAGGCAAGAGGTCTAATGGATATTGTGGATGAGGCGAGTTTCGTATGCCAACTCGTTCAACTTTTGCAGCGCTGGTTCCTCAACGTGAAGTCGGGCATTGTTGTAGAGAATTATTGCTTCCTTTCTGTTCACCAGTGCTCGTCGTTGTTTTTGGAGTTTACGGTGCATTTCGTCGATTTTTTGGAAATAGTCCTCTGCCGTAATCGTTTTGCCCGGATTCAAATAACTGTGATTACTCAACCTAGCTGCAGACCAAACACTTACAATAACCTTTTTTGGTGCAATTTCGACTTTGGGAAGCGCTATGAAGCTTGATTGCAACCCAACCATTGAGTTGAATTTCCAGCTGTACAGAATCCACTTCTCGTCGCACGTCACAATTCGATCAAGGGAAGAGTCGCTTTTGTTGCGCAGAATAAGAGCAGACGGCACCTCACAACGGCGATTTTTTTTAGTATCGTTTAATTCGTCCGGTTCCCATTTGTCGAGGGTTTTTTGTCTTTCTTATGCGATTCAAGCAAGTGGAAATTGTTCCTATACTTAAGCCAAGCTGTTCTGCATGCTCTCGAACGGTTGTTCGCGTGTTTACTTCCACTTCTGCTTTCATTTCGTCGTCGTAAAGCTTACTGGGGCGCCTGCGACCTTCCCTAACATCGAGGCCGAAATCACCACATCGGAATTTCCGGAACCATGTTCGCACTGTTGATTCACCAACACTGCCTTCACCCCAAACTTCATAAATGTTTCGAGCCGTCTCTGCTCCACTGCGACCGAGTTTGAACTCGCAAAATAGAATTTAAAAATTAAAATTAAGTTCGTTTTTGAAATCTAAAATTGCAAAGCTCAAAACTGGTAAAAAAGAAAAAGTTTAACTTCCAACAAAATATAAAAGATATGCTTAAAAAAGAGCATAAAATCAGCTTTCTAATAATATATAATGTTGAAAGATGCAAAGAAAAAAATTTATTGGTAGAAAATACATTGAACAATAAATATTTTAAAACGCTCATTTGTTTCTGAACAACCTGATAACAAGGCAACATTCGCAAAACCCCTTCCGTAATCCTGAGATCGTTGACATTAGCCACCAACACCCGGCCATCGTTAGGAATACCGTCCGAGGGGACACTTGCATGCTTTTGGAGTCTACTCCATTGTTGCCTTCGTCCATAAATCATGTTCTTCTGATTATATGACTGCCCACCTTTGCTTCTCTGTCGACGTATATTCTCCCGGATCCCGAAAATGAGATGTAAGCTTCGAATATGATCCGAATTGTGTATTCCGGCTAGATGTGGCGTGTGCCAGATTCAGAAGACATCGTTCAAACGTTTCGTAGGTGGTACACACAGTTCTTGACGTGGTTGAAATGTCATCTCACGTCTCTGCAGCAAAGCGGAGCTCTGCGAGAAATGTTGCGTTGAGAAGCTGAGAGCGGAGTTTTGGGTCCGTTGGTGGTTAATGGTTTTTTTGAGAGACCCCAGCGCGGCCCACGCTGTTTCCCTTTTTTCTCCCAAATTCCTCGTTCATGTTATTGTCTAAGTTCTCTGAATTTCTAAAGCACACGTGTGGAGTGGTCTCTACAATTAGAGAACCATGCAGTGCAATTTGTTCTCCTTCGCACCATGGCTCCCTCATAAGCCGAGACTTCGTCATGCTTATTCGCAGTCCAATCATTTTTCCTGCTTTGTTGACCTCGTTGATTATCAGCTTTGGTTTGTTGCTACCTCTTGAAGGGACGAAGATTTCGTCGGCCAAACGAAAATCTGATAAGAATTTTCCGTCAATACATATGCCCTTCTTTCCTCAATTGAATAACTTCATTATCCACTGCACTGCAGCGCTAAACAGCTTGGATGATATTCTGTTATCTTATCAAGCTTATTTTCTTGTAAGTATGGTACTTGGTCGTTAAACAAGCTGTGTTTTTTTGCTGCAGTTCCGAAAAACAGTCAGCTAATGTTCTCATCTGGAACGAGTCCATTCGTTGCTCGACAAGTGGTGATGGGATTGCCTCGTTTCGAGTCTGTCAAATGCTTTTTCGTAGTATTGATGAGGACCGAAGACAGATGGTACCCTGGCTACAAGCCCCCCATGACTCATGGCGGGGTTTGCATGTAGTACATGCAGGGGTATCGCTGTGGGAATTCTGCTTTCTCATCCGAGATCTTCGATATGCGCAAAAGGGCAATAATCGTGAACAGCTTGTAAAATGCGCTCAGCAAGCATATCGGACGATATTAATATATAATGTATCCGACATTAGTATGCGGTATTACTATATATTATATACATGCATATATAATAGACAGCATATCCGACATTGTTTAGTATAAGTTTTTGAGAATACTTCAGCATCATTATCGCACGATAGTTGCGAAGATTTCATCGGTCATCCTTTTTCGGCGGAATGACGTCCTCCACTGGTCTGGGGTTTTCTTCTTTTGAGGGTAGGATATTATATGGTTGGCAAGAGCTACGTATATTGTATAAATTGTAAATTGTGGCTTCCAGCCCTAAGAAACTAGGCGGTGATATTATCGGGTTCTGGAGTTGTTCCCTCTCTTCATGCTTTCTATAGTAACTCGAGCCTAACAGGATGGAAACCCAAGTGGTTTTAATCTAACGAGAATTTCGAGGTCCGAGATGGGAATTGTGTAGCAGGAAAAACTGGCACACCATTTTTTCCACTATCAATTCCATATCATGACATGAACTGTTGATAATTCCATCTTCGTTCATTAAGGTAAAGAACAGAACATTATTGTCGAATAGAACGTCACTTCAGATTAAATCGCTTTTGAGGCGCTTCCAATAAATTTTTCTGCCTCTCAGCCATCACCTGTCACCTGTTGTCCCGTTGCTCGTCGAGTGAGTCGAGCACGCACCAGTAAACTCCCATTTCTCTCTGCAGAGATATTCATTATATTGAACATGAGAGACGCATACGAAACCAATCCATTCTTCATGAACCTCGCTTTGCTTCGTGTCAGTTGATATTCGTTCAGCCTAGCTAATATTTGTTATAAGAATGATCTCATCAGCGAAACGTGCAGCTCCGCGTTGGTTTATCACATTAAATGTTTCTGGAGAGAGACGTCTCTTGGTGACTATCGAAATCTCAACCTTCATAGAGCTAATCTGAAGATTTTCAATGAGCCGATCGTATTCCTTGTCGACGTTATCAACAACGGCATCATTCTAACAGCCGACATGAATAAATCCCAGTTTATGGTAGTTTTGGGATGTGGTTTTTTAACTTAGCCACTTTTTTCTCCTTTCCACGCGAAATAAAATCTTGCATTAAAGATGCGATGGTCTGATCCCGTGTAGAATTTTATAACAACGGCAACATCCGTCAGGAAAAACCTTCGATTTGCCATGATGTGGTCTCTTTCGTTATGGTGCTCACCATTTGTACACTCACACCTTCAACTTTGGGAGTGGGGCTTCCGTAATTGTGAGCTGGAATAAGTAGTTTCAATCTTTGTGGTAAACTCAGATGGTTACTCATTCTGCTCGTTCCATTTTAAACCTTCGGTTTTAATGTGACGCTCTTTAAACAATCTTCTGGGTTCAGTCTTAGTATTAAAATCTCCAATGATGACAATGAAGAATGTTTGGTCCTCTCTGTAGAACATCTCCACGTCCATATAGAACGTTCCAATTTCGTCTTCATCATAGCGTGTGATGTCCGAGCATAGACGACTAAAATTGTGAAAGCGGCTATTCATCCACATCTCTTCACCCGTAAACACCCCTATCCCGGTTGTTAGTTGTTTGAATGGATCCACCTTCATGGCCAAACTTGTGTTGACAAGAACGCTGACGCTGCCTACTCCTCTACGGTCGCGTGTTCTCAGGAACAGTTCTTTTCTGGCGTCATAGACGGCCTTGAATGGGTGGCCTCTTCTCGCCTCAGCCACTCCGATGACATCGTATCCATTAGCGTTTGGTATCGACGTATAGCTTCCTGAGCACTGAACGTGGGCTGTGTATACCCATGGGTACCTCGAAAGTCTCTTCCAGGGCAGGCGGGAAGCTTATCTGTTGGAGGCGACTCCTAACCGCCTCCCAAATACTTCCTGGTTATTTGGTTGAAGTTGGATTGACCTGTAGAATATAATCAGGAAAACGAGAACACATCAACCTACGCATTCATGAATATGTGTTCGTAAATCTTCGTATTCTTGTTGAGCAAACACGAGGTGTTATTTTTTATTCTTTATTCACGAACAAGCTGACGTTTCGGCGGATTTCGCCTTCCTCAGAGCCGCTTTCTATGAGGCTTCCACTGAGTATGTCGCGTGGAGACCAACCGCACAGAGTTCACATGGAAGCGTAAAATGTGTTCGTAAATATAGTAGGTACGTGTAAAATCGCCGCAGCAGAAACAGGGAGCCCATCGCGTGGACCCACCTGCCTCTCCTAGAAGCATTGGATTTCTTTTGGTCAGCGATTAACCCTATCCACCATCTAGAGACTTGTCACATTGTCTTGCGATTAATATCCATGAGAGGATCCGTTTCTGCAGCCCATACCGATGTAAATCCTCCTGCAAAGATTTTCTATGGTTGACATCTATTATCAGCTCTGTTGGGCGTGTTGCAGTATTGTCAAGCTTCTGTTTCATCCTATTTTGAGCAACTCTTTAGTCATAATGGAGATGCGGCTTGAACTTGTTCGAGGAAAGGGAGGCGAGTTCGGCCCCTCAGTCTGGTCTTTCTTTATCTGCCGGTCATATGTGAAGAGGATTTTATTGCGAATATCCTCCGCGTATACGAATTGGTTCATTTTTCTTGAACGATAACAGAAGTTCCTTTTCAGTTTATGGCAGATTTCAATTTTCTCACGAAGAAGACGGTGATCATATCAAGTACATAATCCAGTGACACTGAGGTGTCAAAGACTCATCATTTTCTGTTCGTGAGATATGATCGACCACTGCACGAGCCATGCCTTTAATAGACACCCATGCCCATCGGCGATTTCCTGTGTTCTGGAAAAATGAATTTCCATGGATGGATGATGATGAGACATCCTGCAGACAGGAGTCCTGCAAGATGATTTCCATTCTCATTTCGTTCTCCTATTCCGAATTTCACTATCTTGTACTCATCTTTGTTGGCTGTTCCTATTATAGCATTGATGTCTTCAACAGCGAATTTATAGAAGGACTTTTTCATTGCGGTTTACTTCCTATAAGTTGGAGTGCATAGCAGTTTATGATACTGACCTTCCTTTGACGTGGAAGTTAGGAGTAGAATAATGGCCAGGCACGGTGGTAGGATTTCGTATGAAGTGGGAAATAGATGTGTACGAGAAAGCCAATGTCTGGAAAATTTCTGGCCACGAATGACAAAAGTTCCATCATCTAATCGGCTTATGTCGGCCTTCCTGCTTTTTGTCTCTTGTTGGGTGATCACATAGTATTTGATTCGACCAGTGGCGTCAACAGGGGTGTGAAGGTCGGCGTCTGAAGAAACTGTTCTGTTTTACACGTGTACAGCAACATGCACTCTCCCTCATGGGTCATGGGCGTGTTTGTTTTGCGTCTCTCCAGTGACACCCTATGGAACCCGAGACCATAGCCTATCATCGGTTGTCTCACCGTCCAACGTCTCACTTGGGAGCGCTCAGTGTGCAGGGTGCTAAGGCAGAAATTCTGCTGGTTGAGCTATTGTAGCTCTCTGGAGCCCCCTACGTCACCCCGGCTACAGCCTTCCTCAGGTCGTCATCACCACAGGCGGTCTCCGGCCATTGTGGATCAGATGGAGATTTTTTCACCTTGCCACCATTTTGAAACCCGGACGGCTATCATTCCTAGTTTTTGGTTTACACTTAGCTGGGCTTCCCAATGGAGACGTTAGATTGCTTCTTAGTCTGGAAGACTCTGCTGATATCCCCCCTGTTCTAAATCGCAGTCCAACACCCAGGAACGCCTTACAGCCATAATGTATATCATATTGCGATGGACTAATCGGTTGTTTTTTGTCTTGTTGTGTAAAAGGAGTTACAGAATAGACCTTATGACGAATATCTGTCTTGTATTCTTTCAATTTGTGCTGCAGCCAATTATCGAGCTTTTCACTTTCCAAGAACGATAAGGTACGACGTCATCGGCCTGGCCGAGACGAGACGGTGCCACCCATTCAAAGCCGTCTATGACACCGGAGAAGAGCTGTTCCTCGGAACATGCGACGGTAGAGGAGTCGGCGGCGTCGGCTTTCTCGTCAACACGAGTTTGTCCATGAACATCGATTCATTCGAACAACTTACAACCCGAATCGGACGTTTACGATCAAAAAAGATGTGGATCAATTCCGGCTTTGACCATCTTCGTCGTTTACGCGCCGACATCAAACTATGACGAAGAAGAATTCGAGGCATTCTATGTGGACTATGGAGAAGTTCTACAAAGAAGACCACACATTCTTAAAGGTCATCATTGGAGATTTCAACGCCAAGATTGGACCAAGAAGAACGTCTGGAGAGCGTCACATTCGGACCCACGGATTAGAATGGGACGAACAGCGTGAACGGCTGTCTGAGCTTGTCATGACGACCAAGACCATCCATAGTAACTTGCAACTCCAGAAGCCCCACCCTCAACGCTGGACGTGGGAGTCTCCCAATGGAGAGTAGCAAGGAAATAGACCATATCATAGTAAATAGAAGGTTTTGCCTAACCGATGTCGCTGTTGTCCCAAAATTCTGCGCAAGATCAGACCCCCGTCTGCTTCGTGCTGGATTCTGTTTCTCGCCGAAAGGAGAAAAAGCAGCTAAATTCAAAAACCGAAGTCGCACAACCACCACAAACTGGGACTTATTCAATTCATTAGTCAGCTGTTGAGAACATGCCGTTGTCGATAACATCGACGGGGAATACGATCGGGTCTTCACGTTAGCGCTATGAAAGCTGAGAATTCGAAAGTCACCAAGAGACATCTGCTCCAGAAACACTCGAACTGATACGCCAGCGTGGAATAGCACGAGCTACAGGCAACTGCGAACTAACGTCCGAACTTGCAAAACAATGCAGACAGGCGACAAAAGAAGATCTTAAAAAGGGAAGAGCAGCAGCAATGGTCGAAGCTACAGAGGTTGGGAAAAGCATTCACAAAGCATACCGAAGCATCGCCAATTACAAGACCAAAATGATTGCACTCCGGCGCCCAGACGGGACAGTTACAGCGTCCAGAAAGGCGATTGGGAAAACCACTCACGAATACTACTCATATCTCTTCGATAGCCACGTCCATCTCCCGTCATATGAAATAAAGGAGGATGGTTATGTTGTACCACCAGTTCTCCCCCTCCGAAATCCGACATGCCATTTCGTCGGTGAAAAATCGCACCAGGTCCGGACAGGATATGATAAGAACACCTGAAGAACCTTCCACCAGTCCTCATAAACACACTGGCTCGGCTCTGCACACATTACCTGTCTGAATGCAAGGTCGCTACTAACTGCAAGACCAGCAGGACCGTGTTTTTGTTCAAGAAGGGTGGCCTACACGATATCGGCAACTATCGCCCAATCTGCTTGCTGTCTGTCGTCTACAAACTTTTCACTCGAGTCATCCTAAACAGGATTGACAGAGCGCTGTACGAAGGACAGCCATGTGAGCAAGTACGGTTTCGTAAAGGACTTATTACGATGGACCACATCTACACGGTAACAAGGCTCGTTGAAGTATCGCGAGAGTCCAAAAGACCGCTCTCTCTCACTTTCATTGATTTACAGAAGGCTCTTAGTCCAACTGAGATAGAAGCAGTCATGGAAGCCCTGGATAGTCAAAGAGTCCCTACTCAGTATATAAAGATTCTTCGTGCTGTACAAAAAATTTCACAACCAAGGTATCACCATTCTACAACGATATTATCATTGACGTCAAAAGAGGAGTTGGGCAAGGCGATACCATCTCGCCAAAATTATTTACCACCACCCTCCAGAACGTCATGCAAACATTGGAATGGGATAATATGGGGTGAAAATCGATGGTTGGCAGTTACACCATCTTCGCTTTGCTGATGACATCGTTCATATAACACCAAACATTAGCCAAGCGGAACGTATGCTTACCGACTTTGATAAAGCCTGTGAAAAGATTGGTCTTCAACTAAATCTCACAAAAACGATGTTCATAAAGAACGGATTGGTTTCGCATGTCCCATTCATGCTCAACGGAACGAATATCTCCGAATGCCCCAGTTACGCCTATCCAGGTGGGGAAATCAACATGTTGAACGACTTAGCTCCAGAGCTGAGCAGAAGGAAACGAGCGGCTTGGGGAGCTTTCAAGAGCATCGAGGATGTAGTGAAGAGAACAAGGAACACCCGACTCCGTGCCCACCTTTTCGACTCAACGGTACTTTCTGCCCTAACCTATGCGTCAGGAAACTTGGTCGCTGCGTAAGTAGGATGAAAGGTCACTTAGCGTTATCGAACGCGCAGTCGAAAGGGCGATGCTAGGAGTATCCCGTTCCACACAAGTAAGGGAAGGGATCCGAAGCTCCGATCTGCGTGGACGATCGAAAATCAAAGATGCCGTCCTGTACGCCAAACAATCGAAGATAAGGTGGGCCGGACATGTAATGCGTATGAATGAGAACCGGTGGACAAGAGCCGTTAGTGACTGGATTCCTCGGGATGTCAAACGTACTGCAGGAAGACCACCGACCCGATGGTCAGAGCTCTTCACAAAGAGCCTTCAAAAAGATTTGATGCTCGACGAGTCCCTAGAGCGAGCAGAACCCATTGGGCTACTCTTGCACGCGACAGGGAGAAATGGAAGACTTACTGGCGCCCGCTCGAGTCACTCGACAATCAACGGTTTTACAGGTGATTTAGGTGATATTTTAATAGCATTTCTAGTCCTGTGAATGTGATCAGTTTTGATGAGCTCTTTGGGATACTGCTTTGTATGAATATCCATTTTGCTTAGTTCTGTCAAATCCTCTGGAAATGGCTTGGATAAAAGATCCTGTAGATGAGCATCAGCAAACAAGTTGGGCGACCGTTGCCGAATTAGTACAGGTCTCCCTCGTTGTATTGTTTTCATAGACTAGTAACCTTGGATTCTGAACGGTAGCATGTAAAAAAGGGAGTCATTACGTTATTAAATATCGTGGGTAAATTTTTTCTAATGTTGGAAAACGCTTCGAATTTTTTCCATGACTAATTTCGTCATGACTTTAGGTCATCTCAGTATTACACTCGGTAAAAGATCGTTTGAAGAACGTGTTTTCGCAGACGTTTTTCAAGTCCCAGTAAACTATCTCATTTTTAAAAGTGCTTTAAGTGCACTGATATCGTCCTAATCAATTTCTGTTCCCTGTTTCGGAGAAAATATCACTAGAATCATACCAGTCCGAAATTAGCGCGCTACTCTCACTTACCGACAGTGTCTTACAGAAGAAAAAACCATGGTTTTCCACTTTTTCAAAGATTTAGTGAAAATTTCGTTGTGAAGATCATATTCATATATATATATATATATATATATATATATATATGTATATGTATAAATGTGCATATATATGCATATCGAAAGAAGAGCGCGTGTGGCGCAGTGGTCGGAGGCGCCTTGCCTCACACACGTAGAAGTGATTCCTGCACCTGTGGCCCACCAAGCGTTCCATCCCTTGTGTTTTGGAAAATTGGTACCAAACGTGTCTGAAACGATAGCAGTACTGGCTCGATACATTGGTAGGCCACCGCGAATTATTGAATGTAAAGGGCCTCCATTTTTTTCCCGCACAAGTTTGGTATAAATTTCCCGACCCCGGAGGGGTGAGAATCTTGGTTGGCCCGGAGCGGAATCGAAGTAGCACCATGCTTGTGATGACTGACATCACTGCCACTGTGCTATCCGCTCCCTCAGTATGTGCCTCCGCCCTTTCAATATTTGCAATATTAATTCTCAGTATTAACCGAGATCTTCAACATTCCTACATTCAATCTCTTTCATCGTATCCCACCACCCACGAAGGTCTTCAAACTTTTTGTTTGTGGCTTCTGCTACTGTTCGAGTACTTTTTTCATCTTCACTACGAATGTCGATAAATATTGGTCGAATCGTCTTTCCCTGCAACCCTGAGATAACCGGGCTGGGAATTTCCGGTGTACATCGATGGGAATGCGTTTATCCTAGACAATTTTGAAAACAACTTCTTGGCTACGAAAGAGGGAGAGGCTTGGTGAGCTTGGAAAGGGGTCGTGATAGCGCCTGAATGTTGGAGTGGTTCGGATAATGAATAGAATCACTACCACTACGCTTCCCGCTCCTAAAAAGTCAAATGGTATAAAAAATTACAGTGCCTTATTTTTTGAGTGCACATTAATGATACATGATATTAGACTGAAAATATATAAATTACCTACGGTAGGGAAAGCAATTTTTTAAATAGCGAGCACCTTCGCCATGGAATAATATATTGAGATCTGTGGTGGGTACAACTGAAGTGGCAGACGCCCTTTGGCGAACGTTCTTCTATTTCTTTAGTCGAATAGCAACATCGTGTCCGTTCAATCTCCAAAAGCAACTTCGCCTCTGATGAGATTCAACGGTGGAATGGTAAGCGGTGATATTGAGATGAGGAGAGACTTGCGGCAACTGATGCTTCTGCCGCTAGGGAGCTGACAACAGTGGCGATCAACGGATTATAATGAAGTCGTTGTGATTCAAGAAGTGAAAGGGAAAAAAATTCGAAATAAAATGTTTCACAAGTGGCAGTTATGAACAATGCTAGCTGGGTAGCTGCTTAATTTTTCTAACCGGAACTTTAAAAGTAGAATTGAGAACGTTTCTCCAGCGTGGATTTGAGGGGGTCTGAGGTTGCACAGGCAAAAAGACTGAGATAGGATTCTTTTTTGCTATTAATTCCATGTCATGGTGTGAAAAAAGGGGGCTCTTGTAGGGAGAAGGTGCTGAAGGACTTTCCACCGTAGTCTTTTAAGTTTCCGTACACATGCCCTTTACTATTGGTGTTTAGTTGCACCGAGATGTGTTGAAATAAGGTTTTTTCAGTTTCATTATTCCTTTCTTCCCAAATAATCTCTAGGATATTGAACCACGTTAAAATGCTCAATGCTTTTTTCGCTTACTGCTACCCACTCCCTCCTGTTTTTTCCTTTTACATTTTACGTATACTAGCCCTAAAAACATGTTCTGACTGCTTGTGAACTGCGTTGAAGTGCTCAGCTGGATATGTTCAACGTTTAGGTTAGATGAGGGCTCGTAGCAATCAAAAAAAGCATCCTCTGTTATGCTGCAAACTTTTTTTGCTTAGCACCTACCACTTCAGGAAATTGTTTTCAAGCTATATAGCAATGAAGAATATCCATAGTTTCACAAACGCAATTCGGTTGACCTTCTTAAATGCCGCCTGATCAGTGCGCTCTACTAGCTTTTCTCGAAGATTATCCCTAGCGTTTACCTCGAAAAAATCGGGTAAAGCTTATCTTATAGAAATATCTGCATTTCTTAAGGAATCCAGCTACATGAGTTGCATCCAAAAACCTTCGAGCATCGTAGAGCTCCGCAAGAAATATCATCTGCCCGTAATCTTAGCTTCCACAAACTTAAAGAAAAGCATTTGACATTGTGGAAATCAACGACATCGTATCTGTCTTACTTTACCAAAGTATAAACGCGTCCCATATAATAAAACATTTGCCGACAATAATAATCGTTGCACAGGAACGGTACAACTTTTCAACCACACACTATTCCAGCTGGAAAAGGAATGCGTCAGTACGATAGGAAATCGCCAAAACTGTTAACCGCCGTGCTACAATGGTCTGTGTAATCAGTCGAGTGAAACAACAAATAAATATGTGATGATGACTAATTCTCTCCACTCCACGTTTTGCTGACGACATTGCCTTCTTTTAAGAAGTACTGAACAAGACGACAGTCACAGACACAGGCAAGGGTGCTGGTAGCACAGTGGTAGTGATGTTCGTACGTGAGCATGGTGCTAGTTCCATTCCATCCTGGGCCAACCAAGCTTGTCATCCATCCGCGGTCGGGAAACTGGTACCGGACTTGTCTGGGAAAAAAATCACTCTCTGCAATCCAATTGGAAACGCTCCAGCCCGGCTATCTCATGACTCCAGGGAGAATTGCTCGACTAGCATTCTACGACATTCAAGATGGAACCTTCAAACAACAACCGAGGCCACATGTAAAAATTGGAAAATCTTCGTGAAAAAAATGGATACGAGGAAACGAATCGAATGTGAGAAGTGCTAGGATCCGCACAGTAGACGTGAAGACGGATCACAATTAAATAAAAAAAAATAAGAAAAAAACTGAACAAGACGAGACAACGCTTACTGAGCTAGGTGAAGCTGGGAGAAAAAATTGAACTACGAATCAAATGGAAAAAAATCTCAGTTCGTAGGGTACGCCTGGTGTAAAAGGAAGCAGATTACCCTGAATTGATCAGCAATTGAAAGGAGCATGTTGTAATTATATCTGGGTCTGGAACGTTGTCTGAATATAGATAAAAACATGATATAAACCATCGATGGTCATATAATGGGAAGGTAACATGTCTGAATTTAGATAAAAACATGGAATAAAACACCGATGGTCGTATAATGGAAAGACGACATGCCTGAATGTAGATAAAAACATGAAATAAAACAGCAATGGTCATATAAAGGGAAGGCAACACGACAAATGGATGAAAAAAAAACAAAATGGTGGATCCTAGGAGAATGAAGAGGACATCGAGAGAGGCTACGAAGAAAATATGCGGATGTGTTCGTTATACACGTGAACTAACTATGCTCACAACTCAAATCAACAATCAATTCTTCAAACTGCATCCTAATCCGCATGCAAATACGACCACTTCCACGGACGAAGCGAATGAAGAAGTGTTGAGATGCCCCCAATACATGAAGTCTGGTCAATTAAGTAAATAAGTGAGTAATATAACAACGAACAGCTTGAATGACACGTCATGTCATATTTAATCCAATGTTGTTCTCCATTACCTGAAATTTGTCTATATCCTACTCGGGATATTTCATTACGTGATATCACTAACCGAGCTCCCAATGTTTGACGTTTGGACGGTGACACATTTCTGGGTGAGAGAATTTTTTAACTTGCACCTGGTTTCCTGACGTGTCTGAGGTGACATAAAGTATATTACATATCTCGTAGGAAAAGGTGTGCATCTCTCGTCACACACAGTAGCATTTGCGCTCTCCTTTTAATCGTCGTACCTACCGTATTTTTCGTGCAATTCATGCGCTTGCCCTTACGATTACATGCTTGAATTGAGTTATTCGAATTGTTTTTTCTTACATAAGCGATCACATTTTTTTCTTGGCGTGCGATATTAAATCATGGTCTGAAAGCATTCCTGAGGCGTTTTTCGTTCTCCCACCCACCTGTTGCCGTCTTCCAAGGTGTTGTAGGCAATTTTTCTCGAGAAAATTCCTCAACCGAAGTAATCAATGAAAAAGAACAGCAAAACAACCCTGTTTTGTAAAGTTTAATATACATTTATTTTTTATTTCTGAGGTGACAACCTTTTCAATAATTGGTTATTGAGAAGAAATCCCTGCTGGAGTCCTCACAGTACGTGTGTGCTCTCAATTGAAGCATAGAAGTAAGTAGGTAGTACTTTTGCCTACAATAATTGAATTTTTCAGCTGTTGAATAAAACAGCCTCTTGTTTCTTAGTTCACAGTGCTTTCTCGAAATTCTGTCGCAGTACGTGTTACAGAAATATTTTATGAAGATTCAAAAGATCGGCTTTCTATGAACCTTGGCATAACTGTTGATATATTTATTTATATGAACTTACAAACAAATCTTTTTTGAGCTGGTGCCAGGTTGGTATAGGTCTTTATTGTCGTTGTTGTCGTTGTTGTTGCTGTTGCTGTTGCTGTTGCTGTTGTTGGTTGATGGCTGACGTTTCGGGGATTTCTCCTTCCTCAGAGCCGTGCTGTTACGAGCGGGACTCTATCTACTATTTTATGGAGTATGTTTCGATGTAAACAGTTGCCAAGCAAGCGTTCTTTAGGTTTATTTCAACATTCAATTGTGAACAACAGCACAGATTGACTGTAAACAATTACATACTTACTATTACGTAGATAAAAGCCATGGGCGGATAGCACAGTGGTAGTGATGTCCTTTGATTCCGCTGCGGGCCAACCAAGCCTGTCATCCCTAAGCGGTCGGGAAATTGATACCGGACTTGTTTGGGAAAAAAATTACTCTCTGCAATCCAGTTGGGAACGCTACAACCTGGCTATCTCAGGACTCCAGTGAGAATTGCTTGAACAGCATTCTATGACATTCAACATGAAATGAAAATTCTCAAACAGCAACCAAAGCCACACGTAAAATTGGAAGATCTTCTTGAGCAGTGGATGCGAGAGAACAAATCAAATGTGAGAAGTGCTGGGATCCGCACAGTAGACTTGAAGACGGGTCACATGAAATGAAATAAAGTAAAAAAAAGATAAAAGGCTAAATATGAGCCACATAAGTCTGGGAAGAAAATCAGTAAATCGCTATTTTCCTCGCTTGAATTATCTCAGACTAACTTTATTTCTTGTCTCTTTATTTCACACGACCCTTCTCCATGTCTGCAGTGCAGATCCCAGCACTTTTGCATTCGATTCTTTTCCTGGTGTATATCCATCCATGAAGGTCTTTGAACGTTTTGCGTGTGGGTTCGTCTGTTCGTTGAGGATTGTCGTCTTGTTTGTAAGTTTCATAGAATACTGGTTGAGTCGACTCTTCCTGGAGTCTTCAAATAACCGAGCTAGAGCGTTACCACTTGGATTGCAGAGTGAGCTTTTTCTCAGATAAATCTGGCACCAATTTCCCTACCTAAGTTGGATGGGTACTTGGTGAGCTCGAGGTGGAGTCGACCTGCCACCATGTTTCTGGTGAACGGTATCACCACTTTTGTGCCACCCCTAAGATTGCCTTTACTGCCAGTTGCCTCGTTAATCACCGGGTAAGTCAAGCTAGCACTAGTGAAGTGCAGGGAGCCAGAGCTAGATGGTGCCCTCGTCTTGCTTGAATAAGGTCAAAAAAATATCACATATTTCATGACTGGTGCTCTGTTTTCAGTGTTTCAACAATGTTATGGCCTCTGGTAGCTCCGTCAGGGATATTCACGAGGAAATTGTCGAGCTCACTTAGAGAGTTGGTGATAGGTTGAGTACCCTTCCATCTTCTTCCAGCTAAAACACACTCTATCTGAAATGCCGAAAGTCCCGAAAACCTACAATAGAAATATCTCAAGTAGGACAATTCAGCGATTGTCTATTAAATTGCAATAAAAACAGAATTTACACACAAATTGTAGGATTGTCCTTTACCAAAGAAGCATCACTTACACCTACGCTATCTGTTTGTAAATATTGTGCTTTCACAAAGTGTGCATAAAATTTGTCTTATAGGCTACGCTCATGTACAGTAGATTTTCAAAACTGTCCGGAATTTCCTAACAAGGCCTTGTCAGATTTTATGGACTTCGCCATGCGGAAACTCGAACAAAGAAAGGTTCTTTATTTGGCACTGCTAATGAGATGGAGACTATCAACCGACAAGCTTTTAATGTCGTCGTACGAAGAGTTCCTTTCAACGTTTCGAATTAATTTGGATTCGCCTGAATTCATTAGCATATATAGCTGCTTGCACTTTATTACTTACTGCTTGCGGAATATTGAAGAGTATCGTGGACTCTTAATTGTGTTCGTCCCTGCTTACGAAGCGAAACCGTTGGTCATTAACGCTTACGCGACGACATGACCTCTTCAGGACGGCCGTTTTCATTTATTGGAGGTTTCCCCTAAACTATCCCGACACACTTTTTGCCAAAAAACATTACAAATGAAGTGAACAGTCTCATGCCAAGAGTGTTTCCAATGCTCTTGTCCCTCCGTTTGAACGAATGGATTTTGCAGAAGGTTCGTTATAGTTTGTGTTTAGTCCAGAATGTTAAGATGAAAATGGGAAACAAGGAAATTCGGGAAGTCGCTTTTCACCTGAATTCGAACTTGAATCCATGGAAACCTCTCCCGACAATATCGCTGCATTCGACCATGAAAGTGTCAACCATCATGCGTTCATCTCTGGTGCTAATAGTTTCCTGATGCGGGCGTAAACCTTGGGAGAAATGGACTCAGTGCCTATCCGCTATCATCGGTAAATGACATTTATAATGAAACGTATTCGTTCAAAACAAATCAAGAGCTTGCGTTAGAATAAAAGGTATTTAAAGCAACATTTTTTGAAATCACCGGATCGTTAATTCCAAGGAACTTGAAGCATCGTCATTAAGTTTGCTATAAGATTCTTTCATGCAACAAAGGCAATCCATTTCTTAATTAGATCGTGACATGCAACCGAAATTTGATTTTTCAATGACAATGGAAGGCAGTTCTTTTTTTTTGAAGCTAGAGAGAATTGGAATCCCAAAACACTTCAGGACGCTAGGTTTGCCTAAAAATAACAGGATGATCTTCTTGTACTCGCCAGACGGCATCATTCCTTTAGCATTCATTCCACTACAATATTCATATAATGCTTCTCCAAGTTACCATCTCTACTTGCCATAGTAGTATTATTTGTTGCTGTTTTTATTAACACATTCGTCATTGAACTGATCTTTTGATAATATACCGTTCACCAGGACAAATGGGTAGCTGAGTACTTCAGAAACTTTTAAAATAGACTTTGCTTTGTTTACTTTTTTTATTTAGTGCCTACCACAATTTTCACGGTAGGGTATAATGCAGGATCAACCACGACTATGCTGAGATATTCACGAAACTTGACCCCGGGCCAGATCGAACCACGATTTCCCTTTCCGGGGGTTTTGCACATTGCACACTGAGCCGTGAAGGCTATTGCTCTGCGTTTCTCTCAGCTAGGCAGACTTTTATTTACCGTTTTGAGGACATGTGGATCTTGTTAATGTTAGTAGTGCTTCTTAGAAGTGTCATGAAGATTCTGCTTTATTTCAACACCACTTCAATTAATAAAGTTCACGATGAGCTGAGATATGTCAATTTAATGTAGACAGCAATTTTGTTTTTCGTTCTGCATAAAGACTGGTAATATGTTGTTTTTTAAAAAAAATAACGTCGATATGATGCCGATGACACCACATCGAGAGTACGGTGGGTCGTCGACTGGGATCATCGGCTGTACGGAAGACGAAGACGTCGAAACGTTATCTTAAAAAAAGTTGTATAACAACCTCATGTAAACATGAGGATGTAAACAGACCAATCCGAAGATATAATTATTCATACGCCCACAAATTACTATTATTATTGATGTTGCTTATTTTATTTTCTTTGTTTTTACACCACCACTCATCACATTTCGTGTGAATCCCTACAATACTTCCATTTGATCGGTTTCCTCGTATCCACGATCCACGAAAATCTTCAGATTCTGGATATAGATTCGGGTGCTGCCTGATTGTTTCCCGTGTTTCTTTCTGAATGTCGTTGAGTGCTGTTCGGGTCGATTCTTCCTAGACTCCTGGGAGAACCATGTTAGGGCGTCCCGTTTATTAATCACAGGCAGCCGTCAGCTTTTGTGGTCAGCATTGGAACAACGACGCCATTCTCCTCTATTATTGCCAGCATTATTGCCTTGGTTATTCCTTTTTTTATTGTTAATAATGCCACTATTGTTGCCGACACTATTATTAGTTAATATTACTTTTATTACTTGAACACATTGGCATTGCATCAATTCGTCTTGACGAGTCATGCGATTCCAAACCGATTTTTTGTCCATTTTTTTCCTCTTTTTGCAATCGCTTAAAAGCTGTAGAGTGACTTGAAAGCATGATGACGTCAGCTAGCGTCATTCCGTAGTGTACGAATCGTTTCTATCCTCTGAAAAGAAAACTGAGGTGGTGTAGTGGAGACGCAAACACGCCCGCCCATCTCTGGGTGGCCTAAAGGACGGCTGCTTGATGATCATCTGGTCGTTATGACGTTTAGAACTGACTACTGTATGTGTAGTGCACAAAATTCTCGAAAGTAACTCCTACGTCCGACTTTCTATAAGACTAAGACTTTTTCTAAGACTCATAGAAAGCGGTGAGTGTGCAAAGACTCTGTGTTCAATATGACTGAAATTTGGGTTCAACAATTTCCCTGTTTGGTTATGGAGGCGTTTTGACCGTGTAGATCGCAGTCAACTTGACCTTTCCAGGCTCTGAGGAAGGCGAAATCCGCCGAAACGTCAGCTTGTACCTAAATAAAGAAATAAAATAACACCTCGTGTTTGCTAAACAGAAGCAGAAAGAATTATTCTCGAAAGTATTCTCACGTTTTTTATTCATTGCCTATTCTTTTTTAATGGCAAACTATTTTGTAAAATGTAACCATAATGGTGCTGAGATATTTGCAAAACGCAGGACCGCTGTGGTCTGCGTTGACGACTGAACACGCTATTACCTTTTCCGGTGGCTAACGCGCTCACCACTACACCATGCGAGTCCTTCGTTTCGCCTTTGTCTCAGCCGTGTTATTGACATATGGTTGTTATATTATAATTACATATTACTATAGTTATGTTATTGATGTGTTAGTCTCCGGAAAGCTCAATAGCGTGTTCGGTGCCCACCACGGACACCAGCGGTCCCCAATGTTGAAAATATCTCAGCATCATTATGGTTATATTTCACATAATACCCTACCACCAAAAAAAATAGGCAGTAAGTAAAAAAATGATAGCATTGTGATTTATATCACAACTCCAGTTTAATTAGGTTCGTTGCCGATTTGTGCTATCCAGATCAGTTCCTCTAACGGTTGATTGCTGATGACAACTATATGTCAGTAACACGGCTAGGAGAAAGACGAGAGGAGGACTCGCACGGTGTGGCGCTGAAAGCATTAGCACCCAGGAAGGATAACAGTGTGTTCGGTCACAACCGCAGACACCAGTGGTCCGGAGTTTTCCGAATATCTCAACATCATTATAGTTATTTTCGACATAGTTGAAATATCAAAATATGTCTGTACAGCATAGCAGCGTAAACAGTTGAGAGATGAGAGCGGAGTTTTGGTAGAGTTTTGGGACTGTTATTTGACCCGCTGTTCTTTTCAACGTGCGAACGCAAACAGTGCTTGTGGGTCTCTTATGTAAAGTGCCTCTTGTGCGCCATTTTCCGTATTCGTTACTACGCTTAGATGAACATAGGGAATCATTTTTTAAAACAATAATTCATCAAGCAACCACGTTTACTTCTGCTCAGTTGCAGTATAGTTCTTCTATTTGTATGAAATTGAGTTCCCTGTAGCAATTCTAATTATAAGCATTACTATTCAGATCCTTCGCCATTATTATTATTATTATTATTATTATTATTATTATTATTATTATTATTATTAACTTACGTAACTGTCCTTTCCATTCATTATTTGTTTGCCACCCTTAGTTAACATTGTCATTAATAGCTATTCGCTATAACGCTCGCTATAATGCTATGAGCTCATTATTATTGTTACTTATTACTAAACTACTTATTGCCTTACATGGTCTAATTGAAATCACACAATCCTGTAATTTCTCTGACTCGCAGGTGAAATCAAATTAAGCACTCGGCGTCTCTGCAGTGGCGGATTCAGTAATTCTGTCAGCACGGGCATGATCATGTTAATGCAGTGAAAGTCGAAAATGACGTCCGAAGGCTTAAATGGATAGCAGAGAAGGGTAAGTCGATGGCCGGGAGCTGCACCATCCTCTTTTTGGTGTTTACACACTCACTATAATATCAAGAATTAGTCAAAAAGGAACAAATGCTGATCGATCTTCGCAATTCATTTTTCTTAAGAAGTGTGTACGTTTGCACCTCGATTAAGTCCTAAGAAAAAGATGTTTATGAAAAATTCATGAGTTTGTGAAACTGTACTCGATCTCAATGGAACGTGCGTTTCTGATTTAATCTAGCTTTGAAAGTTTGCATCGGAGAGTTGATTTAAACCGCTCGCGACGACGACGACCCTATGGTGCCCATACGTCGCCGTGCTAGTGGTTGATATGAGCACATAGGGTCGTATTCTTCTGATGGTTGCTTTGGTGCGCAAGAGTTGTTCCACCCCACTTTCCGTAATCATATTGCGGGCTATCCATAACTGCGCGATGTAGGAGATTATGGACCAGAAAAGTCATATTTTTTCACTCGATAACTTTCAAAACGCCTGTTTTTGGAAAACTTCATTGACTTGAAATTTGACTAGTAATTAACTGTTAATCCATACTGGTCTCTATGATAATACATCATTATTTTACAGATTGTTTGTAGATGTAAAAAGTACCAAAAAAAGGTTCAAAATAAGCTGCAAAACCCTTCCAAATGCTGACCGCAATGTATTTTTAAAATGGGCCGCAACAAAATATAGTAAATTGCATCATATATACCACTCACAACTTTAGAACGATACGGTCTTTTCTATAGTGGTTTCGTGCTTACAACCCTTCAAGTGCTTTAGTTATTGAAAAACTACCGTTTATTGTCAAAAAAACTAGCAAGCCCGCAAAGGATGGAGAATAGGTGTCGTCCTTTGCGACAGATCGCAAAAGGATGGCGTTATCGTGAATCAGATGATGAACGACTTAACTCTGAATACCAGGAATCGAGGTGCTACATGACCATGCAAAAGTGGAGTGGATTTAGTGACGAAGGCAAAAAAATACACAGTTGTACTCCTTTTTTTTGGTTTTTGAACCGTTTTTTTTTGGCCCTCCCAACGGTTTACCGCCTCTTCATGGCTCGAAGGTGTTGCTGGGTGTCGGGATACGATGTGAAGCGGGAGGATTTATTCACCAGCAGCGTCTGACAAGTTGAGAAGGAGTCCAGCATTTCCAGCTGGAAGCGCAGCTAAGAGTGAACCAATACCAAGATCTACCGCTGTCCTTGTACTAAACTAGTCGCATGGTGGTAAATCTCCCTCTGATCCACAATTGCGGCGACTGCCTGTGGTGGTGACGACCTGGGGAGATTTTTGGCTTGGCTGACCTCAATGGTCCAGGGAACTATAATGGGTAAACCAGCAAACTCCAAAAAATGGAGAATATGCGAAGGCCCGCACAACTAGTGAAGACGGGCCGTCCAAGTACCCAAGTATACAAGTTTTCTTTTCACATAGGTGTTGGTTAAGCAAGACGAATCAGAAGTGAATGTTAGATATCACATTGTTAGCGAAGTGGTGCTAAAGGCACTCCTTTCCACACAACTCAAGGAAAGGATTTGGAGCTGACACGGACAGTCATGGCCAGAACAGTTGCGGCCATGTAGCACGATTTAAAGAACAAGGTGGATCGAAAACGTGCTTCTTAATACTTGCTGCAAAGAAATCAGTGCAAATACATTAAAATGATATGAATTCGTTACAAAACTTTTTTTTATGAAGAAAATGGAAAAGAAATCTGCCATTCTTCTCGTAACTTTAGTGGACAGAACGTAGTGAGCAACTGTGACATGCGGCAGAAGTAAAGTGGAGATGTAAAAGGAAGAGTTTAGAGTCGCCCCAATAAATATCAGCGGATGAGCCGTTTATTGTTATACTTGAGATGTGATTACTACTAGTTCTCTTCAAGCACTTAAATGCGGTGGTTGATGGTTAGCACTTATTCAAAAGGGTAATATCTATCCAAAAAACATTACTTATCCATAATTCATTTGTGTGATTAGAGTACTGCGTTTGTTTAGTAAAAGCCAACAGTAAGGTCGTCGTAGAAGCTTTCCAGAAGGTTCCACCTTCTGCTGTCTGCCATAGTGATTTGTAAACAAAATAAAACCATCACATCTTCATAGTAAGTCGATGACGAATTCAAGTGAGATGCCGAAAAAAATTCGTCGAATTCATACCGCCGTAATCCGCTCTCTTTAAGCATATCATATCGCTCTCTTCTACAATGCTACGGCTTTTTTTTCTGATTTGGGATATTTCAGTGATGCAGTAGTTTATCCAAAGCACTGTTGTTTTATGAGGAACTTTGAGTTGTTCTAATTCTTGTTTTTTGATTCAGCATGATCAGTCTTCAGATCAATCAACATGAAGCAAAAAGTTCCATAAGGCTCTTTTGGTGCCCTATTTTCATGATTTATACTGTGTATGTGGACGGTCTTGCTAAACCATTCCTAAGATGCATTTTGTCATGCGACGCTTTCGGTTGAATGAAGTTTAAATTGAGTAGTTAAAACCGTGGTAAGGGGCGTGTAGCACAGTAGTCGGAGACGCCTGGCAACACACACGTGGAATCGAGTCCCGCGCCCATTGTCTACGAAGCCTTCCATCCATTCTGTGTCGGCAAATCGGTACCAAACTTGTCTGGGGGGGATGGCAGCACTGACTCGATACATCTGTAGGCCACCGCGAGTCATTGTAAAAGCCAGATATGCATTCAACCACCTCCAAACGATGCTTAATGAAGTACAATGCATGGAGCATCCCTCGGATTGATCAGCACCCAGAGCCTTGTCGTTCTTATTAAATTATCCTGTGTTCTAAAACTAGTTTCATCTAAAACTATAGCCTCACGAAGAAAAAAAAGTGAACAAAATATTTCCTAGACACCACGATTTCAGAATTTCACTTCAGTAGAATAACGAAAATCATTCTGGTTATATGCGTTCTGTGGATTCGACTGGTTTTTATTTCAATTCATTAAGTTCACTATGAGCTGAGACACGTCGATTTGGAGAGGAAAGCAGCTCTGTTTTCACTCCATTTGAAAACTAATCACATGGTCGTTCGTGTCTCCAAAGATTGCTATTACTATTGTACTAATATTGTATTTATTTGCTTTATTTAACACCACCCGTATTTGGTCACATTTTCACATTTCGTGCGGATCCCAGCAATTCTCTTATTTGATTGGATTCCTCGTAACCACAATTCACGAAAGTCTTCAGACTCTGCGTATAGGTTGGGTTGGTTCTTGGCCATTTTCCTTTTGTCATGGATGTCAATGAATGCCGGTTGAGTCGATTGTTCCTGGAATCCTGGGATTGCCTTGTTAGGGCGTTCTTATGTCTTCATCACAGACCTTACACAGCTCTTGTGGATAGCAAAGAAGCAACTGCGCTACTCTTCCCTATCATTGTTAACATTACTGCAGTTGTTACTGACTGCTTACTGACATTTGTACCGCTCTTGTTATTTTTTAATTAACCTCATTGCAACTTCTTGAACCTTTCGATATTTCGTCAGGCCGTCTAGAGAAGTCATATGATCGCAAACTCATTTTTTTTACTCATGTTTTCCTTTGTGATTGTTTTGCGACATGCATTCTAGTGAATCATGAAGACCAATATTGCTTATTCCTGTTCTATCTGGGAGGCTACTGCTACAGCAATCTGTGGGCGATTCGCAAAATTCTTGACACAGTTGAAATATCAGACCGCGTGTGTTCTGCATAGCAAGTTAAATAGATGAGAACGAAGTTTTGGGGGAGTTTTGTGCTCGTTACTTGATCCGTTTCCCTTTTCCAGGTATGAACGCCATTCGTGATTATGTTTCCTTTCTTCAAAGCAAAAATCTTCATGTTCTTTCCCATATTTGTCAACACGCTCAGTTGGACGTGGGATGTGATTTTTTAAGCAATAATTCATCTGGGGACCGCTTCGAAGTCATCTACGTTGCAATAGAAGTCATCTTTTTTTCCGGAATTGAGTTTCCTTCTAGTTGATTGCATTTTTTTTTCTCACTTCGCTCAACAGTTTTTTGTATCTTTGCTGGCATTTCTCAAAGCGATGACGACGCCATGGATAATGGAACTGTTTGGTAGAAATATGCCGACAAAGTGCATGCTCTTTTCATGCAAGTGGAACCACTTCATTATTTACTCTGGTGCGTCGATGAAGAAGTTAAGCACTCTAGTTTTAGCCTGTCGTTCCCTTTTTCGTAGCAACTGGAAGAGCTGTATTTTCATGGTTCCACTGCAGTCGAATAGAGTTCTTATGCAATAGTAGTACTTTCCATGACCACCATTAACATTATTATTACAACTATAATAATTGTAATTGTGACTAGTACTACTATGTACTAACAACAATTGTAATTAGGTTAGGTGGTTAATCGTGGACCAAAAGCGACCTTTGCTTCCCTGAGACGCAGGTGGATCCAGGGCATGGACCACCTGTTTCTGCTGCGCCGATTTGGCACATACTTTCTGCATTTATGGGGCGTATTCATGCACGAGTGTGTGGATGCGTTCTAGTTTATGCAGATTGTACTCTACGACTCAATTCGGCCAAAAGCCTACAATCAAGTGACAGGGAAGTATATGGGAGGCGGTTAGGAGTCGCCTGCCTCCAACAAATAAGCTCCATGTCCACTCTGGGAGACCCTGGCAAGCTACCCGTGAGTACACCCAGCCCCCCACGTTCAGAGCCCAGCAAGCTATACGTGGGTATCAAAAATGCTAAACACAGCAAAAAAAAACGGGCCTCATTTCCCCCTGACCCCGAAAGTGCCCCCCAATTTCGCAGCGTTGGGTAGGACGAGTACGGAGAGGCTGTTACAATCTAAGGGTCAATGGAAGCTGCCTGGATCACGAAGAACTATGGCGACGATCTGTACCTACAATGCACGTACGCTTGCATCCGAGTCTTCGATAGAATACTTGCTCATGCAAGCAAGAACGATAAGGTACGACGTCATCGGCCTGAGCGAGACGAGACGGTGCCACCCATTCAAAGCCGTCTATGACACCGGAGAAGAACTGTTCCTCGGAACATGCGACGGTAGAGGAGTCGGCGGCGTCGGCTTTCTCGTCAACACGAGTTTGTCCATGAACATCGATTCATTCGAACAGCTTACAACCCGAATCGGACGTTTACGACCAAGAAGATGTGGATCAATTCCGGCTTTGACAATATTCGTCGTTTACGCGCCGACATCAAACTATGACGAAGGAGAAATCGAAGCGTTCGGTATGGACTTGGAGAAGTTCTACGGAGAAGACCACACATTCTTCAAGGTCATCATTAGAGATTTCAACGCCAAGATTGGACCAAGAAGAACGTCTGGAGAGCGTCACATTCGGACCCACGGATTAGAATGGGACGAACAGCGTGAACGGCTGTCTGAGCTTGTCATGACGACTAAGACCATCCATAGTAACTTGCAATTCCAGAAACTCCACCCTCAACGCTGGACGTGGGAGTCTCCCAATGGAGAGTAGCAACGAAATAGACCATATCATAGTAAATAGAAGGTCTTGCCTAACCGATGTCGCTGTTGTTCCCAAAATTTCACACGGGATTAGACCACCATCTCCTTCGTGCAAGATTCCATTTCTCGCGCAAAGGAGAAAAAAGCCGCTAAATTTGAAAACCGGAGTCCCAGAACCACCGCTAACTGGGACTTGTTCAATTCATTAGTCAGCTGTTGGGAAGATGCCGTTGTCGATAACATCAACGAAGAATACGATCGGCTCATTCAACCTCTTCACGTTAGCGCTATGAAAGCTGAGAGTTCGAAAGTCATCAAGAGACGTTTGTCTCTAGAAACACTCGGGCTGATACGCCAGCGTGGAATCGCACGAGCTGCAGGCAACTGCGAACTAACGTCCGAACTTGCAGAACAGTGCAGACAGGCGATAAAAGAAGATCTTAAAGAGAGAAGAGCAGCAGTAATGGTCGAAGCTGCAGAGGCGCTGGGAAAAGCGTTCGCAAAGCCCACCGAAGCTTCGCCAATTATAAGACCAAAATGATTGCACTCCGGCGCCCAGACGGGACAGTTACAGCGTCCAGAAAGGCAATGGAGAAAATTATTCCCGAATACTACTCGGATCTCTTCGATAACCACGCCCACCTTCCGTCATATGAAATAAAGAAGGATGGATATGTTGTGCCACCGGTTCTCCCTTCCGAAATCCGACATGCCATTTCGTCGGTGAAAAATGGAACGGCACCAGGTCCGGACTGGATAAGATCAGAACACCTGAAGAACCTTCCGCCATTCCTCGTAAACACACTGGCTCGGCTCTTCACACATTACCTGTCTGAATGCAAGGTCGCTACTCACTGGAAGACCAGCAGGACCGTGTTATTGTTCAAGAAGGGTGACCTACACGAATATCGGCAACTATCGCCCAATCTGCTTGCTGTCTGTCGTCTACAAACTTTTTCACTCGAGTCATCCTAAACAGGATTGACAGAGCGCTGTACGAAGGACAGCCATGTGAGCAAGCAGGGCTTTCGAAAAGGAACTAGTACGGTGCACCACATCCACACGATAACAAGGCTCGTTGAGGTATCGCGAGAGTACAAATACCGTTCTGTCTCACTTTCATCGATTTACAGAAGGCTCTTAATCCAACTGAGATAGAAGCAGTCATGGAAGCCCTGGATAGTCAAGGAGTCCCGTACTCAGTACATAAAGATTCTTCGTGAGCTGTACAAAAATTTCACAACCAAGGTATCACCATTCTACGACGATATTATCATTGACGTCAAAGAGGAGTTGGGCAAGGCGATACCATCTCGCCAAAATTATTTACCGCCGCCCTCCAGGACGTCATGCCAACATTGGAATGAGATAATATGGGAGTGAAAATCGATGGTCGGCAGTTACACCATCTCCGCTTTGCTGATGACATCGTCCTTATAACACCAAACATTAGCCAAGCGGAACGTATGGTTGCCGGCTTTTGATAAAGCCTGTGGAAAAGACTGGTCTTCAACTAAATCTCACGAAAAACGATGTTCATAAAGAACGGATTGGTTTCGCATGCCCCCATTCATGCTCAACGGAACGAATATCTCCGAATGCTCCAGTTATATCTATCTAGGTCGGGAAACCAATATGATGAACGACCTCGCTCCAGGGCTGAGCAGAAGGAAACGAGCTGCTTGGGGGAGCTTTCAAGAGCATCGAGGATGTAGTGAAGAGAACAAGGAACACCCGACTCCGTGCCCACCTTTTCGGCTCAACGGTACTTCCTGCCCTAATGTATACGTCAGAAACTTGGTCGCTGCGTAGGCAGGATGAAAGGTCACTTAGCGTTATCGAACACGCAGTCGAAAAGGCGATTCTAGGAGTATCCCGTTCCACACAAGTAAGGGAAGGGATCCGAAGCTCCGATCTGCGTCGACGATCAAAAATCAAAGATGCCGTCCTGTACGCCAGACAATCGAAGACAAGGTGGGTCGGACACGTAATGCGTATGAATGACAACCGATGGACAAGAGCCGTTGGTGACTGGATTCCTCGGGATGTTAAACGTTGAAAGATATGATGCTCGACGAGTCCCCTAGAGCGAGCAGAACCCAGTGGGCTACTCTTGCACGCGACAGGGGAGAAATGGAAGGCTTACTGGCGCCCGCTCGGATCACTCGACGATCAACGGGACTACAGGTGATACACCTGATAGTTACTCGTTTACTTTTTGTTATTATTACTGTTACCATAATGTTTTACCTGCTTATTGTTATTGTTGCTTCCTACTATGGTACTGATTATCGTGTATGAAAGAACTGGAGTCTCACGACCTTGTACTTTCTTTGAAACGTGGTGGAACCACATTAAGGACTCCCCATGTCTCTGCTGTAGCAGATTCATTAATTCTTTCAGTATACGGATAATCATGTTATTACACAAAAAATCAGAAGTGACATCTGACGGCCGAAATGGATAGCAGAGGAGTGGGAGTCGATGGCGAGAAGCTACACCATCTTCCTCTTTATGTTTGCATATTACCATAATGTCAAGCTTTAGCTGAAACGAACAAATGCTGGTCGTTTTCAGCAGTTCATTCTTCTTACATTTAGGCACAGGAGTGAGTGGATTTTCACTCACATACTAGGCGACGTAATAACCAGCGTGTGTGGTTATCTACTCATTTTCTTTGTGGCCCTCTATTTCGCCACATAAAATTCCCTTTGTTCCGCTTTTTGCAGTTAACTGATAGCTTATCGAGGACAAACCTAGTGCTGAGCGTTAGCCCTGAAAACCAACCCTTTCTGTATGGCTAACAACTTGAGAGGAAAAAGGACACAAAATGCTTTCTGGATGGGCTCGTTTCTCGGGTAGCGATTCACTGCTGTTGGAGAGTAGCGGCTAGAGAGACCGTTGCCATTCAGGGGGGAACAGAGATGTCTCTTCCGCGCTTCTATGCTAATGTTCTGTACTGAGAGGCATCTTTTCGCTAGGTTAAGACGACAGATGGTTGGGAAGATTTCTACGGGTGATTTCTAGAGTAAATTTGCGGCCTAGGTGCCACCAATTCTGTAGAACAGCTAGACGTTCATATATGCATTTCTTACATATTGTGCCACATTTCTAACTTCTTGGTCGTAAGATTCGACTACAATGGTGAACTTATATAAAATATAATCGGTAGTCATAAGAATCCTTACAATGAAAATTTCTTGGGTACTGCTTTAAAATCTTCACACCCTCAAATTTCTTTACTTAGCGCTTTTGCAATCACTGGAACCTAAAACTTGTAAGTAGAATTGCTTACGATATCTAAAACAGGCTCTACAACACTCTTTACAAATAGCTTACATCCATTATAGTCAAAAAATCCCTGCAATCCTTGCGTTTCACATACAATTTACAATCTTTGCAACCTGGAGCATCTGCACCTAACACTACTTGTTACAACTATTAAGGCATTCTAGGCAAAAGTATTTGTTGCACTGGCTGTATCTAGGATTTATCCGCTTGGAACATATACCAGCAGACATTGGGTCCTGAATTCCTGTTGTGCAGGTTCGTCGCTCTCGAAAAGCAATAGTTCGTCATGAAACCCACTTACCGCTAATTCCAATATCAGCAACTTCGACCTCATCCTGCGTTTCAATTTCTGGGTGCTCAGAGAACAGCATTGCAAAAATTTCCTCAACCTCAGTGCAATCAGCGTCCTCAAGGTTAAGATACTCCTGATCATTCTTGATGAGGAGTCTATCGAAGTTCAGTTCCTTGGTCACTGGCTTTATTCAATAGTAGATTCCTTAAGAATGATCATCGCAGGATTTACTACAACATTTAGGAGGGAGTTTCTCAGGTGGTAGTGGTCCGTAAAACTTCAATCACCTCAACATGGTAGTGAACGATACAGAGGAAAAGCAAATAAGCAAAAGAGAGCGACAGAAAGAAAGTAAGCGACGGTGATGAACGGTATAACAAATTACCAAGAAAGCGGCTTCCCCTAGATACCTCTAGAACGGTATTAGGAATTTTCTTCTATTCATAGGCACTCTGGTTCCCTTGGTAGTTACCCCATCCTGCCCAATTATAGAGATGCCATCATTCGTAACTACTGTTCCGTCTTTCCTTTGTAGCCATGAGTCACACAGCAGTAGTATCAATTCACTCAGCACGGTGAGTTCTATTGTGCCGTTAAATAACTCATTCTTTCAACTTTCAGCGAGCATATCTCAGTTTTTATCCAGTTCTGTTCGTATGACGAAGGCTATTATAATCTATATATCTTTTCTAACAAAATAGAAGCTTTTCTATTCTCGCACGATAAAGTTCTGGGTTTCCGCATCCTGAGTGACCTAATCCTGATGTCGCTTTCTGGTTTTTCGAGGATTTATTTAGAGCGAATGTCAAATGAAAGCGAAAATTCAGAAGGGTTGCCTTAATAAGCGATAAGTCTGTTCCATAAGCTCGTCATGTCCCCAATTCCTCAAGTACTTTAGTTGTCGAAAAAATTATCAGCAACTATCAAAAAACTAGGATCGTCTTCTATGTGTGAATCATATGAAGTGAATTTTTGACCAGCAGTTGACTGTTATTTCCTTTATAATCACTAATTTGGACTTCATTTGCCATACTCACGGTTATATACAATAGATGTCGACAAAACTGTTGTGGAGCCGAGCGCCAAATACTGACACATCAACATCGTTTAATAGCAGACGGTTTTTTTGCCTCACATAAGAGTGCAAAATGCTTCAAAACTGTAGGAGAACATAAAGAAGAGCTTAAAGGATAAGTAGAAAGCAGGAACCACTGAAAGTACTGACAAAGAATGGAGAAAATCCGAAATTGCAGAGAGAGGATCCCAACGAAAGCGGGATTCTCTTGGTTGTGCGTTATGACAGGCCTTGAGTAGAGATGGTCTCACAAGCGAGTGCGCTGCTGCGCTGCACGCAAGCGTTTTTGACTTTTTTGGACCTTTCTCTCTTGACACAAATAGTGATTAAACTAAGCGAAAGAGTACTCACGTTAAATGGCTTGTTGTCAGCAAAATGCTGATAGAGTCTCAGCTTCACGCTGCCATATACGGCAGGATTTCAAGAACCCAGTGGATTGGAGGCGTGCGTTTTAACAATATCTACTATAAAGGATTGTTGGCAAATCCGCCCCTACTAATTTAAAAGACCATACAGTAGGTCGAAAACTTTTTATGAAGGGATTGAACAGGAAATCTGGTGCGCTTCTCGTGACCCAGGCGAAAGGAACCTAGTGAGCAACTCTGGAGAGCAGTACAAATGAATAGAGACTTAAATAGTACCGAATAGTATCGCTCTAGTATTATATCAGCGGATGGGCAGATCGTTATTAGGGTTTATACGTGATTTCTACGAAATTTCTCCAAGCACCTAGATATAGATGATAAAAGGATAAATCTCTCGGCACTGATCAATCTCCTTGGGATGTGCCATGCACTCGACTTCATTAAGTATCGTTGGAGTTGAGTGATTGCATATCCGGCCTTTACGATGACTCGTGGTAGCCCACCGATGTATCGAGCCAATGCTGCTATCTCCCAGACAAGTCTAGCACGAATTTACCGAGCTTGGAGGAATGGAAGAGTTTGGTGAGCCTCAGGCGGCGGATCGACCGCTTGTGAATTGCAAGTGGATCGAAAACGTGCGTATTAACATTTTCTGGAAAGAAATCGTTGCACATACATTAAAGTGGTCCGAATTCGTAATTTTTCATGAAGAAATTGGGAAAGAAATGTGCTACGCCTCTCGTAAGTTTAGTGTATGGGACCTAGTGAGCAACTCTGACGAGCGGCAGAAGTAAAATGGAAATGTAAATGGCACCGACGGGCGCGTTTGGCGAAGTGGTCGGAGGCGCCCTGCAACACACATATAGAATTGACTTCTACTCCTGTGACTCAGCAAGCCTTCTATCCGTCCGGGGTTGACAAATCGGTACCAGACCTGTCTCGGAGGATAGCAGCACTGGCTCGATACATTGGTAGGCCACCGCAAGCTATTGTAAAGGCTAGATATGCATCCAGTCACCTCCAAAGATGCTTAATGTAGTCGAATTCATGGCGCATCCCTCAGGATCAACGAGAGCTCTATCCTCTATTTTTTTAAATGGCGGCAATTAGAGTCGCTCTAATAAATATCAGCGGATTGACGTGTGATTACTACAAACTCTCTTTAAGTATTTAAATGTGGCAGGTGACTGTTAGAATTTATTCAAAGGGGTAATATCTATCCCAAAAAACATTACTTATTCATAAATCATTTGTGTGACTAGAGTGCTGCGTTTCTATAGTGAAAGCCAACAATAGGGCCGACGTCGTGAAGTTTTCCCGAAGGCTCCACCTTCTGCTGCCTGCCATAGCGATTTGTAAACAAAATAAAACTATCACATCTTTTTAGTAAGTCGATGATGAATTCAAGTGAGATGCCGAAAAGATTCGTCGAATTCATACCGCCATAATCCGCTCTCTTTAAGCTTATCATATCCCTCTCTTCTACAGTGCTACGGCCTTTTTCTAATTTAAGATATTTCATTTATGCAGTAATTTATTCAGAGCACTATTGTTTCATAAGGAACTTCGATAGTTGTTCCAATTCTTGTTTTTGATTCAGCATGATCAGTCTACAGATCAATCAACATGAAGCAAACGTTCCATAAGGCTCTTTTGGTGCCCTATTTTCATGATTTATACTGTTCATGTGATCGATCTTGCTAAACCATTCCTAAAATGCATTTTGTCATGCGGCGCTCTTGGTTTAATGAAGTTTAAATTGAGTAGTTAAAACCGTGGTAAGGGGCGTGTAGCACAGTAGTCGGAGACGCCTGGCAACACACACGTGGAATCGAGCCCCGCGCCCATCGTCCACGAAGCCTTCCATCCATTCTGTGTCGGCAAATCGGTACCAAACTTGTCTGGGGGGGGATGGCAGCACTGACTCGATACATCGGTAGGCCACCACGAGTCATTGTAAAGGCCAGATATGCATTCAACCACCTCCAAACTATGCTTAATGAAGTCCAGTGCACGGCGCATCCCTCACGGACTAATCAACGTCGAGAGCTTTAGAGGCTTAGTCAAAACCGATCCTGTTCTAATTCGTCCGTTCATATTAATTTTGAAGGTGTTAACGACTTTACCTAGTGCGTAACACACGTGCCGACGCCGGATTTTCGCTGATAACTGCTGATGAATCTCCGATAACTGGAGTGTATGAGGAATTGTAGAGTAGGTAGAACCATAGAAGAGATTATGGACCTCTATAAAACTTATGTAGCACTGCTATACTGCCTTAGCAGCATAATTAGTTTTTTCTGATATTTCTTGTACTTTGAACACGTTCAAAATCCCACTTTCCAAAAAAAAATGGGGAGTGAAATTTGGATTTTCCTAACTTTTAACCTGAACACGCTCTGCCCTGCTGTGAAAAAATCCCGTCTTTTCAATCGCTTGTGTTTAAAATACAAATAAAAAAATAAAAAAACTGTGAGAAGCAAGAAATGTCGTCGATGTATTACAGCAAAGAGTGCATCTTTTCACTAATTGTCCAGTGATTCTTATTATGGCAGTTGCTAGCGGAAAATAGGCCCCCGAGTTAGTTCTCGGCACCGAATAACCACTCTCTTCAAGCAGAATGCTCGAATTCGTGACAAGACGCCACGCTGGAGTTTTCGTAGTGACAGTGGGCAACACCTTTCGACACTGGGATTAAACCTTTTTATACATAAATGCAACACCAATACAACAGGAATAACGATGGAAAAATACTGGCGTAGAAATAAGGCAATGAAGTGGAATGCAAGACTCGATAGAGTCTGCCAAAAAAATGACCGTGCTAGTGGACGTTGCTACGCCCAAGCGAGTGTCGTTGGTCGTAGGGTCAAGGCTCGTGTCGCGGCGTCTATTCCCCAAGCAATGAGACGTACCCAATAGCATGCCTGGTGTGTGACTGATGGTTACGAGATGCTGTGTCTAGTGGCGTTATGGCAAAGGCCGTCTCTATCGGCTTATTGAATGTGTTTGTTAGGTAGGTAGAGAATTCACTATTTGATAGAGGAATTCTCTATACGAATTTCCTTAGGATGGGATCAAAATATTTACGTACTACGACATTTGCCAGGCAACTTGAGAAACAATAGATATGGTCCTTACTAGAGAAACATACAGTAATAGAAAGAAATAGTAACTATTCTGGGACATTTGCCATACTCTCCACCGCCACATAGGATTACTGCACTGAATTTAAACAACTGAACAACCGAATTCTGCTTAATGGTATGACAACATCGATGCTAATCATACAGTCATTTCTAGTAGGAGAGGAATGAGGAAGTTTTTTGTGAAGTGGTGACTGTATGCGAAGTGAAGAAAAAGGAGGAGAAATAGAAAGAGAGAGAGAGAGAGAGAGAGAGAGATTAGAAGGGAGAATGACTTAGGCGTACGTCATTCTCTAGCAGAGTTCTACACATCTTACGTAATGGACGAATGGGAGAATGCGAGCTTCATCCTAGTTAGCTTCTTGTCCTCTCTTCTGTTTGTTAGACTCGGATCGTTACGATTATTCGAATATTGTAACGACAGAATAAATAGGTGTTGATGATGTGTAGGAATAAAGTGAGATGCGTGCGGAAGAATACAGTAGCGTAAATGGTGAATATTATTTGTACGAGTCGATGGTATATGTTAGACAATGATTGGTAGGTAGGGGTTGCAGAGCTAGGGTTAGGATAGTCGTCATCATACGTTAGAAATTGTTGGAGTTTGTAAGTAGCAGAGCTCGTTCGCTGTTTGTTATTGACATGATTAAGAAAATGTTCATCATTAGACTCTGATGACTGAACTGAGTGAACGGTGCGAGTACGTGCTTGCGGTCGTAAGTTATAACGTTCTCTCGATCTTTTGTGTAGATCTTCTTCGTTTTTGATGTTGTGACTTGGAGCAGTATTCGACTTGTGGTTAGTATTCGGAGACTCATTTGATTGGGTGTTTCCCAGTTCTAAGGGTATAAGTAAGTTAACAGGTCTTCTGATGGTTCGTCCGTTAGGTAGCTTGACGTGTGCTTCTCGTATGGCTCCACTCTCTGATGGTTGAAGTTTTATGATACGGCCCATTCTCCAAGTATTTCGAGGTAGGACTGGTTCGTAAATTAGTACCACTGTACCTATCGTTGGAGGGATTGTAGTGTTTCTCTTTTTTTTTCAAAACTAAGTACATGTGTTTCCCGGAGGCTATTGAGGTACTGTTGGCTCCAAATGGTCCAATACTGTTCCGTTAATTTGTGACTTGATGTCACAGCCGTTATCGCCTGCTGTCTGGTGCGGAATAGAGCTAGTTCGTATGGGGGGTATATAATCTTCATCGTCTTGTTGGATACTTGTGGACTCGAATGAATACGTCAATATCATATCGCGTTAGATGAAGTCGATTGGACGCAAGATTACTAGGTCATCAGGTTTTTCTTCAATGCACGTGAGCGGTCTGTTATTTAGGCATCCCTCGATCTCCACCAAAAGAGTTGCTAATTGTGATGTTGTTGGAATCGTCTTCTGCAACACTTTGTAAAGGGAATGTTTCACTGATTTCATAAGGCGCTCGCGAAATGCCCTCCTGCAACGGAGCATGTGTTATTGTTCTCCACGTGATTACTCTGGTTGCCAATGTCTTCGTAAACAAGGTATTGGTTATGATTATTGGAGCAATAGCAGTTCGTAAGATTTGTTCCGCTAAAGTGAAGTTCAGTGCATTATCGGTAGTGATCGTGTTTGGCACACCCCTTCTAGCAAAGAATCGACGAAGTGTCAACGAAGGAGTTCGTCACCTGTCATGTTTGAACTAGTTCTAGGTGCAGCAGCCTTGTGGCTGTACACGTAAGAATAATTCCATAGCCTTTCACTACCTCTTCTGCATTTTTTCATTGACAATGGCACAAAGTAATCTATCCCAACATCTTCGAATGGTCGTAATCTTACCACTCTTCTCTCTGGTAGGTCTTGTCCATTGTTGGGTACTTATAAGGCAAGTTGTTCATTTTTTTGACATGCAATGCATCGCCTTATAGCTTTCCTTGACAGGGCGTCGGAATGTTGCGATCCAGAGTCGTTTTCTAACATTTGCCATTGTTTGACTGGTGATACAGTGAAATGGTAAATATGCGTCGTTTACTATAATTTCGGCTAATCTTGTTTTTTGCTCGTATGAGTATTGGTTGTCGTTGTTCGTTGTTCGAAGGGAATGTTTGCTTTATTCAAGCGTCCTTTGCAGCGAAAAAAATTCCATGTTGATCTTTAACGATACTAAGAGGATGAAGGAATCTTTTCGCCATCCCGGGATAGGTGTTTCTTTGGTGGTTTCGCATGATCACCCTTAGTGCCGCTTCGTATTCGACTGCTGTAATATATGATTGCGAGGATGCCAACTCGATTTCTGGAATATTGCGGCAAATTCTTTCTCGTAATTGAGGTTTCAATTTCGCTGTCACTTTATTGAGGAATCTCAAAAACATATACCACTGCGTTTTGTGCTGTTATTGGTCGATTGTGTCTTGACCAGTCCAGTAATTCCAGCTCCAGTTGGCCAAAAGTGGTCATTACGGTGGAATTGCATTTCATTTCCACATCTTGTGGTATCCTAAAGGGATTGGTTTTTTATCGGCAAATCTGATTCTCTAATGAGATTGGATCCTATCGACCAATGATGGCTCTTTAACTGGAACTTACTTATTCCTATCGTTGCGCAATCGGTAGGATTTTGGTCAGTGGGCACGTGGGCAAATTGAATGAGTTTGTGCAAAGCCTTATTTATTCGACGTATTTCCCTGACGCGGTTTTTTACTACTACTCTCACTGATTTTTCTAAATTTCGTGATCATATCCAGCTTAGTGCAATTTTAGAGTCAGACAAAATTAGTATCTCTTGAATTGATACGTGGTTTTTTTAAAGCTGTATGTATTGAGTGGGCTAGACGGACTGCCATAGTTACAGCATTTAACTCAAGCTTTGGAATAGTGGTAACGTAGCTGATTGACTGTAGTTTGGACTTTCCCATAAGGAGAAACGATTGTTTATTTGATACTAAGTAGGCGCAAGTTGCTGTACATTCCTTGTTGGCGTCTGCAAAGAGGATTAGTTTGGCTTCATGTTCGAGTTCGGCTACACACCGTGAGATGCAGATTTCAAATCTACTTAGGTTTCTGACTACCGGTGTCTCCCACGTATAATCGAGGTTCCAAAGCTTTTGAAGAAATTGTTTGCCTCGCACTGTTAGTGGTGTCAGCCATCCTACGGGATCGTAGATTGCTGCTACTTGTTCAGCCACCGAACGCCTGGTCAGCTTTATTTGTATGGATATTTGCATGAGAGAAGTAGTTTATCGTTTTCCGAATCCCATGCTATTTCCAGGACCTTTTGTTGACTGCTTAATGTCAAGTCCTTTGAGGCAATCTGCCGAACAAGTTCTTTATTGTTCGACATAAATTCTCGTAAATTCATGCCCAAATCTTTGAAAATTTGCTTTGATTGCTTAAATTTGTGCATGGCCTCTTCTAATGACGAACATGTGACAATAACGTTATCGACATATGTGTTGTTCGTAAGTTCGTGAGCCAATGCTGTACTGGACACCTAGGTGTCTAAGTGATGCTTAATTGTTCCTGCTAGTAAGAACGGTGAATAATTGAGGTCAAAAAGTTACCCAGGTGAATCTGTAGGTAACTGTTTTTTGGCTCGTAAGGTTGTGAGATGTCGCGAACCCATAGAAACCGTGTAGCATCTCTATCGTGCTCGTGGAGTCGTACTTGCAAGAACGCTTTCTCTTAAACGATTCATAATTTTGTGGTTTCCTTATGTGGAGTTACCATGGCGCGATGCGGTAGGTAGTGAATAATTATACTTTGTTGGCATATCGATTCATCGACTTCCTCAATAATGATAATGTTCTCATTTAGTTGTTGTATTATGGTTTCGTTATATTTCTGTAGCAGGGGGAGGATTTTTTCGTTAGTGTGGCGATTGTCGCCTGTAGTCCCCGAAATGCCATGCATTTGTACTCAGGGAGTGTGGTCGAATTGTTTTTCCACGGAACTTTCACATAATAACCATCCTCACGTCTCTCTAGCGTTTTCGCAAACAGTTTCCATATTTCAGCATTTTGCTGCTCTTGTTCTTTTTATTTTCGATCCCGTAAATTCGTTAATTCCTGATGATTCTAGTGTGTAAAAAATCTTCCCATGATTGTTCATAAGGCTGAGGATTGGGTGCTGTAGTCTCTGTGACAAGGAGTGTACTTTCTTGTGACTTAGTGTACCGTTTGTGGTTGGCTCCTACTACGTGATTACCCAGTTTAGAGGGAATTAACCTTAATCTCGATGGTAATGTTTTATTCGGTTCTAGGTACCATCAAGTAGAGAAAATACATCTGAACATCCGAGCAGGATTTGTGGGTGTACGCTGTTCCAGTCAGGATCGATCGACAGTTCAATATTATTATAACGGATGAACTTCTTATCCTTTTGGCTGAGACGTATACGTTTTAGCGGTTTGGTGATGGTCTCGATCCTGGTTGCTGTGATTTCATGTTGTTTCCATAGATATACCACAATTTTACTGCGGTAATTCCACAGTTCATTTTCACTTCGCTAAGAGTTCCGAATGTGTTAATGGATAATTCTACGGAATCAATATTTTGTAAATGAAGAGGTTCAGCCAATTCACAGGTGATGAATGAACGATCGGCTCCTGTATCAAGCAAGAGACGTACTGGTTCGCTTGTCTGAGTGAATGGGTTGAAGATCCACGCTTGTCCTGCCAATACTTCGACATTCGTTGCATCTTCTTTCATCGCGTGGAGTGTGACCTATCGTTCTGATAGTTCTGTTGGGATTCTACTGTATTGATTCTTGGTGGCGTAGTCTTTTTTGCTTTTTCGTGGTGTTGACAGGCCGCTTTCGTTTGTCTGTTTGGCCTACTTCTGATTGATTCTTTTGACGGTTGTTGCTCCTTACAAATAGACGTGTGATGTCCACGTTTACCGCACACTTGGCAGCACCCGCCCTTGCAAGCTGATATTTAGTGAACTTTGATCCACAGTTAACGCAAAGGCTCCGATCTTCCATAATCTGCACTTTTTTCTTCATACGTTCGCACTCTTTTGCAGTCAACTGGGAAATGTCCCATTTTCTCACAGTAGAATGATGGATAAATCCTGGCTGTAGCCATGTGGGTTTGAGGCACAAAAAGGTTGCTGTAGGGATCTATTTATAGTGCCTCTCAAATCTGATGTAATGCTGACGTTCCCTGCCCAGCTTTTGTTGTATCTTGAGCTCCTTGCTTGTATATTCATTGATAGACTTTAAAAGATCTTCGGTTTTGTATGTTTTATCCGAGTCTCGATTCCCTTGATCCAGTGCATGTCTTTGAATATCTTCCGTAAATTTCGTAAGGAGTTCATTTTGCAGGTATGTGGTGTCTACAAATTCTCCATTGTGTGCCAACTGGCTGATTACGGAGAACAAATTCTCGCACAATGTCTACTGATCTTCAAGGCGGTCGCTGTTCGCTTTGGTCGTCTGTGCTCTGTTGAGTAGTTCGTCAACGACATCTTGTTTGTTACCGTACTTGTGCTTTAGATGGGTGTTAACCATATGGTAGGATTCTCGAGTTATTCAGTATTGGTTATCGAAAGCTTTCGATTTCCCTTCAAGAGAATCGAATAGATAGTTCATTTACAGGAAGTCGTCTATTCTTTGTGAGCGCACTGAGTGGTTGAACGCTTCCAAAAATGTGCCCCACTCCCATAGTTTTCAGCCGAATTTTGGAATAGGGATATCTGGCAAGTTTACTGCTGGAGGACTGAAATTTGTGCTACTCGAAACGCTGTTTTTTGCATCTTCTAAAGTTTTCTTTAGTTTGAAGAACTTGAAGAGATAACGTGTCGCTCTATCAAGTAGCTTAAGTGTTTTTTAGGTGTTTGCATTAATTCTCTCACGTGCATCCACTATTGATGAGATGTTAGGATCAAAATGATCCGCTTGTTCATTGTATTTATCCAGTGCCGTCTAGACGTTTTCCATTTCTAATTGGATGGCGAGTGTTGCATCCGTGATCCTTTTCCTTAGCGTGTTGACGTAGGAAATGCAGTCGACTTCATCATAGGGAATATCTACTTGGGACGATGCTAGGTCTTCACTATCGTCAAGATTACTTAGGAGACGGTTAGCAGCCCTTGTTAAAGCACTTTGACGTGAGGACATTGAGGAAGTCATTATTTGGGGATTGTAAACGCACTGGTTTCCCAGTTTGAGACTATTGTCCTGCGACTTCGTAAGAGTAGTTTGGTCGTTGCAGCAGACTATTGATTTGGCCAACGCGCCAGACTCTATTGATTTGACCACACCAGAATTTCGCAGTTGCTAGCGGAAAATAGGCCTTCGAGTTAGTTCTCGGCACCAAATAACCACTAGCTTTAAGCAGAATGCTCGACTTCGTGGCAAGACGCCACGCTGGAGTTTTCGTAGTGACAGTGGGCAACACCTTTCGACACTGGGATTAAACCTTTTTATACATAAATGCAACACCAATACAACAGGAATAACGATGGAAAAAATACTGGCGTAGAAATAAGGCAATGAAGTGGAATGCAAGACTCGATAGAGTCTGCCAAAAAATGACCGTGCTAGTGGACGTTGCTACGCCCAAGCGAGTGTCGTTGGTCGTAGGGTCAAGGCTCGTGTCGCGGCGTCTATTCCCCAAGCAATGAGACGTACCCAATAGCATGCCTGGTGTGTGACTGATGGTTACGAGATGCTGTGTCTAGTGGCGTTATGGCAAAGGCCGTCTCTATCGGCTTATTGAATGTGTTTGTTAGGTAGGTAGAGAATTCACTATTTGATAGAGGAATTCTCTATACGAATTTCCTTAGGATGGGATCAAAATATTTACGTACTACGACATTTGCTAGGCAACTTGAGAAACAGTAGGTATGATCTTACTAGAGAAACATACAGTAATAGAAAGAAATAGTAACTATTCTGAGGATAGTTGCTATACTTATCACAATAAGAAATTTCGTTGTGAGTTAGAGTATGTTTGTTCACAGTTGTGAGGTGCAACTTTAACTAGACTCGCATGCACCGAAATCAGTGCATATCGGTCATTACGTGTGAACAATCATTGCAGATGTCATGTTATTTTTGGATCTTCTAGTCTACTCAGTGTTCATTTTTAAAAGAGCTTCTGGACGTTTTGACTGTTCTTTAGAAACCGATGATCTATTGTCCGAAAAGAAAGACGAACTTGGTTGGATTGAACTTTTCAAGATTTAACGTTTCTATTAGCCTGTGAGTCATAAAAAGCGCCTAGTGGCGGTAGACTTAATTCGAATGAGCCCTCAGTATGAACATCCTTGTTATGCCATCCCTTTTTTCTGCCATAAGGATGGATGGAAACTCTGGATATGTGGCTTAATTTGCCTATTGTGAAAATTCCACGCACTGTAGCAATTAGGGAATGGCATGTGAGAAGCTCATGGAGCCAAGTCAATGAAGAATTATAAAGCAGTTACCGAAATATTCGGAGTAAGACTTTAGGAAAGGTTTAAAATGATGACAACAATGAGTCTTGGTGGTTTGTGCCCAGATGAGCTAAAGATACAAGCAAGAAAAGTCGGAGAATAAGTAAATTACTTTGGAATTCGCGACATGCAGAGATTTAGTGAGAAGAAAACTCTAATAAATACCACATATTCTTTAAAACCATAAAAACCGTCTGAATGCAGCAATTAGAAGCTGTGCTCAGCTCAAAAGCAACTATCCCCATGGAGTATGAACTTAGTGAACAGTGAAGCCACATAATCATTTCTAATCATGTATTTTCAAAGGTATGCCCATGCCATTGAATTGAATCATCTAACCACATTTATTTGATACTTGAACGACGCGTTCTCACTAGTTGTGCGGGCCCAGCATAATCACCATTTTTCGGAGATTTGCTGGTTAAGCCATTGTAGTTTCCTGGATTCTCGAGGACAGCATGGCCAAAGTCTGCCCCAGGTCGTCACCACGACAGGCAGTCGCAGCCCTTGTGGATCAGAGGGAGATTTGCCACCATGCGACTTTGATACCAAGACGGTGGTGGATCCTGGTATTGGTTTACTCTTACCTAGGCTTCCTGATGGAAACGCCGGACTCCTTCTCAGGTTGGGACTCCCTGTCGTGAGGACGAATCTCCCCCTCTTTACATCACAGTCCGACACCCAGGAACACCTCCCAGCCACGATAAGGCGGTAAACCGTTGAGAGCCTAATTCTACCTATCTAATCACATTTACTGAACAAAAAACACTCAAGAAGTATTAAATCAAAGTCGTACAGCAGGTGAAACTTGAAATTGTTCGCCACCAAGCACTTTGCCCCCCAGACGTGTCAAAAAGCTTTCTGTTGACAAAATCGAGAAGAAATATAGCAGAAATGTAACTAGTTACCACCACTAAGTGTGATTACAGGAGAGTAGGTAGCGCTGTGCGATCCCATTTATCGCACGGACTGTTCTACCCACCTAAGCCATAGCTCGACCCTGCTCCAAGCCCAGTAAGGCCTCTGGGCTTCTGGAATTGGTGTCGGATTCATCTAAGACAAGCCCACTCTCTTTATTACATCTGGAAATACCCGACTACGACCATGAAAACCCCCAATCTCTCTATCAAATCTGGAAATACCCGGGTACGACCATCAAAGGTTTCCAGTAAGGACGGATCCGATCAGCACTAAACGACATTTGTAACGAAAAAAAAAGTTGGAAGATCTTAGAAGACCGTGGATACCAGGAAACAAATCAACTGAGTTATGTTCTGAGATCTGCTCACAGTGATGCATTTGAGGTCAGGTCTGGTATTAATTAGTAAGTTGTTGCCTTGTTTTTGGAATGGGGGTAGCCTTGGTGTCGAAACAGGTTTGCAAAATGCAAAATGTATCACATATTGGACTCCAAATTAAGATTTAGACCTTGTTAACAATTTTCGTAAAATTGGTCAACACCTGTCTACTTCTGCAGGACAATAGATCTTATTCCAGTTCACATATTCGTTGAATGTGGCGATTTGTAAACGTTCCCTCCAGCTCAAAATTTAGGAATGAGAATTTCCCGTAGAGTAAAATATCAGCATAAAGTACTTTATGCACAGGTTTTTATCGCTGTTTACTTTAGAGGATGAGGAGAACAGATCGAAATATTAAGATTTCGATTAAAGCCTTTGCAATGGAACACCAAAGGAGCTAATACCGAATGTTTGATGAGAAGATCGCAGCAAGTCCACTGAGTTCAACTTCTTGGACGAGGGTTCATTCTAGCCCTCTCAGTAAAAATTGACTTCTTTTGTAATGACATTCGAACTTATCCAGTAAAAATTGTCTTCTTTCCAACAAGAATTGTAATAACAACCTCGTGTGCTCTAATCAAGAAAATGAAGAGTTATGTTCCCTTTTTCATGGAAAAGAGCTTCTGGGTACATTTGTCCATTTCATAGAGTTGATTCTTCTTCGCATTTTTCTTCTGATCAATGTCCTTAGAAATTTGCATTCCTACTTTACTAAACGAGCAAATGTGGTGTTGTAGGTTCGCTTCCTATTCTTTCATACATCTGTTTAGGTTCAGAACGCGTCACCGGTGAGACAAGAACGATGCTTTTGGTGAAAGTTGGAGAATACAACTTTTTCGTTCTTATCATAAAGCCGACACCAGAAATGCTCTCGTCGAACGCAGTTTTCTGGATCTTGTACGTCGTTGAGTTCTGCGCTCTTTTATTTGCGTTCTGCACTGTTCCAAAGCTTGTACGGGCTCTTGAAAGAACGCCACTCTATCATAAGAATCTAGTCCGAATCACACAGGTGAGTGGAGCGCTTTTGGCAAAATCTTCTACTTCAGTTTATTCTTTCTTAAAAATATACTTGTATGTGAATTTTCTGTGAAAAAAGGAGCTGGAGTAATTTGCCCTATAGGATAATTTTATAGGTGGCGAAAGATAAGCGTAGAGGATTGTTTCTATACCTTTGTTCATTAAACCTAATACATTATCTACTACATAACACAAAAAATCGGTAACCCCTTCCTCCGAGGCGCTTATGGCTGGCCGAGCATGTATGTCTCTTCGTGTGTGATTACGGTTAAGAATTTCGTTTACTGAAATAGAAGTACACTATGTGGTTGGAAAAGTCAAACTGAGAGCAATCCACGCAAACTATCACAACCTCAGCAGACAAAACAATACATAGATGGTTAGTCGCACAGTGAACCACTTTTTTAAACACTTAACGTTCTTACGCTTCCATGTGAATTCTGTGCGGTTGGTCTTCACGCGACATACTCAGTGCAAGACTCATAGAAAGCGGAACTGAGGAAGACGAAATCTGCTGAAACGTCAGCTTGCTCCTGAATAAAGAATAAAATAACATCTCGCGTTTGCTCAACAAGAATATGAAGGATTACTTAACGTTCTATTGTTCTCAGGCCTTCTGGTTTGTACTGGAAACCGGCCGCATGAAATCTTACATAGTGAGAAAATGTGCGTGGCTCAGACTAAAAGATCGATCTGAGATATAGCGCGAGATCACACATGGTCATAAGGCATTTGTTGTGCCCATTTTTGGATTTCTAGGGTTTGTCCAAAACGCGTCAAGTCTTTCTCAAGCCGAAGTTTCAGATTCCTGTGCAACGATTCAAACTTCTGTTTCGAAATCTTCGTTATTTCTACGGGTCCTATGCGCTCCTAGTGGAGTGTTTTCTTCACCTCTACGCTGCCGTCTAGCCATCCGTTTCGCCTACATATTCGTCCACACATGCTTTACAAGAGATAAGGAACACCGTAGCTGAGCTCATGTAGTCACTGTCTCTTCCGTTAGAGCAAATTGCACGTTCCGCAAAGACGGTCATGCAAACGGTTGCGAAATAGCTGGCGTCTTAGAGTGCCCGATGTTATTCCAATCACCGCTATCGACATTTCTAAACCGACCATTTTTGACGTTTTTTTGGCTGTGTTTATTTCGTTTGAAATAAGAGGCAAGCCCAACGGGACCCTGTATTCACCAGGCTTATCGTTTCGGTGCTTGCTTTTCCCTTTAAAGTTCTCCTGAATAGCTACAGTTTCGTAATTATTGGAAATAGCTATCTTTCGATCCAAGTCCAGAGATTCTTCTTTCTGCTTAATTCCTGCACACCCGCTAGCGGCTGCACCAAACCTCACAACTGTCTTGTTAGTCTGTGAAGAGTGAAAGGAGAGGTCATGAACCAGTGTTTTTTGTTAGTTGGCTTTCGGTACCGTTTGGTGATGTAGCCGCTTTCGGACGGATTGATGTGAACGTCCAGAAACGGAAGAATGCCTTTCTTCGGTTCCTTTCAGGTGAAATTAGGTACTCTGACTGTTGGTTTGGCATTTGAAAACACTACACTTGTCCATGCGCTCCAAGGCTGAACACTTGACAGAACTGTCGTCGATGTACCTACAGTGGAGATTTTGAACTTTAGACATGAACGCGACGGCAAAGGTTGGTTGGTGATAGTCGCTGTCCCATAGCCAACCTACTCTATGCGTAATATTTTCCCGGATCGTCCGAAGACTGAGCAGTTTAGGCACTTTTTAAAAGGGCCCTCAACTGCTGGATCTTGAAGCCATATATGTTTATTACTCCTTCATGTTGCAAAAAGTAGTTCGATTATGGCTTGCATTGCGTAGTCGTTGTACACGTTAGCACAAGGGGCAGTAACGTCGAAGGACTCCATCACGTGCATGCTGTGAGGACATGATTTACATAAACGATCCAGAAACATTTACTTAGTCGCTACTTTATGTTTTTCGTCCTTATGTAGGAGCAATCTCGCCCTCTGTAATCCATGCGGAAACGCTTTAGTACTGCTATCCCAGGATTCCAGGAACTATCAACTCGAGCAACATTCATCGAAATTCGTGAAGAAGACGAATAATTCTCAAGGAGCAGCCGAATCCACACTCAAAAAACTCCGAAGACATCTGTGATAGGTGTATGCGAGGAAGCGAATCGAATGCATGAAGTGATGGGATGCGCGCAGTATGATACATTTGATGTCGGGTCATGAAAAAAAGAATAATAAGAGGTACATGACCGGAAATCTCACACTGTATCGTGTACCACGAGATACACCCATTATTCACTTAGAATGGTACGCTATTGGCTTTTTTTGAAGTTCAGCCAGAAGTCAGAAGGAGCTCAAAAAATAACTCCCTATTACCACAAGGTTATTGAATTTGATCCTTTTATACCTAAGTCACCGGTTTCACAAATGGTGCGAGTCCGATTTCCACTTGGTTGCTACTTCACTGGTTCGGAAGGTGTTTATTTTGCTATTTTCTTGTGATAACTGTGCCAGTCTTTCTGCGTGCTTATCTCGGATATTTGATTGGTGCAAAATTAATGGCGCACTTTATCGTTGTGGATTTCGGAAATGCATTTAGCCATAAGAGCGTATTGCTTACATAACTGTTGAGCGCTATTTCAAAATTTAGTTTTTGCTTGACTACTTCTCATGTGACACTTATTCCAGTCACTGGATGGACAAAGTGCATCAAAAATTGTCATATTTATTCAGCATTCGTCAAGGGAAAAAAATTATTGTTATAATTGGTGAGAAGTGTGGACCTCATTTTTCACAATCAACACCGCAGAAATCGAATCGTGCTGCGAAGCTCTTTCTTAACGACGATATTGGCCAGATCCCTCTCCAACCGTTTACCCCATCTTCATGCATCTTCAAAATTACATTTAAGGAGTACCTTCAGTAATCAGATGTTCCTCAATTTTTTTTCAAAAGATTCGTCGATTTCTGGACTTCTCCGCATGAAGACAAATAAAACCACAATTCCGTCGAGGTATTTGCAGAACTCCCTACCACTGGTGTCCGCGGTGGAGATCAAACCCGCTGTCATACTTTCCGGGGCTAGCGTGTTCGCCACCAAACCATGCCGGTTCCTCTCTTCGCTTTTTCTCTAAGCTGTGTTTTAACCTATAGGTGTTATCATCAATCGCGCGTCAACGGGGTTGATCTGGGGAGTACAAATAGGCATTGAACCCAGCTAAGTTCAAGCCGTAGTATAAATCACAATGTAGTCATTTCAATCCCGTTCGCGAGTGACTGTTGATAGCACCTATAGGTTAAAACACAAATGAGAGAAAGGTGACGAAGGATCCGCACATGGTGTAATTGTGACCACGTTAGCCCCTAGAAAGGGCAATATAGCGGGTTCGATCACCCACCGCAAGCACCTGCAGTATGGAATTTCGCAAATTTCTCAGCATCATTGTAGTCATATTTCACATCATACCCTGCCATGGAAAAAGAATAGGCAGTAAATAAAAAGTGACTACAAGGAATAAACTCGAATTTTGCTACCGAGATTAATAGAGTTGCCATTGAGCCAATTTGTAGCATTTCAAACTTCCCGTTGAAAATCCAACCTAACTTCTGCGTAAATTTAGTAGTTGCCGACATTTATTAATCGAGGAATAGTTTGTAACCCTGCTCTTCGGTTTATGTAAGACTTTGCTCATCTCTACCTGAACTTTGCTCTTAGGTTCGCTTTCGGATAGAGAGACCGATGTCAGTCTGAGTATAGATAACCGTGCGAAAGAATAAACCCATGGTGTATGAATAGACACCCAAAAACACAAACCGCTTGGGAACAATTTGTCACTCTAGACGTTCTCGAAACGGAGTATTAAACAACTCAACTGTTCAATGTTGTTTTTGTAATGTGATTTGACACTATTTGCAGGCTTATTTCTTGTTTTCCTATGCGGGTTTTTTCTCTCGCGTCATAATCATTCTCTTTCAAGCCAATATTTTGGATATTAAAGGTTTGTTTCGTTCTATGGGACATACGCTCATGTCCACATAGTTGACCTCCATAAGAGTTGACGTCATTTTTTTATTCCGATGCCCAGCGGTCACTTCCAAAATATGGAAACCATTAAAATGTGAGATTGCTTCTAAAAACAAAGGACACGACATCTTCGCAGGCTGTTGTTGCTCCTTGTGAATCAAAAAGAAGTTTGCCACGATAGGAATGAGTTGTATTCAAGGCAGTGACAATTTTGCTGTAGTTTATTTTTTAACTGGGTTTATGAATGGGAACACCAAACCTATTTTTTGCTTAGGTGACTCTGAGAAACAGAGTGTTTCTTACATCGCTGTAGAGCACCAAACAACACCTTTAACCACGGTACACCAGTGAATCATCGCGTAAAGAATGACTTTATGGATGAATTAAACAATACAGCTTGGTACTTAAAGATAAGTAATGGTTGCTAGAACTGTGAAGCTAACAGTGTTTGGAGGCGAGGTGGGCCAAGTTTCGAAAATCCGGTGTTTTTATTTATTTTTCTTCCTTCTGATTGAACAGCGGAACCCTTATTAATCTTAATAGGATGCTTAATTTAAGTCAAAAAGGAATAGCAACAATCGCAAACAAGTGATGCTTTGGTCGAGCACAGCATACACCTTTTGCTGTTCTAGAATTTTCTATAGTTATTATCGTTAATTATTCTCATTGCATTAGCTAACGTTTGCAATAGCTTCGTAGCCATTATCAGTGCCTTTGCTCTTGAAGACAAATGTATTCGAATGCTCTCGATAGCGAAAGTGAATAATTTTTTGCCTTAAAGAGTGTTTTTTCATAGGTTTAGTATTATTTGAAAGAAAGAGTCAATGGCATAAGGTTCAAAGAGTTGGCTTCATTTATACCTTTGTTTGCATCCATAATGGTGATTAGTTGACGCTCTTGAGGTGACTGGTATCCCATTGGTTGCTGCTAAGCGGCCCACTAAGGAGCACATATTAAAAGCGCACTATTAAGTCTTGAGACTAGCAGAGCTGTCTGTGACCAAACCCCACTTGGGCATTGATATGCGTTTTCATTGTCATTTCCTAGGAGGCTTTCATTAACGGTATTATTTCAGCAAATCCCGTTCATGCTGGGCTTCTTGTTGGGGCCGCCACTATCCGATTGTCTTTTACGAATTTCCTTGGATCATTTCTACCTTGCGTCGTAGTAGAACGTTTGTTTGCCTCCAGATACATTGTAGACTATGAGAAAGTTTCTCGATCATGGATTTCTACCACGATTTTAGTATTCACGATAACGTTATCAATATTCTACTCCATAACCATTGTTATGGGTAAGTTTCAATGCAGAATTTTGTTAAAAACTCATACAAACGACTAAAACCATCTTATTTCAGGTTTCTATCGTATTAATACCATTATTTTGGCAACATTCATCACCCATATCGTTTACGTGTTTCTCTATATTTATTTGTTTCGTAGAGATTTTTCGAAATTACGTGCTATCGATCGAGGAGTTTGTCGGAGAAGAATTGCCTATACTTTAAGCATCAAATATCAGCTTACCGAGAACCTCAGAGTGTTGAAGGTAAATTGTATTATCACCAGTTGACCAATTCGATAAAAAAAACGACAGCGTGCTCAAACATATCCTCTCTCCAGTTCTCGTAAAAAAATCGTATTTGCTGCGATTTAATTTCTCCTACATTGGCAAAATCTTGTGACACTATTATTCTTAACATTGTTATTATTTTAACTTGTTGTTTACTGCCTACTCTTTTTAACGGCAGGGCATATATTGCGAAATATAACTTTAATGATGCTGAGATATTTGCATAAGTTAAAATTGTGATTATAACTGCAGCCTCAGCTTAACTGGGTTCGTTGCCGATTTGGGCTCCCCAGATCAATCCCGTTGACGGGTGATTGCTGATGGCAAAAGATCAATAGAACTAGCTAAGAGACAGGCGAAACGAAGGACCCGCATGGTGTGGTGTTGAGCGCGCTACTCCCCGGAAAGGACAATAGCGCGTTCGTTCCCCACCGTAGACACCTGCGGTCCGGAGTTTTGCAAATATCTCAGCATCATTAAAGTTACATTGTTATTATTATTTACTACTATTGCTGCTTACTGTTATTACTACTAAGTACTATAAACTTTCATCGTTATTAGCCAGTATTATTACCACTTAATATGACTACTTTTCTCACTGAGACATCCAGCCACTCAGTCATGAGGCTTTGTGGCGGTGACCACGAATGGGAGATTGATCGCAGGCTAAAAGCGATCCTCTCCTTCCCTAATTGGACCTAAGTGGATCCAGGAGATGGACCAGCTGTTTCTGCCGCGCCTTTCTGAGACATAACACATTTGACAGATTCTGTTTTATGCGAACATGTTCATACATGTCTGGATTGTTGTGTTCTCGTTTATGCCCGTTGTATTCCACATGTCAATTTCGGCAAAAACCTAAAAAGCAAGTAAATGAGGAGTCCATAATGAAAGATGGTAAAGAGTCGCCTCTAATAGATGAGTTTTGCGTCTACTCTGGGAGATAATGGCGAGCTATCTGTGGCTACATCTAACCCGATCTCAAAAAGCTCGACACGCCACGCCTAGGTGAAAATGAGGTTCTTGATACTTGATACTTGAACAACTCGTCCTCATTAGTTGTGCGGGCCCCAGCACAATCATCACTTTTCGGAGACTTGCTGGTTAAGCCACTGTGGTTCCCTGGAATCCCGAGGACAGTCTGGCCAAAGTCTGCCCCAGGTCGTCACCACGACAGGCAGTCGCGGCCCTTGTGGATCAGATGAAGATTTGCCACCATGCCACTTTGATACCAGGACGGTGGTGGACCCTGCTATTAGTTTAGTCTTAGCTAGGCTTCTTGATGGAAACGCAGGACTCCCCACACTTTGCATCGCAGTCCGACACCCAGGAACACCTCCCAGTCACGATAAGGCGATAAACCGTTGGGAGAAAAAAATGAGGCAAATACGGTAAAATACGTGGCTCTCATTACCCGACGACTAAACGGTTTGCATACGGCGGCATTAGGTAGAGCGAGTAGGAAGAGGCTGCTAAAATCTCGGGGTCGCTCTAGACTGCCTAAATCGCAAGGGACTAAGGTCACGATCTCAACTTGCAATGCATCTTCCCTCGCATCCGAGTTTTCCGTTGTGCATCTTGGAGACAATTCAGGCTGAAAGGATGAGGGACCGCGTCATCAGAGTAGCCACCCATTCAAGGCCGTCCATGACACCGAAGAAGAGCTGTTTCTGGAAATATGCGATCATTGAGAAGTCGGCGGCGTCGGCGTTCTCGTCAACGCCACTTTATCCATGAACGTTGATTCATTCCAACAAGATACTTGGATGGCTCTTCCTCAGTGGCTGTGCGGGCCGCAGCAAAATTTCCGTCGTTTCTCGTAATTTTGCTGGTTTATCTATTGTGGTTCTCTAGATTCTCCAGGTTAGCCCAGGTAAAGTCTGCGCCAGGTCATCACCACCACAGGCAGTTGCCGCCCTCGAGGATCACAGGAGATTTGCCACCATGCGCCTAGCTTGATGCCAAAAAAAGGTGGTGGATCGTGGTATTGGCTTAGTTATAGCTGGACTTCCTGATGGAAATGCCGAACTACTTCTCAGCTTGGGGACACCGCCGTGGGGATGAATGCCCCGGTGTACGTCGCATTCAGACACCCAGTGTCGTAGTTGCAAGTGAAAATTAGGTTTTCGAGTCAGTTCTCGGCACGATGATCACTAGCTTTGAGTAGGATGCTCAATTTCGTAGATGTTGCCACGTTGGACTTTTTGTAGTTGTCGCAGAGCAGTATCTCAAACTTGGGTAATTGAAGGGTTTATAACAATAATAATAATTCAAGGATAACGAAATATAAACATCGGTACAGTACAGGCTGCAATATAGTATCATGATCCATAAGTGAGGGTAAGGCGGGTTAGTATCTTTGGTATAGGCTAGTGAAACAGTGAAATGTGCATTTAGAATACATCAATAGTGTCACAAGATTTAGGCACATTGAGAGATTTATATAAGGCCGTAATAACTGACCCACAAACAACAATACTGTAGGGTTACACACTATATGTAGGCTTGTGATTTCGTTCTGATGAGGTTAAGACCTTAAGAGCGACATGCAAGCTTGTTATGACATTTCGATAAGGTTATGTGTTAACTTGTAAGTACATTGTGATTAGGGTAACGTATTAAAGAATACATGCAAGCGTATGAGTATACTGCGATTAGGTTAACATGAACACAAAATAGAGTTAGCGTGTTTAGAGGTACATGACAGCAAAGTTAATATACAACAGTGACCACGTACCATAAGAGTTAACACCTTGGATTAACTACATGGTGCATCACACATGATGAACAGGGGACAAATACGATATTGACTCACGGGGCTATTTAAATGTCTTCTGGAGGAGGTGGTGCTGTGGCACACGCCCAGAACTTTTACCGAAAGCATTCGTCGACTTCCGCATCCAGCTCCCTCGTGATCAGATCAGATAACTGAGGACAATTTCCCAGACAACTTCATGTCCTTTGTGTTATCGTACTCGTGATGGTTTGAAACAGAAACAACAAACAAAAAGTTCCGATTGCATAAAAACAGTTTGGATAACAAAAGATGTTTACGACAACCATTTCTCTCAATGAAGTGAAAACATTTACATGCTGCAAGATCGCAAAGCGATATGGGGGGACCACGAATGTGGTTACCACAGACCTACGATAAGATGAATGAATAGTAACTATTCTGGCAATAGTTGTTATACCCAGGAACACCTCTCAGCCACTGTGATGCAGTAAACGGTTGGGAGGTGATATTATCAAGTGGTATTTGTTGTTATCTAAATTTATTACTACTTATTGTATTGCTTCATCACCAAAGTTGAACGTTCGTTTTTTATGTAACTACTACGCGAGGATTATTTCCGCCCGTGCAGAATCAGCCTCAAACTTGGATAATTTAACATTTATTTACATAATGCCAACATTGACACAACGGTAGTAATGTCCCGTGATTAATATTGTACAGTTATGTGAGGCTACAAACAATTACGGTATACTTGTTCACTGAGTGCATGAAGTGATGTCATTAGCGAATAGGAGATATAATATATTTGCTATTTAATTAAGGGAATAGATGGTTATGGCTACGTAATAGGGGGACATGTTTACTGAGTAGGGAAGATGAGTCTAGTACAATTACTATTCAAGCAAGATGACACAGCAACTCTTTCTATAGAGAAAGGAAACAATATGAAGTTGAAGCAATAATATTGCAAGGACTTAATTAAGGGGTTCGAAAATTGGGCAGAGTGACAACGACGTTCCGGCGGATTGGTGTGGGAGGCTGTTCTTTTATAATGGTAAAGAAGGGGTGAAGACGATATAGGCTAACATTTTATCCGACCTAACCAATATTTGTTGTGCCATTGGTGCCCCCCAATGGGAAGGGGCGGAGTTGTCTTAGTCAATTCTGGTTATGCCATTGGAGCCACTCCTGGTTATGTCTTTGGGACCTCCAATGGAAAGGGGAGGAGTTGGCTGAGCCGATTCCGGCTATGCCATTGGGGACCATCATGTACCATAGTTATACCATTTGGACCACAGTTATGGTGCTGCCAGAACAGTCTTCTGTTGCGTCGCTTCGCCAGAAAGAGCTTTATTGTTAATTACTCAGAATTATAAAAAAATATTTGCCGGGTAGTTAGAGAGTTCTCTATCTGATAGATAGATTCTCAATAGTTATCATTATCATTATTCCAATCACTATTGCCGTCATTACTTAGTAATCAATTAACTAACACTACTATCATTAATGTTTCCAGTACTATTAACTTTTCTTAAAGGGATAACCTTTTTAAGGGAGAGTTTTGGCAATTATTGTCCGATATTAACCTGTATGTTTAAAAGTAGCACATATCACCTCAGAATAAACCTTATTAATGGAAACAAAGATCATTTAAATCTACAAATTTTTGCCAATGATGAACAAATTTCTCCTTATCAGTTACGAAAAATTCTGGACTTTCTGGAGGCGATGAAGTCGGTAAAGGTAGCTTCGCCCTTGACTTGATTTCCCAATCATTTCTCATACAAGAAATTTTTGAGACACTTGAAGTTGTGGCATTCGGTTTGCAAAACGTTGGGCAAGTGTGGAGGACGAGGCAGAATTTTAGCGCCCAGTTTGCTCAACTATTGCAGCGTCGGCAGTGCGACGTGTGGCCGGGCGTTTTTGGATCAGAAGGGTTGGTCCAATTTTGTTGAGCAACGTGCTCGCCGCCATAATCGTTTCATCACGATTTATGAAGCTATGATGGACCAAGGATTAAGCCAGCTGTAGACTAAAATACGGTCAGCATGACTTTTTTGGTGCAATTTCGGTGAGAAATGCAATGCTGTGAGATTTGCTAAATAGGTTCGTCGCAGTCCAACCACTAAGGCAGTTTTTTACATGATGTCGTAGAGGATCCATTTCTGGTTATAAGGCACGACAGTAGTGTCGATAAACTGGTTGTTCTAGTTGCACAGAAGAAGCGCTAACGATGATTTAAAACGGCAATTTATTTGAATGCCGTTAAATTCGTGTAGCATTAATCTGTCGGCGTTCTTTGCCTTCCAACTCTTTCAGATGCTCCGAAAGATGCTTCCATTGAGTTTTTCTCCAAATTCTCCAGCAGTGACTCCTTCATCTTTGAACATTTGCGTTCACCAATGATTTCAATTCATCACAGTCAGTAGCAGAAGGATGTCTACAGTCTTCCTCATCTTCAAAAAATTGTCTGGGACAAAATATTCAGTATCAACGTTGCACTGTGAAAAAGAAGAAGATTCGACTCGATACGAAGACGAAGATGCATCACATCAAGAAGATGACTAATGACTGTCGACTTAGATCATCGGCCCTGAGGAAGACGAAGACGTCGAATCGTTTGCTTAATAATGTTTCTTATCAATCTCATCTTAGCTCAATAATCAAGAGCATGGGCCTGGAACAAGCTGAATCCAAGGAATAATACTGGCGTTAATTGCTGTTTTTTGCACCGCAAAGCTGTCCGAGGGGCTCTCTTCATTAGGCTCACCAAAAGATCGTTTTTTATCGCTTGAAAGACACTGGGGTGTGGTTATGAAGAACCATTGCAGCTAGGCAGACAAAATTTCTTGTTGTTCGCTTAATGTTGTTGAATATTATAAAATTTGGTGCAGGTGGTTTTCAACAGCATTCGTAAAGTAGCCTGATATTCACAAACACAACATATTCTCCTAATATTTATGTTCGGAAGCTACCGCAATCCCCATTTTATACGTTCAAATATTTTAAGTGATCACCTTCAAGCATCGTCATCTCAAGTAAGCGTGGAACAGTATTGATCACAACTCAATCCTGTCTGCGTATTCACTCGGACTACAAAACATCTCTTAGAGCAGAAAGACTGTACTAAGAGAGGATGTGTTCTATGTCTTGATGACTTTTTTTGCTCTTTTAAACCTCCCTTCAAGAATTATCTTCCTCTGATTTGCTTGAGTCGTAGATCATCCCAATTTGGTCCTAACTATATTTAGCGAAAGTTAGGTTGAGGTTCTTGTGCTTGGGTGTGCAATGTATAAGGGAGAGAATCGTTTCTCGTATATTACCGTCTTGTGAAAGATCATTTGCAAACATGAACGTCGAATTAACTATTGAATACAATGAGCAAGTTTCCCACTTTGCCTCAAGGCTGTGAAGTTTTCGATCATCTCGTTTCATCTTTTTGGTTTCTAAAGGAAGGCAAAGCTTTTTAAGCAGACTCCAGAAGTTTCTTAACAAAATCGGCTTTGCTATACGTCTCTAAGACCATGCTTAAAATCGGATCAAAAAATGCGAGCTACTAAGGTCAAATTTCTTTACAATTAAGAGAAATCTGGCCTTGACCATGGAAATACCTTTCGTTTTAAGCTCTCCTAATGGTTCCTATTGGTGAATGTTGGGAAAAATCGGTCTCTTCGACTCGCGAACCGCTTTTGGAACGATAGTTAAATAGAATAGGCATGTGATATGTTAAAGAAATTTCAGTCTCCCAAAAAATCAAAACTAAGGAAGAAGAAAACATTTGCCATTGTCGGATTGTACGTTGAGCTTATTAATTTTAATTTGCACCAGTTTGATTGCTATTTACGATCGACTTTATATAAGCATTATAATGCTTCTCTGCTTGATTCTTATTTATATATTTATATGAACCATCTCCACAAATTGCACTCATTGCAACGTTTCCCAAATTTCGTTGATTACCATGCATCCGTCATCCCCAAGATGTTCTAATTTGCACGCTGGTTCGGTTGTTGTTTGAGTATTTTGTTCGCATGATGAATGTCGTTGAGTGCAGCCCGAGTTGATCCTTACTGGAATCCTGTGGAATCCATCCTACTACAGAATTCTGCCAGAGAGTTCTAAGCCCTACTAGAGACTTTCCAGATCTTCATTATAGGCATTCGCCAACCTTTATAGATCAGATGGCCTTCTTCCAGACAAAAAATCAGTTACAAACTTCTTTACCTTGAACGAATGAGAAGCTTGACTGCTGCAGAACAAAGTTCAACCACCGACCATGCGTGTACTGCACAGAATCTCTAATCACAGTGCTCTCCGTTATCGTTCGATATCGCACTAGATTTAACTGATTTCTTTATCTATCGAGTAATATTTGCGGCTATTTTATGTTCAAATATGGTTTCATCAAGGTTTCAAATTCGTTCCTGCCGCAGATTTCTGCAAAAAAAAGTGCAGCAGTGGTTTGATAGAAATGCCTTTAAAAATACTGGTATGATAAGTTCCCCGAGATATTATGATTAGGTCTCACGCTTTTTCAGACGCTATTGTATCTGTCAATCGTCATTGCGGTGTCAGCTGCGATGATTTGCTTGCTGTTGTACTTATCTATGAGTGTGTTTTCTAAATTATCGGTCGAGAGTCAAGTGTGCTCCGAGCTCGTGCACCTCTGCTTGGCTGTGTAAGTGGCACCTCTTTGCTACATCAATAGTTATCTATGTTGAGAACATAGGGAAAATGTGGAGAATTCTAATAAAAAAGGACTATCCAAGAAGAAATTGATCTTACAGAAAATAGAGGAATCGTAAACGTTGGCATCATCGTCAACACAATGTTGGCCATGAATATCAATTTATTCGAACAATTAACTACCCGGATCGGAGTTTACCGTTGAAGAGATGTGGATCAGTAGCAGCTTTGACAGTGTTCTTCGTCTACGCTTAGATATTAACCTGTGACGAAGGCGAAGTCGAAGCGTTTTGTGTGGCCTTGGGGAAGTTCTACGGCGAATAGCACACGCTTTTTAAGGTCAGCAGTGGAGATTTTAGCATTAAGATCGCACCCAGAAGAACATCTAAAGTACATTACATTGGTACCCACGGACTAAAATGGAACGAAAAGTGTATCGTCCCACCGGTCCTCTCTTCCGGAATTCAACATGCTACCTCGTCGGTGAACAATCCAGCAAGACCTCGTTCGCATAGAATAAGATTTGAACACCTGGAGAAGCCGCCGCTACTCTTCGTCAACATATTTGCTCAGCCATTTACACGTTGCATGTCAAATTGCAAGGTTCGTATTCAATAAGAAGACCAGCAAGATTAGTATTATTATTAGATTATTATTAGATATTATTATTAGATTAGTATTTAGTATTATTAAAGAAGGGTGAGTTCTACGATACTGGCAAATGTCGCCCAATCTGCTTACCGTCTTTGGTCTATAAACTTTTCAATCGAATGACCCATAAGCAGTGTTGACGGAACCCCTGTCTATCCACACGACAGCAAGACTCAGTGAAGTACCGCAGGAATATAGAAGACCATTCTATCTCACGTTGTCGGTTCTAAGAATCCGTTTGAATCAGTTGAGATAGGAGCAGTCCTACATGCTTCGGACAGACAAGACGTCCCTAATTAGCATATGAATATTCTTCGTATGCTATATAAGCCACGGAGGTTCCTCGTATGAGGGATCCCTACACCCGGTTAGTCGCGAGGCTACGCGGAGCGTCTCCAGGTGGCCGATAGAGAGTTAATCGCTGACAAAAAGCGACCTTTGATTCCCTGAGACGCAGGTGGATCCAGGAGGTGGGCTTCCTGTTTCTGCTGCCCCGATTTGGCACATACTTTCTGTATTTACGAGGTGTATTCATGGACGGTTGTGTGGGTGCGTTCCACTTTATGCGGATTGTATTCTACAAGTCAATTCGGCCAACAGCCTGCAATCGAGTGACAGGGAATGGGAGGTGGTTAGGGAGTCGACTCCAACAAATAAACTCCATGTCCACTCTGGGAGAGACTGGCAAGCTACCTGTGAGTATACCCAGCCCCCACGTTCAGAGCCAAGCAAGCTATACGTGGGTATCAAAAATGCTAAACACAGTTAAAAAAAACGGGCCTCATTCCCCTGACCCCCGAAAGAGCCCCCAATTTCGCAGCGTTGGGTAGGACGAGCACGGAGAGGCTGCTAAAATCTCAGGGCCATTCGAAGCTGGCTGGATCAAGAAGAACTGTGGTGACGATCTGTACCTACAATGCACCTACACTTGCATTCGAGTCCTCGATAGAAGACTTGCTCATGTAAGCGAGAAAGATAAGCTACGACGTCATCGGCCTGGCCGAGACGAGATGACGCCACCCGTTCAACGCCGTCTACGACACGGAGAAGAACTGTTCCTCGGAACATGCGATAGCAGAGGAGTCGGCGGCGTCGGCGTTCTCGTCAACACGAGTTTTTCCGTGAACATCCAATTATTCGAACAACTTACAACCCGAATCGGACGTTTACGATTAAAAAGATGTGGATCAATACCAATTTTGACAAACTTCATCGTAAACGAGCCGCCATCAAACTTCGACGAAGAAGAAGTCGAAGCGTTCTATATGGACTTGAAGAAGTTCTACAGAGAAGACCACACATTCTTCAAGGTCATCATTGGAGGTTTTAACGCCAAGATTGGACCAATAAGAACTCTGAAGAACGTCACATTGGAACCCAAAGTTTAGAATGGAACGAGTAGGGTGAGCGGCTTCTGAGTTTATCATGACGACGAAGACCATCCGTGGTGATTCGCAATTCCAGAAGCTCCACCCTCAACGCTGGACGTGGGATTCTCCCAGTGGAGAGTACCATAACGAAATAGACCACATCATAGTAAACCGAACGTTTTGCGTAACCGATGTCGCTGTTGTCCCAAAAATTCTACAAGAGATTAGACCACCGCCTCCTTTGTGCGAGATTCCATTTCTCGTAGAAAGGAGAAAAAAGCCACGAAATTCAAAAAACGAAATCCCGAAACCACCATAAATTGGGACTTATTCAACTCATTAGTTGATTGTTAGGAAGCACTATGGTCGAAAACATCGACGGGGAATACGATCGGCTCATTCAATATCTTCACGTTAGCGCTATGAAAGCTGAGAGTTCGAAAGTCATCAAGAGACGTTTGTCTCTAGAAACACTCGGGCTGATAAGCCAGCGTGGAATCGCACGAGCTGCAGGCAACTGCGAACTAACGTCCGAACTCGCAAAACAGTGCAGATAGGCGAAAAAAAGATCTTAAAGAGAGAAGAGCAGCAGTAATGGTCGAAGTTGCGGAGGCTGGGAAAAGCACTCACAAAGCATACCGAAGCATCGCCAAATACAAGACCGAGATGATTGCACTCCGACGCCAAGACGGAACAGTTACGGCGTCCAGAAAGGCGATGGGGAAAACTACTCACGAATACTACTCATATCTCTTCGATAGCCACGTCCACCTCCCGTCATATGAAATAAAGGAGGATGGATATGTTGCACCACCGGTCCTCCCTTCCGAAATTCGACAAGCCATTTTGTCGGTGAAAAATCGAACAGCACCCAAGTCCGGACGAGGTGAAATCAGAACACCTGAAGAACCTTCCGCCAGTCCTCGTAAACACACCGGCTTGGCTCTTCACATGTTACCTGTCTGAATGCAAGGTCCCTACTCAGTGGAAGACCAGCAGGACCGTGTTATTGTCCAAGAAGGGGTGACCTTTACGATGTCGGCAACTATCGCCCAATCTGTTTGCTTTCTGTCGTCTACAAACTCTTCAATCGGGTCACCCTAAAGAGGATTGACAGAACAATGGACGAAAGTCAGCCATGTGAGCAAGCAGGGTTTCGAAAAGGAACTAGTACGGTGGACCACATCCACACGATAACAAGACTCTTTGAAGTATCATGAGAGTACAAAAGACCGCCCTGTCTCACTTCCAACGATTTAAAAAAGGGCTTTGACTCAATTGAGTTAGAAGTAGTCATAGAAGCCTTTGACAGTCAAGGAGTCCCTACCCAGTACATAAAGATTCTTCGTGAGCTGTACAAAAATTTCACGACCAAGGTATCACCGTTCTACGACGATATTATCATTGAAATCAAAAGAAGAGTTGGGCAAGGCGATACAATCTCGCCAAAATTATTTACAGCCACCCTCCAGAACGTCATGCAAACATTGGAATGGGATAATATGGGAGTGAAAATCGATGGTCAGCAGTTACACCATCTTCGCTTTGCTGATGACGTCGTCCTTATAACACCAAACATTAGCCAAGCGGAACGTATGCTTACTGACTTTGATAAAGCCTGTGAAAAGATTGGTCTTCAACTAAATCTCAAAAAAAACCATGTTCGGATTGGTTTCGCATGCCCCATTCATGCTCAACGGAACGAATATCTCCGAATGCTCCAGTTATATCTATCTAGGTCGGGAAATCAATATGATGAGCGATCTAGCTCCAGAGCTGAGCAGAAGGAAACGAGTGGCTTGGCGTGCTTTCAAGAGCATCGAGGATGTAGTGAAGAGAACAAGGAACACCCGACTCCGTGCCCACCTTTTCGACTCAACGGTACTTCCTGCCCTAACGTATGCGTCAGAAACTTGGTAGCTGCGTAAACAGGATGAAAGGTCATTTAGCGTTATCGAACACGCAGTCGAAAAGGCGATGCTTGGAGTATCCCGTTCCACACAAGTAAGGGAAGGGACCCGGAGCTCCCACCTGCGTCAACGATCAAAAAGTCAAAGATGGCGTTCTCAACGCCAAACAGTCGAAGATAAGGTGTGCTGGACACGTAATGGCTATGAATGGCAACCGATGGACAAGAGCCGTTACTGACTGGATTCCTCAGGATGTCAAACGGGCTGCAGGAAAACCACCAACTCGATGGTCAGGTTCCTTCACGAAAAGCCTAGAAGAAAGATATGGTGCTCAACGAGTTTCTAGAGCGAGCAGAACTCAATGGGCTGCTCTTGCACGCGACAAGGGAAAACGGAAGATTTACTGGCACCCCCTCGCGTCACTGGGACGATCAACGGGACTACAGGTGATACAGTTGATGCTATATAAAAAATTTCACAACTAAAATATCGCCATCCTCTACACCAACGTAAAAAGAGAAGTTCATCTCGTCGAAGATACGCCACCTCGGTGAAATAACTTAGTGCCACTCTCGAGAACGTCGTGCGACCATTTGAATCGGACAACATGGGAGTGGAAATCAATGGTCAGCAACCACTCCATCTTTGATTAGCTGATGGTACTGTTCATATTGCTCGAATTATTACCGAGATGGAACGGATGCTTAGCCGACTTTGGTAGCACCTGTGGAAAGATTGGTCTTCGACGAAATCTCGCAGAAATGGTATTTATGAAGAACAGATTTGTTTAGCCTGCACCGCTCATGATCGTTAATTTATCTGAAAGCGAACGGTTATCTACGTAGGAAAGCTAACATGTTAAACGACTTGGCTCCAGAGTTGAGAACAAGGTAGTGGGTGGCGCCAGAAGCATTCCAGAGCATCTAGGATTTAGTGAAGAAAAAGATGAATGTTCGACACTGGGCCCACTTTTTCTACTCCACGATTCTTTCTGTCCTAAGGTATGCGTTGGAAACCAAGTCGCTAAGTAAGTAGCATCCATAGTCATCCAGCGTTATCTAACGCACAATGAGAGACATGATTCTGGGAGAATCTCATAAGCTGCAAGTGAGAGAGAGGATTAGAAGTTTTGATCGCTGTTGACGAAAGCCGGAAATCCGGTTCTACACGCCAAATTGTAGGAGAAAAAAGAAGGTCGGACTTTTAATGCTTCTGAACGGCAACCAGTTGACAAAAGCCGTTAGCGAATGGATTCCTCAGGATGTCTAACTCAGGAAAGATGTGATGCTCAGGGAATCCCTAGAGCGAGCAGAATTCACAGTCTTGCTGTTTGACGAGAGGAGGGAGAAACGAGATTTTACTTTTACGCGCTCAACTTATTCGATGATCAATGGGACGACAGGTGACAGGTGACAACTGAATGTGGGAATAGGCTTTCATGAACTATATCGGCTGGAAAATGGTCTTGAAGATATTCTCCACTGATCTACATTAGTGCATCATTTCATTTCAATCACAACAGAAATTTTTAGTTTTCCAAGTGTTTTTTCGCGTGTTGACAAATATAGGGCAAGACATAAAACTTAATTAATTTTCTTAATTCCGTCAATAGCTCCGATAAAAACATTCACCAGAAGTTGTTCTGAAGATCGCGTTAAATTATAAACCGACTTTCAGGTGCTACGATATTATTATTGTGATTTTTATGGTGAATATTGGCGTGCTTCGTCCTAGTGGGATTTTTTCGAGATGTCGTGTAAGAGACAGAGGAATCCCGCCACGGATCGAGGAGCATCAGCAGCTCACACAGCTCTACTTCGATCACCTCAAGAACTCTTGGAACAACGCAGCAGCACATCTCAAGAAGTGATAGTTTATCGAAAAAATTCGACCAGGCCAATTTTCTTTTGGTCCGAATGCTTGATGAAGAGCTTTGGATCTCACAACGAATCAACAAGACCATCATTAATTTTGCTCTACGTCTTCTCTTTGAATAAACTTGAAATACATTTCAGCTTCAGAGGTTTACATCGCAAATATTAATAAAAGAGCTCCAATTTAGAGGCAGTGCCTCATTAACTTGCAGATCACTCAGTTCATAAAACGATCCAATTTTGAGAAATTCGGACAAGGAATGCATTGATTGACTGGGAAAAAAAAACTCCAATACGATCGCCCTTTCACATATTCAAAACGCCCCTGTTTCTTTACATCGATGTTTTCAGGAAGTTGTTATAATATTTTATTATAGCTGACGAACGAGATATACAGCATGTTGCATGAAACAGAGTATCAAAGACCAAATCGTCCAACCGCAGCTTTGGCTGTATCACGTGCTGCTTTACGTTGTTCCTCAACAGATCGCTGTCGCAGAAATTGCACTAATTACTAAATTCTGCCTTTTTTCCTGACAACGTTTATTCACTGATACTTTCTCCAAGTATTCAAGAAAGTTATAGTGGTGCAAATCCCGCTTTGAAAATTCTCTAGGAGCTCCATCTCTGGGCAACCAGTGCGCAGAACGCCCCTGATTCTCGAACTGTATCCTTTTTTTCTTGACATATCACGATGTCATAGAGATTTTTTTATTTTATTTGATCCGTCTTCACGTCTACTGCGCGGATTACAGTATTTCTCACATCCGATTCGTTTCCTCGCATCCATTATTCACGAAGGTCTTCCAAGTTTTCACATGCTGCTTCAGCTGTTGGTTAAGGATTTTTATTTCATCTTTAATGTTGTATAATGCTGGTTGAGCAATTCTCCCTAGAGTCCTGAGATAGCTGAGCTGGGGCATCCCCAACTGAATTGCAGAGACCGATTTTTTTCCCAGACAATCCCGGTACCAATCTCTCGACCCTGGAGGGATGAGAAGATTGGTTGGCCAGGAAAGCGGAATTGAGCTAGTGCGATGCTTCTGATGGCGAACATCATTACCACTGTGCTATCCCCCCTCATAGAAAAAATTATCTTTTTTATTGTGCGAACGGAGCCCATGAGAGACTATAACGGCGACCTCGTAATTTCTTCTGTGAATAGTCGCGTTATAGAGAACTTCTCTCTGGGAAAGTTTTCTATCTTTCTATACAATAACATTTGATGTCCATATATGGCCGCCTCACAGTCGCACATCAAACACCGTAATGTAACTTTTATAATCTACTCGGTCTATTATGTTCAATGTTTCAGGCACAGTAGCGATTCAGGTTTGACTCCAGTAGCACACCAACGATGGCTTATCCGAAGGAGGAGGAGTAACAGTGGAACAGTTTACTAATTCCTTGCGAAACAACGAAGCCAATGACGTTGATATTTCAGGCAGTTAGGTACAGTCTACTGCAGTCCAGGATCGACGATCCAGGTTGTCCGCGGTTGCATACGCACGCGGCTCTCGTAGCCAATATAAGCCAGGTGCCTTCGACGGCGGAGACATACCATCACTCACCTCACCCCCGATCGGTAGCGCGGATAATCCGCTCCTCACAACATCATTCATTGTCACTCTCAATCACCACAATTCATTCACAGTCATACTCACTCATTCTTATCCATTCACATTCATCCTTCAGTAATCAGAAGATTATTGTATCTAGTTTCTTAGTTTGTTTACGGTGCAATGTCAGTAGTGGCGGGTGTTTCCAAATGCGTTATGTTTGCAACGCCATCGGTGGCATGTACCATTCCTCCCGCAATGTACGCCATGCGTACAAGGCCGCTGAGCGGCCAACTTATGCTGTGTATTCTGTTAAGCCGCTATAGGCTTATCAGTTTCCAGCCATTATCATATTGGCCCTTGACTCTTAGGCAATGGTGGCACCCATAGATGCTCAAACTTCACGTTGCTGACATAGCGTTATCGACGACCAGCCGCCTGACTATGTTCCGTAGATGACTCATCACTTACTGTCCTCATTGATCCACTAAAATGCACCTCATCGTTATAATGTTGAAATCTTAGCTCAGCCGAAAATACGGCCCGTCTGTAACCCTCTCCACCTCAGCATACTGTCTCCCTCTCCGTCTCAGCGTACAGTCTCCTTTCTCGGCCCCCCAGCATACTGTCTCCCTCAGCCGCCGCGCTGGTCGCGGATAGACGCGACGCGGCGTCGCTCACGGCTAAACAACGGTTACTTCTTGGTAATTGTTCATTATTACTATTAATGTAATTGTGTTAATTACTTATTAATGGTATTATAATATTCGAATGCCATTATCTCGTTGTTAGCCTCACTTCACTACTAGCCTTCGCACCTCATAGCTTTAACTGACGTCATTCCTCTACCATTACTTCTCCATCGTTACTATTATGTTATTAATGTTATATTTGTGTATTAAAGGTTTAATTACCCAAGTTTGAGGCTGGTAGATCAACACATCAGCTAAAAGACCCGCGTGGCTAATATTCTACACAAACCGAACCGCTAGTAACCGACGCTAACTAGCCGTTACATGGTGCATTGGTCGCTTGAAAGGACCTAATAGCAGCAAGTGTCGCAGTTCAACTTCACAGCTACCACTTCAACTTGGTACCGCTTTCGTGAGTTCACAAATTTTAGTTCCACGAAAACCTATTTTCCGCTTTAATTTGCCATGACCAGCTCATTGCGAGTTCTAAAACGACGTATTACGCATTACACTAAAAAACTTGAGACCACACTAACGCGTCTCAAAGATGAGCAATTGGAAATGCTCAGCACGTCACCCGGTGATGGAGAGATAACAGAAGCCTTCATATGCGACAGCATCTACAGACTGAATGAAGGAGTTCTCACCATCGAAGCAGCTATCGCAAAGCTAAACGAAGCACTAGTCGAGTACGAAAGAAAGTCTTCAGAGCAGAATCTAACACTGGAGAGCGATGATGGCAGCGAAATACATTGCAGCAAAGCAGAGGAAATAACTGAGGCAGCAGAAGACTACTTAGTAAAACTCAGAAGTCGTATAAAAAGCTTTGAGTTTGCTAGTACTTCACTAAGAAAACCAGACACCCCATCAAGGGTACAAACAGACATCCAAGTAGTCGAAGTTCCCCAAATTATAGCTACAGCGACACGTCTCCAACTACCCACACTCCCAATACCAACTTTCACTGGTAACATCTGGGAATGGGAAAATTTCTGGGAGTTATTCAGAGCGAACATACATTCCCAGAACATATCAGAATTATATAAATTCAATTACTTGCTTAATTCACTACAAGGAGAAGCACTCGATGCGGTGAAGAAGTTTCAACTGACCAACGAGAACTATGCTAAAGCAGTTGAATTTCTCACCAAAAAGTATGCAGACTCGGAAAAACTCATAATAACACTCATGGACAAACTTGACAATTGCCAGCTTCGTTCCACCACGGTGCACGAACAACGGAAACTATTTGAACATTTGCAGTTAATAGTAAAACAGCTAAAAGCAAAAGGTGAAAATGTGGACAATCAGTGTATGTTTAAGAAAATATTGATTAAATTTTCTAACAACATACAGCGGAAAGTCATCGAAAAGAAACATGGCGTCGCCACGGAGAAACCCTTCCAGATGGAGCAACTTTTCCAGTTTATAGAGGAAGTTATATCCAAGTGAGGAAAAAAGTATGGCAGTACACGTCAAAGTGCCAAGCAATGTCAATTCCTGACAGCACGCAGGAGAATAAGAGTAGATCATGGATCTCCAAAAACACCTACTGCTGCATGTATTGTAAAGCCGATCACAAAGCGTTTCAATTGCAACATCTACAAGACGCCGTATGAGCGTTCACAATACCTCCGAGCTAACAAATTGTGCGCCATTTGCGCATCCCCATACCATGACTCATCTAATTGCAAGAAGTCATCTTGCTTCAAATGCCAGGGACGGCACCATACTTCATGCTGTCTCCAATCAATGTCGAAAGAAACAAGCTTTCAGAACGGTTCGAAAAAGCGAACCAAACAAGAACAAGGGCATTAAGGACAGGGGATCTAGCACCAAGGGGACTAGGACGTACCAGCCGACGTCCAAAATCAACTACGTCAATCAACAACAAGACCAGTCTCCACTGCAGGAGACTAATGTCCCTAAAAAATTCAGCCTCAAGGTCAGCATCTACAAAAGTCAGCGAACCACCATTTCTACCAACTGGAGAAATTACAGTGGTGAACACAACTACAGGAACACTTCAAAAAGTCGCAGTTTTGCTGGACACGGGTGCCGAACTTTCCTTTGTCGACGCATCATTCGCTGCAGAAATGGATCTTCCTATCCTAGAGGAAACTAAGCTACGCTTATGCACATTCGGATCCGAGGAAGCACGAGAAAAGCCGTCGAACAAAGTCTCCCTCAAAGCATGGGACGCCGAAGGTCGTCCGTTCTCCATGCTGTTATACACCCACGATAACATAGTAAAACCATTTGTTATTCCTCCAATTTCTAAGGAAGATGCAGACTTTATTCATCAACGTCACCTTCCAGTATACCTTACCAACAGCGAACTAGAAGTGAAACCCACTATACTATTAGGCTCTGACCAACTATGGTCCTTAGTGAAAGGCCAGCAACCACACATCATACTTCCTTCTGGTTTACATCTCTTACCAACTCGCCTAGGCCATCTCATAACTGGCAAGACCAACGAGCGCTCTTATCTAGCACCTGAAGAACAAAACAGTGAAACAATCAGTGCCAAAGAATATACTACAGTAGAAAGTCCAATCAATTTCACGTCTCACCCACTTTGGCAATTGGAGGACGAGGACGATAAAAACTGGGAAAAATATCTTACTCTGGAATCTGCTGGAACTGAAGAATTCTCTAATTCCGAAGAAGAAAACGGACACCAAATCAACTTCTGTCGCATCTCATCTCGAGATAACCCCGCAGACTGCGCAACGCGAGGATTAAGCCATCAACAATTAAGTAATCATTTTTTGGTGGACTGGTCCACCAATTCTTAACCAACCCGTGGAACTATGGAAGTGTAAACACAACAGTTTCTCCCTCAATGAAGAGGCATCGCAAGTGAGCACAGAATTCCATTCCAATGATGGCATTAAGTCAGATGATACGCAATTCTCTCAACAAACGCAAATCCTTCTGATAAAGTTTGTTGCGCCAAACAAGGATTATGACAAAGGACTCTTCAGTTCTTTGGAAAAGTATTCACTGCCGAATATCAAAAGAATTATAGCACTAATTCTTCGCTACATTAACACTTCCGTGTATCGAGTAAACCGCCGAGCAAAGAAGCCAATCAAACTTTCACCTTTACTGCAAAGCGTAATATTAAACAGTGACTTCAATATAATCGGTCCAGAGATTACCCTGGCTGGGAAAATATTGGTTAGGCAACATCAACTATCATTAATAACACCATCTATATTGCAGTCCATGAAGCATCTACATATTAGAACAGATACAGAAGGTCTACTTCGATGCTTTGGACGCTTTGGACGTAGTGACTTAGACTCCGCTGCAAGAAACCCACTAATAGTCATACAGAACTCATGGCTCGCACAAGCCATCATTAAAGACTGTCACAATAAAGGTCACCCAGGAACAGGACACACCATGGCACGTGTACGCGAAAACTTCTGGATTCCCAAACTGCGTGCTCAAGTAACACGCAATCTCCGACACTGCATACAGTGCCAAAAATTCAACAATCTACCATACAAATATCCCGAAGAAGGTGACCTTCCAAAACAAAGAGTTCAACGATCACGTCCTTTTGAGCATGTTGGCATAGACTATTTCGGTCCAATTTCCATTGCCAAATCAGACGACACAGAGGACAAATGTTATGGATGCATAATCACATGCTCATCAACTCGCCTAATTCATCTCGACATCGTGTCAGATCTTTCCACCACGGCATTTATTATGATGTTACGCCGCTTTTTTTGCAAGACGTGGGACTCCGAAATCTATTATTAGTGACAACGCTTCAACGTTTGTTCTGGGAAAAACGATTGTTAACGAAGGATTACAAGCAATGCAAAATGATCCAATGGTCCAACGCCAAATAAGCAGTAGAGAAATTCAGTGGAAGCACATTACTCCATTCGCCCCCTTGGCAAGGAGGATTTTATGAAAGACTAATCAAGTCGGTCAAACATTCATTGTACAAAACAATTGGAGCGTCAAAACTTCCACTCGAGCACTTATCTACAATCGTAATTGAGATCGAAGCCCTGCTAAATACCAGGCCGCTACTGTATGTAGACTCCGAGGATCAACAAATACTAAGACCAATAGACTTCACCCAAAATGAATTCAAAGTGCCCTGTTCATTCGAGAACCGCGATGAAGATCTAAGTGACCCCACGTACCTCTCATCGGAGGAGCAAACGCTCCTAAAAACCAAGCAGCAAGCTATACAAGCCTTACAGTCATCATGTAAATTTACAGATAGGTTCTGGCACGTGTGGAAAACTCAGTATTTGACATCGCTACGAGAAAAACACCAGTACGAAAGCTAACAAAAAGCATTATTCAAAAAAACTACCCAAGGAAAGATACTGTGGTACTGATCAACGATCCTATACAACCTAGATTCATGTGGAAAGTAGGAAGAATTGAAGAACTCCCAACTAACTCAGAAGGAGTCGTACGCGAAGCAGTGGTTGTTCTCCCATCGCATCGCAGAATTCGCAGGCCCATCAATCTATTAGTACCATTGGAATTAGATGATCCTATACCTCATAACGAAGGAAGTAAGAAATCCAAATTAGAGGACCGCAAGAATGAGGAAAACTCCATCAAGACGACATTTCCATATAACTTACGACCAAGGAAACGTCAATCTTTACAAGAAGCACCGCTAGACTCTGAACACGAACACCATCGCTAAATCATTAAACTAGAGGCGGGAGTGTCGATAAAATCGACCAATTATTAAGTTAGATGTGCTAGATCACTTATTATTCGATGCTCTTTTTTATTCACGTTTTAGCGTTACATGTTTCAGATTCTCCTTAAACCTTTGCATAGTGCAAAAACCTTGCGTTCAAATAGCTAACAAAATTGTCATGGCCCCCCTAAATAAGTCGGGCGGGTGTATAGAGAACTTCTCTCTGGGAAAGTTCTCTATCTTTCTATACAATAACATTTGATGTCCATATATGGCCGCCTCACAGTCGCACATCAAACACCGTAATGTAACTTTTATAATCTACTCGGTCTATTATGTTCAATGTTTCAGGCACAGTAGCGATTCAGGTTTGACTCCAGTAGCACACCAACGATGGCTTATCCGAAGGAGGAGGAGTAACAGTGGAACAGTTTACTAATTCCTTGCGAAACAACGAAGCCAATGACGTTGATATTTCAGGCAGTTAGGTACAGTCTACTGCAGTCCAGGATCGACGATCCAGGTTGTCCGCGGTTGCATACGCACGCGGCTCTCGTAGCCAATATAAGCCAGGTGCCTTCGACGGCGGAGACATACCATCACTCACCTCACCCCGATCGGTAGCGCGGATAATCCGCTCCTCACAACATCATTCATTGTCACTCTCAATCACCACAATTCATTCACAGTCATACTCACTCATTCTTATCCATTCACATTCATCCTTCAGTAATCAGAAGATTATTGTATCTAGTTTCTTAGTTTGTTTACGGTGCAATGTCAGTAGTGGCGGGTGTTTCCAAATGCGTTATGTTTGCAACGCCATCTGTGGCATGTACCATTCCTCCCGCAATGTACGCCATGCGTACAAGGCCGCTGAGCGGCCAACTTATGCTGTGTATTCTGTTAAGCCGCTATAGGCTTATCAGTTTCCAGCCATTATCATATTGGCCCTTGACTCTTAGGCAATGGTGGCACCCATAGATGCTCAAACTTCACGTTGCTGACATAGCGTTATCGACGACCAGCCGCCTGACTATGTTCCGTAGATGACTCATCACTTACTGTCCTCATTGATCCACTAAAATGCACCTCATCGTTATAATGTTGAAATCTTAGCTCAGCCGAAAATACGGCCCGTCTGTAACCCTCTCCACCTCAGCATACTGTCTCCCTCTCCGTCTCAGCGTACAGTCTCCTTTCTCGGCCCCCCCCCCAGCATACTGTCTCCCTCAGCCGCCGCGCTGGTCGCGGATAGACGCGACGCGGCGTCGCTCACGGCTAACCAACGGTTACTTCTTGGTAATTGTTCATTATTACTATTAATGTAATTGTGTTAATTACTTATTAATGGTATAATAATATTCGAATGCCATTATCTCGTTGTTAGCCTCACTTCACTACTAGCCTTCGCACCTCATAGCTTTAACTGACGTCATTCCTCTACCATTACTTCTCCATCGTTACTATTATGTTATTAATGTTATATTTGTGTATTAAAGGTTTAATTACCCAAGTTTGAGGCTGGTAGATCAACACATCAGCTAAAAGACCCGCGTGGCTAATATTCTACACAAACCGAACCGCTAGTAACCGACGCTAACTAGCCGTTACACGCGTGGAGAACTTGTGACTTATTTGAAAAATGAATGGACTCCAATGGTTCCCATTTTTTGGTAATGAAACAGTATTTGAGTCAAGCTATAAAAAATGTTTTAACTTTTTATTTGCTGTCTAGTCATTTTTTTCCTGACAGGTTATAGTATGAAATAAATTCGCAAAGATGCTGAGGCATGAATAAAACTAGAGACCCTATGTGGGCTTCGAATCTGTAATTATCTTCATCGTAGGCTCACACGCCATCCACCATATCAGCCGAAGCCCTTGCTTTGCCTTTCTCCTAGCCTTCTTTTTACTCTATTAGTGCCGTCAGCGATCACTTGTCAACGGGAATGGCCTAGGGAGCACAAATCGGCATTGAACGGAGTTCAACTGAAGCTGCATTCCAAATCAGCGTTCTATCCTACATACCTCATCTTATTAACATTGCCTATTCTTTTTTACTGGCATGGTGCGATATCCCAAACGCGGAGGCGTGTTTTGCTCGTATCTCAACATCCCTTTGATTCTATCTCATTTCGTCACAGTAAATCTCCATTTCTCCTATCGAACAGCATTTTTTGCACGCACACAGGTTGCCAAGTGAGATTCTTCAACAACCAAACCGCTGCTAAAATATCTTGGAGGAATTCTTCTTTTGCAACTGCTTCTGAAGCTATCTTACTTTAACAAGTACAGTTTTGCCTTATGGGCAAAGAAAACGAACATGAAATGTTTTTTTATTCTGACTACTAAATTGTTTACCAGCATAGTTATAATGATTTTGAAATGAGGCAAGTATTCTCACATCTAGTATGACATGCCGAATCCAAATACTGTAATGTCATTGTACTTCGTTTCACTGAAAAAGCAACATGAGGTTGTGGCCAAATATTTATTCGACTAATGTTTCGACATCTTACTATTACTCAGGACCGATTATCCCAGTCGATGTTCACAATCCTTCGTACTCTCGATGTGGCGACTTTGTCATCGAACCAAGTCGGAAGTTCTTCAGTGGAGCGTCGCTCTAATGAGGCAACCAAACTCAGCAGCGGTTTTTTACACAGGATGATTGTTGTTGATACGGTCGTCTGGTAATAAGAAGTTTTTTTCTCCTGACAATCAATCCTATGGCAGTCGGTAGTAGATAAGCTTGCACGTAGCGAAGTAATGTCGTTGTAAAGTGACCTTTATTCTACTTCGGAAAAAACAAGCTATTACCATTGGACAATCATATCAACAACGTTCGTCCTGTATAAAAAAGGGCATCGCCGAGTAAGTATGCCTCATTCGAGCGGTCCTCCAGTGAAGAAGACCCGGCTCAATACGACGACGAAGACACCACATCGAAAGTACCAAGGACTGTGGACATTGACTCGGATCATCGGCTGTGAGGAAAACCTCGAAAAGCAAGCCGAATAAACCTTGTTATAAACCTCGTGTTAGTTTATCAATGAAACAAGGTACTGCAGTGTCGCCGTGGTAAGTTCGCTTGATCGTTCAAACGAAGTTCTCAAATTTGCACTATTTTACTCACCATTTTCTGCGCGTGTTAAAGTTTCACCAAATGAAAACCACTTAGATTTCCATGTACGAGAAAGGCGATTTTTGCGTAGCAATACTAGCTTGATGTCAGTGATCTCATTTAAAGATAATGTGTAGTTAATTCTTCTTACAAGGATGCTGAGATATTTGCAAAACACCGGACCGCAAGTGTCTGCGGTGAGGAACGAACGCGCTATTACCCTTACGGGGCTAACGCGTTCACCACCACACCATGCTGGTCTCGTCTGTCTCAGCTAGTTCTATCGAAACCTCTGAAAGGCAGTAAATAAAATGTCAATATTGTGAATTTCAACTGTAGCCTCAGCTTAACTGGGTTTTAAGCCTTAACAATGCCGATTTGGGCTCCCCAGATCAATGCCGTTGATGGGTGATGATCGATAGAACTAGCTGAGAGACAGGAAACGAAGGGCGCACATGGTAAGGTGGTGCGCGCGTTAGCCCCCGAAAAGGGTATTAGCGCCTTCGTTTCCCACCCTAGACACCTGCGTAGTTTTGCAAATATCTCAGCACCATTGTAGTTGTTTCATAAATAATACCCTGGCGTGAAAGAAAACATGTAAAAGGCAGTAATTGAGAAGTCAAAGTTGTAAATCTCATTAGTTAAAAGTGCATTTGAAAGCAAACGACGATGACTTCACTGGTTATGCAGCTGACTTCTAAATTCGCTATGAGTCGGTTTTGCACTCCGTTCGATTCGGCTCAGTGTATCCAGTAAGCGTCACCACCGTAAAAATAAGCAAGATGTGGTGTAGAAACTTGAAAGAGAAGTGAGAAACGAGCCAATTCCATGGGAACCGCTTGCGATATTATCTCGTTGCACTTCACCATTAGGCTTTTTAATCATGATGCGTTCATGTTTGGTTTTAATAATGTCGTGATGAGGACGAGACCCTGCGGCATGTGACCTTCTGCACTGAAGGAGGTTCGTTCAAAATACGTCGAGATTTTGTGTGAGAATGAAAGCTATGAAAAACGACGCTCTTCGAGCTCATCGAATAGCTGAATTCAGAAAAACAAATATTGTCATTAGGTTTCCCTCTGCTTTTTTGGTAATGCAGTACTGCGAAAACGACCAGTTGCTTAATTAAGTCGAGATATATAGCAGAAATTAATTTTTTTCATAACCATGGACGGGAATTTTCATAAGGAGAAGCGAAAATAGAACGGCAAAATTCCTCGTGGCGTGTGATTTGCATGAAAAATTATAACATGGTCCATTCTGCCAAATGGAACAATTCCATTAGTATTCTGTTCTTTGCCTGAACCTCCGTAGAGCTTATTTCCAAGATTTCGTTTCTTCTTGTCATGATGGTATTATTTGTTATCGTTTTCATAAATATATTAGCGAGCTGTTTTTGCAATCTCTCTATAAGTGGAATAGTAGGGAGCTGATGGCTTCACAGACTTATAGAAGAGACCTTGTATCATCGTTTTTAAAGGGAAAAGAATGAAGAAGAAAGCGTTGACCCTTGATCAATTCCTGTGGGAAACGCCATGCGTTCGACTTCGCCAAGCACCGTTAGAGTAAATGCTTTTCTGGCCAATGCAATGAATAACGGGTACTTACCGATATATCAAATCAGCACTGTTATCCACCCAGACATATCTGGCATCAATTTGACGACCTGGAGGAAGACAAGCTTGCTGCTCTTGAGGAAAGGGATCTAATTGGCGACCATGTGTGTATTGCAGGGCATCTCTAACCACTGCAATGCGCACGCACATCGTTTTGAAGGTATACAAATTTTCTTAAGACATTCTTTCAATTTTAAATTCTTTCAGTATGACGTATCCTTAAAAAAAACTCGACTGAGCCATTTAAATGTTCAAAATAGGAAGTAGATGAGAACCAGACAGTAGAAGCCGTAAACTAGGCACTGGGAAATGGTGTCGTGTCCTGGTGAAGGTTGTCCTGTTCCTCCAACTGGCTTCTAGTTCAAAAACTGAGCCTCACGAAGAAAAAAAGTGAACAAAATATTTCTTAGACACCAGGATTTCAGAATTTCACTTCAGTAGAATAACGAAAATCATTTTTTATTTCAATTCATTAAGTTCACTATGAGCTGAGACACGTCGATTTGGAGTGGAAAGCAGCTCTGTTTTCCCTCCATTTGAAAACTAATCACATGGTCGTTCGTGTCTCCAAAGATTGCTATTACTATTGTACTAATATTGTATTTATTTGCTTTATTTAACACCACCCGTATTTGGTCACATTTTCACATTTCGTGCGGATCCCAGCAATTCTCTTATTTGATTGGATTCCTCGTAACCACAATTCACGAAAGTCTTCAGACTCTGCGTATAGGTTGGGTTGGTTCTTGGCCATTTTCCTTTTGTCATGGATGTCAATGAATGCCGGTTGAGTCGATTGTTCCTGGAATCCTGGGATTGCCTTGTTAGGGCGTTCTTATGTCTTCATCACAGACCTTACACAGCTCTTGTGGATAGCAAAGAAGCAACTGCGCTACTCTTCCCTATCATTGTTAACATTACTGCAGTTGTTACTGACTGCTTACTGACATTTGTACCGCTCTTGTTATTTTTAATTAACCTCATTGCAACTTCTTGAACCTTTCGATATTTCGTCAGGCCGTCTAGAGAAGTCATATGATCGCAAACTCATTTTTTTACTCATGTTTTCCTTTGTGATTGTTTTGCGACATGCATTCTAGTGAATCATGAAGACCAATATTGCTTATTCCTGTTCTATCTGGGAGGCTACTGCTACAGCAATCTGTGGGCGATTCGCAAAATTCTTGACACAGTTGAAATATCAGACCGCGTGTGTTCTGCATAGCAAGTTAAATAGATGAGAACGAAGTTTTGGGGGGAGTTTTGTGCTCGTTACTTGATCCGTTTCCCTTTTTCAGGTATGAACGCCATTCGTGATTATGTTTCCTTTCTTCAAAGCAAAATCTTCATGTTCTTTCCCATATTTGTCAACACGCTCAGTTGGACGTGGGATGTGATTTTTTAAGCAATAATTCATCTGGGGACCGCTTCGAAGTCATCTACGTTGCAATAGAAGTCATCTTTTTTCCGGAATTGAGTTTCCTTCTAGTTGATTGCATTTTTTTCTCACTTCGCTCAACAGTTTTTTGTATCTTTGCTGGCATTTCTCAAAGCGATGACGACGCCATGGATAATGGAACTGTTTGGTAGAAATATGCCGACAAAGTGCATGCTCTTTTTCATGCAAGTGGAACCACTTCATTATTTACTCTGGTGCGTCGATGAAGAAGTTATGCACTCTAGTTTTAGCCTGTCGTTCCCTTCTTCGTAGCAACTGGAAGAGCTGTATTTTCATTGTTCCACTGCAGTCGAATAGAGTTCTTATGCAATAGTAGTACTTTCCATGACCACCATTAACATTATTATTACAACTATAATAATTGTAATTGTGACTAGTACTACTATGTACTAACAACAATTGTAATTAGGTTAGGTGGTTAATCGTGGACCAAAAGCGACCTTTGCTTCCCTGAGACGCAGGTGGATCCAGGGCATGGACCACCTGTTTCTGCTGCGCCGATTTGGCACATACTTTCTGCATTTATGGGGCGTATTCATGCACGAGTGTGTGGATGCGTTCTGGTTTATGCAGATTGTACTCTACGACTCAATTCGGCCAAAAGCCTACAATCAAGTGACAGGGAAGTATATGGGAGGCGGTTAGGAGTCGCCTCCAACAAATAAGCTCCATGTCTACTCTGGGAGAGCCTGGCAAGCTACCCGTGAGTATACCCAGCCCCCATGTTCAGAGCCCAGGAAGCTATATGTGGGTATCAAAAATGCTAAACACAGTAAAAAAAAACGGGCCCTCATTTCCCCTGACCCCGAAAGAGCCCCCAATTTCGCAGCATTGGGTAGGACGAGTACGGAGAGGCTGCTAAAATCTCAGGGCCAATGGAAGCTGCCTGGATTTCAAAGAACTATGGTGACGATCTGTACCTACAATGCACGTACGCTTGCATCCGAGTCTTCGATAGAATACTTGCTCATGCAAGCAAGAACGATAAGGTACGACGTCATCGGCCTGGGCGAGACGAGACGGTGCCACCCATTCAAAGCCGTCCATGACACCGGAGAAGAACTGTTCCTCGGAACATGCGACGGTAGAGGAGTCGGCGGCGTCGGCGTTTCTCGTCAACACGAGTTTGTCCATGAATATCGATTCATTCGAACAACTTACAACCCGAATCGGACGTTTACGATCAAAAAGATGTGGATCAATTCCGGCTTTGACCATCTTCGTCGTTTACGCGCCGACATCAAACTATGACGAAGAAGAATTCGAGGCATTCTATGTGGATATGGAGAAGTTCTACAAAGAAGACCACACATTCTTAAAGGTCATCATTGGAGATTTCAACGCCAAGATTGGACCAAGAAGAACGTCTGGAGAGCGTCACATTCGGGACCCACGGATTAGAATGGAACGAATAGGGTTGAGCGGCTGTCTGAGTTTATCATGACGACTAAGACCATCCATAGTAACTTGCAATTCCAGAAACTCCACCCTCAACGCTGGACGTGGGAGTCTCCCAATGGAGAGTAGCAACGAAATAGACCATATCATAGTAAATAGAAGGTTTTGCCTAACCGATGTCGCTGTTGTCCCAAAATTCTACACGAGATTAGACCACCGCCTCCTTTCGTGCGAGATTCCATTTCTCGCAGAAAGGAGAAAAAGCCGCTAAATTCAAAAACCGAAGTCCCAGAAACCACCATAACTGGGACTTATTCAATTCATTAGTCGGCTGTTGGGAAGATGCCGTTGTCGATAAACATCGACGAGGGAATACGATCGGCTCATTCAACATCTTCACGTTAGCGCTATGAAAGCTGAGAGTTCGAAAGTCATCAAGAGACGTTTGTCTCTAGAAACACTCGGGCTGATACGCCAGCGTGGAATCGCACGAGCTGCAGGCAACTGCGAACTAACGTCCGAACTTGCAGAACAGTGCAGACAGGCGACAACAGAAGATCTTAAAGAGAGAAGAGCAGCAGTAATGGTCGAAGCTGCAGAGGCTGGGAAAAGCGTTCGCAAAGCCCCACCGAAGCATCGCCAATTACAAGGCCAAGATGATTGCACTCCGACGCCCAGACGGAACAGTTACAGCGTCCAGAAAGGCAATGGAGAAAATTATTCACGAATACTACTCGTATCTCTCCGATAGCCACGCCCACCTTCCGTCATATGAAATAAAGGAGGATGGATATGTTGTGCCACCGGTTCTCCCTTCCAAAATCCGACATGCCATTTCGTCGGTGCAAAAATCGAACGGCACCAGGTCCGGACTGGATAAGGTCAGAACACCTGAAGAACCTTCCGTCAGGCCAGTCCTCGTAAACACACTGGCTCGGCTCTTCACACATTACCTGTCTGAATGCAAGGTCCCTACTCAGTGGAAGACCAGCAGGACCGTGTTATTGTTCAAGAAGGGTGACCTACACGATATCGGCAACTATCGCCCAATCTGTTTGCTGTCTGTCGTCTACAAACTTTTCACTCGAGTCATCCCTAAACAGGATTGACAGAACACTGGACGAAAGGACAGCCATGTGAGCAAGCAGGGTTTCGAAAAGGAACTAGTACGGTGGACCACATCCACACGATAACAAGACTCTTTGAAGTATCGCGAGAGTACAAAAGACCGCCCTGTCTCACTTTCAACGATTTACAAAAAGGGCCTTTGATTCAACTGAGATAGAAGCAGTCATGGAAGCCCTTGATAGTCAAGGAGTCCCGTACTCAGTACATAAAGATTCTTCGTGAGCTGTACAAAAATTTCACAACCAATGTATCACCATTCTACGACGATATTATCATTGACGTCAAAAGAGGAGTTGGGCAAGGCGATAGATACCATCTCGCCAAAATTATTTACCGCCGCCCTCAGGACGTCATGCCAACATTGGAATGAGATAATATGGGAGTGAAAATCGATGGTCGGCAGTTACACCATCTCCGCTTTGCTGATGACATCGTCCTTATAACACCAAACATTAGCCAAGCGGAAGGTATGCTTACCGACTTTGATAAAGTCTGTGGAAAGATTGGTCTTCAACTAAATCTCACAAAAACGATGTTCTTAAAGAACGGATTTGTTTCGCATGTCTCATTCAAGCTCAACGGAACGAATATCTCCGAATGCTCCAGTTATATCTCATCTAGGTCGGGAAATCAATATGATGAACGATCTAGCTCCAGAGCTGAGCAGAAGGAAACGAGCGGCTTGGGGAGCTTTCAAGAGCATCGAGGATGTAATGAAGAGAACAAGGAACACCCGACTTCATGCCCACCTTTTCGACTCAGCGGTACTTCCTGCCCTAATGTATGTGTCAGAAGCTTGGTCGCTGCGTTAGCAGGATAAAAGGTCACTTAGCGTTTTCGAACACGCAGTCGAAAAGGCGATGCTAGGGAGTATCCCGTTCCACACAAGTAAGGGAAGGGATCCGAAGCTCCGATCTGCGTCGACGATCAAAAATCAAAGATGCCGTTCTGTACGCCAAACAGTCGAAGATAAGGTGGGTCGGACACGTAATGCGTATGAATGACAACCGATGGACAAGAGCCGTTAGTGACTGGATTCCTCGGGATGTTAAACGTTGAAAGATATGATGCTCGACGAGTCCCTAGAGCGAGCAGAACCCAGTGGGCTACTCTTGCACGCGACAGGGAGAAATGGAAGACTTACTGGCGCCCGCTCGGATCACTCGACGATCAACGGGACTACAGGTGATACACCTGATACTTACTCGTTTACTTTTTGCTATTATTACTGCTACCATAATGTTTTACCTGCTTATTGTTATTGTTGCTTCCTACTATGGTAGTGATTGCCGTGTATGAAAGAATGGTGGAACCACATTAAGGATCCCCATATCTGTGCTGTGGCAGATTCATTAATTCTTTCAGCATACGGATAATCATGTTATTACATAAAAAAATCAGAAATGACATCTGACGGCTGCAGTGGATAGTAGAGGAGTGGAAGTCGATGGCGAGAAGCTACACCATCTTCCTCTTTATGTCTACATATTTACCACAATGTCAAGCTTCAGTTGAAACGAACAAATGCCGGTCGTTTTCAGCAGTTCATTCTTCTTGCATTTAGGCACAGGAGTGAGTGCATTTTCACTTACATATTAGGCGACATATTAACCATCGTGTGTGGATATCCACTCATTTTCTTTATGGCCGTCTAATTCGCCTCATAGAAGTCCTTTGTTCCGCTTTTTGCAGTTAACTGATAGCTTATCGAGAACAAACCTAGTGCTGAGCGTTAGCCCTGAAAACCAACCCTTTCTGTATGGCTATCAACTTGTGAGGAAAAGGACATAAAATACTTCCTGGATGGGGCTCGTTTCTCGGGTAGCGACTCACTGCTGTTGGAGAGTAGCGGCTAGAGAGACCGTTGCCATTCAGGGGGGAACAGAGATGTCTGTGCCGCGCTTCTATGCTAATGTTCTGTACCCAGAGGCATCTTTTCGCTAGGTTAAGTTGATAGATGGTTGAGAAGATTTCTACGGATGATTTCTAGAGTAAATTTGTGGCCTATGTGCCACCAATTCTGTAGAACAGCTAGACGTTCATATATGCATTTCTTACATATTGTGCCACATTTCTAACTTTTTTTCTCGTAAGATTCGACTACAATGGTGAACTTATATAAAAATATAATCGGTAGTCATTAGAATCCTTACAATGAAAATTTCTTGGGTACTGCTTAAAATCACACCCTCAAATTTCTTTTACTTAGCGCTTTTGCAATCACTGGAACCTAAAGCTTGTAAGTAGAATTGCTTACGATGTCTAAAACAGGCTCTACAACACTATTTACAAATAGCTTACATCCATTATAGTCAAAAAATCCCTTGCAATCCTTGCGTTTCACATACAATTTACAATCTTTGCAACCTGGAGCATCTGCACCTAACACTACTTGTTACAACTATTAAGGCATTCTAGGCAAAAGTATTTGTTGCACTGGCTGTATCTAGGATTTATCCGCTTGGAACATATACCAGCAGACATTGGGTCCTGAATTCCTGCTGTGCAGGTTCGTCGATCTCGAAAAAGCAATAGTTCGTCATGAAACCCACTTACCGCTAATTCCAATATCAGCAACTTCGACCTCATCCTGCGTTTCAATTTCTGGGTGCTCAGAGAACAGCATTGCAAAAAATTTCCTCAACCTCAGTGCAATCAGCGTCCTCAAGGTTAAGATACTCCTGATCATTCTTGATGAGGAGTCTATCGAAGTTCAGTTCCTTGGTCACTGGCTTTATTCAATAGTAGATTCCTTAAGAATGATCATCGCAGGATTTACTACAACATTTAGGAGGGAGTTTCTCAGGTGGTAGTGGTCCGTAAAACTTCAATCACCTCAACATGGTAGTGACCGATACAGAGGGAAAAGCAAATAAGCAAAAAGAGAGCGACAGAAAGAAAGTAAGCGACGGTGATGAACGGTATAACAAATTACCAAGAAAGCGGCTGCCCTAGATACCTCTAGAACGGTATTAGGAATTTTCTTCTATTCATAGGCGCTCTGGTTCCCTTGGTAGTTATCCCCATCCTGCCCAATTATAGAGATGCCATCATTCGTAACTACTGTTCCGTCTTTCCTTTGTAGCCATGAGTCACACAGCAGTAGTCTCAATTCACTCAGCACGATGAGTTCTATTGTGCCGTTAAATAACTCATTCTTTCAACTTTCAGCGAGCATATCTCAGTTTGTATCCAGTTCTGTTCGTATAACGAAGGCAATTATAATCTATATATGTTTTCTAACAAAATAGAAGCTTTTCTATTCTCGCACGATAAAGTTCTGGGTTTCCGCATCCTGGGTGACCTAATCCTGATGTCGCTTTCTGGTTTTTTCGAGGATTTATTTAGAGCGAATGTCAAATGAAAGCGAAAATTCAGAAGGGTTGCCTTAATAAGCGATAAGTCTGTTCCATAAGCTCGTCATGTCCCCAATTCCTCAAGTACTTTAGTTGTCGAAAAAATTATCAGCAACTATCAAAAAACTAGGATCGTCTTCTATGTGTGAATCATATGAAGTGAATTTTGACCAGCAGTTGACTGTTATTTCCTTTATAATCACTAATTTGGACTTCATTTGCCATACTCACGGTTATATACAATAGATGTCGACAAAACTGTTGTGGAGCCGAGCGCCAAATACTGACACATCAACACCGTTTAATAGCAGACGGCTTTTTTTTTGCCTCACATAAGAGTGCAAAATGCTTCAAAACTGTAGCAGAACATAAAGAAGAGCTTAAAGGATAAGTAGAAAGCAGGAACCACTGAAAGTACTGACAAAGAATGGAGAAAATCCGAAATTGCAGAGAGAAGATCCCAACGAAAGCGGGATTCTCTTGGTTGTGCGTTATGACAGGCCTTGAGTAGAGATGGTCTCACAAGCGAGTGCGCTGCTGCGCTGCACGCAAGCGTTTTTGACTTTTTGGACCTTTCTCTCTTGACACAAATAGTGATTAAACTAAGCGAAAGAGTACTCACGTTAAATGGCTTGTTGTCAGTAAAATGCTGATAGAGTCTCTGCTTCACGCTGCCATATACGGCAGGATTTCAAGAACCCAGTGGATTGGAGGCGTGCGTTTTAACAATATCTACTGTAAAGGATTGTTGGCAAATCCGCCCCACTAATTTAAAAAGACCATACAGTAGGTCGAAAACTTTTTTATGAAGGGATTGAACAGGAAATCTGGTGCGCTTCTCGTGACCCAGGCGAAAGGAACCTAGTGAGCAACTCTGGAGAGCAGTACAAATGAATAGAGACTTAAATAGTACCGAATAGTATCGCTCTAGTATTATATCAGCGGATGGGCAGATCATTATTAGAGTTTATACTTGACTTCTACGAAATTTCTCCAAGCACCTAGATATAAATGATAAAAAGGATAAATCTCTCGGCATTCATCAATCTCCCTTGGGATGTGCCATGAATTCGACATCATTAAGCATCTTTGGAGGTGACTGGGATGCATATCTGGCTGCGATGGCCCACCGATGTATCGAGCCAGTGCTGCTATCTCCCAGACAAGTCTAGCACGGATTTACCGAGCTTAGAGGAGGTTAGAGGAATGGAAGGGCTTGGTGAGCCCCAGGCGGCGGATCAAGCGCTTGTGTATTGCAAGTGGATCGAAAACCTGCGTATTAACATTTTCTGGAAAGAAATCGTTGCACATACATTAAAGTGGTCCGGTTTCGTAATTTTTATGAAGAAACTGGTAAAGAAATCTGCTACGCCTCTCTTTAGTTTAGTGTGTGGGATCTAGTGAGCAACTCTGACGAGCGGCGGAAGTAAAATGGAAATGTAAATGGCACCGACGGGCGCGTTTGGCGAAGTGGTCGGAGGCGCCCTGCAACACACATATGGGATCGACTTCTACTCCCGTGAATCAGCAAGCCTTCCATCCGTCCGGGGTTGAGAAATCGGTACCAGACTTGTCTGGGAGGGATAGCAGCACTGGCTCGATACATTGGTAGGCCATCGCAAGCCATTGTTAAGGCCAGAAATGCATCCAGTCACCTCCAAAGATGCTTAATGAAGTCGAATTCATGGTGCATCCCTCAGGATCAACGAGAGCTCTATCCTTTTTTTTTAAATGGCGGCGATTAGAGTCGCTCTAATAAATATCAGCGGATTGACATGTGATTACTACAAATTCTCTTTAAGCACTTAAATGTGGCAGGTGACTGTTAGCATTTATTCAAAAGAAGTAATATCTTTCCAAAAGACCATCTATAATCCATCTGTATGATCACAGTGCTGCGTCTATTTAGTGAAAGTCAACAATGAGGCTAACGTCGTAGAAGCGCTCCCGAATATTTTAACAATCCGTTTTCCTGAAGGCTCCACCTTCTGCTGTGTGCTAAGTGATTTGTTAACAGCATAAAACTATCACATCTTTCTAGTAAATCAATGATGCGGTCAAATGGAACGTTGAAAAGATTCTTCGAATTCATACCGCCATAATCAGCTCTCTTTAAGTTTATCATAACGCTCTCTTATACAATGCTACGGCTTTTCTAATTAAGGATATTTCAGTGGTGCAGCAATTTATTAAGAGCACTATTGTTTTACGAAGAACTTCGATAGTTGTTCTAATTCTTGTTTTTGATGCAGCATGGTCAAAATCTTCAGACCAATCAACATAAAGCAAACGCTCCTCCTAGACTCTTTTTGCTATCACATTTCGTTGATTTATACTATGTGTCCTCTCAACGGTTTACCGCGTCATCGTGGCTGGGAGGTGTTCTTGGGTGTCGGACTACGATGTACAGCGGGGGATTCATTCCCTTGGCAGGGTCTCCCAAGGTGACAATGAAACGGGGTTTCTCTCAGGAAGCTTAGCTAATAGTAAACCAATGCCGGGATCCACCACCACCCTGGTATCAAAATCGCATGATGGCATATCTCCCTCTGATCCACAAAGGCTGCGACTGCCTGTCGTGGTGACGACCTGAGGTAGACTTTGGCCAGGCTGACTTCGGGATTCCAGGGAAGCACAATAACTAAACCGGCAACTCTCCGAAAAAAATGAAGGTTATGCTGGGGTTCGCACGACCAGTGAGGAGGAGGCATTTAATCATCAAATATCAACCAAGTAATCTATGTGCATGTAATCGATCTTGCTAAACCATTCCTAAAATGATTTTTTCGTGTAGCATCTCTGGTACAATGGAGTTTAAACTGAGCAGTCAAGACCAATCATGTTATAATTCTTCCATTGCTGTTGATTTCGAAGGAATCGATGACTTTAGCCATTGCATAACACGCATGCCGACGCCGGATTTTCGTTGATAACTGCTGATGAATCTCCGACTGGAGTGTATGAGTAGTTTTTGAGTAGGTAGAATTATAGAAGATATTATAGACCTCCAAGAAACTTATGTAGCACTGCTATGCCGCCTTAGCAGCATAATTAGTTTTCCTGATATTTCTTGTACTTTAAACACGTTCAAAATCGTACTTTACAAAGAAAAGATACGGGGGAGTGAAATTTGGAATTTGGGTTCTCCTGACTTTTAACCTGAACACCCTTTTTTCCTGCTGGGTGAAATCCCGTCTTTTCAATCGGTTGTGTTTAAAACACAACACAAAGGAAAAAAAACTGTGATTTATAAGAAACAGGAAATGTCGTCGATGGCTTGCAGTAAGGACTGCATCTCTTAACTAAACGTCCAGTGATTCTTATCACAATAGGAAATTTCACTGTGAGCTAGAGTGTGTTTGTTCACAGTTGTGAGGTGTAACGTTAACTAGACTCGCATGCATCGAAATCAGTGCATATCGGTCATTACGTGTGAACAAACATTGCAAATGTCATGTCATTTCTGAATCTTCTAATACACTCAATGTTCATTTTTAAAACAGTTTTTGTAAATTTTGACTGTTCCTTAGAAACCGATGACCAACCATCAGAAAAAAAGACGAACTTGGTTGGATTGAGTTTGTCACGAATTAATGTTTCCATTTGCTTGCGAAAGAGAGGCAGCCGTAATAAAAATATTTTATCAACCTCGTCTAGGGCATACCAATGGAAGAAGTTTAAATGAAAGCTGACCTTTTAGGAAATATACCGTGTTTTTTACTAGCTAATGTGATAACAATTGCTGCAAAATGATGTGCCCGAAGAAAAACAAGCTATTATCAACTGAAAACTAGCATCAACAATCGTCCTTAATTAAACGGCTCCGCCGAGTGAAGTTATCTCACTGGAGCGGAGTTTCGCTTGATTCGACTCGATGCGTTCACGAAGAGTAACGTCGTGAGAAGGAACAGCTGTCGAATCTTTCCACCTATGAACAAGGAGAACACGCCGTAGTGTTGGCCGAATCAAGTGTTGTATCAACCTCGTACTAGCTTATTAAATGTAATAAAATATAAAGAGCACCATTTTTCCTCCACAGCTGAAGAAAATCAACCATGTGCTCCAAGGTGGTGTCTGGAAAGTCGTGGAGCCAAGTTGCGGACGACTACCTTCCAGTGAGTCCTCGGGATGTATGTCCCTTGATACGTTATCTTTTTTTCAGCCGTAGAGAAAGATGGAGACTGAATGTCTGGCTTCACATGCATATCATGAGCACTGTAGTCATTAGGGGGATAGTGATTCAGGCCAAGCTGAAGAACGATTGTAAAGGGGTTATTGAGATATCCGGAGTAAAACGCTTAAGAAAGATTGAAAATGGTGACAGTAATACTTTGCGTCCTGATAACCTGACGAGGTAACCTATGAAAGTCAAAAAAATAAGTACCTTACTTTGAAAATTTGGGGCGTATAAAACTTTTACAAGACGAGTCTCAAAACGACCGAGGATGGATGAAACTAGAATGAAAAAAAAGAAACTGTGAGGTTTGTTGCATCTTCAACGAAGCCATGAGATCGTCTGGATGAAGTGACGGGAAGGCCAGCACACAAAGGATCATATACGCGATGAGTATGGATTTAATGAACGGTGAGGTCATAAAGTCATATCGTACCCAGTACTTACAATGAGGTGTGCATGATGTGGAATGGAGTCATCTATTGATATCTACTGTACAAAAAACACTCAAAAAAACTGCCAAATCAAACACGAGGCGTACTGTGGACTAGAATGGATATTGTTCGCCCTAATCGTTTCGCTTCCAGCACACAAAAAGGTTTCTATCGTCAATGTCGAAAAGCAATATGTCTATAAGGTAACCGCTTAAAGTCACTGCGATTCTTTACCGCGCTTCTGTAATGGGATCGCCTTAATGCCGAACTCGTTTTGTCGAACTCAGAATTCTCATGTCTTTCGTAAAATCAACACCAGAAAAAGCTCTCGTCGAATTGAACTTTCTGGCTCCTTAACGCCTTCGAATTTTTCTCTTTTTTCGCATTCTGACCTGTTCTTAAGTTGTACGGTCTGTTGAAGGAACGCAACTCTATCATAAGAATTTCATTTGAATTACACACGTCAGCGAAACGCCTGTAAACATATTGGACTCCTAACTAAAACTTTAGCACTCTTAACAACGGTCACCAATTTGCTAAGCAGCCGTCTATTTCTGCAGGACAATGGGCCTTCTCCACTTCACATTCGCATCGAATGTGCCAATTTGTGGACATCCTATCCAACTCAGAATATAAGGACGAAAATTTCCCATGGAGCAGAAAGCCAGCATAAAATATTCTATGCATTCGTCATTATCATCGATTACTTTAGACGGTGAGGAAAACACAGCAAAACACGATGTTCAGGTTCACGGTTTTACACTGAAATATCAAAGGTCGCTAATAAGGTATGCTTAACGAGAATATCGCGATAAGTCCACGGAGTTCGTCTTCTAGACGAGTGCTTACGTTAGCTTGATCATTAAAAGTTATCGCTTTTTAAAGAAGTGGAGTCCAGGTCCTAATGGCATCTGTCTGTGCATTTATTAGAGCTATTTGCTTTTCAATTTCTTCTGTTCAATACTCTAAGGAACGCTCATTTCTGTATTACTCAAGGAACAGTTGTGCTAGCTTAGTGTCGTTTCCATTGTTGTTTCGTTCCTAATTTCGAAGCTTTCCATAGTTTCGTTCTCAATTTGTAATTTTTCTGAACTTTTCATTGCTTGGTTTATACTTCTAGACCGCATCTCCAATGAGAACAAGAACGATGTCTTTGGTAAAAGTTTGAGAATGCAACTTTTTTCGTGCTTGCTGTAGAGCCGACACCAGAAATGCTCTCTTCGAACGCAGTTTTTCAAAATCCTGTATGTCGTTGAGATCTGCGCTTTTTTATTTGCGTTCTGCACTGTTCTAAAGCTTGTATGGGCTCCTGAAAGAACGCCACTCTATCATAAGAATCTAATCCGAATCGCACAGATGAGTGGAATTCCCTTTGGCAAAAATCTTCTACTTCAGTTTATTCTTTCTCAAAACCACACTCGCATGTGAATTTTTCTTGGAAAGGAGGCCGGAGTAATTGCCTAATAGAATATTTTTACTGCAGGTCAAAGGTGAACATGGAGGATTGTTTCTAAGATTTGCTCATTAAAGCTAACTCATCGTCTGCTAATAAGCACAGATATCGATGACCTCGTATTACAAAGCCATTGTGGTTGTTTGACTATAAATATCGCTTCATATCTGAAGAGAAAGGCAAATTGAGGGCCTCGGTTGGCACAGTGGAAAGCAAATAAACCCCACACCAACCTTGATTAATCGCGGGTTCAAAACCTAACTGAGGTTCCGAGTTTTGAGCACATCTCAGCACTTTGTGACTGGTGCGTTGTGATTCGATCAGCCGGGTACCATTCATTCAACATAAATTTCTGATGAAAATTTGGATTTGAGAAATGCGATGGTGCGTCTTCTTTCACCATAAATTAAGTGGTGTCGTGCAGACTCCATTTCTTGCTGCATTTCGCAATAGAATCGAGGAAAGGGATCGTTTTGAAGGTGTCGATTCACACTTCATAACAGCTTTCCAATTTCTTAAGGTGCTACTACGTTGTACCTCCTCGTAGTTTTTATTCTTTGGCACATTCGCAAGCGATCGTGCGTGGATCCGCTTCGAATTGCTACAAGCGACGCCTTCATCGTCCAACACAAAAAAATCCTAAAATCCTGGAAAAATCCGAAAATTCTTAAAAATATAACGTTAATATTCCGACTTTCCTTTAACCTCGATGTGACCAATCAATATGTATTCTTTCTTTTATGAGCTCACGCGAGGTTGATAAAGATATTTATTTTCGGCTAACGTTTCGACGTCTTCGTCTTCATCAGCGCCGATGATCGGAGTCGCTGGTCCACGCTTGTTCTTCGTCTCGATGTAGCGGCTTCGCTTTCGTGTCCAGTCAGGCCTTCCTCAGCATGCCATTTCCTCGAATGAAGCATACTAATTCGGTGACGCACTTTTTATGCAGGATGCTGGTGGTTGATGGCTGTGATAGTCCGGTGATAGCAACTTGTTTTTTCCGGACTATCAATTCTGCAGAAGTCAGTATCATTATCAGCTGGCAAAGAGCAACAACAATATTTCAAGACCGATTTTCCTTTAACCGCGGCATTACTAATCATCATGCATTCTTTCTTTAATGAGCTTACACGAGGTCGATCCATTCACGCATTACTTTTCAGCACGTATTACTAGAGTGTTGGGTAAAATGTGTTGTTTCAACAATTGCAAGCACAAATGCGGTCTAATGCTACTTTTGCGAAAAGTAGAAGAAACGTCGAATTTTTAGATGCCCGAAACATTTAGGCACTTTTTTGTGGCCGATGACTGCCTCTAACGGATCCGAGGCTGAACGAGATAAATTTATCCTCATCAGCTGCACATGTTTTATGAGAGTGATACTGCCTTGACGTGGGAGCTGTAGACTGAGGACAAGCAGATTTATGATGGGCTTTACTTTGATCATACTAGAAGGCATACGTTAAGGGTATTTCGTGTCAGGACCATCACCACTGAAATAATGAGAGTTTCCCATTGGCATATCTGACTGCTCTTCTTCTCCTTCAGCGCGAACATTTAGAACATGGTTTGACTGCCTGTGTCAATAAAGCAAGATGATCAATTTCTGAGAAGCCTTTCTGGTTGTACTAGGTGCAATGCGCGAACTGCTGCAGTTTCCATGAGCTTAATACTTTGCGCATTAGAATACTAGGCCAGTGAAGTGTTAATTGGAACCACTGTTCCAAATTGTGTTCTTCGAAAAGATCTCAAATCGTTGTTCTCACTGTTTTCATTGGTTCATGCCAGTTCCCTGCTGGTATCATGAGCGCTTTGAGGCAATATTAATCCTGGTTCTTCTCCTTTATAGAGTTTCTTTTATATGCTTAACTTATGCAACCGTGCCGTGGAGTCTTCAGCTTGTCTTTCAAGCCCTATCTATCTATTTTAGAGTTCATTTTTATTCATGTGTTACATAAACCAACATCACATCACATGTTGTGCGCGGCACTTCTTTCATTCCATTGGTTTCCTAGCATCTATTATTCACGAAGGCTTTCTAACTTTCACGTGAATATCGTCGAATGCTGGCCACAAGGTCCTCCCTGAAATAGCTTGGCGCTGTTGTAGAGCCTATTCATTTCATCACTAGAAGCAATCGTCACCTTTTGTTCATCGGGGAAAGCCCTTCCTAGACAAATCAGATGTTAATTTCGAAGCTCGTAAGAATCCATGCTTTGTTGACTTTTTGTTGGCTTGAATCAGATTGGTATCACTCAAAGGGGCATAATAGGTATCATTCGTTACGCTTCCTACGAACCCGTGAGTTTTAGCATGGTTGAAGGAAACGAGAGGCACCCATTATTCACTTATAAGAGTATACCATTGCCTTTTTGAACCTTAGATTCAGAAGGAGCTCAGAGAATAATCGCTTATTAGCCCAAAGGTATTTAATGGAATCCTTCTATACCTAAATCACCGGTTTCGCGAATGGTGCAGTCCGATTTCCATTTGGTTGCTATTTCCCTGGTTCGGAAGGTGTTTATCTGGCTGTCTTGTAATAACTGTGCCAGAGTGTTTCTGCGTAGGTATCTCGGATATCTGATTGGTGCAAAATTAGTGGCGCACTTTATTGTTGTGGATTTCGAAATGCATTCAGCAATAAGAGGTTATTGCTTATATAACTTTTTGAGAGCTACTTGAAACCTTAGTTTTTTGCTTAACTACTTTTCATTTCATTTCTACTAGTCACTGAATGAACAAGATGCACCAAAAATTGTCATGTCTACACAGCATTAGTGAAGATGGAAAATTGCCGTCATAATTCATGACAATAGCAAACCTCATTTGAACAGTGAACTCTGTGGAAATCAATCGGACTGCAAAACTCTGGCTCAACAACGATATTCGTCAGATCCCTCGCCAACCGTCCACCCTATTTTCATGCACATTTAAAATTACTCCCAAAAGGTATCTTTAGTAGCTAAACGCTTCTGAAAAATTTTTTCAAAAGGTTTGTCGATCTCTGAACTTTGGAATTCCGTGCTAACACAGCGAATAAACTCGAATTTTGCTAACGAGATTAGTAAGGTTGCCGATGAGCCAGATTGAAGCATTTCAAACTTGCCGTTGAAAATCCTACCTAATTCTTGTGTCAATTTAATAATTGGCGACACTTATGAATGAGAAGTGAATTGTGACGTCGTTTGTTGGTTTGTTGTACGACTTCCCACCTCTAGTCGAGATTTTCCCCTATATTCGCTTTCAGATGGAGAGACCGATGTCAATCTGAACATAGACAACCGTGCCAAGGAATAAACCTGTGGTATGCAAATAACTTAACACCTAGAAACACAAAGTTCTTGGGGCCATTTTGTCACTATAGACGTTATTGAAGGAACAATTACATAGCTGAAGTGTTTATTATTGTTTTTCTAATGCTGCTTGTCGCTTTATCTGGAGGCCTATTTCTTGTCCGCCTACGCGGGTTTTTCTCGCGTCGTAATCATTCCCTACCAAGTCAACATATTGGATATCAAATGTTTGTTTTGAGCTATGGAAGCTATGCTCATGTCTCTGCAGTAAGAGATTCCCTCAGTTACATGCCCATTCTTAGCGGTTACTTCCAAAAATATCGAGGCCATTAAAATGAGAGATTCTTCCTAAAAACAAAGGCACCATATCTCCACATTCTGCTGATGTCACTTGTGGATCGAAAAGAAGTGTGCGAAGCTTGAAATGAGTTGTTTTTCAAAGCAGCGACAATTTTGGAACAGTTCATTTTTAACGAGGCTTGTGAGGGGAGAGTACTTAAACTATTTATTCCTTAGGTAACTCTAACGAAGAGATACTATTTAAGTCGCTGTAAGGCAGCAAACACTGTCTTCATTCACGGTACACTGGTCAAACATTGCGTGAAGACTTTATAGAAATCGTGTTTACTACTTAGCAATAAGTAATGGCTTGCTAAGAACTGTCAAGCTAACAATGCTTGGAACTGAGGAGGGACAGGCTTTGAAAGTTCCGGTGTTTTTACTCAGCCTTCTTTTTCTGCCATCTGATTGATCCAGCGAAACCTTTATTGATCTTGTAATACATGCACACTATATACGCATATATGAACATTGAACGATTTGTTAATGCATTTTAAAATGCCATAGTTTCGGAAGTGGGCATATTTAAACGTAGTACGTTAACACTAAATAGGAGTGCTTAATTTAAGTCGAAGAAGGCTGCAGTCGAAGTCACAATGTTTCAGCTTCTATGTACTGCCTATTCTCCTTCTTAATAGCAGTATTCTCTTCATTTGTAGAAACCCGCGATTTCGACTGCAGCTTCGGCTTAACTGGGTCCATTATCAATTTGTGCTCCCTCAGATCATTCCCATTGATGAGCAGTTGCTGTGAGCAAACCGATAGAGTGAGAAACATGGGTGAGAGAAAGTGAAAGAAGGCCTTAGTTGATGCAGTGGATAACGCGTGAGCCCGCGGTAAGCATAATCATGGGTTAGAGGTCCAACTGATTTTCCGCGTTTTGTCTCCTATCTCAGCATCCTTGTGATTGCTCTCATTCTTTTTAGCTAAGGTTTACAACAACGTTTGCAGTGATTATTTTCGCTTTTTCTCTTGAAGATTGATGTGTCCGGAGTGGTCTCGATAGCCAAACTGAATAAAACTTTTCGCGTCAAAAAGAGTAGCGCTAACCGCTAGCGTTTGAGGAGCAGACGACATTCGTACCGTTGGTTTGCAGTACCCTCAGCAGTGACTGGTCGACGTTCGTAGGTGCTTGTGTCCCATGACTGGTGCTAGGCGGCTGACTAGGGAACGCTGATTAATAACGCTACTATCGGTCTTATAAATACAAGAGTTATATGAGACTAAACATTTGTGGGACATGCGTCTTTATTTCGTCATTTGCTAAGATGTTTTCAAGAACGGCAATATGTTTAGCAAGTACCGTGCACGCTGGACTTCTTGTCACGGCAGCCGCTGTTCGACTGTCTTTTACGAATTTTCTTGGATTTTTTTCTGCCTTCCATCGTAGTAGAGCGTTTGTTGCGTCCAGATACATTGTATACTATGGGAAATTTTCTCGATCATGGATTTCTACGACGATTCTTATAGTCACTATAACGAGGTCAATTTTCTACTCCACAACCATTGTAATGGGTGAGTTCAAGTGTCAAATTCTTTTAGTAGTACCTACAAGCAGCTAGCAGCTAAAATCAACGTAGTTTAGGCTTCCATCACGTCTCTACTATTTCTTTTGCGTCACTCATCATTCATATCGTTTGTGTGGTCCTCTATATTTACCTGTTTCGTAGAGATTGTTCGAAATTACGTCCTGTCAATCGAGGAGTTTCTCGAAAAAAACTGCCTATACTTTGAGCACAAAATGCCAGCTGATCGAAAACCTCAGAGTGTTGAAGGTAAATTGCATTCCAATTAGTTAATTAAATAGATAGTAAATATTTTACAAATGTCAGAGGTAGTGTTCGAAATTTGTATGCAGTTACATCCCTCTCAACCTGTCTTTTCCCGATTTTCTTGGGAATCCATGTTTGTGGAAGCTGCACTTTGCCTGATTTGGCAGAATTTTCTAGCACTATTATTGCTGCTGTCATTTCCACTATTTATCACTACTGTTTTTACCTTTATTCATCGAAAATTGGTGATAATCATTAGTAGCACAATGTTAATCATTTATACTACAATTATTGTTATTTATTGCCATCAAAGTCATGTGAGGCGCAGTAGTCGGAGGCGTAGTGCAACGCACACGTGCAATCGATCCCCACGCCAATGGCCCACCAAGCCTTCCACACCTCCGGGCTGGGCAAATTGGTACCAGACTTGTCTAGGAGGATAGCATCACTGGCTCGAAACATTGGCATGCCACCGCTAGTCATTCTAAAGGCCAGAAGTGCACTCAGTCACCTCCAAACGATGCTTATGAAGTCGAATGCATGGCGCATCCCTCGGGGGATTGATCGACGCCGGGAACTTTGTCCTTTTATCCTTATTGTCAGCAATATGGTTGTATAATATTATCTGTTAAGTTTATTTGTCGACATTATGTACTAAAACTGCATGCTCTTACTTGTTGCTATTTATTGCACTTTTTATTTTGATCTATTATTAGCCACCAGTATTTATTAGCGTTATTTTTGTTGTTATCATTATTTTTTACTATTACAGCATGGGAATGTGATAACGCACCTTAACGAGCTGTGTAATGATTAACTCTGTGACATCCAGTAATACAACCACAACGTTGCTGAGATATTTGCAAAACTCTGGACCGCAGGTGCCTATGGTGGGGAACGAACGCGCTATTGTCCTTTCCGGGGAGTAACGCGTTCACCACCACACCATGTGGGTCCTTCGTTTCGCCTGTCTCTCAGCTAGTTCTATCGATCTTTCCCGTTGACGGGTGATTGCTGATGGCAAAGATCGATAGAACTAGCTGAGAGACAGGCGAAACGAAGGACCCACATGGTGTGTGGTGAACGCGTTACTCCCCGGAAACGACAATAGCGTGTTCGTTCCCCACCATAGGCACCTGCGGTCCAGAGTTTTGCAAATATCTCAGCTTCGTTGAAGTTATATCTCAGCAACGTGGTTGTATTATTGGATGTCACAGAGTTAATCATTACACTGCTCGTTAAGGTGCGTTGCTCTTTTTCATGTGGATATACCATTCAGTCATAAGCTGGAAAAAGGCCTGTGAGACCAAAGTGGAGTCGAATCAGCATCGTGTTCGTGAAGAAGAGCTTAACTCGCTCTTCACGAACAACACTTTACTTCAGAGCACGCATTGCGCATTGCCATCATTAAAAAAATACGTAGGATGAGTGAACGCTTCACGTATGCTGGCGGTATTCCTGTTATCTGTTCTTCTTGATCATTGCGCTTTCTATGTACTTTCCAATTTTCATCGAGAATGTACAGTTTCAAAAACGCAGTATGCTCTGGCCGCTCGTAGACGGTACCCTAAAGTTTGTAACTGCTTTATGGCTCCATGTCAATATAATCCGCTTCCACCCTACCATATTTTTCGCAGCTAGTGACGTATAATATTACTGTTTTTCTCGTATTCTTGAGTATGAATTCTCGGTCTGGCAGTTCAGCAGTAAACTTGCTAGTTTACAGAATGAATACTGAAGTAGATTTGCACAGGTACTACTTAGTTGACTGGCCGTTTCAGCGTATCTGCTCTACTCTTGAAAGAGGATCTGTCGATATGTCCACTAATTGAACGATCTGTAAATTGTAGATGTTACCCTGTAACGGAGCTGTGAGCGATACCCGAGAAAGAGAAATTTCATTAAAAAAAATTGCAGTAGAACTGCAGTGTATCCCTAGATGAACTCGCGACGTCGAGTTATGAAAGCACTGGAGAATGATAATTTTTCCCTTTCAACGAAGTGTTATATAATGGAAGACTGATTTTGTTCGCTACTTCCCTTGCAGATCTTTTGGTTGTTAAACTAACAAATGGCTCTTCGCGCTTGGGTAACTAAACCTTTTATGAGTGGTATTAACCATAACTACATTATAGTGACAATAAAATAGGTGCAAAAATTATGCAGAATAATGTATTCAGCTGGCAGAAGTAGCATGAAGAGCTACGAGAACCGCTAGCAATGGTGAATATTTTGCAAGCTAATTAAGTGGAGCGAGGGAAAAAAATGTTGGTAATTGAAATGGTTAAGTACGAAAGATGTAGTCCATTGGAAGTAGGACGGAATGTTGGTATGCCTCCACAAATCGATGGCGGACCTCATATAAGGTGTGTGGATACGCGAGGCATACGGTGCTTCTGAGAGCTTCATTTCAGTTCAAACCGTCAAAACTTATTCATCTTGCGCGAACGTAACAAGGATATATTAAGCAAACATAGCTATTCCATACATAGAAATGTTCAAACTTGTGTATGTGTGCTGAAGCCATTTTGAAATTGACAACGTACAAAGGTTTCCGCTCTTGCAGCGAGCTTTCACCACGAAAGACGTTTAAACAAAACAAGCCAGGACTGTGTAATGAGGAATTCGTGAATTTAAGTGAGAAGTCGTACAGACGATTTGTTATTTTATAGAAAATGTTGTCTATGCTCGGCGTTGATCGCTCCCTGAAGGTGCGTAATGCATTCTACTTTATCAAACATTGTCAGACTCTAGTGAATGCATATATGGCCTAAGCGCTTTGCTTCGATGACCCACCGTTAGCAGTAGTCTCTTGATGAGAAACAAACTCGTCCAAACCTTTTTTAAATAATTAATTGTGTAGAATAGCTTTTCACCAGCTACGTCCGACTTGACACTTGTGTTGGACAAGCTGTCGAAGGAATGTTAAAAGTACAGCAAAGATTCTCTCTGATCCATCCAACAAATGTGTGCCCTCTATGATACACATGGATAAATCTGATGGATTGTGTCTGTTGATCGAACAATCTCAAATACGGATGAACAGCATAGTCATGTAACTAGGGGCCAATTCCATCGAATATGAATATCACTATAAGTGTACCGCTGTTAATATGGAGTAATTCTAACTAAAAATTCGCGCTTTGTTATTAAGAACAACCTCAAACAGGGAGACAGATCTGACTGCTTCATACATGAAGACATTCATTATACACCTTCCGATTAGAAAATGATTCAATCTATGCATGTTAGCTAAGTGCAATAGTATTAGAACCAAAATTGGTTTGAACATTACTACGAAGATATGGCAACGAAATTTGTTTACGCAATATACATTCTTATAGAAGAGAACTACTCATGTGGAACTCGTAGATTCTTAATCCTTGATTTCGCCGTGTTTGACATCCGTGTCGCTAACTAGACAGTTTATCTCGTTTTTCTCCTCAGAGGATGGATGAGAATCTGAAGGAGGCGGCACTAGTGAAGATTTTCGATCACCGCTACTACGCCCTAGAAGCCAAAACGTTTCCAACACGCCTTTCCCCTAAAAAGAATGCACCACGTTTTTGATTCGAAAAATCTTGTTTTTTTCACTTTACAAATCACGTTAACAAGGAAAAAAGTAGGAAAACGTTTGTCAAAGTTGAAAACTCCTTATTGTTGTTCGCTGCTGAACTGTTATCGAAAAGATGTCAGCAAAATCAGCCGTGCTTACTTTTATCATCACCTCCCCTCTGGATGCCACGTCGAATCCTCCAACTACGAGCAGCAAATTTCTCGCTTCAAGTGATAAATGGATCATCCCTGCTAGAAATAGAACATTGTCAAATTTACAGAAACAGAATTTGAATGTTGCATCATATTCCTAACTATCATTTTCGGACTTCTGTACTTTCCCTTTATTTTTCCTTCTTACAAGGATTCAGCTTTGAAGAACTTTCAAATTTCCATCTGCGAATGAGAAAGGCTAGAACAGTAGTGTATTGACCACTGACAAAGATTGATGAGAGTATGCTTGCATTACAAGGACCCTTCACACCTACTTAAGAAAAAATTTCATATGTTTTGTACCCCAACTGTTTTAAGAGAGCGTTAAGCGGAATGTTTGAAAACAGAACACTTAGGGGATGGGAACTATAAGGCGCGGAAATATACGCAGAATTGTAAAACTCACAGGGTTTAAGCAAATAATTAGGTAATAGTCATTTATTGCAACAGCCAACATCTGTCCTCCGAATTGTAGTTATGAAAAGGTGTTTGTCTCAAAAGATAACCATATTTTTTAAAAAGAAGGTAAAAAAGAACGTTTTCCGTTGCTTTCCATCCTGCTTGCCGTGTTCACGGTGTTACCAAACAGACAATATCGAGGCATCGTTAGACCCACGACTCCTGTTACAACGGAACCTAGAAATAGGTGATTAAGGGCCGTTATTTTATACACCATATCACAATGCACTTTAGAAGCTTCTGGAAGATCAGCAGAGGTATATTCTTTTTTTTCACCACATATTGTTCTTAATATTTGAGTAACTCGGGTTAACATTGTCGGCTAGAAGCATACACAGTGTGAGCAGCACTCTTCAATCACTGTCGCCAAAAAGCAGTTTATTTCATAACATCCCTAGTTGTATTTATTATACGCTGACATATGTGGTGAGACAAAGTGTGCTAATGTATACTGTATATTTTGTATATTTTACACAATTTTTTTCTCAGCGATCTATTTTACGACATTCATTCTTTTACAGTACTTTTTGTACTCATTCTCTCTATTATCCAACATTGATGTTATACGAAGGGTGGTCCACGGAAAGCCGTTTTCTACACTTAACTTAGTAAACTGCAAATAAACTGCTTTCGGACAATTCACCGACTGCTAGATTGACTAGTAACTAACTGTTATATTATTAAAATTGGTACGATGAATCATGATTATTGCATAGAATGTGCAGGTGTAACAAATATCGTAGTAGACACAACAGAATTTCCAAAATACTTCCAGATGCTGACTGCAATATTGTTGCGTTATGGGCCATAGTATAATGAATAGAGAATAAAACGTTCGGAGATGATCAATCCCTCAGGGATGTGTTGTGCATCAACTATCCCAGAAATGATTGGGTACATTTCTGCTCTCTACAATGACTTGCGCTGGATTACTTATGCATCGTCTCAGCACTTTTATCCTCCTCGACAAGTATAGCACCAATCCACCGATCCCGTAAAAAATAAATGGCCAGATGAGATCTGGGCGCTGATCAAACCAAAGGCCGATTCAGTGTGCGTTGCAGAGCACATCTAGCCACTGCGCTACCACGTCGCCTATCTATAATTCTGAAATGGATCATTACAAATAATAGTAAATATTAGCACACATATCATTCTACCATCTCCTTAAACCTCCGAGCCTCCCAGTTTCCGAGAATTTGTGGTCTACTCCCTAAGAAGCCATTAAGCCCGTAACCGTCACGAAATTAGAAGCCGCCGGAGAAACTGCGAAGTAAATGTGGGGCGTTACGTGTTGAAGGAAAATCAGTAGTTGCTCTGGTTTGTGCTTGACAACAATTAGCTTGAGGCTGAGACGAAGCGGTTGCCGAGGACTGTGAAAGGCAGCAATGGTTTACATTACTTCAACGGTAAACACTCGAATGATATTGCCTATCATTCAAAAAAGCTGGCATTTGTGGACAGGCAAATGTTGACAGAACACCAATTCTACAAACTCTATTGTCGCATGTGACAGCTTTTCTCTACTGCTATAAATCCTATGTACTTTTAGAAACTATGTTTATCCGTCAATAGCTTCTCTTGTTCGTTAATTTGACTGAAAGCAGAACTTTTATCTCTTACTTTATTAATGTTCGAAATGGAATCGAATCTTTGAGTACTCGCACATCATAGAGTCTTGTTGTTTCGTGCCATATTCTTTATTTCTACTGAGTTACCGAGAACCGTTATTTGGAAGCTAATCACCAGGCTCTACTGTGAACAGGGCAAGCTTGTTAAGCTCTTTTGCAGTTCGGCGCAGCAGGAACTCGGAACATGACGGGTCATCAAATGTCATCCAGGCGCTAACACTCTCATTTCTTTCGTTGTTTAACAGTTGTCATTAAAGGTGGTGGACGGATTTGCATGTGGATTTGACTGTGACAAGAAGACCTATCATCTCCTCTTCTAATCGACATGTTGAGCCAGTCGAACGTAGTTTCCTCTTCTCATTGAAATGTTGAGCCGGTCGAACATGGTCTCCTCTTCTCATTGACATGTTAAGAAAGTCGAACGGATTTTTTCCATCCTGAGATAGCCATGTTAGAACATTATCAGGTCTTCTTCAAATCTAGCCGCCAGTCGCTGCAGAAAGAGAGGGTATGCTGCTTAGCGTTTCGGTTTTTCCACTGCGATTTTTTCATTGGAAGACCAACAATTGTTACTAGGAGTTACTAGTCGACCGACACCTTCAGAAATCTTGAGGCGAATCATTAAAACAGGGATTACATCTATCTATCATTACATCATCTACAGTTTATATAAGTCTAAGCGAAAACCGTTCTTTTCAGAAGTGACCTAAACACCAATTAATCGGTGGAGAAAAAATACTACAACTTTGCAAGCATGAAGCTCGAAATCGAATTAAAAAAATCGCAGGAGTGTTGTCTTGAGTGGAAAAAAAGAAAATGAAAGTTCGGCAGCCAATTCCGTGATGGGAAAACATTCTAGCAGTTAAATGTGTTTAAGGTAAGGAAATTAGTTTGCCATCAAACTGACGTCTAGTAGGAAGTCTTAAGATGGCACCGCAAGCAAAGGCACCTTTCAAGAACAAGGGAGAAGTTGGTATCTTACTAATGCTGATTATTCCTACACTCCAAATATATTTTTTTCGATAAAAGCACCACGTGTTCTGTGAAGGTCAGAAAACCTCAATGATAATGGCTAATGGATTATTGTTTGGTTCCATTCACTGATCTCCATTGATCTCACTCACTGAAGGATTCCCAGCCTCTTGGTCAGAGGGCCGCACTGCACGTTCCCAGGTGCCGGATGGAGACTTAAATATGGATAAAAGCGACTTTGACTTCCCCTGGACTCAAGTTTGTTCATGGAATAGAGCCCTTGCTTCTGACGGGCTGATGTACACATACCTGCTATCTTTACGAAGAGGAATTCATGCACGTGTGGATTCAGTGTGTTCACGTTTATACAGATTGTATCCCAGAAGTCAGTTCCGCCAAACGCCTGTAATGAAGTACCTTGCAAGTACATAGGTGGCGGTTAGGGAGTTTTCCCCAATTTACCAATTATGTCTTCTTTTGGAGCAGAATGTCTAGCCACTGAGGAGTATACCCTGTCCTCATGCTGGAGTTCGAGAAGCTACCCGTCTTTATAAGTAGGCAAACAGTAGGGTAAATGGATGTCATTTCCCCTAATCCCGAAAGGGGCCCCCTTTACGGCACCCTTGGACAAAACAGCGACAAAAAATGCGTCATTCCAGCTTGGTTAAATTTGGGAAGAAAAAGGTGTAGATCCGTACTTATAATGCCGCAAGCATGGTAGCCCCTGACCTGTCCAGTGAGTACTTGAAAATTCAGGCTTAAATAATTTAGGAAGACGTGAAGAAGCGATAGGTTATTAAGCTTCAAATAATATCAAATAGACAGTGAAGAGAAAAAAACTTCGGTTTCCGCCCGTCCTTTAGATTCGACGATTTTCTCAGCCTAAACGTACGCGTCTTGAACACATTCGTTGAGAAAGCGGTGTGGAAAATCCCTGAACGCTATTGAAGCAATAGCTCTGGGACCATCGATCCACAAAATGCAGCTGAAAAAAGGGAATCTGGTGTTCCAACCTGCATTAACGAGCAATGGTCAGGAGACGTCGCTGCTAATCACAAATTATCAAAAATCACGTTGTCCCTGCACATTGTCCGTCCCAAAGAGAATTGGTGGGCAAGAGCGCTAACTAGTAGGTCGTATGGGTTGTGGGACACAGAGCAGGAACACCATCAAGTCGATGTTCAGAGCTCTTAACGAAAAAAACATGGAAGGAAGACATGATGCTCTGCATGTTGCTGGAATAATTAAAACTAGTGACCACTTTCGCATGCGACAGAGACAAATAGAAACTATGTTGACGCATGCTCGAGCAACCCAACAATAATTAGCACTACAGATGGAATAGGTGATGAACCACAGATCTACCTCATAGATTTGATGCCGGTTAGTCGGAAGGCAAAGTCGCTATTCCTTAGGTGGCGGATACTTTGCTTCTTTGAGAGGCAGCTGGATCGAAGAGAAGAACTGACTGTTTCTGCTGCCCCGATTTGGCATATAACGTCTATATTTACGAGGCTGTATTCATGCATGCGTGCTTGGGTGTGTTCCGTTTGTGCGGATTGTATTCTACAAGTCAATTTGGCCAAAAAGCCTGTAATGAAGTGTTCACTTTGGGGTGAGACTTTATTACCCGTGAGTATATACAGCCCACACGTTTAGAGCTCAGCAGGCTATAAACGGGTATCAAAAAAGCTAGACGGTAAAATAAATGGGCCTCATTCTCTTGGCCCTGAGAGACCTTTCGAAACGTTAGCCACAGCGGTGCACAGAGAGGTTTATCAAATCACAAGGCCATCCTAGGCTGCCTAAATCTCGAAGGACTAAGCTGACGATCTGTGTCTACAGTGCACGCACATTTCCATCCGAGCCCTCGATAGATTTGATCATGCAGATGAGGAGGATGAGGTACGGCAACATCGGATTGGCCGAGACGAGATGAGGCTACCCATTCAAAGGCGTCTATGACACCCGAGAAGAACTGTTTCACGGAACACGCAACAGGGTAGTGGAGGAGCTGGCGTCGTTCTCTCCAGTACAAATTTGGCCATGAACATCGATTCATTCGAATAACAAACAACCAAAAATCGAACGTCTACGATTGAAGAGATGTAGATCAATACCAGCTCTGACAACCTTCCTCGTTGAAGTACCGACATTAAGATATGACGAAGAGGATGTCGAACCGTTCTATACGGACTTGGAGGAGTTCCGCAGAAAAAACCATACGTTCTTCAAGTTCATCACTGGCAATTTTAACGCAGAGACCAGACCGAGAAGAACGCCTGAAGAATTTTGTAATGGGATTCACGGATTAGAACGGAACGAGTATGGAGAGCGGCTCCTTGGGCGTCTCATCATGTCAACCGAGACCTTTCGTGGTAATTATTAATTCTAGAAGCCCCGTTCTGGTCGTGGAAATCTCTCAGTGGAGAGTGCCACAGCAAAATAGAACAAATAATAGTATATCGAAGGCTCTAGCAAACTGATGTCGCTTGTTTTCCAAAATTCCAGACGGGATTGGAACATCGCCTCCTTCGTGCAATATTTCACTTCTCGCGGAAAGGAGAAGAAGCCGCTAAGTTCAAAAAAACGAAGTGTAGTGACTACAGTGTAGTGATATTTATTCAGTTCAATAGTCGGGTGTTGGGAGAACTCTATTTTGACAACATGGACGTGGAATGCGACCGGCTCAATCAAATCATCACGTTAGCGCTATGAAAGCTAAGCATTTGAAAGTGACCAGATATGCCAGTATGAAGTCGCACGAGCTACATCCACCCGCCAACTCATGTGCGAACTTCCAGAAAAATGCAGAAAGGCGACAAAAGAGGATCTTAAAGAGAGAGGAGTAGGTTGTCAGTTACAAGACCAAGACGACCGCACTCCGATGCCGAGACGGAACAGCTATAGCTTCCAGAAAGCCAATGGAGAAAATCATTGACGATTACTACTCGAAACTCTTCAATAGCCATGTCTTCTTGTTTCTTACTCCCAAACGAAATACAGCAGGAAGGATATGTCGTCCTACCCGTTTTCTCTTCCGAAATCCGACATTTCGTCGGTTGTGGGAGCGAACAACGTCAAGTCCATCCAGGAAAAGAACTGAACACCTGAACCTTCCGACAGTCCTCACGAAGACACTGGCTCGGCTCTTCACACGTTACTTGTCTGAATGCAATGTTCTTATACCATGGAAGACCAGAAAGACTGTGTTGTTGTTCAAGAAAGGTGGGTTCTACGATAACGGTATCCATCGCCTAATCTGCTTGCTGTTTTTCGTCTACAAATTTCTCACTCGAGCCATCCTAAACAGGATTGACAGAACACTTGACGAATAACAGACACGGGAGCAAGCAGGTTTTCGAAAAGGATTCGGTAAGATGGACCACATCCACACGATAACAAGACTCACTGAAGTATCGTGAGAGTACAAAAGACCGCACCGTCTCACTCTCAGCGATTTAAAGAAGGCTTCCCTTGTTAAGGAAGGTGTCCCTTGTCACACAACAGAGGGGAAGAGATCTTGGGCTTCGAGTTAGATCAACGATTGAAAATCGGCTAACGATGTTCTATACATTAATTGTTGAAGAAAGGTGAACTGAACACGTAATTCGTACGAATGACAGTCGAAGGGCAAAAGCAGTTAGTGAACGGATTCCTCAGAATGTCAAACCCACTGTAGGAGGATCGCCGTTCTGATCAGAGTTTTTCACAAAAACATTAGCACAAAGATATGATGGTCAACGGGTTTCTAGAGAGAGCAAAACTCACTGCGTTACTGGTGTACACAACAGGGAAAAAAGTGGAAGATTTCCTGGCGTCTGCTCGAGTTACCCGACGATCAGTGGGGGCGACATGTGAGAGGTGACAGGTGAAACACATGAGAAAAGATGAAAGGTGAAGCTTGCGGTGTTGATCAACTCTTGAGAGATACATCATGCAATCGGTTCACCATCCATCGTTAGAAGTGAATGCATATCTGGTCTATACAACAACTTGGAGTGACCTATCAAGGCATCCTGTCAGTGTTGCTATCCTTCCAGGCAAGCCTGGTACCAATTTGGCAGCCTCGGAAGGAATCCTTGGTGAGACCAAGTTGTCAGATCGAACCAACAACCTCGAGTGTATTGTAGAGCACCTCTAACAACTGTACTACACGTCCCTTAAGATACGTGACGCGACTCATATTATGGAAGTATCTTTCTAAAGCTTTGGCACAGTTTAAGCTCAACTTTAGGGCGGACTTCCAACACATTCTTGCGGAGACATACCATTCTTCGTCCCCTGCATTTTTTCTTGCCAAAAAATTAAACCTAACCTGTGTGCACTCCAATACTGAGGTTGATTCTCTCATTTGGTAAGCTTGATATGCGGAAATTCGCAAGACTGTTCAGAACTCAAGCGACATGCTGCAGATCTCCTTGATGTGCTCGTGACCATTTCGGTGAGGGCAATCCGCTCACGCAGAGATAGCCGTCGCCAATTGTCTCCACCTTTAGAAAAGTATGGAAAAAAACTTTAATCAACCACAATGTAAAAAACAAATACAAATTTAGAAATGTAAGGAGAAATTATTCGCACTCACTCTGTATACATCGTGTGCGTCAATTATACCGTCGAAAATTGTGTACAGATCATTCAGTAAATTAACAACCTCGAAAAACTAATAAATGCTTTTTTAACTATGAACGAAGCAAAAGAATCTAAACCAAAAATAAACAAACTAGTTAATATATTTATTTATATGATCTTACAAACCGACCTAAAGAAGACCATTTTATGAGATCATATAAATAAATATATCAACTATCTGTGCCGAGGTTTATAGAAAGTCGGTCTTTTGAGTGATTAAACTAATTAAGTATGGTCAAACACTACTACAATGTTTCTGAGATATTTGCAAAACTCCGGACCGCAGGTGTCTGCGGTGGGGTACGAACGCGCTGTTGCCCTTTGCAGGTGCTAACGCGTTCACCACCACTCCATGCGGGTCCTTCGTTTCCCGTATCTCTCAGCTAGTTTTTCTATCTGTCAGTGCTATCAGCAATCATCCGTCAACGGGGTCGATCTGCGGACCCAAATTGGGCAATGGATCCAGTTAAACTGAGACTGAGAGAAAGGCGAAACAATGGACACGCATGGTGTAGTAGTGAACGCGTTAGGACCAGTAAAGGGTAACAGCGCGTTCGTTGCCTACCGCAGACACCTGCGGTCCGCAATTTGCAAATATCTCAGCAACATAGTGGTTGTATCTCACATAATACTTTGCCGTGAAAAAACTGTAATGGGAAGTAAATAAAATGTTAACATTGTGATTAAATATTTTGCTAGTTGAGCATATAATTTTGCCGTGAATCTTAATGTACCACCGAACTGGGAAAAAAATGCGCAAGGTTTCTGCTAGGAAAAGCCATTTTGATCGACACAGTCGTTGAGTTCGCATTTACTGTACACCTGATAAATAGTTTTGTTTCTAAGCTTTGCCACACTCAGTTTTGTCCCTAATTAAACGATGACCTTCCTGGGCACCTGCGTTCAAATTATACAAGCGCTAGTCCAGACCCAGCAAGGTTCTCATTACTTCAGGGACGGAAACTTGTACTAAACTTGTTTCCACCTTTGTAAACTTTGTTTGCTTGTTACAGTGTCGCATGATCCGAGGAGCAGTTCTTCTTCGGTATCACAGGCAGCGTTAAACAGGCGACGCATTCTCGTCCCATCTAATGCGATGAAGTCTTTTTGATCTTTTCGTCCCGCATTATCATAGCTTTAGCAGACGATCCAGATGCTAGAAAACACGCCTTATAGGTAGGATCGTCACCATATTCTTTTCCAGGATTACGCAGCCTAGATTAATCATGAGATTTCAGTAATTTCTCTGGGTTCGTCTTACTCAACGTTGCCACACTAAGGGCTCTTTCAGAGGAACGGTGTGAGGGCTTACGTATTCTGCTCTGTTCGCTTTTTTTGGTAACCATGAGTAACTTACCAAGTTCTCAGTAAATTCGTGGGTCGCTTGCCAGTCTCGCGTAGAGTACAGTTGTAGTTTATCTGTTAGAGACAGCTCTTAACCGCCATCTATGTGTTGCTAAGTTATTTGATTGCAAGCTTTTGGTCGAATTTGCTTGTAGAATACAATCTGCACAAACGAAAACACGCCCACGCTGGCATGCAGGGGATATGTCTACGAAAATACAAAAGGCATGTGCTAAGTTGAGGTGGCAGAATTACGGAATCCATTCTTAAGATCCACACGCGTCAGAGGGAAGCACAAAAGCGCTTTTTGATCCGCTTTTACCCCCACTGTCCCCCAAATGAAAAATACCACGTAGCCTCGCAAGTTCTTCGCCGAGGATTCCTCAGTGGTGGGAATTAATGTACATATTATGACGTATTGTTTAATAACAAGAGGCGGGTAGCCGAGTAGTAGTGAGGTCCGTCATCACGAGCATGGTGCTGCTTCGACACCGCTCCGGGCCAGCCAAGACTCTCATCTCTCCGAGATCGGGAAATTGGTACCGAACTTGTCTAGGAAAACAATCACTCTCTGCAATTCAATTGGGAACGCTCCATCCCTTCTATCTTAGGACTCCAAGGAGAATTGCTCTACCAGCATTCTACGACATTCAAGATGAAATGGAAATCCTCGAGCAGCAACCAAAGCCACACGTAAAAATTGGAAAATTTTCGTGGTCAATGGAGTGCGAGGAAACGAATAGAATCTGAGAAGTGCTGGGATCCGCACAGCAGATGTGAAGACGGGTCATACAAAATTAAAAAAAATTAAATTATTTGGCAAAATTACTGGCTTGGCATTGTTTTTACGAAATTTTCTTAGTGAGCAAGCACGAGGGCAAGATTTTGAGTATAGTACTGGCTGACATTTCGACAGTTTCATCTTCTTCGGAGCCTGGATGGGTCAAATTGACAAGGGATCCACTTAGTAGGGAACTTAGTTAGTAAGGACTAACACTATCGCAACCTGAGCAGATAAAACATGGATGATTAATTGCGTACTGAAAAGATTCCCTTAAGCAATCACCGTTTTGTTGTTTATGAACCCTCCAGTTATTATTGAAGACTAGTCGCACAAAGTCTTACACTGGTGAGAAATATGTGTAGCTCAGATCAAAAAATCGATCTGATATATGGTGCGGGATCACATGTGGACAGGTGGCACTTCTCCTTGGTTTATCCAGAACGCTTAAGACATTTAAGCGTTGAAATTTTATTTCAAAAACCAACTTTCCTTTAAGCTCGGTACGACTAATCAGCATGCATTTGTTGATTGATAAGTTAACACGAGGTTGATAAACTCAGAGCCGATCATCCAGTCGGTGTACTCAAGCAGCGCCGAGTGACGTTGCCTCATTCGAACGGTGCTCCAACGAAGAAGCTCCGCATCGGCTCTGAGGAGAACGAAGACCTTGGGGCTTTCGCAGAATAAAGTTTATTTATCAACCTCGTGTTAGATTACCAAGAAAAGAATATATGCTAAAGTTTCGGCATCTTTGTCTTCGTCAGTCTTTATAGAATAATATGCATCTCTACTTAGAAATAATGAAAATAAGTCCAAATTGATTTGTCATAGTCCAATGTCTAGGGTATCAAAAGGGCGTTGGTGAATCCGAATGCCAAATTTTCACGAATATGCAAAAACGAAAGGTGTGAGATTGTTTTGGACCTCACTTCTAGACCTCAAGTGGAAACCAACTGCAATTGCGGCAATACACACCGCTTTTAAGAAAGCAATAATCATGTCTGTTGTTACAACGAAGTTGGTTGAGTACAAAAACTGTGGCTGGTTTTGTTGCTATGAAGACTACAAATACATTCAGTGGATAGTCACTTCCCGAATTACTGCTGCTTTAGAGTAGACCCACTTCTTAAATAGTCGCCCTAAAATATTTTCTCAGCACTTAGTTTAACGTCTTCTACCCTTGTGCTATTTGAGTGATTCCGAACAAGTTGACGTTACACTCTCAAAAAAATGGCCTTTTTTTCATCATTAATGCAAATAGGAAAAAACGCCGCAGGTGAAGTTGAAACGTCTTTCTAGCCCTAGGCCAGAGACGCGCTTCCGAACGCCCATGTGGCTCGAAATGTGCAGCGCCGATGATACGCGTATTAGTGAAAAAGCAGATCTTAATTCTTAATCAACAGATCAAGACGACCATCCGAACGTGATGGCCGGTAGTGGCTCTTTTTTTCCCACAAAGCTCAGCATCCTTATGGTTGCAGTTCTCATCATATCCTGCCACCAAAAACAATTAGCATTAAAGAAAAGTTCAGATAATTCGCTTTTTCTTTGACGAGCAGACATAAGGTTGTTATTTCACTTTTTACTCGCAAAAAACTGACGTTTCGGCGGATTTCCTCTTTTCGCAGCTTATAAATGTCAAGTTGACTGCAATCTACTCAGCCCAGCACCTCCGTAACCAAAGCAAATAAAAAAACTGTGTCACTTGTATTACATGTCTCCCCTTTGACATTCGAGTGTCTCGAGCGGCTGCCAGTATGTTTTCCACAATTTTTTTGTCGCGTGAAAGAGTAGCCCAGTGGGTTCTGCTCGTTCTAGGAGATGGTTGAGAATCATACCTTTTTTTCTAGGGTTTACGTAAAGAACATTAACCATCGAGTTAGTGTTCCTGCTTCAGTAAGTTTGACACTTCGACGAATCACGTCACTAAAGACTCTTGTCCATCGGTTGTAGTTCATACGCACTACGCACCCGGCCCATCTTATTTTCGACAGCTTTGCGTATACAACGGCGCCTTTGATTTTTGATAGTTGACGTAGATCAAAGTTTCGACTCTACCCCTTCATTTGCGTGATCCAGGATACCCCCAGCATCATCCTTTTGACTGTGCCTTTAAAATCACGCTGAGCGATCTTTTGACCTCTTCACGAACCGACAACTTTTCTCACAAATATACAGAAATATTCGTATAGTCGAAAAGATGGGAGCGGATGTTCTTCGTTCTTTTCACTACATTCCATATGCTATTTAGAGCTCCCAAAGCCGCTCGATTCATTCTGATTAACTCTGGAGCTAAGTCGCTAATTATTTTGATTTATTGGCATAGATAGACGCGTTTAAAGTGAAGGTAACACAGGTGACCAATCCGCTCGTCATAAACTTCGTTCTTGCGAGATTTAGTCAAAGGCCAATCGTTCCACAAGCTTTATCAAAGTCGCCAAGCGTCCGTTTTGCCTGCTGGTGTTTGGTGCGATAACAACACGTCATCAGGAAAGTGGAGGGTGGTATGATTGCCGGCCATAGATTTTCACTCCCATTTTGTACACCTGCAATATTCGCATGGACTTCTGGAGAGCAGCGGTAAAAAATTTTGGCGAGATGGTATCGCCTTGTCTAGCCCTTCTTTTTGATCACCTGTATCACCTGTAGTCCTGTTGATCGTCGAATGACTCGAGAGGACGCCAGTAAATCTTCCATTTTTTCCTGTCGCGTGCTAGAGTAGCCCAGTGGGTTCTGATCGCTCTAGGGACTCGTTGAGCATCACATCTTTCTTCTAGGCTTTTCGTGAAGAACTCGGTGTCGTCGGGTCGGTGGTCTTCCTGCAGTACGTTTGAAATCCCGAGGAATCCAGTCACTAACGGCTCTTGTCCATCGGTTGTCATTCGTACGCATTACGTGTCCGGCCCACTTTATCCTTGACTGTTTGGCGCACAGAACGGTATCGTTGGTTTTTGATCGTTGACGTTGGTCAGAGCTTTGGATGCATTCACTTACGTCCGTGAAACGTGTCCTAGCATCGTCCCTTCGACTGCGCGTTCAATAACGTTGAGTGATCTTTCATCCTGCTTAGGCAGCGACCAGATTTCTGACGCATACGTTAAGGCAGGAAGTACTGTTAAGTCGAAAAGGTGGGCACGGAATCGGGTGTTCTTTGTTCTTTTCACTACATCCTCGATGCTCTTGAAAGCTTCCCAAGCCGCTTGTTTCCTTCTGCTGAACTCTGGAGCTAAGTCGTTCATCATGTTGATTTCCCCACCTGGATAGACGTAACTGGGGCAATCGGAGATATTCGTTCTGTTGAGCGTTAATGGGGCATCGGAAACCAATCCGTTCCTCATGAACATCGTTTTTGTGAGATTTAGTCGAAGACCAATCTTTCCACAGGCTTTATCAAAGTCGGCAAGCATTCGTTCCGCTTGGCTAATGTAAGGTGTTATAAGCATGATGTCATCAGCAAAGCGGAGATGGTGTAACTGCAGACCATCGATTTTCACTCCCATGTTGTCCCATTTCAATGTTTGCATGACGTTTTGGAGGGTAGCAGTAAATAATTTTTGGTGAGATGGTATCGCCTTGCCTCACCCCCTCTTTTGACGTCGATGTTAATATCGTTCTAGAATGGTGATATCTTGGTTGTGAGAATAGAATCAAGAAGAATATCTTTTGCGTCGATGTTAATGTAATTGTGGAACAGTGTCATTTTGTGAAATTTTTTCTACAGGTTACAAAGAATTTTTGCATACTTAGTAGGGACGCCCTGCCCGTCCAACGTCTCCATGATTCTCTCTTTTTTCAACTGAGTCGAAAAATTGAGAATTCGACTCTTCACTTCGTTCAGTGTTCACAGATCCCGTCTCAGCACAAGAACGAAGACGCCACCTCGAGATAACGAACAACTGTGGACCACCAACGTGGATCATCTGCTTTAATGAAGAGGAAGGTGTCGAAACGTTAGTCGAAATAAGTACGTTTATAATAACAACCTTTCCTTTGTTCATCAAGGAAACAGGTGAATTATTTGATCACTGCTGAGGTTGACAAAACGGCGGCCTTGCGAATTAGAATTTCAAATATTGTGAAATCATTCACTATTTGAAAGCTGTTAGGAAGGTGGCAGAGCTCAACAGTTGCGTGCCATATAGACTCACCTATCTTGCACAAAATTCCAAGAAAACTGTAGGAAAAAAGTGAAAAAATTGGTGAACAAATCTGCTCTAGTTGTACCCTAAGGAATGCGTCATGCATTCGACTTCATTAAGCATCGATGAAGATGACTGGATGCAAATCGCCCGTTTACAGTGACTCGCGGTAGCCTACCAATGTATGAACCAGCGCTGTTATCCTCCCAGACAAGTCTGGTACCAATTTGCCGACCCCGGAGGGCGCTTCTCCAACCACTGCGCCACATGCGCCCAAACATGGATGTCCTTAGGTAAAATCTTTTGCAGCCATATCTCACTAAGATTGCCTCAGAAAGAGCCACAGCTTCTAGAACTTTAGAATTCTGTGCTAGTATAATGAAAGAAACTTGTGCCATTCGTCAAAAAATATGCAGATTCTGTAGCTTCCTACTCTGGTTAACAAACAATCCTAGCCATGTTACAATAGTTCAGTAATGCCGTGCAAAAATTTTCATACCAAGCTTTATGCACTCATGTAGAAGATAACCGGCCACAGAGATTTTGTACGGATCACACCTGCACCACAACAGCTTGCACTTCCTTTCACATTGTCGAACAAAGCAACAACAATTTTTTTCGTGAAGTATTTTGATGGATCCTAGGATCGACTTTCTATTACCCGCGACATTAGATTATAAGGCGGAACACAGAAGAACGGGAAACATGCAAACTTCTTGAGAATAAATGCCAAGAAACCGAAAATGAAAAGACAGGGAAGAATGCCCACAGATCAACCCCGCATCCTAGAACTGATTTTCGATGTGGGGTGGTGGAGTCATAAACCATATGCGACTCTAAGCGGCTGTTCATCTTCAGTGGAGGACCCGTAAGAAAGGGGTGGTTTTTCGAGAAACCGTTGATCTTGTAATTATTGTTCAGATTTTCTTCTTTCTATTTGTCTTTTCAAGCGCTTCTCCTAGTAAATTAGGTATCACTGAAGACTATTTTTCCAGACTCTGAAGAAGGCGATACTGCCGAATCTTCAGCTGCTACGATGTTGTATGTGTGTTTTGTAGGAAAGTGAACGTGTGCTTTACAACAGCATCGGGATTGCTGAAAAAGAAAATGAGACATTTACATTTTAACTGGAATTGTTCTCATTCAACAACCCCCTATCCACCCCCCACCCCAAAAAAAAATGGAATCAAGGACAGTTCCCAGGATCGATTTTCTATTCACCTCGGCGTTGGAATACGAATGTGTCGTTTTCTTGTTCAGCAATCGCGAGGTTGTTAAACAACATACATTTACTTCCACAGAAAAACAATACAATCAATACAATACAACAGTAGCTGACATTTCGGCAGTATCGCCTTCTTCAGAGCCTGGATGGGTATACTGATATGCAATTTACTAGGCCAAACGCTTCAATAACAACACTTACAAAAAGACGAAAAACTCCATGGTAATTACATGATCAACAGCTTCTCGAAAAAACTCACTGCTTTTTTACGTGACTCCCAATGAAGAAGATTAGAACAGCTCATTATAGTCGCATAAGGTTGATGATTACACAACCCCACATCAGAAATTGATGCTAACATACGGGGTCAGGTCGCATATGAGCTCTGGACATTCATCCCTGCTGTTCATTGTAGGGTTTTTGGCATTTGTCCCAAAAAGAAGCCTCAAGAAGTTTGCGCGTTGGTGTCTTAGTATCCTGTGCGAGGATATTGACTTTAACTTCAAAATCGTGTCCCACTATGCTTTTGTATCCTGTGCGTGCCTAGTGGAGTACTTTGTCTTGCTTTTCGTTTCCCATCTAGGTGCATACACAAGGGTCTGCCCGTTTCGCCAATATATTCATCGCTGCAATCATTACAAGAGATCAGGTATGTCGTACCTGAACTCATGCAATCACCGTCCCTGCCGTAAGGGCAAATTACGCAATTTGTTGTCTCACGTAGACGGTCATATAGGCGGTTACGAACTGACTGACGACGTAGAGTATTCCTCTAGATCTTCTTAAGCATCTTTTAATAGCTACGCTTTTCTTCATCGTTAATAAAGGGCAACATAAATGGGACTTTCTTTTGGCCAAGTGTTTCTCTTGGGCGCGTCGCTCTCCTTCTATGCTTATCTCGTGGGGTTACTATTTCGTAGCCATTGGAGATCGCTATTTGCCGAGCCAAGTCGCGCGATTTTTCCTTTAGTTCACTGGTTTTGCACATAGAGGTGGCTGTTCGAAACGTCCTGTTTTCTCGTTTTTATCCTGGTTTCTCACAGGCGCCGTTTTTTGTATTTGAAGGGTGGGAGAGAGGAAATGATTCAGGATGTTCTTGTTACTTGACGTTCGGTACCATTTCGTCATGTAACCGCTACTTGTTAGGTTTATTTGAACGTTTAAAAACGGAAGCCAGTTTTTCCTCGGTTTCTCCGTGGTAAATCTAGATGGCAAACGAAAACTAAGACAAAGTACCGCACTAGGCACGCATAGGATACAAAAAGCATAGCGGAGACGATTTTGAAGTAAAGGTCAATATCCTTGCACAGAAGACTAAAACACCAGAGCGGAAACTTCTTGAGGCTTTTTGGATAAATACCAAAAACCCTACAATGAATAGCAAGGATGAATGTCCAGAGGTCATACGCGACCTGACCCCGTGTGCTCGCATCAATTTCAGATGTGGGATCGTGCAGTCATCAACCTTATGCGGCTATAATCAGCTGTTCTAATCTTCCTCATTGGAAGTCACGTAAAATGCGGTGAGTTTTTCGAGAAGCTGTTGATCATGTAATTGCCATAGAGCTTTTCGTGTTTTTTGTAAGTGTTATTGAAGCGTTTGGCCTAGTAAATTGTATATCAGTATACCCATCCAGGCTCTGAAGGACGTGATACTGCCGATAATTATATATCGTCGAGCAAAGTATCTATATATTTCGCTTGAAATACTGTAAGCTGTTTTCGATCATTCCGAGGTCTGCGAACAAAAAAAGTGACCTGGTCAAAAAGTTCACAGTGGCAATCAGAACTTTTTCCTTACGTGTTACTGAACAGAATGGTGAAAACAGTGATATACCTGTAAAGGAGTACCTTTCGCGGCGATTTTTCGTAAAAGACACGACGTCCGAAGAGAACACAGTGACACTCTCGAATGTTTCTGGCTCGATAGATTGGCCCAGTTTTAGCTTTTCAGCTACCTGTCTGCAAAATATCTTTCTTGCTTCCGTATGCAAGCACATCATGAACAGTTCGAAACTGCGGAGTAGAGTTAGAAACACTATCCTTAACATACACACTGCTTTGTTTGACACCACATTGCTATGTGCTGACGAAGACATTTGATTGTTGATTTCTCCAGCCATTTGATAAATAGCTCGATTATGGGTGAACAAGGTGGTGCCCGTTACCATTAGTAAGGGATGGATATGTTCTTTGCAGCACTTATCGAATATCGAAGAACTGAGTGCTCTGATCTGTTCCTGCTTCGATTTAGTTCACGAAAGAGCGTTGAGTAAAATGTACCCCAGTGTAAACACGAAAATCTGAACAGTTCAGTTGGTAATTTTGGAACCGTAAGTCATTTAACATTGGTAGTAAAATAATCAACATGTGTTTTAATTGTTGACCTTACACGAGGTTGATAAATTAGTTTTATTCGGCTAACGTTTCGACGTTTTCGTCTTCTTCAAAGCTGAAGACGCCACATCGAGAAGACGAACAATCGTGGACCATCGACTCGGACCGTCGATTCTGATGAAGACGAGGATGTTGGAACTTTAGCCAAATAAAACTAATTTATCAACTTCGTGCAAGGTCAATAATTTAAACACGTGTTGATTACTTCAGTTGGTAATTTACCAATCAGTAAGCGACTTGTCTTCTCCACATATTTCACATGTAAACGAAGTTAGGGAATTTTTTCCATCAATCTCATGTCACTATTCGTCCTCTTGATCTTCGAGACGACTTGAGCGAGCACCCGTAAGTCTTCCATCTTCCCCGTCGCCTGCAAGAATAGCCCAATGGGTTCTACTCGCCCTAGGAACCAGTTTAGCATCATATCTTCTTTCTACGGTATCGTAAAGAACTCTGGTCATCAGGGACGGTGGTCGCCTTTCTGCGCGTCTGAATATCCCAGGAAGTCAGTCGCTGACGGCTGCTGTCCATTGGCTGGAGTTCATACGTATTACATGAGTGGCCCACCCTGTCATCGTTAATCTGGTCTGTAGAACGGAGCATTTGATCTTTAGTCGGTGACATTTCCTTTCTTTTCTTCGGATTCCGTCAGTCACTTGAGTGATACGGGTTACTCCTAGTATCAATCTTTCGACAGCGCCTTCTATAAACCTGAGTTATCTTTCACCCCGCCTACGTTGCGATCAGGTTTTTGACGCAGACTTAAAAACAAGGGGAACTGCGAAGCCGAAAAAAGGTGGGTATGGAGTAAAGTGCTCGCTATTTTCTCCACCGCAACGCCGATGATCTTGAAAACTTCCCAAACCGCCTACTTCCTCCTGTTCAATTCTGGAGCTAAGTCGTTCATCATGTTGACTCCTCGACCTAGATTCATTCACATGGAGCGTTTGGAGATATTCACTCTGTTAAGCGTGAATTGGTTTTACTATACCAACTCCGTTCTTTTTCAAGCTCATTTTCGTGAGATTTAGTTGAATACCAATATTTCCAAAGGCGTTATCAAAGTTGCCTAGCGTTCGATCAGCTTGGCTAGTGTTGGTGTTATAAGAGCGATAGTCATCATCAAAACAGAGGTAGTATAAACGCCGACCACAGATTTTCACTCCTGTGTTCTCCTATTCCAATGCTTGCATGTCGTTCTGGAGGCTGGCAGCAAATACTTTTAGCGAGAAGCTATCTCCTTGGCCAGACTTTTTTTACGTCTTTGTTAATACCGTTGTAGAATGGTGATATCTTGGTTGTTAAAATTTTTTATATTGCTAATGAAGAATCATTTTAAAACCCATTACGGACGTCCTGGTGTCTAGGGGTTCAATGATTGCTTTTATCTAAATGGAGTCAAAAAACTTTCCTTAAATCGATGAAAGTAAGACAAATCGGTCTCTTTTACTGTTGCGACACTTTAGTGAGTCTTTTTATCATGTGAATATGGTCCATCGTACTGAATCCTTTTCGAAACCCTGCTTGCTCACATGACTGTCTTTCGTCCAATGTTCTGTCAATCCTGTTTAGGATGACTCTAGTGAAAAGTTTGTAGACGAGTGACAGCAAACAGATTGGTCAATGTCCTGGTGGTCACAATTCTTGAACAAGGTCTTGCTGGTCTTCCACTGAAAAAGAACCAAAAGAACTTTGCATTCTGAAAGGTAACGCTTAAACAGCCGATCCAGTTTGCTTATGAGGAGAGGCAGAAGCTTTTCAACTGTTCAGATCTTTCTCTGCATACCCTTGTATTCTTCGATTCTTTACCGACGAAAATGCATGTCGGATTTTGGAAAGGAAAACTGATTGAACGAAACATTCGACCTCCTTTATTGTATGTGAAAGCACGAGGACGTGGTTATTGAAGAGATCTGAGTAGTACTCTTGAATGATTTTTCTCCATTGCCTTTCTGCGTGTTGTAACTGTTCCGTTTGGGCGTCGGAGTACAATCACCTTGGTTTTGCAATTAGGGGCGACTACAGTGAGCTTTGCGAATGCTTTTCCCAGAGCTTCGACCGTAACTGCTGTTCTTTTCTGTTTAACCTCTTATTTTATCGGACTTTGCGTTGCTTTCAAGTTCGGACGTCGGTGAGCGGTAACCTGTAGCTCGTGCGATTTCACGTTGAGGAATCAACTCGAATTTTCCTGGAAACAAACGACTTTAGGTGAATTTGAAGTTCTCAGCTTCCATAGCGCTAACTCGAAGACGTTGAATGAGCAGATCGCATTGCTCGTCGATGTTACGAAGAACGTAATTTTTCCCAACAACCGACCAATAAACTAAATAAATCCCAGTCAATGGGATCTGGTTTTGAACTTAGTGGCTTTCTCCCTTTCAACGAATAATGGAATCTTGTGCGAAGAAGACTATGCTTGATAATTGATACTTGAACGGCCCGTCCTCACTGGTTGTACTGGTCCAGCATAATCACCATTTTTTCGAAGATTGCTGGTTAAGCCATTGTGGTTCACTGGAATCCCGAGGTCAGCCTGGCCAAAGTCTGCCCCAGGTCTTCACCACCACATGCAGTCGCAGCCTTCGTGGATCAGAGGGAGACTTGCCACCATGCGACTTTGATAACAGGACAGTGGTGGATCCTGGTATTGGCGAAGAAGACTATAGTCTGGTCCAATGTAGATTATTGCAGAAACAGCAACACTATTCAGTCAAAACCTTCGATTTACTACGATGTAGTCTATTTCGTCATGGCACTCTCCATTGTGAAAGTCTCAAGCCCAGTGTTGATATTCTGGAATGGTGTGTTACTATGAGTGGCCTTAGTTGTTATGATAATAATCCACTGGTCGCAAGATTGCGGTCTACCAAAATCTTTAGGATCCAAACTTATCGTTGAAATCCTCAATGATGACCTCAAAAGAATGTGCGGTTTACTCTGTAAAAATTTCTCCCAGGTCCGCAAAGAACGTTTCGACACCGTTTTCCTAATAGCTTTTATATTGGTGTGCAGAAACCGAAGATTATAAAATCCGGCACTGATCCATGTCTCTTCAATCGTAAAGTTCCGTTAGGGTTTTTAGTCGTTGGAGCGATTCGAGGTTCATGGCCGAACTCGAAAACGCAGACGCCTCCGACTCTTTTGCTTTCGCATGCTTCGAGCAGCAGTTTTTCTCCGGTGTCATGGACAACGTAGAATGGATGACGTCTTTTCGTCTGAACCAGTCTAATGATGTCGTACCTTCACCATATTCCTTCCAGGTCTAGGCAGCATTCAATGGCTCAGTGATTTTAGCAGCCTTTCCACATTTGTGCTAACCAACGCTGCCATATCGGGGCTCTTCTGAGCCAAATCAGAAGAATGAGTGCCATTCATTTTACTGTTTTTTAGCATTTAATATTCATGTATAGTTTTTCCGAGGTCCGAACGTGGTAGCTGGGTATACGTATGAGCAGCTTGCCAGTCTCTGCCAAAGTAAACGAGGAGCATATTTGTTTGAGGCTTTGAGGATCCTTATGGCCTTTGATATGCTCCCGAAGTCTTGAATGCCGGCTATTCGCCGAATGACTCGTAAAACACAATCCACATAAACGAGAGCACACTCACGCATTATACTTAAAAATTTTCTAGAAAACGCAGAAGATATGCGTCAAATCGGTGCACCAGAAACCAGGAACCCACCCTTGGAGTGGCCTCCGTCCCAGAGAAATGCAACTTCAATTTGGTGCGCCAATTATTCCTCTACTCGCCACTTAGCGATGTGCCATGCGTCGCGAGTAGTCCACATAAGAACTCTCGACGAAGAAAATCGGTGGATTTGTATCAATAGAAAACAACGTTAAGAAAGTGACTTTTTTCACTAAATAAAATAACACTAGTAATTCCAATAGAGGGTTTAAGAAGTTTAGGTTAGTTTGAGGTGCTTGATCGGCAACAAGCTGAGCAAAGTGATCAACTTGTCACTTTCACATCCTTTTGCCTACTTAGGTAGCATTATGTAAGAGTAGAATGTCGCTTTTTCTTCTTCTACTAATTTCTTTTCGTTCTGTCTACGACCTCTTCTTCCAGGGGTCGAGGCGTACTGCTCGAGCATATTGAAGACGTAGTCCATCAGATTGGTGGTTCTTAACCAGGTGTGAAGTATTTCTCTTAAGTTATACAATTAAAGCTATTAGAACTACTTCATTAATTAGGCACTCATGTTATCTTTAATAAAATGTTTGCACAAAAATTTTTTTCCAATTGGTTATGATTTCTTAGTGACATTCTTTCCTCACTAATAGTTAATGGGATGCAACAAAGGTTTCTATCAAAAACCCAATATTCCACATTTTCAAAATTACACTCAGGTATTTTCGGTATTACCTGTTTGTGTTCATATCCTTCATAAGCGATTTCACTGTACTGATCGTGGGTCTTTCAGAAGGGCGTTGAGCCCAACAGTCACGGATGAGATGAAGCTAGAAAAGTCTTCAATAACGACTGCGACGACTTCGGGTAAACGATGCGATTGTTATTCGAGACTTCTTCATTCACATTTAACACCTATAGATGAGTTTGAATATCGAACACAATTTCCCGTTTGTTCACATGTGACATTGATAAATTGATACGTCTTGTAGTAATTCCCACGACCGATTTTTAACTCCGGCATTGATCGAACAATTCTTTGTATTCTTGTTTAGCAAATACGAGTTGTTATTTTTTCTTTATTTGCGCACAACCTGACTTTCCGACGGATTTCGCCTTCGGTAGAGCCTGGAAAGGTCAAGTTTACCGCAATCTACCCAGTCAAACAATGTGGCTTGACCTTTGCCGGCTCTGAGGAAGGCGAACTCAGCCGAAACGTCAGCTTGAGCGTAAAAAAATGATACAACACCTCGTGTTTGCTAAACAAGAACACAAAGGATTGACAAATTTAATTTGCGTCTCATTTCTTACTTTGAAAAGGCGCTTTTGTTTTTATGACTAGCAAATGACTTCATATGAAATGTTAAAGAGACGGTGACTACAATAATGATCACAAACCGCAATGGTGCTGAGATTTTTGCAAAACTCCGGACCGCAGGTGTCTGCGGTGGGGAATGAGCTCGTTATTGTCCTTTCTTGGGGCTAACGCGTTCAGCACCACACCATGTGGGACCTTAGGTTCGCCTGTCTCTCAATGAAAAAACTTTTTTTTCTGCCATGAAAAAAAATTATTGTAGGCAGCGTTAAAGTTGACATTGTGATCACAAATCAGTCTAATTATTCGAATATGGAAATTCTATTTTAAACCCCTTATCGTTCCCACCGGACCCTTTGTTACCGTAATCACTATAAAGTCGATTGAATCAAGGTGAAACTTCTATCTTATAAAGGATCAAATTTGGATGAGTTTCAAAAATAGAGTGTTGAGGTGCATTTGGAAAGAAATAACCCCACGCCGGCAAAAAATCCTCTTGAAAAAGAGCGAAACTATCGACTTTTTTCGAAGCAGCGTAATTGGAATTGCTCTCCCTTACTTTTACATCAGCAAACCGCACTTGACCATGCATTTCAAGTGCAGCCTTGTTGGAATTTTTTTATAGATGAAGATTCCCAACTGAGACCTTCCACATAAGATCTCACGTCAAGTAGACGAAAACCAATGCGTTTCTGCGTGAAACGAAGGATGAGTTATAGAAAGACTGCCGTTGATCCATCCACGAGGGATGATGCTTAGTGCAATCGACTTCATCAACCATCATAGCGATGACTGACTTGTGGCTCCCTACCATGTATTAACTGTGTGTTTTTTATCATGTCAGACAAGTCTAGTACGAATTTGCTGACCCGGAGGGATGAAGGGCTTCATAAGTACGGGTTGAGAGATGGAATTGAAGACACTGAATGTAATTTAATAAAGTTCTATCCACAAAACTAGCCCCTTTTGCATATAGTACTAGGAATTCACGATCCTCTTAGCGGTCTTTGCGACTTTGGTTAATCATACTCTAGCTAATGAAGAGATTTTCTAAGGTTCCATTCATATTCCGTCATCTTGTCATTTTCGAGAGTGTAGGTATCGACAGCGCTCTCTATAGCACATGGAACCGCTTCTACTCAATCCACTATCCTGCAATTCCTATGGCGCCTGTACATCGCCTTCGTCTTCTGTTATCGACTACGAAATCGCTCTGCCAGCCGTTTGAATTGTAAACGCAATGTAGAAAGGCAGAACAGCTTTTCGAACAGTGCTGTCTGATGCATTTCTGTATAAACCATAAAGCCCATCTAGTGTACAAAGCCTAAGTAAGCTGTTGGTAGCTTCCCATACCCATATATGCACTGTTAACATTAGTCGTATTGTATGCATAATCTGTTCTAACCCCGATGCTTTAACTAATTACTTATTAATATGTGAAGTGCTCCATTTGCTAACATCGTGATGTTGTCAGTATTGCACTGCTTTGGATCGTACAAGTTTGACTCTCGGCTCTGGGCACAGCCGCATCATAACTGGAAGTCCCACGTCGAAAATCGTGAGAACACGAGCATGCTCTGTGACAGGAACTACAATGAACTACAGCATCGGCCGGTTTAAAAACATGTTTTACTGATTTATATAATACAGCACACCCGTTTTTTAGTTTTCGATCCGATTCTTTTTAGTGTTGGAATTGCCGATTTTTAAAATGCACCAGTGAAAGAGGGCGCGTGTGGAGCAATGGTCGGACGCGCCCTGCAACCAACACGTGGAATCAAGTTCGGCGCCCATTGTCCACCGACCTTCCATCCCTCCGGGGTCGGAAAAATGGTACCAGACTTGTTTGGGAGGATAGCAGCACTGGCTGGATACATCGGTCGGCCATTGCGAGTCATTGTAGAAGCCAGATATGCATTCAATCACCTTCAAACTATGCTCAATGAAGTTGAATACATGGCGTATCCCAAAGTGATTGATCAACGCCGTGAGCTTTATTTTTTATCCCTTCACCAGTGGAATGATGAAGAAATCAGCAAGTTGATGCTTGATAGTCGGAATATCAACACCACGATTACAGTCTCACCTTTTACCTCCGAATAAAAAGAATAGACGTACCAATGATGGATTTACTTCTATTTCGCTCTTCGGGGACAGTGATGGACGGCAAGGTGAGGCCCCCCTCTCTCTTCATCATATACAAGATTTCTAGAATACAGAAGTGTGAAATTCTAAAAAGAAATTCGTTCAGGAACCAACAAATGAGAGAAAGAACGAAGGGAATCCTTGAAATGAACTGGCTATGAATTCAAAACAGAATGGTCGAAGACCTTAATATCATTGAACACAAATGGACTTTGGAGCAAATATTGTACAGAGACAGAAAGCGGCAAACTTCACATATCGCTTATGAATTTTATAAACTCTTATTCAAATCTATTCATTTCAAAACTCTTTGAACTCCCACAACGAAAGAAACTGTTTGCTTTTAGGGCTGAAAAAGGCCGATCGATCCTTGTTAGTAAGATCCAGAACATCAGCACGAAGGAAAATAACAAAGTTTTTCACCAGCTATACGAAGAGATTTTTGTGTTCTCCGAAAAAAACAAAGTGAAAGCAAAAATAGAGCAAAAATCGCCTACCTTCGACATCTTCCTTTCGATTACCAAGATCCCACGGTGATGATTTTGTGAAGAGTTTAGCACTTATGATTGCAAAGCTGTAACAAACCTCTTGGAGCAATCCTCTATCAAAAAAAGTGACACTATTTGCTCCGGTGGTTTTTCGCGTATTTGTGGTGAAATCAAGGTTTGGTTTGAAAAAAAATATTTTGGTTGCAAAGACAGGATAACCGGCAATGTCTCTCTAAGAGCAATGAACGCTGAAGACTTAAAAAAAATTGGTTATAGAAAGCCATATGTGTACTAAAGAACTGGTAACCATCGAACAGTTAGAAAAAAGTAGTTCACCTATAAATATCGCCTTCTTGTGAGCCAATCATGTCATTCTGGTGTAGAATTTCAGGTGCTGTCCAAAGCAAATCTAAAACGTTAATCCTGTGATAAATCGATGTGACTCTCTTGAATCGATGCTTAGAAGTTTGTCTTCATAAATTATGTACACACAATAAATTCCCTTTAGAATAGTGTTTTGTTAGTTCGATAAGGTTCTTCTCCCTGAAGAGATAAGTGTTGCCTGCTAGATTCCTAGGTCAATGCCGTAAACTTCCTATGTTATGGTGATCAAAATACAAAGCGGAAATTCAACGAAGACGTCGATCTTCGTATGCAGCGGCATAATTCGGATTTTAAAAAATCTTCTAGCCAAAATGCCATCTCTCTTCAAAATACGGATGTAAATGCAGGTCGACGATACGAAATAACATCAAAGCAATCTTCACAGTGATATGATTCCCTTCGCCTTAAAACAACAGAAGCAGCGGCGAACATAGACCTCTAATGTTCTTCGTCTGACAAATTTGCGACAATTTTCAATGCTTGCTGAATGACACGATGCCACTTCTTAGCCGCGTCTACTCTGAGTTATCTCCGACCCATATTTCGCTTGAAAGGTTCCACTACAACCCCACAGAACAGCGACAGCTTAATACCTTCTCATTAATAAGTTTGTGGTATTATTATATCGACACAGTAAACAAGAAATCGCAGCGGGAATACATTGGCATACACGTAATTTTTTGCTTGACATTGCAACTACGAAGTTGTAATCAAAGCGCGACAAACACAAAAGCTGTGGATTTTGTACAAAAAATTATTCCAGAGAAAGCTTGTGCGGCCTCACACATGGCTCACACTATCCAAAATTTCCTTATGCGTTATGAGTCACGTGTGCATCACGCATCTCGCCCTCAGTGAATCAAATAATCTTTTCTTGAATACAGCACAACACCATTCGAATTTCCAATTAAATTTGTTGTTAGCGAGATGAAAGGAAGAAAGAGGAGGAAAGTAAAAAAAAAGTGTTGATTTCCTCAAAAGTGCAAAGTGTATAGCCAATAGTCGGCCGAAAGCATAAATTGAAATTTCTAACGAATTCGAGCTGACATCACAAATTATCCTGCATTGCACGAAGCGAACGAGCGAGTGAAATTCTAGCGATACTATCCCATATGTTTAAGTTAGTTTAATGAGATCTACCCATCATTTTTGCGCAGCTGTGAAGTTAGAGGTATAGTTTCTATCGCGATAGTGGGAAAGGGTTTTAAGAACATCGTCCGAAAACATGCGAAACTTTGTATCAATTTCGGAATTGGGGTCCTGCTGTCTGAAGAACGCTCTGGGGAAAGGAGATGGTAGTAATAGCGCCGTTTCTTCTTTGTCATTTCTATTTAATATTTTTTGGCCTTATAGCGGAGTCAATCTTGAAGTTCATACAAGCTGCATGCGATCCTACACACATTTACTTTAGAAATGGGTTGTGATAGTGAAAAACTTGGACGCATTTATAGTAGTGAACGCGCGTTCTCAGAGAAGGTCATTCCTCCAAGTACTGTGACGCTAGATGTTCTTGGTGCATTGTCAACCCTATTTTGATTTCAACGAAGCTGAGATATTTGCAAAACTGTGGACCGCAGGAGCCTATGGTGGGGAAACGAACTCGCTATTGTCCTTTCCGGGGAGTAACGCCTTCACCACCACACCATGCGAGTCCTTCGTTGCCTGTCTCTGAGCTAGTTCTATCGATCTTTTGCCATCAGCAATCATCCGTCAACGGGATTGAAGGACCCGCATGGTGTGGTGGTGAACGCGTTACTCCCCGGAAAGGACAATAGCGCGTTCGTTCCCCACCATAGGCTCCTGCGGTCCACAGTTTTGCAAATATCTCAGCTTCGTTGAAATCAAAATAGGGTTGACAATGCACCAAGAACATCTAGCGTCACAGTACTTGGAGGAATGACCTTCTCTGAGAACGCGCGTTCACTACTATAAATGCGTCCAAGTTTTTCACTATCACAACCCATTTCTAAAGTAAATGTGTGTAGGATCGCATGCAGCTTGTATGTACTTCAAGATTGACTCCGCTATAAGGCCAAAAAAATATTAAATAGAAATGACAAAGAAGAAACGGCGCTATTACTACCATTTCCTTTCCCCAGAGCGTTCTTCAGACAGCAGGACCCCAATTCCGAAATCGATACAAAGTTTCGCATGTTTTCGGACGATGTTCTCAAAACCCTTTCCCACTGTCGCGATGGAAACTACACCTCTAACTTCGCAGCTGCGGAAAATGTGGTATGCGACAAATAAGAGAATTAATAAATTCAAAGACCATTAGACTATCAGTTAGTGATAGAGGGGGAAGTTCGTAGTTATTCTTCGGATGTTAGATGTTAAGATAACGGAGGAACATCTTAGTGATGCTACCCTCTGTCTCCCATCGTCTGAAAAAGGAATACAAAAGACAATACCGAAGACTTGACAATGAATGGGTCACAATGACAAAGGCGGCGTGCTTAAAACCATCCGTTATTTCGCATTTAAAAGTAGATTGGCCAACATGTCCCGATTTATACTTACTTATTAAGGCACATAAGTTAGTATCAGCTGATGATCTCGCGTCTGTCAATCCACTCTCCTGCAAAGTCAGGCCCATTATCAGCCGTGTAGACGGGCCAACGGAGAGAATAACATGGTTTCTAGGCCGAATACTTACCCAACTGCTTAGCCATATTCGAGCTCATCTCAAGAACATCCAAATGTTCCTAGAACGACTACGTAACGCGTCTCCTAATAACGCGTACGTGATGGAGTCTTTCGACGTTATCGCGTTGTACACCAACGTATCGAATGACTCTGCAATGCAAGCCATCCACGAACTTCTTATTAAACATGAAAGGGGAATACACATGCATGGCTTGTCTATTCAGCAGCTTATGGCTCTCTTAAAAGTGCCTAAACTGCTCGGTCTTCAGATGGTCTGGGAAATATTACACGCAAATGAGAGGGCTGGCAATGGGACAGTGGTTGGCACCAACTCTCACCATTGCGTTCATGTCTAAAATAGAAGCCCCGGTTATCGACCTCCAGCCGCTACCCTACTGCAGATATATAGATGATTGTTTTCTCATCTTCTCTACTCAGGAGTAGATGGAGAAATGCTTTGAATTATTGAATGAGCAGTCTGAGTTTATTAAATTCACCGGGGAGAAACCGAAAAAGACCTGGCTTCCGTTTCTTAACGTTCAAATCAACTTATCAAGTAGCAGTTACACGACAAAGTGGTACCGAAAACCAAGTAACAAAAACATCCTGGTTCATTTCCTCTCTTTCCACCCTTCAAATACAAAAAAGGCGCCTGTGAGAAACCAGGATAAAAAGGAGAAAACAGGACGTTTCGAACAGCCACCTCTGTGTGCAAAACCAGGGAACTAAAGAAAGAATAGCGCGACTTGGTTCGGCGAATAGCAATCTCTAATGGCTACGAAATAGTTACCTCACGAAATAAGTTTAGAAGGAGAGCGACGCGTCGAAACGAAACACTTGGCCAAAAGAAAGTCTCGTTTATGTTGCCCTTTACTAGCGATGAAAAGCATAGCTATAAAACGATGCCTAAAAAGGGCAGGTCTAGAGGAATCGGTAGCGATAGTTGAAATTCCACCGCATCCTCTACGTCGTCAGTTAGTTCGTAACCGCTTGAATGACCGTCTACGTGAGACAACAAATTGCGTAATTTGCCCTTACGGCAGGGACGGTGATTGCATGAGTTCAGGTGCGACATACCTGATCTCTTGTAATGATTGCAGCGATGAATATATTGGCGAAACGGGCAGAGCCTTTGTGTATCCGCATGAAAGAACACCTAGATGGGAAACGAAAAGCAAGGCAAAGTACTCCACTAGGCACGCATAGGATACAAAATCATAGTGGAGACGATTTTGAAGTTAAAGTCAATATCCTGGCACAGGAGACTAAGACACCAACGCGCAAACTTCTTGAGGCTTTTTTGGATAAATGCCAAAAATCCTACAATGAACAGCAGCGATAAATGTCCAGAGGTCATATGCGACATGACCCCGTATGTTCGCATCAATTTCTGATGTGGGGTGGTGCAGTCATAAACCATATGCGACTATAATCAGCTGTTCTAATCTTCCTTATTGGATGTCACGTAAAATGCGGTGAGTTTTTCGAGAAGCTGTTGATCATGTAATTGCCATAGAGCTTTTCGTGTTCTTATAAGTGTTGGCCTAATGAATTGTATATCAGTATACCATTCCAGGCTCTAAAGAGGGCGATGCTGCCGAAAGGTCAGCTACTGTTGTAATGTATTGTGTTTTCTTTGAAAGTAAACGTATGCTGTGTAACAACCTCGCGATTGCTAAATGAGAAAATGACGTAGCCAAATCGTTAATTTCGACTCCTCCACTTGTTTTCTGAAATGTCATTTCCGACAACTTCGACATTCCTCATCAAAGAACAACGTCACCAAGACCTTGGCAAGATTTATATATAATCAAGAATTTTGGAAATGAACTCAACAGATAAAACCTATTAAATCACGTGTGGATGTAAGAAAGTGATAAAAGTTCTCAATTAAAGAAGAGCATCAGTACTGCCTGTATCTGCAACATTCGGTGAGAGCATCTGCAATATCTGCCGGAAATTTAGCAATCATCCGAAAAGATGATGAGCTTCCTGCACTAAGAGGAACAACCACTCTATCCAGAGAGACAGCGAAAAGGACCAGTTATGATTCTATCGATATCCCTTATACAACGAGTCCCATAATTTCCCATATCAGATTAGGTAGGGATGGATATTTCGCCGTGATATTTACGGTTCCGAAGTCTGACACGTTATCAGGTGGATAAAGAAGTGAGCAAATTTCGATGCCGATAAAATTACTCCCGAACATCAAAGGAACCTGCCAACATCTTTGTCAACACACTGAGCCGACCTATCATATGCTAGAATACGAAGTGTTCATGCTTAATAGTATAACACATTAGGACGAGACAGCAGCCAAGGTTTAGCGTTGCTAATGTTTGCTTAGTAATGAGAATGTTTTCCGGGTCTTTATGGATTATTTCGGTTCCTTAACAATGAAGATTGCTTCATCGAAAAAGTAGACACTAGTGTCCTGATTTTGGATTAGCATCACTCATTCACTGTAAAGCCGGCAAACGCGCCAATTTATATTTAGTTCATGCGACCTTTGAGCATACCGCCTTATCCTGCCAACGATTCCACTGTAAGTCGCTTTATTTCTTAGGAGTCATTCGGATGACATCACTGTCCACAGGTGGTATTAAAATCTTATGGCGGAGTACTTTTAATACGCCGTTTTATTATAAATACGTATTCCACTGGCACACAAAGAAGTGACATGATGTGCGAACTTAGTCGCTCAACTTGATGACGATGTTTAAAAAAACGGATTTCTTAAGCCCGATGAGTTCCTAGCAATACTACGACATTTTAAAGCTAAACCTTGACTGATACCGAGGTATCACTTGTATCTGCTGTCCACCGTTGACCGTAAAGTGCAACAGTGGTGTGCAGCCACAGAATAGCAAGTGAAGTACGTTATACTCCATAAAAAGAGGTCACTGATGCCAAAAGCGATTTTCTATCTTTCTTCATTTCTATTTCGCTAATAATACCAGTATTGCTTCCTTTATAGCAAAGGAAGCAAACGAATATTTGAAGTAACTATTGAAACTGTACCTTCTGGCGAGAATTGGTCAAATTTAAGAATTTCCTGTAGACCGTAGTTGGATATCTTCACTTGCCAACGACCATCGATCAAGCAACATTTAGAGGTCAAGTACCCGTGGTACCGTAGAAACGAGTAGTGAATAAAGTGGAGGCCCTCAAGAAAAATTCAAATTAACTGTCGCGGTTCAATGAAACGCTGGTAGTTTCATCGGTCTCAGACAGGTCATATGAAAGGAGAATAGACTGAAATTTGGCCATAGTTCGGTACGTTTGCGGCAATCGTGTGCGCCGGAAAATCTCAGTGGGGGCATATACGTTGGTTGGATGGCTTGTTTTCTTGTTACACAAACCATACAAAATTGGACAAAAAGCTCATGAAATCGATTTGATTTATAAAATGCTTACTTGAACGATGTCTCTCAACAGGGCGCAGACGAAGAAGCCGTCCATCATCGTCGACTCCTTCATGATAACATCGTGGAGACTCTCCCTGGCGCAGTACTTCCATACAGACATCAACTGTGGTCCGTCGAGACAGAATCCAATGAAGCGATTCAGGTTATCGTTTGAAAACTCTTGCATCTAAGAGAAATTTGATGCTGAACAAGGGTTACTAGTGGAAGAGCAGGATTTGTATCACAATTCATCGATAGTTTCCACGAATTTTAAACATTTGAAGTGAGTTTTATTTCTGTTCTTCCACTTGAAGGAAAAACGTGATTTATCACCTTGTGTCAAGTTTAGGAATCAAAGTGTTTTACTATATTGTTGGTGTAAAAGTAACAGCTGTGTAAAGGCCTATTTTTTTAAACCGTTATAGTTATATTTATAAACAATTTCTTAATCATAAGCAAATCCCTAAAAGTGGTTCACCGCCTTATCGTGGTTGAGAGGTGTTCCTGGAGGTCGAACTGCGATCTACAGCGGGTGGATTCATGCCCCCCAGTAGGGTCTCCCAAGATGAGAAGGACTCCGGCGTTTCCATCAGGGAGCCCATCTAGAAGTAAAACCAATGCCAGTATCCACCACCATCCTGGTGTCAAAGTAGTCTCATGGTGGCAAATCTTCCTGTGGTCGACGAAGGCGGCGACTGCCTGTGGTGGTGACGATCTAGGGTCGACTTTGGGGTTATCCTGGGGACTGCAGGGAACCACAGTGGCTAAACCAGCAAATCTTCGCAGAATAGAAGTTATTCTGAGGCCCGTGCAACGAGTGAAAACGGGCCATCCAGGTATCCAAGTAAGTAAGTATAAGCAATTCGTGAGCATCTGTATGATTTTTACTAAAAGGTACCATGTTTATCCGAATGCACATAGAAATCGCCATTGGCAAAGCTACGCTGACCTTCTTTTGCGCAATAAAAACAATCATTTCTTGACCCACTGTGTGGTACTGTGAGACGTGAATTTTATACGATAGCTCACAGCATTCAGCAGGAAAGCTGGAATGGAGTGGGGTTCCTAAATATTTTACAAAGCCAGAGCCGATTATCCACCAAAGAAAGGTTGTGGCGTCTTCCTGGTGGTCTATATGTGGAACCATCTAGTATAACTTTTGGAATATGCAAGAAATTTGGAAGGTGCAGCAATTATTGGAACGTCTGCGACAGGTTCGGTTGCACGACGACGCTCAGCTACACGCTGCACAAATGGCGCCACAAAAGTTGAGCTACGAAACGCTGCCTAACGAACGACATTTATCGAAACTTACGTAAACGAACTACTATTTTTATTAGGCCTACTCTGCTGCCTACTTAGTGCCTACTCTTTTTAACGGTAGGATATATTGCGAAATATAACTTCAATGATGCTGAGATATTTGCAAAACTCCGGACCGCAGGTGTCTACGGTGGGGAACGAACGCGCTATTGTCCTTTCCGGGGAGTAACGCGTTCACCACTACACCATGCGGGTCCTTCATCTCAGCCGTCAGCGGGATTGCTGATGGCAAAAAGATCGATAGAACTACCTGAGAGACAGGCGAAACTACGGAAATACTACTTCTTTCTTCACTTTAGAGCATGTCGACAATCAGTGGTTGAAAAATGCATCAACAGCTGAGCCGTTACAAAAAATGCCTTTCTCCATAAAAGCTGAATTTTGTGTCACCTGGATAAATACGCCGCAAGCGAAGATTCAATTCGTTTTACTTTCGCTTACAAAGCTGAGTTTGAGATAAGAAGTTAAAATTCATGGCCCGATATCACAGTTATTAGGTTTTCGGAAATTGATGGTGGATTTTAAACTGCAGTTTTAAGGCGGTGTTTCTCAACTTATCATAACCCTTGTTAATCGAAGTAATGCCTTTGAAATCTACGCATTTTTTGCAAATAAAAGCAAATCTGCTTATTCCGATTGTATAAAATTTTAGATTTCCGGAGGCGATGAAGTCGTGAAGTCGGCTTCGCCTGCAACGTTGTTTCTAAAGCATTTTCTCGCCCAGGAAGTTGTTAAGACGCTCGAACAAATGGCAGTGAGTAGGTCAGAGGTTCTACGAGTGTGGTGGATGAGCTAGAGTTTCGTAGCCTAGCTCGTCCCACTTTCGCAGTCTTTGTAATGTGAAGTGTGGCTGAGCATTCTAGTTTAGAAGGATTGGTCCCTTACTGTTGACCAGTGTAGGGCGCAGCTTCTGATTTTTTCTGGCACATTTCGTCTATTTCCTAGACGTACTCTGCTGTAACTAGATAACATGGAAAAAGAAGTTGACCTCGAAGAAGAAGCTCAATAAGGTGCAATGAATCAAACTATCTGTACGCCAACAAACGGTCAGCATAACTTCTCTTTAGTGCTATTCCGCGTTGGGAGGGACGACGAAGCTTCGTCAAGGTCCACCCACGGGGTCGACCGTTGGCGGCTATCACAGCCATTCCAATTCTCGTGCTACATCACAAAATGGTCGAAAAAGGGGGTCGTTTTCTTTACATGGAAGAGGTGCTGATGATACTTCGAAACGGCGCTTTCCTTGACTGTCCTTTAATTCGTGCATCATTTATTTGTCAAGCTTTCTTGGTTTTGAAATCATCTTTTCTTGACCCAAAATAAGTTATATACTTACATCACGTTCTGTTTATTTGCTTCAACCAAAGCATCCAATTCATCGTCGTCAGTGTAAGACGTCCGGTAACCTCCCTCATCTACAAGGCTGAATTCACGACGACAAACTTTTCAAACCAACACCCGCTCTGTGTTCGTTAACAGTTCCTTGACGCCACTGTTTATAACACCTCCTTGACCCCATAGTTTAGCTGTTTGCGAGGCACTACAATCGAATTTGTACTCATAAAAACGAAGCAATTGAAATTCTTGTTTAGGGATCTGACATTCTAGTAATTCTTCGTATTCTTGTTGAGCAAACACGAGGTGTTATTTTTTATTCTTTATTCTAGAACAAGCTGACGTTTCGGCGGATTTCGCCTTCCCCAGAGCCTGGAAACGTCAAGTTGACAGCAATCTATTCGGCCAAACACCTCCATAACCAAACAGAGAAAACGCTGAACCAACATTTCAATCACATTGAACACAGCTTTGCACATTCACCGCTTTCTATGACGCTTCCACTGAGTATGTTGCGTGGAGACCAGCCGCACAGAGTTCACATGGAAGCGTAATATGCCCCCTCCCATCAAAATAACAGCCTTATATACTGCCCAATATCACGCGTGATAATGAGGCATTCTTCCCTGCGGTTCATTTTCGGATTTCTGGAATTAATCCAGAACGCCGCGAGAGTTTTGCGCGCTTGTGTTCTCGATTCCTGCGCGAGGATCGTGACACGTACTTCAAAGTCCTCCCCGCTATGTCTCTGGGTCCTATGCGTGCCTAGTGGGGTATTTGGTTTACGTTTGCCGACTAGGTGTTCTTTTATGCGGACACAGAGAGGTCTGCCCGTTTCGCCAATGTATTCGTCTCCGCACGCCTTACAGGAGATCAGATAAACTATACCCGAGCTCATACAATCACCGTCTCTACGATTAGGGGCAAACTATGCAATTTTGCGTTGCACATAGACGGTCATATAGGCGGTTACGAACTAGCCTGCGCCTAAGATTACTCGGTGGTATTTCAACTACGTTTACCGAATTCTCTAGACCCGCCCTTCTTAAGCAGCGTTTTATAGCTGCACTTACATCATTTGAGATGAAGGGTAGGATAAACGGGACCATTTTATCGCTAGAATTGTCGTTTGGAGGCCTAGGATTTCCTCTACACCTGTCCCTGAGCTACAGTTTCGTAGCCATTAGAAATGGCTACTTTGCCGCGCCAAGTTCCGGGACTCCTCTCTCTGCTCTCATCCCGTGCACACGTTGGTTGCTGTTCGAAACATGTTTCTTACGACCGCCCTTTTCGTGTGAGAGGGGTGAGAGGAGAGGTAATGAACCAAGATGTTTTTTATTACTTGGCTTTCGACACCACTTCGTTATGTACCCATTTTCTGACAGGCTAATTTGGACGTTCAGGAATGGAAGCCAGTTCTCCTTCGGCTTCTCTCGGGTGAACTTGACACACTCTGACCGTTCATTCAACAACTCGAAACATTTGTCCATTTCCTCTTGTGTTGAGCAAAGGACAAAACAGTCATCTATATATCTACAGTAGAGTAGCGGCCCGAGATCGGTTACCGGTGCTTCCACCTTAGACACAAACGCAATGGCCAGGCTTGGTGCCAGTCGTTGTCCCATTGCCAACCCTCTTATTTGTGTTTGCTCATCAAGAATGCGAAGAATTACTTGATCAATGCCGAGGTTAATAGAAAGTCGGACGTGGGAGTGACATTCTAGTTTTCAAAACTTACTAAAAGTAAAATTCACACTGTAATTTAATAATACGAAGCGTTGTTTCATAAAGTGGAGCTTGAAAGGCTCTGCAGTAGTTCAATACTCGAAAAACAACTATTGCTAAAACAAGTTCGGTAAGAATGAAATTACAAATCCGACACTTTTTCCGAACGACCTAACAACACGTTTGCTTTCTAACAGTGAAAAATATAGGTTACTAGTAGTCACCTAATATAATCACCGACTTTGCTGGTGCATTTGGTGTAGTCGATAGAAATGCTGTACAGCAGAGATACAATGTTGTTGGTTAGACCTCCGTTTATCACAATGAACTCCCACTTATTCTGCTATGGCGGGTAATTGGGTACCCGACTTTTCCTAGAAAGGACAGTCTCGGTCGAAAAACGTTTGCATCTGCTATAGCAAAAACCTAAGAACGTTTCGGGAATGCTGTCTCAGAACTGTGGAGGGAATCATGCTCAGCACACATCAAATATATCAATGAGGAGGGTAATACAGTTTTACTTTGCGGCCCTAACCCACGTGCAAATTCCAATATTTTCCATCACAATCTTTTTTTTTAAATTTTTCCTTTTTTTATTTCCCAATCCTAACAATTTCGTTATTGACGAATGAAAAGAAGACAAAAACGTGTGGTTTATTTTATACGACCCGTCTTCACGTCTACCGTGCGGATCTGAGCACCTCTCATATTCAATTCGTTTCCTCGCATCCGTCGTCCACGAAAGTCTTCCAAGTTTTTACGTGTGGCTTCGATTGCTGCTTGAGGATTTTTCTATCGTCTTGAATATCGTTGAATGGTGGTCGAGCAATTCTCCCTGGAGCCCTGAGATAGCCGGGCTGAAGCGTTCCCCCTTAGAATTGCAGAGAGTGATTTTTCTTCCCAGACAAGTCCGGTAGCAATCTCCCGACCCCGGAAAGATGAGAGGCTTAGTTGGCCCGATGCGGAATCGATCTAGCATCATGCTTGTGATGACGGACATCACTAACACTGTGCAATCTGCCCCCTACATATATAAGAAAATGGAATTAGTCGCGAAACCTGTCTTATTTCGTGACATCGTCCTGCATAAAAAGTCATATCTGGCTTCGTGTTTCATAGCGGCCACGCTCTCCTTCTTAAAATGAAATAAATCACTTGTAATTTTAGAGAACTTCCTTCCTGTTTCCTTATCACCATTGTTGCGCTTTTAACAATAAATGAACCATAAGCATATTCAGAAAAAACGATCAAGACTTGGTACTGGTAAAAAATTGAAGCTCCTCGTTTCATTCTGAATATCCACGCTCGGTTTAGTTGATAGAGAGTCAGTGCTACTTTTTAATGAACGACGGCTCACTTCGTTCTAGTTGTAAAAAACATTGCCATCATTGCCATTGTTCATTGTGTCGATAGGAAAAGAACAGTTATAGAAAATCCACTGGTTATCTAATTACTAACCTTTTTGCTCCTTATGCTTTCCAGAGCGCTGAAGGGTACCTGCCACAGCCCATTTAAACGCTCGATCTCCTTCTTTCTTAGGCTGAAATTCTTTGAAAGACTTTTGAAGAAACAATATTTCTTTACCTTTCCATAAGATGTCCAGTGAAAATTTAGTACTGAAAGATACTCTAAAGCATGAATTATTGTACCACGAAAAATCAACTAATAAACTGAACACAACGAAAGTACCAAGAGGGCTAACAAAATGCTAGGCCTCCAATTTCATTCATCGTTTGTTAAACAATACCGCTGTGTTTCACATCAGCCAGGAAAGATTTTTATCCCACTGTGGTTTCATGCTCATGGAGAAAACACAGAATAGGCAGAATGGATGATCTTTCTACGATATTGAAGCCAGTCGACAGGGCGATGCGAACAGTATCACCCACATCACGTGACTAAAGGAAGCAATCCAAAGCTTCAAAATACGTCAGCAACCAGAGGTAAGGAAATTCACAGAACTTATCAAAATAGCCAAGAATTGGTGGACAACGCGTGTAAATGGTAACCGAATAGGTGGCAGGATCTTAAACGCGCAGCAGGAAGACCATTCAGATGGTCAGATTTTTACACGGCGATCCATTAGATAAATGGTGCTCTTCAAAGCCCCCGAACCAGTAGGATTTTCTACTTCTCGGTACTTTTAGCACAAGTCATATCATGAAAAAGAGAAAAAAAGTGGGTGACTTAGGTGATCTGTGTCATAGCATACATTTTGAACCCTCAAATTCGCGTTTTCCGACCCCTTTCGGGATAACTCGTCCTCTTAATTTTATAATGCATAATATTGCGTTTGCGTGGTTAAATGCGCGTCTTCCGCCTAGTCACGGGCGATTTCCGGCCACGCCGGCACCACCTCCAACCCCCTGGGCGGTCCCCTGGGACCGCGATGCGACTGCCGTCGCGCTCGTTGAAATTTCGGTTTTCTCAATTTTTTCGCTTAAAAGGGATTTTTGGGCGATTACCACCACCAATTCCCCAATCCAGACTGGCCTCGTATTCACTCCCTAATCGCTCCAAAATTTCATCGTCCATCGTTGAATACTGGCTTTTTTTGTTCAGCACGTGCCCTTTCTTTCTGCGGCGTGAGCATCTCAAAAACTTGTACAACTACTTCTGAACCATAATGTCAAATCATCTCGAAGTCCTAATTCATATTTTCATCAGTTCCCATTACCGTACATCCAAATTGGAATCTCTGGAGAAGAACTGGTAATTAACTGGTTTAATCCAAAGTTAGCAGAAGCGCATATGCCACATGAACAAAGCGCAGCAAAACTTCAAATTGTTGAACTGATTACCACTAATCTAAAAATGCGACAACCCGAAAATTGAGGCCATTCTGTAAAAAACACAATTATTACAGAACAGGCCTTGAAAGCAGCCGCTCTTCTACCGACGACCTAATACAACAAGTCGTCCTGATTAGTGCATTGGAGATCTGTAAAAACTCAAACTGCTGCAGTAGTCACCCATTAGTACAGCAGTATTAAATTCCAGGCGTAGGCAATGGTTTCTTTATGCTTCTTATTTGATTCTTTCTGAGGACTTACTAGAACACATAGTATATGGAGAAGATGGCCGCAAAAATGACGATCACGATCACGACGGCAATCACCACAATCGCAGCAACGTTATCCTTGAAGAAGTCCGTTGGGCACTAGAAGTCAATCATTTCTATTTACTATTTAGTACCACGAAAAGCATTGAAATGTTAATTTACGCCTGAGTGGAATTTGTAGACCGTGTGACTACTTAATGCTAGAACAAAATTTCTTTGGAACCAAAAAACACAAACGTTCAAGGAAACATAGTTGCAAACAATTCTTAGCATCTCGTAACCGGTGGTATCGATATCCATCCTTTCCCTTTTCTCTTCAGCCAGATGATAAGTTTTTTGCATAGAATGCTCCGCAACCGACCATCAATCAGAACATTTTGTGCCATACTTTGAGAAAAGGTTTAAGAAGGCTAATTTTTCGTTTTTAAAAGTTTTTTTTACACAACTCATCCCTGCATCAGCTGTGCGGCATGTAGAACTTTGAGCTTTCCCGTGTGGCTGCTGTTTGAGGAGGGCTCGAATGAAGAGTTTATAGACGACAAGAGCAAGCATGCTGTGCGTTATTTCTCTAGAAGCCGACTTTTATTTAACCTCCGCAAAAATAATCGAAAGTTTATTAAATTAATAGGCAAACACGAGGTTGTTAATAGGTGATCTTCGACTAACGTTTCGATGTCTCCATCTTCTTCAAAGGTGGATTGATTTGAGTTGATGGTCCACAGATGGTTGCCCTCGCGAAGTGGTTATTTGTTGTCGCATCGAGTCGAATCCAATGTAATGGAGCACCGCTGCAGGATGCATTGCGACAGAAACAGCAGATCGCATTTGATGCTGTCAATAGGTCAACAGTCGTGCTGTATAGAAAGGCTCCGAGGTTTCTTCATCCGAGCGGTATCCCGCTTCACCGGATTCAACTGGATGGTACAGCGAACACCAACACCGCGAGCACAACAAGCTATAGAGCATAGACCCTAATTACAACAGTTCTGAAGAAGACGAAGATATCGAAAGGTTAGCTGAGTAAATCTGCCTACAACAACCTCGTCTTACCTCAACAATCTAGAAAATCACCGAATATTCTTGCCAAAAATTTAAAGAAAATGGCTTTTCAAGACATTTCCAAACAATTTTGGCATCAGTTCTCCGATCCTGAAAGGAATGAGAGACTTGGTGAGCGCTGGGCTGGGTCAAACCGGTGCTCGTGATAAACGTGAAATCTATCCTGCTCTGCCTGCAACCATTTCTTAAAAGTTAAGTGGTCAGAATTCTATACTTGTACAGTAACACTCCTTTCTACGGCAGCCGTGGTCAAGAACGAAAGCAAGATTTGAGAAGCACTACTATGAGGTTTCCTATAGAGTAGAACAGCTATACTTCTACCTCATCACCATCGAATCCGCACAACGGCACAATTCGTGGTCTAACGCCACATCGCGCCCACCAGATTTCTGTCCCACTCGTGTACAGCGGCTCATAACGCTGAAGTCAGTCAATTTAAAGACACAAAAATGGATGTTCTAGCCAGATGAAAGTGTCAAAACTAGCTGTCCCTATGGAACTGGTTACAAGTTCAAGACAAAAAATCCACAATGGAATTAACTGATAACGTGGAAGGATGACTAACAATGAGAGAGAACTTTACTAATTATTACTCATTACTTGTCTAATGCACTGAAAGTAAAATGCACCAAAGTATTAGAATCGAAATAGGAGCTGTTCAAAAACTTACTCCCTTGACGGCTCTCAACGGAAATGGTGCCAAACAGAACTTGTTTCCCGCTTTTTCCCACGCCATCAAAGTAGAAAAACGGATACCGTATTCCATTCTTGCCCATTTTGACAACGCCTGACATACCTGCAAGAATTTCACCTTGAATATGAAACAAATAGGTGTGATTTTAGCAATTAAATCATTTTTTATCCATTTTTGAGCATTATATTGGATATTTGTGGTACAAACCCATTGTGAGAAATCTGCAATGAAATCAACAAAACCAAAGCTTTTCAGTTGTAAGAGCACTGGCAAGACGAAAGCTATCTTGAGAAGTGACAGCGGATCCCAAGTAGAGGACACTTTTACGGTCATTACTGGGCTTGCTTTGTCTGCGGCGATGTCAGCCAGCGTTTTGGAGAGCGACCTTCCGATAGCCAGTCCATGTTTAAGCCGAAGACTCTTTAAGAACGTGAACGTTAATACGCGCTCGAAAAGAACCTATTCGCTAGCGCAGAGGGAAGCAACACCACGTCGAAACCTCAGACAATAATCAGTCGGTTTATTGACTACACCCAAGCCTTCGAAATAGAATTGTAACTAAGGCAGGTGCTTTCAATACGAAGCACTGTGACCATCTATCACATGAAACGAGCAGGTAATCATTACTACTAACACTTTTCGAAATGAGGTAAAATCATTGGTGTGAGGTGTGGTTTGGTTGATAAAGCGAACTTTGCCTCGTCCATTATTCCTTGTGTTCTGCGATATTTCAAGAGTAATGGTTTGAAGTCTTTCAAACATCCATTTCACGCCGATTGCTGCCATTTATATCGAAAAGGCGAACATAAGGAAAATCAAAGCGTTGAACACGAAGGGTTGCAACATCCACTGTGCTTTTAACAGACTTATTATAATGTATACAGACCCCATGCTTCCTACCTAATCCCTTCATATCATTCGTAATGTCAACCTAGAACGATGTAAGGCGTGGTTCCACCCACCAGACCAGGTGCTTTTCGAAAATATGGTGTTCTGATCAAAATGAATGTTAGAAGACAGTTGGTGAGGTTACTGGTGACAATATTCTTTACTCTGCTGTCGGAAACAGGGTGCATGATACTAAGTGAAAAGTGGCACATTCATATTACTGAATATAAATTTGCTATTTGATGAATTCTCACCGTCGAATGTTATTACGACGTTTTCTATGATAGGAGCGTAGACATAAACACTGTCGAAAAGTTGACCAGCATAAGCAGCAGCCTAAAGATAGTCAAGGAAGGTCACATATTTAACCATTTCGTAATTATTCAAAAAAAGTGCTATTAATATCCCACAGTGGACTACTTTCACGATCAGTCTGCTACTTGGCGGTGGTGGAATACCAGACAACCGAGACGTTTGGGGAAGAAAATGATGAATTCATGAAATAGTATAGATAATATTCTCCAACTCGTGGGAAAAAAAGCCTTTGTTTCTATATGTACCGTAAAGAATTTCGGCAACATACACGCAACATATACGTTAAAGCAATGCAGCCTTCTACGAACAGTGTATATGGACCACTCTTCAGTTGGATTCATTCTTCTCTCTCGCTTCTTCTACTCCCTCCAGAAGAACCAAGAAGAAGGGCTTCGGGACAGGTAACAATAAGAAGAGTCACAGTTTGTGGGGAAATGGGACAATCTTCTATGCTGTCAACATGGAAGCCACAAACAAAATATAATTTTCCCGAAATATTCTTGCACTGAACTAGTTGTAAAGTAAAAAAAATTTTCCCAATTTTTTTTTATTAGTTTTTTATGTTGTTTACATCTACATCCCACTAACGACTGAAAGAACAAGATCTACATAATGTGTTGAAAATGGCATTTCATCTTATAAACATTCTAGGATTTTCGTTTTGCATTAACATTTCCTTCCTGTTTATGCAACCTCGTAATCCTCTAGAGAGATTAAGCTTTTTTCCTTTAGCTGTGGGTGATTCTCCATTTTAGCCACAAAGTGTGATAGTATGAGGATGTGCACAAAGGTCTCAAATAAAACCAGCTAAATGTTTTTAGAACCACCCTAATTATACTTTGCAAGGCTCCGAACTCCAGGTCAGAGCTCCACGTCAACTTTGAACCGGCAATTACCCTTTCTGGGATTTTCTTGTTACTCAATGCATCACCATGGCGCTTGTTTTGCCTTTCCCTCGGCCAGTTTTCCAACCTACCAGTGCTATTTTCACCTGGAGAAAGAAATGGGCGGTGAACAAGAAGTTAGACACTGTGATTTCGACTACATTCTTAGCTTAACTGGGTTCAATGCGCATTTATGCTACCCACATCATTCCCGTCGTCGTGTGATTGCTGTTGGTACCGTTAGGGTGAAAAACTGGCTGAGAGAAAGCAAAGCAAAGGCTTCAGTGGTGCAGTGAGCGACACGTGAGCACCTGCAAAAAGGTAAACATGAGTTCAAAGCTGGTCTGAGATTCCGAGTTTTGTTAGTATGGCAGCATAATTACATTGTATTTCACATTGTACCCTGCCATAAAAAAATAATAGGCAATAAATAAAAAAATTAAGTTTTGTCTCTAAAACTATTGACAGTCCAACATTCACAAAAATTCTAGACTCTGCCTAAATATGATGGGAAAGCAGCAAACTTTGTGAGCTTCTAATCGAGAGAATGGTGCTCGAAGAACTCTATTTCATGCAAATGGCAGAGGGGACACTCTAACAATATTTTAGCTTCTTACTTAGGAATAGTCCGTTTCTTTGCAATCATCTACGCAGTTGAATGGCGGATCTTTCATTCGTGAAATAACTGCCTTTTTGAATACCGCGTAATCTTCAGCCACTTCCCCACTTCCCATGTGCTGAAAGTTTTCACTAAATGTTTGAGCTTAAAGCCTATAATAGGTAAAACTATTCAAAAATTTTCTTGTTGCACGGGTTATTCTCCTGCCATTGTTCATGAAAAACACCTTTAGCATCAAAAAGTTACTTATCACATTTTGAACGTATAGTTTGGTTTTGCCTCCCAACGGTTTACCGCCTCATTGTGGCTGGGAGATGTTCCTGGGTGTCGGACTGCGATGTACAACTGGGGGACTCATCCCTCTGGCAGGGTCTCTCATGCCGAGAAGTCGAGCGTTTACATCAGGAAGCATAGGTAAGAGTAAACCAGTACCACGATCCACCACCGTCCTAGTATTGAAGTCGCATGGTGGCAAATCTCCCTTTGATCCACAAGCGCTGCGACTGCCACTGGTGGTGAAGACCTTGGGCAGACTTTGGCTAGGCTGACTTCGGGATTCCAGGGAATCACAATGGCTTAACCAGCAAATCTCCGAAAGATGGGGGTTATGCTGAAGCCCGCACAAACAGTGAGGACGGGCCATTCAAGTATCAAGTACCAAGTAAGTTTGGTTTTGATCAAGAATTCTTCCCTTTACAAAAATCCAGTTTCTCGATCTTTTTTTATTTTATACACATCTGATATAAACAACGTCTGTGCGAAAGCCATCATTGCCTCAGCGTCTCTGCCGTCTTTTTGGAGTATTTGTATCTTCCCATACTAACCTCTCCCCTGCCACCTAGTAGAGGAACATCTGGAATCATTAACAATTATTTCTATTTCATTACTACATCACATCCACACTTGTCTTCAGGAGAGATTTCAAAACTTTCCTTACATTCTAGCTCATGAAGAAAACACAGTTGTCACCGCTTCACAACAGTCTTAGTACAAAGGTTTATCAATAATTTCTTACGGAATCCTTTTTGCATTTGTGTCCCGAAGATATAAACCTATTCGGCATTCAAAAATCCAGCATCCTTAGCGGCCAAGATAAACGTTCTCTTACTGCCTCCAGTTACAGGTAGGCAAACCACGACAACTAAAAACATGCAATGATTGGCCAACCTGGAACTACAAACGCATGGTCTCCAGAAACAAATACTGTTAGCTGGCGCAAAGCGAATAGAAAAACAATTTTCAAACCGACTGTCATTTAACCTCGGTAGTTAAATAATCAACATGTCTTTAAATTGTTGAGCTTACACGAGGTTGATAAATATATTTATTTCGGCTAACGTTTCGACGTCTTCGTCCTCATCAGAGGCGATGATCCGTGTCGGTGGTCCACAGTTGTTCGTTATCTCGACGTGGCGTCCACGTTGTGTTGACTGAAGAAGATCATGTCTCGGTACGACAACGAAGACGCCAGGACTGCAGGGTGGATTATCCGTTGAAAAAACAAACTATTATCAGCGGATAGTCTTATCAACAACAACCGTCCTTTATAAAAGGACACTGTCGGGTGTGCATGCTCATTCGCGCGGTATTGACTGACGAGGATCCCGTCTTGGTACGACAACGAAGACCCCACATCGAGATAACGAACAGCTGTGGACCACCTACTCGGATCATCGACTCCGATGCAGACGAAGACGTCGAAACGTTAGCCGAAATAAATACGTTTGTCAACCTTATGTGGGTTCAACAGTTTAGAGACAATTTTAATTTATTATTTACTGCCTACTCTTTTTAACGGCAGGGTATTTATTACGAAATAAAGTAGGGCTCCCCCAGACCAATCCCGCTGAAGGGTGATTGCTGATGGCAAAAGATCGATAGAACTAGCTGAGAGACAGGCGAAACGAAGGACCAGCATGGCGTGGTGGTGAACGCGTTACTCCCCGGAAAGGACAATAGCGCGTCCGTTCCCCACCGCAGACACCTGCGGTCCGGAGTTTTGCAAATATCTCAGCATCATCAAAGTTTAGAGACAAATACTGTATTGCGAATGGTTCCAAAGAGCAATAGGTGATGGCCGGTAATCACACACGGTTTTTTTCTTATTCCTTCGAAATTAATTGTGCACCAACAAGCTTGCCGTACTTACCTACGAATATCCAATTTCTTTCTCTCAAGGGCTTGATATCTTTAATGGCACTGCCTTTTCGCTACAGTGCACCTCCCAGATGAAGAAAACATCGAGTGGTGGTGCACTTGTTTCTATTACTTACGATGATTTCAACAACAGCCTTTTTCCAACATACTCGAGAACACTAAGACAGCGAACTGTTTTCCTTCCCCATGGAAACGTCTGGTCGTTTTAAACACAAGTGTATTTCTACAAATATGACAGAATATTACAGAAAGATCTCACTTCTTGCTTGCAAGCTGACGTCACCCAGCGCTCGAGCTATGTCTTCCAGCTTCATTTTCTTAATTTCGACAACTATTGTGATGATAATTTCATTCATATCAGAGAATGCATCCTGCAAACTTCTCATTAACTTCACACTAAGGATCACGACGGTTTGTCAAAAAGATAAAGTGCCTATAGGTGTCCTAACTGTCATCTTCTAAGTGACTATGGATATTTTTAAGAGGCTTCTTGGAGCGCGAGTAGCCAATGGTTAGTATCATGCAATGCACAGATGGTCGGTTGTTCGATCCGGCTCACCAAGCTCACCAAGCGTTCCATTTGTCCAGGTCAGGAAATTGGTGCCAGATTTGCCTGCAAGGATAGCACCACTGGCGTGCTACATCATTGGCCGCCACAGCTCATTGTTTAGAGTAGACATGAATTACATCACTTTCAACGAAGTTTAATGAAGTTGAGCACATAGCGCACGCCTCAAGGATTGATCGACGGCGAATACTTTATCACTTGTCCTTTTGGATATTATAAAGGATTTTTTGAAAATGTGGCGTACACTAGTCAGAAGTTTTAAATTGTTGATGAACTAGAACCTTGAGCCAATTATATACGCATGATGCAGTAGCAAGTGTTGTGGCAACATTTTCAACGTTACGCTTGTTCACACTTGCGGTCAAGGAATCAACAGGTGGTGGCGACGGACGCTTTTAATCCCTTCCTCTGGTTTCAGCACGTGGACGTTATCCTCAACTGAGTGGCTGAGATGATTTGCTAATACCAGAAGTGCCTATTACTGTTCACTATCGGTCCTACTTACGATGTATAACAAAACATTCAATACAAGAGTAGTTTCTGTTTCACTGACAACAAACAACAAAACGAAGTAAGTGAGTTGCAATTAAAAGGTAATTTTTAAAAAAGCCGATTCAAGCTTTCATATTTTTTTTTGATTGGCTTTCTTGTGGAATTTCCTTAGCTCTCGTATGTTGGTGGTCTTTTAACTAAAACGTGGATTTCAGTGTTTCCATTCGTACTAGTAAAAACACTTTTCCTGCATGCGTCTGGTTCTACACGGAAAGAAAACGGGCAGAGAACAGTGTTAAATAAGCATTTAGTATTTGGACGGAAATTAATGAACTTATCTGAATGTCATTCTTCAAGGTGGAGCATTTCTGTATGTCATCTTCATTGGAGTAGACAAACGCGATCTGTTTCCATCCGAAGGATAACAACACGGAGTGGATCGCAACTCCGATACTGTACCGAAATTTTATGAAGCTCATTTGAGTTGTGGTGAGTTTTTTTCCCGTTTCTTATTTTAGTGTACATAAAAAGCCTTATTTCCAACAAGCATACACTGCACGGATAGTCGACTAGTTACCGAACCTTCATTCCGGCAAGCATCACTAACTATTACTAGCATTAGCCAGATGACCAATATTATTTTAAAAAAGGATAAAGCCTGTGAAGAAATGTTCCGGTGCGAATCACCTGTATGAAGTAACAGAAAGCACACCAACGGTTGGATAACGTGCAATATCACTGAGCGCATCCGAGCTGCTTAACCCCCCGTGCAAACAACGGAATGTTGTAGTAGACCGCATTTACTGCTGCTATGTAGGCAGCTAGAATAAACCAACCTTTGTGAGTTCTTATACAAGCTCTAGATGCTTAGGTTAACGTAAAGTAAAGCGAAAAGATTGACTCACGTCTTAGAGTTAAATGCAAATACATACTTGCATGAACGCTTTCGGATTGCATTTCGCAAGTCAGTTTGACCTGCAGCCCACCACATACATCTGAGGAAGATGATTGGAAGAAATCTAGTTTCTAGTCTTCGAAATCTTTTCTCGATTTCAAACAGCCTTTAAGAGCATAACATTTAGGCATGTTGCAGCAGAATCTAGGTCTCAGCCAAAGAGCGTGGGAGGGCGCAGGCTTGTTAAGCAAAACTACAGAATAGCTAGATGAACTCCTTATTCGAGTGGGCACAAACGATGCTGCCATTATCCGCTTGGAAGTAGCAACCACATCGTCTTCGACAATGTAAAGGCGACATCGTTCGCAGCCTCACCACTGCTGGATGTTCGCTCGCTCATCCGCTTGTGACGCGACACTAAAAATTTGAGGTGCACTTTCATTAACCACGCTATCCCAGAGAGATGACATGGTTTAATTCGCGTTAAATAAATAAATCAAGCTGATCATCGATGTGCCAATTGTTGCTGTTGAAAGGGACTCAAAAGTGGAGCTCTCAAGAAAGGTCTTCAGAGAGTTCTATATGCACCTCGAGGCTTTCCTCATTATATTTCCTTCTTTTTCCAAGCCCGAGACAGATTTCGCTCGAAGACCTTGAAGGAAAATTTGGCCCAGCTTTTGGCTCACAAATGTCACAGTTACAGAGGAGAAATCCATGCATTCCGAGCATTGTGGTCAAGTGATTAGTCAACACCGTGATCACACTGTATATTGAAGTGCAGCCTTGTCGAAATAAACTTCAAAATTGAAAAAAGATTAAAAATGTAGAAGTGGGACATCATCTTTCTACAAACCCAGATCATGTCCAAATTTCCTTAAGAATAGGGTTGACACCATAGTCAATACCGACGTTCTTTGAACCTCAGTATGCATAATCAGTGACATTTTTTATTCATGAGCAACAAGGGGTTGTCACAAATCTTTATTATGGCTTTCGGACTATCGTATTGGCGGCTTCGTTTTTATCAAAGCCAAGATGCTTCGAGTGTTTACACTGGTTTCTCCTGCATGCGATTCTGCTCTTCTTAGTAGTTCCATAGAGATGAATGAGTAAAGTGAATCATCGTACGCATGAATTAAAGTCAGGCAGCATAGCTCCTTTACAAAAAGACTAGCCTCGCCGAAGTGTTCTGATCTTAGCTCGAAGTTTTCAGGATACAAGACGGTCCTTGCTCGATTGCCAATCAAAATTATTTCTTTTATGCTGGCACAGAATCCGTCTTGCAGCAGACGGCTGCAAAAAACGATATCGCAAGAGGAAAGAACTGCTGTGGACATTTGGGATAAAACGAGACATAGGGCTGCCATATCCGCTACGAGTCGTCTACCGACTGCACATGGGCATCAGCTTGCAAAGAAAAAAGGACGAGGCCTGCCTTCATATTATCCCTAGGTGGCCCGACATAGTGCATTGTTAGGAAAGGATGTCAAACATACTTAACGCTATAACCCACTCATTGGAATGGATTGGGTAGGGTGAACGGCTGTCTGAGTTTAGCAATAATAAGTAAGACTCCAGAAATCTATCTCGTTTTCATTCTTGGACGTGGGAGTTCACCAATAGCAAGCAGCACTACGAATCAGACCATGTCATATTTCAGAAGTTTAATTTCATTTAATCGACATTGCAAGAAAATAAGAGTGTTCTTAAAAGCGTGAGAAAGTTGTACACTGGATAGGACCATCGCTTCCTCTGCGCGTAATCTTTCTTCGTATTAGAAAGAAGAGAAAGGAACTCGTGTCGGAGAAGATTGATGTTTGTTCCAACGGTTTCATGTGCGTTGTCCCTACATGCTCTCCGCTTTGGCGTTGCAGAAAAGACCAATTCTGAACTTTTGTGGAATCTACCACCAGTCTTCATCAAAAATACAAGCTCGGCTAGCCACATGTTACCTAATAAAATAAAAACCCTCCCAGTAAATAGAAAACAGGTAACGCCTTACTGCTGTAGAACAAAGAGATATATAAGGCACTGGTAACCACCGTTCAATCTCCTTCTGCTGCTTGTCGCTAACGGAGCCATCCAATCGTTTCATCCTCAATTCGACTGAGAAATCATTGGAAAAAAGAACATCCACGTGAGTAAGCAGAGTCGAGCGAAAATATGGATTATATTCAGAATTTTACGGAGCACCCATTCCTCAAATGTTCACTTTGACTGAAAAAAAAGTGTTCCTGGACAATTTGTATCCGTGAATTCATCAGTTTAGAATCACATCCACCTAAGATAAGAAGAAGTTTAAGAACCCTATTCGGAAATACAGCCGATAGTAAGCCCATATCACAAAGTTCAGCGAGCTACGGGTTAACTTATCGCCGAAAATTGTAGAAATATAACGCAACATAGCAAAAGTGCGTTTTTTGACCCTCTAACGAGCTAAGTAAACACTTGAGCTGTGACACTCGACGAAGAGGAAAGGATGAGACTTTACTGGTTACAGGAATTACTAAAAATTACTCTCCTTTATAGCTAACCGATAATGAAACGTTTTTTACCCCCTATCGGTCTCGCACCTCTCGCATCCCACAATTATGTATGTATGTATGTATTATGTATTTCTGTGCGGTTGGAGTGAAACTTGTATCCGCAGCAATTTTAAAGGACTTTAAATGTTTCATGCGGAACCATCCGGAATTGGGTATCCAGTTCATTGCTTGTGTCTAGTTGTCCGAAGAGCGTTTGAAGAAACGACGATAGTGGTAATATCTCTAATTCTTATTGATCATTTCTTTTATTGTTTCAAGTGTGGCATTGCTACGGAGTCGATCCTGAAACTCGTGCAGGCTGCATGCGATCGCACCAAATGTTTCGTTAAAAAGGGGCTGCACTGTTCAGAAGCTTGGACCCAATTGTAACAACGAGCATGTCCTGTCAGGAAGAGTTATGCTTCTGAACAAGGCAGTTGTTGGCTTCTTTGGCACCTTATCGACTCTAGCATTGCTTTCTGCTTGGGCTAGAAAAGTCTTTGGACTGGTAAACTGAATATCAGTTTGACCTTTCTAAGATCGAAAGAAGATGAAACCGCCGGAATGTCGGCCAGTAATAAATATTCTTATTGACAACACCGTGGCTGCTGGAAAAGAAACACTAGCTTAATGTATACCTTGGCAAATTGGGCGTCACATTATAGAAATACAACCAGAATTATGACAGCGGATATTAACAATTTCACAGCAACAGCCGTGAGAAAACGGATTCGATGGGCGTTGAACCTCTCAACAAAAAAACAAAACAAAACAGAAACGCTGGTGGCTTGACAGTTCTTGAATAGCGTCTTTACAGGCTACTATATGATTAGATTCTTTCCTTTACAGAAACGCATTTTAACTAGTACAGCGACGTAGAAAAATGTTATATTCGTCGGTCTATTACTTACTTGAGGGGCAAGTGGGGTCAATAATGACACCGACATTTTGATCACGAATAGCTCCGTGGACATACCGATGGCTAACCTGACATCGCACTCATCGAATCGTATCGTAAAACTGAAACTCTAACTTAGGTTGCGTGGAAGAAAGTTCGAACTTATGGAGGCATAAGGTGACGTATTTTTTGTGGAACGATTCTTAAATTTCGGTCTATTGAAAAAAAACACAAATTATGCAAACAAGTGAAAACGAAAAATTGATAGAGGTGAAGAAGCGACCATCCGCCTTGTAACACTTACTTGAGCTCATGTGAAGGTAGGAGTTGCTCTTTAACGATTTGATCTCTCGCTATGAGTACTGCCGAAGCCGACGTTCTTAGTAAGGACGCATTCTTTTGAAACAATGAAACAAAATGCAAGTTATATTTAAGTTTTCTTACCCATTTTTTCCTAAAATGAGCATTAGCTAACGTTTTTATTCCTCAGCGGTTTTTGCTTTTTTGTTCCCTTTTCTCATCTCTAGTTCTTTAATCTCTCCAAAGGTTTACAGCATCGTGGCTGGAAGGAGTTCCTGGGTGCCGGGATGCGATGAACAGCGGGGGATTCATCACCTGGCAAGTTCTCCCAAGCTGAGGAGTCCGGTGTTTCCACTAGGAAGCCCAGCTAAGAGTTAACCAATGCCATCAATAGCCACCGTCCTGGTATCAAACTAGTCGTGTGGTGACAAATCTCCCTCTGATCCAGAAGAGCAGCGACTGCCAGTGGTGGTGACGACCTGAGGAAGGCTTCGGCTAAGCTGACCACGGGACTCCAGGAAACTACAACGGTTAAGCAAGCAAATTTCCGGAGAATGGAAATTATGCTAGTGCCCACACAACCAGTGGAGACAGGCCACTCAAATATCTGGATAAGCAAGTTCTTTAACAGAGGAAAGCGAAAGTCTGGATAGATGAGGCGAATACATTTCAGTCAAAAAATAGCCGTTGTCTAGAACATTTCACTGATAGCTATTTCGTATCCTATGAGACGATTAAATTCCAACTTTATAATCGAAGGTAGTACGAGTTCGGACGGCGGTGGTGTGGTGACTAGAAGATGTAAAAAAACACTTTGCTAACATCTTACTCCAGAGAGTAAACTATTAAGCTAATAAGTCGTGAGAAACCCACCTGTAGCCGATGGGGGATTTCAAGATCTAACCGATCCTTAACAAACATCAGACCAACGTTCAGGATTCGGCAGGTTGTGTAAGAGAAAACCTATAAATAGTACTAAAGTTTTTTTCAACTGTGACCATGTGCATCTTTTTAGAGCTCTTCTCCTTCTTGGTACACTATTTTCATTATTAATGCACGCAAAACGCACTCCTGCAAAAAAATGCGATGCTTGAAAAAGGTTTCAAACAGCTCGGTGCTCATTCTTTTGAGGTTTGACGTTAGTAGTCGGTGAGATTCTGGAACGACCCCGTTCAGTCTCGAAAGGCCTCTTATCTCTATGGAATTAGGAATTTGGTACCAGGCTTCTAGGAGAAAACCACTTCTTCTAATCCGTCAACCGGGATTTAACAACATTCATAAAGAAGACGACAATCTTCAAATAGCTACCGATGCCACAGACGAAAAGTCCCAATACATTTATAGATACTATGTGCAACGAAACGAATAGGAGGGAGAAAAGTGCAAAGATCCGCACAGAAGGTGTGGCGACGAGTGGTATAAAATTATTATTGTTACTAAAATTATCTACGGATTTCCTTCACAAAGGGATGTCTTTCGGGTTGGTGGCGAGGCAACGTGGCGCGTCACGAGTTGGCTGACAGGGGGGTTAATCGTGGACGAAAAGCGACCTTTGGTTTCCTGAGACGCAGGTGGATCCAGAGGACGGACTCCCTGTTTTTGCTGCGCTGATTTGGCACATACCTTCTATGTTTACTGAGACGTATTCATGCATGCGTGCATGTTGTGTTCTCATCTATGCGAATTGTATTGCACGAATCAATTTGGCCGAAAGCCTGCAATCAAGTTATAGGGAAGTATATGGAAAGCGGTTAGAGTCGCCTATAACAACTAGGTCCTTCCGCCTACGATAGAAGAGGCTGCTACTTCTCGTGAGTGTTCACAGCACCCATGCTCAAAGCTCACCAAGCTATACGTGGGTGACAAACCAGAGGTTGCTGAAATCTGAGGACCATTCTAGCTTGATCTTGCAAGTGAAAAGGATACGGTACGACGTTATCGCACATGCTGAGACGAATAGACGCTACCCACTCAACACCGTGTATGACACCAGAAAAGAACCGTTGCTCGGAACATGTGATGGCAGACGAGACGGCGGCGCACCCGTCAACACGAACATCGACTCACTTTTAATTCACTCCAACAACTAGCTACCGGAAACAGACGTTTACTGTTGGAGAAATGTGAATTAATTCGAGATTTGACGTTCTTTGTCGTCTAAACACCAACATGGAGCTTTAACGAAAACAGTCGAAGCGTTTCTATGTGGACTTGAAGAAGTTTCATAGAGAAGACCATCCATCCCTTAAAACCACTACCGAAGATTCTAACGCTAAGATCGAACCCTAGAAAAATGTCTTAAAACGTTATATTGAGGAACACGGATTGAAACGGAGAGAAAATTGTGGGCACCTTTCCGATTTTATGACGGATACCATGACCATTGGTGGTAACTCGCAAATACAGAAGTTCACTCCCAATGCTGAACGTGGGCGAATCCCAGTGGATAGTACCATAACGAAATAGGCCACATCATAGTAAATGGAAGGCTTTACCTAAGCGATGTCGCTGCTGTCTCAAAATTCTAAACGAGGTCAGACCATAGCTTCCACTCGTGCATGATCCATTTCTCGCGAAAAAAGAGAATGAGAAAATAAATTCGAAAAGAAAAAAACAAAATCTTAAAACCACGATGAGTTGAGATTTATTCAGTTCATTATGTCGGGTGTTAGGAAGATGTCGTTCTCGATAACATCGAGAGGAAATGAAATCGGCTCATTCAATATCTTCACCTTAGCGCTTTGAAAGCTGAGAGTTCGAAAGTCACAAAGAGAGGTCTGTCTTCAAAAACACTCGGGCTGATACGCCAGCGTGGAATCGCACGAGCAACAGGCATCCTCCAACTCACCTTCGAACCTGCAAAAGAATGCAGAGAGGCGGTAAAAAAAGGATCTTAAATAGAGAACAGTAGCATTTATGATCGGGATTGAAGAGGCTGGGAAAATCGTTCGCAAACCCATCGAAACTTCGCCTATTACGAAATCAAGGTCGTCGCATTCCGACGCTCAAACGGGACAGTTACAGCATCCCGAAAGGTAATGGAGAAAATCATTGTCGATTTCTGTGCGGATCTCTTCAATACCATGTCCTTCTGTGCTCATGCGAAAAAAAGTATGGATGTGTCAAACCACCAGTTTTCCTTTCCAAAATTTGGCATGCTGTTTCATCAGAGAGAGATCGAACAACACCATGTCAGGACAGGATGAGATCTGAACACCTGAAGGTGAAAATCGTTGGTAGGCAATTGCACCATTTTCGCTTTAATGATGACACCGTTCTTATAATACCAAACACTAGCCAAGCGGAATGAATGCTTGTCGACTTCGACAAAGCCTGTGGAACGATTGACCTTCGAGTAACTCCTCACGAAACCGTGTTCAACGGTGCGACTGTCTCCGAATATTCTAGCTGCATTTGTCTAGGTCGGGCTACCAACATGATGAACTCCGGTTCTTTCCTAACCTTTTGACTATACGATGCTTCCCGCCTGTATCAGAAACGTGGTCGCTGCTTAAGCAGGATGAAAGGTCACTCAGCGTTATTGAACGAGCAATAGAAATGGCGATGCTAAGAGCATCCAGTGTCACACAAGTGAGCGAAAGGATCCCAAGCCCCGAGCTATACGAACGATAAAAAAACCAAAGTAGCCCTTCTACAGGCGAAATTGAAGAGAAAGTTTGCGGGATACGTAAAGCGTATGATCGAGTGCCGGTGTGCAAGAACCGTTAGTGAGTGGATTCCTCGGTGTTTCAAACGCACTTCGGGAGGACCTCCGATCCGATGGTTCAGAGTTTTTTACGAAAACCTTAAAAGAAAAGTTATGATGCCCAACGAGTCCCTAAAGCGACTAAACGAGATTGATCATCTTTCGGTGGCCTTCCTTTTACACACTTGGCCCCCGTGGAGCCCATTTGCTAACTGTGCTTTTCCACCTGCTGTTGCACCAGGTATAAAGCACAACTGATTTTTGATGTCCTGGCCTGTACAATGGAGTCCCCCATATTGATTGTTGACAAAGTTCGAGTCTTCAGATTCCCTCTCTTATGTGGTTACCAATACTCCTAACATTGCAAGTTCACGGTCCCCCATGTGTGCGCTAAGCCAAGCATAACTGTATTATAGTTCCCCTTGTTCCAGTGCAGATCAAAATGGTTCATTATGTTAACACAGGCGAACACCACCTGTAATATTTGGAGATGATAACCCTCTTGAGTGTAGTTCACCCCCCAAAACAATTTCCCCCTTTAATGAAGACCCTTTCCTTAAGGTTTAACCGCGAGAATTTTTTTTGAGTGAGTTATCGAAATCTGCATACATTCGTTTTCCGTGCTTAATCTTTTTGAAACCAATATCAAGTATAAGGAGAAAGTAAGTTAATGAGGCAGTATTGCCTTGTCGAATCCCTCTCTCTAGGTCAATTATACCTGCTTGGATTCTTGGGTACGCACCTTCATTGGTTGTTCGGGTCGCGCCATATTTTTATTTTTTCTCGGAGTTTTGATGGTTTAGCCATTGTGGTTCTCGGTTGTTTCGTGGTCAGCCTAGCCAAAGTCTTCCCTAAGTCGTCTCAATCAGACGCAGTCGCCATCCTAGTGGATCAGAGGAAGATTTGCCACAATGCGACTAGTTTGATACGAGGACAGTGGTGCCTCCCTATATTGGTTTACTTATAGCCGGGCTTCCTGGTGGAAACGCCTGGCTCCTCAGCTCTGGAGACCCTGTTGGGGGGATGAATTCACCTGCTGCATATCGCATCGCGACCCAGTAACATCTTCCAGCCACGCTGAGGCAGTAAACCGATGGGAGGTGGTCATTTATAATGTCGATAATTGCGTACCATTTATAAACGTTGGAAATAGGGAGAAGAATACTGTGCCAACAGAGCGGATTTCGTGAACGTTATTAGTTTAGGCGCTTCAAAATATCTAAGAATGCGTAAACTACCAAGACTCGCAGAAAAACTCCAAAAATTGACGTTGGTCTTTTGAAATCAATATTAGCATTTTACGCTCCAGAAAGCATTATGTTTTTGTGGCAAAAAATACAAAACATGAATAAATTGAGTAGTATGCTAAAAACACTAAGCAAATTAATCGCATCTTCACTTCACAAGGAGCTTAAGGAAGTTACCTTAATCGTGAATGACTATTCAAGAACAAGCGTTGTTAAATCTTTGACCTCAGGGCTAATATGGTTGGCCAGGGTCAAATTTTTTTCAAATTCAAGCTCAAGTTTTTTTTGCGATGCTCGAGTTAGAGATTGAACCAGTAGAGAAAACGGGCTTACCTGCTGTCTCACTCCAGTGGGATAAATTTTCGGTGCTTTGATTCTTCTATAAAAACGAAGCAGACTTACCGTAACCAGCCAAGAGAGTATAATCTTAAGGCGCATAATATAAGCCGAATTAATAAGAATGAGGTAGACCTGTAACATGCAGCTGAAGCCGTGCCCACAATCATGCAAGGTTTTATTGCTTTTTGAAAGGATTCAAAAGTCTGGTTAAACTGCGGTAAATAGAACCACTCTAGCCTGTAATCTGTTTATAACTGAATGACTCGACCAAACACTAGTTGAGCCAGAATTAACCTGTTAGTTTTTTAATGATGCTGAGATATTTGCAAAACTCCGGACCGCAGGTGTCTGCGGTGGGGAACGAATGCGCTATTGTCCTTTCCGGGGAGTAACGCGTTCACCACCACACCATGCGGGTCCTTCGTTTCGCCTGTCTCTTAGCTAGTTCTATCGATCTTTTTGCCATCAGCAATCACCCGTCAGTGGGATTGATCTGGGGAGCCCGAATCGGCAACGAACCCAGTTAAGCTGAGGCTGCAGTTATAATCACAATTTTAACTTATATTTTTTAGCAGCTATTCCCAGAATAGTTTCTATTTTTCTTCTATATCTATTTCTATCTTTGTATGACTGTATGTTTCGGAAATAAGTGTCATATCCGTTTTGTTATCTTGGTTCGCGCCTGTCAGGGCTCGTCCGCTCTTTAGATCCGTACAGTGTTGATCTCGTCCGCTCTTTAGATCCGTACAGTGTTGATCTCGTGTATCACCATTGTACATTATCGCAGTTGTTAAGTCCTACCGCACATAGTCATTACTGTACATTAGACTCATCATATCATTATTGAATGATAGTTGCGAATTGTACGTTAACTTCGCATTACCGTCACTACGTTACGTTTCCCACCAGCCCAGTATATCGTCATCATCATCCTGGTCCTCATCCTAGTGTCTCTGTTCATCGTTTATCAATTGATTTGCCGTGCGTTGTCGGTAGCGGCGGCTATACTAAAATGCGTTCTGTCTGCAACGCCATCGGTGGCATGTACCATTCCTCCCACACGGTACGCCATGCGTACGAGGCCGCCAACTTATGCTGTGCATTCTGTTAGGCCGCTATAGGCTTATCAGTTTCCAGCCATTACCATAGTGGTCCTTGACTCTTAGGCAATGGTGGCATCCATCGATGCTCAAACTTCACGTTGCTTACATAGCGTTATCCACGACCAGCCGCCTGACTGTGTTCCGTAGATGACTCATCACTTACTGTCCTCATTGATCCACTAAAATGCACCTCATCGCTATAATGTTGAAATCTTAGCTCAACCGGAAATACGGCCCGTCTGTATCCCTCTCCGCCTCAGCATACAGTCTCCTTCCTCCGCCCTCAGCATACTGTCTACCTCAGCCGCCGCGCCGGCCGCGGATAGACGCGACGCGGCATCGCTCACGGCTAACCAACGGTTACTTCTTGGTAATTATTCATTATTACTGTTAATGTAATTGTGTTAACTACTTGTTAATGGTATAGTAATATTCGAATGCCATTATCTCGTTGTTAGCCTCACTTCACTACTAGCCTTAGCATCTCAATAGCTTTAACTCACGTCATTCCTCTACCATTACTTCTCCATCGTTACTATTATGTTATTAATGTTGTATTTGTGTGTTAAAGGTTTAACTACCCAAGTTTGAGATATTGCTCTGTGACAACTACGAGAAGTCCCGCATGGCGTCTTCTCACGAAGTCGAGCATTCTGCTAAAAGCTAGTGAATATTCGGTGCCGAGTACTGACTCGGCCTATTTTCCACTAGCAGCTACAATAATATTATTTACTGCCTACTCTTTTTAACAGTACGGTATGTATTGCGAAATATAACTTTTTAATGATGCTGAGATATTTGCAAAACTCCGGACCGCAGGTGTATGCGGTGGGGAACGAACGCGCTATTGTCCTTTTTTGTATACACTGCCGTTAAAAAAGAGTAGGCAGTAAATAATATAAGTTAGAATTGTAACCTGTTAATGTCAGTAGCTTGAGAGGAACGATGAATATCACGCTTTGATGTCTTGCTTTTGTAATGCTTTTCGGAATGGCTTACCTACAAATAGTTTGTCGGGCTGTTCATGGTAAATGAGGAATTAATTTGTAAGAAGCATCTTGAGTCGTCGTTTTTTCTCGAATTGGCGATCAGGGCAGAATAAGTGCATATATATATATATATATATATATATATATATATGTGTATATATAAAGGATAAAACTCGGCGTTGATCGATCCCTGAGGGATCCGCCATGCATTCGACTTCATTAAGTATCTCAAAAGACCGAGTTTTTTTATAAATGTCAGCATAGATAGTTGATATATTTATTTATATGGTCTTATAAACCGATCTTCTTTAGCTGATACGAGGTTGGTACAGGGTCTTCGTTGTCGTTGTCGATGTTGTTGTTGTTGTTTTTTGTTGGTCGATGGCTGACGTTTCGGCGATTTCGCCTTCCCTCAGAGCCGTGATGTTACAAGTGGGAAGTTTCATCGACCATCGACCAAAGAACGAGAACAACAACAACAACAACAACGACAACGACAACTAAGACCTCTACCAACCTCGCATTGGCTAAAGAAGATCAGTTTACAAGATCATATAAATAAATATATCATTAATTATCGGTGGAGGTGGCTGGATGCATATCTCGCCTTCACAATGATTCGCGGTGGCCTGCCGATGTATCGAGCCAGTGCTATCCTCCTAGACAAGTCTAGTACCAATTTGCCGACCTCGCGGGGATGGAGGGCTTGGTGGGCCATTGGTGTGGGGATCGGTTCCACGTGTGTGTCGCAGTGGCGCCTCCAATCACTGCAGCATGCGCGCCTCTTTATATATATATATATATATATATATATACATACATAATTACACCAGCATGTACATGGCTATGTATGCAGATATACAGTGGATCAACCTGGCCCAGCGGCAACATGTTTATCACCTCCTGGATACATCGCTTCACAGCAAGTAATACATGGTCGCTTGGTTATGTGTTCAAGCACTTCCGCTGGTCGAACGGGGAACGCCATGAGACCTCGCGTGACGAAAAATCCCCAGCCCCAGCGTGGTAGTGTGGCACTGTAGAGCAAGAAAAACAAGCAAGAAAAACAAGCAAGAAAAACAAGCAAGAAAAGTACCAAGCAAGAAAATATACCAACAAGAAAAATGCAGGAAAGAACGATGCTACCTTTCTATTTAGAATTTCGACAATTTGAAATGATTTTACGAACATTCCAAGCTTTGTGCTTTATTCAATGCATTTGCATAGTCTCTAACCTCCGATAACTTTTTTTGTGCTGAAGCAACCACATGTTCCTTGCACCAAAGCGCTTGTCTAAGCTTTACTGTAGTAAATAGGCTTCTGATAATTTGTTGGACACCATTTGCTGTCAAAACGTTTTCATTTTTTTCCATCTGTGCTAAGATGTTGTTCATAAGAGATAGGTGTGGTTCGTTCTGTACCATAGCGTGTGATAACTCGAGGAGAATAGCATACTATGTACTCCAAAAAAATAAAAGCGGATCGAGCAAAAAGATTGTCTTAATTACTTCTCTTGAAAGAGTAAAGTTATTACCAGATCAGTTTCTGCGGTCATGGTCTGATATAAATGATGCTTCGTCCCACCGTTGATTTTTCGACCTCAGTAAGCCAACATTTCACTGCGTTGCACTTTGTTTTGGACGGCATCCTCATGACCTTCAACGTTGTTCTGCCATTTTCACAAAAGAACGAGCAATGGCTTTCTGTATCTGTTTTTCAATCTGCGCTTCCATGTAGTTAATGGCAGCACTATGATGAATATAAGTCCCAAATGTTCCCTTTCCCATTGCTTGTAAAAAGAAGATGACATTAAAATAGATTCCTTGAAATCCACTAGCACAGCATTACCACAATCAAAATGGCATTCCATTTTACCACAAATGCGTGCAAACGGAGTTTATTTCGGTAATAAACAATCTGATTGAAGAAAACTGCTTATAGGAAACTATAGGCTTTCCTTCACTTATTCTCGCCATCTTCGATTTGCGTTTCGTGGACGACAGAGTTTGTCTTGTTCTTCTCTTCAGAAGCAGGATGGCCATCAGAAAGAGGCAGCACAACTGAAGAGTTACGCTCTCCCTTACTACGCCCCAGAAGCCAAAACGTCTCCATCACGCCTTTACCCTAGAAGAATGCAATACGATTGCGGATACAAAAAGAATACTATCTTATTTCTTAGGTATTTCTTAGAAAGTAGACCAACAAAAAAAGTACACGGTTTGTGACAGTTCCAAACGGTGCTGTTGGACATCGAGCATGTCTAGTGGAAAATATTTGTCGTAGTTGAACGCTTCCTTTTTACTTCTGCCTACTGTCGGATTGTTATCACATCAGCAAAACATGGTGTGCTCACTTTTATCATCACCTCCCCCTCTGGATATCACGTCGAATCCCCCAGTTACAAGCAGTAAGTTCCTCGCGTCAGGTGATAAATGGATCATCCCCTGCTAGAAATAGAACATCGTCAAATTTACAGAAACAGAATTTGAATGTTGCATCATACTAACAACTATCATTCTCAAATTTCTGTCTTTTTTTCCTCCTTTCCTTTCCTTGCAGGAATTCAGCTTTCAGTAACTTTCATCATTTCCACCTGCGAATGGAATGTTGGCATCGTAGTAGATTGGCCACCAAGAAAGATTCATGAGACTGCGCCTTACTTTACACTTACTTAGCAAAAAAGATTTCTCATATGTTTTGTTTATCGAACGTCATGTCAAATGGCGAAGCGGAATGTGGGACCATGGACAGTGCTAAGCAGGAAATTTGAAAGTGTGCTGCACTAATGCAACGTTGAGACGATGGAGAACGAACAGCAAAGAAATATGTGCAGATTGTTTAGAGATCGCATGCTTTCAGAAATTTATGAAATAACCTCAACAACTAGCGAGTAAACTGAGCAGTTCAAAGGAATATATAAAATAAGATTTAAGGGAACCCTAACATTTCCAATCCAAGTCATAATTGTGAAAAAACGTTTGTCTTAGAAAAAGATTACGATGAGGAAAAGAATCTGAAAACAGAACGTTTTCCGTTGCTTTCCATTCGGCTGGCCGTGTTCACGGTGTCACCGAACAGGCAATATCGAGGCATCGTTTGGCCTACAACTCCTGTCACGACGGAACCTATAAACGAACTGTTAATGAGTGCTTTATTATACATCGACCCATTAAAAACTTTGGTGGAAGTCGTATTGGCCTAACTACATCACTTTATCATATGTCATCTTTAATGTTCCAATAATTGTAGCACCACCCTCATCGTAGCTTGGAGGTGTTCTTGGATGTTGGGCGCGATGTACAGTTGTGGGATTCATCCCCCTGGCAGAGTCTCCCATGCTGAGAAGGAGTCCGGTATTACTATCATAGAGCCTAGATGAGAGTAAATCAATACCAGGATCCACCATCGTCCTGGTATCAAATTAGTCTCATGGTGGCTAGTCTCCATATGATCCCCGAGGGCTACGACTGCCTGTGGTGGTGAAGACCTAGGGAAGACTTTGGCCAGGCTGACCTCGGGATTCCAGGGAACCACAACAGCTAGACCAGCAGATCTCCGGAGAATGGAAATTATGCTGGTGCCCGCACAAGCAGTGAAGACGAGCCGTCCAAGTATCCAAGTAAGTGTTATCATTTATTAATATTAATATTGTTATTATTTCATTATTATTAATATTTTCTAAGGGCGGATAGCACAGTGGTAATGATGTTGGTTATCACGGTCGTGGTGTTAGTTCTGTTCCATTCCTGACCAACCAAGCCTCTCATCCCTCCGGGGTCAGGAAATTGGTACAGGACTTGTTCGGGAAGAAATACTCTCTGCAATCTAAGTAGGAACGCTCCAGCCCAACAATCCCAAGACTCCAGGGGAAATTGATCGACCAGCATTCTACGACATTCGAGATGAAATGAAAAATCGTCAAGCACCGACGGAAGCCACACGTGAAAACTTAAAAGACCGTGGATGATGGACGCGAGGAAATGAATCGGATGTGGGAAGTTTTGTGATCCGCACCGTAGACGTGAAGACGGGTCATATAAAACAAAATAAAAAAAATATTATTTACTTCGATATTTGGATGGCCCGTCTTCAGTGTTTGTGCCGGCCCAAGCATAATTTCCATTTTTCGGAGACCTACTGATTTAACCACTAGGGTTCTCTGGAGCCCCGAGGTCAGACTAGGCATTGTCTGCCTTAGGTCGTCATCACCACACGCGGTCGCCGCTTTCGTGGATCAGAGGGAAAATTGCCACCATGCGACTAGTCTGATAGCAGGACGGTGGTGAAATCTCATATTGGTTTACTCTTAGCTGGGCTTCCTGGTGGAAGAATCCGCGCGCTGTGCATCACTGCCCGACAACCAGTAACAACTGTCAGTCATGATAAGACGATAAACCTTTAGGAGGATTATCATTATTATCATCAGTGGTGCTATTACTACTACTATTGCTATTACTATTACTGTTACTATTACTGTTACTATTACTACCACTATTATTATTATTAGTGTTATTATTATTATTATTGTTATTATTATTATTATTATTATTATTATTATTATTATTATTATTATTATTCAAACGTTCTCGTTACGTATCTTTTCTTTTTAACCAGAGTTAAACTCGACCTGTGTGCACTCCAATTCTGAGGTTGATTCTGTCATTTGGTAAATGTGGTATGCTGAAATTCACAAGACTGTTCATGAACTCAAGCGACATGTTGCAGATCTCCTTGATATGTTCGTGGCCGTTTCTATGAGGCAATCCACTCACGCAGAGGTAACCATCGCCAATTGTCTCCACCTTTGAAAATGAGGAAGAAACGTTTGCTAACTATGTAATATTAAAAAACATGATATGAATCGCAACAGGGAAAAGAAATGATGTCAATTCACCTTGTACACATCGTGCGCGTCGATTATACTGTCGAAAATCGTGTAGAGATTATTCAGCAAGTTAACAACCTTGAAAAAGTGGTAGAATACAAGGAACGGAAAGCGATATGTCGTTTTCAGTTCGAAAACGTCTGTAAAAAGAGACAAAGCAAATGGCGGCCAAACTAGTTAACCCCTTCGTGAGGAAAGCAAGTTAACCCTTTCGATAACTGACGACATCTTCTTGATCACTGGGGGTATTGCAGGAGTTCAGAAGTATAGAAATTTGTGAGAGGAGAATTTTTTTAGAGCGACTTTCATTTAACTTCAATATGGATAGTCAATTCCTACTTTGTTCATTGGTAAGCTTACACGAGGTTGGAACAACAATTTCGTTACAACCTACTTTAGGGTCATCAAAGAAGAGAGTGGATGTCGCAAGATAAACTTTATTGTATCGCACTAGTATCCACAATTTTTATAAAACCTTCTTCAAATTTAAATATATTCAGAGGTAGACCTCCCAGAAAATTGGTGGTGAGGTTTAATCCTTCAAAAAGTCCAATTCAAAAGTAGCTGGTATAAGTATGAATGTTATGCTGAAGAACGCCACCTTACTCTGTTGATCGAAATCCCGCTTATTCATTTGCTTCCATATTCGAAATAATATGATCTTTGAAGGCATAAATGAAGAAAAGGCTCCGAAAAATAGTTTCTTCGTGATAGAACAGAGAGCTTCTATTCTGTAGACAGAAATTTGCAGGTTATAGCAGTTTCTATTACAGCAAAATTCCGAGAGCGCTGAGATACGTTAACACAGAGTTTCAAAGCAGCCATTATTTTCACCTCCTGTTAAACTTTTTGGAGGTCACGTCGCGCATGCTAAAACATTACTATTATGAATTATTTTGACATTCTATCTACACCGGTGTTTAGCATGCTATTAAACTGGTAAGATTGCTTTGCTGAAGAGTTTCTTCAATGGAGTCTGTCATTTTCGTTTATGCCACCGTTCTTTCAATTCTGGTCATATTTATAATAAGGTTAACCAAAATAATGAATGTATAACCAAAATAACAAATGTGTTCTTTTCCCAGATGCAGGTTTCTACGAAAACTGCACGTGCCAGCCTGATTTCAACTGGTTTAGTATCTTCATAGTTGAGTGGCTTGCTTTTTGTTCTTTTGTTCCCAGACAGCCGCGCCTAGACATCTCCACATCGTCACAGGAGTTAGCTGTTGATCCTTGTGAATGGAAGGCATATTTTTTGCTTCGCGCATATGGTGCAAGTCGGTGGCTATTTATGTCATACACTCACTTTCTGCTGCTTTCGGATGGAAATGCATAACTCTTTTTCATATCGGGTAGTCCTCTAAGGAAGTGAACGCTGAGCTGCTAATCCTGTTCGAAGTCTATTTAATAATAACTGAAGCCTTATGTCGTAAGCGTTCCATAAATTCCTATAGTGCATCTGAGCTACCAAGTGGGTTTCCATCATGCGAGTAATATAAATAGTTTCGTAATTTGTGATATATAGCCTCTGGTTTCGTCGCCCTTTAGAGGGGGAGGCCACAGATAGACGACTCAGGGTGACTCTTAACTATGCTTCTAAATGGGATATCACATTTTTTCAGCACTTGAAACCTTACTCTGAAGGAGGAGCCGCCATTGTGCATCATAATTCGACATCCATGGACACATGGAGCTATGGTGTGGAGGCAAACTACGGGATGGAGTAAGGAGTTTCTACTTTTGGTAAAAACAATGTTTACCTAATGCTCATTAGCTTATCGTAGTAAAGTGACAAGATGATGGTCATTGATGGTGAATTGCAATTTATAACAGGGTGTTCATCTGCTTGCTGGGTCAATACAGCCAACGTGTTCGATACTTCCACCTACAAACCCCCTATCAGTAGGATGCGCATGTCAGCAATCGCGTTTGGAAAGCACGTGAAGAGACCCAGTTTCAAACATCCATCTGATTTAAAGAGGTTGACTACTGTCTTTGTAACGGGCCTCAGAACTTTTTCGCCTGGCTGTCTTTATACCCGAAGAATGAGCCATTTTAAGCCAACAACAGAACAACGAAACTGGAATTTCGTTGAGCTCCAAGATTTACGAAGCCGATCTATTTTGGCATTATAGCCAAGTTCTTTTTTATTACTCAGCTTACGTAGTCAAACAGGAGTATTTATTGAACATAATCTACAGAAATATAATGAAGCACCAGTTTATGTAATTCGCAATCTAACACTTTACTTTTTTAATGCATTACAAACTCCTCACATAATGATGGGCGCGTGTGGCACCGAGGTCGTAAGCCCCCTGCAACACACACTTGGTATTCGATCCTCGTGCCCACGGCCCACCAAGCCTTCTATCCCTCCGGTGTCTGCAAATTGGTGCCAGACTTGTATGGGAGGATAGCAGCACTGGCTCGATACATCGGTAGGCCACCGCGAGTCACTGTAAAGGCCAGATACGCATTCAATCACCTTCAAACGATGCTTAATGAGGTCAAATGCGTGGCGGATCCTTCGGGTATTCATCAGCGCCGAGAGCTTTATCCTTTATTTTTTTATCCACAGAATGATCACAAGGCTCACGAGAAAATATATTTCCTGTAGTGACAGCACAGTGATAAAGTTCTTAAGAATGTCAGTTGTACCTCCGAATTCGTAGCCACGCTCCATTACATCCATAACAATAACAATTTCTAATTTTAGCAAAATTTGTCAGCATACTAACTTCACAGTTTATTTGAGAAAGAATCGTTAACAAGCTGTGGCAAAAAGTGTTTGGTATGAACTTCTGCCCACGTCGTTTGTGATCGATTGGCCATCGCACACTTTTTGTTAACACATTCCTGGTCACAGTTAATTCCAGGAGAAGTTAAAAAACAGCAAAAGTCGTTCTCAACCAAATACGGCATTGCTGGTTTTTTCGACAATAAATGACAAGTGTTTAATAGCTGGAGAGCTTGTGGGGCAGGAAGCAACATATATTTATAGTGAGCCTTTCTGTTATTCATCTGTCGGCATAGCATTTCTAGTTGTTAACCATGTAACCACAGTGCCGTCAGCATTTAGAATGAGTTTGCTAGTTATTTTGAATGTGTTTCAGTATAGCTATTCACTCTATACGATAGCCATGACCCACCATAATAGTTAAAAACTCAATAAACGGGTAAGCTTTTTTATTTTACGTCTTTTATATGACCCTTCTGCACGTCTACCGTGTGGATCCCAGCACTTCTTCATATTCAATTATTTTCCTCGCATCCATCGTCCACGAAGATCTTCCAACTTTCACGTGTGGTTTCGGTTGCTGATTGAGGATTTCTATTTCATCTTGAATGTCGTAGAATGCTGGTCGAGCAATTCTCCATGGAGTTCTCAAATAACCGGGCTGAAGCGCTCCCAGTTGGATTGAAGAGAGCGATTTTTTTTCCTCGGACAAGCTCGACACCAATTTCCCGACTCTGAAGAGATGAGAGACTTGGGTGGCCTGAGAGCAATCGAACTAGCCCCCGTGTTCGTGATGACGGACATCACTAGCGCTGTGCTACCCGCCTCTTAAACGGGGGAATTACTAGTCAAAAAATCGAAGCTTTTGTGCCCCTACATAAGGAACGATGACGGTGCTCTACGACTCCCAACAGACTCCAGCCAAGAGGACGTATGAAGTTGATAACTTGACGTAGTTATAGAAGACACTTGCCATATAGCTTTATAACTTTTTCTAAAGTTTGATTACCATTTTATATATGTATTTTTCAGTCATTTCTCACTACCCGTCTTCATACCTACACCACCTGTGTGGATCCCAGAACATCTTGCATTCGATTCATTTCTCCGATTCCGTCGTCCATGAACGGTTCCGAATTTTTCGAGTGTGGCTTTGGCTCCTGCTTGAGAATTATCGCCATCTTTATGAATGCCGTTAAATGGTGGTCGAGTCGATCGATTTATACCACGCATTTTTTTTACAGTAGGGTGCGTGTAGTGCGGTGGCCGGAGGCGCTCTGCAAAACAAATGGGATCGATCGCCGCGCTCCATGCTCACCGCTCCTTTCATCCCTCCGGTGTCGGCGAATTGGTACCAGACTATTCTGGGAGGATAGCAGCACTGACTCGATGCATCGGTAGGCCATGAGTCATTGTACAGGCCAGATATGCATTCATTCATCTCTAACGAAGCTTAATGTAGTCCAATGCATGGTGCGTCCCCCCAGGGTTCGCTAAAAGTCGAGAGCTTGATTTTTTATCTTTGTAACCCTCAGCCATATTATCTAACAATGATTTCAACTTCGACCTCAAAGATTTCCCATGAAGAGCGAAATGACGGAGCTAGAGATGAAGGACATAATATAGAACCATCCATAATATAGAACAGAGAAAAAGGATGAAAGTGTTTATGATGAATTCAGCGGTGATTTAGAGGAATATAATGCTTCACAACCGCCGATCTTTGATGGCAGTTAGTCCAGTGTGGATGGACAATTTTAACACAGAGCCGACAACATTATAAGAGTCATTTACGACTGACATTTGGGAGCTGTTTGCTAATGAGACGAACGAACGTGCCATACAAATGGATGTCTCGTGGAGTTAAGAGCAACAAATATGCAAGCCTGGATATTTCGTGTATATTAACGAACACCTCGCACAAGTGGACTTTCGCAGCTTACCCCCCACATTGGAAACACAAGCAGGAGCTTAAATTCTTCAAACTACTCACTGGAGTAGGCTGCACATACATAGTTTTGGTATATATTGTTAGCGCTCCTTCCATAACTGTAGATCAGGGCAAATGCAGGGTTCGACTTTCTGGATGAAAGGAGACATCTCTGATACTGACACAGGGAAGAGGTACCCCCGCTATCGGCAGCTGCAGGAATAACAGAAGGGTACACAACAAACAAGTCACCCGGTGGAAGCTGAATAAAAGACAGCCGATAGCGAAGCAGAAGCGAGGCAGAATAAAGGTTCTTAAGTTAAAAGACAAGAAGGACGTTATTGTTACGGCATAGTTCATGACGCCGCTCTCAAGCTCGATAAAAGAATAAGTGGTTGGGGGGCAAGAATGCTGATTGTAGACCAGAATTGCAAGTTATGTGTTAAGATTGTTATTTGCATGTAGTACATATATCTTGCATTTATATTCAATTTTCGAAACTGTAGCTTGTAAAACAAATGCAAAATTAAAAGGTGATAATACCTGAAAACTACTAGTAGCTGTTTCGAAAGAAAACTGCGCTTGATTCCATTCAAGAATGCACGCTCTTTGAACGCGGGTACACCCCGAACAAGTCTCCTTAGTGACATATCACCTTTATTATAATGAGAAGTTATTCTGAGTGTAAAATTCCACTGCTCAAAGGAGGCATTTCTGTGCAGTTTCATTTAACGCACTCTCTATTGTGCATAGCCTCTGCAACATTTATTCTTTCTTTGATAAGCCTACATGAGGTTGATAAACAATTTCTGTTCGGCTAACGTTTCGACGTCTTCATCTTCATCAGAGCCGATGATCCGGGTTGATAGTCCACGGTTCTTCTTCGTCTCAATGTGGCTTATTGTGGCTCTTTGTATCTTATCTTCATGTATCGAGCTCTGTCTTCCTCAGCGGACCATCTCTCGAATGAGGCATACTCACTCACATCGAGACGAAGAAGAACCGTGGACTATCGACTGGGATCACTGGCTCTGATGAAGACGAGGACGTCGAAACATTAGTCGAATAAAAATTGTTTATCAACCTCGTGTAAGCTTATCAAAGAAAGAATATATGTTGATTAGTAATACCGAGGTTAATGGAAAGTCGTTTTGAAATATAGATAGTCTCTTCAATAGTTTGTTGCAAGATGAAACTGTCCAAAAAGGGGTTTTTGCAAATTATTAAGTGTACAGAGCATCTTTTTCACCGTATACGCTTCACATAACACATGTGTTGTGTAAGCTGTATTGATTGAGTACGAAAAGTGCGGCAGAAAAGCACTGTGGAACAAAATGAACAGCCGAAGAGACTTGCATAGAGTTCAATGCACATGTTCTTCATATCATAACAGCTTTCATGGCGGAGAGGTCGTGAGCCATTCAACAATCATCTGAAGCGGGAATTAAGGCTGGACTTTTAGAAGGTATTGAAACTGCAGGACAGATTAACTTTCACCTTTTCAACAATTTCTCGCCATTTGGAAGAGAATGGAAACTGGTAATGCTCGACAAGTGAAAAATAGGGGAAAAAAACTTAAGCGTATAAGTAATATGTAATAATATAGGCAAACAAAAAAAAGAACTGTAATGCACTGAATTTCTACATGACCACATCACAACTATTTAGCGTATGTTCTACAGGTAACACTGCAGAAGTTGGACGAATTGGGTAAGGAGAGATTGTCTCAGCTTTCTCACCACTGCTCTTGAAATCCACAAATATTTTTTGAACCAACCAAGAAGCCCCATAAACTCGTGTAAATTGAAGCAGATAACACTCATTTCGCATGGGTTACGGACTTTCTCTGTCTATATATACATACATACATATATAAATAAATATATATATTGCAAGCGAGTAGCCTTTTTTTCTGAGGCTAGAAAGCAGAAAAAAAGCAAGGAAGTTTAAGGTCTATGTTCTCAACAGAATTCCGTTTATCTCTTCACTTATAACTTACTTAGCAAGAAAAAAAAGCAAACAAAACAAAGAATACCTGCATGGGAGTGCCTTTTGCAGCGATAGTCGTAAAAGACACAACGTCCGAAAAGAACACGGTGACACTGTCGAATGTTTCTGGCTCCACAGAAAGACCAAGTTTCAGCTTTTCGGCCACTTGTCTGCAATGTTCATATTCTTAATACTCACATAGAGAAGCATTTGATTAACTGTACAGAGATTCAGTAATGAAGCCAGGACAACTATCACTGATCAACATACTGTTTTGATTGTGTCTTTTCCCAGCCTCAACATCCTCATTGTTTTCTGGGGGGTATCGCGGATATATAGTAGGATTCCTCTCCCAGCGCGACGTCTCTTTTAATATGGGTTCAACGCTGGTTCGTGCGTAGTGTGTGCCTCTCTTTCTTTGGGCTGCCACGCTGGACTTTTATTGAACTCGACAGTTCAGAGGGTCGAAGTTTGGTTATTAAACCTTTCATTCAAATACTATTTGCACAGTAATAACAATGCAGCAGTATGAACAAATGTGCATACAAATAATATAAACGAATAAGCAGTGTGAGATGAATGGACATTCCTTAGATGTGCCGACGTGTCGAAAATCCCCTCTTTTATAAAAGAAATTTTTAGACTAAAGGCGGTCTGCTGCTTCAATTTAATTCATTAGCTCTGCTTCCACACACTTCACTTCAGATTCTTATTTTCACTATCCAGAAAAGTGGTCAAAACCCGGTTGATTGGTTTCATTAAAAGGTCATGGCGATTGTAACGATGGATTTCATCTTGAACTGGATCTATAGTTTTGTGCTTAACATTAGTTGACTTCTTCAACAGGTTCACCGTTTTGACGTTGTTCAAACTACGACACAGAGCGTAAGCTACATAGTTGTGCGTCGGCGTGTGTAGTTGAACTTTGGTAAGCGTAGCTGGAGGTATGTCGTTGAGTGAAAAGGTGCGTAGGTTAGCTTTGTTGTGGGTAATTGGGTATAGGCATGTGTCTTGAGTCTAGACGTGTATAGTTGAGCAGAAACGCTGTGTGCATGCGTGTAAACGTAGTTGTCGCTGTTTAGGCCTAACTTGGGCAATCAAACATTTATGTCGGTAATGCTAAGACAACAATAACAGCTCAGTGATATATACTCAACCAAATACTTAAACAACCCAACAGAAAAAGCCTGAAAATAAGTTCAAATTGCATTGAACACACCATCATTAGAGATTCACAGATTTCTATGAGTCTTCCACTTGCTCTTATTAATGATGGAGACGAACAGCACAGAGTTTACATGAGTGGACAATGTGCCTATCTCACGTTAAAAGATCAAGGTAAGGCAATCCCTGGAATTACGAGTGATATCATAAAAATTCAGAAATGAACTACTGCTAGGAATGCCTTATTATCACGCAAAACCTCATACAATATCCCAGATTGGTATTTAAAAATGAAGGGCATATTATCACACATGTAAACTCTGTGTAACTGGTATCCATTGATAAGTGGAAGACTCAAATTCCTATTTGTTTTTTGTGTTCCTGGGTACTTGGCTGAGTAGATTATGTATCATCTTGACCATTCCAAGCTCTGACGAAGGCGAAATTCGCCGAGCTTACAGCTATCATGAAAGGAACGGTATAACAACAACCTGTCCGTTCATCAATAAAGGATAAAGGATAAATGTGCCGTTCATCAATAAAACATTAAATTGTTGATCAATGTCGAGGTCAATGGACAGGGGGGCCTCGGAAAGTACTAAAACAGCCCAAGCTACCGATGGTCTCCTTGCACTGTAATTTCGTATCGTAAATCGAATACAGCTTACAGAAAATCTGAAGTTACTTGATGCACGACGAGACTTGGTGATAAAAGTGGTAGAGATGATCACTTGAAAGAGACGAATAGGCCTTTTCTAGCACTTTTCATCATCAAAAAGAAAGTGAGCGCTCAATTCCCTTTGTGTTTCGAGTCACTCCAAAAACAGATTAAACGTTGAGTAGATGACAAAAGCTGTAAACATTTGCTTTCTTGCTTTACTGACCAACGCGGAAATGTTTTCCTAGCGGTCTTTACACTGACTATAAATTAGATCTATTTGCCTCAATGTGAACTGTTATTAACTGAGCGACTTTGGTGCGAAATATTGCCCTAGCTCTGCTGGTCGAAGTGTGAGACAGCTTGAATTAATTTCAAGAGAATAAACTACTCGGCAACAAAATATGGAACATGACCACATTGTCGCTTCAATCACTAGTGCTTTACCTAGGTAGCATCCTGTAGAGTAAAACATCGCTCTTCTTCTTCTCTTCCATTAATTCTTTCGTTCTCTCTGCGACGTCATCCTCTAGAGTAGACGCATACCGCTCGAGCATATTGAAGACGTAGTCCATCAGATTGTTGCATCTTAACCAGTTCCTTCGATAATATTTCTATCGACTTCAACAATTATTTGAAGCAGTTAGATAATGCATGGTATTTTTTATACAATGTCCATAATCTGCACTGCATATTGCTTTTTCGTGAATAGTACTTAAGAAGGACCAGCAAAGATTTTTATCTAGCGTACAAAATGTTCCACGTCTCGAAGTCTAGTTCGTTAGCACAGCTGTTTCACCTGTTCGTATTCATATCCTTCATAAGCGATTTCACCACAGTGATTGTTGGCCTCTCAGACGGACGTTCTGCCCAGCAGTCACGGATTAGGTGAAGCTAGAAAAGTCTTCTTAAACAACTGCGACGACACAGTGCAAAAAACATGCCGATGAATACGTTATCTAAGGTTTCTTCGCTTCCTAATCTACCTTCGGAAGGCAGTAGGCAGTCTACGTTTGATCAGAAAGAACGAACAAAAATTCCGTCCCAATCTTCATTCGGAAAAAAGACTCCCTTTTATTCAATGATTTGACATCAAAAGTTACTGAAGCATTGCAGCATTACATGACAATGACAAACGATTAAGCTGGACCATTTCAGTAAGTGGAAAATGGGAATTCGATCCCAGAACAGAAGTTTGTGGAGGGAACGTTACAAATAAAATTCCCATGACTTCCAAAGTGAAGATATTGGACGGCATTTCCAAGGAGGTACCGCGACACCGGCAAAGTTTTTTTCTTCTTGAACAAGAGCAACGCAAACTTCGGAAACAGTAAAATCAACGTTTTTTCCTCTATCTATTTACCTTGTCAAACCTAATGCCGCCAGAAACTTCAAATGAGTCTTTTGGAATCCAACCACAGTGAAGCTGATGTATTTGCAAAACACGGACCTTAGGCTAGATTCGCACCTGCGATTATCCTTTCCGAGCACTCTCGTTTTAGCTACTGTCTACTGAGACCTTTGCTTTGCCTTTCTGTCAGTCAGTTTTTTTTTACCCTAACGGTGCCATCAGTAAACCACTCGTCAAGGGGGAATGATTTGGGAGCACAACTCTTTTAGAATCATCTTCATAGGTGGAAATTCCCAGCTGAGATTTCACAAAAATATTGTACCTGGTAGTCATAAGGCAGTGTTCCTGCTTCCAAACATTAAGCCTCTCTAAAATATACATCCGTTTTTTGTCTCATTCTGATGACGCCAAGCCATGCCTAGAGACCATGTATTACTGAGGAGGCTGTCTAAAGCTCCATTCATAACCCTCCTAAATCACCTTTGTATACACGTCCGCTTTTGAATTTTCCTGGTCGAACATGTCTCCCAACCGTTAAAGAAGTCCGTTTCTAAACACGCAGAAGTGGAATGACAAGTCGAGCAATCCTGGTGTGGGGTTTGATATTCGGAAGTTGGCAACTGCCACCATTGTCATAGATTTTTTTCAATTACAAATAGCAAACGAACCAGTGACTGATTGACTTCTATTTCGCCATCCAAGGTTAGTGATGGACGACAAGGTGAGTGACCTCCCTCTTGACCATGTATAGAACTTCTATAACACAGACTGAGAATAAAACTGTTCGAAAACCAAAAAATTTGAAGCAAAAACGAACCGAATGTAAAAGAGCAAAAAAAACTGAAAAAAATTAAATAAGGAACTCCCGAACCGCTGAATACCGCAGTATATAAACGGTTTCTTGAGGAAATTCTTCACAAACGCCAAAACTGAGAAAATTTGCAGCCACACTTCTGCTATCTATTTATGCGTTTCAAACGAGCTGAGCTCTTCGTAGATAAGCAGCACAAGGCAGTGCAATCAAAAAAATCTTTCTATGGTGAAATTTCACCGAAAAGAATAGCGCGTCTGAGTCCAAATTCAATTTTTTTCAAAATCCACACCATCATAAAGTGAAATGTTTAGTCCTTTACGCTTTTCTACAACCCACGAATGAGATCCAGAGAGTCAGCGCACGATAAAAATAAACACTCCTTAACAAATGTGACTTTTTATAGGCTTTGCAAAGACAGATAGAAATCGACTCCCATCGGCATCTTCCTTTCGACCACTAAGATCCCATGGTGACGATTTTGTGACGAGTTGAGCACTTATGATGGCAAAACTGTAACAGTCCTCTTAGAAAATCTCTATCAAAAAAAGTGCAACAACACAATGTGGATGATTTTTAGCGTATTTTGCTGTGAAAACGGCCCTCAGATATGTTCTAGAAAGGTGGCAGTCAATTCACGTACATGTAAAGTAACTCACCTATAAATATCGCCTTCTTGTGAGCCATTCACGACATTCTGGCGTAGTATCTCCGGTGCTGTCCAAAGCAAATCTAAAACGTTAATATTGAGACAAATCGGTGTTACTCACTTTAAAACGTCCATCCTTAGATAGCTCATCCTTAGAAATCGAGTGGAGCTATCATAAATTCCACTAGTGAGGTGTTTTTTTTGGTTGGACAGGTTTCTCCTTTCTGGAGACCTGTGTGTTGCTTGCCAGGTTAAGAAAGCACTACCATAAGCATCCCGAGCTTTAATTCTCAGATTACCAAACGAAAATTACAACAAGAATATCAGCAACTCTGTGCGCGCAATGGGATTTCTCCACTTAATAAAAAATTGTCTATCAAAAAAGGCTAGTGCCGATGTACATGCGTTATGCAGGTCGATGATACGATAAGACATGTGCATTGAAGCTATGTTTGCAGCTATATAATTCCTCTTGCTTTTAACAGCGGAATCAGCAGCAACCATGAACCATTGTATTGGAGCAAAAGGATAAAGGATAAAGCTCTCGGCGCTGATCGATCCCTTAAGGATGCGTCATTCATTCTACTTCATGAAGCTCGTTTTGAGGTGATTTAATGCATATGAGGCCTTTACAATAACTCGCGGTGGCCTACCGATGTATCGGACCAGTGCTGCTATTCTCTCAAAACAAGTCTGGTACTAATTCGCCTGCCTGGGAAAGATGGAAGGCGTGGTGGCTCATGGACGCGGAAATCGATCCCATGTGTATTGCAGAACGCCTCCGACTACTGCGCCCCCGCGCGCATAGTTTATTGGAGTACAAGGAGAAATTATTACCAACAAGATTCCTTAACAGAAACTATCTGTATAGTTAGGAAAATAGATGTCTAAATAACCTTGGCATTAATAATTGATTTATTTAAATCTTACGAGCTGCACTTGTCAAATTTATAGCGGAGTTGTCTCACATATTCTTGAAATTAAGCTCCAGGCGTTTCAGCGGCTTTGCCTTCTCCAGAACACGGGCTTATTTCATATAACTCTACCCTCATTATTTTGTGAAATCTTAACAGTATTATTGAAAACCTAATGCATAAATGAATGACAATATGTTAAACCATCCACCGTATCCTCTGTGTGAGTTGTAAAACCATCCTTGTGCTGTTTCAAAAACATCAAACTGCGAGAAGTGCCAAGTTACATATGATGGTGAGGCAGTCGTCACGTTGACCTCTTTATGGAGTTTTGAAGTTTATCGAAGAGCCTCGAGAGTTTTACGCACTGACGTTTTTCACTCCTCCTCCAGGATCGTAACATCCACTTCAAAATAATCACTTTTATGTTTTTGTGTCGTTCATATACCTATAAGAATACGTGGTACTCGTTCCAACAATGTATTCATCACCGCCTTCCTTACCTAACATTAAGTATTTTGTACTTGAATTCATCCAATCCCCTACTCTGCCGTTGACGCAGATCACACAATTTTCATGTTAAATCATAGTGACGGCTGCGGACTAAGTGGCAGCGTACAGCATTCGGTGGGAGTTCAACAACCGTCATAAGACATTCAAAACCACTTTTTATTAAGCACCAACTAATGGCGTAACTTAGTTCGTTTGATATAAAGAGGAGCTTGAAAGGTGTCTTAGATTTGAAACATTATTTTGAGGAATGACTCTTCCTCAAGGTCTGACCCCAGTGGTTTCTGATTCCTAGCCATTGGAAATGAGTAATTTCGCGCCAGGTTTAGCGATACCTCGCTTTTCTTTTTCTGTACACACATTTATAGCCACCTGGTAGATACTTTTTGTTAAGTGTGCTTTATGTATGAAGGATACGAAGAAAGGTATAACACTAGAATATTTTTAGCCATTTGGTTTTTGAAACCATTTCGTGATGTAGCCTCACTGAAAACAATATTTGGATGACTAAGTATGGAAGCCAGTTCTCGCGTATTTTTCACGTACTCCCACTGTCTATTTAACATTTCAAAGCTATCTCTTCTTGTGTGGAGCAAGCAATGAAGGGAGTTATCTATGTACTTACAGGAGAAGTAAGAACGGAGCTGATGGTCTAGAAAATTTAGTGGCAACGGGTGCACCACTTGTGTCCACATGAAAGAATGTCTAGAGAGAGGTTAAAATCCGGGCAAATACATCAAAATGCACCCAGGCAACAAAAACATATTGGTGATGAGCCACGAACCTGCCGTAGGAATTAAAAGCATCGAAGCACAAAACCCTTTAGACATCAAGACAGATGACAGATTTTGAAGTTCAAAAACGAACTGAGAAGACGAATATCTCACTATCAGGCGTACTTTACGTCTTTTTCTCAGAGTATCTTTTTCGAACAGTATGCAAGTGGTCCGACACCTTATTAAGCGAGAACGATGGATGAGTGGTTCAACAGATTAGTATTCATTTTTCACAATGAATCCTCAATAATACTCTGAAGAATTAGTCGAAGCGCAAGCACAGAAAAAGTTAAATAAAATGCGTCCCGACTCTGAAGAAGAGGAAGTCACCGAGACACCAGCCATCGTATTTCAAGAACCCATGATAATAATCTTGCGTCATCTCAAAAGCGCTAGTTCGCAAGACTCTCCGCAAAGACCTTTTTGATTTTCTTCACTTAACACAATCGCGATGATTGCCAATCTCCACGCTGCGATTCGCGGCAAATTTACGATTCCAAATTTTTTCCCGCAATAAGGCATGACTAATATGTGACTCCTACACAGTTTTAAGTGCTTCACTTCAAATCCCACAGAGCAGCGACTCCATAGTACCTTCTCGCAAGAAACAATCTGCAATAATAATCTATCTATACAGTAAGCAAGAAGTCGTAGCAAGAATTGTGTTTATGTTTACACCACGTATTTTTTGGAATAGGGAGCGTGTAACGCGGTGGTCGGAGGCGTCCTGTACAACACACGGGGTCGATCCCCGCGGCCATGGCCCAGCAAGCCTTCCATCCCTCCGCGGTCGGCAAATTGGTACTAGACTTGTCTGGGAGGATAACAGCACTGGCTCGATACATCGGTAGGGCACTGCAAGTCATTGTAAAGGCCAGATATGCATTCAATCATCTCCAAACGATGTTTAATGAAGTCGAATGCATGGCGCATCCCTCAGGGGTCGATCAACGCCGAGAGCTTTATCCCTTTTTTATCCTGATTTTGCACACCAAATTCTTGATTTCATCGGCTCCTCCGAAAGTTTAGGTTATTTACGGCTAGTTGACGCAATTTTAAGCAAATCGTCAAAACTCCTTGGTTGCTTTCTTCTAGGTCGTTTTTTTCCTCTAAAGTCCATTGCTTCATTGACCATCATTTGTCTTTAAGACGCATGATGGAACAGTTTTTGTTTCACTTTCACTCAGCATCATTGTGGTTGTACTTCACATAATAGCCTTCCGTGAAAAAAAGCAATGGGAAGTAGATAAAAGTAATATACTCTAATACAGTTCATTACCCAACATAAATAAATATCGAAACTGTACCTTCTGGCGAGAATTTGTCGAAATTACGAATTTCATGTAGACCATAATTGGATATTTTCACTTGCCAGTGATCATCGATCAGGCAACACTTAGAGGTTAAGAAGCCGTGGTAACGTAGAAACGAATGGTGGATAAAGTGGAGGCCCTCAACATGAATTCAGTTATTAAACATCTCTCAAGAATTCGTCAGCAGAGCCTTCCTTCAGTTTTTTTCAGACTGATGGTATCGGAGGGATACGAATCTCAGAGAAGAATAGCTCAAAAATTAAGCATGTATTTTCTCTGCAATCGTGCCCATCAGAAGGTAAATGTGGGTCAGTTTCGCAATGCATCAAAATCTCACAGGGCCAATAGTAAGGATGGTATCGTTAGCTGATTGCTGTTGAATACATATTGCGGATACAGGCAGAGGTTTGAAAAGCTTTTCATACCCCGCATAAAAATTTATTTGCGAAGGAACTATTGATCTCTAAAAAACTCCAGGTAACTGAACATTGGCGCAAGAGTTAGGAGGAACGTGCACGTCGATTGGAGCACCCTTTTCTCATTCTATAAACCACACAAAAATTATGAAAAAACCAAATGAGTGGAGTTCGTTCATAGAGCACCCACATGTACGATGTCTCGTAACAGGGCGCAAACGAAGAAGCCGTCCATCATCGTCGAGCCCTTCACGATGACGTCATGGAGACTTCCTCTCGAGCAGTACTTCCACAACGACATCAACTGTGGTCCATCGAGACAGAATCCAATAAAGCGATTCAGATTGTCGTTTGTGAGCTCTCGCATCTAAGGAAAAATTTAACACTCAGTAATGAAGGCACGATTTATCACTTAGTACCAGGTTTGGAACTCAAAAATTTGCGTTCATTACATTTGCGTTCATTACCTTTATAACTAGAGTGGTGCATAAGTCAGAAGACCGACTTTCTATAGACCTTAGCATAAGAAATCGATATATCGATATATGCGTTCCTACGAACTGCCCTTGGTGAACTGACCAGAGTTGTTGTTGTTGTTGTTGTTGTTGTTGTTGTTGTTGTTGTTGTTATAGTAAGTAATGAGTTATAATGTATCGATGCACTACATCTTCTCATCCTTCACACACGAAAAAAGCACTCATCAAAGACATGTATCGAACGGCTAAAAACATGTAAGCAAGAAGAAAGCAAAAGAACGATTCGCTAAACTTGGATGGGAAAAAATCCGTTTCCAATGGCTATTAAGCACAAAATAATGTTTCAAACATCAGCAAGATCCCTTTCAAGCTACCCTTTATATCAAACGAAATAAATTACGCCATTAAAACCTGCTTAAGAGAAAAAAAGGTCCTGAGAACTACATGGCGGATACTGACCTCCCACCCAATGTATGCGGTCAACTAGTCCGCAACCGCCTCTGTGGTCGTTTGTGCAGCTCAGAAAATTGTGTGATCTGTCCCAACGGGAGTGACAGGGATTGCATATGTTCGGGTACAATACAAAGACATTGGAGAAATGCTTACACCGCTGTGTGTGCGCATAAAAAGAACACCCAAATAGGGGAACATAAAACTCGACAAAGTGCCCTTGTGGGTACAAATAGGGCACGAAAGCACAATAGTGATGATTTTGAAGTGACTGTAGTGGATCCTTGTGCAGCAATCAAAAACATCAACGCACAAGACTTTTGACGCGTTTTGGATAAATTTCAAAAAGTTCAAGGATGAACCGGAAAAACTAATGCCTCACTATCACGCGTGACCTGGCGCCCTTTTTCAAACTGATTTTCTGACCTGGATAAGTCTAACTTTCATCCCACCTAAGCAACACGCGGGTGTTCCCACTCGTAGCAGTGCAGTGAGTACCGTTTGAACAAAATGGTATTTATTTGTATATTAGATCTTCGATAATACCACTGATTTTTTCACCGAATTAAAAGGATATTAACCTTTTTATTTACTACCTATTCTTTTTAATGGTAGGGTATGTTGCGAAATATAACTTCTATAATGCTAAGATATTTGCAAAACTCCGGACGGCAGGTGTCTGCGGTGGGGAACGGACATGCTATTATCCATTCCGGGAGTAACGCGTTCACCACCATACCATGCGGATCTTTCGTTTCTGCCTGTCTCTCAGCTAGTTCTATCAATCACTGCCATCAGCCTGCGGTCCGGAGTTTTACAGATATCTCAGCATTATAGAAGTTATATTTCGCAATATACCCTGCCATTAAAAAGAATAGCAGTAAATAGAAAGGTTAAGATTGTGATTATAACTATAGCCTCAGCTTAGCTGAGTTCAATGCCGATTTGGGCTCCCAGATCAATCCCGTTGATGGGTGATGATCGATAGAACTAGCTGAGAGACAGGCGAAACGAAGGATCTGCATGGTATGGTGGTGAACGCGTTACTCCCCCAGAAAGAATAATAGCATCATGTTCGTTCCCCACCGCAGACACCTGCGGTCCAGAGTTTTGCAAATATCTCAGCATTATAGAAATTAAAAGGATATGTTACATATGATACGTCCAGGCTCTGAAGATTGAGAAATCGCCGAAACGTCAGCCATCGAACAACGACAACAACAACGTCAACATCAGCAACAACAACAGCGACAACTTATATCAACCTTCCATCAGCTAAACAAGGGCAGTTCTTAAGAATGTATATAAATGTATTGATGCATAAGCATTTGGGGTTTGGGTACACGATGTTAAAAACAATTAAGCAGGACTCAGACTTTAATTTATTGGGTGAAGGCAAGAGTCTACATATTTTTGCCAGAAAGACACAAATTTTTCTTTGTTCATAGGAAATAACAATAGTGTTCTCAAAGCGACGATTACCCTGAAGTTATGGCATTATATAGGAGACAAGAATCGAGGGACTGAATAATGAAATATCAGCGACTGGTATAATGAAGAAGAGAAAGAACATGTGACTTTGCATCTGCCTTTTCTCCGGAATTCTCTCTGCCTTTACGTATACGTCAGAAACCTGGTCGCTACATAAGCACAATGAAAAACCACTCAACACTATAGAAAAATAACGATGGCAGGACTATTCCGTACCACGCAAATGGGTGTAGGGATCCGAAGCTCCACCTGGATCAACGACTAGAAGTCAAAATAATTCTCAAAGCGACGATTCACCTGAAGTTATGACGTTCGATAGGAGACAAGAACAAGAAGAGACGCCGTTCTATACGTCAAAGTCTCGAGGAAAAGGTGGGCTTGGTACCTACGCGTATGAACGATAACCGGTGTGCAAAAGCCATTAGCGACAGGATCCCTTAAGGTGTCAAATACATAGAAGGAAGACCACCTACCAGATATTCATAGTTCTTCACAAGAGCCCTAGAAGAAATATGATGCTCAACGAGTCCTTAGAGCGAGCAAAACTGAATGGTGTACTCTTGCTTGCAACAGGGAGAAATGGATGATCTACTGTCGCCCCTACCCCACGACATTTGACAATTAAAGCGAGGAAAGATGGGAGGTGACTTTAGCTGGCCTTTTCAGTAATTCGAGAGAGTATCTCGTTCTGCAAATGCTCAAGCGTGTTTTGAAGACAAAATTCACAACGGACATCCAAACCCACTCTCAATTCCAAACACCGTGTACGGTAGATGCAAAGATACGACCGAAACGAGCACAGTTAGGATCCGCATGATATGAGAATATGTGTTATATAAAAAACGGTATTAAGCACACAACCTGTCTTATTTCCTGGCGTCTCGCATCTACACTGTGCACTAGTGCTTCGTGTTTCATAGCGGCCACGCACTCCTTCTGAAAAGAATCTAAATCACTTTCAATTTCAAATTACGCCCACCATCTGCCCTTGCCACCAATATTACACTTTTAGTAGTTCGAAATCCGTTAAAAAACAATTCATACCTGGTAGTAGTAAAAATTGAAGGTTCTCGTTTCTTTCTGAATTTCGACGCTCGCTCTAGTTAAAGAAGAGCCAGTGCTACTTTGTAATGAACGATGGCTGACCTCGCTCTTTTTGAAAAAAATATGATTATTGTCCATTTTTCTAGTGTTGAAATAATGTTTGAAGAAAATTCTTTGCTTATTAGTTTTCCTAACCTTTTTGCCATTTATGTCTTCCAGGGCGCTAAAGGGTATCTGCCACATCCTGTTTGAACGTTCAACCTCCTTTCTTCTCAGGCTGAAATTCGATGTTGAGTTTCAGAGCACCAAATTCCTATTCGACTATTCGAAATGTGAAACAAGAAAAAAGAGCTAGCCACTTGCTAATAGCATAGGTTACAATATGGGGTCTTATACAAAAATAGCTAGCACACTTCTTCCCTCCGAGATAATTCCTCGTTTGTCAAAGCAACACCACTCTGATTCAAATTCGCAAGGATCCGATTGAATGTTAGTGTGGTTACAGGGATACACAGAATACAAAGTCTCTGTTTCCCTTTATATTAGGGAGGTCTGAAAGAATGAGCAATGTGCGGTGGCACGACATCCATCCGAGAACGTTTCCGCAACCTGTATTTCAACATCCATAAGTGGACATCCAGCCCGAACTAGTTTTTGTTTTAAAATATGCGCCACGAGAATCAACAAGAATGCAAGTACAAGTCTACAATCTTGAGTGCTCTAAGTGTGACGGACGCAGCCCGGTAGCAGCCACTTGCGAGCCATCTATAAATTTATTGAAAGTCGAAATGGTAAGGATGTGTAGAAGAAAAAAGTGTGCTTATCAAGTTTAAATAAACATATCCTGGCAGGGAGATCCGTGGAAGATTTCCAAGAAAGGATGATTTTTCCCTATTCTACCAAGGTAGTTATTTTTTTTCTGGAGCCTCCAAGGCGTTTTTTTTCATCTGCTCCCATTTCGAACAGTGAAGCAGTTGAACAGATCAAATAGTGCCCAACAATCCAGGATCCTCCGCTATAGCACAGTTGATATTCGAGGCTATCCTGTTCGCTTCTAAAATTGTAAGTATTTAAACAGCAAGTTTATTTTTTTAATTTTTTGATTTTTAGCCTTTTAAAGTTGAGATAGTATATTGTGAAAATAACGCGTCTGTATAGTGACAGAGCGAAACCTCTTAAAACCTGTTATGCATTTTACTTTTCAGATGCTCTAATTATTAATAAAAGGATATCGGGTTCAGTGAGGAATGTAATCCGAGGAATGATTGAACAATGAAATTTTGCTGGTACTATGTTCCAAAATTATGCACAAGAAGAAAAGTGTCACGCTGACAACCGGGATGTCTTCAACGAATTTCTAAAAGGAAGCGGAGCAGGCACTTCTGCTTAATCTCGAGACCTATCGCCTTATTTTCGCTACCAAGGCTTAGTTTGGTTTCTTTTTGTTGTTTAGTTAATTTCGATGAATTTTGCAATTCGAACCTGTTGACTCCTTTTTCCTCAGTTTCCGAGTAAAAACGTTTTATGTGAATGTCTAGAGAACAATACGAAAAGCTGTTCATCAGTTTCAACCTCTTTTAATTGAAAAAGTGAGAACAGAATAATGTGCACGACGATAGCTTGGTTTATTTGGTAAAGGTTTACTATAGTCCAAAAAAAGATGAAAGCAAGAAGGTGAAAAGAGGTTATGAAGAGTTGGCTCACTGGCAGTCACTGATTTTTCACAAAGTTCTTTACAAAAATTGCCAAATCCATTCAAAGTTTTTTAAAGCAGTGCAAAAACATGATGATGGGCGCTTTGCCTCTTTAAGTGGAGATTCTTCGCTTCATCACCCGCGAAATCAGCAGATATCGACAAAAAAAACCAAACATGTATGCCAATTGCACTTAAAAGATGAGGACTCTTCGCTTATGTTTTTCGAATACTTGTTTTCAAAATTGAAGAGATTGCTCGAACTTCTGCCTCAACAGAAAAGATTGAAAACAGCGCAGTGGCTGCGATACTTTTTGACACGCGCAGAGCCTACGTTAGACATCGCATTGGACAAACAAAGCTCCATATCCCTCCAGCGTTGGGAACTTGCCACTAAACAAGTATGGAGTCAGATTTTTTTGCTCCAATTTACATATACTTTCAACTACCTGTCATAAAGATTTGGAAACTCTGTAACACAGTTGTTCCAAGATATCAGAGGAATCCACTCGACCAACATTCAACGACATTCACTTCTGTCACCTGTTACCAAGTTGATCGTCGAGTGACTCGAGCAGGGTCACCAAGCTTTCCATTTCTTCCTATCGCGTGTTAGATTAGTCGAACGAATTCAGTTTTCTGTAGAAACCCATCATATCTTTCTTCTGGACTCTTCGTGAACAACTAATCTTTTAGGATTTTCGTGAAGAACTCTGATCATCAGATGGCTAGCTTTCCTGGTGTGTATTTGAAATACTTAGACATCAAGTCGCTAACGACTCCGATCCATCAGTTGTCATTCGTACGCATTATGAGTCCAGTCCACCTTACGTTCAACAGTTTGGCGTATACAACGGCATCTTTGATTTTTAATCGTTGACGCCAGTCGGAGCTTTGGATCCCATCCGTCACTTGCGTGATACGGGTTGCTTCTAACATCGTCCTTTCAACTGCAATTTCAATAAAGTAGAGTGATCTTTCATCCTGCTAACGTAGTGATTATGTTTCCGACTAATCAACATCTTTTTTTGAGAGATATATTCGAAGACCAATCCTTCCACATCCGTTATCGAGGACGGGAAGCTGTTGTTCCGCCTGATTAATGCTTCGCTTGTTAAAAAACGATCTCAGCAGGAAAGTGACCGTCGATTTCCGCTCCCATGTTGTCTCATATCAATGTTTGCATAAGGTTTTAGAGGGTAGCGGTAAATAATTTTGGCTAAATTCCCTTGTATAACTCCTCTTTTTACATCGATGTTGATATCCTTCGAGAACGGTGGTATTTTTAGCTGTGATACTTTCCTATGGCTCATGAAGAATCCTAATAGTGGGATGCAGTGGCTGTTTAGAGCTACCATGGTTCCTTCAGTCACAACTGACTCAAAAGCATTTATTAATACGCTATAGCTGCCATTTCTGCGGTTTCTTCTTCTTCAGAACCCAGAAAGGTTAAACTAACGTCCAATCTACTCAGCCATTTTTTATAACCTCAGCAGATAAAAGTTAATACATAAAACTTCAATGACGTTGAGGTATTTGCAAACTTCGGACCGCAGGTGTCTGCGGTGGGGAACGAACGCGCTATCGTACTTTCCGGGGAGTAACGCGTTCACCACCACACCATGCGAGTCCTTCGTCTCGCCTGTCTCTCAGCCAGTTCTATCGATCTTTTGCCATCAACAATCACCCGTCAACGGGATTGATCTGGGGAGCCCAAATCGGCATTGAACCCAGTTAAGCTGAACTATATTCATAATCACAATTTTAACTTATTTATTTACTGCCCTATTCTTTTTAACGGCAGGGCATATTGCGAAATATAACTTCAATGATGCTGAGATATTTGCATCGATAGAACTAACTGAGGGACAGGCGAAACGAAGGACCCTCATGGCGCGGTGGTGAACGCTTCGCAATATACCCCTGCCGTTAAAAAGAATAGGCAGTAAATAAATAAGTTAGAATTAATACATAAATTTTTACTCGCATTCAGTTCTTACAAGGATGAGGAATGCGTGTGGCTCTACAAGAGTGAAGAGCGTGCTCACAGTACGTCAGAAAATCAGACTCACGTATGGCGTGGGGTCACCTATGGATCTCAAGGCACTCCTTGTTGCGGTTGATTTTTGAATTTTTCGGTATTTTTTTGGGAAAAGTTTCAAACGTTTTATGCGCTGATATTTTGGGTTCCTCTGCGAGGACAGTGACCTTCTCTTCAAAACATTTAAAGAGGACAGAACGGTGAGGATTTTTTTCATTAACGAGCTAACACCAGGTTGATAAATAAAGTTTATCCGGCTAAAATTTCACCGTCCACGTCTTCCTCTGAGCCGATGATGCGAGTCGGTGCCCACAGTTTTTCGTACTTTGGATATGGTGTCTTCGTTGCCGCAACAATATCCATCCTCTATATGAAAGCATCGTCGGGTGAGGTTGTCTCATTCGAGCGGTGCTTATTCGACTCGAAACGGTAACGAAGACACAATATCGAGAGTACGTAGGACTGTGGACATCGACTAGCATCATCGGCTCTGACGAAGACGAAGACGCCGAAACTTTAGCCGAATAAAGTTCTATTTACCAACCTCTTGTTAGTTTATTGATGAAGGAATAATCGCCGTTTTGTTCCTTCCAAAGATTTTAAAAAAAGGTCACCATCCTCGCACAGGAATTCGAAACATAGGCAGTAAAAACTTTGAAGCCTCTTTGACAAATTCCAAAATTTCTTGCATAATTCAAGCACATTCTTCAGCCATGTAATGCTAAGCACATCCCTCATCTGAATAAAAGTCTGTGCGCCTGTTCTTCACTAAATAACTGAATAGCTTGCAAAGCACAAAGCAGCGAGTATTTCACTGTTTATTATGTGAGATGAAAAATTTTTTGTACTAAGATTTGCCTGCCGAGTTTACAAAAGTCTTTGACTGAGTAGATTGCACGCCCTACTTGACCTTTCCAGGGTATTAAGAAGACGAATCTAAGAAAACGGCAATGATTGTTTGTTGTGAAACAACCACAATGATGCTGAGATATTTGTAAAATCTCCGGACCGCAGGTGACTGCGTTGGGGAACGAACGCGCTATTGTCTTTCCGAGGAGTAACGCGCTCACCACCACACCATGCGGGTCCTTCGTTTCTGACTGTCTCTCAGTTAGTTCTATTGATCACTGTCCTCAGCAATCATCAGCCAACGGGATTGATTGTTTATTGATAAATGCTGTAATGACAACCTCGACTTAGCCTACAACGAAAACAATGAATTAGTAAATAGTGCTGAGGTTAGGAGAACATGGGTCGTGGATTTGAGTCAAAAAGCTTTTTTCAAATCGACGAGCGTCAGACAGAGCCGTCTCTTTCACTCTTAATTAGTCTTGCTATCATGTGGATGCAGTCTATCATACTGAACCTTCCTCTTTCGAAACCCTTATTACTCGCATGGCCGTCCTTCGTCTACTGTTCTGTCGACGCTGTGTAGGGATGACTCGAGTAAAAAGTTTATAAACTATAGACAGGAGGCAGACTAGAAGGTAGACAGCTGAGCATATCTTGGCGGCATCCTTTTTTAACAATAATACGGTTTCGGTTGTCTTCCATTAAATTGGAACTTTGCATTATGACAAGTAATTCTACGTGAACAGCCCGGCCAGTGCGGGATGAACCGTTGCGGGAAGGTCCTCAGGTGTTTGGGTCTTGTCCTGTCCAGACCTGGTGCTGTTCGATTGTCTACCTATGAAAAATAGCATGCCAGATCTCAGAAAGAAGAACTGGTCGGACGATAATATCTACCCACCTTTTGTTTCATGTTGGCACCATAGTGTGACGATTGAGGAGATCGCGAATAATTTTCTCACTTGCCTTTCCGGAAGCTGTAACTGTTTCGTTCATAGCGCCGAAGAAACGATGTTGAATAAGCCTGTCGTATTTCTCGTCGATGCTGTTAATAACGGCATCTTCCCGAAGGTCTCTGTATGATAAAACAAATTCCCGGTTCATAGTTTTTTTTGGAATTTCGTTCTTTGAATTTAGCGGTTTTCTCTCCTTTTTGCGAAAAATGGAATGTTGTCTAAATAGGTGATGGCCCTATAATATGCAGGATTTTCGGAACAACAGTGACAGTGGTTAGGCAGAACCTTCGATTTCCAATGATGTGGTCTCTTTTTGTTATTGTGGTCTCTTCCGCTGGGAAACTGCTGTATCCACCCTTGAAAGTGGGGTGAAATTGTGAGCTACCATGATAAACCCAAGCAATCGCCCATCCTGTTCGTTTCATTCTAATCGGTGGGTTCCAATGTGACATTCTTTAGAATTTCTTTTAGGTCATATCTTTAGCGTTGAATTCTGTAATGACGACCTCAAAGAATGTATGGTCTTCTCTGTACAACGTCTTCAGGTCCATATTATTATACGTCGACTCCGCCTTTATCAGAGCCACGCTTAAGCAATATTTCCACTCTTAAGCAACAAAGATTGTCAAAGCTACACTGATTATTGTTTCCAAGACCATCCATGGTAACTGGCAATTCCAAAAGCCCCCACCCTCAACGCTGGACGTGGGAATCTCCCAGTGCAGAGTATCATAACGAAAACGTGCACATCATAGTAAATAGAAGGTTTTGCTTAACCGATGTCGCTGTTGTCCCAAAAATTCCACATGGGATTAGACTACCATCTCCTTTGTGCAAGATTCTATTTCTCGCGGAAAGAAGGAAAAGCCGCTAACTTTAAAAACCGTATTCCCAGAACCACCATAAACCGGGACTTATTCAACTCATTAGTCGGCTGTTAGGAATATGACGTTGTCGATAACATCGACGAGGAATACGATCGGCTCATTCAACATCTTCACGTTAGCGCTATGAAAGCTGAGAGCTCGAAAGTCACCAACAGACGTCTGTCTCCAGAAACACTCGAGCCCATATGCCAGCGTGGAATCGCACGAGCTGCAGGCAACCGCCAGCTAACGTCCGAACTTGCAAAACAATGCAGACAGGCGATAAAAGAAGATCTTAAAGGGTGGAGAGAGCAGCAGTAATTGTTGAAGCTGTAGAGGCTGGGAAAAGCATTCTGCAAAGCCCACCCGAAGCATCGTCAATTAGAGGCCAAGATGATTGCACTCCGACGCCCAGACGGAACAGTTGCAGAGTCCAGAAAGGCAATGGAGAAAATTATTCCCGAATACTACTCGTATCTCTCCGTTAGCCACGTCCACCTTCCGTCATATGAACTAAAGGAGGATGGATATGTTGTATCACCGGTTCTCCTTTCCGAAATACCACATGCCATTTCGTCGGTGAGAAATCGAACGGCACCAGGTGCGGACTGGATGAGATCAGAACACCTGAAGAACTTTCCGCCAAGCCAGTCCTCGTAAACACACTGGCTCAGTTCTTCACACGTTGCCCTGTCCGAATGCAAGGTACCTGCTCAGTGGAAGATCAGCATGACCGTGTTATTGTTCAAGAACGGTGACCTACAAGATACCAGCAACTATCGCCCAATCTGGTTGCCGTCTCTCTACTACAAACTTTTCACTCGAGTCATCCTAAACAGGATTGACAGAATACTGGACGAAGGACAGCCATGTGAGCAAGCATGGTTCCGAAAAGGGTTTAGTACGGTGGACCACATCCACACCGATAACAAGGCTCATTGAAGTATCGCAAGAATACAGAAGACCGCTCTGTCTCACTTTCATCGGCTTACAGAAGGCCTTTTATTCAACTGAGATAGAAGCAGTCATAAAAGCCCTTGATAATCAAGGAATCGCTACTCAGTACATAAAGATTCTTCGTGAGGTGTGCAAAAAATTTCACAATGAATATATCACCATTCTACAACGATATTAATATTGATGTCAAAAGAGTAGTTAGACAAGGCGATACCATCTCGCCAAAATTATTTACCGCCACCCTCTAGAACGTCATGCGAACATTGGAATGGGATAATATGCGAGTGAAAATCGATGGTCGGCAGTTACACCATCTTCGCTTTGCTGATGATATCGTCTTTATAACACCAAACATTAGCCAGTCGGAACTAATGCATGCCGCGTTTGATAACGCCTATGCAAAGAATCGTTTTCGACTAAATCTTACAAAAAGCGATGTTCACAAAAATTGGATTGGTTTCATATGCCCCATTCACGGTCAACTGAATGAATATCTCTGAATGTTGCAGCTACGTCTACGTAGGTCGAGAAGTAAACAAGATGAACGACCTACACCTAGAGTGGGACAGGAGGAAACGAATGGCTTGGGTAGCTTTCAACAGTGTTCAAGATGTACCGAAGAGAAGAAAAAAGACCTCACTCCATTCCCACTCTCACGACCCTATCATTTTTGCTGTATTGACCAGCGGATCGGAAACCTGGTTGCTACGTTGGCAGGGTAAAGGCAGCGCTATCGAACTAGCGCAGCGAAAGACGATCCCTAAGAGTGCCTTGTATCATGCTAGGGACAAGGAGGATCTGAGGTTCCGACCTTTGTCAGCATTAAAAAGTCAGGGCCGCCGTCCTACACGCCAAAGTGTCGGAAATGAGGGTGGGCAGGATACAAAGTGTCGATGAATGGTAACTGTTTTTATAACGCCCGTTGGTTGCTCGGTTCCTGGAGACGTCAAACGCACAGTCGGTAGACCAATTATTCGACGATCGGAGTGTTTAAGGAAAATCCTAAGAGAAAGGCATGCTGCACAACGGCTCGCTAGAGCAAGGAGAACTCACCAGACTACTCTTGCACGCGACAGGGGAAAATGGAAGACCAACTGGCGCCCGCTCCGAGTCACTCGACGATCGACTGGACCACAGGTGACAAAGGTGATTTCGAAGTGCATTCCATTTATTATATATATAGAATACTTAATGGAGTCGAATGCATGGCGCATCCTTCAGGGATTGATCAACGCCGAGAGCTTTATCCTTTATCCTTTTGTTTTATACGACCCCTCTATGCGTCTACTGTGCGGATCTCAGCACTTCTCACATTCGAATCGTTTTCTCGGATACAACATCCATGAAGGTCTTCTTATTTTATTTGTGGCTTTCCTTGCTGCTACAGCGTTCCCACTGAGAATGCAAAAGAGTGATTTCTTCCGGATAAGTCCGGTACCAATTTTCCGACACCGCAATGATGAGAGGTTTGTGGAGCCTGGGGCGGGATTAAACCAGTACCATGCACGAGATGTTGTACTAGTATTGGGTTATTAAATTAAATAGAGGTGTACATTGGTTTGGTTGCTCTTTTTCATTTGATTCTTTCTGAGGACTTACTAGAATACATAGCACAAGGAAAAGATGGATGCAAAAATGACGAGCGCGACCAGCGATGGCAATCACCACAACTGCAGCCACGTTTTCCTTGAAGAACTTCCTCGGGCACTGAAATTGATCATTTCTGCATACTTTGTGGTTTTACGAAAGCGTTGAAGTGTTAACTGACATACGAATGAAAATTGTAAACTGTGTAGATAATCACAAGAACGACTTCCTTTTGACACTCGCATTGATCAGCAATTCACCGCTATCTTGACAAGCAAAAATGAGATTAGTATAACAGCACTTATTCATTCACAGTAACCGACCTCTCAGCAGCTTCGCCTTCTTCAGAACCTCCAAAGGTCAATTTGAGATGCGGTCTACTCCGCCAAACACTTTCGTAAACTTAGAGGATAAAACGTAGTAAACAAACTTTCCATTCGCATAGTAAACAGCCTTTCTTCAGCACCTACAGTTTCGTTCTTTGTAAGTCTTCAAGCCATTTGATGGAGACCGACCGCACAGACGAGGAACGTGCTGCGGCTTAGTTCGAAAAATCAATGACGTTAGGCGTGATCTCAAGACACTTCCCTTTGCGGATAATTTTTGGAATTGTGGAATTTGTCAAAAACCCTTTCCAAGAGTTTTTGTGTGCTGGTGTTTTGGAATTTCGTGTGAGTATCGCGGCTTTTACTTTAAAATCTTTTAAGAGAAGCAAAATAGTAAGTGTTCAGAGGATGCTGTTCACTATGCAGAATGAAAATTTATGTATTGCGTTTTATCTGCTGCGGTTATGAAACGTTTGGCTGAGTAGATTGTGCATCAGTTTAACCTTTCTAGACTTGAAGAAGGCTAAATCGAACCAACGTTAGCTATTATATACTAATTTTTATTATTTTTTTTATTCCACATGACCCGTCTTCACGTCTACTGCGCGGATCCCAGCACTTTTCACGTTCGATTCGTTTCCTCGCATTCATTGGCCACGAAGATCTTCCAACTTTCACGTGTGGTTTCGGTTGCTGATTGAGGATTTCTATTTCATCTTGAATGTCGTAGAATGCTGGTCGAGCAATTCTCCATGGAGTTCTCAAATAACCGGGCTGAAGCGCTCCCAATTGGATTGAAGAGAGCGATTTTTTTCCTCGGACAAGCTCGACACCAATTTTCCGACTCTGAAGAGATGAGAGACATGGGTGGCCTGGAGAGGGAGTCGAACTAGCTCCCGTAGTTCGTGATGACGGACATCACTACCACTGTGCTATCCGCCACCTTTGTATATTAATAAGTGCTGTAATAACAAACTCGCGTTTTTCGTCATCGGGAAAACAATGAATTGCTATGTAAACACTCATTGTGATTACGTAATGTATTCTGGAACCCAAAACGCACACGATGTCAAGTGAGTGTTCAGAGAAGCCAAATAGCAAACAATCCTCGACATTTCATAACTAATTCCACTATATTAACATATTCATTCGTTTTTTCTTCTATGAAGCTGCAAACGACGGAGAATGATTCCTAAAAGAGCAGATCGTCTACAGTACCTTGTCGCCTGAGAATCCACATAACGGCTCATCACTTGGTCTAACGCCACCTCGTGCCCACCAAATATCCGTTTCACTCGCGTACATTGGCTCATAAAGCTGAACTGAACTAATTTAGTGATTTAAAAAATAACAGTGGCGAGTGGATAGACACATCTGAGTGAGCTGTCTCCAGTAGTGATTAACGTAGAAAAAATGTCAATATTAAGGTAAAACCTATGCAATCACGACTTAATAACAAATTAATGAGCCGCGAGCAAAATACTCTGGGATATTAATACCAGAATAAGAAATGTAGAAAAAAGCTTACTCCTCTATTGCCTTCAATGGAAACAGGTGCCAAGAAGAATTTGTTTCCCATTTTTATCCAGACCGTCGAAATAGAAAATAGGAAGTCGAACTCCATTCTTGCCCATTTTGACAACACCAGACATACCTGCAAGAATTCTTGTTAGTACATAAAATGCTTTCTTGGATGCTTCAATAGCAAATCTTCACGAATAGTTTGCGACCCTAGCGCATTTCGTATTGGTTTTTTTTCCCGCGCAATTTCTCGTCCATGGTGGTGTTCCGCTTCGAACATAGTGATATCGATGAGGCACATCCCCGTGATCCGTTCACGGTCTCCAACTGCGAATGAGAATGGGGTTGTTGTGTACCGAACACGTCTGCACTTCGTTAATGTGGTCGCGCGAAATGCTTGCATCTTTATGGAATCATCATTTCTTTTCGATCATCGCAATATCTGCTTCAGAAGATATCGTCCAGCAACTCAATGGGTAATACGCAGAGCTATTCGTGTGATTGAAGTATCAACATCCCTGCAACTACCTCAAATCCTTGCCGTATATGAGAGGGCTGGAGAGATTTTTGAGTCAAAAAATGTGAGCGCAGAGTTTTTGAGAAGCCCTATTGCGATCAGTGTTACCTACTCCTTTTTTTTAAATTTGTCCTTCATGCTATTTTTCATCTTCACTAAACACCCAAGTAATTAAGTGGCCTCTGAAATCAAAGAAACAGTAGGATCAACTCGCCCTACTTTCTCAGCATGAGTTTTTCCATGGAATAGGTTCCTTCTCACTTCTTTACAGTCTCATTTTTTTTGTTACTTCTTCGTTTATAATAGTAAGCACGTCGCTCGCTCACTAACACTTTTTCGAAAAAGACGATGATATGTTTCCAGTAAAACGATAATTTGACAAGAACTAGCCATCAATGTTTATGTCGTTCTTTCGGCACTTCAGAAACATCACTAAACTTCGTTATTCACTGCATTGCGGAACTATACGGCTTTGGTCCCCATAGTATTGTCTTGCCGGTCCTTCTTTATGATGATGGTAATAGATCAGATGAAAGCTGTACCTCTACGGTGTACTTCGATGATACTCAGCTAGAGTTACTACACAAGGTGAAACCACTCCTTGGTCGAGAACTCTGAAAGCCGTCAAACACCTTTTTCGTGGGTCGATAAAAAGTTAACACAAGAGGTGTACGGCACTTCCAACAGGCCTCTATGATCTGCTACGCAGTCCAGATGCATTCCACGCAGCACAATCCCTATTGGTATCCTGTTTGCTCATCTGGATGTGTCTCTTCCAAAGTTTCTACAATGCGCAGCAGTATAATCTTCGTAAACAATAAATGCAGAAAGCATATCGAACAATGGCTATTTAGATCGCTTCAATCATCTCGCATAAACAGGATGACCGTTCAAGATGTCCTCAATGGTCTGCAACTTTCCAGTTCTGGAGGTGAAATGTCATTATGACTCCGAGAAGGACATGTAAGTTATGGCTTCCAGGTCGAATTAAGTCGAGTGCAATATCATCGAATCGTGGAGCTGCGCCTTTCTTCATGCTTTCTATAATGCCTTGAATTTCAGAAAATTGGATCCCGAAAGGGTTTTTCTCTAGCGGAGAGTTCGAGTTCGATATGGAGTCGTGAAACATAAAGGGTTAATGTGGAATTTTCCCGTCATTAATCAGATATTGTTGCAAGATCTGATAAAAGACCCATTTTCGTTTACCACGGCTGATTGTGGGAACACTGTAATAAAACAGATTCCGACGGCACTGCTCGAGTCTAGATCGTTTTTGAGCTGCTTCCAGCCAAAGATCTTCTACATATCGCATTTATTTTGAGCAGTGTTAGGTGTGTTGCAGTAGAACCAAGCTTCAGTTTCGTTCTCCTTTTGACCAACTCCTCACTTGTATTCCTTCCAACAAGCAGCTTATTGTCTTCGGTTAGGTGATCTGTTATTTGCCATTAATATGAGAAGAGAAATTTTTAAAAAATAAGGACAACTCCAGGAGCATGCATTTTTTTGGATTTTCTATTAAATACTTACAGCGAAAATCCAGTATAAGAAATTTCCGGTCGAAAGAACCAAATGCCAACTTGAAGAGCAGGTGCACCAGCAAGATGCGTGCTTTCTTTTCACTGCCAACAGCTGCCGAGTAGAGACCATTGGCATCGTATTTATTCGGCACTACCTTCGACGTTGCTAATCACCGTCTCTCAGAGATCATTTCTGGTATGTTTTTCATATTTAGGTCAAACACTCTCTGCTGAAAGTCGTGAATATTCGGATGAAAAGAAAGTTCGCTTCCGTTGGAATAGGCTAATAGGCTACACCAATTTCGCAACATTGCATTGTAGCCAACAGAAGTTTATTGATTGTCCTCAAGTATTTGGAACAGAGATTAATGTAATATGGATGTCATCAAATAAGAAGCAGGGCGACCGATCATCTCATGAGACATGAAGGTGATCATTGCTGCGTGCACTCTTTTTTAGGTGAAGTAAACACATATTTCCCTTATACATTCTACTGTAAAGGCGCGTCTGGCGCAGTAGTCAGAGACGCCCTGCAACACAAATATGGGATCGATCCCCACTCCCTGGCCCATCGAGTCTTCCATCCCTCCGGGATCGGCAAACTAGAACCAGACCTGTCTAGGGAGGATAGCAGCACTGGCTCGATACAAAGGTAGGCCACCGCAAGTCATTGTAAAGGCCTGATATGCATTCAATCACCTCCAAACGATGTTTAATGAAGTCAAATTCATGGCCATCTCTCAGGAATTGATCAACGCTGAGAGCTTTATCCTGTTCTCCTTTTATACTCTGCTGTTGTCGTTTTCAGTCGCCGTCTCTGACAAGTGAGCATCCTATTATAGGAGGATGACGAAAAGCGTAGCTTCACTCACCAGGTCAACGATGATTCACCATAAACTGGATGGTTTATTTAAAATCCTATCCTTCAGATGTTCTTAGCCATTCTGTCTTATTTGCCGATGCTTTTCGAAGATATCACAAAATCAAACGATCAAAATGAAAGCTAGAAGAACAGCTGGTACCGTTTTTGATGTCAGCATGCTCCATTCGACTGTCAGATAAATGAAACGATGTGAAACGTACCACTTTCATTTTACTAGAATTAAATTATTTGTTTCCCAAATAAATTGCTACTTAATGAATTCTTACCGTCAAATGTCATTTCGACGTTTTCGATGATTGTCGTTCCATTACGGAGAGCGGTAGCGTTTTGCTTAAGTGTTGCGTTTAGCGCACGAGCATAGACATACAGAGAGTCGAAAAGTTCACCGGCATACGCAGCAGCCTAAAGATGTTACTCATGACAGCTGCCCATTTCGTAATCATTTTGAGAAACACTATTAGTGTTACAGGTCGGGTTACACTCGCTGACTTTTCCGCCACTTGTTACGGATGGAATTCTAGGTTGACAGTATGGATAAGTATTCAGAATCTCGAAATCATGACATATTTATGAGACAATAACTTCGTCTTTGTAAACAATGGTGTCGAGTTTGCCAGTGCTATTGATGGAAAGCGATTTCTTATTCGAAATGGTTCATTTTTACAACTCTTTTGGGAAACGGCGACTTTGTTCCAGCTATTTTTTTAGAGTCATTACAGCATAGGATAGTCAGGGTGATGATGATAATAGTAAGATTTGTCAACGACTTTAGTTTAGAAAATTCTTCTCATCTGACACTAGGTAATTTTATTCAACGCGGCGCATCGTGAAGGATTGGAGCAAATCCCTGCATTCCTTCAGCCCGTTCGACTTCCGTTAATCAAGACTTCCAAATCCACGCATCTCTTGGTTTAACAGATGAGAGACCCATTCTGAGAATTTTAACATTACCGTTAAGGCTGGTGTCGTCATTCCTGCTAGCTTTCTTGTCGATAATTCATCTGGTCAATCCGGTGTTCAAGTTATGAGGCCGGCGCAACATTCACTTCAAATTAACATTTGGGTCGTCTTTTTCCCTAACATCGTTATGTTCTGCAGAGTTTTCAACGAAGTCTTAGGATTTCATGCAATGGCTGTTGTAAGCTAACCGTTTCCTTTAATGATGCTGAGATATTTGCAAAACTCTGGACCGCAGGTGCCTATGGTGGGGAACGAACGCGCTATTGTCCTTTCCGGGGAGTAGCGCGCTCACCACCACACCATGCGGGTCCTTCGTTTCGCCTGTCTCTCAGCTAGTTCTATTGATCTTTTGCCATCAGCAATCACCCGTGAGCGGGATTGATCTGGGGGGGCCCAAATCGGCAACGAACCCAGTTAAGCTGAGGCTGCAGTTATAATCACAATTTTGACTTCTTATTTACTGCCTACTCTTTTTTAGCGGCAGGGTATGCGTTGCGAAATATAACTTTAATGATGCTGAGATATTTGCAAAACTCTGGACCGCAGGTGCCTATGGTGGGGAACGAACGCGCTATTGTCCCTTTCCGGGGAGTAGCGCGCTCACCACCACACCATGCGGGTCCTTCGTTTCGCCTGTCTCTCAGCTAGTTCTATTGATCTTTGCCATCAGCAATCACCCGTGAGCGGGATTGATCTGGGGGGCCCAAATCGGCAACGAACCCAGTTAAGCTGAGGCTGCAGTTATAATCACAATTTTGAGACAGGGCGAAACGAAGGGACCCTGCATGGTGTGGTGGTGAGCGCGCTACTCCCCGGAAAGGACAATAGCGCGTTCGTTCCCCACCATAGGCACCTGCGGTCCAGAGTTTTGCAAATATCTCAGCATCATTAAAGTTATATTTCGCAGCGCATGACCCTGCCGCTAAAAAGTAGGCAGTAAATAAGAAGTCAAAATTGGCAACCGTTTTCTGTTAGAAACGCAGTAGTTTTAAAATGTAAAAACCTTCTTTAGATCTTGAATGGACCATTTAATTGAAAAAAAAGCACACTAGGCAGCGTAAATTTTAGAGAAAATGGGGGTGAAAATTGACGGCTCGCAATTACACTATATTCAACGATGAAATCGTTCTTATAACACCAAGGATTAACCAGATGGAACGCATGCCTTCGACTAAATCTCATAGAAACGATGTTCATAAGGAATGGATTGGTTCCGTACGCCTCATTCATGCTCAAAGGAACGAATATCTCCGAATTTTCCAGTTGCGTCTATCTAGCTCGAGAAACCATTATGATGAGCAACTTTGCTTCAGAGTTAAGCAGAAGGAATCGGGCTGTTAGGGTAGCTTCCAAGAGCATCGAGGATGTAGTGAAGAGAAGAAAGAACACTGGACTCCGTGCCCACCTTTTCGACTCAACGGTACTTATGCGTCAAAAACCTGGTCGCTGAGTAAGCAGGATGAAAGATCACTCAGCGTTATTCAACGCACAGTCGCAAAGGACGATGCTAGGAGTATACCGTTTTACCCAGTGGGTGTAGGGATCCGATGATCTGACCTAGGTCAACGACCAGAAATCGAAGACGCCGTTCTACACACCAGACAGTCAAAGAAAAGATGGGCTGGCCACGTAATGCATATGAACAACAAGAGCCGAACAAGAGTCCTTAGTGACTAGGTTCTTCGGGCTGTCAAACGCACTGCCGTAGGACCACCGACCCGATGGTCAGAGTTCTTCATGAAGAGCCTAGAATAAAGGTATGATTCCAACGAGTCCTTAGAGTGAGCAGAACCATCTGGGCTTCTCTTGCTTTCAGCAGGTAGAAATGGATGATTTACTGAGGCCTTGTCAAGCCACTCGACGATTAACGGGTCGACAGGTGGAACGTGGTAGGTGAAATGTTAAGAAATTAATCACAGTGCACAGCGGGAAGTGAGGCTCATGCAAATCAAATGACCATGCTATATGCTACGATACATATATATACATATATATATATATATATATATATATATATATATATGAAAGTATATTTATATGCGCATAGAACACAAGAAGAAGAACAATATTGTAGCTCCTTACGTAGGAATATTCGGTTTTTGTTGCAATCATCCACACAGTTGAATGGCGGGTCTTTCATTCTTGAAATCACTTCCTTGCTGAAAGCATCGTAACCGTCCACACTTCCCCCTGTTCCCATGTGCTAAAAATTCAGTTACTCACTAGTAGCTTATGGTTAAAAGGCGTTCTGTGTTAATATCCTCGAAACTTATATTTCATATCAGCTGTTACGGAAATATTTCCCATGAACCTTTCCTTAATATTAGAAGCACAATTCTCAGATTTTAATCGGGTGACTTGTCTTTTCCACAAATTTCGCCACACAGAGCCTTTATTTCGAATTGCTACGTGTTGTTTCTTTTCACACACATCTGATACGACCAGTGTTTGTCCGAAAGCCATCATCGCCTCCGCATCTCTACCATCATTTGGAGTTTCTACATCTTTCCATATTAACCTTCCTTTGCCACCTAGCAGAGGAATATCTGAAATCACAAACTATTTCTAGCGTTAAAAATATTATAGCTGCATTTTCTTTTATACGATTTTCGAAACTTTCCCTACAGTTCGAGTCCACTTCTCTTTTCTGTACAGTAGTCACTACCCTACAAAGGTGTTAATAAAAAAAATCTGTTAAGTGCTTCTTACAGAATCCTCTCGACTTTGTGTCGGCGAAGATATAAAGGTATTCCTCATTAAGAAATCCAGCATCCTTTGCTGCCAAGATAAACGTCCTCTTAAAGCCGTGACCCTCCGGTAGGCAAACCACTACAACTAAAAAAACAACAACTGATTTACCAAAAGCAGGGAATACAGTTGAATGGTATCAACAATGAATACTGTACTACAAGGTAATTTAAAAACTAACAGGTTATAGCTAATAACCACAGGTGAGTTTTTGGTAGTTTTCTTAAAATTACTGTTACTAAACCGACTTTCACATAGTCACGGCGTTAAAAACTAGTAAATTTCTTTGGACTTTTCACCACACACGAGGTTGTTACACAAATTTTATTCGGCGAACGTTTCGATGTCTTCGATCTCCTCATGGATTGTTTCGTTAAATAACAAATTATTACCAACAAACAGTCAGTATCACCATAGCCATCCTGTATAAAAGAGCGTCGCTGAGTTAGTTTGCCTCGAGTTGTGCTTCAATGAAGAAGATTCTACTCGGTAGACGAAGACACCACACCGAGAGTACGAACGACGAACGAGTAAGACCATCGACTCGGATCATCTGAGGTAGACGAACACGTCGAAACGTTAGCACAATAAAATTTGCATAACAGCCTCGTGTAAGCTGATCAATCCAAAGAAATTCCTGGAACTAGTTTGTTACGACCTAGCGTGTTATATTTACTGACATGTGCCAAAATATCCCCCCAGCAGGGAGCTTTTTTACTACCTTTAACAGAACTGCCGTTACGGCTAAGACAAACTGTCTTTTTTATCCTGAAATAAACTAAAATTGCTTTCTGGACAAAGAACTTTGTGTGCTACGTTTGCTCTTTTCACTTGTAGTGATTCCAAAACCAGCGCTTTTCGAAGAACCCCCAACAGTAGAAAGAACCCAGACTATTATGCTTTCTCATGGTAACGTGTACTCATGTTGAGGACAAATGAAGTTCTACCATTATCACAGAATCTCATAGGAAATCCTCACTTCTCGCTCGCAAGCTAACGTCTCCTAAAACTCGAGCTATGTCTTCGAATTTCATTTTCTTTATTTCGACAATTATGGTGATAATAACGTCATTCGTTTCAGAGAACGCATCCTGAAAAATTCCTGTTAACTTCGTACACAAGACAGTGATGGCTCGTCAAAAAGACAGTGAAGGCTTCAGTAGGTTTCGAAATTTTTTGCCTTTATAACTTTTGGGAAACATGCATTGGCATTATTAATTCTGATTTCGTAACCGCTTGAACACTGAAGCGACTCTGAGTATTTAAAAAAAACTTTAAAATTGAAACATGACATTATCACAATATTCAAAAAAAAATGAAGAAGGAACACGATGATGGCAGCAACGGAGATAATCCTAATGCTTGATGTTAACGATGGATAGTTCTACACCATACTGAAGTACATTCTTCGCGTCGGTTGCACTGAAGAAGGAAGTACAGGCGGAAATAATGTTTACAAAACCTTGACTAATTTAACCCCTCAGGCATTTTCGATCGACCTTTCTGTGGGGTTTCCTCAGCTGTCAAATATCGTAGTTTTTACAACTGCAACATAGATTTCAGTATTTTTCAAATCGACCATCATTTAACCTCGGCAGTAATAATCTACACCTTCTCGGATTGTTAAGCTTACATGAGGTTCATAAAGCTCGTTGCTCGGCTAAAGTTCTGACGTCTTCGGCTTCATTAGAGCAGGTGGTTCGAATCGATGATCCACAATCGTTCGTCTTCCTCGATGTGGTGTCGATTTCTTTGACTATTCGTTGTGTGCCAGCTGACACAATACCGACTGGAGCAGGATGGATTATCCATTGAAAAACAAATTATTATCAAAAGGATAGTTATTATCAACAATAACCTTCATGTATTAAAGAGCGCAGCCGGATGAAGTTGCCTTATCCGAGCGGTACTCCAATGAAGAAGACTCGAGTCCATATGATGATGAAGTCACCACATCAAGAAGAGGGAGTCTGGGGACCATCGACAAGGATCATTGGCCCAAATGAATACGAAGAGGTCGAAGCGTTAGTCGAGTAAACGTTTTTATCAACCACGTGTTAGCTCAATAATCCAATAAGGTATACATTTCAGTGTTATCATACACAACCTACAAATGAATAGAGCAGCTCTACGCGAAAAAAACCAGGATAAAAGAGTTTCAGAGAAGCAACTGGCTAGAAGTATGAAAAACGTATCTGTATGTCATTCTTCAATACTGAGCACTTCTGCTTGTCGCCCTCATTGGAGTAGACAAAGGCGATCTGTTTCCATCCGAAGGATGACAACACGGATTGGATCGCAATTCCAAGGCTGTATCGAAATTTACTACAGTTTCCTGGTCGAGTGGGGGAATTCTTTAGGTTTCAATACTTTCTTCAAATTTTCTACATTATTAGATTACTACAAGGAACTGTACGAAAGTTCCCTTTAAATCGTTCAAAGTGAACGGATAAAAGTGTACCTTCTAGATCTTCCTTCTGAAAAACACAATTAATACTCTTATCTATTAAACGTACAGCCACTATTGTATAGTTGCGAAGCCAAAGTTATTCAAAAAATACTCCGTAACAAGTCACCTGTATGAAGTCACCGAAAGCACACCAACAGTAGGATAGCGCGAGATGTCACTCAGAGAATACGAAGTGCTCAGTCCCCATGTAAATATCGGAAGATTGTAATAGACAGCATTCACTGCTGCTACATGAGCAGCTGAAAAAAAATTCACCTTCATAAGGCGATATGTGATCTTCACACGCTTAAATGTACGGAAATAATGGAGGCAAAGATCCGGCTCCATACTTCAGCCATACATGTAATTATCTTCATTTAAAACACTTTCGGACTGTATTTTTCAAGTCAGCTCCTTCAAAAAACTCGTAATAAAGTACTTGGGAAGTACAGATGACAAAAATTCAATTCGAAATCTTGGTGAGTTTTTTTTCAAATTCGAATGCTGCAAGAAATATTTGTTAAGATAGTTAACGGGCTTATGTACTAGCTCTAATACCGAATGTTACAGAATCGACTGCTGAAACGAAAAGAATCGTTACTAGTCGACAATCTTCCAACAACCCTTCTGTATAGAATGAAACCGTCAACTATGATTACTTCATTCGAGAGGAGCATAACTCGTGAAGATCCAACTTAACGCGACTAGGAAAATCCACAATGTGAGGATAAACAGGTGTAGACGATCGACTCGAATCATCCGCTCGGAAGATGACGAAGACCTCGAAGCGATAGTTATGTAACAAGCTCAAGTAAACTGGGCAGTATAAATAAATATAGGCACAGCGGTGCCGAGATATTAGCAAAATTTGAACCCGGGGCCGGATCGAACCACGAATACCCTTTCCGGACGTTCGCGCATTACACAACACCACTGAGGCTCTTGCTCTGCGTTCCTCTCAGCTAGTTTTCTACCTAAAGCTGACATCAGCAATTACCCATCAGCGGGAGTGATCTGGGGAGCACAAATCGGCATCGAACCTAGTTAAGCTGAAACTATATGTCTTGTTGACGGGTGATCGCTGATAGCACCCATAAAACACGGCTGAAAGAAAGGCGAGAGCAAGGCCCCTGCATGATGTGTTGGTTGTCGACAAATGCGACCAATTAATTGCATTTTGTTTGTCGTTCACTGTTGTCACCTGTTGCAAAACGAGACTAACTGAGGGCTTAAGCTCTCCTGATCGTTTCGCATCGATTTCGTTACAATTTCGACTATGCGGCTGAGAAGGTTCCACACATGGGTATGGTAGCATCGCAACCTCTTCTTCCTGATTATGGGCACCTCATATTCACTTTACGATCCTTTAGCGATGTATTAATTTGAAATTGCTGTATGCTTAGCCCGTTCGAACACTGTGTATAGGGTCCGCCCGCAGGTGATCTGTGGATTCGCAACATAATCCTATCCTCTTTCTGTCCGACCACAATTTTTCTTGGATAACGATCGTAGTCACAGTTTTTCTTTCGTATTATTCAGTTGCGGTTTCCAACGGTTTACTTCCTCATCGTAGCTGGGAGGTGTTCCTGGGTGTGCGATATACAGCGGAGGATTCATCCCCTGGCACGATCTCCCAAGCTGAGAACGAGCCCGGCCTTTTCATCAGGAAGCTTAGCTAAGAGTAAACCAATGCCAGGATCCACCACCGTCCTCATATCAAAGTCGCATGGTGGTAAATCTCCCTCTGATCCACAAGGGCTGCGACTGTCTATCGAGGTGACGACCTGGGGCAGACTTTGGCCAGGCTGTCCTCGGGATTCCAGGAAACCACAGTGACTAAACCAGCAAAACTCCGAAAAAAATGGAGATTATGCTGGGGTCCGCACAACTAGTGAGGACGCGCCATTCAAGTATCAAGTATCAAATATTATTCAGTTGCACAAGATGCTTTACCATTTTTAGTGTTTCTCCTTGTTCATCACGTCATCTGTACTCAATGATCATGTTGCTGTTTATATTTCTTGTACCTACGTTCTTGACGTCGCCCTTCTGGTACTGTTGTACGAATGCTGCTTTGCATAAAGGTCTCATTACTCGAGTTTGAGGTAGGCCGCTTAGCGCTCCTAGCACGATCAACTAGACCACTAACTCAACTCACCCAGCTCTATCAACTCGATTAACATCACAGCAAATCAACTACCTAATTCAAAGCCACCTCAGCTAGGTGGACCTACTTCGTTAATTCAAGCAAACTTAAATTCCCCGGATGTTAGCACCGGCCGTACTATCTCTAAATACTAAGAAAACAAATACGGCTTCTCATGATTCATTGCGAGCACCTCGACAAAATGCTGTCGGAGGTCAAAAACGACGGCCTGCAAATCCACTGATATTAAGTATGTTGAGGGACATTCAAGCCCCATTATCAATATAAGGAAACTAGTTTAATGCTATTCATTCGCGAAAGATATATCAACAAATACATCTAGAAGTATCAAAGCTTAATTCTTGAGTAGGAGTAGCTAACGTCCAGTATTCATCAAAACGCAAAGACTTTGAAGGGCATTCCGAAGAAGCAAATACAGCAGTCGATTTTTGATTTCACACGACCTGTCTTTACGTCTACTATGGGCGATACCAGCACTTCCCACATTTGATTCGTTTTTCCTGCCATCCATCATCCACGAAGGTCTTCCAAAGTGACCTTTTCCTGGACAAGTCCGGCACCAATTTCCCGACCCCAGAGGATGAGGGGGTTTGGTGGGCCTGGGGTGAGATCGAGCCAGCACCGTACTCGTGATTATTGGCATGTCTATCATTGTGATATCAGCATTCTAACAAGTAGTAGATAGAAACTTTAACTAGATGTCGTTTCTAGAAACTCATACAACTTCATCAAAGGCCTACCAGGAGGCACAAATCATGGCAAGAAACTGAGACCTAGATATGCTATGAGAGTATGCAGGGAAGGTATAGCAAAAATATGGGGGTGTTTACATTTTCACGCAAACAGTGCCAACATTGAAAAAATCGCAATTCAATTTTTTACACAACTGTCGATTGACGACGTTAATTCCAAAACATCAAGCACTAGACCGCTACTTTTCACAATGTTAGCAATATTGAGTTAGAGGCTTGGAAGAATTTCAAAAAACAACGGAAAGCTATAAAAACTTCAGCATCCAGCTCCACAACCACTACTTCATCTTCGTGCTATTTTATTGTTAAACGCATTCCTTGGAAATCTGGATGTCGCTTTGAAATAAACTCAATGATACTGGTAGAGGACATTGTGAGTGGGACACTAAGAGCTGCAAAGAAGCAGATTCGATAGGATGCCGAACAAGCCACGAATGAAACCAAGATGTGTGACAGTTCTTCATAAGTGTCTTCATAAACGACCATAAAAGTCAGGTTTTTGACTTCCCAAAAAACACTGCATGACTATTATTAAGCAACGTAGTGGCCCATTAAGCGTTATAATCAACCATTATAACCCCATTACTTACCAGCAGCGCAACTAGGTCCAATAATAACGTCAACGTTTTCATTGCGAATCAGCTCCGTAGACAATCCGATGGCCAGTTTCTCATCGCACTCATCGAATCTCAAAGTAAAGCTGAAAGTCCATCCTATATTGCGAGTTCAAATCCTAATTCGAACCTATTTAAACATATAAGATATGTTTGACGTAGAATAATTTTTTTTTATTTCTTTACTAAAGTGCTCAATCTATGAAGACAAATGAAAGTGGAAAACAACAAATAGGGATTAAAATAAGGAGAGAATTTTAACAGGGAATTTCTCAGTTATTCGTACTGCTCATTATTCCTTTACGATAACTTCTATTCGGAGAGTATTAAGACTAAGCATTTGTGAGCAGCAGTTTCAACGGACTTACTTGAGCTCATATGAAGGCAAAAGTTGTTCTTTAAGGATTCGATCTCTCGCTATGAGCACTGCCGACGCCGACGTTCTTAACGGGGAGACATTTCAGTGAAATGGAAAAACGAAACTGATCATTAATTAGCATGTTCTACTAAGGTTTCTATGGAATATTCTGCTTTGATAGGATTATACTAGTGTATGTTCACATTCCAGCAGCACCTTTTCTTCTAGAGTCATTAGACATATGAATCCAAAAATTGTTTTGGTAGAAACAAGAATATTTCTAGCAAAAGTAACCCAATTGTCTACAACTTTGTTGACCTTCATGTGTTCCGTTGAAAAGAAAGAGACTAATTTTATTACCATAGCACCAACCCACCTATATCCAACACTGATTTCGTGGTCTAAAAGATCCTTAACGAACATCAAACCAACATTCAGTATTCGACAGGACGTGTAAGAGAACAGGTGCACCTGGTAATAAAGCTTTTTTGTGCAACATGTTTTATTACCTCGTGTAGGCAAAGTATAGGGAAGTGGATGTTTTCAGCAGTTTTTTTCTCTTGGTACTTTACTTGTAATGAATCCATGGGAAACACGCTGTTAAAGACACCAAAATCCAAAGCTCGGCGAGTGTTCACAATGGTTGGTGATTAGTCCTTCAGCTCTGAACCTAGGATTCGATCAGATGAAGGGTTGTGCAATATTTAATAGGTTAGTGCTGAGAAACAGTGTAATGCACCACACATCGGATTCAAATCAGTTTTAAATATTCCAAAAATAGTGCGCAATGGTCTAGTTCTATAAAATAAATATCTTTCAGCTGAAAAAAATGGTCTCTAATAAAATTCCACCTGGCCTCTAACGAGGGAATTCCGCCGCTTTCACAAGCTACTAAATGGCTAGATATCAATGAAGGATGGCCGTCAAATACTGTAGATGGATTGCGTTTCTATCTTAAAAACCGACTTTCATCCAACCTCGGTAATCAGCCCATTGTCTTGTAAACAACAGATAATGGAGGGACGAAAAAAAATTTACAGCACTATCTAAAAACTCAATAAAATCGCAAAAACTGATATCGGTCGCTTGAAATGAAAGAATAACACCGTCCACTCTAGAAAAGAGAACGTTTTTCGTCCGAGTACACAAAATCAAGGTTGAATGAGTACTATATTAAAGGAAAAAAAGGGCGAATATTGGTAATGTCTTCAGCACACCATAGTGTGCGAAGTACAACAAATCAGTTAAGAACTCCTATACTCTACGTTTATGTTGGGTAGTCTGGAAATTTTTTTATTTTGCTTCTAATTGGCGCTGGATATAAAGGCTGAATTAGCAAAAAAAAAGTGGACCGCCCACCTGGCGTATCCTAGCGCAGTGCTAAAGGTTTAACCGTGCGAGAAACACTAAACGGGCTTACCGTGATCAGATCATAAAGTGTAATTCTCGGACGCATTTTTCAGGTGGATTTAATACGAATGAAGGAGCAAAAATCTGTTACATGTAGAAGAAGCCATGCCGAAGACTAAAACAGACTTTATTGCCTTTGAGAGGATTCAATGGTCTAGTTAAACTGTGACAAATAGAATCATGTGTCACCTATAATCCGCTAATCACTGGATGACTCGGTCAAACACCACTACCGCCTTGATCATTTCTCGCAGCGCTCAAGAGTTGCCCTGCGAGCGCCCACCTGTTGAGGAGAACGGAGAACGCAACGGATACCTATCATACACTTTCAGGTACTTCAATGCAACGTGGTCGCAGAAGTTTTCTGACGGACAACATACAGCCAACATATACAAAGATACAACACACAATCACCATAAACAAAATTACAGCGGCAGCACATTACTACAACCACGGATAGACGGCATACGGCTAAATAGCTCATGGTTACTTTCATGTCTTCGTGCACCTTTGTAGGTCACCCTGAAAAATCAAGATCCATCACGTGACGATTGCGCCATCACGGCTCTTGGCCACTAATCGTCTCCAACTTGCGCGTCGAAAGAAAACCTGCACAATCGGTTGTTGGTCAACATCTTGTACAGCTTATAAAAAACAAACTGAACGCGTTCTACAGCTTGTTCGTAGAAGTAATCCTTTACGAGAAGTCTTTCTATAAACTCGTTGTTAGAGACTTCAACGCCGGATTAGAAACAGCCAACGAAAATGAATACAAGAGAGAAAAAATTTGGAATAGAAGGGCAGAAATGAGAATGGAAACAGTCTACAGTCTTGTCGGACTTTTTTCGCTGCACACAAGTTGGAAATTCATTTCAAGGAGGGGAAAAAATTGCGGATGAATATGGGCGCCTCCTAAGGGCACGCGTCATGTGGGGATTGATCATATTCTCACGAATAGAAAATGGTGCCTCACTGACACCTTAGTAGTACTTGGATTCTGTACTGGATTCAGTCATTGCCTTCTTTTTACAAAGACACTACTCAGCTACAAGATGGAAAAGAACTCCTGTCATCTTCCATGAAAAACCAAACAAGCCGTGTATGAAAGGATAGCCGCAATGAAATCCTCTCCACATACGATTGGCAGATAAAGGAAGACCCGAGCGAGAACAACAAGCTGCGTGTAGAATGACTTAAAACCTATGCCTAACTCACCTCAGCTCCTTCAACAAGAAGTTCGGACAGAATCTATATTAACAGAAAACAGTTATTCGAAAAGAGAAGAAAACTAAAGCTGGATTCTACTGCAGCACAGCCACTGCTACTGATAATAAATTCCACCTGTAGAAATTTTTACATGAAGATTTACATCGGTATAGGCAAAAACCACGGATCTTCATCACATGAGGGATCTCGAGCCGGTTAGTCGCGAGGCCATGTGGCCCGCTCTCAGGTGGCAGACAAGGCGTTAATCGCGGACGAAAAGCGACCTTTGCTTCCCTGAAATGCAGGTGGATCCAGGGGATGGGCTATTTTCTGCTGTGCCCATTTGGCACATAGTTTCTGTATTTGAAAGGCGTATTCATGCATGCGTGTGTGGGCGCGGATTCGTTGTAAACGCCCGCAATCAAGTGACAGCGAAGCATGTGCGAGGCGATTAGGAGTCGCCTCCAACAAATAAGCTCCATGCTCACTCTGGGAGAGCCTTGCAAGCTACCCGTGAGTATACCCAGCCTCCACGTTCAGAGCTCAGCAAGCTATACGTGGGTGTCGAAGTGCTAAAAACAGTAAATAAACGGGCCTCATTCCCCCGACCCTGAAAGAGCCCCCCAATTTCGCAGCGTTGGGTAGGACAAGTACGGAGAGGCTGCTGAAATCTCAGGGCCAATGGAAGCTGTCTGTGCTGTAAAGAACTAAGGAGACGATCTGTACCTAATGGCACGCACACACTTACATCCGACTCATAAATAGAAGATTTGCACACGTAAGCAAGAATGATGATGCACGAGGTCATCGGCCTGCCCGAAACGGGACGACGCCACCGATTCAACGCCGTCTATGACACTGGGAAAGAACTGTTTCTCGGAACATGCGACGGTAGAGGAGTCGTCGGCGTCGGTGCTCTCGTCAACACGAGTTTGTCTATGAACACTATCCATTCAAACAATTAACAACCTGAATCGGACGTTTACGATTAAAGAGGTGTGGATTAATACTGGCCTTAACGATCTTCATCGTTTACGCGCCGACATCAAGTATGACGAAAAAGAAGTCGAAGCTTTCTGTAAGGAATTGGTGAAGTTCTATAAAAACACTATTCAACGTCATCATTAGAGATTTTAACGCTAAGACTGGAACAAGAAGAACGTTTGGAGAGCGTCACATTGGGACCCACGGTTTAGAATGGGACGAACAGCGTGAACGGCTGTCTGAGCTTGTCATGACGACCAAGACCATCCATAGTAACTTGCAATTCCAGAAGCCCCACCTTCGACGTTGGACGTGGAAGTCTCCCAATGAAGAGTACCACAACAAACTGGGACTTATTCAATCCGTGTGTGCTGTTGGAAAGACGCTCTTGTCAGTAACATCGACGAGGAATGCTATTGGCCCACTCAACATCTTCACGTAAGCGCTATGAAAGCTTGAGACTTGGAAAGCCACCAAGAGCCGTCTGTCTCCATAAACACTCGAGGTGATACGCCAGCGTGGAATAGCACGAGCTGCAGGCAACTGCGAACTAACGTCCGAACTTGCAAAACAATGCAGACAGGCGACAAAAGAAGATCTTAAAAGAGAAGAGCAGCAGTAATATTCGAAGCTGCAGAGGCTGGGAAAAGCATTCGTAAAGCTCACCGAAGCTTTGCCAGCTACGAAACTAAGATGATTGAACTCCGACCTCCGGACGGAACCGTTACATGGTCCAGAAAGGCAAGAGAGAAAATCATTCACGAATACTACTAAGATCTCTTCAATACCCACGCCATTCTTACCTCATATGGAGTAAAGGAGGATGGATATGCTGCACCACAGCACCGCTCATCTAAAATCCGACATGCTATTTCGTCGGTGAAAAATCGAACAGCGCCAGGTTCGGGCAGGATAAGATCTGAACACTTGAAGAGCCTTCCGCCAGACCTCATTAAACACGCTGGCACAGCTGTTCACACGTTATCTTTCTGAATTCAGGCTCCCTATTTAGTGGAAGACCAGCAGGACCGTGCCGTATCACCTGTATCCCCCGTAGTCCCTGTTGATCGTCGAGTGGCTCGAAGGGGCGCCAGTAAGTCTTCCACTTTTTCCCTGTCGCGTGCAAGAGTAGCCCAGTAGGTGATGCTCACTCTAGGGACTTATCGAGCATTATATCTTTCTTCTAGGCTTCTCGTGAATTTGACATCCCGGAAAATCCAGTCACTAACGGCTCTTGTCCATCGATTGTCATTCGTACGCATTACGTGTCCAGCCCACCTTATCTTCGACTGCGTACAGAACGGCATCTTTGATTTTTCGATCGTTGACGCAGATCGGAGCTTCGGATCTTATTCCTTACTTGCGTGAAACGGGATACTCCTAGCATCGCGCTTTCGATTGCGCGTTCAATAACGCTGAGAGGTCATTCATCCAGCTTACGCAGCTACCGGGTTTCTGACGCACACGTTATGGCAGGAAGTACCGTTGAGTCGAAAAGATGGGCACGGAGTCGGATGTTCTTTGTGCTCTTCACTACATTCTCGATGCTCTTGAAAGTTTCCCAAGCCGCTCGTTTCCTCATACTCAGCTCTGAAGGTAACTCGTTCAACATGTTGATTTCTCGACCTAGATAGACATAATTTGAGCATTCGAAGATATTCGTTCCGCTGAGAGCGAATGGGGCAAACGAAACCAATCCAATTTTTTCTGAACATCGCTTTTTGTAAGATTTAGTCGAAAACCATTCTTTGCATACGCGTTATCACACGTGACATGCATTAGTTCCGGCTGCCTAATGTTTGGTGTTATAAAGACGGTGTCGTCAGCAAAGCGAAGATGGTGTAATTGCCGACCATCGATTTTCACTCGCACATTATTCCCATTCCAGTGGTCGCATGACGTTCGTCGAGAGTGGCGGCAAACAATTTTGGCGAGATGGTATCGCCTTGCCAAACCCCTCTTCTGACATCGATGTTAATATCGTTCTAGAATAGTGATATCTTGGTTGTGAAGTTTTTTGTGCAGTTCACGAAGAGTCTTTATATACTGAGTAAGGATTCCTTGACTATCCAGGGCTTCCATGACCGCTTCTATCTCAGTTGAGTCAAAGGCCTTCTTTAAATCGAAGAAAGTGAGACAGGGCGGTCTCACTCTTGCGGTACTTGTATTACTCTTTTTATTGTGTGGATTTAATCCTTCGTAACCAACCCTTTCAAAATCCTGAACGCTCACGTGGCTGTCCTCCGTCCAGTGTTCTGTAAATTCTGTTTGGGATGACACGGGTGAAAAGTTTGTATACGACAGACAGCAAGCAGAGTGGGCGATGATTGCTGATATGGTGTAGGTCACCCTTCTTGAACAATAACATGATCTTGCTGGTCTCCCACTGAATAGGGACCTTGCGTTCAGACAGGTAACGTGTGAAGAGCCAAGCCGGTGTGTTTACGAGGACTGGCGGAAGGTTGTTAAAGTGTTCTGATTTTATCCCGTCCGGACCTGGTGTTGTTCGATTTTTCACCGACAAAATGGCATGTCGAATTTCGGAAGGGAGAATTGGAGGTAGAACATATCCATACTCCTTTATTTCACATGACGGGAGGTGGACGCGGCTATCGAAGAGATCCGAGTAGTATTCGTGAATAATTTTCTCCATTGTCTTTCTGGACGCTGTAACTGTTCGGTCTGGGCGTACGGAATGCTATCATCTTGATCTTGCAATTGGCGAATCTTCGGTGGGCTTTGCGAATGCTTTTCCCAGCCTCTGCAGGTTCAACAATTACTGCTGCTCTTCTCCTCTCTTTGAGATCTTCTTTTATCGCCTGTCTGCATTGTTTTGCAAGTTCAGACGTTAGTTGGCGGACGCCTCTTGGTGACTTTCGAATTGTCAACTTTCATAGCGCTAACGTGAAGATGTTAAATGAGCCTATCCTATTCTTCGTCGATGTTATCGACAACGGCATCGAGTTGAATAAGTCCCAGTTTATGGTGGTTCTGGGAATACGGTTTTTAAATTTAGCGGCTTTTCCTCCTTTCCACGAGAAATAGAATGTTGCACGAAAGCGATCATGGTCTGATCCCGTGTGGAATTTTGGGGCAGCAGCGACATCGTTCAGGCAAAACCTTCTATTTACAATGATGAGCACGTTTCGTTATGATACTCTCCACTGGGAGATTCCCTACGTCCAGCGTTGAGGGTGGGACTTCTGGAATTGCGAGTTGCCATGGATGGTCTTGGTCGTCATGACAAACCCAGACAGCCGCTCACCCTGTTCGCTTCATTCTAATCCGTGGGTCCTAATGCGAGGTTCCTTGAGACTTCCTTCTTGGTCCAATCTTGGCGTTGAAATCTCCAATGTTGACCTTGAAGAATGTATGGTCTTCTCTGTAGAACTTCTCCAAATCCATATGGAACGCTTCGACTTCTTCTTCGTCATAGTTTGATGTCAGCGCGTAAACGACGAAGATTGTGAAAGCTGCTATTCAGCCACGTCTTTCTAATCGTGAACGTCCGATTCGGGTTGTAAGTTGTTCGAATGAATCGATATTCATAGACAAACTGGTGTTGACGAGAACGTTGACGTCGCCGACTCCTCTACAGTCGCATGTTCCGAGGAACAGTTCTTCGGTGTAACAGACGGCGTTGAATGGGTGGCGTCGTCTCTTTTGGCAAGTCCGATGACGTCGTACCTTATCTTTCCTGCATGCATGAGCAAGTCTTCTGTCGAGGACTCTGATGCAAGCGTACCTGCATTGTAGGTACAGATCGTCACCATAGTTCTTCTTGATCCAGGCAGCTTCCACTGGCCCTGAGATTTCAACAGCCTCTCCATACTCGTGCTACCCAACGCTGCGAAATTGGCGGCTCTTTCGGGGTCAGGGGGAATGGTGCCCGTTTTTTTACTGCGTTCAGCTTTTTTGATAACGCCGTGCCGTATAGCTTGCTGGTCTCTGAACGTGGGGGGCTGGGTATACTCACGGGTAGCTTGCCAGGCTCTCCCAGAGTGGACATGGAGCTTATTTGTTGGAGGCGACTCATAACCGCCTCCCATGTATTTATACTTCCCTGTTACTTGATTGCAGGGTTTTGGCCGATTTGACTGGTAGAATACAATCCGCCTAATGTAGAACGCACGCAACACGTGCAACGGGCGCAGCAGAAACAGGGAGTCGATCCCCTGGATCCACCTGCGTCTCAGGGAAGCAAAAGTCGCTTTTGGTCCGCGATTAACCCCTATCCGCCGCCTGGGGACGCTCCGCGTAGCCTTGCGACTGACCAGCTGTCGGGATCACTCATATGAGGATAATCCGTGGAAGACCGTGCTATTTTTTCAAAAAGAGTGGCCTCCACGACATCGACAACTACCGCCTAGGCTGTTTGGTGTCTGCCGTCTACAAACCCTTCACTCGAGTCATCCTAAACAGGATTGAAAGAACACTGGACGAAGGAGAGCCATGTGAGCAAGCAGAGTTTCGAAAAGCATTTAGTACGATGGACTACATCCACACGGGAACAAGGCTCATTGAAATATCGCGAGAGTACGAAAGACCGCTCTGTCTCACTTTCATCGAGTTAAAGAAGGTCTTTGACTCAGTTGAGATAGAAGCGGTCATGGAAGCCCCTTTATAATCAGGGATTCCCTACTCAGTATATAAAGATTCTTCGTGAGCCGTCCAAAAATTTTCACAATGAATATATCACCCTTCTACAACGATATTAACATCGACGTCAGAAGAGGGGTGTGGCAAGGCGATACCATCTCATCAAAATTATTTAGCGCCACCCTCGAGAACGTCATGCGAACATTGGAATAGGATTATATGGGAGTGAAAACCGATGGTCCGCAGTTACAACATCTTCGCTTTGCTGATGACATCATTCTTATAACACCAAAAACATTAACCAAGCGGAACTTATGCTTGCCGACTTTGATAAAGTCTATGGAAAGAATGGTCTTCGACTAAATCTCACAAAAAACGATGTTCGTGAAGAACGGATTGGTTTCGCATGCCCTATTCATGCTCAACGGAACGAGTATCTCCGAATGCTCCAGTTATATCTATCTAGATCGGGAAATCAATATGATGAACGACCTAGCTCCAGAGCTGAACAGAAAGAAACGAGCGGCTTGGGGGTGCTTTCAAGAGCATCGAGGATATAGTGAAGAAAACAAGGAATAGCCGACTCCGTGCCCACCTTTTCGACTCAGTGGTACTTCCTGCGTTAACGTGTGCGTCAAACACCTGGTTGTTGCATAAACAGAATGAGCAATCACTCAGCGTTACTGAACGCGCAGTCGAAAGAACGATGCCGTAGTGTCCCGTTTCACGCAAGTAAGTGATGGGATCCGAAGCGTCGACCTGCGTCAACGATAGAAAATCAAAGATGCCGTTCTGTACGCCAAACAGTCGAAGATAAGGTGGGCCGGACACGTAATGCGTACGAATGACAACCGATGGACAAGAACCGTTAGTGACTGGATTCCTCGTGATGTTAAACGCATTGCAGGGAAGACCACCGACCCGATGGTCAGAGTTCTTCACGAAAAACCTGTTAGAAAGATATGATGCTCAACGAGTCCCTAGAGCGAGCAGAACCCACTGTGCTACATCTTACGCAAGACAGAGAAAAATGGAGGATTTGCTGGCGCCCGCTCGAGTCGTCACTCGACGACGGGACCACAGGTGAAAGGCAAAAAAAAGTTGTTGAAGGCAGCTCAAAAACGATCTAGTCTGAGCAAGTCTCATCGGCATCCTTGCGACTATAATGATCTGTTGCCCTTCCTGATGAATGAAGACGGCAGTACAAAGGCCGACTTTCCTTTTAAACTCGCCATAGGTCAGATTACATCCCTCGCAGTACATCACAGTATTGTAGAAGCCTAAATCTGTTGAAAGCTCACCGCATTACTCATATTGCCTCCCATTGATCACGCGACTGCGTATCACAGCTGTTGAATTTGATATGTTTGTCGTCGTTGTGTTTATAGTGTTTTAACCAGGTGTTAATTAGGAAAGTTCGAGATTACGGACTGGCATCTACAAAAGGTCCCGTGTGGCAGGATGGAAGGACAGCGGCACACCACAACACCAAATAGCCAACACATGGTACATACAGCATTGCTAATCTTATGAACCATGCAGAACGCCATATTCATAATATTGCAATTATTAATGAAAGAGCAGCATATATTCAGCGAAAAAATTGGAAGAGAAAACTACTGCGCCACACGCATCCGTTACTACTTGGCTTACTATACAATTTTGTTACGTAGCCTATTTCTGAAAGCTTTATTGCTTAAGAATAGAAGCCAGTTCTTGGTTGATTTTTCCAGCTTGAGTTTTATACACTTTGACTGTCTATTTAGCAATTCAAAGCACTCATCCATCTAGTCTTTTGTGGAACAGACGGCGAAGCAGTCTTCTATATATCCACAGTGCAGTAAGGGTTGGCGATCGAGAGCTTGAGCTTCCACTGTGGATATAAAGGCGATGGAAAGGCCTGGTGCTATTCGTTGTCCCATGACCAACCCTCTAATGTGTACAAAATATTTTCCAAACCACATAAAAATTGAACAACTAAGACACTGTTTTAAAAGAGCCATTAGTTGCGCAGTCGACAAGACGTACATTTCGATTTTCTTCTCATGCTCTACGAGCAACTCGAGAATGGCTTGCATTGCGGAGTCATTTAAAACATCGGTATGAAATGAAATAACATCGAATGACCCCATTACTTGCAAGATGTTTGGTTGCGCGCACCGTAAATGATCTAGGAATATTTTGGTGCTGAAATGAACTTCAGCAATTGAGCTAGAAGAAGGCTTAGGAACCACGCTATTCTATCCATTGGCCAGCGTATGCAACTGATGATAAGGCTAACTTTAAATGATGATGGATTGGTGGACGCGATATCATCAGTTGGAATAACCATATGTGTCTTAATGAGCAAATATAGGGTAGGGACAAACTGCATAGTCACTTTTTAGCTGGGAACTAAATGAAGGTTCTAAGCCTACTTTGCCGCACTGACCCACTCCCTATTCAATTTTCGGTATTGGCTTCTATACTCCCTTTCAGAAGATGGTCGATAAAGAGGAACATCGTGGAGATGTTTTTCTGTTATTCTAACATCCAATAACACAATAACTACAATTTCCCTACTTTTACCACCAATAGGTAGTCGGGTAGATTTTCAGTTCATAAGCTCTCTAACCAGGCGTATACCACGTTTTTGTACGTGTGTAAGGCCGAAGATTAATTTCTATGTCGGCAGCGATTAAGTACTTGGAAAACTTTTCCGAAAATAAGCGAAAGGCAGGGTCAACTTTGCTATTCGGTGGTTCTTGCTTACGGAAAGCTCAGGAGAAAGGCGTTGGCGATAGCGCCCTTCTTTAGTTTTCGTTAGCTAAATCTTCTAGCCCTAACTCTGTGATGCAGTTGATCTTAAAGTTCATGTAGACTGCACGTGATCCTGTGCAGGGATTGTTTTTGAAATGAGTTGACTACGTGAAGAACTCGGACCCAATTTTGGAAGTGAATGTGCATTTTCCGGAAGGACTATGCTCCCTAACACAGTAACTCTGGGTGATTTTGGTGCGCCTTCCATCTCAGAGTTGTTACTTCTACTTCTTAGCTCAAGTGAATCACTTGTATTTACAACTACGAACAATTTATGAGTCTCGCTTCTACTCATCCCCGAAGCAGATCATCTCCGTGGAAGACAAGACGACCACGACGGAAAGAGTCGAATGGAAAATGTACGAAAGCCCGTATTACTCGTGAATATAAAAGTTCCAGATATATTCCTAGAAATTTACCAAACATTTTCGTTGCAGTAATTCCTAAACGAAAAAGAAAGTCTCTTTTCTATCTTTGGACTTTGTTTCCACCAAATTACGTCAGTGTAGGATCTTACGCTGGTAAGTGGCGAGGCTATGTGGAGTCTCCCCAGGTGGCACACTGCGCGCTAAATGGGGACCAAATTCGCCTTTTGCTTCTCCGAGTAACGCTAGTATACTCAGCTTCCAGTGTTCGTCGATTATTCTGAAATTTAGGAATCACATGGAATGCTTCATTGCACTGCATATAATCTCCACTAGAAGTGTAGCGCTAAAAAGTTGGATACTTGGAAAATAAAGTTAGCTCTTCATGAATGAGAACAGCGCAGACACCGAGACGGATCCGGCTACTTCATAGATAGAGATTCCCTTTTATAATTCTCAAATAAAAACTGACTCAACTTGAATGAAAATGATGATAGCATTATGGATACATAAAGTTCGCAATCGTATTTTCTCAGCTATGAGATGCGTGTGTGTGTTTTGAATCTGTACCCAAAATCCATGTAACTAAGTAGGACAGTAGTGGTACAATCATTTATTTCCGTAAAATTCAAAACAATATAAACAGACTATATGCTCTCAGTTCTTTATTTCTAAACTCCATCATGCTGGAAATCCTGGTCGTGAACTATAGAGTCTATCTTGCTGTTCTCCTCAGGTGTTGGACAGCCAACAGAAGTAGGCAGTACGGCTATAGAATTACTGTCTTCATTCCTGCGCCCTAGAAGCCAGAAAGTTTCCATCACCCCCTTACCCTAAATGAATGAGTTACAACATTGAATTTTGGAAATATTGGACGCCTTTTACAAAATGGATCACCAAAAAAGGAACACAGTATTTGGGTGCTTTAAATGGCTTTTTTTTCAAATCGGCCTTTTCTAACAGAGAAGTATCTGTCCTAGTTGGATGATACTTTCTCTACTAACTGATTATTATCAAGAAGATATCGAGAACCTACGAGAAAGCAAATCAAGGTGTACCCCTACCTACCTTTATAATCAACTCTCCTCTGGATGTCACTTCGAATCCTCCAACTTCAAATAGCAAATTCCTTGCATCGAGTGATAAATGGATCATGCCCGCTGGAATTACAGCAGTAGCCAAATCTATGCAAACCACAACATGTTAGCATTTTCAGCTTATGTTATACTTATAAAAAAAACATAAGAACGTCTGAATAAGAAAGACTTGAAAACAGAACGTTTTCCGTTGCTTTGCATTCTACTGGCTGTGTTCACGGTGTCACCGAACAGACAATATCGAGGCATCGTTAGACCCACGACTGCTGCTACAACGGAACCTAGAAACAAGCTGATAGACAGCGTTAAATTATACACAGTCCCGTAATAAGTTTTTGCGGTAAAGTTTTCGATTTGAATCAGCATAACTCCAATCTCTACCAAACATCACCATTAATATTTGGACAACTCTAGTAAGCCATGTTTGAAAAAAGTTCGCTGACACCTTCACACTGTTTATTCATGTTCTTCAGTAAGCATTTTAAAACAGATCAGTAGTTGTACTAGTGTATGCTCGACAGCAATTTGCTTCATATGGAGACCAGGTGGTTAACGACTAAAGTCGAGGCCAACAATGGTCCACTTCTTTACAGTCGCAAACACCCGAATGATAGTTGTCAGAAGAGTCGATTGGGTAAGCAAGCATTGATACATCGAATTTCCAAACCTAGAAAATTGCAGTTGTTCTTTCTTATTATGAACGGTGTTTATTTGGCAGGGTCTTCGATCCCTACTTAGTAGGAGAAAGAGTAGTTATTTTCTTGTATTTATTGACGACGGAAATGGGACTCCTACCAATGGGTATCCATAAATTTTTGTTCCATGTGATGTCCTTGATTACTACTAAATTATGGAGGACGATTACCTAGACAGTGTCTGCTGTGGCCATGAGCTCAACTCGGCCGTATTCGGTGCAGAAGAAATAGGGAATAAATACTTGGATGAAAGCTCATCAAATATCGCCCAGAACTTAACGTTCTTATTGGTATTTTACAAGATAACTTTTCTCTAACTTTTGCATGACTAATAAACATGTGTTCTTTCTTCTTCTGCATGACTAATAAACATGTGTTCTTCTTTTGATAAGCCAACACAACATTGATAAAGGACCTTATTTGGTTAACGTTTCGATCTCTTCGTCTTCCCCAGAGCCAATGTGAAATATTGATTCGCCATGGGTGACATTTATACTGCCTCATGCAGATGGATTATTTGGGGAAAACAAATTATTTACGCCGAACAATCAATGTCAACAGCAACCGTTTTATATAAAAGAGCATCGCCGGGTGAGGTTGCCTCATTCGGGCGGCGCTCCACTGAACTAGATCCGACTCGGTACGACGACAAGTACAGAATATCATGAGTAAGAAGGATTGTGGATATTGACTAGGATCATCGGCTTTAGAGAAGACGAAAAAGTCGAAACGTTCCCTGAATAAAGTTGTTTACCAATCTTGTGTTAGCTTCTCAGTGAAAGAAAGCTCTTATTTATTTCGTTGTTTAACAACCGCACCAACAGTGGTGGGTAAATTGTCGTGTGGGTTCCGCAGAGACATGAAGACCTGTAATCTTTTCTTGCCTAAACGTTGAGCCAGTCAACCGTGGCTTTTCCTAGAATCCTAAGACAACCATGCTAAGGCGTTCCCAGGTCCTATTAAAAAGGAGTGGCTGGCCTTTACGATCCATGCGACATATCCATGCGTGTGTGCGTGGATGTGCTTTCGTTAAAGTGGAGTGTATTCTTCGAGTAAATTCGCCCAAAAGCCAGCAATGAAGAGAATAGGAAATATACGGGAGGCTGTTAGTAGTTGTGCTCAACAAATAAGCTCCTCGTCTACTCTAGGAGAGACTGGCAAGCTACCCGCGAGTGCACCAAACCTTCACATGAAAAGTTCAGCTAGCTATACGTGGGTGTCAAATGCTTAACACAGTGAAATACGTGGGCCTCATTGTCCTAACCCTGAAAATGCCTTTGAAGAACAGCACAGAGTAGGACGAGTACGGAGGGGCTGCTTAAATCTCAGTGTCATCTTAAGTTGCCAAATTTCGACGGATTAAGATGATACGGCATGGCTCATCACCTGCATCTGAGGCGTTCCTTGAGAATATGATGATGCATGCTAAGAAGGTTAGGTGTGACGCCATCAAACTGAACAAGACTGGAACACTCCATTCATCTCACGCCATCTATCACATGAAAAAACTCTTCCTCGAATCTTCTCAAAGACGGAAGGCGACGGTGTGGGCAACGACATTAGAAACACAAGTTTTTCCATGAACATTGACTCTCATGAACAAATAATGACCCAAATCACGGTTGAATACATGAGGAACAATATCGGTTTTGACAACCTTCGTTGCGCACTCCTTATTATCAAGTTGCTTAGATACATGGATACTTAGATGGCCCATCTTTATTGGTTGTGCGAGCACAGCATAATTTCCATTCTCCAGGGAGTTGCTAGTTTAGCGTTGTGGTTCGCTGGAATTCCGAGGACAGCCTGACCAAAGTCTGCCCCCGGTCGTCACCACCACCATAGGCAGTCGCCGCGCTTATAGATCGGTGGGAGATTTAGCACCATGAAACTAGTTTGATACCAAAAACGGTGGTGGATCCTCGTACTGGTTTACTCTTAGCTGCGCTTCCTGATGGAAACGCCGGACTCCTTCTCAGCTTGGGGGGACCCTGCTCGAGGGACGAATCCTCCCGCTGTACATCGCAGCTCGGCACCTAGGAACACCTCCCACCGACGATGAGGCAGTAAACCATTGAGAAGATTATCAAGCTACAGCAAAGACAAGTTAGAACTTCCCCACATTAATAGAAAAAACCATATTTTATAAGAGGCCTTCATTTATCAAATCAACACCATGACTGAAACCAAGAAATTTCTTGAAGAACTTCACACTGATGTCTACAAAATAGAATAAATAAGGTGAGGGGTTCTTTAAATTTAACATGACAACTGAGACTCCACTTGTAACAAAACTCCACACAGAATTGGACCATCGCTTAATTCGTGCAAAATTCTTTTTGAGAGATTAGAAGAAGCCGAAAAAATTTTGACATGAAGTGCAAGAAAACACAGCAAACTGTAATTTATTCGTTATCCCGCTTTTGGATCGATTCCGCCACCAGAAACAGTGATGAATATAACAGGTATATCTTTCACAATGTGCTTAAGAAAGGTACAAGGTTGAAATTCAATTAAATCTTTTTCTTCCAGAAATTTTCGAGCGGAAACACTCGACGATCAACGGTGCCAAAGGTGATGCAAATGACGTGAGTCATATTCCGCAAGTGTCTGTATTGAACCTTGATTTAATTTTAGCCTTCGTTTTAGGATAAGCTCTCAATCACATTCATGTCGAATACATTATTTTTCATAGGTTATTGTCATTTATCTCTCGTGAAAAATCAGACTCGACCTGTGTGCACTCCAATTCTGAGGTTGATTCTGTCATTTGGTAAATGTGGTATGCTGAAATTCACAAGACTGTTCATGAACTCAAGCGACATGCTGCAGATCTCCTTGATATGTTCGTGGCCATTTCTGTTAGGCAATCCGCTCACGCAAAGGTAACTATCGCCAATAGTCTCGACCTTTAGAAAAGCACAGAAAGAACAGTTATTTACTAAACAATAGAGAAAGTAGAAGACAGTAAAGCAAGACAAATACGCGCACTCACCTTGTATACATCATGACTATCGATTATGCTGTCGAAAATGGTGCACAGATCATTTAGCAAGTTAACAACCTTGGAGAACTAGTATTATACGAGGCAAAGAGCAATATGCCTTTTTTGCAATGCAAATATATCTTTAAAGATAGGCTAGCACAAGGCGGACGAACTAGTTCAAAATATAATACCATAATCGCAATTGTCGGAGGCGTCCCGCAACAACACGTGGAATCGATCCTCGCGCCCATAGTCCACCAAGCCCTCGATCCATCCGGGGTCAGCATATTGGTGCCAGACTTGTCTGGGACGACAGCAGCACTGGCTTGATACATCGGGATGCCACCGCGAGTCATTAGTAAATAAAGACCAGATATGCAACCAGTCACCGCCAAAAACGATGCTTAATGAAGTCGAATACATGGCGCTCCCCTCAAGGATTGATCAACGCCAAGAGCTTTATCCTTTTTTATCCTTTTTAACACCATAATCAAAACAATCGCCATGTGCTTCCTTCAGACTTAGGTGAATTAAAGTGGCTCTCTGTTTCTGCCACCCCGATTTAACACATAATTTCTGCGTTTACCTAATCACCTTGAGTGCGAAGTGTGTTTTCGTTAATGCAGACTGCACTCTAAAAGTCAGTTTGACCACATGCCTTTAACAAAGTGATTGAAAGGCATATGGGAAAAAAATTTGGAAGCCGCACCTAAAAAGTAGGCTTCATTGACATCCTTGAAAACACCTGTAAACTACCCGTGAGTATAGGAATAACGGCATATCAAGGTGAGAGGTGCGAGACCACCGACCGCCTAGTAAGGGTTCTTCACCGAGATCCTAGAAGAAAGATATGAAGGTGAGCGAATCTTCGGAACAAGCAGAACAAAAGCGACTGTGCTTCCAAATGCCGTAGACAGATGAAGTATTTAATGGAGCTCACTCGTTTCACCCGACAATCAATGGACCAAAGAGAGAACTTGTGATATGATGTGCAAATGACATGGTGCACGTTTGAAAAATCTTTAGCGCATGGACAGCTGCTGATTTTGGTCCGAAAACTCACCGCTTCCAGCTTTTTAGACTTTCATCATGAAAACAAAAACAAAGACGTGTTGTTCCACATTGAAAAAATATGTAAATTCTAGCGACTTTTATATGGTCTTTAAAGTTGAGTCTTAGATTAGTTGCAGCATTTTAAAAACCTCAAAAATTCGCCATATTTTTGCACCAACGAAATTTCATAAAATCATGAAAAATAAAAAACAAATCACACCCAATTTTTATGCATTGCAAATGCAGCACAACATTCCACAGTAGACTTTTCAGTACCGCTTAAAGTGGCAACAATTTAAAGAAGATAATTATAAAGGATAAAGCTCTCGGCGTTGATCAATCGCTGAGGGATGCGCCATGCATTCGACTTCACCAAGCATCGTTGGAGGTGACTGAATGCATATCTGACCTTTGCAGTTACTCGAGGTGGCTTACCAATGTATCGAACCAGTGCTGCTATCCTCCCAGACAAGTCTGGTACCGATTTTTCGACCCCGGAGGGATGGAAGGCTTGGTGGCAGATGGACACGGGGATCGATTCCCCGTGTGTGTTGCAAAGCGCCTCCGACCACAACAATTTGAGCTTGAAATATTGCAAGCGATCTATGATCATTCCAAAGACCGCAAACAAAAAAGGCAGTTACATCAAAGGTCTACAATCACAATCATAACTCCTTATTCCTTATATCTTAGTGAAGAGAATGGTGAAAACGGTGACATACCTGTAGAGGATTACATTTAGCGGCGATTTCCGTAAAAGACACGACGTCCGAAAAGAACACCGTGACACTGTCAAATATCTCTGGTTCGATAGACTGACCAAGTTTTAGTTTCTCCGCTACCTCTCTGCAAAAGATCCTTCCAGATTACGAGCAGAAGTACATCAAGAGCTGTACAAAACTGTGGAGTAGAATTAGAATCACTATCGCTAATAAGTGGAGGGGTGGATCAGCGCAGTGGGTAATGATGCAGCCCATTAGGAAGAAGGGTGATGGTTCGACTTCCTGCCCAACGTAATTCTTCCATTTCACGCAGAACGCCTTAGCTCGGGTACAAGCAAGATTGCAAGAAGACTAGACTCGTCCAGCATACTATGACGTTCATAAAGAAGACGAAATGGCAGCAGCCGAAACAAAACGCGCAATTTTCGAAGACCTTTGTGGACAATGAGCTCGAAGAAAACGAATCGAATGCAAGAAGTACTGGGATCCGCACAGTAGACATAATAAGGAGTCATGTAAAATAAACAGATAAATCATAAAGAAACACACTGTTTTGTTTGATCCCACCCTCTCACAAGCCAGAGAAAGGACTTCTCTAACTGAGCTCTCTAATCATTCGATGAGTGACCTGATTATGGATGACAAGTTAGTACGGATGACCACTAATAAGGGACGAATTTGTCTCCCCCAGCACTTTTCGAATGACGAAAATTTTTGTGCTGCGCTCTGTTTCTGCTTCGAATTAGTTCAAGAATAAACACTTAGTAAAGCTGAACTTTGAGTAAACGACAAAACCTTATAGTTCAATTGGCAATTTACTATTCAGTGGGAGATATATCTTCCTAGCATTCTTCACTCGGACTTGAAATCCGAATTATTTGCATCAATATAAAATGAAATAACATAACAGCTTTTCTGGAAAGTAGAATAACCCCAGTAAATCAAATAAAGCAGCACGATACATTTAGGCAAATTTAAAGTAGCTGTCCCACAACAAACTGAGAAAAATGATCAACTTATCATTTCAGATTCTATTGCCTACTTAGGTAGCATTCTGTAGAGTAGAACATCGCTCTTCTTCTTCTCTTGCATTAATTCTTTCATTCTGTCTGCAACCTCGTCCTCCAACGTCGAGGCATACCGCTCGAGCATATTGAAGACGTAGTCCATCAGATTGTTGCTTCTTAAGAAGATCACTCAATATGTGTGATATTGCTATTGACTTCAACAATTAACCTGTTAGAAATACTTCACTGGGTAGTTGCTCAGGTTCCAATTTTAACCAAGTATTTGCACGACAATTCTAATAAGTGATGATAGTTTCGAAGTCGTTCTTTCATGACTAGTACTTAAGACAGTCCCGCATGGGCTTCTATCGAGAGCTCACTACTTCCTACTTTTTAAAGTCCAACCGGTTAGTATGCGGTATTACCTGGTTCTGTTCATATCCTTCATATGCGATTTCACCGTACCAATCGTGGGCCTTTCAGAAGGGCGTTCAGCCCAACAGTCACGGATCAGATGAAGCTAGAAGAATCTTCATAAACGACTGCGAAGACGTCGTGTGAATGATGCGAGCGTTATTCGAGGCCTGTTCTTATTTGCCTTTGACACTCACAGGTGAGTGAGTAGGTATATTGAAGAGAATTCCCGTCTAACAGAAGGGATAAAGTACGTTTGATTTCCAGTCCATTTTGAAGAAGAGGTTCTTTTACTTTTATAACAATTAAGTGATTTAATGTCAAATATTAAAAAACAGTGACTACGATAATGACCACAGATCAGTTCAGTGATTAAAAGATGAAAGCTCCAACCACTAAGACGTGGAATGAAGCAAGATGAAACTTCTGCTTCATGTAAAATCATGTATAGATTAATTCGATGGTGGGGTTGCTGGGCAGTAGTAACAAAGAATTGGGAGTGGGAGTTAGCGACAGCGACAAAATTCGTTTTGTAAAAAAGGGAAATGGTGGTCACTTCCGATGCAGGCCAACCAATACTTTCCCCCAACACACCATTTCAAACGCGACTTCACCATTTAAAAAATTCGAAAGCATTTCCATGGATGAAAATTCCAAACTAAGATTTAATATAGAAAATCGGAATTTGGTGCGCTTTATACTTCTGTTTCTTTCTAACACTTCTGGTAGCAGTTCACTCTCATAGATCACCCTCATACTAATCAATGGATTCTCTAAGGTTTCATTTATCAGCGTTCCCATAAATCACTCGATTATATACGCCTCATTTTGAATTTCCCTAATCGAGCACGCTTTTTTCATGCAGTCGGTTTTCAAATGTGTACAAATGAAATGTTTGACAAAGTCATGGAGCGAGAGTTTGATAGTAGAACGCTGAATACCTGTGTAGACAAAATTCTCCACAAAACAACGAATGCTGTCTATCAATCCCGAATCAAATTCACATAAACTTTCTGTACAGTTCTCATCTTATGTGCTTGCTTGACAAAAAGGCTGGAAAGGGCTCTGTAACTTTTTTTGTAAAAATCTTTCGTGTTTGTATAACAGTCGGTGCATTGAATAGCGCCTGTTAGCTGCAAGTAATTGCCCGCAACTGCCGTGTCATGATCAAATTTGCTTTCTGTATAACTAAACATCTTTGTGTTCTCGCACATGCACACTGGAAAAAGCCAATGTGAGAAGCTGCGCAGTTCCTTTACATGTGAACACCTTCATTCGTACAATAGATAGTTAAAAAGTAGTCAGGCCACATAGTAATACCAATTGCCTCCAGAAATCGCTAGCATCCTTCTATTGCATCACTTTGTTCTCCGGCTCGCTCTCATCCGCTCACTTCTTTCTGCATTTTAGAGACTATAATAGTGTTAACTAAGCCCCACACTCTTTCATCACCGACATATTAAAGTTACTGTCGATTCTCATGCAACCACTATACGTTGTTAATGTAGCAACTATCTCAAATACTTGCGCCCCTCTCTATATGAGCATTACAAAGGTCACCGTTGTCACACCAATTCGTCTATTTATCATTCCGCTGCCCTGAATCCATCGATATCCGTTGATGTATTTGTGTGATGTTCCATTTATCATTCTTACTACTTTGTTACTCCGCAGACATGTTAGTAATTGCGCCGTTTACACGCACGCTAACCTTATCGCACTGTTGCTCTATATGTTACAGCTATTATGACCACACATGTACCTTCTACATCATTAAGATCTTTGCACCATTATTACCGTATTCTATGCGAGATCTACATCGTATTAGTTCACCAGCCTGCAGAAAAGCTGCTTTCTTGCCTCAAGCGTAACCTCTCACTCATCATTTTACCCTCGCTTATTCAACCCATTATCGACTCATGGTTGGCAGTGTTTTGGTACTATTATATAGTAGTCATTGTATTACCGTTGTGGTTTCATCATGGCACATTATATCATCATCATGGCATTGCTGTGGAGTTATCATTATTGTTGTTGTGAACGGTTTAATTATCCAAATTTGAAATTTGACCCGTAGCAACAACAAAAGGTCACTCGTGACAAGTTCGTACGAAGGCGAGCATGACTCGAACTACTGGATTACACGAAGCCAAAATCCTATTCTGTCATCGTGCTCCTACATTTTATTTCTGAGTACAAAACGTAAACAAACCAATGACGGGTTGACTTCTATTTCGGCATCCAGGAGCAGTGATGGACGACAGGGTGAGTTGCCTCCTCTCTTTACCATATACAGGATTTCTATAACGAGAACTATAAGGTTTTGAATTAAATGTTTGAAAAACAAAATAAAAAGTTGAAAATAACGAAATCATTGCTAGAAAAAAATGAAAATGAAAGTGAAATTTGAGGAAAAGAAAGTCGAGTTACTCGCCATCACGGCACATAAGTGGATTTTGCAGCAAACTTCCTACAAAAGCCGGAAGCGAGAAAATCTATAGAAAGTGTCTGGCTCATAAATTTCAAAGACTCTAACTCTTTCCAGATCGATATCTCAATATTAATAGGGTCCAAACTCATTCACTTCATAATTTATTGGATTTCACAGCAGAGCAAAGAGCGAGTTTTTCAAGTGTTAGGTCTTCCTTAAACCCCCGCTTTTTGATACCAGCAAATGAAATCCAGAACATAAGTACAAGAGAAAGCAATCAGATTTCTGATAGAGTTGGCAGTGAGATATTTTTTATTCCTTGGAATTCAAAGCAGAATGAAAAAAAACCGTAGCAAAAGTAGTCGTACCATCGGCATCTTCCTTTCGATTACTTAAATCCCACGGCGATGATTTTGTGAGCAGTTGAGCGCTTATGATGGCAAAACTGTAACACTCTTCTTCAGAGAAATTGATCAATGAAAAAAATTACCACTGCACCGTCGGGATGGTTTTCAGCATGTTCTTCTACTCAAATTACAAAAGTGGAACAAACATCTATGCGTCAAAGAACAATAACTAAATGCCTCCAAGAAACCACGACTTAGATGTGCGCTATCCGATTAGCCGCCAGTGCACGTTTACGAAAAGTATCCCACCTATAGATATCACCTTCTTGTGAGCCGTTCATGACATTCTGGCGTAGTATTTCCGGTGCTGTCCAAAGCAAATCTAAAAAATTACTAGTACCCAGGATCGACTTTCTATTAACCTCGGCATTGGATTATGAATTCGTCGTTTTCTCTCTCAGCAGTCACGAGGTTGTTAAACAGCATACGTTTACTTCCATACAATAACACACAAACAACACAATCGTAGTTGACGTTTCGGCAGAATCGCCTTCTTCAGAGTCTGGAAGGGTACACTAATACGCAACTTACTAGGTCAAACTCTTTAACAGCACAAACAGAAAGATGAAAACCTGCACGATAATTACAAGATCTACGGCTTCTCGAAAAAAACCCACCGTTTTTTTCACCAGTCTTCCACCGATGAAGAACAGCCGCTCAGAGTCGCATTTGGTTGAGGACTGCACTTCTCCACGTCAACGATCGATACGAAGGTAACGGGAGAGATCACGTGTGATCTAGGGGGTATTCCTCTCTGATATTCACTGTACGATTTTTTGGCATTTATCCAAAAAGCCTCGGGGAGTTTGCGCGTTGGTGTTTCAGGATCTTGTGCGAGGATAGCGACTTTGATATCAAAAACGTCTCCGCTATACTTTTGTATCCTATGCGCCACTAGTGGCGTGCCTTGCTTTGCTTTCTCTTTGCCATCTAGGTGCTCTTTTATACGGATTCTGCCGAAAAGTCAGCTACGATTGTGTTGTTTGTATGTTATTGTACGGAAGTAAACGTATGCTGTTTAACAACCTCGCGATTGCTGAGAGAGAAGACAACGAATTCATAAAAAATTAATACTGGGACAAATCTATATTATTCGTTAACATGTAGACGATTATATAGCTTGTCTTCACCAAACGGAGCCGTCACAATCTCCACTAAAGTTGCGCTTTTCTAGCTGAAGAAGTTTTTCCCCTTGTAAACCTGACTTTTTGCCCGCCACTTTCCCATTCGTTACCACAAGCACTGCATGCTTCGATTTTCGGATTATCAGGCGAGAATTACAAGGAAAACATGCAAGACAAACTCTTTGCCTGCAACGGCGAGTTTCCACTTAGTAAGAAATTATACGACACTTGCATTTTAGTTATGCTCGAAGGAGTTCTTTATATTTGCTTATAAAGGATTCAACAACTATCATATACAGGCAGAGCATAGTAGTTGTGAGGAACACAAACGTCATGAGTCCCTATATATTTAATGTTTAACTTTTATTTACTGCATCCTACTTTTTTCATGAAAGGGTATCCTGCATCACCTGTAATCCCGTTGATCGTCGAGTGACTCAAGCGGGCGCCAGTAAATCTTCCATTTTTTCCCCTGTCGCGTTCAAGAGCAACCCAGTGCGTTCTGCTCGCTCTAGGGGTCGTTGAGCATCATATCTTTCTTCTAGACTTTTCCTGAACAACTTTCACAATCGGGTCAGTGGTCTTCCTGCAGTGCGTTTGACATCCCAAGGAATCCAGTCACTAACGGCTTTTGCCCATCTGTTGTCGTTCATACGCACTACGTGTCTGGCCCACCTTATCTTCGACTGTTTGGCGTACAGAACGGCATCCATGATTTTTTGATCGTTGACGCAGGTCGGAGCTTCGGATCCCTTCCCTTACTTGTGTGCGAAGGGTGCTGCTGGCATCGTCCTTTCCACTGCGCGTTGGATAAATCTAAGTGATCTTTCATCCTGCTTACGGAGCGACCAGGTCTCTGACGCATAGGTTAAAGCAAGAGGTACCGCTGACTCGAAAATGTGGGCACGGAGTCGGGTGTTCTTTGTCCTTTTTCACTACATCCTCGATGCTCTTTGAAAGCTCCCCAAGCCGCTCGTTTACTTCTGCGCAACTCTGGAGCTAAGTCGTTCAACGTGTTGATTTCCCGACCTGGATAGATATAACTGTAGTATTCGGAGATATTGAGCGTGAGTGGGACATACGAAATCAATCCGTTCTTCAGGAACATCGTTTTTGAGAGATTTAGTCGAAGACCAATCTTTCCACAGGTTTTATCGAAGTCGGCAAGTATACGTTCTGCTTGGCTAATGTTTGGTGTTATAATGACGATGTCATCAGCAAAGCCAAAATGGTGTAACTGCCGACCATTGATTTATACTCCCATATTATCCCATTCCAATGTTCGCATGACGTTCTGGAGGGTGGTGGTAAATAATTTTGGCGAGATAGTATCGCCTGGCCTAACCTCTCTTTTGACGTCGATGTTAATATCGTTGTAGAAGGGTGATATGTTCATTGTGAAATTTTTTGGACAGCTCACGAAGAATCTTTATGTACTGAGTAAAGACTCCTTGACTGTCAAGGGTTTCCATGACTGCTTCTATCTCAGTTGAATCAAAGGCCTTCTGTAAATCGATGAAAGTGAGACAGAGCGGTCTTCTGTGCTCTCGCGATACCTCAATGAGTCTTGTTATCGTGTGGATGTGGTCCATCGTACTAAATCCCTTTCGAATCCCTGCTTGATCACATGGCTATCTTTCGTCCAGTGTTCTGTCAATCCTGTTTAGGATGAGTTGAGTGAAAAGTTTGTACACGACAAGCAGCAGGCAGATTGGGCGATAGTTGCCTATGTCGTGTAGGTCACCCTTCTTGAACAATAACACTGTCTTGCTAGTCTTCCACTGAGTAGGGACCTTGCATTCAGACAGGTAACGTGTGAACAGCTGAGCCAGTGTGTTTACGAGGAGTGGCGGAAGGTCCTTCAGGTGTTCTGGTCTTATCCTATCTGCACCTGGTGCTGTTCGACTTTTCACCGACGAAATAGTATTTAGAATATCGGAAAGGAGAACCGGTGGTAGAACATATCCATCCTCTTTTATTTCATATGAAGGGAGGTGGACGCGGCTATCGAAGAGATCTGAGCAGTATTCGCGAATGATTTTTCTCCATTGCCTTTCTGGACGTCGCAAATGTTCCGTCTGGGCGTCGGAGTGCAATCATCTTGGTCCTGTAATTGGCATTGCTTCGGTAGGCTTTGTGGATGCTTTTCCCAACCTCTGTAGCTTCGACCACTACTGTTGCTCATCTCTCTTTAAGATCTTCTTTTATCGCCTGTCTGCATCGTTTTGCAAGTTCGGACGTTAGTTAGCGGTTGCCTTCAGCTCATGCGGTTCCGCTCTGGCGTATCAGCTCGAGTGTTTCTGGAGACAGACGTCTCTTGGTGACTTTCGAACTCTCAGCTTTCATAGCGCTAACGTGAAGATGTTGAATGAGCCGATCGTATTCTTCGTCGATGTTATCGATAACGTCACCTTCCTAACAGCCGACTAATGAATTAATAAGTCTAAGTTTATGGTGGTTCTGGGACTTCTGTTTTTGAACTTAGCGGCTTTTTTCTCCTTTCAGCGAGAAACAGAATATTGCGCGAAGGAGACGATGGTCTGATCCCGTGTAGAATTTTGGGACAACAGCGACATCGGTTAGGCAAAACCTTCCATTTAGTACGATGTGGTGTATTTCGTTATGGTACCCTTCGTAAAAATGGCTACATTATGAAGTGGTACCGAAAGCCAAGTAATAAAAAACATCTTGGTTCATTACCTCTCCTCTCACCCCTCTCACACGAAAAGGGCGCTGGTAAGAAACATGTTTCGAACAGCAACCAACGTGTGCACGGGATGAGAGCAGAGAGAGGAATCCCGGAACTTGGCGCGGCAAATAGCCATTTCTAATGGCTACGAAACTGTAGCTCGGGACAGGTGTAGAGGAAATCCTAGGCCTCCAAACGACAATTCTAGCGATAAAATGGTCCCGTTTATCCTACCCTTCATCTCAAATGATGTAAGTGCAGCTATAAAACGCTGCTTAAGAAGGGCGGGTCTAGAGAATTCGGTAAACGTAGTTGAAATGCCACCGAGTAATCTTAGGCGCAGGCTAGTTCGTAACCGCCTATATGACCGGCTATGTGCAACGCAAAATTGCATAGTTTGCCCTAATGGTAGAGACGGTGATTGTATGAGCTCGGGTATAGTTTATCTGATCTCCTGTAAGGTGTGGGGGAGACAAATACATTGACGAAACTGGTGGACCACTCTGTGTCCGCATAAAAGAACACCTTGTGGGTAAACGTAAACCAAATACCCCACTTGGCAAACATAGGACCCAGAGACATAACGCGGAGGACTTTGAAGTACAGGTCACGATCCTCGCACGGGAATCGCGAACACAAGCGAGCAAAACTCTCGAGGCGTTCTGGATCAATTACAGAAATCCGAAAATGAACCGCAGGGAAGAATGCCTCATTATCACGCGTTACATTGGGCAATATATAAGCCTATTATTCTTACTATGTGATGAGAGGATCACATTACGCATCCATGTGAATCCTGTGCGGTTGGTCTCCACGCGACGCACTCAGTGGAAGATTCATAGAAAGCGGTGAGTGTGCAAAGAAGCTATTTTGTGTTCAGTGTGATTGAAATCTTGGTTCAGCGTTTTCTCTGTTTGGTTATGGAGGTGTTTGGCCGAATAGATTGCTGTCAACATGACCTTTCCAGGCTCTGAGGAAGGCGAAATCCGCCGAAACCTCAGCTTGTTCGTGAATGAAGAATAAAAAAGAACACCTCGTGTTTGTTCAACAAGAATACGAAGAATTGGCCTGAGTGCTTATCTAACCTTCTTATGCCTATTTTTAGGAAAAAATTGAAATATTGGCCTGAGTGCTTATCTAACCTTCTTTTTCATCAAAAACATTCACACAGCAAGATATCAGAAATCATAAAGAATCTACCGATCTTTAGAAAAATACAAAGGAATATATTCCTTTAACTTTTTTTTCTTTTTTTTTCTTTAGCGGATTCCTAGCAATAATGTAGCAAAGCATGGATTTCTCTCATAAAGGGATCTCATGCCGGTTGGTAGGGAGGTAACGTGGCGCGTTCTCAGATGGCTTATAGGGGGTTAATCGAGGACCCAAAACGACATTTACTTCCCTGATACGCAGATAGATCCAGAGGATGGACTCCGTGTTTCCAGTGCAGCCGATTTGGGGCATACTTTCTGTGTTTACAACGACATATTCATTCATACGTGAGAGGTTGTGTTCTCGCTTATGCGGATTGTATTCTACAAGTCAATTCGGAAAAAAAACCTGCAATCAAGTGAAAAAGAGAGCTAAATGGGAGACGATTAGGAGTCGCCTCCAACAAATAAGCTCCTCGTCTACTATGGAAAAGACTAGGCCCTCGACACGGCAGCGTTTTCTAAGACGACTACGGAGAAGCTGCCGGACTTTCAAAGCCATTCTAGGATGCCTAATTCTCGAAAGATTAAGGTGTTGATTTTTAATTACTACGCACGCTCACTCACACCGGAGTCCTCTTCCAAGGACTAATCAGCCTTCCAACGTCGTCGGTGACACCGGAGAATCGTCGGTGACACCGGAGAAGAGCTCTTCCTTGGAACACTCAACAATAGAGTTGGTGGCATCTGTGTTCTCATCAACACGTGTTTGACCACGAACATCGATTTATTTAAACGACTAGCAACCTGAGTCGAACATTTACGAATGAATAAAGTGGACCAGTGGCGGCTTTTACAGTCTTTGTAGTGTACGCACCGCCAATAAGCTGTGACGAAGAAGAAGTCGAACCCTTCTTATGAACTTGGAGAACTTTGACGGAAAAGACCACGCATTTTTAATGTCATCACTGAAGATATCAAAGCTGAGACTGAAACCATGTTAACGTCTGAAGAAAGAACGTCACATTGGGAACCACGAATCAGAATGGAACGAGAAGGGTGAGTGGCTGCCTGTGACGACCAAGAGCATTCATGGCAACTCGCAGTTCCAGAAGCCCCACTCTCAACATTGCGCGCGGGGGGTTTCCAGAGTACCATAATGAAACACGTCTTAGTAAATCCAAGGTTTTGCTTATCCGATGTCGCTGCTCTCCCAAAATTCTACACGGAATCAGGCCATCACCTTCTTCGTACAAGATTTCTCGTGGAAAGGATAGAAAGCCGTTAAGTTCAAGAAACATAGTCTTAAAACCACCACAAACTAGGACTTATTCAGTTCATTAATTGGCTGTTGGGAAGATGACGTTCTTGATAACATCGACGAGTAATACGATCGGCTCATTCAACATTTTCACGCTAGCGCAATAAGAGCTGAGAGTTCGAAACCCACGAAGAGACATCTGTTTCCAAAAACTCTCGAGCTGACACGTCAGCGTAGAATAGCACAAGCTACAGTCGACTGCCAACTTACGTCCGAACTTGAAAAACAATGCAAACAGGCTATAAAGGAAGATCCTAAGGAGGGAAGAGCAGCAGCTATGGTCGAAGCTGCAGAGGCTGGGAAAAGCATTAGCAGTGCTCTGCTCACCAAAACTTCTTCAATTACAAAACCAAGATGGTTGTAGTTCGACGCCCAAAAGTCCGAGGATCAGTTGCAGCTTTCAGAAAAAGAAATGGAGATAATCGTTCACGATTACTACTCCGATATCTTCAATAGCCACGTCCTCCTGCCTTTCCGTGGAATTAAGGACGGATATATCGTCCCGTCGGTTCTCCCTTCCAAAATACGGCATGCTATTTCGCCGATGAAGAATCGAACAATGTTATGACCGGACAGGATAACACGCATACCTGACGAACCTTCCGCCAGTCCTCAGAAGCACACTGGCTCGCCCTATCACACGTTACCTGTCATTTTCCAAGATTTCTAACCGGTAGAAGACCAGCAAGACTTTCCTATTTTTTAGGAAGGGTAACATCCACTATATCGGCAACTATCGCCCAATCTGCTCGTTGTCTGTCGTCTACAAACTCTTCCTAGAATCATCCTATACAGGATTGACAGAACACTGGACGATGGACGGCCACATGAGTAATCAGGTTTCGGAAAATTCGGTACGATTGTCAACATCCACGTCGTAACAAGACTCACTGAAGTATCGCGAATGCAAAGAGACCGCATTGACTCTCTTTCATTGGTTTGAAGAATTCTTTTGACTCAGTTGAGATAGAAGCTGTAATTAAAGTCTTAAACAGCGAGGTACTCTCAATTCAGTATACAAAAGATTCTTAGTGAGCTATATAGAAATATCACAACCAAAACATCATGCTCAAAAAATTCAAAATTCGAAGTAAAAAGTAAACATTGTGATTTCAACTGCAGCTCAGCTTAACTGGGTTCAGTGTCGATTTGGGCTCTCCAGATCAATATCTCTGACATGTGATTGCTGATGGCACTGATCGATAGGACTAGCTGAGAGACAGGCGAAACAAAGGACCCGCATGGCGTGGTGGTGAACGCGTTAGCCACCGGAAAGGGTAATAGCGCATTCGATCCCTATCGCAGACACCTGCGGTCCCGAGTTTTGCAAATATTTCAGCATCATTGTAGTTGTATGTCATGGGATAGTTGAGTACCAGACTTTGATAACGCCTGCGGGATTTCTCTTGGACTAAATCTCACAAAAAAACGATATACAATAAGAATGGTTTGGTTTGGTATGCCTCATTCACGCTTTAACGAAATATCTCCGAATGCTCTAGCTATGTTTTCCTAGGTCAGGAAATGAAATTGATGAACGACTCAGCTCCACAGCTTAGCAGGAGAAAGCGAGCGGCTTTGGGGGGCCTTCGAGGGCATTCAGGGTGGAGTAAGTAACACTTTTCTCCGCTTCCACGTTTTCGACTCCACGATTTTTTCTCATTTGACATATGCGATAGAAACCTGGTCGCTGCGTAGGCAGGATGAAAGTCACTTAGCGGTATTGAACGCGCCGTCAAATGAACGATGCTAGGAGTATCTCGTATCATCCAAGTGAGGGAAGGGACCGGAAGCTCCAACCTGCGTCAACGATCAAAAAATCAAAGATGACGTTCTATACGCCGAACCGTCGAAGATACGATGGACCAGATAGGTAGTGTCCATGCGACAACCAATGTAGAAAAACCATTAGTGACTGGATTTCTCGGGACGTCAAAAACGCAAAGTGAAAACTACGGACCCAATGATCAGAGTTCGTCACAAAAAGCCTAGAAGAAAGATGTGCGATGCTCAACTAGTCCCTAGTGCGAGCGGAACTCACTGGGCTACTCTCGCACAAGAGAGAACGAAATAATAGGTTTACTGACGCTCACTCGCTTCATTCGACGATTAAGAGACAGTAGCTGATATAGGTGATACTGTGGCGATTTCACCATCAGAACCTGAGTGATAATGGAGGTGAATCACTCGTATCACCTAAATGGCCAGTGTTATTTCTATTCCCGTTGATCGTCGGATGTAATCAAGCTACAAACTTACAAGTGGTGTAGATTTCCCAAACTAGTAGTGATAAACGTGCTCTTTTATCTTTTTTTCTCCCATTCAAATACTGTTCATATTGCTTATTTTAAGCAAAATAAAGGGGTAAAACTTCCCTTTTGGTGAGAGTTTGTCGAATTTACGAACTTCCTGTAGACCATAATTGGATATCTTCACTTGCCAGTGGTCATCGATCAGGCAGCATTTGGAAGTTAAGAAACCGTGGTACTGCAGAAACGACTGGTGAATAAAGTGAAGGCCCTCAAAGAAACCAATTCAACAATGTGTTTCAAGGATACGTCAGCAAAATGTTGTTTCAGCGCTCGAAATTTGGGTCGTAGCTTAGTACGTCTGTGATAAACATGTCGTCCGAGGACATATTTTTGAATGCACCACAAATATGGAACATATTTATAGCGATGACGGATCCGTTATCTATTTACGATTGAATATATGTTGTGGACATATGTGGGAGTTTTCAAAAAGTCTCATGTTCCGTTTAAAAATTTTTAATAGAAAAACAAGGATAGCTCCATGTTTTCACGATTTACAAAAAAAAGACCGAACCTTAGTTAAATGGTCTTTTTTTCTTACCATTGTAACCGCACGACATTACACCAGTAATATTCCAAATCTATCTCATTCGTACAACACTTACATGTACGATGTCTCGTAATAGGGCGTAGACAAAGAAGCCGTCCATCGTCGTCGACCCCTTCACGATAGCGTCATGGAGACTTCCTCTTGCCCAGTACTTCCATAGCGACATCACCTGTGGTCCGTCTAGACAAAATCCAATGAAGCGATTCAGATTGTCGTTTGTAAGCTCTCGCATCTGAGAAAAATTCGATGCTGCACAAATTCCACTACTGAATCTGGCAAATTATTTCACAATTCATCACAACTTTTCGATAACTTGAATACTCTCTTGATTTCAGTGTGCAATCAAATAAAGGATGTGACTTTGTCAGTAATTGTGATGTTTCAGATGGCAATTTTCACGTACATTCACCTCATATTTGGATGGATGCAGAAATACCGTAAGGCGCTCTTCGTTATGAGTCTTTTTCTAGACTTCTGTTGCGCAGTTAAGACTAGTGATTATTGGGCCGTATGGTGATGTATCGTGAAAATGATGTCTACAATACATCTGAAGATGCTCATCATTGAGTTTGGAGTGGAGCCAACACTAAACATTTTCAAAAACAGAATTCTCAGTTTTGATGACTTCCTGGTGGCCTTCCTAAGGAACCATCTACTACATCTTTTTAAATTCTTGCGTGACCGTGAAATCAGATAAGTATTACCAGGAACTCAAGAGACGCAGCAAATTCTGAAACACTGCGATCAGCATGTGGAGACGATATCTATTGCACGAGGATTTCCAGATAAACGTCACAAAATTAGCGGGTTAGGAAATGAACGAATTGGGCTACGAAGATCCAGCATACTATCAAACCCGCTAGCGAACGGGTTTTTCGAAGAATTTCTATGAGTTGAGAAAATCTTTAACTGCCAAAGTGCCTCAAAAATATAGTCACAATATTGCTAAGATATTTGAAAAACTTAGACCACAAAATAAATTCGAACCCGCGATTAACCTTTCTGGCGGTTCATGTGTTACACCATTGAGTTTTTTTTCGCAACTAGTCTCTGGTCCAAGTTCTACAAATGTCTAAGCATCATTGTGGTTGTATTTCACATCATATCCTGCCGTTAAAAAAAATAATAGGCAGTAAATAAAAAGTTAAACGCCGCTTCAAAAATACTTTTCCTCCGAACGCAAAGCGCTAGCCAAAAAAACATTGTTGGCAACCAGGTGTTAGCTTAATAATACAAAGAGGTATTAATCATTGATGCAGAGGCTAAATGACGATTCGTTTGAGAAAAAAAATTGATTTGTTATTCACTTTGTGCTAGCTAACACAATACCCACTGCTGTAGGACGGATTGGTCGTTGAAAAAACAAACGATTACCAACTGAAGGATTGTCTAAACTACGTTTATATTTTAGGAGTAAGAAATCTAGTAGTATCACTACACAAAATGCGATATTGGGGAAGCACGAAACGTTCGGCGTGCTATGCAATAGACACATGGCTGTTGCTGAAACCTCGTCATGGGACATTCAGCGCATCTCCCCGGTCACATAAAAGGGTTCAGAAAATTTTTACCAGGCTTCCTATCCCTCATGGTCCAATGGGCGGCAACAGCATGTGATGAAGATTCGTTACCGCTTCAGCGGAATTATCCAAGGATTTCAGTAAGAATAACGCACAACGAATGTCATACATGTTACGCAGAAATTATTCCCAACACCATGAAGAGTTATTTGCAAAACTCTGGACCATAGGTGCCTATGGTGGGGGAACGAACGCGTTATTGTCCTTTCCGGGGAGTAACGCGTTCACCACCACACCATGCAGGTCCTTCGTTTCGCCTGCCTCTCAGCTAGTTCTATCGATCTTTTGCCATCAGCAATCACCCGTCAACGGGATTGATCTGGGGAGCCCAAATCGGCATTGAACCCAGTTAAGCTGAGGCTATAGTTATAATAACAATTTTAACCTTTTTACTTACTGCCTACTCTTTTTGATGGCAGGGTACATTGCAAAATATAACTCCAACGAAGCTGAGATTTTTGCAAAACTCTAGACCGCAGGTGCCTATGGTGGGGAACGAACGCGTTCACCACCACACCATGCAGGGTCCTTCGTTTCGCCTGTCTCTCAGCTAGCTCTATCGATCTTTTGCCATCAGCAATCACCCGTCAACTTGATTAACTGGGTTCAATGCCGATTTGGGCTCCCCAGATCAATCCCGTTGACGGGTGATTGCTGATGGCAAAAGATCGATAGAACTAGCTGAGAGACAGGCGAAACGAAGGATCCTCATGGTGTGGTGGTGAACGCGCGTTACTCCCTGGAAAGGACAATAGCGCGTTCGTTCCCCAGCATAGGCACCTGCGTTCCAGAGTTTCGCAAATATCTCAGCTTCGTTGGAGTTATATTTCGCAATATACCCTGCCATCAAAAAGAGTAGGTGGTAAGTAAAAAGGTTAAGATAATGAAGAGTATTCTGTATGCTTTAATGCTATCGTATGTTTCTTATGCCATATGTATATTGTTCGTTTTATGCTATTTTTAATTAACATGCTGCAAAGTTGTACCAATAGAAATATGAATTAACATTAATGTAGTTTTGTAAATCTGCTTTCATTTAATCTCGGTATGAATGGTCAATATATCTTCTTTCACGGATAAGCTAACACGAGGTATTGTCCGCTGAAAAAGAGTTATTATCAACGGGCAATCATAATGAACAACTACCGCCCTTTACAAAAGAGCGCTGCTAGGCGAGGTTGCTTCATTCGAGAGGTGCTCCGCTCATGAGGATTCGAAACGATACAACGATGACACCACATCGAGAAGACAAAAGATTGTGGACCATCAACTCGGCTCATCTGCTCTGATGAAAACGAAATTGTCGAGACTGTAGACGAATAAATGCCTGGCAACAAACTCGTGCTGGCTCACCAATAAAAGAAGACACGTTAACATTTATGTGTCCAGTTGTGTCTGCTAGGTAATGAAAGTGGTTGACCCAGTTGATTCCATGTCAGTTTGACTCTTCGAGGCTCTGAAGGAACGCCAACTATTGTGAATGAATAAATTCTCTAATAACGAACTCTTAGCTCATCAAGAAAGCGCTAATTGTTGATCAATGTCGACATTAAAAGAATGGCGGTCCTGGAATTTGCTTCATGAAACCGTATCACTTTCCACTGTCACCATAAGTTCACTTCGATCGCTCATATGTCGATTTCACAGCATCTTTGCTGCTTTCCATCCTTTGCTCCACGTATATCATGTGAACTCATAAACAGAGGATGGTTCCTTTTTTGTAGCACCATCCCGTCATCATTCTCTGCTGGATCTGATCATCGTCTGCTCTGTGCAAAGATTCGATGCACTCATAAGCTGCAAGTGGGTGTCAAAGGTCGAAGGTTAAAGGACAAAAAGTCAAGGGTAATAGGTCAAGGGTCAGATATGAATGGTTAAAGGAGATAGATCATACATCAAAAGTCAGAGGCGGAAGGCTAGAGGCCAGAGATGATGGGTTAAAGGCCAGAATTCAGAGATGCTAGGTCAAGACTGAAAGGCTAGACCTCAGAGTGGACGGCCAAGCTGATTAGTTAAAGGTCATAGATGAAAGTTCGGAAGTGATAGGTCGAAGGTGAAAGGTAAAAGCTTGGAGGTCAAAGGTGAAAAGGTAGAGGTTTATGAGGTACTTTGCTATCACCATAGCCTCTTATCCTACATCATTGCACTTTATATGCACTTTGTGAGCTTCGTAGACATATTGCGTCGAAAACACCAGAAGGCTCTCCCATTTGCACACCAGTTATAATGTTTGCCATTGATTTGCCGACCGTTTCGGTTTCCCACCAAGCTCTAATTTGCGTACAGGCCGATCGATTGAAAACGTTGTGTCACACAATCAACGTATCTTTTCCCTCCCTATGTTGACTTCACGCAATAATCTCACTATTGCTACTGAATATTACACTAACCTCGTTACATACCATGGTTTATTTACCTAAGTTTTAGATGCGAACTACATCAAACAAAACTTCCATGTGGCAGGCAGCAAAAAGAATAGCATCTGCTATACGATCCCACTCAAAATATGTTAGTAAGGAGAGAGAGCATAACAGAGCCCGCCAATCCTAGCAGTAGTATTCAGCGGATGCATAAAAAAGACAAATTATTTGAGGGATGAAGTCAAGGCAATAGGTGGGAATAGATTATCTATAAAAACGATTCTAAGCACTAAACCTGTCTTATTTCCTGAAAACGTCTTTCGTTTAAGCTATGCTTCGCCTCGTGTTTCAGAGCGGCCACAAGCTCATTCTGAAAATAGATTAAATCGATTGTAATTTCAGCACACATCAACCGCAAGGGAACTACGTAACGCAGTAGTTAGATACCCTGCAATGGACACATGGTCTTTCATTCGACACCGCCATCTGGGTAAACCAAGGCATCCATCTGTTCGAGGTCGACAAATTGATGCTAGATGTGTCTCTTAGGCGTTGACTTGATTCATTCGGCAGGTCATGGCGAGAGCTACCATGCTTAGTGAAGTCAACTGCTCGACCTGTTTCCTGTTCTCTCAGGGATTGGTCAACACCGAGCGATTAATCCCTCAAACAGCCGATATTCATTAAGAGCCGTGCGAAAATAGCAGCCGCTAACAGGCCCAAACCAATATATCTCTGCTCGTCTTGAGTTCCACTAGCACATATCGCCCCGTGCTCCTTTTTCTAACCCTGCTGTGTGGGAATACGCTCTATTTCATATCCATTGCGGATTTGGATATCTCGTATGCCACTCGGGCATATCACCTAACAAAACACTCTGATCTCCTCAGCAGTCGCAACCTTTATTCTTATGAAATTAAGGAAGACATATATCAACCTCGCGATTTTCCATCTCGAAACAAAACTCGTTATCTCTTTGAAAGTACAACATCTGGTCGAGATGGGGTTAGATACGAATAGCTAATGAACCAACCGCCAACTCTCACTAAAACACTGGCTCCACTCTTTACACGTTATCTATCAGAATGCCAGGTCCATAATCAGTGTACGAGCAACAATTCCGTGTTATTGCACAAGAACGGAAGAAATGAAATCGACAAATGTTGCCCTATCTGGCTGTAGTCTGCGATCACAAATTAATCACTCGAGGAGTCGGCTAACGAAACACTGAACGAAGGATAGCAGTGTAAGCTGACATTTTCGAGAAATTCTTTGGAGTATCACGAGCATGACAGACCGCTTGGACCCACTTTATTCTCCTTCAAAAAGGCTTTGACTCAACGGCGGAACTTTTTTTACTAGTCAGAAATACTTTGCTGGTACATCAGGTAACGGTTTCTAAGAAATTAGGCTTTATATTCACCTCGATATTGTTTCATAAGTCACTTTTTTGAGGATACACGAGGCTGTTAATAACAAGGTTTATTCAGTGCAGAACCGGCTAACGTTTCGGCGGATTTCGCCTTCTTCAGATCATGGAAAGGTCAAAGTATTTGCCACCTGTTCAGATAAATACTCTATAACCTCGACACCACAAAACCTAAAATTCAATACCATTAGAATCTAAGCAGCTTCTTCACACACTCTCCGTTTTCTAGGGGCTACTAAGGCACACTGCCTTATTAAACAATGCAGAGATTAGTAAAAAAGTCGGCCCTGGAAAGTCCCATGTAATGTAAAAAATGCCTTATTAAACAATGCATAGATTAGTAGAAAGTCGGTTTTGGGAGATGCCACTAATGTATTCCGACCAGCGTTGATGCAGAAGGCATCATGGAAGCGCTGGGCTGTCCCTAGTAAGTATAAAAAAAACATAGTATGTAACAAATGGTATGACACTGCGACAACATCTAATAATAATTCCTTAAAGCAACTCTCGAGAACGTCATGCGAAATTTGGAGTTGTGCAAGCAAGGAGAAGCCAGCTGATTGTCAAGCTTTCAAGAGTATTGAGAACATAGAGTAGAAGACTAGGAATGGTGGACTCCATGCCCACCTTTTGGAGAGCAATGAGTGGACATCAATATAAAACAACAACATCAAACGCAAGGGAGAAGGAGCATTGACCTGATGCTCAGAGCTCTTCACAAAAACCCTACGAGAAAGACGTGTTCAGAGAGTCTTTGAAGTTAATAGAACCCACTGGCAAATCACACGGAAGGGAGAAATGGATTCATTACTTGCTATTCGTGCTCGTGAGTGTAGGTGGATGGTTCACAGGAGAACAGGTGAGACAGGTGACACGTAATACCATGGTCCACCATTCCATTCCACTGCTGTCAATAATTTCAACTGTTCTGCAACTTATGCTGGAAGTATTCTAGCTATCTGTCCCATATATACGATATAACTATGAATTCATATAAACATGGGAAATAAAAAGCAGTAAATTAGTTGTCAAAAATAGTGGACCTTATTTGCTTGATATAATAGACGGTACTCGTTTCTGATAACTAGGGGAACTTGTGGCAGGAAGGAGTGGGAGAGAGCGAGTTGAAAACTTAACAGACGCATGGAAGACACCTGTCGCTTTAAGGATGTACACATTTGCTATTCACCATGTGTAACAATCCAAAAGTAATCGCTTTGTGTTAACATTATTGGTCATGAATAGAACCTATAGTCGTGAAATGTGTCAGTTGATAAAAATTAAACAGCGATCTACTCCTCATCGAAATTAGTAGTGAAGAAGCTGGAGATGTCGAATAAGGTAGGAACCCTTTGCGCTTGTCATAGAAGAGTTTGAAAGAAATCGAATGGAAGACGATTATAGTGACGTTATTCTGAAGTCACCGGTGAGTGGTCTAAAGCATGACTTCACGATCAGTTGACAGTTTTCGCCCCAGTGGACAGAAGCAGGCCATCTCTATGAGTTATCTATGGCATACATTTAGAAAATAATTGTGGCCCACACCAATAGATAAACGGTATAGAAAGATATCTCATGAGAAACACTGAGGAGAAGGAAAAAAAATAAATTATCGGTCATTCCCACAAGATGACGTCTGCTAAACTGCCACTGTTAAAAGATTACTGGAGTTCTAGTGGTACTCTTGCACGACACATTTTGCCGACAACAAAAGAGATGGTCGCCAAGACAGCACATGCAAGATTAAGCCATCAGTCAAGTGTTTCTATATGAACTGCAGCAAAACGTGAAACGTGATTTAACTACCCAAGTTTTCGACGACCGGCATCGTCTGATGTGCGCTGATACTAAACTGTCGTTCTTAGAACTGCCACTGACAGCGTCGTCATAATATTACAGTTCTAGTTCTGTTGTCGTTCACCTATCTATTAACTCAAGCTTTACTTTTAAACCTGCAAATTCTCCTTAACCAAAAAACGGATCTATCGACTTCATTCTCCCATGTGAGAAAGAAAAGAAACGGGCGTCATTCCCCAGACCCCGAAAAAGCCCCCGAATTGGCAGCGGTGGGTTACCCGACTCAGACTTTTACCATTAAAGAGATCTGGATCCATGCCGGCTCTGACAATCTTCGTCGTTTACGCGCCCACATAAAACTATGACGAAGAAGAAGTCGAGGCATTCTATACGCATGTGAAGAAATTCTACAGAGAAGACCATACATTCTTCAAGGTCAGAATTGGAGATTTTAATGCAAAGATTGGACGAAGAAAAACATCTGAAAAACGTAACATTGGGGCCCACGGATTAAAATCGAACGAGCAGGGTCAGTGGCTGTCTGAGTTTATCATGACGACCCAGACCACCCATTTTGACTTGCAATTCTAAAAAGCACCACCGTCAACGTTGCACATAGGAGTCTCCCCAGTGGAGAGTACCATAACGAAACAAACCAAATAGTGAATAGGTTTTGCCTTACCGATGCCTCTGTTGTCCCAAACTTCTGAGAGATATCAGACCACCGTCTCCTTCGTGCGAGGTTCCGTATCTCGAAGAAAGGAGAAAAAAGCCGCTAGATTCAAAAAAACGAAGTCTCAAAACCACCGCATGCTGAGACTTATTCAATTCACTAGTTGTATGTTAGGAAGACGCCTTTGCCGGTAGAATAGATGAAGAATACGATAGCATCATTCAACATCTTCAAGTTAGCGCTATGAAAGCTGAGAGTTCTAAAGTCACCAAGAGATGTCTGTCTCCAGAAACACTCGAGCTGATACACCAGCGTGGAATCGCACGAGCTGCAGGCAACCGCGAGCTAACGTTCGAACTTGCAAAAACAATGCAGAGAGGCGATAAAAGAAGATCTTATAGAGAGAAGAGCACCAATTATGGTCGAAGCTTCAGAGGCTGGAAAAAAGCATTAGCAAAGCCCGACGAAGCTTCGCCACTTACAGGACCAAGATGATTGCACTCCGATGCCCAGACGGAGCAGTTACAGCGTCCAGAAAGGCGATGGAGAAAACCATTCACGAATACTACTCAGCTCTCTTCGGTAGCCATGTCCTTGCTTCATATTAAATAAAGGACGATGGATAGGTCGTATCACCGGTTCTCCCCTTCGAAGTCCGAGATGTGACTTCGACTCTGAAAAATCGAACAACAACAAAAAGGCCTGTACACGATAGAATCCGAACACCTGAAGAACCTTCCGCCAGTCATCGTTAACATACTGGCTCGGCTGATCACACGTTACCGGTTTGAATACAAGGTCCCTACTCAGTGGAAGAAAAGGAGGAACGCGCTAATGTTCAAGAATAATGATCTCAACGATATCGGCAACAATCGCCCAATCTGCCTGCTGCTTGTCGTCTACAAACTTTTCACTCAAGTCATCCTAAACAGGATTGAGAGAACACAGGACGAAGGACAGCCATGTGAGAGAGCAGGGGTTTCGAAAAGCACTTAGTACGATGGACCACATCCACACGGTAACATGGCTCGTTGAAGTATCGCGAGAGGAAGACCGCTCTGTCTCACCTTCATCGATTTACAAAAGGCCTTTGATTCAGTCGAGACAGAAGCAGTCTTGGAAGGCCTGGATAGCAAAGGAGTCCCTACTCAGTACATAAAAAATCTTCGTGAGCTGTACAAAAATTTCACAACCAAGATATCACCATTCTACAACGATATTAGTATTGGTGCCAAAAAGAGTAGTTAGACAAGGCGATACCATCTCGCCAAAATTATTTACCGGCACTCTCCAGAACGTCATGCAAACATTGGAATGGGATAATATGGGGGTGAAGATCGATGGTCGGCAGTTACACCATCTTCGTTTTGCTGATGACATCGTCCTTATAACACCAAACATTAGCCAAGCGGAACGTATGCTTACCGACTTTGATAAAGCCTGTGGAAAGATTGGTCTTCAGCTAAATCTCACAAAAACGATGTTCATGAAGAACGGATTGGCTCCATATGCCCTATTCACGCTCAACAGAACGAATATCTCCGAATGCTCCAGTTATATCTATCTAGGTCGGGAAATCAATATGATGAACGACCTAGCTCCAGAGCTAAGCAGAAGGAAACGAGCGGCTTGGGGTGCTTTCAAGAGCATCGAGGATGTGGTGAAGAGAACAAGGAACACCCATGTCCGTGCCCACCTTTTCAACTCAACGGTACTTCCTGCCCTGACGTACGCGTCAGAAACCTGGTCGCTGCGTAAGTAGGATGAAAGGTCACTTAGCGTTATCGAACGCGCAGTCGAAAGAGCGATACTAGGAGTATCCCATTCCACGCAACTAAGGGAAGGGATCCCAAGCTGCGACCTGCGTCAACGATCAAAAATCAAAAGTGCCGTTCTGTACGCCAAATAGTCGAAGATAAGGGGGGACCGGACACGTAATGCGTATGAATGACAACCGATGGACAAGAGCTGTTAGTGAATGGATTCCCCGGGATGTCAAACGTACTGCAGGAAGACCACCGACCTGATGGTCAGAGTTCCTCACGAAGAGCCTTGAAGAAAGATATGATGCTCGACGAGTCCCTAGAGCGAGCAGAACCCATTGGGCTACTCTTGCACGCGACAGGAAAAATTGCAAGACTTACTGGCTCCCGCTCGAGTCACTCACGATCAATGGGACTACAGGTGATACAGGTGATGACTGCTTCTGTTTCCACAGAGTCAAAAACCTTCTACAAGTCGATGAAAGTGAGGCAAGGTGGCCTGTTTTGCCCTTGCGATAATAGTGAGGCTTGTTATCCTCTGGGTATGATCTATTGCACTAAATCTTTCGAAACTGGGCTTGATCACATGATTGTCCTCGGTCTGATGTTTCTGTTAATTATGTTGACGATGTTGAAGATGAGATAAACGGTTTATCAACGAAGGACAGCAGATATACTGGGTTATTGTTGCAGATGTGGTCGAGGTATTCCTTTTTGTACAAGGAAGCAGAGTGACGGGTCTTCCACTGAATAGGAACCCTGGCTTTGTAAGGACACCGTATGAAAAGCACCATCAGTGTATTAATATAGGTTTGTGGAAAGTTCACCAAATGTTCGGGTTTTAATCTGTTTGGACAAGGTATTGTTTGATTCCTCATCAACGAAATGGCACGTCGGATTTTGGAAGGAAGAACTGATGAAACGGCAAATCCCTCCTACCTACATTCATATGATAGAAGGAGAACGGTATTACTAAAGAGTTACCGTCTCTACACCTGTAGCCGTTTGATTGGAGGCATTAGTTTTCGGAAGGAATAGATATTCGTGAGCAAACTCGTGTTGAAGAAGGCCGCCAACTCAAGCGACTCTCCATTACCGCATTTTCCAAGAAGCAGCCCCTCAGTGAGGGAAAATCTGTGGGTCCCGCCAGTATAATCCACGTGAAAAGTTCCACAGAGCTCAAGGTTGCTAAAGAGGGAACCATGCTTTTCAGAAAGAAAGACTAGGAACAGTGCAAAAGAAGTATCAATCTTATTGGCATATGAATGAAGAAGGGGAAAGAGCTGCCTAAATAGGTGATCCAGATGAAGTTGAACAAATGCAATGGATAGCACGATAGCAGCAACGGGATAATGGGTTTGAGGTGCTAAAATAAGAGGGACATAATTATAATGTTCTCAATTCGCGATGGCCAACCATTCCGCTCAACCGACCGCTTAATCAAAATCGCGGCTTCTAAAAACTACAACCAGAGATTGCTTTTTCTTTTTTTCGAATACGAACAACCAGACAGTGGTTTTACAAAGGGATATTCTTTTATTTCCTCAGTCAAACGTGTTTGGTGATCTGTAGCAATCTCGTCGATAAATCATTGCTGAATGAATTTAAGGACGCCAACTGGGCCTATGTTGGAAACGAGAATGCTCTCACGCTGCTGGTTTCTCATTTTCTTGAAGAAAGCAATGTCGTCTGGCCCAGAATATCGGAGCGATGTTAAAGAGGACGTTAGAATCCGAAATCAAGGTATCACGAGTACAAATGTGCCGCAAAATATGCTAGACGTCTTGGCAATAAACTATATATTATAAAGTGTTCTTAACAACAACGTCTGAAAAACATCTCTAAACAGACACCGTAGCAAGATTTAATAACTGCTTCTAATGATAAACTGCGTGGAGGCATACTGATTAAGGAGTACTTTATGGGCAGTACTTTTCTCGATTATTATGCTAATACAATAAAAAAGATTTAATCGGCTAACGCTTGGGCATCTTCGTCTTTCTCAGACATGGAGCAATCCAAGCCGATGGTCCAAAGTGGTTGCCCTGGAGGACGGAGCTCAATAATCGAAGAAATCATTTTTGCCAAGTTTTAATGAAAGCCGGCTTTAAGATACACTATGTGAGCACCGAGCCACTTTCAAGGTGTCTCCACAGTGATTTATCATCTTATCATGGCGAAAAAGTAGTTTTCAAGTATTGCATTTCAATATTAAACAAAGGCGTTTCTGCACACTTCCTCAGCCTCTGTAGTGCTTACCCTGTCCAGTAACAATAGTGGTAGGTCTCCCTATCATAAAATGAACTCGTCCGAAGAGATTTTCTGCACTTTATTAACTGTGGAGAACCACTTACATAGGAAACCCTTAACATCTGCGTTGGACAAGATGTTGACTGAATATAAAAAATGTTGGAGAAAAGCTCTGGGTAACAAAATAAAGCCAAATGCATTGAAGCAATGCGCTTCACCATTGCACCACCCGATAAATGCATTGCACCCAGAGAAGTTCGATCGTCATATAGTAGTTCAAATAAAACCAATAAAGCCTACAAATCTTGATTACAAGATACACCCTCTCTTATCCTACGGGCGTTACCACGTGGATTGGAGGGAAAGAGATGACCGTCTAGGATCAATTTCCCGACTCCGAATGGACGGAAGGATGCGTGCGCGACGCGGAGTCGAACCAGCACCATGATCGTGATGAACGGTATCATTACCACTGCGATACTTCTGTATAAAAACTGTATATTTTCCAAAGGCTAAGCAGCATACTGTCCTCTACGGAGCTGCGAAGTTTTCATCTCTTCAAGCACTCTAATGGTCGAGAAATTACCCTAGTTGCCATAAGACAGGATTTTTAGGTTTAGTGTTAAATTACTTTTTGATAAATCTCCGTCAGTTACTTCAAACCTGATAGTGGTAAAAGTTGAAGCTCCTCGTTTCGTTTTGAATTTCGACGCTCGCTTTAACCAGTGAAGAACTCCTGCCACTTCGCAAAGAACGATGGCTAACTTCGCTCTTTTTGAGCCATTGCTATTGTTCTGTGCTTAATGGTAAAAAGAAAAGTGTTTAAAGAATTTTTACAGATTATTTATTTGACTACTAACCTCTTGGACATTTACGTCTTCCAGAGTAAAGAAAGATATCTGCCAGCAGCCTATTTGAACGCTCGACCTCCTTCCTTCTCAAGCTGAAATTCGTTAAGGGGTTTTCGGAAGATTAAACCTGTATTTTACTCGGTGTAAAAATGCCGAACAGGAAAAGAAAGTTAACCACACACTAAAAAACACAAAATAAGACGAGAATTATTATACCAGGAAAACATAACCAAAACACCACTTAACATTCGAGAACATAGTTCGTTTATTGAACAGCATCGCTGTAGTTCAAACTCGTAAGGAAACATTCGTTTGTATCTTAATGTGATTTCAGGCGTATACAGTACATAAAATCTTTATTGTTATTTAAACTTAAGATTTCAACTTGTACTTTTAAGTGGCATATCTAATCTAAGAATAAACTGTGCTATTTGAAATGGAAAATACTGGAATCTATAGATTTTTTTGTCCAAAAGGAACTTACACACGCACCGATTGTTTCAATCCAGGTCCTCTGAAGGCGGTATAGTTTTTGAAGGCATCTTCGAACTCAATTTTTTCTAAAGCATTTCTCATGCAAAATTGTCGAGATGTTTGAAAGAGAGGTACTAAGTAGACGAAAGGTCTGGTGAGTATGGTGGATGAAACAGAGTTTCGTCACACAGCTCGTTCAGCTTCTGCAGCGTCGATTGTACGAAGTGTAATCGGTAGTTGTAGAAGGGAAGAATTGGCCCCTTTCTACTGACCATTATAACAGTTGAAACTTTTGCTACATCCCATCGATCTGGACGAACTGGACGTTAATTACCGTGGCAATAGTTTTCGTCGGATTAAAGGAAGTGTAATGAATCAGACAAGCTGCAGACCACCAAGCGGTCACACTGCCAATTCGCGCATTTGTGGGTTTGCGGTTTGAGAAGTGTTATAGAGCTTTATCCCCGTCCAACCACTAAGCCGATTGAGGCCGGCTCGTCGTACAGGTATCCTTTCTCGTATCGCTTAACAATACGATCTAGAAATCTACCGTCTGGTTGCGCAGACGAAGCGCCAACGATGCTTCAGAACGGCGATAACTTTGGTTGTCATTCATTTCGTACAAAAATCTGCATTTTCCTCGACAACTTCCTGTGAGATAAATGCTTCAGAGGCCAATAAAGGCCAACACCCTCTTCAATAACTTTTTTTCCCCTCAGAATTCCCCATTTTTTTGAAAGCCGGTAAAATAAACTTTTCTCTGTGGCAAAAATCTGTGAGTTCTAATTGTTTTCAATTAAATTTTCACAGTTCATTCTGATCTCAGGTCCTTCCACCTTAAAAGCATACGGGTTGAAACCCTGCCCTAATTTTTTCGAGCAACCTAACAGTAGTAGTAAATTTCAAGCATATACGTTGTTTTTGTTGAGGTTTTAATTTAATCCCGCGTGAGTGCTTACTAGAACACATAGCATATGGAGAGGGCGGCTGCAAAAATGACGAGCGCGAGCACGACAGCAATCACCACCACTGCAGCTACATTCTCCTTGAAGAGATCCGTTGGACACTAGAAATCGATAATTTCCATTTACTATGCACTATCATAAACATGAACATATAGGTTGTGTGAATCTTAAATACTGCTTGGATACTTGGATGACCCGTCTTCACTAGTAGTGCGGCGGGCCACAATACATTTTCCGTCATTTTTTTTTGCAATCGTTGTTCGTGGCATTGAATGCTGTGCGTATGCTCCGAACTAGGTGAAACCCGCAAGGCACACTCTATAATCCTAAAATCGCTTCCATCTGCGAATACGAATAAAAATTGTTCACGCTAGCCCCGAATACGTATGATTATCATCAGAGTGGTGGTCCCAAAGAGCGCTCTCGTCTTCTGGACTCCATTTCACAGCTTGTTCGTCTATCCGTAACCTGTTCTTTTCGTTATACAATCGGCCTATCTTTGTTTCGCTATCGGTATGTATAACAGTTAAGAGTCAGTGGAGAAGCTGCTTTTTGGTGTTGGAGTTACGATAGCAGTCAACTTAAGGTCTTATAGAGGACAAATCCATTCCCTAGTCGACTAGTGCTGATAGAATTTCATTTGATTATAACGTTGTACAAAGCTTTTTCATAGTCGAAAAAAAGTCAGAACAAGGTGAAGGCGACATTTTTCGACAAAGCTTTATGACGCTGGATACGGTTCTGATGTGGTCATACAGCATGATCCCTGTCGCGATTCTGCTGACTCAACTGGTTGCAATTGATTCGAAATCCTTGACACGCGGATAATCTTGTACACTCAACAAGCATATCGAGCGATGATTTCAAAGATATTTTCAGCCACCCGTCCTCAGCAGGATGACCGTGCGCCACGTCGTCCACTGGTCTCGGAGCTTCTCTTCTCGAAGGTAAGATGTCCTATGGACTACGAGAATCCCTCTGTAATCAATGATTCCCAGTTTGAAGAAAATTAGCTGTTTTATTATCTATTCTTAGAGCTTTGAATCTCATTATGTTTGTTATGACAACTCTAAGTTCACAGGACAGACTCCCACGCTGTCTATCACTAGCGGGGGGTTCCGGGGTCTGAGACGGGTATTGAGGTACGGAAAAACGTGCTGTAGAATGTTTCCGGTATCAATTCTATGTTATGACGAAATTTCCCAAAATCATCATGGCTGGTAGTGGAAGGCTATAGCGGCATAGGTCCCGAAAGCACTTTTACAGACTAGTTCGTTTTGAGCTACTTCCGATAACTTTCTTGTTTGTGTTGATGTAGACACTAGCAAAGGTCTTCTACAGCAAGCATTCATTACCAGCCATGTAAGCATGTAAGACTTGTTGCAGTAAGATGTCCGAACCTTTCGTTTGACGAATTGAGGAAATAACGAATCAATAATTTTGTGTGGCTACGTGCTAGTTAATATAATATCAACTGCTATGGGATGCACTACCGGGGCGAAGTAGATCACACTGGATGGCGGCAATCGATCTATACTCGTCCTGTGTAAAAGGGCAAGGTTGAGTGAAGTTGACCACTCTAGCAGTACTCTCTTCACTGGATTGGACTCGATGCGACAACGAACAACTATATCGCGTGGACGAATAACTGTGAACCTTGGACTAAGGTCAATACGGCTCTGAAGAAGACGAATATGTTGACAGGTTAGCCGAATAAACCTTTTTACCAACCTCGTATCAGCTTAATAATGCAAGAAGGAACTGATGTAAGTTCGGTACACTTTTTAAATCCTTCAGCAAGCAGCTTGCAATTCCTTTCGGTAGTCGTTTTTTGTCAGTTATATGAGAAGAGGGTTTTATTGATGATGCCCTCGTCATATACTACTTCTCTTCCTTTTCGTGGAAGATGAGAAGAGTTTTTTCCAGCTAGTGGCTAAGCTGAATCTTCATACGGATAAAGCAGAGGCCAAATCCACTACAAAATGATGGCATTACGGAGATGTCACAAAGAAATCATCATATATACATCCTCCACATAAGTCGTTGCGTTAGGAGACTTCCATTTTCCCATTTTCTCGAAGGTTGCACCGCAAGAGATAAGGCGAGCAGGAGTCCTGCGAGAAGGTTCTTACTTCTGCTTCGATTTCCCAATCCAGATTTTTTTCTTTTGGTATTCATTTTTTACTCGTCGTTCTTTATCATTGGACTCTCCAACAAAATATTTAAAGGACTTTCCTGGTGGATTACTTCTTCTAAATGGCTGTAGAACGTGTCCAGTTAGCCCTCATCAACTGTACATGTTGGTGAGTAGCAGTTGATGATATTGAATTTTTTTGTCGTATAGATTGCAGACGAAGAACGGCCAGGCGAAGCAATAGGATTACCTATAAGGTGACATGGTGGGAAACAAACTGCTATAGGACAAAAGCAAGGCTACCGATGTTTCCGTAGCGGAATTTCTTCTTTACGAATGACAAGTATCGCGTCATAATATGCTGTATCCGTCTTCCTACTTTTCGTTCCCCCTGTAGAACGATCGCAGAATTCACTGTGACCAGGGCTCTCATGAAGAGCGCAAGGATCGGGATTCGATGGAGCGTTTCTGGGTTGCAAATTCAGAACAGAAAGCAGGGAACACTTAATAGCAATACAAAGCACTGTCGGAATAGAGACACAGACGTTGTCAATTAGCGATCTAGAAAACATGCTGGTAAACTATGAGAGAAGAAATTATATCACGGAATTCTCGCTGTACATCCAAAGCGTACGTTGTAACATGGTAAAAGGTCTTGGAAAATTAATTTTCGCTTCTTAGATCTAATGGGTATCTTATCAACTAAAAAGGACAACAGTGACAAGGAACAAAAGACATCTAAGAGATATTATTGCGGAGATTGTTTTCGATAAAGTAGATAAACTACTACACCTTATCTCCTGTGAATCCACATAACGGCTCGTCGAGTGGTTTAACGCCACCTCGCGCCCACCAAATTTCTGTGTCGCTCACGTACAACGGCTCATAGAACTAAACTCAACCTAGGTGCAAAAAACAACATCTTTGAGCAAATAATAACGACAGAACTAGTTGTCATAAGAAGAGAGCTAGCGATCCTAAAAGAAGCAATCAAAACTCGACATAACTGGGGACGTGGGAAGAGCTCAAATATTGAAAGAAAACCTGACTAACTGCCACTCGTTAATATTCTAATGCTCTTTAAATACATTGCGTTGGAATGTTATTGCTAAATTAAAAAACAGTTTAAAAGTTTACTCCTTGATTGCCTTTAACAGAAACCGTGCCAAGCAAAATTTGCTTCCCGTTTCTATCCAGACCGTCGAAGTAGAAAATCGGCAATCGTAGTCCGTTCTTGTTCATTTCGACAGCGCCAGACATACCTGCCAAAATTCTTGTCGTAGTACGTAGTAAATAGGCGCAATTTCATAGACTAAATTAGCTTCCATATAACTGGTTACACCAAGAGCTTATGTGAGAAATCTAAAGTGAACGATGATACAAAATGCCAAAGCGAAAAATAAATGCGCCAAAAAATGCCTTCTATCTTGTAAAGGCGAAAACAGTTGCGCAGTAAAAAAACACTAGAATGGTCATTTCTCAGCGAAGTTTATCGGCATGTTTCGCATATTAAGCTGAACATGCTCTGGTGAGTCATGAATATGCGAATGGAAGGACCTGTTACTCTAGAGCAAGAGGAAGGTACACCAACTTCGTACTATAGCCAGTCACACTTTACTTGCAACGCACAACTTTTCGAAACACATTTGAATGGAACATGGGTGTCAGCGAGCCCAGTAAAGTGCGAGCACCTACAAAATCAGATGGTTTTGCTGCCTAGGCTTTTCTCATGCAAGCAATCTTTATTGGAAGGTAGATACAGTGGCTTGATGTCGAGAGACTTTCAAACAGTCATGTTGCGCTGGTCGCTGTTGTCTTGCATTCATGCCGTACAGCAAACAGCAAGCCACAAGAGTGAGCACGAAGAGCTGTGTCCACTATTCTTTTTTACGGACTTTTACTATAAATTCTAAAGACTACAGAGTCTTTACTATGATTTCGTCAAGTTCAAGTCGTTTTCTTTGTTTAGGATCCTCTATGACGATGTAAAGCCCGAAAGCATGGTTTCATCCACCAAGTTAGCAATGATGCACCATAAGCTGTACTTCGTTGCAGTTTATTTTGTATCACTTCCTTTAGATCTTCTAAACGGACACTCTAATCCATAAGCAATTTTTGAAAATATGACGTGCTGCTTATAGCGAAGCTCACAAAAAATGGTAACAAGGCCGCTGAAGTAAGAATGCTTCACCCAACTGCAGAAAAAAAGTAAACAAAATGATATAGAAAGCGCGGATTCGTTTTATTATATTTAAATTCGCTGTTCCGATAAAGTCCTACCTTCGAATGTCATTTCGACATTTTCGATTATTGTAGACCCATTACGAAGAGCGGTGGCGTTTTGTTCAAGTGTTGAATTCAGCGCACGTGCGTAGACATAAAGACTGTCGTAAAGTTGACCAGCATATGCAGATGCCTGGTGATGAAATTTTTGAGAGTTGAAAATTTCGCAACCACTACGAAAAATACGAATAAGAACACAAGCCAGACTATATTCGCGACTAATCCGCTATCCCTTACCGATGGAATACCAGGCTACCATTATGTGTATCATGTGAATCATTGATTGTCGAGTAACTCTAGCGGGTGTCAGTAAATCTTCCATGTCACCTGCAGCGTGCAAGAGTAGCCCAGTGGGCTCTGCTCGGTTTAGGCACTTTTTAAGTGTCATGTCATCCTTCCGAAGATTTCGTGAAAAACTCTGAACATTGGATCGCTGGTCTTCCTACAGTACGTTTGACATACCGAGGAGCTCAGTCACTAACGGTTCTTGTCCATCGCTTTTCGTTAATACGAATTACATGTCCAGCATACCTTTTTTTTCAACAATTTGCTGTACGGAACATCGTGCTGTAATTTTTGACCGTCGACGCAGTCAGAGTTTTAGGTCTACTCTCTCACTTGCGTAATACGGCATACTCCTGGCATCATCCTCTCGGCTCCACGTTGGATGACGCTGAGTGATACTTCATCATTTTCTTGCGTAGAAACTGGGTTTCGACACTCACTTTAGAGCAGAAAGACTCGCAAAGCGTGAAAGCTGTCCATGTCACGCACTTCCTCCTGCTCAAATCTGAAGCTAATTCGTTCATCATGTTCACTTTCCAGCCCAGAAAAAACTAAATCGAGAAATTCCCACGACAGACTTTCAATTAACCTAGGCATTGATCAAATAGTTCTCGGCATTCTTGTTGAGCAAATACGAGGTGTTCCTTTATTCTTTATTCCGTTAGAACTGACCCTGCTACGAGGGCAAATTATGCAATTACGACGGTGATTGCATGAGTTCAGGCATGATATACTTGATCACTTGTAATACTTGCAAAGATGAGTGTATTGGCGAAATGGGCAGACCGTTATGTATTCGTATAAATGAACATCTAGATGGTAAACGAAAAAGAAGGCAAAGTACCCCACTAAAGACGCACAGGATACAAGAGAACAGCGGAGGCTATTTTGTTATAAAAGTCGCTATCCTTGCGCAGGGATGATTACTAAGAACTCTAGAATGAAAAGCAAGGAGGAATGTCCAGAGATCACACGTGATACCTTCGCATCGATCTTTGTTGTGGGGTGGTGCATTCATTGACCATATGCGACTCTAATCGGATGTTTTTCCTCAGCAGGTGCATGTAAAAAATGGTGGGTTTTCCGAGAAGCTATTCGTCATGTGATCGCCATTTAGATTTTCATTTTTCTGTTTGTCTTATTGAAGGGTTTGGCGTAGTAAATTGCATATGATTACACCATTCCAAGCTCTAAAAAAGGCGATACCGTTGAAACCTCAGCTTTAACGGAGTAAAGAATAAAGTAACACTTGGTGGTTGCCCAACAAGAATATCAAAACTACTAGATGGAGAGTTCGAAAAAGACTTATTCTAGCAAGCTCGTGCCAGGTGGCGATATAGTATCGCCTTCCTGAATCCTTGTCTTCACGTTACTGTTAGTACTACTGTAAAAAAGAGACATCTTGCTTAAGCTTTCAGTCACTGACAATTATTTTTCACGGTAGGATGTTTCATAGATCACAATGATGCGGAGATATTTAATATTTACAATACCTGGGTCCTAAGCAAAATGGAACTCGCAATTACCATTTCGGGGAGCTCACGTGTCATCCAGTGCACCACTGATGTCCTTGCTTTGCCTTTCTCTCCCCTAGTTTTTCTATCTAACGATGCCATCGGCAATGGTCCGCCAACGGGAATGATCTGGGTAGCACAAATCGACTTTGAACTCAGTTAGTAGTGAATAATACGTTAGCCACCGGAGAGATAAATCGCGAATTTGACTCCGGTTCAGGGTCCAAGTATTGCAAATATTTCAGCATCATTGTGGAGATATTTTGGTTGTGAAACTTTTACATAGCGGAGAAGTGGGCCCTGACTGTTTCCGAGTTTCCACTATTGACTCAAGCTCGACTGAGTCAAAAGCTTTCTTTAACTCGATTGAAGTGGGACGCAATCACCCGCAATTTGTTTCCTAATGGAATCAAGAGACTCCGGAGTAGCTATGTATAGTAAGCATGTTTTAATAACATCCTTTTTTACACATTTGCGTTGATTTCGCTTTGTCGTCATATTTTTTATAAATATTGTACAACGAGGGTTTAAGCTCCCAAGTTTGAGGACGTGCGTTGGAGTGTACAAATTGTACGCCTGTAGCATTGATCATAGGTGCACAACAACACACACATGGTCTTTTGTTTGATCATGCCTTCGGCTCACTAAGTGTTCCATGCTTTTGGGGTAGAAAAAATTGGTACCAGACTTGTCTGGAAGGGTGGCAGCACTACCTTGACACAATGGTTGGCCACTTCTAGTCATTGTACGGGCCAGTTACAGATCATTTCATCATTACCGATGCTTAATAAACTCAAATGCGTGCCGCATCCTTCAAGGATTCATCAAAGCATAAGGTTTTATCGTTTTTTATATGCATATATATATATATATATATTATATTGTTTTTACATTGCTATGAATTATTTTATTTTATATTGTATTCATATTATTTAATATTAATTAATATTTATTGTTATATTATTTATATTATTGCGTGTATTTATTTTTTATTATATTTTATTTTACATTGCATATTATATATAAAACTAAAAAAAAAGCTTATATATAATATGTATACACACTATAAATAAAGCTAAAATTTTATACTACGTACTATATATTTTTATATACGCAAAAATATGTATACATATATAATGTTCCGTATACATTCTATCTTTTTTCTATATATACATATATATACGCATATCTCTTCTTTATTTTATTTCATACGGCCTGTCATTATGTTTACTGTGCGGATCCCAGCATTTCTCATATTCGATTTGTTTCCTCGCATCCATCAACCACGAAGGTCTTCAAACTTTTACACGTGGCTTTGGCATGCTGCTTGATGGTTTTTATTTCATGTTGAATGTCGTTGAATGGTGGTCGTGTCGATTCATCTTGGAGTCCTGAGATAGCCAGGCTAGAGCGTTCCCACTTGAATGGCAGGGGGAGTTTTTATCAGACAAGTCCGGTACTAATTGCGCGAGCCCAGAGGGATGAGAGGACTGGTGACCCTGGAGCGAGGTCGAGCCATCACTGTGATCGTGATGGTGGGCATCAATAACACTCCTGGAAGTTCAAGAAAATTTTTTTACCCACTACCGGAACAGAATGAAAGAAATAGGGAGCATCATGATTTAACTAGTAATGGTGATGGTTAGAGAACTCTGTTTCGTATAAATGATAGAAAGTACACTTTAACAATATTAAAGCTGCTTACATAGGAATATTCGGTTTTCTTACAATCATCTACGCAGTTGAACGGCGGATCTTTCATTCGTGAAATTACAGCCTTGCTGAACGCTGCGTAATCTTCAACCGTTGCCCCACCTCCCATGTGCTGAAAATGAAGTTACTCACTAGAAGTTGATGTTAAAAGACATTCGTAGTAAACAGGAAGTTTTCTTTAGCATTACAAACATATTTTTCAGGTTTTAAAGGTACGGTCTGACTTTGCCCAAAGATTTCCCACACAGGTTTCATTCCAAATTGCAGAATTTCTTTTTGTTTCACACACATCCGATATAACGAGTGTCTGCCCGAAAGCCGTCATCGCTTCTGCATCTCTGCCATCTGTTGGAGCTTTCATATCACTCCATGTGAACCTTTCCTTGCCACCCAGCAAAGGTACATCTGAAATTATTATTTATGACTTTTATTTTATTACTACCTGTCAACTACTGTTGTCCTTACGTGAGATTTCTGAGATTTTCCTTACAGTTTTGGCTCCGCTTCCTCTCACATATGGAAAAGTGAAATAGTCACTGTCTCACAGCAGTGTTAATAAAGAGGTGTATCAGTGATTTCTTACGAAATCCTTTTGCTTTTGTGTCAGCGAAGATATAAACGTATTCGCCATTCAAAAATCCAGCATCCTTAGCCGTCAAGATGAACGTCCTCTTGTAGTCGTAGCCTTCAGGTAAGCAAACCACAACAACTGGAAACAAGCACTGATTTTTCCACCATAGAACTGTAATCGTATGATATTCGGTAACAAATATTATATTGTCGAATACTCTTTAACATTTAGGCGACGACGCATAATTTTTCCAGACGACATTTGCCGTAGTTTCTATAGAAGTCATATCGGCCACAGTGTAAACAACCCCATCCACTTCATTGTTATTTTTTGCCCCATAACTTGACATTTTTTATGTTTTGAAAACAATGTCCACGTTTTTCATGTCGTTCGCACTGTCTATGTTCACCAGTACACTTTTCCACGTTTTTTTTGGAGTATATCCAACTTCCATGTGTAATGAAAAAGAAGTCGTCTACCACCCAATCATACTACTAGTAGGCTTAACGAAGATGTGGCGCAAAGGTGATGTTTACGTTTTGGTTTTTATATCTTTCCAATCCACACAATAACCATGATTCAGCGTAGCGATTAAAAATCAGATAACCACTAGTTGCCTGTCAAAAAATCATGCTTCACACAAAATGCGATGTCTATTCTGGAAAAGTCCCATTAATTTTCGCAATCATAGTCGAACGCCAGAACCAGTACAAGTGAGATTATTGTTGGACACAAGCGATCATATGCGTCCCTACACTTATAAGCAATGAAGCCAGCGAACTGGTAGATCAGCTACATACATTACTTGTACATATATTTTGTGTATTTGTATATATACTTATATTTACGTCAACATGATTTACGCATTGTTTTACAAGCAAGTCGAAGTTAAAGAAACTCCAATGGATCCACAATTTGGACCTCAAGCAAAGGATGTCAGAAACCAGAATTCCTGGGAATAATGTGCTGAAGAGCAGGTAGCGCAGTGGTTAGAGGTGCTGTCCAACACACATAAGTTCGATCCTGCGTCCTGGGCTCAACAAGCCTTCCATCCCCTTGGCGTCGGCTAATTGGTACCAGACTTGTCTGGGAGGATAACACGATACATCGGTAGGATACCACGAGTCATAGTATAAACCAGAAATGCATTCATTCACTTCCTACGATGCTTAATGGAGTTGAGTACATGGCGCATTCCTCAGGGAGTTGATGAACTCCGGCAGCTTTATCCTTTAATTCTTTATAGTATGCTCAAAAGCGATGCCTTTATTTACTTTACTACAGAAAGTATTTGCACTTTTAAGAGCAATGTTTTAGGCAAGTTAACAGGGTTTTGTGTGCGTGCATACACAAGTATATACTGATAACATGGATAATGAATGATCTGTGAGAAGAAGCTCAACCTATGTTGTTGAAAAAAGTCTTGAAAGCTGCCCTAACTATCAAGATCATATTCCTTACGGTGGTTTATTTTTGCTCAAAGAACTTCTTGCAGCCAGTGAATCATTTGTCCAATGCAGATGTTGTAGTAGTCGTCGACCATGGAGAGTTGTTCTTTACACCTAATAACCGTGAAAAAAAAATCTGTTTTTGCAGAAGTTCATTTCGTGAGGGAGAGACTATTGTTAATGAAGACAGCGGCCACTAGAGAGACTATCACCTTTCAGTAGAGAACAGAGACGTATCTACAGTATTTAAACGCTACTCATTCGAAGCTTAGGGGCAGTTTTTTTGCTGTGATATTAGAGTGGCTCGTTTTTTTACAGAGTATGTGCTTTCCATGTTTTCAACACACTATGCCTTTCGAAGCAGTTATGATTAAGCATTCTTACCTTACCACAATTGATGTGCAGAATAATGTTTTCAAGAATTATGTCTAGTCCAGAGTTCAGAGTACATATATATATATATATATATATATATATATATATATATATATATATATATATATATATATATATATATATATATATATATATATACAACTTATGTCTTACATACGATTGACAGTCTTCACCTACAAGTTACAGTAGTTACTTACTGCAAAATTTTTGAGATGAGGCTTTCAGTTCTAGCCTACAATCAACAGTTGTAAGGAAAACTGTGATATAGTTACAGTCCTGACCTCACCAAAGTTGTCTATAAACGACCTGGGCGTTCATTAATGTGTTTCCAGAAAGTATGCTTTATTTTCAACGCTTATTCTCATAACCTTCCAACAGTTTACCGCCTCATCGTAGTTGGAAGGTGTTACTGGGTGTCGATGTACAGCGGAGGGATTCATCAGCCTGGCAGGGTCTCCGAAGCCGAGAAGGAGTCCAGTGTTTCAATCAGGCAGCCAAGTTAACTATGTATGTAAGTAGAATAACGGATAATTGCAAATATCCAAACATTGTAAATGATATCTAAAATGTGTTAACTGTTCAGATGTTTAGGCTCCAAGGGTAGTAAATTGTGCGTCAAAACGTGTTGATTGTAAATATTACTAATTACAACAAATGTAAATTATATATGAAAAATGATAACCATAAAAGTTTAGCATCGTACGTTTTTAAAAAGCATGGATGCCGCTATAAAGAAAATTATGGAACAAATCTTTTAAAGTGCAATGTTTATGTGGTAAACGCAGAAGTTCAGTATGATATGTTTTTAAGAGGCATGGATGTCGTTGTAAAAAATTGTTGCGAACAAATATTTTCAAGTGTATCTTCAGTGGAATGTTATAAGAATACTTATTTGGATATTTGGATGGTCCGTCTTCAGTGTGCGCAGAATATAACATGAGTTCCATTTTCTCGGAGCTTTGCTGGCTCAGCCATTGTGTTTCTCTCGGAGTCTCGAGCTCAACCAAGGCAAAGTCTACCCCCAGGTCGTACCTCAAGAAGTTGTCGTCCCTCTTGTGGATCAGAGGGGGGTTTGTCGCCATTCTACTTGTCTGATACCAAGGCGATAGTAAATCCTGGTATTGCTTTATTCTTTCCTGGGCTTCCTAATAGAAACGCAGGACTCTTTCTCAACTTGGGAGGCCCTGCACGGGAGATGAATCCCCCCGCTGTGCATCGCAACCCGATATCCAGGAACACCTCCCAGTAACGATGAGGCGGTAAACCGTTGGAAGGTTATGAGAATACACGTTGAAAATAAAGCATACTTTCTGGAAACACATTAGTGAACGCCTAGCCCGTTTGTAGAAAGCTTTGGTGAGGTCAGGACTATAACTATATCACAGTTTTCCTTAAAACTGTTGATTGTAGGAAAGAATAATAGCCGCATCTAAAAATTTTGCGGCAAGTAACTACTAGAACTTGTAGGTGAATGCTCTCAATTCTATGTAAGACATAAATTGTATATATGTATATATCTGGACTCTGGACTAAACATAATTCTTAAAAACAATATTCTGCACATCAATTATGGTAGTGATAAGAATACTTAATCATGACTGCTTTAAAAGACATAGTGTGTTGAAAAACATGTAAAGCACATACTCTGTGAAAAACGAGCCACTCTAACATCACAGCAAAAAAACTGGTCCTAAACTTCGAATGATTAGCGTTTAAGTACTGTAGATACGTCTCTGTTCTCTACTGAAAGGCGACAGTCTCTCTAGTGGGTGCCGTTTCCATTAACAATTGTCTCTCCCTCACAAAATGAACTTATGCAAAAGTAGTTTTTTTTCTAAATCATTAGTTGTAGAGAACAGTCCTCCATGGTCGATGACTACTGCAACATCTGCATTGACCAAACCATCCACTGGCTACGAGAAGTTCTTTGCGCCGAAATAAATCACCGCACGGAACATGACCTTGATAGAGGTGATGGCAGTCAGTGTCCCTTGCATGTGGATCCTATAGAGATCAAGCTATTGCGTAACTGTTGAAGGGAAAAAGCAGATATCCATCAACTAACCATCTTCTTCTTGCCGCTAACATTGATTCCAGCACTAGTATTTTTCACCACACCCGGTCGTAATACGGCAAGGAACTATTTTGTTTCCTTATAAAACCACCCACTCGCGTTAAAAACAAATGTCATCCTACAATTTCACAAAATTTCGCGGCAAATTTCTCACTTCGTGCTCGCAAGCTGACTTCTCCCAGCGCCCGAGTAATTTCCTCGAAAGTGATTTCTTCTATCTCTTCAATCAACTTGATGATAACGTCATTGGTCTCCGAGAATGCATCCTAAAGAATTCTCCCTAACTTCGTAGTGGCTGGAATGATGATTCGTTAAAAAAGACAGAGAAGGCTTCATTACGTTTAGAAATTCTTGCACTCTAACTATTCGAAAACTTACATCTCTACTAATACTTCTGGATTTCTAATACATTGTATGTTAAGCAACTTCAATATTTTGAGCGAATTTTGGAAATAGTTTGAGTCTAATAAACATATCGGATGCAAAGGCAAGTGTAGTAGGAACACGCCCAAAGCAACGCTCGTTCACAATTGCTGTTGGGGAACAAACGGCTGAAGACGAAGAGTAAGGACTCAAGAGCCTTCCATGCTTTTTACGTGGATTAGTCACACGGTGGTCATACTCAGAACGCTAACGGTGGTGGATCGACTCACTAATAACAGAAATGTACACTACCGCTTTTAGTTATGTACACATAATATTCAAAAGGCACAGCAATGGCCACTACAAAAAAAAACAGTACAGCCTATAAAATATTTTTGGACAAATTTCACTGGCGATACCTAATTCAAAAGTAAAATCTTCGTGCCCGCCTCACTGATCAAGAAGCGAAGTGAGCAAGGATCATCAAAAAAAAATTTTTTTTCTTTTGAAGAAACCGCAATTGGTTCGATCGTTTGCAATTTTTCATCCAACCTATTCATTGGAATTTATTCATCTGTCAAACGTTGGCTGTTTATACAATTTGAATGCGAATATCAGTGTTTTAACACACTGCAGTCAACTTAACGTGACAATTTTGCATGGAAAAAATCCAACACAAAACAGTTTCAGGGAGGCAAATGGATGGAAATTAGAGAAACTTATCTGAATTTCGTCCTTTAGTACGGGAGCACTTCTGCACGTCGCCTACATCGGAGTAGAGGAAGCCGACCTGTTTCCATCCGAAGGATGACAAGACGGATTTGACAGCAATTCCGAGACTGTACCGAAAGTTGTTGAGGTTATTTACTCGCTGGCAATTTTTCCAATTATTCCTCTAGCGCCTTGTTCAAATATCCTATATTATTAAATCATAATGAGTTCATAAAACCACTTTCCAGGTTATTCAGACACTGAGCGTATAATCGACTATAGACGTTCCTCCTGACAAGCACCAGTAATTTCCCCTAGTATTAGATGTACAACTACTGTTATTGCAAAAAAAACAAGGTCGTTGGAAAAATTTACGGAATTAATCACCTATATGAAGTCACAGAAAGCACACCAACGGTTGGATAACGTGCGATATCGCTGAGTGCATACGATGTGCTCAGTCCCCACGTAAATATCGGTATGTTGTAGTAAACGGCATTTATTGCTGCTATCTGGGCAGCTGGAAAAAAGTTCTTATCCGTAAGCAAGCATGCGACCTAGACGTTTTTTAAGAAATAAAGTGGAAATTTGGCTCAGATCTTAGACATGAATTTAATTACATTCATGCATAGACGCTTTCAGACCATATCTGGCAAACCACTTCAGTCGAAAGCCTGTAACAAAGCAGCAAAGAAGTATGAATCACAGAAATTCTATTCAAAATCTCGAACTTTTTTTTAATTTCAAGAGACTACAAGCTTGCAGAGTGTATTCAGGTACTTCGTAGGGCACTCTATATTTCACCCGAAAAGCATAACAGAGACCAGACTTCAAAAATCTGAACAGATAGATGATAGGCAAGCTTTTTTCTCCGGCGATCATCGATGATAAGAGCATCCGTTTGGAAAAGCCAATGTAAACTGTGCACTGAGCGAAGAGTTCTCTTTCGGGTCCATCGTGCCTTGAGGTTATCGCAATTTCACGCTTTTGACATCTACCTCGAGATCTGATGATCACCTTTATGCCTTCGCCTACCCCCAGAGTGGCAAAGGATACAGCATAAAGCTCTCGGTTTTCATCACTCCTTGAGGGATGCGCCATGCATTCGACTTCATTAAGCATTGTTTGGAGGTCATTGATGGCGTACCGATGTATCGAGCCAGTGCTGCTATCGTACCAGACAATCTGACACCAATTCGCGGAACTCAGGAGGATGAGGGGGCTGGCGGGCCGCCGGAGCAGGGATCGATCCCGTGTGTATTGCAGGGCGCCTCCGACCACTGCGCTACACGAAGCCCCTACCCAGAGTGATAACATGACATTTCGCATAAATTATTTTCGCAAGTCAAGGTGAAAGTACAGCTATCGTTACTGCTGTGCCTGTAGAATAAACCTTTCCGAAAAGAGACGATAGTGGAGATCTCAAAATGTTTCATACCTACTATCAGATTTCCTGCTTCTTTAGTGTAGAAGAGCTTCCTTGAAGTGGAACACGAACTCTGCCCTGCTTGAAACCGTCTTAAACATTAGGCTGCTATACGATCTGTGAGTCGTCTGATGGATAACTAATTCATTTAAAAAGGTCGAAAAATCCCCCATTTTAATAATCCCAAAGAGTGTCGATCTGAGTGGCGCTGGAAAAAATACGAAGAGGTTGCAGAAATTTCGAAGAAATATCAGGCTTCCCATATTCGGAAGGGTTATGGTGATGCACTATACTTATAATACACTCACGCGAAGAAACTTCTCTGAAGAAAGCGGTGTTGTGAGGTAAAAACTGAGAATATGTTAGTAAAGTTCTACACGACTGATCAACACTGTGGACGTTGGCTGCTAGAAAACTAATGGAAGGAATTCATCCTGTGTCTTCAAAGTGATATGTCTCACCTCAGAATAACCTCTACCAAATTCATTAAAGTCTGAAAGCTTCTGCTAACGAAAACAAGTTTACCTACTACTCGAATAGTAAAAAAAATACTCATTGCATAAAATTCTGTACTTCTGGAGGCAACGGAGTCTTTGAAAGTAGTTTAAGCCTCGGCTTGGTATCTGAAGCATTTATCGCACAGAAAGTTGTCGAGATGATTGGAAAATTGGGTGTTGGTAGGTCAGGAGAGCATGGTGGATGATGCAGAGTTTCGTAGCCCAACTCGTGCAACTTTTTGCAACGTCGGTAGTACAACGTCAGGCCGTGCGTCATCATGGAGAAGACTTGTATAATTCGTACGGCACCCATTTGTCGACCTTCTTCCAATTCCAATTATTTTTAAGCGTTTTGGTGCAAGTTAGATGCTTACACCGACCTTCTGGAAATTCTCGAACAGCTGTACGTGGTTTCACTGCTTCCAAAAATAGCAGTTAATAGCAGAAAGGTTTCCTCCTTTTCAAATTCGAATCCGCCGCGATGAAATTTACCCGCCACACAAATGTTATATTGTGCATCCGTAAGCATTTCCTGGCTACATTCCTCATGAATATTTCGAATCGTTTGCGCCGCACAACGACCGAGATCGAATTTGTGAAAGCAAATTTGTCGAAGCTACTATTTCGACGTCTCAGTTCCTAACATATAACATTTGTAAAAAAAATAGTTTTTATTGCTTTATCTTCTTACTTATGTTCTCTGGTAGTTTGTCAAAAAAACCAAGAAAGTGGAGGATGTATTATTAGTATTAAATGTTTTGTTTTACGATATTGCCTCCTAGGAATGACAAGAAGTGGTGTTCCATGCAAGGTATCGGGATCAAAGACTCCTGCTGCAGCCTAATTTGTATAGAAGCAATAAATGACTCTAAATTACTCAGTGCGGTTGAGGAGTACTCTTGGCGTTGATCAATTCCGGAGGGCCGCGCCTTGCACTCGACTTCATTAAGCATCGTTGAAGGTGACTGAATGCACATCTGACCTTTACAATGACTCGAGGGAGGCCTACCGATGTTTCGAGCCAGTGCTGCTATCCTCCCAGACATGTGTGGCACCAATTTGCCGACTCCGGAGGGTCTGAGTGAGCTTGGGTGCGGGGATCGAACCCATGTGTACTAAAGGGCACCCCGACCACTACGCTACACAAGCCCTTATCGTTATGATAAATGTGGAAAATTATTTGGTATAAAGAGCATCATTTGTTCTGGTCTGGATATTGTGACAGGCTTCCACCGAGTTTCAGAAGCCATATGAGAAAATCGAGGCATTTCAGGGAAAACTGTCCCATCAATCGGATATTCCTGCGGTTCCATACAGAAGCTTTGAGAAAGACGAATGAGGACACGATGGCAAAAATACCACTGCAATTTCCAACAGCCAATTGGATTATGGTGGTTGTGCACACCTGCAAGAACACGTTATGCTTTCAGAAGCTTCTACTGAGGATCTAAACCCCATAGCAAGAAGCATCAAATGTGTTGTCGAAGACTTAAAAAAAACGTTATTCAACAAGCGACACTTATGAGATGTTACACACATTTTCCTTCTGAAGAATTCCTGGCCCCACCTACGTGGCGCACGTTCAGGAAAGGGTAGGGAGTAGATGATTAAAAAGGTCTTCTAGTGGCCTAGAGATGCTGATGAATATAGATGGACACGAGGCTTCTGATGTGGTGGATTAACGCTTATCTTTTGCATCCAAGCAGACACATCAATGCGTGAATTTGTGGATCTTCTTGCAATATATAGATCGTTTTGCATCTCAGTTCAACTCGAAAAAACCTCCACGAGGGTGTCATTCAGGTCAAAGGAAGTGTAGATAAAGTGACCACGCGTGAAACCAACAAGTGAACTACTCCGTCACTCTGGGAGAGCCTTGAAGATCACCCTGAACACACCCAGCGCGATGACAAGTAGACTTAAAAAACTTCAAGATAAGTTTATACCGTGAAAAATCCGTGAGAATTATGGTGATAATCTCTGCTTGCAGGTACTACCATATGAGTCCTATACTAAGCACTTGAGCCGTATATTGAAGACTTCAGCGGAATGTGTGAGAAAAGAATTCCCGATTTCAACTCTGAGGGAAAGAATTAACGAACTTCATGCTGACGTCGCTGAGTGACATAGAATGAGAAATATAGACGGTATTCTTTCTTCGATGAGCTTACACGAGGTTGATAAATATATTTTACTTTCCGCTAACGTTTCGACGTCTTTGACTTTATCATAGCCGATGATCCGAATCGATAGTCCACGCTTGTTATTCGCCTTCATGTGGCGGCTTCGCCTTCGTCGAGTTAGGTCTTCCTCAGCGGGCCATCTCCTCGAGTGAGGCATACTCACTCGGTGATGCCGTTTTATGCAGGATGCTGATGGTGGATATAATGGTAATGTTCGGTGACAACAGTTTGTTTTCTTCCAGACAGTCCATCCTGCAGAAGTCGGTGTTATTATCAGCTACCACAAAAGTGTAGTAATATTTCGAAACCGAGTTTCCTTTAACCTCGGTGTGACTAATCAATTTGTATTTTTCTTTTAAAAAGCTTGCGGTATACGGTACACGGTGTACGATTTCATCATAATAACTCATGGTATCCATGGTAACCCACAATTCTGGAAACCTATTTCTGTCATTGTTGGACGTGGAAGTTATCCAACATCAACTGGCGAAACGACTTAGACCACATCATAACACGTCGAGGATTTGGATTTCGTATCATCGACATAAGAACCAAGAAAGTGTTGCTAAAAAAGTTCCATATTAAACTGGAGTGTCGCTACTTCCGCACAAGATTTTTTTACCGGCATTAGGAAAAATCATCATAATCAGGAATTGAAATCTCAAAGCAATCATAAACTGCAATCCATTCAAACCTTTAGCAGGGTTTTGAGAAGGGCTCAACTGTCGAATATTAGGGTTTTCCCATATTTTCAGAATCCTTTTTATGAAGAAATTAATATCGACGGGTAATTGGACCAGTTTATTTAAACCCATCATAATTGTGTTCAAAAGACGAAAGGTTACCGAATATTTCACAAGAAATATTTTCTATCTTTCTCTTCAACATGTCTTGTGTTAATCTTGTGTTCGTCCTGGTTATTTCTGCCATGTAACCTGTTGTATAACACGCTACGTGGCGGAAACAACAAAACGAATACACGATTAGTACAAGACATGTACAGTACATGTAAGATAGAGAATATTCCACGAGAAATATTCTCTATGGAGGGTTTGAAAATCACCGAGTGAATTTTTCGCGTGGATGCATTCGAGCGCTGTCGACAACCACCAACCCACGTCCGAATACAGAAAACTCTCCAACGAACAGGTAAAATAAGAATGAATTTCCAGGAACAGATGAGTAGTAGCACTGGCCGAAGAAACGCGGATCCAAAAGAGCGCACGTGCCGTTCGCCGATACTTCAGCAGTTTCGAGACCAGGATGACCACACTTCGAAGGGCAAATGGAACAGTCACTCCATAGGGCTATCCAAAAAGCAGATAATAGATAATTTTTGCTTCGATCTTTTCATTAACCACGCCCACTGGCCATACATCAAATCAGCGAAATATGTCTTTCCAAATTTTTTTCACTTTTGATGATTTCATCACCCTTTCCAGAGCTCATCAGGTCCGAATACCTGACAGCTTACCGCTATTGCTCACCAACACATTGGCTCATCTCTTCAAAGCTTAGCGCCAATCCTCACCAACACACTGGCTCATCTCTTCAAAGTTAGTATTTAGAATGCAAAGTTCCGTTCCTAATCAATGCAAGGATAGAAGGAAGCGCTGTCACAGAACGGTAGAAACATTTGCACCATCAACAATTCTCCTCCAATCTGAATTCTGTCCATCCTCAATCGAATTGGCAAACAGTGGCACCAGCGACAGTCATACAAGTAAGCAGGGCTTAGAAGAACTGCAAACTTCATTACTCGATGTAGGACTCGATGAGACAACGAATGTTCACATCACAACAACGACCAGCTGTGGACCATCGACTCGGATCAACACTGCACTGAGGAAGGCGAAGACGATTGGAACGTTAGCGAAATAAAAGTTTGCACCAACCTTGAGTTAGTTCAATCATGTAGAAAACTATAAATTGTATTCACAATTCTAAAAAAGGTCACGTTTCCTTAAGTGGTTACCATGACTAGGGTGTGATATGGAAGTCAGAGGGCGATGTGTAATCGTGAATTCACACCTCCAACAGCAGCGTCACTGAAGCTCAGAAGGATTTGCATACTTTAACCCGGAAGATATGGAAGTGTTGGTGAAACCTTCGAGAAACAGGGTGTTGCTAATCAATATCCTATAGTGACTCGTACAGCAACTTCACGACTGTAATTTACTCCAAAACCGCTCTATGTCCACCACATGAAGACGAATCAGACGGCGCAATGCCACCATTCAGTAAGTATTCGGAGCCACTCTCGACGATAACACCATGCTATCACTGAAGAGTGGAAGATGACTGTTAGACCACCTTCGCTTGGCTACGCCGTTCTCAAACCTTAAGCACTAGATAGCCGTTTTATTGATCTTTTTGAAATAGTTGACACCAAAGCAAGCAAGAAAAAGGCAGACGCTTTGGAAATGTCCAAAAACAATGCAAAGTAGTAGAAGAAGCTTGAGCATCTTGCTCACGTTAGTACGGTTTCCTAGTTCAACTTATCTCTTAGGAACTTGAATGTCGGTGAGTGAAATAGAAATGCACACAGGGCACTGATGGAGGACGTTGAGAAAGCGACAGCAAGGGTTGCGAGGAACTGGATTCAGTGGGACGTCGAGCACACAGCAAAAGAAAAAGGATGGTGTAGAACTTCTCGCTGAGCAACTTTATAAATGAAGGTACAACTGCGTTCTTGCAATATTCAACGGTGTCAACGTTGTCACTTACTTGAGGCGCAAGTGGGCCCAATGATAACATCGACATTTTGCTCCAGAATTAGCTCAGTAGAGATTCCGACGGCTAGCTTTTCATCGCACTCATCGAATCGTACCGTAAAGCTGGAACTTGAGTAAACATTAATTGCTCAGGATTTACTCCGAACTCATGGAACAGCGAAATGACGTACTTGCAAGAATTATTCCCTAAACACGGACAATAACATCAAGCAAGTGTTAAAAAAATAAGGGAAAACTCAGTTCTCAATCCCTTGTTTTTCCTCCTCAAAAATTCGATTAAATTTTGGAAAATAAGGATTTTATGTATCTGTTATCATTAGCTTCATAACACTTACTTGAGTTCATATGAAGGCAGAAGCTGTTCTTTAACGATTCTCTCTCTCGCTAGGAGCACCGCCGACGCCGAGGTTCTCAATAAAAAGGCATTTTGATAAAACGAGAAAACGAAAATGCGAGTTATGCTTAAGTTTTTATAGGATATGTTGAATTGAAGAAGCCAGATATTAGCATACGCTTTTATCCCAGGATTATTTTCTCGCCTTGAATTATTCGATACAGAAATCGGCTGGTCAGAAATATGTATCCAGCCCAAAGTAGCTCACATTGTCTACATCTTGCTAATACTGACTTGACTACCTGCTATAAAACGATAAGTTACCAATTTTATAACCAAAACGCGGTTGCGTGCGAATGATTCCCGTTTCGTGACATCTTGGAGAATAAAAACACCTTGACTAGATCTCGTCATAAACTGTGGAGCTAATTAGCCATGAAACTCACCTATAACCGATGGCGATTTCGTAATCTAAACGATCCTTAACGAACATCAGACCAACGTTCAGGATTCGACAGGATGTATGGGATAATAGCTGTAAATGGTAATTAATGGTTGTTGTTAACACCTTCCGTGTGATCCTAAATAATTTGACTTTGAATTGGTTTCATATTTCACTATTCCAATGAAAAAAATGTCCCAGCTACTATAACTATCCTGCATCAATAGACTATGGATCTATCCACCATGAACTACGATTACGAGAGAAAGGAACGAATGGCATATGTGCTGGGGTCCGCACAACTCGTGAACACGGACCGTCCAAGCATCCAAGTAATATTTGTTGTTTAACATATTTGATTATCTACTGTAACACTGACAGCAGACATATGCATGTTTCTACCTATTTTTTTCATCGCTTTGATGCTCTCTTTTATCATCGATACGTGAAAAGCACACTATTTCAGAGACTGAAATTCAAAGCTCGAAGATGCTTCATGTGTATTAACGTTTAGTTTAGCTCTTTAGACTTAGTGCTAGGTATGACATAGAAATAGTCGGAAAGTTATCCGTTTATACTGAGACTTTCAATGTGATACACCATACCCATACACTATACTGTTTATCCCAAAGACTTCATTATTCCAAAATAGTGTGTGGAAAAAAAGCATCCCTTTGAAAAGGTAAATATTTTTTCAGCCAAAAAAACTGACATCCATCCAAATTCCATTCGGGATGTAATATTTTCAGTAGACAGGATGAATCGTCAAACGTATAAAGTCTTCGCAAAAACTGACAGGCTAAAATCAATATGGTGGAACTAGACAGCTTACATGTGTTTAAATTCTTTAGCTCATACAAGGTTGATAAATAACCTCAAAAAATTTAAACACATGCTGATTTGTCGTACCGAAATTGAAGGAAAGTCGGTTTTGAAATATAAGCAACCCACATTTTCACGACCAATCAAACCACAGACCCATCCGGATGCACTTGCCTCCTTGTGTGACAACAGATACTCCCAACTTGGATCTTCCAGCTTTCAGTTCACCTATTGTCTCGCTGATCGTCGAATGACTCCACCATGCGTCAGTAAACCTTCCATGGTGTGAAAGGGTGGGTCCATTGAGTTCTGACCATTCTAGCGGCTCTTTGAGCATCACTACGCTCTTCCAATGTTTTCCTGGAAAACTCTAACCATCTAGTTGGTGGCTTTCTTGGTGAACGTTTAATATCACGAGAGCCCATCAGTTGTCGTTCACAGGCGCTATGTGTTTGGATGGTTCAGACCTTTGATAGTTTGACATATCCAACGCGTCTTCTGTTTTTCATCGTCAACGTAGGTCGGAGCTTCCGATTCCCTCCCTAAATTGCGTGATACAGGTGGTCCTAACACACGACTAGACGTTCTATAACGCTTTCATCCTGCTTCTGTTGCTACCATTTTTCTGACGTATACCTTGAAACAGGGAGAATCGTGGAGTTGAAAAGAAGGATACAAAGTCAGGTGTTCTTTGTTGTCTTCATCACATCCCTATGCTCTTCTCCTCAAACTGGTCGCTTCGTTCTGTTCAACTCTGGAGCTACGTCGTTTACAATGATGATTTCTCGCCCTAGATAAACGGAGATGGAGGACTTGGAGATAAAGCGAATCCGTTCTTCATGGACATCGGTGGTTTATAGAATACAAATATAGAATACAGATGAGTAGAAACAAGCGTTCCGTGGTTCGAACTCTCAGCTTTCACAGTGCTGAGGTGAGGATGTCGAATGAGCCGATCATATTCCTTGTCGATGTTATCAAGAACGGCATCTCCCCAACAGCCGACTGCTGCACTGACTAAATCCCAATTTATGGTGGTTTTGGAACTTAGCTTTTAAATTTAGCGGCTTTTTCTCCTTTCCGCAAGAAATTAAATATTGCACGAAGTAAGCGATGGTCTGATCCTGTGTTGATTTTTGAGACAACAGCGACATCGGTAAGGCAAAACCTTCGATTCACTTTCATGTGGACTAATTGGTCATGGTACTCTCCATTGACAGACTCCCATGTTCAGCGTTGGAAATTTTTCGATCACTGGAAAATATGAGGAGCTGAGAAGAACATATATTTATTGCAGAGACTTGTCCCTGCCACTTTAGTCGTGTATATAACAGCCCCTTAGTTTCGATTATGTTTGGAAGCATTATTTTCAAAGATCGAAAGCGCGATTTGAAATTTGAAATTTTCAAACGTAATAGAATCACCTATGAACATATACGACGCACTGGAGAATGTCATCCTGTTTTGCTAGATGAAACTCTATTTGTTTAGTAGTTTTTATGCTGAAATATGGGCCTTTCATCAAAATTGTGAAAGAAATACGTTTCGCTTCGAAACATGAAATTTCTCCTTTCTAAAATAAGATAAAAGGCGCGTGTGGCGTTGTGGTTGGGGGGCGCTCTTCAACACGCAAATGAGATCTACCTTCCATCTCTCTGGGATCGGTAAATTGGTACCAGACTTGTCTGGGAGGATAGCAGCACTAGCTTAATATATCGGTAGGGCACTGCGAGTCATTGTAAAGGCCAGATATGCACTCCATCAATTCCAACGATCCCGAATGAAGTCGAACGCATGACACACAGGCGCACCTCAGAGATAGATGGACGCCGAGAACTTTACCCTTTTATTTTTAAAAAATAAGACAACCTGTGTAATCTAAGCAAGACTTGAACATTCCCGTGGTTATTGCGACGTATGCCTATTGCGACTAATTTCTTGATACGAATTGAGATATGCAGATTTAAATTTGGAAACGACTGCTGTTTCTCACTAATTCTTCACAATGAATTTCGTACGGTGGCGTTTGTTAACAGAATTTAAGCTCTTAGAATCTACAGATCTTTGCCAATAATATACAAGATTTCTTATTCTATTACAATAAAAACATGATTACACGGAGCCCATGAATCATATTTTTTGTGGCTATTTTTAGTCCAGGCTCGTACTTCAAACAGCGATGCTTTTGAAGAATTAGGATTTCGCCCGGTGGAGCGCGGTGATGTCCCCAAATGTCATTGAGGTGTGCGTCTACAGAGACAGCGCTGGCCATCTTGAAGATACGAATTTCGTATCCAGCGTTTTGGAAAATACTATCCACATCGGCTTCCAAATTAAAAATCTATTTCAAAAAACCGTGTTTATTAGTGATTAAAAAGACCAACGCCTCTTCTTTAAATCTTCTAAGTTTTTATCAAAGTTAATTATGGGTAATAATACTCTCGGCATTGATCGCTCCCTAAGGGATGCTGCTTGCATTCGATTTCATCAATCATTGCACTCTGTACTGTTGGTCTCCACCAAGTAACTGGAAGATATGCAAAGAACAAAATGGTGAATGTTTAAAAAGGAGTTGTTTGTTTTGCAAATGAAAACTATGTGTCAAGTTTTATCGGCTAAAGTTACGGAAGTGCTTGGGTGAGTAGATTGCAAACCTGTTTGACCTTTCCAAGTTCTTAGGAAGGCGAATCCCCCTAAACGTCAGCTATTGTGAAATAAATGGGTAAATAGATTACAAATAAATAAATGAATGCTGCAATACCAACCTCGTGTTTGTTTAGAAAAACAGTAAATTATCGTAGCGGCGATTGAATGCATATCTGGCTCATACAGTAATTTGCGGTGGACTACCGATGTATCAATACAGTGCCATTATACTCCCAGACATGTCTGGTTTCAATTTGCCAACTCTGAAGGGATGGAGAGCTTGGTGAGCGAGCACAGGGTGTGAGATCGAACCCATGTGTGTTGCAGAGCATTGTGCTACATGCACTCCGAAAATTCTGAACCACTTATAAAATCAAATAGTTTTTCGGTCAACTTTGAATCTTTTTACGGTTCCAGCTGATCTTCATTCAAACGTAAACAGGCGTCCATCATCGAAATTGCTTAACTATGAATACGATATTTCAAAGAGAAATCCATTAGTAAATCGTTGACTTTACGGTTAAATACGAGACCGGGGTTGTCTTGTTTTGCTTCTTATTGGCACTAAAGATAAAGAATGGATTAGCAAAGGAAGCACGCTCAACCGGTGCACTTTGGTAGAGCGTTAAATTTTCAGCTATATGTTTCTTCTAGGTAAATTATACCTACCGTAGTCAGCAAATAGAATGTAATCTTCAGGTGCATTGTGTTGGTTGATTTAATATAAGTGGAAGAGCAAACAAAATCGGAAACAGATAGCTGAAGCCATTTCTAGCACTAAACGAGGCTTTATTGCCTTTGAAAGGATTCAATAGTCTTGTTGAACTGTGATAAATAGAATCATCTGCCAATTCCAATCCGTTGATGACTAATGACTCAAGCAAGCATTGGTAGAGCTTCCATTGCTCTAGGCATTTCTGTGTGCTCAACTGGTCCTTTATCGCAGAATTTTGGCTGGATATAATCAACAGATAGGCAAGTACAGCAGCATGTGCCTATCTACATCTATGGATATTCCGATAACATACCCAGCTAAACAACGTCATGAAAAACAACATTTTTTTGAAATTACCTCCTCAAAGTAAATAGAAATGCTCACTTTTTATGTGCTTGGACATCTCTGCCGCCCACTTGAGAACATCAAGATCGTTAATGGGCCAAAAATCTAGCGTAGTAGAACGACATTGCGAAATAACGAAAACAACTAAAGAAATCGACGAGTAATAAGCATACTGTAAAGTGTGTAACGCGATTCCTGTTCACATTTCTGATACTTCAAGATGAAGAAGTCGTACGTCAGACTATGTGCTTCATTCAAAGCACGGTAAGGAAATGACATATTTTTAATCCTAAAGCTTCTTTTTCAACTTCGACCATGTAACTAGGCCTCAACAAACTGAAATTTTCTGTCATAAATAAGGACTGTCGCCATAGAAAGGTAAGAGTGTCATATCATTTCATGTCAAAACTCTTCTATTCCTCACCTTTCTTGTAAGATGTCGTTTATAATAAACTGCATTTTAGTGAATTCTAGGTAGTTTCGGTAGTTGAAGACGAAACTTTTGACGTCCCTTTATTTGATTGAGAATGGGCACAGAACTGGAGGATTAAATAAAGAATTTAAACATTACTAATCGGAAAAACTTATTTACTGGGCTCACAAGACACCAATATCAAAAGCTACACATTTATATGATCGATCGCTACTTGGAGTGTGTAAGACTAATTTGCAAACACGTATTCCACAAAAACATCAACCTTGCACCATCAGCGACGTGAACGGCAACGCTTCTCCTGTCGAGAAACATTAATTGGATTTTTAACAAGAACAGCAATACTACACTAGTTTCAAGTTCGTTTGCACAGACAGATCGTTATGTACCACTGTTACCAATGGTGCAAGACATCACGATGATTGTGTTGCAAACCACTTATTAAGTGTCGGCATATACTCACCCACAAAATGAAAGTGGAATAATCAGTGGTTTATGTCAATTTTTTTCCCTCAATGACTATTATTACCACCAAATCAGTTTCTGGGATGATGATCTGATATTGAGGATGTTCTGCTTTAGGCCGTTGTAAATTTTGAGCGAGGCAATACGGCATTTCACCGCTTTGCAGATCCTTCTAAGGCTGTGCTCATATCCCACAATGTTTTGCTTCTAGTGCTTTAGTGATATATAAAGAAATCTTTCCTGCACGGTTTAACTTTGGCAGACAACCTCCTTCCGCGCAAAGCACGGCTGCGAGACATTGAGTTCATTCCGTTTCCCAATTAACTCGCCATAAAAACTCAATGTTGTCTCTATAAACAAACTAGATACGCTCCATCTGATGCATTCTCTCGTTTTGTCTCACCATTCTCTTTGGTTTTTTGGTATTGCGATTAAACAGCAAATCAGTCCCTGGTTTATATACGGAATCAGTTAGAAAACGGCAAGATATGACCACTGGCATGAGAAGCTAGAATAGTGACGAATGCCAAATGTATCTGACGACGAAAAGCCACTTGCCATATTTTCACCTCACCTATTCTGCTAACTCAGTCTCTGCTTGTATGCGCCTAGGTTCTCTTTTCTGCTTTGTTTTCTACTACAGTTTTTCAAGCGGTTATCAGAGCACTTTTTAATTATTGCCAAAAACTCATCGATAGATAAAGCTGAAGAAAAAGCTCTCAGCGTTGATCAATTCCTTTAGGGATGCGCCATGCATTCGACTTCATTAAGTATCGTTGGAGGTGATTGAATGCATGACTGGCCTCTACAATGACTCGCGGTGGCCTACCTATATATCGAGCCAGTGCTGCTATCCTCCGACACGAGACTGGTACCAATTTGCCGACCCCCGGAGGGATGGAGGCTTGGTGGGCCATGGGCGCCGGGATCGATTCCACGTGTGTGTCACGGTGGCGCCTCCAACCACTGCGCTACACGCGCCCTATCGATAGAGATCGAATACATATTACAATAAATAGGTATTATAATATGATGCAGTTATACTGTCGCAGCGTTAACGAACTATCAATCTTAGTCAATTGCTACCGCATTTTTACAAAGACATGTTCGGGGATAAAAAGCAAAATAAATGATAATAAACATCTAGGACGCCAACAATCGTACATTGTTCGGCGGAAATCGGTAGGACAGGATACTGCAGAAATAGTGTTTAGACTAAAATGAGCTGAGTTAAAGATACACAGAAAGAAATTAAAACACACGAAAGCGACACTCCCACACTACATATTTCCTAGTCACTTTTTGTTACAAAGAAATCGATGTGGGTATGCCACTTGAAGAAACATTAGTAAAATTTAAGGACAAAAGATTGAAATGTAATAACATTAACATCTGGTTAGAACGTAGTTGTGAACAGATGTGATTCACCTGACTGGTCATCTATAGTAGTGGGTGATTCTGAAGGTATCAAGTAGAAGTGACGAATTGAACACAGCCACAGTGGCTGGTTTGTAGCACTGTTCGAAATGTGTAGAATGGTATGCACATGTTTACATGTTGAGTATTTTCGAAAAAAAAGCTCTTCTTAAATTTATTTTTTGCTATGATAATACATCAGTGCATAAAAAACTAAGACACGTTGCTGATAGTTGATTTACTTCAAGGAATAATGATCTGCTTGCGATGATGATAACGTTGATAACGTGCACGCTGAAATCGCGCCATCAGAATCCTTTCGTGGCGTTGATGTAGTCTTTTGTGAACGCCTCCAAATATGGCGTTACAGTCTCATCGAGATACTTGGCCTTCTTTTAAATACAGCAGCAGTACCTGGTGTATGTAGAGGTACTGATGTTCAGTCTAAAAGCCGTTGAATAGATAGAAATGTTCCATCATACATACAGTTCGTGTCGCTATATGTGACGCACTGCTGTGGCAACTGGACGGGACAGTCAAGTAATGTACACGTTGAATATCGACTGAATCTGTGCATACTGTGTTGAATACTTTTGTTGCCCCTCCTACCTATGGGAATTATACTCGATCTTCTAAGCGTGCTGCTTCACTAGCACTATAATGGTCCTCATAATTCACTAAAGTGCTTTCAACCCATGTTTTGAGCGTGTTACTTTTCGGCAACTACATTGATAGAAGCGCTTGTTGGATCATCTGATGGTTAACTGCTGACGATATCCTGGTAGAAGTCTTTTTCAGCTGAACGGAAATCAATGCAGGTTGAGATGACTATAAAATTTGTTCATATTGATGAGTCTACACGAGCTTGTTAGAGATGTTTATTCGGCTAATGTTTCGATGTCTTCGTCTTTATCAGAGCCGACGATCCTTGTCGATGATTCGAGAATTCGAGTGCACAGCTGAAGAAGATCCTGTTCAATGCGAGGCGAAGACACCACGTCGTGCAGAGAACAAGAAACGAAACAGTGGCCGAATAAACATCTCTAACAACCTCGTGTAAGCACCACAATATAAACAAATGTTGATTATTATAGTACCCAGGTTAAACGACGGTCGGTTTCCACATTATAAAATTTGTTGTCATTCATCGTATTATTGGGAAATTAAGGCGCAGAACAGTGAAGAAATCATCGTTACTACTGGCAATAATTTCTTCAGCTCAAAAAACAGGAAGTCAACTCCGAATATTCGCATAGCATTTTGTCAACAAAAAATAATGAAGAGATGCTCTTGATGGCTTTCATATAACATGCCTGAATGCTGTTATTTCTTTGTTTGCGAAGTTCGACAAGGTAGGTGGAGATTTCAAGAAGTGGTGCCGGTAGATGTAACAACTCCATAGCATGCTGGATAAGTACAATGGAGCCGGTTCGACCGATACCGGCCGAGCAATGAACGATGATTGGTGCACTAAAATGGGCTTGCAGAATTTTTCCACTTTAGTAACGCTACTGCGCACCAGTTGAAATCCAAGGCTACGGTAGAAAGCAACCGCTAAGAACGTTCAGTTTCAGCGATTTGCACACACAGTCAGATCATTCGACAATTTTTTAAAGGTCAAATCTAGCGGCCGACAATCCCATATGCGGCTACATTCCGTCGCTCATCACAAAGTAAGTTAAATTTACATCTATATTTAAATAATAACAAATGCCTTAGACCCAACTACACGTATTGGCCTAAATGGTTCAACAAGGACTTACGCACGGTACCACTGAGGCTCCCGTTCTTGTTCAACAGGGCATCGGTGGTGCCGTGCGTAATGCGTGAACCACCGGAAAGGGTAACCGCACTTCGATCTGGCCTGGAGTACTAGTTTTTTAAATATCTCAGCGTCACGGTGGTTGTATTTCACATCATACCCTGCCATGAAAAATAATAATTGGTAGCAAATAAAATGTTAACATTTATAAAGACTGGTTGTCTGATCATTTTAATAATTACCACTAGAGATTTACAGCTCTTGCAAAGTTTCTCTTAATATGCAGGAGTTGTTTGCATTAGAGTGAATGAGCTCGCCTATTATCTGCGTTATTCCGTTGTCACTCTGTGATAAGCAAAGGCGCAGTACTTGTACTGGCATGGTGACAGCAACGAAACTTTGAATCTCGATTAGTTATACTTACGTGTTTTCTTTAAGTTTCGAAAGTAACACGATTGGAGCAAGGTCGGCTTCCGGCACGCCACGATCCGGCCAATCTTGCCAGTGATAATGCAAACAGGTGTGTAATGGTTGACCCGGCACACTCACTTCCAGCGTGCGGACCATAATTCGAACCCGAGTCTCAAACGGGAACGGGAACTGAAAATCTCACTGTGAGCTGAATCAAATCAGTAAGAAAGTCTCACGTTTTCGAGCCAACACGCCAAACTGTTTGATAGTTGTTTGGCAACAGTTTGATAAAGTGCCCCACAAACAAAACATTTATTCATATTCAGCAAGATGATGGGTTTCCTTTTCACTAAAGTATGCCAGGAAACCAAGCAATTTCTCATGCCTAAATCACACACTGGAAAGCAGAGCAGCGGACGCGTGAGCGCTGTTGGTATCAGCTAGCTTTGTGCTTCTGAGTAGCTTATGCTTCTTCTAAATGAAGAGTTCTCTTTCCGCTCATAAACGACACGAAAAAAAGTATTGGAGTATGTAAAATTTTTTATGAGCAATTGGAAGGTAAAATCGTCTGCAAATGATGGCCACATTATGTTCTGCATGGCCATTGTTTGTTAGAAATTTATAAGCCATTTGTGTACTGAAATGCTCATCAAAAACACGTTCTCACGGTTCTAGGTGAAATTTCAAAGCACACTGTTATAAACGATTGACAGTTTCTCTGACAGCGGGTGACTACGGTGCAGATCGAGCCGCTATAAACCATTTCTGCGGGATAACGCGTTCACCATCACACCATGCCGGTCTCTTCGTTTGGTCATTCTCTCAGCCATGTTATATAGGTGCTATCAGCAACTACTCTATGGGATTGGAGGAAAAGGCGAAACGAAGGACCCGTATGGTGTGGTGGTGAACGCACTAGCACCCCGGAAAGAGTAAAAGCGCGTTCGTTCCCCACCGCAGACACCAGCGGCCTGGAGTTTTGCGACTATCGCAGCATCATTGTGGTCATATTCCACATCATACCCTACAGTGAAAAACAACAAGCAGCAAATAAAAAACTAACCACATTAAAACTATACATTTTTGAGTAGTTCCGATACAATTTAAAGACGATTTATGTGAATTTAAAGGCAAGGGTGTTCCATCTTAGGAAGCACTGCAGTGGTGAGGTATTGTTACCTGTTCTTTTCTCCTCAGAACTACTGTCACACCTTCAAACGAGGATGGTCTGTCTTGGTCAAGAGGAAAGTACTCAGCGCACTTATTCGCATTCTGTAATGTTAACTGCGATTCACTACGTTCATCAATGCAGTGTGATGCAGAGTAACTGAACTAACTTGTTCAACAAAATTACAAAGCATGAGAATCGCCACGGATTTTTCTTGAACAACCATATACCAAAAATCCGGACATGTTTTTCGAAGCGGAGCCTGGAGGAATTATTATATTCTACCAGGACACATGCTCATATAGAAGTGCCCATATTCACAGCAAATTATGATATATTTTGTAAAAGTGGTAGGTTTTAGTAGGTAGATTATTTCCTAAAAACACATTCATTTACTTCTAAAGGCAGACGAAATTTAATTCGGACTTATTACTAGTAGCGTAACTGAGCACGGAGAAGAAGGAGAAATGAATAAAAAATGATCCTATTTGCTGTTTACAAGGCACTAACATGCCATAATAAATGCGAAATCCATTACTATACTTCCCCTGAGGCGCTTTCGAATCTGAATACTTGGACGACTGTGGCACGTAGTTTTGGTCCGCCTCACAATTACGAAGTTAGAAGAACTTAATAGATTAGAGCAATACTGTTTTGCTGCGCCGCAGTATGTTCCATCTAACTTGAGCGGCTGCTTTTTCAGCCCAATACTAGCTAGCCGACACTAATGAGAAACTATCTACCTGTGTACAAATGAAACGTTTCTGAAGCGTCGGCGACGATACATAGTTGGCATGAATATAAGAAACAGGGCCTATTCTTATGATTACACGGTCGTTGTCCAGACAACCAACGTCCTATAAAGTCTAGTTTAATAATAATTTAAACAATCAAGGCACTAGCTGCACTTGTGTATTGCAGCTGTAAGAGATGCTTTGCAATATACACAGGATAGGTCGTCGGTCAAATATCAAGTCCTGGGAAAACTATTTCCTGTTCCCCCATGTTCCCGGTCTGCTCAGAAACTTGCTTGCTACATCTGTGGATCACCGAAAATTCACTGTTTAGGAGAAATATTTATTAGACCATAGCTGCAAAACGTGGTGAATTCGAATGCACGACTCATATTTGGAGAATAAATTGACGCTGAACACTTTACGCTTTCTCATCACTCCAGCAATAGTAAAATTCAGAGTCATAATAAGAACAAAGTGTAAAATACTCGAAATAACTTCAATGAAAAGAATCCCAAGTCAGGTGTTGAGAAGAGAGCTCCCGAATTGTACATCACCACTGGCTGTCTTAGTCATCAGAAATCTAACTCAGTTCTCGACCTCGTTTTGACCACATTCAGACGGATGTAGACAAGAAACGTCAAAGCCGGTATTAGTCGACCACTTTTCAACGGTTTACATCCGACTCGATCCATTGGTTGTTAGCAGGGAACAACATTCACAGACGAGACTATGTAAACAGGACATTTTCCTCACCAACTAGATTGCTATCGCTTTTTCCCGAAGAATAGCTTATAACTGTTCTTAAAAAGGCTTTTAGTTGGCAACATCTTTTCTTGTTTTTCCTCTCCTCAAACAGTGCTAGAAAACGGCATACGAAAAGTGCGCCGCTGTTCGGCCTCTTTAAACGAACACGCAACAAATATGAAAGCTCAGCGAGAACGAATGTTGTGCAACCCGTTTACGACAGAGGTACTGGAGCCCAATCGGAATGCGCATTGAAATCAAGATGTACGGTCCGTGAACCCTTATAAGAGGCGCGACGCACTCGTTTCTTGAGATTACCACTTTATTGTTTGATTACAACACATATTTTCTGTGTCTCTTTAACTTCTACATATGAGTTATTTTCTTCTGTGCATGTTGCCAATCTAACCCTTGTGTTACACTCTCTCTCCCTCTCTCTCTCTCCCTCTCGATACTGGAATGGCCAGTCATCACTGGTTGTGCAGGGCCCCAGTATGATCTCCATTTTTCGGAGATTTGCTGGTAGAGCCACTGTGGTTTCCTGGAATCACGAGGTTAGCCTGGCCAAAGTCTGCCTTAGGTCTTCACAACAACGGACAGTCGCAGCCCTGGTGGATCAGAGGAACATTTGCCACCATGTGACTTTGATACCAAGACGGTCGTGAATCCTGGCATTGGTTCACTCTTAGCTAGGCTTTCTGATGGAAACGCCGAACTCCCTTCTCAGTTTGGGAGACCCTGCCAAGGGGGATTAATCCCCCCGCTGCACATCGCAGCCCGACACCCAGGAACACCTCCCAGCAACGATGAAGCGGTAAACCGTTGAGAGGACCCTTGCATTATGAAAAAAAACTGGTCCACTATCTAAGCATGATGTTGTCAGCTTTCTGTATGGTTTTGTGTGGTAATCGAGGTATATTGCTGCGTCTCTCTTTGCATCCGCAGATTCCATTTCGCCTTCCTAAACGGCTTTTTGCAAGTATAACTAAGAATACCTATCCAGGAACAACTCCAGCATAAAATCTGTGTTCGATAAGCCATCAAATGACTACGAATAGTCGTGAAGGTGTTATGTTAAAAAAAGTAATCTATCTACGTGAGAATATTGAAACAGAAGCAGTTTTCCTCAATCCTGTGAACTAAATAGCTGTTACGACGCAAAAGGTTCAACTTTTTTACCACCGCTGCCCTTCTCGCGTGTCGGACTCGTTGGACCGCGTGTCAAGGGAAACGACTTTGTACAAACCAAATGTACATCGTCTATTGAAATGAGTTTGTCTTTGGAATATCGACTTGTATTTTCGATTGTTTTATTTTCGCCTTCAACAAAAGTGCTTCTCTATTACTCTAGTAGGGCGTGTGTGGCGCAGTGGTCGGGGGCGCCCTGCAACAAACACGTGGAATCGATCCCGTACCCATGGCCCACCAAGCCTTCCATCCCTCCGGGGTCGGCAGATTGGTACCAGTCCTCTTTTGAGAGGATAGCAGCACTGGCTCGATACATCGGTAGGCCACCACGAGTCATAGTAAAAGCCAGATATGCATTCAATCACCTCCAAACGATGCTTAGTGAAGCTGAATGCATTGCGCATTCCACAGGGATTGATCAACGCTGGGAGCTTTATCTTTTTATTTATTACACTATTCAACACCTTCCTTTAGATTAAATCGCTCATTTTTAAAACCAGCCATACATTAATGTTGTTTGACGTCTCATAGGTGATTTTTCTGGACCCTTAAGCAATGATGAATAGAAAAGCAAGGTGTTAGTTTCAATAATTGTACTTCAATAATACTTGCAATTGGCGGTTGACCACAACATTATCGAAACAACTCTCATAAGTGAAAAGACGGGAATATCGTATAAGACTATGTCGAAACCGATTAAAAAATCTCACCTTATATCGATTCCGTCCTTGGGGGTTTTGCGCCACAAATTCGGTCATCTTCGTGAAGTCATTCACACGTTTCATCGATTTAAACTCGGCAATTAAACCTTTTACGCCTTTTCGAAGTGTTTCCTCGACAAATACTTTGACCTGAAAGAGCTCCGTGTCGTTAGCCTTCGCCATCAAAACAACTCGATAAACGTACCTGTGCCTTTTTTTGCAGCTTTCGATGTAGGGCGTGTTCCTTCCTCCACGGTTGCTCGATCTGCTGCTATAGTTTGTGATGACAGCCTGAATTGCCTCATGTTTTGTCCATTCTTTCCCAGTTTTTCTCCCCCACTTAGACCACATCTAAGGTAAGTTATGAAAGTGGATATCTTGCCACCAACTTTTGCTGCACTGATTTTTTGTTGAATAGAACGGGTTTCCTCTTCTCTGAAAGAATTGCTCGTTAAATGTTATACGAACTAGTTGCTAGCGTTTTCAGAAATATGAATGCACCGAAATTGGAAAATCGAACATAGTGGTTTAACAACAATCACTTCCTTTGTGGCCAAGCTGTGACAGTTGACTAGAGCTTAAAGAGCTTAAATCGCTTAGACATGCTTAAATCGCTACTAACACGAATGATTCCTATGTATAACAACATTCTCACCATCATTTACAGCTAATTTGGCTAGTGCAAACTCACACTGTGGCTGAAGCTCGCTTTCTCCCCATTTTCTTTGAGTTCTCCTCAACAGTTTTTTTTCCTTCCTGATGTCTTTCGTTTTGTTCTTCTAAGTACCATCTTTGATCTGAAATCCCATAGAAACTCGTACGTAATTTCTATGATGTTGTGCGCACTAAAAAATTGGTCCAGTTACTAACGTCTTTTCTTCACGCTTTGTAATGTGCTGTTAAAAAATTTCCTAAAAATCTTCTTAGTAAGATTTGGCCGGTCTAGAAAAATAAGAGTCCCACACAGACCTTGCTTTCGTCTAGTGAGGACTAGTGAGGTTTGTGAATAGTTGAGTAGCCTCTTATCACACTTCAGTGAATTCGGGTGTTTTTCAGAAATAAGCCGATTCCGTAGTTGCGATGGTCTCCTTTAAGAAGAGTGGTTTTCTCAGATCTATTGTTTTCCAATATTTGCTGGTTTTAAATCTCTTCTGTTGATGCCTCAGAGGTGACATTGTTATAGTGAAGCACATTTTAGCACTACAACAACATAGACCCCGGACAAGTCTTCTCTCAAGTGTAAGTGCCTTTATTGGCGGTAGCACATAAAGTCGTTGTTTGTTAGTAAAACACGCTTTTGAAGAACTATGCCAACAAACCCAAAAAAACAAGGTCTACCGTAATTACAAAGCTTTACCTCTGCTTTTCCCAGATTGTCTTGTGCAGAAGAACATTAGAAGGGCCGTGCAACAGCCTGTAATGAGACTCACTTTAGTCAATGCTGTTGAGCCATATACTTATCCTTTTGATTGGACTCGTTATCCACAGTGATACCATGAAATACACCAACTAATGCATGCCTTCGATTACAAACTCTCTTTGAAATGTAATCATGATGTTTACCCAACAGCCTTTCAGTACTGTGATGATACTGTAAGCGAAAAACAGTTTTTAATCAACTATCAAGCTGTGATATTTGCAAAACTCCAAACCATAAGTGTCTGCGATGGGGAAAGAACGCGCTATCACCCTTTCCAGGGGCTAAGGCGTTCATTTTATCTAAACGTTTGCAGAGGCGAACGTCAACGTTCCATCAGCGCAAGGACTGGCCCCAATCAACCTTTCAACTATTGTTAATTGGCATCCCTAATCACACCTTAGCTCTTTTATCGCCACTGTATCATTCCCACTAGAAAAGCACTCACTAAGGCACCAACATTATCTTAAAGCTACTTACCAAATAATTGGAATAAATAGTGGCGTTTTTCATTTGGGATGAGAAAAGTGCAATCATTGATGGGTAATTCTTGTCATTCTTCGTTTTGACAATGACACGAATATACAGGACTCATACAACAAAGAATCCAACCGATTGCTGTCTAGATATGAAATGCCCTTACATCCTTCACCATGCCTCGAAGACCACACACAATGCCGACGGACGGTCTTTTCTTCAAAGCACAATCGGAATTCGCAAAACGGAAGTTGAAATAGGAGAAAAGACTGGAAAATGATTTTTTACGCAGCACACCAACCGTAACGGGCGACGATCGTAAGAGAAAGCTATCAAAAACTAAGAAATCTAATAGACCACCACAATTTTTTTTCCGTATGACCAATTAAGCAAATATTTATCCCGTTGTCGAAGTGGATTTATTGTTTGAAGCTTGCCGGAAGTATTACACGACCCGACATCTCGTGCATCACAGTGTGCGCAGCCCAGCATTTCTGCATTCTACACGCTTTCGTGCATTAGCTTTCCACAAAACTCCTCGAATCTTTTTTTCGTATGGGTTCGGCTGCTGCTTGAGAATTATCACCTGGTTTACGAGTGGTGTTCTGATAGAATTTATTCTTCTCAGAAATCTTTAGATTTCCGTAAAAGGTCATTCCCATACGGATTAGCGAAAGTCAGCTCGTCAGATATGGCTATCATCAATTTTTCAAAGCCCTAGAAATAAGAGGAATAGTGGGTCTGCAGCGGTGTCGAACCAGCACCTGGATAGGCTGGGTCGTTCGACGTAAGGAATGGTGCTATTACCACTGCGCTGCCATACGCATATTTTCATTTCGAAGGATAAAATGAACATAGATGGTAAAAAGAAACCGAGAAAAATGTGGTAGTCGATGAAAATATCCTTAACATTTCACATTCAAAACGACTTATGTTTGCAAAACATTTACAGAAAGGACCAGGAAACTGACGAAAAAGTGAGCACTCATTGTTAATAGTTTTAATGAAAAAGTAGAAAACGATGATAGATTAAAGAAATGCTTCCTAGTTACCAACGCGTATTTGTATACGATACATTTCGAATTCAAAATAAGCGCACAGTGAGTGGGAGATTAAAAACCTCTGAGTGGCTTTTCGGTAACCCTTAGTGAACGCTTCGAGGTGTGGTGCAATCGAGTCGTCGAGATATTAAGCTTGTTTCAGGTGCAGCAACAACACTTGGTGGATGTACAAGTATTGATGTTCGCTCTAAATTCTTCGACGTAAGCGAAATTCTCCTTCAATTCAAACAACGTCACTGGACAATCTGCCACCTGTATGCTGTTGTTTCGCTGTTTCCGTAACTCCAGCAAGTATGTAGAGATTTCTAGTAGTAGCTGATTCGTTTGCAGAATTTCTAGTGGATGCTGTATTAGAACAATCGGCCCTATCCTACCGATTCCCGCCGAACAATGAACGATTATTGGCGTCCTAAATGTTTATTTCCATTTCTTTTCGCTTTTTGCCCCTCGGACATGTCATGCTTAAGTCCGATAACAATAGACAAAGATTGATAGAGCATCTAAGTTGAGATAGTGTAACTGCGTCACATTTACAATATTTATTTATCGTAATAGATATTTGATAGAGGGTGCGTGTAGCGCAGTGGTCGGAGTGGTGCCTGAAAATACACATGAGATCGTTCCCAACCCCGTAGGCCCGCCAACCTTTCCATGCCTCCCGGTTTGGAAAAATTGGCATCAAACCTGTCTGGGAGTATAGCAGCACTAACCGTCCGTCGTTAGGCCACCGCGAATCATTGTAAAGGCCAGACATGCATTCAATCACGTCCAACAATATTTAAAGTCGAATGAAATGAATAATAGTTTAGCTATTAACAATAGCTTAATGAATTTGAATGCATGGCGTATCTATCGGGGATTGATCAACGCCGAGAACTTTATCCTTATTTATCCTTATCCTTAATATATGTTTTCGATATTTATCAGTGAGTTTTGATGATGGTTAAGAGATGTTCTGACAACCGCTCGAAGAGCCGTAGTAGGAAACAAGGGGGAAAAAAACAACACCTCCGCACATACAATCAGAGACGGATTCAGGGGAATATCGGAGATGAAAGCATGGCAAGTACCTCATCGTCGTCATAGACATTCGGCACTCCTCACTATTCCAGCCTAGGGTGCTAATGGTCATATCTTGCTGTTTTCTAACTGACTGCATATATAAACTAGGGACTGATTTGCTTTTAAATCGCAATACGAAAAAACCAAAGAGAAGGATGAGACAGAACGACAGAATGCATCAGATGGAGACAATTTGCTTTGTTTGTAGAAGAACTGAGTTTATAGCAGGCGTGCATTGAACGAGAACTGAATGTTGGTCAACGATAAACCGTGCAAGAAAAAAAAGACACTGTTTCAAGGATTGGTTTATAGACAACCGCACATCTTCACAGCTTACTAGGCCAGTGCGTCTCATTTTCGTTTAAAAAAACCTGCATAAAGCACTAACGTGCATTCTTTGAGACTGTTGAGTAAAGCGACAGGGGCGAGATCGGCTTCTGGAACACCTCGATCTGGCCAGTCCAACCAGTGGTAGTGCGTGCACGTGTGAACCGGTTGTCCAGGTTCGGCAACGTCTAGTCATGTCATTTGCACTTGCACACGGGTACTGAATGGGAAGGCGAGCTGAAATTGAAGAAATAACAGTCGATGTCCTAAATCGGTCCGAAAAAAAGTGTACTTCTGAATATTACTCTTCTTTTAATATTGTATGGTTGATGATGAACGCGTTACGACAGTGGAATAAGATGCGCGTCATGTTCTCTAGTTTAGCAAACACCGTGCTAGCAGAAAGCTTGTAGGCAATTTTGGCTGACCAATTCAAAGCCGGTGGATCTCTGTGCGGCAAAATAAGTGTGAATGGGTTCATCGACTGACTCTCTATATTCAGTGCGAAAACATGATTGCAATTTTTGTGAAGAACAGAACACATGGAAATGAAAGCCCTTAAAATGAGTTGGTTAGTCTCAGCTAGCTTTCTATCTACCAGTGCCATTAACAATCACCCTTCAAAGGGATTGATCTGGGCAGTCCAGTTCGGCAATGAACCAACTGAGCTGAAGCTGTGGTCGAAATCACAATGTTAACCTTAAATTTACTGCCTTTTATGATTCCTCACTTTTTTCAATAATATTTTGCCGTGAAAAATTGTAAAAGGCAGTATAAAAAGTTTACATTGTGAACTGGTGAGCATTCTAGCATGAAAATTTTACACGCTTGCACGCCCTTCACTATACACATACACACGCTCTTCAAAAGGTGATTTTTAGGTTTTTATAATGTTATCCATGAGATCTATCAATGAATCCATGGAAAATCGCAAATCGGCATAAGCTTGTTGCCACCAATAAGGGAAGACAGGCATGGCAAAACAACAACAACAGAATTCATCAAGAAAAAAAATTGTGACGCTAATGGTAATTCCTCCCAACGGTTTACCGCCTTATCGTGGCTAGAAGGTGTTCCTGGATGTCCGGCTGCGATGTACAGGATGGAGATTCGTCCCATAACCGTAAAACGAGCTCTACTGTCATCCATCAACGAAAATATTGGAATCGCATTGAATGCAGTTCTGCTCAGTTTTTTCTCAGATAAGGTCTAGCAATATTTCCCTTGAAGTTCCGTTTTGGGTAAAAATTTTTCGAAGCATTACAAAGGCTCTGCTACACAACGGCTGTGCCTGCTCGTAGAAGTGAAGACCTGGGGCAGACGTTGGCCACGCAGAGCTCGGGATTCCAGGGAACCACAATGGCTTAACCAACAAATCTCCGAAAAAACGGTGATTATGCCGGAGCCCGCACAACTAGTGAGGACGGGCCGTTTAACTATCAAGTTTAAGTAAGTATTTCCAGAGTGTTCCTTGAATGTTTATTGTTTTCAAAATAAAAAATATGCATACGAATAAATACTGTTGTCAAACTACACAATTTTGTAAAAAAAACGTTATCTGACTGTGATTTTCGTAGTGAAATCAAAAAACCTTTTCCTGCCTTATGAAGACCACCAACACATCACCTTCAAACGTTAATGGTGGTCCATCATGAATTGGAAAGTACTCAGCGCACTTGTTAGCACTATAGAAGCTACAGCATTTTTTTTATCTTCAATCAATTAAATAAGAAATAATCCACCTGTTCTGTGAAATTACAAAGCATGAGCATAGCGCTGCACCTTTCTTGCACTACCATATGCCAGAAATCACGACATGTTTTAGGAAGCGGTGCCTAAAGTGCGAAAGAGTGTCCGTTTAATTCAGTCCGTTCTCTCTTATACTCTTTGAGAATCCTGCACGAGTGGTGAACGCTGCGAAATGTGCTACGTTACCCACATGTGTGCAAACGAATTGCTTTGAGTTCAACGGAGTTGATACGTAGTTGGCACGGATATATCGAACACTTCCAATTTCTAATATTACAAGAGCGTTATCCAGACAACCAATATCCTGTAAAAATCATTCGTTCTATTCACGGGTCCCAGAAAACATATAAAAAACCGAAGTAGCTGAGACACGATCTCTACTACATCATCAAGTGATGTTCACGTCGCCACATCACACCGTGTCTAGATATTATCTCGATCGTAGATGAGTACCTTATATCGATTTCTGCCTTCCGAATTCTGCCGGACAAATTCCCTCATAAGAGTAAAATCGTTGGTCTTTCGCATCGCCTTGAATTCCGTTACCAATCCTTGCACACCTTTTTTCAACGTTTCCTCGACAAACACCTGGACCTGGAACGGCGATTACTGATCAGGTCACATCGAGATGCTCTTGAACTGCGGCTATGCCACAAAACCTGGAATCTTTTTCGCATCCGTACATCCTTCTGCGCCTTCAATAGTACGGTTCAACATATATTTGAATAAACAGAGAAAAAATTCTTCCAAACTTCATGAGAAGTCCATGGTTCTCTTAGCAGTTTATGACAAGAATAAAGGTGAGAGGTTGACTATAGTATCTACTAACAAGTTTGCAAATATTCAAGCAAAATTCAGTTTCCTTAATGCAAAATTCTTCTATTCTTACTGTTTTTTAAGAACTTGCTTTAAGGATAAAATTCAGAGGACAAACAATTCTGCATTGATTAATCCATGAAGTCTTTGCCCTGCACCCAACTTTATCGAACATCGTCGACTTCATTGAATAACTGTTTGCCTTACATAACGGACTCCAACAACTTCCCGATAAATCTATTCAGTTGTAATTACCTTATACTAGCGTGGCATCAATTTGTCGACTATGAAAAGATGACGACTTAAGTTCCCAGGATCGAACCAACAACCACGTATATATTACAGAGTATATCTAACCGCTGCGCTACATGCGCACTCTAATGGGCATAAGCCCTTTGCAAACATTTTAACAAGCTTTAATAGCTATGTTTCACGTACTCCGGATGTGTTCGATTTCTGCTCCTTCTTCGTGGCGTCTTTTTAGGATCCTTGGGCTTCTCGTCATCCATTGTAAACGCTTTTCCATCTTGTAACAGTTCCCAGGATCGACTTTCTATTAACCTCGGCATAGGAATATGAATGCGTCGTTTTCTTGTTCAGCAATCGCGAGGTTGTTATACGCATACATTTACTTCCATAGAAAAACACAATACAATCAATACAATACAACAGTAGCTGACATTTCGGCAGTATCGCCCTCTTCAGAGCCTGGAAGGGTATACTGACATACAAGTTTACTGGGCCAAACGTTTCAGTAACACTTTACAAAAAGGCGAAAAAACTCTATGGTAATTACAAGATCAATGGCTTCTCGAAAAACTCACCGCTTTTTACGTGACTTCCAATAAGGAAGATTAGAACAGCTGATTATAGTCGCATAAGGTTGATGACTGCACCATCCCACATCAGAAATTGATGCGAACATACGGGGTCAGGTCGCGGATGACCTGTGGGCATTCATCCCTGCTATTCATTGTAGGGTTTTTGGCATTTATCCAAAAAACACTCAAGAAGTTTTCGCGCTGGTGATTTAGTCTCCTGCGCAAGGATATTGACTTTTACTTCAAAATCGTCCCCGCTATGCTTTTGTATCCTATACGTGCCTATGGGGTACATTGTCTTGCTTTTCGTTTGCTGTGTAGGTGTTCTTTTATACGGATACACAAATGTCTGCCCGTTTCGCCAATGTATTCGTCTCCGCAATCATTACAAGAGATCGGGTATATCGTACCTGAACTCATGCAATCACCGTCCCCTGCCGTAAGAGCAAATTACGCAATTTGCTGTTCCACATAGAAGGTCATATAAGCGGTAACGAACTAACTGACGACGTAGAGTAGCCGGTTGAATTTCAACTACCGCTACCGATTCCTCTAGACCTGCCCTTCTTCGGCATCGTTTAATAGCTACGCTTACTTCATCGCTAATCAAGGGCAACATAAACGGGACTTTCTTTTGGCCAAGTGTTTCGCTTGGGACGCGTCGCTCTCCTTCTAAACTCATCTTGTGCGGCAACTATTTCGTAGCCATTGGAGATGGCTATTTGCCGAGCCAAGTCGCGCGATTCTTCCTTTAGTTCCCTGGTTTTGCACACAGAGGTGGCTGTTCGAAACACGTTTCTCACAAGCGCCCTCTTTGTGTGTGAAGGGTGGGAAGAAAGGAAATTAACGAGGATGTTCTTGTTGCTTGGCTTTCGGTATCACTTTGTCATGTAACCGCTACTTGATAGGTTTATTTGAACGTTTAAAAAACGGAAGCCAGTTTTTTCTCGGTTTCTCCAGGGGTAAACCTAGATGGCAAAGCGAAAAACTAAGACAAAGTACCCCACTATGCACGCATAGGATACAAAGGCATAGCGGAGACTATTTTGAAGTAGAAAGTCAATATCCTTGCACAGGAGACTAAAACAGCAGCGCGAAAACCTCTTAAGGCTTTTTTGGATAAATGTCAAAAAACCCTACAATGAATAGCAGGGATGGATGCCCAGAGGTCATACGCGACCTGACCCGGTATGTTCGCATCAATTTCTGACGTGGGATGGTGCAGTCATGAACCTTATGCGACTATAATCAGCTGTTCTAATCTTCCTCATTGGAAGTCACGTAAAAAGCGGTGAGTTTTTCGAGAAGCTGTTGATCATGTAATTACCATGGAGTTTTTCCGTCTTTTTTGTAAGTGTTATTGAAGCGTTTGGCCTAGTAAATTGTATATCAGTATACCCTTCCAGATTCTGAAGAAGGCGATACTGCCGAAACGTCAACTACTGTTGTATTGTATTGTGTTTTTCTATGGAAGTAAATGTATGCTGTATAACAACCTCGCGATTGCTGAACAAGAAAACGACGCTCTTCCATCTCTTTTCTTTCGTGGCCCCTTGTCTTTCTTAATTTTTCTTCGCCCTGCATACAAATCTCTATTTAACCATATATAACGACCCCATTGTAGGGACGTAGAATATTGGCACGAAAATCCGATGTTCTTTTTTGCAACGCCCTTGCATGGTCTTTCTCATCGAATTTCCAATTCTTTTTTGAGCTTGCAATTTCAACTGGCAAATTTCTGAGCTTTGAGGATATAAGAGTTCTAGGTGATGAAGGCTGGATGGTACACTTTCGCTTAATTTTTTGGGATAAGTTGGTTGACCACCTTAGCAACAGCTGATCCCATTCTCCCTTTCATAGCGATATTTTATGCAAAAGAATACTAATGAAAAGTCGCAAAATTTAAGAAATCAATAACAGAATGAATGAAGAAAGAAAGAACAAACCCGAGAGCTTTCGAATAGTGTATAAATGCAAAAATTAAGCGACAAATACTCCCTTTGAAACTAATATCCGTGGAAAAAAAGTTCTGGCGAAATCTTGAGTTTCACTTATTCTACCAGATTCCACTCCATAATCACTTCACAGATTTACTTCATGCGATAAATGTGGAGAGGCTTTCAACGTACGCTACGTTGTGCACCTCTAGATAGTGGAGTTTTCATAGAATAAGCTTGCTGTCTCTGCTGGGAGTGCACTGGATCATTCTTATTCGTAACTGCAGTCATTCACACTTGTGTGTACGCAGCTGCACGCATTTGCATCACGTTCGGCAGCTTGCGTTTGATCAAATGATTGTAATCAAATAAGTACGAGATGGATGGAAGACGGTTTAGGAACGCCTTCGAAAACAAGCCTCTACTTCATCCCAGCAATCTAGCGAATAGTATGCTTTCAACCAACGACTATTCTTTCGCTAAACAATAAAAATAAAACGTTTCTTACGACAATTTTGAGGCTACTCGTGTTTACTGATCACGTGGAGGCCACAGGGAGTCTAATCCACAAAAGAAACCAATCAGAATCTTAGTTGTGATCGGCAGAGTCGTTTGATGGTTAACGACATTATACAGATACAGGTTATAAAAAACAGCTCAACTCGACTCCGAAAACAACTTTCAGGTTATTGAAACTGTGCAAGAAAAAGTGTAATGAATAGGTCGGTCGAAAATTAGTGCAATTTTGTCTCCTCAGTGCTTAAAGTTTTTTTAAAATACAGTTTTATGCCTTCGTATTCGTACTATACGCCGTTGTGAAGCGCAGGCTGTGATTAGCTTCTTACTTCAGTTCCTTAGTTTTTGTGCAATTTTGCTTCAACTAAAGCCATTGAAATGCTATGAATAGAAACAAATCCGAGAACTTTCGTGCAAGAATGTAAATTGGATGCAAAGCTGAAGAAATGACACACGACCACAGCGTTGCGTCTGACGTGGAAAGTATTAAATTCGTGATAGAGAACAACATCTACGGATTGGAGGTGTAGAAGACGAACGTCATTAGACGCATAATGATATACCGCTAGAATCGTACTGGATAAAGACCGTCGACATTCTGGGCAAGGTTTTGACAAAATGGCAAAGAATGCATACATTCGAAACCAATTCCAAAATCATATTTGCATGATAAGAAAATGATTTCAAACAATTGGGGGGTTGAGAGAGGAAGTGTTGGCGCAAGACTACGAGTGTGCAGCCGGAGGGACACGAGACGGTTGACATCAGCTAATGGAAGGGGACATTCTGTTGTACGAGAACGTCCAAGTGCCACAATCAGCATGGCAGAAACTGGACAATGCTGATTCAACCGGTCCCCCTGTTGAAATTGTCTGCACAAAATTAGCTCATTATTTTATTGGGAATGGAGAGAAACTTGAATTCTTTTTCCAAATTATTCATTCATCGGATTTTCTCGAGTGAAGAAAATGGCCAAGTTCATGATCTTTTTCTCTTCTCTTCGCATTTCTGCTTAATGCAAGCAGCGCTAAGTTCGTTTGGCAGGACTTACTAAAAGCTACAATGCTTAATAGTTTACCGAGTTCATAAGGTAAGAAATGGCATAAGATTTCTTGAGAGGAATCTTAACAGCAGGTCACCGAATTTGTGAGTTAAGTGAATGAGCGAATACCACCACAGAAGAAATCAGCACAGCAGTCACGAAACTGCACCACTGAGTGAGAAGCGTCTACGTATTTCGTAATAGACTGAACCGAATCCATTGATTTCAATGCATTTCCTACGCGGAAGTTTTACTTTGCGGAACAGAGTGCGTTCTGTGAAACACAACCGCAATGTTTTTTTGTTTTTTTTTATTTTATATGAATTGTCTTCAAGTCTACGGTGTGGTTCTCAGCACTTCTCACCTTCGATTCGTTTCCTCGCGTCCATCATCTACGAAGATCTCCCTGACTTTTACGTGTGACTTCGGCTGCTGCTTGACGATTCATTTCATCTTGAATGTCATAGAATGCTGGTCGAGTCGATTCTCGCCAGAGCCCAGCTGGGCTGGAGCGTTCCCAATTGGATTGCAAAGAGTGATTTTTTCCCGGACAAGTCCGGCACTAATTTCCCGATCCCGGAGGGATGAGAGGCTTAGTTGACCCAGAGTGGAGTCGGACTAGCACCATGCTCGTGATGGTACACAATACCACCATGACAACAATGGTACCATAACACCATACAACCACAATGAAGCTGAGACATATGCAAAACTCAGACCCCAGGCCAAATTCGAGTTCGCTATGACCCTTTCCAGAGGATCATATGTAACTCAGTGAACTAAAGTATGAAACCAATTCAAGCCGATGTTGGTGTCGAAAGATGTCAATTGAGTCGTTTTGTACTCCCCAGATCAGTTCTGATGACTGCTGATTGCTGATGGCACCGTTAGGGTGAAAAAACTAGCTGAGAGAAAGGCAGAGCATGGGCCTCAGTGGTGCAGTGGGCATCAGGTAAGCCCTCGGAAAGTATAATCGCAGCTTCGAATGTGGCTCACAGTCCAAGTCTTGCAAATATATCAGCTTCATTGTGGATGTACTTAATATAATACCATGTCATAAAGAAAAATAATGGTCAATAAACAGAAAGTTATAGAGAGCGCTTTCTGTTATACTTCTGCACTTTCGCATTCTATAAATAGCTTGACCAGGAGTGATCCGTTAGAAGCTCCTTTCTACATTTAATGAGCTACAACAATTAGTCTTCCGCATGATCCTCGTCACCAAGTGAACGGTACATAAAATAATAATGAGGCTACGTATGACACAAAAAGCCACTCAATGGATTGAAAAAAATGAACGGAGAAGCTAAATTATACGACGAAAAGCACAGAAAGGGGCTGATAAGGCAAACATTAAATTCAGTGCATGTAATGCGCAGTAAAAAAATTTAGGCGTTCTAGTCCTACACACACAACGCGCAAGGCTATGAGTACCAGTAAATGGCTTAACCGCCTCTATGAGATAAACTCGTACTCACTACCCTTTTCCGACTTCAGTGGCGCTCGCACCCAACATTCGTTAGGAAAAATTCTAAATTGAAACACACTTGATAGGCATCAACAAACAATGTTTATACAAATGATGACTGCTCAATCTCTAGATTCATTAACAACAATGCCACCCAAGCTGTGAATCGTAACACTTCAAAAGCGATAGCCTATCATTCCAGAAGGTGTTAACATTTGTCCACGCTGTCAGTATGAAATTAAACGCTCAAAATATGGGTATGTATGAGATTTATAAGTGGAAAAGATTTTTATGTCATAATAAGTGAAGACTCATACACTATACCTATGCGTTTATCTTTATAGAGACTCATCGAATTCTGCTCATCAAGAAAGGAGTCAATTATTTATAGAGACTCTATTCTATATTGTAGAGCATCGCATGGTGGGTCGACTCTGCGACATTCACCATTCGCTTGGATATTAATCACACCATGGCAGTGCAATTTGCCTTTAGAAGCGTGAAGGTCGCCATCGTCCTTCTCCATCAGTTTGCCCCCCTCTCTAGATGTTCTTCGCTCACCCCTTCCTCAACTGGCTAAGTCTAGAATAAAGCCAACTAAATCTTACGCACTTGCATTATTGGTATGTTAAAGTTGTCGCCAATGGTTATGTAATCACTGCACGTTGTTAATCGAACAACTGCCTCAAGTACTCCATAAGTATCCTGCAAAAGGCACCATTACCACGTTGACTTATTTTTGTAATTCCTCCGCACCCAAATCCATAGACGTCTTTTGATGTACCTGTGCAATGTGTAAAGAATCCCGTTTAATATTGTGTTAAACAGCAGAGTCTTTTTCCTCGTTGCTAGTACAACCCCCTTCATCGCTACGACATTCTTGCACGGTGGTCACATAAATAATATACACGCTGTTGTGGTTGTGCTAATATTACTGCATAAGCATAATTTCTGCTTACAATTTCAGACCCTCATTAACCTATTGCGTAATGGGCCACGTAATTGTTAGCGGAAATTTTTATGTGCGTACTACTGTCCACTAGACCAGTTTAGTTTGCAGTTTGCTGTATATACATATCTGACTTCATTGCTTGATTTCCGTGTAAATATTATGGTCACAAACGGCTTAATTACCCGAGTTTGGGATATCAGGCTGCGAGACTTACAAAAAGTTCCTAATGTCAGGCCAAAAAAAAAGGGAGGCATCTACCACACAAACTAGCAGCACAATCTCTACTTGATTCACGTCATGCACCAAACAGCAAAACTATGCCAACTAGAAATTAGCAAATAATCACAAAAGCCGGGAACCACACCAAAAAAGCATTATGAAACAGTCGGATACGAAGATGCAAAAACGTATGCAAGGAGAACAACTAGCTTATTAGGAGTCACATGGATAAGATTTTTTTACCAACGACGTTAATGAACTTGAAGGAAGAACAATTTCTCAACCAAATTTACGACTGAGGTTCCTATTTTTGTGCACACAAATACGTTAAGACGGACCAGATAAATGCTACATCAATCAATTATCAACGAATGTTTCCCCTAGGTTTTTGAAGAAAATAGCTTTACAGCAGAGTCCCCGAGAAACATCTAGAATTCGAGCGTTGCCTTTTTACAATCTTAACCTTCTTATTTGCTGCCTACTTTTTGCAAATATCTCAACATCATCTTAGTTGCCTTTCTAATTCCAGTTCTGAAAGCGCCGAATGAAGTTTTGCTTCCTAATTTGACGACATCCCCTCCCTACTTGAAGTGCTTAGAAAAATTTTATGTGTTGAAACTTGAACAAATAAAATTGTCATCAGTAACTACTCTACTTTGTTCTTAGCATTTAAACAGAGGCAAGGTACGACGAAGGAATGTGTGGAAGTCTGTCAGAGATGTTTAGTGTTAACACTACCATTAACGGAACACGCTCGAAATGCATTGTATGTTATGCATGCACGGTAGGGAAGGGAAAAGGATGAACGAATAGGTCAGGGTCCATTGTGTATTCATTGAGCCGCTATGATGAATCACAGTTATCGTATAGAATGGGAGTGCAGAAAAAAGTATCAAAATAGGAACGAAATATGTTACAAAACACTACTAAATGTTGACACTAGGGTGGTTAGGCGGTTTAGGATAGTAACATATAGTAAATAAGAGCATATATACCATGTTTACGCAAAGCGATTGGTTTTGACTTCGTATCTGTCACTTTTATCAACGCCCATTTTCTCTAATTATTGGAAAACTACCATCTCTTGTTCCCGACATAAAATTAGGGTAGTTAGGAATATCGGATGGAGCAGGATGAGGAAGTATTTACAACGTCCGTAGTTCAGTAAGCGGACAATTCCTCCTTGTCGACACGTAGTAAAATTATTGCAGCACACAGCTATTGCTGCCAACAGTAGGACTAAGGTATACAGTACTGTGAATGAGTTTGACCTTGAATCTCCTTCGTTTGAAGGGGTCTCCAACCAGTTAGTTGCGAGGCAACATGGAATGCCCTCACGTAGAGAATAGGGAGGGTTAATTGCGGACCAAAATCGACCTTTGATTCCCTGAGACGCGCGTGGTTCATGCATGCGTGTGTGGATGCGTTCTCGCTTGTGCGGATTGTATTCTACTTCGGCCAAAAGCCTGCAATCAAATGACATGCAAGTATATGAGAGGCGGTTAGAAGTTGCCTCCAACAAATAAGCTCCATGTTCACTCTAGAAGAGACTGGCAAGCTGCCGTGAGTACACCCAGCCCCTATGTCGAATGCCCAGTGAGCTATGGGTATCAAAAAGCTAAACACAGTAAAAAGAAACGGGCGTCATTCCCCAGACCCCGAAAAAGCCCGCGAATCGGCAGCGTTCGGGTTACCAACAACCCGACTCAGACTTTTACGATTAAAGAGATCTGGATCCATCCCGGCTTTGACAATCTTCCTCGTTTACGGGCCAACATAAAACTATGACGAAGGTGAAGTCGAGGCATTCTATACCGCATGTGAAAAAGTTCTACAGAGAAGACCGTACATTCTTCAAGGTCAGTATTGGAGATTTTAACGTTAAGATTGGACCAAGAAGAACGTCTGAAGAACGTCACATTGGGACCCACGGATTAGAATGGAACGAACAGGGTGAGCGGCTGTCTGAGTTTATCACGGCGAACAAGACCATTCATTTTGACTTGCAATTCTAAGAGCACCACCGTCAACGTTGCACATAGGAGTCTCCCAGTGAAGGGTACCATAACGGAACAAACCAAATCATAGTAAATAGAACGTTTTGCCTTACCGATGTCTCTGTTGTGCCCAAACTTCTGAGAGATATCAGACCACCGTCTCCTTCGTGCGAGGTTCCGTATCTCGAAGAAAAGGAGAAAAAGCCGCTAGATTCAAAAAACGACGTCTTAAAACCACCGCATGCTGAGACTTATTCAATTCACTAGTTGGATGTTAGGAAGATGCCTTTGCCGGCAGAATTGATGAAGAATACGATCGCTTCATTCAACATCTTTAAGTTAGCGCTATGAAAGCTGAGAGTTCGAAAGTCACCAAAGAGATGTCTGTCTCCAGAAACACTCCAGCTGATACACCAGCGTGGAATCGCACGAGCTGCAGGCAACCGCGAGCTAACGTCCGAACTTGCAAAACAATGCAGAGAGGTGATAAAGAAGATCTTAAACAGAGAAGAGCGCCAGTTATGGTCGAAGCTTCAGAGGCTGGGAAAAGCATTAGCAAAGCCCAACGAAGCTTCGCCAATTACAGGACCAAGATGACTGCACTCCGACGCCCAGACGGAACAGTTACAGCGTCCAGAAAGGTAATGGAGAAAATCATTCACGAATACTACTCAGATCTCTTCGATAGCCACGTCCTCCTTCCCTCAAATAAAATAAAGGAGGATGGATAGGTCGTACCATCAGTTCTCCCCCTTCGAAATCCGACATGTGACTTCGTCTCTGAAAAATCGTACAGCGACAAAAGGCCCGTACAGGATAGAATCCGAACACCTGAAGAACCTTCCGCCAGTCATCGTTAACACACCGGCTCGGCTGACCACACGTTACCGGCTTGAATACAAGGTTCCTACTCAATGGAAGAAAAGAAGGGACGCGCTAATGTTCAAGAAGAATGATCTCAACGATATCGGCGACTATCGCCCAATCTGCCTGCTGCCTGTCGTCTACAAACTTTTCAGTCAAGTCATCCTAAACAGGATTGAGAGAACACTGGACGAAAGACAGCCATGTGAGCAAGCAGGGGTTTCCAAAAGGATTTTGCACGACGAACCATATCCACACGATTATCAGTGAAGTATCGCGAGAGTACGGAAGACAATTCTGTCCCACCTTCATCGATTTAAATAAGGCCTTTGACTCGGTTGAGATAGCAGTCACGGAAGTCCATGATAGTCAAGGAGTCCCTACTCACTACATAAAGATTTTTCATGAGCTGTACAAAAAATTTCACAAACGAGATATCACCATTCTACAACGATATTAACAACGACGTCGGAAAGAGGGGTTAGGCAAGGCGATACATTCTCGCCAAAATTACGCCACCCTCCAGAACGTCATGCGAACGTGGAATGGGATAACATAGGAGTGAAAGTCGATATGCGGCAGTTACATCATCTTCGCTTTGCTGATGACATCGTCCTTATTACACCAAACATAGCCAAGCGGAACGTATGCTTGCCGACTTTGATAAAGCCTGTGGGAAGATTCTTCTTCGACTAAATCTTACGAAAACGATGTTTGTGAGGAACGGATTGGTTTCCTTTGCTCCATTCACGCTTAGCGGAACGAATATCTCCGAATGCTCCAGTTATATCTATCTAGGTCGGGAAATTAACATGATGAACGACTTGGCTCCAGAGTTGAGCAGAAGGAAACGAGCGGCTTGGGGTGCTTTCAAGAGCATTGAGGGACGTAGTGAAGAAAGCAAGGAACGCCCGGTTCTGTGTCCAGCTTTTCGACTCAACGGTATTTCACGTCTTAGGGTATCCGTTAGAAACCTGGTCGCTGCGTAAGCGGGACGATAGATCGCTCAGCGTTATTCAACGTGCAGTTGAAAGGACTAGGAGTATCCCGTGTCAGATATGTAAAGAAAGGGATCCGAAGCGCTGTCCTGCGTCAACGATCAGAAGTCAAGGATGCAGTTCCGTGCGCCAAACAGTCGAAGATACGGTGGGTTAGACAGGGTATTGCGTACGAGCGACAACAGATGGACAACAGCCCATTGGTGACTGGATTCCTCGAGATGTCAAACGCACCGCAAGAAGACCGCCGACCCGATGGTAAGAGTTCTTCAAGAAAAGCCTGGAAGAAGGGCATGATGCTCAACGAATCCCCTAGGGCGAGCATATCCCATTGGGCTACTCTTGCACGCAACAGAGAAAAATGGAAGATTCACCGGCGTCCCGCTCGAGTCACTCGACGATCAACGGAACTAAAGGTGACAGAGGTGATGAATGAGCTTTCCGGTAACGGTCCAGATCCCGACTTTTACACCCCTTATTCAGTTAGCAGTGATTATCAACTGCACAAGGTCTTTGTGTGAAGCCTTAGGGAAGTTCAGGAAGCGCTCAGAAATAGCCATCCTCGGAAACAACTCAGAAAGGGATTTTCAACAAATATTTTTACAAAAAATCTTTTTCTGGATATACTCACACTCATATGCCTCTTTCTTATTTGCTAAGCTCCTATGGGTTCGCAGCTTTTTTCACCTGCACTTCTTTGCAAAGAAACGATATCCTCAACTGCTAACATTATATAGGAGAAATTTTGCAGTACAATATCAATTTCAAAGCTACAAAATGTATTTCGTGGTCAACAAAGGTTTGAAGGAAGTGTACGTGGTACTACTCCATTGTCAGTAGCGGTTAGATCGATGTATGCATCCTATTTGTCTATTATAAAATCATACCAATCGCCTGCGGAAAGAACAGTTTTAAGTGGCGATAAAAACATACCCGTTCGTGTTTTACTTTTGCTGCAAGAACTTGTGTTCGTATAGAAAGGAAATGGGAGGATCTCAGGCGAGTGAAAGACATCCCACACAACCACTTTATGAAAGAATGCAACCGAGGTGTTCATGGCAACGCATCATATCATACCATACTTGAATGTGAACTGTGTCATGTTTTTTAAAATGTAGTGCAACAAGTTCGATGAACGTCATGATATTGCGCAAAATTAAGGACTATTCATGAGAACGAATCAATTGTACGACAGCGACTGCCCCTGCATGAGCCACATCAAAACAATAAAAAAAGATCAAGTACCCTTATAGGAAACGGAATGCTTCCTTTTACTCAAAATTTTTAGTTACGAAATAGCGCCCGACATTATTCTTTCCATGTTTTAAATTGTTGGGCTTACGCGAAGTTGATAAACAACTTCTATTCAGCCAACGTTTCGCCGTCCTCGTCTTCATCGGAGCGGACATTCGAGTCGAGGGTCCAGAGTTACTTCTTCCTCTTGATGTGGCGTTTTCGTAATCGCACCAAGACGGATCTTCTCGCCAGTGGAACACCGCACGAATGATGCATGCGCACCCGGCAATAAGTTATTTTTTCAACGGATAAGCCACCCTGCAGCAGTCCGTACTATGTTAGCTAGCAAATAGCCAACGGATTATTCTTTCATTCTACTAAGGAATAAGAACATCCTACACAGGATTCCGGCGGAGTGTTATCGCAACTACAGCGAAGCAAAAAGCTACTCCGCCACCACCGTTATTCGCTGCAGATAAAAGAGTTTAACTAGCTTTCGTTTGACGGTAGTGTTACCTTTACCTTAACGATCACGACTAATGCTTTAAAACAGCGAAAATAACTGCGCTTCAATTGTAATCTACTTGACCTACAAGTTATGTGTGGCTACGGACATCGCGACCGCATTATGATTTCATCGTCTGTAAACAAGAAATTCCTCGCAGACATTTTGACATCACGATATTTGTGGAACCATGGTGAGGCCCGACAACTTTGTCTTGAAGAAGCTCAATCCAACCAATTCACCTGGAAACGCTCCAGTGCAGTCATCTCAGGAACCCAGGGAGAATCGACTCCACCAGCACTCAACGACATTCCTGACGAAGACGAAGAAATCCTCAAGCAGTGGCCGAAGCCATAGTGGATGCAACTAAACGATCCGAGTACAGAGAGTGCTAAGATCCGCATATTGTGGTGTCGGGACCACGTAATTAGTACTTCCTACAAGGTGTTCAGTTTTTCTTATGGAGTGTAATATGATCCAGCAACGGTTCGGTGCAAGTCATTCTAGGGACCTATTTGCAAAGATCAGTAGTCTCGGCGTCAACAAATTCTTAAGATCGCCTGACTCTCAAATTTTCAATTTCCTGGTGCTTCAAAAGGCTTAAGGTAACTAGAGGCAGCTTATTACTATGGCACATATTTTCTGGTGTACTGTGTGTGGTAGCTGCGACTTTTTTAATTTTTTTAGAGTGCTGCCAAAAAATGAAGGTCGTCCAGAGTGTTCTTAACTTTCGTGTGAATCGTCTCCAATACAGATTTTGTGTTTCTTCGTACTATACGTCCATTTGCAAAGTCGCCTATCGAAATTCTACTTATGTGCACATGTGATACGTCATCCCCCTAGTGCGTATACTAGCATTTGTTTCATTCAGTTCGTTGTCCCGATTTTATCATCGACAAAAATCCTCGAACTTTTCGCTTATGGCTGTGTCTGCCACTTGAATACTTTGCGTTCTTTACAAATGTCGTTGGCTGCACGTTGGAACACTCCATGGAGTCATCAGTAGCTCTTCTATGACTTCTTCATCAGAGGAAGTAGTCAGGAGAAGCTGCAACTACAAGCACAGGTGAATGGCTTTGGTTACGAACACGTCTGCCCAACGTGTAGGTGGTCATTCCAGGAGACGCTTACATCCTCGTGGAGTCCACTCTGCAGTTGTTTTCCTCCATCTGTCGTCGCTTGTTTCTTTATTGCATGACCGGCCCATTTTCCGTGTTTTGCTGGGTGTTCGCCTGGATCTCGAAGATGAGAGGGGTTTCGAAAATCAGATATTCGCATACCGGTTAGATATTTTGTGTGCCAGTTATATTTCACAAGACACCGTCTAAGCGCTCTGTGAGTAGTGCTCAGTATTCTTGACGTGGTCGAACTATCAGCCCACGTCTCTGCTGCATAACAAAGAGCTGGGAAGGACCGTTGAATCGAAGAGGTGGGCGCATTTCTTCATGTCTTTCAGTTGGTGGGTGGCTTCTCTGAGATGTTCAAATGCGGCCCATGCTGCTCTCGGTCTTCTGTCTAGTTCGTCATACATTTCGTTCTCTATGTTCATTGGACGCCCAAACTATGCTTACGAAGTGATCTTTGCAATAAGAGAGCCATCCAGTTAAATTTTTTCGACTTCAGATCATGGGTTTTTATAAGCTGGGTCTTCTTCCGATTTGTACGTAGTCCGATCTCTTTTCCCACTTTTCTGAGCTTACTGATCATCGTCTCTGCTTCTTCGGTCCTTCTTGACATCGTGATGTCGTCAGCGGAACAAAGACTAGGTAGGGATTTTCTATCAGTACGTGTTCCTTTCTCATCTCAGTCGAATAACTTCATTATCCACTGCGGTGTAGCAGTAAATAGCTATAGGCTTGGCAAAATGTAGATGAAAAATATGTATTTTGGTAGTGCAGTTCATGTAACAGTTAAATAGAGTTTTTAAATAGAACGGTCCACTCCTTGGTCGATGAATGCTGCTAAGACTGCATTGGTTTCGACACTATCAATCCAATGCAATGATTTCGACACAGCTTCTTCATAGTCGATAAAGGTTAGGGACTAGAAGCAGATGGTATTCCCGACAAATTTCGATAACCCGTGGACACAGTTTGGATGTGATCCATGCAGCAAAAATCCTTGTCGAAATCCTACTTGCTTCACTGGTTGCGTCTAATCCTTGATATACGCGCCAGGATAATCTTCGTGAAATGCTTGCAAAGTACATTAAACAGCATATCGGACAATAATTACAAAGATTCCTTCGGTCACTTTTCGTGAGGAGGATAACCGTGCGTGACGTCCTCCATGGTCTGGAATTTTTTCCCCTTTGAAGTCATGATGTCACATAGTTAGCGAGAAGCGTATATAAATTGTGGCTTTTAGCTCTAAGGATTAAGGAAGCGGACGATGACATTATCCGGCACTGCAGCTGTGCCTTTTTTCATGTTTTATATCGCACGCCGCATGCCGTTTTAAAAATTTTAGCAATCGTTCATGAACGAAACTTCTACTGATTTGACTTGCGAGATCATTGGCTATCGTTTATGAATGATGCGGGCAGCACACAGTACAAAGGGCATGACATGTGCTTTACGGGCATTGCGAACGAGGCTATCTCAACAACGATCGTTTCCAGATAACGGGAGAATCCTGTAGTGGCGTCGTCCTTTCGCTGAAACTGGATGCCCCCACTTACATCAGGCTGCGCTGCTCGATTTATTCGGTCCGAATGTCCTTCGCATGATACTAACCTCATCCAGCTTACTTCAGAGCTTTAGATCTGACCAGTCTATAGCGAAACCTGGTGCGTGACTCATTCTGTTCACCGCCTTGTAGCGGAGGTGTAGAGATTAAGCAAACAAACCTTTTCTTTCTCATTTTTGTTTCACCTACCAAATCCTGTCAAGAGTGCACGGTGCTGTTTATCATCAGAGAGAGAGAGAGAGAGGGAGAGAGAGGGCTCAATGGATTGGATGTCTAACTCCTCAATCGTAGTGTTGTTTAAATTCATCGCTTTTATATCACCTTTGTATTTTTTTAATGTGCATTTTTGTTACCTACAGCGTGTTCTTTTCGCTTGTTTTTTTAATCATCCAACACTGCTCTTATGCCTTCCATTCTTGTAAACCACTTTCAGCCTCTCAACGGTCTAGACCCTCAACGTGGCTAGCTGTTCCTGGGTGTCGGGCTGAGATGTATAGCGGGGGAACTCATATTCCAGCAAGACCTCCCAAGCTGAGAAGGGGTCCGCCATCTCTATCAGGGAGCCCAATTAAGAGTAAAGCAATGCAAGAATCCACCACTGTCCTGATTTCAAATTAGTCGCACGGTGGCTAAATCTCCCTCTGATCCACAAGAGCTGTGACTACCTCTGTTGGTAACTTGAGGCAGACTTTGATCAGACAGACTGACCTCAGGATTTTTAGGGAACCACAAAGGCTAAAGCAGCAAATCTCTGAAAAAATTGGGGATTGTGCTGGGGGCCCAGCACAACCAGTAAAGAACAGGGCTATCCAGTATCCAAGTAAGTAAGTAAATCATTATCAGTACCCAGCTCTTTGCTCGCTGTTATATTTTCTGTGGTCACAGCTGTATTGTTGGGGGCATCCTTGCTCTGTAAAAAAAACCCTTCAGCTCAAGTATTTTACGTCGATTCTTCAATGCTTGGACATCGCTAGTTGATTCTCTCTTCTTCTATTTTTCCATTTATTTTCGTTTGACAGCTCAATGAATCTTCTTGAGTTGCCAGCCTTCAAAATGTTCAATAGCTGTGTTATTCGTTTGATATGCGACTCCCACTGAACGACGAATGTCGTTGAGAGTGTCATCGAGTTCGAATGCGTCGCGTGATTCGACCATGTAAATTACTTTCGTCAGTTCCAAAACAACACTGTGTATGTATTGGCTAGTTTGATTTTTTGGATGCTGCTGTTCTTCTAACTTGCCACGCAAAATTCTTCCCTGATGCCACAGTTTAAACCTCAAATTTGGGTAACTGATCTATGCCATATACGCACAACAGGACATGCAGCAACGCGATCAGTAGACAGAAGCAACATAAGTAGAAAATTTATAATGATAATAAAGAGGGGCAGAATTCTTCAATAGATTCGCGATTTCGCAACAGATTCATGAACTGTTGTGGGGAACCAGGGACATGTTTTACACAGCTAGTGCTTTCGCTGATGAAGAGCTCAATAATTGAAAGCCTACTTCATGAAAAGGCAAGAGCAGAATTTAAGCTAGTGGCACAACGCTATTTATTTTTTCGAATGGGTAGAGATTGTCATACAGTACCGATGGAGCACGCCATCTCACCAAACTCAGCGGACAAAACTTGGTCTTCACGTAGGGAGAGAGGTGAAAGTGAAGTAATCGCACAATAAATCAAACGGCAATCTTGCACCCAGTGTAGAATGCAACTAACATGTGAAATGCGTGAAAATATGTGAATATGGGAGGTAATCTCGGCGACAAAGACAAATATCTCTTAACTGTACTTCAGTCGCTCAGCGCGATGATGGCAACTACAATTATTCGCCTTCGGGTTGCTAACTGGAAAAAATTAGTACGTGTTGAATAAGGGGTAATATGATGTGGAACTTATTGCATTGTGTTATATGAGGATACTTGATATATGCAGTTTATCCTTCAAAGTAATCACATGGGAAAGTTCATTCATTTTGGTAATAGTCGACCAACGTACCTCAAAATATGCTAGTGAGTCCATAAAGGAAAACGTCGCACATATCGACCATGCGTCTAGCAGTGCATCCAAATTTCCATTATGGCGAACTCCTTTTATTCTTCTTCGCCATAGTGAAAAAAGTGGCATACCATAAGTTAGGACTAGCCATATTCCATTTCTGACCATCTGCTCGTGTTTCTCTGTATTCTTGTGTCTCGAAATAATTTTACAGGTACCTAAAACTTTTACACAGTTTATCCGCTCGTTTTCAACAGCTAGCCCTTCCACGATGTTAAATATCCAACACACTGAGACCAAATTTCAGTTTCTCCCCCTACAATGCCCTTAGGCCCTGAAGAACATGCAGCGGTAGAGCGAGTTCGAGTTGCTGCTAATGGCCAAGACCACGAGTACTGCGAACACGAATACAATGTCTATCGGTGGCTCATTGCCTATGAAGGGAATGAGAAAGACGCAGCCAAGGTGAATTTCGCTGGAAAATAAAAAAAGATCCCAATCGCCCTATGTTACAAAGAGTTTTACATTCATCACTTCCAGAAAGCTTCGAAAATACACAAAAACTGGAGCCACACGTAGTCTATGTAACCGTTGTCAAACATAATCAAGAATTGCTTGTCGAATTGACCAAATTGGTTTGTGTTTCGTAAACGCTAGAGGGAACTATACATTTTCCTCATGATTCGATTTTAAATCTTGCTTGGATACCAGTAATTCCAGCATTCCATTGATTTCCTCGTATCCAACATTCACAAAAGTCTTCGGATCTTGCATGTCGGTTAAGCTGCTGCTTGAAGATCCATTGGTCTTCTTAACAAATGTCTTTGAATGCTGATGGAAGCGATTCCCACTGGAATGCTCTCATAAAGGATGTTCCCAGTTCTTCATCGCAGGTTGTTTCCAATTTCTAAAGATTGATGGGTGTCAGCTGATTCCCAGGCAAGTCTGGTAGCGACTTTCTAGCCCAGACGGATAAGAGCGTTGGTGGTTCCTGGTGGTATCGAACCATCGCCTTACTGTTACCGAACGGCATAACTACCACTGCACTAATCGCTCCGAGAAATATGCATGAACTATTAGAAATCTTTCCTGTTTTTCTCTTACTTTTTTGCTCACTTTAGCCCTAAGCTGTTTTCATCTAAGCTATTGTTGGAGCTTCTCGACATAACCGACCATTGATTATAACTCGTAAAAATTTCGGTGGAACAATGACCAGTGAGATGTGGTTATGACTTATGAACACTCTACTGTAACTATCCCAAAATTCTAAGCAGGGGGAATCAACTCGACCAGCATTCACCGACAATGAAAGACAAAAATCCTCAAGCAGCAGCCGAACCCATATGCAAATTCGAAGACCTTTATGAATAAAACATCCGAGACATCAAGCCGAGTGGAAGAAATATAAAAGTCTAGGCAATATGTTATTTCGTATCATATAAATGAAAAAAAGTTTGCAAAACTCCGTACCGCAGGTGTCTGCAGTCGAGAACGAACGCGCTATTGTCCTTTCCGGGGAGTAACGCGTTCACCACCACACCATGCGGGTCCCTCGTTTCTCTTGTCTCTCAGCTAGTTCTATCGATCTTTTGCCGTCAGCAATCACCCTGTCAGCGGGATTGATCTGGGGGGTCCCAAATCGGCAACGAACCCAGTTAAGCTGAGGCTTCAGTTATATATATTACAGTTATATTATTTTATTGAAGGACCCGCATGGTGTGGTGGTGAACGCGTTACACCCCCGGAAAGGACAATAGCGCGTTCGTTCCCCACCGCAGACACCTGCGGTCCAGGATTTTGCAAATATCTCAACATCATTGGAAGTTATATTTCGCAATATATCCTATCGTTAAAAAGGGTAGGCAGTAAATAATAAGTTAAGATTGTTATTAAAAAAAAGTTTATTAGGAATAGTTGATATTATTCTTGTTACAACAATTCATATGTATAAATATAACGGAACTACGTTTGCTACCATACTTGGCTGTAATAAAAATTGAAGACTTATGTAAACTAAGTAATTCTGAAAGATATGGTCATATTTTTTTTAAGACTTTTAGACCTTTCTTTGATTTCTATGCCTCACATTATTGTAGCTTTTCTAGAAACAGTATTCATTGAAGGCTTTGGAACGACATCTGAACATACGCGAAATTATGTCATTAACGTCACTTCCCAATGTTAAAGGCGACGATATTGACGAAGAAGCAGAACAATACGTTCCGTTGACAATCCTCGGACGAAATCGTGTCAGTGACAATAAGGTTCGTTTTCGGAATCAATGACTTCTTTATAGCATGCAAATTTCACGAGATGGGAACGAAATTAAATAAAAAACTAGAGGAAGTAAGGTCCCTACCGGGGTCATACGACCCCAGCGAACCTGGGAATTATTGAGTTTCCTGCCCACCGACCTTTAAATAGTCATCGAGAGCTCCCAACAAGAGTAAGAACAATCCCACTAGCATCGGTTTTTACACACTTCGTTCATATCAACTCAGGATGCAGTTCTTTTTACTAAATCTTACGATTCTCTACCACACAGCATGACAAGTTTTTAGGGTTAAATTTATCTTACGCGAGTAGCAGGAAATTTGGTGAAATTATGCAATTTTTTTTCAAGCAACAAGCGTATGTGCAATGAAATTCTAAGTAATACACGTCATTTTCCATGCCTTAACATTTGTAATCAGAGTAATAAACGCAGTTTACTTTATCGTGTCCTAGCTTTGGAAGAAAGTAAACATACGAGTTGTTTTCAATCAGACGAATTTTTCGTGAAATCGCGACTGCTATCGTATAAATGATTTTCTTCAGCTGATCATCCAGAGGATTTCAGGTTTTATTATACGAACAGAGCGGCAAAATCGATCTCAGCGGAGTTGTGGACAACATTAGAGTGGGTAACTTTCACTTGTCCTTGCCACTGGTTACTGTAGATAGAAAAATGAAATTGAGGGAAAAAAAATTATGAGAAGACCCATTAGTCCATCCTTATTACTGCTTCCTACCTGTTCAGCTCAAGAATAAAACACGGACTTGGTACGGTGACATTTTGTTTAGCCCCTCTGCTTAGCGCCTCGTTGCCTGATATGAGTTGATGTCCACTTAAACAAGGTGCAAATGGACTGCCGTGAGTTGATCTCAACTCCTCTTCTTCCGGTTGTTTATTTTGCCACATAATGGTTCTCTGCTGCACTTCTTGCACTTATTCTATAGCTCCTCCATAGGAGACTCTCGTACTAAGCGTCGGACTGGAAAAAATTACTGTTTAAGCCCTAAAAGTACTATTTTTGGACGAATTTCTTCGCCAACTCCCAAAGACTGCTGCAGGTGATATGTATATAGAAGAGTATAACACATGAGGCGTGTTATTAGATGTTCAGTGGTAAGCCGTCCACATGAGTCTCGCAGGCTTAACTGCATTTCATCCCTACAAAGCAACTCAAATACTTTTGCTACATGCGGCGTGAAACGATTTCATTTCATTGGGAGTGCGATGAAAAATTAGGTGCGGTGATGCGAGCTAGTCACATCAAATTAGCCACCAGAGCCTATGTGTTAGTTACATTATAGCATGATTTGCCTACTTCTCTATCATGGAGAACTTCTCCTCCAAAATAGTTTGGCGGATTCTACTCTGAAACAAAATTGTATTAAAACTGAGAACAGTCGAATTCAAGAGTTAAACGACACAGTGCCTTTTAGTAAAGAAATACGTAAGACGGTGTTTTACTGTTACAGACGCGACTTTGTCAATAAGAAGAGTAATCTTGACGATTCCGCGGTTTCGCTTTCTAGCCAATGCTTTCGTAACTAGAAAAAAAGTCAACACGTAAATTTTATTCTCGCACTAGTCTCTTTAAACACTCACAGTTCTGTTTCTTTTATAAGTCTTCCACTTATTGTTGGAGAGCAACCACAGAGGGTTTCACATGGATGAGAAATGTACCTTGTTAAGGTCAAAAAAAACAGGCTCAGGTTTGGCGCCGAGATCGCGCGTGATGACAGGGCACAAGTGAATTCTAGCGCTGATGTCTTAGATTCCTGTCCAAGGACAGTGAATTTTAATTAAAATCTTTCCCGTTATGTCTTTGTGCCCTATACGTTCCTAGTATAGCGCTTTCTTGAGTTTTTTGAGTAAATTTTTCCATCTAGGTGCTCCTTCATACGGACTCATAGTTGTACACCCGTTTGGCCAACGTCCACACACGTTTAACAAGAAATCAGTAGCACAGTACCCGAACTCATGCAAACACCCACCGTTGGAGCAAATTATTTAATTTTTGTGTTGTGCACAGATGACCATACTTGCGGCTAAGAACTAGCTGGTTTCTTAGAGGGTTCGGTAGTATGTCAATCAGTGTTACCGAATGCTGTAGACAGGCTTTTTTAAAGCACCACTTTACAGCAGTGCTTCCTTGGAGAGAAAGGGCGGATTTAACATATTCTCTCTAGACAACTCGTTTGGAGTCTGGCTTTTCTCTACACTAACTCCAGGCGCTATGGCTTCGTAGCCATTGGACATGGCTTTTTGCCACACCACATTCAGGGATTCTTTCTTCTGCTCTCCTACTGTGCACACACCGGTTGCTGTTCGAAACATGTTTTCTTACAAGCGCCATTTTGTATAAGATAGGTTAGACAGGTGGTACTGGAACAGTGCTTTTCTATTACTTCGCTTTGAGTAGTATTCTGTGATATAGCCGTATTTGGGTAGGTCAATGTAAAGTTCCAAAAATGAATACCAGCTTTTCTTTGGTTTCTCCTGCGTGAAATTCATGTACTCTAAATATTAGTTGGCATTTCAAAATATTTATCCGTTTTATCTTGCGTTGAGCAAATGACTAAACCACTATCTGACAGTATAATAATTGATGGTGATCGAACTGGTGCTCCCACCATAGATATAAATGTAATGGCAAGGGCTGGTGCAAGTCGTTGTCCCATTGTCAACCCTCTAATTTGTCCGTAATACCTCCAAGGCCATATGAGGATTGAGCAGTTTAGGCACTATCTTAAAAAGGCCATTAACTGCTTAATCAAGAAGCCACTCATGTTTATTGCTCTTTCGTGTTGCACAAGACGTTCGAGGATGGCATGCATTTCGGAGTCATTCGACGCGTATGTACAAAGTACGATAATGTCGAAGGGCTCCATCATGTACGCGCGGTTGGGACGCGTGTTACGTAGACAGTCCAGCAACATTAGGGTGTTCGTGAGATGTGCTGGGATCTGGGATGCAACATTAGGGTGTTCGTGAGATGTGCTGGGATCTGGGATGTGTTTGAGCAATTATATAAGTGTTAGTCTTACAAACCAAACTATTCTATCCATACTGTGATCTATGCAACTGATGATAGGTCTATCCTCGTTGGTGGTTTATGATGGGACATTTTGGTAATTCTGTTTTAAGTTGCAAAATAACTGATTGTTTTAAACCTGCAGCGCATGTTACCTTGATCCATTCCGGGTTCAATTTTTAGTGCTCACTTTTTGAGTTCCTTTCAGAAGATGGATGTTCTAGTGAACGTCTTCAAGATGTTTGTCCGCTATCTCAGCATCTAACTGACGAAGAACTACTACGAACTCTCCACCGTTATCACTATCTGGTGCTCTAATAGTTTTTTGATTCTATTAGTCCCTGACCTGTCGTCTGCCACATTTTTTGCACCGCTGTGAGGTTGGAACTGTATGCGAAAGCTGTTGTCTATTTCGCCGTTGGGAATCCCGTTGTCTAAAGAACGCTCGAGGAGACGACCGCAGTGGTAACGCTTCTCCTCCTTGTTGTTCATTATTACTTCATGCCTAAGTCTAGCCTTGTTACGATGTCGATCTTGAAGCTCGCGCGTAAAGCATGCTAACTTACGCAAGCTTTGCTTGGACATAGGTTGACCTGGAAAAAAATTGGACACAATTCCAATAGCGAGTGCACGGTGTCAGGTAGAATCATGACTCATGAAATGGTGACCCTTGACATCTCTGGCAGGTTCTCGATCTTGTTTTCACTCTTAGAACATTCCTAAACGGTGGCTGTTTGTTTCACTGGAGCTGATTTATGGAGCTTGTTTAGGTCATTTTAGAATTTTTTGCCTAAAGTTACCTCAGCATTCGACTTAGTAGAGTTGTAAATCAATATTGGCTTCGTGTAGTCTTCCTCGTTTAATAGAATGGGCGACGACTCGGTGTTCTAAGTAGCGCCAAAAAAAAACATGTCGGTTGTCTAAATAAGATAATCGTCTGTCTCAGTGGCAGAACTTCCACTATCAGTGGAAACTATTCTGGTGCTGCATCACGTAACAATTCCCAGAGCCGATTTTCTATTAACCTCTGCGCTGTTCAATAACACAGTGTTTTATTCTCGAGCAAACAAAAGGTTGTCAACAACGAAATGGATTTCTCCTTCGTCAGAGTCTGTAAAGGGCAAAAATGACATGCATTTTACTCAACCAAAGACTTTCATAGAAAAGGAATAGACATTTATGACAGAAAAAGTAGCTTAGGCCGCTCTATTACGTTTATGTGCTATTCCCGCATGCACTCATTAATATGTGAAAAGCACGGCAGTCAGACAAAGACAATTCTCTGTAACTTTGCGCTTTCGGAATTCCTGACACCATCTGTGAGATTCAAGAAGGAAATATCCTCTTGCTACCGGAACCATCTACTCATGAAAAAACTGGAAATTTCCGTTTTAAATCGTTATTCTTGCTCGCGTTCAGAAGATGTTTCTATCTACGTTGACTAAAAACCTCCATGTTTAGTGAAAGGTGAGTTGAACGTCTCTGTGTTCCTATACCGGCTATCATCCTCGTCTGTCATGTATGTGAAAGAAGTCGATACTGAAGCGAAAGCTATGTTCTGCGTGACAACTTCCTGGTATTCATTCCTCGTAGGCTGAAAAAAATTGTTCGATATTTGGCGTTTATGTTTCAATAAGTTAAGCAAGTTTGCATTACCATATTGAAGTATGTGTTTTGCTTACTTGGATACTTGGGTGCCTGACACCACAAGTAGTGCACTATGGGGAAGCAGAACATTGTGCTTACTGATGACAGTGTTCGGGTCAAATACTGGCTGAGAGGAAAATAAAGCAGGGATCTCAGTGGTGCAGTGGGTAACGCGTGAGCCTCCGGAAAGGGTAGTCGAGGGTTCGAATCTGGCCTGGGCTGCTGGTTTTGCAAATATTTAGCATCGTTGTGATTTTATTTCACATAATATCCTGCCGTTGGAAAAGAGTTATAAATTAAGGAGATCCCCACTTCGTATCATTCTTGCGCGATAGTCGCGTTTGTGATGGTCTGCTGTAAACGTGGTGTGGATCGTGAGTCACATTCCATAAATTATTTCCAGTTGTGAATTCGACTTATTAGCAAGACACATGCGCGATTTTGTTTGTTTTCGTCCTAAATTGTCCTTGTATTCTGCTGCTGCTCACTCCATAGTTCTTTTCGCCTATGCGTAGTGCGCTCTTCACATTGTACCATTGACTCAACTATGGTTCCTTAAAAATTACCCGGTCTCTTCGATCTCGAAAATGGGACAGCTTTTGAGAATACGATTAGGCGTTTTGTGCGCCACTTATATATCACACATCGTCCATGCGTTTTCTTGAAGGTAAGCAGAATGTTGAATGACGTAGAACTATCAACACTCGTTTTTCTTTTGTGGTAGAGTATCCTATGTGATAAAACAAAACGTAACCCATGCTGCTCCTCTTTCTTCTACATAATTCCTACTGCATGTGCTCTTGTATTCCGTAATCAGAAAACTACCCATTCCTATTAGTTCACCTTCGCACCATGTGCCTTTCGTGAAGTACATTTTCTTCCGATTAATGTGCCTTCTTATCCTGCTTCCCGCTTTGCTAAGATTTTTGATCGTCGCCTCTTATTTAATTAGTTTCCTCGGGAAGATGCCAGCAAAATGATGACGTCACAATAGTTTTCTATCATTGCGTAAATCCTTCGTGATTTCGTTACCCTTGCTATCTCTTCATGCTCTTTTTTTCTATAAGGATGCTAAGGGGTAGATGGAAAAGCTATATTGTTACGATTCACATAACGATAATGGCCAGTTAGAGCACCATGTAAGGCCGGTGCACTTGTTAGTCAAGGAGCACTGATAGTGCTGCATTCGTTTCGGCGTTGTCAAACCCCTTTTTATAGTCGGAGATGAGGAATGTGGTGTTTCCGACCCATTTAAACCCCCGGTATACGCTGTGCATGTGGCTCACTCAGAAAAACCTCTATAAGAACCCCGCTTGGTGAACTGGTTGTGCTTCATCCATAGTCCTTGACATACTTCGCGAGGAGTTTGTAGGGTACACTCAGCGTACATGTTGGACATTTCACATGGGTTGCAAAAAGGGGATGCAGTTGTGGCATCCATCTCGAAAGAAGTAGGCTCTAGCGATATATGGTTTTGAAATCTTTTTTCTTAATCAACTTTTTTGTCGCAAATCAGTGTTCTATCTACGCCATTTTGTTAGCATAAAAGTTGTGGAATGTTTATGAAAGTTGTTTGTAATCATTGTACGTTGCGCAAAAAACTTGGTTGTGCGAGGTCTTAGTAACAAAAACTCCTCTTAATCAACTCTCAAAATCCTTGGTCAAAGCAGTGAACGTAACGAACTCTTGCGATTCATCAGTAAGCCTCCCGAAGTTGCGGAATTGATCAATCTAACTGGATCCCTTCCGAAATTTTTAGATAAGCGACTGTACTTCACGCAAACACTGCCAAACCAAGACACATAACGAGTGTATCACATAAGATATGGTTAGTGAATATTAGCTCATAACGCCCAAAATGCAAACTTTTGTTTCATTTTACAAGACCTTACCTCACATATACTGTGATGGCGCATGTTGCGCAGTGGTCAGAGGCCTCTTGCAACACACATCTGAAATCGATCTCCACGCCCATGGCTCACCTATCCTTCCATCCCTCCGGGGTCGCCAAATTGGTGCCAGACTTGTCTGGAAGGATAGCAGCACTGGCTCGATACATCGCTAGACCACCGCGAGTCATTGTAAAGGCCAGATATGCATTCAATCACGTCCAAACGATGTTTAATGAATTCGAATATATGGCGCATCCCTCAAGGACAGATAAACGCTGAGAGCTTTATCCTTCCCCTCTTTATCCTAGGTCTACTGTGAGGATCTCATCACTTCATGCATTCGATTCATTTCTTCACGTCCATCTTATACGAAAGTCTTCAAACTTTTCTCATGTGGGTTTCGCCGCACTTTAATGATTTTTCGCTTTCGTGACGAACGTCGTTTAACGCTAGTTGGGTTGATTCTTCCTGAAGTCCTTTGATAGCCGAGCTACAGCGTTGCCACTTGGATTAAAGAGAGTGAACTGTTTTCAGAGAAGGCTGGTACTAATTTCCTGACTACATAAAAATGAAAGAATTAGTGAGGCCTAGGTGGGGTCGAACCAGCACCATGCTGTGATAAACGGCAGCAATGCCAATGCGCTACCCGCTTCCCGTCATCGCGCATACTGCCATACAATGTTTTTTTTTCCACGTTCAAAGATGCTTGGAGGAGGGGTGGTCAGGTGGTTAGTAATGTTGTCGATCAGAAAGCAAAGGCGTTAATTCTACCCCCCTCCCTAACGGTTTTCTCAAATCCACGTGGGAACGCCTTGGACTAAGATTGCAAGGAGATCGATTCGACTATCACTCTAAGACATTCATAAAGAAGACGAAATCCTCAAGCAGCAGCTGAAACAACACGCAAAGCATTCAAAGACCATGGTGAAGGGTGAATTCGTGGAAAGCGGATCGAAAATAAGAAGAGCTGGGATCCGCACAGTAGATGTGATGATGGGTCATATAAAGTAAATATGTTTAGAACTAAAATTCTCAGAAGAAAGTCGACAACAAAGTTTTAATTCCAAAAACCTTCCAACGCAAGCGCAGCAATTGCAAACATCAACGTTGTATTGTTGACAGCATCTTATATTCTGTGAAATGCCTACTGCTCATTCACTCCAGTGTTCGAAATAATAGTCGATCTTGAAAAGAAGAAGAGTGGGAAAAATACGCTTCTTAAATTCTAGAAAGTCAGCCTTTACCGCGAAGATATGCAAATTTTAAGGGTTTCTCCAATTAATACAGTTCAATATGAGCTAACCTGTTTTGGCTTAAAGTTGAAGGCGAGCATTAATTCTGTAACAAATGCATCGAACTCAAATCGTGTTGACCACTATGCTAAAAGCACCAGAGTTCTCAGAACCGTCCTGCTAGGTACACCCATGCCTTGAATCATTTCTCTGGACATGAGCCACTGTCAAGCGAAAACATGCGTAGTTTCTTCAGACCTCTGCGACCGTTGCTGCACTGAAAAAAACTGGAACCGTCATTGTTTTCGTGTTTAATTACTCATTGCATTCCCTATAACTTGCAAAAAGCAAAAAAAACATATGAATTTTTGCATAGTAGTCCCTCAACATAGAGACGCTAAGCAAACCATAAACTACAGAAGGCAGTGGGGTTTTCAAGTCTTTATCTTTAAAATTCAACTTTCCTAGATCTACCGATTCTTTCAGATTACTCGATTCTTACGCTTGAAATTCCGCACGATGGAACGCTTGCAGCAACGAGTCGAGCAAGAAGAACGCCGTCTAGACAAGCAAAGTGGCGGCATACTAATAATGGACCTTGATGGGCTCGTGATGAGCACCACACTCCTATCAGTATTAGCTGGTATGGTTATAAAAAATTCAATCTAAGACATGCCTATGTAAAATAGATGTATGTGTCTACATATAAAATTTTAAAGGCATTTCCAAAAATTTGCACTCTCCTTACATTAACTACCGTCTGGGCAAAATATGCTTATGGAAAATTTATTCGAGATATCTCTCAAAGCTTAACGTATTTACTCATACGTAAGTATAAACATCATGGTAGCGCGGGGAACTTCAAATTTCTATTTATGGAAGGTTCACCCATCCAGTAGAGTAACTATGGTTGAGAACGGCTCAAGATCTCCGTGTTTAAGCCCCATTAAAAGTAAGCCACTAGGAGAAATCGCTGTTGCTTTTTGAATAAGCCCAGGCTGAAGGAAGAAGAACTCAAAATCTAATGAGCGACACCTTATTGATATTACAAGGAAGGATGTATTCCATCCGAGTATGGTACCAGAGCTTACAAACAAGGTAAGCCATCCTGGAGAGTGACCATAACGACGTGATGTGGCTGATTCTAGTGAAGTGGCATTACCGATTAATCCAGGCAAGCAAAAATAAATAGAAATGAAGAGGTATCTATCTCCTTACTTAAACAAAAATAATCCATTATTATGAGCTCTACAAATAGTGGCAGAATCCCTGTTCGATCCCATCTTCTCTCAATTGCCGTCCATGATACGGAGCTGATTCTCATGTAAAGACATCTATTCAGTCGTAAAAACCGTGTGAACGATGAGCATAGCCAGTCATTTAGTTGCACCTGAGCAACACGCTGCATGCTTCTTGATAACTATTCTGCCATTCTACCCAACTACATGGCAGGGTAAATAAAAATTGTAGTAAAAAATACTGAACGCGATGTAGAATTCGTTCTCTTTTGGTTAGAGGCTTTCATTTAAAGTTGGAAAGCAACTTCTTTCGTACCACGCGTATCATTAAGCACCTCCTTCAATCTCTACGTTCGTTAAAGTTCTTCTAATGGGGAACCACTCCACTACGTCTACCTTTTCTTCGTAGTAGGCATTCCTCATATGCCATTTTACTCGGGGTAGAAATAAATCGTGATAAAATGTTTGTCATTCCACTAGTACCCTGTAACCCCAACGTCAATTACCATACTCAGGGCCGTATCGTATACTCTGGGGAACATTGTTCGAGCAATATCCACAACTCATCCAGCAGATTATCGTCATCAACGCACCAAAATTCGTTAATCTCCTCTATCAGACATGTATACCATTTATTCCACAAGATTACAAGGTGAGCGAATGAACGGACTTTGGTTTTCACTTTCATACTTGCATACTGTGTTAAGAGAAGTGTGCAGGCACCAACACAATATCAATGTGACAGGTATTTTAAATAGTTTCGAAGTGTCTTTGTTCCCGAATTGCCAAAATACTCATGCCACAGCGTTTTTGGGCCTCAATGCAGGCGGAGACCCGCCATTACTGGTCGGAGGAAGATTTTCTGTCTTGTGACGAGGTTCGTCCCAAGACGATGGCACATCTGGCACGGATTTTTTTTAACTCTTGGCAGATTTTCTGAATAGAAAAGCCGATCTCTTCCCAGCCTTGGTGACCTTATCAGGAAATGGACTTGCTTCAACAAATCGAGTACAACACTCAGGAACTGTCACCAAGCAGTTGTCAACCAGTGAGAAGGCGTTCCTCAACACATTCACAGTTTGGCCAAATACGAGCAAAGATGGAGGCGCCAGTGGACAAGTTCATTGCCCGCTAATTTGACTTGCTACTATCTACTAGTTCATTTTAATCGTTGTGGTGAACCAGAGCTACGGTCTGGAATGTGTGGGTATAAAAAGTACTAATGTAGGCTCAATATATGCTGCTAGGTCCATCTAAATGCTGATGAGTTAGCATGATGAATCACAGTAGCACATAGTAAGTTGTAATATGCGTACCATATGCGCCAAAAGAAAGATAGAGCACGGTCTCACCTACACTTCGGTCATGTTTACAACCCTCAGGTCCTCTAGTTTCTTGATACTTGATAAGTGAATGGCCCGTTCTCACCCAGTTGTGCAGGCCCCAGCATAATCTCCACTTTTCCGAGATTTGCTGGTCAAGCCACTGTGGTTCCCTGGAATCCCGAGGTCAGCTTGGCCAAAGTCTGCCCCAGGCCTTCACCACCACGGGCAGTCGCAGCCCTTGTGGATCAGAGGGAGATTTGCCACCATGCGACTTTGATACTAGGACGGTGGTGGGTCCTGGTATTGGTTTACTCTTAGCTGAGCTTCCTGACGGAAACGGTGGACTCCTTCTCAGGTTGGGAGACCCTGCCAGGAGGATGAACCCTCCGCTGTACATCGCAGCCCGACACCCAGGAAAACCACCCAGCCACGATGAGGTCATAAACCGTTGGGAGGCATTTCCTCCAGTTACGGAAAAAAATTTTGTACATTGCCAAAAAATACCTACTAAAAGAGTTCCGTTGAAAATCTAGGCCATTTAAATAGATAAATTACAGAAGCTGCAATTATAAGCGGAATCAAACTACAGTTAAGCAAAAAGTAAGCAATGCCTTCCTTTTCTTCATTATTATTGATTCTGGTATATAATGAGAAGGGTGGCCCAGTAGTAGAATGCCGTTTATTACGAGCGAGGCGCTGGTCCAACCCCCGCCGGAGCCACCAAGCCTCTTGTCGCTCCGACAGCGGGAAATTGGCATCAAACTTATTTGGGATCAACTCATTCCCTGATTTACATGGAAATACCCTATCATAGCCATCTCAGGACACCAAGGAGAATCGACCCGACCAGTATTCAAAGATCCTATAACGAGAACAAAACACCTCAAGCAGCAGCCAAGCCCACACATAAAAAGTTGGAAGACCTTCGTGGATGATGGATGCTTATTCGAAAAATGCAGGAATCCACATGTGTTCATATGTGAAAATGTGATAACAAATACCTCAATCGGGTGATAGAGTGGCGTGGCCCATTCTCAAATTTGAAAATGGTCCTACATATGTCTAAAGACACCCACTTTGTAACTGTTCTAGAAAAAGATTGTCATATCCAGTGGAGATGTGAAAGCGACGCTGCTACAGCACATTGATGAGTGCTGTTTGCCGTTAGAGCTCGGTGGAACTACCGATATAACGTCGTTGGGTGAAAGCGAGGTCTACTCACCGATTCGGGTAAGTTCTCATATCAGCAGCGTGAATTTCTAAACTATGATCAAGCTTGCACAATTGTTATATAATAATGATATTTTTATGAAAGGAAAGATCCCCTCAACACCTAAGCAATTTCAGCCACCTCTTCATCCATATCCTAAATCTGTACCACTAGATGTGCCGTTGGAACAGCTTACAATTCCAGCTGGTAGGTTTAAAAAATTGTAGGACACAACAATGAAGTGTTGGGTTGTAGAACACAATAGCGATGAAACGGCATCCATGCTAAGAACTATACAGTCACTACAAACTGTTCACCCTTATGTTGATCCTTTCTAGGCTCCTTCACTACTCAAAAGTTCCGATGGACAGCTGGAAGCCGACTTGAATTCTACATGCAGCACGACCAAGAATTTACACTGTTCTTTTACCACACAGTGGATGACACAGTATGACTTTCACAATCCATTACATATTGCATATATATATATATATATATATATATATATATATATATATCATATATATATATATATATATATATATATATATATATATATGTATATATGTAGGTATATTCTTGCGAAAAGCCAATATTAGCACTAAGAATATTATCAACCTAAGTAGGTTTCCACTCATACCTCGAGACCTCTCAACGGTTTACTGTGCCTGGGAGGTGTTCCTGGGTGTCGGGCTGCGATGTACAGCGAGAGGATTCATCCCCAGCAGGGTCTTATGGGCTGAGGAGTCCGGCGTTTCCATCAGGATGCCCAGCTCAAAGGTAAACCAATACCAGGATTCACCACCGTGCTGGTATAAGACCACTCGCATGGTGGCAAATTTCCTCTGATCCACGACGGCGGCGACTGCCTGGAGTGGTGACGACCTGGGGCAGACTTTGGCCAGGCTGAATTCGGGACACCAGGGAACCACAGTGGCTAAGCCAGCAAAACTCCGAAAAAAATGGAGATTATGCTGGGGTTCGCACAATGAAAGAAGACGGGCCATCTAAGTATCCAAGTACTTATGCGTGAAGAAGATATCTAGCTGTTGTTCGATAGCGGTGCACTTTCTTTCATAACGTTTATTTTTGACGCACAAAGGTTCTCTTCCTGTAAATTCCATACCCAATATATAGCTTACCCAAAAGGTATGTTCTAGCGCACTTCAGCAAAGATAAGCTACTCTCAACATCTGATAGTACAGATCGAAATTGCATTCTCCACTAGTTTCTTGAATAAGCAATGTAAACATTTGTACAATACTATACACAACTAATCTGAGGTATGAAGTATAGATGCATATTTCCCAACTTTAACTGATTCCAGTTCACATTCTGGGATAAAAAACTACGCGTCGAAAGCACCCACCACGCAACATTGGGAGAAACAGTTACCGTTTGTGTAAGATCTAAAGCACTGAAAAATTACAACCTTCCGCTAAGTCTACACCAATAAGTGGGAGCTGGAACAGTACACAATGATAATTGCACTTAAGACCCTAAGCTATTTTAAAAATGGGGTTCAGCATGATCCGAGTGCTTGGCGTGAGATCTATGCGGGCTGCGAACGTCCTGCCCTGCCACAGATTGACACTTGGCGATGGACGGTGCCACATGATGGGTGCGTTCCTTTTCTCAGAACTCTTCTAATATCAGCTTTCAAATATACATTTTCGCTTTCTGAATAATAACAACTAGGATTCTTCATAATTCCTATTTCAGTTACTACTTCATCAGATACGGTAATCAAAAGGCGTGGTTTTATTCAGTCACTGTTCGGCATTTGATTTACGAACTGAATGAAACGGAGAAGAAAATTGTTACACCAATATCCACTTTTGTGAATTAAATATATTACAGGTCAAGCATAAAGATAAATCTTTATAAAGATCACAACGATTCCTCGTTTAAAACCATATATCATCACAGTCAAATCGCCTGACAAAAACTATTGGAATTATCGAAAAAAAGTTCCAAGGATAGCCGTTACGGGTACGCATTGTTTAGAACACACAGGCCACCGTAAGTTGACACGGACACTCAGTTTTCTTTCTTATCGTCCTTGCTGTGTTCCGTTCCACTGCGCAGAACTGGAGGCGAGTCTTAAATCGCAAGATGCAGAAAATCCCTCCCCAGAAAAGTTTGTAGAAACTAACTGCGTGAAACTGAATCTTAAATGTCACGGTAAAACTACTATGATGCTGAGATAATTACAAAACTGTGGAGCTGCGGAACGAACTCGCTATTACCCTTACCGGGGGCTAACACGTTCAGCACCACACCATGCCGGTCTTCCGTTTGGCTTGTCTCTCAACTAGTTCTATCGATCAGTGCCATCAGCAATCACCCGTCAATGGAACTAATCTGGGTGCCCCAATTCGGCAATGAACCCAGTTAAGCCGAAGCTATTAAGTAGTCTTTCTTTCCAATCACGTTGATGAATGATTGCTGATAGCACCTAAAAAAACATCGCTAAGAGAAGGGCGAAACGAAGGACCCACATGGTGTGGTAGTGAACGCGTTATACCGCGGAAAGGGTAACAGCGCATTCGTTCTCCACCGCAGCCACCTGCGGTCCGGAGTTTTGCAAATATCTCAGCATCATTGTGGTTGTATCACACACAATAACCTGGCGTGAAAAAAGTGTAATAGGCAGTAAATAAAAAGTTAACACTGCCACGATAAACTTGGATGTACCTTAATAATATAGAAAATGCCTGAGAAAGTGAACTCACGAGAAGAATGAGATTCATTTACGTTCACAGCAGCAGGTTTAGCCGGACAAGTTGGATACAAAATAGAATCCAAGAAAGTAACCCATCGTTCAGGAAGAAACCTGAAAGCACAGAACAGAATGACATAATCCTACCAACGATGAGTGTGTACTTAACATCGGTACCCACACAGCTAACGCAGAAAAAATTAAAAGAATCAAAAGAACCTAGACCTGATTAACCGAAATGATGAAGCCCGAAAAACACTGAAGCATGATAAATAGAAGATTTTAATGTTACTTCATCCTATGAAATAATTCCCATCATTGGATTACAACCTCATCGTGGAAGACTTTTTCTGGGTGTCGAACGGCGATAAACAGGGGTGCTCTCGATTAAGTTGCTGATGAAGGTGGAACTCTGAGAACTCAATGTCAGCAATGAGTAGGAAGGAAACCTATAGAGGAAAAGGTGCCCATCCAGAAACAAACCGAGTACTAAGGAAGAGAAACTTGCTCCCAATTCACTTTGCTGTAAAGATGAAAAGAGGACGTCCTATTACAACTACCTCATAAGGTCAGAAGAAAAACAAGTTCCTTTAACTAAAAAAAAATCATAAAGATGGAAACTGACTGATTCGCCTGGAAGATGAGGAAATCAAGAACCAGACACACCTACAAGAATCGACAACACTGGGGCGACTTGTTGGAAACAAGACTGGGTAGTTCGCATTTACAATGGTATCAAACTGAAATTAGGACCTGACGTTCTCGAAGGTCAGCACGAAATACTAAGAACAACTAGCAAAAATGCATGGTGAAAACAAAGTAAGAATAACAATAAACACCAAAGAGTCGTGTCACCTCGTTAACTATCGTGTCAGCTGATTTTCGGGCTACCGCTCTCCAAAGCATCTCGTCCCCATCGCATGTGATTTTCTAGCTTTCCATTTACTATCCATAACTTGTAAATCAACATAATGCAAAGAATGAACGAGAACCACCGACGACTTCACCATAAGGGAATAATTACTTGGATACTTGGATGGCCCGTATTCACTGGTTGTGAGGATTCCAGCATCAATTCCATTTTTTTTGAAGTTTTGCTGACTTAGCCTCACTAGTGTCCCGAGGTCAGCCTAGCCAAAGTCTGCCCCAGGTCGTCACGAACAGCAGTCAGTAGCCTGGATCCTGGTACTGGTTAACTCTCAGTCGGGTTTCCTGATGCAAACACCAGACTCCTCAACTTGGGAGACCTTGCTGGGAGAGTGGATCACCCCGCTGAACATCGCAGCCCGACACCCAGAAACACCTCACAACCACGATGAGGCGACAAACCATTAGGAGGACATAATTAACACTATGAAACTAACTTGATTACAAGTGGCTGAATGAAATACAGATAGATAGCGAGCAGTACCGGAAGAAAGATGCATGGAACGCACACCATCGGACCGAGCCGACTCGACTGCGCCGACGGACGGCGAAATGCATCGCCGCGCCCGCACGTGCGTATCGACTGGAGCGCGATATCGAACCAGGAGATCTTGGCAACCGCGATCTCGTTGGTGCTCTAGTGATTGCGGGTTAGTTTCGTCCTACATACAGCATTTGGCCATAATGATGCTGAGGTATTCGCAAGACCTCGATAACGGGCCAGACCGAACCATGATTACCCTTTCCGGGGGCTCGAGTATTACAGACTGCACCACTGAGGCCCTAGCTTTGCCATTCTCTCAGCCATTTTTCTGCCAAACGCTGCCATCAGCAATCACCAAGCAGTAGCATTGAGATTAAGACTAGGAAACAAACGGAAAAAATGGTTCAGCTTATTCTTCCTAATCTATTAACGGATGCCTTGAGCTCAGGGAATGTTAAATGTTAAACGAAATGTTAAACGCCTTAATAGTTGAATGCGTTACCATATACTAACAACGTTTAGAGGCCCAAGTGAATGTGGGTCTTCACTAATACATGGGTTGCAGTTAGGCCGGCGTGAGTAGATATCCACTCACTCTACTGCTGTCTATTTTACCGTATCAGATTTTTTTCATCCAACTTTTGTATTCATTTTATAGCTCAAATAGTGCAGATGATTGCGATGGGCAGTAGACTTGGAAACCTTTTAGTTCCATGACTCGTTTCACCCACATATCCGACTTTTCTTGTGCCCTTGCCATATATTATGGTACTCCGCGGGTCTTTTGTGCACAATTTGAACCCTTTAATCCTACATCTGTGCTTTTAATTTTGGATGTATTGCCGAGGCAGGAACCCATCCACACTCTTACTAAGCTTTTAGACTTCCTGACAATACCTGTTTGCAGCTTCTGTTATAGCTGATCTAACTTTAACAACTTGTTCCTTTCATCACAGTTCGTAGTGTCTGCGAAGATAACACAAATCAGCAGCTTGAATGTGATCCTGGAAGATGGCAGGCATAAACCATATTGAAACTCTGATTGTCTGATAACTTGAAAGTTCAACTGTTTCCATTCGTAGGAACGGACTGGTTATTTTTCACGTCATCGGTGGTTGTAATCTCCCACGACATACCATTTTTTTCATACACATCTGCTGGTTTCGTTCTCTACCAGAACTAGATTTTTTACGGACAAATAATTCACAGGAACGAATCGGTCCAACACCTCCGGACAGAAACTCGTAATGACTCGCTGTCAATAAAAATCAGTGAGGCACCACGTAATCTGACCGATTCACTGCATTCACCAACAACTTTTAGATCACAGCCCACTTCATCTCGCCCATTTATTACAAAGTCTGAGGCATGAATTTTAAGAGTCGTATCATCCCCAGCGCCCTAGATACCCTCTGTGTCCTCAGTGCCAACATTTTTGTGGTTGCTCTCGATGAGCAGATGATCAAGATTCGATTCTTCAGCCATCGAAGCCAAAATTCAATCCTATAACATTCAATTTCTTACGACTAAAATTGAACAAAAAAACTAACTTACTTGGATGCTTGGAGTTCCCGTCCTTACTGGCCGTGCGAGCTCCAGCACAATTTCCATTCTTTCGGAGTTTTGCTGGTTTAGCTATTTTTGGTTCCCTGGAGTCCCGAAGTCAGCCTGGACAAAGTCTGCCCCTGGTCGTCACCACCACGGGGGGTCGCCGTCCTTGTGGATCAGAGGGAGATTTGTCACCATGCTACTAATTTGATACTAGGACTGTGGTGGATCCTGGTATTGGTTTACTCTTAGCTGGGCTTCCTGACGGAAACGCTGGACTCCTTCTCAACATGGGAGAGCCTGCCGGGGGCACGAATCCCCCGCTGTACATCGCAGCCCGACGCCCAGGAACACCTCCCAGTTGCGATGAAGGGATAAATCATTGAGACTAGAAACAACTAAAACACTTGGATTTACCACAGCATAAAGAAAGGCAGAATCTTGTTACGTATTAATGCCCAACAGAACATCACTCACTTCAACATAGAGGTGAATGTGACAGAGGAGAAGCAAATAAGCAAGAGAGCCACAGACAGAGAAAGCGACGGTAACTACTGTGGAAAACAGCCATTGGGATGGGTGAAAAGGATAAAGCTCTCGGCGTTGATCAATCCTTGAGGGATGAGCCATTCGCTCGACTTCAGGAAGCATCGTTGGAGGTGATTGAATTCATATCAGGCCTATGCAATGACTCGCGGTGGCCTACCGATGTATCGTGCCAGTGCTGCTATCTTCCCAGACAAGTCTAGTACCAATTTGCCTACTCCGGAGGAATTGAGGGCTTGGTGAGCCTAGGGGCGCGGAGATCGATCCCGTCTGTATTGCAGGCGCTTCCGACCACCGCGCTACACACGCCCTTGCCATTGAGATGGACGTACTTTAATCTTCGTGTCATGGAACAGGTAATTTGGTTTCCTTGGCTCTCATCTGATTCCGCCCTTGAGATGTCAAATTTTTGTGTTTACTGACCCTTCCTTCCATTGGTGTCGCAATGACGAGTAACGGTCGTGGTTTACCGTCATGGATTTGGGGTTGTCCCAATGTGCTCGGAAACATGCCGGTGTTTCAAATTTGGGCAAACATATCTCAGCTTGTAGCGATCTTAGTTCATTACTATGAATGATATGGGAATCCACAGATCGTTGAAAACAAAGCAGAGCTTTTTGCACTCGCAGGATGTGATTATGAAATCCACTCTTAGCCGATCCGCTCACTTGAAAGGTGCGAGTGACACAATAGTTTCAGTATCAATCGTTTTATTTCTGCTGTTTTTTGGCCAGAACATCACAACAGTGCTCTGCCATAGTATAGTTTAATTTTAGCAGGATCTCAGACAGAAATTTTGAACTCTTCGCGGTTTCCATGACTGCGTGTTGATACAAACTCTCATGAACTAAGGCCGAACATTGGCGATCAGAGAAGCTGACACTACTAGGGCGAGCAGAACTTGACCCACTACTCTAGTACGCAATTGGGACAATTAGGACCTCTAGTGGCTCAGTTCAACTAACTCAACAGTAACAATGAGAGTACGGATGATATATGATGCACTTGAAGTAAATACTTAATGATTTTTATTTATCTCATGTTTTCTTGATTGCAGAACATATCAATATGTTCTTTATCGCTATTAGACGGCAATAATTCCATACGTATCAAATGTCCTGAAAGGGTATTTTAGAAAGCCATAACGCTTTTTTGTTGGAAGGAAGAGCATGCAAGTTGTGAGTCTTAAGTAAAAATCTCCTATTTTTCATCGCAAGTGTCACAAATATGGTCTAAAAGTCTCCCTCAATTCAATTATTGCCCACGTCTAATAATATTTACAAAACAAAATTAGCAAATTTTGTTCCTGCTGCTTTTTCCTCCTCATCTTTTTTCCAGTATTATCAATTAGGTGCACATTGCCACCTTCGGAAAACTGTCTCCCTAACACTGAAAAAACTCTATGTTCTATGTTTTCGCAGTGTTATAAACGCAGGAGGTGAGCCATTTGTTACTAACATTCATCCAGGGAAGAACTTCAATTTTTGTTGCGAAAGCTTGCGAAAGTGAGAACATTCAATGGCTCTGCTGAATTTCTTCACTTGGTGATGTAGGTGTTGACCGCAGTGTCAACACACAGTGAATTGCAAGAGCGGAGAGTAACTTTTTCACCAAGGCCCGAAAGTACCATGCTCCAGGTTTGTCAGTGATGGTATTGTGCTGGGCTAACAAAAGGATGGCTATTTTTTGAACCACGAAGTTGAAGTGTTTAAACTCAGCTCAAATAAAGTATACAGAATTAAGTGTTTTGCTATGTTCAATCCCCCTACAGAACAAATACTATAATGGAGCAGATAGCACAATGGTAGTGATGCCTATCATCACGAGCACGTTGCTTGTTCGATGCCACTCCAGTCTCACCAAGTCTCTTATCTTTCCGAGATCGGGAAATTGGTACCGGACTTGTTTGGGAAAAAAACCTCTTCTGCCACCCAAGCGGGAACGCTCTAACCAGGCTATCTCAGGTCTCCAAAGAGAATCGACTCGACCAGCATTCTACGACGTTCGAGGTGAAATGATAATTCTCAACCAGCAACTGAAGAATACTAAAGCACGGAGAAAAGTTGGAGGTCATTCGAGGATAAGATAAGCGAGGAATACGGTTCGCTTAAAAACGAATGAGAACCATAAGAATTAACACCTTTTTGCTAGCAATGCAGATGTTTATTTATTCCGATGGAACAGAATTCTAAATTATCGAGAAATTTCTCTATGTTATTTTAGCAGCGGTTTGTTTGCTGGAGATTTTTAAGGTTTAGTTGGCGAGGAGCATAGAGAACGTGATGGGTGGGTGAGGTAGTGTCAGCTGTGTAATTTATAATGAAGCATTTTTTGTGGTGTATAAATGTGTTGATTATGTCAGGAAGCATACGGCGCAGTTTTTTGTAAAGCTTCCTCGATATCGTGATAGTGCATTTGTTCTGTGATCTTTTCACCACCTCTAGAGAAGTTGTGTTAAATTTTGCTTTTCGTCGAAAACAAAAAGTCGTAATGATTGGCACTTGGCGCAAATTGAGCTTTGCAAATCGCTTGTTAGCTTCATTTTCAACCAACCAGGACGCCGAACGTCGTCGGTTATCGTATAGGAACTTCTCCTTGCAAATCGCTGTGCTACTGGGAAATAGGTCGTTTTTTGTTTCGTAATGGATGTTCAGGAGAGACTTCGTGGCGACGACCGCTGTCCTTTTGTTTAGCTCGCCGGTATCCAATTGTCGCGCTTTTTTCATGCTTCCAGTGCCCTTCAGATAATGAATGATTGGTGACTTGTGACTATTGAGATCATCTAAAATCTCTCAAGTAGTTTTTGGAGGGCCGCTTTCATCATCAGCTTTGGATTGTCGCCATCAGTTGCTAAGATGCGTCCAAGACTTTCTTCACTTCAAGAACTCATATCTGTCGTACAAAACCTTATCAACCATCACCGTACCATTATTTTTTGTTCCATATTTAGTGGAATTCCAGTTTCTACCACTGCTTTATGTCCAGATTTGGATTCATAAAGCAAGATCATGCACTTTCCATGCTTCAAGAGCACCCTTTCAACAGGCCTAAAACCCCAATCTCAATGCAATTTGATGCAATCTCAATGTGCCAATTATATCTTTGAAAAACTATTAAATCAGGCAAGCATTAAGTCCTAAAATGCTGCAAAAACTATGTAAGCAACAAATAAATGAATAAAAGGTTAGCATTGTGATTCCGACTACAACCTCAGCCTAACTGGGTTCAGTGCCGATTTGTGCTCTCCAGATCAATCCCGCCGATGGATGATTGCTGTTGGCAGCGTTAGGTAGTAAAGCTGAAAGAAAGGCGAGGCAAGGGCTCTCGCGGAGCAATGTATAATGCGCGAGCACCCCGGAAACGAAATCGCGGTTCGCTCTGGCCCGACGTCCAAGTTTTGCGGATACCTCAGCATCGTTGTGGTTGTAAATGATTGTTTTGTAAATTGCAAATTAAACGTGTAACATTTCACAGCCAGAAAAAAATGGCCACGAAATTCTGCAAAGTGGCATTGAAAACGCTCAGAGTTACTTGCATGATCGACCACGCATGAGGCAGTTCAACTTATTTTGTATGCGGACTAAATCACCAGCTCGTGTTAGGATTGGAGTGCAACGCATCTCTTTTCCCGCCTAATTTCGCGGCGCAGTCAATGTGAATTGATATCAACTTGTGCCTCTTCAATATTGGTCTCATGTGCATCGGACTTAAAGTGTTAAAAGGACCAAATAATTCAGTTTGCATTCACTTTACAGTGTAGTTCATCAAATAAATGACAACTGTGCGAAAACAGAAAATAAGAACTGGTCGAAAACAGCGAAAGAAAATAAAACATGGAGGCTGGTGTCTGTTTGTCCCAGATCACAATAATAAATTGCGAAATTATCCCTCTCTCTTTTCTTTTTATCACGACATCTCTTTATATAAACCTCATTCTTCTTTTTTTCCAACGACCCTTCTTCCTTGCAACAATCAGAACAACAAGCGTTCACCTCACTGAGCGCTATATTACACAGCTTACATCGGAGCTTCCCAATTCCCTCATCAGGCTCTCCAACCGACAACCCTCCAACCCATACCTCACACACATCTCCTCTCACTGCATTTATTCACTGAAAGTGTTCTTCAAGAATTCGTATATTGAATTTGAAGCAGTCCAAATGATTTTCTTTTAATACTCATCATTGCTAAAATCCAATCTTACACCACACGTCACTCGTTCGAGTTTTCTTGAAGTTCCCTCGAGATTTCTTTCGAGAATACTTTGTGTCCCAAAAGAAACTATGCTGCTGCAAAGTTATGAGAAACGAATAAGTAAGCAGCGCATTCAGAGTTTTCAAATGCGATCAACTACGGGAAAATTCCCATTTCCGGCTATAAGTTCCACCGCATACACTTCAACGAACCAACGTTCAGAAAGTCAACAAATAATATTGTATTTTCCAAACCGACCGTCATTTAACCCCGGTATTAATAATGATTGATTTATTCGACTTATCAACCTCATGTCAGCTTAATAGTCCAAGAAGGTATTAATAATTTTATACTATTTATAAGGCCTGATTTAGATTAACCAGCAGCTCTTTTAGGATTTAGAATTTAGGAAGTTGAGTTTTGATGTCGATGTGTGGATGAGAGAGCGACCAACTAGAAATTACGGATGACTCCGTTAACTTCCATTTTCATTCTAAACCGCATACGTCCTTCGAACTGAAAAGGACAATCAAAAATAGTTCCAAGCTCGACCACTCGACACTCGAATGGTTCACGGATTCCACATATTTAATCACCTCTCATCTAGTCTAATTGTCGCTCTCGTCGACGTTAACGACAGAGAGTTGTTGTCTCGCTTCCGATTTGGGTCATTGAGAACGGTTTCCCCGATCTATTGGTTTCTCCTCCATCCATCTCTATCACTTATTTAAGTGTAAATTTCAATAGTAAATTCATCGTATCTAAGCGTGATTCATCAGGATGTCGCCATTTGTAATGATGATCACTATTAACACTATTTTTTACCTCAAAATGATAGCACTTGAGCATTCATGTGTACTCTATTCGGCAACAGAAGACATTTAAGATACAAAAACCGGAAAAAGGCTAGCTCTTTAACGTATAATAGACGACATGCGTCGATTTCAATGCACGCTTTCCCGAAAATAATCCGGCCATTAAAATTTAAATGATTATACTTCAGCTCACAATGAATCTTATCAGTTGAAGTAAAAGACATTGGAATCTACAAATTATTGCTTGTAACCAATGTTTCTTTTGCTCTACAATGGTGAAATCCAGATTTTTTGAAGCCACAAAACTTTTTATTCGGACTTTTTTTCTTCATCGAGGACGATATCTCAAATAGGAGTTTTCAAAAAGAAAAAAGTTTGTATCTTGATTCGATGGAACAAAGCCCCCATCTTTAAGTCTAGTTGTCAGTTGTCTCGAGTTATCATCTTTTGAGCTATTCTTAGTCGCCAAAAACCAAAATTCAGAAAACAAGTATCGAACGTTATGTGTTAACGATCTCCTTTCAAGCTGCTGCCAACAATATTCAACATACTATTCAGTTATCACCTTTACCAACTGTATCAGCTATAATCACAGCCGAGTGAATGAATCGCAGGAGTTAGAGGTGCCCTGCAATACACGCAGGTTCGATTCTAAACCCGGGCTGTCCAAGTCCTCCATCCCTTTGTTGTCAGGAGACAAATGGTGTCAGATCTCTTTGAGAGGACGGCAGCACTGACTTGATACATCGGTAGGCCACCGATAGTCGTTGTATAGGATAGATGTGCATTCGATCACCTCTAACGATGCTTAACGAAGTGGAATGCACGGCGCATCTCCAGGGATTGATCAACGCCGACACCTTTTTATAGCTTTATCACCTATAATTACCAGCGAAGTCTCCATTTGTACCCGTTTAATGGTGCAGGTAATAACAATAATGTTTGTGCTTTAATAACATTTAAGTTTACCTTTTTCATGGCTATGAGCGAACATCGATGGGAAAATACCGCTTTAAAATGAAACTTTCCCATACTTGAAAGGTTTTGATTTCACACTGAACCATTCAGAGTAATACAGCATTCAGTTGCTAGTGAAGAACTCACATCGTTGGACAGCGACAGAGTCAGCATTCGTTCGCGCTATCACTACAACGAAACTGGTATCCTGAAGTGCTGCCTAGCAAGTCCAGAGGATAACGATAGACACATCACCGTCACGGGTGCGCCCTCCTGCCACCGATAAAACCTGTCCGCCGCCACCAATTGCTGAGGATGTTTTCTTTCCTTTGCTACTTTGTAGTTCCAATCGATGGCAAGCGATAAAACCTTAAGACACTCTACTGATCCGTCTTACACCACTTTTCACCTTTCCGGCTTAATAGGAACTCGCTTTGTTATTTAGACGGACCTCTAGGCGTTGTATGATAGGAAAAAAGTGATTTAAGAAGTATTCCAAAGTTTTTAGAAAAAAAACTTTAGGGATATATATATATATATGTATGTAGGTACATATATATGCAAAATACGCCTAATCATAAGAATTTGATTGCTGCCCTCACTTTTTGATGACAGACACCTTCAACTGTAAATTTATATTTAATGCTTTTCGATTATTTAATGATGCATTATTAGTTGCTGATTAAGGAGATATTGTAAAAATAAAAAAGACCTTAAAGATTATTTTAGAATTGTTCTGGTGAGAGTTTTTCCAACGAATTAGATTCGATCCCTTCCTATGCAATGCTTATTGTCTTTATCGGTACATTCATGAAAGTTTGGCTCGGCTTTTTTAAAAAATTTTTTTTGGAAAAAAATAAAATAATGAGTGGGTTATCCTTCATGCGAGGAATCCCGGGCCGTTCCCCCGGTATCATAGTTGGTTTTAAACGCGACCCAAAAGCTACCACGCGCTTCAACCTAGATGAGGTCGAGTTCATATGGTGCACTCCCGGTCTCCGTTGAGACGGTTTGATGCAGCGTTCGTAAATGTGCAGCCCTTTTCTTATTACGTCTGTGAATACGTGAATAGGTCTATACCCTTGATTTGGATTGTATAGCGTGCATAGATTCGACCCAGTTATTCTTTGTGTAGTACATTGGAAACATTCCGGTGTCATCTTCGACAAGTAGCTCCCATGCATTCCGCGGAAGAGCTCAGCGAACTCCCCATGACTGCTACACACGGTCGGTTTCAAGAAACGCCAACCGTAAGAGACTTCATATGAAAAATGTCATGCTTTTTGTGAAGGACCAGATTTTACTGGGCAGCTACACTTGCTTGATGCTTCTGAGAGAAAAATGGACGAAGGAATGATACTCTGTGGATGGGGCTCCAGTCAATCAATATCATTCAACTATGCTACTGGGGAGTACAGGTTACTGTTAAAAAGGATGAAAGATAGAGCATTCGACGTTGGCTATTCCATAAAGGGTGCATAATCCAGCAATCACTTGCGGTGCTCTACCGATATGTCAAGTCAGTGTTTTATCCTTCCAAGCAAGTTTGGTACCGATTTGCTGACCCCTAATGGATTCAAGGCTTGACGAACCCTGATTGCTGGATAGGACCAGCAACGGATCCAGTGTGCATTGCAAGGCATCCCTAAGCAATGCGCTGCACTCCTCACAAGTTACCGTGACCATGATTAATACCGTCATTAATTTTTTTTAAGACCGAAGACTGGATGACAGAAAGGCAGAATGATGGCCTCAGTGGTGCCGTGCGTAAACGCGAGCCCCCGGAAAGAATAATCGCGCTTCGAACTGGCCTGGGGTCCAAGTTTACCAGATATCTCAACATCACTCTGGTTGTATTTTACATGTGCACATTTATTAAATATATTTTACATATATACATACATTTATACATAAATACACTTACACATTATTTTACATATGTACATTTGACAATACCGTGCCGTAGGAAAATAATGGGAAGCAGATAAAAGTTGTGCACTCTCATTGGTCAATCACAGACAACCATGCCCAGTCGTGCCTGTTGCTAGCCAGCTTTATAAACCTTAGCCCCTCTGTTTCCTCCAAACGGTTGACCGCCCCAGCGAGGCGGGAGGTCTTCCTGGCGGTCGGGCTACGATGTACAGAAGAGAATTCACTCCCCTCCCCGCCCTCTGCAGCTGAGGAGTCTAGCGTTTCCATCAGGAAACCTAGCTACGAGTAAACCATTACCAGGATCCACCACAATCCAAGTATCAAACTAGTTGCATGGTAGCAAATCTCCCTCTTATCCACAATGGCGATGCCTGCCTGTGGTGTTGACGACCTGGGGCAGGACTTTGCCTAGGCTGACCTAGGGACTCCAGGGAACCACAATGGCTAAGCCAGCAAAACTCCGAAAGAATGGGAATTATGCTGGGGCCTGCACAACCAATGAGGACGGGCCATCCAATTATGCAAGCCCTCTGTTCATCTTTGAATTCATTCGAAACTTTGGATAAATTCACGCCAGGGAATTACACAAACACGAATGATTTGCGTGGAATTTTTGCCAATTTGTTTGCATCAACGCTTAGTCAACTGCAATGTTTACTCAAAAAACGTTTCCAGCGCCTGAACTGCCGTCTTTCGTTCTTTTCTTTCGTGTTAATGTTTCCACTCTGAAGCGCTTTTATCGTTGTCGAACCTTTTCGTGATGAAGGTAGACAATAAAATGTGCATACCATATAAGCGCGAACAAATTTATAAGCAAGGCTGCTCCTATGCTTTTTTTCCCAAGTAGACCTGAAGACTGAAGACTTGGTAGCGTTACTACATATAACTTGTAATATACACTGAATGAAATGGAAAATAACCCTTAATGGTGACTTAATAATGAATCGATTACTGTTTTTCTACAGTTACCAGGAAATTGAAATTTCACAAACAGAAAAAAACTGCGGATGGAGTGTTTGCCGTCATACCGAGCCACCGTTCCACTTTCGACGTGTCACGGTTATCTAAACAACTTGTACTAGTTGCAATATTTTTGAGATACTTTAGGGCACAAGAATCTTCCCATACTATAAAAAGGTTTTACTTTCATTGAATTGAATTACTTCAACTTATGTTGGTATTCAATTAAAGACGTGAGTGCTTTCGAAAATTTCTGTGAGCCGAAATTTCCCAAACATTTGCGTGCACCTAAACAGACATTTCACCGGAGACACTAAGACATCCATAACTAAACATCTAATCCTCTACGTACCTATGAAATCCATCTGTTCTATCAGTCTCATCAGTTGCCAGCAATCTGCTCCGTCATTCAAGAGGGAAGCTGGAGATTCTTCCATAGTAATTTCTTCATTTCTTCTTGATTTTTATGATTACGTTAACCGCACAATTATCCTAAAGAAGAAGCTGAACGAACAAATAAATGGGAGGACTTCATGTCTGGATTCAGCGATATGTCAGAGCGGTGCTGTAGCATATCACTGTTGACCACCGTTGAGCAAACGTCGTTCGGTCTGTCTGAATTGCAATGTTACCATTGAAATGGTCGCGCTCTCGAATCAATTGCTTGACAAACCATCCATCCACCGTCCAGAATTCCCAGTATCGATCATTGTGTGACCATCTATTTCATTTTTTGCCTTCTGAAAGGCATTTCTCCTATTTTTTCTGTTTTCTCAAGGTTTGTGCACCATCGTGATGAAATTTTAAGTGTATTGATGGATATAAAATAAACGAGATTTCTTTTTATCCAGCGCTTCTTACAGTCTCTCTATTTCTTCGCGTTTCATCCACGAATGTCTTCGAAGTTTTAGCATGTGGGTTCGGTTGCTGGTTGAGGATTGTTGTCTTTGTTGCCAGTGTCGTTAAATGGTGGTCAAGTAGATCCTTCATGGAGTCACGGGATAGGCGGCCTGGAGAGTTTCTACTTTGTCGTAGGAAGTGAATTATCCCTGGACAAATCTGCTACCAATTTCAGGACACCCGAGCGATGAGAGATTTTGTAAATCCAGTGCTGGATCGAACCAGAATCTTGCTTTTGATGAGCGGCATCACCAGTACTGTCCTCCTCGTCTTTAGTAAATGAGATAGCTAAAAGTTAGTAGGTTCCCTGCGCTCCAGGAGAGCCTTCAGTTCGATATAGAAAAAGTTGTTAAACTGTTCCTATCTTTTACTACATTTTAAGCATATGGCGTACACACATCCACTGGCCGTAGTTCCCGTGAAAGTTTTTCCAGTGGTTACTTGGACTTTGTTACAACCTGCATCACTTGCAGCTCCCGTTAATCAAGCACTATCTCAAGTAGTTATAGGCAAAGTCTTCATTACTCAGTAGCGCACGCCACATCTACCCAGTGAGCTCCACTCGCTTGAGGGATACAAAAAGGGCCACACTCTTCGCAGGTCTGTGCCGTGAATACTAACTACATCTATGATGAAACCCATAGTAGACTTGGTAAATGCAATTAGAAAATTCATAGTCCATCGTGAGAGGAAAATCGCTACGACTTTGCCTTAAATACTTTAAATAAGTCCTTCTCTTGAATTAATTTATTAAGCATTGGAAAATATTTGCTTTCACTAATTATATATAAGGAATACGTTGCTTAGCGTCACTTTTTAGCATCAAATTGAAGAAAACTTCTATTTTTGTCCCATTAGAGCTCACATAACCAATAGTGCCATTCTTAAATTATTTGTTTGCTTTGTTTATTCATCCTATTCTTATTTTATCTACAGAGTTATTTGGCGCTCGTGTTGATTTCGATTACTATTCAATGCGTGTTTTGATTTTCTGAGATTTTTCCTTTTAATCTTTACTCTTACCTTTCGCGTAACGTCCAAGTGGCATTTGTTCACGTAGAAATGCACAGCGGGCAGAAAATGATTCCCTTCACTATCGTAATACACTCGATGATGCTCTGACTGGAAAAAATGCAGCCTTCCAGCGTTTTCCGGCTGAGGTTTGTAATCCCGACGAAATAGCGTCAGCTCCACGAGGACGGCTGGCTGGCTGAGGATCGGCCCAGTGCATGTCCGGAGTGTAATAGCTCTGCCGCCTACCCCCGACGTCACAACGGCAATCGCCATTTTAACTAGTCCGCCATGAGTTACCTATCTCCACTACCTCACTACCCAATACCAAGGTAACTATTGCTATCGTCTTTGTTTCGAATAGCACAACGTTTGTTGCATCAACCAGTATAAGTATTCAAAAAAGAACTTCGGCTAGGATTTCAACTGCCAGCACCCCGAATAGACGTACTGCGAAAGTTTCCACAGAAAACATTTCAGTGGTATCTAGAAGTTATCGATGTTCCCTTGGAAAATCCTTTACTCGTTTAATGCGAAATATTTATAAAAAAATTGAGCAGCTTTGCTATCCCTATTTCTAAAAGCGAGGTGTACTAGCACTGCACAGGATCTAACTAGTTTCACTGTTTTTCCTTTCGAAGTGACACTTTGACGTGATTGTACCAGTGCTTTTATACTGCTTTTTAGAACAGGTGAGCAGATTACGAAGAGTTTGTGGCAAACTGTTTCCCATCTTTCATTAAGCGTGTTCGTTCATTTTTACCCAACGATTCCTTTTTAGTTTTTTTTAAAGCATAATTCTACGTGATTCTATTTTGTAACAAGAAGGTGATCGTATCGATCTGTTGCAGACTCTCTCGTGCTCGCTCGTACATCCACGTTCCAAGTCCGTTTCCTGACGAGCTCGAAGTATGGGACCCCCGCCACCGCCTCCTCCACCCCCTCTACTCCTCTCCGTAAGTGCGATTATCGTTGAACTTTCTCGGATTACATAACTGCTGACAAGTAAGCAAAGAGATAAAGTGACACTTCTTACTTTTTTTAACATTATGCGCTTACAACCTCCTTTCAACTAGCAGTTTGCTTTTTGTGCAAGATGTTACTTTTCCGGAATGAGAGAGACGTTAGAGCTGTTCCGTCTTGTCGCGACCTGCCGGCTAATGACTATGTAGATGGCTGGATGGTAACAACTTTGGCACTTCTTAACTCTAAGCTAGGCTTCGAGATGGAAATGTCAAACTCCTCAGCTTGGGAAATCTGTCGGAAGTACCGCCCTTTGCTCCTATCAATGTTCATCCTATTTCGACACCCACTAATAACTCTCGGCCACGATAAGACGAGAAAGTACTAAACATGAGACGGAAAAACGAGAAAACCTTAAAACTTTTCCTGCGTATTCCATGCTCTTAAGAACAATCGATGGTTTGCTTTTATATTGGTTATACAGGGTAATAGTTCAACATCTCTATTCAAGGGCCCAATGCCAGAAATCACCATCTTACCAGCAGCAACCAAACCAGAGTGTCATTGGAGCCTGATAAAAGCGACATGTAATGTAAATGGTCTGCTGCTGTTCACCAGAAAAGAGCAGTATCCGGAAATTTCGATGGTCAAGCTCTTTGTTGACCTACAACTCACACCCAATTTCACATGTTCGCCATAAAGGAGCTCTAGACCAGAAACACTTCCAAACACCAATTAAATTGTAGCCGTTGTCGAAGATCCCTCCATTACACTTCATGCGGGATCTGATCCAAAAAAAGAACACCAAGCTGGTTGAGCTGAACAGAGCACTTTGAATTTTTTTCCGACTGCGCTCACGAACATCATGGTATTCGTTGAGAAAAGAAGACGGAATTCGATCGCTTACCTTGCTTCGCTAAGTAAGCATTGTCAACCTCAGAGGATCATTTGGGAGAGCTAGCAAAGACTGAAAAAAATTACTGGCATTAATTGGGAAAGAAACAAATCTCAAGAAATACCTCTGGGGTTTTTGTGAACTTAATGTTCCATTATCGGTCCCGAAGGATGAAAATGGGATAAGTGTGATTGACAGCAATGACATGAAATTGGTAATGATTGGTTTGATATCCAGCTCAGGCTTCCAGTTATGCTCATATCTGACATCCTTGTGTTTGTATTTCATATCATGCTCTGCTATGAAAAAATGATGGGCAGTAAATAAAAGTCCAAGACATGAAATCGATTGGACAAGAATCGTGCTCCACCGCTTTGGGTTAAATTAACCCAGATAAAAAACCGAAGAACCTTCGCTGAGCAAAAACCACCCTGCTAAAAGAACTCTAGACCAATGGAGTACTTCGAGAACGGTCGTCATACCTAAAAATGGTGGTCAAAGATTTATTAACAATTACTGGTCGGTTTGTACTCCCAGATTTCAGCACTAAGGAATGAAAACGGTGTGACCTTTGGTCTTTAACAACTTGTGTTCTATCGTGCATATCAAGAAATTCATGCATATTTCGATTGCAGTCAAATAGGTATGTTTGCTGACGATATCGCGCTATTTGCGAGAAGCACAAATGTAGCAGAGGCGATCCTCAGGGTACTAAACGAACCAAGAGAAAGGAAAGGATCTCCCATAAATGGGGTGAAAAAAATAGTTCAAGGAAAATCCATGCTGCGAAGGCAAACACTGAAATCGCTGGCTCCGTGATTGCACGGACCACATAGTGCACAAAAAATATAGCTTCTAACGAAAAACAGAGAACAACATGAAGAAGGAGTTACAGAAAGCAAGGAGTGAAGTATAGAATGCGTTCGGACCAGTCACACCCAAGCGATAAACTAACGAGCCGTAAACTACTCTTGGAGGCTTTTTCCCTTAACAGTGCTCCCATCGTTGCTCTATTAACAAAAAGAGTTGATACCGAAACCACGTTGAGGGCTCTGCGCTTCCATCCAGGGAGCGCGTAAACGAATGTGTTTTCAAATCAACTCTCCACAATTGCATAAACAACAACAAGTCGAACGGTTTAGTTCAAACCTCCGAAAACTACTCCATCTTTGATATTCGATACAACATGATTTACAGTGAAATATAGATGGTTGTAGTTAGAGGGAGCTGACGATAAATGAACGAGAAGAGCGGTAGAATGGAAACCGCGAAGGTTCAAGCTAGAACCATTTCCTACAAGCATACACGAAAGTGTTTTTCTCTCTTTGGCTAATCATATACATTTGCAGATGAAAACAACTTATAGTGTGGAAGTAGTAATAACGAACAACTCGAAAGAACAGGAAATTTCCTTGGTACCTCATGCCTTGTGAGAACGATGCATATATAAAAAAAGGATAAAGCTCTCAGCGTTGATCAATCCCCTGAGTGATGCGCCATGCATTCGACTTCATTAAGCATCGTTGGAGGTGATTGGATGCATATCTGGCCTTTACAATGACTCCCTCGCGGTTGCCGACGCATTTATCGAGTGCTGCCATGCTCCCAGACAAGTCTGGTACCAATTCGCCGACTCCGGAGGGATGGAAGGCTTGGTGGGCCATGGGCGCGGGGATCGATTCCACGTGTGTGGCGCCTCCAACCACAGCGCCACACGCGCCCGTGATGAATACATACGTGAATCCATTTACCAACTACCAAATACAGAAGGATGCTATGAATAGAGTGTGCAAAAGTCCCTTCTGTACTCCTCACTTCACTACTCATCACCATACTGTGGGAACGATTTTGATTATGAGTTTTCTTAGGCCAAATACTTCGCAAGTGTTGATTCGCGGTTTCGCATGTGCACACTAGAATGTTAGTGTTGTATTTTTCAGTCTACGACACTACCATCTAGCGTGTGGAAGACAGCGCCGGCACCAAGACGTGACAACAATTCCTTACCTGGTAAATACTGATTTGTCGGTTTATTGAGTTCATCAGCATTTTTCTTTAGTCGTACTACTAACTATTTTAGCGACGTCCAACACGACCCGCCCAACTGTGGACAGTGCGGCACTACAGGTATGTTTCCATCTCTCACAATGACAAATGTATTCAAAGTGGCACACGGTCCCTGCAAAGGGTGGTCGCGAATTCGAAGAGCATGTGAGATTACAAGTTCTGCTTACATCTCTGTATCATTGTGATCTAAGAATTACTCAGCAAAAGTTCATTTGAAAATATACTGCTGATATTGAAAAGCAAATATTAAACGTTTCTCATTCAGCACGCAGCCGCTCGCTTGCGCAAGACCGGCTACTACGAACAGATACGAGGTTAGTTTGACAAAGACTAAAGAAGAATTGCATTCTAAATACTTAGTTGGGTTAAACGAGTTTGCGGGCAATTTTCACATCCCCTATATATTTTTTGGACGATTAAAAACTCTACATGGTTGATCAGGTGACGTCACGAATTTACCCGATGGACGAGTGGCAGGAACGGATCAACGATTGTCTGACGGAGATCGGTCGTACGGCGCGCAGTTCAATCAATTGGGAAGCAATTCGTCCGGAGAACAGGTTTGAGCATTACTTGCACTTTACAGACCGCGTGGCACTTTTTAGTCGAAGACTTCTTATCACTTGTGTCACCACTTGTTCTCACTTTCACCGTCGAGTGATTAGATCCAGCGTCCGATCATTCATGAAATTTGGAAAGTCTCATATTTTCCGTAGCTACTCGTGAGTATGCCCAGCTCCAACAGAGCCCAGCAAGCTATACGTGGGTATCAAAATGCTAAACACAGTAAAAAAAAACGGGCCTCATTCCGCTGACCCCGACAGAGCCCCCCAATTTCGCAGCGTTGGGTAGGACGAGTACGGAGAGGCTGCTAAAATCTCAGGGCCAATGCAAGCTGCCTGGATCACGAAGAACTATGGTGTTGATCTATCCCTACAGTGCACGCACACTTGCATCCGAGTCCTCGACAGAAGACTTGCTCATGCAAGCAAGAAGGATAAAGTACGACGCCATCGGCCTGGCCGAGACGAGAAGAAGCCAGCCTTTCAACGCCGTCTATGACACCGGAGAAGAACTGTTCCTCGGAACAGGCGACAGTAGAGGAGTTGGCGGCATCGGCATTCTCGTCAACACGAGTTTCTCCATGAACATCGATTCATTCGAACAGCTTACAATCCGAATCGGATGTCTACGATTAAAAAAAATGTGGATCAATACCGGCTTTGACAATCTTCGTCGTTTATACGCCGACACCAAACTATGACGATGAAGAAATCGAAGCGTTCTATATGGACTTGGAGAAGTTAAAGACCATACATTCTTCAAGGATATCATTAGAGATTTCAACGCCAAGATTGGATGAAGAAGATCGTCTGAAGAACGTCACATTGGGACCCACGGATTAGAATGAAACGAATAGGGTGAGCGGCTATCTGTGTTTATCATGGCGACCAAGACCATCTATGGTAACACGCAATTCCAAAAGCCCCACCCTCAACGCTGGGAGTGGGATTCTCCCAATGGAGAGTACCATAACGAAATAGACCATATCATAGTAAATAGAAGGTTTTGCCTAACCGATGTCGCTGTTGTCCCAAATTTGCACACGAGATTAGACCACCATCTCCTTCGTGCAAGATTCTATTTCTCGCGGAAAGGAGGAAAGGGGCTATATTCAAAAACAGAAGTCCCAGAACCACCATAAACTGGGACTTATTCAATTCATTAGTCGGCTGTTGGGAAGATGCCGTTGTCGATAACTTCGACTAGGAATACGATCAGCTCATTCAACATCTTCACGTTAGCGCTATGAAAGCTGAGAGTTCGAAAGTCACCAAGAGACGTCAGTCTCCAGAAACACTGGAGTTGATACGCCAGCGTGGAATCGCAAGAGCCTGGGAAAAGCATTCGCGAAGCCGAGCGAAGCTTCGCCAATTACAGGACCAAGATGATTGCACTCCGATGCCCAGACGGAGCAGTTACAGGGTGCAGAAAGGCAATGGAGAAAACCATTCACGAATACTACTCAGATCTCATGGATATCCACGTCCACCTTTCGTCATATGAAATAGAGGAGGATGGATATGTTGAACCAATATGTTGGACATATGGTTCTCCCTTCCGAAATCCATCATGGCACTTCGTCGGTGAAAAATCGAACAGCACCAAGTCCGAACAGGATAAGATGAGAACACCTGAAAAAACTATCCGCCAGTCCTCGGAAATACACTCGCTCGGCTCTTCGCACGTTACCAGTCTGAATGCAAGGTCCCCACTCAGTGGAAGACCAGCAGGACCGTGTTTTTTGTTCAAGAAGGGTAACCTACACGATATCGACAATTATCGCCCAATCTGCTTGCTGTCTGTCGTCTACAAACTTTTCACTCGAGTCATCCTAAACAGGATTGACAGAACATGGACGAAGGGCATCCATGTGAGAAAGCAGGGTTTCGAAAAGGATTTAGTACCATGGACCACATCAACACGATAACAAGGCTTGTTGAGGTATCACGAGAGTACAAAAGACAACTCTGTCTCACTTTCATCGATTTACAGAAGGCCCTTGTTTCAACTGAGATAGAAGCAGTCATGGAAGCCCTTGATAGTCAAGGATTCCCTACTCAGTACATAAAGATTCTTCGTGAGCTGTACAAAAATTTCATAACCAAGATATCACCATTCTACAAAGATATTAACATTGATGTCAAAAGAGGAGTTAGGCAAGGCGATACCATCTCGCCAAAATTTTTCACCTCCACCCTACAGAACGTCATACGAACATTAGAATGGGATAATATGGAAGTGAAAATCGGTGGTCGGCAGTTACACCATCTTCGCTTTGCTGATGACATCGTCCTTATAACACCAAACATTAGCCAAGCGGAACGTATGCTTACCGACTTTGATAAAACCTGCAGAAAGATTTGTCTTCGACTAAATCTCTCAAAAACGATGTTCATAAAGAACGGATTGGTTTCGTATATCCCACTCACGATCAACGGAACGAATGTCGCCGAATACTCCAGTTATATCTATCCAGGTCGGGAAATCAACATATTGGACGACTTAGCTCCAGAGTTGCGCAGAAGGAAACGAGCGGCTTAGGGTGCTTTCAAGAGCATCGAGGATGTAGTGAAGAGGGCAAAGAACACCCGACTCCGTGCCCACATTTTCGAGTCAGCGGTACCTCTTGCTTTAACCTATGCGTCAGAGACCTGGTCGCTCCGTAAGCAGGATGAAAGATCACTCAGCGTTATCGAACGCGCAGTCGAAAGAACGATGCTAGGGAGTATCCCGTTTCACACAAGTAAGGGATGGGATCCGAAACTCCGACTTGCGTCAACGATCAAAAAATCAAAGATGCCGTTCTGTACGCCAAACAGTCGAAGATAAGGTGGGCCGGACACGTAATGCGTATGAATGACAACCAACGGACATGAACCGTTAATGAATGGATTCCTGGGGATGTTAAACGCACTGCAGGAAGACCATCGACTCGATGGTCAGAGTTCTTCTCGAAAGGCCTAGAGGGAAAGATATGATACTCGACGAGTCCCTAGAGCGAGCAGAACCCACTGAGCTACGCTTGCACGCGACAGGGAAAAAATGGAAGATTTACTGGCGCCCGCTCGGGTCACTCGACGTTCAACAGGCCTACAGGTGATGCAGGTGACGTGTCTTCCGTAGAGTGTCTTTGCTAATATGTTCGCTACAACGTGTGATTTTATGTGGCTGCCGAACTAGGTAACACCTAAATAAAGGACGACGCTGCTCTTCCGATAGTAGATGGTAATTTTTGATAACTAGGAGACATTTTAGGTGGAGAGTAGAGTATAACTGGACTTAGGCTTTCTTACTCAAGGGCTATATGAGTTACCTTGACACCATCCTACACAATACTGTCAGCATTTGGAGGTTTTCAACCCATATTTTACGTTATTTTTTTCTCGCCATCCATGCTACCACAATGGTTCAACTTAGAGAGGAAAAATAATAGTTAATTAGTGGTCAAAAAACTGACCGTTGTACGCCTTAATAAAGGACGATACCGTTTAATGACAGTTCGCTGCAATTTTCCATAACTAGAGATTTTTTGGACTTGAAGCCTACACAGAATTATGGAGAAGTCTTTGACTTATCGCATGAAAGATCTATAACTCTTCGAAATCACAGGTTTTAAAAAACTACAATTGCATAGAACTGTTCGTAGAAACAAGCGACCAGATGCTGGGCTATTCTGCATAAGTCGAAGCTACTTTCTGAAGCAAATTTTTCCTATAGCGTACTAAACATTAATAAAAAGTGACACAGTGGTAGGAAAACTAACTGTGGTAATTAGAGTTGCTAACTGTTTCTAGAGACAAACTTCGTAGAAGCCAATCATACACACGTTGTGAACAGTGAAGTCCTTTCAAGTGTACGCCGGCACTGCAGCTACATCTATAGAAGAGTAGCCAATGATTTGTCACCTTGTAGTAGCGGGAGAATGTTCCTTGAATCTTGAGCTTTAGTTCCAACTGCAGCATGGGCACCTATGCAATTTTTTCTCATGCAAAAGTCTCTGCGATCTGTGAAATAAATTCGCACTTTGAACAGCGTTAGGCGCCTGACATAATATCTATTACGTAGGTAAGCTATCGAATGAATATATGAAGTGGATCAGAGAAGCTCTTTGCGGCAGCACAAACCACATATTGTTTAAGCACTTATTGAGATCATTGCATGTAGCCCACATGGCCTCAAAGTCCATTCATTAAAATCAGACACTTCTCAAAGAGTTCCTCTAATTATGCCTCTACGGTCTTGTTGGACTCTTTAAATTCCGTTTTACGTAATCATATAGTGCCGCAACGGTTGTCGTTAAAAGATGTCGCCCGTTCAGCCCCCCTAGTTTCCTATATCATGGAGTCTCCCATCAAATATCACCGACAGAGGGCGAAAACGGGATTTCGCCTCTTATTTTCGAAATTTGTACAAGTTGTACATGAACACATTATTTTCGTGATACATTCTGTGATATTCTTGTTATCTCAACCTTTTCGTAGAGCGTTCTTTAAGCTAACAGATGTCTCATCTCATTTACGTATCGTTCTGGTTTCCGAGGTGTCTTTTTGTTCTAATTTACTCTAGAGATAATTCGTTGCCCGCGTTTACTTTAAAACTCAGTGATGAACAAAGTGCTGGCGCGTTTTGAGACAGCGTTCCGTTCAGCGTGATTATTCCGTCATTCCATCCACATTTCAGAGAACCATCATTTTTGTATTATAAATGTAGAAAACCAGGCATGCATTGCTGTGCTGTTCACAACGGTTGCACTTCAGCCAACTCTGCTGCTGTTCCCTCTTCAATTTCGTTCGTCTCCTCTCCAGAGAGATTGCAAGCTCGGGCATATTTATGTTAGTAGCTCCGTGCGCCTCGTTCAGCTCAACACTGAGTAATCAACTCGATTGTTTCCGGGGATAGAAACCTCTTGGTCTTATTGAAATTATAGCCCTTCTTGCTACTTGAGATATTGGATGAATCAATCGTACTCGTCTTCAATATTGTCGATTACGATGTTTTCCCATAACCCAAATAAAGAAGTTAATGAATCCTATTTGCGCAATGCTTGAGACTGCTATGTCCAGTATTGAGATCAGGGATTTTAGAGTTGTGAGTTACCACGAATGGGCTTAGTCATTATGATAAACTCAGCCAACGGTTCAACCGGTTTGTGAAAACGTCTTTATTGAAATTCTACAAGTTAGTAGAATTTTCAACCTCGTTTTCGTCGTAGCTTGATTTGGGAGCGCGTACGACGATGATTGCAACTGCAGAGCATCTCAATGTGGAAGGTACAGTGAGCCGTCATCACCTAGATCCCCTAACCTATCGGCGCAAGTCCTAAGTTGTTTCACGTTTAGCCCTATACTATAGCCGACACCTTGGCAATGCATAAATTTGGCCAATGACGTACTTGAGAGCCCTCAATCGAGGTAAGGCTCTGGGGAAGCCTATCATTATTTTTGGTCAGTTCACGGACAAATTTCACGGGACAAAAATTCTTTGAATACAAAGTCGTAAGAGTGCTCAAATTTTCAAAAAGTGTTTTCGACCCGTGTGAATTTTTAGTTAGATTTATTAATCACTTTTCCTTAGATTTTTTTGTCATCATTATCGTAGCAGGGAAAAATGACTCTTCTAGATTTTTTCGTTTGGTTTCAGTTCACAAACTGCGTTTCCCAACTTTCGTACATACCCAGGTTATCACTTCGCGAGAACTTTTCATCTGCTGCTATTCTATGAGTTTTCATTGGCTGATAATATACATAGGGCGGAAATAACGTGTAATATCCTGGTCACGGTGAAAATTCATGACACTTTTAAACCTAACGAAAAGTCCTCGTATCGTTCTGTCTGTGAAAGGCTTTGAGCCGAAAGCTCCGCATGTCATCAACAATTTGTAACACAACTTTAAAATGGAGTTGTGCTTTCGAACATTTATGTATTCCACTGGAAAAATTGGGAAAAGTCTCTTCAATTGCAGAGAAATAATCAGTGGCTGTCGAAGATCAGCAAGCTCCTCAACGTGTTGAAAATCGCTTTTCGTGTCACTGTTCACTGGTTATCCCATAACTGAACGACAGCATTTTGTACGGAAAATGTGTAAATCTTAAAAACAGTACACTTGAACACCATTTATTCGATATCTCTTAGTGAGCCGCTCGTTATGATCTTACCAAAGAACCACTTATTCCTAACCTTGCCCCTTCCAGTGAGACTTGGCACTTTTCTGAAAAGAGGTAGTATCAGTAGAAAAGCTAATAGGATTAATTGATAGCTCTTCACGTTAGAAAAAATTGTAGTTATAAGATGAATTCGTGTTTGTCTCTTGGAGTATTAACACATTCGCAGTAACGTGACCTCTGTAGGAGTCATAGAAATAATGGTTGCTTTCAACTTCACACAAACATATCTCCCCCTTAGTGAATTTTAATACGTTTAGTAAAGCTATTAGAGTCTACAAATCTTTCTCTACGGTACAAAAACTTCCCTTGTTTTACCTGACATATAGTTCCTATAGTGTATTGCTTCAAAGCTCATATTTCGAACACAAAAGCAAATGAAGAAGCAGAATTTAGGAGGTAATGTTTCCAATGTATCGTTTACCTTTGCAATTGTCGCTTTTCCGTTCTAATTTCGTAAAATACAAATTTCATTACTCCTTTCCGAGAACTAACGCTTTCACCACCACACCATGCGATTCCTTCGTTTGGCCTTTCAATCAGCCATTGACGGATGATTGCTGATAGCACCTATAGGTAAATAACAGGCCTGAGAGAAAGGCGAAACGAAGGACTCGCATGGTGTCGTGATGAACGCGTTAGTCCCAGGGATGGTAATAGCGTGTTCGGTCCCCACCCCAGGCACAAGCGGTCTGGAGTTTTGCAAATATCTCAGCATCGTTGTGGTATAACCAACTATAGTTCACACAATACCCTGCCATTAAAAAAACAATAGGCAGTAAATAAAAGTTGACGACAATTTTCACTAGCATTTTTTGGAGCCTTTAATTTTGAACATATTTGGATTTGGAAGCACACTTTATGAAATTTGGATATTCGATTATTGCGACGGACCAAAATGTGGTCTATAAATCCATAAAGTGCTGAACACATGAAGCACTCCAGCGATCACGAATTCACAGTCTGTTGTCGAAAAAACGCGAACTCGTCGCGAACCTGTTAAAGCGAAGCAGCTCGATCAATTTAGTATGGGAGCAATCCCTTACCAGTTTTTCAGAGTATAGGCTTTCGATCGATGTGGTTTAGATTCATGCTGCGCCCACTCATACCCATCACGCTGATTCGCTCGGCCACATTCGTGGAAGTGCCCATTCGGGCCTGAACGTCCAGGTCAGTCTTCGCTTAGTAGGTTCATTGCGTTCAACCACAACTTGTACTAATTGTTCGGTTACGGACGATATTAGGCATGCGATAAATGTACGTCTTACCAACAGTGGAAAGCGAAGAATGTACAAACATATCTGAACTTTCTATAGCTATGAAATAAATTACTGAACATATCGGAGTATTCCCTGCCATCTAGCAGTTTTTTCTAATCAAATAACATTCTCTCGAAAAAGCAAAGGATTAAGACGAATCAAAAGGGGTTCTTAACGGCTTAAATGATGTTATTCTTGAAACCTAATGGGTTAGCCCCGTCATGTTGAATTGCTGAAAGCAGAGGTTTAGATGGATAATTTGAAAGCATTTTTTTATAACCATTAGTAAAGTAGTTGAACACACGAATTTCAGAACACCGGCATGCCGTCGATGTCCACTACCTTCTCCGGTATGCCGAGAAATCTCCGCGAACCTTCAAATAATCCCTTATCTGAATCTTTCATCGAAAATAACAGAACAAAACCAGACGTATATGCGAGTCAGAATTTCCAGTCATACACTGCCCCGTCACAAAAATACAGAAACCTCAGTCCTGCTCATGCCTACGCTCCATTTCATAGTGACAATCTACCGCAAGAATTCCGACAGTCGGCCACTTATCCGGAACGTCCGCATAGCCCCCGTTCGTATTCGACGCAACGTTCGTCTCCGAGTCGCACCTTCGGCATTCAGACGTACACTACGGGGATCGGCCAACTACTCCAACCTACTGCTCACCCATCCACCGTTTCTCTGGACTGGGAAGCGCATCATATTCCGTCAGTTGCTTTCCGCTATCATACATTTTGCAGTAATTCACCAATTCACCTACATAAATTTTTTTCGAAGTCTATCAATATCTCACTCCACATTGTCTAATAGGGAATTTCAACGATCAAAATGGTTTCCTGTAGAAATTTCGAGATAGAAAACGTGTTTGCTCCTATCTGTTTTATCCTGTTTTAGGTCATCGTCCCCGATTCTCAACCCGAGAACTCTTATCCACGAATATGCTACTCAAAACTATGTCGAGGTCAGTCGATTTATTTGACATATGAATATATTCTAAAATTACGAATGGCTATTGAGTACCCATCCTCATCCATTCATCCATGTGCAACACGTTGCAATGTCATTCTTCGAATATCCTGAACAGTCATTAACAAGGTGTTCATAAGTTTCTGTGGTATTCCACGGGAGGTCTATCAAGTTCGCTCATACTAAAAAACAAAGAGCATAACAATTTCCACTCGAAGTTGTCTCTTTTCCGTTTTTTGCAAAGGTTAATATAGGGCTTCTTTGTTGAAGGCTTGTCAAATCGCCGCCTTCTATTTACTCCGACTCACTGTATGTTTTTACTTTTGGCCAGTCCAATTTAATAGTTGAAATAGCGTAAGCGCAAGCGCGAATAAGCACATCGATGCACCTAGGCATGTGTATGACAATTTCTATGAAAACTGAGCCAGCACATCGTATGTGAGCCAATGCATGGAACCGCTTGCGTCCCAGACCAAGTACACCTTTGCCTTTGATCCACATTCTACTCCCTCTACACTGCGCCCTAATTGCATCACGATTAACCAGTTCGACGTTCCTCACGTGAGGATATTCAGGAATTCATATTAAAGTTTTTAAATTCACGTTTGCGAAGAGCTGTAGATTCGCTTGCTGGCGAACGAGGACCTTCTTCTATTTTCTTTATCAAAGAAAGAACAATAAGGTAAATTACGTTCGTTGGATAAAAAGAAGACCATTATTTCCTAATTAGCTTTGGTAAGGGAATGTTGCTGTTGGGGAACAAATTAACCGGAAGTTGGACAAAATTATGAAAGGGATTTGTATACTCAGTGATTTGAGATCAGTTAACAACAGATGAGATCAGTTACACCGACCAGTCAGTACACGGATTTTCACAAGTCATTTCACAAATAGTTCACCAATCTCGATTCCCGAATTGATAACCTTTAAAGCCATGCCATTATGCATCGTCTTATAAATTTACTGTATGTCATATTGCATATATGTATGTATATACACGTATTTATATATACATACAACAAAGAGGCTCGTGTAGCTCAGTGGTCGGAGGCAGCCCTGCAATACACATGGGATCGATCCGGCATCCCAGGTTTTCTATCCCCCTCCGTCCCTTCAGGTCGGCAAAATTGCTACTCTGAGAGATAGCAGCGCTGACTCCGGACATGGGTAGAGCACAGCGAGTGATTCTATAGATCAGATATGCATTCAATCATCCCTAACGATGCTTAATGAAGTCAAATGCGTGGCTTATCCAGCAGGGATTGATCAATGACGTGAGCTTTATCCTTCATCCTTCATATAACACAAGTACTTCTACTCAAAATTTACAAAGTAAAAATGAGTCCAGTAGTTTCGAATTTCTACGCTATATTAACGATTTCTACTAGGCGGGATGTAAAAGCCTCGAATTTCAGCCCGATCCACCACGTGGTTACGAGTATGCCGGCATAACAGGACGAGAGATGCGCAACCATACTTCCCCACATGACTTTGCAACAGCTATCAGAAATCAGAGTAGGATTTGCTTTTCATGCATGTATTAGTTTCTCGTACATTTTTTATAGTCGTAGCTGGCTGAGATCTTGGCAATATTACTTCAATTTGGACGAGATAATAGTAGAGCTGCCGTTCGATACGAGAATAGACATCTTTCAACTCCGCACTGGGCCAAAGAAAACCCTCTCACCCTCCATAGTGGGTAAATTTTCGTCGGGCTTATCTGAGAAGAACTCAGTCCCATCACTGACGATTGACGACTGCATGCGGTGATGATCCGGGAAAGCCTCACCACAGCTATTACAGGATTCTAAAGAAAATCCACTTAACGTATAACGCTCAGTTTTTCACCCATTACAAGTGTGCTTGTTTTCCGAAAATAGACTGCACGATAGTTTTTTAAATAACAGAAAGACTTCGAGGGTTTGGAACATGACAGAATTGTGGAAAAAATTTTTTCTCTATCGCACTATGGGGATGGGTGATATGTACGCTACTATTTATTCTGTTATGGTCCATCGTACCAACAAACTGCTTCAGTGTTTGGAAGTGTTTTGCAACTTATGCTTTGTCTATTTTGGTATTTTCACGCCTTCATATCCCATACAATAACTTGTAACTAAAAATGGGATGAGAGTCAATTGCCAGTCAAATTACCAGTCAATAAGCTAGTGCGAGTGGTTTTTTTTGTGCGCCTCTAAGTGCAAACAGTTCTTCCCCACCGACGCTCGCCGTAGCACTTGTGTTGCATAAGCTATCGCTTTGATTCCATGAAGTGTGGGGAAGAGAACGCATGTGGTGCAGTAGTCAGAAATGGCCTGAAATACATATGGGATTGATCACGGGCCCCCAGACTCACTCCCTCCGTACCTCCAGTCTCCGCTAATTGGTATCAGAGTTGTCTGTGAGGATAACAGTCTCACTTGATACATCGATAAGCCCACTCAAGTCATTGTATGGCCCAGAGTCACCTCTAACGATGCCCCGGTGAAGTCGAATTTATGGCACATCCCTCAGCGATTGATCAACGGAGGGCTTTGTCCATTTGCTCTTTGTTTTACTGGAAATAGGTTCTGTGTGTCAAAATAAACAACCAGAGTGGAGGTGAACACTACCTACTTGATATTTGATACTTGAATGGTTCGTCATCACTAGTTGTGCGGGCCGCAGCATAATCACCATTTTTCGGAGATTTGCTGGTTAAGCCATTGTAGTTCTCTGGAATCCCAGAGGACAGCCTGACCAAAGTCTGCCCCCAGGTCGTCACCACGACAGGCAGTCGCAGCCCTTGTGGGTCAGAGGGAGATTTACCAACATGCGACTTTGATACCAAGACGGTGGTGGATCCGGTATTGGTTTACTCTTAGCTAGGCTTCCTGATGGAAACGCCGGACTCTTTCTCAGCTTGGGAGACCCTGTCAGGTGATCAATCCCCCCGCTGTATATCGCAGTCCGACACCCAAGAACACCTCCCCAGCCACGATGAGGCGGTAAACCGTTGGAAGGAGTTACAGCATTGAAAAAATCATTTTATGGAAATTTTGGAGGGAAACTGAAAACCTGTTATTGATGGTTGAATGTAAGCCTAAGATTTCAAGAAGACCTTTTTTAAAATGAACAACAAATAGGCGAATTTCTATCCAGTTTGCTTTTGATAAACGTGTATATGCCTTAATCGCATCTAATTCCACACCAATTTATACAAAAATGATTGAAGCCCCCAAAACCGGAAAAAGTATGAGAAATGAGGACGATCAGATAGCTTTTTTTCTCTTTTTAAGGTAACTGTACGACTTTTTCGTCCTTCCCAAAATTTCATCCAATTTTATCTAAAAATCTAAAAGATTCAATCTATATAACAATCTACACATTTGAAACTATATTTGCGACCAAAATAGCAAGTATAAAAACGCCCAGTTTTTTTGGCCATAAGGAGAAAGTTATTGTAAGCCTACCTTGTACTGAGGAAAAAGCCAACTATTAGCTAACAAGGCAACGCCCAAGGCGCGTGTAGAGCAGTGGTCGGAGGCACCCTGCAACACCCACGTGGAATCGGTCCCAGCACCCATTGCCCACCAAATCCTCCAGCCTTCCGAGGTCGGCAAATTGGTACCAGACTTGTCTGCGAGGATAGTGGCAGCGGCCCGATACATCGGTGGCCACCGCGACTGAAGAGGCCAGATATGCATTCAATCGAAGTGAATATTACAGAGCTAATTCCGACCATATGGGCGCAGCGGATAATTGTATAAAATGCCCAACGCAGGTAATGTGTTAACGAGCATTTGAAGACATTTTTGAAGAAGACCGAAGATTGTCAAGCAGCAGCCGAATCCAAACGCAAATCCAAAAACCTTCGTGGATGGTGGATAGGGAAACAAAAGAAAGAAATTCTGGGATTTGGATGTCGTCTCATGTGAAAAAATATTTCAAACCTCCAAACTAAATTTATAACTGGGAACGAATGAAAAAAAGCACTGGGATGCTCTCTTGATTACCCGGAATACCTCTACCTTCGTGAATCGTTCCCTTTTATTGCGAATAACTCCCATGGCAGTAGCTTGTTTAATGTCTAACAAAGTTTATGACTATTGTTCATGTTAATAACTATCTGTTAGTACTGTCAAAGAGACATTGACCCTTCTATATTGTGGGTGACCTCCTACGACACAGGCATTCCCTAGGAGTCCATTCCACCCTTTTTTGTCCAATTCATCTATTTTTCGTCTATTTCTCTGACCACAGACTGTCCAGCTGTTTCAAAGTTCAAGCTACATCTTTTCAAAGTTCTGAGAAAGTAGGCACTGACGTTTGGATTCGTCATCTAACCGCAGATCTTGTCGGGAGGCCCGATGGAAGCCCGTGTCTCTGCTGATCTTCTGTGCAGTTCTTTTTGCTCACTGTATCTTCCAACGTTCTTAAGAGAGCCCCCTTCTACATATCTAGGGTGTGATCTGCTTAGTCGGGGAATTCTACGTCATATTTTACGCGTTATTTCACCTCACCTTCTTCGTGGCCTAGGTACTTTTCCGGTTTATTCGCAGACATATACCATGACCAATCTTTGGTCGACTTGGGTTGACGCGATAGCGTTTCATTCAACTCTGTCAAACATTGTTCACTGTCGACAAAAGTTAGTAAAACGGGCATGTAGCAGTGCTGACTTCTCAGTTCTGGAACCAAACTCTGAATGTGTGTAGACAATAGGATGTTGAGACTTGTTGAGGCTTATGGGAGTGGGGAGCTTTGCTTTATCGCCTTAGAGGTACTAGAGGTACATATAATTTTTACAAAGTTTTGAACTCTGTTTTGGAGTTAAATTTTCGGAGAATTGTGAAAACAAAACTTAAATTTTGGGAATCTCTCTTGCAAATGCGGCACGCGCAAAATCCAGCGATACATTAGAGAACACCATCGTGTCCTGCTGGAGCAAATCGCCTTTTGTTCAATTGCTTTCGGGTTTGAAACATGAGCTTCAACAAAAAAGAGCGAGGAAATATGTTTTTCTGACCCTCAGAGAACCGAATTCAGTCCTAGCTTCATGTAACTGATTAGCGAAGATGTGCTGATCCTAATGCATTTCATTGCAATTAGAAGCATTCACTACCAACTGACACGTGCTGATTTGAACTTGAAGGCGACCATTATTTTTCACTCCGTATGAATCACATGGTGAAATATGATTGCAATCCACTCGACAAGGACTTTCGCTGTTGTTCCTCTCATTTGCAGGCTTAACCTAAGCCGCAAACATGGTGATTGTCACAACACATTTGTTTCACTTTGGCCTGTGTTTTGGCGGACTTCATCATTCCGACTCCGTCAGGGCTCGTTCGTAGGGGAAACGAATGATACTGGTGGAGATTCCACTTTACTCCGAACTTTATATGAAGCTTATATGATCAGTCATTTCCTCGTCTTAACCATAAATTTTGGTCAACGAGCTGTCCATTTCGTAAAGATAAAGTCAGGCAACTAGTAGACAAGTATTTACTTATTTGTTTATCTATCATTTATATTTTACACGACGTAATATATAGTGCGGATCCCAACACATTTTGCATTTGATTCGCTCGTTTGAAAACAATAATCCACCAAGATTCGAGTTACCGACTCCGGAAAAACGAGGAGCTTGTTTATACCGATGCGGAATCGAACTGTGATTTGAAACTTATAGGGCGGTGTCATCACCACAGCTGTTCCGCTTTACGCTTCTGCAGCTAACAAATTATTAAATAAAAATTGGTACGCTGCCAAATGGCTTCATAAATCTGAAAATACTAAAGATTTTACAACAGGATTTCACACAGCGGGATATGCAATTGACTGTAATATTGTGGCGCTCTAAGTGCTTACATAAAGTAGCAGAGTTATAGAGATACTTTGCCTTTTTCTTAGCCCAATCGCTTTTTTTTCTCCCACATTGTTTTTTTTCAGGTCTTACATCCACTCAACGTGAAGCGAATCTCTACCAGACAAGCACTATTCGATATGACAGACCTCCGTTTGATGTCCATAAAATTTACGAAGTCAGTTCCATCTTCAGTTTCTGAATTAAGAAAACAACTACAACACGATAATTTCTTCAAATGGGAACTTTATCCGTCTTGTTGACGTTATTCGTCATCAGCTGAGTGACTCACCATGGTGACCTGACTTTCCCAATAACAATTTGTATACCTTCTTTCACTGGTAAGTTAACACGACGATGATAAAAATGTTTATTCGGCTGACGTTTGGACGTCTTCGTCCTCCTCAGAGCCGATGATCCGAGCCGACTTCTCGATGTGGTACTGTCGTCGTCGTCTCGAGTCGGATCTTCTTCAGGGCGCACCGCTGTGTGATCGCTGACGATTCATATTAATCAATATCATAAGCACTTTGTCATGTTTTGTTTTGGTTTTTCATTACTTCATTACATCACTCGTTTTCAATAGTTGTTCTGCTATAGCAGAGCTGTTCAAGACTCAATGCGATCAATCCTAAACTGATTTCCTATGAGATCATAGGCCGCAATGACTGTTAGGCCTTAGAAAAGAAGAAGGGTGCTATAACATTTTTGAAATTTATTTCGTATGACCTACCTTCACATCTATTGTGCGGATCCCACCACCTCTTTCATTCCATTCGTGTTCCAGCATCCATTATCCACGAAAGTCTTTGAACTCTACAGGACCGCGTTCAGTTGCTCGTTGAGAATTGCCCTATTTTTTTACGATTGTGGTTAAACGATGGTTCAGCCAGTTCTCCTCGAAACCTAGAATACGTGTGCATTCTTGCGTAGATTTGAGTATATGAGTTGAGCCGAGACACATTTGCTACCTCAAGGGGATGAGAGACCTGATGGCTCCGATGTTGGCTCGAACCAGCTCCGTGATCGCGACGAACGACGTCACTACCGTTGCGCTACCCTGGCTCCCTAATATGTACTTATAGTATTCAAATAATATAGTGTAATGCTCAGCTATGAAAATACCAATCCCTTCAAAATAATTCCACGATGTAGGTGAGAATGCCGATAAACTACATAGTGCAGTCGTCCCTAAACCTGATAAAAGTTCAAATATCGGACTGAACAATTCTTTTGATTGATGTAGTATTCAACCCATAAAATAGCTGTAAACTTGAGGTTGAAAGCCTTGCGATGGCACTGACCTCTTGAAAAAAATATGCCATGAGATCTCCAACACATCGTTCAAGGTGATATTGGCTGATTAGCTGATACAACGTAGTGTTTCGATGACTTATGAACCAGTAACGGAAAAGTCAACAAGCCACCTATTTCGCGATACTGAGTAATCTTTGGTACTGAGTGGCAGTTTCTGCGCTATGACGACATCATTGTACAGGTAACTGCCACGTAGCTCGAACTATGGTGCTGGCCCATTTACACGGATCCCTTGTAGTGTGCATTCATGCCAAATTAATTCCCGCTGTGGCAATATTTATAACAATATCAGTAGTCAAATATTTTTTTGCCTCATTGAATGAAGGTGGTTTTTCATGCGGTGAAGTTCTATTTCCTGAATCATTTCAAATTAATTGCCAGCATGATCGATTCGGGGTAAATAACGAAAGGAGAGGATATTTCGAGAAAGAAATACTGCCACATTTCTCGACTACACTCGGAGAGATCAATGCTGATGTAGATGTTTTCATTCGAGGAATGTAGGAGATATTAAAAGACGAGAATTTCGAATGAAGTGTTCTAATGGATGCAGCTTAACCCTAGGAATCGCTACGCTACGATCTTCCGCTGTGTTGTCAAAATCGCTTACTGTTTGTTCTTGAGCGCTGCATTTGCACTTTTAGTGACTCGTCATTTTGAAAGAGTTTATGGTTTCCGATGGCCTTCTTCGTTACCACGTTTCTTCAGCGATCGCCCAAACTGAATTCTTTCAGTGATACGGAGGAAGAGGACCGAATAACAATGAGATTTGTAAAGGCTGACGCCTCAACCTCTGTTTTCTACTACTTGCTTTTTTAGTCAACCGAACACACGAATAAACAGACTGAATCGATTTCACACGGTTTTTCATGTCCCGTCGTCTTGGTCCAAGCAATGGAAGGCTAATTTTGCTTTCAAATCGATGCAACAAAGTGTCCCCTTGTTCTGCTAGCTGTTTCAAAGTGGTTTTCACTTTCCTATATTTTTTTACATTATTGCTTTCGTTGTCTTCTGAGCAGTTTCTTTAATTTAAGCAATCGTTATAAGATTGAGAAGACCTTGGCATAGATCTCTAAAAATGACCTCATTCAGTTCGCTACTTTTTCCACTATAAAAATCAAATCCTGAAAAAAATCAATTCTGCACTACTGAAGATCTGTTAGCTAGGAACCAAGAAAAATCAACGCTTAAGAATGCAACACATTTAGTGGCGCTTTGAGATGAGATGAAATGAGCGCTTCCTGTCGATTCTTTATATTAAGTTCACACTTCTCTAGTGCTTTTAATACGAATTGATCTATAAGTTTAAGTCCATAGGTTAAGCGGATTTCACCACTTTCTTCTACAGCAAACTTGGTGGCATTATTATCATTTTCTTCTTTAACACTTCTAACCACCTAAATATATATTATCTTAGTGAAGACTTACGTCTTTCAGATAGGCTTCGAACCCACGATTACCACTTCCGGAGCTCGCATGTTATCCATTACACCAACCTAGGCCCAAGCTTTGCTTCTCTCTCAGTTATGTTTTTGCTTCATCGGTACTATGAACAATCACCTGTCAACAGAATTGATCTGGGGAGCACAAATTGCATTGAACCCAGTTAAGCTGAGGCTGCAGTCGAAATCACAATGTTTTAACTTTAGTTTAGTGCCTATTCTTTCTTCCGTTTCTTCCATGTTAGGGTACGATGAGAGCTACAACCACAAAGGTGCAGAGATAAGAGCAAAAAGTCAGAAAAGGAATAAGCAGTAAATGGAAGTTTAAACACTGTGATTTCGACGGCAGCTACAGCTTTACTGCATTCAGTGCCATTTTATACTCCTCAGATGAATCCCGCTGAAGCGTGATTGCAGATAGCATCGATAAAATAAAAATATCACTGATAGAAAGGCAAGTCAAAGACCTCAGTTAATGTGTTGGATAGTACGTGAGCCCTAGAATGGGTGGTCGCGGGTTCGAAGCCCAACCGAGGTTTTCTCTACATCATTATGGTTGTATTTTACATAGTATCCTGCCATGAATAAAGAAAATATACACTAAGTGAAAGTTAAAACTTGCATCTTTATTGAACAAACGAGTATCAGAATTCCTGCACAACGACTGCCAGGTCCTCTCACTGATATGCGTTCGTCCACAATGAAAGCACCCTGTCTATATGAAATAGGCGATAATTTTTAAGATCGAGCAAGTTTCCGGTCAATACCGTTGATGTTACTGGAATTTCATTTCAACCTTCGTCAATAAATGAAACTATACGAATTGGATAGCAGTGCCGAATAACAACTAATTCCTGCCGTTCTTACACTTCAGTGCTGATCACCAAGCGTAACCACAACGTCGCCAGCACTGCTGTCTTCGGCACGTGGAAGGGAGTTCTTATCCAAATCACTTTCTCTTTTCGTCGTCCTTCTTTTTGTTTCAAATGCTGTTTGGCTATGAAACATCTCTCCATCCGAATTCTTTTCTTTTGCTTCCTCACCTAAGTCGGATCCATTCCACCTTCTTTTCATCCATGATATCTTTCAAGCGAAGTCTATTAATCACTGCCTTAAATTGTCTGTCATTTTTCCATTTCACAGTCCCTATTCAGTTCACTTTGATTCTTAGCACTGCGTCTATTTTCGTTCTTCCGTTGCACTTTTTTTTTGCGTAGTTCCATTATTCTGCGCCATCGGCCACTATTTTCTAAATTTATTACTGTTTATTCTGCATTGGAGGATTCTGTAAGTCAGACAGAACTCTGAAAAAGACAGAGTGTTATGATTTTGTAGTTTTTATAAATGCGATCCACTACCATTCACTGATGATGCGAAGCGATTGGTCCTGTCCTATGAAACTGTGCCTTCACACACCCTCCACCATGGATTGCGAGAGATTATTTCCGTTCTTCTCGTCTTATTTCAATCCCAAACTTATCAATATTAGATGAAATCGGGGCTCAAAATGAAAATAAATAGAGTATTTATCACGATATCAGTAGTAACATTAGTATTAATGAAAGCCTTGAGTTCGATATATACTCGTCTTTTATCCAGAATATGTACTGCTTCTGGAACTAAACTCCGATTACATTCCATTCTTCTCAACGTATAGCGAGGATATCGGAAAGCCGCCTGGAAGCTGCCAAAATTCTCCTAATCCTACTCCTGTCATCGCTCCACAGTGCTCCAGTGTTTCCACGTCGCTTAGAAACGTCCCATCTCTCTCTCATATGAAACACCAGCGTTCTGAAGGATGAGGGGAGAAACAGGGCAACAGTAATTATTATAGCTTCTCATAAAACTCCTCAACATTTCGCGCGTTGTTTCGGCTGCTAGTCGAGGATTTTGTCCTGTTTACGAATGTCGTAGAATTCTGGTCGAATCGATTCTCTTTACAATCTTGGAGATAGCCCAGATAAGACGTTCCTATGTACTCGAAACCAGCACCTGTTCCCTGATGAACTGCATCACTAACCACGTGCGCTCGCCACTCACCTAACTATACTACAGCTATGATTGTACAATAATCTATAGTGTAATGTAAAGACAATTTATAATCTTTGATAAGAATTCGGCTAACTGTGAAATTTTGCATTTCTTTATATTTTTTAATATTGTCGTCTACTTCAGTGATGCTGAAATATTTGCAAAACTCTGGACCGCAGGTGCATATGGTGGGGAACGAACCCGCTATTGTCCTTTCCGGGGAGTAACGCGTTCACCACCACACCATACGAGTCCGTCGTTTCGCCTGTCTCTCAGCTAGTTCTATCGATCTTTTGCCATCAGCAATCACCCGTTAGCGGGATTGATCTGGGGAGCCGAAATCGGCAACGAACCCAATTAAGCTGAGGCTGCAGTTATAATCACAATTTTTTATTATTTACTGCCTACTCTTTTTTAACGGCAGGGTATGTATAACGCGTTACTATAATATAACTTCACTGATGCTGAGGTATTTGCAAAACTCAGGTGTCTACGGTAGGGGAACGATAGATTTCGAAAGATAGAAGATAGAAAAGATCGATAGAACTAGCTGGGAGACAAGCGAAGCGAAGGACCCGCATGGTGTGCTGGTGAACGCGTTACTCCCCGGAAAGGACAATAGCGCGTTCGTTCCCCACCATAGGCACCTGCGGTCCGGAGTTTTGCAAATATCTCAGCATCACTGAAGTTATATTTTGCAATATATACCCTACCGTTAAAAAAGAGTACGCAGTAAATAATAAGTTAAAATTGTCGTCTACGTTTGCATCATTTCTCTTGTGTACATATATGTTTACTAATCTATTCACTTTTTATCTATTATAAATTATACCACGTCAAGAAATCTACTATTATATCTACTATATTTATTTTCACTAGCATGATGAAGACTGACTTCGCTCCCGAGTCAAATAAGTCATGCGCCATTCCTTTCATTCTCGATGAATTGATAGCGGATCCGTTCCCGAGTCAAATAAGTCATGCGTCATTTCCTTTCATACTCGATGAATTGATAGCGGATCCTTTCCACTGCCTCAAGGGAGTTCCACACACCGATTACACCGCATCTCTGTGATGAACGCTAGGGTATTGGTCTTCCACTTTCCCGATCGTTTCATCTATGACGATTTTTTAATCGCTTACGTTCAAGTTTATCTACCTTTGTCAATGCTGCGCAATTCCTGCATCATCTTATTCTCCTATGAAGCAGGTCCGCCTCATACCTTTCCATCCTTTCCATTTTCAACAGCTCATCACAGAAACACATGCTGATATAGCTACGGTTATTTTTATCATTCAGTAGCAAAAATGAAATCTGTAAAAAAACAAGCTCACTTTAATAACAGCCACTTCCTGAAGGATTCAGCTACTTTTTTTTTACACTTTTGAGGCGTTTCCTTATCGGCATCGACTAGCCTCATAAACGACAAAATTATTGGAACTGATAACCACATCGTGGAATTGCGGATATTCCTCGTAAATCTCATTTCCGAACGAAGTCCAGTTACGCGATGTTCATTTTAAATCTGAGTCTCGTTCTACACGAATCCATCAACTCTTTACATGTTTTCTCCAAATCATTTTTTTCTTCCATTCCTTCATAGCGAATAAGTCGTCAACCAAAATAGGTAGCATCTAGCTTCCTCTAGCTCCTTATGCTTCCGCCTCAAGAAACTTCGGAAAATTTCATCTTCTGCGATAACGAATATAGTAAACAATTGGCGACTGACCTTGTTGTGAGCGCTACTCACAGTCATCAGTGAAACTTAGCATCTGAATGAAGCACTATAAAATTGCTCCCGTTGTTTCATTTTTTTTCTTTTTTTCATGCTGTTTTTTTAGGTACTATATCAAATGAATGATAAAAGTCGAATGAAAGGGCGCGTGTGGTACAGTGGTCGAGGGCGCCCTGCGACACGCACGTGGGATCGACTTTCGCGCTTGTGGCTCACCAAACCTTCCATCCCTCTAAGGACAGTAAATTTGTACCAGACTTGTCTGGGAGGACATCGGCGCTAGCTCGATGCATCGATAGGCCACTGCGAATCATTGTAAAGGCCAGATATGCATTCAATCACCTCCAACGATGCTTAATGAAGTCAAATGCATGGTGCATCGCTCAGGGATTGATCAACGCTGCGAGCTTTATCCTTTATTTATTTTATATCAAATGAAAGCCTAAAGTTTCTAAGAGTTACCCATCACCTCACTAATAACAAATCAGCTATCAAAGTGGACGCACACTAAGCTAAATTGCTTCGCAAACGACTTGTTTTTTGAATTATTTCTTCTCTTTACGACAAAATGTTTTAGTTTCAGTTATTAAATCTGTGTAACAAATGGTAATCGTAAATTATAGAATGTAAATTAAATAGGCTAATTGGATGGAAAAAAGACTTTCATTGGGATTGCATTAAATTGCCATTTTCGTCTACTTCGATGGCACGTTCTAAATCATTGCTAGATCACCACTGGCTATTCCTATTCTAGGAGCTACCAGCAAATTTGCTAGGATTTCACATCGTTTCTTTCCGTGGATAAATTCTGTGACAGCTCCATATGAAAACCTCTTAAAATTCCTATGTCACTATTTAAATGTGGAAGTTACACTTTAAGAAAGTCGGATAAACCATCTCGTAAGAATGTCTGTAGGACGGAGCATTAAAAAAAAAGCCGTTGATCAATCCGTGAGGGATGCGCCATGCATTTGACTTCATTAAGTATCGTTGGAGGTGACTTAATTCATATCTGGCCTTTATAATGACTCGCGGTGGCTTGCCGATGTGTTGAGCCAGTGGTGCTATCTTCCCAGAAAAGTCTGGTACCAATTTGCCGGCCCCGGAAGAATGGAAGCCTTGTTGAGCCACGGGCGCGTTGGCCAACCCCATGTGTGTATTGCAGGGCTCCTCCGACCACTGAGCCACACGCACCACTTAGTTGTGATGGAACATTAGTTGGTATATCAGTAGTTGATTATAGAGGAATAACCACAGGTAATTGTGTCAACCATCGATTAAGTTGACCCGCTACTAACAAAGTCTCCATTGGTTCCTTTTTACTTCAAAATTGGTACTTTGGATGCAACGAAGAGCATTACACTTTTTGGCATAATTCCCTTTGCATGTACCGTTTTCGAAGAGATAGCAATTCAGGACATGCTGTGACCGGGCTTTTCGACATTCTCGCTTAATTTGATTTCCAAACGAGAGCACTAATAAATTAATAGTAACAAAAAATAACAAGTATCAAGTAAGTTTAGTAAAAAATCAGCATAAAGAAGAAAGCACAGTCCTCGTTTTGACCAGTAAACTTGTTCCTTCCGTAAATATGAATCCAAACAAGTTTGCGGTTTAGGTCTCCAGGTGACTATGTGCGTAGGGTGGTCTCGAAGGCAGCAGTCCTTGCAAAACTTGTTTGTAACTATGAACTAAGTTTACCATCGTTCAGCAATCGTATCGCGGAGACGAAGTCGATCGTTTGGTGAGCGATATGCAGACGGAGATGCACGTCACTAGAATGACACGAACATCGAACACCTCGAGAAGCAGTAAGTCGAACGATCTCCTTAGGTAGCAAAGCGTAAAACAATCACTGGTGTGTTGAATTGCCAACGAAGCCTATCAGTGTTAACTGCTATGAGCATGGGAGAAGTTTTCCTAGTCATAGATTGGAATCATTACTAAGTATGGTGTTTCGCAATAGATGTATCCGCTATCGGAGCACTTCCTTCTTAGGTAGTACCTGTGGGTGGGCTAAAGAACAAGCCCTAAACCCTGAGTTACCCCTTTTGCATACTTGACTTACCCATCTTCACGCACCCCATGCACTCCAGCACAATTGCCAAGCACTTCGTTACCTCGCGGCCATCATCAACGAAAGTGGCTTGTTTCGTGCGTGATGAAACTTCATTTCCTGATTCAGAAGTTGGCATCGTTTTTATGCATGAATGAATGTTTTCGTCATGTCGAGCACAAAATTTGTGCTGTAACGGAAATAACCGAAGGAGATAGGAGGCCTTAGAACAACTATACAGTAACTCACATTGTACAACTTTTATCTACTGCCCATTATGCCGAACTCTACAACATCTACAAAAATCTTATTCCGTACGTTGAATCTAAGTTTCGACAGAAATATTTGTCCATAGATGTCTCATTGACCGAACTTCGCATCACAAAGTGGCAGTCGATAGGGATATATTTTATTATCTATAAGTAACTGCTTTTACTAATGTTCGATAAACCTTTCCATCAAAAGAATGCGCCTGATGAGCATTGGCTGTTTCTCAGTAAGAACACAACTTCTATCTAATTAAAACATCACAACACTATTAAAGTGAACTTCAGTAATAGACAACTGTCATTGTAGACTAACACTATTTCTGGATTTCGTAATCTCACTTGGATACTTGGATGGTCCGTCCTCACTGGTAATGCTGGCCTTTTCGGAGTTTTGCTGGTCTAGCCATTGTGGTCCCTTGGACTCTCGAGGGCAAAGTTTGCCCGAAGTCGTCACCACGACAGACAGTAGCACCCCCTTGTGGGTCAGAAGGATATCTGCCAGCATGCGACTAGTTTCATATTAGGACGGTGATGGTCCTGGTACTGGTTTACTCTTAGCTGGGCTTCCTGATGAAAACGTTGGACTACTCATTTTTTGAGAGACCCTGCTTCAGGGATGAACCCGACGCTTTATATCACAGCCCGACACCTAGAAACACCTCCCAGCGACGATGAGGCGGTAAACCGTTGTCTTCTCGTAATCACTCAAGCCATCCTGTAGCCAATTTTGCTTCGCATTTCCGTTATGCGTAGTAAAAGTGCCTTCGAAAGCCAAAAGGTGCGTGCAACTTGTCAAAAAAGCGCTTTCAAATGACATTTAGAGAAGTATGACAACGGTGAATTTTTTCATAAAGGCAATTTTGTTCGAAAGAAGTTTTTTCTGCTTTTATTTTGATGGATGTTACTAATCGTTACAGTATGTGACGTTCCAGTAAAATATTTCATCATTTCCCATGTATTTCACTTCTTGTTTCTGCCCTCCTACCATGCTCATAGTGTATTTCTTCTTTTTTGTGAAATGTACTCTTTATTCATAACAAAAAAGAGTGAATTAATAACAACTTTCTGGTCCGCTAGTAACCTCCACATGTTTTGTTTTGTGTTACGTCGCGATTCACCGAGGTCATGTGTGGAACACTATGGCTTCGACGGTTCTCCATTGATACCCACTTTATTCTATTCCCTTCTTCATTGAACTCATGGATTTCGCGTTGGTAGGTGGCGTCAGAGACCACGGAGTTTTTAGGTCCTAACTCCACGACAAGAGCTGAATGACAGACAGAAGTCAAATTAGTGAACAGGGCTTAACTTTTTGTTGCGTGACACAATGAAAGTTGTTGAGCAAACAGTGAAAAACGCATCCAAGCTGGCCTGCACGCTTTTTTCCCAACACTTTACCCTTCGTAAGCACACATTCTTGGAAAAAAGCAACATATTATATTACCTCTCGTTTAATCCTTTTCCACCCTATAAAGCAAAAAAACGTAGGGTCTTGGTACTTCATCTCTTCCCAGTTAAGAAAAGGCCAACTGTTCACCAATGTTTTTTTAGAAACTACCATTTTTCACATTAGTTACCACATTCTCCACTAGATTATACATTTCTCTTTCACAAAAAACTAGGTACAAACATAGTAAAAACAAAGCGGGCGATCATATGTACACGATAACTATGCTAAAGAATTTCCTGATACCGGTCCTGCAATTCCATTGAGGTACTTAGAAGTCTGTCAATAATATCTCATTTCAGCCCACCGTACGCAGTGGTAGTCCGATCCTTTTTTGCTTATTTGCAGAAACTAAACAATTATGATTTGGTACGTTTTTTTCGTAGTTTTCATGAGAAAATGTGGCCAATCGGTCGATCAACCTCCTGTTGTGCTTTTGACATCCAGTGAAAACTGGATCCAGATGGCTTTTATCCAACAATTTTCGTTCAAAAGCGCTTCGCGATCGGCACACACAAATGTGAACACGTTGATGTAAGCATTAATACTGATCTGTCTACATAGGTCTAAAGCTACGGACTATCTCTTCCTCACACCTGTGGTGCTGAGGAATTCTGGACTTCCGACATCGTACTGTAGATGGCACGTTACTTCCTATTTACTTTGCGCCCAGGTTTCTAAGGCATTCGTTGTTAAGACAGGAAGAATAAATGAAAAGCAAAAAACCAGGTGCTGTTTTTCATCTTTACTTCATTCTCCGTGCTGTTGTAAACCCACATACTACTTGTTTTCTCCTAATGAGCGCTAGAACCAAGTGGTTCATAATTGTGAAATTTCGACCAAGATGCAGATAACTGGAGTGTTTGAACATATAGCAAATCCCAGGACCTTGTTTTTAACATTGGCATTGATCGATACTTCACTGTTTTCTTGACGAACAAACACGAGGTTGCTATTACAGTGTTCATTCATTGAGTTTCGGCAGTTTCGCCTTCTCGAGAGCACGAAAGAGTCAAATTGATATGCAATCTACCGAGCCAAGCACATTCATTACCTCAACAGACAGAACTTAATTCATAGATTTTCAATCGCATAATAAACTGCTTCTTTTAAACAGTCACCATTCTGTTCTTCGTAAGTCTTCCAGCTGCTTGGTAGAGACCACCCGCAGGGAGTCTAACATAGGCGAGGAATGTGCCTCGCGCAGGTCATAAAATCATACCAAGATATGGCGCGAGTGCGTGATCACAAAACGCTCCTCTTTATGGGTTATTTCTGGACTTTCAGAATTTATCCCGACCTGTCGTTTGATTAACGCTTAATATTATAAGGATGCCTTTAACACTGATTTTAATGAAAGTAGAGTAGTTAATATACACTGTGTTTCGCTCTCATTTTATTCCGTGCACTTTTTGTACGATAATACGGAAAGTGGCGCTGAGTAATTTTATCGAGATCCTATCACCACGTAGAACATCTCATCTCCTTTTTTTCGATAATGATGTCGTTGCAGAATGAAGGAATTCCTGTGAAGTTACCGTACATCATGTGAAACCTTCTGTGTACCGATGAAAATAATTCATAGTTGTACGTTTCCAACGGGACAATCCTTTTCTGTCTCATCTCCGTAGCAGCTTTTCAAGCTCCGGGATTGCATCATCACGGCTTTAGTCAAGTCAACCCACAGGGTGTAACCTCACAGAAACTCGACAAACTTCAGAAGCGTAAATACTTGTACTAATATAGATAAATATTTATTACATAGGGCGCGTGTGGCGCAGTGGTTGGAGGCACCCTGCGACACACACGTGGAATCAATCCTGCGCCCCCTGGCCCACCAAGCATGCCATCTCTCCGGGGTCAGCAAGTTTGTATCAAACTTGTTTGAGAGGATAGCACCACTGTCTCGATATATCGGTAGCCACTGCGAGTCATTGTGAAGGCCACATATTCATTCAATCACCTAACGATGTTTAAAGAAGTCGAGTGCATGGCGCATCCCTCAGGGTTTGATGAACGCTGAGAACTTTGTCCTTTTTATCCTTGTTAGTATAAACACATTACATGCAGCACCTATGGAGCAAGGGTTTCGCACGGTGAATCGGCATGTACTTTACGGACAAATGGTGCCAATGGTTCACTTTTAATTCCCTATTTACCACCTAGGATATATCATACAACCTTACCCCCTGGTTCCCAAACAAAATCCTCATGCAAGGAAGACTCATGGCTGGGCGAGAATGTGCCACACATTTTTAATTGAGATTTCAGGAATGTTTCATAGTACCTTGCTCGTATTTTCTGCACAAGCGTGGTGATGGTGATGTTAAACAGCAGCAAGCTGTGCTAATTCTTGTTGATTCTTGGCCCTATGCTTTTTTCATCACCCATCGATAGTCTATCAGGATCCGTTTACGGACAGTAGTAAACCCTCCTGAGAAATTGAAAGGTTTTTGAAACATGTCAAATTTTTTTGCACTCCAATGGCCTTTGTTTCACGCGCCAAAATAACAGCTAGTATTATTATTTACCTATTGGACTGTAAATGGACAATATTCACTTCATGCTTCGGTTTCTTATTACGATGGATTCAAACTCTGGGAACTGAACCTACTCAGTAGTGATTGTCCTTTTTGAGATTAGAAAGAAATCTCAAGCATTTTTGTTTTACCAGTTGTCGATCTGAATTTTTTTCATAGTGATCTCGAAACAAGTTTGATTAGTTGGACTAATATCAATCAAGCCCTTCTCTTTTCTGTTTTTTCATCAACCAAAGTGAAACTTCTCAACCAAATGAGTGTAGTATCTATCCGTCCACTTTGTTGTTATAATTGAAACACTGTGTTTTGTGGAGAAAGAAATCAATTCATGGGAAAAGTCCTTCTTGAGTGCTCCAGAAAAAATTCGACATTCGGCGTGGATGGGACCATACGAGCAAAAGTATGGTATTCCTTTCTCACCTAACCACTAGTGAGTTTCGTCGGCTTCCTCTCTTATTAAAATCAATAAATAAGAGGGCATAGTTCAATTAAATGAATGTGTCCGATGACACATGCCGGTGTATCACTATGGTTTAGATAACGATCTGGAAACATCACTATTTAGTATCGTTTTCTTGAAAACAGTTCCCTAAGTTTTTATCTCCTATCTCGGTGCGCTCCAGGCAAATGCGCTTTTGTTTTGTTTGTTTTTCTTCGTCACGGTATATTTTTCTAACGGGCTATATTCGCTTTAGGAAGCACTTGAAGCCATTCATGATGGAAGTTTCACGGAAAGCGATTTAAATTTTTATTCTGTTCGTAATTTCCATCATGCATCAATTATCTAGTCTTTTCACATTGCTGAGGGTTTCTGCTGTTCGTCGCACTTCGAAAGCTAAAATATTCCTCTCGTAGTTGCCAGTCTATGAAATTTCGACGGCATCAGTTTGGTGGAATAAAACATCTAAACCCTTAAATGAGAGACCGCACTAGTTTAGGGGCATTGAGGAAATGATAGTCGAGTACAACTAGCTCGAAACTATTTCATGCATCAATATTGGAAAAAAGTATGTTTCATCCTTCTTCTTTTATCTTTGTTACTGTTCTCCAAATAATTTGCGTGTGATTAAGTTTGACTTATTATGTTTTGAATATATTTTCTGGCAGTTCTGAGCCGTTCATTCACGACACGGACAGAATAACATCCAAGCGTAACGAAAAAGCGATGCCGACGAAGGGATACTGTACTTGTTCTCACGTGGTCATCCACCGAATCACGACTGATCGCTCCAGCAACCGATGATGAAGATAATTCGAAAAAAACGGCCTCTTCTTAACCCTGGCATGATTATTCTATAATGTCCTACGAACCGTCCTTGTTTAGGCTAACACGGGGCTACATCTAGACTCTGAAGTTTATTTTGTAGATGTGGATACTTTTTGTGCATGCTGCTCCCCACCACTTTCGCATACTTGCTGAGTGAAGGGGTTTCTTGATTTTTCATCACGTATTTGCGACGGCATGCTATCTCGCCGAGATGAATGCGTCGTCAACTGATCGTCCGTCCGTCCGTCAGTTGTTTTCCGCCGGAGGAGGACCGGGTCGGGCGCCGCGCTTCAGGCCACGCCCACCCTCGTAGACATCGGCTACACGCCTCCCACTATTCAAGCGGCTGCTACAGCTCGGTCTACTGCAACTACTCCCACCAACAACACACATCCCACATTAACCGCATTCCCGACGGAACATGCCGGACGACGAAGGTGAGTTGTTGAAGCACTAGCTATAGACGATTTTTTTGTTGTTGTACTGAAATATCGGTTATTTCCAATATTATTTAAAACATTTGCATCTGTATGAAGCGCTCTTGCGCATGAACATTCGTCTGTTGCGAAAATAATAGCTGCTTTCAACTTTAAACCAACGTCTGAGCTCACAGAACGCCTTATTGATTGAAATAAAAATCGGTGGATTCTACTTATCTTATCTAATCAGGTGCAGTTTTTCTTATTCTGCCATGATGAAATCCCTACTTTCTGCAGCCCATGGAACGTATTTCTTCCACTTTTCTTGGGGAGATTTAGACTCCTATTTCAAAAAATAAACGCAATTGAACAAGCGGGATTCCGTTTAAAAAGGACACGATTTTGTTAGTGTTTGCTGCTGTTGCGTTGAGGACTTTAAAAAAATTAAATTCAATTTTTTTTCATTTTTTTTAAAGGACTACATTTACACTCATATTTAAAATTGGAGGCGTACTTTATAAAATTTTATATTACTTGCTTGAGCCGATAGAGCTAACCCTGTTGTTTAAGTATGAAGTTCTGAGCTCTTCGAGTACTGTAGTGATCGAGGAGTTATCGGCAGTTATCGAAGGCGACCACGGTCGTGATTGTATTTAATGGTGAAAGCGTTCTGAGAAAACTATTTCCTGGCAACCAGAAGATGTAACTGCATTCTCATCGACGCTGAAATGTTTGTTTGGAAGTTTTTATGAACTGAATAGAACCACATCATAGGAAGCAGTATGGCGTTGATTGCATGTTATCTATTGATAAAAGCAACAAGTAGAAGGATTTTTGGATGAGAACGTTATTTCATGTCTACACATCTCCATAAATGTTTGAATGGTCGGCGGAAGGCACATCGTTGGCTCTTCCATCCATCAGATGCGTTCATTCATTCGTTCATTGTTGCATGTCTCACTGGCACACTCGTCCAGATGGCTTGAGCAGGGTGAGGTACTTCTAATCTGGTTCCGACAATGATATCCCGAATATGCACTTTTCTCACTTTTCTTCATATTCCTCTTCTCGTCTAGGAACAGCGCAAGCAGTGGTCGGAATTGTTGGTTTTTTCTAGAGTTTTTTATTCTTTACTTTTTCTAGACAGCTCTTGTTTATTTTAGCAAAACCATTGCAAAGTTTCTATACTCAGCTGAAAATAGGATACTTGATACTTTATAGTTGAATGGCCCGTTCTCACCCAGTTGTGCAGGCCCCAGCATAATCTCCATTTTTCGGAGATTTGCTGGTTAAGCCATTATGGTTCCCTGGAGTTCGGAGGTCAACCTTACCAAAGTCTGCCCCAGGTCTTCACCACCACAGGCAGTCGCAGCCTCTGTGGATCAGAGGGAGATCTACCACCATGCGACTTTGATACCAGCACGATGGTGGGTGCTGGTATTGGTTTACTCTTAGCTAGGCTTCCTGATGAAAACGCCGGACTCTTTCTCAGCTTGGGAGACCCTGCCGGAGGATGATTTCCCCCGCTGTACATCGCAGTCCGACACCCAGGAACATCTCCCAGCCACGGTGGGGCGGTAAACCGTTGGGAGGGAAAATAGGATAAACGAGGGCTAAATGTAAATCATACCTCTAGTTAGAATTAGTGTAATGACGGAGAGTCTGGTGCTATATAGGCACAAAATTGTGGGCGGAGAGTATGAACCAAGCTCCGCAGTTACCATTTCACTCGAATTGACTGGCACTGCTGTTTTTTCTGCTACTCATTATCATTCGTTTTCTGTATCATGACATTTAACTGAGAATGGGAGTTCCAATTCGTTATGAGAGCTACTGAAAAATCCTTACCTAATGGTGTGTTGTTCATCTACTCATCACATCTACATTATGCTCCTAAGCTTTAAAAGCTCGTGAGCATTGTCTCCCGACTCTCGTCTAGTTTCTCTAGATGATGGACTTTTCGAAATAATTTAAAAGCACGTTGTTTCCATTTATTTTTTATAAGTGACGACGACGTAGAGAGAGGCACGTTGGGTAATTCCCCCATAAACTGTATCTTCTGCCGCATTTGTTCTTCCATCGTTTGTTTTCCTAATTTAACGAAGAGATTATCAGGGGACATTCTACATGTTTTTTCTTTTAAACTCCACGTTTTTCTAAAGTCTTTCCAACAACGCGAAATCTACTGAAGAATTATCACTAACTTTTAGATCTTTGAAAAAAAATTATGGCGATGAACGTCGATAAACCGCCTTGAAAGTCCAAATTCCCTTATTCGAAACTCTTCTCATTAGTTTATTGTTGTTCTTCAGTCTTTTCTATTCTGTAATTTGGAGGTAGATTTTATATTTATGAGGCATTCCTCTCCCTCTTTTTGCGCTTTTCGGGATAATTTATCTTCTTTGTCTTATTTTCCTTCCATAATTAAGTCCTTATCTTTAGTTCTGGTCAACTAAACACATTTATTCCTCAAAGAAGTAGTGGTTAGGGTATCGCTGTGTGATTCTCAGATGTGTCTTTATTACATTCAGTGCCGGTCATCTGTTCATCAATCAGCTGAAGACGTGAAAGCAACAAATATCTAAAAACATCGTTTAAGTTCACATTGCAGCCTTTTTTGAACCGTTATACCGCCAATGTATTAGTAAAGGATGAAAGGGGTCCTTCTGATAGTGTTTCCTTAATCCTTTAGAAGGTCTGCATCATTTATCTAGAATAGTGCGATTAATGCAAAATGAGGTCAATTTTCTAGCGATGCTTAAGAACGGAACTTACCATTCACGTCTTCGCTTGGCTGAAGAGATTTACTATAGACGTAGCCTTTTGAGTCACCCATTTAATGACGCTAACAACGTTATCCTTCTGCTTATGCAACGCCCGGATCTCTGAAGAATATATGAATGAATGGGAGACTGTGCATCGAGTAAGAAGATATGGATTTAGGCGTTCAAATGATTTACTACGGTTTACACTCTTACGACCTACCGTTCTCATGTTATCCTTGTTTAACTCCATTCCTACATAGCTACTGGTTCAGCTTAGTATCCAGACTAAATGTCTTGAGCTCGGAAGCTAATAATTAAGGCGTTATTAACGAACGGGACACGAGTAGCGGCTGGGAGAGTCACGTTGTTGCATACGCTCACGGCACTCGTTCGACCATTCACAGGACAAGTAAACCTTCCATAACTGCAAGGCCGGGGTGATGGTACATGATAGATGTTTCTAGAATAGTTTGGAGAGCTTTCTTTGGCTCACAAGGCCTGAAACATATTAGCACAGTTCTACTAGGGATGATATTCGAGTGGAGTTAATCGGTTCGACCAGAATTTAATGTAAAGACATTCACGAAAAAGACCAGTAATTCTCAACCAGCAGCCGAACCCACACGCTAATCTCCATGAGTGGTGGATACAAGGAAATGAATCTTGTGGATGAAATGCTAGGATTCGCAGATATGTGAAGCCGGGTTACGTTAAGAAATTGGTTTACCTCCTTTTCATTTAGTAATTTCCTTCATGTTAAGCTGCAAGCGGGGGTGATTATGGTCCACAAAAGATTAAAACACAAGGAGAATCTGGATAGTAGCCCGTTCACCGTCTAAATACCTATAACGGCCTTTGTTTCATAGTATGGAGGAGTCATAACGGAGCCATAACGTGCCTTCAAATTTTATCGACGAGTATACGCGGTAATGGTACTTATCTCTACCGAGGCGGACTTATACCCCTCTTCCTTTCATCGTATTTCGTATAAAATTTATTGAGGAAGTCGCGCAAACGCGGGCTATTGGTTTTTGCACACTACTTCAGTTCGACACATACCCCTTTGCGTTTATGTCTCTCTAATCATCTTTTTCCCTGGCCATAATCTCTAATATTGGTGTAATCAGTGTCAATAAAAAATTTTTCCAATCCTCCACCAACATCCTAGATAGGATTATGGTAAATCGCTTGAAGACTACCCAGCTTTTGTCCTCTTTAGCGTTATTCGTGCAATGCTAAGTAGTCAGTCGCCTTTTCCATAAATATCACAGAATCCTCTTCCAATACTTTTTTTCTTACAAAGAGAGCTCTAAGATATTACACATGGTCTTTGAAGATTCGTTTCTTGTAGTTTTGCTATCATTATTCTTTTTATTAGAGTAGAAATCCTTTGCGTGAAGAAGCGTTTACTGTACCCCTAAAAAATTCTGGAAAAAGCAATGTCGACTAGGCAAGAGCTTCTTTTTTATGTGATGGGCTCAGTTGCGTTACGTTAATATCCCTCCGATGGTTCACAATTCTAAATAGATTTGAGTGGTCTTGGAAATCAAATTCACTTGAATTACAAGAAAAATGAGCTTAATAAATTACGAGACTTCCCATTTGCATACGAGTGATGTGACTTCGACGTCGTTGTCGCCAATTGGTTACTGTATATTGGACAGATATGGTCTGCTGTCAATATGCTTTCTTTGATCGAAAATTTCTTATGGACTCATTTCTTCTGCATCATACATATCTTTCTTCTTTACCAATCGTGATTCAAGTAGCTAATGCCAGTATCCAGCTTCGCCCTTAAATTTTTTTGGCGATGGCAACATCTGTTAACGCTTAGTACTAGGGAGGAAAAAAAGAGAAATGGAGTCCCTTTCGTGACAGAGCAATGAGATCGCTCTCTGTCGCTGAATATGACAGAGAATGCCCATGATTAAGCATTCCAGACGCTTTCGCTAATGAACACTGGGCTTAAAATTTACAAGCCAATTCAAGCTGAATGACTTTCCTACAATTACCAGTGGTTTAATGAAGTATTTTGCCTAGATTCATCCTTTAGACTCCCATTAGCACACTTAAATACACACCTTTTTATGTATCTGTGTTTGTCTGCATGTATAGAATGACTGTACGATTTGATGTGAGCGCAAGATGATTTCATAGGGTTGAGTGGAGCGATCTGTATAGACATAAATTTAATTCCCCTTGCTCCAACAATATGCTTGCCCGCCACGCGGGCGACCCCGGTTGGATTCTCGACCAATGCGCCAATGTAATATGTTGGCCCACTGGAATATAGAGTGGTAGTTGGTCGGGTTTATCGTCCGGGAACTCAACTTTTATTTGAGTGAGAAAAAATCTAAGATACTGCTTCAATACAGTTAGTCATTTAGTCATTTGGCATTTTTCGTGAACATTTGTTGTTCAACATAATAGTTCTCAAAAAAAATGTCCCGATAAAGTTTTGTCAAAGTCGATTTTTTCTTGTCTGCAAGAAATTAACACGAATAGTTGAGTTCATCTTTTGTAAGGCCTTGATATTCATCGTCGTATTTCTTTTGTTCTGACCTGTTTCTTACGTCTCACAGCCCAAATATCCGAAATGCTTGCTCTGCTTTATTAGTTATCGACACTTTATCCACATACTGCGAAAAACTGGAGAAAAATTACGATAAGTTATTAGACCTGTAGGCTATATTAGGCTATGTAGACCGCGGTGGAAGCATTCTGAAGGAAAACTTAAAAGCGCGCTTCATAATAGATGAGGCCTTTTTGGAAACCCTCCCTAAGATTTTTGTGCTTTGAATAGATGCTTAGGATTTGTACTTCAATTATTTGCTCATCTAACAGTTCAATGATGTTTTACTTCGTCAGCGTACGAATTTTGAAGCATCTGGTGACTTTCTTGACTGAAATCGATGCAAATGTGGTAAACCAACTTCCTTAGCCTGCGCCTCAATTTGCTTACTTGGATACTGAGATCGCCCGTATTCAAATATAATACATCCTCCAGCACGTCTTTCATTCGATTCGTAGTTCCTCAAACGCCATCTATGCGTATAATTAAGTGCGTGATTTTGGCTGCCGTTAGACGACTTCTCATCTCTTCTCGCTGACGTTTTGAATGCCGATTAGTCTTCCGCGAATTATTGAAATGGCCATTCTTGGCCGTTATCAGTTGCCTATGGTACTTTGACACTAATACTTATCTTTGCATGCTTACTAGTAATTCATAAAAGAGTAAGAATTACAGAATCCCCTCGTCGTGATACCAGACCACGATTTGAAACCTTCATCGTCAGGCAGACATCAGTGCCAGAATAGCACATCGACGCCATGCAAACATAACCCTATTTAAGAAATTACCATTCTCATTAAAAATTTGTTTAATTTTAATGCCAGTACATCACAACATTGAAAACATTCTGATTTCGCGATATTCTCCATTTAAGAGGAATTCCGGGAGAACTATGATAATGAGTTGATATTTAAAGTCAATATTATTTTAAATATATTAAAAATCAAGAAAACTTTTTCGGTGGATCTCTTTTACAGTGCCGCACACACACAAAATCGGTTTATCATTCTGCTGCAAAGATTCAAACCTTGCTCTACAGCAAGAAAAACAATTTTCAAATGCGAACAAGGCCTTGAGAAGCTGGGTGTGCGGTGGAGGCCGTTTTCGAAATTTTGAGGTGAAAAGAAATCACTCGAAACCAACGAATCCTCGGAACGACCTTCTCTTGAAAAATAATTTTTTAACACTCGCGATGGCGCCTAATTTTCTACCCTTATTCATTTGCAGGTTTTTTCGAAAACAAACAGTATTCTTTTCAATAATTAGAGGGCTTCAAAGGTTGTGAACGTAGATGGGTAAAGGCTTTACTCTATCGTTCTTTGCTTGTGAGTGATATTTATTGTGCTAATTATTGTATGTTACTACGGTCCATCATAAGAGGCAGATGGCACAGTGGTAGTGATGTCCATCATCATGAGCATGGTGCTAGTTCGATTCTGCTCCGGGCCAACCAAACCTGTGATTCCTCTGGGGTCGGCAAATTGGTGCCGGACTTGTCTGGGGAAAAAATCACTCTGCAATTCAACTGGGAACGCTCCAGCCCGTTTATCACAGGACTCAGAGAGAATTGCTCGACCACCATACTACGGCATTCAAGATGAAATGAAAATCCTCAAGCAACAACCGAAGCCACACGTGAAAGTTGGAAGATCTTCATGGACAATGGATGCGAGGGAACGAATCGAATGTGAGAAGTGCTGGGATCCGCACAGAAGATGTGAAAGAGGGGTCATGTAAAAAATAAAGAGAAGTGGTCCATCATACAAATACTTTACTGTCAGAATTTGGAAGTGTGCTGCAACTCATAGGTTCCTTGTTTTTTATACCCGCACACTCCAAGCGATAACTATCGCTCACTGTAGCAATTAGAAGTGAAATATTAGTCGATTAGACTCCAAACTTCTAGTTAGTGGATTCGCTCGGAAATTGGTTTTTTGTGCATTTTCAAATGCAGAATAGAGTTTTCCCGTCCTACACCCTACACAACAGTTATGTTCTACAAGCTATCAATTGATATTATACGCTTTACGAAAGTATTTGAATGTATTAAAATGAGCCACAGAAAAGGAAATGAGACCTATAGTTGTCTCACTGGCATCTCCTGCACAACTATTATGGCACCTATTGGTGTCACTCGTCCCGACAGTGTTAACGGCCTTTGAAGCCTTGTGGTTGAACCCAATCGTAGCATGTAAAATGGCTTCCTTTAACAATAGAGAAAGTTCTATACATTGGCTAAACCCATGGTGCATGCCAAGAAGGGTGGCGTCCATTTTTTTGATGATATACATAGAAACAATCTCTTTTTTTGCCTTCTCTAACAAACTGGTTTGAAAACCCTCGAAAATTTTGGGTGTGTGATCACAGTCAATGACATAAACCCGTCCTGCTTCTGGTCAAAGCATGCTCTGTATCTCTTCTGGACTAATTTTGCGTTAGTTAAAGCACATCTGCATACCGTTAGTGGCTAGTTCTTCGACAAATGCACATGGGAATTAGCGCGAACACCTGCGTTCAAGGAACCAAGTTTAAAGCATTCCGCACTGATCAGTCACTGAGGGATGACGCATGCATTCGACTTCATTAAGAAACTCTGAGGTTATTGAATGCATACAAATCTAATACCAACTAGACTAAGAGAGCTTGGTTTGCCTGCATTGCGAAGTCAAAGAATCAAACCGATGACCACGTGTATATCACAAGGCAACTCTAACCACTGTTTATACGCGCCTCTGATATGTCTTACATAATACAACTGAAATCCGTCCCCTTGCTGCCTACTATAATCCATGAAGGTGGTCCTTCTCTGTCCACATTATCTCTGTTTCTCTAAACACTATGGCTTAAATTCGTCTGCAGATTAGTGACCTCTCTTCGATTCAGAACAACAAATCTAGAGGTTTTTTCATTCTTCGAAACTCGAGATTTCATTTCTTTCGTACCATCTGATTTTAAATGCAGCAGATCTCCGTGTGACGTGTGTGCTCATTTTCGTCTGATGAGTAGAAGTTGTCTCTGCCGCATCGTGAGGTTCTTCCTTCTAGCAAATCACATGCCAAGCGTTTCTGAATGATTGTAGGTTTCGAAATCCCATTGTTCGTCATAATTCGACGCATGGGATCATTTTTCCCGTCTTGAAAAAGAACGTCTCACGTCTATTTCGATTTCCTCGTACGGATGTTTTATCTTAACAGTTCCCATCGCTATAAACTTTCACATTAGGGAAAGGAGAACAATATGAGTTTACTTCGAACATTGGAACTCATGGGATTACATGATTTGAAGAGGCCAACAGTTTCATGGAGAAAAATACTCAAAACGGAAAAAAATATGAAATCTAGTTTTTTAGGACGAAGCGTATCACTGATGTTGAGTGCCTAGATATATTTTTTTTCAATTTCCAATGCAATAAAAGACCGTAGGAGTCATGTCTAAGGGACCACTGCGCCTGGTATAACATCCTTGGAAGCGACATTCTTTCTGGTGGTTCATCCTTTCTGACACAACCCTTGGTGCCGGAAAAGTTTTGCTGTGCAGTTAAAATTGTGCAAAAAACGTTTTCTAGAACCAGTTCGTTGACCGCTAATTTGGTTAACAATTGACTATTATCTCAATTCTAATCGTTATAATGAATCGTAGCTATAACGATGCATTGTGTGGAATGGGCGAATGTAAGAAATACAGAAATAGACTCCAGATAAGCTGCAAAACACTTCTGAATCTTGACAAGAATGTGCTTGTTCGACGGGCCAAAGTGGAGATGCTAGCACACACACCATTCATTTCATACCTGTAGAGAGTCTTCAATAATCTCTCCAAAGTCTCCTTCATAATGCCGTATCTTCTGAACCCTCAAGTCATCTGATTATCGAAATATTGCCGTCTATTATCGCAAAAGGAGCGGCTCCCTAACGACGTTAAATTAGTTGTCAGTGTGGCAACCAATAAGGCGTCGCGAATGTGTTATTATATCTTTTTAGACCGTAATTCACCACATATCCTTTGATTTAATTGCAGTAAACATTACTGCAACCATAAAATTGGTTATATCTGATAACTATCTGATAGTTTGTATACACAAGCTAGCGGTTAGGCAAACTGAAGGGATAAATCATTTAAACACATCATCGGGGTGATAGCGCCTGCTTGTCGAAGTGATGTCGCAAAGAAGAAGTAAGCTTTGTCATATGGTGCTGTTGACGCTCTCGAAAGAGTCCTAGTGAGTTCACCAGAAAATTCTGAAGATCCCTTTTACTTCAATATGTGTGGATGATAGTTCGTTGCAGTATCTCATAATGGCGTTCGATTTTTCCCAGCGACACTTAGGTGAGCACTACGAATGCACCCTAAAACTTCACTGAAGACTTGAGCGCCTGAGCGTCACTTTGTCTCCTTCATAAGATTTCATAATAGACAAATCTGTTCCAGCGTAATGCGAAAAAAAGGATTCGGTATAGATCAAGGATAATTATCTTCTATCATCTAAAATGGTTGTCTCCTTATTGTCATTATCGAGATGGGAGACAATCTGGTCGACACAAAGGAACTAATAAGAACCTTCTTTAGGACGTCGAACTATATTGGATGAACGTTAAACAACCATTCGAATTAATCGGGGATTTTTTTCGCTACTATTTGTAGCCGCATTAGTATCACCTGTATCACCTGTAATCCCGTTGATCGTCGAGTGACTCGAGCGGGCGCCAGCAAATCTTCTATTTTTCCCTGTCGCGTGCAAGAGTAGCCCAGGGGGTTCTGCTCGCTCTAGAGATTCGTCGAGCATCACATCTTTCTTCTAGGCTTTTCGTGAAGAACTCTGGGCCGTGGTCTTCCCTGCAGTGCGTTTAACATCCCGAGGAATCCAGTCACTAACGGCTCTTCTCCATCAGTTGCCATTCATACGCATTACGTTTCCGGTCCACCTTATCTTCGACTGTTTGGCGCACAAAACGGCATCTTTGATTTTTGATCGTTGACGCAGGTCGGAGCTTCGGATCCCATCCCTTAATTATGTGAAACGGGATACTCCTAGCATCGTCCTTTCGACTGTGCGTTCGATAACGCTGAGTGATCTTTGATCCTGCTTACGGAGCGACCAGGTTTCTGACGCATACCTTAGAGTAAAAGGTACCGTTGACTCGAAAATGTGGGCACGGAGTCGGGTGTTCTTTGTCCTCTTCACGACATCTTCGATGCTCTTGAAAGCTCCCCAAACCGCTCGTTTCCTTCTGCGCAACTCTGGAGCTAAGTCGTTGATCATATTGATTTCCCGACCTAGATAGACATAACTGGAGCATTCGGAGATATTTGTTCCGTTGAGCGTTAATGGAGCATATGAAACCAATCCGTTCTTCATGAACATCGTTTTTTGTGAGGTTTAGTCGAAGACCAATCTTTCCACAGGTTTTATCAAAGTCGGTAAGCATACGTTCCGCTTGGCTAATGTTTGGTGTTATAAGGATGATGTCATCAGTAAAGCGAAGATAATGTAACTGCCGACCATCGATTTTTCACTCCTATATTGTCCCATTCCAATGTTCGCATGACGTTCTATAGGATGGAGGTAAAAAATTTTGGCGAGATGGTAACGCCTTGCCTAACTCCTCTTTTGACATCAATGTTAATATCGTTGTAGAATGGTGATATCTTGGTTATGAAATTTTTTGTACAGCTCACGAAGAATCTTTATGTACTGAGTAGGGAATCCTTGACTATCAAGGGCTTCCATGACTGCTTCTATCTCAGTTGAATCAAGACCCTTCTGTAAATCGATGAAGGTGAGACAGAGCGGTCTTTTATACTCTCGTGATACTTCAATAAGCCTTGTTATCGTGCTGATGTGGTCCATCGTACTAAATCTTTTTCGAAACCCTGCTTGCTCACGTGGCTGTCCTTCGTCCAGTGTTCTGTCAGTGCCCTGTTTAGGAGGACTCAAGTGAAAAGTTTGTAGACGACAGACAGTAAGCAGATTGGACGATAGTTGCCGATATCCTGTAGGTCACCCTTCTTGAACAATAACACGGTCTTGCTAGCCTTTCCAGTGGGAAGGGACCTTGAATTCGGACAGGTAACGTGTGAAGAGCGGAGCCAATGTGTTTACGAGGACTGGCGGAAGGTTCTTCAGGTGTTCTGGTCTTATCCTGTCCGAACCTGGTGCTCTTCATTTTTTGACCAACGAAATGGCATGTCGGAATTCGGAAGGGAGAACCGGTGGTACAACATGTCCATCCTCCTTTATTTCGTATGACGGGAGGTGGACGTTGCTATAGAAGAGATCTGAGTAGTATTCGTGAATGATTTTTCTCCACTTCCTTTCTGGACGCTGTAACTGTTCCGTCTGGGTGTCGGAGTGCAGTCATCTTGGTCTTGTAATTGGCGAAGCTTCGGTGGGCTTTGTGAATGCTTTTCCCACCCTCTACAGCTTCGACCATTACTGCTGCTCTTCCCTCTTGAAGATCTTCTTTTGTCGCCTGTCTGCATTGTTTTGCAAGTTCGGACGTTGGTTCGCGGTTGTGTGCAGCTCGTGCGATTCCACGCTGGCTTATCAGCTCAAGTGCTTCTGGAGACAGACCTCTCTTGGTGACTTTCGACCTCTCAGCTTTCATAGCGCTAACGTGAAGATGTTGAATGAGCCGATCGTATTCCTCGTCGAAGTTATTGACAACGGCATCTTTCCAACACCCGACTAGTGAATTGAGTAAGTCCCAGTATGTGGTGGTTCTGGGACTTCGGTTTTTGCATTTAGCGGTTTTTTTCTCCTTTCCGCGAGAAATAGAATCTTGCGCGAAGGAGACGGTGGTCCGATCACGTGTAGAATTTTGGGACAACAGCGACATCGGTTAAGCAAACCTCCCATTTACTATAATATGGTCTATTTCGTTATGGTACTCTCCACTGTGAGTCTCCCACGTCCAGCGTTGAGGGTGGGGCTTCTAGAATTGCGAGCTACTATGGATAGTCTTCGTCATCATGACAAACTCAGACAGCGCTCACCCTGTTCGTTCCATTCTAATCATTGGGTCCCAATGTGACGTTCTTCAGACGTTCTTCTTGGTCCAATCTTGGCGTTGAAATCTCCAATGATGACCTTGAAGAATGTGTGATCTTCTCTGTAGAACTTCCCCAAGTCCATATAGAACGCTTCGACTTCTTCTTCGTCATAGTTTGATGTCGGCGCGTAAACGACGACGGTGGTCAAAGCCGGAATTGATCCACATCTTTTTAATCGTAGACATCCGATTCGGATTGTAAGCTGTTCGAATGAATCGATGTTCATGGACAAACTCGTGTTGACGAGAACACCGACGCCGCCGACTCCTCTACTGTCGCATGTTCCGAGGAACAGTTCTTCTCCGGTGTCATAGACGGCTTTGAATGGGTGGCATCGTCTTGTCTCGGCCAGACCGATGACACCGATGACGCTCTACCTTATCGTTCTTGCTTACATGAGCAAGTATTCTATCGAGGACTTGGATGCAAGCGTACGTGCATTGTAGGTACAGATCGTCACCATAGTTCTTCGTGATCCAGGCAGCTTCCACTGGCTCTGAGATTTTAACAGCCTCTCCATACTCGTCCTACCCAACGCTGGGAAATTGGGGGCTCTTTCCGGGTCAGAGGAATGAGGCCCGTTTTTTTTTAACTGTGTTTAGCATTTTGATACCCACGTATAGCTTGCTGGGCTCTGAAGATGGGGGGCTGGATATACTCACGGGTAGCTTGGCAGGCTCTCCCAGGGTGGACATGGAGCTTATTTGTTGGAGGCGACTCCTAACCGCCTCCCATATACTTCCCTGTCACTTGATTGTAGGCTTTTGGCCGAATTGACTCGTAGAATACAATCCGCACAAGCAAGAACGCACCCACACACGCATGCATGAATACGCCTTGCAAATATAGAAAGTATGTGCCAAATCGGCGCAGCAGAAACAAGGAGTCCATCCCCTGGATCCACCTGCGTCTCAGGGAAAGCAAAGTTGCTTTTTGGTCCGCGATTAATCCCCCTATTCGTCACGTGGGAATGCGCCACGTAGCTTCGCGACTAACCGGCTCGGGATCCCTCATACGAGGATTACACTCGTAATCCGCATTAGTACACTCGAAGAACCCGTGAACGTGATATTTTATGGAAAACCTCATGGGAAATCTGAAAGCATTTGTGACCTTTAAGAAGTGTTTTCCTTCATAGAAATCCCAACCAAAAAATGCCTTAGTGGGAAAAAAAATAATAAAGGCGCAATAATGGAGGCCAACTTTGACTGATCTGATAAAACAATAAAAAACTAAAAAAGGGACAAGTGTGAACAACGTGCTCGAAGTGAGAGATGTTGGTGTATCAAATCTTCAGGTTTGTCACAATTCACAAAAAAAGTGAAGTAGGTTCAAGCCGTAAAGAAAGAAGATTTTCTATTTTTCTAATGATAAACTTTTGCAGACATCTGCGTTGCTTGTCAGTTTCAAATCACCGTCGACAATCCAGGATGCACAGCACTGAATCAGGTGGTGTAAGCTATTCAATTTCCTTTTGAGAAAACATATTAGACATCACGTGTAGGAAATCCTCCACAATACATAAACTTCTAAAACTCCCAAAAGCTGTTTTGCTCGTTATTTGCGAACATTTTTAACGCAGCCAGAAAAAAAATTAGCGAAGCCCCAGCGAGATAATCGTAAAATTCATCGCTTTGTCGAAGATCTCCTAGCCAAGCTTAAATGTGCGTTGCACTTCAGATATGCAGGGATTAAGTTTTTTCAAAGTTTTTCAATCATGTCGTTTAAGCCCAAATGCAAAGAAGGGAATGCGGTTGCATTTCAGTGCTTAGCACCTCTGTAAGCTTGGTTGTGAAGGATATATACTACCCAAAATGCGTACTATTTCGTCACTTTTATCATCAGCCTTACTAGAGCCCTGATCTACAATTTGAGCCACTGTTTTCAACGTTTTAAATGAAAGTTAGAAAAAATTTTTAATAAGATAACATTAATTCATCCGAACTTGTTTGATGTACGACTGCTTTAATCCAACTATTTTCTAGACTGAAATGTTAGTGCTCAATGCTCGTTTTTAAGCACTTGCAATCGCAATCAAAGATGAATCACGATTCATCATAGATCTCTAAAAAAATTGAAATCGATCACTAGGAATTTCAAGAATCTTTCTCTGAGAGGTCGAATTAGTCTTCAACACTTTTCTACGTTTTTCTTCGCCTTCACATATTCGCCGACGAAATCGTCTGTTATTCCGGCGTCACCGCTTCCTTATAATTTTTCCTTTTGATAGCCACCTTTTCTCTCTGTTATTCATCGGCAATACAAACCCGACCATCCTTGCACCTCAAAGAAAGTCCAAAAACTTCAATGTAACGGTTCACTTTTACCCCTTGTTGTCGCGATACTAGTCCTTATCGACCGCAATGAACTTTAGAAATGCAAAGATGACGAAGGAGCACCTCCGAAGAGTCCATTCGTCCTTGTCGAGTGTGCGAGCATTCAAATTGCCGCACTCGTTCGCTAGAAATGAAGGGCATAATTCTTCTTGAGTGAGGCCCGTTATTTGTTTGGTGAAAGTATATCAGCGGCTATATCGCAGAACACTGCCATGGAACCGCGTATAATCGCTGGTACCCATAGTTTATCGCGCTATAGCGGAGTAAAAGTGGGTGCCCACGCAACTTTCTTACACATTCAGATCGATGAATATGAGTCAATCTCGGACATACGACATTGGAAGCTAATTCATGAAAACTGAACTGCGCTGTAGAGAAAGTAATATCTGATCTTACTTGCTTGGATACTTCGACGGCCTGTCCTCAGTGACTGTCCGGGCCACAGCATATTCTCCATTTTTCGGAGTTTTGCGGGTTTAGCCATTGCCCCCATGTCGTCACCACCACACGCAGTCACTACCCTTGTGGATCAGAGGAAGATTTGCACCATGCCACAACTTTGATACCTATGTGATTGCTTTAAGCAAATACTCTGTACATCGTTCCATAGAGGACATGCTACACAATCTCTTAAGTGGGCTGCCGCAAAACTTGCGAAGGAGATACATATGAACAAAAGATGAACTGTAAGACGGAATTTGCAAAGGATCTGTCATTTCAATTTCCTTTCATCATATTATGTCTCCGAAGGCTATAAAAGGAATCAATGGAATGAGAATTTTCGGATTATTTTTAGCACTTTCCATTTGAATATGCCAAAGAGGGCATGTGGGTGGTGAGATCTTTAAAAAATATCCTCTTGAGAGAGTCATTGCTGGTGTAAACAGTAATTGCTGCGGAAAATTAATGAAGAATGAATTTTTTAATAAATGGGACAGATGTAAGAAAGGATGAAATCGTAGAACAAAAAGTGACAGGAAGAAAGAAAAAAGGAAAAAAAGACGAAAAGTAAAAAGAGGAACGAACAGTACTTTCGTAAATGCTTAATCTATCTGTTTTGCACGTTCAGCGACGAGCTACGAGTTAAAAAATGACAGTTTTCATTCCTAATTGACTCTGAGGAAATAAATCTTTGTCGACGCTCCTGTGCATTCACATTCCGCTGACAAATTCTGTGTGTGTGCAGCGATAGAAGAATGAGGTGAAAGCAGTGATGCTGCTAGAATTCCAAGTCTAAGTGGGCTTTTGAATTTGATCATCAACATGTATGTACTCCATGAAGTCTAAATGCACAATGTCGTCAATTTTTTATTTACTGCCTACTATTTTTTAATGGCAGGGTACTATGTGAAATATAACCACAATGTTGCTGAGATATTTGCAAAACTCCGGACCACTGCTGTCTGCAATGGGGACCAAGCACGCTATTACCCTTTCCGGGGGCTAACGCGTTCACCACCACACCATTCGAGTCTTTCGTTTCGTCTGTCTCTCAGCCGTATTATTGACCAGTAGAAGTTATCTAAGTGCACATTTTGGAAATGCTTGCAGTTTAAACAATAGCCATTAGAACAGCTTTGAAGAAAAAGTGTTTGCGAGTCTTAATTCACATCAAATAAAAATAGCAATGGTGTGATTCAAATTTTTTGGACCATTTCACCACCACTGCAAAAATGATGCCATCTAGACTATGTTTGTCCGGCATTCTTTCCACTACATAGAAGTTTTCTTGTAGCCGCGCTTGCCTGGTCTGCTTTGCTCTTCATCTACAACTCTCGATACTCTTCTCGCACAATTGGCACTCGAGACTTGCTTTCAGGAAAGAAAAAAGAACGTAATAAAGCAATCGTTCGCCTTGAACAACAAGCAAAAAACCTCCGCAAAGACTTATTCGCTCATTCGAAGTGCTTGCGAACGTTTTTACATCTGTGTGTGCTAGCAGAGCGCAAGAAATAGCTAACCAGCTAATATGAAGCTATTATGTGATGTACATGAATGAAATGGTAATTTCCAACGAGAAATCGTGTAATAGTGCTTTCATAGTCATGTTGAGCTTTACTGTACAGTAGAAGTTAGTGGACGTTGCTAGAGTGCTGTTCGTTGCCGACATTGAATTGCAACCGACCACATTCCCCGTTGCCCCTCTCAATTTGTATTCATCACGGTAGTGTTTTTGTGGACTAGGAGCTTTCATTTGAAGCACCGAAACCCAGCCATACAATTGTTATGGCCGTGCTGACATCGAGGTCTTAAAACAGTAGCACTTTTTCACGCAATAAAAATAGATCCCAGTGCGATTTCAATTAAACCCTTTCACGACCACGGCCATTTCTGGACATCCGGCTCGTCGGACCGCTTCCCATTCAAGCGCAATCGGAATGCGCACTGAAGTCAAGATGTGTGGACTATGAGACCACATAAATGACGCTCTGGTTTCTTCACATCATCGCTCTATTGTTCGCTTCCTCACATTTTTTCCGTGTCTCGAGGTAGCTTTGGTGAATTATTTATACCAAATATTTGTTACAATACAAGAGGTTCAACGGTTTCATGACTGCAGCCATTTTCGCGTGGCAGGCCCATTGGAGCGAATCGAGATGCGCGCTGAAATCAAGATTTATGGTTCGAAACGTACGGTAGCGTGAATATTAAAATCAATGCGAAAGGTCTTGAAGAGTTAAAAATGCTTCTTACACAAATTCCGCCTTCGTTTTCGTGGCTTTCTTAGACGAGTGATGATTTTGATGGCGACGGATTTTGGCTGGACCTTCCTGCCTATCTATGATCTCTTTAGGTCTAACTAGGACAGCTATGCAGTTATTTCCCCACCAACCATCTGTACATGCTGTATTAATCTATTATTATCACATCAGGTAGGGTCCCCACGCCTTATCAGCTGCACTGATAAACGCGTCTATTTGTTCTGAATAGAAAAACCTAGAAGTAAATTTGGCTTTCTTATTGACTTGCGCTACACAAACGATGAAGAGTTCTCTAAAAATTGATACCAACGTGTCAGCATTGGATAACTGTGGATGATGACCTATGAGCGGTAGTTTCTACTATTAAATATTGCTGGAATCGCTTATTATCACAATTCTTTTTACTTTGTTTTATATGACCGGTCTTCACGTCTACTGTGCGGATCCCAGCACTTCTCACATTCGATTCGTTTCCTCACATCTATTACCAACGAAGCTCTTTCAACTCTTCCGTGTGGCTTCGGTTACTGCTTGAGGATTTTCATTTCATCTTAGAAGAATGTCGTAGAATGGTGGTCGAGCAATTCTCCCTGGAGTCTTGAGATAACCGGGCTGGAGCGTTCCCACTTGAATTGCAGAGAGTGATTTTTTCCCAGACAAGTCCGGTGTGAATTTCCCGACTTCGGAGGGATGAAAGGCTTGATCAGCCCAGAGTGGAATCGAACTAGCAACATGTTCATTATGACGTACATCACTACCACTATGCTGTCCGCCTCTTTATTATCGCAGTAGTGATGGAAGTCTAATTTCTCAACGAATTGAGCAATGGAATAAAATATGCCGATGGTCCAATGAATCTAACCAAAAAAGCAGAATCCTAAGCTATATATACATATTTATATATATATATATATATATATATATATATATATATATATATATATATATATATATATATATATATATAAAAGGGCCCGTGTGGCGCAGTGGTTGGCGTGGAGTCGATCCCGGCGCCCATGGCCCACCAAGCCTTTCATCCCTCCGGGGTCGGCGAATTGATACCAGACTTGTCTGGGAGGATAGCAGCACTGGCTCGATACATCGGTAGGCCACTGCGAGTTATTGTAAAGGCCAAATGTGCATTCAATCACCTCCAACGATACTCAATGAAATCGAATGGATGGCGCATTCCTCAGGGATTGATCAATGCTAAGAGTTTTGTCTTATATTTTATATATATATATATATGTATATACATATATATATATATATATATATATATATATATGTATCACTGTCTTCTATTCCAGGTATTCCATGTAGACTGCTTCAAATGCAAGACATGCGGTTGCAAACTAGCTGGCACTTCATTCTATAATATTGACAATGCACCAACATGCGATGCTTGTTATCAGGTATCTTTCTCTCGATTCTTACTCATTTTCCATGTTACATTAGAGACATCGACATCGTATACTTCTTTGCGCGGTGTACTTAATGATTTAAAAAAACAACGTCTTCTAAGCAAACTGATGAATTCTGAACTCATAAGTTTTTTAATTATGTAATGCAGCTGCTGTGATATTGTCGAATTTCAGTATTCATTGTAGACGGATTCCTTTAAATCAGATATGAACTTTTGAATGCTCAGTGGCTAGTGCTAATCAACAAAGAAACAAATGCATTATTTCTGAAGAAGTATTTCTTCACACGTACCATTGAAGAGCGCCATAGCAGACCAAGCGATACATCTTGAACTACATTTCGAAGCAGTATATTCTCAGACTACTATATCTTAAGCTCAGACGCTTTGCCATTCTCGGCGCTCAGGTCTCAAATAGCGTTGCAGAGCGATTTTCTTGTGTCATATCCTCAGCTAAATTGCGAGTGCTACTACGCCAGGATGAATGTCGAGAAACTTTCTGGAATCGTACATGTCAATAATTCATGCCGCTGTCTTGAATGCCCGCAAATCGTTTGACATTTTTTCGGAGCAACGTTTGAACAATAAAGTTACATCTATATATTACTCTGTCGAATGGGATTACTCGTCTCAGTCCTCCGGGGAGCGCCTAATCACGAAACGCATTGCGGTCGTCGAACAACGAAATATGGCTACTTCGGAATCACGATAGCTTGACATTTCGTCAGGCATTCCTCAAGAAGAAGCTTATGCACATAAATGTCTAAACATTCCACATACAACTGTGATAATTCCTCAAGGCAACGGCAAAAGAGACATCAATAAGTTGCTCCTAATTTGACTTTGCTGTCACTGGTGCTACATTACCATATGCTAGTTTTCCTTTGTAGATCCATATGTATCCTAGAAGCGCAGTATTTAATACCGTCCAAATTTTTTCCAAGCTACGTTATAAGGGACCACATATTAAGCTATTGCACTAAGTACATACGTCTATGTATATTTGTTACACAGTGCCTCTCGATTACCTAAAATGTCAGTCAATCAACTCTTGTCGTTCCATGCGTACGAGGTACTCGTTATGCTAATATTCAAGTAGAAAGCTTTGAAATTAGAAGTCCTGCATGTGCCCACATGGCTCACATAGACTAACAACGTTTAGCCGTTTTTCGAAAGAATTTTGGATCTTCATTTGACGAGTTTTTCGCCCTCGAGGGATTTGGAGAGCTTTTTTTCCCTTCCTTGACCCCAATTCTTCACTTGATTGTGAAATCAGAACTGAAAAAGGTGTGCAGAAAGGCAATCTTTCAAAGTCAATTTGGATGTTCGATTGAACTTTAACTCTTTGTTTTCTTCATCTCACATTTGTTCTCCGTTTGATTTTAGTTCATCCTTCAAAATGAGGTTCTAAGCTAAATGTGACCTTGCATAAACGCAGTGGTGTCTTCCTCTCGGTGCTGAAAAATTCGCGTGTGGCAAGTGTCAACGAGGAACTGATGAAGTAGTTTTGCTTGATTAAACACTCACACATGCACATACAATGTTTATTCGTTTGTTTAAAAGCATAAGGAGAACGTCGGAATCTTCGACTGAGAGACGAGTCCCGTCAGAGAACGAAGAGTTACTAAATGCATGGAAGTTGCAAAGAACTTTTTCTTATCCTGTCTTCTTTCGTCTACATTCAAAATAAGTCTTCCTCGTGTTGAACAACCCACTTATCAATAAACTACGTGATTATTCCAGTTCCAATTGAACACATGTCCATTATCACCTTCGGTATTTAACGGGCCGTTGTGGTAGGGTCAGATTTATCTTCAGATTTTATTGAAGGGAATATTTGCCGAAAACAGCTGATGAATTCCTTCTAGAACTAGCCCTTAGGGGAAATGCTCTTAAATCAATAACATTCAGAAGATGTTCGACCTGCTAGATCGTCTGGATCGGTTGACGAACTCGCAGCCGCAAGAGTCGCAGCCGCCCTAAAAGTATGCTATTCACAAGGATGCGGATTGCTTCTGATCCACAAAAGCCTGTAGCTGTATGTGATCTAACCCCCCACATAAATACTGTTTCTATAGATGACAGCTGCAAGGTAACAGAACAGACGGAAAAAATATTAGAGCCCGCACGACATGTGGGAAGGGCCATTTAAGTAAGCAATCGCCCGTTTCCAAAATGTCTCCCAAAAACTAAAAGCTGGATTTGCTTTGTTTGAAGAGAACAGGTTGTTCAGGGTGAATTTCCCTCTATACGCATATAAGGACTGGCAAACAGTATATGTGGACTGCTGTATTGTTGACAACTGACAGTGACTATTGCTTGTTATTAGTCCACTTGAGCAGGTTTACGTCGCAGTGAATGGGTAGAGAATGGAGAATAAATACGTCGTTTTTTTCGCAGCAATCGCAAGGTTGTTATACAGCATATGTTTACTTCCGTGCAAAGTACACGATACAACAGTAGCTGACGTTTCGGTTGTATGGCCTTCTTCAAAGATTGGAAATTTGGACAGAAAAACTCTCCCACGAAATATCATTAATCGGTATCAGGATACATATAAGTCGGATCACATCGTACTCTAAGTGCTAGGTCGATTTTAGGCTATGGACTTCATAACTTTTTATCATTAAGAATCGACTTCATCGGCATCTAACAAAGCTTGGATAAGTTTAAAGTGATACCTGCTGGCATAGTGTGAATTTATATCACAACCTCCATTTATTTTAGAATTCACTGGAAAAATGTAACAAGTGTAACAAGCCGATCTCCGACCGACTGCTGCGTGCATGTGGCGGTGCGTTCCATGTGGAGTGCTTTGTTTGTACGAGTTGTCGTGGAACCCTTGACGGCATACCGTTCACCACCGATGCCAACAAAGACGTGTTTTGTGTTCCGTGCTATCAAGAGTGAGTTCGTTATTCTTGTGGAATGCTTAATTTAAAGTCCATATGGACGAAGGCTTATGAAAATTATCTTAATAAAGTTATTAGGTTTTCGGTGGTGTTCTGAGTTATATAGATGATGGGTTTTTGCTGAGGTTCAACGTTTCACACCACTTATCGTATGTGGAACCCGATCTACCCCATTTATATTTCGGCTGATTTCTGGATCCACAGAAACTTAAAACTTAATTAAGCAAATGAAAAATATGGCTAAGATAATAAAGACGTGCTCAACAACATGGTGCAAGGAATATCAAAAGAGTCGACTCCAGTCCATCGTTTCTGTACTATGCTGCCCTCAATAGATCTCCACTGGAGACATACCAAACTGGGTTCTTCCCATCAGATTCGAGTTGTGGACATGGTTTCGATAACGATTATTGCATTCCAATCAAGTCCAAACCGCCGCTTTAATCATAGAAGCATACCAGATTTGTCATCTGCTTCTTAACGTTATATTTTCAGAAAGAAAAAAGTGTTAACAGCAGCGAGGTGAACACCATCGTCTCATTGACCAACATCTATACCAATCTATAGAAAAACTTTAACCACCTGTTTTTAAAAGTGTCACGCAACCCGATATCTTTCCCGACAATTCTTCCTCTTTTTTTTGTAAAGAAATTGCTATCCAGAAACTAAACACCACAGCTAAAGCTGTTCATCATCATACTACAGCAAATTATGTGACCACTTAATTATGAATAAAAAATTTTTCACGTTGGTAAAAATTTCTTACCAAACTTTTGTTCTGCCGTTGGAATTTCGATAAGCGCGATTCTCAGAGTTCATTCAGAAATATATGCCATCTTGGTCATAAGGCGAAAATATACTGCCTTGATTACAGAGCGGAATATAGGTCTAGATGAAAACAAACCGGTCGTAAGACAAGGAGATTCAACGACAGATGAATGAGACTGCATGGGGTCTATAAGAAGATGTAAGTGTCCAATCCTCATCACAGTCGGCTATGCTCCGAGCAGGATATCAATAACGATTCACGGATTGGTTTTTAAAAAGAAGTCGTCATACACGGAACATCTCTGTACATGACGGTTATTATGGAACGAAACTTATATCTAGATGGACACTCGTTTTTTCGTAGGTTTAATAATTCAGATCAACTTTGGCTGATATTAGGTTATTTTTCATCTTTTGGAAGAAAGGAGTTTACAACAATCTAGGATTTGGGGGATGGAAGGACGAAAATGCTAAAATTTAGGCTATTCCATTTAACCACTTAGAAGAGAGAATGCACAGTATATTCCCTCGCAGTCCTCAACAATTTCATCCAAATGCTATTTTCTTCCAGCAAATTTGCGCCGCGATGTGCCGTCTGCCACAAGGGTATCGTGCCAGTTGAAGGCGAGAAGGAGTCGGTGAGGGTGGTGGCGATGGACAAGTCGTTCCATCCCAGCTGCTACCGATGCGAAGACTGTGGTCTACAACTAAGCAGTAAGGTATCATGAAGCGAAATCCTTTCCGTCAACTAAATTCGTGCAGTCCCCCATCTTGAAAATGTAACTTACCTTAGTCTTTAACTGTAAGAATTTTTGCAGAATTTCTGAAATTGAATACAAATACGAATACCTTAAGAAAAGTGAGTAGTCGGGTCTCTTTTCACACATTTAAAGATCCGCGTTATGGTTATTTTTGGGAGAGAACGATACGAGAACGTCTATCCAATTAATTTAACTACAATTCTGTCATAAATTATGAACCCTTTTAAGCCGAGGCTGTGGTCTAAATCACAGATCTAATCTAATCTGCAACCTAGGCTTAACTGGATTCACTGCCGATTTGGGCGCCCCAGATCAATCCCGTTGACAGATGATTGCTGATGGCTTGATCGATGTGATTTATAAACCCTTTCGTTGTTTCCAATACTTCCGTGTACATTTCGACTTTCTTTCTTAAATAGCAATATTTTCAAGTCAATAGGAATAGTATTTCTCTTCAAAAAGCACGTATATCTTGCAGTACTAGAGATATGAAACAGAAGGAAGTGCGTCTATAGTGTTCGGTTTTTCTCGAGATCTGTCTAATCCGAAGTCTTTTAGCTTCTAGGCAAAAAATCAGAATACAACTAAAAAACTTTCCCTAACCAGATTTTACCGTTAAGCATGCGCTACAGCACAACCAAAAGAGTTATGGAAAAAAAATTCTCACTAGGGCTTAGCTACACGTAACGGGAGCAAGTCTACATTTTCTACTAGCCGTTGTTCTGCACTTTTGCTTACTGCGAATTCTAAGCGATTTCATGGCGTCATTGAAGTGTTCTCGCCCAGAACTTCTTTCAGGTGGAAGGTGCTGGTTGCTACCCGCTCAACTCACATCTCTACTGCAAGACGTGTAACTCGAATCGACTTCGTATGCAAGCCACCGTCTAACTTCCGTTCTTCGTTCCTCACAAATTTTCGATCTAATATCTCTGTTTCTTTTTTTCAGGCATCAAAGGGCACTCTATGCTCAGTGCACATTCGTTGAGTTGTAATGTTTGTTACTGATAATTTCGAGGACAAGCTTATCAGCAGTAGTGCTCTCGAGATCATTGACGGCGGCTATTGTCGTTGTCATGCAAACTCCGTAGTTGAACACGTCTCCGTAGTGGACGCAAGCGGTTACCTGAATTTCTCTAGTCTTTAGCAGAGTAGGGGACTGATGTTTCTGTATTTAGCACAGTGCACCTAGTAGAAAACTGGCTAGTTCTAAGAATACTAGTTATTTTTTCCAGATTGATCCATGCTTCCCTTCATCAGCACCATTCTTTTCAACATGCACCTGTATGTTTCTGCTTTCCGCACACATCACTGTATGCAAATAGTGCTATTAGTAAAGATTAACTCACATAGACCTACTAAGGACGATTTAGCTGTCTCTGTAGAGATTGGATTTACTCTATAATTATGCAAAGAGCTGAGGGATGAAGAAGCACCTTGTTCTTGAAGACCTTGAAGAAATGTCCGATTTAGAAAGTAGTACAAAATATACCATTGTCACAGTAGCGTTGGAATGAATAAAACTAAACTAACTGGGATGTAACGTCAACATGCTACAAAGGACATATTCTATTGCACAAAGGCCGCTGGGGATTTCACTCTGGATGTTGCTTAGTGCATGCTACATGCTTGACAGTAATCTATGTGTTATCTACTCCACTTCGACATCTGTCAGGTGACTTACAACACTAAAAAATGAGGGTACTGTTTTCCCATCTCGTTCAGATTCATGAACTTGTTTTGAGCTACGAATTCTTGCAATGATTCGTAGGGCATCAAACGAATAGGACAGCATAGTGACAAGAGTGCAGTTGAATCACTCTGCACTAGCGACTCGTCTAAATCGAATCAGTTCCGGCCCGGCAAGTCGGAATTGAGCATTTTTGGCACCAAATCAATTTGACGTTGACAATCCAGCAAGAAGCAGGCAGCCTTTTTTTCGTCAACTATGGAAAAGCGAAAACGATCAGATTAGGAACTGTGAATTATTGAATTCTGCATCGCTATCGTCGATTTTTTCGTTCTTCCTGTTCTCCTCAGATCTTCCCACATGATTTTCAATATCTCGACTTTAAGGATTGATTTGTTCGAAAAAAATGCGATTACTGCATTTCAACAATTTTTTCGAGAAATATGTTCTGCTTTAGACATACTTGACGGGGGGTTTTGGGTTTTTTTTCGGGTCTTTGGGAGATTTTGGATATATTTCAAGGAAGGTGAAGCATTTTGGAAATGAATCTAAATCTGCAATTGGAGAAAACATAGAGAAGAGCGGTGCTCCACTATAAAAGACTCGACTCGATACAACAACGAGCATCAGCTTGGCCTTGACGAACGGTTGTGGACAATCGACTCGGATAAATCCAGCTTTGACGAAGTCGAAGGCGACGAAGCGTTAACAAAACAGCGGAATTTCATACCAACCTCGTGTTAGCGTATCAGTCAAAAAAAAATTAGGTACTGATTATTCATGCCGAGCTTATATGAAAGCTGGTTTGCAAAAAAAGCAACAGAGATTTACAGAATCCACGAGTCCGTATATGAGAAAAGTGTACGCACTGATCAAAGTTTACATAGGATGACAACTGAAACTCTCTCTGATCAGAGGATCAGTCTTAAAAAGTAAAGCTAACTGAGGTTGGTCGTCCGTCGTAGAGGCAAGACATTTACTCATCTTCTCTTGCGCGAAGCAAATACCAGATCAGTCATCAACCTGTCGACAATGTAGAAACGGTGTTTTAGATATCGAACAGAACGTCATGATTAATGTGAACCGCTGTCTTATTGCCAGTCATCTGAAATGTGAGGAACATTTTCCGGTGCACGTCAGATTTGGACACCTAAGGAAATGTCTTGCGGAGGCAGTTATTTTCCGAATAGAAAACTCATCGTATCTATCATATTTTCACAAACTAATTCATTGTACTGTTTGAATCCGCAGTATAGAAATTGTGCAAACGAGTTTTATGAGCCCAGTAAATTGTTCGATATGTTGATTCATTGACCTAAAAGTTCTTCTCTTGAATGCTTCGCATGGTCGTGGTGATGTGCAGATGTTCCATGACATCATTTCTGCTGTACATGACTCATGACTCATTTTGCATCATAGTGAAAGGACTTGAAGAGCTTTACATTTTGATTTCAGTGCCTAGATAAAATGAACTAATGCTAGAAATTCCAGCGGTTCCAACTGAAAAGTGGCGATCAAGTGCCAAATCTCCTTCTGATGCACAAGCACAGGCTTCTCTCAATAGTGACGACTGAAAAAGTCTTCAGCATGACTATCTTTCGAAAAAATCTCTGGATTATATGGGAAAAGGCTTACTGTGTTAGTCAAATGGTGATTGTATGGGGACCTAGAAAACTCGTAAAATACAGGTCATTCAACTGACCAAGTAATAAGAGGTATAAGTATGACGAGAATTCACACTCGGGTATATCGATCCAAGTTTGATCCGATTTCCTTAAGATATCCAAGATTTCGCCCAAGATCATCGCTGCTCATTCGTTCAATCTACGTCAGCGTCAACGTCAAAAAACAGACCGAACAATTTCATAAAACTATTAATTCGACAAGTATTTCGAGAAGCACACCTTGCAAGGATGCTAATAGTATTAGAATAATTGGCTTCCCCGGAACATTTTAGGTACCTCGAATGACCATTCCATGATGGTGCAGCCGGCATTATGGATTAGCTATTTGGCAACGTTCATGGCTTAATAAATAGGTACATATGTTTTAACAGCTGAATGATAGAAAATACCTAACTACTTTGGTACACGATGAACCATCCTCACATGTTGTGGGAACTCACTTCCACATAGTTCATTCTTCTGCAAACTTCATCCACATGTTTGCATTTAAGTTCTACTACGACTTGAAAATCTGCCTTTCTCACTCATTGACATATTGAATGATGGCCAAGGGCGACCTCAAACTAAAATCCCGTGCCATATCTTCACCGTAGGAGCCCGTGCCGTGCTAAAGTACACTCAAGGTCTTAACAGTAATTCTTGTGATAGCAGCGGATCATGCAAATCGTCAAACATAGTTTCGACGACGATTAAACAAAACTAGTACTTAACTTTTTTTACTCCCTATTCTTTTTTCATGGCAGCATGTTATTGTGTGAAATACAACCATAACAGTGTTGAGATGTGGGACCTCAGTTAGTGCAGTGGATAACACGTGATTCTTCGGGAAGGGTAGTTGCGGATTCAAAGCGCAATTAAGATCCCGAGTTTTGTTTATATCTCAGCATTAGTGTGGTTGTATTCCACATAATAGCGCTGCTATGAAAAAATAATAGGCGATAAATAGAAGCTAAAACACCGTGATTTTGACTGCAAGTTCAGTTTAACTGGATTCACTGTCATTTTGTCCTCCATAGACCACTTCCCTTGATGGGTGGTTGCTAATAACACCGTTAGGTTAAAAAACTGCCTGAGAGAAAAGCAAAGAAAGGGCCTCGCTTGGTGTAGTGGAAAACACGTGAGCGGCAGGGAAGACTAGTATTGTTACACAAAATGCACAAATATGATTTTTTGGAACGTAAGAAGAATAGGTCATCGGAAGTACGTAGAATACAAAGGCCTCTTTATCACTGTATCGACATGAAGTCCAGGATTAATTCTAGCCACTTCCTATCTAAGAGCATTAAGTAATTCTAGGTATTGAAGGTTTGTTGATCTCATTTGCAATATCAAAGATTCATCTTCAAACAATACTACGTGATCTGAGAAGTAGTTTAACTTCTTTGGAAAGCCAAATGTCTATAATAGCACAGCAGACTACAATCAAGCCAGCTTCTGAGTCACAAGGTCATAATTAGTAGTTCACGCAACCGTGATCCACAGATTTGCTTGTAAGTTCTGCTGCGATTTGTGGACGGGACGTAGGGGGACGAAAGAAACAGGTCTACATCCTTATCAACTCTGTGCACAAAAGCCATTGTTTCCATTTGACGGAACAGTTTGAAATGTCTCAAAAGTCGAATAGACACATAGCATAATACTAAAGCCTTCTTGAACCTTTTGGACTCAAGTAGATGTTCTTCTCTATCACCGCCGGCCATCAAAGCCTCTCAACACCGGCAGCAATGTGGGACTGCGATTTGCTAACTTTGGATGAAGGAACTGCGCGGAAGCTTCGAGAGAAGCGGGAGGATGTGGCGTGGCAGATGAGCATGATTGAATGCCGCTCATCGGAAACACGAGTTCACTCAAGACCTCATCACACTGCTGAAGCAAAAACTGATTCCCTAACGAAGAACAAATATAGGGTGCTAGTTGGCCAGTGGATTAGGGAATTGGTCGGATTTGTCTTTTTGTCCGCAAACTGTACGTGAGATGCTCGACTTTATATGAATTCGCCACGCGGGACTTTTCTCCGGTACTGCCGTGAATAACCTCGAGTTTGGGTTATAACAATTTATAGCAACAACAACGATACAATAATAATATGTGATATTTGACGATATGTAAGGTGGGTGGATACGAGCGAGGTTGAAATGAGAACAAGTGGTGCACTTGAAGAATGGTAGGCGCACACTAGAGTTGGAGCACTGAAAAACTGGGGGGACTGGATGAAGACCGAACGAACGCTGCGAACACTTGAAGACGAATGCCGATGGGCTGCCTGTATTACTTCTGTAGTGGGTGGAGCTTTGTCAGAGGGAATTAAAGACAGCGCCTAGAGAGAGGTTCTAAAGTTCTTTTCTACTAGCACAATCTGATAGGGCTTCATGTGAAAGGGCGCAAGTGCTTGTTCGAAAACTTCTTTGAGACGGCAGATGCTACAAAGTACATTCAGCTGACTGCTGCTGATGCCATTTCCAGCCAACTGTGAGGTAACTGCTGAAATGGTCGTTAAGAGACAATTTACAGAATGTGCGAGAATAGATGTATAACGATTACAAGTAGACAGCTACTGTAGAAGACATAAGGTAACATAGAAATAGGAACTATTTAAGGAATAGTTACTATATATAGACCCCTCAGGTTATCTCACTTCCGAAAATTCGCCGATGAAAAAACAAAGGCCCCACACATTAGGTTAAGAGGTAAAAAGTGCGTTATTCTCTAAAAGAAACGCTGAAACATCAAATGTTTAAATCTATAAACTCCAAAACACACGCATCTCGGCGAACTATGCTCTCTGAAAGTCCTCTTCTGGCTTTCTGCATTACGTAGTTATATAAACTGTTGCTTTCGTTCCTGCTAATTGTTTACAGTGCTCTGTTACTCCCAAGACCGCCTTTCTGTCATCCTCGGCATTGATCATTGTTCTCTTAATGAGCGGATGCTGTTAAAGGCTACTCTGACGCTTCTGTACTGTATTTTGCATAGAATTAATAATGCTAATGTTTTTCTAATAAAGAATATAGGGTGACAAATTCTACTATGCAGTAATACAAAAAATCCCCACCGATTTGGTCGTGTTGGTCAATCTACTCTTTGTTTATTGTCAACAGATCACTCACACTTCTATATGATGTATGAGTTCGAGGGCAGTGTGAGCGACGATGCCGTGGGCTCTTCTTCATCTATTGGGATTGTTCAGAAATAAATTAGTGTTTTTAACTATATGATTTAAGATCTCACACAAGATGCTTTAAACAGCATCTTATTAATCAAAATAAAAACCATTTGAATCTACATATTTTTGCCAACGAAAAACAAGTTTTTTTGTTCCCAGTTTACCAAGTCCTAGAGCGATGAATTCGTTGAGGACATTTTTTACGTCATCGTGGTTGGTGAAGCATTTATCGCACAGGAAATTGTCAAGGTGCTTGAAGAATTGATAGTCGGTACGCGAGAGGTGTGATGAATATGGTGGATGCCGCAAAGTTTCGTAGCCCACCTCGACCAGCTTCTGCAGCGCTAATTGCACAACGTGAGGCCGGGCGTTGTTGTAGAAAAGGATTGTTCCTTTTCTCTTGAATAAAGCCGGTCGTTGTTGTTGGAGTTTATGGTGCATGTCGCTGGCAATATTTCTGTGCCGTAATCGCTTCGCCCGGATCCAAAAAGCTGTAATGAATCAGCCCGACTGCAGACCACTAAAGGGTCACCATATCCTTTTTTGGTGCAATTTCGGCTTTGGGAAGTGCTGTGGAGCCTGATCGCATTCCAACCATTGAGCTGAACGTCGCCGGCTGCCGTTCAGAATCCAATTCTCGTCGCATGTCGCAATTCGATCAAGAAAAGGATCGTTTTTGTTGCGCAGAATAAGACCAGACGACACTTCAAAACGGCGATTTCTTTATTATCGTTCGATTCGTGCAGCACCTACTTGTTGAGCTTCTTTTTGTCTTTCCCACGCGATTTAAGTGAGTGGTTCCCCCGTTTACGTCGTACTGCTCTGCAAGTTTTCAAACAGTTGTTTGCGTGTTTGTTTCCAGTACTGCCTTCAATTCGTCGTCGTCAAGTTTACTGGTACGGGCTTTCCTTATCTTCGACGTCGAAATCACCAGGTCGGAATTTGCGAAACCATGTTCGTACTGTTGATCCACCAACACTACCTTTACCCCAAACTTCATTAGTGTTTCGAGCCGTCTCTGCTCCACGACGACCGAGTTTGAACCCATAAAAGAAAATTTGACGAAAATTCGTTTCTGACATCTAAAATTGCAAAGACCAAAATTGGTAAAAAAGAAAATCAATTTCTGATGAAGTGTAAAACGTGGTTAGAAAGAGCATAAAATCAGCTTCCTAATGATATGTAATATTGCAAGGTTTAAACAATAAGTGTTTCAAAACGCTCACTTGTTTCTGTACATCCTATTACTCCCGCACAATAGAGAGCAAGAAATGTCTCATGAAATGTGTTAAATATAGAACCACAAGGCTGATAATGGTTACCGACAAAGCTGTGCTCATACTATAACGATGCAGGGATGTTTGCAAAACTCTGGACCTTAGGTGTCTGTAGTAGGGATCGAGCACGATGTTGCACTTTCCGGGGTTAACGCTTTCACCACCACACCATGCGGAGTATTGCAAATATGTTAGCATCATTGTGGTTGTATCACATGTAATACCGTACCTTGAAAAACTGTAGTAGGCAGTAAACAAAAAGTGAACATTCTGTGCTGTTACTTTCGATGACAATTCGTCGACCGTCGCCAGTGCTATAGAGTAAACTAAAAGATTTATCGAAAAAGTTTTTAAGACTTAAACATTGAAATCCAGCCGTCTCGCGAGCACGTTGCCTGATCTTCGAAGCCAAGGTAAATGTCAAGAGAGTCATTACCACAGTCGTTAATACAACCAAACTGATGAACTACGGTTCCCCAGGTAGGAATAGTAGAAAGCAACGTCCAGTCGAACACGTAAATGTGAAGTTTCCAGCTGATTAAAGCTAAAAAAGCTCTCAGCATTTATCAATCGCTGAGAGATGCGCCACGCATTCGACTTCATTAAGCATCGTTGGAGGTGATCGAATGCATATCTGGCTTATACAATGACTAAGCGGTGGTCTACCAATGTATCAGCTCAGTGCTACTATGCTCACAGAGAAGTCTGATACCAATTTACCGAGCCCAGAGAGGTGGAGGGGTTGGTGAGCCTGGGGCGCAGATATTTCAGGGCGGCTTCGACCACTGCGCTAAACGCGCCCCCTTCCAGTTGGCTAGTGTATGATTTTTGCAGTCTGGAACGCAAACAACATTACACTCTACGCCTTATCTCCATAACATTTCTTACATTATGCTTTTTGTCCAAAACAGTTTAATTGTCCAAGTTTTCACTTCAACAATCTCGCGGCGAGTGACGCCTATAGGTGTCATAATGAAGTGGTGGGAGTGGTCGGTGTGACCTATAGGTTTCACACACTATCTGGTGGTTTATTTGGGTGCACAGAAGTTTAATCGTAGAATTCTCGTAGTCATTCGGTAGAGTATCCAACCCAAATGCTCAGACAGCAATCGCCCCTTGGGTGAGGGTGCCTTATTAAGAATTTCTCACCTAATATTTCACGAGAAACCTCTTCTCGGACAAGTTCATTTCGTATGCAAGAGACCACTAATGTTGAAAAGAGTGCACAGCTCGTAGAGCGTGGCCAGTGAAGAAACGCAGAAACACTAGGATTATGCACTTTGGGAGAGCTCTTCGCTAGGATGAGACGATAAATCATCGAGAGTACTTCTTTAGAGTAGCTAGATGGTCGCAGAGTATGCATGCATAAATGTGGTTCAACAGAGTTCGTCTACTGCAACCACAGCCATAAACAGCTACGAAGTCTTTCTACGACAACCATGTCTGATGTGTTGAAAATTGTTCTCATAAACATTTGGGGGAAAATCTACAATAGTGTAGATATCTATACATGCAATTTCTTTACCCGACATACAAATATCATTCTTTACATACAAGCTCAAGTACTTACAATGGGCGTTTTCTCGTATCCCTAATCGTAATTACTTTAAGGCAAACTTTCCACATTTCGAATTCCTTCGGTTTCCTTTCCCACGATCGACAGCTTCGATCACAATGGTGAAATAGTTGTGTAATAGTTACCAAAAGAAATGTCTGCGAACGAGCTAGTCATCGATGTGTGTTCACATAGTAGCTCAGAATTATCATTAAATATAATTCACGTTACATATATCTAACAGAGCGCATGAAGAGCAGTGGTCGGAGGTGCCTTGCAACACACACATGGGGTCGATCCCTGCGCCTAGGCTCACCAAGCACTCCATCCCTCCAGGGTCTGCAAATTGGTACCACACTTGTCTGGAAGAATAGCAGCACTGGCTCGATACATCGGTAGGCCCGCCGCGAATCACTGTAAAAAGCCAGATATGCATTTAATCACCTCCAACGATGCTTAGTGGAGCCGAATGCATGGCGCATTCTCAGGGATTGATCAACGCCGAGAGCTTCATCCTTTTTATCCTTTATATCTAGCATCGCTTACAACCAATACGTTTTATTTACTATTTATTCTTCTTACGATCTTGCACCTTAAGAACTGATAACTCATACAAGGACAGAATAAAGTCTCTTATATAAACCAGTCAACTCTCAGCTCCGGCACTACACTAATCATCGAAAAAACTGTGGAGTTTTGTCAGAGAACTGACGTCGAATCCATTGTGAATCATTGTTTCCTATGAGGCAATTCATTATTTTCTAATTTCCAATTGCTATGATTAGCGTTGTATGGAATGAGCGGATATCATATAATAGGTAGAAGAAAGAGCGGAACACGCTGCTCATTCTTCCGAATTAGATGAATGTCCAAGATACACCTACGAGGTGGTCTCTGTAATCATAACCATACATTTCGATTTGTTCGCTTTCGTTCCATGGGTCCATCATGAACTAGGTCTTCTTCCTATTTATGAGCAGTCCAATCTTTTTTTCTTCTGTTTCGTGAAGTTCATTGAGCATGGTCTCTGCCCCACTAGTAGCCCTAGAAAATGTGACGATGTCATCCATGGAACAAATTTAATGGGAATTTTCCGTCAATATGTAAGCATTGTTGGCCTCAATCGAGTCTACTCATTATCCACTGCAGTGCAGCTGTAAACATCTTTGGGATCATTGTGTCGCCTTCTCAAAATCCTTTTCCCATGGGAATGGAAAATGGTCGGTGGAAAAGACCTACTTTCGTGTTGTAGTTTCGATAACAGTCTGCTAGTGTTCATATATAGGACGGCTCCATTCCTTGGTCGACCAGCGCTGATGGCATGGATTGCATTCGTTTCGACACTGTCACACGCTTTTCATAGTCGACAAAGGTTAGGACTAGAGGGCAAGTGGTATTCTCCGACAAACTTCGATGACTCTGGACACGGTTTGGATGTGGTCCATACAGCAAAATCCTTGTCCGAAATCCTGCTTGCTCGACTGGTTGCGCCTCATCCAAAGTCCTTCATATGCGCGAGAGGACAATCTTCGCGCAGAGCTTGTAGAGTACATCCAACGAGCATATCTCACGATAGTTACAAAGTTACCTTCGCTCACCTTTCTTAAGCAGGATGACCGTACGCGACGTCCTCCACTGGTCTGGGATTTTTTTCCTTTTTGAAGGTAGGCAGTCATATGATTTGCGAGAAGTACATGTATGGCCTCCAGCTCTAAGGAAATCGGCGGTGACATTGTCTGGTCCTGGAGCTGTGCCTCTTTTCATGCTTTCTATCGCAACTCGAACCTCCGACGGAAGAATTCCAGGTGGTTTTTCTCCAGCGGGGATATTAGGATCCGGGACAGGGATTGTCGAACAGAAAAGGTTGATGTAGAACGTTTCCGTTATTAATTCCATATCATGGCGGGGAGTTTTGACGAACCCATCTTCGCTCATTAGGGCTGGCAACGAAGCATTATAATCACACAAGTCCCGGCGACATTTTTTTCAAGCTACTTGTTTTCTCTGCTGCTACCAGTATTTTCTTCTGCCTCTACCGATGTAGTTCTTGCTGCAAAGCTCTTCTGCAGGTGGCATTTATTACTAACCGTGTTAAACGCGCTGTAGTTGGATCAAGCTTCAGTTTCCTTCTCTTTTCGAGCAACTCATTAATGGCAATGGAAATACCATCCGATCTTCTTGCTTGTGGAACCGAGGCAAATTCGGTACACCCTTTCAGTCCTTCGACAAGCAGCTCGTAATCTTTACTTTCTCCTCGTGGTCCCATGACATGAATTCTTTTCCGACTACCGACTGAATCGAATCTTCGCACGAAGAAGGCGGTGATCGGAACCAGTACAAAATGACGGGACTATCAATGTGTCAAGTAGACACCATCTTCTGTTTTTCAGAATATAGTCGATCTCCGCATGAGTCGTGCCGTTAGAAGACTCCCATGTCAAGCAGCGGCCTTCCTTCTTGTGGAAAAAAGTCCTGCGAGACGGTTTCCATTCTCATTTCTTTCTCCTAATCCAGAATTTCCGATCCCTGTATTCGCTCTCGTTGCCCTGACATATTCTGGCGTTGAAGTCTCCAACAACAAATTTATAACACGCTTTATCACTGCGGATAACTTTCTCCAACCAGTAGTAGAACGCATCCAATTCGTACTCATCAGCATCGTTCGGCGAGTAGGGAATTGATGACTATGATCTTCTTATGATGCGTCAGTTGAAGACGGAGGACGGCCAAGTGAGGGGGGAAGGATCTCATACGAGTCCACGAGATGGAGAATGGACGCGCGCACGACAAAACCTACACCGACATTTCGTGGCGGGACCTTTTCTCCGTAGATGACAAGAAATTTTTTTAGTTAGCTTATGTCGGTCTTCTTAGTTCGGCGATCACATGAAATTTAAGGCGACTTCAGCTACAAGAAGGGGGTGAAGATCGGCGTCTGTGGAGAGTATTCTGGCATTATACGTGCAGAGAATGGAACAATCTACATGGCTCGTCGTACGTGTGTTCGTCAGATCCGGTTCCAGTGACGTGCTGCGTAACCCAAGATTTTGTGGCCTCTCACCGATCGTGTCACCGCCTGACGTCATAGGCGGAAGCACCCAGTGTGCGAGACACTGAGGCTGGCCTATTGCTGGTTGTGCTGTTTGATCCTCCTTGGAGTCTTGACTTAACCTTGCAAGGGCGTATCCATATTTTCACTATAATGTGGATCCAAAGGAGCTATCTTTTCGGCAACAAATCCTTTGCTCCGTCTTCCTACTGAGAGGTGTTCCTGGGTGGCCGGTTGCGATGTACAGCAGGGGATTCATCCGCCAGCTTGGTCTCGCAAGCTGAGAAGAAGTCCGTCGTTTCCATCAGGAAGCCCAGCTAAGAGCCATACCAGGATCCACCGCCGTCCTGGTATCATACTACTCGCATAGTGGCAAACCTCCCTCTGATCCACAAGTTCGGCTACTGCCCGTGGTGCTGACGACCTGAGGGAAGGCTTTGGCTAGGCTCCCTCGGGACTCCAGGGAGCCACAGTGGCTAGACCAGCAAAACTCTGAAACAATGGAAATTATGCTGGGGCCCGCACAACCAGCGTAGACGGGCCACTCAAGTATCCAAGTATCCAAGTGATCTCTTACGACCTTCATTCTTCCAGAAAAAGAACACCCTCAAGGACTGATCAACACAGAACGCTATGCACTTTTACCGTTTGTAATCTCTAGCGACCTTTCTTCTTCTAGAAAAATGGGACCATCAACGCCAAACCATGATAATTTAACTTTCACTCCACAAATCTCGCTTGCTTATACACGTGCCTGTATAAGTGTGTTTTACTGCAAACGAGTAAGAATATTTCTCTGGTATAATTCCTTAGAATTCGTGTTCCTGTGAACAAAGTATATTGCGTCTTCCCTAAATATTCGTCATTACCCTCATTAGCAAATCATAAAGATTTCATGATTCAATTTTTTTTGACACTGTATTTTGTGGAGTACGTAATTTCGAACAACACATTGGAAATTTCATAACCACAGTATGCCATGACATAAAAATCTCACAGAATTTCTTCCCAGATTTGGCTTAGAGTTTGTGATTTCCGTACTACTGTATTGTGGTTTATGTTGTTTTTGTGATCCTCCTTGAAGTTAACGCTCGTTCTTTAACAAGGTGCTTACTAATTCCCACGACCGACTTTCTATTAACCTCGGCGTTGATCAAACAGTTCTCGATATTCTTGTTGGGCAAAGACGAGGGTCACTTTATTCTTTATTCTGTTAAAAGCTGACGTCTTGGCAGTAAGGCCTTCTTCAGAGCCGTTTTTTTACGCACCTTCCACTGAGGTACTTAGTCTTTGCCACACGTTTCATGTTTGCTTACTATCTATGGGTAATATTCATCGCTTTATCACTCATTTAGAATATCCATCCATTCATATTTATGATGGAAGGGCGCGTGTGACGCAGTGGTCGGAGGCGCCCTGCAATACACAAGGGATCGATCCCCGCGCTAGGGCTCACCAAGCCCTCCATCCCTCCGGGGTGGCAAATTGGTAGCAGACTTGTCTGGTGGGATAGTAGCACTGTCTCGATACATTGTTAGGATACCGCGAGTCACTGTAAGGGCTAGATACGTATTAGATACGTATACGTATATAACGATGCCTAGTGAAGTCGAATGCATGGCGCATTCCTCGGGGATTGATCAACGCCGAAAGCTTTATCCTTTTTATTTTTGTTTATCATTCGTATCAGTGGCAGCTGATTTCTGTGACATTCAATTTTTTTGCTGCTGGAACTGTGCTTACTTTTGCGGGGAGTACCTGTATGGCGCAGACATTTCTTTTACGCATACTTTAGTTAAACTTTTAGGTTGTCAAATTCCCAGCTCAGGCATAGTACCTTAAAATGGCTGCTGTTGACAGTCTTCTTTCGGAGAAGTGTACATTTCTGGATTCTAATCTCGCTTTGCGTGCCGCTGATGAAGCGTATTTCGGTGGACGGCAAGTGTACACCAACGTTTCGCCTTCTACGTCAAGAGGTCATCCCGGAGAGCACGGTTCCGAGCACAGACAGGGTGGCAGTCGTGGACATGGTCACAAACATGCATGTGGTGAGTACTACTTGTTACGTATATATACATATACGTAATACCACACATCAACGAACTAAAGTGTATGATCAATTTCTACAGATCAGTTTTCAGGAAAGGAACTCATTCCTAAAGGCGACATGCACGTAATGCCCAAACGTGACTTGCACGTGGCGATTCAATACGCTAAGGACATAGTGATGAAGGCGCTAACAGAAGCAAGCCCGTCTCATGGAATTGTATTTGATGGTAATTGTAGCAAGTTCATTGTTTCGCAGCTACCTTTGCATCAAGAAGTTTGTTGTGGATCCGATTCTATTTTTTCAAATCTCTTAATTAAGCGTAGAATGAATAAAGTCGCATATCGAAACTTGTACGGAACCAAGACGAAATTTTAAGAAGTGACCCTCCTTAGGCGTCACAATTTTGATTGTTTGACGCTGTAAACGGGATAATTTTTATAGTTAATGGGTTTGCTTTGAGTCTGGACTGGATTTTCTTGTTCTTGTTTTGTTTCAGTTATGCTCATTGACCCTGTTCTTCGGAAATAACAGAAGTACATTCGGTACGAATACACATATCTGAAGTGAAAGGTTGTACCTTTAGATAGCCTACATCAAGAGATAAAAGCGCTAAGGAAAGAAAATGAGGAAATTAGGAAAGAGCTGGAAGAGCTTCGTGATGCTATTGAGAAATTTACCCGAAAGCAAGTGATCCCTGCGAAGGTGATGTTTTGTTTGCATACAGCTTGCTAAGTTTTTCAATACAAATTAGTTGAAATATGGCAAATATTTTGGTGGTGGGAGGAAATCTGCACATCTTCTGATCAGTAATGTTTTAGGAAGGACACATTGATGACTCTGCTGTGAAAGAAAACTCTGGTGATGAAGATTTCGATCTTTTTGGTTCAGATGATGAGGATCCCGAGAAGGTGAAGATTGTTGAAGAAAGACTGAAGGCCTACCATGAGAAGAAGTCGAAAAAGGTAGTACTTAAATCCAGCGGACAGTTAAACTGTCCAGTGGACAACCCAACTTTATTTTGTGATTATTAGTTACTTTGTCTTCTAACGGGCTTTATTGTATTATCTTTTCAAATCATGTGTTTCCAACTACTGTGACGACTTTAAGCCTGGACCAATTGCAAAGTCGTCCGTCATTTTGGATGTGAAACCTTGGGATGATGAGACAAACCTCGACGAAATGGAAAGTCTAGTTCGTGGAATTGAGATGGATGGACTTGTTTGGGGAGGATCGGAATTTATTCCCGTCGGATATGGCATTAAAAAACTGCAAATTATCTCCGTGATCGAAGATGATAAAGTTTCGGTGGATGACCTTGTGGAAAAAATCACAGGGGAATTTGAAAGCCATGTCCAATCGGTCGACATCGCTGCATTTAACAAGATTTGAATGCTGTTATCGATTGGCACCAGTGTGTTCTAACTTGCAAATTGAATTATCAGAAGTTAACAATTGCATCATGCGTTCATTCTTATTTTATCCAACCTGTTAAAGATTATTGTAAAGGAAATTATGAAGTAACAAAGTTGGTGCGAGTGCTCGATTCAAGCATGTATATTCCTATGGCTGCAACACATTTTCTTCTTTAACTGCTTTTTTTGTGACGTCGGTGTTAATATGCGCAACCCACTCCTAGATAAGATAGTAGATAGATAGATACCCCTTAGTTCTATCGTTCAGAGGATTTAAAGATTATGAAAAATGAGACTTTAGGCACATAGTCTATGTGATTTCTGGACCATCCGTAGAGATCCTCACTACAACTTTGGAGGACATAGTTCCTCCTACGCGACAAAAAAAGCATGCAGGAGTACCATCGGATTGACGGTGAATCAGAATTTGGCTGAGCTCCCTTCACTTTGTGAACTATCTGGACGGCACTCCGATTCGGCACATTACCTATGATCTTTCTCCTCACTGAAATTCTAATCATCCTCTTTTCTCTTTCCCGTCACGTTTCTACCACAATTAGCAATCACTGCTGGTTTTCCTTTGCTCTCACCATGATGTCCCTCCTAATTGCGTCTATGCACATCCTGATCCACTAAGTATCATACAGATGACAAAATGCACTTACAGTTTATACAATAATTTTCCTGACTATATGGAGTGAGTGTTTCCTCTCAGATATGTTAGGTGCCAATTTGCTAGCCACGAAGGGTTGGAGTCACTTGTGACCACTGCGCCACACTGGACTGATAGCGAAGCATTACAACAGTATATATATATATATATATATATATATATATATATATATATATATATATATATATATATATATATATATATATATATATATATATATATATATATATATATATATATATACGTACAAATACGGCTTCGTTAAACACATATAACAGAGATCCTGTTGCCTCGAAGCTAAGATCTTAAAGTTCTTCCACGACTTGTAGTGGTTCCATCATGTATTTAGGTTTGTTCATGCTTGTAGTTGATACTAAACGCACGGAGCTCCTTCATTAACTTCCGAGACTCACAAGATGAACAGCATAATTCTTTGTGTAGTCCATTCCTCATCAGTGCCCTGTAATTCGTATTCCCGCTTTCAGTTCGTTGAGGGAAATAGTACGAATAGAGCCAACAGGTCATACGAGCAAGAAGAGAGAGGTTCTCTTCAGTTTGGTTACGACAAAAAATATAAGCACATTCTTGCAAGCGGTTGGCATCAGTTCTGCTTTTATCAGGACACGCTTGGCTCCTCTTCCTTAATGTATTCACGAGCAATTTCCAAATCTGCGAGAACGCCGCAAGAGGGTTTCTCTTATCCAAATTATCCAACATCATCTTCCGTTTCTCTTCATGACGTTTTGTGATTGGAGGCCTATCGGTGGGTCGACTAGATCTTTTTTCCACACCAATATGCGGATTCAACCTCAAATTTGGTGCCAAAACTCTAAATATTGTTGCTTCATGCTAACTTTTTATCTGCTGCTTATAATCTTTCACGGCAAGGTAAGATGTGGCATACAACCATCACGATGCCGAGATACTTGCAAAACTCAGGACCGCAAGTATCTGCGGTGGAGATCGAACCCATTATTACCGTTTCCGGTGAGTCACGTGTTACGCACGGCACCACTGAGGCCTTTGCTTTGCTTTTCTCTCAGCCAGTCCTGGTTTCTCAAATATCTCAGCATCATAGTGGTTGCATTTCACATTGTTGCTTTGATTTTTGCTTAAAAAAAAAGTCATGCCTAGCGATTACGCGCTTTTCCTAGTAATTTTATGGAACTAGTCTTTTAAACATATGTATGGATAGAAGTTGGAACGAAATTTTTCCGGAAGATGTAATTTTGTGTAGTTACACTTGCTGTGAGTCAGACTCATGTAGATCAAAATGGTTCTTTCTACCGATAGGCGGAACATCAAGTACCCACCTCCTCATCTGTGACAGTTGTGCCAACATCTATTTCATACCCTCATGAGCAATGATACTATCTGTAATTTGTCCAAGAAAGGCGATTCAAAAAGTCTTTTTGTAAAGGTCTGGTCTGTAAAGGCCTGTGATAGGTCTGGAAGTACTCTTCCGATGGCCGGCTGCCAATGTTGGATAAGCTATTGATTGTGTATAAAAACTGTAACAAAAAGACCCCAAGCATGAGTCGGTGTTAGTAGGATGTGATTTGACAACTCACTGTATGTGTTAAAGAATTACAGTCAATGATGCATGAAAACGCGAAGTATTTCTGATATGTACTAGGATTTAAAACCATTCACATGATTCTAACGATCGATGTGCCGATGGGAAATGAATTGATCGGAGGGGAATTTTGAGCTTAAGAAGACAGCAAACAGAGTGGTATTTCTATGGCATCACCCACTTGGTGTTTCGAGTAGGCACGGCAACGTTGGCCTGACATAACGTAGCAAAAGGTGAGCAGTCTTTGTTCCTCAAAATTTCTTTTGCTTCCTGAACCAAAGAAACATCTATTTGAAAACAATCGTATATACTCAAGACCTATCAATGGGCATAAAAATCAAACAACGAATCAGCGCTGAAAATATTCTACTCACTTTTACATTTATGCATGGAATGCCGCCTGCATGCGCTTTGAGTGACAGTAGTTGGTCGTTGGTGACAAAGACCGTATCCCATTTCTCACCTTGTGAATCCACTATAATATCTACGCGACTGTGAACTAGTTAATTATGAAACATAGTCTCCATACTCTTCTACTTTAGAGATATGAAGTACACTTAAATCGCCCAACCATACAACTTCATTAATTCCCTTTCTTTCAGTTGTGACGGATAACTCTACCCAACAGTAGTTCCGGGGAGTGAACCTAAATCCGCTTTCAAAACTAGCTCGAATATTATTTAAACTACCAAAACATAAAAGCTGGTGAGATTATATTAAGACTACGAACTCAATTCATGAAATCTAATACTACTGCTTGTCTAGTTGTCCTAAGTGGGCTTAGTTCCTTAGGTATCGCTATAGATCTCTCGCGACCACTTATGTGTAATATAATGTATAAGCTATAAATGCCTCATTTCTAAAGGCTAGAGAATCTTCTCTACCAATTTTTTGTTATGAGTTCGGATAGCTGTAATGTTTAATAATTACAATACATCTGATTTCCTACACTTACGCATCGATTTCATACGGTAGGCGCACTTTAATACATAGTCATCATTTATATCTCCCGAGGAACTCGCCACGAATCCATCAACTTCCTCGTAGGACTGAAATATTCAAGCACAAACGATGTACGATAGTCTTCCTACATTCGTAGTGGTCCATGGAAATGGCCATCCACCTTTTTGTGTTTTCCGCTCTTTACTCCAGCTTTGTAAAATCTTTTTTTTTTTTAAATCACTCCTACCTTCTTTTCTATCTTGAACTTACCCTCACGTCCTTGTATCTATATGTACTTCTTCATACGTTCTGGAAAGTTTTCATTTGTTCTATGCGATGATAAGAAGTCGTCTATCGTTCAACTAACCAAGATACGATTTGAATGTAAGGAACAATCATTCATTGGTCAACAATTGGATTTTACACGCTTCAGCCGTGTTTGCCAAAGGCCGATTGAGCTTTACTTTTCATCGACTATTCTCTGTTAGTGAATAAAAATATGAAGATAGTGAGGGCAACGTGAATCTCTTATGCTTTCCGTCGAATAGTCTAGAGAAACTAAACTGAAGGATGAGAAAGAAGATGATATCAGAAGTGAGTGCTCACACCTGTTGATGTCCTGCGACACCAAGATCTTCGGTGAAAGTCAGCGTAGTATAAATGAAAAACTGTGTGTATGCACATACCCTGTATATTTTTTATGAACAATTTAAGGTTGGTATTTGAGCAGTGGTCGTGTACAAGACCAACAGATATGCATCAAAGAAGGCACGGTAAGTATAACCAACAACAGGTAAATTCGGCAATGTGAAAAGAGTTCAAGTGAAGTGAGTATTGTCGCAAGGACTAGATTTAAAAAGTTATTGATTTACTATTCTGCAGAAAACGGAACCCGTGATGAAGGCGAAAAATCGGATAAGATTAGCCCTCTTGTCGAACTTATCAAAACGAATTTATCAACGAGCCATTGTACCTTATGACAGAAGAGTCGTATTCCGGTAGTACATTATTCCTCAAAAGAGTGACCGCTTAGAGTGATTCAAAATTTGCAACAAAGCTGACAAATATAGGAGTATGGTGTATACCGGCAGATCCTTACAGAACTAGCTGTTTTTCTGAGATTTTGCTAACCTTGTATTACCTGGATCACAAGTTCCCATGTTGATCGTCGAGTGATTCGAGGGGAGGCCCAGTTAAATTTTCATTTATTCCTGTTGTGTGTAAGAGTAGCCCACTGGGTTCCGTTAGCTTTACGAATAATTAGCTGAGGACCATATTTTTCAACTTCGTTAAAAGTTCTGCCCATCGAGTCGGTGGTCTTCATGCTCTGTTACAGCGATGAAGTTCACAGACGATTTGTTAGAAGGAGGAAAACTCAGATGATCACGAATGCCTTTTTGATTGAAAGTTAGATTCAGAAAAGAAACCACTACGCCGACGAGTCCAGGGGGAATAGAAAAGGCCTCCCAAAGCATTCACCAAGGAAGAAGCTCAAAAAGAAGGCAGTCGGTAAATCAGCAGAACAAAGTCAACTAGTCGTGTTCTGAAAGAGACTGGTAAGGTATTAGAAATTGAGATTTTGTGTTGAAATTCAAGGATGCATACCTCTAAAAGAGGATGAGGAATTATTAAAATATGAATCGAGATATGCTACAAAACGTGCCAAACGTTTAACATTAGTAGATGCAACCAATGGAAAAAAAAACATTTTTGTCCATATTGTTTCAGTAATACTCAAAACGGTTACCGCCTCATCGTGGCTGGAAAGTGTTCCTAGGTGTCGGGCTGCAATGTACAGCGGGGAGATTCATCCTCCGGCAGGGTCTCCCAAGCTGAGAAAGAGTTCGGTGTTTTTATCAGAGAGGCCAGCTAAGAGTAAACCAATACCAGGATTTACCATCGTTCTGCTATCTAATCAGTCACGAAATCTAATACGAAATACCCTTTTGTCTCTAAAGGTTCTGTAGCTAAAGTTTCCAAGAAATCAAAATTCACGAGAAAAGAAATAAAATTCAAATTTGTAAAGCTACCCATGGAGATGGTCAATGCTGCGAAGGCTGGGAAAAGCATTCGCAAACCCCACCGAAAATTCGCCAATTACAAAAGCACGGACTGCACTCCGACGCCAAGATGGACCATTGACAGCTTCCAGAAAGGCAATCGTGGAAATAATTCACGGTTACTACTCCGATCTCTGCAACTCCGAAGGATCTCTACAGTAGAAATTCGTTAGTGCTCATTTCGTCAGTAGTAATCTGCTTAATTCTTTAACGAAACTTTGCCGAATTTCCCTTTTGTAAATTATAAAATGTAGGATACTTTCTCGGCAACTACGCCACGCACAATATATATGATAGGAAAGTTATCGATTGAATGTGAAAGGTATTATTTGAAAAAAAAAAACTATTCGACAAAAGAAGTAGCCAGAAATAAAGTGCACGGAGTCAATGCGCACTGTCCACTGTACCCCCTCACTCAATGTGCCCATTGTTGCTACAAAACAAGGTATGGGATCCCTCTTTCCTATGCAGTATTCATTCAGTTTTTATACTATTGAGAATACCGAACAGGAAATATCAAATACCTCAGCTGAGCTCTCCCAATAAATTAGTGATGATCCTCTAAGATCGCAAAGCATTTTTATCACACGACTTGCCTTCTGTGGTAATTGCATTGGCGATAACGATATAGATGAAGTCTTCTTCAGTCTATCCAATTCATAAAGCACTCGGTAGGGAATAACGACGAACACACGTTCTAAGAGGTTTTGTTCTTCATCAAACCTACGTTCCTTGAACAAAAAGATAGAGTGGTAATCTTGAAGTGAACATTTCTCTGCATCTTGACGACTGGCGCAATCGAACCCAAATTAATTACGAAAACGATACAAATCATCCAAAAAAAAAAAAACATTGGTATTCAAATAACATTACGGTGGGCCCGTAAAAAGCTCTCGACATTGATCAATCCTTGATGGATGCGACATGCATTCGACTTCATCAAACATCGTTTGGAGATTGCTGAACGCATATCTGGCCTTTATAATGACTCGCGATGGCCTACCGATGTATCGAGTCAGTGCTACTATCCTCCCAGACAAGTCTGGTACCAATTTGCCGACCCAAGAGGGATGGAGGGCTTAGTGGGCCTAGGGCGTGAGAATCGATCCCATGTGTGTTGCAGGGCGCCTCCGTCCACTGCGCTACACGCCTCCTTCACGGTGGGCTGATACAGCAAGTAACGATGGGATAAGAAAAACTAGATGTAATAGCAATGTTCAGCTACACTTTATAAATGTTAACTTACTTCCGATACAATCATGAACTATGTTCGGATCCGCAATCAATGCGCACGTGTCAAATACAATGCATTCTCGAGTGTTCTCATCCTTAGGGAACAATTGCTCGCTTCTCAGATCCTGAAATTTGACAGTCGTTTTAATATGGATCGCTTCAGAACTGGAAGACATGCACTGAGCTTAGAATTTACAACTATCCATCAACAAAATGGCTGTTTGGGGGGCGGGTAGCGCAGTGGTAGTGATGCCAACCATCACAAGGATGATGTTGGTTCGACCGTTCGCGGGACCACCAGGAATCTCATCCCATCGGGGTAGTGAAATGTACCAGATTTAGGATGCTTGCCAAGAAATGAATCCAATTCAGAAATTCTGAGATCCCCTACAGTAAATGTGAAAGAAGGGTCGTGTAAAATAAAAACGAAAAAAGTGGCAGCTATAAGATTATTAGAGAAAGGCGAAACGAAGTACGCGTATGGTGTTGTGGTGAACGCTTTTGTCCCCGGAAAGTGTGATAGCGTGTTCGATTCCCACCGCAGATATCTACCCTTCAGAGTTTTGCAAATATAACAGCATCATGGTAGTTATAAGACGATAGGTGAGGAGCGATAGGTGAAGGGTATATATGCTATTTAATTGCACTATCATCAGGTCATATTTCATGCTGAAATGATATTAAGCACTCAAGATACACAGGAAGATCTATTAACAGAACTTCCATCTTTCAGCTACCATTGTGTTGCCATGTGACGTACCGGATTAATGACATGTTGGTCGTAGGAAGCCCTTCGTATATGACGAAAATCTTCAGTAAAATAAACGTCCATTTCCTCAGATTCACCCAGTGTTGAAGTCCGAGGCGAACATAACGTCACAGGAGCAGGTGTGACACTCCCTGCCGCTTGATCCCATTCCGAACAGTCCATTAGATCGCTGCTAAATTACTAAACTGTAGTCCAAGGAATGGATTTCTTTCTAAAAAAGAGCAATTACTCGATAATCCTGCACTTTACTTACGCGCTCCATAAACTAAGGTGATAAATATGTTACAGTTTCAACTCATGCATGTGTTGTCTCAACTTATTTTCTTAATACGCTGGTGGTGTGACCAGACATTGTTGCAGTTCTGGAAAAACAACCTACTCCCCCCTGTATTCGTTATTCTGTAGTTACTCCTACCTTCCTAATTCTTTTTTGTAAATTCCTGTAAACCGTGCTCTTGATGTAGTCAGTTATGAGCCCATTTTAAAAACAAGTGTTAGTTTCTACCATAAAAAAGACCTAGCTCTCGGCGTTAATCAATCCCCTGAGGGATACGCCATGTATTCGACTTCATTCAGCATCGTTGCAGGTGACTGGATGCATATATGGCCTTCACAATGACTCGCGGTGGCTTAACGATGTATCGAGCCAGTGATTCTATCCTTCCAAACAAGTCTGGTACTAATTTGAAGACGTTGGATGGATGGAGGGCTTGGTGAGCCCTGGCGCAAGGATCGGTCTCAAGTGTATTGCACGGCGCCACTGACTACTGCGCTACACGCGCTCCGGTTTCTACCACCACCAAGAAGTGCATGGCTCTTATACCAATTGGTCAAATGAAGTCGCCTTTGAAATCGACTATTTTCATTATAATCAACCACCTTGACACACGACAAATGATTATTTCACGTTGTGGATAGAACTGTCCCAATACTCACTCGGATACTTGGATGGCCCGTTCTCACTAGTTGTGCGAGCCCCAACAAAATTCTCACTTTTCCGAGTTTTGCTGGTCTAGCCATTGTGGGTCCCTGGAGTCCCGAGGTCAGCCAGCTCAAATTCTGCCCCCAGCACTCTCCCAACAGGAATTTGTAAACCAAGAAAACTATGTCTACGAAAAAAAGAGGACATGTGGAGTAATTAGGAAGTCTCCTAGTCCCAATAGTTTAACTCCTTCTCGAGGGTTTTTTTAAATTCATGTATCTTCGTTTTCTTCAAATCTGTATGTAAATTCAAACCACCACACAACCAGCAGTATTTGGCTGAAATGGCCTATAAAATTTGGATAAAACGTGGTTTTTAAAGCTATAAAGTAAATATGAAAAACCACTTACTCATTCAAGTCACCACACTCAGCAGAGCACATTGCCTTGAACTTCTCATTCAAATCACCGACACCTTAAAAATTGATGACTAGATGTGCTAAATACTTCTAAAGACCAACTTTCTTTTAACCTCGGAATGACTAATCGGCATTTTCTTTGATGACTGAGCTAATGCGTCGTTTTCTTGTTCGGCAATCGCGAGGTTGTTAAACAACATACATTTACTTCCATAGAAAAACACAATACAGTACAACAGTAGCTGACGTTTTTCGGCAGTATCGCCTTCTTCAGAGCCGCTTTTTACGTGCCTTTCAATGAGGAAGATTAGAACAGCTGATTCATCAACCTTATGCGACTATAATCAGCTGTTCTAATCTTCCTCATGGGAAGGCACGTAAAAAAAGCGGTGAGTTTTTTTCGAGAAGCTGTTGACCATGTAATTACCATAGTTTTTCGTCTTTTTGTAAGTGTCATTGAAGCGTTTGGCCTAGTAAATTGTATGTCAGTATACCCTTCCAGGCTCTGAAGAAGGCGATACTGCCGAAACGTCAGCTACTGTTGTATTTTATTGTGTTTTTCTATGGAAGTAAATGTATGCTGTTTAACAACCTCGCGATTGCTGAACAAGAAAACGACGCATTCATATTCCAATGCCGAGGTTAATAGAAAGTCGATCCTGGGAACTGAGCTAATGCGAGTTTGTTATGAAACTTTTATTCGGCTAACACTTCGGCGCTTCCGCATTCTTAGGAGTCCTGTTGATCCCAGTCGACCGTCCACAACCGCTCGTTTTCGCGATGTATGTCTCCAGCGTCGCAGCGAGTCGAAGCTTCTGGAGTGGAGCAGCGCCAGACCAAAGTAACCTCATTAGGCAGCGTCCTTTCATACAGGACGGTTGTTCATTGACTGATTGCCCGCCGATAATCATTTTTTTCTCCGCACGACCCACCTGCAGCAGTAATTATCGTTCTAGTTGGCACAGAGCATAACAATGTTTTAAAAGCTGAGTTTCCTTTACCGACTGCTGCAGGATGTTTTTTTTCGACTACGATATTTTAACAATGCGACTAGAAGGCTCACATCTCAAGGAAGAATGGCTGTGGGCAACCGACTCGGATCACCGCCGCTTAGAAGACGAAGGCATTCAAGCGTTGGCTGAATAAAGTTTGTCATAAACCACGTGTTAGCTTATAAGTGAGAAGAGTACACACTGCTACAGGATGGATTGTCCGGAGACACACAAACCATTATCATCGGAGAATCAACAGTCAACATTCAACCAGTATTCTGCGTAAAAGGGCAGTAAGGTCACTTCGCTCGAACACCGAACAAGGTTTCACTCGATGCGGCGACGAAGTGCCACTTGCCCAGAACGACCGGCTGTGGGCAATTGACACAGATCAACGCAGCTCTGAAAAAGGCGAAGACGCCCATCCATTGGCCGAATGAAGGTTCCGTAATAGTCTCCCGCTAGCTTAATCATTCAAAAAAATAGATCTGCTAAGTTTATTTGAAAAAAAAGAACTATACATACTTGCACCACACATTGACTGGAATTCGGCAGGTAGCTCCCATAACGATTCGCCCGTCTTTCTATTATGGTAGAAGATCCTCTTCTTGACCAGGTGGAAGTACGCCAACCATGGCTTGGGTAGACCATGTACATCAACCAGACACTTTGTCTCACTCTGCTTCATATTCACTACCATACACCCTGGACTAATCCAACAATTTTACTCACGATGAATATTTTTCAAATTAACTGCTTACGGTTTGTACGCATTTGCTTTCAGAGCCATAGTTCTTTTATGGGACATAAATTACATGACAGCCTATACTTCAACCATCGGTCTTCACGACGAAACGTCTTGCCTTAGCTAATTTCCCACTTATGTGGTACGATGCTGTTTCGCAGTGCTTTCTCATTGCTCCCGAAAAATGGTGCCAAGGAGTTCCTTGTGACAAGTGCGCGGAGTTCTCGGCGCTTCTTGCTGGTGGGAGATTCCCACCTAGTGATTAGGTTTTTTCCAGAACAGTGGTGATTTCTGGCGTTGCTTCTACTGATGGTGTTTCTTGGATACTTGAATGGCCCATGCTCACTGGTTGTACCGGCCAAATAAAATTTCCATTTCTTCGGAATTTAGCTGGCTTAGTCATTGTTTCCCGGGAGTCCCGAGGTCAGCCTAGCCAAACTCTGCCCTAAGTCTTCACCACCACGGACAGTCGCCGCCGTTGTGGAGCATAGGGAGATTTGCCACCATGCGACTTCGATAGCAGGACGGTGGTGGATCCTGGCATTGGTTTACTCTTAGCTGGGCTTCCTGATGGAAAGGCCGTACTCCTTCAGCTTGGGGAGACCCTGCCGGGGGACGAATCCCTCGCTGTACATCGCAGTCCGACACCCAGGAACACCTTCCATTCAAGATAAGGCTGTAAACCATGGGAAGGCATGGTGAGTTTCTGAATGTAAATGTGAAACTGCTCGGCATAATGACTTTGCTTAGCGAAGAATATGCCCATGGCCTATGGTTGGGCAATAAATAGAAAAATTGGAAAAGAGCGCTGTTCCACAAGGAAAAACACGATAGGCGTACTATGTCGTGACAAGAACGCCTACAAGGTATAGACATCAGAAAGGAGCTTCATATAGCAACCGATAAACGGAGAGATAGTATATGTAAAAGCGTGTTCATTTTAATGCAACACAAGCACAATAAAAATTCGTGAAATTCAAATTAGTCCATCGTGTGGAGGAACTGAAAACATAGCCTTTAGCAGAACCACCAGAAAAATTACATGCTGAAAAATCCACGAAGATCATTGAAACAGTCTTAACTGGAGCAGAACACTAGCTACAATCCTTCATTTATTAACGAGTAATAATGGGTTACTGTGTGAAAACTACAACGAGAAGAAATATAACCCTTTTAGATCTCTTAGACAAATCTCTTAACTAAGGAAGAACACATTAGGATTGCCAGAAATGGCAAAGGTTTGTTTGAAAGAACTTAACAAGCAATTATCCAACGACAGGACCATTGTGAGTCAAAAATTGCTTAAGCACATCAAATCCGTGATGAAATAGAAGTTATGACATAATGGAATTCTGAAATATCTCACCATTCCCTTATTTATAAAAAAGAGGTTTTTCACACGTTTTCAGTCATGAATCAACCTCTATAGCATTACCAAGGACAATTACAAGCATGCTCAACTAACATAAAAATGGGCGAAAAATTCCAAAACAGGTAGTTAATCAGATCATGCAAAACATTTCGTCACCATTCATCTCGGAAATGACATATGAGTAGGTGAAGTAACAAATTTAATGAAGACTACGCTGGCAAGTGATATTCCCCGAAGTTTCTTCCAGATCAAACCGTGGTAAACTTTTCAGCTGTTTTTGGTGCAGAAACGTCCTTTCATCTTCCAATAATTCCTCCTTCAAGTTAACCAAGGCTGTTAGTATTTCCACCTTCTGCGCATCATACATGTTTTCAGACACTTTCCGCATACGTAACTCGTGGTTTAACTAAACCAATACGATTACTTAGATACTCACCCTACTCAAGTAATACTACTTGATAGGAGTTTTCATCAGACTAAGAGACAAACAGATATTTCCTATGGACTTCGAATTAGAGGAGAACAAAAAAATTATCGGAACCACATACCAATATCAGCCTCTGCCTCAATGCAATTGGTTGTTTTCTCGCGAATAAGCCCAATATTGCAGGGGTTCGTAACGTTTGACTAATAGCAGCTCTTACGGCCTGTAAGAAATGATAAAGCGATAGAGAAATAGAATTAAATTTCAGTGGAAGTGGATAAGTTGCTGAGGGATATGCCATGCATTCGACTTCACTAAGCATCGTTGGAGCTGATTAAGTTCATATCTGGCAACTACAATAACTCGCGGTGGCTTGCCGATGTATCGAGCCAGTGCTGCTATGCTCTCAGACAAGTCTGGTACCAATTTTCCGACTCCGGAGGGATGGAGGGCTTGGTGAACCTGGGGGTGCGGGGATCGATCCCGTGTGCATTGCAGGGCGCCTCCGACCACTGCGCCACACGCCGCCCTAATAGAAGTGGAAAAAACACGCTTACTTTCGCAGTGTATGCAAGTTCTAGATCTCTACACTAACACATTAGTTAAATCAGGGCGCGAGCAGACCTAATGATAGGTAGCTAAACAATGTTTAACACATCTTCTACGAGGAAATATGACCTGCAGGAACACAGCGTAACTAAAGACACATGTAAAGCAAGAGATTGATACAAAAAAATATAGTGCCATCTTATCCATTCTTACCATACGGGTAGCTGTCAGATTGTCCGTCGAAGTGATATCCCCACCGGTCATCTTTTCCAAAGATCTGCTGAGGTCCTTAAATAAATTTTTTTGAAGCATACTCATTTTCCATACTAAGTGGCAGCATATGTACAGACCTAGTTTTCAATTGGATGTCAAGTAACCTAATACTTAGGTGATCCGGCAAATAATTTCAACTTCCTTCTTCAAACTCTAAGCCTTGTTTTTTTAATAATGGGTGTTGCCTCCGTGTCCAAGCAAATTCGACCAACGAATTCGTGCTTGGATGTAAAACCACAGGAACGACTATCAGTTACGACGTTGAAGCTGACCAAACAAGACTAACGGACATCTCAGTTCTTCTGATGGCCGTGAATGGAGGATAGTTGGATAGTTGGATGGTCCGCTCTCACCAGTTGTGCGGGACCCAGCATAATTCCCACTTTTTCGGAGTCTTGCTGGTTTAGCTATAGTGGTTCCCTGGCGTCCCGAAGTCAGCCAGGCCAAAGTCTGCCGTAGGTCGTCACTGACACAGGCAGCTACGCTTGTGCATCAGAGGGAGATTTGCAACCAAGCAACCAGCTTGATACCAGGACGGTGGTGGATTATGGTATTGGTTTACACTTAACTGGGTTTCCTGATGGAAACGCAGGACTCCTTTTCAGATTGGAAGACCCTGCCGATGGGATGAATCCCTCCGCTGTAGATCGCAGCCCGACACCCAGGAACATCTTCCATCCACGATGAGGCGATAAACCGCTGGCAGGACAGCAGTGAATGATGACTAAAAAGTCATACGTTCCGTTGAGGAACTCGTCAATCGAAATTGCATCTGCTATCCTTTCAACAGTGTATAAATTCATCTGATAGTGAAAAATCTAATTTCCAGTTAAACTGCATTCTAATTTAAACGATTAACTTTGGATTTACTAATCTATACTTCCTTGTGTTACTCACAATTTCCTAAATGATTTCGTTGTTGTAACACTATAAGGTTATTACTGTCTTTCAAACCAAAAAATTCCCGAAACCTTCACATTAGATGGGTTGTGAAGGAGTTTAAACTGTAGAAGCGAAGTTGTTTAAGAAAATTCTTAGCCACGACAGGATAATGAAAGAGTTGAAAGTACCAAAAAATGTTCATAGGTGATAAGTAACAGATGATCACGGCGTCGCCAAGATTAAGCTCAAATTCTCTCCTCTGAAGAATCTACCGTAACTACCCTCCCCAACTATATACCTATCCTGGAGTCTCGATTTCCCTTCCAACCGAAAGATATCTTCATATAAAGTAATGTTAGAGAACGGACTTAGTACGTAGAAAACAAGGTGTACTATGTTAGTTTTGAAAATGAAAGTCCTACGCCTACTAATACAACGATCTTCCTCACTCCAGATGTCCTTTTAGGAAGATATGAACCTTGTCCTCTGGATTTTATGTGACTCGCCATCACATCTACTGTGCGGATGCAATTCATGCATTCGAATCGTTTTTCCTCGCATTCGTCGTCCACAAAGGTCTTCGAACATTACGAGTGTCGTTTTGGCTGCTATTTGAGGATTTAGTCTGCTTATGAATGTCGCATAAAGCTGATCGAGTCGTTCGCCTTCAAATCTTGAGGACAGCGCGTGCTAAGGCCTTCCACATGGATGGTGGAGTGCTGGATAGGGGCGAGAGAGAAGGAGGAGGGAGGGAGGAGGAACGAGGGAGAGAGGGAGAGAGGGAGGGGGGGGAGAGGGGATGAGGGAATGGGGTCGAACCCAGCACCTTGCTGTTAGCCTGTATCGCTAACAACTCCGGCTTCGCTCTATCACCCCTACCAACTCCAATATGAATGGTTTGGTTTTCAGTGGACCACGTGACATTCAAACTACTTCTTGAAGGAGTTTTATTGTTAGGTTGTAGTTTTTCATGGCTGAAACATCAATTCACGCTGCCAGTTCACCTAACACAGAAAAATTTGCTACTGAGAATAAGTGGTCACGCTTTAGAGTCCCACAGTACATTCAGGCCTCCTTAGTTGTCACAAAATAGCTAGAAGTTTATGCTCAAAGCAGTTCCTTCCCTTAACATTATAATATCAAGATGTGGATCAGAAATGTAGGAAAGCTCATCCTCCTTGTAATCGCTAACCCACCCATCAATAAACTTTTGTCGCTCCACAGTGTTTATAATGAAAGAATCTTCGCTTATTACGAACCAGTGTTCTCCTCAGCTTCCTTATGTCCTACCTCCATCATTTGCCTCTATCCACATTTCATAGAAAGACGACCAGCGAAAATAAGTACCCTGATGGATACATGACGAACAACTAACAAGAATTACGCTCATTGTAAAGCAATGAAAAAATAACCCCTTTTTATAGCTGGAATGATAAAAATCTGTCCAAACCATCGTCCCATTGCATACCGTAACAAATGAGGTACTAAAATGAACGTAGAAATTACTTTTAGTTCTTCCATTGTCTCCGATTTAAGTTCTTCATACTCTTGAGTATCCATGTTGGGCCTGGAAAAAGTCAATTAAATGCGGGAATGAACAAAGACCAACCTAAACGATATGGTGATAACCCGATATGACCCAAATTCAATAAATAAAAAACTCCCGAGGGAGTTAAAACTACCAATGGGTTAAAACGGTCACTTCATATGTCAATAAAATACCCACGAACTTCTCCTCCTCAATATCGGACAATTGATTCATCAGTCGATCCAGCTGCTTTTGTAGATTTTCCACAAGCACTGCATCGGCCATTCTAAAAGCAGATCCGCTCCCTATTTAGAAAAGAACCGCTTTTCCAAAAACAACTAAACGATCGCCTATAGCGACGAAGCACACTGAGGACAAGAATGTGTACATATGTATATACATACATATATATATATATATGTAGTATATGAATATGTACATATATATGAATACGTACATATATATAAATACATATATATTTGTATATGAACATTTATATGGGTATCAACAAAGGTATATACACACATATATACATACACGAATGTACATGCAGATATAGGTACACACACATATATTTATGAAGAAACGTACGTACGTACGCACATATATCCATACATATATACATATGTATATGTACATGTGTATATGTGTATAGATGTACGTATATACACATACACAAGTACATATGTACATACACTCATTACTGGTTATTACATCTACTTGTAGAAAGCTTACATACATGTTCCCCCATATTTATACTCACATATAAATATGTATATATATATATATATATATATAGATGTGCACAGACACACATGTATGTCTACAAAGAACCAGTACAGCTTTACAAGAATTTCAAAGTTCCGAAATCAAATTTCATCCTACAGCCGTTCACGAAACAAGTGACGCGCACTACAGCGGAATTAGGGAGTATCGTTGGGCCGACGTGAAGCCAGCGAGCGACGTCGCTTGTGAATCCCACCGATTTGTTCATTGGAATGTTATTTCGTGCCTGTGCATTCATTTCACGTCATAGTCTCGCCCGCAAAGCTGTGGACTGTTAGTGCTGCCACTTGAAAGTCTCAAATGTTTCGTATTGAAACCACAATGTTAACTTTTTATTTGCCGCCTATTACAATTTTTCATGGCATTTCTTATGTGAAATACAACTAAGATGATGCTGAGATATTTGCAAAACTCCGGACCGCAGGTGTCAGCGGTTCGGAACAAACGCGCTTTCACGCTTTCTAGGGCTAACGTGTTCACCATCACACCATGCGGGTCCTTCGTTTCACCTATCTCAGCTAGTGTTCCACATCACAGACACCTGCGGTCCGGAGTTTTGCAAATATCTCAACATCACGTATTTAGTTTCTAATATCATTAATTATCTGTGGTATGTAAAATTACTGCTCTATATCTGAAAACAAGTATCCTAGCATTAAACCGAGGTTGAGGACATGTGTATTCATGGGTGGCTTTCTGGTTTCTTCGATGATGAACGTAGAGCGTATTTGTCGGAGGCGACTATGGATCACTTTCCATGTTGCTTCCACTTCCTTGATTTCATATTTCCACCGGATCGGCGCGGAGACGATGCGTTGACATGCAAGCACATCCACACATGCAGTCCTGAGGAGGACTGTGTTCACCCGGGAGGAAAAGTCAGGTCCGCGCACGAAAAACAGGGGGGGCCTATCACTGGAATCCACCCCTGTCATCGTTACGCGCACTCACCACAGTACGGCTAAGCCTTTCGGAATCCCCTCAGTGGAAGAGGTCCTTGAATCTGGTTAGTAGCTGAGCATATAGCTAAGGTTTCTACTCTTCTCAAGTAGCAATGACGGAGATTCGGCCCAAACTTGTTGACTGCAGAAGTGACAAGTGCTTTTTTTTGAGTAGAGAGTGTTAAGGAAAGACAAAGGCTTGGTATCCGCCATTACGTGGCATGATCCTCTCTTTTAGAACAGCAAATGTTCTTTTTGTTAATTTCACTCCTTGATTTTTTTTCGCTTGCCACTGTACAGGATGGTAGCGTAAAATTTGCCCCTTTATTATTTGGATGGCTCATGTTGACGAAGAATCGTGTTTCCAGTGGCGTGGTGTGTTGCATGTAAGCCAAATTTGTTTCCCGGAATTTCTTGAACTCCATATTGATTCGCCTTCAGGGTTTCACCACAGGCAGCCCCGGCCCTTGGGAACCAAAGGGAGGTTTGCCGTTCTGATACATAGTTTCTTTCAGGATAAGATCGCCTAAGGAAATCGGTTGGTGTTTGCTGGGCTTGCAGATGAAAATGGCGAATTTTTTCCACCGCTTAGCTGGCCCTGTCAGAGATGGACCACTTGATGTATGTAAGGGAATTTGTAATCCAAAATTTGAGTTATTTAGAATAAGTCCTACAGTGAAAGTTTCATTACAACCATTGTCATCACTGGATAACTAAACCTCCCCTCATTAATTCTAAACAACAGACTTTTTAAAAATTGGTAGGAAGTTCTCTTTTCTATCCTAGTCAACAATTTGAAAGCATCTCGGCTTCAATGCGGAAGACGATGAATGGAACATCCGCCGTCGTGTTTTTTGTTAGCCGACAACCAGATAGTCGATGAATCATTTGAGGCCTTCAGTTTCGGTTAAGTAAAGAGTAGCAGTGACCACAGTCTGTGTGTTTGAAAATATTCCCTCCTTATAAGGTCCATTTCCAAAGTCCGCATTTCTAGTTGTTATGCTCCAGTCCTTCAGTTCCACAGACGTTAGAGTGGTTTTATTTGTCAAAAAAAAATCGAATACTTCGTCGTTATTCGTTTAGAAGTCTACATTTATGTTGGTTTTTCCTCGCTAACTTTCAAACTCATGTTGAAAATCCCGTTTTCATATGCGTTCGGTCAACAAATGCAGCCCGATACCTACTTCTGCCTCGCAGCAGTAAGTGACGATACCCTAATTTTTGGCGCGTCATGAATTATGTGTGACTCATGCCGTCGAAAGTGCTCCAGGGCAGCGATGTCAGCTACACTAGTCATCAGTAACAGTATTTATGCAGCTCTGAAGTCATTAATCACGATGCAACTCACGTGTTGCTTTAATGTAAGGATACTGGTGGAGTTTGTCGCTATGAAATTTCTGGGTAAATTTTGCAGTGCATATTTGCTGGACAGATTGTTCATGTAGACGGTTTTAAAACCCATTTTTGCTGAACAATTTCCTTAATGGTACTATTTCTGGAACTTTGGTTTATAATGAAATGGTGCTCTCAGCTCGTGAAAGTAGCGTCGATTCGTTCCATGAGTGCGAACTTCGTAATAAAACAACGATAGCATTTCAAAATTTCATCGAATCACGGACCAGAAAGGAGCTCCTGAGTGCCTAATACGTAGATTGTTCGAATGCAGATATGAGTCTTGATGGAGAAGATCGAGTGCACTCTTGAGCAATTAACGAATACCGTTTGAAGGGGGATAATCGAAGCTATCCTGCCAAAAAGTGCTTTTACGGATTGTAGGAAAACCCAGCATTCACAATTTGGCAGCCGTTAGGCATTTGAAGCCACTGGAAATGTGAAGAAGCCTAATAAATGAATACCGTATGAATTGAACGGATGGCAGCAAGAGTGCCCTCATGAATTCCGTAATGCGCCTTTTTTACGCTACAAAAATCACGCCTCGTTCACATTTTGGTCTACGATGAGAAATGGATCCTGTTTGAAAATGGGCGACTTTCAGTAGGAGCTCGAAATAAGATGAGGCTCTTAAACATTTTTTAAAGGTGAATTTGCGTCAAATGATGGCTGTGGTGACGCTGCTTTTTCTGCAGGTGAAATCATACAAGAACTTCTCAAATCAAGCAAAACAAACGCAGTAGAGAAGTACTGCCGTGAAATCAATGATGTTCTACAAATGCTGCGGCTTATGTTTGGCCAGCCACAGCTAACAGAGAAGATCCAATCTCCTTTTGAGACTCCGTTCGACAACATATTGAATAATTACCGCTACAAAATTGAATGAATTGGGTTACGAAACCCTGTCTCATCAGCCATGCTTGACGGACCACTCATAGAATTTTTTTTATGCATCTCGACGACTGCTATCAGATAAAATGTTCGTCTACTGAACTGCCGCAATAAATTGGCAGAATCCGTCGCATCTGTAAATTCAGGATTTTGTGTTGGCCATGTAGACTTTAAATTGTTGGCAAACCTTTGTAGATTCTAATAGCTCTTATATTGAGTAATAGAGTTGGTCTTCGCTGTGTTGTACCATTACAAAGTAGTCATTCAAAAACGACCGTTATTTCTGCATTATCCTGATGCTGATGCTTAGCACTTTCCTAGCAACATCTAAGCACACTCGTAATCTGTGGCATTTCCGCAAGCGAAGATGTCATTGTGCCGTTCTGCGCAAAAACAGTCTCTGGCTTTGCAAACAAATGCCGATGCATGTTGCTGAATAACACTTTTGGTGGGAAGGCTATCATTATAAATAAAAAAAGAAACGTATTGAGTCATATATGACACTTAGTGGCCACTGTGACTCACACGCATGATTACTATTTGGCTGATACTGAGCTGTATGTGTTAACCTGTGTTTGATAAGCCGCATGTGATCCTGATGTATGCGAATTTGGTTTATGTTCGTCGTTCCAAGTTGCATTTGTCTCTGAGTGCCACATCAGTTATGCAAACCCACATCTTCAGGTTTCCCGGATCGCACCGTCGTGATCGTCAAGCGTACGAGTGGGCGAGCAGGCGAGATCCGAGAGCGACGACAGTGGTGAGAAGAACGCGAGTCTCGTAACGTGCGGAACGACGGAACACAGAGAGATCCGACTGAAACGGCTGGGTGGCGGTGGCGAGCGTTCTGCGTTGAGCGAAGGAATGTCACTTTTGAACGGTTTCATGCTGGCATGATATCCACGGCCCTGCTCTCACCAGGCCAAACGACGGATTTTCAAAAAGCACCCACTGCCACGGTACACTCTTCTGACCACTTGTCATCGAATACAGGATTTCTTGTCGTTAAACTCGAGGTCAGTGCATTTCCATGTGTTAAATTACACACATTTCGTACACGGTGTCGTATACACGGAATTGGTAGTTTTTGCAATTTTGCTGGTCTTGTCAGAAATTTCTACAAATATATTGCTTGCCTTGGGCGCGTGTAGCGTAGTAGTTGGAGGCGACCTGCAGTACACATGGGATCGATCCTCGAGCGTTAACCCCACCAAACCTCCATTTCTCCGGGGTCGGCAAATTGGTACCAGACTTATCTGGGAGGATAGCAGAACTGGCTCAATACATCAGTAGATCACCGCGAGTCATGTAAAGGCCGGATGTATGATCAGCCATCTCCAACGATGCTTAATGAAGTTGAATGCATGGCGCATCGCATCCATTCACCGAGAGCTTTATCCTTTACCTTTTTTCTGTACACTGGTATTGCAGTCTAGTAAAAATTGCTACATATACTCCAACATAGCTATTATAAGTAATTCTGGGTTTTTTTTGGCATTTTCATATTTCTCTCGGCTAAGAAAGTAATGTTGTAAAAGAAACATAGTTTAAGCAAAACTTTGTCTGCCTCCCCACATAAAATTGCTAAACTAACATTATCTCGTTAGTATTTTAAAGGTACAGCTAATAGTTTCTTAATTATACGTCACGATATGTTGTGTAGCGCGTGTTTTGATATACATCGAGCTCTCTCCGAGATCTCGAGCACGTTGGTCACTGGGCTACGCGTTCCGTCCCAAGGTGAAGAGTGGAGTATTAACTCCATAAAGCCCGCTCTAGACACTATAGTGTCTATATGCGTTGGGACCATGGGATGGTATGGATACTGTCGTGTCAGTTTCCAGTTAGGTGTGTTTCAAGGGTTTTTTTTACCGCACTTTATCGATCCGTTCGACAGCTAGTCGAAATCGAATAAAAATAGTAGGGTGAGAGCAGAAGACTATCCACGCAGTTGTTTACAAGAAACCTTATCGAAGGAGTTCACTGGTGGGTAGTTTGACCAATAATTAACTCATATTTCATTTTAGTTACTATGGTTACTGTATGGAATGTACGGGTATAAAAAAACAGCGAAGTAAACTTGAAATATGGTGCAAAACCATGCCAATTGCTTACAGAGCATAATGGACTGTATTAGCATAATGGATCATAAGGAATAAAAAAAACCTCTCGGCGTTGTTCAATCGCTGTGGGATACGCCATGCATCCAATTTTTACTAAACATCGTTGGAGGTGATTGGATGCATTTTCGACCTTTATCGAGCCAGTGCTGCTATCCTCCCAGACAAGTCTGGTAACAATTTGCCTACCCCAGAGGGATGGAGATCTTGGCCTGGGGCGCTGAGGTCGATCCCATGTGTGTTGTCAGGGCGCCTCCGACCACTGCGCCACATACGCCTGTATAATGGACCATGGAGGCACAACAGTGAAACACAACAGACATAATAGTAGCATAGAAATCAGTCATGCTCATAAAATGATAGAGCAGGTTCTGTTCTGCAACCGTCTCACGGTCATAACACCTAAAGCACTCTAGTTATTGAGAAATTTTTCATTATTATGAAAGGACCAGAAAGTCCACATCCGATGGGAAATTGCTCGTATTACACTCGGACAGTCGCGCTAAACGGCGCGCGTCCGCTGTGGGTTAACACTTTCACGACCATGCGCATTGTTTTCAATATATATGGTGCTGTACGTTTCGACCGTTCATCCTGATTTCAGTGCGCTTACCGATTGCACTCCAATGACACTTGGTCCGACGAGCCCGAGACGCGCCAATGAAACGCGGTTGTGAAAGGGTGAAAGGCTAACCAAACGGAGCTTCTGCTTATGTTGATACACTGTTGTTTTCATGGGATGAACTCTATTTTCCTTCTGCGCCAATCAATGTATGCCTTTCGTATATACGGAGACTTGTATACTTAAGCATGCATCCTGGAGAATTTTGCATTTATACTGATTATACCGTTCACGTCCATTCTTCCTAAAGCCACTACTGAGAAGTACATCTGCAGTTCTGTCTCATCGACAATAAGTATGCACATTTATTCTGAGCAAGCTCAGCTAACCACCCGTGGGTGCGTTTAGTCCCTGTGGCAGTAGCCTGCGAATTAGGTTTGGTTCTCCCACTAACAGAAATAAAATTAAAGGTAAAATTAAAATTAAATTAAAAAAATATAATATGTTTCTCCTTGTTCCTATCGATTGACTGGAGTCCCTGGAGTTCTCTGGAGTTCTCTGGCGTGTGACAAAGATGACTGAAGATTTTAACACTTTGACGACCGTGCTGGTTTTGCGATAACTATTAATAATTCTCCAGAAAATAGTGCACCTGAGCGAATCGCGAATTTTAATAGGCCTTTGCCCTGTCGCTCTAGAAGTAGTATATGCATATACATACACGTGTATATATGCACGTACGTGTTATTCATATATGTATATATGTATATATATACATGTATATGTATGCATGGGGAGTTGGGTAGCGGAGTGGTTAGTGGTGCTGTCGGTTAGGAAGCAAAGGTTCTAGTTCTCCCTACCCAACGCTCTCCTCGAATTCATGTGGGAACGCCTGAGTTCAGCCATCTCAAAGAATGCAGGGAGAATCCACTGGAACACCATTATACGACATCCACATAGAATACGAATTCCTTAAGCAGCCGAAATGATGCCAAAATGTTCGAAAATTTTGTGAACGATAATTGAGAGGAAAATGAATCGAGTGCAAAAAGTACTGGGATCGGCCTAATAGATGTGATGAAGGGTCATGTAAAAATGTCAAAAAATTTTACGTGTACATATATGATATATATATACATATATATATATATATATATACATATGTGTGTATATATGTTTGTAATCTTTGTAAGATTTTAATTCTGCTTCAAGTTTTGGAACTAAAAAATTTTAACGTGGAAACGTTATGCCCCGTCGGTGCAACTACCCACATTGAAAAGCGCTGATATACGATGGCACAACATCATGCCCTGTAGGGTAGTATATCAATCATTCCTTTGCTTCACCGATCTGGATACGACTCTAGTTGGAAGATCCATTGACAAATTGGGGATTCACAAATTTATATGGATAATGGCAAAATAACTGAAGTTTTGGAGTTCGTTAAAAGTTGTTAAAGTTGTCTGCTGAAGCTGTTCTTCTTTAATAAAAATCTGTAAAATATAACGGTTTTTGTCTTAAATAAGGAGTACATTATGGAATTTTGTGACTTTTTTTTTGTAAAGACGAAAGACAACATGAATATGTTAAAGGTGGCTACGTGTAATAGTAGGTGATAGCGTATGGAAAAGGGTCGAATGTGAAATCGAAACGAAGATAGAATTTATCTTATTCCTTCCTAAACACTCGTATGCATATCTTGCTCTTTCGCTGTTGATTCTTAACAGGATATATCGAATTTGTACCTAATTATATTGGGTAGTTGTTCTCACATGCTGCGATTCGGCTTGTACTGTCTGGGTGAGGTTTGTTCTATTCGTGATTCTTCATCACAGTGCCGTTGTACTGCTTTTTTTCTCTTTTTCTGCGAACCAATCTGTACCAGCGGCATACGCTTACTCACTTTCCGAGTTCCATTGCATCTGTTCATTAACCATTCGGAGATACTTGTTCAGCTAGGAGGAAAACCCGCATTCGTTCGAGCACAGTTTTGCACTTAACAAGTAATAACGATAAATTTCATGATGTAATTTATTATAATTGTCACAGTTTGTGGATTAAGAACGATTATTATCCTTTTATGACCACATAAGTCACAAGGAACGGGTTTTCAATCTACGTCATACGTCTCATTTTCTCGTTTTTTCCTGAATGTGTGTCTGTCGTCTGCCTGTCTCTGTCGCTCTCTGACTGTTCCTCTTCATTCTTCTCGTTACATCCAAAGAACGAAACGATAGTGTTCGTTCATTCCCTTTAACTGTGCCGATTTAGTTTTCTATTCTAGCACTTTATGTGCTGGTTGAAGTTAGTGGTTTGATAGATTTTACTGAAAATAATGCAGAAATGAGAGTTTGATTTCTTTAGATTCATTTATTAAGATGTCCTTACAGCGAACGATGCTGCGAAGGAGCAGGTCTATCATGACACTGATATTCAATCGCGGAAAGGTGAAAGGTCGAGACGAACACGGTCGTGGTCAAGTCGGTGGAGCGTCCATTTCACATGCCCTTCTAATCATCTTCCTGGAGTATTTCGCTTGGGGATTACTGACTGTACCAGTCATTAACGTGAGCATATTTTTTAAAGTAGGAACATTCACATTGCTTCCATTTTCTTTTTACTTTTCAAGAATAAAAGTTTTTTCTTGGTATAGATATTCTCTTTTCGGCGTCATTCCAGGTCTTAGCTGAAACTTTCCCGTCTAATAAATTCTTGATGAATGGACTCATACTCGGAATAAAGGTGAGCCATTTTTTTAAAGTGTTTTTATAAATTTTAGTTGAAAGTGTAAGTGATGATGATCAGCTAAAGTTGAAGAATTTTAAAGCTATTTGAGCTATTTAATGAGATTATTCAGGGTATTCTATCATTTTTGAGTGCCCCACTTGTTGGAGCACTTTCTGACGTATATGGAAGGAAACTATTCCTTATTCTTACAGTATTTTGCACTTGTATGCCCATTCCTTGCTTGATAATTAGTCCATGGTATGTTTTCGTATGGTCAGAGATTTTTGATTAGTTTTACTACCACTTATAGTCCCATAAAATGCTGGCTTTTTGCATTTTGAACTCCCTTATATTTGAGAAATTCAGTGAACATATTAATTTTGTGTTGAGTCTTACTGGATGTTATGGGGCGCGTGTATCGCAGTGGTTGGAGGTCGTTCAGTAGCTAACTAATTTCACTAGTTCTTTGAATAATCCTAACAAGGTCGCTACGTTTTTATTTTATTTGTCTTTTAGGTGGTACTTTGCTTTATTCAGCATTAGTGGCCTGTTCTCTGTTACATTTAGCGTAATCCTCGCTTATGTTGCCGATATTACCGAGAAACAGGTTTGCAAAGATATTTTAGCAAGATTTTTGGAGTTTTATCCACTTCCAACGTAACCGGTAATTATTTATCACTTTACTTTCCGTTTCTTAGGGTCCTTAAATGGGTCATTTCTCTATATTTTCACGAATTGCTCTTTCTGCGTTTACTACACCCTTATTTCGGTTCTCCTTCACTGTAAAATAAACCTTTACAGTGAGACAGTAACATGTGTATGGTCACTGTTTCGATGGTTTCATTCAGTTTAGGATCGATCAGCCGCATACGGTCTCGTGTCGGCTACTTTTGCCGCCTCTTTAGTGACCTCACCTGCTCTTGGGGCATGGATATCGGATAACAGTGGTGATGGAGCCGTCGTTTTATTGGTACGTTTTTTGGCTTTTTGATGTTATGAGTATTGTTTATTTTAGAACTCACTTATTAATGTTCAGACTTATTGCGTTAGAGTTTGCAGTTCTTTTTAATTATGCTTGGTGGATCTCCTTAGAACAGTACCATCTCGTATGCATCCGTTTTAAGGAGCTGAAGCTAAAATTACTCAAAATTTATTGCTGAGTCCACTAAATTCTTTCACACGGCAAAAACATGTTGAGCTCATTGCCTATGTCATACATACTTGGGTATACATGTCTTACCTATATATACATATATACATGTGTATATGTATATATATTTATATGTATATATGTGTAAAATCTCTGGAAAATGGTAATTTTGCTTCAAGTTCAAGAAGCAGCAAAGGAAAGTGGGCTCTCCTTTCACCGTACAGAAACTGTGCTCGAGAAAGGGCTTAAATCGCCTACTTATGTGATGCACTGCCATCAAATTTCTGATGAAATAAGTTACGTAGGTGAACGCTGTTGGCGAATTAAAAAAAAACGCCGTAAACGCACGAGAACAATGAGGAATAAGACTCCCAATTTTCTTTCCTTACAAAAATTATATTTAATAAACAAATTATAAGGACTTTAAGATAGAGAGTCAGTTTACAATCATCTTGTAAACATTTTTTCATTGTTTGAAGTCTGTCGCATTGTTCATTGACAGCCATTTAACTTTTTATAGATTAGCCGCTTCTGTCTCATATCCCGTCCTTTACACTGTTTTTTATTTCTGTGTCCTCATTCTTCCTCATTGCTTTTATTGCATACATCTGTTTCTCCCTCGTTCAGTCCTCTCGTTCCAATAAAGTTTTTCCGCTTTTTATGCTTCACACATGCACCCCTATTTATTGAACCCTTTTATCTTCTCACGTTCGGCCAATAATTTCTGTCACTCAACTCGTATTTGTGCTTGACCACCCTATTAGTGTTCCTTTTTTCTGCACACCAGCACTTTCCATTAGAAAATTTAGCAGGAAATTTTTACTAATTATTTTTACTGGCAAACTCAATGGTTTCATCATTGTTAATATTTTGGCGAAGAGGAGAATTATGCATGACTCATTCTGTTTTAGAGCTTTGACGTAAGTAAAATGGCTCATTTCCGCTTTTTTTTCTTTTTTTTTCTTTTTTTGTCGTAGAGTTTTTGCTGCAGTTTTCATTTTCGATAGCCTATTTAACCAATAGTTATTGTGACAGTAACTTGCTGGCAAAAGCTCTGTTTGCACTTCGGAACGTGCTGGAAAAACCTCTTTGGCCGGACGAGGTTATTCCCAACTTTGTATCTCACCAAGGTAGTCGTATGTTATGACTCAGGCGGTGGAGTTTGCAACATAGGGCACCTTGTCACTGCGGTAGGATGGTAATAAGGCTTCTGTGGGCGTTTTTAGTAGTATTCATAGAGATGTGCACAGAATGTGTAATTATATGTGTTTTAATTAAACGGAGATCTGCATGCATTATGAACATTACAAAAGTCAGGCATTACGACAATCTCTGTTCTTGTCCTTACACCCCTTGAGGTATACTTCTTACACACAATTTACGTACAGTTCCACAATATATGATCTCTACAGGGATTGATCAAGCCGAAGGCTTTTTTTTATGATATCTACAGTTAACTCCTTCAGTTATCATTTTTGAAGCGATTTGAACGCAAAGACTTGTTGTGTTGACCCATTTACTTCTCACTTGTTTGCTATATATTTTAGTAGATTTGGAACCACAAGTAAATAATTATTTATAGCATCGATAACAAAGTGTCGTTATCTTTGGTAGTTGACTGACATCTTTTTAGCACATGGCTTCATGAAGGTACAGACACCTATGCTCTGTTCATTTGAATGAAACTCGATTGGACTTCGGCCTTAAACTCCTGAATCTGCACTTTTATATGCATTGCCCCAGCAGATCCTCCACCCGCTCACATTGTATATCTGAATGGCCACGTGGAAGAATAGATGATCATATATATATATATATATATATATATATATATATATATATATATATATATATATATATACCGAAGTAAAAATATCCTACGAAGCCAAAAAACAAAACGTGACATCGTGAGAGAATACAATGAACATATGTGCAAAGCACCGTTCAGTGAACCTTTCCATCTCTGCAGCAGTTTTCGGTTATTCGGTCAAATCCGATATATTTTTGGATTCATTGTCGCCAGGTAGCACAAGAAATCCCATCGGTTCACTCTGTGTGAGCGACGAATGAATCAAACACGAAGCATCTCTTAGTAACTCAAAAGACAGACTTTCTATAAACCTCGGCATAGATAGTTGATATATTTATTTATACGATCCTATAAACTGATCTTCTTTAGCTGATGCGAGGTTGGTATAGGTCTTCGTTGTCGTTGTCGTTGTTGTTGGTCGATGGCTGACGTTTCGGCGATTTCGCCTTCCTCAGAGCCTGGACGTATTTTATATTAGAATACTTTAATTATTCGGTGGAAAAGGCTAGACGAATGCCTCACTATCACACGTGACCTGGCGCCCCTATTTCAAAATGATATTTTGACCCCGGGGTGTGTCGTGCTCGCGACCCCACGTGAACAACGCGGGGCCAGTCCCACTCGTAACATCACGGTGAGTCGCCTTTCATTTTGACCGTAGCATCCTAACCCACCATCTATTTAAAACTTTGATCTTCATTAATACTTTAGCCTTTTCCACCGGATAATTAAAGTATTCTATTATAAAATACGTCCAGGCTCTGAGGAAGGCGAAGTCGCCGAAACGTCAGCCATCGACCAACAAGACCAACGACAACGACAACGAAGACCTATACCAACCTCGCATCAGCTAAAGATGATCAGTTTATAAGATCATATAAATAAATGTAACAAACACGAACCATTGTTCTGCTTTGTGATTCAAGCCTATAAACTTCGTTTTTTTGATCAATAGTTCATTGCTACTTCATTTCCGGCTGCTGTAATGCTCTTGATTGGTCGGCGTGGAATAGCTCAATAGTGGTGCTGGCGCTAAATAGACGCAAGGCCTTGGTTAAATCGCTCCTTTGGTCAGCCAACTCTCTCTCTCTCTCTCTCTCTCTCTCTCTCTCTCTCTCTCTGTTATCCATCCCTCCAGCTGGGAGTGGGGAAATTGTACCAGATTTGCTTGGAAATCTGGCGACCTATAAGGAAGCTGTGGTGCTGCGCTGGAGCACGGCTATTCCAGGATTCAAGGAGGAATCGATTTTATCAGCACTCAAGGACATTACAAGAGCGAAGGAAGTTTCTCAAGCAACAGCTGACCACAGAAGCTAAAAATTCGGACATCGTCGTGAATGAAGGATACGAGTAAACAAATCGTGTGAAAGTGCTCCGTTTGTTACATCGAATCGTGTAAAATAAAATTTTAAAATAATCATCATATGAAGTCGGCGGATATAAAAACACTAGAATGTACTTTGATCTGTTGCAGAACATTAATAAATGCAGAGAGAAGTGTGATGATCAAAGGTTATTAATCACATACAAGAGTTGGACGGATTTGAAAAGCATGGAAAAATACATTGAGGGACATAGATGATGCGTACGGTATAGGATACAGAGAAAGTTCAGTGAAGAACACAGAAAACGGAATTTTTGGAACGAAAAGTGTAGTGAACAGGACGTGGACATTTGCTGAGAACGAGGCACGTTAGGCTTACGTGAGTCAAGTATAGCTCATTGCGAAAGAGCTGAAAATACACTTTCGACATATGTGCCACTATGCAAAATTAGGCACCATTATGTTATATGATGAAACACAGTTATGGTGTGGATAAAGGCGACATTTCACTTCCGCTGTTCTCATTTTCGCTAGTGAAATTCATGGTATGTATTTCGTTAGCTAATAAACAAAGAAATGTTTTAGATTATGTGTTACAATCATAAGTTTAAATGAGAAGTAGTGTTGTTAAATGTGAAAGAAATTCATTGTTTTTCTAAGAAATCTGCCATTCTAGGCTACCATCATCGCAGCGATCGATGTATTTTTTATTGTGTTTCACGTTCCGGAGTCACTATCAGTGAAACGTACAGCTAGCGATGTGATTAGTTGGGAAAGTGCGGATCCATTTGCCACCCTGCGTCTTGTCTGGGAAGATAGACTGGTCCTTCAACTAGCGACCATTGTGTTTCTCTCATACTTACCGGAATCTGGTCAATTTTCATGTTTCTTCGTTTATTTAAAATTGGTACGTTACTATTAGAAAGAAATTGCTTTCTGTTGCTCACTAAAAACCGTTAGTTCGCTGATTAATCTTAATCTACCATCTTTAACGAACCATCAGTGTCTTCAACAAAACTGTGAGTAGTTCACGGGCACATTAACAGAGTTCGTAGTTTAGGTTATTGGATTTACTCCAGAAGCAGTCGCTGCCTTCATTGCTCTAGTTGGTATACTGTCAGTCTTGGCACAGACAGGAGTCTTACAGATTTTAATCGCCTATTTCAATATGAAACATGTAATTACGTTAGGTCTCATCTTTCAACTAGTTCAACTTACATGGTACGGGCTTGGAACTCAGTGAGTTTTATGCATTTGCCCATAAAACCCTATTTTCTTGTTCATTTTCCAATCCATCAGTTATGCTATTATTTCCTCTCGCAGATACTGGATGATGTGGGCGGCTGGTATATTAGCAGCGATGAGTAGTATCACCTATCCGTCAATTAGTGCCTTTGTTAGCATACAATCGGATAAAGACAAACAGGGCACTGTTCAAGGTGTAGTTGCAGGCATTCGAGGATTATGTCAAGGTGAATAACTCTGAGTTACGATTAATTGCTTTTGCTGATTATTTCCCATTATACAGTTCCTCCTGAAAAACATGAATACGTGGCCTTTAGGAACGAAATTATCGTTCTCCGCGCAGTTGCTATCTACAGCACATCCGTGACGAAATGAGTCAGATTTGACTCTGACCGAAAATAACTCCTCAAACAATCTTATCTGAGCTCGCAGTGAGATTTATATTTAAAAAAGTGCGTGTAGCCATTAGGGATCTACAAATCTTTTCCAACAAAGTACATGTCTGCTTGCTCTACTAGAACAAAATCTTGGTTTTCTGGAACTCGCGTGTCATTTTTTCGCTTTCTTTTTCGTTAATGGTGGGTGAGATCTCAGCAGCGACTAGGTTGAAGCAGAACTTCATTTAGCACGACGTGGTGATGTCCCGGAAGGTTTTGAAAACTTAGTTTTTTCAGTGGTTTGAAGTATTGGTTCCTAAACAGTTTTTCAAATGAGAGTATTTTGAAAGTTATATGCTTAGAGCGGTTTATCAGACTGTCCTCTACAAGTTTTTGACGTCCTCATTATCTTAAGTGTTCTAGCGATCGAAAAGTTATCAGCAGTTATAAAAAAACCAACATCACCGCCAGCGTTAATATATAATACCCGAAGCCGAACCAGCGATAATTTCCCTGATCACTAAAGCATTTACAGAGGACATAAAAGAGTGCTGCATCGCCTTTATTGCACAAGGATTCCTTTAAAATAGTCTTCAATTTCACTTAGGTTGAGAGTTGAAATTCCCAAAATAAAGGCTAAAAAACGAGATTTAAATCTCTGAAATCTACAATGCGATCACATCAGCTGCTGTTGTCAATGGTGATCAGTTGGGTGCATCATAATGTCCTTTTCTACGAAATAAGTTCAGCCACCTTTGGGATTCGAAAGAGATCCTCGACGAAAAAAAATTAAGAAAAAATGCGTTCCGCGGATCCTAGGAAATCGGATATTTATCGTTGTAGAATAAGTGAACTTGTTTTTTTATTTCGCCCCCACACCGACGCTGTGGTCCAGTTCACGTGGGGGCGCCTTTGATTGGTTATTAGAAGGAGAATCGCCTCGACCACCATTCCGTCTCATTCATAAAGAAGATGAAATCCTTAAGCAGCTGTCGAAACAACACGCGAAATGTTCGAAGACCTTTGTAGGCGATGAATGGAAGAAAAACGAATCGAATGCAAGAAGTTCTGGGATACTAGTATTGCACTACTAGTGTTAACAACGATCTCAAATATGGTGATATAAAATTGAATGTAGCCGTTATTTTCCACAAAACACATTGTTCTGAATGAATGCTAGGTGTTACGTGTTGAAAATGGTTGCTATTAGAGCATGGTCTAATAGCTCGGAAACGCTTCCAACTAAGAGCTATACATAACAATCCTTGTTTGTGCCGGATAAAATCTTCCTTAGAAAACGGAACTGGATATGTCCCGCTTTCTTCGCATGGAATGGAAACATTTTTTCATGTTTCTTAGTTTCTTGTTACAAGGTCGTTCATTTGCTAGTTCTTACAATCTGCATGACTAGTGTCACGATCTTAGAAAAACTACCTGTTCCAGATGATAAATGGTACAGCAGTTGCCATTTCCTAGTGTGGCAAGTGATTGTAACCCAGTAAGTCTAGTTTTTTGAAGTTATCAGTGTTTAGGATTCGGACCCGCTCTGTTTGGTTTCCTTTTTTACCTATTCGATGTGGATTTAAACGTCGATGGCGAAGTGTCTGGAGGTCACGCGGGCCAATTTCCAATTGTCCGAATACGACCTCTCTCGTCTCAGACAAAAATCTTGGCTCCAACAAGGAATGATACTCTTTGGGTGAGTCGAGTGATTGACGAGTTTTGTTTGCTTTTTAAAAATGTCTCCGTTCTTCCCAATCCCCGTTGTTTCAGGTTGCTGAGCGCCCAGCGTTCACGTGGCAGCTTATACCTGGTCCACCTTTTTTGTTCGGTGCCTTTCTGGTGTTGTTAGCGCTCATGTTCAATTCAACATTGCCTGCTTCGCCCGGCGTAAGCAAGTATTTTCGTAGGTTCGTTTTTGTGGTGATCTGAGACGAAGGGTTTGTTTTGTACTTTAACAATTTTTCCCAATTTCCAGTTCTTGTCGACTTTTGTGGCGTCCAACATTGGGTGCTTTCCATGTCAGTTTTACATTTTGTTTAAAGAAAAAACGGCTATCATAAAGCCATAACCATAGTGGTGCTAAGATATTGACAAAACTCCGGACCGCAGGTGTCAGCGGTGGAGAACGAACGCGCTATTTACCTTTCCGGGGGCTCACGCGTCCACCACCACATCACGCGGGTCATCCGTTTCACGTTTCTCTCAGCTAGTTTTCTCTCCACCAGCCATCAGCAATCACCCGTCAATGGGATTGATCTGAGGATCGCAAGTCGGCATTGAACCAAGTTAAGCTGAGGCTATAATAAAAAATTGTAATAGGCAGCAAATAAAAGGTTAACATTATCATAGAGATATCTCTATGTGTTAATGTTGTCGCCCTTGCTCCTTGTAATACTTGCATGATCTTGCCTTGCAGATCACCTTCGCATTCACGACAGTCATCAGATACTGCAAAGTTACTTCACGCTGATAGTGGTAACTGCTGATGTTGAATTCTTAGACGAAAATTTTCGACGTTGTATAGGTCTTCTTCACATATAGTTCTTTGAAACATAAAAGTTTTCTAACAAAAAATAAAGTTTGTTCTGTTGAACAATTATCAACTTCAGTTTTCAGAGCAACTTAACTAGTCTCGAACATTAACTTATATCACATATCGTCAAGCTCACAATTTCTTATCACGTGGTTGTTTCATTTCTCTTCAAATTCTCGAGACGTCTTCTACTATGTATGTCGTTCTGCTCCTTCATGTTGTATCTGAGTGTTTCCACGACTGTTATCTGTTTTTTTCTTCCATGTTCCTGTTGGTTGTGACATTGCTTGCTACGTATTCTGCTCTACATTGTGTTATGTTCTAACCATTATTGGAATTTTCAAATACATTTTCATATTTGCTTGTGCAAGGTTGTTTTCCTGCGTTGTTCTATTGCCAAATTATTTTGGATTTTACAGACGATTTCAATCTTTCATATAGTGAAGGTGAATTTGCTCTGCAAGGGAAAATAACGATTTGTCACTCAGAATTATACTGCACTTATGTTGCATTGTCCGAGTTTCAATTATGTGAAATTCTGCGTATTTGTACATGTTGTTTTTCTAGATGGTAAATAGTTGCTGTTTTTGAATACTGGCTGCTCTGAATGCTTTGGTTAGATTCCGCTAGTATCGGTCTGGAAGCATATCTTTTGCTTTATCCTTGGCTGGTACAATTTTTGAACATATGTTTCCAAATGCGGATAGTAAAGCTATCAATGAAGGCAGTGCATTGACGTCTAGGTTACTGGCATAAAAATGCATTATGTTTTTCATACTACGTAACTGGTTTTGCAGATTTGACTTAAGTAGCTGTAGGATCATTCACCGGAGCATTATCCGGAGAAGTTTTGAATCTTAGTTTTGCTCCAGGCGTTAATGAAAAGAACTCGAATCGAAGATGGAAGTGCACGGCAATTGCCGTCGAAGGCATTCTCGAGTGCCTTCCAGTTACAGGTAGTGATTTTACTTAGTGCACATCTTATTCAGCACGTTTAGAATCGACAATTACTGGATACGTTAATGCTGCTCGGTAGCTGCAGCACCTGGAAGACGCGACATGTACATAGAGTGGTACCGGGTTAAGTAGTATAAATCACATTCAAGTTTGGTACTATACTCATAGAAAAAAAATAGGGGTATAGTCGTATTGGACAATGATAAGAATCCTGAAATTAGAGGATGGGCTCGAAGTAGGTCGCCTTCTTGAGACGTTCTGACCTACCCAATTCAGTCAAAAGTGGCAGGGTACAGCCAAAATTCCTATCGGTGGCATTGGGATCTGTGCTCCGTTTCAGATCGACCTGGATGTACTTCGCAACGTGGATCAGCAGTGTGGCTCTTGAACATATATTTCCTTTCAGTGTGAAGATGCAGAAAGAGATCGTCATGCTTCTGGCGAAGTTATACGAAAATGGGAGAAAGTAGCAAGAACAGTCTCGGATACACTGAAAAACGTGAAGTTGAAGCATTGTTGTGAGGTGGGAAGCAAACACCATGTGAAGACTTTTTTCATAAGTCAGAATGTTGTCCGGGATTTTGGTAAAAATACGTTTTCGAAGTTACGTTACGTACGATTTTTTTAAAGATGTCATTTCATAGTGATTGCTTGTATGTTTAGAACTATGGATTCGAAGGAATTTTTTCACTATTCCCAAGAGATTGTTTTAGTACAAAGATTTGGAATACTGGTCAACATTTGGCATCACTCATCCGCTTATCGAGCATGCAAACGCCGTTGCGCTGACGACCTCGAGTGTACCAGTGTACAGATGGGCAGCGCCCCCAAAATGTAGTGATTTACACAGTTTGTTCCCTGTATACGTGCATTCTCTGTGGCTGCCTACAATCCAGTGGAATTCTTCAGGTCACGATTTTCGACGATTCTGTTGTACATCTGTTACGTGCTCGCAACTTCATCGTTGATGTCTTCGTGACATTACCAGAGGTCAGTCCCACTTCTTGTTTAAAACTGCCAACCACTTTCTGTTCACATGACAGCCATAATTTAATACTAGTCACATATTGGTGATTCCTTCCTATGGTTTACCGCCTCATCGTGGTTGAGGTGTGCCTGGGTGTGGGGATGTGATGTACAGCGAGGGATTCATCCCCACGCAGGGTCTCCCAAGGAGGAAGTTCGGCGTTTCCACCACGAAGCCCAGCTAAGGGTAAACCAATAACAGGATGCACCACCGCCCTGGTATCAAAGTCGCATGATGGCAAATCTTCCTCTGATCCGCAACGGCGACGACTGCCTGTGGTGGCGACGACCCGGAGCAGATTTGGCTAGGCTGACCTGGGGACTCCAGAAAACCACAGTGGCTAAACCAGCAAAAAACTCCGAAAAACTGGAAATTATGCTGTGGTCTGCACAACCACTGAGGCCGAGCCATCCAAGTATCCAAGTAAGTAATTGTAATGGTGATTATAGAAGTGTTAAAAATGTTAGCGGCAATGCGGATTGTTTTGAATCTATGAATGCATGTCTCACTTTATAGGGAGACTTCATCAAGTGAAATGAAACATATTATGCAGATCTTTGCCAATTAAGTGCACTTTTCTCATTCTACGACAATAGTTTTCGTTTTCTGGTTTGCACAATACGTACTTTTCTTTCCCTTTTTTTTCTCTTCTTTTATGGATAACATGCTAAATACAAAAACCGATAGAGCAACACGTTTCCCACCTGCCGCTATCGCCAAATGTATCGTATTCATGACTCCCGATCTTGCGCCAGAAACTTTGAGAAATCCGCTTTGAACATTTTGAATACTTGATAAGAAACTTTCAAGCTGAAGGTACATCATAGTAGAATTATTCGCTCTTTTAGAACGATGCAGAAAATTCTTTTCCGTAAGTCTGTTAAGTTCCAAACGTGTGCTTTACTCGTTCTCCTCTCAGCAAATGCTCTGGTTATCCAAAATTTAGCATTCCCGCATGTTAAAATGTATTAAAGTTGGCACTGAGATAATTCATTCCTTAAGTCATCGTTGGAGGTGACTGAATGCTTATCTGGCCTTTACAATGACTCGCGGTGGTTTACTGATGTATCGAGCCAGTGCTGCTATCCTACCAGAGAAGTCTGGTGACAATTTGCAGATCTCGGAGTGATGGAGAGCTTGGTGAGCCTGGGATGCGGGGATCGATCCCATGTGTATTGCAGAGTGCCTCCAACCACTGCGCCACATGAAAAGAAGTCATTAATAACAGAATTTATTCCAGTGCGGTATTAATTCTGTTCTTAACGATTTCTTTCCTCCAACACGGTTATTGGTTTTGTTTACAACTTCTTTTCTACACAAAACTGCTACTTCTTCACTTTCATATTCGTTGTGTTATTCCTCTAGGTGTATTTTGGCTAAAGCTATCGTATTGTTCTCTAAAACAATTGAAACATCTTAATTTTATTAATAACGCTTCAGTTTTCAGAGTTTATTCGGGAGGCGAGATTATGTTAATCTTACATATCCGGCGAAACGTGCACACTACCTTTGCAGCACTGTGGTTGCTTTGCGGAACATGTGCAACGAATTCGACGTGGATTTTCATCCAGGATTTGCGGGCGATAAAGTGTTTCCGATTATCAGAGTTGCTGGTAAGTTAGCTTGTATTTTTCAATGTGTTAGTGCAATCACCATCCCAATCACATCCGTTTATTGTAAGCATACCGGACGTCGAACTGTTAACTATTTTATTCACGAATTACTTGGATACTTGGATGGCCCGTCCTCACTGGTTGTGCGGACCCCAGCATAATCTCCATCTTTTCGGAGTTGTACTGGTTTAGCCACTGTGGTTCCCTGGAGTTCCGAGGTCAGCCAGGCCAAGGTCTGCCCCAGGTCGTCATCATCACAGGCAGTCGCCGCCCTTGTGGATCAGAGGGAGATTTGCTACCATGCGACTAGTTTGATACAAGGACAGTGGTGGATCTTGGTATTGGTTTACTCTTAACTGGGCCTCCTGATGGAAACGCCGGACTCCTTCCCAGCTTGAGAGGCCCTCCAGGGGATGAATCCCCCTGCTTTACATTGCAATCCGACACCCAGGAACAGCTTCCTGCCACGATGAGGCTGTAAACCGTGGGGAGGATTCATGAGTTGCATTAAAAATATGTTGTTTTTATGTCTGACCATCTCTAACAAATATTCATTAAACTCCACCTTTTTTTATGAAAGTCTTGTGCGATTTCGATTCGCCTGTTTCAGGTGGGACCTCAACTTTTCAAAGTAATAGTTATTTTCTGTTTCTCAGATAGAACGTTGACGGGATCCGTTTTAATCCACTTCGGCGCATCCAATGTGGTTCTGGCGAAGATTTCACGTTTCTCTCCTAATACGTCAAACCTTCGAATGTCAACTATTTATCCTAACCAGGATGGCAAAGGTACGTTTTAGCATACAATCATACATCGTCTAGCGTGTTGCTAAGTTCTTCTATGTAATCTTATCTTTGGTGATTTTTTATGTGACAGTTCACTTTTTTCTTGAGCTTTACAAAACGTTCTAGGAGCAAGATCTAGAAATGACTATAAATTGGAACTTTGTGTTTTTTTTCTTCATGCGTTTTTCGATTATACCGTTGTGAACACCTTTAAAGAGAAATATGTTCGATTTATGCGTCGTTTTCTTGTTCAGCAATCGCGAGGTTGTTAAACAGCATACATTTTCTTCCATAGAAAAACACAATACAATACAACAGCAGCTGACGTTTCGGCAGTATCGCCTTCTTCAGAGCCTGGAAGGGTATACTGACATACAATTTACTAGGCCAAACGCTTCAATGACACTTACAAAAAGACGAAAAACTCTATGGTAATTACATGGTCAACAGCTTCTCGAAAAAACTCACCGCTTTTTTTACGTGCCTTCCCATGAGGAAGATTAGAACAGCTGATTATGGTCGCATAAGGTTGATGACTGCACCATCCCACATCAGAAATTGATGCGAACATACGGGGGTCAGGTCGCGTATGACCTCTGGGCATTCATTCCTGCTATTCATTGTAGGGTTTTTTAATAAGTCTATCAAGTAGCGGTTACCTGACAAAGTGGTACCGAAAGCCAAGTAACAAGAACATCCTCGTTCACTTTCCACCTTTCTTTCCACCCTTTACACACAAAGAGGACGATTGTGAGAAACATGTTTCGAACAGCCACCTCTGTGTGCACAACTGGGGAACTAAAGGAAGAATCGCGCGACTTGGCTCGGCAAATAGCCATCTCCAATGGCTACGAAATAGTAACCCCACGAGATAAGTTTAGAAGAAGAGCGACGCACCCAAGCGAAACACTTGGCCAAAAGAAAGTCCCGTTTATGCTGCCCTTTATTAGCGATGAAGTAAGCGTAGCGATTAAACGATGCTTAAGAAGGGCAGGTCTAGAGGAATCGGTAGCGATAATTGAAATACCATCGGCTACTCTACGACGTCAGTTAGTTCGTAACCGCATGTATGACCGTCTATGCGAAACAACAAATTGCGTAATCTGCCCCTACGGCAGGGACGGTGATTGCATGAGTTCAGGTACGATATACCTGATCTCTTGTAATAATTGCGGAGATGAATATATTGGCGAAACGGGCAGGCCTTTGTGTATCCGTATAAAAGAACACCTAGATGGCAAACGAAAACTAAGACAAAGTACCCCACTAGGCACGCATAGGATACAAAAGCACAGCGGGGACGATTTTGAAGTAAAAGTCAATATCCTTGCGCAGGAGACTAGAACACCAGCGCGAAAACTTCTTGAGGCTTTTTGGATAAATGCCAAAAACCCTACAATGAATAGCAGGAATGAATGCCCAGAGGTCATACGCGACCTGACCCCGTATGTTCGCATCAATTTCTGATGTGGGATGGTGCAGTCATCAACCTTGTGCGACCATGGTCAGCTGTTCTGGTCTTCCTCATGGGAAGGCACGTAAAAAAAAGCGGTGAGTTTTTTCGAGGGGCTGTTGACCATGTGATTGCCATAGAGTTTTTCGTCTTTTTGTAAGTGTCATTGAAGCGTTTGGCCTAGTAAATTGTATGTCAGTATACCCTTCCAGGCTCTGAAGAAGGCGATACTGCCGAAACGTCAGCTACTGTTGTATTGTATTATGTTTTTTCTATGGAAGAAAATGTATGCTGTTTAACAACCTCGCGATTGCTGAACAAGAAAACGACGCATTCATATCCCAATGCCGAGGTTAATAGGAAGTCGATCCTGGGAACTATGTTCGATTTATCCAAGACCACCCTGACAGTGCCAATAAAGTAGAGAATATAGAAGTCATCAAGAGAAACCTATCCGAGGATCTTTTCGTGGTTATATTTCTTTTCATTTCTTTTTAACGGTTCTCCATTCCAAAATCTGATGTTTTTGATCGGCGAGGAACCGTACAGCAGCTGGCGCGACCCAAGATTAAACTTGAACTTATGGATAAGCCATCGTCAGTCCTCATTAACATTATGAGCTGCCTATTTACATTCCATCCGTGGATATACGAAGTACTTAAGCAAAGGAAAATCACTAGGAATTAATTATTGCGGAAGAATAGTGCTGCAAAAAAATATCTAAGCCTATAGGCCAGTTTACCTATTATCAATTGTTTACAACTTTTTTAGCCAAGTCGGTCTCTAACATGAGTAACGGTTTAGAAAAAGCAGCTATCTGAGCAATTAGAATTTCGAAAATCATGGCTTGTAAAAGATAATGGATAAACTGTTCTTTTGCTCTTAGGCTTAGGCTTACGCTTAGGCCCGTCGTTGTCTAGTTTTCATCATCTTGAAGGGGGGCCTTCAATTCTATGGATGCAGAAGTGGTCATCTATGCAGAAATGACTGCATTAAACCTTCCTTCGGTCCAGAACGCACGGACTACCTGTGGTCATGGATTGTTACTTCCCTACACCGAGACCGAGATCCCAGGAAAAACCACATTTAACCAACGTTCACATATCACTGGGAAGAAGAAACCATAGATAAAGATCCTCATGCTACAATCGAATCCATTAAGACAAGAGGGCAGGGAGAGAGCTTTAACAAGCCGAAAAAAATTTCTTATCAGAATTCTGCATCGCCGTCCTCAAGAAAAGGGGGACGGGTAGCGCAGTTGTAGTGAACTCTTTCATTACGCAGACATCCCAACCTAGTCAAACCTTGCTTCGATCCCTCCTAGGACCCATCAACCCATCAAGCCTCGCATATCTCCGGGATGGGGAAATTCGTGCCAGATTTGTCTGGTGCAGTCGCATTCCCTGCAGTCCATGTGGAAACGCTCTGGTAAGGCTATCCCAAGATTCCGGAGAAAATCGACTCGACCGCCTGTAATCACTTCCACTTTGCAAGGTTTAACTTTAGTGTGGAAAAACTAGATGTTCAGATAATGAAAGTACACCAGTTTTTAACCAACGAGTGCTGCGTACTCTTTTGGAATCGGATATAATTCGACAAATTTCGGCGGAGCTTCTTCCGAAGAAAACGTTGATATCGGCTCTTGCTCTTGCGAGTCGTTGGTTTTTGTGTAGAGGTCTGCATGAGGTCAGTTAATTATTCTCTCAGTTATGTGTTTTTAGAGTTTTTAGACTATTTCTTTGTAATATTCTTTGTACTTCCGTGAGGGTACCTGCTTCAGTTTGATGGTATGTTTCTGGCATGTTTTATGGTCCATCTGCTAAATAGAAATGTTGTCGCTGAACAGCAAGATTTATTGACAGTCTTGCGGAACTTTTTTCTAGCAATCGGTAAGAGTCGTTGAAAGTACTTAATTGAGAAACCACTGTGTTCTTTTAATTCTGTCTGTACTTTAAAAAAAGAAGCATTTTCGATGCGTATTCTTTTCTTAGGGGGGATGGGGGTGGGTAGCACAGTGGTAGTGATGTCGATCCTCACCTCATGAGTATAGTGCTAGTTTGATTCCTTTCCGAACCCACCAAGCCTGCCATTCCTTCAATTTCGTCGGAAGATTGGTACCGGACTTGTCTGTGAAAAAACCGCACTCTGCAGTCCAATTAGGAACGCTCCAGCAAGGCCATCTCTGGACTGTAGTGGCAATCGTCTCGACCAGCATTCTACTGCATTTAAGATGTAATGAAAATCAGGCAGTATCCGAATCCACACGTAAAGGTTAGGAGATCTTCGTGGATAATGGATGCAAGAAGACGAATCGAATGTTAGAAGTGCGGGCTCCGCATTATTGACGTGAAGACGGGTCATATGAAAATAAAAATAGGCAATTACTTTCAACTATTGCTTTGAATTTGTGTAGGTGTTATTCAGCTGGTCAAAGACAATTCTCTTAAAAAAGTTCTTTATTAATAGTGAAATTAATTGAAATTGTGTTTGTCGAACTTTATAGGTATAGCTAACATCAATGTCTTCTTTTTGCATGGAGGGCGTAGTTTCACTTTGAATTCCTATGTAATCTCACGCATTGTATTCTGTTCTTTTTGAAGTTTCCAATTGTCAATTTAACTCTATTCAGTCGTCGTCCACCGTCTATTTAGTGGAAATTTTTAACGCGCTGTATAGTTCATACCTAGTGTAGTCAGCTGGGACACTTCTTCTCCAATGGGCTTCTATCCGGACTATCTAGACAGCTCTATCATATCGGCACACCTGTCCGCTTTCCCACTGGTCTTTCTTGATAGTACCGGATACTTTAATATAGCCAGTGGAATTTCTATGGAATCGCTTTTATTGGTTGGTTCATACGACTACTATAGTTTAAGTTGAAATTTTATTTAAATTTTCGTGTTAGGAGTTTGTTTAGAGTGTGGGTAATTTCCATTTTAGGTAAAAGCAGATGTAGGCCATTCCTTAGCTCTGGTGGGGGACTACCTATCCTTCGATGCACTTTTTCTAGAATCTCATCGCTTCTACTCTTTGTTCGATCATTATTTCAGGTAATTTTCAAAGAGTTGTTTCAATTGTGGACTGAATGCAATTGGTAACCTTCTCCTCTGTAAACGTCTTCCATAGTTAGTTCAAGTATTTTTTTAAATCAAATCGAATCATTTCGATGTAGGGGGTGATTATTACGAGTAGTTTTCTCGCTCTTAGTAGATTCTATTTCTTCTTCAGGTAATTCTTGAGCTAGATTGAACTGCAGTATTTCAACTCTTTATTTATTGCACATTCCTTTTTATTGGCAGGGGTATTATGCGAAATACAACCTCAAAGAAGCTTAGACATAAGCAAAACTCGCAACTTCAGGTGCTTTTCGAACCTGCGATTGCCCTTTCTGGGGGGTTTACGTGTTGTCCACTGCACCAACGAAGCCTCTGCTTTGCCTTCTTTCGGCCGAGTTTTGGTTTCTAGTTTCACTCATATCTCACTATCCTTGTGGTTGTATTTCACAATTCCCTGCGATGAAAGAGGAATAGGCAATAGATAAAAGTTAAAACATTGTGGCTTCGACTACAGCCTCAGCTTAACTGGGTTTAATGCCGATTAGTGCTCACCAGATCAATCCCGTTGACTGGTGAGCGCTCATAGCACCGTTAGAGTTAAAAAAACTGGCTGAAAGAATGGCAAAGCAAGGACCTCGGTAGGTGTGATGGATAACGTGTTAGCCCCCGAAATCAGTAATCATGAGTTCTGAGTCCAGCTGAGATTCCGCGTTTTGCTCATGTCGCAGCATCCCCTGCGGTTAGATCGAATTACTTCTAAGCAGTTTCTCGATTAGTAGTTTGCATACCTCGTTAGCGAACTTTGTAACTTCACACTTTTCAGGCTGGATTTGTCGCAAAAGTGCTTAGAATCACTTTGCACGATTCCTGATCTCTTGCTAGACACTGTGGATGAGAACGACCGTATTGCAAAGTTTGCGAAGATGTTTATTGCGGTAAGCAAATTTTTTAGCAGTCATATGTAAAGATAGAGATGAAAAGGTAAGTTAAAGGAAGTGTGGCATATGATGCGAGAACGACTCGTTAGACAGAGGAGTAATTCTGTCCATATTCATCTGTGGAATTTCTTTATTCAGTTTTTGATAACGCTTAACGTTTTCGGACCATTGTAGAGCTTCGTTATTCGAAATAAAAAACGGTTGAAATGGAAGCATTTTTTGCTAACATAACTTTTCATAAGCTTGTTTGTTCGATCGCGGTAATATCCTGAAGTTTTGGTGGCGACAAGTTTTCTGAAGGCATTTTTATCAAGGATTTAAAATTTTCACGCCAACTAGCTGTTGAGATGCCTGAAAACATGATGTTGGTATAAGGTGCGATAAGTACTAGTCGAAGTAGAGTTTCGCTTACAAATTCTTTTAAAGGTTTATACAGAGTGCTTGTTTGATAGCTGGTCGGACTTTGCTGGGCAAGAGAAATCGTTACTTCAGTTTGGTTAGGGATTCAAAACGTTGTGATGGATGATTCCATCTGTTGAACACGAAGCAGTCACCACAGCTTTTTTTAAATGTTAGTTTAGGTCTTCGGCTTTTGCCCAGTAATCCATTTTCCACAGCAGATTGATGTGCACATTGGGCAATAGTAACGAAGATTTTTTCGGTCACTCTTCTTGGGTAAGATGATCGTGCGCGAGGTCCACTGATTTGGGACTTTCTCTTTTTGATCGTAAGATATCATGTGCGTTGCGAGAGTACTTGTAAATTGTGCCCTCCACCTCGTAGGAAGTCGGTGCTGATATTATCGGTTCCTGGAACTATGCCTCTGTTCATGCTGGCAACTATAACCTCAGAGGGTGAATCCCGGATCGTTTTCTGAAGTGGCGATTTCGGCGTCAAAGACGGGAGTTGTGGAACGGAAGAGAATCGTGTAGAACTTTTTTCCTTATCAGTTCACTATCATGACGGAATGTGGTGGAAGTCCCATCTTAGTTCATCAGAGCGGATTGCAGGATATTATAGTCGCAAAGATCCCTACAATGCTTCTTCTGACTACATCCTTTTTGAGCTGCTTCCTATACCTTTTTTCTGCCTACACCGATGTGAATCCTCCTGCAAGGATCTTCTACAGCTGGCATTTATCATCTGCCGTGTTAGCCGTGTTGCAATAGGATCACATTTCACTTTCTTTTTCTTTTCGAGCAACTCTTCGGTGATGATGGCGATGCGGTCCTAACTTCTTGTTTGAGAAACTCAGGCATGTTTGGCACAAGTTTTAAGTCCTTCGACTAGCAGCTCCTAATCTTCGGTCGTGTCGTCCCTAATCTGCCAGTCACATTCGTATAGGATTCCGTTACATATATAGAAATCTTCTAAGCTTAACTGTTGCAAACTCACAGCGAATGCGATGAAAAGTTGGCGTCAATTAAAGGCGATAGGTACACAAGAGTTAGATGTCAGATTGCAAGTGTTGTCATGTCCTTGTTTGGTTATCGTCGATAATAGCGACTAAGCGCTGATCTTCATCAGAAGGCTATCGTCTTTATGACGAAACTTTTGAAATAATTGTTTTATTTCACTCTCGTTGACGGTTCTTCGATAAAACTTAACGATAATATCGTAAGATTTAATATTCACATCAATTTTTAACTTATTATTTACTGCCTATTCTTTTTAACGGCAGTGTATGTCTGATGGCAAAAGATCAATAGAACTAGCTGAGAGACAGGCGAAACGAAAGACGCGCATGGTGTGGTGGTGAGCGCGCTACTCCCCGGAAAGGACAATAGCGCGTTCGTTCCCCACCGTAGACACCTGCGGTCCGGAGTTTTGCAAATATCTCAGCATCATTAAAATTCACATCAATGTTTGCATTCCTTCAGAAATCGTCGTTCTTTTTTTATTTTCATTGCTTTTTTCACTTTTATTTATGCGGCTTTAATTGAACACAAACCTTAAACACAAAAATTAGTACAGATGTGAAGGCGTTAAGGTATAAAGCTATGCTTACAGAGAGACCTTCAAAATTCCGAGGCACTTGGATTAAATTGTTTTCAGGAGAATATAAATTTATGATCCGATTATGATATAATAAAACTTCTACAATATGCTTATTTCAGCGTATTCATGAATGTATGGACGAACGTTTTGATAATGTGTATCTACAGCGTCTGCAATGTGGAAAGGTGTTTTTTTTTCTGCTTTGACAGAGCTTAGAAAAGTATCTAATAGCTTTCTGAAAAAAATCTTACACTTTTTAAAGTTGCACTTGGCCTCATTTCTTATTGGATTTCGTGTCGGAAAAGAATGGGCAAATCCAATTACTGTAGGCCCATTGGCGACCGACCCTAAGGCTAGAGGTCAGCGTGACTTCAAATTGATTTTATTTTTTGCATTTTGTGTACATCTTTTTAGAAGTGAATTCCTGAAAAGCTCTGATATTCAGAATTCCGACAGCTATGGAAAGAGAAAACGCAGCTGCGAAAATTTGCGGATGCTCGAATTTGCGAGTGTATGATTTGGGCAGACACCACATCAATGGCAGTTCCGTATTCAATTCTTCAGTTCATCGTTGCCAAGTAAGATTATTCTAACTGCTGCTCTGGTATACTCACACTGGTTGCTTGGATACTTGGATGGCCCGTCTTCAGTAGTTGTGCGAACTCCAGCATAATTTCCGTTTTTTCGGAGTTTTGCTGGTCTAGCCACTTTGGTTCCCTCGATTACCGAAATCAGCCTGGCCAAAGTCTGCTCCAGGTCGTCACCACGACAGGCACTCGCAGCCCTTGTGGATAAGAGGGAGATTTGCCACCATGCGACTAGTTTGATACCATGACAGTGACGGATCCTGGCATTGGTTTACTCTTAGCTAGGCTTCTTGATGGAAATACTCCTCAGTTTGGGATACCCTGTTGGGAGATGAATCCTCCTGCTGTGCACCGCAGCTCGACACCCAGGAACACCTCTTGTCCACGATGAGGCGGTAAACCGTTGAGGGGCACACTGATTATATGAGTTAATAAATCGGTTAAATATTCTGATGTTACCATTGCTCCTTTGTCTGTTCACCGACTTATCAAAAAGCTTCTGCAATGGGATTTATTCTTACTTTTTTTGCTAGCTGTTTGCAAAACGTGCAAACTGCAGTTACGTTCACGCAGATTCATTCTTTACTGAAATATGTCTACTTTTGCCTAATTTTGATTAGTGTTGATATTTTTTAGGGACAAACCTTTATCATTCTTTCCATGTCGATTTTTTGTTGCCGTGTCAATATTGTGATAATAGCTAAGTCATCATTACTCACCGATTGAAAACGTTCAGGCCTGACCATTTCCTATACAACATGCCTTTCTTTTTTCTAGCCATTTTAATCTGCCAGCAGAGTGCATATCTTGGCGGAGTGCCCTTCCAACGGAGTTCTTATCGCGAAGAGATATAAATGTGAACATCACGTCTGCGTTTGCTGGTCTCAGCGCTATACTGAGATCGGCCAAAGGTTTACCGCTTATGATCACTAACATACAAGCCGTCAGCTCGTACATTAGAGATACAGAGGTGGGATTTCCATTTTAGTTCAACACTATGACCTTGATGTAGAGGTTTTGATTTTATAAGCAGGCTGTAGTCGGTAGCTCATAGGAGCCAGGAAGTAGAGCGACCTTTATTCTGGTTCCCATATGTTTTTCATTTTGTGGCAGAATAATATTGGTAGGTCATAGTGGCGTCGAAACTATTTTTTTACAACGTGGTTCCAAGGTCATTACAGTTAAGTGTATATCGTAGTTTATGGATAAGCGTACACGAGTTTATTTCAAGGTTATTGTACATAAAACTTCGAAGCCATTAGCGTAAGAGCGTGCCCACAGCAGCGTGATACAACGCCTAGTTTTTTAGCAGTTCGTTCCATGACTTGAAGTCAGTTCATTAGCTGATCTGCATCACTTACGAGTACTACCACGTTCTCCAGAATTAGTGTCGGTTTTCAAGCTATGTTTTCAACGGAGCATATTTCATCCCAGAATAAACGGTAAAAATCACTAGGATCTATGCATTTTTGGCAACTACAAGTTTACTTATACCCACTGCATAAAACTGTGCGCTTCTATAGACGGTAGAGTCGTTGAAGGCAGTTTCAACCTAGGTTTATTTTCTGAAGCATTTCTTGTACAGAAAGTTGTCGAGATGCTTGAAGAAGTGGTAATGGGTAGGGAAGAGGTCTGGCGAGTATGGTATATGAAATAGAGTATCGTAGGGCAACTCGTTCGATCTCTGAAGGGTCGTTACTTCGACGTGTGTATGCGTGCTATCGTGGAGAAAGATTGGTGCTTTTCGTTAACAAGTCGGGACGTAGCCGTTGTAGTTTCTAGTGCTTCTGGGGTTCATCTATGTGCTGGACATAGCTCTCCGATGCAGTCATCATACCCGGATCCAGAAATCCGTGATCGATTAACTTGGACTTGGATTTGGACTTGGACGGTCCGTCTTCACGAGCCGTGCGGACCCCAGCACATATGCCATTCGTTCCTTTCTCTCGCAGTCGTAGTCCATGGTGGTGGTCTTGTTCGAGCATGGTATCGCTTGCGAGTCTCGTACCGTGATCTGTAAAACAACTGCAGCTGCGGGTACAGCTGATTGGCTTTGTTTACGAACACGTCCGCCCAGCGTGTAGGTGGTCGTCCTGGGGGGACGTTTGCATTCTCTTGGAGTCCACTCTACTGTTCTTTTTGTCCATCTGTCGTCCGTTCTTCTCATTATGTGACCGGCCCATCTATGTTTCGCTATCGATGTATATTCTCCTGGATCTCGAAGATGTGACAGATTTCGAAGGTCAGAGCTTCGCATTCCGGCTAGATATTGAGAGTGCCGGTTATATTTCAGAAGACATCGCTCAAGCGCTCTGTGAGTAGTGCGAAGCATTCTTGACGTAGTTAAATTATCAACCCACGTCTCTGCAGCATAACAGAGCGCTGGGAAGGACCGTAGAATCGAAGAGATGAGCGCGGATTTTCGGGATCCTTCAGCTGGTCGGTGGCTTCTTTTGAGAGGCCCGAATGCGGCCCCTAGCTGCTGTCCTTCTTCTATCTATTTCCTCCTTCATGTTGCTTTTCCATGTTCATTGATCGCCCAAGGTATACGTACAAGAGGTGGTCTCTGCAATGAGAAAGCCATCCAATTCTATTTTTCTCGCTTTCGCACCATGGGTTTTTCATGAACTGGGTCTTCTTTCGATTTATTCGAAGTCCGATCTTTTTTCTCCCGCTTCGTTGAGCTCGTTGATCATCATCTCTGCTTCGCTAGTACTTCTTGTGAAGATGACAATATCGACGGCAAAACGAAGGTTTGATAGGAATTTTCCATCAATACGTATGCCTTTCTCATCCCAGTCGAGTGACTTCATTGTCTACTGCAATGTGGCACTAAATCGCTTTGGCGATATTGTGTTGCATCGTCAAGCCCCCTTTTCCTATGGGTATAGGAGGTCCATGGAAAAGCTCTATTTTCGTAGTGCAGTTACGATAACAGTCGGACAGAGTTCTTATGTAGGACGGGTCCACTCCTTGGTCGACGAGAGCTGGTAGAATTGCATTCGTTTCGACACTGTCAAGCTTTTTCATAGTCGACAAAGGTTAGAACTAGAGCCAGGTGGTATTCCCGACAAACTTCGATGACCCTGGACACGGTTTGGATGTGGTCCATACAGCAAAATCCTTTCCGAAATCCTGCTTGCTCGACTGGTTACGCCTCATCCAATGTCCTTGATATGCGCAAGAGGATAATCTTCGTGAAGAGCTTATAGAGTACACTGAACAAGCATATAGGGACGATAGTTACGAAGATCCCTTCGGTCCCCTTGGGCAGGATGACCGTACGAGACGTCCTCCACTGGTCTGGGATTTTTTACTTTTGAAGGTAGGTTGTCATATTATTTGCGAGAAGTACATGTAAATTGTGGCCTCCAGCTCTAAGGAAGTCTGCGGTGACATTGTCTGGTCCTGGAGCTGTGCCTCTTTTCATGCTTTCTATCGCAACTCGAACCTCTGACGGAGGAATTCTAGGTGGTTTTTGTTTTTTGTTTCTCCAGCGGGGATATTAGGGTCCGCGACAGGGATTGTGGAAAAAGGTTGGTGTAGAACGTTTCCGCTATTAATTCCATATCACGGCGGGAACTTTTGACGATCCCATCTCCGTTCATCAGAGCTGACAGCGGAACATTATAATCACACAAGTCCCGACGGCATTTTTACAGACTGCTTCTTTTTTTCTGCTGCTTCCAGTAGTTCCTTCTGCTTGTACCGTTGTAGATCTTCCTTCAAAGCTATTCTGCAGCTGGCATTTATTACTAGCCATGTCATACGTGTTGCAGTAGGATCAAGCTTCTGTTTCCTTCTCTTTTCGAGCAACTCCTTAGTAGTGATGGAGATGCAATCTGATCTTCTTGCTTGAGGAACTGAGGCGAATTCGGCACAGCTTTTCAGTCCTCCGACAAGCAGCTCGTAGTCCTCGGTCGGGTCTTCTTTAATCTGCCAGTCACGTTTGGATAGGGCTTCGTTCAGAATGTTCTCGTCGTATACAGCTAGACTTTTTCCTCGTGGTTGATGAAGAGCGTTCTTTCCAGCTTGCGGCTGAATCGAATCTTCGCGCGAAGGCGGTGATTGGAACCAGTACAGAATGACGCGACTACCGATGTGTCAAGTAGGCACCATCTCCCTGTTTGTCAGAATATGGTCGATCTCCGCATGAGTCATGCCGTTGGGAGATTCCCATGTCCAGCGGCGGCTTTCTTTCTTCTGGAAAAACGAGTTTCTATGAAAGAGACGTGCTGCGGATAGGAGCCCTGCGAGATGGTTTCCATTCTCAATTCTTTCTCCTAATCCAAAATTTCCTATCCTGTATTCGCTTTCGTTGGCCTTTCCTATTCTGCCGTTGAAGTGTCCTCGACAACAAATTTATGATATGCTTTATCATTGCGGATGACTTCCTCCAACTGGTAGTAGAACGCATTTAATTCGTACTCATCAGCTGCGTCGGTCGGTGAGTAGCAGTTGATGATAGTGATCTTCTTATGATGCGACAGTTGAAGACGGAGGACCGCTATGCGAGGGGAAAGGATCTCGTGTGAGTCGACGAGATGGACAATGGACGGCTGGACGACAAAGCCTACGACGCCGACATTTCGTGATGGGGCCTTTTCTCCACGGGTCACAAGGGTCCCGTTGTTTAGTTGGCGTATGTCGGTCTTCTTGATTTTTGTTTCTTGTATCACATGAAATTTAATGCGATCTGCGGCTACAAGAAGGGCGTGAAGATCGGCGTCTGTGGAGAGTGTTCTGGCATTACACGTGCATAGTAAGAAACAATCTCCATGGCGTGTCGTGCGTGCGTGCGTCAGATCGGGTTCCAGTGACGTCCTGCCTAACCCGAGATTTTCTGGCCTCTCACCGGTCGTCTCACCGCCTGACGTCATAGACGGGAGCACCCAGTGTGCGGGGTACTGAGGCTGTGCTATTGCGGGTCGTGGAACTTGGTCCTCGCTGGAGTCCTGACGTAACCTTGCAAGGGCGTATCCAGGTTTTCACCACGATGTGGATCAGAGGAGGTGTGTTTTCGGCGACGAATCCTTCGCTCGGTCTTCCTACTAGTTAATTCGTAGAGATGTTAAAACCGAAGTCAGAAACGAAAGTAGGAATGAAAAAGTAACCGTCCGCTCAAGGACGATGTAGAAGCCGAATCCGTGATCGACCAAACGAGCAGTAAATCACCAAATGGTCAGCGTGACTTCTTTAGGTGCATTGTCGACTTTGCAAAATGCCGCGGAGCTTTACCGTTCTCTAGCCACTGAGCCGATTGTTTGCTCTATCGTAGAAAGTATATTATTCGTCGGATGTCACAACACTATTGAGAAAGCGGTCATTCTGGTTGCACAGAAGAAGCGTCGACAATACCTCAAAACAGCGACTTTGATCGTCTTTGACTTTCAACATCGAATTCGCCACGTTGAAATTTTCCAAACCGATGTAGCAATGTGCGTTCATTAACATTTCTTTGACCCCATATCTCAGTAGTGTTTGGAACCATTTTTGATTATGGCCGAGTTTGAGTTCGGTGAGGTAGATTTGTTGAAATTGCTGTTCTGACATCTAAAATTCTGATCTCTATGTTTTGTCCAAAACGCAGTTTGTATCATAATTAAATTGCACAGAGCGAATTTGCACAAAAATGACTTTTGCAATGGTATATAATAGTGAATTTGAAGGAAGAACTGTTGCCAAAATGGATACAAGAGGAATGAAATTGCAAACTCGACATTAATTTCTGAGCAGCTCGGTTCATTGCCGTCTTCATTAACAACAACGATTGTACTGCCATATCTGTAGAAAGGGCGCGTTATCCGTGCAGGACGTCCGTCGGTGGTGGCGGAAAGATTTGAGGAACGCTCTCATTTTTGACACCCTCGCTAAATTTGCATCGTCCTTCCCAGCAACATTCCCTACGACACGCTTGTATTGAATGAGCTATTGGTTGAGTATAAAAGATGTAGCGAAATAAAGGAACTTTATGCGGCCAAAGAAAAAGCCGAAATGAAAGTGACACATATGTTTCTAATGGCGGTCATTCTGTCATTCACCTCAGTCTCTAAGTGTTAAACAGCAACATAATTATGTAACATGGACTAATTATGTTCAACGAGATCACTCTATTTCAAGCCTTGTGCATCCGACGTGTTGTGCAGCAGCGAGCAGGGAACGATTGAGGACGGTCGTCGAGTGCCGGCACAACGTGCCATTCCACGGTATACGGCAACTGTGACTGGTTCGTTCATTTCTTGCATTCATTACGTGAAGTCGCATGTTATATTTAATAGAAATTTATAGTCAGTCAGCTTTAAGGTAATGGTTGGTTTTATTTTCACCCTGTGTTACATCCGTCCCAACATAAAAACTGGCATATATATTAATAGTAATGTGTTCTGAGCTACTTTTTAGTATGATTCACAGCACTTTAGTTATTAGAAACTGATTTCTTGTTCATGTACTGCGTTTTCTAGTACATCTAAAGTTGGAGTATTCGGGAAAGTGGGGAGATACGATTGACGGTGTGTTGCATCTATCTGCTGCTTTCTACATAGAGGTATGCTTATCTTCTGATATTTAGTGACCCACAAGTTCACTCTTCGTGAGAGATACTGGGTCGATTAGGAGATATGTCGTATTGCTTGAAAGTTATCAGGCGAAGACGTGAAATAGATCACTTAACGAGTCGTGGAAGCGCCAACATTATTTTTATGCCTTTCCTTCATTTATTCCTAGCTCGTGAAGGTGTTTTTTCATTCATCTTCTTCGAGTTTCCTTGAAAAACGCTACTAATGCAGTTTATTAGGATGAAAAACACTTGCTTTTTTTTGTATCATCATTTGAAAGATGAATGTTCCGAAGCAGCGTTTTTTGATGCATTTTTTGTGAACTAGCTTGCAACATCTATTTAGCTTCTGTGAAGGTCTTCCGCTAGTGAAACGTATTAAAATTGGTTTGGTTCAAGAGCAACGGCGGCATATGTCGTCCTAACTTCTATAAATATATTTCGTAATAAATATTCATTGCCTACATCTTCGTTGCACACCAAGCTTGTTTCTTCACTAACTCCCTAACTAGTTACCATATAATACGTTTAATCTACAACGATTTTGTGTTGGTTGAAGTGAAAGTGCGAAGGTAATACAATTACAATGTTTTGGTTCATAAGTTTCAAATCTGACATAGTTTCGTGAATAAACAGCTTGGGAAGCATTCACTAAGAATGGGGCGCAAAATAGCGCAGGTAGAAGCTGTCTCTCTGAAAAATAATCGAGATATTGATGAGGAACTTAGAGCTCACCATTTAACAGTTATTCTTCGCCTTAAGGGTATCATATATTCGAAAAAGGCTGGATATGTGTAGGTACAGGGAAATTGTTGTTATGGAATCTGTCCTGTTCTTCTTAAACGACCCATTTATCTAACGGACTCAGCTAGTTCTATTGGTCGGTGAGAGACAGGCGAAACGAAGGACTCGCACGGTGTGGTGGTGAACGCGTTACTCCCAGGAAAAGACAATAGCGCGTTCGTTCCCCACCGCAGACACATGCGGTCCGAAGTTTTGCAAGTACCTCTGCATCATCTTAGTTGATTATTTAACAGTTATGTGAAATCATCTTCTTTTCACAGATTGCGAAGTACCTCAGAAAAAAACATAACCTGATTGCGGTCCCCACGGAGGACCAGCTGTTCGTCGTGAAGGTTTATAATTTCGATACTTTTTTTTAAATTTGATGTTGCTAGAGTTTCTTTCATCCTAGATTCTCGTTTGTTCTTATTAGATTTGTTGGACTGAGAAGCGACTGGCATATTGAGATTGTCACTTTTCAAAGCACCGTTATTTGTCGCTCATTCTCCTTTGAATAAGTTGAACATCCAGTGGAATACCTGGCCAGCGAAATGCCAATTGTGAATAAATAGCACATCTTGATTCCATACGAGTTTGGACGTTTCCATCAGGAAGTTCAGCTAACAATAACCAATACCAGGATCCACCACCGTTCTACTATCAAACTAGTCGCATGTTGGCAAATCTCCATGTGATTCATGAGAGCAGCGATTACCTAAGGTGGTGGCTACCAAGGGCACACTTTGGCCAAGCTGACTTCGAGACTTCAGGGAAACACAGTGGCTAAGCTAGCAAAACTCCGGAGAGTATGCTGGGGGCCCCACAATCACTGAGGACGGGTCGTCCAACTATCCAAATTCTAAAATAGGGATTCGTGGCCTCCCCATACCGTTGTTCATTCCGGTTCAGTGTACGCGTTAATCTTTGTAGTGAAATACGTCTTCGTATAGTCCTGTCCCGATTTAAAAGCATTTGTGTCGAAGTTTGAAACAGTTATATCTAAAATGAACTAATGACTAGTCATTTTGAGGATGGCGTAACGTTCAAACTTGTCTTAGTGCTTGACAAAGTTTTGAAAATATTGGAGCGAAGAGTGGCTGAAATGAAATCTAATGGAGCGTCCCAGATGGAGATGAGTTTGGAGGGACAGCGGCTAGAAACGTGGAAAAAACGGTATTTGTATGAAGCCCGTCTACAAGCTTCGTTACATTCGTGTGCGACCAAATACATGGCCTATGGGGAAACCGTTCAGCTATTAAAAAGGTACGACTTAAGCTTAAAATTCTGTGGTTTTTTTCTTTCTTGCAGCTTTTTTTGTACTGTTATCCTTGTGGTTCAGTTTTTCTGCCAAGATGTTCTACTTTTCCTTTATACTCGACGTTCTTTTTTTCTTCTACCTATTTGCCTATTTGCCTTAGTTCTGTCGTCTTTATGGTACTTAAACCTATTCATTTCTGGATTTAATTCATATTGGTTTTAAAATAGCATTCTGATAAAAAATGCTTGATACGGTTTTCTCCAGGTGGTTATCAGCTCATTACATGACGGGCGCAGTCCATGACTTGACATTAGAAATGATTGTTGTATCTGTATTTGAGGACGTTGTCCAACCACCGCCTCAGTAAGTTCAACTCTTATTTTCACTTTCTGTACCTTTTCTTTTTTCAATGTCTCTTGTCTGTTTTACTTTTCCAAACTTCTTTTCGAAATGTTTGTTTTCTATGCACAATGCAAAAATCTTATATGTTGGAGTAGTTCATAGTATTCTAGTAGGTTGGCTGTTTCAGGACGTCAGTAGCAGCATTTCGTCGTGTACTCGAGCTAATTTGCAGGCATAACTGGACTGCTCGTCCGCTTCTCATTGATTTTGACAACGCTTGGGATGGTAAGATGGACTGTATTAATTAAGAAGATGTTTTAACATGTTAAGAACAATTTAGAAAAGTTTTTTACCCAGGATCGAATTTCTATTAACCTCGTCATTGGATTGTAAATTCGTCGTTTTCTCTGTCAGCAGTCGCGAGGTTGTTAAACAGCATACGTTTACTTCCATACAATAACACACAAACAACACAATCGTAGCTGACGTTTCGGCAGAATCGCCTTCTTCAGAGCCTGGAAGGGTACACTAATACGCAACTTACCAGGTCAAACCCTTTAACAGCACAAACAGAAAGATGAAAATCTGCACGATAATTACAAGATCTACGGCTTCTTGAGAAAACCCACCGCTTTTTTCACCTGTCTTCCTCCAAGGAAGAATAGCCGCTTAGAGTCGCATATGGTTGACGACTGCACCTCCCCACATCAACGATCGATGCGAAGGTAAGGGGCGAGATCACGCGTGATCTCCGGGCATTCCTCCATGCTATCCATTGTAGGGTTTTTGGCATTTATCCAGAAATCCTCGAGGAGTTTGCGCATTGGTGTTTTAGGATCCCGTGCGAGGATAGCGACTTTTATATCAAAATCGTCTCCGCTATGCTTTTGTATCCTATGCGTTCTACATATGCACTTATTTATTTGCCCCATATTCCTTTTCAGAAAAAGAAATTGCAAATTTGGAGGAGAACTTTGTAAAAATGCGTCCAGTATTGCCACCAATGGTGATCATAACGAATGAAGATCCTACTGGAGCTAAGTATGTACTAAGATGTTATTCTGCTTCGGAATATAAAATTTGGTGGATGTCCCACATCTTTCGATATTATATTTTGCGTAATATACTCTATATCATAACGGTTCATTGACATAGATGGACTCGTGACGGGCCGACACCGCTTTTACTGAAACGTATCGTAGGGCTTTCGGAATCAATGGTGAAATTGCTGGATAGGAACTATGAGGACGCGAACTGTATTGACATCAAGGCAAATTTGAACATTATTTGACTTGATTCAATGTCACTATATATGATATATTCCTTTATTCATTATCACTAAAGACTCAATGAAGTGTCCTGAGAGTGCAACAGACCGTGAATGGTTAACGGTTATTGAGTTTTGTATTTCAGTTCGTTTTTTTCAAACGTTGGCGTGTCTGTCTACGATGCAGTAATCGAGGTCTATCCAAAGGTTGTGGTGCGACGTGGTGTAAGCGGTGCAGTTAAAATACCAAGGAATGTTGACGTGGGTTTTCTTCTGCTTTTCGAAATCAACTGCTATGTTATGATCCCTCCTAACTCGTTTTATGTATATTTTATTGTGTCCCACGTCCATATTATATTGGAAGAATGGTAGCGAGTACATTACAGAGATGGATAGAATTGTGGTAGATGCCCAAGGTCCAGCATAGTTGTTCTTACCGCTTTACTTACTTGCGGTTGTTCATTTTTTAAACTTACCACCATAGACATTCCATTACTAGACAACGAGTTCACCTGTAAAGATCTGATATGTGAGCAAAACTCGGAACCCTTGGCCTTTGAACCAGCGATTATATTTACCTGGGCTCACATGATATCCACCACACAAACCAAAGCCCTTGCTTTGCCTTTCTCCTGACCAGTTTTTAGCACGGTACTATGAGTAATCACCCAACGTCAACAGGGATGATCTGGGAAGAACAATTTAGCATTGAACCAAATTAAGCCGAAGCTGCAGTCGATATCACAATGTTTTAATTTTTCTTATTTTTCTGCCTATTTTTCTTAATAGTAAGGTAGTATGTGAAATACAACCGTACGGGTAGAGGCAAAACTCGGAATCAAAACTCAGATAAAAAAGGCAAAACAGGAACCTCACTCAGTTGGTGTAGTGGATAGCACTTGGGTCCTCTCTAAGGGTAGTAACAGGTTCGAAGCAGTTGAGGTTCTGAGTTTTATACATCTCTCAGTATTCTTATGGTTGTACTTCACATAGGACCCTACCATGGTCATATCCTCATCCTGTCAAACAATGCCTGAAGAACTGAAGGACCTCTCGCCGCTCCTCTTCAACACGGTGTTTTGGCTATTCACACGTTGCCTGTGAGAACACAAGATTCCTACTCAATTGAAGACCACTGAGGCCGTGTTATTGTTCAAAAAGTGCAACCTGTATGTTTTCGGGAACTATCATCCAATCTTCGTGCTGATTGTCACCTATATGCTGTTCACTGGAGTCATCCTAAGCACGATTGACAGAACGCTGGATGAAGGACAGCCAAGTGAGTGGGCATGGTTTCCAAAACGATTCATTCAGTACGTCGAACCACATCCACTCGCTAACAAGACCCAATGAAGTGTCCTGAGAGTGCAACAGACCGCTTTGTTGCTCTTCATTAAATTTGAGGAAAGGTTTTGACTCAGTAGAGATAGAAGTAGTCATGGAAGCTCTGAACAACCAAGGCGTCTCTAACAAGTGTATACAGATTCTTCGTGATCTATACAAAAAATTTGGGAGTCAAATGTCACCGTTTTGCAACTATATTAACATCGATGTAAAAAATGAGTTGGGAAGGGCATACCATCTCACCAAAATTGTTTGCTGCCAACCTACACAACATCATGCGAACATTGGAATGATACAAAATGGAAGTGAAAATCGATGATCGGCAATAACTCCATCTTCACTTTGCTGAAAACATCGTTGTTGTAACACCAACTACTAGTCATGCGAAACGAATGCTTGCCGACTTTGATAAAGCCTGTGGAAAGATTGATGTGATGTTCGACGAGTCCCCTAGATTGAGCACAATCCACTGGGCTGCTCTTCCCCGCGACGAAGAGAAATGAAAAGTTCGCTGGTGTCCGCTAGAGTCACTCGACTTTTGACGTGACGGCAGGTGATACACTGCTACGAAAAAAAGGAATAGGTAGGGAATAAAAAATTAAAAGATTGTGGGTTCAGCTGTGTTTTAAATTTATTCGGTTCTTTGGATCGTTGAAACTTCGTCTTTTTCTATTGATGTCTTATCATTTCAGGCGTTGCCTGTGCTGAATTTCGATCCTGTCGATGATTTCGTTTGCGCTCTTAATGCACACTTTCAACATGTTGCGTTATTTTTCTGGAACAAATACGGTGGTGACCGTATTGGAATTAAATGGAAACCACATGAAATAGATGTGCCGGCAAAGGTAAGATAATATAAGGACCCTGATCTCTAGATTACATATACACATGTATATGTATATATATATATATATATATTTATATATATGTAATGGCTACCACATTTGTCTGATGAGCACACTCTAATTCGCAAAGGTTGGCGAAGGGTAGTGATGAAAGCTGATGACGCCCTAGCATCACTATCCCAGGATTCCAGGGACATTTTCGACCATAGTTCGGCGAAATTCATGAAGATCAAAATCCTCAAGCAGGGGCGTAATTCACGCGGAATGTCAGAGGAGACTGGTTAATCACTGTTCAAGGAAACGAATCCAATGAAAGAAATGTCAGTACTTGCCCTGATCGCGAGTGGAAGTAGTGTACAAACTCCTTGTGTCTTCCGTTCCGGAGAAGAATCTTAGTCCCGTTGCAGCAATTCTCCATCCGATTCTTTTCCGAATAACCTTCTGTATGTGGCGAATGTACGTACTGCATCACTTACTTTGATTCGAATAAGAACCTGCATTCTTTTGGTCGGATATTTCTGTGTAAAGCTCATTTATTAAGGCAATTGATACGTCAACCCATCTTTTTAGAACTTCCTAGGTTCAAAAAAGGTGTTGTAATACGACGTTTGACATTTTTCATTGAAATTTCACCGTTAATAATTATGAAGCTAAAATTGCTACCATCAGACATCCAAAACCAAACTCTTGCGTATTAACCCATGTAGCACGTGCCACTGGCCCAATGGAATACGAACAATTTTTCATCGGGTGCGGACTTTCTGGTTTTTCGACAGTATAAAATAATTTTCGAAATCTTAGAATTGACTTCCATTGAACCTCGGCAAAAAATAAACAATACCTTCGATTATTATGCTAACATGAGGATGTTAAAAAAGGAGATTTATTCGGCTTTTTCGATGTTTTCGTCTTCTTCAGAGCCGGACTGATCCGAATGGAGGGTCCACACATGGTCGACCTTGCGATATGGGTGTTCGTTGTCGCATCGGGTCCAATCCGTTGAAGTGGGACACTGCTGCAGGATGAATTGAGGCGAAAAAGCAGTTCGTATTGGATGATGGCATTAGGTCAACATCCGTCCTGTGATCCGCTGAGTGAGGTTTCTTCATTCGAGCTGCTCCGCTTCACTGGATTCGACTCGATGCGACAGCGAACAACCACATTACGAGACCGAGAACCATCTGTAATCTGTCCTCGAATCGAATTAGCTCTGAAGAAAGCGAAGATATGGAGACGTTACCCGAAGAAATCTTTTCAAAATCAAATTTGTGTTAGCTTATTAAGCGAAGAAGGTATTGAATTCTTCGATAACTACAAGGCATATTGGGTAGTGAACATGACAGATTTGTAGAAGAGAATAGGTATGAATGCTTTTGGAAGTACAGTAATGCTGAGATATTTGCAAAACTCCGGAGAGCAGTTGTCTGCGGTGGAGAACGAACGCGCTATTACCAATTCCTGGGGCTAATGCGTTCACCACCACACTATGCGTGTCATTCGTTCCGTCTGTCTCTCAGCTAGTTCTATTGATCTTTTGCTGTCAGCAATCAACCGTCAACGAGATTGATATGGGCAGCCCAAAGCCGCATTGATGTGTTAGTCTCCGGAAGGAGTAATAGCGCGTTTGTTCCCCACCGCAGACACCTGCGGTCCGGAGTTTTGCAAATATCTCAGCATCATTGTGGTTGTATTTCGCATCATACCTTGTCGTGAAAAATTATAGTAGGCAGCAAATAAAAAGTTAGTATTGTGAGTTAGTTATCATTCAAATTGGCAGTTGATGAGCTTTTTCGAGATAAGGTTCTTTGTAAATCATTAAGTGTACAGAATAGCTTTTCTGGTCCAACTATTCCTATTTTGATCTGCTTTGCATTAATTATTGAATGAATATACATGGTGCGTGGGAAATGTTATGAAACACACTGAAATGGACACCGTAGTTTCTACATTATATTCTGAGCCAGTTCTGGCTATAGATACTACATATCCATACCGGACGTAGTGTGTTGGACTGTGGTGAAAAAGGGATTCATTGACGAGTTGTACTTCTAGGATGGTATACATGTCGTCTTAATGGTTATATCTTTCGATGACCAGAAACTACACCTAACTTGAATATATGAAAAGAACATATGACACGTCCTCGTCAACATGCTGACCTGAATCCTCACACTTTACCTGCAGAAATTCGAGGCAACATTTAAAATTTTGAAATGGTTGTGGCTGTTTTCTTCGTTTGAATATAATCATTTGAGAAACATTTTCAAAAAATAGATAGAGGACGGAAAATGTTCTCTTTGTTAACTTTTTAACTGCCAACTACAAATTTGTGCTCCCCAGATCAATCCACTTGACGAGTGGTTGCTGATGTCACTGTTAGATAGGAAACTAGTTGAGAGAAAGGCGAAACGAAGGACACGCATGGTGTGGTGGTGAATGCGTTAGCCCCCGGAAAGGGTATTAACGTGTTCGATCCCCAATGGAGACATCTTCGGTCCGGAGTTTTGCAAATATCTCAACATCGATGTGATTGTAATACTCTCTTTGTTTACCCGGACTAATAGGTCCGCTATATTCCCTAGAACAAATCTTGAATTGTAATTGTACTGGTCTAAAAGGAGGAGGGAGAGAAGTAATGCAGCGGTGAGACGTGCACTAGTTCGATCCCACGCCAAGGCTCTCCAAGTCGTCCATCTCTCTCTAGTCGGGAGAATGATGGAATTAGACTTGCCTGGGACGATAATCGCACCGAATTGATACATCAGTAGGCCACCGAAAACCACCCCCACCCAGCCAGATATGGATTCAGTCACCGTTGCTTGACGAAGTCGAAGACTTGGCGCTCCCATCAGAGATCGACGAACTCTGAGCGCTTTATGCTTTGTCCTTCATAGGTATAAGGATCTGTCTGGTTTTTTATTCTTCAGTTTTGGCTCTATGTGTTAGGTCCAGAAAGATTTTTTTTTCCTCTTTTCTGTCGTGCATAGTTTGAAGACACGTGAAGGCCCTTTCTTCACTTCCTCAACAATTTTTTTTTACGACATACTGAGAATGCACTGTAGTTCATCAAGATATCATCAATTTTTTCACGACTGTTACTCCGATGCAGTGCTGAAGTTCTTTTCACACATACGCAGGTCGATTATGATTTGTGCAGTTGGTACCCGCGTGGTGCTCGACTGCGACAGTTCATATCCACTGCTCAAAAGGTGTTCAGATTACGCAAATGCAGTGATTTAACCCCCTAAAAGTTCTCATATCCACCCTGATACTCTATTTTTTGAATCAACATGATTTCTTTTTCTCAGATTTCTCGATGCTCTGTGCACATCGCAAGTACGGGCGGAACACGCCTTGCTTTAAATAAAGAGGAAATATTGGAAGGAATACGAATACTCGGTAGAGGAATTGTTAAAAAAGTTTATTGTAATGTATAGCATAAGCATGTATGCTTCTCTTTTTGGTCATCTTTTTGTCCTCTCAACTGATATGGTGAGTTTTGTTCTACTGAAATGTTGTACTACAATGTTTTGAAGTAGTACATTGTGCGATGTTCATCGCAACCTCTTTTACTTGCCTTGGATCATTTCTTTTTTTCATTTCGCTGCTCATTAGTTTGTTGTTAGATCGTCTGAAATGTTGCTATAATTTTCTTGTAATTCAGCTTTCTGTACGTTGTTCATTCCACTGATTGTTATTGCTATAACGTCCTTAATCGACTTATTGATTGTCCCTATTTCATTGTTGACTGAGCTTTTTTGTCTGTTCTAAAAATAGTTGGCTTATAAAGATTGCCCAATTGACGTCTGGTGCGGTTTTCTTCACTGATACATTATCATTGTTCCTACATCGAGTTGATTGAATCCGTACGATGCACAAAGGGGCGTGGCCAAAGAAGATTCCTATGTGTAGAGGTTCACATCAATGACTTCGTGTTTTAATGCTTATTTTATGTTTTTGTCGAAATCAATTCGTAATTCTAAGCGTTATAAATGTCGTAGGAATGATACTGGCATCCATTTCGTACTTCTGCGTAGTTTTTGTTGCCTCTGATTTGGTTAGATTTGTTACAGTTGTTATTAAGTCGACTGGCATGGAAGATATAGACTCATTGATCGGCGAGCTGAGCGAAACACACGTGGATTCGGCAACATTAGGTACGATGTGGTTTCTGTGAAGATCTTGTTTAACTTGCTTCTGAACTGCATGGTAATACGAGAGATCGTATTCGTTTAGAATTTGCTTCGTGGCTTAGGCTTGGTTGTTGACAGGTTTAAGATCTTCGGAATAAACTGCTTATTTTCACATACACCATTTAGACTAGCGGGTCTATCTGTAGATGATTTTGAAATCGTACTACGAATGCTTACACAAATTACTTTGAAATGTAGAAAATTCATCGATTGGTTCGCTTGTGACCCATTTTAATTAGTTTTCAATGTTCGAGTTTTCCAAAAAATTTCGAAATGGTTGCAGTTTTAGTTTTAAATTTCTAAGCGCTCTAAAAGATCGTGTAGCGCAGTGGTCGGAGATGCCCTGCATTACGCATAGGATGGATCCCAGCGCTCAAGCCCACCAAGCCTTTTATCCCTCCGGGGTCGGCAAATTAGTACCATACTTGTTTGGAAAGATAGCGGCACTAGCTCTATACATTGGTAGGCCGCCACGAGTCATTGTAAAGGGCAGATATGTATCCAATCACCTCCAATGATGCTTAATCAAGTCGAATGCATGAGGCATTCCTCAGGGGATAGATGAACGCCGAGAGCTTTATCCTTCATCCGTTAAGTGGTCTCAGTTGATTTCTAAGTGGTTAAAAAAATTTCTAACTGGTTCTAATTGTGGTTACATTACATTAGCAGAGGACTGACATTGTGCGTCCTTTTGGTCATGGTTCTATTTGTGACAAACTGTAGTTTTACTGATATATTCTGCTTTCGGATCTCTAGGAGAGCATCCACGATTCAGTCGATACAAAAACGCGGGAAAAGCGGCGGAGCAACAAGCTCAACGTAGACGAGATGTGAGTGTAGTATTGTGTTGTTAATGAACTGCGTTTGCTTCTTTTTAATTCTGTTAGTCGCCAGAAAAGTGTTGCTGAGTGCTGTGTAGGATTGCTTATTACACCTCTGTTTTGACCATCCGTGACTAATTAGTTCTAACTTTTAGTTACTGCTTTTTTTTTCATTGCAGGGTAAGTTGTGAACTACAACAACCAGAATGCTGATATATGAGGAAAACTCAGAACCTAAGGTGGGTTTCTGAACCTACTACTGCTCTTTTTGAGTGTTCATATGTTATCCACTGCACCAAGCGAGGCCCTTGATTTCCAGCTCTTTCAGCTATTTTTTTTACACTAACGCTTCTATCGGCAACAAGCTATCAGCGGAAATGATCTGGAAAGCACTAGTCGGCATGGAACCCAGTTTAGCGCTGCAGTGGGAATTACGCTGTTAAATTTTTTTATTTACTACTTTTTTCTTTCTGCCGTGGTAGGGTACGATGTTAAATATAAGCACAGTGATGCTCAAATATAGGATATAGGTAAATGGAAGTTAACCAGCATATGTTGTTTCACTGATAAACTTGCGCGTGGTTAATACAATAGTGACGTCTTCTTCTTCGTATCGAGTCGGATCTTCCTCATCGGAGCATCTCTCGAATGATGCAATCTCACCCGGCGATACTGTTTTATACGGGACATCGGTTGTTGATAATAGTGACTGTCCAGTGATAACGACTTGCTTTTTTCCTGACTATCCATCCTCGGTATCGTATTATCCTACAAAGAGCATCACTGTTATCAGTAACCAACCCTTTGTATAAAAGATCACGGTCGGGCGAGATTGCCTGATTTGAGTGATGCTCCCTTGAAGAAGATCTGATTAAATACGAAATCGAAAACGCCACATTGAGAAAACGAACAACTGTGGACCATTGACTCGGATCATCGGTCTGATGAAGATGAAGACGTCAAAACATTAGCCGAATAAATCTATTTATCAACCTCGTGTAAGCTTATCAATAAAAGAATGCATGTTGATTGCTCATACCGTGGTTAAAGGAAAGTCGCTTTTGAAGTAAAAGTTAAGCATTGTAATTTCGATTGCACCTTCAGCTTAACTGGATTCAATGCCGATTTGTATTCCTTAGGTCATTACCATTTATGACTGATTGGGTAATGGTTGAGAGAATGGAAAAACAAGTACCTCGGTTGGTGTGGTGGATAACACATGAGTCTTCGGAAAGAGTAATTGTTGGTTCGAAGTCCAACTGAGGCTTCGATTTTCGCTCATATCCTAGTATAATTATAGTTGATTAGTTGATAAGAAATGAATAAATGCAACCTATTTCTTTTTCAATGTGGTCATTTTTATAAAACGTGAAGATGTACACGTTTCAGGCAATGGAACGTCAGCGAAATAGCCGCTTTGATCATTTCAACCACACGAGAATGTTGGCCGAGGATGAAACATATGACGAAGAGGATGAGCAGACAGTGATTATTAGCGCGGAACAAAATGGAGAGCACGAAGATGCTAAACTTCACATCGAAAGAGAAAAACATAAATCTAGATGAGTTTTAACCTGGATTAGATAAATTAGGCTGTTGTTCATCTACGAAATTCTGACGTCCAGTTGTAATTTATGCCAAAATTTCTCTTAGGTTGCTTTTCGTCAGAGGTGCATTTTGCTACGCTACTTCTATATTAGTACTTTTAGGTTAATATTCTTTAGAGCTGTATATTAAAGTGCTATTACCAAGTAGTTAAATAAACATAAGCGACTACTCAGGATTCCAAGCAAGCATGAAGTTTAGAAGTTCAATATTTGACTGCTTAACCCGACGATTTAGTGTGTTATTACAGAGATCACTCACTGTGTTTTAGATATGCAGATGTATTGATGCTTAGTGAGTGGTTAGTGGATATACCAGAGCAACTTTCATCAGAATGGATGATGGTGCCTTCGCCAGTGGGAAAGCGAGTACTTGTGGTAGCAGCAAAGGTAATCACTTTTTTTTCACAATTGTTGGCAGAGTTATGTCCTAGTTGATGTAGTTCTTTATTGTGGTGAAACGTAGTCTCTTAACCATTATCTGCTAGGGTACAACAACGGCGTATAATAAAGGTGGCAAAGCCGTCACGCAGTTCCGGTCACGTCTCCCAGGCGGATCAGTGAAGTCAACAAGTACGAGACTTTTTCTGGTTGACTGTTCCAATGTCTGATCATTTATCGTGATAGAAACGTGTTAGGGGTCTGTCGTATTATCTGTAGTCTGTCGTATGTCGTATAACACTTATTCTTTTACCCTCAATGTTATTTGTATAGGGAAATAATGGTGTGGGGTTAATATGATTTTATTGCTTTGTTTTCTAAATTTTGTATGCAGCAACACAATTTGAGACCTTTCCATGAGGTTATCACCCTCATTATGATTTGAACTAGCCATCATATATTTTCAACAAAGAGAGATTTCTTTTATTCTCAAAGGCACTCTTCACTGAAATTCTCTTGCTCCCTTTCTCGGGGTAGACCTTTATTCGCACTTAGTTGAATACATTTCTGAAACTCTATGAAGAATCTTACTCCGAACTCTATCAGTTTGTCGTTTTTTCTTTCTTTCTTTTTTTCCGCCTATCGTTCAAGTATAATTCTCTACTAGTGGTTTGGTGCTTTCGTTTTCTCCTTTTTTTATTTTAACATTTCATCTATCGATTTTTTCGAGTTCAAGATTAATTTTCACGTAGAGGTGTACACGATTTTGGATTGCATATTGGATTCAAAGAAGACGTTCTATTGTTTGGATGTGTTGGCATGGAACGGAATGGATATGAGTGCGAATCCATTCGATTTCCGACAATTCATGCTCAGCTCTAAATTGCAAGAGCTCTCCGAAGTAGCTGTAGCTACAAAGAAATTCCCGTTGGTTATTTTGTTCAACAGTTATAGAAATAATTTCTTTTATTGTTAAAGGTATATGTATATGTAAATATATATGTATATGTATGTATTTTAGGGTGATTGACGACGTCAAAATAAGTGTTATTTTTTAATTTATTGCATCTGCGTCTCGACCTCTAAGCCTATTATCCCTAGCGGTTGATATCCATAGTAGATTGGTTTAAAACGCGTCTCGCGAAAATTGTGTTTTTCGTGTTTTTCAAGGGAGCAAACCACATTTGGAAGATCGGTACTGTAGTAGAGGCGAATTGAGACTAAATATTTCGACTCAGCTCATTTTCTGATTAAGTGGATTACACATAGTATTGGTGGCATCTCAATCGACGATGGAATTCTTTTTCGGATGATTATCTTCCTTAATAACTGTTTCGATTGTGCTATCATGTGAATGGCTGTAATGAAGCGAAAATATGGGGTTGCAGTTATTGTCCTTTCCACGAAGTTGCGGACTCGATACGAAACTCGCTAAAAGATTATTTGTTTGGCCTTTGCGTCTTTAGATTAGACGTATCATCAAAACCCGTAATATCTGTCCTTATTTCTTGAATATTTACAACCCTTTTATGATGACAAAGGGCGCCACTATTCAACTAAAAACAACTAAAGCGCCGTCAATATTTGGTCTACATTTCCAACTATTTTTTATAGCCACTGTTTGTTTGAGAACGATGGACTTCAAACTTGTGGTGTTCTCAAAAGTATACTCTGTGGAAGCACATCGACACCATCCCCAATAGTAGCAACTTCAACGCAGAACTCATCGAAATGATCGAACTCGTCCAAAAGGCTCTTTTTTGTAAAGTGTGGGATTTAAAAACACATTTCACCAGATTTTCATGCGAATGCTTGATGCAGCATCTGTTGTGGGACAGCTATCGTTATGCTTAAAAGAATAACTGGGAATAATATGAGTGGAAATACGCTGGGAAATTGCAACTCATACCGCAAGGCTGCGCTCTTTTCCCCACTTATGGGTGAAAATCAACGGTAGGCAGGTGGTGGTTGTTAATCGAAATAGGAGCCATCATCACAGTGGCACTGGCACGATTTTTATATTCAATTCGGTTTACAACGAATATTATTAATTGAAATTAATACCACTAGAATTTGCAAATTTTTGCCAACAACACACTAGTTCTCATGTTCAACAGCGATAAACTCCCGATTTATTGGAGCTCATGAAATCAGTCTTTCTCAGCTTTTTCATCGAGACCCTAAATTAGAGCGCTTAGAATATGCACGTTTTGCTAGCAAGATGCAAGCTAAATTCTTCTGATAATATAAAGGTCTGAAATTATCGGAGCCATGAGTTCCTTGAAGGCATTTTCATTGGTGACCTGGTTGTTGTTGCAAAATCTAGTTGTAAATTTCGTAGCGGCAAAAACGGCCATTTTTTCTGCGTGAGCATAATTCCTGAAAAAAAAGTTACTGGATCCTAGGATCCCCAGATAAATCACTTTGATTACACGTATTTTTACACTTCATTTTTATTTCAGTTGTCGTATATTCTTCTTGATTCGATGTACGTTTAAGTCCATGACTGAGGTTATCTGAATTACTAGCCGTCAATCTTTTTAAATTAATTTTACGATGCGTTCATTGTTCTCATTGGCATTCTGTTGGTCATATTCACTTTATCTCTCTTCATCAACGACACAACTGAAAGATAATTTCATCTAGAACATATCTGAATAGTTAGATCAAGCATAGTGCTACGTAGGTTAGACGTATTCCATTGTAAAAGTGTGATAAACATCATTTAGAATCCACTGTATATTTACTAGTTTTGGTTAGTTTTGAATAAATCCGGAATTCTTTTAGTTACCGTTTCCTATCATTGCCTTGTTGCAAGTGCGAGCCCAAACTGATGGAAGAAATGATGGGAAATGGATTCGAGTGAGCTTTAAACGTCCTACTCTATCCAAATGTTTTACTTTTTGAGTTTCGCTGCCTAAATTTCGATTTTTTAGTGGAAAATTAGGTGACATGATGTAATCCTAATTCGCTGAACCTAAAAAAGATACTGAACAGGCCACTGTTACCAGTGAAAGATTATGGGTATTTTCAGTTTTGAACTAGACGGTTTGTTATATTATCACACTGGCGTTGTCTACGAAGCTGGTCAGAGTCCTCTGGTTGGATGGTTAAAGCCGTGGATGCTGCCCGAAATACTGAATGTGACGGTTCCCGAAAAGTGAGATATGTCATTCGATAATTCCTTCTCATTGCAGTTTTCGATTGCGAAATCCTTGTTATTTTTAATGAAGATGCGATTTTTGAGGTTTTTGAGAGGGTTAAGTGATGTATTACCGGTTTAGTTTGGGTTTTTTTGCTTGATCATCGAGAAGAAAAATGAATTTGAACAAATGATATCACTACCTGATGGGAATTTATACTTACGTGCTTTGAATCTCTTAAGGTACTTTTGACAGGGAGAACAGAACAGGGAAGTAATGTGTCATGATTCGACTGGCATTTGTTAGTGATGAGATTAAAAGAATACCATAAAGACGATACAGTCGAAATTGTTCGTCTAGTGAAGTGAGAAATTTGATGTCCAATGACTCAATTCAAATGTATTTTTATCAATGAAGAATGAAACAGTAAAGATCTGCACAATTTTGCAAATAAAGTGCAGGTCCATTCTATGTCTACAGCGCAGAGCTTTGAAGTTGTTAAGCTGATGAATTCTTTAACGACATCTTTAACAGCGACATGATTGTTAAAGATGCTTTCGTGGAATAGTTGGTGACGTACTGGAGAAAGTGTTAACTGCTATGAGCACGCTGAATGAGAGAAATTTCATATCTGAATCTGCTCAACTTCTGCAGCGCTGAATGTGGCATGATGTCGACTGTTGTCATGCAGTAGAATTGTGTACTTCATTTACTATTGACGACTTCGCAGTATATGCATTGAAATTCTTGACACAGCTCGTCGTTTTCGTAGAAGTACTTTTCTGATGGTTTCACTAAGATTAAAAAAGTTTTGGAGCCTTGTTTGGTTGTAGATTATCATATAATTTTTTCCACTGCAAATTGCGAGTTGGTAAGTTTCTGACGGCTTCTCGATGGTCCCGTCTATTGTTGATTGTCGTCAGGGGTTTTTTTTTCGTTGCATATCACGCTTCAATAGAAAAATGTCTTTTTTGTTGTGCAAAGTAGCGCAGAGGAGTCTTCACAACGACGTCTTTAACAAAATTCACTTTGTATGTTTTCCATTTATCGAGTTTTCACTCATCCCGACGTCTTCCAAATGACCAGCAATGCAATTGTTGAATGTTGGACGTCGAGTTATGCTGCAACTCTTTGAATAGTTTTTCGAGTGTAACATTCGCTCATTGCCTTTAAATGGTTTCGTTGGCGTCCTTAAATATACTATAGCTCTGTTTTAACGTTAATAAGCTGTTAAATCATGATTAGCGATAGAGCTGGTGATCTGTGCTAGGTCTCGATATTGGCGTGCTTGGATACCAGTTGCTTAAAATTCTATACTTCTAGAGACAACGAGGTCGTTGGAAGCAGGTTATGGCGTCGACATGGTTTCTGGAGCATTTCTCGTACATGGCGTTGTCAGGATACTTAAAGAAAAGTAGTCGTTAGGCAAGAGGTTTGGCGAGTTTGGTGGATGAGGCAGAATGTAGTGCGACGTGTATCCGCGTAATCGTGGAGGAAGATTGGTGTCTTCCTGTTGACTAGTACAAGGTCTAGTCTGGTCTAGGTTTCGGTCCTACGTCTAGATTCTGGTACATTTTGTCGATTTTCTAGACGTACTTCTTCGTTGTCAATGTTTCACCCGGATTCAGGAAGCAATTATGGATTAAAAGAGGAGCCAACCACCCAACGGTGAGCATGACTTCTTTTGGTGAAATTTCGGCTTTGGGAAATGCGAACGAGTTTCATCGCGGTCCAACCACCGAGCCGTTCGTCCTCTAAGAAGATCTGTTTGTCGTCGTACCTTATAATATGGTCGAGAAAGTGATCGTTCCGGGTATGTAGAAGCACCGACGATGCCTGAAAGTGGCGATTTCTTTGATTGTCGTTCAGTTCCTATGGCATCCATTTCTAATGCTTCGTTCGGTTTGCACTTATCTCTAGGTTCTTCAACAGTTGCGATGCTTACCCCGAGTTCTTTTGCAAGTTTGTATTTGGCTGTATTTGTATTTGCTTCCCAAAAAAGCCTTCAATTCATCGTCGCCAATAGCAGGAGGACGTCAGCGACCTCACTCATCTTGAAGGTCGAATTCTGCGCGACGATGTTTTCCAGGCCAACGTTGCACTGTGCTTCCATTAACACTTCTTTGAGCCTGCTTAATATTATGAGCCATTTGCGCTGCATGTTTTCCCAATTTGAATCCGTGGAACTGGATTTCTCGAAATTACTCTTTCCACATCTGTAATTCTAATCTTTACAGTTTGTAAAGAACACAATTTACATTATAATTTAGTTACAAATGGCGAATTTGTATAAAGTGGGCTTTCCGGTGATATGCAGTAGTACAACGTTCGAGAAAAAACTTGCAAAAAATATATACACGAAAAAAATGAAATTACAAATCGGAGTTAATTTCCGAGAAGCTTTAAATTTTGATAAGAGTTCAACTTTTGGTCACAAACACTAGAAGAAAGTTGTTATATAAATGGATGGAGAGGTTGAAGCGTTCAGCGTTGATCTACCGTATGGATACAGTATGCCTTCGCCATCACGAAGCATCGTGGGGGTCAGTGAATGCATATCTGGCTTATACGATGGCTTTCGGGAAGTACCGATATATCATCTCAGTGTCTTTGCCCCGCACAGGTAGCAGCTTTCCGATCCCTGAACAGTGGTGGGCTTATTTGGCACTGAGCGCAGGATTGAAGTGATCAAATGTGCATTACAAATATACAAATTACAAATGGCGTTGCTAACCACTACGCTATGGGGACATCGTTATTTTACAGCTTATAGAAAATTTATCCTGGCCATGTTCATTCAGATCTGCTTTTCAGGTTTTTGACTGAGAACGTCTTGCAACAGTCCTCACAGCAGTTTATCGACGCGTTCAACATCGTCCATCATCATTCTAGCAAAATTTGTAAGGGCATGGAAGCCGAATGACTTAGTTGTGCTCTGACCGCTCCTGAGTAAATTTCATCTCAGCAGTTGAGACCTGGCTCGGCTTGTTTCACTGTCGAATAACGTGATATACCCAGCTCAATTATTGGGACTATTGAAGTAAATTGATCCAAATGGTGCGCACCCATATGAATTTGTTTTTGATCGTGAAGTATTTCCATTTTTTTGGGTGCTCGACCCATTCAGTTGGGTTAGATGAAATCTCGATTTTGAGCGAGCGGCCGTAACTGCAGTAAAAGCTATTCCCCATCTTTTTAAGCTGTGTGTACCGTCAAGATCCTGTATAGTTTCAATTGTTTTTATTATTGAATGGTGTTGCTACTTTGTAAAAATGTTGGACATCATATTGGTCTTGAAATTATTCGTGCGTTTTCCTAAATGCGATGGTCGGATGTGAACGTTTCGCCGTTTATTAATGGTATGTAGAACATACCTACCAAAGGTAACAACATCCCTTAGTCTTTATAGTGGGTAAACACATTGATCTTCTTACGGATTTCCTTGATGTCGAATTATTTCAATGAGGATCTCGTATCTTTTATTTTGCAATAAATTATCAATAGTTCGAAGGTGAACAAATCCTATTGAATGACTCTTTGATTAAAAGGCTACCTCATACGTGATTAACATGGAGAACACCACGGAAGAGCAATTAGGCAGAAAAAAAGAGCAGCGTGAGCACCATTCGGGCCTCTCATAGAAACCACTGGTATAGTAGAACCAAACTCTGCCTCACCTTTTCGATTCAACTGTTCCCGCAGCGCTCTATTATGCACAATAGAAGTGGGCTGATGCGTCAGCCACGTCAGGAAGTTTGTACACCACCCACAGAGCGCTTGAACGATGACTTTTAAAATATAAGCCGAACAGCGTCTAGCCCTAGTGCACAGCTCAGATCTTCGAAACCAATCCCACCTTCGGAATCCAGGGCGAATGTACATCGGTAGTGAACCACAAATGGACCTTTGAGTTAGTGGGAACAACAGATGACGGATGGACGAAAAGTGGAGTGGTCTCCAAGATGATGAAACCGTGCTTTTGGACGACCACCCATATGGTGGGCGAACGTGTTCATGGCTCACATAAACCATCTGCATTTGCGTTGCAACAAATAATAAGAAGCTCCCAGGATCGACTTTCTGTTAACCTCGGCATTGGGATATGAATGCGTCGTTTTCTTGTTCAGCAAGTTGTTAAACAGCATACATTTACTTCCATAGAAAAACACACAATACAATACAACAGTAGCTGACGTTTCGGCAGTATCGCCTTCTTCAGAGCCTGGAAGGGTATACTGACATACAATTTACTAGGCCAAACGCTTCAATGACACTTACAAAAAAGACGAAAAACTCTATGGTAATCACATGGTCAACAGCTTCTCGAAAAAAAAACACCGCTTTTTCTACGTGCCTTCCAATGAGGAAAATTAGAACAGCTGATTATAGTCGCATAAGGTTGATGACTGCACCATCCCACATCAGAAATTGATGCGAACATGCGGGGTCAGGTCGCGTATGACCTTTGGGCATCCATCCCTGCTCTCCATTGTAGGGATTTTTGGGATTTTTCCAAAAAAGCTCAAGAAGTTTTCGCGCTGGTGTATTTTATATTTTTAGTATATTTTAGTATCCTGTGGAAGGATATTGACTTTTACCTCAAAATCGTCTACGCTATGGTTTTGTATCCTATACGTACCTGGTGGAGTACTTTGTCTTGCTAGTTGTTCTTTTATACGGATACACAAATATCTGCCCGTTTCGCCAGTATATTCATCTCCGCAATAATTACAACAGATCAGGTATATCGTACCTAAATTCATGCAATCACCATCCCCTGCCGTAAGGGCAAATTACGCAATTTGGTGTTTCACATAGACGGTCATACAGGCGGTTACGAACTAACTGCTAACGTGGATTGGCCGGTGGTGTTTCAACTATCGCTGCCGATTCCTCTGGACCTGCCCTTCTTGAGCATCGTTTAGTGGCTAGGCTTACTGCATCGCTAGTGAAGGGCAACGTGAACGGGACTTTCTTTTGGCCAGGTGTTTCGCTTGGGCGCGTCGCTCTCCTTCCATGCTTATCTCTTGGGGTTACTATTTCGTAGCCATTGGAGACGGCTACTTGCCGAGCCAAGTCGGGCGATTCATCCTTTAGTTCCCTGGTTGTGCACACAGAGGTGGCTGTTCGAAACATGTTTCTCACAAGCGCCCTTCTTTGTGTGTGAAGGGTGGGAAGAAAGGAAATGAACGAGGATGTTCTTGTTACTTGGCTTTCGGTACCACTTTGTCATGTAACGGCTACGTGGTAGGTTTGAACGTTTAGAATTATTGAACGAGCAGTCTGAGTATATTAAGTTCACCCGGTAGAAACCGAGAAGAAACTGGCTTCCGTTTTTAAACGTTCAAATAAACTATGAACTGTGTTCACAGTGACTATCGACGGCCTACCGGTGGCCTACTGGTGCATCGAGCCAGTGCTGCTTTCCTCCCAGACAAGCGTGGTACCGTTTTGCCGACCCCCGGAAGGGTGAAAGGTTTGGTGAGCCTTATGCACGGGGATCGATCCCATGTGTATTGCAGGGTGCTTCCAACTACTGCGCAACACGCGTCCTCGTTGACCTCGTTGATGGAAACGAGTGCAAAATTATGGGCTTCGTGAAGTCACCAGCCAGCTCCCACCATTGACGACTATAGCGAGAGATAACCGAATAGAATTTGAGCTGGGGTCCACACTAGCAGTGAAGACGGACCGTACAACTATCCGAGTATACAATGCTCTGCCTTGCATTTGGTAATGATCTCAATTGCGACTGTGATTGAATCCTTGCTTTCTTACCATTGAACAGAGTGTGAAAAAATTATTTGACCGAACAAACTTCTTTGACTTCATAATTTTCTTCCCAACGTTCCACCTTACATCGATATATGTGTGTGTACTAGGTTGGAGAATTTTTTGTAAGACTGCAAATCTTGAAAAGTTTTACAACTCTATTGAAATATAGTATAGGTTGTAATTTAGTGACCATTAATATTTATTTGCTCCCAACGGTTTACCGCCTTATCGTGGCTGCTAGCTGTTCCTGGATGTCGGACTGCGATGTACAGCAGGGAGATTCGTCCCCCTGCAGAGTCTCCAAAGCTGAACAGTTTGGCGTTTCCATCAGGAGGCTTAGCTAAGAGTAAACCAATACCAGGATCCACCACCGTCCTGCTATCAAAGTCGCATGGTGGCAAATCTCCCTCTGATCCACAAGGGCTAGACTACCTGTCGTGGTGACGATTTGGGGGTAGGCTTTGGCCAGGCTGACCTTGGGATTCCAGGGAATCACAATGGCTTAGCGAGCAAGTCTCCGAAAAATGGTGATTATGCTGGGGCCCGCACAACCAATGAGGACGGGCCGTTGAAGTATCATGTAAGTAATATTTATCTACCACATAATCCTATCTACTGGAGATATTCTTTTGGAACTAAATTCTTGTTGTAAATTCTGTGTTACGTAAAGGGTTGTAGACTCAGTCTTTCAGGTGAATTTTGATTTCATACGGATTTAACATTAATGGGAAGGCAGCAAATCTGGGAAACAATCTAGGTAGAATCGAATGTCTACTTCAATTTTTTGAAGGTGTGTAGGCAGTTAGCTGTAATTTGCTTGTTGAAGGGTGCAGTTGAGGGTCAATCTAGACCATTTGATTTCTATGGACGCCATAGCGAAGTGGTCTGTATCTCCGTCTGCATTTTCGATGAATATTCTTCTCCTACGGGGTGAAGGTGGCGGATAGCACAGTGGTAGTAATGTCCGCCATGACGATCACAATGCTAGTTCGATTGCGCATCGGGCCGACCAACCCTCTCATCCCTCCGTGGTCGGGAAATTGCTGCAGGACTTGTCGGGGAAAAATCGCTCCCAGCAGTCCAATTGGGAACGCTCCAGCTTGGCTATCTCAGGACTCGAATTACAATCGTCTCGACCAGCATTCTACTTCATTCAAGATGTAATGAAAAATCCTCAAGCAACAACTGAAGCCACTTGTTAATGTTGGAAGACGTTCGTGGAAAATGGATGCGAGGAAACGAATTGGATTGCTTGGATCCGCACAGTAGACGTGAAGACGGATCACATATATATATATATATATATATATATATATATATATATATATATATATATATATATATATATATATATATATATATATATATATATATATATATATATATATATATATATATATATATATATATATATATATATATATATATATATATAAAATAAAGAACGACTGCAAAATAAATTTTATTGAGCATATACTTTAAAACAACAGTAAAGGGCTGCAGTGAAAAGGACTTGGTGACCTCTATCAAAGGTAGACCATTTTGAAACACACTGGTGAACGAATATTTTCTGATCAACGAAGCACTCTAAAGAAGTTTCCTTAATGACCTATCATAGCGAAAAGCTGTGCTCACGCGTCGAGCTTCAATGTTCAGGAAGAGGCATTTCTGCACCTCTCCGCCGTCTACATTGTCTAAATGCAAATTCTCTTCCACGGCTATATTCTTTAGCCGCGAGATTATCTTGCTGTGCGGTAAGAGACTTTTTGTAAAATGTTAAGTGCAAAGAACAGATTTTAAAGGACCACAGACTTCATACAGCACCGATGTCTCAAATCTTATTGTGGCAAAATTTTCAGTGGTGCTCCACTCCTCTTGATTCAACTCGTTTCACTCTATTCAAGTCATCGTGGCTCTGAAGAAGGCGATTCCGCTAAGACGTTAGCCACAATAAAGATTTACACCAACCTCGTTCAGGAATATCAATAAACCAAGAAACTGATTGTTTCTACAGAAGTTGGACTAGGGTCAACTCATTTTCTATTATAACCACAATAATGCTGAAGTGTTTGCAAAATTCCAGACTGCTGGTGTCTGCGGTGTAGATTGAAACACTAGTACCCTTTCCGAGGACAAACGCGTTCACCTACTGACCATGCAGGTCCCTCGTCTCACCGCTCACTCGGCCGTGTTTTTTAACTCATAGGTGCTGTCACCAATTATTCGTCAACGGAAATGCCGCTTAACTGGGTTCAGTGCCGATTTTTACACCATAGATCAATCTTGTTAACGGGTTATTGCTGATACTTACTTGACACTTGATACTTGAACGGCCCATCCTCACTGGTTGTGTGGGCCGCAGCATAATCACCATTTTTTGGGGATTTGCTGGTTAAGCCATTATGGCTCCTTGGAATCCCCAAGGTCAGCCTGCCCAAAGTCTGCCCCCAGGTCGTCACGACCACAAGCACCCGCAGCCTTTGTGGATTAGAGAGAGATTTGCCAATGCGATTTTGATACCATGACGGTGATGGATCCTGGTATTGGCTCATTCTTACCTAGGCTTCCTGATGGAAGCACCGGACTCCTCAGCTTGGGAGACACTGCCGGGGTGACGAATCCCCCCGCTGTGCATCGCAGTCCGACACCCAGGAACACCTCCTAGCCATGATAAGGCGGTAAACCGTTAGGAGGGGTTATTGCCGACAGCACCAATAAAACACGGCTGAAAGAAAAGCGAAACAAAGGAGCCGCATGGTGTGGTGGTGAACGCGTTTGCCCTCTGAAAGGGTAATAGCGTGTTCAATCCCCACCGTAGCCACCTGCGGTCCGGAGTTTTGCAAATATCTGTGGAAGAATAGACAGTAAATAAAAAAGTGACTACACTGTGATCTTATTCTCTATATTCAGTCAGGAGCTAACCCTCTACCACTCTAGCTCTTGAAGAATTACCAGCTATTATGAAGAAAGAGGCAATATTAACCTACAGAACATGGTAAACAGTAGCAGAAACAAATGACATGCTACAGTAAAGTCTCATGGGATTTAACGAATTCTTTTAAAAGTACATTTCAAGGCTGTTAGAGCTATAATGTGGGACGCGTAACGCAGTGGTTAGAGGAGCCCTGCAATACACATCAGGTCGATACAGCGTTCCAGACTCTGCAAGCCATCCATCTTTCCGATGTCAATAAATTGGTGCGAGACTGTCTGGAAGGATAGCAGCACTGATTTGATACATCGATAGGCGGCAGAGTGTCATTGTGCAGATCAAATGTGCATTCAATCACCTCTAGCGATGCTTAATGATGTCACATACATGGCACGTCGCTCAGGGATTGATCAACGCCGAGAGCTGAGCTTTTATTCCATTTTTAAGAGTTATCGGTCGTTCATAATAAATGTGTGCTTTGCCGACTGGTGTTATCCGGTGTGTTCCTCAACGAGCGCGACGACAATCATACATGATGTTTCGACTGTACTCAAGTGGACGTATCCAGTTCGGCTGCTGCTTGCAATTGTGATAAACCTGAATCCGGTCGGTCCGATGATTGATACGAATCATGTTGCGCTCCACGACTCATAGGTATCCGCCAGTCAGCCGTCAACCACTGTTGCATATTTAGCAAGCCGTACGATCCGCAGATGTCACTACTAGATGATTGTTGCTGTAGTCATCAGCTAAGGGCAGGATTTGTGCTGTACTTTTGAGCAGAGATAGAAAAAATGTCATTTGTCTGGAGAGTTACCAATACCAGTGAATTAATAATTTAACGACTGATTATTGGAATACATTTTATCCAACATCAACAATAGGTTCCAGGATTTCGACATGAGCTAAATTGCTGAATGTTACATAAGAAATACGTAATCAAATGAGGGTGAGCGGCAGACCTTGATCAAATTAGGATTTATGAAGCTATCTTGTAGTTGTTTGAAGTTGGTTCTACTTCAGAAATATTGGATTTTTTCATTGCTATCCGTTAATTGTAAATGGATAGCTATGGGGAGATTAGGTGATATAGTACCTGGATGATCAGCTCTACTATTTATTTGACTTCCAAGGACATCTCTAACACTGTCTTTGTTCTTTGAATTTCACCTGGAATACAGGTGGTTTTTAATTTGTCTCCATGACCTCTCATTGCATCTAGTGCGCGTATCCCAGCACTTCTTCCACTCGTTTAATTTTTCTCTTAATCGTCGTCTGAAACGGTCTTCTAACATTTCGCATGTTTTTTCGACTGCTGCTTGAGGATTTGGTCTTCTCTAAGAATGTCGTAGAACGATGATCGAGCTGATTATCTTTGCAGTCTTGGAGTTATTAGAGCTAAGGTATCTTCAAGTGGATTGAAGGAGAGCGTTGGGATTAGGTCGAACCAGCATCTCACTTCCTGATGGCCTACAACGCTAAGTACTGCGCTACCTTGCCCCCATACAAGCATTTATGAGACGGATACTCAAAATTATGCCTCAACTCACTAGTTTGAGACACTTCTCAACGCAAATGCAAAAAATAATATGAAAAAAAATATAGGAATTTGATGGTTTTTAAGAGGTGGGATTGAAATATGTTGCAGACTTTACAGCTACTAGCATTACACTGTTAGATTCTGAACTACTGAGGCTGAATAAATGCCGCTAAGTGAGCTGAAATGAATTCCTTTCTGGGTGAGCAGCTTTTATCTCGGAGAATTGATTCATATGCAAATTATAGCAGTATTTATACAAAGAACAGTGCTGCTTCTCTCGCAACAGCGCTGTGATAGGGTTTGAAATCGAATTGGAGAGATGCTTGACAAAGCTGCGATATGTGGATAGATTTACTATATTCGGTGTCTTTAAGTCTGATTGAGCAGTAAAGTGTCAAGCTACCTTTGACAAAGCGGCGATTATCATAGCTTTCGGACTTACTAGTACGTATGACACTGCGACCAGATTTCCCATCCTCCACATTCGATTTCCTGAATTCATAGCTTCCAACAGAAAACACGCTTTTTTAATTACCATTTGTTATTACGCGACAATTTTTTTACGGTCTCATGATGGTCTTTCAGAATTTCTCGTGAGTGATGTATAGCGCGAGCGCTCATTCCTCTAGTAGGATCTCCTAAGATGAGAAGCAGTTTCAAATTTTCATCCGAGTATCGTGTTAGAAAGCACTGTCGTCATCACACCTAATGCGCAGTTGGCAATTGGTGGCGACCTGATAATTCCAAGCATATGGCTTTGGTGACACCATAGAAAAAAATCTCGCGCAACTAACAAGTTCTATTCAAATGGAAAGTGTACTGAAATCCGAAAGATTCTTGGCGATTTATGGAGATGAGCCGTTGAAGTATTAAAGTACTGCGACTATAATGACTGTATTATCATTTTGATCCACAAGGGCTACGACTGCCTGTCGTGATGACGACCTGGGGCAGGCTGTCCTCGGGATTCCAGGGAACCACAATGCCTTAACCAGCAAATCTCCGAAAAGTGGTGATTATGCTGGGGCCCGCACAACTAGTGATGATGGGCCGTTCAAGTATCAAGTATCAAGTTTTATCATTTTTGTGCCTATTATTACCCTATCTATCGCACTTTCCAGGTCGTTCAACGAATCGCATAAATTGCCGCCGTCATAGAAGAGCTTTAGACTCAGTTTAGCAGATCTGATTTCTATCCACGTAGTCTGACGGTCGACTGTGATAAAAACTTTGGATTTCCTATCACGTCTATCCGAAGATATCGAAGAAGTGATCTAGGAGATGAAAAGGTACGTCGTTCTCAAGCAGCTGGTGAATACGAAGACGTAGCTGACCATCTTCATGTTGGAACAAAGAAAACTAGCGAACAGAAGAATTGCTGACAACTACACGACAATTAAGCACAAAGCTGTGAATTTAAGTAGATATCATTATATTGTCGTACTTGTCATTATCAATGTTATTAGATATTTACAAAGGAAAAGTAGCTGCAAGAGATCAGTAGGCATATGATGGCCAGCCACTGGCATCCTTTTTTCAGACGCGGGCTTCGCGTTGTAAAATTATCGATGTTCATTCAAACAACCAGGTAACATTGGAAACGTAGATGTTTTCGACGTTATTGATTACTTCACTAATTACAAATCGAGTTCTCAGTGAGGGCTATGACAACAGAAGTTCCCATTCCGGTCCCTTAACAAAACTCGTTACTTTCTTGACGGCCATTTTGTTAGTGACTTAATTATTGCTCTTCTCTTGCACTATAGCACCTTTGCGATTCAGCTCACTCCCTAAGCGTCAATTTAGTGCTCGCCAACACTTTTTGCGGCTTGCTACGACCGGTTTCGTTGACGACGGCGGAATCGTCATCGTCGGTCGATGTACACTGTCACACAACGGCCTTTGAAAGATGACAAAGCCGATTGTGATCGAGTTCTGCTGATCATCCCTTGACCTTTAACTTTATAGTCCTCCAGGGACTATAATTCTTCTGACTACCACGACCTATAAAACCGATGTGAAGCCCCATATCGTTTGTCGGCTATTTTTCACTAAAATTTGTTTTTCTACTTCCACTATTGTGCTATCTGTTCTTTGTTCTTTCTCCTTCTTTTACTTTTTTTCCAATTTTGTCTTTCTTCTTTAACTGTTCCACCGTTATCCCGTTCTCATCACTATTCCTCTTCCTTCAAATTGAACTGCTGCTTCCAAACCTTCGATTTTCACTTATTTATTGGATACTATTTATGATCACCGGAAATTTTGTAGTTGTTACGTGCTGTTCAATCCAAATATAAAGATAAGATCGCAGAATGCACCCTAAATTTTACATCCATTGCTTCAATCATTTCACAAACCACGATTGATGTCAGAGGTGCCATTCTTCTGAATCGCTTCCATGTCGACGGCTTCGAATTCTTTTGCTTTACAAAGATTCGGAGATGACAAAAATGCAAACTAGTACTCGAATATTCCCAGTTAGAGAATTATGTGATGGCTAGAATAGTAGAGGCTGGATAATTGCAGTCTCACCTGCATCACTAATTTCTAAAGCAAAAGTGTCGGTACGAATTAAAAACTTCCTCGTCTATTTATGTCGGCATCCTTTGATCTTTGCCAGCTTCAAGTAACTATACAACATGTTACTCAAATGTTTTTTGATTTATTTCCAAATTCCCTGCCTGTTTCTTTTTTATCCTGATAATTGGACCTACTGAACTTTCCCACTTTGGGAAGATGTGACGCTTGCTTACAGGATTTGATATCGAGCCCTTAAGCCTTATGTGTACTTTTTGAACGGCATATGTACCACTGCCCTGATCATAGTATTATATATAATCATAGAAGCTCGATGTGTTTTACTGATATTACAAGACGTTCTTATTCATAAACCGGAAAGACAGATCTGCAATGAAGCGAAGATGGTATATTTTTCAATAGTTGTGCAATAACATGGTGAGTCTGGCGTAGTGGTTAGAAATGCCCTGCAGTAAACACAAGGACTTTGGTTCGTGTCTGGGGGAGGAAGCGTTCGTTCAGTTCAGTAAATAACAAATCGGTATGATATTTCTGGTTGCTGGTGTCTTTACTGTCATTGTATTTAACACGTGAGACGAAAACTTAAGAAAACCGTTGTAAATATGTCACATGCTTTTATGAAATATCGTAGTTCGACGCCCGTCGCTGGAATAAGTTGTTTATTTGAAGTAGTACTTGATAGGCGCGCGTCTAGCGCCGGTCGTTAGTAGTGCCCTATGATACACACTGAATCGGTTACTGATTTGATCGTGCCTCGACGTCACCAAGGCTTCCATCCTCGCGGTGTCAGAAAACTCGCCCGGAGGATAAAATCGTCGATTTGATGCACCGACGCCTTCCACAATTCATTGTGCAAGCTAGACATGCATCCACTCACCTCTAGCGATACTTGATGAAGTAGAATGCATGGCACATCACTCAGAGATTGATCAACGCCGAACGCTTTGTTCTTTGTGTTTAAATTGTTGAGCTTACACGAGGTTAATAATAAGGTTTATTCGGCTAACGTTTTGACATCTTCAAAAGTTGTTTCAAATTGTCAAATTTAATCAAATTAAAATTCTTCAAAAATTCTTTGCTTTGTTCTTTATCCTTTTTTCTAGCACTTGATGGGTAGACATAGAAAGTTCTCTTGTCACCGTGCGTTAACTAGGTCTTCTCCAACAGACTTCTCTTCCATATGGCATGAACAATAGCTTGCCTGTAACTAAGCACTCCACATCCCACTTTTTTTGCCTGCTGTTGGTTTCCACTTCACCATTCAGTGTTTCCGACCGATTATTTCCGTGATTGCGCCTAACTTTGAGCCTCTGTTTCGTTTCTTAATACAACTACACTGGTAGTTCACTACTGGACAGTAGGAGTCCTAGCACACGTGTTTGTTTCCTGTATACCTGATGTGAAGAAAACAACTAAGTTAACAACTTTCATACAAAATGACCGGACTCACAGGTAGGATACTGAACCATGCCTCTCACCAGTTATCCCGTAATATGGACGGAAACGACCAATCACATCAGTTCTTACGAGTTATTTAAAAAAAGCCTTTTCGGGCACAAAGAACCCCTGAACTGCAACATATTAATTCAGCTATGCATACTATGTCTTGATGGATACTTATTTTTGTCTATCAACTAGCAGTACACATTGTAAGGGAGCGATGATGAACGAATCAGTGTCGATCTCTTATGGAATTCCTGGATATCGGACATGACAAATAGCAACGATTAGCAATATTTTCTTCGATAATTCAGCTGAGATGAGGCTCTTGTAAAACTCTTATGGAATGACATTTCGGCGCCTTCGCCTTCTTGAGAACCGCAGTGATTCCAGTCGATCGTACGTAGCGAGTCGTTCTCATATTAACAATTAACATTTTCAAGAAAAAATTGCTATCTCTGTGCCGACATGTGATTGATATGATAGAAAGGGAAATACAACAAGGAATGGAGACAGAACAATGGCAATGCGTAAAACGGAAAAATGGGTGACATTCTTCACAGTGTAGGAGTATGTCAGATACATAAGAAACGTGGTTTTTTCGGTGTCAGTTACTAGGCTATCTTCTGAAAAAACTCATGATGATTAATGGATTCGACTTATACAACATGTTCAATAATCTCTTGTGAGGTCACCTTTGATTTGGTTGGTGTTCACAACCAGGCTGACCCTGAACCACAATGGGTTAATCAGCAAATCTCCGAAAAATGGAGATTATGCTGTGGCCCACACAACCAGTGAGGACGGGCCATTCAAGTATCAAGTAAGTGTTCACAACCATGTTACATCTGTACCCGGCGATGTCCATACATCTAGAACTCTCGTGAACACACTTGCGACAATGAATAATGTTTCTAGCGTATTTTTCTTTTCTCTTGTTCTACTTCGTCAAACAGTCTTTTTTTATAGCACATTTTAAATTCAGTCAACAGCTTGCCCATCATGATTTTGTGCCGGATCCTGCCCCCCAAAAGCTACTCTTATTAATCTAAAAAACGGGTTTTCTTAGCCGTTTCTTCTTCAAGCGCAATGAATGTTTCTACTGAAGAGAAAACTGTGATATCGCCTATTATGAAGACTGACTGTAGCTGATTAGAAAGGTACTAAGGTTTTCCGTCGCAGGCGCATAAAGTGCACAGTATGTTTCCAGGACGTTACGGGGTCTTAACTACATCGTTGCCAAATATGGATAGCTAGAAAAAAATATTGTAGAATTCTGGAATTTATTCAGCCATGAAATCGACTACCAAAGGCTAACGGCTTCGTATCGATGGCAGTTTTCTATCATACGCAAACAGAAATCTTCGAAAAACACGGGGAGACACATGGATGAACGCAAAGGTTTCGTATAACATGAAACCCTTGTAAACGAGCGGAAAATGCTTGGAAAGCCCAAATAACATAGCGAAGAAGCACATACTCATTTTCTGGTGGAACGACAAAATGAACGCGCCCTGAGATCAATGCATATCCCATGTGGCGAAAAATCTAGGCGTAGTCCTATGCAGACACGATGCAAAAATAAGCTTAGTCGCTAGCATGTTGGAAAAGAAAGTTGCGAAGGGTAATCGTTTATCAAAAGAAGAACAAACGTATTAAAGAACTGGCTTGTTTCCTGATTTGTTTACGATATCAAGATTCCTTAAAAATTAAGAATTAACGAACTCCTAATCACATCAATTTATAAGATTCAGAAGTGTGCTTCATGCAGAACTACTGTTTCGTGCCATCATTGGCAAAAGAGGTTCGGAGCTGATTTTTTGAAATATAACTTCAATGATGCTGAGATTTGCAAAACTTCGTACCGCAGGTGCCTGCGGTTGGGAACGAATGCGCTATTACCTTTTCCGGGGGCTAACGCGCTCACCACTACACCATGCGAGTCCTTCGTTTGGTCTGTCTCTCAGCTAGTTCTATCGATCGGTGCCATGAGTAATCATCCTAATTTTTGAGTTTAACTTGGAACTGTTATTTTATTCAGACATATTTCGTCAAATCTCGAAATAAAGGAAATCAGAGCGAATAAGCGGTAAAGTGTTCAGCACTGATCAATAGTAGATGAGCCATGCCTTTGACTCCCTACAGCATCGCAGAGATGACATATTTCATATTTGGATTCTATTTACAATGCCTTGCAGTACCGTAGCGATATATCAAGTCAGTGTTTTTGTTCTTTCATAGGTTTTGCTACCAATCTGTCCACACCAGACTGATGGTAGGTTGATTATGCCTCGGCGAAGGATCGAACTAGCGACCAGGCGTCCATTGCAGAGCACCTCTCACCATTGCTCGCCTCGTTTAAGTCGTAAAATTTCACTGCTCACCATAGATGTGTGGGTGTGTGTAGTGATGCGGTTAAAGCTATGTTGCGATAGGCACATCATCATTGGTTCAATCCCTTGCTTTCTGCTGACCTGCTGACTAAGCTCCCATCGCTATAGTGTTGACCTGTTGGTGCTATGCTTACCTGGGAGGATAAAAAACACCTACGTGGTGCATCGCCAGGCTCAGGAATTCCTTTCATACGCCAAATATTCATTCATTCACCTCTATGATGCTCAGTAGAGTCCAATTCTTATCGCATTCCTGAGGGCTGGGTCAACGGTGGATGATTCTATTTGTCTCCTTCATTATACATGAGTAGATGATTGCATAGAGCTATTATACCAGAGTTAAAACTCATTGGAAACAACATGTCTCCAATTTCTCCTTGTTCGCACAGGCAACTCGTCTGCCGCTAAAAAGTCCTTTGTGAGCTCTGAGTCCCGGCTGATGAAAGGCCAGCATTTCCATGATGCTTCCTCTACTCTGATACTTTCTATTTATGAAGATCTTTCGTTTCAGAATTGCTTGAGGGTAATTGGTAATTGTAAGTAATTGGCTTTTCTGCCAGTCAAGCATCAAGTCACAACATCCAAAATCCAAAACTCAAATCTCATCGTGCCTCAAACATTCCTTTTAAATCAATGTTTGTTGAAGGTGATCCCAAACCGTTTCCAAGTTTTTTGGGTACTAACTTCTTGCAGGTTTTTGGTCGAACTGAGATCCCATACATACATTAACACCCGAAAAAATCATTCGTAGGTATCAGCGCAACCTCGCGAGGCTTACGATACGTAGAACCTCTTATGAATACTATGGAATATCGACTCTACTTAGCGAGTTCAGTGTATCTCATGCAGCAGCAGGATCAAATGGAAATGTGAAAAGACGCGAACAAAAGAACAACGGAACAATGTCAAAACGATTCCAGATATTTCGAGCTGGAATTCAGTCTCTCAAGCACAGGGAGCGAAGTGGACGATCTTGACGTATGAATGGATCACGATGTCTAAGAAAAAATTTTCCATGGGCATCACTTACAAAATACCGCAGAAAGAATTTCTGAGATACGTATTTTTGAGGTGTTGGAAAAAATTTGGGAAATCTTTGGCACATGGGTCCACAAAATTCACTAACCCACATCTCCTGACATCATGATGCTACCAGCTCACTGCTTGGAAAAAGGGTTCACCCATCCATCCTTTAAAAGCCAAGTTGTCGTGTGCGAAGCAAACTGTATATTTATACTCTCCGATGGTTTATAAAAGCATCGATTCACCTTATTTTTTTCCAACCTGTTTAAGCTATTGCGGCAGGAACCTACTATGATCAGCATGAAGAACTGGGTGGAGTTAAACTAAAAGCATTCCTCACTGCCCATTGCACGAGTCCCTGCAGCGACATCCATAGTGTTATCAATCGTCGGCGATCTGAAACTGAGCTGGAGTTTGAAGCTCTACCTCATTTGCCACAACTTTTTCGACTTTTTTACAGCAATGTTTTATCCTTAATCTATCCACTTGGTCTTCTTAGGGGAAAAATCATTCAATTATGAAAGGATTTCAATAATGCTGAGATATTTGCAAAACTCCGGACCGCAGGTGTCTGCGGTGAGGAACGAACGCGCTATTGTCCTTTCCGGGGAGTAACGCTTTCACCACCACACCATGCTGGGTCCTTCGTTTCGCTTGTCTCTCAGCTAGTTCCATCGATCTCTGTCATCAGCAATCACCCGTCAGCGAGACTGATCTGGGGAGCCCAAATCGGCAATGAACCCACTTAAGCTGAGGCTTTAGTTATAATCACAATCTTAACCGTTTTATTTAGTGCCTACTGTTTTTTTAATGGCAGGGGTATATTGCGAAATATAACTTCAATGATGTTGAGATATTTGCAAAACTCCGGACCGCAGGTGTCTGCGTTGGGAAACGAACGCGCTATTGTCCTTTCCGGGGAGTAACGCGTGAGAACGAAGGACCTGCATGGTGTGGTGCTGAACGCGTTACTCCCCGGAAAGGACAATAGCGCTCTCGTTCCCCACCGCAGACACCTGCGGTCCGGAGATTTGCAAATATCTCAGCACCATTGAAGTTACATTTCGCAACATACCCTGCAATTAAAAAAAAGTAGGCAGTAAATAAAACGGTTAAGATTATGAAAGGATTGTTTCTCTAAATAGCGAGCTTCATAGATTCAAGAGAATCCGATGTTCATGAATGTGAATTTATGACCCTTTGAAAACATGGAAAAAAAAGTGTTGGTTCCAGTGGTTCTTATTTGATGGAAAAATGGTGAATTTCAATCGGGCTGTGATTGCTGAATGTTTGAGTGCTAAATTAGCCAACGCGCTCCGTACGACCTCATAAATGAAATTTCTTATACTCCTGAAGGTCGGCGTTCATTTTTTCTGCAATGGAGAAATTTGTGTCACACTGCTAGACCCATCCATCGTTCCCCCCATGGTATATTTTAGCGAATGTTTAATGTTGCATTACTTGTACTTAGTTTGATATAGCTGCGGGTCCTTCTACTCTTCATTTTGATCCAATCACCTCCAATATGCCCATATTATTCATTGCTCAATGTGCTCATATCATTGCTTGCCCACGTTGCTGTTTCAGGGTTCTGTGTCTACTCACAAGCAGCGGTAACGCAGCCTTTCACTTCTTAACGATTAAGCTGATTTCTCGAATATTGACCATAGTTTCGCGATCACTAGAGTATTTTAGGAGTTTAGATGTTTTAAATTTCAGATTTTAGATCTTTAGATTCTCTTTTCTTCCGAAACCAGTAAAAATTTACTTTGAGCTCAGATATAAAGGATAAAGGATAAAGCTCTCGGCGTTGATCAATCCATTAAGGATTTGTCATGCATTCGTCTTCAACAAGCAACGATGTATCGAGTCAGTACTGCTATCTTCATAGACAGGTCTAGTACCAATTTGCCGACCCGTAATGGATGGAAGGCTTGGTGAACCTAAGGCGCCTGATCGATCTCATGTGCATTGCAGGGCGCCTTTAGCAAATGCGCTACACGCGATACTGAGATATACAGATTTAAATTTAAAAGCTGCGCATCCTATGACTCCCATAGAGGTCGCATCGTCGTGCAAGTGTTAACACATTGGGTTCCCCTATGTCGTGACCATGAAATAGTGATGTTTTTGAGACACTCACAGGGAATCACACTTCGATTGTGTGTCAACAGCACCTGATTCGCCTGGTTCCTATAGTATGTGAATACACAGATTTAGGTGCTACACAACATGGTTTCACTAGTTACTGGGGTTATATCGCCACCTCTCAATCCATTAGCTTTCCTTTGTTTGTATATTACATTACTAGCGACCTCTCAGTGAGTTATTTTGCATACAAATTCTACAGGCTTATAACGAAACATTGGCGTTTTCTTGAGGATTGAGCTGCCAGGTCGAGTTAATATTGGATACGACTGCACCGTATCTTCAGAGAACAACTGTGCATCCTTCCTCGTTTTAAACACATGGCACACTAGAAGTAGACCGTTTTATTAGCCTTTTAAGAAGGCATTTTTTATGCGTCATTTAGTCTGTCATCTTTTGTTTAGCTCCTTTTCGCCTTACTTTATTATTGAACATGTTAAGAACAAGATGTGTTAATATGATTCAGTCATTTCACGTACACGGTCTAAGTAGTTCCCTGAGTTTTGTTGCCTCATTTCTATGGAAGTTGTGTTCTGAGAGATTAGTTCTGAGCTGTCACACACAAAACAAGGATTGAAAAAGGTATTGCGCTTGTTACAGATATTTCATAATAGCATCTAAGTAATCCGCTCTACGCGCACCACTAGCCATCATCGACAAGGTCGTCTCGTCCTCGAGCAGTCCCTGTTTTCTACAGCGACTATGAAAAGCAGATTAAAAGTTGTGCATATGTGGTGCAGTGGCGATTGAAAATATTGTTTCCCATATAGAAGGCGTCCTTTCCAACGGTTTACCATTTCATCGTGGCTGGGACGTAGGTGTTCCTGGGTGTCGGGCTGCGATGTACAGCGAAAGGATTCATCCCCCCTGGCGAGGTCTCCCAAGCTGAGGAGTCCGGCATTTCCACTAGGAAGCTCAGCTAAGAATAAACCAGTAAGTCGTGGTATCAAACTAGTCGCATGGTGACAAATATACCTCTGATCCACAACGGTTGCGACTGCCTGTGGTGGTGACGACTTGGGGCAGATTTTGGCCAGGCGGTCCTCTGGAATCCAAGGAACCACAATGGCGAAACCAGAAAATCTCTGGAGAATGGAAATTATGCTGGCGCCCGCACAACCACTGAAGATGCCATCGAAGTATTCAAATAATTAAGTATAAAATATGTACGAATCATCCTCGACCAGCGCTAACACATTAGCTGTTCTATTTACATATCGACCGTTTTTTCATAGTCGACAAAGCAAAAACATGCGTTGATTGCTTAATAATGCTAAAAAAATAATTGCTAGACCACGTTGCCTATTGTTCAATTGTAAATGCTGTCGTAGTTGGTGCATTCGTAGTGCTGAAGGGAAGATTTCATTCCAACTTCTATGAGGCAAATGAAGTCTTCAAATAATTCACCGTCCTCTTGATGAGCAAACACGAGATTGTTACCTTAATCTTATTTATGAACAAGCTGACGTTTCGGCGGATTTCATCTTCCCTCAAACTTGGAAAGGTCAAGTTGACTGTAATCTGTTTAGCCAAACACCTCCACAACCAAACAGAGAAAGTAATAAACAAAGGTTTCAATCTCATTGAACACAAAGTAACTTCTTCGCACATTCACAGCTTTCTATGAGTTCCCCACTGAGTATTCCACGTGTAGAGCGACCGCACGGAGTTTACAAGAAAGCGTAGCGTGCTTCTCACATTAAAAAAATCTAATGTTTAAATACTGTGTGAGATCACGCGTGATTACGAGGTATTCCTCCTTGCTGTTCATTTTCAGACATCTATAGGGAGGATGTTAATTCTACTTCAAAATCTTCCCCGTTTTGCCTCTGTATCCTATGCGCCCTCTCACTCCTCATACACAAAAAGGGCGCTTGTAAGAAACATATTTCGAAACAGCAACTAGCACAGGAAGAGAGCAGAAGGAGGAATCCCGAAACTGGCGTGGCAAATAGCCATTTCTAATGGCTACGAAACTGTAGCTCCTTGGGATAGGTGTAGAGGAAAACTGGGGTCCTCGTACAATAACTGTAGCGATAATAGGTTCTCGTTTATCCTACTACCTATTTCCAACGAAATAAGTGCAGTTATAAGACGTTGCTTAAGAATAGCAGGTCTAGAGAATTTGGTAACACTGAGATGCTATCGAACACTATGACGCCAACTAGTTCACAACCACCTGTATGATCGCCTACGTACAACGCAAAATTGTACAATTTGCCCTAATAGTAGATAAGGTGAATGCATGAGTTCGGGGACAGTTTATCTGATCCCTCGTAAAGCGTGCCGAGACGAAGACTTCGGCGAAACGGGTAGACCACTCTGCGTTCGTATAAAAAGAACACCTAGTCGGCAAACGTAAACCAAATACTCCACTAGGCACGCATAGGACGCAGAGACATAACGGAGAAGATTTTGAAGTAGGGGTTACGAACCTCGCGCAGGAATCGAGAAGACAAGCGCGCAAAACTCTCAAGGCATTCTGGATTAATTCCGAAAATCCGGAAATGAACCGCAGGGAGGAATGCCTCATAATCATGCGTGATTTCTGGACGGCAGTTAAGACTGCCACTCTAATGTGAGAGGTACATTACACCTCCATATGAACTCTGTGCTGTTGGTCTCCACGTGACATATTCAGTGGAAGACTCATGGAAAACGGTGAATGTGCAGTGAAGTTATTTTGTGTTTAGTGAAATTGAAATCTTGGTTTAGCACCTTCTCTGTTTAGTTGTGGAGGTATTTGGCTAGGGTAGATTGCGGTCAACTTGACCCTTCCAGGCTTTAAGAACGGCGAATCCGCCGAAACGTCAGCTTGTTCATAAATAAAGAATAAAAGTAACTTTGTGTTTGCTAATCAACATTACAGTGAATTATTTGATGAATGCCGAGGTTAACAGAAAGTCAGTCGCGAAAAGTCTTCAAAGCTTCAACTGGTCACTTGGGAAGCAAATTGAGTCCAAGATTCCTTTGTCATTCTGGTCCTTGTTGTGCAACGATTTTTAAAAAATATAGGGTTCGTTCATGTCCAGTGCAGTGGGATAAGTATGAGTGCAATAGTTTTCCAGGTAGTGTGTAGAAGGTGGGTAAAAGAAAGTTGGAATTTTGTCACGGCGTTGTCCAATTTTTGAGTTACCCCGCATTTTGAACTCATGATGACAAATTGAAGTTCCGTACTTTTTCTCTGCATACCTTTTTGATGCGCAATTCCATTGCATTTAGCTATCAGAGATCTAGGTATTGACTGCTTACAAGTACTTTGTTCTTAGTTTTTAGAATGTTTTTTATATTTCCATAGAGAAAAACATTAAAGTGAAATATCTCTTTTGAGAAGCCCGAACATATGGCCTCAGAATTTCTTTGGTTAACTGATTTTCTCTTCTTCGTTTGATGTGTTATCGTAGACTGAGTATTTGATTTCTCCCTTTAAATTTCCTTTTTAGGTTCCTGATCATCAACTTTCACACTGAAAGTCACAGTTGGGAAGCAATCCACCTAAACTTTCATAGAGCAATCTTAACTAGAACGTATGACATAATATAACGTCATGTGACATCATATCACATGAAATTGATAAGTACTACGAGCAGTATGTATTCTTTTTTTGATAAGCTTACACGAGGTTGATAACATTGTTTATGTTCGACCAACGTTTTGACGGCATTCTCTTCATCAGAGTCAATGGTCCCGGTCGATGGTTCACAGTTGTTCGCGTTCTCGAGGTGACGTCTTCGTCGCGCATCGAGCCGGGTCTTCCTCAGTGGGGCATCTTTCTCTAATGAACCATGCTCACTCGATGATGCCATTTTATACAGGGCTGTGGATGTTGATAACAGTGACTGTCCGGTGATAACGACTTGTTTTTCCGGACAATCTACCCTGCAGAAGTCGGTATCATTATCAGCTAGCAAGGAGCAATAACAGTATTTCAAAACCTACTTTCCTTCAACTTTCAACCGAACAACTGTGGACCATCGATTCGGATCATCGACTCTGATGAAGACAATACCGTCGAAACGTTGGCCGAGACTAAACAATGTTATCAACCTCGTGTAAAGCTTATCAAAGAAAGAATACCGATCGATTACTGAAACGGACGTTAAAGGAAAGTCGGTTTTGAAATATCGCTATGAACAGTCTTCTATTATTTGATTTTATAGGTCTAATAAAAGTTAACGTATACGCCGCGACGTGACCTCGAAAGGAGCCATGCGTGGGTGGGTATGTTGTCAGCGACATGTCCTCTCTATAAAGGCCATTTTTTTCTGGCAATTTATTTCGGTACAAAGGAACTTTCGTACAGCTCCTGTAGTAAATCGATTTTCTATCTAGCACAAATGTCTTGTCACTGGAGGATCATAGAAGGATGTTCTCTGCAGCGAATAATTTACAAAACACCGAACTGCAAACTTTGAAAAAAAACTCAAAAACTCCAAAATTGTCAAAATTTCTAACGTAATTGTGACAATCACAAGAAGCTTAGGAAAATTACCGCGCCTTGGAGGATGGAGTCTGCTGTGCAAAATAGCCTATCCAGAAAAAACTTAAAGGATAAATAAAGGATGAAGCTCCCGGCGTTGACCAATCCCTGAGGCATGCGCCGTGGATTCGACTTCATTAAGTATCGTTGGAGGAGACTGAATGCATATCTGGCCTTTATAATGACTCGCAGTGGCGTACCGACGTATCGAGCCAGTGCTGCTACCCTCCCAGACACGTCCGTACCAATTTGCCGACCCCAGAGGGATGGAAAGTTTGGTGGGCCATGGGCGCAGGGATCGATTCCACGTGTGAGTCGTAGTTGCGCCTCCAACCACTGCGCCACACGCACCTCCAGAAAAACTTGGAACGCTAAATTAGTTTCAGCCATGAACCCAGGTATAACATTCTATATCGTAGCGAATGTTTTAAAGATTTATCTAGTAACCACACTCTAGTGTTTGTGTATGACAAGTGGAAACAACAAACTTTCTAAACTACTAGCCCATTTCCTTACTACACCTACACATTGATTTTGCTCTTTTCACTTTAATTCACCTCGTGTATTCGGAATTCTCTAAACACCTGCATATGAATGAATGTCTAGATTTCCGTTCACATTCGTTGTTTGTTAAATGCTAGTCGTAACGTCACTGAATCGTCATCGCGAAAATACTTATCAATTCCAGATGCATCGGTTGTTAGGCCTATTAGCTTTAATCAGTTGTGTATATTGTCAGCTGAACTGTGATATACTAGATCCGGAATGTAGAGCTTTGTACAGGTGGGTTCAAAGAACAGCAAGAGAAAATAAGAGCAAAAAGCTGGAAGGAAAGCATTGAAAGAAAACATTCTTCATTTCAGAAGTGGAACGAAATTTAATGACATACGGCGGAAAGCGAAAAGTAAATGCGACTATCAGGATGTCTGGTTGATACCCGGCCGAGCTGACACTTCGTGCAGTGAGTCTGTCTGAGATTTCCTGGAGTAATGAGAATCCATGGACTTCTGGTTACTTACAACCCCATATTTATATTATTTCCGGATTAAGTGCAGCAAAAAATAAGTGGGAAGTGAAGCAGAGTTTCTGAAACCAATCTAGGATAGCCAATTTTGCTACACAGACTGAGCTGAAAGGCAAATATAGATAAGAGGTTTTCCCCTCCATACATATTGTTCTATAGCTTTCACATCCTAATTAACCAAAATTAGACCAAAAATAGTTTTCGAAAGTTTGGAGGAGCATATCATCTTCTTGAATACCCGTACATTCTTTTAGATATCTAAGAGGATAAACGAACCATTTTGGTGGCTTTATTGTGGGAAACACACCATCATGTTATGGAAAATCCTGTGCTGGCAAACTCCTAACTCCGATATTAAACGCACACAGTCGCCCATTACTTAATCTAACCTCCATTTCTTATTAGAGCCTTTACAGCACGTCCTGGTGCAAGACGTTTGTTGGAGATTAGTCCTGGTCAAATACATATTAAGCCAGAACTCGTCCGTCTTCCTGGTTGCTTCACACTTGAGATAAAGAGTTTGCGAGTGAGTTTCTATAGGACACTAGGTTTTCAGTAAAATATCTTAAATAATTTGATAGCCCGTCGTCACTAATAGCGTGGGCTCCACCGGAATTTCCATTCGTTTCTCTCTGGCGCTAGCGTCGTGCTCTGCTTCAAACAGGTGACGTCAGCGAAGCCCATTCCTGAGTCCTAAAATTGTTCTCATTAGCGAATACAGATGGTTAACATTACCCATGAAAAAGCCCAGCCACTTCTCGTCCATCTATATGTTCTTATTATGTGAACGTCCATGTGCTTCATTATCCACGTATATTCTGCTGGATTCTGAGGATATAGATTGGTTTGGAAGATAGCTAAGTATTACGGCTAGACGTTGTGAGTGCTAGTTAAATTTCATAAGATAACACTCGAGCACTCTGTAGGTTAAGCCCTGTTCTTGACGTGGTTGAAGTATCAGCCCATATCTCTGCTGCGCAATAAAGCGCTAGGGTAACTGTTGAGTTTAAAAGGTAAGCAGCGCGCGGAGTTTTGGGTCCGCTGGTTAGTCGATAGCTTCTTTATGAGGCCAGAATGGGGCCCATACTACTTTCCTTCTTCTGTCTAATTACCCCATTCGCATTGTTCTCCATGTTCATTGTACGTCCAAGGTACAGGTACGAGGTGGTTTTCTATAATCAGAGAATCGTCCAGTTCCACTTGTTTACCTTAGCACCATGGGCACTTCATGAAGTGAATCTTCGCCCTATTTAAGCCCAATCCAATCTTTTCCCGCTCATCGTTAAGGTCATTCAGAATCGTCTTTGCACCGTCGGTACTGATCGAAAAGATGGCGATGTCATCGATGAAACGAAGATTTTCCATCAACATGTATGCATTTCTCGTCCTATTCAAATGACTTTATCATCCACTGCAGTGCGGCAGTCAACACCTTTGGCGATATTGTGTCGCCCTCTAAAAATCCTTTTACCATAGTAACGCAAACAGGTCGACGGTGAAGCTGTATTCTCGTGGCGTAATTCCGATGAAAGTCAGATAGACTTCTTATGTACGACAGGTACACTCACTGATCAACGAGCGTTTATAGGGTTGCATTAATTTCGAACCGTCAAACGCTTTTTCGTAGTCGATGAGGGTTAGCAAAAGAAGTAGGTGGGGTCGGCTATGGTCCATGCAGCAGAATCCCTGTCGGAATCTTACTTTCTCAACTGGTTGTGCCTCATCCAAGGTCTTCGGTATGCGCAAAGGGCTAATTTTCGTGAACTGCTTGTAGAGTACACCCAACAAATATATCATACGATGTTTCCGAAGAATCCTTCGCTTAGCTGTCTGGGCAGGATGACCGTGCTCGAAATCCTCCACTGGTCTGGAATTTTTCTCTTTCTGAAGGTAAGATGTCACATGAGCGGCGGGGAAGTACATGTAATATCTGACCTACAAATCCCAATCTGATCTTGTCAAAGGGAACTGAGGCGAGTTCGGCACAAGTTCTAGTGCTTCATCAAGCAGCTTATATAATAGTAAGTGGTTCGGTATTCTTTATCTGTCAGTAATATGAAGACTGTATTGAGAATATCCTCCTCGTATATGACTTGTCTCGTTTTTTGGACGACTACAGTTCTTTTCCAGTTTACGGATGAATCGATTTTCGTATGGAGAAGGCAGTGATCGGATCCAACACAGAATCTTGGTACCATTGAGGCAAAGTGACACTATCTTGTTCGAGAGAACATGGTCGATCGCCACATGCATGAGTCGCGTCGCTAGCAACTCCTATATAAATCGACGATTTTTGTTTTCTCGAAAAATGAGTTCTCATGGAAAAAGACGTGCTGTGAACATATAAGACGGTTCCCATCGTCATTTTGATCTCCAGTTGCGAATTCTCCTGGCATTGTGGTCCCCTAGAGTTCCAACGTCAGCCTAGCTAAAGCCCTCCTTAGGTCTTCACCACCCCAGCCAGTCGCCACCGTTGTGAATAACGGAGATTTGCACCTTACGACTGATTTGATACCACGACGGGGGGTGATTCCTGGTATTGGTTTACTTTTAGCTGGGCTTCCGAAAAATCGCAATCCCTCTCAGTTTGGGCGACCCTTCTTGGGGATGATTTCCCCCGCCGTACATTGCAACCCGACACCCACGAACACTTTTCAGCCACGATGAGGCGGTAACCTTTAGCAAGCAGTAATAAATCACCAAATTCTATTGAAATATTGCCAGACGTTTTGATTTATTGATAACCCCACGCGATGCTTTTTAAAAACCTTTCATTGTGACTGAAGTTCTAACGGCACCACCACTTTCAGACGCCCATTGCAAAATGTTAGGAGTCTTCACAGTATCCTAGTCGTCATCCACAAAAAAAACCAAAAGTTCTTCCGGATTAATTTTCAATCATGTCTAATGTTATGAACATAACCCTTGGAAATTCCAGGTCAAAGACGATGCAAATGTAATTGGTAACTCGTTCTTCGCCAAAGCAGAGTATCAATGGTGGAATGTGAAAGATTTCTCGAATTTGAAATGTCAGAATGCTTCTAGTAATGGATGTGGGGGTTATGGTAACAACTGGTGAGTGATTCATTTATCATTGTCGAAAAAAATGTCTACAACAAATGTTCGAGAAAAAAATCGGAAGAAGAAACTAATTCACTGTCTAACATATAGCAACCAATAGGGGAACTTTTTCCAACGCTCCGACATAATCGTCCATTTACATTAGCGCCTGTATAGTACATCTCTTCTGGTAGGAGTACTTTAGTTACTATTGCGACGTGTGCCATGCTCTCACCGAAATAGACCACGGCGATAGTGGAATGGCGGACTCGATTGCCAATCAACTACGTGGTATCAAATGTCCCAAACGACCTGGTTATTATACATTCAGAAAGGTGAGCGATATATGGATACATAAATAAACCATTTTGAGTACGAATCTGATAGCTACCGCTCCCATTTAACGACCCATTGAAGCATTGTGAGACCAAAGTCTGGCTCTTGGTTACTTAAATTATAACACATCTTCTTCTACAGTACGGTGATAACAGTCTTTAGCAATGACACCGTAGTCATTCCAGGAGTTCTGCTTCAATGACTGGACCGCTTTCGATACTGATGGTGACTGCGAAATGGATTTCTTGCAAGGAGACAGAGGTGATTACAGAAGTGCATTAGCAAGTTTGCAACAAGTCGGTCATGTGAGTTAAACAATTTTTGTAAAGGTCATTCAGGAATGCTGCACTTCCCTTGTAGAACAGTCTTCATTCTTCTCCTTCTCCTTCTGTTCTTCAGTTTACACTAATTAGAACACTACTTCATCTGTAAACATTTAAACGACAAGAGAACGATATCGAGAACATTTTATATCTGTAGTTATTTCTAACTAAATATAGCACCAATGAAATAGAGAACTCTTTCAGGGTTCGGTGATTGCCAAGATTCGTCTAGCATTCAACGCAACTGGAGCCATTGAACGGAAACGTTTGCTCAAGGAGGCGCAAATTGAAGACACTGTAGCGAAGTTGGCTTAGACGAGTATTATCTAATAACATGCTGGAAGTACCAGCCTTCCAGAACATCTAGCTGGACAGATATGTTTACCGTCTTGTCCACTGTAGCTAGTTAATAACCCAGTCTTTGGAATTCCACGTCTTTCCCACTGATGTCAGCTACCAAAACCAAAAACGGTGTAAAGTCTGGAATACGCATACAGATAATTTTATCCTAAAAACGACGTAAAGCTTGAAATATGCACGCTGCACATTCTATCTAACCTTTAAGCGATGAAGGCGGTTTCTCAAAAACAGACAATATTTGCTCCATTAATACAGATAATTGTTACAAGCTCTTCTTTGAATTTTAAACTTGTTTGGGAACAGTTTTCTAGAAAATAGAATTGAAGCACGAATTCTAAAGATCTCCCTCGTAAACACAGTAATCTAAAATAGCAATGAGACATGATTCATTGGGAAACACCAGTGCGTCGTGCTGAACGGACTGTCCGCTTGCTCAATTTCTTTCCCATTCCAAACACGACCTTCAACGGTGAAGAACTGGAAGGACACCCTGGTGGGATACAGGAAATCGCATTTTTATTAAGGGAACTTGTATCTTGTAAGCAAAGACTTGTATACAATAACAGTTTCTATTCTGAATAATGTAAATTTCTTTGGATTGTTCAGCTTACATGAGACTTATATAACTTTTACTCGGTTTGACGTCTTCGTCTTCTTTATAGCCGATGTGAATCTATTCTAATTTATGTAATCTAAATAATGTAGTTCACTATGAGTTGAAGTGTAATGCCTTAAAATTGAAAGCGATCATTACTCTCGTATCGTATGACTCCTATAGAAGTCACGTCGTCGCTTAAGTGTTGAACGGTGTTCTGGGTCACAAATGTTTGCCACAGATGCTATTGGTATGTTTTTATTCACACACATTTAGAGAACTTGAAGAACGCCGCCGTACTTGGGATGTCAACAATGGACAATTCGACAAATTCAGCCAATGGTATATTGAATATCGAAAGAATATCTGGCACAAGTACGTTCTAGTAATACGTCGTACATACAGGTACGGTAGAAAGGTACTAGGACAAAATACACCAACTATATTACAAAGGACGAGTGTTATTCACAGAACAGTAAGCAAGTGTTCTTCAGTACGATATAGACGTGGAGCATTATAAGGTCAAGCTTGGAAACATAAAGTAACCTTCTACATCAGCTTTTCTGCATCTATCAGAAAAAGGCTGTCACACAAGAATATAAGCGTATTAGTTAACCAGTGATTCTTAAAAGAACGTTTCTTCCCGCCAAAACAGTGGCAGAGCATCTTCCTTACACTTAGAGTGCAAAGCATTTTATATTGTACAGAGATAACCTAATGAATAAGTAAGTCTACCACAAGAAGTGAGAGTTTAGCAAAGAAGCAAGAAAAAAGTCCTGTGAAATAGATATTGAATTGTTCACAACTTTAAAGACGGCAAGTTTGATATCAGTTAAGAGTTGATAGTTCATCAATGCACAGTACTGGTGGAGATAAACGTACAAAAGCACGCTATTGGTTAGAGATTAGCCAAGTGAATTATACCAGTATAAGAAATAACGAAAGACCACATTAATCACTATAATTTCAGAGACGACTACCTACCATGGCTGCTCTATGAGAACGAGATCGCCTGCCTTAAGATAACATTTGACGTCTGTGAGAAGCCGCCTCGCAGAATCAACTACAGTGGTCGCGTCCGATACACTTGCGAAAACTAGACGAGAATACTCTTTCATGTGGTATTTAGTGATCTAACAATTCATCTGAGCATCTCGTTTAGGGGATGCATAGGACTGAAGTCGGCTACACGACCACCAATGAAGAATCCATAGCATGCAAATAGTAACAGAGAAGCGAGTAACTCATAACAAATACTAAAATCTCTTCTATTGAAATAGTAAAGATGCAGCTGACGTCAAACAATAATTCTTCCTCTTTGATCTCAACGAGTCGTAGAATTTGCCTGAATATCTGGTTCTTTTTTATTTAAATAGGATGACATCGTTTTGTATTTGTCTCTGAGCATAATAAACTTCATAAAAAATCGCAACATGGTGTAACCAAACCACAGAGGAAATAGAGGGGAAATATTGATATGTTAGCCTAGCCTGCCAGCCCTCTGTGATATCGATCATAAAAGGATGAGAAAGGATAAAGCTTTCGAGGTTGATCAACCCCTGAAGGATGCACTATGCATTCGACTTACGCGGTGACTGAATGCATATCTGACTTTATAATGACTGGCGGTGCTCTACCGATTTATCGAGCCAGTGCTGCTACCGTCCCAGACAAGTCTGGTATCAATTTGCCTACCCCGGAGGGATGGAAGGCTTGGTGGGTCAAGGGCGCGGAGATCGATTCCATGTGAGTTGCACAGCGCCGCCGACCACTGTGCCCTATCAGTATCGACCTCAGAGCACTTTTTTATAGATCTTAAATATTCGCATGAAAGCCCGAGAAATTAAACGTCTCTAACCTTAACAAGAATGAATACATTTCTAACCTTGTTAAACCTATTTGCTTCCTCAACGGCTTGTCGTCTCAGGCGGATAGCTTCTTCGGCTTCCTTCCTTCTAGCCTGCCTTTCCATTCGTAACCGTTGTTGAGCGAGCCGCTCTCGCTCTAACGCACGAACGGCATCCACCTTGGTGAAAACATGACGACGGTGACACGGTGATCGTCTGCTGGATCTCTCAAATAGGGGAATGTGCGATATGACAGCACTGCTACGTTCGACGTGTACTGTTCACCAATTAAGAAATAAGTACATTTCCATAGTATAGCAGCAACATGTATTACGAACCTTGGATGTGGTAGTGGATACGAAAAATGAGTTAGATGGAAGAGGTAACCTTGGAATATCTATAGCATCTGATTCTACCTCAGACATCTTCTCGGAGATCGACCGGCGCAACTCCTTTCTAAAAATGAATGCTTCTTTTTTAAACATAGGTACTAACTACTAACAAGTTAATTGCATATTTCCAAAAATTTGAAATAAGTAACAAACCACTATTTTCACACTATGTCATTTTAAATGCGCATGCAACAAACGCCTCTCAAATGTTTACCACCTCATCGTGGCTAAGAAGTGTTCCTGGGTGTCGGGCTGCGAAACACAGAGAGGGGATCCATCCCCTAGCTGGGCCTCCTAAGCTGAGTCCGGCGTTTCTGTCAGGAAGCCCAGCTAAGAGTACACCAGTACCAGGATCCACCACCGTCCTTGTCTCAAACTAGTAGAATGGTAGCACTTATATCACTGATCCAAAAGCTCGGCGACTACCTGTGGTGATGACGATCTGGGGTATGCTTTGGCTAAGCTGACCTTGGGATTCCAGGGAACCATAGTGGCTAGACGAGCAAAACTCCGAAAAAGTGGAGATTATGCTGGGGTCCGCACAACCAGTGAAGACGGGCCATCCAAGTAAGTGTATAACAAACAAGACCTCATAAGAAAATCACGAATTTTAAAGAACTGTTTAACTGAGTTTGCCAATGAACGTCAAACAGATTAAAAATTGCGGAGTTTTCAATAAAACTTCCCGAAGTTCCTGCACTTTGCTCTTCTTGTCAGTGCACAGTCTCTGTCGAATTATCTGAGCATGTTCGTTGGATTGTTGCCGTACCTGAAAACGATCCACATATGTCAAAAAGAACTGATCTAAAACTTGTAACCACGAAATACGTCTCAGTAAAACTGGAACTATCCAGGAATAAATGTGTTAGGAACACAATCGCTCATGCCCCATTGTCGCACAACTATGTTTCCCTACTGTCTTCTTGATGAGCAGACTCTAGGTTGTTCTGTTTGTCTATGTATAAACCTCACAACGGTTTACCGCCTCATCGTGGCTGGTAGGTGTTCCTGGGTGTTGGGCTGCGATGTACAGCGGGAGATTCATCCTCAGCAGGGTTTCCCAAGCTGAGAAGGAGTCTGGCATTACCATCAGGAAGCCCAGTTAAGAGTAAACCAATAACAGGATCGACCACCGTCCTGGTAGTCGAACGGTGGCATTTCTCCCTCTGTTCCACAAGGACGGCGACTGCCTGTGTTGGTGACGACATGGAGCAGACTTGGCCAGGCTGTGCTCGGGACTCCAGTGAACCACAATAGCTAAACCGGCAAATCTCCGGATAATGGAAAATATGCTGGAGCCCGCACAACCAGTGATGATGGACCATCGAAGCATCCAAGCAAGTAGGTTTAAGTATAAATCGACTTGTAAAGCCTCCAGTAAGGCTCTAAAGGTCATAGAACAACCACCTTATGACAAAACAGCGGCATGCTTAGTATGATGGACCAACAGACGAAAATAAATGAAGCACTAACTTCCAGGAAGTAGTGATCATCCGCCGCGGCGATCAGAACAAGTACAAGTTCCTTCACCTGTCTCAGTCTCGCTATTCTTCTTCGTTGTCGTTCCTGATTAATTAAGCGCTCTCGTTCTCGTGGTGTTAGGTGCACGCTTATAACCATGCAATGGGATTGGAATGCTTAAGAAACACATCATATTTAGTTGAATCAAACGGCATGATCGTTCCCGATAGTGATTCACCACAAATATTTCCTTCGGAAGGACAAACAACACTAGACATTCCTAAAAAAACATTTAAATACCTTTAGTTAAAAGCAGTATTGAAGTGAAGCAATGTACCACCGATTCGAATTTCGCGCAACATTGCGAAAAATTGCAACAGAGCGACAAAAATTTGTGATAGAGCGATGGTACAATACCATAGGGAAATGAATTACGTTTCTATCATTTGCTATCGTTAATGCATTGTTTTTATCATTCGAAAAGCACACCGAAGCTTCATTAATTGCAAAACCAAGATTATTGCACTCCGATGTCCAGACGAAACAGTTACAGCTTTCAGAAAGGCAGTGGAGAGAATCATTCACGAATACTACTGCGATCTCTTCAATAGCCACGTCCTCTTGCTGTCATTGGAAATAGAGAAGGATGGATATATGGTAGCACCAGTTCTCCGTCCCGAAGTCCGACATGCTATTTCGCCGGTGAAAAAATCGAACAGCACCAGGTCCAGACAGGATAAGACCAGAACACTTGAAGAACTTTCCGCCAGTCCTCGTAAACACACTGGCTCAGTTCTTCACACGTTACCCTGTCTGAATGCATGGTCTCTACTCAGTGGAAGACCAGCAAGACCGTGTTATTGTTCAAGAAAGGTGACCTACACAATATCGGCAACTACCGCCCAATTTGCTTGCTTTCTGTCGTCTACAAACTTTTACTCGACTCGTGGTAAACAGGATTGACAGAATACTGCACGAAGGATAGCCGTGTCTGCAACCAGGGTTTTTGAAAAGGATTCAATACGGTGAACCACATCCGCACGATAAAGAGACTCACTGAACTATCCCAAGAGTACAAAAACACCGCTCTGCCTCACTTTCATCAATTTAAAGAAGGCGTGTGACTCAACTGAGATAGAAGCAGCCATGGAAGCCCTGGACATTCTTGGCGTTGCTACTCAGCATGTAAGGATTCTTCATGAGCTGTACAAAAAATTTCACAACCAAGATATCACCATTCTACAACGATATTAACATCGACGTCAAAATAGGGGTCAGTCATGGCGATACCATCTCGCCAAAATTATTTACCGCCCCCCTCGAGAACATCATCACCGTTTTCGCTTTGCTGATGACATTGTTCTTATAGTACCAAACAATAACCAAGTGGAACGATTTCTAGTCGGCTTTGATGAAGCTTGTGGAAAGATTGGTCTTCGACCAAATCTCCCAAAAACGATGTTCATGAGGAGCAGATTGGTTTCGTATGCCCCATTCGCGCTCAACGGAACGAATATCTCCGAATGCTCCAGTTACGTCTGTCTGGGTCGGGAAATCAACATCGTGAACGACTTAGCTCCAGAGTTGAGCAGAAGGAAGCGAGCGGCTTGGGGAGCTTTCAAGAGCATCGAGGATGTGGTTAAGAGAACAAAGAACACCTGACTGCGTGCCGGACTTTTCTATTACACGATTCTTCCTGCCTTAACGTATGCGTCAGAAACCTTCTCGCTGCGTAAGCAGGATGAAAAGTCACTCAGCTTTATTGACCATGCCGTCGAAAGGGCGATGCTAGGAGTATCTCGTTTCACACTATTTATGGCAGGGATTCGAAGCTCCGACCTTCGTCAGCGATCAAAGTCAAAGATGCAGTTCTATACACCAAACTGTCGAAGATAAGATGAGCTGGACACGTAATACGCATGATCGACAACCGATGAAAAGGAGCCGTTAGTGACTGGATTCCTCATGATGTTAAACGTGGTCCCGGAAGACCAGCGACCCGATGGTCAGAGTTCTTCATGGAAACTCTGGGAGAAAGGTATGATGATCAATGAGTGCCTAATGCGAGCAGAACCCACTGGATTGTTTTTGCACGCCGCGCCCGCTTGAATCACTCGACAATCAGCGGGACTACAAAAAGGTGATACAGGTGATCGTTTGCTTAAACTAAATTTGTTCAATTTAAGGCGAATTATATACTAATGAGGCTCAAAACTTCCAGCGTTAATCAATCCCTGGGATATGAACCATGCAGTCGATTTCTTTAACGATCGCACAGGTGATTGGATGAATATCTGGCCTACACAGTGACTCGCAGTGGTCAGTGCTGCTGTCCTCACAGACAAGTCTAGTTCAACAACTGCCGAACACGGAGGAATGGAAAGTTTTTGAGCCAATGTACGACATCGAACCAATGACTCCAACCACTGCGCTAGAAGTGGCCCTATTGTTTGATTTTGATACACCATGATATTATGTCAAGTCGAAAGACAGATTAGTGGGTGGAAGGAATGTTCTTCCGAGCAATTTTTCGTTAACGTCGTTACTGACCAATGAGTTGTGTTTTCCTGTTGAGTGTTAACACGACGTTTTATTTCAAAATGGCTACCAACTCGACGGAATTCGCCCCGTTCACAGCGTTTTTTAGCAGATGAGACCATCTGCACAAAGTTCACATGAATTAGCAGTTCCCTCTGTTTCAGGCTGAAAAATTATCCTGTCTGTGTAGTTAGCGCAAATTTTGTGATTCATTATTGTAGTGAGACAATCACATAGACGATCTGAACTGAATGACGCCGAAGAGTGTTCGATGCCAGTTCAGTAATGAGCAAGAAATTCGCCATACCACCCTTATCTGGTACCGCTCAGTAGGAACTTTTACTTCGTAATAAATTACGAGTCAGTTACACTGGTTCTTATCAACGCCGAAATAATCGTTTTCAGTCCCACTTTTCATTCGGACCTATCTTATGTGTCTACTGCTTTGTAGCCATTTCACATGGTTGTATGGCGGGCGAATCAAGTGATTTCTTCTTGTATTGTCCTAACCTGCTTGTAGCCGTTCAAAACATATTTTTCATAAGCTGTTTTTTGTGTGTAAAGTAACGAAAAGGGGCGCGTGTAGCGCAGTGGTCAGAGGCGTCATGCAATACACGTGGGACCGAATCCCGCACCCCCAGATTCGCCAAACCCTCCATCCCTCCGTGTTCGGCAAAATGTTACCACACCTGTCTGGGAGCACCAACTGGATACATCAGTAGGACAACGCGAGTCATTATAAAGGCCAGATATGCATTCAGTCACTTCCAACGATGCTTGATGATGTCGAATGCATGGCGCATTCCTCAGATTTGATCGACGCTGGGAGCTTTATCTCCATCCTTTTTAAAGGATAGTAGAAGTGACTGAGTGCATATATGACATATACAATGACATGTGGAGGCCTAACGATGTGTGAAAATCGGTGTATTTAGTATTAATTGAATGTATTGCAGAGCACCTCCGACCACTGCGCCTACTGTTCTCAGAATAAAAATAGACTTGTCCGGATCTTTGACCTACTGTTCTCAGAATAAAAAATAGACTTGTCCGGATCTTTGAAAGTCTAGTGTAAGCTTTCTCTTAGCTGCCCTTCCGCACGCTGACATCAAAATCATCTTAGGTAACATCGTTAGGAGGATGAGTCGGCCTTCACGCATCGGAATGACTGGGTTGGGCGGTGCCGATTCGAACCAGCGGATACAGTGCATGTACTGCACGGCGTGTATTATTGCACATTCCGCTTCTCGGATATGTATTATGCGAGAGTACTATTATTCTGAACATATGCAATAGAAGGGGAGCGTGTAGCCCAGTAGCTGGAGGCGCCACTGCAACACACACGTGGAATCGATCCTAGCGCCCATGGCCCACCAAGCCTTCCATCCCTCCGGCGTCGGCAAATTGGTACCAGACTTGTCTGGGAGGATAGCAGCATACATCGGTAGGCCACCGCGAGTCATTGTAAAGACCAGATATGCATTCAATCACCTCCAAGAATACTTGATGAAGTCGAGTGCACGGCGCATCCCTCAGGGATTGATCGACGCCGAGAGCTTTATCCTTTTTATGCAATAGAAAGTAGTTCGCCTTACTCCTCACCAATACAGCGACAGTGGAAATTCAAGCTCTTGTTTGCTCTCTTCCCATTTACTAATTTTTTTTCCTGTTATCTATAACACTGTTGGGTTCTAAGTTTTGTAGGGTTTGGTAGTGTCGCTCCGCTTTCATAATATAACGTTGCGCTACGTCTTTATACAAAAAAGCAACCGTATCACCGCTTTTATCGCAACAAATCTCCTACAATTTCGTATTTTCATAACACCATCCGTGGTTAAATTTCGAAGATTTCCTGTCCATAGTGCTGCTAGTATGCAAATTTTCAAATAAGCTTTTCCAGTTCTCCATATATAGCTCGTCGTTTTTTATGTTGAATAGTAATCGAGAAAAGATCAGTTACAAACTATTGACGATTCTTAATGGAAGCTAGCACTGCCGTTTCTTGGCGTATGTCTCGATACTGTCTGAAAACTGCTGATATAGAGTACATAGACATAGGGTACAAAAGCACAAAGCGATGATTTTGAAGTGAATGTCCGGATCCTAGCGCAGGAATCAAAAACATCAACACGCAAGACTCTTGAGGCATTTTGAATAAATTTCAAAAATCCAAAGATGAACCGGAAAGGCGAATGCCTCACTATCGCACTTGACCTGCCACGTTATTTCAAAATGGTATTTTGACCCCTGGGGTGGGTCTCGCTCACGACCCTACGTAAACAACGTGGTGGGCCAGTCTCACTCGTAACAACATTGTGAATAGCCTTTTTGATCAATATGACATTTACTTGAAAGTTTGATTCTCATTAATGGTATAAATATTTCACCAAATATAAAACTACTGATACACAAAATACGTCTAGGCTCTGAGGAAGTCGAAGTCGCCGAAACGTCAGCTATCGACCAACAACACTAACAGCAATGACAACAACAACAACAACAACGACTACGAAGACCTATACCAACCTCGCATCAGCTCAAAAACGTCAGTTTATAAGATCATATACATAAGTATATTAACTATTTATGCCGAGGTTTATAGGAAGTCGGTCTTCTGAATATCGGAATCATGTGCATCCACGCACGTTTAAACATTTAATGTCGTACATACACACATACTCTTTTTCATCATTATGCACAGGTTTTAAATTACAGAATCGAGCAGCTGGACATTACAAGGCATTCGTGACAGCTCGGCATAGCCAGGCGTCGGCAGTAGATAATACCGCTTTCTTCTTTGCCGTCGATGTTGTAGTAGCTGAAATTTTAAAGTGCCGTGATGAAATCCTCAGGTATTTATTGTTTCCTGACCTATAAAGAAATCACTGGTTGTTTACAAATACTGTCAGTCTACAATAATGGACGCCTCAAAAACCATCAAGTTAGTAGATTAAAAGTACCGGGAAAAAAAGACGGCAAAGAAAATTTTAATGCACTGGCATAGGAACCTTGCTAAGCTACTATTTTTCTTTACTATTTAATAAAATTCCTAACAGTATCAGTCGACCACTGTGAAATATCCATAGATTTACAAGTTTCGGTTCAGGTTGAGGACCACACTACGTAGTTAGGTTTAATTACCCAAGTATGAGGAACCAATGCAAGGGTTTCTGACTTCTACGTCGTCCTTGGGCGTAGGAAGACCGAGCGAAGGATTGGTCGCCGAAAACGCACCTCCCTCTGATCCACATCGTGGTGAAGACCTGGATACGCGCTTGCAAGGTTACGTCAGGACTCCAGCGAGGACCAAGTTGCACGACCAGCAATAAGCCAGCTTCAGTACCCCGCACACTGGGTGCTCCCGTCTATGACGTCAGGCGGTGGGACGACCGATGAGAGGCCAGAAAATCTCGGGTTACGCAGGACGTCATTGGAACCGGATCTGACGAACACAAGCACGACACGCCATGGAGATTGTTTCTCACTGTGCACGCATAATGCCAGAACACTCTCCAGAGGCGCCGATCTTCACGCTCTTCTTGTAGCCGCAGATCGCATTAAATTTCACGTGATCGCATTACAAGAAACAAAAATCAAGAAGACCGACATACGCCAACTAAACAACAGGACGCTTGTGATCCGTGGAGAAAAGGTCCCGTCACGAAATGTCGGCGGCGTAGGCTTTGTCGTCCACCCGTCCATTGTCCATCTCGTCGACTCATACGAGATCCTTTCCCCTCGTTTGGCCGTCCTCCGTCTTCAACTGACGCATCATAAGAAGATCATAGTCATCAATTCCTACTCACCGAACGATGCTGATGAGTACGAATTAAATGCGTTCTATTATCAGTTGGAGGAAGTCATCCGCAATGATAAAGCATATCATAAATTTGTTGTCGGAGACTTCAACGCTAGAATAGGAAAGGCCAACGAGAGCGAATACAGGATCGGAAATTTTGGATTAGGAGAAAGAAATGAGAATGGAAACCGTCTCGCAGGACTCCTGTCAGCAGCACGTCTCTTCCATGGAAACTCGTTTTTCCAGAAGAAAGAAAGCCGCCGCTGGACATGGGAGTCTCCCATTGGCATGATTCATGCGGAGATCGACCATATTCTGACAAACAGAAGATGGTGCCTACTTGACACATCGGTAGTTCCGTCATTCTGTACTGGTTCCGATCACCGCCTTCTTCGAGCGAAGATTCGATTCAGCCACAAGCTGGAAAAGGAACTCTCTTCATCGACCACGAAGAAAAGGTCTAGCTGTATACGACGAGAACATTCTGAACGAAGCCCTATGCAAACGTGACTGGCAGATTAAAGAAGACCTGACCGAGGACTACGAGCTGCTTGTCGGAGGACTGAAAAGCTGTGCCGAATTCGCCTCAGTTCCTCAAGCAAGAAGATCAGATTGCATCTCCGTCACTACTAAGGAGTTGCTCGAAAAAAGGAAGGAAACTGAGGGTTGATCCTACTGCAACACGTTTGACATGGCTAGTAATAAATGCCAGGTGCAGAATAGCTTTGCAGGAAGATCTACAACGGTACAAGCAGAAGGAACTACTGGAAGCAGCAGAAAAAAAGAAGCAGTCTGCAAAAAATGCCGTCGGGACTTGTGTGATTATAATGTTCCGCTGTCAGCTCTGATGAACGGAGATGGGATCGTCAAAAGTTCCCGCCGTGATATGGAATTAATAGCGGAAACGTTCTACACCAACCTTTTCCGTTCCACAATCCCCTGTCCCGGATCCTAATATTCCCACTGAAGAAAACCCACCTGAAATTCTTCCGTCGGAGGTTCGAGTTGCGATAGAAAGCATAAAAAGAGGCGCAGCTCCAGGACTAGACAATGTCACCGCCGATTTCCTTAGAGCTGGAGGCCACAATTTACATGTACTTCTCGCAAATCATATGACAGCCCACCTTCAAAAAGGAAAAAATCCCACACCACTGGAGGACGTCGCGTACGGTCATCCTGCCCAAGAATGGAGACCGAAGGGATCTTCGTAACTATCGTCCCATATGCTTGTTCAGTGTACTCTACAAGCTCTTCACGAAGATTATCCTCTTGCGCATATCAAGGACATTGGATGAGGCGCAACCAGTCGAACAAGCAGGATTTCGGAAAGGATTTTGCTGTATGGACCACATCCAAACCGTGTCCAAGGTCATCCAAGTTTGTCGGGAATACCACCTGGCTCTAGTTCTAACCTTTGTCGACTATGAAAAAGCTTGACAGTGTCGAAACGAATGCAATTCTACCAGCTCTCGTCGACCAAGGAGTGGACCCGTCCCTACATAAGAACTCTGTGCGACTGTTATCGGAACTGCACTACGATGTCCTGCTATCGACGTATATTGTACTATGACGGACCGTCCAAGTGAGTAAGTACAAGTTCCAGAGTCCTGCTAACCTAATATTTTAATGTTAGCTCTTTTATTTACTGCCTACTAAAGTTTTCAGGGAGGGGTATTATGCCAAGTTTATAAGATGATACTGAGATATTTGCAAAACTCTGGACCACAAGTGTATGCGGTGAGAAACAAACGCGCTATTACCCTTTCCGGTGCTGACGCGTTCACCTCCACACTCTGCGCGTCCCTCGTTTCGCTTTTCCCTCAGCCATTCCTCTGTCTACCAGTGCCATCAGCAAGGGTAATAGCGCGTTCGTTCCCGATGGCAGACACCTGCTGTCCGGAGTTTTGCAGTTGTTTCAGCATCATTGTGGTTACTTCATTTTATTTTTCGAAAAACACGTTATCGGAACTTTCTTAGTTATCTTACTTTGGTATATTGGCAACCTTCTTGTAACCCATTTTTTCGTATAAACGAATAGCCGGCAGGTTCGAGTGCAAGACATGAAGATATACCTAAAGGTATATAGTGTCGAAAATTCAGCTATCTGCACGCGGTCGGGGAAAACAACTGATGATGACACGACAGGAGAAGTGAGAGGGATAGGAAACCAAAAATCAAACCATCGTCTTTTGATGTAATTAGAAAACTCGTTCTTCTAATCTGCCCCCGAAAGTTTGTAAGACATTTATTTCGAGGATTTTGGAATACCGGTATTTTGTGATTGACGATCGGATGTTAACAAACACACAACACACAATTTTGACTTATTATTTACTGCCTACTCTTTTTAGCAGCAGGGTATGCGTTGCGAAATATAACTTTAATGATGCTGAGATATTTGCAAAACTCTGGACCGCAGGTGCCTATGGTGGGGAACGAACGCGCTATTGTCCTTTCCGGGGAGTAGCGCGCTCACCACCACACCATGCGGGTCCTTCGTTTCGCCTGTCTCTCAGCTAGTTCTATTGATCTTTTTTGCCATCAGCAATCACCCGTCAGCGGGATTGATCTGGGGGGCCCAAATCGGCAACGAACCCAGTTAAGCTGAGGCTGCAGTTATAGTCACAATTTTGACTTATTCATTTATTATTATCAAATATCTCAGCATCATTAAAGTTATATTACACAGCACACAGTTAGTTCCTCTAAGTTCTTCACATTAAAAACCCATCTCTGTTGTGGTTTTAGTGGATGGCAATATTTACAGTATGATCAAAGTACTGCAACCAATACTTTTCACTTGGATGAGAAGCAATAACACGAATTGTGCTACCGTTCACACTCACTAATTGACTTCCTTCTTCAAGTACTACGGTACTGGCACGTTGTAGTAGTTGAGTGGCGATGCCAATTTTTCGGAATTCTGGTGATACTATAAGCGTGGTAATATAGGAAACCTGAATAACGTTGCAGCACAGTTGCGATAGAAACAAACTTTGTTGAACAACATCTCTACCACTGCTCTGCCCCCTTCTTTAAAAGAAGATTAAATATAACTCCTTGAAATTTAACATTCAAGTATGAAGTCGTTGTCCTTTTTGCTTCGATTGTACAATATGTTTCTCTTGATTCACAACGCAACAGTTCGAAGCAATCAAACCTTCTTGAATATACTGATTAGTTCTTGTTCATCTTCGTGCAAATACTTCAACATGAAATAATCTTTCACGCATCTTATCACTCCTATGGCACCAATAAGGTGCCCCTGTGGATTGTAAGCACCTGAATCAAGAAGGCGTTGAATCATTCGACACTTTTCAAAAAGACACAGTTAGTTAACACCAAATGACGCAGGTCTTATGGGTGTTAAGCAAGTGTCAAAATGTCAGTGAGTACAGACGCAGCTTAGCGAGGATTGCAAGCAAGATCACCGCGCTCTGATCATATCCCTTTCATGTCTCCCTATTAAAAAAATGGGATCCTTTTATCGAATTTTAGTCATAAAACAATGTGGATAGGCTCTCTTGAATGGAACAACACTATCTAACCTATACTGGCAACTTTTGGATCCGAAAAAAAAGACAGTTTTGTGATAACGACAGTATTCAACAGGGAAAGAGCAGGGTCAGTCGGGGAAACAAGAGACGGACAGTAGAAAGGAAGCATGTTCTTCAAATACCAACCAGAATGAGTGGCAAACGGTAAAATTCGGAAGCATAATTATCCCTGGAACCACATTCCATGACAATATAGCTAATTCAAAAGCAAATGTTCTGTTGGAAACTTGTGGCCAGTACAACAAGATGTCACGAAATCAATCACCTCTCAGATTGAACATGGGGTTATAATGCTTCCTTCTTATCTCTGAGTATTAATGAAATAATGGGAAGCTCGATCTCAAACTTCGCCATATACTTACTGTAGTTTGCTGTATGACTTTCAATGGACAAAATATGGATGAAGTTGTGCAACGAGAAGAAGACATGAGAATTTTCACTTCCCGTCTCGTTAATGAGAATTTTTAGAGTAATAAGGGGACACCAGCACCAATGCTATTACTGCAACTATCTAAGATGTTAAGTAATTCTTGGAAACGGATTTAATCAGTTCTACTAAAGTCATTTTAGCTCACCTAATGAGTAATGGCTGCCTTTGTCGGCAACGATGGTCAGCCAGTACGATTCGGGATACGGTATAGGAAGACAAGTCGCGCCCATCCTGAAACAACAATGGACAAAATGTTTTGCAAGGCTGCCTACGAATTTCGGGAACACGGAAGTAATATTTTTTGGACATTTCTTGGAACCAAAGCAAACATCGCACCAATACGTTCTGTTCTGCCTCATTAGTATAACACCGTGTTCAAGAATTTCGGAACTTTTTTTGCCATCGGTACCTTCTCAAACAGCAGTATTAACCGACTAATAACTGTCTGCCATCTGATACAAGTTACGAAAATCTGATAAAAGACACAAGTCATCTGATTAAAAAAAGTTTACGAAAATGCACTTTAGAGGGTACACCGTATGGTTTACACCTAGTAGATGAAGGGTGCTTATCTGTTCCTCAATGTAAACTAAGCTGTGAAGGAGTTTAAGCATCGTGAACGGGCCCTAAGACCGAACAAAAACCATGTCAAATAGTTTCCAATTACATTTTGCTAAAAATAGTGGTAATGAGGAGCTCATACAAAAACTCTGATATTTTTCATAACCCGGCAAGATGAGCTAATGATCAGTTCTAGGACTCGACAGAAACGTATAAGCACTTCTCAGGTGCCCGCTCAAGTTACTAGATGGAGTTGCTCATTAAAAGGATCACCAATAATACAGGTGATTACAAGTGAACAATCTGTATCCTTCCTTTTCACAGGTTTACTTACTTTGTTAGACTATTAAGCTAACACGAGGTTCTTAAAAAAATTTTATTCAGCTGACGTTTCGATGTCATCGTCATCATCAAAGCCGGATTGATTCGAGTCCGATGGTCCATAGAAGAAGATCAAGACATCAAAACGTTGCCCCAATAAAGCTTCATAACAACCTCGTATTAGCTTAATAGTTTAATAAAGTACTGACCACTCATACAGAGGTTAAATGATGGTCGGCTTGGAAAATATTGATTCCTTATGTGTGGGCTAACACAATAGTAATCGACGTACTCCTTTAGAGCTTCATAATCTCTTATTGTCAGTTCCCGATAAATTATATCTGGCGGATACGGGCTCATTGAATGAGCACACGACACCGACGAGTAGACTAGCACTAGATAAAATGAGCCACACTTCGATATCCACAAAACATCCACACATTTCCACCTGTCGATAGAGCTAAATAGGGTCAGCGAAATAGGATTCATGCAGGCAACAACGTTGTCTTTAACGGAGAAATCAAGGAAAACTGAATTTCAAATTCGTTTATTTCAGTAATTAAATTAGCCGAAAATCCTGGCCAGAACGTGGATTAATTTCGTCCTCAATCATCAATCATCATCAATCCTTTTGTACAAGACAGCTTCAATAGTTCGAGAAAATTAATAATCTTCTACATGACTGAGCTGACCTGCGGTTAGCATAAGAAGCTTCTATTCTGCTTGTATTTCGGCTACCTAGCCTTCTTCGGAGAACCGTGTAAATTCAAGCCGATGGCTCCAAGCTGGTCGTTATTGTGACATGGGTGTTCGTAGTTCGTTCATCAAGTCGAATCCAGTCGACGGAGCACCGCATGGCATTGTCTAGTTGTTCAGTCTTTTTTTTCTAGCCTTTCATACCAACCTCGTGACAGATCGAGCACGTAGGAAATTACTATTCCAACCGAGCTTTAAAGGAAGTCGGTCTGTAAGATAAGATAGTTAAGAGATAGTTTGATGATTAAACACTTGATTTTTGACGAATCAGCAAGGGGACGTAATGTATGACAACATTCGCTCTGATTATTTTAAGAATTCGCTCTATTCGAAATGGTACCGATGAATGACTACCACGTTTTTCTAAGCTTATACAACGTCATGCAAGCCCAACACTTCAGATTGGGATTCTCACAGAATCTCTGTTGCAGATCGGACAGTCCTGTGAAATGCAATCTACTCCCAGATCTCTTTGAGAATTAGAAACCCCAACAGCTGTTCTCACAAGTACAAAAAACATGACCGACCTTAAGATGAGAAGCACACCTATTTCATCAAGATGGACTCAACACTTCTCCCCTTTAGTTCACTGCTTCACAGTATCTCTAATCTGAAGACAATGCACTTCGACCTTCCAGTGAACTCGTCCGGAACTCTTAATATTTTCCCACGCTTGTTGAAATCATTTGAAATCAATACGTTGTAACCCCACAGTCATCTTCGTTTATCCCAGATAAAATTACGGACAACTCATGCTCCGTGTTGATAGAGCCTAATCATGAGTTATCAATATCCACTCTTACTAACACCATTAGAAGTCTTATTAACAAAGAGAAAAACCTGAAAGACAATGTAAGTATATGTGAGACAGGAATCTAGTGTGAACAACAGACAGCTCGAGATCTCCATGTCTCGCAACTGATAACAATTCTAAAATACCAGCGCTTTGAAGCGCTTCAAACTAGCAGACAGCATAAACACTGAACCAATATAAATAATGCATAAAAAAAGTGTTTAATTACAATGTACTGCTTTTTTGTTTACTGCCTGTTTAATATTTAATGCCTACTTACTGTCTAATTACATTTAACGATTAAGCGATTGGTACGTAATTGGTGACGTCATAAACCATGAATAGAAATATTTTACACTTTTATTCTATGTGAACATCGAACAAAAACTACGTTAAATCACAAACTGAGGAATCTCTCCATGCCCTTAGAAAAAGTGTATATTATATGAGCTAAAGAAGTAAAACATCCAGATAGAAGCAAGAGGATTGGGAAATACTTGTGACTACGAGTGATTCATTCCGGTAGTAAACAGTATTATGAACTTTTTCGAAATACGCAAAATTCCGAAGAAAACACAGAGCGAAGAATCGATGTCTCGCATTCACTATAGACAATCTTTGGAAGCTTTCTTTAAAGAAGGCCATTTTTAATAAAATAAAGAAAATCAGCTCCTAAATAATTTCAACGAGATCAAACGAAGGCATACAGCAGCAGATGTCAGCGAAGCTGAACGGATTGTTAAGAGGCATTCTAGCATTCCAGTAGTTTCACATCGAATATGAAATACTGAAAGAAGAGGAAACAGGTGGTCTTCACCGCAAGGTACCAGAAACAACCCCAAGGTAAATGTTGGAATTCAACACTTTTGGACATTTAAAATTGTTGGCAAAATCCAAAACGCACGACAGATGAACGTATAGCTGATATGAGCGTAAGGTTGCTGTGTGAGTACGACAAAGTCCGTAACGGCCGCCGCCGATAGTCATCCAGAAGCGAGCTGGAATATGAAACTCTACCCTATTTGCCGTATTCTTTTCGTCCTACTCCAGGGTACTATCAGTATTAAGATCTTTAATTCTTTTGAAGAAGAAATAGTCACAACCAAATGGAAAACTTTCCTTCAGAATCTTTAGAGGTTTCATTAAATCGAGAAAAAAAAGACCAATAAAAATGGGAAATGAAACCGCGTAATTTACTTAGAATACATGCACTAAATAAAATAGTGATCCTTCAAAGAAAAAATTTTGGTTTTAATATGATGTGATGAATATAATGACGCACCACTAATCGTTGTAATGATACATTGCTACGACTTCTACTCAGTAAACAGTTTTTACAAGTATTCTGAAATTATGAGCATCGCTTTGGAGTGAAACAGTTTAACTGAAAACAGTTACGTGGTATCCTTCGATCGTACATCGTTCGCTGAAGTTTGCTACCAGCTTTACCTCTCATAAAGAAACTGCTATCTCAGCACTAATTTTGAAAACAAGATGTGATAACAGCGTTGTTATTATTTCTGAAACCTTAGTGAGACTTAAGCACTTCTAATGCTAGAATTCGAGAATTTTGTAGGAAACGCAATGCATTCGCTCGTCAGTCGCTGGACTATCAATGCGATTTCAGCCGTTAACTGAAAAAACTCCAGCAAATGTATTATACCAACAATCTGCATCAAATATGCAATTCAGCACAGTAATCCCAGGAATTTTTACATATTTTTTTCACCTTCTCAAGTAATTTCTCAAAATTTCAACAAGACAAAACCACCAAGTGGTTTTCCCATCTGGGAATTTTCAGCACACTTGCATTTACTGGCGATCAGCGCGCATTATTATACAATGCTGACGCACCCCAAAATGTCGGACCGAAAAACTAGAGGCACCTTCTCAACACCTTCCTCAGTTGTTACAGTTGCTGATATGAAATTTGCCATAAAACTTCTAGACAAATGTGTATATCACCCCTCACGCTAATTTTTTAGATGAGTCTTCAAGACGTTAACATAATGGTACTGGTTTATCCTAAAACTTTGGTTCACTATGTTCGTACGAAACCTTCTTCACTTGGAGGAATGACCCACAAGCCCATTTAGTAAATGTTATGAGTCAGCGCGCAGGCTAACGTTTAATCATGAAGCATTTCACGACGAGTAGGTCGCTCTGCGACATTTTCCCATCCGACCTGATGAACCTTCGCCACGACGACGCATCCCTATCATCAAATGTCGTCCTTGAAATGCGATCTCGAGGAAGAATGTCGACACTATGCATCTCACATTCTTTACCACTTCTATGCTTGATAATGAAACTGTTCACGCAAACAGAAAGAAATAACACCAAGTTCCACAGTTAAAAAACAGTAGTAGAAGTGACCTTAAGTGAAATATATAGCCGGAAGAAATGAAACATCCTTTGTAATGATGTTTAAATCTGAGGAAATGAGATGGTATTGTGTAAAACAATTCAGATGTAGACATATGTGGGGAAGAAACTAAGGTGTTAGTACCAGCAAAATCTTATAACTAACACCATTCAATAAAAAATTGCCTGTCGAGACCTAGTGAAAAACTGTACCTCTAAAACTGTTTATTTTCCTTATAATCCTTTTCATTCACATCAGGCACCTCATTGACATAGTCATCTGAAACATACTAGATAGTAAGATGCTAGAAAAACAGCCACGGACCAGTTCAATAAACTATATTTCCCAACTCTCTCAAATACATTGCTTACTTGTAAAGCTTCAGATAATAAAATATACTAAAGCAACAAAACCCACCAACATTACCGCGATCATTTGGATGAAGATCAGCATCTTCGCCATGGAAGGAATGTTGCGCCTTCTCGGCGAGTTTTCCTAACAACTCTTTGGGTGGTAAAAGCATCGGCGGCTTAAAAGCGTCTTGGTCACGATCGAACGCTAAAGCATCGCCGACCTAGATGTGAAAAAATCAGTGCGAACAGGAAAAAAACAATTGAATAAGTGGAGCAAATTTGGTATAACAAATGATTCTTGAAGAAAAATGGGAGCAAAAGATGGTTGTCGAATCGAAACAATGACAAAATACCAATGATTCATGTCAGAGACTTCAAGAAAGGTGAATTTAAAGGAAGAGACAAGACCAAAATTTGAATCAGTTTAATCGCTCAAACTGCTGAAATACCCCAGGTCAGATCAAACCGCGATTACCCTCTCCGGAGGTTCACATGTTACGCATGGCACTACTGAAGCCCTCGTTCGAGCTTTCTCTCAGCCAGCCTTATTACCCCAACGATGCCACCGGCAATCACCCGTCAGCGGGAATGATCTGGAGACCACAAATCAGCATTAATTTCAGTTAAGCTGAGGCTGTAGTTGAAATCATATTGTTGCCTTATATTGAATACCGAATATTGAATCACCTTATACTTCCTTTCGAAATAAGCTGTTTTATTCTGAGTGTAGTGAGCAACAGGGGCCACCTGAAATTGAAACGTTTAAACAACACACTATTAGGCGATATTACTTACATCAAACATTACTGAGAAATAGCCATTCGCGCATGATAACAATTAAAAAAAGGTAGGATAAAAGTTTTACCCTAAACAATGTTAACGAAATTTTAGCTCTCATACTGATTCCGTCTTTATTTTCGTCCTCTGTGGACAAGTTTGTTGATAAAACCTACGCACAAAACCGCTCTTGTGCGTTCTAATAGAACGGAAAAAAAACACAAGTTCAAGCCTCTGGTTTAATCAAGCCTACTAATAGGCATAGAAGAGATAAAACTGAATATACGAAGGAAAAGAAGAAGAGGCCAAACCAAGGACTGGGATAAAATCCCACACGAGGCGTATCAAATAACTGGAGGTTTACTACCAACGGAATATGGAACGAAGCGTTAAGGATTGGACAGATAGTGACCCAATTTAAAGAGATTGCTTTGTATAAAATATCCAGTTAACCAGATTCATTACCTTGCGCAAGTTATGAGGTGATCAAGTAATGAAAAAATGATTTAAAAATTTTAATGCTTCCGAAGTAGACGCCTCTAAACGACGAATGCAGCAGGTACATTCACACTTTTTTTGGTAGTCATTCGAACAACTGTCTATTGAGGAAACATTGCTTAAAACAAGTTCTATGGAGAAAAGATGTATCTGTATTTGCTCGATATTAAAGGAAAGCCCTGGGGCACCTGAAACAAGCCGGGCGTCAAAAAAATTCCGCTCGGAGAGAGTGAGAGACGGACGCCAAGAAATGATCGAGACGGTAGTCGTCCGTCTCTCCGCCATTCGCAAGCATGAGCGCATCTCGATTGCCGTCCACTAACGCTGCTCCGGTATCCAATGGACTACATTTCCCCGTCAGGTATGTGGCTCGACAGAAAATTCATTAATTCTCATCGCATCACCTGGACGAACATGTTGAGTTTTGCTGACGCTTTTGTGGAAGCAAAATATACAACAGCTTTCAAAATATATCGCAGTGTGTTGAATAATATGCAGCGGAGCAGCGGATAAATATTTTGCCTAGGATGGGCAACAAAAGCGCAAATGTCAACGACTACAAATAAGAGCGAAGTTTGACTAGGCTTGACCACAAACGTGATGTGCATACTCCCTATACTCCGGGTTCCTTTTGTAACATTGCTAGTTCGGTCTCATTTCTATTTAGTTTTTTCACAAACTCTTATAAAACTACATTTCGCATTGAGAAGATTTCGGCAACTATACTATAAAAGGTGATGTATGCACTCGTATACTCCTGATCGTTCAACAACATTGCTAGTTCGGTCCCATTTCTAATCAATTTTGTACAAACTCTTATAAAACCACGCCTGCTTTGACTTCTGAAACAAATTCTAATATTCTACGAAGTAGTGTTCAACACTATAACTGTATGGGCATTAATATTAATAGCCTATGCAAAGTTTACCATCAAAAAGTTTCCTTATGCTGTACCAAAGCATAAAAATCACTGAGCTAAGGTTCATAGAATCAGAAAGTCAAATGCATACTCTGCTTCAGAGAAGAAGGTACCGAAAACGAAAAACCACCCTACAGTTATGTGGCACTTATCGCTATGGCCATTGAAGCATCACCTGAGAAACGCCTCACTCTCAGTCAAATTTATAAGGTAAATGTTTCATTTACTTAAGAAGCGTTTTAGATCTTTGCAAAAAGACAGTTTGGTTCACACCGGCTGCTTAAGTTTTACGTGAAAACAACTATGTGATAATTTTCTGCGCGAATGAGATGATAAGAGGTTGGCGTAGAACTCGTAAAATGCTTATAAACTTAATAAAAAATAGAACCTATACATGTAAAAACTGAAAATCCTATGATAGTTTGGAGCAAAACGATGTCGCGATTACCGCTCTTATGTGAAATTGGTTACTGATCGATCTTCTTCTTATACAGAAATCGAATACAAATGCCTTTCTTCGCTTGTGCAACCTCGATGCAAATAAATTCAAGCACACAGCACCGTTTTTAAAAAATACTTCAAGGAATTTTTTATTTCTGCATTTCAAAACCACAGTAGAAAATCCTATTGCACTTAGAAGAATGACCACAAAGACCTATGGTTCCAAGGAATTTAGTGCAGATAATCAGCGTTATTCTTCGCTTATTACTCAGCCGTGTGCTTTCATTATGAAACACATTCTGCGCGATGAAGCCACAACGACAGTACACCGCGTGGCATTCGTCCGCCGCTTTGGTTATCGTACCCCTCTCATCAAAACATCGCGCTCGCCCACACAAGAACACTCACTCCATCGGCTCGCCTTTCGCATTTTGCTTTTCAAAAATACCCCTGTATCATCTTGGCACGTCGGACAGAACTCTTCTCTTATGATATTTAATTGCTTAAATGGAAAAAAACCAAAATTCATTAGCGACAAAAGTGGAGACAACTGCCGTGGGTTTAAATACGACCTCCAAAAAACAACACACTTAGGTGCTTACCAAATTTAGTTCGTACTTAAAAACTATAGATTAAAACTTCAGATACAAGGAATATTTTTTTATCAGACACCAACTATTAAGAACACCGAGCTCAAATTTTGATTAAATAGTCATCTCAAAAACATCTCTTGAATGGTTTGAACATCGTAAGCGCTCTTTTCCTGGACAATTCACTGGAAAATAGTTGTTTCAACTTATTTATGGAGTAAGTACTCACTAGTGTAGACGACCAAAAAAGATGTATCAATATCTATTGCCCCAGATAAGGAGCGTGTAGGACAGTGGTTAGAGGTGCCCCCAATACACAAGGGATCGATCTCGCGTTCCAGGCTCACCTAGCCCTCCATCCCTCCGAAGTTGGCAACATATATCCGTAAGACACCGCGATTATGGCACAGGCCATATATGCATGAAATCACCTCAGACGATGCTTCAGGAAGTCTAATGCATGACGCATCCCTCAGCGACTGATCAACGTCGAGAGCTTTTTTATTAGAAAACTGAAAGGATCTTTGAATTAAATGCGAAGTAGCGGCAAGGCGACAATTCTCCAGCTTACCCCGTCTCTCACTCATTTTTTTGATACCGAAATTCTATCTATCTAATGCTTGTGGATTTAATTCCTAGTTTACCATTGCAATCATCTATCTTTTTCTGTAAAGTTATGCATTATAGTTCATTGATGCCAAATTTCCCTACTATCGCTCTGCGGACCCGAAACGCCGTCAGGGATGGCAAAATAGTATTCGACATAATCTATCGCTCAATGACTGTTTCTTAAAGAGGGTAAGTTATAAAAAACACACACACATACACAGACATATATATACACACACACTATATATATATATATATATACATACACATACACACATGCATAGACAAACAAACAAACACACACACACACACACACACACACACACACACACACACACACACAACGCATAAGGCGTCACAGCATTAAAAATATTAATCTTTTGTGATCACACAAAAATTTTACCGGACAAGAGAACCATTCTACAATTAATGTAGGTGAGAAACTTTAAGATATTCAGGCAGTTATCCTGTAATAAAACAGCTTGTTATAGGAGGACAGATATATACAGATTTACTTTTTATTAGATATTAGATTTAATTACGACTTTTTTTATATCTATGACCACTTCAGCAAGCTCAAAAAATGACGAAATTAGAAGACCAGATGTATTCATATAGCCATAATTATACTTAATAATATATAGCCATAACTACACCCACTACATAGCAGAACTATACCGCACTCATTTATACCTGTACGACATACACTTGAAATGACACATCTTCTCAAAAGAACTACAAAAAGAGATTTACAACTGCTCACAAGATCCCGACAGGTAACACATTCGTAGAGACGTCACAGATGTCAACTTATATTGTGATTTTAAAATCAGATCCAAAACACCTATCGCCCTTACTACTTGCTAGTTTTTCTTCAGATTTTTACTACCGTCTCACTCTTCATAGCTTTAATGTACGATTCTTTTTGAATGCTAATCTCAAAATCCTGAAGAATGCACCTCCACCAAGCAGTATAGACCACGCCGTTTCCCTTTTTTATGCTATGCCAACATATTCTGCTTCTTTAGTACGGATTATGTCATCACACGAGCAAAACGCTTTCCTGGATGAACTTTTCACAAACAACAAGCTTTTTTTACAGCAAGAAATATAGCACTCATAAGAACAGTTAAAAAAATCGGTTAATTAAAAGTGTTTTACACTCTTATTTAAGAATTTTCCAACAGTACCTTTAATGTCACAGATCTATCGCACACCATCTGCACCGCACCTTCGTGAAGCCTTGCGTTATCATTCTTCGTTCATCTTTTTCCCAAATAGAAATCTCATCTTTGTCCTAATGTTGGAAGGTATCCAATTTTTGAATCATATTAATAATAGATTCATCATGCGCTCTTTAGTCCTTCATATCGATGCGGTTCAAGGAGTGCAAAACTAAGTCTCATTGTTTCGGAAGAAATATATTTTAAAAACATAAAAAAAGAGATTAGTGATCGATAGAACTAGTTGAGAGACAGGCGAAACAAAGGACCCGTATGGTGTGGTGGTGAATGCGTTACTCCCCGGAAAGGACAATAGCGCGTTCGTTCCCCACCGCAGACACCTGCGGTCCGGAGATTTGCAAATATCTCAGCATCACTGAAGTTATATTTCGCAACATACCCTGCCATTAAAAAAGGATAGGCAGTAAATAAAAAGGTTAAGATTGTGATTACAGTTATAGCCTCAGCTTAACTGGGTTCAATGCCGATTTGGGCTCCCCAGATCAATCCCTTTGAAGGGTGATTGCTGTTGGCAGTGATCGATAGAACTAGCCGAGATACAGGCGAAACGAAGAACCCGCATGGTGTGGTGGTGAATGCGTTACTCCCCGGAAAGGACAATAGCGCGTTCGTTTTCCACCGCTGACACCTACGGTCCGAGTATTTGCAAATATCTCAGCATCATGGAAGTTATAAAAAAGATAGTTTCGAAGTACTCGAGAGCTCTAGTTGTCGGGAAATTGCCGCCAGTAATCGACATGATACCGTCAACAGTTACATGTCCATCCATTTTTTCCTGATAACCATTGAAAAGGGAGCTTAGAAACTTAAAGAACAGGGAGTTTCGGTCCCATTATATCTTCTGAAACTATCTATTAGGGATTCTCGTATAAATAGCCAACGATAAAAGAGATCACAGGCGATGTTGGAAAATTTTTTTGCATCGTTTTCTACAAATTTTGAACCTTCTTCTCTTGAGCATCACAGATGCTGGTTTTTTCCTGTCCTTCCCCAGTGAAGATTTGAAAAAGTTGCCTCAAATCCCCGTTTATTTCCAAGTAAATAACATTGGTTAATAGCAGAGCCTTTGGTCGGTCGGTTTCATCCTTTCCAAAACTCTCTTTGGAGTTCTGAAGTAGGAAAAACCTTCCCTTCAAATCTCCAATTAAACAAAGTTTGATGAAATTTGGAATGTGGATTGCGGATAAAATTTTGTCGAAATTGCTAATAAAGCAATTCATTACTATTTCTGTAAAAACTTTTGTCCAAGGCGCCGCTTCAAAATCACTCGCTGGCTCGAGTTTCCTATTCTGTGCTTTCACGGAAAAAAGAACAGTTTCCTGATCAGCTTTTGATCATTCGGCATTTAATACCTTGCCGTCATGCTACACAATTTCTCGAACACATGGATTTTGTTTATGAGGATCCAAAACGTGTATAAATACAGCTTGAATTCTTCTCGCACTGCGCATGTAACTCTAATGTAGAATTACGAGAGGGCAACCTATTAGGTTATTCGGAAATTAATGGCGGATTTCAACTTGTATTTTTGAAGCAACATATATAAGCTAAGAATAGACATAGAATCACCAATGTTTTTCAAATCGGCCACCATTTAACCTCGGTAGTAACAATTAGTACCTTCTTACATTGGTAAGCTAACACGCAGTTGATATAGATGTTTATTCGGTAAACGTTTCCATTCGTCTTCCTCAGAGTCGATGATCCGAGTCGACGATCAACAGTTGTTTGTCTTCTCAATTCGGCGTATTCGTCATGATATAAAGTACTCTCCTATACTACACGATTGTTGTTGATAACGACTATTATCCATTGACAATAACTTGTTTTTCAACGGTATCCAAGAAGATATTGATTAGAAGTGGTGATCGGCGGTAGGCGACAGGTATGGCGAGTATAGTGAATGAGACAGAGTTTCATAGCCCAGTTCATTCAATCTTTGCAACGTCTTTAGTGAGACATCTGACTGCTCGTTATCGTGGAGAAGAATTGGGACCTTGCTGCTGACCAATGAGGGGAATAGTCGTTGAACTTTCTGGTGGATTTCGTCCATTTACTGGAAGTACTTCGCCGCTGTGACCGTTGCACGCGGACTCCAGAAGCTGTGATGGGTTAAAGCAGTAGCAAACCACCAAACGAGCTTTTGCTGCGACTTTGACTTTGGGAAGTGTTACCGAGCATCACCGTGGTCCAAACACTGGAACGACTGCCGTCGATTATCACAGAGGATCCACATTTCGTCGCACGCTACAATGCGGTCAAGAAACTGGTCGCATTGGCTGTGCAGGAGAAGCGACGATGGTACCTCAAAACGACGATTTATCTGATTGTCATAATTCATACGGTATCCATTTGTGGAGCATCTTTGACTTTCCAGTTGTTTTTAGGTGTTTAACTTTTTATTTACTGCCTATTATTTTTTCATGCAGGGTATTACGTAAAATACAACCACAATAATGTTGAGATATTTGCAAAAGTCAGGCCAGCTTCGAACCCGCGATTAAACATTCGGGGTCTCACGTGTTACTACCCACTGCACAACCGAGGCCCTTGCTTTCAGATTCAGGTTAACTGGGTTCAGTGCTGATTTATACTCCTCAAATCCATTTCGTTTGACGGCTAATCCCTGATAGCACCGTTATAGTTAAAAAAAACTGGCTGAGAAAAGGGCAAAGTAAGAGCCTCGGTAGTGCAATGAGTAACACGTGAACCCCCGAAAAGAGTAACCACGAGATAGAAGCTGATTTAAGGTCCGACTTTGCCAAATATCTGAACATCATTGTGGTTATCTCTAGATGCCCCGAAACAGGTGAAATACTTATAACGAGTTCTTCTCCAAGATCTCGAATAGCTGTGCATGAATCACTCCCATTGAAATCTTAAATTCATCATCATCTACAGAATGGCATCCGCAGCTTCACTCAGATTCAACAGCGAATTCGCCACCATGAACCATTTGGAACTAACACTGCACTGTGCGTTCGTTAACACTTCCTTGATACCATGTCTAATCAAATGTTTTGAGCATGTCTTTTTAATGCTAGACTTCCTCGGAGTTTGAAATCGCAAAAGTAGATTCATCGAAACTGCTGCTTTGACATCCGATATTCTTACATTTAAAATTTGTCAGGAAGAAAAATTTTTACCGAAATTGAAGTGCGTGGGCGAAGATGCATGAAATTCGGTTTGCAATGGAATGTCATAGTACTTAAAGCAAAATAAAATTACAAATCCGACATAAGTTTCCGAACAGTCCAATACATTAATGACCACTCTCCCCTCTTACCCAAATTTCTGTGATTCCAGTCTATTATATCGGTGCATGTAGTAAATACTTCGTGCAGTTGTTATTGAATTTCCAGAAAATCCACCAACCACAAAAACGCATTTTTTATTCCTCACCATTGATTAGCCTTCCCGTATAAATTGAAGCACGGTAGAAGAAAATTTATTACAGGTGGTACGATAAAATTTATTTTAGAAATCGATGCAGATTATTGAGACCGCAGCTCTTTTACATAATATAGTTTTAAAAATAGTGGTGACTAATAACAATAGTAAATATAACACAGTAGTAATAAAAAATAATAATAATATGATAAAACTAAAGAATGACAGTGAAAATGATTCAACAGGCGCGTGATGGAATGAGCCATGCTAACGATCGCAAGGGAAACTACTGGACACTGGCCGCAGATTGTACGCCTATGTTCGACAATGGAAACTATAAAAGGAGGTAGGACTGTCACTTGAGTCGCAGAACAAATAAGCACTTATGAAATCAAACCGACATTACCGGTTGAGGTTTTCTGGGAAAAATACCATTTATTACTTATACCTTACGCATGTTTATTTGCTCTGAAAAAGTTCCCTTCCAGACGAATCAAGCGCACTCCGCCTTACGCGGCTAGGTTTTCTTCGGTAGTTGAAAACAATCAACTTTCTTATCTACGGCAATGGCAACTGTCAAGGATGCACGGCGCTACTGCTCTAGATCCTATGCATATGATGTTAATGGGAGGAGTAAGTCATATCACACAGAAACTTCTAAAATTTTGGGCAAAAACTTAGCAGAGTAAAAAGTCACTGGATTCAAAAAGAAAATGTCTAGTTCCTATGTTTGGGAAAAGTACAAAGGCACTCACGAATGACTCAGGCTAACAACACTGTACAGTAATATTCATCCAAAACCTTCACAATGTTTGTCATATGGCTTTCCTACCAATTTCGAATAGTTTCTGGTGCTTCAGTATCGACATTGTCTTCACCAACTACTACTGTTCCACTAAGTTAAAACAACAAATAAATACATTATCTGTACAATAATACTACGATCCACCACAGCCCTGGTACCAAACTACTCGTATGGTGGCAAGTATCTCTATGATCCGTAAGGGCGGCGACTGCCTAGGGTGGTGGCGACCTAGAGCAAACTTTGGCTAGGCTGACATCGGGACTCCAGAGAACCACAATGGCTAAGCCAGCAAAACTCCGAAAAAAAATGGAATTAATGCTGGGGCCTACACAACCAGAGAAGACGGGGCATCCAAGTACCCAAGTAAGTAACTATTAATATTTGACATACATGACAATACCATCAGTAGACTTTTTGACCGTAACACTATCACTATGTGGTAATCTTTACCTCTGTTAGCACATCCTGATAACAAAACGCGTTTCTTAGCATGGATGGATATTTCAGTAGACGATGTGATATGATAGTTTTAATGCGGCCGTAGTGGAAGGGGTTTTGTTTGTGAGACATTAAACACGATTCGGCTAGAAAGTTGTTTGGTCCCTAATAAGTATGGGGCGGAAATATTATGTTCCCATGGACGTTCTTAAGGTGCTTGTTTTGGCTATGGTAGTTACACCTACAAAATTCCCATGGTATTCTTCACGAGTAGTGCAAAAACCATCCAGTGCAATCTGTAAATTTTAGTAAAGAGAATAAAAGGGACGAGCAACCGATCAATACTAAACATCGAAAACTAACTGAAACAAAAGCTTATTAAGGATATTACCCAAATTAAAAAAAAATCAGTTTAGTGTTCAACTCGAATAGATTTACTGTAGTAACAGATACAGAACGTGTATTCTTGGTAGTGAACGATCTCTTAAAGTATCATAAATTTTTAGAGCTTACCGTACCAAATGTCACCAGATCTCTCTGCCGTCGGAATGTCATCATTCGATCAGGCTGGACACCCCTTAACTACTCAGCCTCTACCCTCCTACAATAGCGCTTTCTTTCCCGCTGGAACAAGCGGAATACTATGCTCGGTGATTGTTCTAATATCTATGAATTAGGAGGAATATTTAAGAAAAAGAGCACGCAACATTCACTATCCAAAGCTAAGGACTTTCTAGTATATCAACTTAGATTCGAAGCTTAGATTATTAAGTAACACCAATGTATTTTTTCTTCGAACTAGCCAGACAAGGGCAAGTCTAATTTTCGAAGTTAACTGCATACTATTATTTAGGAAGCGAAACCAGCAATAGACATTAAACCATCGATCAATAATGATGGACAGGATATCCAACCCAACGAACAGCACTATATGGCCTCAACGAACAAAAATTTGGATATGGTAAGCAATTTGGAGAATAACCAACGTGTATCAGTAGAAGGAAAAGGCTTCGAACTTAGAAAACAGCATGACTCCCCTATGAAGTACATAAGGTCTGGAACAGATTGTTTTTTGAAAACTCCCAGTTTCCTACTCTTGTTTTTAAGACACTCTACGCAAATGCCGGTTCATCAACAATGGCAGCACTGATGCCAAGCTATGGTAGCACAACACCATGGTCGCTGCCCACCATAAACTCGTTCTCGGATCATGAAACTACTTCATTGTACACATATAATGGAACTGCGTGATCCTAACCTACTTTCTCAACGATGTTTTATATCCTTGAGGAAATTGATGAGCTTATGAAAAAAAAAGTTACAACATCTTTAAATGATCCTAGCTGAGTGAATGTTTGTGATTTTGCCCCTACCTACATTACTATTAAAGCGTTTGTCCTAACGTACTAGGTTAACATTGTTCTTGGTTAATTCCACTTCTTCAAGCATATAACACGTGGTCTATCTTCAATAAAACTTCGAATTATCGGACAAATGGCGCTAAAATCTTGCAGTTCATACGCTGTAGAAACCCTTTCTATAAAAAATAAACAAATGAACAACTCACTCCGACATGTTTCTTGACAGTTTCTTGACAAGCGGAAAGGTAATTCTGGAAAGAATTCCATTTTCAAAGTTTGTATAAAAGTAAAATATGTGCTGTTCACCTGCAAACCCAATACTTCCTTGCCACAAGCTTCAAGTTCCTTTTGTTTTCTCAAGACAACCTCCTGAAATTTTGAGATGGCTTTCTGTACGAATATACAAAAGAATTATACTTAATTGTGAAGATAAAAACTAACATTGGACTAAGATGGGACTACTGGTGGCAATATTCTCACTTGGATAGTTGGATGGGCAACATTCGTTGGTTGTGCGGACCCCAGCACAGTTTCATCCTTCGGAGTTTTGCTGGCTTACCCATAGTGGTTCCCTGAAGTCTCGAGGCCAGGCTAGCCAAAGTCTGTCCCAGATCGTCACCGCCACAGACAGTCGCTGCTCTTCTGGATCATAAGAAGACTTGCCACCATGCGACTGGTTTGATACCAGGACGGTGGTGTATCCTGTTACTTGTTTACTCTTAGCGGGCTTCCCGATGGAAACGCCGGTCTCCTCAGCTTGCGAGACCTTGCTGTAGTGATGAATCCTCCGCTTCACATTGCAGACCGACACCCGGGAACACTTCCGAGCAACGATGAGGTGGCAAACCATTGGGAGGATGGCAGTGGCAATATTTATCATTGAAAAGGTTGGGACTACAGATTAAAAGCCACAAGCGAGAAACAGACGGGACAGAAGAAATATAAACGGGGAACTCACATTTAAACTGCCATTAAGAGATGCCAATGTAGCGGTCTGAGCTAAAAGGTTTATTTATACTCCGCAGCTCCCACGGATACAAACTAAACCTCATGTTTTGCAATTACACAACTTTCTCTGTCACTCTGCTTCACGTTTGAACCGTTATCTAATCAGGATAGATTGATAGAATATATACTTTACGCCTTTAAAAAAAGGGGCGCGTTTAGCGTAGAGGTCGGATGCGCCCTGGAATACACATAGTATAGTTCCCTGCTTTGTCTAGGAAGATAGCATCACTGGCTCGATACATCGGTAGACCACCGTAAAGGCCATATATGTATTCAATCACCTTCAATGATGCTTAATGAAGTCGAATGCACGGCGCATCCCTCAGGGATTGGTCATCGCCGAGAACTTTGTCTTTTATCCTTATCCTTTATGCTTTATGCAAAAAAAATGGGAGGATCCGCACTCAAGTTTATTTATTTCTAAAACTACTTATTAAGAAAACTGCCCTAGTATTAATTAAGCGGCATTTGAGCTGATGCATGAGTTCGGGTAAAGTCTATCTGATCTCTTGTAGAGCGTGCGGGGACTAATACGTTGGCGAAATGGGTAGACCGCTTTGCGTAAAAGAACACCTAGTCGGTAAATCTAAATTAAAACAAAACACTCCACTAGGCGCGTATAGGATGCAGGAACCCAACGGAGATTTTGAAGCAGGAGTCGCTATCCTCACGCAGGAATCGAAAACATCAGCGCGTAAAACTCTTGAAGCGTTTTGGATCAATTCCAAAAAATCAAAAATGAACCGCAAGTAGGAGTCTCTGGTCATCACGCGTGACTTAGCGCCATACCTCAGGCTGATCCAATGACCTGACACAGGCACAATCCCTGCCCATGTATTACTCTTTGCGACTGCTATCCACCAACTAACTGGAATATTTGCAACGAATAAAACGGTGGGTCTTTAAAGGGAAGCTGTTTCTGATGCTAATGCAAACTTATTTGTTAAGTTTTATCTGCTAGGGTTATGAAAATGTTTGGCTGAGTAGATCGCATCTCAATTTCACCTTTCCAGGCTCTGAAGAAGGCAAAACCGCCGAAACGTCAGCTATCCTAATAAATATCCTAATAAATTCTATAATAACAACCTCGTGCCTGCTTATTGAAGAAAAACATCGAATTTGAGCTGTTAGTTTAGAATAGAAACATATGGTAATAGAATAACTCAAATGTCTCCTAATTCCTTGCCAAATGAGGTGTGGAGGCGAATGACGAACACACTACCCACCTCGAAGATTGTCCAACTCAGTTCTCTCCTGATTATTTAGAACACTTCGGCCAACATTGCTACTTTGACATTTGTCAATTTGGGCCTAAAATGCATAGAGTTTAAGCCATAATACTGAAACAAAGCATGGCAAATAACATATACTCTAAACAAAAGCATGCCATTAATATTGGCACTGCATAGAACAGAAGGACAATGACTTCGAAATGTTTTACCTAAGAATTTTACTTAAACACAATTACACTGATGATAAGTGAAAAACCGCCCCTACCACCTAGAGTATCGTCCTTCCTGTCGGCATCAATAAAATTTCATTTCGTCATTGTCGCAGTCCACCGCTGCTCAATGGGCTTCGTTTGTGTCAGGTATCAAAGGAGAATCATAACTATCGAATAACACGTTTTAATGGTACTTGTTCTGAAGAAACGATATCCGTAAGAAGCTATGCTCGATCTCCCGAAGGGACTTAGTGTGCACCACAGGTACTGTCGAGATTTTGGTGACCAGAAGATGGTCTTATACTTTCCGGAAACAATTCCGAACCATTTTTAATATTAACCTTTTATTCTGCCTAAAATAATTCTTCACGGTAGAGTATGATGTGAATTACAACCACAACGATGCTGAGATATTCGCAAAACTTGGACTCCGGCCCAAATCAGAACCACGATTTACCTTTCCGGGGGCTCGCGCATTACACACTGTGCCACGGAGGCCCTTGTTCTGCGTTACTCTCTGTTAGTTTTCAACCTAACGCTGCCAACATCTTCAATGTATCTACTTCCTACTTGTCTGAGTTTTAAAACTTTTGACATAGAGAATACACAAGCAAGTACATGAAGACACACATGCATGAATGGGACCACATGAACGCGAAAAGTAAAAGGCAATCTCATGCGGTAGAAACATGGAGGCCGTTCCCTGAAATCAGCTGTGACGCGTAGAAAACAACTGCATCTAAATGTCATCAGTGATGTGAGGACGAGTCAAGTAATCTTGAAACTAACCAGCTCGATCTCGCTCACATTAAGGGATCCGAGGATTAACAAAAAGAAAAGACATTGTGAAAAAACCATGACCCTCGGACACCTAAAGTCGAGCAACAGCAGAGAAAAAGTGAACGAATACCACTCACCGACAGTAGTGTTAAATTCTCTTGACATATTCGCAACATTCGTTCATGAACTAAACAACCGTCACAGCATAGGAGATTCAAATTTAAAAATAACTGCATATGTATGGTAGGAGCATACCTTTGATCTTTCCACGAGATGCAAGTTGCTTAAGATTGAAAATCTTTTCCAACCTTTTCTTATGCTCGAAAATAACTAAAAGGATGCCATGGTTAACAAAAAATAACCCAAAAGATCGACCTCCTATAAACCTCTGCATACTAATCGATATGTCCATATACATCATCTTTCGAACTGCACTTCTTTAGCTGACGCGAGGTTGATAAGGATATTCTTATTGTTACTACATACCACGTAACTTTACAACAATCTAAAACAATAAGGACATCTACACCACCCTTGCGACAGCCGAAGGGCAGTTCATACTTGGGTACTTGGATGGCCCGCCGTCACTGGTTGTGCTGGGCCCAGCATAGTTTCCATTTTTTCGGAGTTTTGCTGGTTTAGTCACTGTGGCGCCTTGGAGTCCCGAGGTCAACCAGGCCAAAGTCTGCCCCCAGGTCGTCACCACCAGAGGCAGTCGCCACGGTTGTGGATCAGAGGGAGATTTACCACCATGCGACTAGTTTGGTACCAAAATGGTGACGGATCCCGGTACTGGTTTACTCTTAGCTGGCTGGGATTCTTGATGGAAACGCCAGACTCTTTCTCAGCCTGGGAGACCCTGCCAGTGGGATGAATCCCCCGCTGTACAACGCACCCGACACCCAGGAACACGTCCTAGCCACGATGAGGGGGTAAATAGTTGGGAGGGGAAGGTTCATAAGGACATATGTATAGATATAAAGTAATCCTTTCAGAAGCAGATTCTGCTAACAGTGCAACCGACTTTAGCAACATGTGTACATCAAAAATGATACGTCTACAATCACCGGTTGCTAAACTGAACTGTGCACTGCGAGACCGACCTTAAGGAAAAAAATGAAACGTACCACGTAACTTTACAACCAAACTTTCTGCGTAGCTTTGACAGGCTGCAAGGTCGTTTGCTAAAACACGAACAATGGCACTACACATGTTTATAATAAAAAAAAATACTAAAAAATATGACGGATCCACGAGGTCTTCACTGCATGGAAAATACTGAGTTGAATTTTAAAATCACCAAATAAGGAAACACTTTGAGATAAAACAGCTTTAAAGAAGTCGCTGAACATAGTAGATAGAAATAAACTGTTAAGCATGGAACGTTCGACTTTGCAGTATGAAACTTCCGGAAGTTTTTTCTCGGTTCCTTCCATTTACGAACGTCCAGCCTTTGGTCGACCGAAAATGGTCAACTCTTATACAAAATGGTGATGAGAAAGCTTAACGAGCAGTACGGAACCCTGCTTCGTCGCAGGATTCACATTACCGCCACAGTATCCGCAGTACACCTATCATCAAGAGGCTGCCAACTCTCGAAACTTCTATGACTCTGAAGCAGTCAATGTGTGCAGGACGCTGACAAAAGTACTTCGAATATGATTATTGCCTTAAATTCTATTAAATTCTAGAAAAAGAAGATATTTTGGATATACTGCTAGAAACCCTCGGGAATTTCCTACCAAACCACTTCCCACCTAAAAATCAATTCATCTCAAGAAGCAAACATTCCTTGAGAATCTCCTCGCATGCGGAGAGATCTTAAAGCGTACTGCAGATGATGCAGATGAAATACTTAGCTACGAAAAAAAGCAAAATAATGCAAAAATCGGAATGGAAACTTACTGGCTTTCTCGATGACCAGAGAGAGACTGCTATTATAACGCCAGTGTGAATACAGGATGTACACAAGCAGTGTGGCGATGATGAACCGATACTTGAGACCTGGACCGACCGCCGTCCCATGGATGGTGGGCATCTGATTCTCGTTGTCTGAGAGAAGTGCTGTTGAAGAGAATCGCCTGAGAAGCGCCGACACTAAAATGAAGTAAATGTAACTAAACTACAGAAACGGTACAGACAAAAAGATGTGCAGATTAAAGTGGACTGAAAAGAAAATAGTGAAGCGTAAAGAAATGAAAAGAATAAAATCCAACCAAAGCAAAGAAAGCAGAACTTGTACCTTCCATACAGAGAGAACAGCACCAGTGGATGTGTCAGTGGGCATAGCTATTTGACGGAAAAATAGGTTTCAAGCCCCCGTCAAGAAACAGACACCCTTGTCCACCCCGGACAAGCACCAAGACCTGTTCATACCTGCACATCAAAATGGTGAAAATGATAGACGTCAAGCCTGAATCTCGATATTGTTCGCGTCCATCAAGCAAACGGGGCCTACTGGGAATCCCCTGTGCGCAGCAGAACTCTCGACTCACGGAACTTACAAATTCCCTATCGGGTTATGAGGTTATCTGGGCTGTAAACGATAAAGAATTCCAGGAAATCACTGAGTTTTCGGCTCCTCGACAAAAATGAAAAACATACGCAAAATCTTTCCAGCAATTATTGCTAAGGACGAAATCCGATGATAATGAATGCAACACAGGAAATGCGTTTTCTTGAGAACAAACCATGAGTAGCAGATCCCGATGCGGATGCCGTGAGTCGCATTTGACGCACGCACACAAGATATCGAAGAATGCCATCACTTGGACCGGCTAGGCACTGCAGAGACCTCATCATTACCTTGTCTGCATGTAATTTCAAGCTCTTTCCAAGACGAACGAACTTAATTCTTCGGGGATAACATGCTCAGTGTGTTTGCAACACACGGATTTACTGGACCGTCAGCACCACAAAACACTACGTCTCATTTATCTCTTGTCTTACGACAGGCTTTCAAAAACGTCCAAACTTGTGGTGTCGTCACAGCGAGCTTTTCGTCAGGAAGAACTTAGCAAAACACGTTCTTCTAAAACAGCTGCTGCAATTACTATGGTGACAATTGGAATAATTGTTCACTTACTGGTAAGAGGTCGAGAGCTTATCTAAGTCGAACTCCAAACAGCAAGGTTAACAAAATCTCAAACAGCTACATGGGAATGTCTCAAACCCTAAATGTCTAACCCGCCCCCTACACAAACGGCTATCCGTTGTCATACAGGTGTTCATCAAATCACATCCATTAGACGATGCTTAAGGTTTAACAAGAAATTAGCCTTGAAAGTGGCCTCATTGTACGTATAAACTTGTCCAATCCTTCAAAATCACTTCAAAATGCCACCACTTAAAATGGGTAATTCGCCGTTTCACCCAATAACAGCTTTACTCGTTCTTTCACATCCAACTACAAGTCATGGTTGAAGTCCAACGAAGAATAGCCTCTGCTCCTCAACTCCATCAGAGTACATCACATTCCGATGATGAACTTCATAAGAGTGGCGGAACGACTGCAACTGTAATCCGATCTACAATTGGAGAACGTCGACTTCTTATCTCCAATCCTCAGACTGCTATCGTTCTCAGACATGGCAGAAAAAAGAAAAACTGGAAAAGAAGACAAATTTCCTCAGGGACTTTGTCAGCGCAATGTCAAACCCTTAGCAGACAGTGAAGAACCACTTGAAATATGTTTTACCACTCGACCCATGCTTCACAGCTGCTTCCACATCATTCCATTTGCAAAAATTTAGTGGTACCATCAGCGTCCATTACGCGGTAGTCTCTTCCAATGTGTACATGTCGCTATACGGAAAACCCTGGAAGGAAGCAATCCTTCCGACATGTTGTTAGTAGGTTATAAAGCAGCTTATTAGAGATATTCTATCGCTACCTACTTGCTATGCTATCCATCAGTGCAAATCATCGGTATCACCCGTGATTAGGCCAAGGGTCGAGTAACCCAAGTGGATGGGGAGTATGTTTCATTCCTCCCGGCAACACGACCACAACACGACAGCACCGAATTTTCGGTATGAAGCTCTCTTAACCTCTTTTATGGCAAAATGGTAACTGTTGGTGGCTCCGTTGTGACATACGATAATGTGACACACGTTGGGCTCCTTGATGGAAACTTCTGCACGATGGAAACATCCATGTGAACCTGGTAAGGTCATGAACTTCCCGCTGACCGTGCCAGTTTAACACCAGAACACCTTTCACCCATTATGAGGTCAGCAAAGCTCTGATGGCAATCACACATGGTAATTTCTAGCAAAATAAAGCAGGCTCTGCAGGAAAACATGCATGGTAATCCGAATCCTGACATGAGTTTATAATAATCAGTATCAAAACCCAGTTGGAGTAGATGACGATAGATGTTTTGGAAACGAAACAAGAAAGTCGCTCCGCAGTAATTGTGCAGTACTTGGCACACGAACTCAGTCAAACAAGTTAGTGTTTCCTTCTTGAGAGGACACAAGGTTGCAAATAATACGATTTATTCAGTACTGGCTGACGCGCCGGCAGTTTCACCCTGTTCATAGCCTGGAAGGGCCAAACTTTCAGAACCCCAGCAAAAAGAAACTACCGCGTTTTTCCGCATCCGTTTGACCTTTGCAGGCACTCCGGAAGGGGAAACCGCCGAAACGTCAGCCAATACTGAATGACCCTTGCTATCAAAAAACGTGTCTGCTCAAGAACAAGGCATTAACCTACTGAACAATGCCGAGGTCCCGGGAATTAGCAAGTTCGGCTAAGTTGCACAAAATACGTTTTGGTGCGAATTTTCCACAAAGTATTACGAAAAAAGCTCCCTTTTCTCTGACGAGCTCCAAAAGTGACGCGTTGCGTGCTGCGGAATTTCAGATTGCACACGCAGAACGTGGACTGGGGCGACGTGTGGAGCGGATGAAGACGCCTTCCGTCACGGCGGCGGCCGCTCGCGGAGCGACGAGCACCGGCACGACTGCAGCGGAACGGGTCCCTGTCAGCCCAATGTGTCGTCGTCGAGCTGTCTCACGACGATCCGACGGCGGGACCAGGGCCCTCGAACCAGGCAACCAGGCCGAATCCATCCCATGGTCATCGAATCACGAAACTGGAGCGATCGATTGTCGTGCACACTCGCCACTGTCCCTACTCTGCGCCACGTGATACGGACCCCACCCCTCGCTTCTGGTAACCCTCTCCTTAGCGCATCACATCTTCAGCGAATGTCTCGCGATTACTACTTTTTCCTTCGTAAAAGTTCGTTAACATCGTGATTTATTAGCCGACTGTTCACCGTTCTTTGCGGTAAACAACTGCGTAAACACCCCTTCCCACTGATTTGAACTTGAATTAAACCCTGGTCGAGCCACTTCGTGCTTTTTGACCAGCAGGACTTTAATACCGTTGATTGCACGTGCACAAGTACTCCAGCCAATGCTTGATGACCAGTTTTTTATTGATTTAGTAGGTCGAGCTTCACAACTTACTGATTAGTGTTGTGATTGAACTCTCCTTGCTAATGAGCTCTCATGTAGTCGCACTGAAGTTGAGTTTTGAGTCCGTACATATCCAGATTACACTGGACACAAGTACTTTTAGTACTGAACTCACCCGGTTCGATGTACGCATGTTTTCGTTTTTTTTTCGTTTTTTTTTTCTGCTTTGTTATACTGCAGTTTACTTGACGTTTTTAGCGATTGTAGTTGATGAGGAGCTGAAGAACGACGTCGTCTCGTATGAATTCTGTCGGAGGTGGAGTAGCGACGGACAGAAGGTCGACGAACCAGATAAACTTTGCTCTGCCTGTTCCGCAGTCAACCATTATAAACGAAACGGAGTTCCCTTCACTGGGGGGTGCAGAAGTGAGTGTTCATTTCTTTTATTTCACACATTTCTGAACTGTCTGAACATACTGTATAACAGTTTATAGTGGTGTTTATAGGTGTAGTAATCCAGTAAAACGGTTTAATTAATAAGCGTTCAATGTTGACGCTGTGAGGACACAGTGTGTTAACCGCGTCTGAGGGATGACAATGAGGAAATCTAGTCATTTGGGCAGTTTCTCAGTGGTAAAGCATGGTCTCAGTTGATTAAGTAGCCTAAGTTCTTCATTTGTATGCTCAGGTGATTTTTGAACGGAACTTTGCTGGTCCTTTTGCTTCATATACCTCGTGCCACTATGGACTTGACTTGGTTCTCACGCTGAAATTCGTAGAGTCCTGCTCATAAGTCTTAACGCGAAAGCGCTTCTCCATACTGTTTTGTAAATACACCTTGCCATTTAAAATTATTATGTTGATGTAGTTTAACCAGTTAGAAAAAAGGATAAAGCTTTCGGCATTGATCTATCCCTGACGAATGCGCCATGCATTCAACTTCATTAAGCATCATTGTTGGTGATCGAATGCATATCTGGCCTTTACAATGATTCGCGGTGGCCTTTCGATGTATCCAGCCAGTGCTGCTATCTTCCCAGACGGGTCTTAGCAATTTGCCAACCCCCGCGGGATGGGCTTGGTGGGTCTTGAGCGCGGGAATCGGTCCCACGTTTATTGCAGGGCAACCCTGACCACTGCACTAGACGCGCCTCTGTTTAACCAGTAGTGGAGCGGTAGTTTAGAAATAGTATTATCCGGTTCACTTCAGACAGTAGGTCACTTCATCTATCATCTTCCATCTATCAAGATTTGTCTAGAATCCATATTTTTCAGCAGTCATACCGTGAGTGCTTCAGTCTTCTATAGTTTAATGGCATCTTTCATTTTTATCTTTTGCAGTGATTTATTTGCATACAAACAGTGCTGTTCTATGTAGCTGCTGGAGTAAATTTGCGCTTATTCAATTTAGTGTAAATAAAAGTAAATGATTTGGTTTTTGGCGGGAAATAATTCCAGAACTCATAAGTGATCGGAAGACAAGTGAAAACCTGTCGATAAAGAAGCTGCCTGAGAACATTGGCAGAGAAGAACTGACTTTTGAACCGGGCATATCGTCACTACAATTTAATCCACTCTTTATTTACTAAAATTAGGAAAGACACAGAATAACTCATTCTAACTCATAACAGAGACCTGATGGCGATTTTCACCGTTCTAATACGTTATTCATCTTACTAATGAAGGTCAGATTTTAATATTAAGGCACTCCTGGAGGCGGATTTTCGCCATTGCCAACGACGAGTGGTAATACGTTCTCAACAAACCAGTCTCCACTCCCATACAAGGACCAAACAAATCACCGAGCCAACTATGGTGAGCACTGAGAACATCAACTCTGAAAGGAAAGAGGGTACACGTTAGGACATCTGTATGTGTTGTGTTCTGTTAAGCTCGGTATGTCAGTGAATGCAGAATGTATTTCTATAGATTGACAGAACACTAGAAGTTAGAATGTCTAACAGGCTAGGAATCGGCACTTGGAAGGTTTTCTTGGCGAGCTGATAAATATTTCATCTTTATTACCATTAAGTGATTTCATAAAGATGACCCGTGTTATCACAGATGTTAAGTCATAGTTTAGTGAAATCGGAAGGGAAAAGATTCCCCTTAAGTGCATATTGGCTAGAATAGTCAGCAATCAATTGAACTTAAGTGGAAAACAGCTAGACTGAGGCATTTAAGTGCAGTTCAAAGGTAACTAAACGTTCACACCACTTGCTGCATCAATGACAGACTAGTAGGTCAACCCACGCCAAGAACGTCAATGTGTGATCTCGATGTGATTTCATCATGTTATGAGTTACATGTGCAGTGTGTGAAGTATGCTGGTTTGTTGTCCTTATTGTCCGGAAAAGCTGTACGGAAGGAAGTGTTTCAAGAGAGGTAACGGTGTAGTTCATTTAGTTTCTACTCTGTAGTTTTCTCTATCACTTTGTATCTGTATCATATGTTATCTGTTGAACGTCGAGTGACTTAAACGAGCGCTAGTAAAACTTTGTGTCTCTGCCTAATGCGTACAAGAGTAGCCCATTGAATTTTGCTCGTATACGGGACAGCTGAGCATCACGTCTCTCTTCTAGGGTTTTCATGAAGAACTGTTACCATCGGATCGGTAGCCTTCCGGCAGTACGTTTGACATTCCAGGGAATCCACTTACCAGCAGCTGTTGTCCATCTATTATCGTTCATACGCATTATATGTCCGGTCTACCTTCAATAATTCCCGCAAGCGTAACCACATCTTTGATTTTAGATCGTTGATACAGCTCAGGGCATCGGATCCCATCTCTCAGTTACGTGATGCGGGATACTCCTAGCATCGTCCTTTGGAAAGCGCGTTCTATAACGCTGAGTGTTTCTGACGCACAGGTTTGAGCGGGAAGAATCAAGGAGCCGAAAAGGTGGGCAGGCAATCCGATGTTCTTTGTTCCACTCACTACATCCTCAGTGATCCTGATAGCTCCCCAAGCTGATCGCTTCCTCATGCTCAACTTTGGGGGCATCACTGAAGCATTCTTAGATATTCATTCTTACGAGTGTGAATGGGTTATACAAAACCATCCGGTTTGCAAGAACATCGCTTTTGTGAGATTTGGCCGAAGAACATTCTTTCCCCAGTCGTTGTCAAAGTTGGCTATGATTCGTTCTCCCGGCAATTACTTGGTGTTATATGAATGAATAACCATCAACAAAGTGAAGATGGTTCAAGTGCCGACTATCGCTTTTCACTTCCATGTTGTCCATTCCAATGTTCGCATGACGTTCTGGAAGGAGGCGGTAAATATATTTTGCGAGATAGTATCGCGCTCGTTTTACGTCGATGTTAATATCGTTGTAGAATGGTGTTGTGTTGGCTTGGCTGTGAAATTTTTATACAGCTCACGAAGATTCTTCATATACTAAGTAGTAACGTCCTGGCTGCCCTCTATCTCATTTGAGTCTAAAACGTTCCTTAAATCGATGAAAGTGAGGCAGAGCGGACTCTCGTGATACTTCAGTGAATCTTGTTATCGTGTGCATGCAATCCATCGTACTGAATCTTTTTCGAAATCCTGTTCGCTCACATCTGTGTTCATCGTCCAGTGTTCTGTCATTCCTGTTTAGGATGACTCGAGTGAAAAAGTTTGTAGACGACAGACAGCAAGCAGGTTGGGCGATAGTTGCCGATATCGTGTCTTCTTGAACAATAACACGGTCTTCCTGGTCTTCTGCTGAGTAGAGACTTTGCATTCAGACAAGTAACGTGTGAAGAGCAGAGTCAGTGGTTATGATTGGTAAGGTCCTTCAGGTGTCCAGGTAGCATCCTGTGAGGACCAGATATTGTTCGATTCTTCACTGATTAAATACCACATCGGGTTTCGGAAGGGAGAATCGGTGGGTCGATATATTCAACCTGGTTTATATCGTATCAAGGCAACAGAACTAGACTGTTGAAGAAATCCTGAGTAATCGTGAATAATGTTCTTCATTGGCTTTCTGGAAGCTGTGAATGTTCAGGGCGTTGGAGTGCAATAATCATCGTGCTCTCGAAGTAGGCGAAGTTTCGTTGCTCTTTGCGATTGCTTCCCCAGCTTCTGCAGCTTCGACGAAACTGCTGTTGTTCTGTCTTTAAAATGCTTTTTTATCGCCTGCTTGCCTTATTTTGCTACTTCGGATGAGTTTGGCGGTTGTGTGTAGCTCGTTCGATTCCATGCTGGCGTATCAGCGCGGGTGTTTCGTGAAACAGACGTCTCTTGGTGATTTTCAGCTCTACGCTTCCATACCGCTAACGATGTCGTATGAGCCGGTCGTATTCCTCGTCGATATTATCACCAACAGCATCTTTCCAAGAGGCGTCTAATTATCAAAACCCCCAGTTTGTTGTGGTTTTGGGACTCCGTTTTTTGTACTTATCGGTTTTTTTCTTATTTCCTGGAGAAATGAAGTCTTGCACGAAGGAGGCGATAATTTGATCCTTTGTAGAATTTTGGGACAAAAGCGACAGTAAGTAGGAAAACATCCATTTTATTATGATGTTGTCTCTTTCGTTGTGATCTCCAGTGGTGTGCTCCCACGTGCAGCATTGAGAGTGGGATTTCTGGAATTTCAAGTTGACGTGAATGGTCTTGGTCGTCATGATAAGCTTAGACAACATCTCAATCTTTTCGTTCTGTTCTAATCCGTGGATCCCAATGTGACATTTTTCAAACATTCTTCTAAGTACAATCTTAGCGTTAAAATCTCCAACGATAGCCTTAAATGTTTGGTCTTCTCTGTAGAACTTCTCGAATTCCATATAGAACGCTTCAATTACGTCTTCGTTATAGCTTGGCAATGGTGCATAGATGAAGGTAGTCAGAGCCGATATTGATTCACATCTCTTCAGCCGTAAACATCGGATTCGGGTTTTTAGTTATTCGAATGTATCGATGTTCGTGACCAAACTCATGTTGAGGGGGAACGCCGACTTCTCTGCTGTAGCATGTTCCGAGGAACAGTTCTTCTGCAACCTATAGATGCTGTTGAAAGGCGTGGCCGAATCTTTTATCGAGAACTCAGGTGCATGTGTGTGTGCATTGCAACTGCAGATTGTCAACTTAGTCGTTCAAGATGTGGGCAGCCTAGATTGGAACTGAGACTTTAGCGGCCTCTACGCGCTTGCCCTACTCAGCGATGCCATCGCAGGTGCTCTTTCTTGGTCATGGTGTGAAGTATGCTTATTTTGACTTGTTTAGCGTTTAATATAATATTAGTGTCAATAGAATTATTAATATTTGAAGTTTTTAATGTTTCAAGTTAAAATGGCTGTCTTGAAAAGAGACTGTTTGTTAATGCAAGTAAGTTATTTCTGATACACATAGAGATAAGACCCTGCTTCATTGTTGTGTTGGGTATTGTTGATATAGACAGTTCTTCGACTCAGAGAAATAAGGCTTTCGACTTCCCTAATGGTGAACCATATAACCATATATTGCAAGTCGCCATCGTTTTTATGTTGTATCAGTTGATTCATTCATGATTTTTTCACTCATTTATCGCTAGTAAATGAATAATGACGTTCAATGATGCTGAGGTATTTGCAAAACTCCGGACCGCAGGTGTCTGCGGTGTGGAACGAACGCGCTATTGTCCTTTCCGGGGAGTAACGCGTTCACCACCAACCATACGGGTCCTTCGTTTCGCCATTCTCTCAGCTAGTTCTATAGATCTATTACCATCGGAGTTTTGCAAATATCTCAGATCATTGAAGTTATATTTCGCAGTATATCCTGCAGTTAAAAAAGAGTAGGCAGTAAATAATAAGTTAAAAAATGATTGGTGACATTTTTACGCACATGAACTGGTAGAAAAGTTTCTCGAATTTGTACGTTTGAACTGGTTTTTCGACTGATTGAAGAATATAACAACAGGGAAGGAACAGGGATGGGAATATAGCGTTGCCTTCATGTTTGCTTGCTTCTCGATAGGTTCTTGTATATTATTCGTTGTAACGACATTCTCGTTTGATCGTGGATTATGTTTTGGAAAATCACACTAGCCATTTGCTCGTTTGCTTTTGTCGACCAGTCTTCACGAAATATGGTGAGAGTGTAACCTCATTCTCCACTTAACTGGCTTAGTGTATTGGTATCCTACTGGGTTGCTAGTAAGGCTTTCCCTTTAAGGTTTCGAGAAAAGCGTTCTAATGCGTTCCCAAGTCACCATAGTCATATTTCGCCCCGTTTAGATGATGTTTATTATCCATCACTTTGGTTTCGTCATGGACATCGTTTATGGGCTAGAACTCATTATACATCGCAGTTCCATAACTGGAAATGCCTCAGTCACAATGAGGGCAGTTGATGTAGGAGACATAAAAGGATACATCTTTTTTTTGACTACCCATATATATATATATATATATATATATATATTTGATGGTTGATACTTGAATGGCCCATCTTTCGAAATAAAACGGAGGGTCGTGAACATTTCACATTTAACTGCCTTTTCCTGGTTTAGTAACATTTCCTTTTCTTGAAATCTTCAAAGTCGTGTTAGGGGTTTGCTTGGTCCTGGCTGCTTGCTAAAGTGAACTGTGTTTCTGCTAAGATGGCAGAAGTTCCTGGCACTGCTTTGCCCTTAGATGAGGTTCCGGATGGAAATGTAGGATTCATTTTCATTTTTAGTTGGGAGACTGCTAGCCGATGCAATAACGTTGTAAACCTCAGTTTAGCGAGTAACTTTTCTTTGCTACAATAAAGCCATATATCACTAGGGCCAAAGAGTACAGTGAAGCATTCAACTTTGACACTGTCATAACTTCACACTATTAGCGTTTGGCTTGATTTCTTCTTTGCACTTTTGTCTTGATTCCACCATGACAAAATTTTGATGTATTTCAGCGACATTGATGCGCGGCGTCGATACATCTTTAAGTAATCCCGAGTTTCAAATCCAGAACGAGGACTTCCCAGCACTACCCGGTGCCCCACCTGGTGATCATCCAGCGCAGGCAGCTGCGTCTTTGGTTCGAGAACCTCTTTATCGCTAACGTTTTCATATTTTTTTCAGTTTTTCTTGCAACACTTTATTTGTTTGAAAATGGAACATCTAATCAGTTTCCTTTTTATGTAAGTTGGAGATTCGTATATTCGTTGAGTCAGTTATTCTTCAATCTAGATGACGACTGGAAACGATATGCCCATGTCTTCCACGGCGGCTAGTGATCCTTTTGGTGTCCGTCCGACTGGTGAAGCTGCTCGAGGTATAATCACTCATCCAGATGGTTTGTTTCTTGTTTCTGTAATGAGGATATTATGTCTTTTTCTTTTTTTCTTTTTGGAAGGAGCATGTGAATCCACGGCCAACTGAATGGAGACTTATTAAATTTGTTACTAGTTAGTATACTCCGAGGAAAACCTTGTAATTCAACAGGGTTAACACCGGAGTTATTCCTGTTATAGAAAATCGCAGCGTTCTCTTCATCCTCAGATTAAGTCCACAGTGGAGAAATTTGGAGATTTGCATCTTTTGTGTGCCCCTACGTCATACGCTTTTTCATTTTTTTTTAATTCTGTTCTGACTCAAATATTCTGCTCTACTTCTAATTATATCAATACTCTTCTGTTTCTTGTAGGTGAAGTATCAAACATCCCTCCCACGATGCTGGCCGACCAGTTCGGTATGGCTGGCCTCGTGACTTATTTGCGCACCGTCGATAATCCATCGATAGTGTCGTTGGCACTCGGCTACGACCTCACCACTCTTGGACTGAATTTGAATCTTTCTGAGTAAGTTTCACTTCCTGATGTATTCTTGTCACCGACAATTAGATGAGAAAGTGAGTTGTTAGTTCGTTTGTCTATTCCGGTATATATTTCCATCGTTACCTCTGTTCATTATCCGTAAAATGATTGACAGTGGTGTTAAATCGGTAGGTGACTGTGTTACGAAATGTTGTCAACATTATTGTGAGGTTGTTGTTGATATCAAAATTACAATATATGAGTTTTTAATACCGACAATTGACTTTCTTGCAGACGACATCTGTACACATCTTTCGGTGGTCCTTGGGCCGACAACCCGATTCGACCGCACGAATTGGATGTGAAAGTGTGTCTAATTCTTCGCATCTTAAAACTTTTTACTTTTCATTTTATCTCTTCTATTTTCTCAGGGTACTCCTTTTTTTTTACTTTAAAGGAGTTTAATTGCCATGTTATTTAGTATCAAATGAATCACGTGTTCATGAAATGAATGTACACCATATGTTTATTGAGCTGTCTTAACAAGTGGATATATCAAGCATGTTTATATACAGATACGTAAGTGGACAGTGTATACGATTCGTGTTGGATCCAGAACAGTTTTCGCCGCTTGGTGTTTTAATAAATGCCCAAGTTTTTTCTCTCTCTGCCTCTGGATCCGCGAGAGACCCGCGTTACAACGTTGTCTGTTCGTCATCATGAACAATTGACCGTGTGTATAGATTAGGCGGTTTGCCACTCTGTGATTAGCTTTCTTCAAAGACATCGTTCATTTTTCTGTCACCGCTACACTGTTGGATTACGGAAAGAAATGTTACGCTCCTCTGCTTGACTAACTCTGACGTATGTGAGCACATGCTGTATATCACATTTTGAAAACCACGATGCCTACTCACCACGACGAGCTGATGAACCGTAAAATTAGTGTGTTCATAAGAATGAGAAAAATTTTTTTGAACTTCCCTGCGGAAGAAGTTTCGGACTATCCATGTATAGAGTTATCTAGCTGAGCTTTCTTTTATAAAGAGCGCGGCATCGGGTGTAAATGCATAAAATAAGGAGTAGATACAATCGGTCTAGTACTAAGACTTTCAGTATACTTTGAAAGTAAATTATTAGAATATGGGCAACATTTCCGTATTAAAAGGATCACTTGGTAGTAACATTTTCTTCTTTCCCCCCCGGATCCTTGCTATTTTTCCACCCTCTTCAATATTGTATTCAGGTGCCCGATGATTACTTGACGAATGCTCAAATTCGAGATAAGCTGCCTCCAGTAAAATTGAATAAGTTGTCAGAGGATGTGCTTTTCTATTTGTTCTACAACTGCCCAGGCGAAGTATACCAGTTAGCTGCTGCTTGTGAGCTGTGAGTATTTATTAGGAATATATTCGTCGTATCTGAAATGATGTAAAAGATGCACAGTAGTAAGGATTGTCTTGTTTTTTTTTAACACCCTAGAGACGAGGCAGTTTTTGATCCATCTGGCTTAACCTCTTTTTATTGTTTTTTTTTTCGAGTCATATGAGTTTACTCATAATTTCCTGCAGGGTAACATCTTTCAAAGGACGAAGGTAGGTCGATTCTATTTTTGAATCGAAACAAAAGTGGTAAGTAGCTCGAATGCAAAATCCGATTGATCAAGGAACGGTTACTAATGTCGTTTTAGATGTGTTAGGTGAAGTGAACGACCTATGAAGTAGATTTGTATTAATTAAAATTCATAAAAAATGGAGCTGTGGAATATAAAAAACCAACGAATTAACAGCAACTCGAGATTATTTCTAGTGCTCGTAAGGTAAAAATTGAACTTCCTTTTTTACTGACATATTCAGCCTTTTTTACACTGAGCACTAATGTCTCGTTGCTAATGGTAGGTATTCAAGATCAGGATCAGTTTGCAATCATTTCGTGACCCACTTATGTCTCTTTAGTTAGTTGACGTTTTCTATTTATCCCTCTTTAATTTCCTGATATTTTCACTTTTTTCTTTAACTTCTTTGATTTCCTTTAGTTGTGGAATAGAAAGTGGTAGCGGAGAGGTTACTAATGCAGTTCATCAGGAAGCAAGACGCTAGTTCCGCTCTCTTCCAAACGCTTTCCTCCTGTCCACGAAGCAGTATGTTAACTGGGCTCTCTTCAAGACTGCAAGGGGAATCGACTTGACCAGCACTCTATGACGTCCATAAAGAAGAAGGATCTCCTTCACAGAGGGAATGTCATGGCGCTTAGTCGAGAGGCAACGTGGCCCGTCTCCAGATGGCGGATAGGAGTTAATCGCAACAGAGAACTATAAGGGAGGCGGTAAGGAGTCACAGTCAGCAAAGAAGCTCCCCGTTTATTCTGGAGAAGACTGGCAAGCTGCCCGTAACTATACCCAGCCCACACGTTGAGAGCTCAGCAAGCTATATGTGGGTATCAAACGCTAGACACAGTAAAATAAACAAGCCTCATTTTTCTGACTCCAAATTAGCTACCGATACTGCAGCGTTGGGTAGGACGAGTGTGGGGAGGCTGCACACTTTCGAGAAGGACTCAGGTGGCGATTTATACTTGCAATTTACTCTCGTTTTCATCTGGATGTTCCCTAGAGGACGTGATAATGCAATGCAACGAGAAGATGCTACGTCATCGGACTGGCTGAGACGAGAACATGCCACTCATTTGATGGCGTCTATGTAACCCGAGAAGAATTGCTCCTCGAAACATGCGACAATGGAGGAGTCGGCGATGTCTCGGCGTTCTGGTCAACACGAGCCAGGCTACGAATATCGATTCATTCGAACAACTAACAACCCGAATCACCCGTTTACGATTGAAAAGATGTGGATCAATATCGGCTTTAACAATCTTCGTTGTCTACACACCGACGTCAATCTATGACGAAGGCGAAGTCGAAGAGTTCTATACATATCGACTTGAAGTTCTTCAGGAAAGACCATACGTTCTACATCATTGGTTACAATTTGAGATTTTAACACTAAGATTGAACCCACAACAACGTCTAAAGAACATCACTTTGAAACCCACGGATTAGATTGGAAATGAGCAGGGTGAGCGGCTGTTTGAGGTTATCATGGAGACCAAGATCATTCATGGTATTCGCCAAGCGTACCGAAGCTTCGCCTATTACATGAGCAAGGTGGTTGTACTCCAACGCCATGACGGAGCAGTTTTAGCTTCCAGAAAGGCAATGGACGATTATTCCTTGGATCTCTTCAATAGACTAGTTCTGTTGCCTTCATGTGAAATAAAGGAGCATGGATGCATCGTCCCACCGGTTCTTCCTTTCGTAACCCGACGTGCTATCTCATCCGTGAAGAATCGAACAAAATCTGGTCCTCACAAGAGAAGACCTGAACACCTTCAGAACATTCCGCCAATAATAAATACTGGTTCGGCTCTTCACACGTTAGCTATCAGAATGGAAGAATTCCATTCATTAGAAGACCACCAACACCGTTATTGTTCAAAAACGGTGACCTCCATGGCGTCGGCAACTGTCGCCTAATCTGCTTGCTGTCTGTCGTCTATGAATTTCCACTCGAGTCATCCTAAGCAGGATTGACAGAACACGACGATGGATGGCCATGTGAGCCAGCACAATTTCGAAAAGAATTCAGTACGATGGACCACATGCACACGTGAATAAGACTCACTGAAGTATTGCGAGAGTACGGCAGTCCGCTCAATCTCACCTCCATCGAGTTAAGTAAAGTTTTTTGACTCAGTTGAGATAGAAGACAGCCAGGGCGTCCCTACTCAGCATGTAAAGATTCCTCGTGGGGTATATAAAAAATCTCACCATTAGCATCGACGTCAAAACAGGGGTTAGGTAAAGCGATACTATTTCGTCAAAACTCTTTACTGCTGTCCTCGAGAATGTAATGGGACAACTGGAATGAGACAACTTGGGAGTGCAAATCATTGTTCGGCAATTACACCATCTTGGCTCTGCTGATGACATCGTTCTTATAACACCAAACATTAGCCAAGCGGAGCGAATGCTTGGCTACGTTGATAACGACTGTGGAAAGATTGATTTTCCACTAAATATAAAAAAATCGATGTCCATGAGTAAGGATTGGTTTCGTATGCTCTAATCACGCTGGATGGCACGATTGTCTCCGATTGCTCTAGCTACGTTTATCGATGTCTGGAAATCAGTATAAAGAACGACTCAGCTCCAAAGATCAGCGGTAGTAAACGAGTGGCTTGGGGAGCATTCAAGAGTATCGAGGATGCAGTGAAGAGTGCAAAGAACACCTCACTCCATGCCCACCTTTTCGGCTGCATGATTATGCCTGCTTGGCCGCTACGTATGTAATGTGGAAGATGATCACTCAGCGTTATTGAACGCGCAGTCGAAAGGATGGTGCTAAAAGCATTCCGTGTCACACAAGTTAGGGAAAGAATCCGAAGCTCCGACCTACGTCAGCGATCAAAAATTGAAGATGCCTTTCTGTACGCCAAACTGTTAAAGATAGGATAAGCTGGACACGTAATGCGTATGAATCAAAACTGATGGACAGTAGCCGTTAGTGACTGCATTGCTCGTGATGCAAAACGTACTGCAGGAAGACCACCGGCCCGATGGTCAGACTTTTTCACAAAAACTCTGATAAAAGGTAAGGTGCTCAACGAATCCCTAGGGAGAACAGAACCGACTCAAATCACTTTACTTTCAACGGGACGAAAACTGATGCAGGTGATCTCTACAATAAAGGAGGACCCACTGTGGAAATCACATATTTGTGTTTGTATAAAGGTGACATGTTATTACGTTTACCAGCGGTACTCTCTATGGCAGTGTTTAAGGAAGAAGTTGATTTTTAGCCTCTGAAGAAGAACGAACACTCTCACTGTTTTTATCAATTGTAATGTGTGAATGACAGTTTGTGTAGGTGAAGGCCACGTGAAGATTAGTCGTAAAAAAGCCGTTTAGCTAAAGAAGAGTAGAAATGCAGAAGAAAAAAAAGAATCTTATGGGAAAAGAAGGATTCGAGAATGAAATATATTGAAATAATGCGTTTTCTCGCGAGTTTCTTAAACAGTGAATAGCGAAAAAACAGCCTTTTATTTTTGAAAGGTATGAAAAGAGTATTCAGGTATCAGCGTGATTGGCGATTCCATAAGACCGATGGTAACTGGTTAACGCGATCACAATATGGTGGTGTTAAAGAGCAGACTGGGTCTTATGAGAAGGGACAGTACAATGTCTTTGATCCACTTCAGTGGCGTAAGGTATGATTGTTTTGTACATTTTTTGTTGCGAATTTATACAGATTGCAATGCTTTTTTTTTATTTGTGATACCTCTCCCCCTCCCATTGCACCTTTAGTACCCTGTGTCAGATTTTGCGTTTTCACATGTTATGAAGTGAACTAATTCCATTAGTCGTATAGGAAGAACAGTGAGTGATAAAACAAATCCATGGATTAGTTTCCGCCTTCAGACAGCACAAAGTCTCTCCCTCTATGTTTGGTGGTAGCTAGCCATTCATAAAGCATTGCACTACTTGCTCCATGTAATTTGCTTTGCGAAGAAAACAAATTCAGTAAATTCAGTGGATTTTTTGAATAGGCAGTTGTCATGGGAGTGCGCCTACGATGGAAGCATTATAACTAATTATTACACTTTATATGTTCTGTAAAAACTTATTGAAAACCGTTGGTATTCTCGATATATCATATAAGGCGCTCGAAAAGAGGTAAAAAGACAAATCCCATCTTCAACGTTGGATGGAATAGCTAACTTATCTAACTGCAAGATGGCTTACTTACTCCTGCCGTTAGTCTACTTTATTAAAACATCATTTTAGATACCTAAGGAGCTGAAACTAGAATACAAAGAATTGGAAGAGCGGCCGAAACTGCCGGCAATGTTTGGAGGTGGTGGTGGTGGAGCGACTGCGTCTTCCATGAGTGCGTCAGCGCCTCGTCCAGCGTCGTAGCACCTCGCAAAAAGGAGCAGTCGTCGGGACGTCGTGTGATGTGTTTCGTGCTCGATCAGTCAGGCTCTGAGTATGTCATGTGTGTATTCACAACCTCTATTCACCTTTCTCGGCACTTCATCGCACTGTGTTTATAGCGCATTCCTAGATAAAAAGCTCGTGACGCTATCGAAATCATCATAAAAACGATCGCGTCACGATCTCGAAACCATGTGTTTATATCCCCCTCCCTGTAATTCATAGACATTGTGCATTAGATGTATTGTCACATCATGTTCAATCCCTCCCGTTTCCCGTCGTGCATTGTCTCTGATCTTTCATGTCGGGTACAAATGGCCGCGGCGGCCTTTATTTCTCCCCTTCATCTCACCGAACTCTCTTTCATTATTACGCGTCATTACAATAGTCGTTAAGCGTTATTGCCCAATCACCATTGTAATTCCTGTCTGACCGCTGCATGCCCACTATTATACCATCTAGTCGCCATACGTGCGCTGATCACGCTCCCCGGTCGGCGCTTCCTATGTCGGCATAAATTGTACTGCTGTTACAATTGTAATAAATTTTTTATTTCACTGTGGTGTTAACAACTTCGCTGTGGTGTTTATATAGCTAGTATAACGGTATTGCCGTTATGTAGTTGAGAATTTTGTACAGTGTTACAGAAATGGTGGAGGGGAATTTGGGAATGCCTCCCAACGGTTTACCGCCTCATCGTTAGTGGGAGGTGTTCCTAGGTGTCTGGATGAGATGTACAGCGGAGGATTCATATTACCAGCAGGGCCTCCAAACTGAAAAGGAGTCCAGCGAAGCCCAGCCAAGACTAAATTAGTACCACCAGCACCACCGTGCTGGTATCCAGCTCGTCGCATGGTGGGGAAATCTTCCTCTGATCCACGAGGGCTGTGACTGCCTGTGGCAATGACTCACCAATTGGGGCAGACTTTGGTCAGGCTGGCCTCGGGACTCCACGGAACTACAGTGGCTATACCAGCAAGACTTCGAGAAAGTGGAGATTATACTGGGTACTGCAGAACCAGTGAAGATGGGCCGTCGGAGTATCCAAGTAATTTGCAGAAATGTCAACACTTCATACGAATTTGCACGCGATGGATTGGAAAACACCTTGACAAAGTGTCATATGTTCAATTCCTAATGGAATATGCATTGTATACTTAAGCTTCATAAGATCTGCGACTGTTGTTAAAGTAAGGAGAGAATTCTAATTAAAATACAGAAGGATGACTTTGAATCCACTTTGCTTATTCTGGAAGTGCCACTCATCCGTAATACTTCAATATCTACGTGGATTCCTGAGTAGTATATCGTTGTTGGCTTTACAGGCATCGACAGAATCTGGAAGCTTTCTACGTGACAAATTCCATCCATATAAGACCATTGAAGATCTAACTATCAAGTCTCCCGTCTTTGTAATGGAAGGCACGTTTGCTTCTCATCCACCGTTTCCTATCGTACCAACAGGTAATTTCCTTGACACATACGGGATTACGCTTCATGCTGTGTGGGCACCGCTTAGAACTGCATAATTTCCACCGTGCGTGCTATGCATTGAAATCAATGCTTGCAGACCGCTTTGCCTTCCGTATTTCAATTCGATTTAACACGCATTTTTGTGATAATTCCTATGGCTGCTTAGGAGGTCGTATGTTGAGCAATAGTTACAGGTAGCTGGTAATACACCCAGGCTTGTTATTCTTATCCGATGCCCTAGGAGTTAAACAGTTCCCCGTATCCTCCACTCTCTCCATATATTTTTCTACGCTTTCAGAATATGTCCAACTAATGTATGCAGTGAAAGAAGCGTTCGTGATCTAAAAATATTGCTGCCAGCCTTTGGTAAGGTTTTCTAAGATTATTTATTGTTTATTCACATGACGCGTGTGGCGCAGTGGTTGGAGGCGCCACTGCGGCACACACGTGGGATCGATCCCCGCGCTCATGGCCCACCAAGCCTTCCATCCCTCCGGGGTCGACAAATTGGTACCAGACTTGTCTGGGAGGATAGCAGCACTGGTTCGATTCATCGGCAGACCACTGCGAGTCATTGTAAAGGCCTGATATGCATTCAATCACCTCCAGCGATACTTAATGAAGTCGAATGCATGGCGCATTCCTCAGGGATTGATCAACGCCTAGAGCTTTATCCTTTTATTTTTTCTAACAGTATGTAAAAAGTATTATCGTTAAGAATTGCAAAGTGTATAATAAACCACAATATCGTCAATTTTTTATTTACTCCCATTATTTTTTTAAGGGCAGGGTATTATGTGAAATATAACCATAATGCTGCTGAGACCTTTGGAAAACTTTGGACCACTGGTGTCTGAGATGGGGACCGAATACACCATTGCCCTTTCCGAGGGGCAAACCAGTTCACCACCACACCATGCCAGTCTTTCGTTCCGCTTGTCTCTCAGCCATGTTACTGATCTATGCGCGTTATAAGCAGTCATTCCTATAAAATAAATGTTCCTCAGAGCAACAATTAGACCTTCAGAGAAATTTAGTGTGAATATGAGTTGAGGGACATGTAGTCCTCTCATAGATGCACTGTATAAACTGATGACGAGGTATTTAGTGCATAATTCTCCTGCATATAAGAAATACATGCGTAGAGGTCTCCTTAGTGATTTACGACCTTATCACAGTGACAAGGTGCCATAGGTCCCGAACTTCAGTGTGCTAGTGCAGCAACGATGTTGCTACCCGTTGTAGAATTCAAATTAAGCAAACGGACTCCTCCGAAGAAAAGGATTTTTCAGAAATTACTGGTTATAGAAAGTGACTTTTAGTCCACCATGCTTTCTACAACGTGCATAGCTACCGATGGAATACAACGTCTCATTGGGAGAAAATAAACGGAAAGAATATGTAATGAGACCACAATCCCTTTGTTCATGGTTGTCTTGCTGTTGTATGCTGAATGAGCATGTCAGAACGAGTGTTTTGGTGAGCATTCGCAGAAGACAAACCTGCTGCTAAACATGACAGTTGGGCACCGAACAGCATTTGTTTGAGACTATGTCACGTTATAGTTTAAAGACAAGGATTTACATAAAAACAACGTGCGCACAGTAGATCTGATATGCTTTTAAATGACAGATCTTATGGGTTTTGTAAGAGTGCCAAGAAGACGTAAATTTCCACTGGAAACGCTAGGAAGACGTAAACTGACATGGTAGGTCGGATATGGACATAGTAACCCTGAAATGAGGTTTCATTCATCGTAGTATTTTTGCTCTAAATTTGTGCATCGTAACTGCCCACGACTATCTCACTTGAATATGCAGTAGGAAGAAGATGACGACTAATTTGACAGTTTTATTATTTCATTTATTCCAAATAAAGGGTGGTATAGAATCTAAACTATAAGGGTAAGCTCGGCAATCAAACAACATTTCTTAGTCAAATGTATGAACTGAAGTAATGCCAACAACGAAAATAAAAATCAAAAGCAATAGAGGAAAAAACGAAAGCCATTGAATACACAGCCGAAAATCCCAATCATCGAGCGTCATAGACCATCACTAAATTGCTGACTGTTAGAAGTCGATGGGTAGAAAAGGAAGGAAAGAAAGAAAAGAAGAAAGAAAAAGATGTTATAGATTCGAGAGCAATAGAAGGACCTAATAACCAAAAGATATACTCACGTTTTTCTGCTCCTCTTCTTGTACAAGATTCGATAGCCACATTCTCGACAACGAATGGCATCTTTCGGACGGATTTCGTTTTCGTAGTGACATTCTGAAAACGATCACATTCCATAGTAACACTAAACACAACAGAGTCCAAATAAAAACTCCAATCTAGACGATGGAGTTCATTGCGTTCCGGGTATGAACTGAGTAAAAATAAGGGCAAAAACCAGACGATTACGAACCTCCGCAGATGTAAATCATACTTGTCGATTTTGGGCCAGACGTTACTCCAGGCATTGGTGTTGCACCACCTTCCATCACCTCAAGAAATAAAACGTATAAAGCGGAAGTGTAACAGGTTTCGTTCACATAAAAAGAATATAGTTCTATTGACAATCTTAAGCCTAGACCAAACATAAAAGAAAAGACACTTCGGCCAAGATAATAGAGAACCCTTAAAATGGGAAAAATTCAAGGGCGAGCGAAGACAATTAGTGAATAAACTGTCGCAAATCATGTGCAGAGCGCGCTCTGATCGGACTCTCAGAGGTGCGAAGAGTTCGATTTGAGCGTGCGATTGGGTTGCGTAGAGTATTGCGATTTTTGTAACGAACTCTTTGGCTATCTTATATTTTTAAATAGACACTAACAAGTCTAGATATCTCATTCCTTGTGTACACTTCGAAGATTCTCGCGTCCATCTAGAGCAGCTGAGGACTGCATACGGTTAATTCGCTAGTTGTTTTAGTGAGACTATGTCGGGACCTTCGACAACGGATCCACCAGACGTAGAAATGGTATCGCTACAGGACTCTCTGCGCTCTGTGAACACCGTCAGTACCGCCCTACAACCGACTTCATCAAGACCATTTGTGCTTAAGGTGAGACCTCATTACCTTGCTGTTTGTTTAGTGTTATTATCGTGCCCGTTGTGTAACTGATAGTAAGTGGTTTGTACTTTGTGTGTTATATATAAGTAAGGGTGCGTGTGGCGCAGTGGTCGGAGGCGCCGTGCAATATACATAGGACCGATCCCCACGCCCCACGCTCACCCAGTCCTCCATCCCTCCGGGGTCGGAAAATTGGTACCAGGCTGGTCTGGGAGGATAGCAGCACTGGCTCGATACATCGATAGTCCACCGCGAGTCATTGTAAAGGCCTTATATGCATTCAGTAACCTCCAAAGATGCCTAAATGAAGTCGAATCCATGTCCCATCCCTCAAGGATTGATCAACGCCGACAGCTTTATCCTTTTTCCTTTTGTTATAAGTAGCTCCTTTATAGATATCCCCATGTAAGTCATTTAATTTAGCACGTAAATGTTTTTGTCGACAGGCAACGTGGAAAGGTTATGTCCATTCCGCCGTGGAGTGGCTGACTCCACCAGTTGATTCTCCGTTTCGCCAGTGATCGTTGGATTAGAGATGCGTTCATGTATAGAAGGCATTTGCTGTTTTGTCTAAGTCTTCACACTGTATATTCTATGGTTGTTTTAAAATGGCGTAAAAGATTGGCGTTCGTACTTAACCACCGTTGGTGTTTAAGTGACTTTGTGAGCAGTTTTATGCGCAGACTAGAAATAGCAGATAATATAAGGTTCAAAGAAAGGACCATTTAAGGACTTCGTGCTATTATTCTCCTTCTTTGTTTCAGAAATGGAACGCCTTGGCCACATGGGCTTGGGATGTTGACTGCGACACTTGTGCCATTTGTCGAGTCCAATTGATGGAGGAATGTCTTCGGTGCCAGGCTGAAGCGTCAACGGCGGATTGCGTTGTGGTCTGGGGAGAATGTAACCATGCTTTTCACAATTGTTGTATGAGTCAGTGGGTAAGACAGAATAACCGGTGTCCTTTGTGTCAGCAGGACTGGGTAGTGCAACGGATTGGTCGATAAATCTTGTTCTTACTCGTTCAGTACTGTCTACTACATAGAAATGAATGAACTGCTCAGGTGAATACGCATGTAGCGCTTCAATAAAACTCTGGTTTAAAAATACAGCACAATAACCACAGCACCATTGTAGCGATTGATAACTACCTTTGTAGATATCAAGTATAAAGCTCGGCTCTCTTCTCATTTGCGTCGTCTTTATTTTTCCATACATAAGTTATTTGTTTGTTATAAAATAAGCTGTGCCCCTCATGGTACCTTTTACCGTTAACTTATTCGAGTAGACGCTTTTAACGGTATTCATTCATCTATGGCGCGCCTCAGGTAGTCCGGTTGGTTCTTCTTATTGCTGGGACATAAGAACCACGTTTCTGAGAATATTTCCGAAAACACGACTATCCTGTCAGCTGTAACCTGCGGCTATCTTAGGATTCCATGTAAATCTAGCCAAGTAGCACAAGTTGAAACAGTTGGCGAAGACACCTTCAGTTTTTTCAACTCATTGAAATCTTGTTGCGAAGGTGATGTTTCAGAGCTGTAACTCCTACGACCGACTTTCTATTAACCTCGGCATTGATTGAGCAATTCTTTCCACTTCTATTTAGTAAACTCGAGGTGTTATTTTATTTCTTTGTTCACGCACAGGCTGACGTTTCGGCGGATTTCGCCTTCCTCAGAGCCTGGAAGGGTCAAGTTGACTGCAATCTACACGGCCAAACACCTCCATAACTAAACAGGGAAAATGCTGAACCAAAATTTCAGTCACATTGAACACAGAGCCTTTGCACACTCACCGCTTTCTATGAGTCTTCCACTAAGTGTGTCACGTGGAGACCAACCACACAGAATTCACATGGAATCGTAACGTGCCCATCTCATCAGAATAAACTCTCGAGGCATTCTGGATCAATTCCAAGAATCCGAAAATGAATCGCAGGGAGGAATGCGTCATTATCACGAGTGAAACTGGGCAGTATATAAGCCTGTTACTCTGGTGGGCACATTACGATTTCATGTGAACTCTGTGCGGTTGGTCTCCAGGTGACATATTTAGTGGGAGACTCATGGAAAGCGGTGAGTGTGCAAAGGCTTTGTGTTCAATGCGACTGAAATTTTGGTTCAGCGTTTCCTCTATTCGGTTATGGAGGTGTTTGGCTGTGTGGATTGTAGTCAATTTGACCTTTCCAGGCTCTGAGGAGGGCGAAGTCCGCCGAAACGTCGGCATGTGCGTAAATAAAGAGATAAAATAACACCTCATGTGTGCTAAACAGAAGTAGAAAGAATTTTTCAGAGCTGTATAGAAGAGGTATTCCAAAGGCGCTGTCTACGAGCTTATGCGATATGTGGGGTACGGTATGATAGCTCAAAGTTCCCATTGCTTATAGGACAACTTTATGACATGGAAAAGAGTATTTTCGTAGAGAAGATGGGCTTGTTGCGACCACTATTCATTCGTGGCAATACTGAGTTCGGGGTTGCTCTGTACCAATTGGCACTGACCATCTGGCTCGGCTTTAGGTACTCTTATATGATCATATCTTGTGAGTCCAGTGTATCACCCTTGGGACACCTAGATAACTCTAGGCAAGTGACTCATTCGTGATTACCCTGAACGAAAAGCGGTGCATTCCGTCCCCGGTCAGCAAGCAACTTATTGGGCACCTTTGGTTTGCGATAGGAACGAATGCAATGTTTACGTGTTCCCAAGTGGAGAACGGATTTTTCAATGAAATAAAGCGTCTGAGCTATATGTTGTCACGCTTGTGATAAGTAGTGATATATAATCATAATTTGGTACCTTGCTACCACTGGTAGTTCATAGTTCATAGGTAGGTCTAGCATCCAAGGAAAAATTTGGATGAAACTAATGTTTGCGCGGAGTTTCTTCTCGTTTCTTTTTTTTTTTTTTTTTTGTTAGAAAACTTTTGAGGTTACATATAACCACGGATTTTTGCAGAGCTCTAGGAATAAGAAGACTTTTGGAACAGGATGAGTTGTCCATAGACGCTCAATCACACTATATTAGTCTCATCTTTTTACGAAACCACAGCCTAGATTAGGATTGAAGGCATATTAGACGTAAGTTGTGAAGTTATCATGGTTGTACTCGCATCATTACAATTGGTGACCACGAGAAAGTGGTAGCAGAAGGAGATCTGTAGTATTTTCCTTGGTTTTTCGAAGTATCAAGAAGTATAAAGGTAATATCATGACTTTCAGCGTCCCATTTTCGATCGATCGTGATTATTTGCCAAGTAATGAGGTGGAACAGCCATTTCATATGACTTCATTTCCGTAGTGAGTTAGTGCAGCCACTTCAGAATCACTTCGCGTTTAACACTGTAGGTATGGGACCGTGACTTGAGTTCAGCGTTCGTCCATAGAGGTAACACTACGAATGGATTTCGGACGACTCCATAGTGCTCGACGTTCCAGCTCCTGTCCTATAAATTTACAAACATGTGCTTCCACTAGGCTTACTGTATGGACTATTGCAACTTTGTAGTTTTCACCATTACTACACGCATTAAAACTTACCGTTTGATGTATGAGCGTTTGGCCGTTGTCGAACATGAGGATATTTGTGAAGTAATAGTCATTAACGCAGTACACCTCAATCCATCGCCAGTTATTTGTGTCCAGTAAACCTATCCTAGAAGTATGACCATTATACATCTTTCGGAATATAAAGGAATAAAGGATAAAGCTCTCGGCGTTGATCAATCGCAGAGGGATGCGCCATGTATTCGACGTCATTAAGCATCGTTGGAGGTGATTGAAAGCATGTCTAGCTTTTGCAATGACTCGCAGTGGCATACCAGTGCTACTATCCTCCCAGACAAGCCTGGTACCAGTTTGGCGAGCGCGGAGGAATGGAAGGCCTGGTGAGCATGTGGCGTAGGGACGCATCTCTTATGTACTGCAGGGCGCCTCCGACTACTGCGCCACTTGTGCCCAATAAATTCCGTAGTATAATGAACATTAAATAATTTAGCCTTCCTGAAAGGCAAGTGTGTTTTTTATCAAAGAGTTAAGAAGAAGTGGTGTTTGGAACAACTCTACACGTGAAAGAAAGACTTTTGGCTTTCAAATTTGACTATTCTGCTATTGATAGAATGTCAAGGAGGACCAGTATTAGCCATTTTTTCTGCAAGGTGATAGTTAAAGCTAAATATTTTTTATTTTTTTGGATTCGTAATAAACTATGTGAGAGTGTCGAGAATCTATCATTATTGTGGGTCATATTCCTTTAAGCTTTATGTGAATGCCAACATATCTCAAGTATGGTCGTCTTACGTACTTCCCAGTTACACTGAAACTTTAAAGCATTGATAAGCCAGTTCTGTTACAGCTAAATTTTTTCGAAGATTATATTTTTACTTGTTCCACTAATACATCGCAGAAGTTCATTAATTAGCTCCATCTTTAAACTCAGTGTATCTTCCATTATTCGATAGCATTTCATAGGTAAAGGGGCTGGTAGCGCAATGGTCGTGATGACGTTGGTCATGAGCAAAGACTGGTTCGACCCTCGACCCGTGCCCATCGGGCCTGTCGTAATTCCGTTCGTAGAGTGGTAGCGGCCTAGTCTTGGATCAACTAAGTCATCCAGTCCACGTGAAAACACCCTTGTACGGCTGTCCCAAATTTGCAGGGAGAGTGGACTCCACCAGGATTCAGCGACATTTACAAGGAAGACGAAACCCTCATACAGTAATCAATTTATGCTGAGAAAGTTTGGAGGCTTTCATGGGTGATAGATGCGAGCAAACGTATCAAACGAGTGAAATACTGGGATTCGCACCATACATGATGTCGAGTTGTGTAAAAAATTTGACAGAGAGCAAACTGATGTAATGGTTTCAAATCTTTAAGTTTTCAAAGCTTATTTCGACAATTTTTTTATTTTGTTTGATCCGTCTTCACGTCTACTGTGCAGATCCCTGCACATCTCACATCAAATTCGTTTCCTCGCATCCAGTCCACGAAGGTATTCCGAGTTTTTACGCGTGGCTTCGGTTGCTGCTTGAGGATTTTCATTTCTTCTTGATTGTCGTAGAATGCTGGTCGAGCAATTCTCCCTGGAGTCCTGAGATATCCGGGCTGGAGCGTTTCCAGTTGGATTGCAGAAAATGATTCTTTCCCAGAGAAGTCTGGCACGATTTTCCCGACTTCGGAGGGATGCGAGGCTCGGTTGGCTCGGAGGGGAATTGAACTGGCACTATGCTCATGATGACGGACATCACTACCACTGATCTATCCGCTCGTTTATTTCGACAATGCTTTCTTCAAATCCACGAAATAATGAACATGTGGGTCTACATTTTCTGTTGTGCATGCGAAAATGGGGATGGAATAATATAGCAGCGAAATCCGATCGTCGACTGAAGCAATATCTTTGCCTAGCTGGTGGTATAGTTCTTATAGCATTAATTAGTTGTCAAACAGATCAAATTCTACATGATTTCGACAACGTATGGAGCGAATTTGTTGGCAATTTCATATTAATGATTTATAAAACGAACATCCCTGATTATTCTAGTAATGTGCATCTGGCCTTCGTGATAAGCGACCTGCTTTCGAAGGTGAACAAGAAGGAGTTGCTTGAAAGGCCATAGATGCAAGGAGGAAGTAATGAGGGAAAGCAGAATGTTCGGTTCCGTGCCTTACTCTTCGCCTGCAGGGTTATTTGAGCTCTAAACTATGTGCGGAACTAATAAAACTTGGGTCTGAAGAAGCAGGAGCAAAATGATTTCAGTATTTTGAAGCGCATTATATACTGAACAGTACTGAAATACTCCTTTGTATGCAGATAGCAAAGGGAAGTTTCAAGCATGTTGAACGGCTGAATATTATTGCATGCAAAAAATATTAGTCAAACCGCTCCCATTGTGCGCTTGACTGACAAATACTAGAGAGGAGCCGTCAGCATTCGAATCTCTTGACGAGCAGAAACCAATCGTCAGCTCTGGCGCATCTTAGAAGCGAACACCGAGTGTGGGAGCTTTCCGTTTCGTCGCTAGATGACCAATGTAACAGATGTCACGTAAGTATAAGAGGGTATCTCTCGGCCTTGATGACACCCGTGATGAGCGATGTCCGATGCACCAGATTTCGTCAAGTATCGACGAGGGAATGGAATGCGTACCTGGCTTATACAATGACTTAGTTGCGTTGGCTCACCAATGTATCAACTTAATTACCTTTTTATTTGCTGCCTATTATTATTTTTCACGAGGATTTTTCACGAAATTATTTTTCAAGACAGTGTATGATGTGAAATATAACCACTATAATGCTGAGATATTTGCAAAACTCGGACCTCACACCCATCGAGACCCTTGCTTTGCCTTTCTCTAGACCAGTTTTCTACCTTTTCTATCAGCTTACGGAAGAATGGAGGGCTTGTTAAGCGCAGATGACCAACGATTCATGGTTCCACTGCAGAGCACCTCTAAGCACAGCATTGCATGCGGTCTCGCATGTAGCACGTACGAAAGTTTATTTGGATATGGATGTGTTATTGTTTATGCGTGGTTATCGCAGTTGTAGCGATAACGTCCAGTAATACATGTCTGGCTGTACGTCGCCGTTCAGTAATACTTGTCTGGTTCGACCTCTCCCGGGGCCAAGCAATCCTTCCATCCTTTTGTGTTCAGCAAATTAAAACAAGACGTCCTTCGTGAACGCTTCCTCCGATCCTTAGAGAATATGGCAACACTCCTTACTACGGCTACCCCAGGATTCCAGGGAGAATCAACTCCATCAGAATTCAATAACAATTGTAAATAGGACGAGAATCCTCGAGCACTAACTAAACCAAACTGTAGATCCGAAACCGTTCGTGGTTAATGAAAATTCGGGAAAATAATCGAATGGAAGAAGTGCTGTGATCATGTGATGTGCGATCACGCAACACCCATCTTTCACATCTACTATGCGAATCGTGACACTTTTTGCATTCGTTTCGTTTCCTTGCAACCATCAAAACGCCGAGGTCTTACAACTTTTCACTTGTGGGTTCGGCGTTCGGCCGCTTGAGGATTACTCTTTCGTCGTGTATGTCGTTGAATGCTGGTCGAATCGATTCTCACTGGAGTCCTGAGAAAATCAGGCTAGGGCGTTCCTACTTGGATTGCAGAGTGAATTTTCCCGGGCATGTGTGGTAGTCTTACCGACCCTGGAGGAAGGAGTGGCTTGGTGAATTGGGGTCAGTGTCGAACCAGGGCGGTTCTCGTGATTATTGTCACGATTACCACTGCTTTAACCACACCCCCGTAGGATCATGTAGAATTAAGAATAAAAATTTGCTCACATGCAGGTGTTTTGATAGCTTAGTGCATATTATTTAATGGCAGATTTGAAGTAGTGTTTATATGCATTATTTCATCAAGTTTTCATTGCACTATTTTGATTAAATATTTACTGTTTGGTTCTGTTCGCGTGTTGTTAAGCACAAAAGGTGCCATTTAGGCGGATATTGGACTCTAGAAAATTTTATATACCTACCAGCGCCTCAGGAATGCGACTGTAGACTTTTCTATTAACGCTATGAACATGACTATACAATAACTAACTTTGCAGCTGGATTGTACATTAGGCGACTTCTCAGTGACGTCATGGCTAAGGCTATGTGAAGAAACACAAGCGAAACCCTACAACAAAACCCCGTTAATCTGTGAAAATGAACTCAACTGCTAAAATTGTGAACTTGCTCGGTTATCTGGCAACATAGTCCTAATTCTCTTTGTTCTGTTGTGCAAACCAGACATTGTTGGAAAACGAACCAGTTACAGTACTCAGCCGAGAAGTAGAAAGCTCGCCATGCGTAGCGGCTCCATTGTTGTAGGAGTCGTGCCAAGTGCGCCTGGTAGCTGTCAGTTGGGCGACCATAAGTGGTTAGTAACGCTATCTGAAATTTAACATTCACATATTCTTTGACAGCTAATGTTGGGAAGATTCCTATTTTCATTAACCCTTCAATACCTGTAGTTTCTAGTTTACATAGCATTGTATGCTGGGAACATGAACATTACTTTCGACATAGGCGGGCTGATCGCAATGAGACGACGCTACCCACGTAAGCCATTGATAGAATCATAGTAGTCTTTCATGATGTTTAATTCAAAACCAGCATAAATAGCAAAGCGCACTAGTCGTTCGTCTTCTTCTCCGTCGTTGTTTGTTCCACCTTCTTTTTGATTGGAATTACAATGTTTGCGTCATTGTCGTTTATAGATCAACAACTATTGGGAAAGGATAAAGATAATGCTCTCGTCGTCGGTCAATCCCTGAGGGATGCGCCATGCATTCGACTTCATTAACGCGTCGTTGGAGGTGATTGAATGCACATCTGGCCTTTACCATGACTCGCGGTGACCTATCGATGTATCGAGCCAATACTGATATCCTACCAGACAAGTCTGGCACTATTTTGCCAACCTCTGAAGGATGCAAAGTGAGCTGCGAGCGCGGGGATCGATCCTACGTATTGCAGTGCACCTCCGACCATTGCTCCACATACCCCAGTAGAAAATAGGTTTTCGCGGATCAGACTTGAGACATCTATTTTATATAGGGTGTCGACTGAATGCAGAAATTGTAGCAAATAAACGCTTTGCAGCAAAATAAATAGTCGGAAAATGCATGCGTTGGGTTCAAGGCATGCGATAGTTTATATGTGTAAACTACTCGATGGACGATACAAGGAAATTTTAATCGTATTAATTATTTGAGGCGTAGCTTAACGACAGTGTTTTTTAGCTTTTAAGCTATCCATCTGCTTTTCGGGATATCAAAAGAACAGCAGGGAAACCGCCGACCCGTTGTTCAGAATTCTTCACAAAAAACTCTAAAAGGAAAATATGATGCGTAACGTAGAGCGAGAAGAACCCACTGGGTTGCTCCTGCATGCGATAGGGAAGAATGAGGATTTACTCGCGTCCGCTCCAGTTACTCGTCGATCAGCGCAACGACGAATGATAGGTCATTTAGGAATGAATAGTGCCATATACATAGGTAAAACATTGGCCAATAAATTAAATCAACACAATATTGTAGTGAAGCATATCAAGATAGGGTAATCTTTTATCTTTTAGACGAATTAACATTAGAAGTGAACAAACTAAATGTAAAGTCACTGGCCTTCCGATTTTTACATAAGGGCAAATCCCGAGAGATTTATGTACATCAGCAATGAGTTTTTTAGAAGTTTGCTTCAACAGTTGTATATGACACAGCTTTTACCAAGCAATTATGCGTTATATGGAGAGATCCGGATGTTTTATGGAGTTTACTTAGCTAACAAAGTAGCGTTGCCTTACCGGAACAAATTCGTTGGATGTGCTGCAAATGACACAGCGGGTGTTACCTGTCCGCTGGCACAGTGCGATGCTTTACTGTCAATGGGTAGCTGATCATACACATCTCGTGGAAAGCCCTGTGATCGTATCAGCCACACATGCGACCAGACGCCAATTCTCATTACTGAAAAGTGCACGATCTGTACCCTCAACGGTAACCACACTTCTCAACTGATTATAATATCATGATATATTGGAGCTGTCCAACCAAATTTTATACGGATTGTGAGCTTCAAAATAACTAGCCGTTGTGACTTCTCGGTCGCCTCGCTGTCTTCAGAAGTTCACCATCTCGCCGATACCTTACGTGAATTGGATAGAGAAGCTATCATCGTTTCAAAGTTCCTATCTATAGCGTAGTGTTAGGACAATCTTTCGAGGACTGGAGATTATCGACACCGTCGCATGCTCTGTGATCTCGAGCAGGTGAAAATGAAAAGATTGCTACTATCAACATCTCGAGTTACTCGATGATTTGCAGGTGAGAGTGCCAAATGGATAACTACAGCAATCTCGTCTTTATTTACGAAATCCACCTCCTTTATGACTTCTAGCGCAAAGTAGTGGTAGCTGGAATCCACAGCAATAGAAGTTTCCCCGATTGCCACTCAATTCCATGGAACTCCTAGGCAGCACATTATAACCTAACATAACACTGTAAACTAACGTCTAAAAAATTCTTTCGCTCCTCCTAACTTTGTTTTCCACGACCGACTTTCTATTAGTCTCGACATTGACCAATACGTATCATTTTCTGGTGAGCAAATATGGGAATGTTAACGCAATATTTAACATATGAAGGCTAACGTTTCGTAGGATTTCGCCTTTTCCAGAGCCGTTTTTTTTTCAAATGTTTTTCACTTATTTAGCGAAATGATGGACTGAGTTTACACGGATAGGGAAAGGGCCTAAGTCAGATCAAAAAAATAAGCCGAAGATATTGAGCGAGATTGCAAGTCATTCCTTCCGTTTGTTCATATATATGGGCTTTTGCAGTTTACCTAGAATGCCTGAAGAATTTTGAGCGCTTAGGTTTTCGGTTTTTTTGTGAGGCTGGTGAATTTGGTTCCAAAATCTTCCTAGCAATATTCCGTGCCCTGCGTCTTACGCATGCCTTGTGGAGTCCATTCTTTATGTTCCAGCTATAAAAGAAAGTTATCTATTTATTGAAAGATTCAAAAGGTCCGGCTAGTTCAAACAGTTTTTTCAAGGATAGTGTTTAGCGTAATACATGGATTCTTTTCAGCTTTTCGTCAATCTCCCGGCAACAATTCTCGTTACAATACCTGATTACCTACCCTTCGCCCTCCAACTTTAGTCTCCTAAATTGCGAAGATTAAATAATTTTCGAGGATCTGAACTTTTTAGTTTTCCTTCATGTCGTATGTGGTGGTTATATCTCAAATGAATTCGTTCAAGCATTCTATGAGCGATGCGCATACCTCTTGACGTGATGATGTGATTAAAGGGGTTAACCTAACTTCTAGATAAATAGCACCGTTGAATCGGCAAGACGAGAACATACATTCACCAACTGTCAGTTCACCGCTAGATTCTTTGAGATTTCCGAAGACAAGCCATGTTACTCCCCTCTTCACAATCACACCTCCATGACGTTTTTCACGCCTATGGAACGCTTTGTGTACACGTAATATCTGGTCGCTATAATTAACGAACTACCCATCGTTGTTTCGCGTCACGCCAGCTGGATTATTATTGAATTTATCCGCCGTCTTCTTCTTGCTCCCGCTTCGATGAGCTCCTCGATCATGGTCTAAGTCTTTTTGGTACTTCTCTGAAGAAAAGTAAACGATTTTAGTTAATGAGCGATTTTTCTTCCTCAATTTGGTGGTAAACAGCTTTGGCGAGATAGTTTCGCTGTTTCGGAACGATGATGCTAGACGACCGATTGAACAGCTGCGTTTTCTGTAGCTGCAATAGCAGTCAACTAGAATTGTTCATCTTTTCTTCATGGTGAACAAGCGCATCAGCGAGTTTTTCGAGAACTCGGTGACCATCCTCTCCGTACTCCAGGGGCAGCATGCTTCGAGGCTGGTAAGCGCTTTTCACAGTCGACGAAGACCATAACAAAGTGGTATACGTGGCAGACCTATGTGACGATAGCTGCGGTTTGGACACGGCTCATGTGACAGAATTCCTGTCAGAATCCTGCTTTCTCCGGTGCTTGTGCTCCATAAAGATTTTTATGAGCTATAGAATAAACTTTGTGAAGAATTCCAATAAGTAGTTGGGCAGTGGCTTTGATGATTTTTCCAATCATTCTTCTTTGACAAGTAAAATAGTGCACCAGGACTAGAAACTCTTCCCTTCTGAAGAGATGTTAGCATATGGGATGTAAAAAGTGAAAGGATTACCGACTTCAAGTTTGAAGGGATTCGGCTTTGGTTTTCAATGGTTTTTGAGGTGTGATTCTCTCACTGTCCTTGATCTCAACTCGGACTTCAGTAGGAAGAATTCTTAGTGGTTTTTTCGCGGGCAAGATTTTTGGTGTTTAGAACGGAAATTGTAGAGGAAAAATGACCACTGTTAAATTTTTTCCAAGGGATTCTTAGAAACTGTTGTATAAAACGCTTAACACCTGATATTTCGTTACGCCAAGTTTCGGAATGCTAGAGATATTGACTATGTTATCACTTAGCAGTGCATGATCCAGTGTGTCATTTATTGCTTTCCTTGACATCTCATACAACAGAATAATTCCGCAATTATTCTGTCACGTTTACCACCGAATAACTCGAGGATGTATAAATAGACTCAATCGTCCTTGTCATGCACAGAAACTGTTCGGCACTCTCGGCTGGCTCAAGAGACACAAAGACCCTCATTGTTCTGGTGTGTCTTATTTTCTTTTTCTGTTCATGGAGAGAATATGGTCTGAGTTAGCTCACTGGGTTCTGACGTAGGGTAGGTTTTTCCTTAAGTGGGATGCCTCAAAATCCTCGTCAGCCTGAGTGAATCCACTTAAGAATGAGCTATCAATGGATATCGTAGTTCGACATCAAGGAATACCCTTAAACCATGACGAGGCGGTAATACTGGACCGGTATCACTTTTGAGTGTTAAGAAAGAAAATGAATGCCCATAGATAGAGATACTTTATGTTAATAACGACGATAGCGAAGGGGTCGGGACATATTCCTTGCCCGCGGTCCAGAAAGAACGCAAGTTCAGCTTCATTTATAAATTGAGGTGATTCCCACCGAGATATCGAAGTGCCACGTTGAGCTAGAAGTTGGCCGTTAATCTGAAAATCAAAGACTAAGAACACCGAGAAGAATAAGACATTTTAAAAGCCAAAATCAGACAAAGTATTATACACTGGGATTTCCGTCATTGTTTCGAGGTAATAGTTGGGGGTTTTATCGATTATGTTTTCATGTTGAAAGCCGGCGGCGTAATAACAGCCTAGTTATGGAATCGCTTATATAGCCCGCTGATATTTGTCTAATATTTTTAGGAAGCAACGGTTACAGAACTGAAAAGTAAGACATCCTGTAGGCAGTTTCAATTCTCGTTCTGCTCAGGTATCATACCTTTCAGGTACTACTTACAATACATCCTTTCCCTCTATCCGAAGCTCCGTTAAAACAGCTTGTACCTTTTTTTGATTTATTGTACAAGTATGTTACGGGACAATCTGTATCAAAGGTGTATTGGAAGGGTACGGACCTGCAGGAAAAATTAGGAAGAATCGAAGTGATCGATCGATAAATTCGAACCATCATGTTATATGAGCATCTGCTTTGACCTGATATTCAGTAACGTGCTACGAACGCACTTCAATTTGTAGATCTAAACTCAGACTTCAAGTAAACGATTTGGAGAAGGGGCTCGGCTTCGCTCACATCACTATCAACTTGACGGGCTACCGCAGCGCCTCATATTCTGCTTAGCAATGATTGATTCGTGGAAATGGAATGTCCCAACCTCGCTGTTTCCTCCACACATATAAATCTCTAAGAAAAACTGTGACTGGAAATGAGGACCTCGGTCAGTTACGCAAACAACATAGGCCTTTCTTTCTGGACTCTCCACCACAAAGAACTGCCAGCTGAACAGAGAAACCCTTTTACAAATGAAGTTTCTCCATCTTACGGGACTCGCAAGGCGGGCGATTTGCTGGAGCTAGATCAGATATCCAGTGTCAACCACTCCACAGAATAACTTCGCAAACTCTCACGCTGCCATGAAGAAAAGGAGATCGAAACAGCTTAGGCTTCTGTAAGCGGCAGTTCGGTTCTACTCTACGAAATTGGGTTGCCAGCTGTGAATTGGTTGGATTCGACTACCGTACTCCGCACCCGCCTCACAGGTCGTATTGAGTACCATTAGCACGGCTTACATGACAAGAGCTCAACAGCTACAAAAACCTAGAAACCCTCTTGCCAACTTCGTCCAGTTGCAGTGTTTTTTAAATAACAGCAAAAGGGTAGTCCAACCAAGATTCTTATTCAAAATGGATGCATTTTTAACAATCTTGCGCAAGCCCTAATCTCGATTTTGTTGCGGAATGGACGACGCCTAATTACTGGCCACTCCCGCAAAACCATTATAACATCTACGGGTGTGATTCGTGGCGAGAGTGTTAAGGACTCGTATGCAACTGCAATAGCTCTATGACAGTAACTTGCCAATTGTTGCGCTAGAAGGCTATCCAATGCTACTTAGTGATCTTGGACGGTGCCCAGAATTTGTAGTCTTATGAATAAATAGGGTAAAAAAAATTGTGCTTCAAGTCGATAAGCACTTCTTTGCTTAATGCAGTCACTATTATTTGCAAATATGGCGCACAATGTTTCTACTTTTATTTATCGTCTATTCTTCGTGGCACGGTATTATGTGGAATACAACAACAAAGATGCTGAGATATGAGGAAAACCCGGGTGCGCTTCAAACTAGCGATTACCTTTTTCCAAGGAATAGATTGAGAACGAACTCTTGGCGGGTGATTGCTGATAGCACCGTTGGGGTAAAAAATTGCCCGAGTGAAAGGGAAAGCAAACGCCACGGTTGGTGCACTGGATAACACGTTAGCCATCGGAAAAGGTAATCGTGGATTCAAAGCGTTCCTGAAGTTCCTGGTTTTGCTCACGTTTCAGCATAGATAGTGCACAATGTTAGGTGATTAAATGAATAACTTTCGCATTTTTAGTGTTGCTTGCTATTATATTACTTATAAATAGGTCATAAGTCCTGCCTAACTTCAGTGATTAGAACAAAGTGCTGTTTATTAAAGATAGATGATCTCCTGTGAGTACGCTGTACTTTCCGCTCAATGTTGAGAAGAGAAACATACTCACATACATTTTGAACAAGCGACGAGCGATTACGATCTGAATCCTTTGACCAAGGCAGTTTCGGTATCAGATGGCAGCAGAATGTGGAGCCTCCTAGGTGATTTTGTTTGAATTCTGTTACTCGCTGCGAATAAGACGTACTTACTAAATATATTGCAAGTTGCAAGAAGAGGTGCGACACATACACTTTATTCCCATTAATTTTCTAGAGAGTAACCATGAACTTTCTGGGCCATACAAATGCACGTGTCCCTGTGTTCTTTTCTTATGATTGGCTGAAGATCTACTTTAGCTATTACCTTAATTTTGATCCTTCATCTAAAGGATGATGTTTCAAACGGTCTTAATTTTTAAATGAACGAGCATAGTAGTTCGGGTCTGCTTCTACAAATCTGACATCTGATGACACGATAAAAATCGTGTAGGCAGAGCTCATCTATCTAAGTAGTTGAAACGAAGTCGACTATCATGCTCGTTTTATGTGAATTTTTATCATCGCTATCCAGGGAGGAGTTCATTCGAGAGTTAGCAGATTTCTCCATGATTCATAAAGCTGATCCGATAGCTGCCTTTGTGAGACTCAAGCATAGTTCTTGAGGGACTTTAAGGGAAGGAAATTTTATCGAACAAATAAAGCACCCAAGACCGATTTTCCAGTAACCTCGACGTTAATCAAATAATTCACTGTTTTCTTAGTGAGCAGACACGAGGTTGTTAGCAACAAGGTTTATTCAGCACAACACTAGGCGACGTTTCAGTGGTTTAGCATAACCTCAGCAGAAAAACTTGATGCACAAATTTTCATTTGCATGGTAAACAGCTTCTCTGATACACTCATAACTTTGTTCCTTTTAAGCCTTCCAGTTATTTAGTAGATACCGGCCACACAAGGTCTCACATGGATCAGGAATGTGCCTGGGTCCGGTCAGAAAAAAATCAGCCTGAGCTATGGCACACGGTCACATGTGATCACAAGACATTCCTTCTTGCCATTCATTTTTTGCATTTTTTAGAATTTATCCAAAGTATTTCAAGAATTTATGGCGCAGTCGTCTTAGGCTCCCGTGCGAGGAAAGCGATTTTTACGTCGAAATATTCTCCGTTATATTTTCAAACACACCCTGCCATTAAAAAGAATAGGCAGTAAATAAAAAGGTTAAGATTGTGATTACAACTATAGCCTCAGCTTAACTGGGTTTAATGTGATTTGGGCTCCCGAGATCAATCCCGTTGACGGGTGATTGCTGATGGCAGTGATCGATAGAACTAGCTGAGAGACAGGCTAAACGAAGGACCAGCATGGTGTGGTGGTGAAAGCGTTACTCCCCGGAAAAGACAATAGCGCGTTCGTTCCCCACCGCAGACAGATGCGGTCAGGAGTTTTGCAAATATCTCAACACTGTAGAAGTTATACTTCATAACATACCCTGCCATTAAAAAGAATAGGCAGTAAATAGAAAGGTTAAGATTCTCCGTTATGTTTTTGCACTCTATGAGCGCTGAGTGTAGTATTTCTTATGGCCTTGCGTATCCGAATTAGGTGCAGTTTCATACGGGCACAGAGTGCTCTATCCGTTTCGCCAGTGCATTCTTCCTCGTGTGATTTACAAGAGATTCTGTATATCCTAACCAACTCACGCAATCGCCTCTCTATCGTTAGGGCAAAATGCGAAATTTTGCGTTTCGCATAGGCGATCATACAATCGGTTACGAACTAGCTTGCGTCTTAAAGTGCTCCGTGGTATTTCAACCGCTGTTGCTGATTTATCTAAATCGTCCTTTTTAACGGACACGTTGGAGCTGTACTTGTTTCGTTGGCGATGAAGGGCAGGATGAATGGGAACTTATTTTCGCTAGACTTATCGTTTAGGGACCTTGTTTTTTTCTAACCTACGCTGAGGAGCTACGAGCGTTTCGTAGCCGTTAGAAATGGCTGTATTCCTTAAGAAGTTCAGGGATTCCTCCTCCTACTCTCTCACTGTGCCAACAATGGCTGCTTTCCGAAACACATTTCTCACAAGCGCATATTTTGTGTGTGAAGGGTGAAAGGAGAGGTAATAACGACTATATTTTTTGTTAATTGGCTTTTGATTCTACCTTTGCATTGTAGGGCCTTTTGGATAGGTTGACTTGAACGTTAAAAAAATTGAAGCCATTTTCGTTTCAGTTCTTCTCAGGGTAAGCTTAATGTGTTCTGAGTGTTTGTTCAATAGCTCAGAACATTTGTTCATCTCCTCTTGTGTGGAGTAAGTAACAAAGCAGTTATCTATATATCTACAATGAAGTAGTTGCCAGAGATCGACTACTGAAGCTTCTGTTCTAGAAGTAAATGCAATGCCAAGGCTTGATGCCAGTCATCTGTTCCATTGCCAACCCTCCTATTTATGTGAAATATTTACTTCGGAGACCATCTAAAGAGTGGGCAGTTAAGACACTCATTTTTTTAACGAATTGGGAACCCATACATGTTTATAGCTGTTTCGGATTCCATAAGGAGCATCTAGTTGGGAAACTTAAGTGAAACAAAACACTCCGCTAGACACGCATAGGGGTGCAAAGACAACGGAGAAGATTTCGAAGTAAAAAGGCAGCTTTCTCGCACAGAAATCTAAAACATCTGCGCAACTCTCCAAGTGTTTTGGATAAATTCCAAAATGCAAAAAATGAATCGTAAGGAAGAATGCTTTGTGATCACGTGTAACCTTGTGCAATACTACAGGGTAATTTTTTTCTGACAAGAGCCAAGGCACATTCCTATCCCATGTAAGACCCTGTGCAGCCGGTGTCCATTAAATAACTGGAAGACTTAAAAGAACAGATAGGTGGATGTTTAGAGAAGCTGCTTAGTATGCGATTAAAAATACATACATCAAACTTTTCCTGATGAGGCTGTGGACGTGTTTGATTGAGTAGACTGCGTGTCAATCTAACCTTTCTAGGCTCTGAAGAAAGCTAAACCGCCAAAAAATCCAGCCAGTATTGTACTGAATAAATCTTCTTGTTAAGAATCCCGTCTCTGCTCATCAAGAAAGCAGTGAATTATTTGAGAAGAAAACCTTCCAGATGGAAACTCGGGTCAAACACGTGCGATTCTTCATGCAAACGAGCATTTTTCGTGTCCGTAGAAACATAAGAGTACATCGGAGTTCTAGAGTTTATAATTTTAAGATGGTCTGAGAAGAGATTTCTTTTAAACGGAGATTTCAATTACTCAAGAAAATTCATGTTAGATGTACTTTTGGAATCAGGTTATTCTTAACCGGAAACATTTTATAAATGAATACAACATGCATTTTATGTTTTCCACACTGGTTCGACGCTACTGAAACCAAAGCTAAAAGATTTGGGTCGACACGCGAAATATGCTCATCCCTACAGGTGTTCTTGCCAAAATCTTTCATTATATACCTACATATGATCGAAATATTAAGAAAAAGACACGAACTATTCAGATTTCTACTGTTGTTCGGTGGCGCGAACACAACGCATTCGAACTGGCCGATGACGCAGTGAACAAAGAAGAACGCGATGGTCGTCGACACGCAGTACGTGCGTTCGACGAAATGTGCGCCAGTGTACGAGCTTTCGTCGAGCTGAAAAATAAGCGTTGGAGTTGTGAACTGCCAGGACATGGCACTGAATCTCTGGAAGCAACACATATCTGCAAAATGCGGAGTTCGTGGTCGCATAGTTGGCCTATCGTAGTCACTGTTATCAACCCTATTCAGCTTTTCCAATAGTGAACACTCGGCAGTGGAGAAAGCCGCAATCCATTGGCATTTCGACGTTGACCGATGTTCAATAATCAAATACCATAAAACGCAAGTGCAAGTTTTCGATAGGCATAATGAAAAGCTGACAACATTAGATAACGTGCGAAAATGCCCTCTTGGTGCGATATGGGTGTTGTTTGTAGCACCGTCAAATCCAGTGGAGGTGCACCATTCGAATGGTGTGTAAAAAACCAATGTGGAAAGTTGTGAAGAATTTCATGAACGAATCAGGAAATCAAAAGATAAAGAGTGGGTACTTGGGACTTCAGTTTCTATTCGTCGTCCCTTTAGTCACATCAAGTAGAAAAATGAATATGAGTTGTTGTTATGAATAAAATGGAGAGCGAAAATGAGTTTAAGTAGTTATGAGCAACATTATTTTAGTCCTTAAGCGTTTGGTGATCTCCAAAGATTCTGTTTCCATAGCAGTTCGTACTTGCTTGAGTGATGAGGTATGGAATTTGGCAGAGTGAATGACTTACAATGACGCCAGTCTGTTTGATAGCTGCGTTCTGTTCCGAGTAATCCACTATCACTATTGCCCTTGGTGATATCGCGTAGAAACCTAGGACGAATCCGATATCCTAAAGAATGTTAGTTTTATAGGAATCATCACGGTGTATTTGGTTAGTGCTCCACAATTTTTCGCATGTTTCACACGTGAAATGTAATGGCTATCAAGAAGTGCGGAATTACCGTTCATTAGAAACGATTTCTTCATTGGGTGCTTTTTGTTCGCTGCGCATTCTTTTTGGAAAAGATTTCCCTGATGGTGTTTTGTCCCAGTTCATAGTTTTGTTCTTATTCTAGGGTGGTAGTGCGTTTCTGATGTCATTCTACGTCTTGACTTTGGATGAAAATCTGGTCCGACAAACAAAGTTGTGCTCACGAGAAATCCGTCAAAATGTATGAAGAGGTATATTTTAATAAGATTCCAATTTCACTTGTAATCTACTTAGAATAAGGATTAAGCTAGTGCTTTTATGCCATTTATATTTGTGCAAATTGCAAAACCAAAAAATATCATCTAACAGCCAAAATTTAAAAGTACCCACCTGAAGCCCATCTATAGAGTAACGTGTTTTCACACTTAGAAACAGATCTATGCATTCTAGATCGAATTGTGAATAATGTATTCTCTCATCGCGATTAGTCTACAATGTGAATTTTTCATGATAGTTTGGGTTACCGGGGTTTTGTCGAATAACTACATGATTTCCATTTAAAGAAAACGTCACCAACATCTTTTTTATGGGCCTTCCTCATCTGATACGATTTTATCTGGTTAGTTACAAGCCTGCGTGTAGCATCCACTGGTGGCGGTTGAGGAATTCAAGCGTTCGGCGCTGATCTTATACCATTCCGCTACAGTATGCATTCGAAGGCATCGTAGATGTGATCGTACTTGGCTTACGCAATGACTTGCAAGGGCCTATTGACCTACCTACCAAATGGGGTCCGCAAAAATGGAGAGCTTAGCAGCCGAGGTCTCAGGATCGAGCCAACGGCAAATATATGTTGCAGCGCAGCTCTAACCAGTGTGCTACAAATGCCCCAGGTTGTGAATAAAAACTTAAATTCGATTGTTTTCCTCGAGATGCAGGCGGCCTTATGGAATAGCATTTTTTGTATTCACTGTTTTACACTGTATTATGGCTTTCATGTACACCTAATCACATTGATATATGCATGCGTGAGTAAACTTGGGTGCATAAGGATATTCCCTCGTGTTAACTCAACCAAAATCCTGAAATAAAGTGAACTTGATGTGATGGAATGCTGTCCAGATTTGCCTTAAGCAAATAAACTTGTTTCTTTTCTTGTACAATCCGTGATTCCCTTCGCCTTGCTGTAGCTGTAGAAACCCAGTTGATGGCTCAGGGGCAGGACGGACGAAGGCAGATCATTGACGAGGGGCAGAGTCAGTCGGTGAATAACAGAACTTCAGACCATTGCAAGTGATGATAAATTGATCTTGACTGTTTCGACAAAGGAAAAACAACGAGTAGTTTTGTAAACGATTTGATATTTGCTATGAAATCACTTGACACTTGAACGGCTCGTCCTCACTGATTATGCGGGCTCCAGCATAATCACCATTTATCGGCGATTTGCTCGTTAAGCCATTGTGGTTCCCTGGAATCCCGAGGTCAGCCTGGCCAAAGTCTGCTGCAGGTCTTCACCACCACGGGCAGTCGCAGCCCTTGTGGATCAGAAGGAGATTTGCCACCATGCGACTTTGATACCAGGACGGTGGTCGATCCAGGTATTGATTTACTCTTAGCTAAGCTTCCTGTTGGAAACGCCGGACTTCTTCTCAGCTTGGGAGACCCTGCCAGGGGATGAATCCCTCGCTGTGCATCGCAGTCCGACACGTAGGAACACCTCCCAGCCACGAAGAGGCGGTAAACAGTTCGGAGTATTTACATTTATAAGATCATTTAATTTCTTAAGGTCTTCAACGCCACGATGAGGCGGTGTACCGTTGGGAGCTGCTATGAAATAGCTTCACGATATTGACGCGATCTTTCCGAAATTAATGTCCCACTTGTGCTTTCAGTTTTCTTGTATGCGCATTCTCTATTGCTGTAATTACACATTATGGCAAAGCTCATTTTATTCAGTTTCACAACGAATAATTGAATTGTAATATAAATCGTACTTTTCACAGTTTTTTTGAGGTTAGAATTTGAAATATGAAGACAGAAATTTCGACAAAGCTACTTCTACGAAGAAGAAGGATAAAGGCCAAAGCTCTCGGTGTTGATCCATCTCTGAGGAACGCGTCATGCATTCGAGTTCATTAAGCATCGTTTGGAGGTGATTGGATGCATACCTGCCCTTTACAATGACTCGCGGTGGTCTATCGATATATCGAGCCAGTGCTGCTATCCTCCCAGACAAGTCTGGCACCAATTTGGCGACTCCGGAAGGATGGAAGGCTTGGTGGGCTATGGGCGCGGGGATCAATAACCTGTGTGTGTTGCAAGGCGCCTCCGACCATTTGTACGAAGTACGTCCAACAAATCGGCGCCAATTGCAACAGAAGCTTCTGCGGCTGTATTGCTCAACAGAAAGCGAGCAATCCTTCTCCACGACATCGCTCGTAGATACGTCGCACAACAGAAAGTTGAACAAGTTTGGCAATGAAACTCTTTCTCATCCACCGTATCCGCCAGACCTATTGCTTACCAAACACCTGGTCTTCAAGTATCTCGGCAACCTAAGATGCGAGAAATATTTCAGAAACCAAGCCGAGGCGAAAACTGCCTTCAAAGGGTTCATCGCCTCCAGAAGACCGGAATTTTAAGCAGTTGGTACAAGTAAACTTGTTTCTTGCAGACAAATGTCTGTATATTCTGGTGATTTTTTATTTCGACTAATGAAGTTTGTTCTGAGCTGAACATACTATTTAAAAAATATAGATTGAACTCGGAAATTAAATATGGAAGGACGTAATAGTGTGCAGTTAATGACCTAATGTACGACGTTCTCACTTTTGAGCCTTATTAAAATGAAAGATGACTTTGTGGTAGGCTCAGCACATCGTTTCTGCCACGATTAGCAGACCTTAGTTTTCTGTTTTTCTTTTTCAGATTCACTTACTTGCTTATTTCCCAGTATAAACACGTAACGACCGTTACCGAACGTTGCGAACTTTGAGCCACCGATCGGATGTTGTTCATTGAACTCCAGCTCCCACTGAGATTTAAAAGATCGGAATCATGATTTTCCTTGGTAAACAGCGTTTAAGTGAGCAGTTTCACATATTCATAACGTTGCAAAAGAAGTCCAGAAAATTCCCAAAAAAAGTTGCGATGCTCTATAAAAAAAAGGGAATTGAGTTCTTTCTAAGAGTGCTTGCAAAGTACCTGTAAGTATGGTCGCCTCAGCATTCCCCACCCCCTTTTGGTTAGTGCTTAGTAAAAAATGAAATCGCATTCCTCTTTGAAACCTACTATCATTTTTCTGTTATGGGATAAACATCGTGGCCCGCTATATTCTGAGCGATCGTAATTAAGATGTTCTAGGTTCCGGGTTTCGAATACTATTTGACAAATTCCAATCGTTACACAATTATTTCTAGCAAGCTTGAATAAATTTATTCGCTCTATGAGTTTTACTGGAGCGCGTGTGGCGTAGTGGTTGGAGGCGCCACTGCGACATACACGTGGAATCGATCCGCGCACCCATGGCCCACCAAGGCTTCCATCCCTCCGGGGTAGGCAAATTGGTACTAGGCTTGTCCGGAAGGATAGCAGCACTGGCTCGACACATCGATAGGCCACCGTGAGTTATTGTAAAGGGTGCATTCAATCACTTCCAATGATACTTAATGAAGTCGAATGCATGGCGCATCCTTCAGGGGATTGATCAACGCCGAGAGCTTTATCCTTTTTATCTTTTCATGAGTTTCACTTAGAAGTTGTCCTAATCATTGTGAAAATGTGTGATGTGTTTGGTTGATATTTGTTGAAATCTGGAGGCCACGCCTAAGAAAACTGCTTTCAGAAGGCGCCTCACCTGTATGCCCTTTTAGCTCATTAATCAGTCATATGATGCAGTGAGTTAAATTAGTATCAGCAGAGTTTTCACTGGCTTCTGTCTTGCGTCGACATTACCTACTGGGTTCTACTTACTAGGGAATCTTTCTTTATCGAGAATCTTCGTAATAAAGTTTAACCATGAAACATTTGGATTTAACAAATTCTCAAGTCAGCGGCTTAAAACAGTCAACTGGTTCAAAATGGCATGAAAAAATTTTGTAAATTGCTGAGCTGGGAATGACTCGGACGAGTTCATTGAGATAAAATTGGCTGCTCCTATTTGAAATAAAAATATATGAGGTTGAAAAAACACCCGCGATGAATTGGCAATGTTGAAAGCCAAAGTTACGAACACTAGCGCTCTGCCATAGCTAGCGCTTCACTCAGTGTTGCATCATTGCAAGCTCTTTGCTATTGCGTTTATCCACTAGTCACGAATCCATTCGTTAAACAAGCCATAGGTGGCGGACAGCACAGTGGTAGTGACGTCCGTCATCACAAGCATAGTGCTAGTTCGATTTCGCTCTGGGTCAACGAAGCCTCTTATCTCTCGGGGTCGAGAAATTGGTACCGAACTTCTCTGGGAGAAAACCACTCTCTGCAATTCAAATGGGAACGCTCCATCCAGGCTATCTCAGGACTCTCGACCCAGCAACAGAAACCACGCGTAAAAGCTGGAAGATCATCGTGGACAATGAGGAAACGAGTCGAATGTTAGAAGTGCTGGGATCCGCACAGTAGACATGAATACGGGTCAAATAAAATAAAATTAAAATGAATAAACTAAACAAACCATTGTTTCCCACTGAAAGTGGGAAGCGCCCATTGCAGCGTTCATTTGCTCCGTTTTCAGCACTATCGCTCATCTGATATTCCTTAAGCTTTAGAGTTTCCTTGCGGTGGTAATTCCTTCTGCAAATTTCGAACAATAAGGAGTTTTACACTCTGCTTTTCTCAGCCGAAACCAATGTGAAGCGACATCTGAGCCTTAAATTTGCTACCATAATGTACAGATATCATGCTTATTTAACCTACGTAACTAACTGGTTAGAAGGATAACGTTCCCCAAGCTGAAGTAGATATAACGAGTTCGCCGCTCACCCTTATCAATGGATTGAGTCCTATTGTCACTATCAACCGCATTGTTGTTGTGCAATACAGTATGCAACATTCACACTTTTAGCATTATCTGAAGTGGTCTGGTTATGAATAGGGTGAGTTAAGTCGTACAACGTCGTTGAATAAGAAGCCCGTTGTAGGCTTCAGCTAGTAGATAGTTCTAAAAAAGTATCCACGTCACAGTTTCTTCATATTATTTTATCACCATTACAAGACCAATTATCACATGTTTTACACCATGGGGCTCCCAGCACTCTTAGCCTTCGATTCGTTTCTTGCGCACTTGCCATCCACGAAGGTTCTTCCAGTTTTCTTTTGCGTGTAGCTTCCGCTGCTGCTTCCATACGGACTGTAGAGAGTGAGATTGTCTCCTACAAGTTTGATACCAATTTTCCGACTCCGGAAAGGTGGCTTGCTTGATGGGTCCGCTGCGGGTCTAACAAGCAGCTGAAATGGTTGCGCAGTCAGCGTAGTGAACAGCAAACACTTCCACTACGCTACTCCCTGCATCGTTTCCTTTATCTTTTTGTGTATATCCGTTCGTAATAATCTATTATGCAAGTATCTTGCACAAAAGTTGTATTTATACGAAAATATTTTGATAACGTTAAGAAGAAATCGAAGCGTCAGAGGCGAGAAACAAAGCGTGATTCTAAAGAGATTACGACAGTTGATAAAACTATAGCTGATGAAAGTACGAAGAAAATCACTAGAAAAAGTAAGCTTTTCCTCTTCGCGCGTCCACTTATTCCCTAACTATAAAAGATGTTTCAGGGAAGACGACCAAAAGCGCCCTCCAGCGATGACCCACAGGTATCCACAATTCCTCGTTCCGTAGATTCTGATAGATACTACGTGTCGCGCTAAGCTAAACTTTATGAGGTGCTAATGACAGATGTTGACTAGAGTTGTCCTCAATACCTTGCTGGTTTCTTGAACCTTCTGATGCTTTAGAGATTATATGAGAATGGTAGAACAGTAAAGGTAGAACTACAAGAAGCTGACGACACAATGTCGCTTATATGTCGTAGATTTCATGTTGATACAAAATCATTTGGTCAGTAACAGTTACATGTGGAATCTGTTGTTGACTTTCGTAAATATTTAAAAAAAAACATTAGCCCTGTCATCTAAAAGCACGAAATGAGGTGCTTCTAAATAGCGATGTGTTAATTCCTGTTACTAGCGTGTTTTCTCCTGAGATTAATATCCAACAAGAAATGGTCCTTTCTTTATCGTTAGACATCCTCGCAAGTAAAACGTTCAATTGCAGATGACATAGTTATCCTTACTGTAGAACAATCAGTCAGATTCTATGAACGTCGTATAACATTCAAAACTCATAATTCTCAATGGCGTCCATAAAATTGGTTAACTCTGACGATTTTTTCACAGCACTTGAACTATTATCTTTTATCAATAACTATATGAAAGTTTTCCACTTGCGCATGTAAGCCCAATACCATTTCAATCGTTTGCACTATTCTTGAAGTTGAACATTTTTCTACATGACAGAGCTAAGGGCGCGTGTGGCGCAGTGGTCAGAGGTGCCCTGCAACACACACGTGGAATTGATCCCAGCGCCCCTGGCCCGCCAAGCCCTCCGTCCCTCCGGGGTCGGCAAATTGGTACCAGTCTTGTCTGGGAGGACGGCAGCACTGGCTTGATACATCGGTAGGCCACTGCGAGTAATTGTAAAGGCCAGATATGCATTCAATCACCTCCAAGCGATGATTAATGAAGTCCAATGCATGGCGCTTCCCTCAGGGGATTGATCAACGCCGAGAGCCTTATCCTTTATCCTTAATGATTGAGCGTACGAGGTTGACACAAACTTTTCCTCAGCTAACGTTTCCACGCCTTCTCCCTCTTCGGAGCCGCGTTATTCTGAGTCGACGTCGATGGTCCTGGGCTGGTCATTGTCGCGATGTGGGTGTTCGTACTCCCACCGAATCGAATTCAGTAAAGGGAGCACGGCTCCAATGGTCAACTTCACTCGGCGTACTTTTATACAGCATGGATATTAGTCGATTGCAGGCTGGCACAGAATGCATTGAGATCATACTGGAGGTGGAAATCGATTAACAACCATCCTGTATAAGAAGGACCGCTGAGTGAAGTTAACCATTTGAGATGTGCTCCGATCATCGGATTCGACTCGATGAGAGTATGAAAACCTAGTCGCGAAAACGACTAGCTTGGGACCATCGAATCGATCGACGCGACTCTGAGGAAAGCGAATGTGCGAAAACGTTAGCCGAATAAAAGTTTATATCAGCTTCATGTTAGCTCAGTCATGTAAAAATTTATTGACTCTTGTTACCGAAGTTTAATGGAATTCGGTTTTCAAGGTATTCTTGAAGTCGTCTTCCTTTTCTTCAAGTGTGATGGTCAGGGTCTCATCTCTCGCTCTTTTTTCTCAAACGGGAACATTTGTTTCATCTTGTAAGACCTAGAAAAAAAATAAGTGGTCAATGAATTGAATTGGCTTCGCATTAACTCCGGTTATTCCGAATTCTTAGTAGTGTATTTCATCAAAGGAAAGATTTGATTTTCTAAAATTGCAATGGAGTGGCGGCCTTGCACCGATTACTTCGAGACACTCGTATTTCATCTCGACTATTTCAACAATAAGATATTAAAGCATGAGCTTCTGAACATAGGCCTCTTTTTGTTTTAACAGAATGTTGCCTTTGAGGAACCAGACTTCGTCCTTAGATTTTGTTACCTTTCATGTTGTTTTCTTTCCCACACTACCGTTTTCGTCTCCTTAATTTGTGAATTTAGTAAACATGAGCTGTTAGCATATCTTCATAGGTATTACATTATATTCAACTTGGTGGATCACACCTGCATACTTAGTGGCGTTGGTTTTCTTTCGTTGATTTCCGTTACCAAGAACTGCTGGAGACAATTGGAAAGAAAGCAATGTGAATAGATGACCGTGCATGAACCAGACCACCCCATGGACGGTGGTTGTATGGGAACGATGAAACTTTAAATTATGATGAAATGTAGCAATTCCCAAGACTGACCTTCTATTAACCTCGGCATTGATTGATAATTCGCCGTTCATCTTCAATAAGCAGACACGAGGTTGGTGCCAACCTCGTGTCTGCTTATTGAAGAAAAACAGCGAATTATGATGAAATGAATGGAATACCAAGATTCGCCACCGCCTTGGTATCAAAGTCGCATGATGGCAAATCTCGCTCTGATCCACAAGAGCTGGCACTGCCTATGGTGGTGAAGACTTTGGCCAGGCTGACCTCGGGATTCCAGGGAAGCACAGTGGCTTAACCACCATATCTCCGAAAAATGGAGGTTATGCTGGGGTCCGCTCATTTAAGTATCAAGTACCAAGTAAGAATTTAAGTAATAGTAGTAGTAGTAGTAGTAGTAGTAGTAGTAGTAGTAGTAAACAACAAGTAGTAAAGTAGAAATAGTAAGTAATAATAGTAATAAATAGAATTCAACAAAATATGGAAGTCCTAAATAAGTATGAAAGTGGCCTGTCGCAAGAGCACTCCTTTTATTTCATTTAATAAGCTGCGTTACAGCAACCATAACACTAAGTGCGCTCAGTTCGATCTAAACTAGTCTCTGCCACTGACTCATGCATTTAATTGATGCGTTTTTCAACCCTTTCAAACGTACTCTTCAGGAAAAAAACGCAGTCTCAAAAAGCTCCTGAAACTGTTGAGGCCTCGACACAGCAGGAGAAAAGAAAGCGGGTACGCCTCTGGTTATTTGTGTAATCTCAATGTTTCCGTAAATTGCAGAAATACAGCTATGTTGATTAGTACAGGGTGATGCTGACACTCGGGTCTGCGAGCTTTGAAAATTCGTCCATCATTTCGAATCATCGTTAGTTAGCCATCAAACTGAAAAGTCGAAGTCAAGCACCTTTGCTTGATATTTCCAGATGAACTGATCTTCGTACTGACTAAATACCAGCCCATTTGTGAAATTTCTGGAATTAAATTAAAAAGGGGAAAGCGTGTAATTGGCTAACAGTGGCTTTCGACCTGATCTATGTACATCTCTTATTGTTGAGGACACAAAAGCAAGGCGCCAGACTCCAAATGTTACAGCAGAAGTCGAGAAAGTTGTAGAAGAATTTGTGAAATATACTACAGAGACAGGTTTGTATATAAGAAGAAAGTCTGTTAGAAATATGCGAATATGCGGCTTACATAGTCTAGATACTTTTCTGGATGCATGGTTTTAAAATATCTAGAAGCCTCCCTCACATGAAGGATTTCGAGCCGTTAGTGGTCAAGGTTATCTGGTGCGTGCATCCGTAACGAATGAGGGACTGAAGCTTAACATTAGCTTTAACATATGTGGTAATTGGTCTATGGAGGATTTATATCCTTGGTATAGATAACCGTAATCATGCATACTAGCATGAATGCGCCCTAATACACGTGGATTTTATTTGGCACGTCGATACTGGTAGAAATCTGCGATCGACTGAGTGAGAACTATATTTGTGATAGTTGCGAGTCCTAGTCAATAATGCCTCATTCACAGTGCTAACAAGCTAACAACAGATATTTCTGTGGTATTACGGCACAGCAGCCCCAAGAACCTTCTCCTTAAAAACGAAAAACTATGAGAGACCGTTTTATGTGACACATTTACTTATTTATTTGCTCATTTACTCATTCGTTATAGCTGGCGTTGACGGACTACGTAAAGAATGTCGCGTTGTTCTCGATTTCAAGCCCGAGCCAGGAACATATAATAAATTCGAAGCTTCACCACATTTAAATAGATATCCGGTTATTTAGATATTTCAATGGTTTCAAATTTATGGAACCTGTTGCGAAACCTAAAGTAAAGTGAAGAATTTAGGAGATTCCATGCCTCGACGAGACACGGGTTGTCCTTCAACCGATCGAGGGGCTGCGATAATGACTACATACATGCAAATAGAGTGAAGATGGATAAGGTTGAAGTATATTCATTACTGTTTTCGAGCAGATTCCGTTAACTTGCTCATACAATGCGAGAGTATTACGAGGGTGGAGCTGAAAATTTTAGTTGGACCGAGAATTTATCTTAACGCAAGGACCAAAAAGCAACACTGTCGAAGATTTCTGGAGGATGGTTTTTCAAGTCGGTTTCATTGGTTGTCTTGATAGACAAGCCAATCCTGTGTAAATATTGTTCATGGTTATATGTGCATGCTCATTTATTGCGTAACTTGTCTTTATGAAAAATTGCTCCTCTAGTAGTTTAAGCTACTAGTGGGCATACTCATCACTCACAGTCTGCTTGGACAAACTAAACATTGGCATATCTCGCTAATAAATGCCCTCAGTGCTACCGTTAAGGAGGAGAAGATGGAGAAATGTTAAATTCAGAAAAAGTAGTCTAAGCTTCCTAATTTTTTGAAGGACTATGTTGACGATCTGTACTTGCAACGCATTCACGGTAGTATCGCAGACCTTCAATAAGAATCTTATGGTGCAAACTAAGAAGATTAAAGACCACTTCATCGAAATAACGAAAAAGATGACGGATATCAATACATGATTACCAGAGAAGAACTACTCCACGAAACATGAGGTATTCAATGACCACACGCTGTTAAAGTTCTCGTAAACACGGATATTATCACTGGCATTTAATTCTTTGAGCAAGTGGTGACCAGAATTTGACGGTTGGAAAGATGTGATTACAAAATAGGCTTGTAAAAATTCGCAACGATAGAAATAGTCGTTAATTTTGCGCCAACGGAATGGCTTGTTTCCTACAATTTTTATAACATCACGCTATGCAAAATTCGCCTTGCGTTGACCGGTTTCATTTACTTCTTCATCGGCGATTGGTGTTTGATTTATCCATCGTCGGTCTCTTAAAGCTACCAGCGCAAACCCATTACTTCACCCCACACCCCAATGACACATTCATTTAGTCACGCGAGCATTTCGTTTCATTATCACTAAGAAGCCAGTATGCCATGCTCACCGATTTCGAAGTATAGACTGTTGAATATAAACTCAATAAATTCTTGAAAATCGACGGTTTGGCCAGGGAATATATCAAACATCATGGGTAATGAACTCCTTCTAGGAAAATACTTCTTTTCAAATTTCCGAAATTAAGTCAGGAATGATGAGCGGGCAATAGAAATTCATTGAATCACTGAATGTGGACTTTTCTAAGCAGAGATTAGCAGAGGTTACCAAATGGTCAGTTGAGTATTCCATCGTTTGTGGACGAATCTACCATTAGTTCTCTTGTTTTGAGGACATGAAGACGCGATTATGCTGTGCGACGGGTCCGTACGAAAGAGGTTATGGATGTGAATACATGTCCTCCAACTTTCCTAGTTTGACAGCTTGGTACCAGAATCGAATGAGAGAATAGAAATATCGATTTCGTACATCATTAGGTCTCCGCATGTCATTGTATAGACTATAGACCCATGGGCTACATATTCCTTCAGTCGCTTCCAGGATGTTTAATGGATTCGATTGCGGGAGCACAGCGCTGAGTGAGAAATGATCGCCGAACGTTTTATCTTTGTTAAATTTTACAATTTTACTCAACTTTTTTTCTCGTTGTCTCATAAATATCTGCATTTGCCTTCAAACTTATGTCTCGTCTATCTTATATCATTTCTCTATTACTGTATGCCCATATTATTAGCATTAAATCATCATCCTTTCATCCTGTGCACTTTAGCAACAATGCTCTGGCGTGATTATGCTTTGTAATTTTTTACGAGGAGGGGATACAATCATGCGAAGAATTCTGGCCAACTGACGCCGGTGGATACAAATACTATGGGAAAAATGTTCGTCAATAACAAAAAGAGTACGTGAAGAAGTCACAGACAGATACTGTAGTGTAGTCACAACGATGGTGGAAAGAATGCTTATCTGACGAAGACCGTAGTCACCGTTCATAGCAGGAAATTCTGTTGTCCTCAATGCATCTACGTGCATACATCGGTTCACGGCCGTCTGTTTCAGATCGACCATCTTGACCAGTACGATGTCTACACGCTTGAAGTGCTGCCGGATGGTTGTTCAAACTCGATACTTACGAAATTGGCTCATTGCACTACGTGGCCGGGAAAAAGTACGATCCTTGACTCACTTTTCTCACATACTTACCAAATTTTCTGGTATGACTCTAGTTTTTGTTCCATTATAAACGTCAGGCTAGATTTTGGCAACTGAGTATTCTTTAACTGAATAACTGGAACCAGCCCCAGTTATTCATCAGTGCAACTTTTGACCATTTAGGCAGTTCCGCCCAGTGGTCGAATGGTTTTACGACTACTTAGATGGACTCAGTCATTAGAGGTGAATGAAGATACCTGTTGCTTCTCCCAAAAAATGCACAGAATTTAAGCACTTCGTTTTTTTTTAACATTTCGTCTTTCTTCTAAACACGGGTGGGAGAAAGGTGGAACGAAAGGCCCTCATGGCTTGGTGTTGAGCGGGTAAAGAGGATAAAAAAATAAAAAAATCTTCACGCTGATCAATCCGTGAAGGATGCGCCATGCATTCGACTTCATTAAGCATCGTTTGGCGGTGTTTGAATGCATATCAGGCCTTTACAATGACTCGCGGTGGCCTACTGATGGATCGAGCCAGTGCTGCTATCTCCCCAGACAAGTCTGGTACCAATTTTCTGACCCCGGCGGGATGGAAGGCTTGGTGGGTCATGGGCACGGGGATCGATTCCACGTGTGTGCTGCAGGGCTCCTCCGACCACTGCGCCACAAGCGCTCTAGTGAACGGGTTAGCCCCTGGAAAAGGTATTGCTGAGTTCGGTCCCCAACTCAGACACACGCAGTCACCATTTTTGCAAAGATATCAACATCATTGCAGTTGTATTTCATTTTTTACCTTTGAATTTTACTTATAAGTTAGAGGTGCCTGAAGGAAAGCTTTCTGTAAGTGTAGTGGGCAAAAGCAGAGCATTTTGATGTGTTATGCTACTATGCATTGTGAGTCATGCTCACAAAATGCTGTTAGCAACTCTATGTAATCCTACAGCTTCGACATCAGAGTGTTTAATGAATTTGCTTGTTTCAAGTGGCGGATATTTTGTTTCGTAATGCTGGGCTTCACTTTAGAGAATAGGAATCTGCTGAAGTGATTGTAAAAGTGAGATCATATGGCATTTTATTTAGCCAGGACCGGTAACGTTGCTCTGTAGCGCTGGTATTGGTCGAACAGGTACTTTAGTAGCAATCGATGCCGTTTGCAATCGGCTTTTCAAGGGATTTGAAGGAAAGGTAAGAAAATAATGGTTATAGATAGAAGAAGGATTCTGAGAAAGAAAGCTATACCTTATGCCCAGCAATAACTAAAGAGGTGGGAGGTGGGGGCTGAAGAAATATGATGAAGATGTAACGGAATGCCTCTAAATAATATTGTATTGTCAATAGACTCGACTAGTTATGACATTTGATATGGAAATGCTTAAATGGCTGGATCTCAAGTTGTAATTTTGTTGAACTTTCCATGAAAGCGCTGCTTGAATTATCTCATTTTTTAAAGATACGGAATAAAGTTACATGAAGTCGGCGGCTGCTATTGTGATGGAATTAACGGCTTCTATGTGCTTTTTTGCGCTTCTTTTGGTCTCGACGTTTTCGGAAAGACCGTAAATTTTAATTTGAATATACCCCCCATTCTTGCTTCCCTGTTAAATTTCTAACGTTTCATTTTTATAAGACTGGTTAGAGGTGACCTAGGGAATGCAGTCGGTGAACTTTGTTCTCTTTCTCTTTGATCCGTCCATGTTGTATGCAGTGTTGCTCAAAATATCCTTGTCATCATATGCTTCGTTCCAATTAACTTCAAAAGATATTTTTTTATTTAATTGCGCTGATTCGGACTCCTTCCTGTTTTCGTTCTTCTTTGCTAGGCTAATGCCCGTTGTCAAGAAATCCACAACCAATTTATAGACGATTAAGTGAATGATAAGAAGGATACTCGCAATTTGTTTTCAGGTGAAGGAGATCGCATTAAACATACGTAAACAGCGAGCGTTATCTATACACAATGAGTTACAGTACTTCTTTATCTACTCTACTGTCCTCGATTATATCAGGGTGAGACAATTAATCAACACGATCATGATTAGAAAACAAAAAAGCAACACATGATTATGTCAACAGCTTCCCTGACGACTTAATAAGAGCACAAATTTGATAGCCTGCAAAAAAAATGTCGACCTGCTCGAGCCATCTGCTACCGTAGTCCAAAAGCCTTTGTCGTGACCGACATGGGAATAGCTTGTTGTGGTCGAGCTCCTTTGCAAGATGAAGAAGACCCAAACAGTTTTTCATATCCAAGAAACTTTCATGATCTAGTGTAAGCCATCGTGAGTACATAGTGAGACTGCTTTCAGGCCTTCATCTGCATCTTTCATTTTCAGGCCAAATTGCCAAAATACAACCAGACGGTATCGAAATTCTACCTTGAATTAAGCAAAGTGTGATTTGTTCACATTTAATTAGTGAAATTCCAGTAAATATAGGCATGTTCTTATAAAAATGTATAAACATCTTGGAGTAAAGTGAAGTATTACAGTATTAGTCAGAGATACTTGAAGGAGTAAGAAAAGGCCCATACCTATTGTATAATTGCTAATCGATATTTGTTCAATCCTTTTTTTCTTAGCGTAATTCCTCCACGTTCTACTTGAAATGTTACTCTTTTGGACCTTGATTAATGTCGTTTACTAAAAACCAGATTTGTCAATGACGAGACGTGTAATAATGAAGGTTGTAAAGAAAACCATTTCGTTCTTATCAAAGCTACGGACGGTGGTTAAACAGCTATTTAATAGTCAAAGCAGATCTATCTAGTATCGACCCGTTTCCAACGAAACGGAGCTGTTTCCACTTTGCTTCAAGCTTCATTCAAGGTTGTGTCTTTGGGTTACTTTAGGTCGCTTTGATGTTGCACATCAACAATGCACTTGTTTACGAAGATATTAAGTTCTTGAACAGACTTATTCGACGAACTAAATGCCCAATGCATTAAGTAGTTAGTAGCAATGTAGGTCTCAGATTCCTGAAGAGACCCCGGTTATGGTTCAAGCAGATAGAATGGCTTTGATAAACGATTTGTGGTAATGGTGCTGAGATATTTGCAAAACACCGGACACAGATGTCTGCGGTGGGGAACGAACGCGCTATTGTCCATTTCCGGGCTAACGAGGCTAGCGCGTTCACCACCACACCGTGCGGGTCTTTCGTTTCGCCTGTCTGCCAGCTAGTTGTCTAACACCGTTGCGGTTGTTTTTCACGTAGTATCCTGTCGTAAAAATTTCTGATAGGCAGCAAATAAACAGTTATCATTGTGATTTGCTGTAAATTTTTAAAATTCCAATCCATGAAGTGATGACGTCCACAATGGTGTTGATGGGAAAAAATGCTCTGAATGACATCCTCACCTTTTCATTCCAAATTTCATCAGAAAGGTTTAGAGAAAGATGATCAGGTTTTGTAGTATTTCCCAATCAACTGTCTCCAAGAACGCTAAGCGTTCTAACCTTTATTTACTGTCTATTCTTTTTTTAATACTTATAATTATAACTATAAAGTAAGATATATAATTCATCCACAAGGACGCCGAGATATGAGCAATCCTGATGCTCATGTGCTGTCCAACACACCAGTCGAAGCCAGTCCTTTGCTTTCTCTCAGCCACTTATTGAGTATATCAGTTCTATCAGTAAACCCGTCAACGAAAATGATCCGAGGAGAACAAACTGGAATTTGATTCTCTTAAGCAAGGTTATAATCGAAATCACAGTGCTGTAACTTTTATTCTAACTACTATACTGTGTCCTGTCGATAGGTTACACCGGCAACTACTTTTCCTCTTTCCATCGTTTCAAAGGTTGAGGCTTCGACCTCTCATCAACCTTATCCACAGATGTGTTACTAAATTCGTATTCCATTTCTATAAAGAACACTAAACACGGATTTTAAACATTTTAAACAACGAAGTGCTTGAAAATAGCTGATGATCAAAGCCATTATCTAGTTCCTCAAGAATGTACAGACAATCTGCTTTTTCAAGCGCTTCTGAATAAATCAAGAATGTGCTTGAGCAGATATCGGCCCAACATCAGTCTGACCAATCCTGGTATTGCATTTCATTCCCCTCAAGTTAAAACACTGCTACTAATTAGCAACTTGATGGACAGTTACATAAACGCCTATGTGTTTACAGCAAGAGTTTGAATGCCATATATTGTTCATTTCTCAATACACATATTCCACTGAGTGGTTAACGGCATTCATGAGTCCACGCCGCTGCTTCCGATTAGCGCAGGAAAACTCGTCCTATTATACTTTCAGAATGAAGATCGATCTAATATAGGCAATATCACAAATAATCGTTTTTTTCCGAGTTTTTCTGCCATGGATCGAGAACTGATGACCTTGTTAAAACTCAGTGATTCAACGATGTCATTGGAAAGTATGATGACGCTACTCGTAAGAGAAGTCTGGTTAAAACTCATCAGTCTCCACGGAGGAAACTGTCGTACCACACAAATAGATATCGTATCTATGGTAGAGAAGGCATATATTTGAATAAGATGACGTCGTTTTTAAATTTTTCACTTTCAGTGGGATCGTCAGCACTTTGCAGAATAGTAGTACAAGGGTGGCAGAGAGCTATGGCTGCTGTTGGCAACAGCTATTTTGTAGGAAGAATCATGCATAGAAAAACGACATTTGCTGAACAATGTCCATGTTAACGTTGACAATTGCTTTTCCTAACAAATAAATATCAGCACCAAGAAAAAGGACCGGAAATGTACGACTGCTTTCAAAGTAATGTAAGGCTCCCTAACCCATTGATATTCTTGGAAACCGCGAAAAACCCAAATAGATCAGTAAGGCTCGCTATGTTTATAACAAGTTGAGATATGAGTCTGCAGCAGAACGTTCCAAGCTATAGAAGTCAGTGTTCAAAAAGCTGAATCCGTCACGAAGACCGATTCGCTCCGTAGGTTACGCTTTATTCTGAGACCTCGTTCTCTGCAACATGAGATTTACACACACGGTTACTTGGATGGCTCCCCTTCAGTGATAACGCATGCTCTAGTAGAATTTTCATCCATTTCTCTCTGGCACAACCATTATCTACAGGGCGTGGTCCGCTTTGAACATGATGACGTTGGCGAAGCCCATTTCGCACTCCTGATATCGTCCCATTTGCGAACGCCGATGGTCTGGGTTAGCCAAGAAAACGTCTCCCCCCTCGTTTCGGTGCTTGTCCAAGAGCTTGCATTCCGGTGTACATCCTATATGAAAATCAATTAAAAAGATGTGCGGTAGCTAACAGACGTAGCAATCCACTAATGCATTGATCGTAAAACAGATATGAAAAATTATGCACGTGTCTTCAGTCTAGGTATTTTCAAAAGAGTAATCTCTTAAAATTAGAATTGGGCCATCTTATATATGCTCCTGATTTTAGTTTCACGATTACTATGCCAACATAGAAGGTGGTGTGGAGAAGATCTCAAGCAGCCATAATTTTGGAAACAACTATTTCACATCCCGAGTTAACATATTATTTTTTGTAACCAGAAATTATAATGAGAGAGAGAAACACAGTGTTTCCTCAGCTGTGTATGTCCTGTAATGCGTGAGTTGAGGTAGAAAGTTCAACGCCTTTGATCACCCGTAGTTCGCAATAGCCCCCCAACGGTTTACCGCCTTATCGTGGCTGAGAGGTGTTCCTGGGTGTCGGACTACAAAGCGAGGGATTCATCCTCTGGCAAGGTCTCCCAAGCCGAGAAGGAGTCCGGCGTTTCCATCAGGAAGCCTAGCTAAGAGTAAACCAATACCAGTATCCATCACCGTCCTGGTATCAAAGTCGCATGGTGGTAGATCTCCCTCTGATCCACAAGGGCTGCGTCTGCCTGTGGTGCTGAAGACTTGGGCAGACTTTGGCCAGGCTGATCTTTGGATTCCAGGGAACCACAATGGCTTAACCAGCAAATTTCCAAAAAAATGGAGATTATACTGGGACCCGCACAACCAGTGAGGACGAGCCATCCAAGTGTCAAGTGTCGAGATCGCAAAGGGGTATTCTGGTATTCCTGACTAAAGAGTTCCTTGACAAGCATCAAAAGTGGTGATAATATTAGTCTAATCCTAAATTCTAGAATTGGACAAAAATTCCAGGGTGATCTACTTCAGAATGCATAGCACTTCTGCAATACACTATCTTCATTTGTCAGGAAACACTCATGCATAAAAGATTTTCTTCAGTTTGTCGAAAAATGCTACTGCGTACTGTCTTATCGATGACGAGTCTTACAGTATACGAGGGCGACAAAAAGTACCGGTGGAATAAAATAAAATAAACGGAATCGGCTCTGTTGAAAGGACTGTAGAGTGGCAAGCAATATAAGCTCTACCGTTCAAAATAAGTAGTTATCACGTCATTACACCAAATATCCATATTAAAGTTTCAAGAAAAAGAGTTGTCACTCTACTGCTTACATTTTACTGTTTTTTTTTAAATTTTTCTCTGGAATGTCGAAAAAAATAGAAGTCCCTGTGTACCGCAGTGGTTTGCTAGAACTTGTGAAAAAGGAGAGATCTATTTTCTTGCGAAAAGTTCTCTTATAGATTAGCAGCGGATTTTCTCCCAGCTGTGCTTTTAGATAGAAATGCCGGCTTACCTCTCAAGCCTCCCAACTGTTTACCGCCTCATCGTGGCTGGGAGGTGATCCTGGGTATCGGACTGCGATGTACAGAGGGGGGATTCATCCCCCTGGCAAGGTCTTCCAAGCCGAGAAGGAGTCTGGCGTTTCCATCAGGAAGCCTAGCTAAGAGTAAACCAATACCAGGATCCACCACCGTCCTAGTATCAAACTCGTATGGTGGTAAATCTCCTTCTGATCCACAAGGACTGCGACTGCCTGTGGTGGTGAAGACCTCGAGCAGACTTTGGCCAGGCTGACCTCGGGACCCCAGGGAACCATAATGGCTTAATCAGCAAATCTCCGAGAAGTGGAGATTATGTTGGGAGCCCACACAACCAGTGAGGACGGGCCATTCAAGTATCAAGTATCAAGATCTCAAGCAAACCTACCGTGTTGATATGGAATAAAGTCCTTGGTGAGTAATGCTAAACGAAACCAGGAACACCACTGCTGCAGTGACGATTCTGACTATTTCTCACAGTTGGGATAGAAAAATCAGGGAAAAAGATAACAAAAGCGGAAACAGAGCATTACGATATTACCAAGCTATGTATATGTGGCGCTGTGCACTACGGTGTCTCAGAACTACAGTACGGATTAAGGAGATAGCGATGACACCCACTTTTCCATCACAAGTACTAGGAATTACGCGAAATTTTCCGCCACGCACGCTGCCAACCATTATTGATTCTTGTCGTTCACTATACCCCCACCTGAGACGTCTACCCACTTCGTTTACAATTTTTCCTTTCAAAATTCGGTTTTCCTTCATTATTGGCCTACTTCTGCGATTTTCATATCGAACGTATAGCCCGAGAAAAGGAAATGGAAGCACGAAAATGACCAGCCGTGGGAAAAGACAAGTGCTGAAGAGATGGAAACATTGAGTAGTTTCTAACTGAATATAGGAAATAATCTACTGCCAAAACTGAGGTGTTAGTGGAGTTGCAGATTTGTAGGGTATGCAGGTGAGGACACGTTCAAAGCTTCAAAAAATAATCTATTATGATGGAAGTTACAGGAAGAATCGCTGAATGAGGGAATGGTGAATTTGCAACGAGGTGGGATAGAAGTATCTCGTTGACAGGGAGATTTATCCAGAGGGAAATCGGCGCTTGACAAAGGAATAGAAAAAAATTTGTCAAAGACGTCTTCCATCAGAAGTTGAGAACGGTTTAATTGGAAGTTCAACACAATCTGAGCAGTATAATGGTGTTTTAAGCGAATTTCTAAAAATGACAGTGTTATGACGTCCACGGTTCTCGACGGAATCCTGCAAGTTGTCGAGGGCTACAACCTTGGAAACCTCTTCGTAGATAAAAAGCGAACAAATGAGGTCTTAATCTCACGCATGTCAAAAAAAATCTAACAATTGACATAAATGCTTTCCCACTTCGATTGCTTAGATATGTACGGCTCTTCTTACATTTGCTCACTCAGGCGCAATTGGCGAAATTTTTTTTGCTCACTCAGGGGCATTTGGTGAACAAACGGAAGATCTGCAAAATAAATGTGAAGACGTTCTGGAAGAGGTCTAGATTTAAGTATATTTCTGGTTTTTATCCAACTATTGTGTTTCCCCTTGTGCCAGTTGCCGTGGAAGGACCATCACAGTGTCGAAGGATTGTAGACGTTGTGCTGGCGTTTATAAGAGAGTAGCAAAAGATTACGACTCAGTACCTGCTCTAGAACGTACAAAGAAAGTGAATTTGAAATACAATTGGTGAAACAAATATTTTTGTTTAGATGTTCTCAATTTACCTGCGAAGAAGTAAATAAATTTTCAAGGGTGCGGATAGCAGTGAATAGGTATTCAAGTATAAAGGTATATGTTGCAAAAGAGTGCTTGAAGTACTCAATATTCAGATGATCAGGGAAATAATGGGCTCAAGTAAAGTCGGTTGACAATGGAACAGCGACTGTATGCAGTCTTGCTATTGCGTTCATATCCAAAATTGAAGCCCTTGTACTCGGTTCCGACCCCCTACTCAACTGCAGGTGTATCGACGACTGTTTTGTCATTTGCTCAACACAAGAAAGAAATGGAGAAGCGTTTTCAATTGATAAACCAGCATTCAGAGTACATAAACTTCACTCGGAAAAAAAGGAATGCCTTCCGTTTCTGAGCATTCATATTGATACATCCAAAAAATGGCTACATCTTTTCTCGAAATCTCGTGTCGAAATGAGCTAGCAACAACGTGCGACTTCATTGCCTCTGCCCTCACCCCTCCATCACACACGAAAAAGGTTGCTTGTGAGAAACATGCTTCGAACAGGCACGGGTATCTGCTCAGGAAGAGAGCAGAATGAAGAACCTCTCGAACTGACTCGGAAAATAGCCATTTTAATGGCCATAAAACTATAGCTCTACGGGATAGCTGTAGAGGAAAAATCAGGCTCCCAAGTGAACTGTCTAGCGACAATATCGTCTTCTTTAGCCAGCCCTTTATTTCCAACGAAATAACCACAGTTATAAAGCGATGTTTACAAAGGGCCTGTCCAGAGAAATCAGTTGAACTGATGGAATTGCCACTGAACTCTCGTTCGTAATTGCTTGTGTGAACGTCGTTGCACAACGCTAAATTGCGTGGTTCTCCTGTTCTCCTAACTGCAGAGACGGCGATTACTTCAGTTCACGTATGGTGTACCTGATTTCTTGTAAAGCATGTGAGGACGAATACCATGGCAAAAACAGGTAGACCACTTTGGATCCGTATAGAAGAGCACCTATTTTGAAAACTTGAAGTCAAACAAAGCGCTCCAGTGGGCATACATTGAGCAAAAAGCCATTACTGAGAAGACTTCTAACTAAACGTCACTATACTCGCACAGGAATCTGAAACACCAGCAGCAAACCTCTTGGAGGTCTTGGTTGGATTCTAAAGCAGGAGAATGTAAAATATCAGTGAAAGATGAGAACAAGCGTTGGGAATAATGCTTTCAAAGACACACTATATGAAGAGCACTTTGATGAACGTGAACTCTGCAAACCCCGAGCTTTTTTTAACAGGCCATAATTTTTCCGACGGCCAGTAATCTGCATCAACAGTAAATTATATTTATTATAAAGCTTCAGTAATCTGCCATCTCAGGTGGGTGGAAGTATTCCTACGTGTCGAACTTTAAGAAAAGCGGAGACATTTCTGCTTTCTCTTCACCAGCTACAAACTATCGCTGTAGAACTCAATCATAAAACAAACTTGTCGATAAATGGTTTTTCTTTTGTACACTGAGAACGCAGGTTCTCAAAGACGACACCCAAAAAAAACGTCTGCAGTGAGTACAGTGAGTAAGCGGGCCATAGGATGAATACAAAAAGCACAGAAAAAAAAATGCTATGTGACAAGACAAACAGTCGGAGAGTATATGAATCATATACGGTTCACATCACCTACTCTGCCACCTTCGTACCGAGCAGAAACCACATATGAGTTATCGTTCCGAAAGCGCTAGTATGTGCGCTTATCTTACATTTATGGTTCACAAATCAAAAGCTTCACCTCCAAACGTGACCTATTGACATTACTATCGGAGAAATTACAAGCTTGTAAGTTGAAAATAACAGATTTGAGAAACCCATGAAAGAGTATTACCGAAATTAAGGTTCAAATTTTAAGAAGATTGCACAGAGGTAGTAGCAGAGCTTACTTCCACACTTGCTAATGCCATACTCACAAACAGCGCGTACTTCTTCACAATTCTACTTTATTCCATTCAGTTTTTAACAGTCCACTGTTGTAGTGGTTCATGAAACGATTCCTTCTTTGAACAGCAGTGAACGATGTGAGGAACAAGCACATCGCAAATCCGGTGGAAAGTTTACCTATGGGATGTCTACTGTCTCATAAATGTCCAGCACTGCTTTAGCACTTCCGTTAACACTTTATAACTAGCCTGTTTGTTTCGCAATGTGTTATGCTTATATATAAAAAGAATAAAGGGGTAAAGCTCTCAGCGTTGATCAATCTCTGAAGGATGCACCATGCAATCGACTTCATCAAGTATCGTTGGAGGTGAGTGAATGCATATCTGACCCTTACAATGACTCGCGGTGGCCTGCCGATGTATCGAGCAAGTGCTGCCGTCCTCTCAGACAAGACTGGTACCAATTTGCCAACCCCGGAGGGACGGAGGGCTTGGCGGGCCAGAGGGCGCTATGATCGATCTCATGTTGCAAAGTGCCTTCAACCACTGGACCATATGCTCCCTTCATTATAAATATTTGTACATATATATATATATATATTTATATTTATAGTGCATCGCAGAGAACTGATTACTTCATACGAACGGCGCTCTGTTCAGTTGAATTCGACTTGATGGAAAACGAAGACACACATCGGAGGAAGGAAGAACTGTGGGTGCTTGACTCTAATCATTGCAGCTCTGAAGAACGCAGAAACGTTGGCCACAACAAAAAATTTTTATATCATTCTCGTGTAAGATCATTATTAGAACAAAATATTGATTATTCATGTAGAGGTGAAATGAAGGTTCGTTTTCAACGACCAAGAAGTGATATTTATCAAAAAGTTTGAAGTCGTTGCAACACAAAATTCGTTGGCCTCACAATGGTGTTTTGTCGGCTGATCTCTTCGCAAGATCTCATCACCCAGTGCATCGAAAGTGTCTCTTATTCATCGACAGACCCTGTTCCTTTTTGGTGGAACCTTCGTTTTTCACCGTCTGTTTTAATGCGGCGATGGTTGCTGGCAAAGACTCACATAAAGCTGAGGTTGGGATTGGTTAAATCAGCGTGACTCTCAAGCCATAAGAACAAACCCCCTACTGTGTGGAGCACTACGACACCCGAGAACAATCCTTTGTCGAAATGAAGCCATAAAAATCGGAGAAGATTCATTCCAAAATAATCACTTATATTCAGCTAACGGTTTTATTGGGAATGAGAAGATAAAAAAGATACATCCCTTCCTCACCATGGAGGGTAACTTTGCTTGTTGATCATGGCTTTCCCTACTGGCGCAGATTTTGTTGCTCTGGTGAAAAGGCGAACAGAACAAGCTGCTTATACAAAGAACAACGACAGGGACGATTTCGTTAATCAGCTTTATTTAAATGTTTCACAACTACATGAGTATTCTTATGATGGATTCACCGAGGGAATGAATGCGATGAAGCGCTGTAAAATTAACATGCAGAATTGAAGCAATGCAAAAAGTGTTATCCGATGTGCCTGTGTTTAGCTGGATTCTCAGAGGGACAACTTTCTACGCTTCATTGGAAGCCACCTGAATTGTGTAGTAGATTCCCGTTTTTATTCTTCGCTAGGAAGAGATGCAGTCACTATCGTATAACCTAAAAATTTATGACTTTTTCAAAAAACCGCCCTGAAAATTTTCGATAATTCTATGTCTAGTTTCTTCTTAGAAGATTTGTGGGATATAAGCATAAGCCAGCGTGCCAACTTGGTAAGGGAAACACTCTTCATTTGTCTTTTCTTATTTTATTTTATTTAATCCGACATCACGACTGCAGCGCGGGTACCAGCACTTCTCACATTCGGTTCGTTTTCTCGCATCCATTGTCTACAAAGATCTTCCAACTTTTACTTGTGGCTTCGGTTGCTGCTTGAGGACTTTTCCATTTCATCTTGAATGTCGTAGAATTCTGATCGAGCAATTCTTCCTGGAGTGCTGAGATAGACGGGCTGGAGCGTTCTCATTTGGATTGCAGAAAGTGATTTTTTTCCAGACGAGTCCGATACCAATTTGTCAATCCCGGAGGGATGAGAGGCTTGGTTGGCCTGGAACGGAATCGAACTAGCACCATTCTCGTGATAACTGATATCACTACCACTGTGATATATCCCTTCATGTGCCTTTACGAACACCAACACTGCTTCGTTTTCTTGTTCAGCAATCGCGAGGTTGTTAAACAGCATACATTTACTTCCATAGAAAAACACAATACAATACAACAGTAGCTGACGTTTCGGCAGTGTAGCCTTCTTCAGAGCCTGGAAGGGTATACTGACATACAACTTACTAGGCCAAACGCTTCAATAACACTTACAAAAAAGACGAAAAACTCTATGGTAATTACATGGTCAACAGCTTCTCGAAAAAAACACCGCTTTTTACGTGACTTCCAATGAGGAGGATTAGAACAGCTGATTATAGTCGCATAAGGTTCGATGACTGCACCATCCCACGTCAGAAATTGATGCGAACATACGGGGATCAGGTCGCGGATGACCTCCGGGCATTCATCCCTGCTATTCATTGCAGGGTTTTGGCATTTATCCAAAAAGCCTCAAGAAATTTTCGCGCTGGTGTTCTAGTCTCCTGCACAAGGATATTGACTTTTACTTCAAAATCGTCCCCGCTGTGCTTTTGGTATCCCTATGCGTGGCTAGTGGGGTACTTTGTCTTAGTTTTCGTTTGCCATCTAGGTGTTCTTTTATACGGATACACAAAGGCCTGCTCGTTTCGCCAATATATTCATCTCCGCAATTATTACAAGAGATCAGGTATATCGTACCTGAACTCATGCAATCACCAGTCCCTGCCGTAAGGGCAGATTACGCAATTTGTTGTTTCGCATAGACGGTCATACATGCGGTTACGAACTAACTGACGGCGTAGAGTAGCCGATGGTATTTCAACTATCGCTACCGATTCCTCTAGACCTGCCCTTCTTAAGCATCGTTTAATCGCTACGCTTACTTCATCGCTAATAAAGGGCAACATAAACGGGACTTTCTTTTGGCCAACTGTTTCGCTTGGGCGCGTCGCTTTCCTTCTAAACTTATCTCGTGGGGTTACTATTTCGTAGCCATTGGAGATGGCTATTTGCCGAGCCAAGTCGCGCGATTCTTCCTTTAGTTCCCCTGGTTGTGCACACAGAGGTGGCTGTTCGAAACATGTTTCTCACAATCGCCCTCTTTGTGTGTGAAGGGTGGGAAGAAAGGAAGTGAACGAGGATGTTCTTGTTACTTGGCTTTCGGTACCACATTGTCAGGTAACCGCTACTTGATAGGCTTATTTGGACGTTTAAAAACGGAAGCCAGTCTTTTCTCGGTTTCTCCCGGGTGAACTTAATGTACTCAGACTGCTCGTTCAATAATTCAAAGCATTTGTCCATCTCCTCCTGCGTAGAGAAGATGACAAAACAATCATCTACATATCTGCAGTAGAGTAGTGGCCGGAGATCGAGAGCAGGGGCTTCTATCTTAGACATAAACACAATGGCAAGGCTTGGTGCCAGTCGCTGTCCCATAGCCAACCCCCTTATTTGCGCGAAATATTTCCCAGACCATCTGAAAATCGTGCAGTTTAGGCACTCCTTTAGGAGAGCCATTAGCTGCTGGATGGACAAGCCATGCATATTTATTCTTCCTTCATGTTCAACATGAAGTTCGAAGATGGCTTGCATTGCGGAGTCATTCGATACGTTGGTGTACAACGCAGTAACGTCGAAGGACTCCATCACGTACGCGTTATTAGGAGACGCGTTACGTAGACGTTCTAGGAACATTTGGGTGTTTGTGAGGTGAGTTGGAATATGGTTAAGCAACTGGGTAAGTATTAGGCTTAAAAACCAGGTTATTCTATCCGTTGGCCCGTCTACACAGCTGATGATGGGTCTAACCTTAAATGATGACGGATTGGTTGACGCAAGATCATCAGGTGATACCAACTTATGTGTTTTAATAAGTAGGTATTGGACAGGACATGTTGGTTTATCGATGCCAACCAGAGCACAGCGAACAAGTACGAGGCATCGAAATGGAGCTACTTCCGAGCTGCACTACGAAGCAAGCAGAACGAGATGTTTGCCAGAATGAAGAAGTGTGCGACGAAGGAACATTTTTGTGCTTTGTATTTGGAGGATCGCCTTTGGACGAGAATAGTTGGTGGGTCAATATTGATATGCGATTTTATTAGGTCCAATGCCAAAAATAACCTTACAACGAAAATTCGAAAATCTTTTGGATAATTCACATGTCTCAACTTCAAGAAAATTCTACCGCAAACAAATTCTTCACGGTTCTGATAATAGTCAAAATAGGGTTGATAATGCACCAGTAAAATCTAGGGGTCACCGTGATTGGGGGGCATAACAATACCTGAGAGTGCGCGTTCGCTGTTAGAATTGGGCCCAAGCTTTGCACAATCACAGCCCATTTCTAAAACGACCCAGCGTAGGATAGCACGTAACCTTCATGAGCTTCAAGATCGACTCCGCTATCAGGCCAAACAAGAAACATCAAACAGAGATAAAAATCAAAGAGGCGGCGTCACTACCACCATCTCCTTTCCCTAAGACGTTTTTTAGACAGCAGGACCCTAACGATGGAGTTGACATAAAATTCCGCATGTTTTCGGACGGCGTTCTCAAGACCCTTAATCACTACCGCGATAGAAAGTTTATCTCTAGCCTTACAGGCGCACAAAAAATGTGGCATGCGAGAAATTAGAGAATTAATAAACTCAAAAAACAATAAGATTGTCTGTTAGTGATAAGGGGGGAGAGTTCGTAGTTATTCCTCGCCAACTGGATGTTGAGATAACAGAGGAACATCTTAGTGATGCTACCCTCTATCGCCCATCCTCTGAAAAGGAATACAAAAGTCAATACCGAAAGCTAAACAATCAATGGGTCAGTGTGGCAAAGGCTGCAGGTTTAAAACCATCGGTTATTTCGCACTTTAAAATCGATACACCAACATGTCCCGTCCTCTACCTACTTATTAAAACACATAAGTTGGTATCACCTGATGATCTTGCGTCAACCAATCCGTCATCATTTAAGGTTAGACCCATCATCAGCTGTGTAGACGGGCCAACGGATAGAATAACCTGGTTTTTAAGCCTAATACTTACCCAGTTGCTTAACCATATTCCAGCTCACCTCACAAACACCCAAATGTTCCTAGAACGTCTACGTAACGCGTCTCCTAATAACGCGTACGTGATGGAGTCCTTCGACGTTACTGCGTTGTACACCAACGTATCGAATGACTCCGCAATGCAAGCCATCTTCGAACTTCTTGTTGAACATGAAGGAAGAATAAATATGCATGGCTTGTCCATCCAGCAGCTAATGGCTCTCCTAAAGGAGTGCCTAAACTGCTCGATTTTTCAGATGGTCTGGGAAATATTTCGCGCAAATAAGGGGGTTGGCTATGGGACAGCGACTGGCACCAAGCCTTGCCATTGTGTTTATGTCTAAGATAGAAGCCCCTGCTCTCGATCTCCGGCCCACTACTCTACTGCAGATATGTAGATGATTGTTTTGTCATCTTCTCTACGCAGGAGGAGATGGACAAATGCTTTGAATTATTGAACGAGCAGTCTGAGTACATTAAGTTCACCCGGGAGAAACCGAGAAAAAGACTGGCTTCCGTTTTTAAACGTCCAAATAAACCTATCAAGTAGCGGTTACCTGACAAAGTGGTACCGAAAGCCAAGTAACAAGAACATCCTCGTTCATTTCCTTTCTTCCCACCCTTCACACACAAAGAGGGCGCTTGTGAGAAACATGTTTCGAACAGCCACCTCTGTGTGCACAACCAGGGAACTAAAGGAAGAATCGCGCGACTTGGCTCGGCAAATAGCCATCTCCAATGGCTACGAAATAGTAACCCCACGAGATAAGTTTAGAAGGAGAGCGACGCGCCCAAGCGAAACAGTTGGCCAAAAGAAAGTCCCGTTTATGTTGCCCTTTATTAGCGATGAAGTAAGCGTAGCGATTAAACGATGCTTAAGAAGGGCAGGTCTAGAGGAATCGGTAGCGATAGTTGAAATACCACCGGCTACTCTACGTCGTCAGTTAGTTCGTAACCGCCTGTATGACCGTCTATGCGAAACAACAAATTGCGTAATCTGCCCTTACGGCAGGGACGGTGATTGCATGAGTTCAGGTACGATATACCTGATCTCTTGTAATAATTGCGGAGATGAATATATTGGCGAAACGGGCAGGCCTTTGTGTATCCGTATAAAAGAACACCTAGATGGCAAACGAAAACTAAGACAAAGTACCCCACTAGGCACGCATAGGATACAAAAGCACAGCGGGGACGATTTTTGAAGTAAAAGTCAATATCCTTGTGCAGGAGACTAGAACACCAGCGCGAAAACTTCTTGAGGCTTTTTTGGATAAATGCCAAAAACCCTGCAATGAATAGCAGGGATGAATGCCCAGAGGTCATACGCGACCTGATCCCCGTATGTTCGCATCAATTTCTGATGTGGGATGGTGCAGTCATCAACCTTATGCGACCATAATCAGCTGTTCTAATCTTCCTCATTGGGAAGGCACGTAAAAAAGCGGTGAGTTTTTTTCGAGAAGCTGTTGACCATGTAATTACCATAGAGTTTTTCGTCTTTTTGTAAGTGTCATTGAAGCGTTTGGCCTAGTAAATTGTATGTCAGTATACCCTTCCAGGCTCTGAAGAAGGCGATACTGCCGAAACGTCAGCTACTGTTGCATTGTATTGTGTTTTTCTATGGAAGTAAATGTATGCTGTTTAACAACCTCGCGATTGCTGAACAAGAAAACGATGCATTTCATATTCCAATGCCGAGGTTAATAGAAAGTCGATCCTGGGAAACATCACTGCTGTTTGTTTACGACAACCCAGCCTTCACATTGATGTATTATAGAATTTGTAGTACGGTATCGCTTCGACGATTAGGAGTTCAGAAACTACAACTTAATACTGTATCCATAATCCGAAATTTGAAAGGAACTGTTTATATTTTAAAACCTTTGCTTAGGAATTTGTGCTTTGAAACAGGTCTACCTACCAACTGACCAACACTCTTGCAAGTGTCTTTCAACCATGCACAAAATCGTTTGTGTCAGAGGAAATACAGAAAGCCACGAATATTTTTCTTACTAAGCGAAGGCTGTCAAAGGACACTCGTACACTCGCATGCGACGTCAGAGTCGCCTACTGCCTTTAAATTTGCTCCACAACAATATTTATTAAATATTTTCCTGAATATCACCCTAAGACAGTGAGTTTTTTGTCCAGCTCCAAGGAATGGAACTTCGTAAATAGTGCTTACTGGAAAAAAGTGTTATTACTATAACCATGTAACAGAAATTCTCTACGAGTTATCCATACAGTGTGTTTGCCACGCATGAAATCTGCTCTGTAGTGTTTTTCTCAGTGTTTCTCTTCCATCGCTACGGCTACAGTATTCTATCCGCCATTAGGAATATGATGGATTTACGCATTAAATGGATTTATATGCTATTAATATACATCTATAGAATAACCGTAGTTGTTCTGAAGGTGAGACGGCATATCCGACGAGCAGACAGACGTAGTTCGGAATATCATCACTTCTAGGCTTAAGAAGAAATGTTGAATAAATGCTTCACAGTAGATATATTCTATGTTATAAAGTTTCATTGTAGGTGCAATGGTGACCATAAATTACTTGAATTGATTTGGCCAGAAAAACAGCAATGAGATAATCCTCCAATGAAGAAGCTTTATTTTTTATACAACGTTTACTCAGATGAGTTCAAAAGCGCTTTCACTGTAATCTGCCTTTTAATTACATTTATTACTTACTTACTTGAACGACCCGCCCTCACTGGTTGTGCGGGCCCCAGAATAATCTCCATTTTCGGAGATTTGCTGGTTAATCCACTGTGATTCCCTGGAATCCCGAGGTCAGCCTGGCCAAAGTCCGCCCCAGGTCTTCATCACCACAGGCAGTTTCATCCCTTGTGGATCAGAGGGAGATTTTCCACTATGCTAGTTTGATACCAGGGCGGTGGTGGATCCTGGCATTGGTCTGCTCTTAGCTAGGCTTTCTGATGGAAACGCCGCACTCCTTCGCAGCTTGAGAGACCCTGCCAAGGGATGAATCACCCGCTGTACATCGCAGTCCAACACCCAGGGACACCTCCTAGCCACGGAGAGGCGGTAAACAGTTCGGAGTATTTACATTTATTAGATCCTTTATTTTCTTAAAGTCTTCAACGTACAGTTCGGCTAATTTATGCAACAAATTTATGATAGAAGGCATAAAAAACACCTTAATTAGCTACTTCAGAGCTATGAAAAAAGACCGAAACCATCAAATCGTCCTGTGCACTTTATACACCGGGCTGCTCTGGCTACCGGCCACGGTGTCGACGATAGAAAGTATTGGTGTGACACCATCACCATTGGATAGACCGGAAAACCAATGATTCATTATCAAATGGCTTATGATTGTCGACAAGGCCCAGGATAAGCTGTTGTGCTAGGAACAGAAAATGTTGGGAAGTGCTCAGGCATTTCACGTGCTCAACCACTACCGTCAATCGAATAAGTGATTTGCATTCCTTCTGCAGTGAATGAATTGACAAGTGACTTACCTTACTTAACCAAAGCAGAATTAACTTACAACTTACCGATCGTCGCACCGCTCAAATTCATATGGGCTCCTTCAGTGAATTTCGATGGCAGTGGGATCTCACTGCAGAGTTTGCTGAACGTCGTGTACTTTGAGCCATAAATTTTTAGCATAACAGCGAAAATGCCACATTCTTCGCGATTTCAGCTGTTATCCGGATAATCGGGTGTGTTCGCACGTCGTTAGGCCGATTCGTGGCGCAACTAAGCCGAGAACGACGATACTTACGCGAACTCAATAATACTTGTGAACCTTGCGAGGATCTAAAAGGCAATCGGAGTTTCCTCAACAAAAAATATTCCCTTTTTTAAGTTGGTTGTTTGACCTTCATGGCGGACTTCGCTAAAAAAAGACGAGGTAATGTGGTACTGCGACATGCGAAAAGCTGAATGCTATGAGAAACCTCGTTCAACTTTGCTTGAAGAATTTCTGTATAATAAAACGATAGCAGAAGAGAGAACGTCCCTACTCAGTTGTTCATATGAAAGAACAGTGGGAATATATGGGGTATCGAGGAAATTACCAATGTACGCAGAGAGATGTTTTTTGGATGGGAGATCAATATTATTAAGAGCTTTCCTTGTAGCACCTACAATTCTTTTATTCAGTACTCAAATGGCACTGATAAACTTCATTCATCTCTAAAACACATTAAAACTCCTCACTAAGTACCATTCATTCGATGGATACGGGAATACAAAGCACTTCAGTGTGATTATCTTTATTTTCGCTATTTTTTTGATGGTAGACAGCAACGCCTAGCTCAAAGGATGCTGCCACGCCAGCTTACAGTTTGCTGGAATTCCTGCTGGAATAGAGTTTATGGAAATGCTGATATCTTTCGCAATATTGTTGGCCTTAGCTTGAAGTGAACTTCTTTGTACATCACAGTTGCAGACTGAGGAACACTATTAGCGTTGAAGAAGGAGGATATTGGAAGCTTACACAAAAAGGAACTGGCGGTGGAAATGTTGTTGTCCAAAGCCCAATTCATTCCTACCACAGTATGCCTTCTTTCCACGAACTCTTACACTTCATTCGTAACATTCCTTTTCAGCACTTCATTTCAATGAACGTTCTGTGTGTAGTGCTCAAGCTCTTGTTCTCATAGAAAGCTAAGAACAAGAGCATAACGACATTAGTTCCTTGCTATTGAAACACTGTGAAAATTGTATGTGGTATTTTTAAAAATTTTTTTTTACTTGACTCATCTTCACGTATACATGGGAATCCCAGCACTTCTCACATTCGATTCGTTTCCTCGAATCGATTGTCCACGAAGATCATCCAACTTTTTACTTGTGGCTTCGGTTGATGCTTGAGGATTTCCATTTCATCTTGAATGTCGTAGAATGCTGATCGAGCAATTCTCCCTGGAGTGCTGAGATAGACGGCCTGGAGCGTTCTCATTTGGATTGCAGAGAGTGATTTATTTCCAGACAGGTCCGGCACCAATTTCCCGACCCCGGAGGGATGAGAGGCTTGGTTGGCCAGGAGCGGAATCGAACTAGCACCGTGCTCATGATGACGGACATCATTGCCACTGTGATATCCGCTCCTTTTTTGATATTTGAGAGAGTATGTGGTGAACAAATCGAAAAAACGTTTATTGGAACATTTTCTCTCCGAAAAAAATTATTAAAAGATCAATAATCAACGCTCCATACTTCGCTATTCCATTTGCACCTGACGATGTTGCGATGATATTTTTCGGATCATCTCCTCAGCAAACGCGACGTACTCGGCACGAGCCGATTCTTTGCTTTGGCCTGAGAAAACAATTTTTAAAGTTGTGGAAATCTGGAAACTATGCATAACAGAACTTCAAAAGATCAGTGTAGGGGTTACTCGTGTCAAAATATACGAAAGATTCCTTTTGTTATTTAGCCCTTGTTTTACAGCGATCAGCGTTCTGTCGTTATATGGTATTCTTCTAATGAAATTAGTGCAATGAAATTTATGTGTTGTGTTTTTCCTGCTTGCATTATGAAAGTGTTTCCTTGAGTAGATTGCAAGAGAATTTGACCTTTCCAGACTCTTAAAAAGGCAAAACACAAAATCCTCAACCAGTGCTAAATAAATATTGTTGTCAACAACCTCGCATTTGTTTAGGAAGAAAACACTAGCTTATTGAAATTAGCACACTATTTCACTTAATTAAAGGGAAAGTTCAAAGAATTACAGGGCCACCTCGTCTAGCAGCCCAGGAGTTGTACTTCTTGATAGCAATCTCATTATCCATCGGAACATCTGGAAATCGAAGACTTATTGTAATGGCAACATCTTAAACAACGACAGCAACTTGGAAGATTCTCTGTCAGATATTTTGAAGAGCAGGAAGTAATGCTTCCATTTCAGGAAATGTAGCGCTTTCATTAAACGATGAAGTTGTACTGTTGCACTTTATTTTGCCTTTTATATGGACGATGGCATGATCGTTCCTTCTTATAGGCAGGTCAGACTCTTTATCTCTTCGTGGTGCTGAATTGACACCAAATTTGTCTACGATCGATACTTTAAATATCTAAAGGGATAATTTCCGGGGTCTGCTGTGTAGGTGGTGGCTGTATTTGGTTAATCGATAAAAAATTAGAAAGGACGTCCGAAGGCATCGATGTAGTCTCCACGTTGAATTCACAAATGTCTCGCATCATACTCCTCAGCGTTCAGTAATATGAGTTAAAAAACATTGTGAACCTGCAGAAATGACTGAGTATCTATGATACCAATTTGATGAAATGTTTGATTGTTTCCGCAGAAATATTTGACGGGTTAGCAACAACATACGGATAAATATGGATAATAGAATGGCATAGGTTGACAGAGGTTCTTTCGATGCTAACCGTTTCCTACCGTAACAATCTTCGGGTGGAATATCACCATGTATGGCCTGTTTGTACAGACCGTATAAGATGAGCTTCTCCTCTTCGTTCGGCTCACCCTTCAAACGTCGCATCTCCTCGGCAGCGATGTAGAAATCCATTCCAGTCCATTTCTGAATAGTTCGTTTTCATGAATCGTTTAGGCCAAATGTCTACTTCTTCAGTTGCAGAGAGACAAAAAGTGAAAAAAATAGGAAGAGAATCGAAAACAGAAATTAGGGACTGTATCTATGTGACTGGAAAAATAATTTCAAAAGTGAACGAATAAAGAAGGATATGCATTAAGAGCTTCCATCTTCTGGATAGTAATGACATTTTATTCAAAAAAAAGTGCTTAAAAATTCCGGAACCTCATGCAATGAGGATAAAATATCTGTCAACAGGTTTGTCCCAGGCTTTCATCTAAAAAACAAATCGCCGCAAAAGATAACTGTTAAGTGTCAGACTCGTAATACTTTTGATTTAGGAGAATTTTCCAGTATTATTTAGAATTTCACAGAAAATACCTGCTTTAAGGCATGTTTCGAGTAATATCAACTATTGAGGCTGCCATAGAAAACAGGTGATGCCTTGAAATGTCTATGAAACATTCTTATTCAGTTTTCCGCCGTTATCTAGTTTATTTTTTAGAGTTTAGTATTGTTGAAATTCATCTCGAAATCACTAAGGAAACCCACTTGTTCAAGCTCGGACAGCGGCATGGCTCGAGAATAGCAGGCAGCTGAGGCGAGGCTGACGGACCACGCAGGACACCGCCACTTCTGATGGCCGGCAATTATCGGCGATTATTGGCGTCATTCGACTTGTCTCAATGTCTGTTCACACACTTACACAATATAGAATTGTTTTGATGAGAGTGATATTAAAGGATGAAGGAGTAAATGCGCTCGCCGTTGATCAATCGCTGAGGGACGAACCATAGACTTGGCCCCCATTCGTAGCACCATAAAAACCACTATAAATACCTGGCCTACACAATGACTTTCGGTGGTCTACCAATGTATAAAGTCAGTGCCGCTATCCTCCCAGATAAGTGGTAGTGTTTCGTGGATGCAGGAGGGATGGAAGGTTTGGTAAGTCATGGTGCAGAGGCGGACCAAAGACAATATGAGCATTGAAGGAGATCTGTAATGAGTGTGCAACAAGCGCTCCAGTGGCGATGGATAATGAGAAAGTTTTTATCGTTAGGTGAATTCTTGCTAGGACGCGTTTGCAGATGTATCCCATACATCCGCGAAAGAGCTTAGAGGAAGTTGACGTTGTTAACGTTTGATGAATTGGAAGACTTTAATTAAATCTCAGTTTTAACCTTATGGGAAGGAAAGGAGCAGAGTAATGTAAGGAATTCCTGCGAAATCCTCTGTGCACTGCTTGAACATTAAGTGCTCACAAAATGTGCTGGGCGACATTTGAAACTTCAGCACACTAGCAGATTTACGCCAATCTCGCTGACTTCACTGACGGAGCTGTGCGAAGAGCAAACGCAAAACCTCCTAGATTGAATCTGATAAATATTCACGAAGTTGAAAGCTTGGAAATAATACATTGAAGAATATCTTTGAAAATTGACTTTCATGTAACATCGGTATGGCTGATCGATTTCTACTTATCCCTTCATTGATAAGCTAACAAGAGGTTGTTATTAAACCCTTATACGGCTGACGTCTCGGCGCCTCCCTCTTCTTCCATGCGAGAATGATTTTAGTCGACTATCCACACCCGTCTGTTTTTGCAACATACAAAGCCGCCGAATGAAGTTTTATACCAAACTCGTGTTAGCTTATCAAGAAAAGAGGAAAAGACATTGAAAATTAATCTAGAATTACCTGTTAATTTTTATAACGCTATAATTCTTTCAAGGCGCGTGACTAATCCAGAATTACCTGTTAATTTTATAACGCTATAATTCTATCGAGGCGCATGTGGCGCAGTGGTCGGAGGCGCCCTGCAACACACATGGGATCCCTGCTCCCCTGTCCATCAAGCCTTCTATCCCTCCAAGCTCGGCAAATTGATACCAGATCTGTCTTGGAGGATAGCAACGCTGGTTTGACACATCGGTAAGCCACCGCTAGTCATTGTAAAGGCGACTTCATAAACTCAAATGCATGGCGCAACCCTAAGGGGGATAGATCAGCGCCGAGAGCTGTTTTAGAGCTTTTTTCTAATTTTGTCTAAAGAGTTGGTGATGTTTCTTAGTTTTGCTTTTCCCGCGCTTCTGTCTTAAAGTAGCAAAAGTGTCATAAATGTTCCTTTGCAAGTCTATAATACATTGGATACAATTTGAGAATGCATTTGATATCCCTGTTTAGCCTGTGCTTCAAGCATGCATACCACTTGTAATAGTAGAATGCGTTAAACGGTGCCCCTTATAAGATAATTTACAGAGATTTCCAGAGAATTTCATGCGATTAACATACTCACTTGGTTTTCCTGATAGGTGCTTGGTTTTTCCTTTGCTTTTTTTCCTCCTCCTTTTATTCCTATTTGTTGACAAAATATAAAATGTAAAATGCAAGATCCAAAGATACAAAATCTCTCTGAAAGGTTATTCTTCCTATTATGGCAAATGAATTTCAATCCACACATAGATGGTCCACACTTGTAGCCCAGTCGCCGAGGCTGAGTGGTTCGATGTTTCTCTTGGGAAATCAATACATCAGTAGACCTCTTGTGGCTAAAACCTCTCGGGTACATTTTGCTACCATATCGCTTAAAACGTTAAAGATCAAAGTACTCATATGAAATGTTCCGTGCTCTTCTCGTCAGCATCTTGAGTGGTGAGAGCTGGAAAATTCTGGCAAGCTTCAGGAACAAACGGATATTTTAAAGACTTCGCATGTCCATTCTAGGCTGACTGGATTTCAAGAAGCTATGGTAGCGATTGGTGCTTGTAGTGCACTTATGCTCGATTGACAACCCTTTGATAAGGACGAGATGGAGGCATAGAAGCTGCAATCTCATGTAGTCGGAGTGGCTGGAACTAGGCTAACAGCGCATCATATACACCTATGCTACCAGACATGAACTGTTCCTCGAAATAAAATATAGTAGAGAAGTACTGGCAATGGTGACCATGAAGATGTAGCACTGAAGAAAGCGTGCTAAGTCGGTAAAGCAGTGATTCTATCTATTTTTTTCCCTTGAATCAGCCTGCCTTCCCATGCAATCACGGAATCGCTTCTAGGCCGCATTTAACTCTCTGCCCACTACGGCAGCGTCACTTTCCATCAGGCTTAAGCGAATGTAGGCAAACCAGGTTTAGTAACGGAGATCCGTAAGCAATATCCGTAAGTACTTTCCACAGTTGCTATGTCAAGTCTATACTCAATCGCATGTGCTATTATGGTCTCTTCGATAGTTTATCACATTTAGTTCTCCTTCGACACTCATAGATAGTTATAACCAATCTAACAATATTATTGTGAAAATCTCCACCCCCCATGTTATACCGTCCATCGGATTTGCAATCTAAGAGAGCCTCAAGGTTTAACAAGAAAGGCTTCCTTGCAGCTCTGAAAAAAACAGCGTTCAAACCCAATTGCTGTAGTCAGGCACGTTGTGTGTCTCCGTTTACGGTATTAAATGGTGAGACAACCGATAAGGATTAGGTATTACCTGAGATCTTACCACTCGCCTGACTGTTCTCCTTCTCGGACCTCTCCAAAAAGGAATCACTGACATAAGCTGCTGGTCATCTTGAGCACTGATGTAAGCCATTTACCCGATTCTATTATTACTTGGTTAATAAGTAAATAGAAATATTTCTTAAAAAATTCTGCTGGTTTCTTAAACACTAGATGGGGAAAAAAGCAGAGGAAGTGAATGCAGAAAACTTCTTACGAATTCTGCATAAGGACCGAAATGTTAATGGAATCAGTCTTGCTTGACTGCTATCCATAGAACGCCTATTTCACGGAAATTCATTTTTCAGGAAGGAAGGTGTTCGCCAATGGACACGAGGATTGCTTTCTGGCACAAGCTTTGAAGAAATCACATTGTCACAAACACCGCTTCTGAGAATCACACTTTTTGTATAAGGGTTACTTTAATTTAAAGTTGAAAATAGCTCGTCTTCTAAGAAAGGAAAGACAAGATGCGTTTGATAAGATCGTACCGTATTGCCAAGGAAAACTCCGTCGAGAACTATGAGCTTCTCATGAAAGGAGTATAAAGCTGTGTCGTATACACAAAACTGTACGAAAGAGAACCAAGCTGAGAATGGATCCGATTAAAACGCACCTCACACCAATGCTAAAGAATTTCAGTTGCAGATCTTTAAACGAGTGTGTACAACAGTACGCAGCGGAGAAAAACCCATATGTGGTTGCCCACACGAAAAAAATAGCACAGGAAGCTCCGAAAATTTGGCGTTTCCTCCCACGATTGAATACCAATCTTAGTGAGCAAACGGAGCATTATTACTAGCTCCCGTCATTATACTACATCAGAAGTTGAAATGTCCTAATTCAAACTTATCGGATTCCACAACCGCTGTTCCGGAACACCGAAATCCCTACCGGGGAAAGAACTAGAGGGGGTCCAAGTTGCGATCGTAGGAAAGAAGACAAGCGCAGTGTTTCAGCTACACAGGTGTCAGCAGGCACTCCTTGAGCGAGAAGTCACGAACTACACGAATTTTTTTCACAACGTACATGACAACTCGCGATCACGTGAAGGACATCTTGAAAAATGAGCAAGTTGGGTCCAGTTAGTCTACCTAGCATGGGTGGTCAACGATATTATCACTTTTTTTCATTTTTTCCACTGAATGGATTTTCATAGATTTTCATGGCTCTTTGTGATCTGTAAGCTCTTCGCGAAGATTGTTCGAAACACCTGTTAACGACTCAATCTGAAAACTAATGACTTCATTAAGTAGGTTTTCGAAAAAAATTAGGTGATATGTACTACATCAAACTCTAACTTGGCTCAAAGAACCGTGTCGCGAATACGCTCTCTCTGAACTTCATTATCTACTTCATATTCTCTTTCAGCAAACGCGAGGTGTTATTTTATTTTTTATTCAAGAACAAGGTGACGTTTCGGCGGATTTCGCCTTCCTCGCCGAATCCGCCGAAACATCACCTTGTTCTTGAATAAAGAATAATATCTCGCATTTGCTCAACAAGAATATAAAGAACTATTTGATCAATGCCAAGATAAACAGAAAGTCGGTCGTGGGGGATTTATTATCACCATTTTCTTGGATTATTAAGCTAACACGAAACTGGTGAAAAGTTTTATTCTGGTAACATATCGCCTTTTCGACTTCTTCAGCGCCGGAGTGAAGCGAGTCGATTGTGCACAGCCGATCTTTGTCGCGATTTGGGCCTTTGTTACCCCATCGAGTCGAATCCAGAGAAATCGAGCACATCTTGAGCGAACTACATTCATTTGACAGTGGACAGTGTTTTTTATCCAGGACGGTTGTTGATCTTCTGCTGCGCCATACGATCCGTTGACCTGCTTTCGTGCTTGCAGCACCAGAAGAGTGTTGTGTTAATTGGCACAGAACGTAGCAATATTTCTAAAACTGACTTGCGTTTAACCTCAACATAAATGTTATAGGGTAAAAAAGCTGGCCGAGAGGAAGGCAAAGCAAAGGCTTCAGTGGTGCAGTGGGTAACACGTGAGCTCCCTAAAAGAGAAATCGCGGGTCCGAATCCAGCTTGGGTCCAAGTTTTCCAAATATCTCAGCATCATTGTGATTGTATTTCAAATAATACCGCGCTGTGAAAAAAGTAATGGGTAGAAAATAAGAAACTGAACACAGAGTTTATTGCCACTGTGTGTCGGAATTTCCAATTCCTTCTCTCACTTACTTCATATGTGATGTTCCCAACATCACAACCCTTAGGGTAACTCATTAGAGAGCCCGTTGTTCCCTATATCACTCTACATCATCGTTCTAGATCACGTTTTAAGCTCTCTAAGCCGCTCATATCCTCTTGGTCAGCTCAATAGCTAAATTACCCCTTATATCAACTCACCAACTCAAATCAACATAGAAAAAAGCGAAGATAATAGCTGCTTAGGGCGTGAATGGCATCCGTTCGTCATAAACATCCTTTTCAATAGATTCAACCAAGAACCCCTTTTTTCCACCATTGCTGTAGAAATCGATCAGCATTCGATTCAACTGGTTAGTGCTTGGTAAATTATGACAGGAAGAAAACGAAGATGGTTCGGGTTTTGCGTCAAGGTTCGGTAGTCAGCTGTACGCGTTTTTGGCAAGATTGCATTTCCATGTTGATCCGCTCTATGTCACTGACGTATTTTAGAAAGATATCATATAATATTTGTTCATAACAATTGACGTTTCGGCGGATACCGTCTTCTTCAGCTCCTGGAAAGGTCGACTTAACCGAAGCCTAGCCAGCCAAATACCTCCATAACCTCAGCAGAAAAACCATGATGGCTAATTTTTAATCGCATTGGATATAAAACAGCCTCTTCACACACTAACCGCTCTGTATGGGTGTTTCACTGAGTATTCTACGTGGAGACTAACCATGCATAGCTCACATGGAAGGGTATTGAACCCCTCTCATGTTGAAATGTCATTCTCAGATGTTGTGTGAGATCTCGTGTGATAATAAGGCATTCCCACTCCCAGCTGGTTTTTGGATTCATTAAATTTAACAGTCTTTAGCAATCTTTTTTGAAAGGCACCTCAGTCTATCGATTGGCTTCAATGAGGTTCGCTGTAATATGCTCCATCGTGCTGCATCCTTTTCGAAGCGCTGTGTTCTGCTGTGTTCTTCTGTTCTTCTATTTCTTCTATTTCTATTTCTAAACTGTTCTTCTTCTAATATTCAGTCACTCTCAATGACGATGATCCTTATATTGCTACTTCCGTATCCTCATAAGCTTAGGATGATAGAGTGCATACATATTACGTGATAGTAGCCCATGTCTTGCAGGTCTCGGTGCAACAAAACCGTCCCTTTAGTTTTCCATTAATTGGTAAACTTATATTCCAGCAAGTAGCTTATGAAAAACCAAGCCAACGTGTTGATGAGGAACGTTGGGAGCTTCTTCTGATGTTCTACTCCACTTCTGGTCGAATAAAGTGTTAAATTTCTTGTCACTGGCGAATTGGAATTTCATACGCGTCAGAACAATTGGCTTGCTGAACCTCTGGAAAAACTGCTGAAGTGGATAACTCCCCATTCTCCAGTGATTCTAGCACTTCATTTCATGAATATTTCTACTTGCGTTCCTTTCTACGAAAAAAGAAAAACCTTATGTGAAGGCGATAATGGTTCGATTCTTTGTAAAACTTTGGTAGATAATATCGATTAAGCACAATCATAGACTTACTATGATGTACTGTGAAAAGCGTCCTATGTATGTATTTGCAGCGTTCGACTGCCTTCCAAACAAGGTAGAGGAAGAACTGTGCAGAAAAATGAGAACGATGCGAGCAGAATTTATTCGAACGAAAACATTCCCATAGTACGTACGCTTCTATGTCTGTCGCTTCAACGAATTGGTCATATCGAAAACCAAGTAGTAAAAATATACAAGTTCACTACCCTTGTTCTCATCCTTGACACATGAAGAAACTATTCCTCAAAAACAGTGTACCGAACGGATAGAAATTTGTGCACAGGAGGAGAGGAAAGGAAGGAATCGATAAACTTGGCAAGAAAAAATAGCCATTTGCAGTGGGTTCGGAACAGCTGTCATTTGGACTAGATCAAGGGGTAGGGGTTATGTCGCAAAACAATGTTTCAAACTTAAACGAGGTTCCTCTCAAGCTACAGTTTATTTTAAACGAAATAAGTTACGCCATTAGGAGGCGCCTAAGAAGAAGTGCTCTTGAAAATTCTGTGGCAGTTACTGACGTTCCACCTGATAGCCTACACCGTTACTTAGTTCGCAGTCGGCTCTGTGATCGTTTGTGCAGCTAAAAAATTGTATACTCTGTCCTGACGGGAGAGATGGAGATTGCATGAGTTCAGGCACAATATACTTCATCCCATGTCAGATTTGCACTGAAGGATAAAAGGATAAAAGTATAAAAGGATATAGCTCTGAGCGTTGATCAATCCTTGACGGGTGCGCTATGCATTCGACTTCATTAAGCGTCGTTGGAGGCGATTGAATGCATATCTGCTTTTACAATGACTCGCAGTGGTCTGCCGATCTACGAGCCAGTGCTGCTATCCTCCTGGGGCAGGCACAGGAATCGATCCCATGTGTACTGTGGGAAGCTTCTGATCACTGCCCACTCGTGCAGTTAAGAATACTTTGAGAAATCGTGTAGACAACTGTTGCACTGTTGAGCCACTAACACTACTAGTACTACCTTCCTCGCAAACTTCGTTAACGGGCCGTCTCTGCAGCACTACGAACGGGTTTGAACTCATAAAAGAAAGTTTGACGAAGATTCGCTTTCAACATCTAAAATTGCAAAGCTCAAAATTGGTAAAAAAAATTTAATTTTGACAAAATATAAAGACATGATTAGAAAGAGCATAAAATCACTTTTCTGTATATAATACGGCAGGGTGCAAAGAACATTTTATTGGTAAAAAAAACACATTAAAACAATAACTACTCTAAAATGCTCATTTATTTCTGGACAACCCTAATAACACTTCTAACATTCTATTCGTTTCCTCCCATCATTAACCGCAAAGATTTTCCAACTTTTTTCCATGTAGGTCCGGCTGGTGCTAGAGGATTGTCGTTGAATATTGGCAGAGTCGATTGTTCCGGTGGCCCTGAGCTGAGGAAGGGGGGTGGGTGAGGGGTGTGCACTTTGATTGCAGACAGTGAACTTTTATGAGGCAAGTCCGTTACCAATTTCTCGACGCCGGAAGGATAAGAGAATTGGTGACCCTCGGGCCTTGACACGTTGACACGTACCTTATGTGTTTGCAAAACCATATTCATTCATGCATGTGTGGACGTGATTCCTTTTATGCGGATTCTATTCTACGAGTTAATTCGGCCAAAAATCTGCAGTCAAGTGAAAGCGAGTGCATGGGAGGCGGATAGGAGTTGCAGCTAACAAATAAGCTTCCTATCTACTTTGTGAGAGACTGGCGAGCTACCCATGACTATACCCACTCGCCATGTTCAGTGCTCAGCAAGCTATACGTGATAATCAAACGCTAAACACAGTAAAAAAGAGCGGGCCTCATTCCCCTGACTTCGAAAGAGCCCCCGATACGGCAGGACTAGCACCGAGAGGCTGCTAAGATTTCAAGGGCGTTCTAGGCTACCTAGGTCACAAAGGACTGAGGTGACGACCTGTGCCTACAATGCATGCTTACTTGCATCTGAGTCCTCGAGGGAGGGCTTGGTAATGCATGCAGAAAGGATGAGGGACAACGTCGTCAGACCGGCCGAAAGGAGAAGAAGTGAGAAGTTCAGTTCCGTCTATGACAACGGAGAAGAATTGTTCCTCGGAACATGCGACAGCAGAGGAGTCGGCGGCGTCAGCGTTGTCGTAAACACGAGTTTGTCCATGAACATCGATTCATTCGAACAACTAACAACCCGAGTCGGACGTTTACGATTGAAGAGATGTCGCTCAATACCTTTGACAATCTTCGCCGTTTACGCGCCGACATCAAACAATGGCGAAGAAGAAGTTGAAGCGTTCTATATGGAGTTGGAGAAGTTCTACAGGGGAAGACCATACATTCTTCAAGGTCATTACAGGATATTTTAATGCTAAAATTGGACCCAGAAAAACGTCAGATCAATGTCACATTGGAACTTACGGATTTGAATGCAACGAGCAGTGTGGGCGGTTGTTTGAGTTTATCATGATGACCAAAACCATTCTTGTTAACTGGCAATTCCGAAAGCCCCCCGTCTCAACGTTCGATGTGTGAGCCTCCCAGTGGAGAGTGTCATAAAGAAATGGACCACATCGTAGTAAATGTTTCACCAAACCGAAGCCGTTGTAATCCCAAAATACTGCATGGGATCAGACCTTCGCCTCGTTCGTGCAAGGTTTCACTTCTCGCTGAAAGGGCAAAAGGTGGTAAATTCAAAAACGAAGCCCTGAAACCAGCATAAACTAGGATTTATTCATTTCATTAGTCGGCTGTCGGAAAGATGCAATTCTTGATAAGACCGATGACATATACCTTGGCTCATTCAACGTCTTCACGTTGGCGCTAAGAAATCTGAGGAATCGAAAATACCTAGTGGAGTCTGTCTCCAGTAACACTCGACCTGATACGCCAGTGTGGAATTGCGCGAGCCAAGAGCGACCGCTAACTCACGTCCGAACTTGCAAAACAGTGCAAATAGACAATAAAACAACATCTTGAAAAGAGAAGGGCAGCAATTATGGTCGAAGCTGCAGTGGCTAGGAAAAGCATTTGCAAAGCTCACCGAATCTCCGCCAATAACAAGACTAAGATGATTGCACTTCGACTCTCAGACGGAACAGTCATAACCTCCAGAAAGGCAATAAAGGGAATCATTCAGGAATATTAGTCAGATCTCTTCAATACCCACGTGTTCCTGCCCTTATATGAAATAAAGAAGGTTGGATATGCGGGACGACGGGTTCCTCCCTCCGAAATCCTGGATGCTGTTTCGCCGTTGAAGAATCGAACAACACTCAGTCCGAAGAGGATAATAACAAAACACCTGAACAACCTTCCGCCAGTCCTCATAAACACAGCAGCCCCCGCTTTCCACATGTTATCTATCAGTATGCTATTGTTTAAGAAGGGTGACCTCCACGATATCGAAAACTATCGTCCAATGTGCTTTCTGTCTGTCTGTCATCTACAGACTTTTCACTCGAGTCATCCTTAACAGGGTTGATAGAACACTAGAAGAAGGACAGCGGTACGAGCAAGCAGCGTTTCCAAGAGGATTCAGTACGGTGGACCATATCCACACGGTAGCAAGACTCAATGAAGTATCGCGAGAGCACAAAAGATCGCTCTGTCTCAATTTCATCTGTTTAAAGAGGGCTTTTGACTCAGTTGAAACAGAAGTAGTCATGGAAGCCCTGGACAATATATATATATGTATATATACAGCTGTATATATATATATATATACATATATAATATAATAGTTAAAAAAGCGGACACCCGCACATTAAATTAAAAACGAGTCTTTCAAGATTTCCAATAAGCCTTATTGCCTCTACATGTACCCGCAATAGCGATCACAAAAGGAAACCATTCTCCTTAATGACTTCACGCCCTCAGACTCGGATGGTCTGATCATTTACTTAGGGACAATTCACGATCAAAACAATAGCAAATGCTAACAATAAATACTCCTAATCGTTAAAAACAGGAAACTGCGTTAATTTTAACACAGGAATCATATATGACCCATGCGTTTAGGGAACGAACTGGCCTGCTTGAGTAATACGACTCTTATTCTCTTTTTTGTTGTTAATTTTGCCACGAGCTTCTTTACTACAATTTCGCATTCATTCAATGGCCTAATTGACGTAGACGTTATACCGAGTATCGACTGGAAAAAGCTTCATCCTACACAGAGAAATGTACAAAAAATTTCTTTGGATGAGTTCCCCATCTGGCTAGAATCTCGCGTAATGGCACAGCGTTGCTTGTAAGGATGGTACCGAGAGAGCGACAGTACCACAAATGAAAGGAGGCTAGAACGTGCGGAGCGCTGTGTGATTCTACAGCAGTTAATAGCCTTTTGTACTTACAAAGAGACACAAAGGCTGCTGTTAGTGAGAACGGTACACATCTCTTACGTGGAGTGGCGAGCGTTGGCCCGCCATGAGTCACATATGACTAAACGTACGAGCAGTCGAAGAACACGCGCTGTCTGACGTGCCCGCAACACAATATTAGGAGCATCGTTTAGAATATGCTAAAAAAAAGGAAGTCAGGCAAAAATACCTTTCCAATAAACAATTTATTGTAATAATAACATAAACCCTTACAAATATAAGATAAAATAAATAGCCAAGCTATGGAAGGAAGAAATGTATGATTTTGAGTAATTGAATAGACGCGTCAATGAATACTAAAAAAAAACAATTTTAAATACGCGCCGCTTTTGATATTCTTCAGAAACGAAACAAATGAGGAGCGCGGCAACGCACACATCGTCACTTTGCCAACGATTATTCACAAACGAGAAATAATCTCATCATATCTACAAGTAGAAAGCAAAAGGTTCAATAAATAAGCGAAACCATTTACGGATAGATTGAAGGGTCAGACAAAAACGCAAAGCTATTCGAACGAAAGAATAGACGAACATGCACATAGCTATGGGCCTTTTTTGAGGAAGATGGTTGCAGTTATTCTATGTGTGCCAGAAGCAGTCAGGCACGACCGACGTGTTAACAACTAGGTGAATCGGCCGATGGTAAACAGTGATGTTTCAGTTCAGGTGAGGTTAAAATATGATGATGATATGGTTAAGCGACGATAAAGTTTAAAGAGAAATTACAACACACCAAATATGGCAGGATCAGTTCGTTGGGATAATAACACATTATGGCTCATTTTCTTTAGTTCTAATGATCTTTAGTAGGATTCTGGCGAAATGGAAAGAATACAACAACGACGAAAACCTCTGGCCAATCAAAATAAATAACAATTGCTACTGCTGTGGCTGCTACTATCCTCATCTATGTGGAAATAAACAACAACATACTTCGCAACATATAAATCTGAGATGACAGATATAAGCACGAACATAAAAACTCTTCTACAAAACTACAAAGCACCATACATAAATAAGCACATGACGCATGAGTACTTACTCTTTCTCTTTCTATCTCTCTATTTTGATGAATATATATAGACCCAATGATTTACGATAATTATATTGATCAATCAATCAGCATGAGGATTTTTGGATGAGGACTCGTTTCAGTTAGAGGGACATGGCCCTATTGCACTCCTGGACAGGTGGATGAGTAAAGTCAAGAAAACTCCGAGGTACGTAGGATTTTAAAACGAATTCGAGTCACTGGAAACCTGTTGCGGTACCAGTTCAAAGGAGACCCGTGTGGGTTGAGAAACGAGAGTTCGTACGGGCAGATGAGCGATCATCTCCGATAAAAAAGCTCCCGAAGCGTCGGCGGTACATCGAAGCACGAAAGATTGCATAACGTGCTTTTCATCACAAGAGCCACTGTCTGGTTTACCGAAACCTTCTGGCAATGATTCACCCGAAGGTGACATCGAGCCACTCTGAAATCGTGGAAAAACTCTCAACGTTAATTTCAAGACTCGTATAGACCTAATCAACTAGAGTTCGGATGGACTACAGTCCTCGCAGTTACAAATAGCACCGGATTTGTCAGAAATAGTAGCTGTGCAGAACAGTCCGATCGTGATATATGTCACAGATAAATCTTATTCAAAAAACAACCAACTGTGTGACTATTCCTTTCATTGGTGATTTTGTCAGTCTCTACATCATTTTCATCCTTCTTCTCCTTTCTGATCGTCAGATTCAGACCGTTGTGAGCAAGGGAAGAATGCGCTTCAAGTGTAGCCTCATCTGGACATCTTACATCACACAACGAGCATTTCGTACCCTCCGTTTGGAGCTGTAAATTGGAATAATAAATAATTAGTTATATTGGCTGATTCTAATTCATAAAATAACTATCCATCAATAACTCCGGATTACAACCCGTATTTTTGCTTTGTTTTTTAAGACACTCAAAGAGCAAGAATACTAAAAAATGTGCTGAAGTACACGCTAGCCAACCATTCTGCTATTCATTACAGTTGTTGTTTAACACTCTCACAACGAGTGACACCTATTGGTGTCATAATGGTTCTGTCGAGATGGCCGGTGAGACATCTACAGGTCTCATTTTCTTTTCAGTGGTTTATTTTATTGCACAGAAGTATTTTCCAATATTTTTACCATCTTTATTCTGTACTTGGAAATATACAAGAAATCATTTCCCGAACGAGTTCACTAACCAGAAATTTGGGTCCTAATGCACTATTGAAATAGAAACCCAGAAGTTGCAGAACATTTCAAATACTGATAGTAATGCGCTCGTATTGTGTACCATAGCAACACATAGTAATTACCGCCATAAATATCATTTATATCTTAAAAACCGGCTTTCATTAAGCCTCAGTAACAATATCCAGTGAATGTTTTACACGAATGAGACGTTACGATGTTGATATAAAAAGTTTTACTTGGTTAAAGTTTCAGCATCTTCGCCTTCCTCGGAGCCGCGTTGGTCGGAGTAGATGGTCCACAGCTGGTCATTGTAGCGATGTGGGTGCTCATGGTCGCATCGAGTCCATTACGGTGAACACCGCTCAGGGAACTTAACCATTTGAAGCGGTGCACATCCGCTGGATTCGGCTCGATGAGACAGCTATCAACCACTTAGCGACAACGACCGGCTGTGAGACACCGACTGAGATCAACGCGGCTCTGATGAAGGCTAAAGCACCGAAACGTTAGCCGAATAAAATTTTTATACACCCTTTGTCAGCTCAGTCGTGTAAATAATTAGCATTCATCATTGCATAACGATAGAGTAAAATAGTTTACACATCACTCATGTTTACAACCCATGAATTCCTCTAGTTGTCGGAAAACTGCTGTTTAGCTTAAAAACCAGCAATTCTACAAAGGTTGAAAATTGGCCGTAGTCAAGACCCGAGATTAGGCGTCGTCGCGAGAGTATTATGTTGAAAATCAAACTGTTACTTGTACTGACTCGATTTGCAACCATCATTTTCAGAGCAGCTTCGGTTGTGGCTCGTAGAGCAGCATCTGTGCTGATTTCAGACCCGGACTCCCTCGTCGCTTCGTTCATTCGTTCATGTCGTTCCACGTGCATTTCGAGGTTCCGCGGATCGCGAGTCGTATACTGACATCGCATACAACGCAAAACTGATGCAGCGGAGTCCGAAGACGACTCTGAAAAATGACGAAATTAGGGGTTAAAATGAGAACTTGGTCAGACAAATCTAAAGGAGGATCTTCGAAGAATTTCATGTGAATGACCATTCAATGGCCACTGCTCCTTTACGTTTCAAAATCTCGTAGTAGGAACATGTTGGAAAAACATCAACTACAAGATAAACGCTAATCCAAAAACCAAAACGAAATCCGATGAACCCTTGAGAAATATACGCAGTTGATATGAGAAGATGGAGAAATCGGAATATTGTACATCGTTAAAATAAACAGCTTATTTTTAGAATTCACTACGTTAAGTAGAGCGTAAATCATCTTTAAGAGCAACTTCACACTGAGCTTACTTTTCGAGTCAGCATGTTGCGTCTGCTGAAGCAATTCTACAGTATGTTGATTGATTTGATGTAAATGCAGTTCCATCTGGTCTTTGAACATCGACGGACAGAACTTGCAGTCCAGGCTGGGTGAAGTTGAAGCGAGCTGCGACAGCGACAAGCCTCCACTGCCGGTGTGCTCGTTCTGAATGTGCGCCGTGAGGGCGTTAGCCGCTAGACGTCGCTCGCACAAGGGGCACTTCTCCAGCTTCTCGTCCCCATTCACGACAGCTGCAGCAGCAGACGCGTTCGACAATGCAGGCGGTTCTGAAAAAATATCTATTTGTTATCATAATTACACCTAATATTTCATTTCATAGACTACAGTCAGATATTTCGGTGACTGCCATCTACTTTAGATTATCGGGCAGTAGCTATGCGAAAAAGATAATAAAGACCTTCTTCATTGTTCTATGAAATTTGTGAAACCGGAAGGTTTCCCAGAAAAAAATATTCAGTAGGAAAAACAAAAAATTTAGTTGACGTTTTATGACATCCTGAAAACTCCCTATTGGCGACGCTAAGAAAAAACCTTGTTTAAAATCAAAAATATGAAGTAAGTGACAAGAGGTAGAAGGTGACAGTAGCCCAGAAAGTGAAAATAGGTGAGGCAACTGAGTGCCTAATTATATTTTTCTACACAAATATCGATTCGATGAGAAGTCTAGAGAAGTATAAACAGTTCGAAAGAAACACCAGCATAAATTTTGATACGGTCGTATCTTCCTCATCAATAAAGAGCATGACTATGAATATAAGCGTTACAGCGCCTATAACAATAGATACATAACAAATAATAATACAATCCTCCCAAAAGCTTACTTCCTCATCGTGGTTGGGAGGTGTTCCATGGTCTAAGGCAGAGATTTACAGCAGGGGGATTCAACACCCCCAGCGGGGTCTCCCAAGCTGAGAACGAGTCTGGCGTTTCCACCAGGAGGCCCAGCTATGAGTAAACCAATACCAGAACCCATCACCGTCTTGATATAAAACTAGTCGAGTGGTGGAAAACCTCTCTCTGATGCACATGGGCAGCTGCTGCCTAGGGGCCGTGACGACCAAGGGCAGACTTTAGCTAGGCTGACCTCAGGACTCCAGGAAACCACGATGGCTAAACAAGCAAAACCTCGAAAAATTAGAAATCATGCTGGGGCCCTCGCAACTAGTGAAGACGGGCGATCCGAGTATCCAAGTAAGCAGTAATAATACAACATTGATATATTGATACTATTAGTATACTATTAGAACACTAATAACAGCATATCTCACTCCTAGTCGACGGAGTCGACAATGGCACCACTCCATGCACATCCTGTTTGTGTTGTCGAAGTAGATGCCGAGATTTGTGTTCCGTATGACAAATGTCGCATCTGCAAAGCAAACGTCTGCACGCAGTGAAATTGAAAGCCTTCTTATAAGCGACATAACGAAAAAGTGGGCATGATGTAAGAAGTATGGGAGCAAAATCAGCTATACCTGAAAGAAAGCGTACCCATACGCTCTTTCTCCAGTGTATCAATATTAGCGATCACCGTCTTATTCTCGTCAATCACAATGCCGTGCATTTTCAACATATGTGTGCGTAGAAAGTACTTGTTACACACCTACAGTGATAAATGACACAGTCAGTGATAAGTAGCCGTGTATATGATTGGATTAGAAGCAATTTGGAAACGGATAATTTCAAAGGATTTTGTAGTAAATCCCACCTCCTTATTGCACAAATCACAGTAATTCTTGCCATTCGATGAGTACTGACGTTTCATTGTATTCGATTGCTTTGGCTGCAAAAAACTCTTCTCATATTGATTGTATTTCACATAATACCCTGCTGTGCAAAACTTTACTAGGCTAAGATGTTAACATTGTGATCTCGACTACAGCCTCAGCTTAACTGGATTCGATGCTGATTTGGGCTCTCCAGATCAATCCCATAAACGGGTCATTGCTGATGGCACTGCTAGATAGCAAATTAGCCGACAGAAAGGCAAAATGAAGGACCCACATCGTGTGGTGGCGAACACGTTAGCCCCCGGATGATAGCATGTTCGATCCCCACCGCAGACACCTGCGGTCTGGAGTTTGCAAATATCTCAGCACCATTGTGGTTGTATCTCACATAGTACCCGGTCGCGAAAAAACTGTGGTAGGCAGTAAATGAAAAGTTGACATTTTGAGTTTTATCCATATTTTTTAATATTTGCTAATTAATACATCGCTTAAGGAGTAAATATAGAAATATTGAAAAATATCACACTGCCGATAAACATCTACGATGGGAAGAATGATGATCATCATTGATTGCAACAATCGTCTTCACTCAAGCATGAGCTTACCGTACTCATCGCGCCTAGAGAGTCCATGTCGGGCACCTGGAACTGCTGCGTCATACCACCAGGAAGCATAAACGGCAACGTCGGAAAGCCTTGTGGTAACAACCCGGACAATAACCTGCAACACCGCCAACCTCTATTCTCGTAAAAAATTTGAAACGGCAGTTACAAAGGATAAAGGATAACATGTTCATGGTTAGTCAAATCAAGTCAGCGCTGCTGTTCTCTCCGATAAGTCTGGTACCACTTTCTTTCTGACCAAGCTCGGCTAACATGGGGAGCATGACTGAACGAGGGACTCTTTTAATATGTATTGCAGGACACCTTCAACCACAACGCTACGCGCGGCTCAATTATATGTTTATGTGTAATTTCGCACGGTTAAATATGACAGTTAATCAGTTCTATTATACAACATAATCCTCGTCTTCTGAACCAAGCAATACGTTTTCTGCACAATTCTTTCCACTCTATCTAAGCAGACTTTCACAGACAATTTAGCACGTGGTGTTTTGTCCTCTATTGAAGAGATGTCTACCATTCCGCTGCTTGGTAATTTCTTTCTGTTAACAAAGGCTAAGAATAAAAAAAATAAAGGTGAAGGCTAAGAAAACAACGCTGTGAGCATGTGTGAAAAACGATGAAGTGTTTCAATAACGGTGGTTTCTTTAATGACAATCGATCGAGGCATAAACGCCCTTAAAAACTAGCAACAAAGAGCGGAAAGTCTAGTTTGAAAAACCCTGGATGAGGCAGAAGTCGCAGAAGCGCTTAACTAAACCGAGAAACGGACTCCATTAGTTCGTGGAATCTTCTTGGACCGCGTTATTGCTTCTTTTTCCTTATTTACAAGACCAAGAAAAAAACGAATAGCTGTACCGGTAAATGAACGCCACGTGAGATAAAGAGCACGACAACACCACAGGATAAAACACTAGGCCTACAAGGAGTAAGTGACCATGCCAACGGCAAAACAAAGGTCCTGGGACGATAGTGTACTCTTGCACGAAGTGATTTGAGCAAAAAAAAGCTAATAGAGTCTTCCCATGACAACATGACTACTCTGGATCACTACAGCAAACAGGTTAGGATTTGGACTCTTTTTTTTTATTTGATGACTGAAACAGTGGAAACAATTGGCAGGCAAGGGCAGCCCGTTGCTAACAAATGACAACGAAGTGTCTTGAGTCATGACTACTCAACAAACTTTGTACTCATGCTGAGGAACCATAGCTAACGCTTGCACACACACAATTCTGTCCTCATTTATTATCATAACTTTTCTGACATAGGAGTTCTACAGCATCGAAGAGCTTATATTTTTAGCCTAGCACGACTTACTGCTGAGAAAATCCACTATGCTGCATGAGTTTGTGATGATCAAGAAATTCAGCACTCTTGAATGCTTTGTCACAGTCACCACATTTGAACGTCAGCGATGACCCCGTATCTCTGAACATCAGAATTCAATCTGAACTCTTTAAGTCTTCAGCACTGTTCATTGTTCCTTCTCAAACAAACCTTATCAGTTTTTTTTCTTTCCAATGTTTAACCATCTCTAACGAATTCAATTTTCATTTTACAGTCTCGATTCTAGTCAACATTTGAAACAGTAACTAGTTTGATGATAGTCGAATGAAGTTCATTTAAGTGAAAAACTACTGAAACTTGCTCAAAACCGCTCTGCAAGAAATGAAATGTTCCCTTGCAAATGTAAGATAAAAATCATCTATCTCTCAAGAATTGCTTAACTGAGCGCGTTATCATCCCCCTAGCATCAATCAAGTTATCAGTGCCAGTGCCGCTGGTTTTACTACAACAAATTTCAGCAATTCTCAAACGTCTCGAGGTATACCAACGTTCCTTAGACATTAAACTTCCAGTAGGATACCACACGTGATCGATACAGTGCAAGTTATGGCACTACCGACGAAAATCCCTTGTATGGCTATAAAAATACAGCAAGCCCAAAAACAAAATACTACTGATTGCAATGTCGTCAATTTTTATTTACTGTCTACTATTTTCTTAATGGCACGGTATTATGTGAAATTAGTAGGCAGTAAATAAAAATTGACGATATTGTGATTTATGCCACAACTTCGGCTTAAGTGGCTTCATGCCGATTTTGCTCCCCAGATCAATCCCATTGATGGGTGATTGCTGATAGCGCCTATAGGTCAATGACATGGCTGAGAGAAAGGCGAAACGAAGGACTCGCATGGTGTGGTGGTGAACGCATTAGCCCTCGGAAAAGGTAAGAGCGTGTTCGGTCCCCACTGTAAACACCACCAGTCCGGAGTTTTGCAAATATCTCAGCAACATTATCGTAATACTGATTGCATTGCAGACCACGACTGGCTGATCACTACTAATTTTAAGATACTATTGAGGATCGAATTAAAAACTATTTGCTCATATGATAATAAAACCATCAGTTTTTGTCCAAAGATTGTCGTAAAATTGTGGCGGTCCTTATCATCGCTCCTCAGAAAGTGATTAGCGGAATTCGCTCCCACTGTTCCCTTCACGCACCTCGTTGCATTCTCGTCGTCGTCGTCCGTTTTGGAGCGTTTTTCAGCTGGCGGCGTAACGTCATCACGCGATTCTGGCGGATTGATGATCACCGACGCTTGCGAGGCAGTAGATGTCGATGGTGCCAGTGAGAAAGGAAACGCACCTGAAGATGCTTGGTAGAACGATCATGCGAGAATTTGTTATTAATATTAAATTTTTTCTAACGATTTCCCCCTTTCACTACCAGGTGTTGAACATAACTCTAAGTGGGCTCGAGGTAGATAAATAGAATGTGCTCAGCAAAAAAGCGGGAATTCACTACACGATAACAACCTACATCAGCGTTTCTACCAGTCAATTAATGCTATTCTCATACCTGACCAGCATTATCTATTAGAGTGTTCAGAAACTAATGAGCGTTCACAACTTGCTTCAAACGACACCTTGTTAATCAAAAATAAAAACCATTTGAATCTATACACTTTTGCCAACGAGAAACCAGCTCATCTATTCCAGTTGCTTAAAACTCTGGATTTCTGGAAGCGATGAATTCGTTGAAGGCTTTTTTGCGTCATTGTGGTTGATGAAGCATTTCTCGAGCAGGATGTTGTCAAGATGTTTGAAAAAGCATAGTGAGTAGGCGAGTGGTCCGGTGAATATGGCGAGTAAAGCAAAGTTTCGTAGTCGAAATCGTTCAACTTCTGCAGCGCTGGTTCCGCAACGTGAGGCTGCGCGTTTCGTGGAGAAGGATTGGTTCTTTTCTGTTGACTAATGCCGGTCGTTGCTACTGGAGTTTGCGGTGCATTTCATCCATTTGTTGGCAATGTTTCTCTGCCGTAATCGTTTCGTCCGGATTCAAAAAATTAGTCCAGCTGCAGGCCACCAAACAGTCATCATAACCTTTTTTGTGCAATTTCGGGTTTAGGATGCGCTGTGGAGCCTCTCGTTGCACATCACAATTCCATCAAGAAAAGGGACGTTTTTGCTGGGCAGAGTAAGAGTAGAGGATACATCAAAACAGCAATTTTTTTTATTCGTGCGGCATCCAGTTGTCGAGTTTTTTTTTGCCTTTCTTATGCGATTCAAGTGAGTTGAAATTGTTCCTGTGCTTACGCCAAGCTGTTCTGAGAGCTCTCGAACAGTTCGCATGTTTGATTCCACTATTGCCTTCAATTCGTCGTCGTCAGGTTCACTGGGACGTCTGCGGCATTCCTTATCTTCGAAGTCGAAATCACCAGATCGGAATTTTCGGAACCATGTTCGTACTGTTGATTCACCAACACTACCTTTTCGCCAACCTTCATTAATGTTCCGAGCCGTCTGTGCTGCACAACGACCGAGTTTGAACTCGCAAAAGAAAATTTGACGAAAATTCGTTTTCGACATCTAAAATTGCAAAGGTCAAAATTGAAAAAGAATTTAACTACATAAGGAAGTGGTTAGAAAAAGCATAAAATCGGCTTTCTAATAATATATAACATTGCAAGGTACAAAAATATTTTGATGCTAAAAAATACAGTAAAACAATAAGTATTGCAAAACGTTCATTTATTTCCGAATAACCTAATAGCATGCCTATTCATCTGACACTTACAGTCCGCGCCTTTCCCCTTCAGCCCTGGGCCATAACAATATCACTCAACATTTTCGTCATCGACAATATCTTTATGAACATTACCTCCTAACCGCATGTTAATCGCATGCTGGGGACTGCTCGGCATGTTATTCAACGGTGAACCATCAACGAAAGATTGCTTTTTCTCGGAGCGAAGCTGAAATAGAAAAAAAGTAAGGCTCAAAAGATCATTATACAGCACTCCAACACTTTCGGAGAAACCCTTGATAGAGCTCAAAAAATGTTTCAGTAGTGAAGTATCAATGCATTCAGACGTTTCAATAATTTCATGAGCCTTTTCTTCACCTATTCACCTACTGAGCTGACAAAGTCGGTCTCGGTGATTTCTGAAACCCCTCTATCCTTATGCGAATCTGATTGAAGCGTCATCGGTGCTGATCATCTCAACATGACGTTAAATGACACATTCACTGAATAAAACACACCCACAGTGTTCCTGTTATTTCCACATTCTAAATCAATATTGAACATAGAATTGAATTACTATGGCCATATCAAAACAAATAAACAATTTTGTAAAAAATATAGTGAAGCCACTCAAGCCGATAAACACGTTCCTAGTGGAGAGGAGGAAAAGTCCGAATTAATATTTTCTCACCACAGTAAAACTCTGATAGAAGAAAGATCATAAAAGTGAAACATATCTATTCATATTAATCTTTCAAAAAGGAAAAAAAATGTGAAAACTGTAAGCTGGTCACATTCACAAAAGATAACCCATTTTTAGTCCAGCAATAACAGTAGACAAACATATACGGCAAGGGAGAAAGAACATATAGGAAATCTCAGTCGTCAACCATATGCGACTCTGAGCAACTGTTCTTCCTCGGTGGAAGACAGGAGAAGAAAGCGGCTCTGAAGAAGGCGATTCTGCTGAAACGTCAGCTACGGTTGTGTTGTATGCGTGATATTGTATGGAAGTAAACGTATGCTGTTTAACAACCTCGCGAATGCTAAGAAAACAACGAATTTATAGGAAATGTGTTAATACAAAAAAGGCTACCATCTCTTTGCTTCAGCTCAACCCCCAACTCATCATATTTCTTCAGTAGAGCTACTATAACAGATTCTCCAAAGCGATAACTAAGTGGGTAGCTAAGTTATACATGATTTTGAGCTTAGAAAAAAGTATACGATCTTTTAGCAAGCTTTTCTCTCCACTTTTTCATTGCTCCACTGGAAACATTCGATTTCCACGGCCACTAGACAGTTGAAAGTGACCAGTCGACTGTCAGTGAGTGTGCGTAAATTTTTCCTAACAAACTAGTTTTGCTACTCTCGTGTTGACAAAAGTGAAAAAATTACAATGAATTTGAACTATGGAGCGAAAACCGAATGAGCTGCAAGTTGCGTCCTCCACAAAAAAAAAGAACTGATCAGCACTTTTAGTTGGAAACATTTTGCAAATTAGAGATATTATTTAGTTGAGAAGAAAATTCTGTTCTAAAGTAAGCAATGGGTTGCAGTTAATAGCGAGAAAAAGAAACAAGAAGGAAAAAAGAAGAGATAAAATGAGGAGAAAAACTGCAACTGTTCTCGGGGAAGATCAAAACCTCTTGCCAAATTCTGTACCTGTAGAGCAGCGGTTAAATGTGTCCTGAAATAAACACGTGGGCGTCGGTTCATTTCCACGCCTCGATCTCCCCAAGATTCCTATCCCTCCGCTGTCGGCAAATTGGTAGGACACTTGCCTAGGAGGACAGCAGCAGTGAGCTGATGCATCCGTAGGTCACCGCAATTCAATTTATAGGTCAGATATATATCTAATCATCTCTACGAAGCATGAGAAGCCGAATGCATAGTGCACCCTCAAGGATTGATCAACGGCGAGAAGTTTATCCTTTTTTATGCTCTTAGCATATCTTTTCTCAGTATTCACTGACAGTTATGATAAATATGCTTAAGTCGTGCTAACCCACTTCATTCAGCCTTTCACGAGATGATAAGGGCTTATATGACAATACAATAAGCAAAACGATATCAAGCGAAGAAATGATGAATTCGATGGGTAGAAGAATTTCAATGAAAATCACACTAAACGTTGCGATTTGCGTGAAACAAACAGAAAAAGAACCAATAACGACAAAGCATACTGATAGGAGCATTGACAATGCACTACTGGTCGGACCAGCAAATAATCACACGAATGGCGTGCCACATTGCAGCACTGCTAACCCTAATGATTCTTTTGAGGAGATGAACTATCAATAGCACTTCCTAGGCAGAAAGGCAAAGTAAACACGGAAGGAAGGAGACCATTATTTTTTTGTGAAAGCTAAAGATATTGTGAAAAGAAAGGATTCCCTATTTGAAAAATCCAGTGAAAAAACACTTCAGGAACAGGAACTTTAGAAAGAATGGGAACAACGAGCAGCGTAAAAAAGTATACTCTGAGAAGTGACGCCATTTCTTGCCAGCTAGCTCAACAGTATCCGGAACGCATAGTAACCTTTTCAAGGTACCTTTACTTACCAACAGCCAATAAATGGAATCATTAGACACAGACATTACTCAATAACTTCAAAAAGCACAGCGATTTTAATGTGGCTGAATCATCATCAACTGCAAATCTCAGCCGAACGACCGGATGAAACTCTCTCATAAACAAACTTTTCTGTCTCGTCGAAGTGAAAACGAAACAGCAGTTGTTTGCGTTTCGATTATGAAGCAAGCACTTTCGACTTCGCACTGACTAACTGTGCACATGCAGACTGAGGGTCTGCGTCAACCGTCAAAACAAATTCTCTACTTCTACCAAGACAGCACTGACCGAGAAATTGGAACCGCCAACAGACTCAGCTGTGTGGCACAGCTGCCCAGCGCCCTCAAGAAGCAATGGTGGTCACCATCGGTCAAATGAGATTGAGAAGGAGGCAGAGGCTTCCAGAAGAGGTTGAATAAGGTTGAAAGAAAAAAATTAACACAATGATCAAGCAGTAGTCACGATGCCAAGTCCTAATGGTTTAAATTCATCTAAGAGATCTCTCAGGGAATGTAGCGACTTATGATTCTTCTTCATAAATTAAGGAAACCTCCAGGATGTGGTGGAGCAAATCAGCAAACCTTAAGAAAAAAAGTATCCTTTGAGTGCAACAATGTTGAGCGAGGAAACAACGGAAAGCTCAACTTCCACCCAAACGCAGAACATGCGAACTCAATGGGACTGCAGTGATATTTTCAGAAGGGTCAAAATCGAGGACATTCATTTCAGCAGTACAAATTATCCTTAGAATTTTTTGCTCGTTGCGCACATTATTTGCACAGCCTGAATGTAATATGTCAGTCGTTTTTCAAACATCATCAATAGCGCCAGTTTAAACATTTCGCCGAAACACACACACACGCACGCCTTCCCCACACGAAATGACGGAAAGAATGAGAATGGTGGGTCACTAATTCCAACGAAACATTGGCTTCACAACAACTATTTCAGACGGACATGAGCGTCATCATGTCAAGTTGAACATTTCACAAAATAGAACACTTCTCCCGTCCTATACAATCATCCCACAGCAATTTTCCCTCTTAGAAAATCGTAGCGAATTTTCGGAGGCAATTCAAAAATCCAATAAATCCAATCTGAAAGCCGATATTCTTCCATTTTTAACTTTGTAAGCTTCTTGGGGGTATGAATGGATAATTTTCGATTCCAGTGACTATTACTCTGATCTGCTGTCGCGTTTCTGAATCGAACTGATCAAAGTGGCTTGCCTTATTCGGCGTATTCGTCAGAAATGATGCCGGATTCTGTGACAACGCAGCCGCTAGTGCACCCATGTTACCGCCAAGATTTCCACCAAACAACTGCAAATTCTGCATCGCTTGCATCTGCTCCAAAAGTGTACTCACATTTGAGGGCAGACCTTGCTGTTGAAGTTGTGGTGGTAAAAGTCCGCTAAACCAATTCGGCAACCCGGATGAGTTGTCCGACTGTGACGTGGGCGTTGTCGCCTGGAAAAAACAGTGCTGCATTGCTCTCGAATCTATCTTTCATATCGCAAATTCTTTTCCACTTCAGAACAGTTATTTTAGCTTTTAAAATTTTCAATGTTGCACTAAGAAGTATCGATCAGGAATTTAAATTCTATATTATATGTGAACTTCACCATCAGTACCTTTGGAGAAGGTTCTGGTCCTGCATCTTGACTTCCACCAGTGATTGAAGCGGATCCGGATGATGGCACGCTAGAAGGTGATGGGCTTCCGCCACCCATGCCCATTTGAGAAAGATAAAGGCTGCGTAGCGCGTTGTTTCCAGTGAGGGTAGACTGAAACATTGAGTGTTTTGCTCTTAAGTGTTTTTTATGGCAAATTTCCTTATCCCTACAACAGTTTAGGGGTCTAAAAGTGGTCGAAGTAAGTTCTCCGGTATTAGGATTTCAATAATAGCGGGAGTACATTCCACATTCAGGCCTTCCAAGCTCAGCACAACTTCAACATTTTCACAAGGAAACACAGCTAAGAGGAAACCGCACACTGAAGAGCTAACCGTGACTCCCTTCTTACAAACCGGCAGAAAAGAAGTGCTATAAGAAGAGTTCAATGCTCTATGTGTCCGTTGAATGAGTGGAGCAGCTCTGATGCGCGACATGGACGAAAGCGATTAAGTGGAGATTAATTAACATGTAAGTGAGAAATCAGAGAACTGAAGGTTGGAAATTTGAATTTGAAAATTTTCAAATCACTCAAGTCCGGAGTCTTCAGGTCATCGCAGCACAGTCCTGAAAGAGTTCTACCCGAAAGTTCATTTTTTTAACCACTTTTGATCAGATCATTGTGCTTACAATACATGTTGATGAAAACTCGAAATTTCCGAAGAAGAATGACTGACCTGATCGAGCCCTATCATGAACTGCTGGACGTCCATAGTCGGTGCAGCGTCAGCAGCACGTCCAAGCGCTGATAAATCCACACCAGCCTGCGACGAAAGCATATGATTTCTCTGTCCGTGTTTAGCAGCACGATGTGTGGCCAGATAGTACTTGTTGCAGAACTCCTTCTGAAATCGCTATGACGCTCACATTGACTCTTACGAAAGGGAGACGATGGGACATGATGTAAATCGGCAAAACATTTGAAAATACTTGAGGTCAGATAATCACCTAGAATAACTAATGTGATGTTATTTATTACTACAACGAAGACACGTTGCAATAGTGCGTTTGCCTAAAAAATTTACGAAGAGATTTTCAAAGTGGTACTTATGCGAATCAAAGTTACTCCATAAGAAAAACAAAGTGAAACCTCCCTTCAAATGAAAATAAGTTAGAAACTAAGTGCATCACGGTAATCACAAATACAAGCAATCGGCAAACCAGTGAACAAGCTTATGGATTTCAGAACATGGAGTAGAAATAATATAAATGGCGGAATAAAAATGTCCCTCACTCCTCTTCACGCACGTTTATACTATACTTGATGAGTCTGCGGAAAACTCGTCCTCGCTAAGACTATGAAGAAACAAGAAAAAAACGTAACCGCATCAGCGATGAAGTCATGGCGTTGGGCAATCTGTTACAATGAGCTAGCGAGAATGAGAGAACGAAGGCGACAAAGAAACCTCACTGCTTTTCTGCTTGAGAAATAACAAACATCAAAATGGATTTGAGTTTCGAATGGAACAGATGTCGTGTATGCCTGTCCAATTATCGTATAGAGCCATGCATCATCGAGTATGAGACGCTCAGCGCCAAACAGAAAGCACAATACGGCCAGAAATTAAAAAAAAAGCTAGCAGAAGTAACCATCCATAAGCGACTAGCAAGATTTCCTAACGTTGATATAGTGGAAGACAAAGTGGTGTCTTCCAAAGAAAAAAGAGTAACGAAGGTTTGTATAGCTGTGTTCGGCAAATACTCAACAGTCAAATGAACATTCAAGCTACAAATACCAAATTTATCCAACTAAAGTATGATACGTGGTATACTAATAAGCGAAAAGCTCAGCACCTGAATGCTTCACCGGCTCTCGAACCTCCTGAGAGAGCCGACTTCTACAGTCTGGTGAGATTGGAAAATTGTTACTCGGCCGAAAGCGAAGAACAAAAGACTTGTCTCAAAAATCACTATCCCTGTCAAATTTGCTACTTTATAAACGAAGCATTCATGCCTGATATTCATTTTAGACAATATAAAACAAAGGAAAACCACTATAGCGCATCACCCACAAAGCCATAAAGTCCAACCTCAGTGATGAGGATATCCGAATTCTTGAAGACAAGAAGAAAGCAAAAATTTTAGACTTTGACAATCAAATCAAATGATTTAGCGCTCAATCAATTCTGCACTTTAAGTTCCACGTTCAAATGCTACCTAAAAAAAAGCCAAATCTCTGGCCAATTCAATAACCTTTGAAAGCAAAAACGATCTCGGAGATCGATAACTTAATAGTAATATTTAAGTCCACCGAGAAGAACTTCTTAGCAGACATGAAAAAAGAACAAAACTGTTAGGATAAGTTTTGGATGGGAAGGTCTTTCGAGGTCATTCTCAAGCAGAAAATCTCCCTATCAAAATAATCCTTTGCTCTTCAACACGCAAAACCTTCGCTAAAATTTTATATTGATCACTCTTCCTCTAGTCTCACTACTGTTTTGCAAACACCATCGCAGGTAATTTATAACTAAGCCCACTTTAAAGCCCATCCTATTGTACTAACAACCCAACCGAGCACAGCAGAGCAGACCACAAACCCAGGAAAACGACTGGACAATTCTTCGAGTTTTTTTGTTTCACTACCGGATTATAAGCATTCATCAAGCTTTACAGACGAATTAAGATTCTCAATGAATGAGCAAGTCAGCTCAAAGAACTCTTTAAAATATAAACTTAAATAATAAGTTATAAATTTTCAATTTTCCAAAAAAGAAACCAAATCAAGAACGGTATGGAGATATGAAAAAACTCGACAATAACCTAATTGGAAATCTTACAAAGCAACAAGAAAACGTGGAGTAGTTCGCAGTAAGAGTAAAATAACCTGAGATTCGGCGAGATTTGACAGTGACACTTAAAGAGTGCCGTTGACACAGTAGGGACGCTTTGTAATATTTATATTTATTGTTTTATACTAACTGGAGGATAGCGCAATGGAATGATGGCATCCACTATGCGAGCGGACCAACTGAGCCCTCAATCTCTCTGAGGTCGAGAAAATGGTACCAAACGTATCTGGGACCAGCTCACTTTCTCCATGTAGGAGTGCCCTTGCATGAACTGCATAGAGATTCGGCTCGAGCAGCATTTAACGACATTCGTAAAGGCGACGAAAAATCCCCAAACAGAAGCTGAACTCACACGCAAAAGTCCGAAGGCCTTTGTCGATGGCGGATCTGTGGAATCGAATCGAATACAAGAAGTGCTGGGAATCACACAATAGAATATGATGTAGGGAGGTGAAGAAGAAAACTGTGTTTATGTTTCCAGCACTGGAGTACTTATATCCCAATACTTAACTCTCCTCAGTCAGAGTCTACAGAACTACAAAAGTAAATAATAATAATATAATAACTTTATGAAATGGCAGCATAAAATACGATCGCGGTCTTTCGACTGTTCAATTCACACAGAAAATGACAATGTCAAGGGGGTCTTGGGAACGTTTGACGAATTACTCGACAGGTCACAATTTGCTCTTCGTAGAATTTCACCTATAATACGAATTAACAAAAAAGAATGCGAGATGATTGCAACGTTCTAAATTTACACGAGAACGAAAAAAAATCATATGTGGAAATCACAAAGCAAAACTGACTTTTCCAAAAGTTAAAAAAAACGGAACCATTCATTTTCATGACAGTTCTAACCAATAATACAACCACAATGACGCTGAGATATTTGCAAAACTCCGGGCCGCAGGTGTCTGCGTTGGAGAACGAACGCGATATTACTCTCTCCGGCGGCTAACGCGTTCACCACCACACTATGCGAATCCTTCGTTTTGTCTCTCTCACAGCCAGTTTTCTATTGATGACCAATAATAAATTAGAAGAGTGTCATACACAATGATAGTAATGACATCCGTTCGGAAGCGACATTTTTCGCAGTTGTATTTTGCATCTATCACTAAGACAACCATGAAGGAGCATGAGAGGTTTTTCTTAAGGCAATGAGAACTGATGGAAGATAGCCGAAAGAGTTCTGTAAGCAAAGTTTATTATTTATTTACAATGATTTTACACGAGCTGTCCTACACATCTGCAGTGCGGATCCCAGCACTTCTTACATTCTCGATTCTTTTCCTCACTTCCACCAACACTCAAGAAGGTCCTCCAACTTTTGAGCATGGGTTCGGCTGCTGATTGGCGATTTTCTTTTCGTCGTGAATGTCGTTTAATGCCTTTCGAGTGGATTCTCCCTGGTGTTCTTACATAGTAAGGCTAAAGCTACTTACTTGGTTTGAGACGGCGAACTTTTTCCCAGACAAATCTGGTACTCTTACCGACCCCCGGAGGGATCACAGGATTGGTGGTATCATTACCGCTGTGAAATTACGAGAAAAAAAGAACCGTTTCCCTTCCAACTATGACACCTAAAATGGAGAAACATTGCGAAAAAATGTATGCAACACTAGTTTAGGATGTCAAAAAAAAAGAACGGATGGTCTCCATGGGCAATCCCGATGAAGATCGAAATGGCGAATTAATTGGAAGCGTTGCGGGAATTTGAGCTCGTTCCGAAATCTGCCCATGTGAGGGCTGAGGATATTGCGACTCGACATCGACGCTACGTATCAAATCACAAAGCCCTAATGAGAAGTAAACAAATTCCCTGAAATATGCATGACTATTTCCCAATTGAATTTATAGCCATCCAAGTCCGCTCACGATACAACTAAGAATTTGACATTTCGATAACTACGAACTTAGATATGGGTCTCGTAGACGTGAACACACGTTCGAAGCAGATCACCACCATGGACGACAAATGCTCCAAAAAAGGAAACGATTGGGAGATGTGTTCGCCCTGCGCTACCACTGACATCGGTTGTACTAGAAAAGACCTAGTTTTCATTATTATTATTTATCAAAGGAAGTCTGTATTATTCAGTCCTTCTCAACTACAGTAAAAAATGTTGGATTGCAAGAAAAACTCCCATGCAATCACTACTACCTCAATTAAAATTTGATCCTTGAAGCCAAATATTTGTTCAGCAATAGAGTGAATAAAAACATATTCCTGACATTTTTCAACATAAAAACAGAATTCGATTACAATAAAAAATTGGCATTTCATTTATCGTTGATGACGCGGACCTGTACCAAATGAAACCACGCGACTTATGGAAAGAAAACAAACCGAGAAGTGAATGAAGTTATATTGATTCAACTGTTGTTAAGTAATGCCCTGGTCTCCTTCCATCGACATTTTATTATCATGTGTGATATCCCGAGGAACCTCGACAGGCCTTACCTCTGGCGCGACTCGGACAATTCACACCTGACCAATGCCCAATAAAGACGGATCGCTGCCGGCGACATTACCGTATCCCGTGGGCGCAATTTCACATGGCGAGGTTGTCGTGGTTCGGACCCCATTAAACTCGGGAAAGCAGCAAGCCCAGAGACAAAACGACACGAATGAATGACACTCGACTTGCATTCCATAAAAAATCCAGTGCAAAACGATGAGTGGACCAAAGAAGTTCAGAAATGAGCAACGAGAAAAACGAAAAATGAGTTCCAATTGCTCGAAACGAAGACGAACCACAGATAAACGTGCACACAGTGAAGAATTCACCAGTTTCCACTTCTGACAGAATTAATGAGTTTCGCCACGAACGTAAGAACATCGAGAGGAAGAGGAAACATAACAACCTATTGAATCTACCAACGCCCCTAAAATGGAAACAATGAACAACAAAATAGTAAAGTGAAATATGTACACATGTTTTTGCTCACTAAAAACACAATTAAAACATTTTCTGGAGGGAATGCCTTAAAGTTTTAGACTGCGTAACCGCAACATATAAGAGGAAATATTTGAACTAAACTTTATGAACCCAATATCATACAGTACCAGGATCCATCACAGTCGTGGTATCAAACTGCTTGCACTGTGGCAAGTTTCCCTCTGATCCACGAGGGCTGCGATTGCCTGTGATGGTGAAGACTTGGGGCAGACCATGGCTAGGCTGATCTCGGGATTCCAAGGAACCGCCATGGCTTAACAAGCAAATCTCCGAAAAAAATGGAGATTATGCTGGTGCCCGCACAAGCATTAAAGACGGGCCACTCAAATATCAAGCAATATCACACAGATTCCTCAGATCTTCGGAAAAACTACAAAGATTGAAAATACAAAGGTAGCAAACAGTCCATGAAAAATTCACTATCATCACTGTCATAAAACATCGTATTCTTCCTCGAACAATTAACCTGTCACTTCGTCAACGGTTTAGAAGGCGAATATTTCTAAGAAAAACGCAAAGTACATCAGCGCCTAGAATTAGAACGAATGCTTTGCAAGAATAAAGAAAAAAACTTCCTTTAAAAAATGCCCTTAGCCTTTCTTTTTAGGAGTAGTAACTTAATTCCAAAATATTCATCTCTGTTAGCATTGCCTAACTAGAAATTACTTCTACTTATTGGTAGCAGCAACTTCATAAAAAAGAATCGTTACGCATAAACTTCTGTGGCAAAAGCTCACTTAAGAAACAAATTGAGCAATACATGACGGCTTGTGCCGAAGCTCGAACATATCACTAACTGCTGCCGGTCGTCCTTATCAAACCCTGGCAGTTTTTGTTCTCACCATTAACGCGTTTTTTCCACTCTACCGCTCCTGAATTGTTTTTTAAGGCAACTTCCCATCTCTTCTTCTGAATTCTCATCACAATGTAATGGTGTACTTACATGAAGACCAAAGGCGTACACCCCACTGCAGGAGTATCCAATCGAAATCTTAGTCAATGAATATCGACTACCAACCAAGGAACCTTTTCTTCCCGTGTTTGAAATTACTTCCCGGTCGTTAATAGCCGTGATTTCTCAAAATGAAGCCTCACTAGAAAAAAGTTTCTCTCGAGAAAAGTCTTTGAACAGTTCCGATGAGTATCTCAAATACCTGGAAGACGTATTATGCTAGTGTTCAGTATTCTCCCAAATAAACCCTGAAATTGTTACCGATTCCGCTTCTACAGCTGTTTTCCGAACTTCTGGCTTAAAGCGTCTCGTCACTTAAGCTGGCCTTTTGCCAGAATTCTACCTCTGTAGTCGATTGTGACTGACGAAAAGTAGAATACATAAAACTCGCATCATCAGCTTTTTCCATCTATTATCTTTCCTTCTATGATTTTATCATTTCGAGTGCATAACCGAAAGTGAGTTTGTGATAAAAGTAAAGAAAAAAATAGGCAGGTTTCTGTTAACACTTATTGAATTCGCGTTTATATTGAGTTAAATTGTATCATTTGTCAAGTACGATCTATTCGAAAGTGACGATTTGAAAATAGACGTAGAGTTTTTTGATTGAAAGTGGTGCTTTGATTTGCAAGAACGCATCAACCACCAACAATCCTGTTTCACATGGTGAACATCGACACTATGAACTGAAACTGAAGTCAAATCGGTCTGCAGCAGCACCTTGTCGCCACACCAAAGTGGTTGCTGGTCATTAGAAAGTCGGTGATTTTCCGTCGAAGTCACGTGACTTATACGTACTCTTTGGACTCCGATAAGAAAATTGAAACAGTGACATCGAAAGAGAACGCGAAAAGAAATCGCTATCGGGATAGTAAGTTCTTGAGAAAATAGTTTCATTGATGTGCATGAAAATGGGGATAAGTAACTCTGCACTTCAGTAGCATGACCGGGCTGCAACAACAAAACAGCTCATTGTTTTTCTAATAGCAAATGGAAATCAAATTTTTAAAATCGATACAGTAAATGTGAACAACGACGATGACAAAACATGCCATCCTCATACGGATGGATAAGAGAAGACAATGGAAATTGCTAGTAGACTTGAGAGATGAACACAAGGGTTACATCCGGTGCTTCTGAAGAATACTGCGAATCTGTAACACCAAGACTCTTACTAGTCTAACAGAGGAAATGCTAAGTGTAATGGAAACTCTGGCTGTCTCCATCAACGTAGCCAAGCATTTCAGACAACCACTGCACTCTTTTGAATTCTTCGGAAGACAAAGGAAAGAAAAGTGTGTAAATATGCCACATTACAGCCTACCTGGCAAAATTCACAGTACGCCTCCGGATTGAAAACTTTGCCGCCGAATGTTTGAGCCGCTTCTGTCTTCCTGAAATCAATCAAAAATAGTTCGTTAGAAAAGTGTTAGTGTGATTCCAGCGAGAGCAGTGGGGCGACCGTCAGGAATCATTTAACAATTGACAATCTGTCAATTAGAAAGTGCCAATGAACAAATTTCGAATCGACAGTGACGTCGGTCAGTCACAAAAAAAAGACTTATGAAAAATCTTGGTAAAAAGTCGATCAGTACGAATATTGAATCGACAAAAATCAATAACAATCAATAAAAAACAAACGGCAATGAAAATCGTGTTTGGAAAAGAATGAAAAAAACGTTAGGCGGTAAACAGAGAGAATTTCCAGAAGTTTTTCGTTCTATTCGAGAGAAATCAGACAGAAAACGTCCAGAAGTCTTATCATCAGGCACAGATGGTATCTTAAAAAGCTGAAAGTCTTTCTTAGAGTTGCCTGGTGCATGAACATTTTTAAAAACGGCTAAATGCCTCTTCATAGGTAGAAATGTGATCATTTAGACTGCTATTAAGAGAAGATTTAAGCAAGAAACCTCTCACTTCGATTTCAAACACTGCACCCATCGCACCACAGCAGCTCCTCTACATTCGGACTTCATGAGATAAATTTAAGCTTAATCATTGCATGAAGCCTTTGTCCACAAATCCAAGCTTTCGGTACACTAGTGATTGATTCATTTTTTTATATGTAACTTTACGAGTGCCATTAAGCTTAAACAATTACACTCCTTCATTCATAACTAACCAATGAGAAGGTGAGTGTAGCGTAGTGTTTGGAGGTGCTCTGCAACACAGATGCGTTAGATCTCGGGCCTCGGGCTCACCAAGTCACCTATCCCTCGAGGATTCAGCATATTGGTAGCACACCTCTATGGGAAGATAGCAGCACTCACTCGATTCATCGGTAGGTCACCGGAAGTCAATGTATAGTCAGATTTGCATTCAATCCATCTATGACGCTTGATGAAGGTGAATGCATAGCGCATCCCTCAGGGATTGAGCAACTCCGGGAGCTTCAGCCTTTAAGTCCTAACTAATAACTTTACACAATCCTATTAATACAAAAACAAGACTCTTCAAAACAAACAGGTATGTTTACATAAATATGGAAATTAACGAAGAAAAAAACAAGGTGCTAGTGAGAAACGAGCAATCTGAACTCTGGTTTGAGACAACCAAATATTATTCGACATGAATGAGCCACCTTTGAGCTTCTTCATTGAGGAAGATCCGTGGGCTCTTCTTATGTTCCCTAACAATTCAAGGTACATCAAAGATTGATAGTTTTTTTCACATACAACCAGAATAACGAGTACTTCAACCAATTCTCTTTGCAGGCAGCAAGGACGCTGACTTCCACTAAAATAAGAAAAAAAAAAGGAACAGTTGGAAAGAGGAGCCAAAATATCAGAAGACCGCTTGCTCAATTAGATCGCTCCAGTATAGATGTTTTATGTGAACAAGCTTTTGTAACCACTACTTGGTAGCAAAACGACAACCTTCGTTGGATCCAAACGTAAAAAAACAACTATATCTCTTCTGTTTTCGCAATTTTTATATATAATTGCTTACTATTAAACAGGAGATGGGGGGAGGGTTTCGCAGTGGTTAATGATGTCATTGATTAGGAAGCAAAAAGCACTAGTTCGATCTCCTCCCTAACGCTCTGCTCCAGTCGGCGTGGGAACAACGCCTGAGCTCGACTATCTCCAGGAATGCAAGAAGAATTGACTCGACCAGCATTCTACGACATTCATAAAGACAGCAGCTGAAACAACATACGGATTGTTCGAAGACCATTGTAAAGGAGGAATGCAACGAAAATGAATCGAACGCAGGAAGTGCTGGGATCCGCACAATAGATGTGATGACGGGTCGTGCAAAAAAAAGAAATCATTAAACCGAAGGAGCAACAAAAAATCTGGACGTGTAGACATTTAACATAATGTTGAAGGTGAATAGATTTTATATAACATGAGCAGTGAGCTTGTAGCACAATGTTAGAGGTGCTCTACAATGCACACACGGTTGTTGGTTCGACCACGTGCCTTGCGCAAACAAGCTCTACATTCTTCCGGAATCTGCAACCTCCTATCAAACATATTTAGCAGCGTACGAAGAAAACCAGATGGCCCCACAGGCCATCCTATGAGCTAAATATGCATTCAGTCACCTATATGATGCTTAATAGAGTTGAATACATAACACATCCCTTAAGGATTGATCAGCGGCGAACGCTTTATCCTATTATCACTATAGTTATAATTAATTAATCATTATCAATACCAATGCAATTCTTTATAGCATGGCTGCTTTCCATAATGATTCGAATATGGATGGAAGCTTTAAATTGGACTCACAAATGAAACGATAGCCTTAACCAATCTGCTAAACAATCCCAAAGTGGTAAAACGACACGAAGAAAATTCCCGGCAGAAAGCGACATTTATCGTAAAGGTGCTTAAGCACTAATCCATCTCAACAGACAATTATGGAAAACTAAGCAAAGTGATCACTGGAACAGTTGAAATAATTGCGAAATGACAATGGACGGAGTGATGGCGGTGACTGTGAAGAGCACTGGAAATTGACGAAATGCTAACGTCTGATGAGAACCTCAGACCGGATGCGTCTCCATGACATTTTGTTGGTAAACGTTCATCAACACATAACTGCAAACGAAACTAGTCAGGAAAGTCAAGAACAGACATACTTCTAAAACCAGTTATTAACTATGCGAACGTTAAGAACGACAACCAAGAGAATTTCTGGCACACTCGTGGTGATGCCGATTTTGTGATAAGTGCTGATGAATGCTCGATAACGAAAGCACTCAACAACTTGAAGACTGACAAATCTATAAGGAAAGGTCAACCCTAGACTTGCTCTACGTGTGTACAAAAGTGCTCTAAAGTATTCTTTTTTGTTTTGGATCGTATGAAATGCAAACCTCAAGAAATACTACTACCGCGTTAAAAAGTTATAACTTTCAACAGTAGCCATGGCCACTGAACAGACATTCAGAAACTCGTTCTTCTGGACGAGATCGCGTTCGCTCAGTCGCGTCGCTGGTTGAAATACCGGCCTCAACGGAAAGGAGGATGGAAAAAATCAGAAAAGACGAAAGGACAAAAGCAGGACCTATAGGCTCAAAAATCAGAACCTTATCGTGGTAGAATAAGGAAATTTGCATCGTAAGTTAGTAAAGTTCACTATGAACCGAGATATTTACATCCCTTAAAGTTAATGTCGAAAGCACCTCCAGCCAAATATGCATTGAAATTGATGCATATCTTTGCAAACATGTTAAAAAATAATTCGCAGCGCAAAATGTGAAGCACATTTATATAATAAAAAAGCCGCTCTTGTTTCGAAGTAGAACGAACGACTATAGTAACGTGGTAAGTACGGAGACGATGATTTGAATAAAAAACCTTGGTTAATGTTGAAAAATAATTGTAGCAGCTGATTAAAAATATAGGCAGGGGATATAAAAATAGCCCTAAATGTAGTGGTCATTTTAAGATATGAAAAAATAGTAAGACACTCCTGAGGCGTGATGGGAATGCAAACTCTATGGGAGATGTGAAAAATTGTCACCACTGGGTCGGTTTTAGAGCACACGAACCTCTGTAGGTGTAATACTAAAGAACAGAACAAAATTCCCTGCCAAAAAAAGCTGCAGAAACACTTTGCAACGATGAAATGCTCATCGAACTTAGCGTGAAATCGAAAAGTACAGTGAAGAAAAAAGATAATGAAAGAGCACTCTGGTGAAGAACGCTTACTGGGGGAACAGATGACAAGCTTGGAATCAACGTCATACGGAAAGGTATTTCAGGAAATAAAACTTCACGGCTTACGTCAAACCGACATAAGGACCAGTGTCTGTAGTCGATACCAATAAAAAATGTTGAGCCAGATCAGGCAAATCGATATCTGTAGCTGAACTACCGGGGCGATGATGAAATTTTCGACAAGTATTGATCGAATTCCTCAAATAAGACCTTTATCGCAAAAGACCTATGAGTGAACCAAAAAGCGAGAACACACGAAAGGACAAGGAATCTTCAGTGCTTAGACATAAATATGTTCGACAAAGCAGCTGCGGAATCAGCACGAAAGACGGAAGAGATCAAATTCGCGGAGGTAAATCAAAATTGAAGCGATAAGCAGAAAAAAACGATTAATGATGGGCCAGTATTTGTAGTTGTAGAACAAAACAAATGCACCTTTTCCATCATGACAAAAAGTGTACGTGGTGTCGCTGTAGATTACCGCATTGCTGAAGGATTGCAGGGACTATGGGAAAAGTTCAAGAAGAGCGAAGATGAACGAGAAATAACTGAACTCCACATCCGTCCGCCCGAAGCTAAACACAAAGAGAGACTGCAGACGTGTCGCGAATCCCGGTTTACTACTCTTGTGAGCTTAATTCTGTTCGGAACGTCGTCCACAAACGGATGAATCCTGTTCGTCAGTGCGCCGCATACCCCAGAAGTAATTAAGTAAATCGCGCGATACACGGATAACTCTGTAGTCACGCTTCCACGATCATCACCATCTCCATAATCTCCTCCATCACCACGATCACCACCACTATCGCCATCTCCACCATTCCAGGAACACCGCAACCATCCCCATCTCCACCATCACCACGATCATCACCATCTCCACACATCTCCACCAACTTCACGACTATCACCACGATCATCACCATCACTACCGTCACCACGATCATCACCATCACCGCCACCACGACCACCATCGCCACATACATCTTATATCAACTGGTTTCGTTCCACAAAGTGGCGCCCATTTTCGCGTTGTTCAAAAAAGAGACCAGTTCAGTAATTTGCGGCGGCGAGGCGTCAGTACCACCGTAGCTCCCTCACATAGATTTTATAAAAATCTTGTCAAACGAATAACACATGAAAACGTCGTGAAAAAAAACTATCTAGCATATCGTACTGTTCGTATATTTTCATGAAATGCCACCGTATGGCAGCAATTATTAATACAGGTAAGAAGATAATCAAAAACTGTTAAGTTCAGAGAACGAAGATGTTGCTGAAAAGTGTTTGTTAGTAGGAAAGAGTTAAATCGGAGCCAGTTACACCTAACAAATTTGATGACGAAAGCAAATTCGATAAAGGCAGATCGAATTACAAAACGTTGTTTTGATCAGGTGTTTCAATTGTATATGCAACGTATACTCTGTGTTTACCAACTTTTCGACAACAAAAACTCAGCTCGAAGCACTCGAAAATAATTTACGCAACAGCACTGGACAACTGGAAATGAAATGTTGTCAGAACCAATGGTGGTGAAAGTATGGAGGGATTTTCGAAATATCACCTTATACTCTTTCTAATGGCTACAATCAAATCACTACTACGAGTATTTGAAAATTCAGAGGGTTCCGAAAGGATATGAAGAAAGCCCCAACAAGGAACTACCTAAGCGAATTTTGCGCGGAATACTGGCAGCCCATCTAGAACCGGAAATTTCAGCTAAGGAACACTACTCCATTGTGCTCTAACTCAGTAAGTAACTGATTTTGTTAGACGACTACTATTGCCGAAAGTTCATGTGAAACTCAAATCGCAATAAACATAAGAGTTCTAGGAAAAAATCTGCTTTACGGTGGAAACTGAATACGGTGTGAACATTTCGACAATCGCACGACACTTCTCGGAAGGGCTTGCCATTGCTCGCCTCTATCTGCATTCCATCACAGTCTACTTGAAATCCCTTGAAAAACTCATATCATTTTCAACTAGGCTGTATAACAATTAATTGACTGGAACTATGTCACACTAGCCAGAAGTGGCACGTTTTAACTCCACATGATGGACGAATCAGCGTAATTTTACAGCTAATAATAAAAACGAAGTTTCCGTGCACATTGGCGTTATCTAACAGACTAGCAAATCTTGAAGGTTCCAAGAAGTACGGTAGACCATCGACTCATTATAATCAAAAGGACGTTTGTAAGAAGAACAGGAGTCAGATAGATGTTTTTTGTCGAATGGTGAACGGTACGAAATTCGGCTGGCCCGCCAGCCTGGCCTGAGCAGGACGCACGCATTTTCGCGTTTTCCGTGCGTCGATTAGCACTTTTGGCAACCGGATGGTCGAAAACGACATTACTATTAGTAGAACTCACAAAAGTTATATTCCAACTACAGCGGCCATGATCATCATCACTGCCACAGTCCACCGAAGAAGATTCTTCTAGGACCAGGGGGATTCGTAGTTTTCGACGGAAACGGACAGAAATGCAGGAACAACATGCAAGCAAGCACAGGCCAAGTTCAAATTTCAGACGAATGCAGCCCATTCAACTAGTAAATCTGCCGATGACCCTACCATTCTCTCAAATATTTTAATCTCTTTCATGTATGCCATTGAAATTCCGTTCAAAACAAGTTCCTAGTTTCATTCAAAATTGTTTCCTTGCCTATTGCACCTCATCATCCAAAGTCATAAACACAGTTCGATCGGCAACAATATCCTAATCTATCCCTACGGTTTTTCAGGTTCTGCTTCGTAAAACCAAATCCCTAAGGCATTTTTTCAGCATTGGTAACACATTCGAGTCCAACTGTCATTACAGTCACTGGTTGTGCTCTATTTTAAATGGAATTCAAAGTATAAAAAAACGACGATGAAGAGTGTTTCGGGGATCGGAGCGGTCGGTCGCGCGCATTGGGTGTTGGCCGTGCCTGTATTTGCGGTCGTAGTAAACAGTGTGCTCAGTTGTTCGTTCGTGTTCACGAGTGTATGTGAATTAGTAGAAAACTGGTATAGATGGAACTCGAATTCGTGTGGTCGGTGTGTGTCGCCTTCGCGCTAAATCCACTCCTGATCAACGTGCTGATCGTTCGGTCTACGTGTGTGAAATGATTGCTTGATGATGAATCCCATCGCAGTTCATCAAATGGAGTTAACTTCCATGTCCGATTCACTTCTTCGATGCTAAATTCTCGAACTTTCTCTCTCGTTTTCTCTCATTCTCCGTTTCCGACCGAACGAAAGCCTGGTTAGCGAAAGTCATAGCTCTTGACTTCCCTACATCTTGAATATGTCTCATGAAAAAAGCAAACGGTTATTCGAAGAAATGTTATCTCAATTAGAACTCATCGAATCCTGAGATAATCCTAGTGGCATTTTATAGCAAATGAAATGAGACGTCACAATATAAGAGCTATAGAAATATTATCAGGAAAAATTCCTCGTTTTCACTCTAACAGCAACTACGAATGCTACAGCATCAGTGAATCGCGTGCGAGGAATCATGGTAAAGCTCACTGACGAGTGACTTGAATATAGGACAGTATTACCCAAATTTATTTAAAGCGATACATTTTAGAAGTAGGACTAGAGATAGTAGACTGGTGAGTGGGAGAACAGTGGATTAGCAGGAATAACTAGTTTGTAGGTTAGGTAAACAAGGATTACCAATCAATGTAGATTTTCTTAAACCTCGAAAATCATGAATACCGTGTCCCTTTGCGTTGAAGCAGCACAATCGTGCCGCACTTGCTTACACCGGGACTGTGCAAGTGAGCTCAGTCCTCATAGAAAGGACAGCTGAGTTTTATAAAGGATAAATAAAGGATGAAGCCCTCGGCGTTAATCAATCCATTAGGGATGCAGCGTGCATTCCATTTCATTAAGCGTCGTTTGGAGGTGAATGAATGCATATCTGGCCTTTACAATGACTCGTGGTGGCCCACCGATGTATCGAGCCAGTGCTGCTATCCTCCCAGACAAGTCTAGTACCAGTTTGCCGTCACCGGAGGAATGGAAAGCTTGCTGGGCCACGGGCGCGGGAATCGACCCCATATGTATTGCAGGGCGCTTTCGACCACTGCGCCATACATGCCCTTGAATTTCATGTCTTTAAAAAATGTTGTTTGAACTAAAATGGACAGTAGTTCGACTCTGCAACTGCAAAACTTTGCTAACACCTCATATATTAGGAACACACTTCATTTGGATAAATGTGGAACGATAATTCTATAGTAAACCGAGCAGCAGATAAGCTGTTACTCCTTTGGACTATTCTAAAGAGTAATACCTGCAAATTGCAAAGTTATTAGCTCACGCGAGTTACATTATAACCAAACATTATTCGATAACATAGCAGAAGGAAAACTAGAGGTGAAGTACACTATAAACTCTCAAAATGAACAAGCGTAGAGAAATCGAAGCTGTGAAGAACGAAGGAGCTACTATGGAGGTGTGATGAGAGAGGGGAACTAAGTAGACGGTACCAGACCTCCTCATTCGCTTCTTACACTTCAACCGCTTTTGCCAGTGCTGCTCTAGTTATAATGCTTGTTTATCCAGCTGTTTAAGTCATAGTGCGGGTAGCAATCAATCGTATCATTAAAAATTCTAACTGAACTTGTTGAACGGAAGTCTCTAGTATTAAAAAACACTGGAATCTAACTATCCAAAAGTATGAAACGCTTCTATGTACGAATACGACCAGAGGTGTTTATTCTAATCGTTGAACGACATTCAAACGATAATATTCAGTTACTAACGTTTCCTAACGATTCGCTGAAGAATTCATGGTTAGATTTACGTATAAACTACAAAAATGCTCGAGATCTTATGAGACAATCTCAAAACGATTCCATGAGTTTGGATTCGGATATTAGCATAAGGTTCAGAGGGAAAAATCTCGTTGAGGAAATAATTACCACGGAACCAAAGAAAAAAAGCGCAACACTTTATTTTTGGCTATTGTATTTACCAATGAAAAAGAAAAACAGAAATGGCAACACTCTATATCGAATAGAAACAAATGAATGGTCGTAGGACATGTGTGTAGGTATGTGTGTTCATACACACCAAACATGTACGTACACACATAAACACATAGATACACATATGGAGACATATACATGCACACACAGATATCCACCCATACGGACATACAGACATGCACGCATATGTATATACATACACACACACATACACATACACATACACATACACATACACACACACACACACACACACACACTCACACAGACCGTCCATAATACAGTAATTGACCACTGAGTTGAGTTATGAAAGCCCTATCACATAGCAACGTCATCATTAAATTAAATGAAGAGCAAAGAACACGCTGGCGAATATGAAGGACGCAGAACTGTTATGAAGCAGAAAAAATCGACGAGCCACATTGAAACAATCTCAGCAACACCATTAACACTTGAAACGAACTCATTGAGAATTGGTTGTCGGAACGAGCACACTTGAGAGTATGCCAGAAAACCACACAAACAGTTCACGAAATCGAAGCTCTACGATTAAACTGAAGCATGAAGATGTGAATGTGCGCGTACAGACAGACATAGTACAGACAGTGAAATCGGTGCTAAATCATTTCAGAACATTACGAAACAAGATACAGTTGCTGCATAATTAAGCGTAATTGCTGCGAATAAAGTTAGGAACGAAAATCATTTGTGCCAACTCGTTCTAAAAAATCTGAACCGAAAAGGCATTTCAAAGGTGCTAAACGGCTGAAAGCCGTGGGTTGGCATGCGGATTAGAACGTAGTGACAATCACCCAACAAACGGAAAGGAGGATGTAGTTGGATTGAAACTTGAGACGAACTAACACAAAACTAGCGGAATGCGGTAGAAGAAAATGAAGAATCATAAGGAAAGCGATATTTCTAATATAAAAAAACCAGTACCGATTTTTTTCTGGGATAAATTCAGTGTTCAACCATGTTGGGAAAAGCACTCTCCAATTTCTCTGGGATAAAAAATGACTTCTTTCTCAAAAAATCTGTTCTCTCTTTCATCCTTTTTCTTAATCAACCTTGCTTTGACTTAATAATGTAAGAAGGTAAGAAATAACTGCTCATCATTTTGGAGTTGGAGTCATTTTGAACATGCTGTAAAAAAGACTAACAATGCGGAGAAAATTCTAAAGCAAACATTCGTTTCGGTATTCATATCAGGGATTATTATAACCGCAACTATAGCAGAAAAATGTAGGTAGCTCAAACAGTACTTACATCTAAAGGAAACGAAGAGACAATCGTGCAAATAACATTTGATTTTAATCCTACGAAACAGGCTAACGTCTGGGTACCTCGAAGATTGTATTTCAGCCCGAATTGACAAAATGGCTCCATTTCTTCTTACCCGTTCCTACATTACTTGGCCATGGGAATGACTTCTTCAAATGAAAACAATCAAAATGTTCCTAATGGAAGCGCGGTTTTCGTTCTGAAATCAAAACGAAAATGCCCGAGTAACTGAGAAGAACTGAATGGAGATGAAATGAGAAAAGGGAATATTGTGGTTATAGTGAGACAACACACAAACTGAGATGATGCGGGGATGGTGACGGAGCCGAGGGAAGTAGTCGAAAACCCGAACAAAAGGTACAAAAAATCAAACAAACTTCAGTGGCGTTGCACGTAGTGGAAGTGATCGTCGCCGTCGCCGTTTTCCAGACGGGAGCGCCTTCCGGATCGTTCGCTGGTTGGCGACGACGGAGACGACATCCACTCGAGTCGAGTGCTATTCGACGGCTGTTGGCACGCATTGAAGCGGGCGATGCCAGCGACGAACTGTGAACGACGACGGAAAGAAGGACGACTAGAAGCGCCAAAGGGGACTGACATGAATGATCTTTGATGTGACTGCGGATGTTTGACGAAACGAAAGAGACAGCGGCGCAAGTTTCCATGAGTGAACCGGAGACCGACCGAATAACAGGTAATATCAAGTAGGCAACTGAGGTAGCGTTGGTAATGCGGACATCTAACCACACCATAAGAGTTTCTCGTTTTGTTTCATTGTTTGCATTAGCACGAACTCACTCACTCATTTCAGTGTTTATTCCATGAATGAATAATTAATTAGCAAGAAATGATGATGGTCAGAGAGACCTCGAAATAAGAAACGTTCAATATGTCGTGTAATGAATTTCAGCCATTAATTCCACCTTCTGTTTTGAAAAACTGTGCAAAACTTGCAGTCCTGCCATTTTAACCCCGCATGGCAATGAGAACCAAAAACATATTAACATAGTGCGTTTTACATTAAAACTAAGAGGTGTATGGAACAGACACAGCGAGACTCCCAGGTGCGACGGCCAGCTAGCACATTGACGACTGGTAGTAGACACGCTTCCCTTGCCCTTGAGACCACGTGTCGAACACAGTGAACACATACTTTGTGTGAAATTGTGCTGAGTTTTATCACTTCTACTCTATTTTTTCCTTGATTTTTTCGTCCTCGTGATCTCTGCATGAATTCAGGTAATATGACTCTACTGCTCGACGCATTATAAGTCCTAATAGTCACATTTCTAATGGAACCTTTGAAAGCAATCAATGTGGAATTGTTTACGGAAACTCGTACAGCTTCTATAGAACATTGTCGCTTGATTTTTACCCACAACGAAGTACTCCAAAGAAGAGAACAAAACGACTGGGACATGGCTCCGCACTTCTCAAAGGATTGAAAATATTTAAAAAAGGAGGAAGAAAGTGTGTTGATCGAACAAAAAAAGACAACAACCAGAACACGCTATTGCTAGCCGACGCGATAAACGTAGTTGAAAGATGGGGAATGATGGAAATGAGAACGCTATCATCGGATTTGAAACCCCATCAAATAACTAGTAGAAGGTAGGACAACGATAGTCCTGGGCAGGGCCAGTGTCTCGAATTAGTCCACCGTTCTTCCCTTCATTATCTCCGACGAAGGTCTTGGACAGTACTAGTCTCAAGTCAGCTATTACACGTCGGCTTCATTCTCGTGCAGTACACTGGATAATGATATCCAAAGGAAAAAATTCGCTAGCACTGAAATATCCTGCACTATGTAATGGAACAGCAACTACTTTAAACCAATATGTTTAGAAATGCCCATAAGAGTGATCAGATATTAAGTCAGCGTGTCAATACAATAGAACACTTTGACAATTTCTCTCATAACAAACTTAAAGTTATTGAAGTATGTGGCATTATTGAACGGAATCGATGGCCGTTGATTTTTATCGTAGTTTTTTTTACGAATCTTTAAAAAATAAAAACCAAGAAATTAGGCAAAAACTTAAGAATCACTTAATAGCTAAATCTACGTGTCAGTTCAGTACGTAATTATAAAGCAGAGTAATATGACAAACGAGCTAGCCAGCTCTAAAAATCCGATGCGTACAAACAACTGCAAACATTCGAAAGACTAGAAAAATCCTAGAGAAACCCCTCTCCAAATAAAAAGACGACCAGGAAACATAAAAACCAAACAACTACGAAGACATGAGAACTTGGAGAAAAAAATTTCAGATAGGAATTTGAACAGCAGAACGAATTGTTGTTGGAGCGCTTGTTAAACTAAAAAATCTCATCATATTAACAGACGTTTTGTAGATCAGCACCATGACGATTCCGCCTTGTGGATTTTGCCTTCAAATGCCGAACTAGTTACCAACAGTTGGAGCTGGCATGTCGTTTGCATGTAGAAATGAACGTGCTATCCGGAGTTATTTCAGCGCATAATCAACGTGTATCGAGTTTAAACCGTATCGAAAGATCTCCACATCGTCGTGGTCGTTCTTCTAACGTTTCCTCCACTTTTCGCCATCCCTTGCTTACATTCCCACTAAACTTCAAAAATCCTCAGATTTCGGTTTTTACTTTGAAGTTGGCTCAACATACCAACCATAGAGCACACGAACGTTGCATGGACGGCACGTAGCACGGCGGAAAATGTCCCTGTCCTCTTATACTCGCACAAGGTGAATGTTAAGTTTGATCTCAGCTCGCTCTTTTTCTCCACGAGGTGAATGAGCTAGTACATCATCACATATCCCGACTGTCGATAAACTTCTAGTGGGAACTTTTGCAAATATAAACCCATTTCCAGCATTTTCTAGAGATCTTCTCTAGAATAAGTTCTTCGTTTAGATCAGTCTTTCGAGACGTCATGTAAACGATAGAGTGCGTCTTCAAAGTTGAAAAATGAAGAACGATGGAGCGAACGAAGAAAACCTGCCTAAAAACCGGTAACGATACGGCTAAAATGTGGGCGGTTCGGTCATAGGAAAACACAGCACATCGCGGATGGATACGAGAGAATACCATATTTCGAACGACGTTCATACTAGTTTTCCGATTCAGTGGTTGAACGCTTAACAGAACGCATAGCTGCGAATTCGATTACACGGGTGTATTCATTTATATGACGTGGTGATTTTGCCATTTTATGTGTTAAATTTTTTTTCAATTACTTCATTAACAAGGAAGAAACCATAAAAAAGAGTGATTTGCAAGAAAAAAGTGTGGGCTATACGTTCCTCCATACTCTGATACGCAGTGTTCAAAACCGACTTCTCTTTAATCTCAGTATATTGTAGGTTTTAAGATATTGATAGGCTCTATACTAGCTGATAATGAGGCCGACTTCTGTAGGAAGGATTGCGAGGGAAGAACAACTTGTTGTCACTGGACAACCACTACCAGTGGCAACCGTCCTGTATAAGAGAGCATTGTTTGATGAAGTTGCTTCGTTAGAGAGTTGGCCTACTTAGGAAGTTCCGACTCGATAAGAAGACGAAGATCCTATATTGAGTGTACGAATGACGGTGGACATCGACTCGGATTATCGTCTCTGAGGAAGACGAAGACGTGGAAACAATAACCGAATAAAGTTGTTCATCAACCTCGTGTAAGATTTTCAATGAAAGAACACATCTGAATATGCAGCTTTACCAACAGAAATGATGTCATGAAAAAACACTTTAAGAATTAAGGTGATTAGGTAATGGGTTAAAGAATACCATCACTTATCATTCTTATCAACAGGCAACAACCCAGAAATTATGAATCCTGATAAAAAATCGTCTTAAAATTGACCGCTGCTTAAGTTATACACCACAGAATTGTTTCTCAGCACGACAACCCTGGCAAGCACCAACGAGGGCGTATCTTTACAGAAATCCCTTATAATCGTTCATATATTCACCTAGGTCATAAGGAAATACAATAGGAATATACAAAGGTATTTGTGCGGCTTATAGAAAGCCGCATTTTCTAAGAATAATATAGGCGTTCAACGATGAACAGAAGCAGTGAACACTAGCCTGTAAGACAGGCAGATAAGGAAGCGTCAGTGAAGACATGGTCACTACGTTTCCATTTTGCCGCCATCGACATTGTTTTCGATAAACCGGAGAACGAAAATGAAAACAAAAAATCGGCATGAGAGAGTCGCATGAGTTTCCATGAAGCGAAGTGGAAACTTGATCGGAGTGAACCGTGGCGAAGCCGAGTGCGTCGCGCTGCTGTCGTTCTCGTTGCGCAGATCGGCAACGAGCGATTTGCGAATATCCGGTAGGTGGTGAGACTCATTTCCGTAGTGGGTCGAAATTGTCCGCTATTACGATATGCGAAAGGCATAACATCTACAAAACATCAGGGATAATCCGTTTCAAAGACCGTCGTCTGTTAGCGTGTTAGTTACCTGGGAAATACGAAAGCTACTAGCACGTCGGTCGACGTGACATTTCGTTTTCAGGCACTGTGAAAAGCTACAAGGTTGCAGGAGTTAAAAAGCAATTTCTTTTTGCTTTCTTCAGTAGGGGAAAGTGCAGTACTATAGTGCAAGAGCCACTACTGAGAACAATGTAGAATTTCAGATTCTCAGCTAACAAAGCTAAATATCTGGGGATATATTTAGACAAACGTCCACTAAGATCAACACTACTTCTTAGTGCTGAAATCCTAAGGCATCGACTAATTCGTTAATTAGCTTCACCTAAGCAGCAACTTCCGTCGTAAAGTACAGTCATCGTAGTTTACTGCTCAGAGCCCAGCCACCACGACTCATTCTTTGATGTCGACCGCCAATTCACCTGTTCACTCGGCTTCTACGACGGTACTGAGAAGCGATCGTCAAAAAAACGTTCTTTTAGCGATGTCGGCAGGGCTTTTTAAGCGGGAGTGAAAAAATGAGATAAAAACGAAAAAGAGCAAGCGTCCGTCGATGCCTGCACGTTTTCCACCAACATTGATGATGGAAGAGTTTTCGTTTCACTCCGAAAAAAATAGAAATAAAAAACACTGATAACACGAACAAGGGCAACACCATAAAATTAGCCGCTATTTTCACGTCTCATACGAAAAAAGCGAAACGATTGATGAAAAATTGCCAAGTATTACAACGAACGAATGAATACAACACACACACACACACACACACACGACGGATAACAAGCGGACAACTGCCATGAGGCGATCGACTGAAAATCGAACGAAAAAACGCTTGATTTTAAAACCGACCAGTCCTTTTTTTCCCCTCTTGGAGAAAACTTTTGACTTTGGCGTATCGACGTTCTCGAAGAACATCATCTCTCTTTGGTATGACATTGTTTTTAGTCTAAGAATCGAACTAATACTGTCATCCACTCCTATTCATCCTCTAGCTGGGGACTTTCTAAAAATTTCTGTAAGTCGCTGAAAAGTGGTCGGCGAGAGGATCTCAAGGCGCTCTTCGTTAGAATTTCATGAGACTACAAAACCAATGAACAACTTATTAAAATCTTTACTTTTTATTTCCCTGCCTCCTACAATTTTTCACGGCAGCGTATTATGCGAAATACAACCACAACAACGTTGAGATATTTGCAAAACTCCGGACCGCAGATGTCAAAAAAAAATTGCACTGATCAATAGACCCAGCTGAGAGACAGTCGAAACGAAGGACCCGTATGGTGTGGTGGTGAACGCGTTAGACCCCCGGAAAGGTTAATAGCGCGTTCGTTCCTCACCGCAGACACCTACTCTCCGGAGTTTTGCAAATATCTCAGCATTGTTGTAATTTTTTAAAAACTCCACTTAATAGTCTAATGTTGCGATCTAAGCTATGAATAGAACCAAGTGAACGGCACAAAGTACCTGAATGTCTATTTCACAATCACATTCTATTTATTTACTCAATGGTTCAAAACACGATTTTGCACCACAGAAATTATCTTCAACTGAGCAAATATTCGTTTCCTTCGCTGGCTGAATCATATGGTTGACGCCATATGTTGCCATTTTTTTGCTTACTCTATAACTTCATAGAATTTGGATTTATTTTTTATATGGTCGCTATTTATCTTCCCATTCTTCTTCAGAAAGGTGGCGATTTTCTGTCTTGTTCAAAATGGTGATTCCTATACCTCGTCGTAGCCTTGCTGATCCTCATAATTATAACTCTACCTCTCAATTAACGACATGCATATTTTTTTCCATCGTCTATCTCTCTCCCTCATTTCCCTTCCCTCCATGTTTTCCTTTCTTCACATGTTTTTTTCCTTCTCTGTCTTGTTCTCTGTATTCGTTTCCCGTGAAAAACAATGCATCAATTTATGTTGCCCCGTTGCCTTCCCTCTCTTTCTCAGTTTTTTTATTCTTGTGTAATTTCAGCCTCTCTATTTTTCCTTCAAACCCTTCTGCTTTCTCACTCTCTTTTCTATCCTTCCCGTTCACTCTCCATTTTTCGTTATATATTTGCTCATCAAATGACAAACACAATCAAATAGATAATTTAGTATCATTAAGGCATGTAAAAAACATTTTTCTGTGTATGAACTCTGCCATTGCTATTGACCAGAAATCCATCTTAAGGAATTTCTGTTATCGTTGGACAAACTGACGCTCAAAAACCGACACAAACAAAGCAATTTCAACGACAATTACTTTTGCTTTTTTATTCCGGGCTACGAAACCTCGTCAGAAATCCTGCACCGAAAAAATATTCTTCTCAGCTCTGAGTCTCTACACCAACTTCATTCGTCGAATACGAAATCCTAGCTCGATTTCGATAGTTTAAGCGGTTAATTGACTCACATCAATTCGTTGTAGACCTATCGCATTATGACATCTGTTCTGCAACATGAGTCTTGTGAACATTGTTTCACGCACACGATTACAGCTGACTATAATAATATTAACTGCATAACTAAGCACTTCATGTACCTTTTAGCTCTAGCGTTAAATCTAGGCAAAGAAATCCACAACTATAAAAACCACAAGTAAATCCACGTAATAGGCCTAGATTTAAAATTTTAAGGCAGAACGAAGACAACTTATAAGAGTCTAGCAAGTTTCACCGCTGATGTTTGATTAGAGTTCCTTTCCGGAGAACAGAAGTTCCCAGAAAATGCTCGAAATTCGGGGATAATGAGCGCAGATAGGAAGGCATATGGAAGTTCCCCAAAGAAGCTAATAATCGATTGAATAGTTCGCTGTGTGGAGAGCAATTAAGAGGGCCAAAGAAATGAGCGAGTGTATGAGAGTGAGCTGACTAATTGTCTCCTCTGGCACTCCAACTCTCTCGGAGAGACTGTGGAAGTGATCTGGGCTGGCCCTCTCCTCAAGCGCTCCGACACCCTCGCTCTCCCTTTCTGGTCCATCCCCCCTCGCATTCTGTCTTAAAAAATGGCTCTGCTCTACGGCCGGTCGCGACATATGGTGGTTGACCCACACTCAACTGTCCATCTTATCGCAGGACAACACAAAGCAAAAGAAGCAGCAAAATAACGTCGACGAGGCTCGTTTCGTGTCACACTTGAAAGCCATTTTCAATTCAGAAACTGATAGATGAACTCGTATAAACAATTCAGTCGGAAACATTGAAGACGAGGAAAACTCGAGAAAACAATGACTTATTCTAGGATCAGAATTTGAGTTGTGATTCACAAGTCAATAAAGCAATCAGTTAAAGTTCATGGCCAAGGTCATCCTATATGGGCTGTCACTCTCTTGAAGAAATTACTTCATATACATACGATAGCGCCTCTTTCCTGTCGACATTTTTATGCTCAACTGCATTATTGTTTATAGAAGCCTTTCTGATTATAACTGCTTAGTAAGCTCTGTTTAGAAGAAATGGTATAGGAAAACACGTCAAGCATTTCACATCGAGCAATATGACAAGCACTACTAAGCAGGTATAGTTTGTTGCCATCGATAATAAACTTGAAGAACACTGGATGCTGATGCAGCAACGGAGGCAAGTCGGAAATTCAGGCGCCCCTTATTACATGAAATCCGTGCTTCAACACTCCTGGCTAGGCCTCTAGCGAGGCTAATTTACATAACGAGGTTATGAATACGAGGCAGCTGAGACACTCATACATGTCTTTCCCTGTCATGACCCTTGTCAGTTCTAATGAAGCTCAGCCGCTAGGAAACAAGTCATGTGAAAGATCGTCACTCACGTAATTCTAAACACAGATGACGGCGTAGTATACAGTACTCTCCATGTCGGCCAATCATAGCGCATATGTATTGCTTAAAGCGGCTTATTATGGTAGAAGGAAAGAGCTCTCGTAAGCCGATACTCTAATAGGTGCCTTAGGATAACGCAACTAATATATTCGACATCGATCTTGACTTTTTGTTTGCAAAACGAATTTATGGAATTCTACGGAGAAAGTCAGGAAAAAAAACCGTGGAATCAATGTTCGTTGTGCTCATACGTTAGCACCATTAATACACGTCACAACACAAATCATAGTGGATTAAATGATTATTTGCCATAAAAATTTCGAATACTATAAAAGTCTCAGGAATAACAATATAGCAAAGAAGGAGAACACAATAGATGGACGGTTAAATTATTTGTAGAAGAATCCCTAAAGTGCGTGTTCAACTCCCAATTAAAAATAGGGCACTAGAAGTGTTAAGATTAAAATCTTTTGTAAATGAACATCTAAGCGTAACATCCACGCACAGAAATAAGGATGCTGAGCATTTGAGTGTTTGGGAAAGTGTTTAGGTAATAAGGGAAACAACATCGGATCTGCCAAAGGTAAAGAATCTCGACTAAATCTTTCACTAGTCGAGAGACATTAACTCTAATTATAAGCGTTGGCATTAATTCACTGAGATCGGTCTCTTTGATGCATAGCGAATTATATGAACCTATTGAAGCACAGATTATTGCCGATGGCGATGCAGATGTCTATTGATAATTTTTACTGAAATCAATGAGTGTGATAGAATTCTCTAGAAGCCCCTATGAAATACAATGAGATGAAAAATGGATGTGAACACAACACCTGTGCTTCGAAGTGATGAGCTCGAGAGCACGCCCTCTACACTACCGTAACTGTGGTGGGCGCGTGAAGTGGGCGTGGCGCGGCCACAAACTGCTGAATTCAAACGCCGCGCACGCCATTGGGGAAGTGCGCGCCGACTGCGGCCGCCGCACACTTTTCGGCTGCACACCGTTTCTTTCTCATTTGAATGCCTTCACACAAACACAAACACATACAGAACGAGCTTGTACTGAATATAAATACGTGTAGATGTTATGGGAACCGCCGAACGACTTAATGATGACGACGGGTGCCTTTTAAATGCTAATTGACGACGCAAAGGATTTCGCGCCTCCCCTAACTGCTAGTACTGTAGCCGAAATGGATATTTTAAGTGGGAATATGTAACGATAGGTAAAACGTGACCTAGCCGATTGATGACGTAGTTCAGACGCTGCGTGATTAAATGATAAATTTTGTGAAACAGATGTGTTCTTTTTAAGCAAATCTTATTGAGAGATAAGAGCTGATTAAAGCATATTTACGTTGATAGAAGTGGAAAAGTACCAAATGAGCAAAAAAAGAAAAAAAAGACTAACATTCCAATAAAAATTTCAGTATTTGTTTTGCCGTAAATAATCATTGAAAGATGGGCGAGCCCAATTTGAATATAAAGACGTTTCAGCAGAATTACTCATTTTCAGAACACGCCTTTTAATTCTGCTGCAGTTCAACGCAAAACAGAAAGTCTTGTTAGGAGTGAAAATAATCCCGTGTTTTGGCATGAAATGCCATGGCATTATTTCAAACGGGAAGACCGTTTATCAGCAACGCAATACACTGAGGCTCTACTGACGGGTCAATGGTGGGTAGTTCGTGGCCGGCTCAAAGCTCACCAAAAATCCTAATCATGGCGTTTTTCTTACATCCGAATTTCTTCCGCATAGGAACAAATTACTAGTTTCTGTTTACAATAGATGTTTAATCACTGAACAAAAAAAACAACGGACTGACTAGCCCAGTGAGCTTACATGTGGATTCACGGAAGCGGTGTCGTCAATGATGTTTGTCATTGCTCCTCAACCATTATTTAACTTTTCAATGGTTCCAATGGCTCTTCATCCAAATTTAAAAGTGAAATTAAGCATCAGCTTCCACTCAACAGCATCAGGTCAGGAATTTAAGCTCTCTTTACTGATTAACACTGATATCTTTAAAAACTACTAGAAAATTCGGTGTTTATTAATGGCAGAATAAAATTCAGCGATTATAACGCTTTAAGAATTTGCAAGGCACGCAAAAAAATGTCGATAGCTTGGCGTCGACCTAACAAATGCAAGAGTGATGAGATAAACCTCGGGATAGACAGTTAAGTAAAAAAGGGTTTAGGTAAACAGATTAATAAGACAGGCGAGACCTATCAGGTAGAGAAGAAGAAAAGAAAGTGAACCGAGAATAGAATTACCTAGATGTGAATTACTACTAGCATATGAATATTGAATAGGAACTACTGTTGGGCTCATAGCTGTAAAAAGCGACAGAGAAAGGAAATGGTGAAAGTGGCAGCGTTTCAAAATGTCAAAGAGCTCATTAAAGTATACCAAAGTATCTATGGTCTGTTTACTGTGAAAGAGGGTTTATGATAATCATCCTCTGCTGACTGGCTTTACTAGCTGAGATTGTAGGCTTAACCGCTGCTTCACTTCGTCAAACCTCAATACATTGCTTCTGACACTATTTAATTATGTGAAGACGGCTTATGTCCATTCTGTTAAGGAAGCCGAGAAGCTGCCATTCGCATGAGATTGAATGAAAAATTAATAAAACCTTGAAGAAGTGCACATCTTGAAATACTGACAAACAAAGTATTCTCATGAAACATGTGACCAAACTGATTTAGCACTAAAAATATAACGACAATGAAGTGATCACATACGAACTAAAGCGGAAACGAGATAGAGATTATAGATACTTTCATTTGTCAGTGAAACTTTTTAGAAGGTGCACACTGACTTTCTAGATGTGTTCAGAAGAGTGATAGTTGGCCAATATGACTTATATGATGTACCTAAAACATAAACGTTTAGGAGAAGATGACGTGAAAATGGAGTAAACCAAAACCATAAAGGAAACGAAAAAAAGCGCGAAATAGAGGGTCCCTGTGGTTGGCTTTGATAGAAAAAAGCGGTATTAACAATACCTAATATTCCTGGAAGATGCAAAATCGGAACGCTTTCTAGAATAGATAAGAATGATGAACTGAGGAGACGAGGAAGAATGGTAGAGGATGAAGATATGGGACAAGAAATCGGGATTCAGGAAACGAAAGTAAGTAACGAGGGGCGATAACGACGAGGGGCGACGAGGACATGGAGTCGAGTGGGGCGGTCAGTGTTTTGCCGAACGAGAACGCCCGGACAGCGGACATCGGGGCACTGTGCCAATGTGGAGCGCCAGGGCTGCGTCTCTCGGGGTCAGCGAAATCAAATAAAAACAGCTAACTCGAGGGTTAGAGAGCACAGTAGGCGGTGGAGCGCGACAGGCAGCAAGGACAGGCGATGGAGGTGAAGGGACGATCTTTTGATAGGGGCAGCCCTCCCCTCAGACACACAACATGCACATGAACACACATGTACATGCACATAGATGACGACAGTACCTATACAAGCATACACACACACACACACACACACACACACACACACACACACACACACACACACACACACACACACACACACACACACACACACACACACACAGCACACACACACACACACACACACACACACACACACACACACACACACACACACACACACACACACACACACACACACACACACACACACACACACACACACACACACACACACACACACACACACACACACACACACACACACACACACACGTTCGATGTATGTACAATTTGAAACAGTGCCACTACTATATGATTATGAAATAGATGTCAAACCGCATTCTGAAGTAGATATGTGTTCTTAAAAACAATTGCGGAAAGAAACACTGGGCATTTAACATAAATTTGAGAATAAAATAACACCTAGCGTTTGCTCAACAAGAATACGAAAAATTACTTGATCAATGCCGAGGTTAATAGAGAGTCGGTCGTGGGATAAATTTGAGACTTTCAACAGCTGTGAAAATCATATACAAAAAGTCAGCTTCGAAGCTTCTCGTAATTACTGCGGATTTCTGTACATAAAGTTGACATGCGTGTTTTACTGAACAAAATACCTGCTGCCCGAATTCAAGACGGCGGCAAGCAAAAAGATGTCTCCCTCTAAAAGCAAATCACTTGACCGTGTGGTGAGCGGTAAAGGAAATGTTCATTTCTAGAAATCGACAGTTAAGCCTACATCACATAGTGTAGAATCAAGCGGTATTTCTAAGACAACGAACGAAATAATTGAAAGATTATCAAGAATGACTGCTGATCCGTGCTTAAATATAGGATATTCCCAAGAAATCTGTTCTCTATTATCGTGGGAAGGAAAGGCTCCACAGTCATTACCTCGGTGATAAGCTTAAAAACAAGCGTTCTTGAAAATACGACCAGTGATTGTAAGCTTGATCATCGAGAAAACCTTACTCATTGCTAGAATACCGATGAACATCAAAGATGGATGGAGAATAAAGAATTCACATCCGTGTTCATACGTGACTATAAGTGTTGACGGGTTGAAAACCACTCTTGAACACTTGTTTTTCTTTCTAATTTTTGGACCTTTCTTTTGGCGCTGAAATTCCTCGCATTTATGTGTAATACAGCCTAAGCAATTGATTCTGTTGTTTTGCGTTAAAATTAGACGATGAAGTATGTGGAAATCATTGAGACGCAGTCAAAAGAGTGCATACGGTAGAGGAGGAGAGCCCAAACGGGGCCAATTGACAAAGGTCAAAGATGGACCGACAAACGACGCTACTATAGCGGGAAAAGCACAGAAGTGCCTGCGATCCAGAAAAGACACACACACACACACACACACACACACACACACACACACACACACACACACACACACACACACACACACACACACACACACACACACACACACACACATACACACACACACACACACACACACACATACACACACATACACACACACACACACTTGATCTCCACAGGTTTATGCACGTTTTTTTTGGGGAGGGGGTGAGGGTCTAAGGATCAGTAATGAACCTGAGCTAATCTAAACTCCAAATGCTTCTTCAAAGAAGAAACAATGTCTGAAGTTAAGTAACAGTAAAAATGAAATCATAACGAGTTTTTTTAGCTGTTGCTGTCGACAGTTGTCGATTCCTTGCTTTGAGCCCTGTTGTTTCAAACATCTAGTTCGTCTGGATCACATATGAGGAAGAAAGTCCATTCTCAACCACTCTATTAATGTTGGCAGATATGATTGTGATCGGATGTGCGCTATGCATACATGAAAATTAGAAATCGGCTTTTTAAAAGATGAGCTATTCTCCGTCTGATAGCCATCTGCAGTGCGCATGCCATAAAACGCATATAGCAAACGTAATGAATAGTTCGAGTGCTTCTAGCGAGAGGTCATACGATAAGCGCCTCTCGTCCGAGGCTGCCAGTAATTGTGGCCCCCCAAATTTGCATGAACATCTCATGACAAGAAAACCAGCACACATTGAAGCCACAATACATCTTCGATGTCAAAGAGCATGAAAAACTTATCGAACTTTGTGGAAGTACTTTAAATTCTGGAAGTACAACTGAAACATAGAAAAACTATGACGAAACGATGCACAGCTCTCTCTTAAGCTCTAACTCTTCAAACTTGTTGGCATAAACAGCTTATTCAGTGGGGTCTTTTTTGACAGCACAAAAAATAAAGCCGCATAAACAACCGGTCCCTCAGAAAGGACTTTTGCAAAAATGTGTTAAAAAATAGTGGTATTGACTCCTTGAAACATTTTTACAACGGTTGCCGTTATTTTGGGCACTTTAACAACGTGATAGGAATTCTTAAGTTCACAGTTTCCAGAGGTAAAATGTGATCTCGGCATAATCTGCAGTGGATTAACGTCATCGTTTCCGATTTTTGAATTAATCGACAGGAAAAATCAGTGATTATTATCGATTCATACACCGGTGAAATCATCACATTGAGTTCGTTTTACAAAATGTTTTTATTTGTAGTGTTTTTTACTAGTAATTTTTTTCATACATAGGGAAACATCGTTCCGACCCAAAACCGCTTCACTCAGGTGCAAACCACAACAAACAATTGATGTTGATCAATGGAACAGTCTGGAAGCAGGGAAATGTTGCTAGTTTCTTAACTACAGTAGTTGATTGAAGCAGCGAATAGTTTTCATCTTACAGTTTAGTATTAGCAATGTAAAAACAAGGCAGCATTTTTGCTTCAAAAAACGTTTGCTCCTATTAGTCATGTAATGGATGAGTTGCAAAAAACAACTCCTAGGCTACAGTAGTTGTTTCGTCATTCTGCAACTTCGACTGCCTAACTTTTCCTTCCAAAAGAGTTAAATTTCAGAGCTGCGATATCCAAACTAGGATTCCAGGCGATTTCGTCGACTTTCTAGACATTAGGACAGCAGCAGACTTTGTTGTTTTCGCAGAGCAGAACTGGAGACGTCCGTTAGCGAGTAAAAAATCACCACAGTAAAAAGCAGTTTTAAGTTTCCCACACAAAAGAAGCGCTGAGTGAACTTTAATACTGCAATGTCGATCAGATGCTGGTTGTACGAAACTGAAGAAAAAAAACTGGGAACAGCTGTGATATCTCATGTTTGTCAACTTATTGACGCCATCATTTGATCGGAATATATTGGCGCATTTCTCGAGTTTCTGCTTTTTAAAAAGGGATCCGAGAAAGTCCGATACGATTTCGATTTGATTTGTTGCGTTGAACCTATTTCACTGTGTATATTGGACTGGTATCATTTTTTATCACTCATAAATCTTTTTAGGAACTAACGAGTGACAAAATATGTTGTAGAACTGTTTGGCACTGAGGGTTCAAGGCACGGCACGAAGGAAGGTAAGAAGGTAGAAATGTGAATGGAGTGTGGGAAATGAGACAGCGTCCAAACGGGAGGTGTACAGACGACTCGAGAAGTTTCGAGTCTACGATGATAGGTTGGAAACAAAGCACTACACGATCTTCACCCGCTGGTCAAGATCTTCAAAAATTCGTCGAAGGTGATTCCCGAGTAGCTGTAGCGTAAAAAATTTCGAAGGCTGGTCCCTCGTATATCTTACTCATGCCAAAAGCTCGTAAAACTTTGTCTCAATGACGGCTTGGCCATCTCTTTTCCTTCAAACACATTCTACACATTCTTTGATTGAAAGCCAGTTCAATAATCACAGTGAAGTAGAAAATACTTCCGAACAGCTCGCCGATCTCATAGTTGCGGACTTCCGTCAAGCCGAAAATGATCAGAAATTTCAAACCTCCTTCAAATTAAAAGTGAGGAGACGTCGACTGTGTTTCATTTGTTGATTCTAAAAAGAAGCTCTTAACTAACTTATGAAAATAAAGCCCATATAAAGAATTCATTATAACTATAGGAGTCTTGTAATACAACAATTCCACAGTATGTCGACAGGATTGTTTAAAGTAGGCAGGAATAATGACCTGTAGAAAAAAATGACCCTGTGCACACAAAACAATTGAATCGCACTTAAGGCCAAAAAAAGCGATGGTGCTTATCGTATAGGAAACAATGGGAAGGGGGTCGTCGTAGGTGACGAGGAAAAAACTACGACAACGGCTAGCGTCACTCGGGTAATAAGTCCTAGTGTTTGAAATCGCTCGTGAAATTCCAAGCTACGACGGCTTAGAAAACGTTCAGCCAAAGAAAAAAAGGGTTTTCTACCGAGGTAGGATTTTTAACCATTTCCTACAAGTCAGAGACCATCGTATTCTTGTGCTGATATCCATGGTATTCATGAATACGCAGTTTCATGTGAAACGAAATGGGAATTTCAAACATTTCACCTTTGCTTGTGTAAGAGATCTGAAGCTGACGGAGTCGCTAGGCTAAGTAGAATACCTCTATGCTCCTAATAGAGACATCAGTGAGGACCAAAAACTACCACTCACTTGCCTCGACTAAAAGGTAATCGGTAGGTCCTCTATCCTAACTTCTTCGTGGACGAATTTATACCTTCCGCGTACATTAAAGCAAATCCATGTACGTACGCCCAGGCTTTGATAAAAGGAGGTTGTTTGGACTTGGTAGAAACCTGAAATTGGTGGCTGGGTGGTATAAAGGAGCTCATTTGGATTCATATAAAACACATAGTGTCCATGCGCACTTTGGTGAGTACGGCGAACTAACAGTAAATATCTCTAGATCTCATGACGAGGATTGTCGAGCTGTGGATGTCTTTTTCGAAGAATATAACATGCGTTGATACGATAGGTACGAAATTCATAACGTTCCTCAAACAAAAGAAACCGCATTTGAGTTCAATCAGAGAAACCTCATCCAAGTGACTGGGTTGAATGCGATGGTGATAGAACGAATGGAAACTTTACCGATGTTCGCTCGAATCCCTTGATTACTAACGGAGCGTGTGGTGACTTGAAGCGATTCCTATTTATAGTCACTGTGTAACGTAACAAGCAGCTAATGTGCAAAAATTACTATGAGAGAGTCATGGAAGGAAACTATTTGGAGTGTATGGTAGAGTTACTTTCATATCTATGCAACATCTATATAACACAAATAACAATATTTGTAAGCTTGATTAAGTCTGGAGGTGAGTGCTTCCTAAGAAATAAGCGGAATTTGAAAAGGTAGCTAAAACAGTGGAATCTATCGTTTATCGAGTGATTGACAAACGAAAACCTTTGAGTTTGTTGAGGTCTACGAAGTGGGATTACCGTGTGTCAGACACTGTTTGCAGGTCAGCGCCCTTCGAAAACCACAGATGGAGCTTGACTGACCCTCTTAATGCTGCACGTAGATGTTCGAATCTTCTAACTCCTCACATGCACTAAATAGCGATCGATTTTTTTGGCAGCTCTGCACATTTTTTATTATTTTAACGTATTACGTAAAACGTATTTTTTTGCATTTTTATCTCTATTTCAATTACTTTTTAGTTTGCTTTCCACTATTTTTCATCATTTTTTCTCTCGATAAGAAGAGAAAGAAAAGTTTAGCGGTTGTTTACTTGAAAAGCACACACTCTTAGATTCAACCTCTATGCCGTGAAAACCGTGGCAGCGTCAGGTAAAAATTGATTGTCCTCGGATCTGTATAGACGTCAAACCGGAGTAGACATAGTAATTGAACTTAATGCTTGGTGAAAAGCAAAAATCTTAGGTGATCAGTTGCCAAAGACAAATAGGTAAGATTTTTAATGGACTTTCTAGAACTATCCTCCTTTATCGCTCAAGAGACCTTTGGTATGTGGGAGAAACTTCATCCTCTAAATCATGTAGGCTGACCTTGTCATTGATGACGATCCTGAACAATAATGTGATGGTCTACAAAAATATCCTGATAGCATTAGCATCGAGTGACCAGCATTCAACGTATATCTTTTCACCAGTTCCTTTTTTGTAGTTACGTAATAGTTCCTTGAGTTAATTGACGGTTACTGGGAGGTTGAGAGGAGAAATTGGTGCGCTGGGTCACGGTCAGGCCAGACAATTTTTTTCGATCGCGGACGCGATATCGAATTTCGTGGCGAGAAGACCTTGGCTTCGGTAGAACGGAAAGGTTTCCGAGATGACGGCGATTACGGTAGGGGATAGACAGATCGAAAGCCTGTTATCGCCGCCCGGCCGGTTTACATACTCGTCTCATGAACGGATTATGGCCATCCGAGTAGAAGCAGCGCTTGAAGTAAATGTCATTGTAAAACCAGCAACTCATGAATTCGTGAATAACTAGTAGCCTGGAATAAATAGTGGTTTTAAATTTAAGTCTATATGCCTACAAATTCTAGCGAAAAGGTAAGATCTCTAGAAGGTTTCTTGTCAATTTGAAAGATGGCTGAACAGAATTTCTCGTAATTCGAGGAGAACGGCCCAAAAATAATTGCTGTCACGCTATCACTAAGATTATAACGAAAAACGAGAAATAAGAAGTGTTTCATTAACATTATAGTGCTATAATCATTGACGATAGAAGAGATTTCGTCATTGGAATAAAAGCACACTGACATTAACGTCACAGCAAAATGTTGCGCTACCAGAGCTCTTAGATTAATGAAAACCGCTTGAAAATAGACATACTCTCCATCGTCGTTAATTTCTCTTAAAGATCTCGCCCATAGCAAACTTACAGTGACTAGTATCCACAAGCTGCATATATCGGTTGTCGTTAAGCCCCCCAAAAAATCAAATCCAACAAAAGGTTCACAGAAAACAACTACATTTTGTCATTAACAGAAGACACCTGCCGTTAAATGTACACGTTGGAGCTGAAGACGGCTGATTCTGCACGTTCGTTGGGATTCTTATCATTTTAGGATTTGGTTTTGTCAGTTGACAGACAACTACGTGTGGCAATTCCCATTAAGCTCATATACATAGAAGGAATGGAGCACTTTTCATTAAAGGGTTTCATAAGAACAAAACGATTCCACGAATAAGCCGAAGAATAGACTGGTACTGCTACTTAATACGAGTGAAGCATATTAGATTTAATGCGACACATTGGCGATAACAACAGGAAAACATGTCTTAAATTATAAACTCTCGAATAGGGAGCAAATTGAGTTAGCTTGTACACTCGTTTTTCTTTACCCTTAAATAGGATTAGTACAAATAAAACCATATTATTCGTCTACGTGATGTCTGTGACGGACCATGCGAATGAGTGGAGACTGAGCCAACTCGCGTCACTTCACGTCTACAAAAAAATGCAAGTGATAGGGGTGATATATGTGTGTACATGATGCGTATCTATGTACGAGCATATGTAGATATAAATATGTGTGTATGCGTGTGTATGTGTATACGTGTGTATGTGTGGATATGTGTATACAAGCAGGCAGGCATGTGTATGTGTACATCTATGCGTGTATATGTATCTATACACATATGTATCATCTATATTTACATCGTGTGAGAATATAAATGATATTTCATGGAGTACTAAAATTGACCTGGATCTCTTATAGCTATCAGAAATAATTAAGGTGAAGCTTCATGTGACATGGTAGAACTGTAGAAACAACTAGGAGGTGAGGTTCGATGTTCCGGAAATTGGTGCCTTCAGTATGGTAGCTATTTTTCGCCTAAAGCTCTTGTCGGTTATATGGTATCTGAGCACCTTTCGATAATTAACTACACTTATTCCCATGTTATCGTGTGGATAATACGCTAAAATCCTTTTTTTGTTGGCAAGAAGTACGTAGACGTTGCTAAGCCCGAGCAGAAATCCATTAAATAAAGATTAGAAACTAGAGATGTACGCTGAACCTAGAAAGGTGCAGTTTCATTATCTATCGTACTCATGCAAATGCTTTTATTTTGCTGTAAGCGTTTTACGTACACCTGTCCAAAAAATGTCTCAGTGCCAGTAGTCGGGGTCGAGTAGTTAGATTCGCCTAGGAACTCCAATGGATCGGTTGTTGTCAAAAACATCTTCGATAAACAAGTCGAACAGTAGCTGTATTCAATTAAAAACTTCAGCGGCTGCTGGTCGCCATGGAAAATTTCAACTGTAAGCAGTCGATCATATTTTCTGTAAATATCATCATTACGGTTTCCAACACCTAATTTGCCCTTAGTACAATTTCCAACTGTCTTCCAACCCCTGCTTGGTTCTAAAGGGCTTCTTACTGCTGACTAACTAAAACTTCTTTTCAAGCCTGCATTTAAGTGGAGAAATGGAATAAACGTGGTGTCTTCATGTTGCGAAAAACGCTTAACAGAAATACACTGAAGATAATTGAAAAAATACTAGGCAGAATACTACTGGTTTAATAGATGACAAAAATACTTATGAAATTGCTGACCTCTTTGACAGTGTCGAATGTGTGTTTTGAATCAGGATGGTCTGAAAGGAATGAAATTATTCTCGTTGTCATGAGATTAAACAAAGAAGTTTTTTTGTTCTGGTGGAGCTATCTAGTGGCAGTATTCAGCTATCAGAACGTGGAATCCGATATGTAAAAATCAGAAGAGACACGGAAGAGAGGAGTTAATTTGGTGGTTAAGAAAGCACCATGAGATGAGCGCGTTCGGGAATTCCATGATTTATTTTCCACTTTTACCAAACCGAAATTACTGGCTTTGTTGTTTTTGTTTTCTCCTTATGCATGACGATAACTTTAAGAGAAGAAACAAATGATTAGACGGATTAATAGATAGATATTAGATGGATTCCTCATCATATGAGTTCTACCTTCTGCATGGCTATGAGTGTATGGCGATCTAAGAGAAAGCCCATTGCAGAACTGAACTCACTATTAAAGATGGTAGGCGAAAAAGAGAGCGAATGCCTGGCATTATTGTGCCGAGCAACGTAACTCATAAGCAACTAGCAACGTTCGAACATACACAGCACTCATCCGACAAGGATACCAGTCAATGGACAGCGCATTATCGTGTGTGTTCATGTTTCCTTATAGAAATCAGCACAGATAGTACCACTAGTGAAATCTTTTGCTAACTTGGACCACCGGTTCTTCTCAAAGAATCTCATCCACGTCCAGATCCGATTGCTTCATCTGATACTTCGATAAAAGCAATTAAATAAATGAAACGAGTGCAGAACTGTTGTTGTTGCTGTTGTGGTTGATGGTGTATAAGCTGCTTACCTCAATTCCTCAACTATCTTGACCCCTAGATTCAGAAATGCGATTGATCGTATTTACACATTAGAGAAGTTTTTTTTTGCGCACAAAGACACCGCTTTGGGAAATGCACGAACTCTTTGAGAGTTACTCAGGAATTCAACACGGTTTCTTCTTCATCTGTACAATAATTCTGAACTGAATCCTCATTTTATAGTACTATTATGCAGTTAGAAGTTGACGTACTGACGAGAAATCGTACTTTCATCATAACTCATCAGTACAGGTGAAAGTGTTATAGGCTGGATGGGTTTGAACAGAGAGATTAAGAACTCATGGGTAGTAATATCATCCAAGAATGGGATTGTACCAGAAGTTGAAGCGATCAATGAACGGCGTCGTTTTCTTGTGTTCGTGTACTTCTATGGAGGCAATCTCAACTTTCCTTATGAAGAAATCCAATCAAAAGAACAGGTATCGCTCAACGCGCCCTCTTTGTATGTTTAGCCCAAAAAATAAAAAACAACAAGAAATCTGAGATCGCATATAGACCTTCCAGTATGTACTGGTGTCAAGGAATATGAGAAAGTAGTAATGGATGAGAAGTGGTCATGTTTTAAACAACTGAGTATAACGATGAATAACAAGTTCCTTTTAATTTTATGTATGCTACTGAGACATGGCCTGTGTATAATGCCAAAATCTTTAGAGTTTGCAACTTGTAGTAGATAAGTCATGAAGTTATGCTCATGGGAAAGTAATAAAACATCAATGCTCAGGATCACACAGTTGGTAATCAAGAACGGAACTCATTGATAGAATTGAAATCGTTGTTCTGAAGTTGCGGCTAAGCAGATGAATGTAACGATTACTGACAAACAAGCTCGTTATCGAGAAGATAGTTAAGCTTATAGGAACAGATTCTGAATGTTAAACATAAAGATATTCGTTTACGACGGATGGAACAAGCTAAGTTGAGTACTAAGGTCAGTTAGGACATTGTTAGCAGCAGCACGTTAGCACGGCAGGTAGCACAACTTCAAATAAAAAGTATATGGTCAACTAATGAGCTCGTTTGCTAGTTAAGGTATTCAGGTAATGAGAATCTTCAAATTTAGAATGCTGTGAGAGGTGTGTTTGATAAGAAATTCTGCCACAGGAACTCACCAGCCCACTAGAAAATGATGGACTACGGTAGCAGCTAGCTAGTAGGAGAATACTTTGACGAGTACACGGAATTCGGAAACCGAATTGGTGGAATAAGATTGGGAAACGGTTGGGTGAATTTCAGTTGGAGCTAAGACGGAGAGCTCTTGATTATGTCGTGAGGAATTCGCTTTGCTCAGCTAAGCGTACGCTAATCTAAAGACATTCACTGCCTAGCATTTTCTCAACAATAGACTTAAGCAAAAAGCTTTCGAAAATGCACTCTACCGGTGAGAAAGCCGTCCACCGAGTAGCATTGGGGGAATATTTCATGGCAAAAAAACAGAAGGCGAGAGTTGGCACTTGTTCTCTGGGTCTGGATAAGAACAGTTTTCAGTAAGCACAATGTGAGGCATGTCTTAAACGATTTACTCAACAAAAAGTGTCACCAGTTGTGGTTTTTTAAGAGTCAGCTCTTATTTTCATAGCGAAAGCAGAAATCAACAGTGTCGGTTCCTAGCGTTTCAAGTGGTATGAAGTTTTCTCGTGTATGCAGAGTTCTTTCCACTTCACCTCACCTATATCATCTGTAATCTTGCTGATCGTCGAGCGTGTCCGTGCGGGCGCCAGTAAATCTTTCCATTTCTCTCTGTCGCATACAACAGTAGTCCACTGGGTTCTGCTAGCTCTGGGATTTGTTGAGAATCATACCTTTCCTTTAGGGCTTTCGTGAAGAACTATGACGATCAGATCGGTTGCCTTCCTGCTGTACGTTCGACACTTCGAGGAATCCAGTCACCAACGGCTCTTGCTCATGGTCACTGGTTGTCGTTTTCGACTTGAAAACATTCATTCTATCTTTCATTTACGCATTAAAAAATGAGGTGCATATATGGTGCACAATAGTGACTTTATCGGCGGTCTAGGTACTATAATGAATTCCTCCAACTTTTTTGAAAGCGTTCATTCTAAGAAAACGTGTTACTATAAACTATATGTTCCATTTTCTCATCATGTAGAAGATAACAAAAAAAAGAGCTGGTTCCAATTCTGTGATCATAAGGAGCGGTCAGAGCTCGAATATATCAAATCGGACTCAAATTAGGCATTGGGACTGCGGTTCCCACGTCGGCCGTGTTCACTCATTTTTCTATTGTGATATTCTGCGAGTATGCAAATGGACGCATGAATCAAAACTGGGAAAAAAAGTTTATGCTTAACCCCGAGTCGAGGTCATGACTCAGTGGCACGGCTTGTCCAGTCGCGGTCAACACTTTTTCCAGGGAGCAGCGCTATGACTCAGATCTTAACGTTGCTATGTGAATGGTTTTTAGACCAACAGTTTTTTTAATGAACGATTACTAAAGGTTGGTGGAAACTTTTAGCAGACGATATGTCAACGCGATGAAGGTGAAGCAAGACGAATGCTATTGATTAACACTATTACGGAAAAAAGTTATTGGAGTTTCTTCTGTAGAACACTTAATCTTTTATCATACCTATGCATTAGTTTCCTCACCTTTCAGATGGTATTTCTGAAAGAATTAAAATAAAAGGACTAAATATAAAAGAAGAACTAAGAAAAACTAGTTTTAAGGCTTAAAGAATAAGAATTAGAATAGAACAAAGGAATTGTGGGAATTCAAAACGTTTACAATGAGCAGTGATGCAGTTCATCAGGAAGCAACGTGCTGGTTCAACCTCCTCCCTAAAGCTCTCCTCCAATCCACGTGGGAACGCCCTTGCTCGGCTATATACAAGATATCATCAACTCGACCACCATTCTGCGACATTCTTAAAGACGGAATCCTCAAGCAGCAGCTGAAACAACGCGCGGAATATTCGAAGACTTTTGTGGATGATGAGTGCGAGAAACAAATCGAATGCAATAAGTGCCAAGTTTCGCATAGCAGATGTAGTGATAGGCGGTGTAAAAGAAAAGTGTAGTTCACTGAGTGAATTCCAAGTAATCATGGAACAGTGTCATAAGTTGTTTCTGTAGTGCTTTGATTTCCTCGAGCGGTTTACCTCCTTATCGTGGCTGGGATGGCTGCGAGGTATTCCTGAGTATCGGGCTGTGGGATTCACCCACCCAGCAAGGCCTTCCAAGCTGAGAAGGAGTCCATCATAAAGCCCAGCTAAGAGCAAACCAATACCAGGATCCACCACTGTCCTGGTATCAAGCAAGTCGCATGGTGGAAAATCTCCCTCTGATCCACAAGGGCTGCGACTGCCTGTAGTGGTGGCGACCTGGGGCAGACCTTGGCCACGCCGTTCTCGGGACTCCAGTGAATCGCAATGGCTAAACCAGCAAATTTACGGAGAGTGGAAATTATGCTGGTGCCCACACAAGCAGTGAAAACGGGCCATCCAATTATCCAAGTAATACTTTGATTGTAGTAGTTAGCTCAGAAGGAAGGCCAGTTTCCTCTTTGCAAATAACGATACGACGCTTTTAAATTGAATTTTATACCACTGTATTCAAACCGCATACAATTTTTTAAGCGCAGATTCGTTGCTCCATTTTTTACGTCTGGATTGATTTCCTCGATGTTTTCAGCTTTACATCAACTTGTACTCAATAGAAACTCTGAGATAAGCATGAAAAATATTTGAAGCAAAAATTCTCGAATGAATTCGTCAGCGTAAAGCTGCAAAATAGCTCACAGTGTCAACGCTTTTTTAAGAAAAAAGAAGAGTTAGTGAAGGGACGTGGCGAAGTCGTATTCAAAGGTTTCGTAATGCAGATGAATCTAAAGGTGAGAAACGTGAGGGACGACTGTTTGAAAGGGTTAATTGAAGCACATCAAGATGCAACGGCTTTTATTATGCGCAATAAAATATCTTCCGAGAAAACCAATAGAGAGTATGTTAAATAAAAAAAATCTCTTTAACAAATTCGGTTACTGGTGAAAAGATGTTATCTGACCTGCAACATGAGTAGTGCCGCTAGCTATCGAACCATTCAAGCATCGAGAGTGATGTCTTCATAAGAGTTTGTGGCATTCTGAGCACTCCTATGGCTCCCAGTCATCAACAGGTACGAAGAACACCAAACATTTCGCATTTACTTTTACCATTTTCAGGAAAGAATAACGACGTGTTGCAGCAGTAAAGTGAGGAAGTAAGAGAGGTTGGAGCTGGGTTTGACCACAGCCAACTATATAAACAAATAAAAATTGATTAAAAACTTCCTTTAGCCCTACTGTGGTGGCGACAGTATCATAGAATTGAAACTGGATATATCTCGCAGAAAGTGAAAATGTGATTTCCTATCCGTTCCAATAGAAATGTTTAACGCATCGTTTTAGTCCACGGCTTCCAGAAGCGTCGTAGATCAGAGCATTCTGAATTCCAGACTTGTCTACAGTTCCACTGTGCTGCGATTTTTGTAATCTGCCGGTTTGACTTATGTACATGTTACTGTCTTCCGCGTCCTATCCGACGACGGTGTAGAAGTTTTGCCTGGTTTTGGGATTCTTTATCGATTTTGGCTGCTCTTCCCAAATCTTGAGTACAAAATAGGTTTGAATGCAATAAAAAAAGAATTACTATGTTTCAAAGTGCATTCAGCCGACGAAAATTTGCATCGAGTTTTCCGCGGTAATCGGCCATCACTAACTCCATTCCGTAAGAATAAGGAAATTAGACAGTGGAAAATAAGCTCTCAATCTCAAAAGCTGAGCCTCGCAATGTGATTTCATGCTTGTATCCTGCTGAAAACGTCAAATCAACGATGGGGGTTTAGTTCTCTCAAAAAATCATATTGATTCGTAACCGGGCTGTCCGTCCATGAACACTCAGATAAATCAGTGCAGACCAAAGAATCAAACAAAAAGTTTCTCTCTATAAGTAGTTCAAGTAGTTCACTGTTTTCTATCACGAAATATCAGCCCTTAGAAAAAACATTCCGGTCAACAACGAAAGTATTGGTTCGTTACCTTCTGATGGAAATCTTTGATGGTTGTAGTGGACGTCATTTCATATAAATAAACATGGAAGCTTTGTGAGAGCCGTAGCTATAGGGAAAGAAACCTCAATTCCATCGCAAATCCACATTTATTAGCTTTCGATATTAACTTTTAACTTCGTTTTCACGCAAGAGCTAACACGCTCAACTAATAAGTGTGATACTTCATTCGGTGAACGTATTTTTCCTAGTGATGATAATAAGGCATGAAAACGTTGGATATCTTTGCTCGAGATGACTACTCTTTTTTGTAAAATAGATAAGGATCTGGTGGTGATCATTTTAGTAGTTCATATTTTCATTCTATTTCTTTTTACCACTTTTTTCAACATTGAATGGAAGAATTAAACTTGTTTTTCTTCAGAGAATGTAAAAAATCCTAAGTGCGCGACATTAGTGGATCGTACGTTTCTGATTAATGCACTGATGGCCGTCTGTCGGTACGAGCGGAAATCTACCGACCGGTTCGTCGTCGATGTTCGACATTCCCATGGAAATGCATTCAGCTGGTAGACGGTATTTGTGGTGCTGGAGACCTATTAAACTACAGTTTACCAGTAAAATTTGGTTGTTTTGTTTTTTTTCGGCGATTTTTTCACAACGTGTTATTCGAGAACTGTGGTCTGGTACGAATATGCACCGCTTTTTGGTTCCCTGCATTGAAGTATTGAGTTTTTGCATTTGACGTGTAGCAGTTGTTTGGAGTCAGAAAAGCAACCCCAATGATACCACTCACTAGACACAATGATCAAGTCTAATTTGGCTCTAATATTTAATTGTCGCTTACGGAAAATCCAGGACCGCTTGGATCCGAGGTAAACTTTCTGTGTGTCGTGTGGTGTTTTTGTCCATACCGATTTTTTTATCCGAACTGAAAAAATTCATTTGTTTTTATGTCAGTAAGCTTAGACAAGGTTGTTGTACAAAACATTTTGAGTGTTAGTTGAAAGAGAGGGAACCATTTCCGAGACCTACTCTTCGCCTTAAACAAGGGCGACAGCTACAACAGATTAACCCTGAATTCTTAGCCGAGTGAAAATCAACGTAGCATTCAAGCCGTCCGTTCAGTTAATGTCTTCGGAGAAATAGAAATTAGGTAGATAACGTGAAATGGAAGTGAGAAAATATTGTTCAGACATCACGCCACCGATGTCTATAATTAAAATGCATATCAACACTAATGGGATCCACACGGGGTCAGGCCCTACGAAAGTGCTATCCAAAGCCGTTATCACATTCTTGATGGTGAGGCCCCCCTGTTCAGGTTATTTTATAATAGTATTACCAATGTAGCAATAGCTAATAGCAATAACCACTGACATTGATAATGGTAGTGGTAATCAGAACGTGCTATCAAGTTTGCTTCATAGTCTAGCACTTATCTAACGAATCTTTCTATATATCATATCTTTCTGGTATTGGAGCGTGATGTACGCCGAGGACAAAGCACGCGATTCCTCCACGCGGCAGAATCAGTCAGGCCGAACACATCGACATCTCACCCAGCTTCTCGAGGGACCCATTCGGAAACGGCGTGGTGTTGTTCATTCCCTACGAGCCAATGAAACCCAGTGGCCAGCTCGAGCAGGCGGATGACGGACGAGCGAAGCTGTTAGACGGTGTTGGCACGAATCACTCAATTCTTAACAATATTGTGAGGCAATGCGGTGATGTACCAATAATACTGAACAATAGTGTCCAGCAATGTGTCTTGACGTTGATTCCCTTCGTGATTGAATCAGCAGTTTTGAAAATATAAGTGTCACATTCAGTTTTCCATAGCAACTGAACTTCAAATAGGTTTACGATACAACGAACTAGAAGAATTTTAAGAATTATTTATGTGAACAAAGGGATGAGACAAAGCCTTTTTAAAAAGTTATCAAAAATCCTACCACCTCAACTACCATAGTCATCGAAAAGTTATTGGGAGTCGCCAAAAACTTAACATCCGTTGTTATGGGGGTAGTGTACTTACATATCACTCTTTGGCCAAAAATTGTAGCACAATCATTATGCCCATTATCACTATTTTACTCGTTTCTTTATGGATTAGTAAAAGCTAAAAAGCACTCGGCCTTGATCAATCCTTGAGGGATGCGTCATGCATTCGACTTCACTAGGCATCGTTGGAGGTGATTGAATGCATAGCTGGCCTTAACAATGACTCGCGGTGACCTACTGATGTATCAAGTCAGTCTGTAGCATCCTCCTAGACAGGTCTGGTACCAATTTGGCGACCCCCGGAGGGAAGGAAGCCTTGCTGGCCCACGGGAACAGGGATCGATCCTATGTGTGCACTGCAGGGCGTCTCCGACCAGTGCGCTACACGCGCCGACTTTTTTTATGAATAATATAGAATAATGTCAACTGTCCATTGCATGACATGCGCTGTGTGTTTGGTGATAAAAAAGCCACTGCATTAAAAACATCGTAGAAAAGGATAATGAATGAAAACACGATGCAACTCTGTAATTTTTCTAGCTAACTAGTCACTGTACCCTTAAGGAAAACACGCTTCTTGGGTTAACATTTGCACTGAAGCAGCTAAAGAGTAGGTAAAAAACGGAAAACAAATGCTTAATGGAAATCCAGATGCACAACACATGACAGATACCGGATGACTGACTGGATAAGGAATGCAGCCACGGCATTCGTCCATGAGAAAAAAAGCCTAACAATGAAACAACTTTATTACTACACTTATTTTAACTATTGTTGATGTATCGTTTCAATAATGACAACGATAATAATAATGATTAATGGACCATATGAAGCTATAAATCTTCTCTGTTGCTGTTTGTTTTTCATTCGTAAGTAAAACGAATGGCTTCTCTAAAATTGGTACGATCGACAAAGATTTCCAGAGAACATTGCGAATGAAATATTAAAAAATTCAAGGAAGCACTGAATCCATATGAATAAAGGCAACAATGAAAGGAAGGCAAGAGCATCACTGAGTAAACGACACGGCTTTTTTTCAGGGTTTTCAACGAACCGTTCGAAGTTTTTTCGACCTACCGTAGTTCATGGAATTTTGTTTCTAGGCTTCTTAGCACCTCTTTTCAAACGACGAATAGTATCACCTGATATTACCTCCTAGAGGGGAGGGTGGATATGTTACGAGCAATTTCGATCCTATCATCAGCTATATGTACTATCCAAACCTCGTGGATAGATGGTTAGCAGTAAACCAAGCGTGGACATGCAATCAGGAGATGGGCAGCATTTATGTGTTGCTTGTAATACTCATGAAAATGCTAGAAGGACGCGTCACCACATTATCCAAACGTTTAAAGCCACTATTCTTAACGTGTAGATAGTCTTCTGGGCATAACTGTACAATAGGGCGCTCTTGGATTATTAGAGCTTCCAAAGCTGACATATTCATGAACATCAGAAACTACGTTGAAAGCAGTCTACGACTATCTTTGATAAATAAGCTTCACATCTGTTCTGTGGCGGCCTAGGAAACTGCCGATACCTATCCCCGGTCCGCCTCCCCCACATTAGCGCTCAAAAAAAAGAAACCACGAGTGTGGGCAACTCTCCAAAAGTTTGCGCTTCGCTCATCGATAAACAACATAGCGAGCAATATGGATGATATTTGGCACCACATCAAATTTCCTCACGAGATTCTTCACAGAACTATTGTTCTGTTGTTAAAAAACAATTATTAGTGTAACGTTCCTTGAGTGGTTTCAATAATACAAAATTTATGGCTCCGTTGAAGACAATTTAAAAATCTCTAGCAAGATATTTTTTCGATTATACACTTCTGAGCTACAGTACTCTTCCGTGGCGCATCAACCAAACCGGTAATGTTCTCGAAACCAGTTCAATTCCATTGTGTATTAGTGTGTACTCAAACATCTGTCCATTAGTATGCATAACTTTCTGCGAAAGCTTCTTATATTACTACTATAGTTATATTGCTACATGACACATAACACATTTGACAGAATAAGAATAAAAATAAACAACAACGAGACGGGGATTGAATAGAATCGGGATAGAATTCATTTGTGTCGTACAAACTCATTTCGATTGATTTGTGTGCGACTTCGTGGGAACACATGACAGAGAATATTAATAGAGCCGAGGGGAAGAGTAATGACGACCATGAGAAGGAAAGCTTATATTGCGTCTAACGAACTTCCTCCGATTTGGAAATGCCTTCTTGCAAAACGGTCTTTATTGATGAAGAATTAGTCGAATCATTAAAATAAAGTGCAGTTATTCCAGTGCTAGACTGATCACCCAGTTTGCACAATGAAAAATGGTTTTAAAGTGCCTAGGAATTTTGAAGTCCAAAGAAGAATATAGCGTGTTAATAGTATTCTTTACGACCGTAACTTTTCAGCAGGAAGTTCTTTGGGGGTAAGAATGGCATTTTTTTTACCTTTACAACTCGGTTCTGTACGCCAAACAGTCGAGGATAAGGTAGGCCGGACACGTAACGCGTATGAACGACAACCGATGGACAAGAGCCGTTAGTGACTGGATTCCTTCGGATGTTAAACACGATGCAGGAAGACTACCCTACCCGATGATCAGAGTTCTTTACTAAAAGCCTAGAAGAAAAATATGATGCGGGACGAGTCTCTAGAGCGAGCAGAAGCCACTGGGTTACTCTTGCATGCAAGAGGGAAAAATGGAAGATTTACTGGCGCCTGCTTGAGTCAGTCGACGATCAATGGGACTACAGGTGAAACAGGTGATAACTCGGTCCGACTTGGGAACTCTTCAGCCCTAATATCTCAGAATCCCATACAGAACCGAATCAATCAGCACTGAACGAAATTCGTAAAGAAAACGCAATTCTCGAGCCAAACCCACACACGACAAGTTCAAAGACTTTCGTGGATAACGGATTCGAGGAAACGATTCTAATGTAGGTAGTGCTGGAATCCGCATAGCAGATGAGATGAGGGGTCGTGTTAAGTAAAATAAATAAATTCGGTTCAGCTTGCTGCCCATCCCTTTGTTTAGCATCAGTCGAATCATTTCCGTTAACGTTGATGCATTTAAACAAACACCTTTGTTTTCGGTTTTTTTCGTATTGAGACGAACACTTTGAAAATGTCAGCCTAGTTTTGTGTGCTGTTTATTGTCCCCTTAGAGGCGTAATCTCGTCGCGATCTCATTTTTTAGCGGATTCTGATGCATTGAAAGAGCTACGAAGTTATTAGAGCCGCTCATATTCTAAGCGTTGAAGATGGCTGTTTATCGGATTTCTCGGCTTCAAACTAGCTAATAATCCTTTCCGTCACGGTCTTAGTCGTATGAATGCCATGTTTCGGAGAGTGAGGGAAAAAACAATTGTATTGGAAAATTATTAATAGAGTTAAGGTGCCGTGATTGGAACGAAGTTCGGTACCGTAACCAGTCAGGAGATGATGACTGGGTATTTTTCTCTTTTTTTCGGCACATATACATGGCTCTTTGGGATTTTATAGAGGGTCAACCTCGAAGCGATTAATCCGTTCATTCTAAACAAGCCTAAATTAAGCAAAACTATGGACGCTATTTGTATCCAATACGATGTATTACGTTCTTAACACAAAAGAAGAACTAACGAAGAACAAAGTTAAACAATTTTCAAATTAAATTTAATTAACATTTTAAAAATTAGCGATTAAATAGTTAATTAAGTATTAATAGTATTAAACAGTTAATTATGATTAATAATTGATGACTAATATAATCACCTAATAATTAACAATGTAATCTTTTTTATTTACTGCCTAATACAATTTTTCCTGGCAGGGTATTATGTGTGATACAACCACAATGGTGCTGAAATATTTGAAAAATCTCCGGACCGCAGGTGTCTGCGGTGAGGAACGAACGCATTACTACCCTTTCCGGGGGTTGACGCATTCACCACCACACCATGTGGGTCCTTCTTTTCGCCTGTCTCTTAACTAGTTCTATCGATCAGTGCCATCACCAATTAATAATTAATTAGCTTTATTTCAGTTTTAATAAATAACCGATTACATCAAATTTGATGACCAGGTACTTCGCACTAAAATGTATGAAATCGGAAAAAAAAGGAGAGAAAGGTAGTGTGAGATTCTCATTTGAAAGCTAGAAATACAGCTAGGTTAGAAGTTATCTAAATGTCCTACCTTTAAAAAACTCCAAAAATTTCATTGATCGAAATAAAAACATGCCTCTAAGAGCTAAAGGAAAAGCTGATTACTTACTTTCTTGCGACAAACTTTTCCATAATAATGATGACTACTGCAAGCAGTGAAACTGCGTGAGAAATACTGGGATGTGAAGAAAGAATTACAACGTTTTCTAAGATTATTTATAGGAAAAATACGAAAAAGTGAAGGTTGGCCAACATTCATACTGGGTATTATGCTAGATTGTTCTCAAGGTTTCTGACAGAAGATGTATAAAAAAGAATTCTATCCTTTCTGAGACAGTTTCGGTCTGTGTGACGAAGAGAAGTTCCACCACAACTGATATAACCATAAAGCACATCCAAAAACTGTAGTGATTTCTAGACCCTCAAGAACTACTTGCCGAAGAAAGATATCGCACCAGAAAGTTGAATTCGATAACGACACCGGCCGTTCCTTCACCAAGCTTCAGGACAAATGGTATCCAGAGGCCAAGGGCGGTTTAGAAACATGTGAGAGGGAGTTATTGGTGACAGTAAATGCAAAGTAAAACCAGATTTCAATAGAGTTGTAAAGTTACGAAAAGTCGCGAATTTCGTACAGATTTGAAATCGCTGGTATCGGTGATTGCTTAGACAACTTTTGTGATCAGTTGCTTTATCTATGCACTGACGTCTAAGAGATCGTTTGACAGACATTAACTATCTTTAATTTCTGTAGAGCCGTCATCGATGGGGGTTTGTATGATGGACAGAGCGTCAAGTGCTAAACTGAAAGAACCATGGCGGCTGGTGGTCCATAAAAGATTTCCGGAAATGACACTATTAAGGTATAGAGAAGATCAATAAGTCGCTGTTTTCTTGATAAGCACATAAGTGGTTGTCATTGTACTATTTACTGACGTTTCAGCGGATTTCGCTTTCTTGAGAGCCTGGAAATGTCAAGTTGAATGTATTAGCCAGTCTCCGCACCCTCTCATAAGCTCCCATAAAAATATCTCCATAACCACAACAAAAAAAGACCACAAAGCCTAAATTTCAATCGCATTGGTAACAAAACAGGTCCTTGACATACTCACCGTTTCTTATAGTCTTCCACGGAGCATTTTACGTGGAGACTTACCGCACGCTGTTCACGTGGATGGGTACTGTGTTTCTCTCATATTAAAATATCAGCCTTAAATATTGTATGAGATCACGGTGTTCTAGTCGATAAAAACGAAGTTAAACCAAATACTCCACTAGGCGCACATAGCGCGCAGAGACATAACGGAGAAGATTCTGAAGTAGAAGTGACTTTTCTCGCAAAGGAATCTAAGACTTTAATGCGTAAAATCCTCGGGGCACTTTGTACAAATTCCGTGGATCCAAAAAGTGAACCGCAGGAAGAAATGCCTCATTTTCAAACAATATCTCACTTAATACCTCAGACTGAGACGGACCCATCCATGTGAAGCATGTGCTGTTGATGTCCATGACAAATACTTAGCGGACGAATCAAGGAGAGCGACGAATGTGTGAAGAAACTCTTTTGTTTCCAATGTGTTTGAAATTTAGGCCTAGTGGTTTTTCTGTAAAAGTTATGGAGGTATTTGACTGATCAGATTGCAGCCAAGTCGAACGTTCCAGGCTCTGAAGAATGCTAAATCCAACAAAAACGCCAGATACTGTTAATCAGTAGTGTAATAACAACCTTGTGTGTTGTCTAGAAAACAGCAACTTATTGGTCAATCCCAAGGTTACCAGGAAGTTTGCCTTGGGAATTACATAAAGGAGAGTTCGAATACCAGAATGAAAAACAGACGATTAGCATTAACATGAGTATTCAATCATCACGTTCTGCCGTTCTTTATTTCGTTGATCGCGACAAGCTCCGTCAACCGCTTTTTCTTTTACAAATTGTCTGAACGGATACAATTTCTCAGCTTAGAGTGCCGTGTAGTAGGAAACAAAGACAGCAAGGTGTTCTGTCTGGACGTGGCATCTCAAATCGACAAGTGGTACAGTGAAAACGATGAGGATTCTCTAAGATGTTTCTTGAACAAAATTTTTGATGGGGAAAATGAAGTGTTGCATTACGGTACGGGAACACGGTCTACGATTTCGACTAGGAATATGACTCCATTACAGGAACAGTGTACCAGACAGAAAAAAACAAAGAGTATCAGAGCATTCGAACTCAAACCACTAACCGTTAGCGAACTCTAGGCTATGTGAAGAACGCCGATTGAGTAGTGATCTGGAATGCAAAACTTATTTGAAAAATGACTGAACTCTTCTTTAGAACTGTTGGGTCACATGGATTAGAAAGAAAAAAAGTATTGAGGAATCTCGCATATGTGGTTTTGCTGCCATAAATTGTTTCAAGGCTTTGCAGTGCAAAACATTGTAAGTCAATTCCCATTTCAGTTACTAAAAACTAGGTCCAGATGGCATTACAAAGGGTAGAAAATCTTTGTAGACGCATTGAATATCAATAATAAGAAAAATCTGAGGATTTTTTTTCGTACCATCTAATGTTAGCAAAATGAACAAAATTACGAATAGTGAATCACAACCACAACGATGAGGAGATATTCGCAAAACATGGACCCCGGGCCAGGTCGAACCACGATTTCCCTTTCCGACGACTGGCATTTAGAGAAAAAATCTATAAGTTATAACGTTTTACTTTTTTGCTTTCTGCCTACTGTAGTCTTCACGGGCAGGGTACTAAGCGAAATACAACCACAATGTTGCTGAGATATTTGCAAACTCTGAGCCACAGGTGTCTAAGGTGGGGACGAAAGCGCTATTGTCCTTTCCGGGGAGTAACGCGTTCACCGCCACACCATGCGGTTCACCAACGAAGGACCCGCATGGTGTGGTGGTGAACGTACTACCCCCCGGAAAGACAATAGCGCGTTCGTTCCCAAGCTAGACACTTGTGGTCCAGAGTTTTCCAAAATACAAGTTATAGTTAGGCAGGAAATAAAAAGTTAGCATTTCGATTACTTTTTGATTCTAAATAAGTGTTGAATAAAACATATTAGAAACCATGAAGCCCTTCACTGCTGAGTCGATGTGAGAAAATCTTAAGAAATCATTCAAATCCTGTTCAGTGCTAAACGCTTGCTACAATGATTCTTACCCGTTTGAGCACTTTTTTCACTAACTTGCTACGTTTGGACTAACTATTTAGGGGTCCGTTCTTAGTATTCAGAATAACGGTGTCCTAAAACAGATTTCAGGTTAAAAATTAATCAATTTACGTCAAAAAGTGTAACGAGAAAACAACTACCACGCGGCCGTTCAGGCTTGAGAAAAGAAATCTCCTTATTCGCGCGAAATACGGTGGATCTTGCAAAGCTTCTCATCGCTGATGTCATGCGCAGGACAAATTCTGCCTCAGAAATAACAAAAAGAATAGCAATAGAGTAAAGACATGTTATTATCAAAACTTTAAACCAGATGGTGGAATACGAAATTAATCTACTAAATTTGCTCTAAGGAAAATTCATTTTGTGCCAACTTGATCCCTCTCCGGACGCACCAAGCGTCGCATCTCTGTGGGTCGGGAAATTGCTACGGACTTCTCTGGGAAATCTCAGGACCGCAGTGAGAGTCGACTCGACCAGCATTTTACGCCATTCAAGATGGAGTGGAAATCCTCAAGCAGAAGTTGAGACCACACGTAAAAGTTCGAAGACCTTAGCGATGATGCATGCGAGCAAACGAATCGAATGTGGAGTTCTGGGATCTGCGCAGTAAATGTGAAGACGGGTCATATAAAAGAAAAAACAAAAAAGCCACTTTTTAGGAAAAAAAAGGGCATGAAAATTACGAAACGGAAAAAATGAGTAGAACAAACTTTTATAGGAAACCCAGAGAGAAAAAATATGTGGAAAATATAGAAACATGAAAATTCAGAAAGGAGCCATACCCAGGAATTTATCAAGGTTTTTAGTAAAAGAAAAATCTGCTTAAAAACTTCACACACTGATAGTCGCAATCCCTAAAGAAAGTCTTTATGAGTAGATCAATAATAGAATTTTTTTGAACGAAAGGCAATATAACTTTTTAAATTTGGCCTTTCGGCTTTTTTTTCTCTTTGGTTCAAGTTTTCAACCTTCTGTAATACAGGATTTTAAGGCACGCAATTCGTCGCACTGATTTGCGTTTTTCCTTCCTCACCAGTTTTTTTCTATCTATTTCAAGCCAGTTAAATTAAAGATTGAGGAAGCAGATTCGAATGATTCTACGATATGAGTTGTAAATGAAGTGTACTGCTCCAAAGGGTCTGTAATAGGATGCAATGCGAGCTGAGCGGGACAGGAAAGCACCGCCATCATAAACTCTATGTGAAACACAAACGGTCCAGAACTTGATGAATAAATGCAAATGTAGCGACTTCGGTGCTGAGTTAATAAATCGCACTCACGTTAAGAGTTGACTGCGCTTCTTGTCCTCACTTATCCACGAAGCGACATGGTTCATCTGGAATGGAAAATCCTCTAAACTGAGCTCGCAGAAATACGAAATACGACAGCCCTGACGTAAAAGGATTAACCAAGGGTAAAAAGGACGGGAAGAGTATACTACAGCATAATCCCAATTTTTGAAATAAATTTCTTTCAAGACGTTTCGTTAGCTGTATTATACTGAGCACATTACTTTAATAAATCTGGACTATTTGAGAAACGCAACCATTTAAGTAGTTGCATTTATCTATAGATTCATAGATTAAGACACAGATTTCATAGATTCAGTCCGTTACAACGTCGTCGGTAGATCGGTACTGTAAGAACTGTTCTTGTCACAAGAACTGGTGTTATCGGCAAAGAATCCTGGCTAGAAAACCTCCCCCTCATTCATAAGAGCCTGTGAGTACTTCAGGTGAAGCTCTGGGAACGATTGTCCTATTATTCCAGCAACAGCAGATTGACAAGCATTTTTTTATGTCAACAAAAAAGATGGCAGTTCCAGACTGCAGCCGAACCAACCCTCCCATATAAGTGACGACAGGGAAACAACGAGTCGAATTGAGCTCGTATTGTATCGAGCACGACCATTGAGGTTAAAACCACCTAGGTACAATAACAAAGCAAAGATCGAGTTGCAAACCTTTAAGATTTTTACATTTATAACAAAATATTGTCTGACAGAGCAGGGAAATGTGTCTAAGAGATATTAAGCACCATATATTTTATAATCCAATGTTCGACATTTTCGTTATTCATCAGCAGAGATGTAGTCTATGAGTGCATTAGAAAGGAATCAAATAATACTTTTGACTGGTATTAATCTATAAGCAACGTTCCGTTAGGCTTTCTAGAGTTAGTTAAGAGGAAATTATAGTGGAACAGTGTGTAGAACATGCAGTAGAATAATTTGCTAGAATATTCTGGTCACACAAATAACCTAGTCAGCCATCTAGATAACGTTTCTCATCGAAACACGAATAACAGTCTATTCCTCTACGTCAACTACGCTCATGAGAATTAGCTACTTTCATGAGAAGAATTGCCATTACACGATTCGAAACCGGGCCTCCGCTAGAAGAAGGCTCCTCGCAGCGTTGATGACATTTAAAAAAGAATGTTGTATTATGAATTCCTACTAACCGGTACCCACTACGACGGCCGGTGTGCACGCTAGTAAGCTTCGGAAATTGACAGGGCTTCGTTCAGAAAAAAAGAAAAAACAGCTTCGCAAACACAATAAAGTACTCCTTCCACATATCGTAAGTAGTTTATTCGTTACAAATTTTATACATGTTCCACTTCACTTTGGCTTCCTTACCGTGCACTTTATGAGGTCCATCTTTTCTTCAGCGCCAAAATGAAGAAGGCCTTTGACAACACGAATCAGCACATCTTACGAATCACATCGACAATTCCGTGATTTTTCGGTACTTAAAGTTCCAGACAAACGGCATATGCTCGTTGGTCGTAGTTGATCACTACGGTGTTCAACATGGAAAACAATATGAACGAGTAATTAGACAGAAAAAAGGAGAGCAGCTTGGGCCTCCTTCGAGCCTGTCGAAGAAGCGACCGACCAACTGAAGGACCCGAAAATCCGCGCTGGCCTTTTTGATTCAAAGAGGCCTCCCAGCGCACCGTTATGGTGAGAGACGTGGGCCGATACTTCAACAACGTCAAGAATACACTGCACTACTCATAGAGCGCTTGAACAATGTAACCGGCACTCTCAATAACTATTGGGAATGCAAAACTCTGATTTTCGAGATTTCACACCTTCGGGATCCAGGAGAATACACATCGATAGCGAAACACAAATGGCCCGGTTACATAATGAGAAGATCGGACGACAGATGGACAAGAAGAACTGTAGAGTGAACTTCACGAGATTGCAGATGTCTTCTAGGACGGCCACCTACACGCTGTTCGGACGTGTTCGTAAACAAAGTTAACCAGCTGTCACACAGCGGCAGTTGTTTTACAGACCATGATCTGAGGATTGCATGCGGCACCATTCTCGAATGAAACCACCATCATGGACAACGACTGCGAGGGGAAAGAAACGAATGGCAAATGTGCTGTGGTCGGCACAGCTCATGAAAACGGAATGACCAAGTAAGTTCAACTAAGTAAGATATTTACATTTTAGATTTTAGTCGTATTTCAATACAGTTGCAATTTTTCAGAAAACACTTGCAAGAGAATGTTGCAAAAATAGCTTTGTTACGTAACAATTAGTTCCCCTTTTACTATCATAGAGTCGCATGTGTTGTCGCATATCAGTCATCCCTTTTTATAATGTCGAGAATTCAATTACTATAAATCAGACCGAGGTAATATAAATACTACAGCCACTTGGAGATATTACTAATCAAAGGACTTTGTTTTCGTCTACTTTAACGATTTCTTGTGGACGTTTCCTGCAATTCAGATGTTCTTTGCTTCAGATTACACCACAGCTGTTGGATTTAATTAGTTGCCACTCATTAACAAATAGTCTATTTTTAATGAAACTTCTGTCGTTTACGCTTGGGTGACGCCTTTCAGGTGTTTCGCGCCCGGCTCCACTACGTGTGTTGTTGTGTTTCATGGATTCTTCGTTGATTTGACCATCAGTCGTGCTTGGGATTCCCTGTGTTTATAAGCAAAACAACGGATAAATCTGTCCTAAACATAACTGTTGGTTTTTTTCACTAACAACTTCTACATACCAGTTTCTATTTAGCAAAGCAATTATTGGCAAACCTAAAGAGTGGCGAATGAAAAATGCTTGAGTACAATACACTGCTCAGTAAAACTGCACATTTTTGCTTAAATCTTTTTTAAATTAGGGTATAAACAGATTCCACCATTGGATTATCGCCAGTACTTCGTCTAATCAGTTTACTGTCTGATTGGAGAGATAACCAGCTTCATCAACGCAGTATGGCGTTTTAAGTTCATTTCGGCATAGTGCAAAAGGATTGAGTCCTACAAGCTACGGTAAGAGAACACGCATCGAACAATATTCGCAATTTCGTTGGTTGAGTAGACACCAAGACGTCGCGTCCAACATGTGGGACTGCCGCAGCACTTCATTTATTGAACTCGTTCAATCGTTTCTTTATCCTACATATGACATTAATCTAGGCAGGGTGTGGTCTCTGCTATGGCTTTAGGAATTGTCGCTTTCCTGTTACATTGGTGTGCTAGATACCGATTGAGTTTCGATTTCTAAGAGAGCCATGTCATGGCTTTCTCAGATCTTCACCATAAGCTGTCGGCAAGCTTCGCAGTGAGAGTGTGGTTTACAGACTTATGACTGGGATCATTGCAGAACGTTAGCAATTCGTGGAAGGAACGATTTCTGCGGATGGTCGGTCAACCGATTGATGATTGAGGACGACTTAACAGGATAAATTCTCGTTTGACTGATTCGTACAAATATTGGAGCCTTTAACCAATAGTGTCACAAACTCTTCCACTGTGAAACAGGTCAAAAACAAAGCATGTAAGTAACTACAGTAAAATTCGTCTGCCAAAAGATGAAAACATTCCTCCAAGCTGATTGTTGAGAAAAAAAATTGAGCATCAGGTTAGAAGAAACAAAGAAAGAATACATTAATGTTGTTGAGCTACGGTAGCGAAAATTGGCAACGCTTTGAAATCGGCACTATTGTAGCCCATAAATCTATGGGAAAACTGGTGTTAAGTAAATTAAAGCAACTGGATTACTAGAAAGCAGTAGTATTGATGAAAAATGAGAAAAAAGAAGAGAACGTAGCAGAAGCTTTAGCGATGACAACGAAGAATAGTAGAGAACGATCTAGTTACAAAAGTAGCTGTTAACCAACAATTTAGAAGATGGTTCGTATATTTTTGACCGATTCAGTAGCAGCGAAAAGTCGAAAAATCCTAGCGATCGATCGATCTAAGTCGATTTATCGAATTGGCCTAGACAAGATGGAGAACGGTAGGTTTTGAATGTTTGGTTGAGTGGTTGTTCTGTAACAACAAGAATTACTGATGCTTTTAAAGTTCTGATGCTTCTGGATTCTTCTACTCACATGTTTGAGCATGGGGTGAATGGAACGTGAAGAAACATCGTTCCGACTTCCTCATAGAACTTCACGACTTTTCTAACTTGTTGGAGTTTAATGCAGTTGCTTCGGGAAATCTGTCAATTTGTGAACTTTTTACGGACCTGGACTTTCAGCAACATGAGTCACATGAATAAGCACATAACTGCGGTGGTACGCGAGTCCAATGGAATGTTCTTTCGACCTGTTTAGTGAATCTTCTCATTGAGAAGCAGTCACTATGACTGACACTGCGCAAAAACTTATCAGAATACAGCTACGTCTTCTAAAGTGGAGAAAATCTAGGAATACAATGGCGGTAAATTCACGAGAGTACTTCTCTCTGTAGACGTCGGTTCAATGTCCTTATATTAAAATTGCACTAACAAAAAAACGACCAACGTGAGATAATCTAAACGACGATCCTCGTCCGGTACCGTAGCGAGAACTGAGGAAGTTACGATGTGCCCCAACAGGGTGTAGTGTGCAAGGGTGTAATGTGTACAACACAGTGAGCTCGTTGAAGAAAGACGGTTATTTATTGAGGGATGTTGATCCAATCGGATTAATTCGACTAAAAGCGCACGCCTTTTAGTAGTGTGAACCACTCAAATCAAACAATATTGCAAGCGCCTTCACACGGCCAACGTTTACGATGAGAAAATTGTCGGAAGGAAATCGGCAGCCGTCGGCAAACGACCAAAAACCCTTCGAGAAAGCGCAGCGAGTGAGGGGTGTCCAATTCGGCAGTGACCCACGAAGATCCTCTTCTAAAAACTGGATCGATGAAGCTTCTCAGTATTTTAGATTTTATAATTACATGTTGGATAGTTTCACGTCATGTAAGAAGGCAAGACAGAATTTACTGCGTCAAATTTTTGGACGGAAAACTTAAGGGTTACGTGGCAACAGACTTGTGGATTACGAAGCAAAGGAATTTCAGGGGCAATAACTGACTGAAACATTTCTGATTCATAAAAAATGAAGTCTAAAAATGGTTTGGGACCTACAAACCTTTTGGAAGATACTTCAAAGAGCTTATATTATGGATGAAAGAATATATTTTTGGAAAATGTTGCTCTTCTAACTCGGGAAATTTTGTTAATCTAAGCAGAATAACATCTTGAAAGCATCAAAAGAGTATAATATAGAGACTGAAGTTCAGAAGTACTGACAAGTCATTATTTTGTTCGACACATCCATAATTAGTGACTGATTCAGTAGAAAAGCATAGCTGAACGCCGTGAGGGATCGAACCAGAAACTTCACGAAGATGACTGTGGTACCACTGCTTTGCGCGCCGTCCTTTTACTAAAAGGGTGACTGTGTTTCACTCATTCAACGGTAATAAGAAAGAAAACAAAAAATATTGATGTGCTCATGTTATGAAGCTGATAATCTAGAGCTAGAAAAGGAAGTGAACACTTGACAGATTTTTGAGTCCTGATATGAAATATGCTATCCTATGCTTTGTTATGTCATGTTATATTATGTCATGTCATACTATATTTTTTGCAAAGCAAGGGATTACAATATAATAAGAGTAGGGTTTTGAGCTGGATAGGGAAAAATCATGTGGTCAAAATTGGCAGAGCAAGCTGTACATTCAACAGATGGCGATTCATCAGTTTCGACAGAGAACACTCCAGAGAAAGTACGCCACGCAGCACGGAATCAGGGCCTTCGGAAGAGAAGAGTCGATCCGTGAAAAGTGCTACGACATCAAATGTACGATATAAGCTCGTAATAAGGACACTTTGGCTCAAAAACTTTTGGTGTTCTGAATCTGCACACAAGATTCTCCAGCACTGACAATCCGTGCCTGACTTTCAGTGATAAATGAGTTTTTGTTGTGATTTGTACCAAGCTGAGAGATTACAATGCTCTGAACAAACTGCCGCCTTCCTTTAAAGGTCACTGGACCAAAACCTCTCACTAACCCGAGTAACAGCAAAAAGAAAACTATCGAGCAGAAGAAAACAACGGAAACACAGAGATATTAGAGTGTGTTAGACTAAATCGCCACAACAATAAATTTATGTTTCTAAGAACAATAAAACAGCAGTAGGCAAAGTAGATTTTTATGAGAAAACATTAGATACTTTTCGAGGAAAGAAAATGGCAACTGATTTTTTTCTAAAGAATTCCTCTAAATCGCTGTTTTTCTTCAACAAACAGACACGAGGTTGGTACTATAGAATTTATTGCCATAAAATAGCTGATGATCAATTTGACCTTTCCAGGGTCTGAAGAAGGCGAAACCGCCGAAACGTCAGCTATTGTATGCTAATAAATTCTATAATACCAACCTCGCGTCTGCTTGTTGAAGAATAACCGCGAATTATCAATCAATGGCGAGGTTAATAAAAAGTCGGTCCTGGGAATTGCTTCCAATCAATTCTTCGACAAAAAACTGACCGAGAAGTAAATAATTTGTAGGCTTTTTGAGTTGGTTTGATTTCAGATCAGTGAACGAGTTCGAACTTCCTGTAGTTCCATTCCGGAAATGCTCTTAGTTCTCCAACTTTCCCTGATTCCAGATTTGTTCTGTCACCTCACTAGGAATAAAAACACGAAATTAATGCCAAGTACGTGTGAAGAACTTTATATCGTTATGGAGAAACCCTAGACAAATCCCTCAGAAAATTGTCACAGTGAACTTATTTCCATTCGATTTTTTGAAGATATCAGCTGTTTGATTAGAAACGTTTCAATATATTATTAAAAGACGCCTTCAGAAAAATAGTTCTTGACCAACAACAGGTAGTTCCAAGAAAATCTTTTAGAGTTCCGTTGTGAGGCGTTGCAGTTGGAGATATCGTGCGCTAATATAGTTTAGGATAGTTGATAGAAAAGGCTAGAATAGAAATCCCTAATTATGACAGACTAAGCAGAAAAAATCAGAGCGAAAAATTTGCAGATGGTCATTAGAGGTGAAAAAATCCAATTTTTTTGACACAATTTTAGAAGCACATAGACTGGTGAAACTACTAGGGATTGGTGTACATACAGAAGAAGTATCGCCTCTCCCCAGCAGTTCTTTTTTCGAAAGAAGTTTATCGAAGCGTTTTCAAGCGATCACAGTTGATTTAAGCTCGCATTCAGCCGTAACGCATTCATTCAGGTAGTGGTGTCGACGAAATGCAGAGTCGGACGAGTAGTCTAGTCGCTTGACTAGATGAAGCTAGCGCTTCCGAGCGCGGCAGCCAATAAAAAACGCCACCGAGTACGATAGGCCGCCCGGCTGGCGAAAAACAAGTCCAGTGAACGAGTTGAGTTCTATACACTGAATTTTCATGATAACCACGATGAACTTGGCCTAGATTCTTTCATGATAGCACGCTCGCTTCAGAATAGTGACGGAGCCTAAAAACTAGCGCTACCAGTAGGTTTGTTGAATCGCTGGGCGCTAATGTTTGGTAACAGGCTAAGTTAGTGATCCGGAATGCCTTGAATCGCTGTAGTCTAATCGAATCGTCAAGAAAACATGAACGCATTTGAATTTGACTTTTTCTTCTTTGGTGTCACTGCGAAATTTTCAAACTTACCGTCTGGAATTCATGAAAAATATTATGGCTTCCCAAAGATCAATTTGAATATTTGGTGCTTCATAAGTTGTTCTTTTACACTTTTTTCAACCAGAAGACCTTTTAAAAACAAGTTGATACTACCTTTATCGTAAATGCCTCTATGTGAGCAAAGTAAGGAATCAAAAGTGGACATTGACTAAATATCGTAAATGTGCTGTTATTGATGGCAAAGTCCATAGGTGAATGAACTGAATGTAGGAATCTGTGACTGCACAGTAGAGTTATTTTAGCTATAAAATCAACTGGCGTGAATGTAGGAATCTGTGACTGCACAGTAGAGTTATTTTAGCTATAAAATCAACTGGCAGTTCATAAACCTCTTGCTACAACTAAAATTGTAAAGTGTTTAGATAATACCCTTCTGTAATCACCAGTTGCCTAAGTCTCTGTGTTACTTACTTGGATACTTGGATTGCCCGTTTTCACTGGTTGCGCCGGCCCCAGCATGATTTCCATTCTCCGGAGATTTGCTGGTTCAACCATTGTGGTTTCCTCGTGCCTTGAGAGAGCCTAGCCAAAGCCTTCCTCAGGTGGTCACCACCACAGGTAGTCGCCGCTCTTGTGTTCGCCACCATGCAAATAGTTTGACTCGGGGGATGGTGGCATTGCTTTACTCTTTGCTAGGCTTCAGGATAGGCACGCCGGACTCAGCTTGCGGGTCGCTGCTACGGGCGGGTGAACCACCCCCCGCCCACCCCCTCGTTGTGCGTCGCAACCCAAAATCCAAGAACACTTCCCAGCTACGATGAGGCTGCATGCCATTGATAGGACATCTCCGTCTGCCATTTGCAAAATGCTTGTTGTTTAGCTTTGAATAGACTTCACTTAAGAACACTACATTATACAACAATTACACCAATAATATTAGTGATGGATCATCCCTTTAGCTCAGTTTCATTTTTTTCATTAGATCAAAGCTGCATCTTTTATACACTGATCGAAGCAAGAGAGGAAATTCCAAAAATAGCAATGGTTGTGACTCTATACGATGTGCTGACTTTTGTTTACATAAAAACTGTTTTTTTTTGTTGGTCATCTAAGGGGGGGGAAGGGGCGATGTGGTTGACACAAAACAGTACTCGACTCGTTGTGTCGTTCTCTACGAGCACGGCGACCACAAGCCTCTTCATCTGTGTTGGGGCCATTTGTTAGAATGAGTGCTTGTAGTTTGAAATAAAGCTTGGCAACAAAAAATATTTAATCCATATATTAGCATTCTAGCGTGTGTTAGAAATATATTGCAAGTGTAAATAAAATGTCAAATGGAAAACGACGCTATTAAATTTATAGACAAGAAAAAGCTGAGCAAATGGGGAGACGCTCACAAAACGGTGCCTTGATTTATCGCGATGACATCAGCTTTTGCCCTAATGACGTTTTTTGAGTCGATTACTACGACATATTTAAGCCGATTTATCATGCAAGGTTGAGCGCTATGGTTGATGTTACTTCAGAGCTCGAGAATAAAAATACCACCTGTTTATATTTATAGCCACAAGAAAAAACATGCAGGCATAGATGAACGAGTGGATAAATAAATAGTCAAAGTAAATATAAATGTCATTGCAACGCAGTGAAGAGCATACCGAAGGTAGAAATAAAGTGAAGCATGCGAAAACATGATTATTGATTGATCGCCGGAAAAATTTTCTCTTTAGTCTGAACCACCCGAAAGTATTTCTTCAGGTCTGTGCTGGATATTAGAGAACTAAGGAAAAATAATAGAAATGATATTATTGCGTGAGGTTGGAATGCGTTCTGGAGACCAAAATATAGCTGATTTCAGAGGAGTGCGGATAACCGGCAATCTTTAAGTAGCTTTAGTATTGGTGCGTAGGTGCAAGCGCTCGGTGTTCGGTTGAACGCGGTGGTTCCCCCGTAGATTTCGTGGAAGGCGCGAGTTCTTAATTAGGGTAGCAACGAGACGGCATGGCGCCACCAGTGACGAGGAGACATTGCTTTGCTTCGTCATGGACGAAGGTTTCGGATGAGTGGGATACGATGAATTGGATGAGGAAAGAGGAGTGGAAAAGACAAGGAAGTAACAGCAAGTGAAACAAGAACGCAAAAAAGGGTGAAGGCAAAAGAAAGTGCAATGATGATGGAGGAATGAATGAAAATAAGAGATGAAAAAAAAAGAACAAGGTGCTCAAGTAGACATCGTATCCTTAGATAACGAGAGGAATCTTATGCTTTGATGACCTTTCATACTGAGCTCTGTTTGACCACTCAAACATGTCAAACTGTGTTTCCGACTTGAAATTAAATCAGTGATCACATCGGTGAATTGACTGTGAATGCGACCAATTTCTTGCAGTTTTTTCTAAGTGTGTACTGAATAGTATGAGTGTACTGAGAGAGGTGAGAAGTAGGTGGTGCAATTAAAAGACAGCCCACCATTTCCAACATCTTCTCCCTCGGAATTATTCGCCTCTCAGCGATGAAAAATTAATTGCGTCCTACGTGAGCATATATTATGATTATTCAAATACCATTAACGATCTGCTACGAAAGAAAAAACATCATAGAGCCAGCCAAGAGGAATACTAGATGAGACACCGCTTCGTTGGCGTTTTCTTCTCGTCAGAACATTCAAACACATCTTAGGCAGTGGGACAACTCAGCAAGAATAGCGGAGAACGCCGACAGGATGATGACAGTACTACCCTTTTTCCGCTAACTGATTCTACAAGGTGAATAGAATATGCAATTCTTTTCTAAATTTCTTCAGAACTTTACAATTTTTCAGTTTCCAGAGTTTTCCTTGTTCAATAGCGCAAAAGGCACAGACTATCACTGGATGGTACTCGATAGGCTATCATTGTTAGTAATCCATTCTTTATTATGCCTGCGTATGAAGTTTTCTCGCCATTCTGTTCACTTGGTCTAACAAAATGTTATGCACTAAGTTTAAAACTAGAGAGATTGATTCAGGCTTTTAATTTGAAACTTGTTAGGAAATTATTTGTAGCTAAGCTCAGGAGAGGAAAAAAGAGAACGCAACAGCGAATTCAAAGTCAAAAAACTTCATGGATGCAAAAAAAAACTACACAAGTGAAAAAACCAGTGTGTAACTAGAAAATTCTAGCAATTAACTACAGCAATGCTGAGATATTCACAAAACTCGGACTCAGGGCCAGATTGAACCACGATTTCCCTTTCTGTGGGCTCGCTCATTGCACACTGCGCCACGGATGCCGTTGATCTACGTTTCTCTCAACTAGTTTTCACTCTACCAGTGCCGTCACCAATCATGTTTGCAATTATTTTTTCATCATTGTAAATAGAAAATGCAGATGCAGTGAAATGAAACAGAAAGTAGGACAGAAACTAAGGGATCGTGTCTTCTTGTTATTCCAGTAACCAAAAAATCCATCTCTCAAGAAATTCCAAAAACATTGGATGGGTTGAACATTAATAAAACATAACTTTGATCTCGCTATAAATCGCGATTAAAAGGTTTTTATTGAAATGTTTAATTCTCACCAAGCACAAAAAGGGCTAAATTAGCTGATAGTGGAGTAAGGAGTAAGGTTGTGATACGAATTTGTACACGTTTGATACTCATACTCAATGTTTGATTTTTGCACGTTGAGCTCATATATTTCGAATTTTGACTTGTTGCACCTTATAATTTTCGTACATTTTAAATCTTTAATTAAAAATCACCTATACTAACTAATGATTACCCGAAATACATGGAGCATGTGAAGGGTCTGTGTTCATGAAACGTTCGGCCCCCAGTACAGTCCCCATTTGACTGGTATTTTACTGGTTCGGCAGGGTTTTTTTTCCACTGGAGTAACGAGATACTTGTGTCAGGACGTACCAAAATCATCATGACGGATAGCCGCAAAATGGAATTAGAGTCGCAATGGGGCGATAGGTTTGCTGCCGCACTCCAGAATGACAGAGATTGTTAGATTTCTTACAACTGGTCTTCTAAATGGAAATATTGCTTCAGAACCCGAGTGACCTTTCAGGAAGATGAATCACGCGCCATGTAGCTCCACACCTAGAATATTCAAACGTCGGGTGAAGCAACTAACCATGAAGAGCGTCCTTCAATCTGAAATGGTATGAGATGAGTGCTTCAAATATCTTCGAAGACATTTGTGTATTTTCGACGAAGAGCGCCATGTTAAAGCACAACAGATTTTCGAAGCAAATCATCGAATAGCGAAAGTCTTTGAAAGAGTTCATATGACTCCACTAAATTTCTTATTCATACCCAGCAGAAGAGCATCAAGGATGACGTAGAATACAAACTAGTGCTTTGCAAACATTTTTTATGACTTCCCCAACATACTCGTGGAGATAGCTAGTTTTGTACTGCGGCCGCACGGGAGTATGCGTTGTTTCACGGCGCGCCATGTGCATTGAACCCTAGGCATCGATTTCTATCGCCCTCATCCTAGAAATGACCACATCCTCATTTCATCTGTTTCTTTTTTCATTTTTCGTCCCACAATTCGATTTCAACACATAGTTTTTCCGCTCTTCAGCGGGTTTATTTTTTTCGTTAGCATAGGAACTGGGACAATCGCTGGGAATTTTCGTTAGTAGCTTCATTTTCGACAATTTTTCTTGGAAGCAGTTCTCGATAGAAGAAAAAAGGTGATAGTTGGTTTTTCGAGCTGCGATGAATGCGCCGAACATGGTAAAACTTCATGGAGCAATTTGTTTAACATCTATAGCTTACTTGTTCATCGAGTGGCTCAACTTTGTCGTGCAAAAAGATTGAACATTCCTTGCTGACCATTGTGGGATAAATATGCTGGAATACTGTCTGGGTGTTTATGAGCACCATCTCTATTCAACTGTCGGTCGTCGCAGTGCAAACGAGAAATGCATAGTTTTTGTTGCACTAAACAAGACAAGCGCAGAGCACAATTCATAATGATATCCTTTCCGTTCTTGTCAAAATCATCCATCCATTCATCCTCCCCCATCTTTCCAATGTCTTTTAAGTGTAACAATATTGTTTATTTCTCAACCTTGAGTTCTTTTCTACCCTCTAAAGCTACCTGTTACTGGTCAGCTTCGACCATCGACTCTGATTGATTGTCACTAACTAGTGATGGGGAGCCGACGTTCTTCGTTTAGTACTCGGATGTTAGCTCAAAAAGCATTTTAGTGTCCCACACTTTGATGATGCGATGATGCTCTGTGGTGCTTTCACTATGGTGTGTCCAAGAAGAACAAAAAACTTTTTACTACTGAGAACATAGTTTGGACCACCCCATCGTAAATGACATGGTTAAAAGTGATGTACACAGGGCATAAACAGTTATAATACAAGTAAGCTCCAGAACGGTTTGCAAGAGTAGTGTAAGCAATAAAAAGTTTCAAAGTAGCAGGCAGCACAGTGGTAGTAACGCTAACCATTATGAACGCGGTGCAGATTCGACACTGTCCGGTCTCACCAAACCTCTCACATCTTCAGGGTCGGTAAATTGGTACCAGATTTGTCTGCAAAGTATTCACTCCGTGCAATCCAAATGGGAATGCTCTAGGCCCGGTCACCGTAACTCCAGGGAGAATTGACTCGATTAGCATTCAACGACATTCATGACGGAAGGAAGTTCGTCAAGCAACAGCCGAACTCATGAGCAGAAAGTTAGAAGACCTTAGTGGGTGAAGGAGGCGAGCAAATGCTTCAAATGCAAGAATTACTGGGATCCACATGGAAGATGGGGGAGACGGATCCTGCAAAATAAAAGAAACATAAAAGGTAACAATGAAGAATTTATAGGAGGTGCATTCGTAGCTTTCGCTAATATCAAATAAGTCATTGCTTCTGGATTGCCTAACAAAATTTTAAGTCAACTAGAAATGTAGAGAAGCACTAAGCAACCTAGGTGATACCTTGATGTGATTTTATTGAAAGCCACTACAAGCTTTGTTGTCCTCATGGGGATTGTAAACTGAGATGAGAATACCACATTATTGTCAAAATTCCAATTGATACGGTGAAGTATTTATTTTATTTGTGATCCTTAAAGTGGGAAAAATTGGAACAAGACTACTAAGAACATGTTTACGACCATACTGGTAAAAGCGACAGTAGAATATCGCATTGAGCAGATTTTATAGAAGTAAATAGCTAAGCAGCTCAGAGCCAGGAAGAATCCTTGCAATCTTTCAAAGCGATTTAGTCGGCTGGTGTTGACCCGAGGAAGCTGCAGCACGGCTCTGTTCTACGATTCTTCGCGATACGTAACACCGGACTGCGCAAGTGTAGAAGTAAGTACTAGTTAAACTACAGCCAAAGAGTTTCCGTATCAAATGAATCAGCTAAAATCTCAAGAATAACACCGGTTTAGGTAATAGAATGAAATATGAAGACGAACTTACTTTCTCAATCTGCGGAAAGGATTAATATTGGTGGAATACCTCAAGATGAACCTTGGACTGACTCCGAATCGAAAATCATTTTCATGAGCACCTGTGTCCAATCTTAATTTTTGAGTTTGGTCACGGGATTATGCCAACCATGACATCATCATTAAATTTTAATAGGGCAAAACTCAGTGCGACATCCAGTTGAGCCACACAGGTTTACAAATAAGCTCGAAAGTCTCTTCTCTATCAAAAAACCGAATAACGCCTTTATAGCTGAAATAGAAATACCATGCCAGAACAGAGACCACCCTTAATTAGAATCTCAATCAAATTGGATGGTAGGAAGCAGACACCAGTTGCCAGATATGAAACTTCTAGAATCTAGTGGAAGCAATCTTACGAAAGTCCCTGCTTATTAAGAAGGAATGACAGCATGAAATTAGTTGAGATGTTGTTTCCAAGGATAATTCGTAGGCACCGATTTCGATTATTTAGGGAGGAATATGAACTTTGGACAGAGATGGAGTGCTCCTTGGTACAAGTGCACCACTGCTGAAACCAATTAATTGTTTTCAAACAAAGGTTACGTGCTTATTAAAATCATAAAGAGGAAGGAGGGTAGATTAAAGAAAATGGGTAGCAGTCGAGGGAACCTCGAAGGCCACATCGATACTCATCTTCATCTTAACAAAGGCAACAACAGATTAGTGAAATTATTCATGCGATGTGAAGTAAGTAAGAGGATGTGTCCCTGGCAGAGAGCAAATCAGCCGATGCTTATGATTTCAAAACGTTTTTTCATCGAAAGGCTATTCTGTTATACACGAGATAATCGAAGGAACAAGAAACTCCTAAAGGTTTTCGATTGAAAAATATTTCGTTGGAGAAATTTCACAGCTTTACGAGGCTCGTTAAGAACGATGAATACAAATAAGTGACCGAATTTCCGAAGGAAGGCGTCTCGTAAAAGATGACCGACGAAGCCATTATATCAGAGTCATCATTTAAAATTCTTCCCAATTTGATTGAAAAATCGCTTAACACTGGTGGGACAGAGACCTTGCTGTGCTATGCTATGCTATATATGCTATGTGCTTATCTCAAAAAGGTAGAGATATCGGTGAGCAGAAATAAAGGAAAAATGAGGTGAGGCTTAGAAGTAGGAGGACTGACACTAAGAAACATAATTTCAAGTTTCAGTGCTTAAGTTTTTCATTATGAAAAGCGGAAGTCGGGAAGAATTTTCGTCACCATTGAAAGCATGCGATTAATTAAATAGCGAAAGGACGACGGTCAATAGCAAATTTATAGCTACTCGTCGTTTTTCTGACACTTGACACTAACATCTAAACATCTACATTGATGAAAGTGAACGATAAAATATTGCTCGTTGATGAGCCTCATCGAGTTGGCGAATATTCAATGACAAACTCATTACATCTAAGAACAAATAAAGAATCGGTAGAACTACTTGTAAGCGGTAGTGGGAGTCAAGACGTTGTTCTATGTTGTACAAATGAATTTGCTTTCCTTTTCCCGAATGTGAAGAACGGAATATAACTGAACTACTGGAGAATATTGCCGATAGATTCAGAGAAGATCGGAAAGAGTGGACAGAAGAGTGGAAGGAGGAGCCGTAGGTAATCGACTCGGATCAATCCGGCTCTGAGGAAGGCGAAAACATCGAAACGTTAGCCGCATGAAGTCTTTTATCAACCAAGTGTTGGTTTACCAACGAAAGAATACGTATCGAGTGGAGTGATGGAAGCGTTACGAATGTGCTTTATGCTTTTCAAAAAAGTTGTTTCAGAAAATCAACGAAATAAGTGGTTCCACGACCGACTTTCTAGTAACGTCAGCATTGATGAAGAAGGGCTCTGAGGAAGGCGATCCTACCGAAACGTCAGCTTTAACGGAATAAAGAATAAAGTAACACCTCGTGTTTGCCCAAACAAGAATATCGAGGACATAAGTGATTTTAAGTTTGTTGTTCGATCTTTTCTTCTATTCTCTACCTACATGTTGGAAAAAGCAAGACTTTTTTCAATATCTATTCACCGCGTGCTCTCTTATCGATGGATTTTGATAAGCCTGTGCTGTCCCTATTAGTGATATAATCTCAAGGCGTACAGACGAATAGCAGCAGTGGTAGATGGCGAGAAAAAAAAACACATTATACCGCATGCTAGTAGTGTTGTTGTAACGGTAAGCAACGTAGAAAATACACTACAAAAACTGAAAGAGATATTGACTATTGGGCTTAATCAAGACAGCGACGAGAATGTGCGAAGTTGAATTGTGTAAGTAAGCACAACTTCTAAACAATTTATAATTGTGGAGTTCGGGCCACTTAGCTGTCCATTGGCGACCATTGTGCGTCGTGAAAACGCTTGCAAAAACGCTTGAATTTTCACGAACTGAGTGAAGTGGAACCGCAGTGAACAACAGCTTCCACAACGGCGGCTATGGAATGAGTCTGCGTTCGAAAAATTCTTCCCACAAAGGCCTGTCGATCACTTCCATGGTGCACAACGTAGCAGCGATGAAGACAGTGGACATTCTTGTGATTGGTACTAGTTAGTGAGAAATTTGGATGAATCCTGCACATCTTTTCGATATAGTGGAAACTTACTGAAGATCTCAAATTCACAATTGAGTCACTCTTCTGGTCGTCTCTGTCGCGTTCAAGAGATTTTTTCTATCACTGACTCATAGTAGCATCATGTGGATACCGCACACCGTAAGAAGTGGACAGCGAAAGAATTGCTCTAGAGAAGCAATTTTGCCGAAAACTCAGCAATTGAATACGAAAACCTACTGGAAAGCTCGTCCTCCTCGTTAAGAGCAGCTCGCGAGAACACTTGTCCAATGCCGAGGTTAGCTGAAATTCGGTCTCGAAAAATTATTCGAAAATTCCAGTAGCTCTTCAGGGTTGATTAGCCAATGCACAGTCTCACTCCACTGTAGAAGTTCTTGGTACGATGGCTGGCTTCCATTGTTAAATGTAGGAACTCATTCCATGTAGCGTTACCATCACAGCGAAGGCCTATTTTAATCATGCGAATTGAGTGAAGTTTACTTTCTGTTTAAACAACCGCATAAGCAAAATTTTCACTTTACCCAGTTCTCCCACGCAATATGAGCTCGATTAGAGAGAAAGTGCTCGAAATTAACTGTGAAATTCTGCATTGGTCACAGTACAGCTCTCATCTGGCCCCCTCTGCATATCGTCTGGTTAGATCGCTACAACAAATGACTTCGAGGTTCGGGAACTTTAAGTCAAAGCTTTGCGTTATCGAAAGTATGATGAATTCGTAGTGAGATCGATAGACCAAGCCAACCCGTACCGATAGTGGGGGTCCCAGTGAATTAATATTGTTGAATTTCGAATGAGTGATAGATTTCAAATAGACTAAGACTAGTTTAAAACGCTATCCGGGAAAAGTCCACGCAGAGCGAGTTAAGTGTTTGCGATAGCAGTGGGCGTAAGTATAACAGAAGTGGGCTTCAGAACAGTTCAGACCAAAAAGGAGAAGAAAGCTAAGCAACGGTAGCTCAGCTAAACGAAGTGCAAAGAGATTTTCCGTATAAACTTCTGTACTTCTGTTAATCAAAACAAGAAGAACAAGAACGTTCGACATAAAAAATGTTCACTTTTTTGGTCGTGCTCGCCACAATAAACTGAGTCCTTACGAATGAACTGAAAAAAGAAAACTACTACCATGAATTCGATCAGGTTGAATTCAGCTGTCACGATCAGCGCCGAGCTTGGTGCTACAAGGAAACTGAAGTTTTGCTCCACTTTAACCGTATCAACGAGGACATCACTATTTGCGAAGAGCTATTTCGACTTAGACGGTAGCTTACCTTTGACGAAGATGCTCTACCCAGTGAGCATGAATCGCGCTAAACTCGAAAACACAACTTGGAGAAGGCACCCAACTTCAGATGCATCAACATCGGTCAGCAGCTCTTTTCGATACGCTACCGAAAACCAATGTCGTTCGAACAGGTCAATATCTAAGAATCCCTGCTGCTTACTCTACAAAAGTGAGTCTTTCTGAAGTAGACTGTGCCTGGCGATGAGTTTTGCCTGGTAAGAGATCAAGACGTCTTACGCCATCCAGCGCCGTAGCAACAAGCACCTGGCAACTCATTCGAGATCCGATCCACACAATCGTAAGCTAGCACTATATTCAGTGCCACTTGTTCTCAAATATGCCACTGTTGTGAAGAGAAGAAAGTGATCGAAATATTTCAGAGTTCAGCTTCTACATCGTCACGTCGGGATTCATGCTGCATAACTAACTTGCAGATAAATGGAGAATTTGAGCCATATTCCAGCCACAGGGCAACTTGGATATGTCACTTTGAAATCGTAACTTGTCCTTGTTGCTGAAACCCATTTATGCTAGAAAAAGTTCAGGGGGCTATAACAATCCATTCTCTCGTCAACTTCTATTTGCAACTCTCGTCGTTCCAAGAGAAGAAGAATCCTGTTCTACGAAAAAATGACATGATTTTCCTGGTAATAATCGTGACTTCAGGGTACGCAAACGTTACCATAACCAGATCTAAAATACTCATCAAGAGTAATACATGGTCCACCCCGACTTCCTCTTTCGCTGGAAGTGCAGAATAGGAATTCTTTAATTTAGTCTTTTACGCTTTTCTTGAGGCTACCTGCCACATTATGTTCTTTTTTGATTTCCTTAGAGGAGATAAAAATTAAAGAATGAATTTCCATAACTACCGCTTAACTTGCCTGTTAGTGTGTCTTGCATTAGAAGTCCTCCTCAGCCGAAAATATTTTAATGACCATTTCAAGAACTTTGGAGGAAGCTCTACATCTTCAGCAAGAGAAGTCCCGACATAGGCTTTCTGCATAGTTCATATTTAAGCCGTGGCTACGGTACCAATACCAGCATCCACCACCGTCTTGGTATTAAAGTCGCATGGTGGCAAATCTCCTTCTGATCCACAAATGCTGCGACTGCCTGTGCTGGTGAAGACCTGGGGCAGACTTTGGTAAGGCTGACCTCCGAACTCCAGGGAACCATAATGGCTTAACCAGCAATTCTCCGAAAAATAAAGATTATGACTGGACCTGCAAAACCAGTGAGGACGGGTCATTCAAGTATCAAGTAAGTAAGTAGCTACGGTACTAGAAGTCTTTCCAGACTAACATATGCCCTTTTTTCCTAACCTTCGTCGACTACGAAATTGCATTCGTTAAATGGAATCAGTGCTATTGTCTCAGTGCTTGTCGATCCAGTAGTCCTATTAAAGACCTGTTGCTAGAACACTGAAAAAGCTTTCCCATCCAAAACGTCATGCCCAACATGGTTTCCCGAAAACCACGTGGAGAATTTCACATATTCAGCCAATTTTGGTACCGTCCATGTATTCTACATTGCAAAGAAAGTCCGTAATATTGAAGTTTACAAGTTCTCAAGTTCTCCTTGCGTTTTTCTAGTTCGGCAAATTTTCAGGACCCCGCAGTATTACAAACAGTACATTAAAACATCGCTAAGAAGGAGATGGTGTTCATGTTACAAATATCGTGTTGAGCTGAAATCTACGCATCAAATGGAGCACAAGGTAATCTGCTTCTGCGCAAGAACGATGATCACCAATGAACGCAACAGTTATCTCAGATAGTTATAAGATGTACAACTGAATTACCGTAACATTAGGGCAAAGTTAGCTAGGGAAAAAAAATTTTCGAGAGAACTAAATACGAACGATCTTATTCATGACATCTCAAAAGTCACGAGACAACTGCATAAGCGTATCAGTTTAGAAAAAAGCGATATCTAAAGTCTTGAATTATTCCATAATTCAGATTTAGTTCGTGATGGATTATCGGTTAGATTTATCACCACAATATCATCGCTACTATATCTTATCGTAATCACGGATCATGACAATTTTGTAGTGGAGTTAGGATGAAAAGTACGAATTTGTTAGGGAGGGAGCATCAACACCTCTTTGCTCTTAAGATTACAATTTTAGTTACGCAATTCATTAAGCTAAGCAAAGAATCCAGAAAGTAATCTTCACTCTGTCAAATGTTGTTTTTGGTAGAGCAAGTAAACGAAGAAAACTCGGAGTTTCTACTTCAGAAGGCTGCTGAAAAGCACTGAGTTCTAGGCGTGTGTGACAACATGGAATATCACGTGAGAAAAGAGGCAGTTTTCCACAATCAAATAAATTACTTGGATAAAGCGCTAGACCTTGCGGCGTTCCGACTAGTCCAGCCGGAAACCCAGCTAAGAGTAAACCAGTACTAGAAATCACCACCGCCTTGATATCAAACCAGTCAACATCAAACATCAGTGTCAAACAAAACATGGCAGCAAATCTTCCTCTGATCCAAAGGGAGGCGACTGCCTGGGATTGCGACGACCTGAGGAAGGCTTCAGCTAGACTAACCTCGGGACATCAATGAACCACATTGGCTAAACCGGGAAATCTCGATAGAATGGAAATAATTCTAAAGCTCCCAGAACTAGTAAAGACGGGCCGTCCAAGTACCCAACTAAGTGTTTAGATATAGACTGTACTTCCATGCATAAGTGCAATTTCTAGTGGAGATTATTCCAGATTTCGTTTTAAAGTTTATTTATTAGCTTTGCGTAAATAGAGCGTAGCAATAATAATGAAATAATAGTGCTAAATATTATGTTATTTAAGGAGGAGCCACTGGACGAAGGTCATAGCAGGATGGATTGCCAGGGAAACTCTCAAGCAATCTTTCATCCGGATACGCTAGAAGTGTGACTCTTATAACGAACAAAAAGACGTTGAGAATGAAGACCTCAAAGGTGCTTACTTGATTCACTTTATGATTGGCAATATAGTAGGTAACAAAAATGGGTTAAATTTGGTTAGTTAAGTTACGTAAGTTAGTTACGAAACAACGGGGGAAAACGTAACGAACACTGGAAAACTGGCATTCTTTACAACAGGAAATGAAAACCAAAGCGCACTACAAGTGCTGGATGGCTTTCAACATCCAGAAAAAAATATATGGTGAGCCGACTTCATCAAGAAGAGTTTATCCATCTCAGACACCTCCACTATTCGTTTTTTGCAGTTACTTGGTAGAAAACTGTCGTCATGAAACTCTTGTTTTATCGCCCGTTTTGCAAATTTTGAGGTGACGAATTCGCTCACTACATGTGATTGCTATGGTTATCTTAATTAAAGTCTATATATTATCAAGAGTTTTATGAGTTTTGCGGCTACCTGGAATAATCCTTAAGAAAACGCCAGAAAGTTGACGCAAAAGATTTTTTCACTGCAAAACCATTGATGTTATCATGAAAACCTTCAGTGATAGTAAGGTATTCATTTGTACTGCAGCTGTTTTCTGCATCTCGGATATCAGTAGTTGCACTTTGATGGAAAAAATTGGTGCTTCCAGGCTCAAGCAGCTCTCTTGTCTACGCATTTGGCTCGAGTCGGCAGCACTTTAATCCAACGGAAACACGTTGGTGAATGGTGATCGTCAAATCGCTGTGATGACACCTACAAGGGCGAAGCTCAAAGCCATTGTTATCAGAAGAATGAGAATATACTGCTTATTGCTGGATTGCTCTCAGAGATTAATACTTTATGAAATAGTCGAAAACATGCACTCTTTCATTGATAAGCTAACACGAGGTTGACGAAAATGTTTACTCGGCTAACGCTTCGACGCCTTCATCTTCATCCGAAGTGATGATCCAAGTCGATGATACACATTCGTTCCCCTCTCGATGTGATGTCTTTGTCGTCGTATCTAATCGAATCTTCTTCGCTGGAGCACCGTTCGAACTAAACAACCTCACCCGGCGATGCTCTTTTATACAGGACGGTTGTTATTGATGCTGATTGCCCGCTGGTAATAAATTGTTTTTCAATGAGCAATTCATCCTGCAGCAGTCTATAGCATTATCAGCTACCACATAGCCAATCAATATTTTTAAAAAACATCGACAAAAAAGCATCGTCGGATGAGGTTGCGAGCGGTGCTGCATTGAAGAAGGTCCGACTGAATACGAAAACAAAGAGACCACATCGATAGAAGAACAAGTGTGTATGGTCGACTTGGATCACCGCTTCTGAGGCAGACGAAAACGACATTGGCCGAATAAATCATTTTATCTGCTTCGTGTTAGAAGAGAATGCACACTGATTAGTCACGCCAAGGTCCAAGGAAAGTTGGTGTTTGAAGTAGCTGAACATTCTTAAGCGTTTTTTATTTTACTGCCTATTCTTTTTAATGGCAGGGTATGTTGCGAAATACAACTTCAATGGTGCTGAGATATTTGCAAAACTCCGGACTTCAGGTGTCTGTGGTGGGGGAACGAACACGCTATTGTCCTTTCCAGGGAGTAACGCGTTCACCACCACACCATGCGAGTCCTTCGTTTCGCCTGTCTCTCAGCTATTTCTATCGACCTCTACCATCAGCAATCACCCATCAGTGGGTTTGATCTGGAGAGCCCAAATCGGCAGTGAACCCAGTTAAGCTGAGGCTTTAATTGTAATCACAATCTTAACCGAAGGACCCGCATGGTGTGGGGTGAACGCGTTACTCCCGGAAAGGACAATGGCGCGTTCGTTCCGCACCGCAGACACCTGCGGTCCGGAGTTTTGCAAATGTCTCAGCACCATTGAAGTAGCTGAACATAGTTTGTCATCTTGATGAAATCCATTTCAATTACCCATTAATGGTCTATGTGGATAGAACTTGGTTTCCAATAGCTCATAGAGAGATAACATCGCAATGAACTTATTGCCATAATTTCTGACTTGATAGTAAACACTCAAGTGTTGCCAGAATTTCTTAAGTTATCGTGGTACCTACGATATTAACCCGTGCTTCGCAATAGCAACACAGGATTGGCGAAACCGTTCACTAGAATAAGCCGACGGTCTCTAGGCCTTGAAGTACGCCGACAGCCTCAACTAGCAAACCACGAAATATCCGTCTCATTACTGGTCTTCTCTACAGCTCTGTTTTTAAGCTGTTCTTCACGGTCAATATAGGCACCATTGCACAATGGTAAAATACTATAATACTTTGCTCATCGTGAAAGCTATGATATTTTGCGGAAATTGTGAAAAGCGAAAGCGGCGCGATCTCCACAGAATTGTTAACTGCATTAAACCAACAAATCTTGTTAAGAATTCTTTGCAACAACAACGACATCCGTTTACATATAAAGTGGAATCACTTCCAAGCTTTGTTCTACTGGCGATATGGTCACATCTTTTCCAAGAAAATAGCCGTAGATTCCTCGATGATAAGCACACTAGGCTATCAGTAGAGACTGTTGGATTTCGAAATTAACAAATCCAAGCTACATTCACAATAGAACTAAGGACTTCACCAAACTACCGCAGACAGAAACTGAGTGGGTCAGCATTTATGGACCGTCTCCTATTAAGAAAAATATTTCTAAAAAAAATGTAAGAAATTATTAAGCTTTCCGAGAATTAAAAAAGGATTTTCCTCAATTCTATTCATTTGTAACCACAGTGACGCTGAGATATTTGCAAAACTCTGGAGCGCAGGTGCCTGCGGCGGTATCGAACACGCTATTACGCTTTCCGCGTGTTGGCGCGTTCGCCACCCTACGCGGGTCCTTCTTTTCGCCCTTCTCCCAGCCGCGTTTTTTAACTTACAGGTGCCATCAGCAATCTGCCGTCAACAGGATTGATATCTATTTATTTATTTCAACTTAATTATGTTTTGTAATAACTTGTTTTTTGTTTTCAATTGCCTAATATTTATATCTTAATTAAATTTAACGTTCCGTTCTTTTTATTTCAAATGTCCACGCTTTAATTTTTATTGCATTTTTTCCCTGTACATGTTTTAGGAAGCTTGTCGAATGTTGTGCTATTATGTGGCATTGAAAAGGTTTCGTTGCATATAAGTGAATTCTAATACAAATTGAATTTTGGAAAATTTTCTAGGATGGGAGTGGGGACGATAAGACAGCAATTTCAACGAATTTATTTTTCCGGATTCAGACTCGGATGTCCGCAGCACAAACGGCTCGAAACGTGAGTGAGGAGAGCAAAGGAAGTGTTAACAAATGCTGAGTACAATGTTTGTTTCAAAAAAGCTCCCCGTAGCGAATTCAATAATGAAGATGAAGGAGGTCGCGGACGTTCCTCTGCTACTGACGACGATCATTTGAAAGGTCCGTTGGAAACAAACACGCTCACAAATAACCGAAATCTTACAGAAGGACTAGGTGTGGTCATCTCAGGTGTTTCGAAATTTTCGAAGCACTTGAAGAAAATTGTGAAGCAGAAGAAATTCGTGAAAAGGATGTCCTACGAGCTGGCAGAACGTTGCACTACAGGCGGTACAGAAGTTGAAGGAGCCGTGCTACGAAACTCTGCCTCATAACCATACCGGCTTTATCTCTTGCTCACCAACTACCACTTCAAACATCTCAGTGACCAGGGCGAAAAAGTGTTTCCAGACACGAAGTCGAGGCCGAAACTGCTGCCAAATTGCCAACGATTTTACAGCCTCTGGAAGTACGGAGTTTCGAGCAATCGGTATAAATAAACTTTTTTTTCTTTGGCAAAAATATATGGACCTCACCAGTTTTTATTTCGCCTAGTAAAGTTTATTTTGATTTATGTTAATTTAAAAATACAGGTTGAAATCCGCCATTAATTTCCGAACCTTACCCATTCGAGCAGACATGATGAAAAGAGAAGGTAGGTATGGCAGACATTGATGAAAAGAAAAGGTATATGTATATATATATATATATATATATATATATATATATATATATAACCTAAATAAGAGAAGCTGATACATTTCAAAATTTCACACTCTATGCACTTCCATCAGCAGCAGTACTAGAAGCCACACGGTCTAAAAACTTTGGAAAGCCGGAAACCTTTTAGTAGTTTTAGTGATAATAGAAATAATAATACATAGTGATAGTATTAAGTAAAACCACGAAACAAGTTGAATAATTGTGGCTATTAAGAAAAACTGAACTTCAACTTATTTTTAATACATTATGTAATCGATTACTGCCATGGTTCCACATATTTAGTTGACGTCAGTCATCAGGCAATTTATATTGATAATCCGTATTGATAACACCATTGATAATGAGAGATAATAGGAGATCATGCAATTTCACGCATATATGGAGAACGGCAATCCGACACGGATTAGCAGAATGTTAGGTAGGGATTTTCAAAATTCATCTGAAGACGCAATCCAACTAGACTGTTATCAACAACACTGAAACTAGTGGAAGTAGTTTTTTTCAACTAGAAAGAGAGAAAGAGATTTCATACGGAACGAACGAAAGAGTAATGAGAAAATCCCAGACATATAAGTAGTTCTGGAACTAAATATAAAGAGTCACATTAACTATTACAACGGAAAATGAACTAGAAAAAAATTACAAATTAGGTGATTTTAGAGCTTAATAAATGCTTAATAAATTAAAGTTACTATTTACTTGAGAGATAGTTTAGATGACTTCGCAAGCAAAACTGAGAATCTACATATGAGATTAAGATAGCAGGGATAGAACTGGAAAGAAGTACAAGGAACGAAATCCTATCAATCGTTGGCCGCCTTATGATAGTAAGAGGAGTGTTCTTGAATGTAGAACTCTATTATTTGTGAAGAAGTTCATTTTACAGCATGATCACTAAGCTGTGAAAGAGTTCAACATTTCCGTCCGGAAACGCAGTTAAAACAAATAAGGGACCTCTACCGCCATGGAAGAAATCGAGTATCTGGATTATAAACCTAACTGCCAACCACAACGGACGCAGGCTACCTAGTTACCAGAACCTGGAAAACCACAAGAGGCCCCCGAAACTTCTAATAAACTGAAACGTACCTAAACACAGGTGAAAGTTATGCCGGGAATCGAAGGACTATCGTAGATTGGCCATCCTGCTATCCAACTATGTATTGTTCATCAGTAAATCTGCTCATTCGAGACTGTTTCTATGTATAATTTGTTCATTTCCATTGATTAGGGAGTTGTGTTACTGAGGAACAAAAGTAGTAAGGTTAACATTGCGCTACAAAAAGCGTTTTATGACAAAGATTATGTCTAACACAACAAGAGTGGGCTAACTCAATCTACCAAAGGACCATCTTGCTAAGAAACACGATAATTTTTTCGAATAGAACTAGTTGAAATATATGACAATGAGATGAAATTCACTGGTGTTATTGTATTGCTTTCGATCCATCCAAGTAAATGATAGGAAAAAAAAAAGAAAAAGAAATTAGTTGATGGCGATCGCTGCGGAAGTGGAGCACCTTAAGACATTGACGGAAGTGGTCGAAGAGTCCAGGGCGATCTCCGGAGTCACCTGAGGACGATAAGAAATGCCATGAACTGAAACATTCATTGCATTTAGCGCACGCGCGGCCGACGCTACTTGAAATTTCATTGCGATCATATGAGAGCAGATGAGAAGGAGTAAGGCAAAAACCGAGAGAAGAGAAACGAAATGATGACGAAAGAGATGCGGAATGTAAACGAATAACAGAGTGACATAAATGAAAATGACATAACAAATTCGGCCCCTGTACAATCAAATTCTTCTAGTGAAAGCTTTCAGTGAACGAATATAGTGAAATATCAAAGAATAACTGCCGAGCATGAAATCCGGAAAAGGTTGTCCTGCCCCGATTTTAAGTCTCATTGTGGTTGCTACCTCACAGGAAAAGGGCGTGATCAATTCAGCGTAAAGAACGAGAAAGAAGATTGAGACTGAGCGAAAGAAAAGACTCAACTGAAAACGTGAGCACTCGATACACAATAAAGGGAAGCGAAGGAACTCACTCAATAAAAAGTTAGGATACAGCTTGTCATCAGTACTATTAATAGTCATTGATATTTGCCGTCTTTTTAAACACTTAGACTAAGGAGCTGGCTTAATGCAAAGTACTCGCAATTTTTCGATAACTAGAACGAAGGAGTTGATAAGGTGGTAGATTTATAGTAAAGACTTTGTTCTATCTATTTAATGGTAAGAGTGACTCTTTAGCCTTCTATTACAATAATAATGGTCGTTGTTAGAGTGCCATTATTATTATTATTATTACTATTATTATTATTATTATTATTATTATTATTATTATTATTATTATTAATTCATTATTGTTGCTCTTTAAGGTTGACTTCTAAACTTGTTTACAACTAAAATTGCTATGAAAAAGAGAGCTAGAAATTTAGGTTTTCAAAATGCAACAGACATCCCGACAACCAGAAACATCAGCAACGCATATGAGGACATCACTGTGTTCTAATGGACGGAACATCGTTTGTTCAAATGCGTTCATTTACGAAATATGAGCCTTGACGAAAAAAAAGTGCAAAATATATGTTTAGTATACTGAGAAAATCAGGATTTCATTACGGTAAAACAAAAATCTCCTGCCCCGTAGTCAAGGCTTAATGCATTATTGTAACTAATGAATTTCATTGTGAGCTGAGACATATCGTTTAATGTTGAAAGTGGCTGTTATTTTCGAACCGTCTGTGGGGAAATCAACTTATATCGGACCCTAAGTGCTAATGGTACACAGCATAGATGCTTATCGGTAACATCCACCTACGTATCAATTTACTGGTTTTTTTTGGGTTCATTGCTACAGTTATGAAGTGAATGGCGTTGTTCAGACGACGGTGGATGACGGTGGAGTAGGCGGTTGAGTACACCATGAATACGGAGGTAGAAATCATCTGCGGACTGCCGAAGTTCGTGGCTGGACGAGGCAGCTCGACGCACTCACGACGACGAAGCGATTTCAATTTCGCACATCGAATTAAAAAATTAGGAAGCGCCAGCAGCATTAGTGACTTCAACGAAGAGAGCACATCGATTTCGTGGTCGAGCTGTTGACGAGACGACCGCCGATGAGTGCTGCTCGATGGCACTCGGATGCTCGGTTACCTCCACCGCATCCTGCCAACTCCCTGATCACCGAGCTGGTATTGCCATGCGAAGGCGATTGTTCGCCGAGGTGACGTTTATGATGGCTCATGCCTTCGTATCATGACAAGTACTTCAAACATTTTATCCCAACCACTGTGTTTTCGCGTTGGAATAATCACTCCAAGACGCTTGTAAGAATCATGTCCGGCTTGTGTTGTGATTCATTCGAAGAAACAAGGTGAACATGTTCCCTAGTCATCTTGAACTCCATGTAAAACAATTCCAACTTGTATTCGACCTATGCTCGAGTTTCATATTATATCAACCTTCCGTTGGAAACTCATCACAGTAATTTAGATCTGTATTGATTCGCATTTCTATTACTATAACATTCACATTTTTTTCTAAACAAATCCTTCTAGCATATGTTTTAACGCATGTAATCTTGGGACAAACAAAAGCAACGTTGGCTCATTACTTTGCTCGGTAGAAGGCATTGCTGTTAGTCGAAAATGAGATTTTAATTCCAAAAAAATGTGTATCTAATTCATTTAAGCTCTAAAAACTATCCCAGAATAATTTGCCGCAAGAAGCCCGCCTTTAATCGAAGTTTGACATTACAAGAGATTTCGGTGTTTTTTCCCGTTATCAGTGAAACAATATGTGTTGAAAACTTAAGGCTTTTAATGCAAGCACAGTAATTGTCTTAGTTTATGAAACAGCTCGGGATGCCATCGTTCTCTGTTGGGTGAAATTCCTCCTGTGTACAGTCACTTCATTTCTTGAACTAGAAAACTCTAGGAGAAAAACAAGCTTAAAGTTTTTTGTTCTCCTGAGGGTTAAAATTAACTCTTGTTGCAGGCAAAAAATCTGTGGATATCAATAGTTTCCAGCCCAGTTAGCAAGATTCGAAGCGAAGCTATGTTTCACCATTGACCATATATGAGTCACATATGGCTCATATGGCTTCAAATTTATTAAGTAGCCATTGGATTGGTATCACAACGGCTAAATTTGAAAAGTTTTTTCATGCATGAAACAGAGACCGAACAACATTCCACAAATTGCTAGGAAGTCTGAGATGTCATCAATCCACCGCAGAAGAGCGTCTCCACAGAGCTGACACTGGAGACTCCAGGTGGAACATTTGAGGAACGTCAATCGAGGTGGCCAAGTGTCACTGTGACCGTCGATGCAGATCTGTACCCACGTCAAAGAGTTTCTGAAAAGTACAGCAATAGAGGCTAAGAGCTAATAGTTCTCCTATACTACTATATACTACGACTAGTAATCAAGAAGAGTACAACCGTCTGCTGAGCAAAGACCCATCCTATACGTTAGCAAGAGAGATGCAACACGCTGTTCGTAGAACTACTATCGGACAACGACCCGTGGACTCGATCGACTAAGAAAATCACCTTTGTTCTTACCGGATTGTCATTATAAGAGCACTGAATTAGAAACGAGCACAACCTTAACCTCTCCACTATAATGCTAGACTGCATATGGCTCAAAGGTCTAGAGACGCTCGGATACGGAGCTACATCTTTTGCGTAGCTTAGATCCAAGTCCATCTTTCTAGGCCAGGCGAGTTCATTTCGAGGTAAATACATTGCCAATTCTACGGCGATCACTTGAACAATTTGATGTGCAAACCCTGCACTTCTGAGAGAAGAAGGCATTCAATCTCTGGCGAGCGATGCGCTCGAGTGTTCGATGAATTTCAGAAAATCAGGCCGCCGCTTCGAAAAGGTTCTGTTGAAATCATTTTGATGCACTAAAGGAAATTTGAGAGTTTCAATGATTTCCCGTCAGCCATCCACAAAGTTCTGTTTGCTCACAAAGTCAAAAAGTGTGATTTCAAGAGAAAACGGCTGCTTATTAATGAGATAACTTCGGTAACTTTCATACTGGTGCAATCTCAATTGCGTTGATGTTCGAAGTTGTGGGAAGTGCAGTTGTTCTTACAATAACATGAAGATATCATTTCTTCAACAACATCACTTCGTCCTTTACCACGATCGCTTAGAAAAAAGTGCATAATGTAGAAAAAATGGTAATAAACCACTAAAGAGATAGAGCGCACAAAAATAACGAATTGCTAATTACGAATAAAACAAGTCAATATAATAACGAACTAATCGATATGCAAATATATATGTGCTCTCCAGGTCAATCCCGTTGACCGGTGATTACTGATAGCGCCTACAAGTCAACAACACGGCTGAGAGACAGTGGACACAAACGACTCGCATGGTGTGGTGGTGAACGCGTTAGCCCGCGGAAAGGATAATAGCGTGTTTGTTCCCAAGCACAGACTCCAGGCCCGGAGTTTTACAAATATCTCAACAACATTGTAGCTATATATATATATATATATATATTTATATATATATATATATATATATATATATATATATATATATATATATATATATATATATATATATATATATATATATGTATCGATAAATTTTTGGGTTTGAAACTGCGCTTCGTATCCAAACCTGCTGACATATTTATGTTTTTGTTCTGTTTTTTTTGGTGTTTTTTGGTGTTCCAACTTCACATCTTATCTGATCAATCGAAAATTCCCGAAAGTTCACAAAACTCAATACGTTTAGCGAAAATGCTCGAGATGTCGTCGGCGTTGGCGTTGGTGGTGGAGGGTGACGCAATGACCCGAACGGATAGAACGCTTTCCCCTCAACCACTGAAAGAACCAGTCGATGACGATTCTCCGTTCAGAAGAGAACTACCGCATGACTTCATCGCTTCTTGCGAATTGCCAGTGGAAATTACCAAGCCAGCAACAAATTCGAAGTACTAAATCATATCAGGCTGGTCCTAAAGCTCATAAAAAAGGAATTGGTTGGGAAAATATTTAATATGGAAGTGATTTACAACGTCGTGATTAATGTCAGACGGAAGACATTAGTCGAAATTCGAAGTGGAAACTCATTTTTCTTATGTCAGAGTTTTCCATGTTTTATTGGAAACACTTTGAGAGCTTTCATTACATTATACTGATAATGGCAGCGTTAAGACCTGAAGTATTATGTTAATGATTTCATTTTCCCTTTAATTTTCATGTTTACTTTCGCATTACAGATTTTTCGTGAAGTGGGTTTAATTCTCATTTGTGCGCAGATTTATCCCCTTTATCCTTCCACTGAACCAGCTGAACATCACCTCCGCTTTATTGGCACACCTTGATGCTAACGATGCCGATGCGCTGGCGAAGGTCCACCGATGGGCATGTCATTCACGTCACCATTCGAGAAACGTCGCTTCTTTCTACACGAATTGACTTTATAAACTGTGCGAACCCCAGCACTTGCATTCGATTCTCTTACTTTCATCATCCACGAATCTTTTCGGGATCGGCGTCTGCGTTAGGCTTTTGTTTTGGGGATTAGTGGTTATCTTTATGGTTTCCGTGTAGCTCGTGGCTTAATGCTTAAAGGATGTCAGCTGGAATTGTCACCTCTCTGCTCATTGTCACAGTTCAATTCTCTTTACTGTGGATTTTAAGATTTGATCACTGTCCAAAGAAAAAGATCAGAGCAGGATTTTTATGCTCACCAATTCCATTTCATCACATCGTGCTGTTGGAAGTTCAATTCTCCTTCATCAGTGCTCAAAACAAGAAGTCGTGCCCACTAATTCTCGTGAGCATTTCTTTAGGTATCATCATCGTTGAGCTGTCATTTACAAGTTTTATCTCTTGTGCCTTCCTGCAAGAATTTACAGCGGGCACTTATTTCCAGCCGTGTTATTTACGATACAATAAGATCTCACAAGCTTTTCGAAAACGTTTTTTCACTTTGATCTTCAGTTCCAAATGCACATATCTCTGTTCATGTGAATTTTACTAATTAAGATATAAAATGCTAGCTGTTTGAATTAAAAACTGCTAAAAAATCTCGTATCAGTTCATCAGAGAAAAAGATAACTTGTTAATCAATACCAAGGTTCATCCAAACAAAGTCGGTCTTTAAAATGGAGCCCACTAGAATGAACATGAGATGGACAACGACATTTGTAGTTATTTGCTTCCCAGTGGTAAATTTGCAAGAATCCTGGTAATTCTAAGAATGAGGTGCATGAATCTTATGAAGAATGTATTAATAGTAACTTGCATGTTGTAGGTATTCCTAGAAAAATAGTTGTCGACGTATACGAAAACGCAGGGGCGCGTGTGACGTAGTGGTCGGAGGCGCCCTGCGACACACAAACACACACACATGGGATAAATCCCTGCGCCTGTGGCTCACCAAGCCTTCCATCCCCCCGGGGTCGGCAAATTGGTACCAGACTTGTCTGGGAGGAAAGCAGCACTGGCTCGATACATCGGTAGGCTACCGCGAGTCATTGTAAAGGCCAGTTAGGCATTCAGTCACCTCCAACGACACTTTATGAAGTCGAATGCATGGCGCATCTCTCAGAGATTGATCAACGCCGAGAGCCTCGTCTTTATCTTTTTATGAAAAAGCAGTATTCTGTTAAGAAGGTGTTCTATGAGCAAATTTGAGGCAAAGATCATGTGAATTTTCTCCGCCTAAATCTTCCAGGCTTTATAACGACGATTACGTAACATGAACTAGGACATTGCCCAGTGAGACCATTGTTCGCAACTAGTCGATAAATGCTGGTTGCAAATATTGTAGTTTTATTGCTAGCACATTTTGCTGATTTCATAGCAGTCCTTTTCCGCTGGAACGATTCGTCAGTGTCTAAGAAGTTACGATGGTCCTATCGCTTATGGGGCTTCGCGACCATCCCCAACCGACTATCTTTTCTTGAAAAGACACATATCGATTGCTGTCACCGAACCGTTTCGACAACTTCAAGTGCAATTCTATACTCGCACAAAAAATTGCTTGAATTTGCTCTTCTCACCCATTTTCTGACCACTTAGATTCAACAAAGAGTTGTAAGACCAGACTTCTGAAATATTACAGTCTCGTGTGGTTCTATTTTAGAACCACTCTTTGTTGGTGGAATGGATAGGATCTGAACTTTTTGATTGAAAAGTGAATGGTCGTTGACAGTTTTTCTGCTTGTATTATAAGAACGAATTTTCTTCGGTATCTTGCTGGGAAAGGAAACCATCTGGAGTGTATTGGACAAACGCAAGTTGAATGATCTTCGTTGAGTTATAACATCATTTCCTCGCCTGTGACTGATTCCTAGTTTCGAATATAGGATGCAATGAGCGAATCTTGTAGAGAAAGTTGGAACTATGGTGGTGCTAAGAAGGTCACATTCTTCTCCCGTCTAAATATGTGATCAGAAGGTCGTTCGTGGAAAGGAGTCCAGTGAGACGACATCCATTCTTGTTTCGGTTTTCAATTTCAAGTCTCTCTAGACAGGTTATCGAGAAGCAATGCCTGTTCTTTTGCGGCGTTCGCTAAAGATGAAGAGCAATCAAGCGAGGTGATAGGATCTCGTACGTATTGCGCCACGGACGAATTTAAGACAAAGCCTATGCCATCGAAATTTAGTGACGGGATTTTCTTTTCATTTATAAGAACTTAATCATTCAGTTGGCGAATTTCGTACTTGTTTGCGCTCCTCAGAGTGGTGGTGTGATGATGTGATCAGATTTGTGGCTTATGTCCTACCAGAACTTGCGAAAGTTATTACTGTGTTCGAGACCTAAGACAAGAAGAAGCCTGTATAGTGTACTATCTTAAGCATGCGAATTTGCAGCTATCACAATAGGACTTCTATTAAAAATGGGGCTTGATCGTATTTCGGGCTTGATCGTATTTCAAAGCGAGTCCTACTGCTCTAACACCGTAGACGCAACTGTCTAATTGTTAATGATCTAAACGTATGCTCTAAAGAGAGTTGCAAGATAGCTGTACTAAGGGAGCGGTAGTAATGCGCTGCTTTGCCGTCTTCACCTTTGAGTACCGAAAGGGAGATTTGTCACGTTGCGAAGGTTTTCCGAAGACGAAAGCAATCGCTATCACGGCCGTACTTTAAGATGGCTTTCTAGATGCAAGAGTACTGGAACTACATCCCACCATGGTGGTGGGCTCGAACACTCTAAAACATTTTTTCATAAAAATGAGACGGAGCTATTAAGAAAATTTTGAGCACTGATTTTCTACGCCCAACGTTAAATCACTGAGTAAAAAAGGGTAAAGCGCGTACTGAAACAAAGGGTACGAGGGTACAATTTGTTCACACGTCAGCATCCATTCTGGAAGTAATTTGGCCATTGACACAAGTTGTATGCGAGTTGACGATGTTCTGCCATAAGCCCCGAAGTCCGTGAGTGCAGTCCTTTATCCTCCCTCAGAAAAAAAAACAACTAGGAAACGTCAAAGATACCGAGATCTTCTCCAGTCAATTGGTTTACGCAAGCCTATGTCGTCTACTCATTGTTCAATAGATTGTGTGTCTCATACCCATCTTTACTCCATGTAAAGTGTAAGACGACAGCTAAAAGGTAATGGACTTGTCGTTATAAAGGATTGAAGTAGCAATGAAATAAGAGTTTGCTAGGAATAAATGCCTAACATGTGAACGCAAGAAACTTTAGCAGAACTTACACTTTTCGTCACAGCGCTCGCTCTTAGTTTGCAGGGACATCTTCCAGATCAACATTTTTTACAACTTATACTACAGTTCGTCCTTTCAAAATCATCAAACCAATGAAAAGAATGTAATCGCAACAGAAATAAAAAAATCAAATAAAAACCATAAGAAAATAAGGAGCTCTCAAGAAGGTTTAAAAAGTTGATGACTGACTAGTCGATCAGTGTGCCTTCGGGACTGATAGCAGTGAGTTGAATAGTGGTTTGTAACCAGGCACTAGTTGCTTACTGCTCTGCTAATCAAGAGTTTTGTATTATGGAATTGAAACTAGATAATTCATTTACCGTTGGTGGTAATCTGATATAAAAAAAACAAAATATCTGAACACTGACTGATTGACTAGATTGAATTTGAGCTTGAACTGAATGAGGCCTGCCTGATTCTCCTGAAAGGAATCGTTCGCAATGTAGTAATAAACGGCATGAATAATGGACCATTTCGAAAAAGATGTTGGAGAGCTGCCATCAGCAATCACCCATCAGCGGGATTGATCTGGAGAACAAATCTGGGGAAATCACAAATCGTCACTGAACAAAAATTTGTCACTGAACAAAAACTATAACTGAACAAAAATTTGTGTTCCCCAAATCAGTCCCGCTGACGGATGATTGCTGATGGCAGCGTTAGGTAGAAAACTAGCTGAGAGAAACACAGAGCAAGGGCGTTCGTGGCGCAGTGTGTAATGCTCGAATCCCGGAAAGGGAAATCGTGGTTCGATCTGGCCGAGGGTCCAAGGTTTGCAAATATCTCAGCATCGTTGTGGCTGTAATTCAAATCATACTCTGCCGGGAAAAATTATAATGCGCAGGAAATAAAAAGGTTAACGTTATGTCTAAGTATTTGTCACGACGCCTGCGACTTCAATGGCACGAAAAAATTGTAAAGTTTTCGAGAGACAATTCAACAAAAAATTATTTACCTGATAATTAAAGCGCCATAAAAAATAAACATTGTCTTATACTTTAATAACCATTAAAGATTAAAATCTAGATATTTTTCAAATGATCCCATATCGTTTTCTGCGCAGATCCCAGTTCATGCGTTCGATTCGTTTTCCCTGCATCACATTTCACCAAGGTCTTCAAGATTTGCGTGTGGGTTCGGCTGCCGCTGAAGGATTCTGGTCTTCTTCATGAATGCCGTTGATTGCTGGTCGAGTTGATTTTCTCTAGAGTTCTGAGATAGTCATGCTAGGGCGCTTCCATGTGCACTGGAGGGAGTGAGTTGAAGTCAGGGAAGTCCGATCTCACTTTCCCCCATTCCGGAGAGATAGGAGGTCTACTTCGTTTAGGACGGTGTCCAACCAGCGCCTTGCCAGTGATGAACGACATCATCACCACTGCACTATTTGCCCCCCGATCTAGATAGTTATGAATAGTTAATGGAGATGGAAAAACGTGGAAAATTTGAGATGTCTAGGTAAAATTACATTTAGTCAGAATTCAACGACATTTGAGAAGCAGGCAAAATCCTGAAGTTGAAGTCGAAGTCAGCCATAAAGCAGATCTCTTCCGTTGATGGTGTTTCGAGACCAACGAAACGAATAAAAAGTAGTGTTGCGGTCTTTAAGCCATGCGACAAGAGGCAGTTTAAGTACAGAAGTAATAAAGATTTAAAAAACGCCAGCAGTGAATGAAGATGTAAAATGAGCATTTTAAAATCGATCTCGAAAAGAGTTGGAATAGTTTGGAAGAAGGACGGAAGCGTTAGTAAAATTCCAGCAATAATTCTAAGGAAAATCACGATAAGATTAAAGCGGAGAATTTCTTTACAAGAAAATTCTCCGATGTAAACCTAAAAGCATGAGGTTCTTTTTTAACAAGTTAACGTGCAATCTCCGTTTCTCAAGATTTTATTTTTGAACCATTCACCAAAAAGAAGACATATCTTTTACAAACCCACCACCAGCGCATTTTTCAAATGAGTTTATGAAATGAAGATTTTCGTTCACCCATATATCACTTCAATTAGTGGGAAAGCTTTTATCGCGAATATCTAACAAGGGAAAACGCAAAGGCATTTTCATTGTTGGCAAAAATAGGACAGAAAAAAGAAAAAAGGGCAATTTGATACTTTGTAAATAGAATAGTGGGGGCGGATGGCACAGTGGTAGTGATGTTCGTCATCACGAGCATGGTGCTACTTCGATTCCGCTCCAGGCCAACCAAGCTCTCATCCCTCCGAGGTCGGGAAATTGGTACCCAGCTTATCTGGGGAAAAAATTATTCTCTGCATTCCAGTTGAGGAACGCTCCAGCCCGGCTATCTCAGGACTCCGGGCAGAACTGCTCGACCAAAAATTCTACAACATTCAACATGAAATGAAAATCCTCAAGCAGCACCGGAAGCCACACGTAAAAGTATGAAGATCTTCGTGGATAATGGATGCGAGGAAAGGAATCGAATGTGAGAACTGCTGGGATCCGCACAGTAGGCGGGTCATATAAAATAATATAAAATAAAACAAATTAAATAAAATACTCTATGACACACTTTCAATAAAGGAAAGATTTGGGTAGCTACGAATGGGTAAATACGACGAAAATCATGTGGGTATTTCAACTTTTTCCTTCACAAAAGTGCTCGAGTACAACTTAAAAACTAAGAAAAGGACTTTTTGTAACAGAATTGCACCGTTTTTAAGATCCACACGAAAATCAACGTTAGAAATCAAACGTCTACCTCATCTTCAGTTTGTATCCCAATTTTAATTCTTTTCAATTAGAAAAAGTTGTCACAGCGGTCAAAAATAAAGAGTTTGTGAAAGACGAAATAGCTGAAAACACAACAGGGTAGAAGGAATTGCTTTAAGACATGACATCTAGATATTTAGATACGATATCTACGATGATTTTGGGCTGGGGAAGCGCATCGGTTAAAGTAGAACACATGCAACCATTGTTCAATGCCGTCTTGAGGCCACGAAGGTCGCCTTATCCCTCCTAGGCCGGATGTTGGCAGAAGGTTATAGACAGAATAGATTTGGTCAGTACTGAACGACATTCGTCAGAAGAGAAAGTGCTCATGTGACAGCCAAATCCGGCTATAAAATGAGAGAACATAGATGCATAGCATATGCGTGAAAACGAACTGAATAAAAGATGTGCTGGGATCTGCACAATAGCTAAAGACTTATCATAGAAAGGATGATATCACCATTACTATTATACGGTATTAAATTTGGAAGAATTTGCATGCTTCCCTAATAGTTTGCCATCTCACTGTGATAACGAGTTGATATTATTTAGTATAGAAGTGCAATGTACATCAAGAGGATAATCCGTAGGAAGGTCGGCCATGAGAGTTCGACGTCTACTGTCTGATAGTACTAAACCAATGATAGCAATACCAATCATCCTGGAAAGAATCAACTGACATATCTCCTTCCTATTCTCATGAGCACTGCTTTGCTTCCCTCTAGTGACACTTAAAAACAGTACCACAACTATCACCTCATGCTGTTTTTCCGTGCTGCCCAGTTATCTACTTGACATTAAAAGAATTGTGCTATGAGAAGACACACGAAATGGCTACTTGATTTCATTTAAATTCAGCTATGACGGATAATTACTAGTGCGATAAACCCATTACTTTGATATGCAGAAGCCAAGGCCAACCTCGACATCTTCAGTCCTACGCACTTTCGCTATTTCTCTCGTTTTCTTGCAATAACCAACCATAGAAGTTGTTGGTTTAGGGGACTCGGATGTGGTTTGACGATCAGGCATTCTTTTCTCCTCACTGATATGGTGATTGCTGATGGAGTGTAGCTTTCCTTGGAATTTTGGGAGGTAAGCCGATTTTTACCGTGGCTGTGGATAGACATGGTAGGAAGAGTGGGAGCAGACAAGTTAAAAAGATTCCTTTAGAGCCATTCCTCTGGGTGTGGTGATTTCCATGACTAGTCAGCTAAATGATCAAAGACGAAACAAGAAGCCAAATCGAATGCAACATGGCAATTGAATCCACATTACGGCAAAGATCCATAAAATGATAAAAAATGATACTATCAAAAGCATCACTTGCTGATTGTTAAGCGGAGGACTCAATTATGTACCCAAAATGTCTCCACTCTTCCATAGCGCGCATGAGACCTTTCCAGTGGCTTCTTCCCACCTAGTGCGAAATGAAGAGTTCAATTTCAAAAAATGTGTGATTTGCAGCATTTAGAAATGAGAGTGTAGAAGTGATGAAGTGATAGTGAGTAAGAGTAGAGTAAGAATAAGTGCTAGTGATATCCGTCGTCACGAGCATGGTGCTGGTTCGATTCCGCGCCGGGCCAACTAAGCCTCTCATGTCTCCGGGGTGGAGAAATTGGTACCGGACTTATCTGGGAAAGAATCACTCTCTGCATTCCAATTAAGAACGCTCCAGCTCGGCTATCTGAGGACTCCATGAAGAATTGCTCGATCAGCATTCTACGACATTCAAGATAAAATGGAAATCCTCAAACAGCAACCGAAGCCAACCGTAAAAGTTGGAAGATCTTCGGGGACAATGGTTACGACGAAACGAATCGAATGTCGGAAGTGCTGGGATCCGCACAGTAAATGTGAAGACAGTTTATGTAAAATAAAAAAAAAGGAATAAATTTGTAGCATTCATAAATAAGAACGAGTGTAGAAATGTCACATTTAGTCCCCTCATTCTATCACTGATGAGAAAAGAATGCTTGTCGCAACGAATAATATTGACGTCGCAATTGTAAAAGATTGAGTTTCAGAAAATATAAATGAAAGTTAAGGGAAAGTGTGAAGGGACTTCCCAGGTTTGAAAGGGAAAAACAATTCTGAATACGTATTGTTTGAGTGAGAGCTTATTAAATGAAAATGAAAATGTTTAACAATCTTACATTGCCTTTTTATTAGTTAGCTCGCACAACTTGGGATAAAACTAGCCCCAGTCACTAACTTTGATTCGCAAGAAGTTAGTATACTAGATGTGTCTGCTAATTAACTGCAAGCTATAAGTATAATATAAACATAATATTGGCTATAGGCTGTGTACGCTGTCAATGCACGGGATGCATCAACTATCTTTGAAATAAAAGAATTCAATATACTGGACGAAGGAGAATAAATGAGTGAAAGAAGTGCGATGAGAATGTTTAAACAACACGACATTTTCAAGCGTACTGTGAGCAAAAAAATAAGGAACATATGTGATCCGGTGCTCGATGAGGAAAGACGATGACATCGGGAAGACAGTCTCTGTAAGCGTGTACGCTGAAATAGCCTCCCTGGAAGTGAATCGAATTCGGAGACGGACGCGTTGGAACTGAAATCGCTGTCGTCGAAACGACGAACATTCAAACGGCAAACTCATCACAAACGGAATAAAGAACGTAGAGAAGTCCAATGCCACTTACAAATGGCCGAAGAACCCAACGAAAGTAGTGTCTTGAACGGTGAACGGAACCCTCGTGTTGGAACTTTTGCTTGCTAGCGAAGTGTGGAGATGGGCGGCTTGGATGATAATACTTAAACTCTCTATAAACGATAAAGAAAGGAAAGAAACGAAAATTTGGCATGCTTTTTCCCAGTTGTCAAAGGCAACTATGAGAAGACTTCTATCGCAGATTAAGGTGTGCCGAAATGTCGAATGGCGAAAAAAACTCTTATTTTAGTTTCTCAGCCATTTTTTATTTTGGTCAGAGAAAACCTAATGACTGTAGAACAATAAAGTACACGAAGTACAAACATTGAAAATGTAGGATGTCTTCAGCTTAAGAAATGTATGTCTACCATGCCCACAAAAAAGGATAAAGCTCTCGGCGTTGATCAATCCCTGAGGGATGCGCCATGGGACCATTCCTGAGGGATGCCTGACAACTGCGCCACACGCGCCCTTCACACATATAAGTACCAGTAATCTTTGGGCGACAAATCAAGTTTTCGAAAACATTATGATTTCCTAATAACAGAGGAAGTTAAAACCTTAAATCGTCACAGACTTATAGAACAGACTTTGACCTGTTCCCTCCCCACTAGATATACATTTTTATAAAGTATCTTTTCAATTTCAGTTTTATAGAAGGCAGCAAATATGATCTACATGTGCCCTTGTTGATGTCGGTTTGGACGTCAAGTTAATAAGATAAATGATGCTGTGAACTGCCACATGAAACGAAGCATTGGTATTCGACTAGGGATAGGTCAACAGAGCGCAGTATTTATCGGATATTAGACTACTCATACTCAAGGCTGAGAAATGTTGAGAATTCTGCTTCAGTCAAGATCCTTGTCTTCACATTCAATGTGTCAGAACCTATTATTGTGCTGGGTTAATTGAATTGCTAACCGTGTGCGTCAATGTTCAGCGAAGGAGGTGACTAGGAACGAGTTCTCACATACTCATCGCTGTTGTGAAAAATCGTATTTGCAGCATTTCAGGCACCTCTACACACCTAGAAATCTTATCGTTGGACTTATAAACGAAAACGGACTGAGAAAGCACATAGTAGAAAAGCAGGAACAACATGAGAAGTACAGAAAACCGTTTCAAAACAAAATTCGTGAAACAATTTATGAAAGTGTGGTGAGTGTTGAAAGGAAATGTCAAAGGAAGTAACTATGAGGAAGAGAATTTTTCGATTAAAAACAAATGTCAATTTGGAAGCCCAACTGACTTTAAACCATGGGTATTCGCTTGCAGCTCTAACGTGTCTCGCACTACATCACTTACTGCCTTGTATAAGATTACCTTAAAAGGCCATTGGGGGTTTTTCATAGGAAAAAACTACGACTGCTTATAAAGCACCAAACGTTAAAAATGTTCCATTCCAAAATAAGTCGCATAAGTTTGCTACCATCATAAACCTCCGAGTCAAAAATAAGATGTTGAAGAATAGTGACGTTCATCCCAATCTAAACTAACTTTTTACTTATTTGGATGGTCAGTTCGTCAGCTCTTATATGTAGTTCGGATTCCAGCACTTCTTTTGTTCCTTCCCTTGAGGGTGAACTCGAACGGAGACGGCCATCCTGTGTGGTTGCGGCAACGGCTTAACACTCCATTGCCTTACCTCCTCAGTAGGTGTAGTGGCAACTCATTGCGGTTGTTCCTGGAATCCCGAATAGCTGTGCTAGAGACATATGTGGATCGCCTAGGTCTCCCGCTCTTCGACTAGGATTATTCCACGAAAGCAGCGATCCCTTCTATTAGAGCTTGTCAACTAATGGATCACGATATAATAAGCAGATAAAAAAGGTTAAAAGAGAAAGTTCTCGGCGTTGAACAATCTCTGAGGGATGCGCCATGCATTCGACTTCATTAAGCATCGTTTGGAGGTGATTAAATGCATATCTTGCCTCTACAATAACTCGCGGTAGCCTAGACAGTGCTGTTATCCCTCCAGACAAGTCTGGTAACAATTTGCTGACCCCGGAGGGATGAAGGACATGGTGAGCCTGAGGTGCGGGATCGATCTTGTGTGTATTGCAGGGCGCCTCCAACCACTGCGCTACACGCATTCGATATCTTTATTGACAAGTTAGTAACAAGCAGAATGTCGAATAAATAACTAATGGTGTTCTAAGAACTCCTCTAAGATTCCAATAGATGGGAACGCTTGACTGTACCTGCCTTTAGTTGTCAATAGAGAAATCGAAAGTAGAGAATGACATAAAGCAAATGACCGACAACTAGTCAGAGAAGAACTAGTAAGTCTTTTTTATAAAATTTCAAGGAAGATGATAACAAGAACATGTAGATAAAGCGTTGAATCCTAGAACCACAGTGCTATATTTTTTCCCCCACATCGTTTTATTTCCTTAGTGGTTAAAAAAAGACACTGAGTGATATTAACGCATTAGGTTTTCGACAAGTCTATCTACAGCTGACAGTTGCACAATTATCAGTGCTCGCTTGCGACTGGATGGCGTCTTGAACAGTTCAACACTTCTCATGATCCAATGTGAGGTGACAATCTTCCAGATCCGGTGGCCACTCACAGAGAGGACGGTCGCTGTTGTGCAGTGATTTGTCTGACATCCACTTTAATTAATTATGTTGCCTTAGAAATATACTTTTAAGGGAATTTTAAAACGTAACCCAAGAAACTTCCGACGGGAAAAAAGCAGCGGATCTTTAAAGTATCTTTTTCTCACGGACTAAATTCAATTAACTAGAAGACCAACTTCTAGCTAACTTTATGGAAACTGTGATTCGTTGAAAACAACTAGCAACAACCAGTATCATGAGAACCAATCAGTAACTACACTGATGTGAAACGACTAAGAACTCCACTGTTAACGCTTCTATGAAGACAACGATCATTACATTGCGGTAGAAATCATGCTGATTATTCTTCAACGTTTTCATGGAACTCTTTTCGAAGCACATTCGGCTGTGTGTTCGAATAGCACTGAAATAAATTATAATTGAAATCGGAGATGTTTGGAAAGTGCGAGATGTGTTTAGGAAAAAGCTGGAAAACTGATATGCCGCGCCCTTTTTTGGATGAAGCTGTTGCTTCTGCGAAAATTCTCATTCTGAACGTTTTTCACCCAGGGAGAAAAATTATCGCCATAACACTCAATAATCTGCATTAGAGTTGATAATGTCAGAAGTATCAAGACGAAAATATCACTAGATGCCTTAAAAGAAACTGATGAGTTTGCAGGAAGGCCGAGTCTTCGAAAAAATTAAAAAAAACCATTGAAAAAGGGGAAGAAAATAAACTCAAACCAACTAAATCGGAACTCCAAGATAGGAGCCATATACAAATTTGAAGACAAATCAGTGCTGCGATCAAAATAACTAAGAGATACACCAGAGAGGATTTTTTGTTTCTTTTCGCTATCTATTTTTCCTTAACTGAGTCTGCAGTAGTACTGAACAAAACTACTAACAAAGTAAAAAAGGATGAAGGATAAAGCACTCGGCGTTGATCAATCCCTGAGGGATGCGCCATGCATTCGACTTCACTATGCATCATTTGGAGGTGATTGAATGCATATCTGGCTTTTACAATGACTCGCGGTGACCTACTGATGTATCAAGTCAGTCTGTAGCATCCTCCCAGACAAGTATGGTACCAATTTGGCGACCCCGTAGGGATGGAGGGCTTGCTGGGCCACGGGCGCGAGGATCGATTCCACGTGTGTGTTGCAGGGCGCCTCCGATCACTGCGTCATATGCGACAAAAAATATTATTGTTTAAATAAACGGTTACTTCACTTCAACTTCAACTTGTACATGTACTTGTGCTTGTACTTCAACGCTGTACATCGCAGCCCGGCTCCCAGGAACACCTCCGAGCCACGATGAGGCGGTAAACCGTTGGGAGGAAATAAACGGTTAATAAATAGTAAATAAATAAATATAATAGCATTATAGTAAATACAGGTAGTAAATAGGAAGGAGCATTATTTCGCCAAAGCGTCGCTGACGAGGAACACTAAACTGATGCATTACACGGAATGAGCGCGCAAACTTGCTTTTCTGTGACCATCATTTTAGCTACAAATGCGGCGAAATGTAACAAATGTAAAGGCCAGCGATTTGAAATGCAGTTTTTCACTCAACATCACCGAATAAAAAAGATGTAAAGGGGGTTCCAACATTGACTATTATACTTCTCTTTAGCAGTCAAGGTAGTTCGTCGTGGTGATGACGTTATCGGTGATAGTGGTGGTTCGCTCTGGGGTTGTATGTGACTCCAGCATTTTATAATTGGCCGTTTTCATGAGCCGACGTGTGGTTTCAAATTTCGTGCGTTCGAATGAAAACAACTTTCTGAAAACTATATTTGATGGAATACCGGACATCACACACCGTTCGACGACAAACAAGAGTATTCAATTTCGTGCAGTAGAATTTTAACCGCTGGCTCGCAACTATTTTTGTGCGACGGCGTATGCTACAGCAGCGGAAGTGTTACTAAGGAGCGGAAACAAGTATAACAAAAGTTAGGAGTTGATCTTCAGCTGAATTACAAGGAAAGATTATAACCGATTTCTTGGGACTAGAAGTCGTAATCCATTGAGCGCTAAAAACAGCTTAGGGAAAAGATTCTACGGTTTCTTCTCCGTGCACAAAGGATACAAGTGGTCTTATATTGTTGGCATTTTATTATTGTTATACTCTCCATGAATGTGAGGCAATGAGTAATGAAAGTCATTGCATGCCTGGGAAAGGTGCTGCAGTACAGCCAACTTACTAGGCCCCGGAACCAGCTTAATAAACGAAGCCAACACCTTCGTTGTCGGATCGGTTAACAAAGAGATAGTTGCTCCAGACGGAGCCAATCACTTCTCCTGGTATTCAGTAGCACGGTGCGAACCTATGATAACCACCTAGTTGTCTTCAGCACGTATCTGAACCCTGATACCACCACGACGCTTGTTAACGTACTTGCTGACGAGGGCTTTTATGTCTGCCCGTTTAACGCCATGTCGTTGATGAACTTTCATCACAATGACGGGATTCTACTGCAACCAATTTCGAAGACTGCCGTGCACTTGTTTCGTATATGTGATGAAGTACTTATATGCCTTATATGCACACGTGACGAATTTAATATGCTACCTATGAAACGAATTGTGAGAGTGAAGAAACTACGTGCACGAGTTACGAAACGACATGCGCGGATGGCGAATTGAGGTGGTCGATAGTATTAAGAGGTCTCATAAGACATTCAGTTGACATGGATGTCAAAATTGAGAAGGAGTTCATTCTGCAAAATACGAAGGCAACATGAGCCAGTGCACACCACTCTTAAAAAGTCACAGACAAGCCGACGAAGCGAAATCTCCATACTTGCTAGACCGTACAGCTCATCGACGGTCCACTGAGTACGGACCACGTACAACGTGCTAAAACGATGGAAATATTCTGGAACATAACCAACACACGCCAGGCTAGTTTTGTTTTTAACAAATAACAGTGTTCTTATATTTCTGATATGATGGATGGATTGCAGCATTTCAATATTGACATAGGCCTTAGAGTGAACTCCTGTACGTCTATAATGAAATAGAAACTGGCGCATGTCACCTTGTACGCAATACACGAGAGAAAAGAAAACGAGGACGTAAATTGTGGTTAAACTGGCATGATTAGTGATCGGAGAAGATGAAATATTTAAGTACGCTTTGCATTCGAATCCACCTTCCTGAAAGCGTTTTGGAGCTAATAAGCTCTACAATGGCTCGAACGGTCGAAACGTAACTCATAAAACCAGAGACTAATTTTTTTCAACACTAAAAAGGCTTTCTCGAGCATTGGAGTATTTGCTCCATCGCGCTAATTGTTTATGAAGTTTTAATAGAGCATCCTTTAAAACTCGAATTTGTTTGGAAATAAAATTTTCCACAAGAAAACCGAAAGCAAAATTTTAGTTTTTAAAATTTCCGATGCAAGCGCGCCATTTGCAGTCTCGAACGATAAAGTGGGGACACCACCATGTCTTGCTGGTCTAAAACCTTGTTGTTCAACTAATTCAGACTTGAAATACAAGCTTCAACGTGAAAAAAAGACCAAAGAAAAGCTCAAGAAGTTAGACGCTCATCAATTAGAATAAGATAAGATAACTTGTATCGTGCAGTCGAAGATCTGTAAATTCTAACCACGTTCGTTCTAATTAATGAAACTTAAGGGAAGGTGGAAAATTTTGAGTCAAAGCTGAAAGTGGTCGTTATTTCTGCACCATATGCATTGAACCCAATACATTGCTAACCCGTTGTGTTAAATATCGAACAATAATGGAACGTTGTTAGCTAAACATGCGCTTTTAGGCAGAAATGTGTGTTTCCATATTTTATCGATGTTCCCAGAACTTTATCCAACTGGCGCGGTGGCTCTCTTACAACTTCGAAGTTGTATGCCAGTGCCATAAAAACACAAAGGTTTGGGATTTCTGTAAGGAAAGAGTACAGTCTGTTGTTCAGTAACACGTCAGCTGATAGCAAATAGCCTGATTCACTTTAAAAAAATCGTATAAAATGGGACCGTTTCCTATCATAAAGGCGTATTTGTATTTGTCTTGTGGCTCTCCCACGGTCCTGAAATATTCAATTAAATTCACGCACTTGTTTCCAGTCATTCCTACCGTTTAATCACATATACATGGATATATAGATGACCCTTCTTAGCCTGCTTGTGCGGGTCCCAGCATAATCTCCATTTTCTCGGAATTTAGCTGGTTTAGCCATCGTGGTTCCCTGGAGTCGCGAGGTCAGCCTGGCCGATGTCCACCCTACACCGTTTAATCGCAAGCAGTAATATACGAAAACCAATGCAAATGCACCAAATGCTGCACACGGTAACAAATATAAGGATGAAAGAAGGCTGGACAGTTTGTTCTTCACTACGGAGGTCACAATGATAAGTGGCAAGTTTCCAACAACTTTACTTCAGCGACAAGCTAAACGCCGTTAGATTTTGCAATTCAGTGGAGGTAAAGATTCAAAAATTCATTTTCGAAACTCGAAAATGAGAACATCGGGATTTTATGGCGTGTTGGAAAATTTTCTCAAAGTAATCAGAATATGAGCAATGACTAAAACATCAAACGCAATGAGGATTTCGAGAGCAAAAACTGGGCATTTTCTCTCATCTTCAATTTTCGAAAAAATAACGCAACAAATCGTTTGATGAAATCCTCTGAAGGCTTGTGGTGGAAAGGAGAGACCGAGATAATTGAAATTGGCAATGAAATTCGAATTTTGCCTAAGGCATAGAATTTCTTTGCCGGATAGTCGAGTTGAAGAGAATAACGTCGAATAACAGATGTGGAAGTGAAGAAGGGCTTCATTCAAACACCGGATATCGTCGAAAGCATTTTAGCAAATTAAATCCAGAAATCCATAAAAAAATTGTGATGTACTCACACGTAGGGAAGGACAATAGTGTAAAGGGAAGAAGAATCCTGACACCACAACTTTTCGAAAACAACTTCAAGACAGAAAAACTGAAGAGTTTGCCCTAGCAATCACTTGCTGTTTTGGCAGGCGTTAGAAAAAGCTCATGAGATCTTGTTTACCCGTGCGAATTCCACACTTGTTCAAAAAGCATTGCAGACTGCAGTAATTTCGTCTAAGACGAGCTACGTTAAGAAATACAGAACGATGTGGAAGAATGTTTCGATTATTTACTGAGTAATAAGCTTTATGTAAATCCTGGCCTTTTGGAAGCAAAAAAACATATGAGCCATTTACAAAGCCCGCTGGAGTTCATGAACTTAGCAGGTCCTAATTAAACAAAGTGCTGCTTAAAACGAATTATCACGGAAAAAATACGCTGGAAATAAAAATCTATAAAGCAAACACATTCAGTTTACGGATTTCGAAAATCAGTTCGTCGTGTTGATGGATAAGTGGGGAATCAGAACGAGAAAAAAAGAAGTCGTGCTTTTTAAAAAAACGAGAAGTGGGTAAATGACTAACTCTGAAAAGCTGTAAAAATAAATTTCTTCCATAAGATATAAAACTAAACAATCACCATGATGCTGAGATATTGCAAAAGTCCGGAGCTCAAGTGTCTGCGGTGAGCAACGAACGCGCTATTATCCTTTCTAAGGGCTGACACGTTCCACCACCACACCATGCGAGTCCGTTTCGCCTGTCTCTCAGCCAGTTCTACCGATCAATGCCATCAGCAATCACCAATCAACGGGATTGATCTAGGCAGCCCAAATCGGCAACGAACCCAGTTAAGCTGAGGCTGTAGTCGAAATCACAATGTTCACTTTTTTTTATTTACTGCCTATTGACACTTTTCACGACAGGGTATTATGTGCGGCAGGTAAAACTAAACATTTCGCTACTAGTGACTATTGCTGATCAAATGCTGTATGCCGTAGAAAAGCAAATTGAACAACAAGTGAACATAGGATAGTCGGATAGGGGTTGAGTCAGAATAAGGAGAGCAGAAAAAAGGGTGCTGGATTAAGCACAGCTGGCACATAGCACTGAGACCGAGGTCGGGTCAAATTAACAAGCAACTGGGATGCAGCCATGTCACAGACCCCACAGTCATGACAATATGATCACCTTCCCCTGTTGTTAATTCCACTAATCATTCTGTACGTCTAATTGTAACCACTAAACTCCACTTACTCCCGTTGCACATGACAGCTTCTCAGCTACCCAACATTTGTTAGAAAAACACGAACAGCATCGCACTTTCGGTATATTGCACTTTTTTTTTAAAAACCGATTTTGGATAGAATATAGAAAGAAGGAGCTCGTTCTGCTCTGCTGTGGCCTAGGTTTGCCCTGAAGTAAGTTTACAAATGGAGAAGGGGAAAAATAGTGGATTCGGAGTTATGCAACATTTCCGTAGGATTGATTCCTAAGCTGTTCGAATTATGATGGCAGCAGTTTTCTAAGCGAATGTTTGCCTCCTGTAGGGCCGCACAATCACTCGAGCATCGGATTATATCGAAAATAAACCCAATAACCTGTAATTTCTTTTATGAATCGCAACCAATTGCCTATTTACTCTTCGCAATTCATTAGCAATCTTTGCACACTTCTATATTTCTAGGGATTAGAAGGAAAGAACTCATATAGAGCAGAACCTCTCATATTTCTTTAGATCGTTCGTCTTACACGGGGGGTATTTATAAAAAGAAATGGTGTGTTTGATGAAAAGTGACAGGCATAAAAATTCTCAGTAGTTTTTCGAGAACATCGATTATTCTTGTGAAAGTTCTCGAAAGTACCCTTACGCTCACAAATGAACACTGACGACAAACGTGAAAATGAACAAGCAGAAGTGAAAGGGGTCGAAGTTTTTCAATTTCAGGACGAGGAATTGGATATGCAGCAGAGTGCATGTGTTTGCGACTTCATGGATACTCGAGACATTAACGTATTAGTCGGCCGAGGCATAAAATTGAACTACGGTTAATTAATTGCATGTTTTCTCGCTCACCTCAGTAGAATTGTTAGCAAGACCGTAAAAAATTGCACAAACATGTGAACTAGTTTGGCAGCAATCGCTAGTGTCATAAAACCTTGACAAATTCGGCCATTTCAAGCTTCAAAAGAAAAAAACGGTGCTGAGATGATTTTCATAGATCACAGCTGAAAGTGGATAAGGGTGCGTGTGGCGCAGTGGTTGGAGGCGCCCTGTAACGCACGCGTGGAATCGATCCCTGCGCCCATGGCCCACCAAGCTCTCCATCGCTCCGGGGTACTCCAAATTGGTACCAAACCTGTCTGGGTGGATAGAAGCGTTGGTTCGATGGATCGGTGGGCTACCGCGCGTCATTGTAAAGGCTAGATATGCATTCATTCACCCCCAAACGATGCTTAATGATGTGTCGAATGCATGGCGCATTCCCCGGGATTGATCAGCACCGAGACCTTCATCCTTTCATCCACAACTGAAATGCATAATGGGTACTAATATACTACATTCTAAGTGATTTCTGACTCTTTACTTATAGTGAAAGCTTCTGGTTATCGAGAAAAATGAGAACTGTTGTGAGAATTCAATTACTTTTGTGATTTATGAACATCTGAGACGAACTACACCACCATAACTACGAATAACTACGTGAGCATATTTATACCTCCACTTAAGGTCGACGTGACAAATAGCATTTTCTTGAAGAGTCGCCTTTCCATTATCGGTCGCTTCTTTGCCATTAAAAGAACACTTGATTCATGATTAATTTAAATTAGAACAGTGACTTCAAAGCGAATGTAGGTCCAAAATATTTACGCGAATATTCGGTTGATATTAGGAATAGTAAAGTAGTAGGATTGGTTGTGGCAGGCAGTTGATATGAAAGAGATAAAAAAATTAGAACACTGAAGCAGTTTGGTGCAATGAGTGCGTTCACTGGGAGTGGGAGAGGGTGGTTAAACGTAAACGTAGTCAGGGACGTGTCCGCTCTTTGAGCCGGATTGACATATACCTTTCGTATTTAGACATATCCACTGACGGATTAATTCAGCAAAAAGCCTTCAATTAAGTGGCCGAGAAACACACGGAAGGCATTTCGAGGTAATAAACTCTTCATCTACTCTGAAAAAGGTTGACACGATGACCATGCCTTCTACGAAATGATTAAAAATGATGTGCCTGAGAGAAAGTTCAAAAAATTTGATGTTATTCGTCTTCTTCAAACTATCGGACCTTATTCAATATCGTCTCATAGTTGAACTAGGGAAGATTTTACAAATAACCTATTGAGTCACTTAATAATTGGTGGAGTTTTAGGTAATATTTAAAAAATCTCTAACATAGAAACGCGTGTAACGCATTGGTTAGAGATATCCTGAAATTGACACTTGGTCGTTGGTTCGACCTCGCACCCGAGATCGTCAAGCCTTCCATCCTTGCGGAGTCTTCAAATTAGTACAGGACTTGTTTGGGAGGATAGCTGCACTGACTTAACAGGTCGACAAGCCACTTCATGTGGTTGGATAGGACAAGTATGCATACAGTCACCTCGAACAATGCTTGTTATAATCGACTACACAGTGCATCCTTCAAGGATTGAGAAACGCTACGCTATGTCCTTTTCTTTTAAGACAAACTTCCAATTAAAGATCTTTTCGCCAAAGAGAAATAGGACGACACGTGCGAGATTTTTAGTGTGGGACCGTGGTACAACTATACACCAGTATAATATATTCGATATTCCACTGAAGAAGATCCGTCTCGGTACGACAAGGAAGACGCCACATCGAGAAGACTAACATCTATGGACCACCGACACGGACCATCGTCTCTGATGAAGACAAAGACGTCGAAATGTTAGCCGAATAAAACTAATTTATTAACCCCGTGTAAGCTCAACAGTTTATACACATGTTGGCTATTTTACTGCCGAGGTTAAATGACGGTCCGTTTGAAAACTTCTGTACTCAAAAGAGGTACCAAAAGGCAGACATCGTATTATGAAGGCATACACCGTGCCATGAAGATTACGAAAAACGAATAATGAACGAATGAGTAAGAAACACGAGACATAGACATACTGGATATCTTTTTAGAAGCAGAAGGTAGAAGAAGAAGAAGTATAAGAACATGGTTCCTGCTGAGGTCATGAAGGTGTGTGACAGCAGATTGCCTGTCCATTCGGCCTTTCTAGGTGGAGAAGAAGGCCAATCCGCCGAAAAGTCAGCTATTGTGAACAAATAGTGTAGTAAAAAGCTCGTGTCTGCTCATCAAGGCAATAACAAGTTGTAGAAGAAGATTCTATGTGAAATGTCGGTGATAAGAAAACATCAGATATCTTGTTGATTATCGAGAGAGCACAGTAGAAAGCTCGATCCAACAACCTGTGAAATACAGCGTTCAGAGCGGAGTGAGTCAGTCCAGTTTATCAGACAACTCAAGGCGACCTCTTTGAAGAAATGTTGTAATGAACAGATATAACGCGACTCTCGTAACGTTGCGTGAGTAACCTCTTCCAAGTACTATTTTTAGCGCCACATGGTTCTGAATACATTCTTGGACATGTTTTAATTTTTTGGTTATACTAGTCACTGGAAAGGAGTTTAGATTTTGGGTAATCTATACAGTATATTAGATAAGGGCGTGATATATGTCTATAACAGATTTATTTATGAGTGGAAGATAAACACATTCACGCATGAAAGCGTGTTAAGAGAATGCAATTCTGAGTGGAACAGTTTTTTTATTGTTGCCCATAGCTACTACTGGAGGAATAAAAACCACTCCAAATAACCGGAGCAATGGACCACTTGAAGTTGATTTGTAATGAGTTTACTAGAACCACATATAGACACACACTGATCATAGCTGGGTCATTATTCTTGCTGGCATTACATTTATAACCTGTAATGTTGTTACATTCAAAAGCAGTGGACCAAACATCTTGCATTCCACTACTTCAAAGCGAAATCTTTCTGTAATTCGCATTTCATTGCTGTTTGATGTTCAGTTACACTTATTGGTCTCGACTTGATGTTTCCAAAAATGGAAGCACTGGGAGTCGACACTGGGATTAAACTAGGTTGCAATGAAACATAACTCGCCAAAATTCTACTCACACTTCGGCGATAAAAGTCTATTAACAGACGTATGCGGTGGGAAACGAATGCACTATTACCCTTTCCGGGGGCTAACGAGCTCACCACCACACCATGCGGGTCCTTCGTTTCGCCTGTCCCTCAGCTATTTCTATCGACCTCTGTCATCAGCAATCACCCATCAGTGGGCTTGATCTGGGGAGCCCAAATCACCAATGAACCTTGTTAAGCTGAGGATGTAGTCGAAATCACAATGTTAACTTTTTATTTACCGCCTCTTACAATTTTTTCAATGCAGGAATTACGTGTGACACAACCACAGTGATGCTAGGGCAGTAAATAAAGAGTTAACACTATTAACAGATGGGCTGTGATGTTATGGCTCGTTCAGATTCCAACACAAACAAATTAACAACTCGGACATGGACGGAACATCTCTACAAGTGTAGCCAGTACATAAGCTTCATCAGTTTTTATTGTCACGAGAATGGAATGTAATGTAGACATAGTGTTTCTTTAGAGAGAAATACCTTCGAGAGCTTTTCAATAACGAAAAGTAGTAACGTTGTTAGGGTATTGAAGTCTCATAGCTAATTTGAATAAGAGGCTCTGATGCCAAGGGCGAGAAGCGAGAGGTGCGACTCATTCCCTGATTTCAATATAAGTGAATTTGTAATTCGCGTACTCTTTAACGGGAAACGCAGAGCAAGCACATTCTAGTAACATTAGGGTAATTACAGCTGAAAGACGGATGAAAACCAATCAAAACACGCTAATATTGGAAATATTGGCACTGATTGTAGGACAATACAATAGTGGAATTTTCGCTGCGCTACTCATACCTTGCTCTACATTATTAGGTAAAATATACTACGTTGATTGGACACATAATCCAAATATCGAAGAATATTTCTTGATTCACTCCCAACGGTTTGTCGCCTCATCGTAGATGGGAGGTGTTTCTGGGTATCGGGGCGCGATGTACCGCGGTAGGATTCATCCGCCCGACGGGGTCTCCCATGCTGGGAAGAAGTCCAGCGTTTCCATTAGAAGGACCAGCTAAGAGTAAACCAATACCAGGATCCACCATTGTCCTGGTATCAAACTACTCGCATGATGGCAAATCCTCCTCTGATCCACAGGGACGGCGGACTGATTGTGGTGGTGACGACCTGGGGGCAGACTTTGGCTAGGCTGACCTCGGGACTACCGAGAACCACAATCGCTAAACCAGCAAAATTCCGAAAAAATGGAGATTATGTTGAGGCTCGCACAACCAGTGACGACGTGCCATACAAGTATTCAAGTAAATATTTGTTGATTTTAAGTTTGCTTTTTTTTTGCTTTTTTGTTACTTTGTTGCGGTTCAAAGAACACCCACAAGCTGGAGTTGTCGGTCGACTAATTGCTGGATTCAATGCTGTCACATGAAACGTCGTCACAACAAAAAAATTCGGAGTCACAACGCAACGCACCAAACTCCCATCCGATCCACAAAGGTTGCCAGCAGTGATGAGCTGAGATTGGCCAGTACATCTATTTCGGCACTCCACAGAAAACAACATGTGACAGCTATTTCGGCATGCCAATGAATGGAGAACGCCACAGAAGATCACTATGTTGTGCCCTAATCCACGCACACCCGTACTCCACTACTTTTATGGGAGACGACTGTAAGACGAGACACATATGAGAAGGCCTGGGATCCGTAGGGCATATGACAATGGATGGTCTAAGTATCAAGGTGTATTTCTTATACATTGCATATTTCATTCATATTTGTCTACTTTAGATACCTTTATTTATTATGTGCTTCAAAAAAATGACGCTGATTTTCTCTTTGTAAATATTGACGTATTGTTTTTTGGATGAAGCGTTAGAGGATAAAAAAAAGGGTAAAGCTCTTGGCGTTGATCAATCCTTGAGGGATCGTCATGCATTCGACTTCATTAAGCATCGTTGGAAGCGATTGAATGCATTTGTGACCTTTAAAATGACTCGCGGTGGCCTACCGATATATCGAGCCAGCGCTGTAAGAGCAATGAAATTTTTCGTTATTTTGCACAAAGTGATTTGTTTCTCAACCTCATTGTGGTATGAGAGAAGAAACTGCTTGCAAAAAGCAGATTATAAGATCAGCAGCAAAATTGTTGGCGAGAATTGACGAAGTTAAGGCAACCAACACTTCCGGAGAAAAATCTGCACCATGAGAAGGTAATGGCAGTTTCTTACTGGTGCGGTCAGGGGAATAATAAATAGTAATTCTCTAAGGCTCAGTGAAATCATAGAGAATCTGGAAGGTATTTAAATAAAATCACACGTTGTATTTACAACAGCCATTTCGACAACATGTCATACAATCGACGCTGTAAAAGTTCGGGAATTTGAATACGAAGTTCAGCTCCATCTGACACTCTTATCGGACTTCTTGACTTCTTAAGCTCACTTTTAGACTGCTGATGGGCGGGCTAAACGATAAAAAAACGATCATGGAGGATCCTGCGCTGCGACCAGGAGAATTCAGTGGGACGGATTCTGTGTCCTTAATTAGTCGAATTGGTTCATACCATCCATGTTCGGATAGACATATTCAAATATGCTCGTTTAAATGTGAAATTTGTTTACTTCAGATGTTAATTCGAATAGTGCTTTGCATTGAAACAATAAATAATTAGATGACAGACAGTTCCTCTTCAACAAATGAGCCCTAGACCACCCCTGTTAAGCCCAAGAACATAGCTATAATAGATCCAGACTGAAGGAAACATCTGCACCCGTTGCTAGCCTTCCGCTGAAAACAGTGGAAATAAAGTACGTGGTAAGAAATGTGTCATGCTTTCCGTGTACTTCGATTTTAGAAGGACCACTATGCAGCGCTAACGAATCCAAGAAAGAGTTAGATACTCATCTGTTAAATTCAAGGTGGAAGTAAACCTAGGCTACGACAGAGCAGCCGAACTAGTCGTAGGTGTTTTCTCGCCGAAATAGGAAAAGCACATCATACAGGAACTGTGGTGCTCTTTATTCTTCTCGATCAAGCAAAGTTCGCTGTGAAATTCCGGCATTGGACAGAAACAAATGCAGACTTTAATGATGCCCGGTCGAGTTTTTTCTACCCTTATAGCATTACACTTGGTTTATAGAGAACAACTGATAATATGAGATTGAAAGAAACAGTAAATGATGTTTGGAAAGAGCTACGAAGCAACTGTAACCTGTCGTATCCCTGTTGAATAGCTTTGAGACCAATAGCTATTCAACTTGTGAAAGAAGTGGGAGAAAGGAGGAAATAATGAAATCTACCAAAAGTCGGCAATAAGCGAAAAAAGTTGAAGCGAAGCAAAGAACTCATCTCAAAATTTGAAAGGAAGTGGATGTTTTGAAGGAAAAGAAAGGAAAAAATTAAGGAAAGATTATGATTAGTATTGTAACAAAAAAAGAAAAAGCAAAGACGTTCAGAGTAAATCTATATGTGGAGGTTCATGGTTAATATCAATTCTATGAATTAATAATTCTTGAAAAGTGAGAAATTACTTGTAAAATTTTTTCTTCTTCCTTTTTTTCCGCTCACTTTTTCTTTTCCTTATAATCTTCTCTTTACCCTTCGCTTTATGCACTTTCAATTCTTTAAAAGTTACTGGACAAACACGTCGTTTGCTACAAAAAATATTCTACGAAGAAGTGGACGGGTGGCTGTTGAACATCTATAAAAATTTTATCCTTAGCACTTTGCAAGGTATTAAATACTGACCTGTTAATATGTATTCTTTCCTTGACAAACCTACACGAGGTTGATAAACAATTTTTATTCGGCTAACGTTGCGACGTCTTCGTCTTCATCAGAGCCGATGATCTGAGTCGATGGTCCACGGTTCTTCTTCGTTTCGATGTGGCGGCTTCGCTTTCGTATCCATGTGGAGATAGTTGAAATTGCTTATCAACCTCGTGTGAGCTTATCAAAGAAGGAATACATGTTGATTAGTAATACCGACGTCAAAGGAAAGTCCGTTTTGAAATACTGACCTGCTAAAGAAAAGTGGAGATAAACATCACAATCTCAACGATACTTCATAAAAACAGCATGTCTCTGACGGAGGGAAGTATGGAAGGACAGGGAACAATGATTGCACTAGCAATATTGATATTAATTTTTCACCCAGTAAGAAACTACAGAAAGGTTTCCTATGAAAGAAAAAAATAAACAATTTACTCATTTCTATAAAAAAAAATAAAAAAAAGACCTGGAACACTTGCAGACATTTTGCGAAATTTTTTGTGATTTGTTTGGAATTCCGTGAATCCAATTTACCGCACCAGTGTCTGAAGGGTGTTTAAAATTACCAGTTATTTTTGATAAACTCATCAAGAAGTTCCAGATTCGTTTCACGTAGAAACTTGCGAAAATCAGCTCTACATAAGATCATCATAGCTTATGTATGGAACTGATATGCCAAGAAGGTGTGCTATTATTGAACTCATAGAAACGCTCTAACGTCAAACGCCAGTACAAAAACTGTTCGCATGAGGATGAATTACACCACACAGGCTCTGGAAGTGATGTGGGCAAGTATTACGGTAGTGGGAACCGAAACGAGAAATGGCATGAGTCGTCGTGGTGGACGTCAACGACAAGCAGCTTGATCGGGTTGAAACGACACTATTCGAAGCAAAGAGGATGATTCGGCTAAAAAACAGAGTTCGCTCTGTTTAACACGAGAAAGGAAACCGTAGAAAGCTGCAAAATGTAGGAGAAGACTGGCTCTTAAAAGCGGAAGCGCTTTTGCAAAAAGAAAAGAACGAAAATCGCTTTTTTTTACTTCCAGAGCACTTGATCGTAATTGGAATTGTGCGAGTTGCTCTTTGAAACAAAGATGGATCACGAAGTAAAAAAGTTTGTTGACAAACACTAGAAAGCTCAAAAGCTTCTAAAAATTCTGATGACTTGCTAATTTTAATAATAGTAGAGTTGGCGAATGGAATTGTAAACAACGAGTAGGACATCAGCTTGGGCTTTCTGATATCCCACAATAGACATTAACCATCATGTTGACCCATATGAGAGAAATAAGAGCAAACAAAAGAAAAGTTAAAAAAAAACACAACTTGGCATGAATGAATCCACCTGGGCACTTTTTTGCCTATAAATCCGTTCAGATTTGAAGTCCCATATGAAAAAGCGTTAAATTCTGAGGAAGAACACGGCGAATGTCCTAGTTTTCATTAGGAATTCGGCTGATTAATAGAAGCGATTTCAGAGATTCATTTGTGATTTTAAGTATTTCAAAGGATTTTACGGGTTGAGGTAAGGTCCGTTGGTTCGTGTACGTAGAATCTACTCTTTTCCGAAATCAACTTGTTGTTAGAACTGAGCTATGAGTTCGAAGTAGATCGGAACATCATATTATACAAAATTGATGATGACATGCATAAACTGAAAGGAAAGATACCCACTACCACTTAAGCACTGAAGGTGGACATAATTTGCGAATTAAAAAATTCACCCGACGGTACGAACACTAGAAAGAATGGAAAGACCTAGCCACGGTAGAGCGAAGAGGATGAAAACGTTAAATTGGTAAGTCCAGTAAACTATCCATTTTAAAAAAACGATGCTTTTATTAAAAGATCTGATGCTGTTCTATGCCTATAATCTTTCAAGTAATCGTACAAGCGCTGTTAACACTTCACAAATGCTTATTTAACTTTTTAGTTACCACATAACGATATTTAACAGTTATCCACATTGAGAAGAAACATGAAGCACATTCATACACATGCATTCACACACCCACATACATACATACATACATACATACATACATACATACATACATACATACATACATACATACATACATACATACATACATACATACATACATACATACATACATACATACATACATACATACATACATACATACATACATACATACATACATACATACATACATACATACATACATACATACATACATACATACATACATACATACATACATACATACATACATACATACATACATACATACATACATACATACATACATACATACATACATACATACATACATACATACATACATACATACATACATACATACATACATACATACATACATACATACATACATACATACATACATACATACATACATACATACATACATACATACATACATACATACATACATACATACATACATACATACATACATACATACATACATACATACATACATACATACATACATACATACATACATACATACATACATACATACATACATACATACATACATACATACATACATACATACATACATACATACATACATACATACATACATACATACATACATACATACATACATACATACATACATACATACATACATACATACATACATACATACATACATACATACATACATACATACATACATACATACATACATACATACATACATACATACATACATACATACATACATACATACATACATACATACATACATACATACATACATACATACATACATACATACATACACACATACACGTACAAACAATCAAATAGTGTTGAATAGCTTAAAAACTCGATGCGTACGCCTCTCAGTTAACTACTCCAGGACTTCCTGAACAAGGGTCCGAACGCAAATAGGCGTTCGATGGCTAAGAATCGATTGGCGAATAAAGTCCCATTGTTAATATTTCAGAAGAAAACTGCCTGCTTTCTAAATTTTCGTTTCTAAACATTTCTTATTGGTGGATTGCAATTTACGGAACTTCATACCGAAAAGCATTTCTCCCAAACCTTTAAGATACTGAGGACTATACTAACGTAGTTAATGTAGTCCTAAGTAGTAGCCAGTATCTGCTAATCAGGTGAACGAAGATAGAAAGAAGAAGAGGAAGAAGGTAGCTATCCGTTTGTGGAAGAATAGAAATATAATTGGTTAAATGTAGAATCTTAGAAAGTTATGGCATCTGGTTGTGTCAAAGTTAATGCCGTTATTAAGTATGCTCATCATTTTGAATTAACCAAGCCACATTCGGCACACCTGCAGTCTTAATTTCAACAAAAAAAATGTTAGTCTATGCATTGAATAGTAATATCTTAGATACAACTCCGACTTATATAATGTGAATTGGACCCGTCGTCGTTTCGTGAATGTCGCCTAGAGTGAAGTGCGAACGAACAAGCCGACGGACGACCACCGTAGTCCTCCCGCGGGCACTCCGCTGCCGTCGAATTCAATGAAATCGCGTCTGCCGTCCTGCCACAGCGCAGTGAATGAGCTTAATTTAATGGTTCGACTACCATTAGCATCATTCCTACCGTATGACAAGTTCAGAATCGAAGCAGATGATAATTCCCACGCGAAATTTTTTAATATCCTTGAATAAAATTCGGACTCTTGAGTAGTGGTCTCTCCACAATCTCGCACGTGGTAGGCTACGTGCAAACAAAACGAATTTCTAAGGAAAAATAGAAAAAATGTAATCGTTTGAAGTTGTAAGGCAATTTATGCAAAGAAATCGAATATGACACCAGTCACATTACATGTGATGGATATAGAATAACTAAAATCAAAGGACTAGTTTTCAAGTGAGAATCTGCGCTCTCGAAGAACACCATCAGGGAACGATGACCTACCTCACTATTCTTGAGTAATTTCCAGCTAATAGAAAGCGTTCTGGATGGTTTGCCTTTCTGACCAATGGGAAATCGGATAGCACAGGAACTGTTCCCAACAGCAATCTGCCCATCGGCGCCAAGAATTCCTTTCATTCTAAGTAGGTGGAGAATAATTTCTTACAAGATCCCGTACTTTCCAATACTTATTCTTCGTTGGTCCTCTTAGTTTCAAAAAGCACTTGGAGTTCAATCTTCCCTTACACCTGGAGAGTGTTAATTCGTTGAGAATTTTCCTTTAAAAGGGTGGGAATATTTCTCTAAGAGCTGCCACTGCTTCTCACCTTTAACACTCCACATATTTTCAAGAAAAAAAATACTTTATATCCAGCATGGAAAACATCTTGCTTTTTGTTGTGATTGACTTTGAGTTCCTAGCGCGATATACGATGAACTAGGAAGACACTGAATGTTAACGGAGAACTACTGATCAGCGCTTGTTGTCGAGCGGTGGCCGCTGCAGAAGTGTGACGACAGCCGTCGAAGGAGTGCTTCTCGTCGACTTCGGCCAGAAATGCATGTCATATGTGGCGAGTTCATATTTTGCTCATTGTCTGTCGAATCCCTTATCGAAATGCACGTCTCAAACGAAGCTGTAGCATCTCGTACATATCCCATGCATTTCTGAGATCTGCCGCCAATCGTCGAACAAAACTAACGCTGCTTCATTCATGGGAGAGCCGTGCTTGAATGCCGAACGCTTCACAACACTAACACACCTACTAACTAATGTGGTAACATTGAATATTAATGTCATAAAAAATTAATACATCAATATCTACGCAACGACAAATAGCTGTGCCCAAATGTTCCGTTGGTTTTTCCTCGACTTTTTTCAGGCTTACTCTTATAATTAGGAATAGGGCGCGTTGTGTAGTCGTCAGAGGTGCCTTGCAATACACAAGTGGTCATTGGATCGATCAAGCCTCTCGGACTTGCTAAGCCTTCTATCACTCCGGGGCGGACAAATCTGTACCAGGTTATCTAGGGAGGACAGCAACACTAGATCTATCGGTGGGCGACCTCATTCTATAGGTCAAGATATTCATTAATTCATCTCTAACGACGCCTAATGTATTAGAATGCGTGGCGCATCACTAGGAATTGATAAACGCCGAACGCGTTGTTTTTTCTCTGCCCATTATTCTTAGTATACTTATGAAATAATGCCAAGAGTCACCCTAATGGAATGCTGAATGGGTACGTAGCGGTTTATTCCTACTCGGCTGGACCGCCGCGCACTCAGACAACCTCTGGAAGTTCTCTATTCGACCGCTGTAATTCGTCAAGCATCAGTTTTTTCTATGAACGATGTAAAAGCTAACTTGACTATCGAATGGTTAGCACGCAGTATACCTGCACGTTCAGTGTCTATGTAATGCAAATGTCGTACGGGTATAAACTATTAAGATTATTCAATGCCACAAACTTCAAATTTATATAAGCAGTTTATTCTACAACAGTTGGTTTTATAAACCTTTTTTGTTATGTCGTCCTACCAAATTAATGTTGGAAATCGCCGAACAACTGGTACGATTATTTGCTTCATGGCTAAACTGTCGAGTACAGGTATTTTTATAGCAGGCCACTTCTAACAATCTTCTAACAATGGACCGTAATCTCCGAATGAAGTAGTACTCGACGCGCAAGCACAAATATATTTTCCAAATCATGAAATTCTTTCAAAAAACTGCGAAATTCATTTCCCAAGTTCTTGGGCTCCTTATAACCACAAATTCTTGTGGCTAATTTGTTTTAGCGAAAGCCATAGCGAGAGTAGATGGGCCGGTCACGTAATGAGAAGAACAGACGACAGATGGGCGAAAAGAACTGTAGAGTGGACTCCACGAGAATGAAAACGTCCCTTACTACAGCCACATAAACGTTGGGCGGACGCGTTTGTAAACAAAGTTAATCAGCTGTACCAGCAACTGTAGTTATTTTACAGATCACGGTATAAGACTCGCACGTGCTACCATGCTCGAACAAAACTACCACCATGGACGACGATTACGAGGGTAAGAAACGAATGGCAAATGTGCTGGTGTCCGCACAGCTCGTGAGGACGGTCTATCCAAGTATCCAAGTAAGTAATTTGTTTGGAAATAATCTGATGATACGGCATGACCGAAGCTATAAGAATATATTTATATTTTAATTCCTTCAGCCTTACTTTCAGTAGAAAGCGCTTAAGTGAAATCAGCTTGGTGAAACTGCGGAATTGTTCTACATAATAATTATTTTGGAAGAGCTTGCTTCAGAGCGGCGGAGTAATGTTACTGAATACAGGAAATCTGGGATTGATGAAGCGCTTCTAGCAATCCTCCTCAAATAAAGAACGCTTACAACGACAGTGGAATTATAGAGGAGCTCATGCTATGTGGCAACGCTGTGTTTTCGCATCATGATATGAACTCAAAGAAGTTTTCAATTGGAAAAGCAAAGCTCATTATAAATGTTGCATACGCTAAGCAATGTTGTGCTAATAGCTCAACAGAAACTCAGGCGCTCAGCTTCGCTACTGTTAAATTTGAGTAAGAGCAAAGTATGAGAAAGATTGAATACTGCGAAAAAAACGTTCAATGTTCTGCCTATCAATTTAACAGCTCTCTGATTTCAAGCGAGATGCTGGTAAACCAGTAGAAGGAAACTGCTGTACTCTCTAATCACATTAACATAACTACTTCAGAGAATCTCAAAAACATTGCAAGGGATTGGCCTGACTACCTACAACGTGATACTCCAATGTCCTGCTCTGTAATAGCGCCAAATATTCATCACTAGAGAACAATGTTTGACTTCCTCCTCAAGGTGGACAACATAATGTGATCTGGAGCCTAACCTCTTATTCCAGTCATTGTTCTAATTATTTTACTTTACTTCTTTCTAGCAAAAATTTCAACCCAGAATCCCAAGGTGCACTACTTGTATAGAACTTTCTCATAACCAATTTATACCCAGTCTTCATCAATGTGAAGAAAAGCTGAAACAGTTGTGGAACTTGGGCGTATTTCCTGCTCTTTGCGATACTTTATTCAACAAAACAATTCCTACATTCAGATTGAATCCATCGATTTTTTGTAAAAGATATGTGTTCGAGAATGTTCTTGGTAGAGTAATTCTCAAAATTTGCTACTTAAACGCCACTTGTGCGAGCGTTGTCGATGAAGCGAGTACGGAAGTAAGCGATTTTCGTTCTCGTTCGCACTTCCGCTAGTTGGAAAGAAATATGCTCGTTTTCTCTACTCTTCTCTCGACTCATCAACTAATATGTAATTCGAAAAGTTGTTATGTCCATCACTGCAAGTCGTCGATACGATGGCGAATTACGCATTTTTCTTGAAATTACGGTAATCGGCCGCCGAAGTGGGCGTGTCGACCAATCGGCAATGGAATCATCGTGGATTTCCGAAATTTAGCTGCACGATTACCGCCATAAATCTAACAAAATGCCCGCGGCAAGGACTACGGTAGTCGGTTAGGTTCGGCAATTTAACCGAGCTTTGCCAATAAATATCTTGTCTAAATTCGAGTGAGCCGATTCGTCGACGAAACGACTTCCGAAAGCGAGAAACACATGACACGGCGGTTTGATGCATGACCAGCCCTGCAAGCACCGACAGGACGATGTCGCCACAACTACCACCTAATGGTGGTTCGACGGAAGGCAGCCTACCCAATGCACAACACGTTCGTCGGCACCGCAATTATGTGGCCCCTGGCAGTCGTGCACCTGGAGTGGCGCTGGACAGTGCCGTCTGGCAACCCGACAACAAAATGACGAAAGATATCCAAAAATTTTCTACACATAACTAGTAATAGCGGGAGCTCGAAGCAAAACCGCACTGCTTTATAGTTGGTTTCAATGCAAAATCAGTTGAATGTCACATGACATTGAATGTGTATTTACTGGCATTAAACTAAACAAACGTGCATGTTTAAACGGCAATTTTCAATCCATTTCAGAAATAGTGAAAATTCGTTTTGTGAAAAACTGAGTCAGAGAAAGAGAAGGCCGCAGGGCCATCAGAGGTGTAGCAGATAACACGTGAACCCATGAGAAGGAAATCACTAGTTTGAATATGGCCTGGTGTCCAAGTTTTGCAAACATCCCAGCATCGTCATAATCCTTTAATCATTCAAAAATTTGATAAGCAATGAAGCCAGACATATAAAGAAGTAAGGAAATATAGGTATTTCAGAGAATCTGTAGGTATGAAAAAAGTCATTTCAATTCATACAGTAGCTGATGCCGTCATAGCGAAAATGTTTGAAAAACATAGACTTGCCTTCATTTGGACCGTTTAAATATGTGGAACAAGAAAAATTTGTTTTCCCGACATCTTTAAAAGGTAGTAATTCTTCCTTAAACGGAAACCATCGAGCTGCTTCCACAGCATGCCTAGCCGACGGTAAATTCGTAGTTCCTTCCAGGTTTCTTCACCCGATTTCGTACAATACGAAGAAACGGGAAAATCCTCTTCTTCATAATCAGTTATATTAAGTGTGTTATTTAAATGTGAAATGGATAGTTTCGCTTCTCCAATGTAGAGATCTAAGCTGTTCATTTCAAAATCAGCCTCATTTGAGCCATAATTGGACATCAGTTTTTTCCTACAGATGAATTTTCGTCACTAAGGTGATGTTTCTTTGAGACAAATTTTCATATTTCCACTAATGCTGCTTGCAACACTAGACATAAGCCTACAACTAGGCCTTGTGAACTCCTTTCAACAGGAGTTAAATGGCCTTTTGTTGCAGCAAAAAAATTTCTTTCTTTGAAAAAAATTAGGTTTCAACCAAATAAAAGTTAGACAACGTGGGATTCAATCTTCGAGTTCAAAATTTGCCCAAAAAACATATTGAAAGGTAAAATGCAAAAGCAAAAGCAGGGACAAGAAATGGCAAGAAAATTTGGTGAGAGTAGACTCGCGTCGTATAAATAGTTAGAGATAGGGACTCAAAACAAGGAAAAAAAAGCAAAATTCACGAAGTTTTTCGATTACTCCAGAATCGTGACGAAAAAACTGCTCTGCTTCATGACAGAAGCAAAAACGGTGGATCTCAGGGAGTGGCAGAAACGCTACGCACGGCCAACCAGTGAAGCACAGCGGAAAATTTCAACAGCCTCCATTATTTTCATCCCCCTCGTGTATAATTAGACTAAAAAAGAAAATGTTAGTCCTACATTTGCAAAAAAGCAGACGGATTTGAAGTCATTCATGTGGAGAAGGGAAGCATTAAAAGCTATAAGTGGAGCAGAAGAATTTGAAATAAAGTCACTAGCCTCGTACGGAAAACATTGGCAAACAAAATTCTTGAAGCTGTTCAGACAAACTTCAGATATCCAAATGTGAACCAGAGCGACGAGTGCCTCTGATCTCGTCCATACCTCAGGCCGATTTTTTGAGCTAACGTAACCACATTCTTCACCTATATGAGCTTTGTGCAACTACTCCACCCTATACAAAAACAGCTCTCGAGAAGGCGAACTACGCCGAAATGTTAGCCACTGCCGAATAAACATTGATTAACAACATATTTCTTCCTAGAAAGAACGCATTACTTCCTAGGATTGACTTTCTATTAACCTCGGCATTGGAATATGAATGCGTCGTTTTCTAGTTCAGCAATCGCGAGGTTGTTGCACAGCATGCATTTACTTCCATAGAAGAGCACACCATACAATACAACAGTAGCTGGTGTTTCGGCACTATCGCCTTCTTCAGAGCCTGGAAGGGTATACTGATATACAATTTACTAGGCCAAAGGCTTCAATAACACTTACAAAAAGACGAGAAACTCCATGGTAATTACATGATCAACAGCTTCTCGAAACACTCACCGCTTTTTTTCGTGACTTCCAATGAGGAAGGTTAGAACAGTTGATTATAGTCGCATATGGTTGATCACTGCAGCACCCCACATCAGAAATTAATCTGAGATACGGGACCAAGTCGCGTGTGACCTCTGGGCATCCTTCGCTGCTATTCATTGCGGGGTTTTTGGCATTTATCCAAAAGCCTCAAAAAGTTTGCGCGTTTCGTTTTAGTCCCCTATGCGAGGATGTTCACTTTAACTTCAAAATCGTCTCCGCTATGCTTTTGTATCCTATGCGTCCCTTAGTGGCGTGTCTTGTCTTCCTTTTCGTTTGCCATCTAGGTGTTCTTTTATGCGCATACATAAAAGTCTGCTCGTTTCGCCGATATGTTCGTCTCTGCAAGTAGTACAAGAGATCAGGTATATCGTACCTGAACTCATGCATTCACCGTCCCTGCCGTAAGAGCAAATTCTGCAATTTGTTGTTTCAGATAGACGGCCATACAAGCGGTTACGAACTAACTGACGACGAAGAGTACGGGGTGGCATTTCAATTATCGCTACCGATTCCTCTAGATCTGCCCTTCTTAAGCATCGCTTCATCGCTATACTTATATCATCACTAATGAAGGGCAAGATAAACGGGACTTTGTTTCGGCCCAAATCGTTCGTTTTGGAGCGTCGCTGTCCTTCGAAACTTGTCTCGTGGGGTTACAATTTCGTAGCCATTGGAGATGACTATTTGCCCAGTCAAGTCTTGCGATTCTTCCTTTAGTTCCTTACTTGAGCACACAGAGCTGGCTATTCGAAACGTGTTTCTCACAAGAGCCCTCTTTGTGTGCGAAGGGTGGGAAGAAAGGAAATGAACGAGGATGTTCTTGTTACTTGGTTTTCGGTACCACTTTGTCATGTAACCGCTACTTGATAGGTTTATTTGAACGTTTAAAAAACGGAAGCCAGTTTTTTTCTCGGTTTCTCCCGGCTGAACTTAATGTACTCAGACTGCTCGTTCAATAATTCGAAGCATTTGACCACCTCCTCCTAGGCACAGGAGATGACAAAACAATCATCTATGTATCTGCAGTAGAGGCCTGAGATCGATAACTGCTGTCCCATTGCCAGCCCTCTCATTTGGGCGTAATATTTCCCAGACCATCTGAAGACCGAGCACTTTAGGCACTCTTTTTAAGAGAACCATGAGCTGCTGAATAGACAAGCCATGCATGTGTATTCCTCCTTCATGTTTAACAAGAAGTTCGTGGATGGCTTGCATTGGGGAGTCATTCGATACGTTGGTGTACAACGCGGTAACGTCCAAAGACTCCATCACGTACGCGTTATTAGGGAGACGCGTTACATAGACGTTCTAGGAACATTTGGGTGTTCGTGAAGTGAGCTGGAATATGTTTAAGGAACTGGGTTAATAATAGGCTCAGAAACCAGGTTATCCTATCCGTTGGCCTGTCTACACAGCTGATAATGGGTCCAACCTTGTAGGAGAGTGAACTGGTAGACGCGAGATCATCAGCTAATACTAACTTATGTGTTTTAATAAGTAAGTATAAAACAGGACATATTGGTCAATCTACTTTTAAATGCCAAATAACGGATGGTTTTAAGCCCGTCGCCTTTGCTGTTGTGACCCACTCGTTGTTACGTTTTCCGCATTGTCTTTTGTATTCCTTTTCAGACGATGGGCGATAGAGGGTAACATCACTAAGATGTTCCTCCGTTATCTTAACATCTAACTGCCGAAGAATAACTACGAGCTCCCCCTTCTATCACTAACTGATAGTCTAATGGTCTTTGAATCTATTAATTCTCTAATTTCTAGCATACCACATTTTTTTGCGCAGCTGTGACGTTAGAGATATACTTTCTATGGCGACAATGGGAAAGAGTTTTGAGAACACCGTCCGAAAACATGCGGAACTTTCCATGAAACATGAAAAAACATTGAGGCTTCTTGAGGCTTTTTTGGACAAGTGTCAAAAACTTGCCCAGAGGTCACACGCGACCTGGCCTCGTATCTTCGGATCAATTTTTGATGTGGGGGTGATGCAGTCATCAACCATATGCGACTATAATCAGCTGTTCTAACCTTCCTCATTGGAAGCCACGAGAAAAAAGCGGTGAGTGTTTCGAGAAGCTGTTGATCATGTAATTGCCATAGAGCATTTTGTCTTTTTGTAAGTGTTATTGAAGTGTTTGGCTTAATAAATTGTATATCAGTGTGCCCCTTCCAGGCTCTGAAGAAGGCGATGCTGCCGAAACGTCAGCTACTGTTGTATCGTATTGATTGTATTGTGTTTTTCTATGGAAGTAAATGTATGATGTATAACAGTCTCACGTTTGCTGAACAAGAAACCGACGCAAAGAACGCATTAATTTGTCTATCGTTGCGTGGTTAATCACCTGCATCACCTGTATCACCTGTAGTCCCGTTGATCGTCGAGTAACTCGAGCGGGCGCCAGGAAATCTTCCATGTTCCCCCTGTCGCGTGCAAGAGTAGCGCAGTGGGCTCTAGGGACTCGTCGAGCAAGGTTAATAGAGAGGAAATTATCAAAATGGATCTACCAAATTCTTATAGAAGTGCAATTCATTAAAATGTACTTAGTATCGAGAAGGGCAGTCATCCGAAAGACGAGTCGTCGGCACAAGAATAAAAAATTGTATTCATCTCTGAACGACGCTGAACGTCTTTATACAAAGGGTCTTAAGCTCCAAACTCGTCTCAAGTCTCTCCAAAGTAACATTTTCGCAATTCCGTCTACCTACCACAGATACAAAGAAACGAGTTTCATTGCTTTCTGTCTATCGGTTAAATTAATTGAAAACTTCTTGATTCTTACGAAAAAAATACTTCGGCTGCAAAAAATTTGAATGAATAATTTTAGGGTTGCAGAACATCGTCCTACTGAGTGGTTTCAGAGAAGCTCATGCGATCGCATGTCGTGGAAAACATTCTTCACTGAAGAATTCGTAAGGAATTGGATGACTCCATTAAAGTGGGCGCGATTGCTTAAATCAAGAGGAAGATTAAGTAAATTCTGAGAAAAAAATGTATCCCAGAATAGAGGACCTCAGAAAATAAACTGACTTATCCGCTAGGAAGAACGAAGATGAGAAATAAAGAACAGAGATGCGAAAAATTTTCGAGATAAGATTTTTGCGGAATTCTATCCTGGCTGTTTAAAAAATCCACACTTTATGGAAGCGCTTTTTTCTTATTAGTTACGAAGAATGTTTTTTGTCTGCACATTTTACCGTTTATGGTAATCTTTTGCTAGCATCCAGTTTCTCACCTGCATTCTGCATCCTAATTTCTCCGATTATGAGAATTCTCAACAACTTTCTCCTAGACATAAATTATAGCTCAATTCAGACTCACAAGTGGAGGAATAGGATCGGTGTTGTAGCTTCTGCTGGGAGGTCACGCTCCGCTACCAGCTCTTTCTCCAAGTCAGGGGAATCGAAAAACAATGAGTGCTTTATCTAAAAAGGATTTTAAAGAGGGACGAAGGCCTTCCAAATAGTGTTTTTTTTGTTTTTTTTTCTTTATACACTATAGTTAAGTTAATCTAGATGATTTTCACATCTGCTACTCTAGCAATGTGGTAAAATCTAGTCTTAATTCTATACCAGTCTCGGAAAATATTAAAGTTATTCGCTATTACTACAGTTGTGTGTGGGTAGGAATAGGCAGAAAATATTCATATCGTCATATATTGTTTTGAACGCGGAAGTACAAGAGCACTTCCAACGGTCCTTCGAAAAAAAGTAGAAGAGATGGGATTGGAACTCCCCTTTTCTATACGCACGGTCATCCACTACATATTCTTCATACTCATCATGTGTAAGCATGAAAATTAGGGTTAGTTTTCACTTCCGGTTACCAACTCGAAAATTACAACAAGCCGTTAATAATCATAATATTGCGGATTATATATCTTTTTAAAAAATATAGACGTCAACTTTATTTAATTTTAGGGAAAATTGTACACTTTCGCAAAATTCATCTACTCGGATTGGTCAGTGCGGCAGGTCACCGAAGATTTCGGTAGGGTTCGAGAAGCTGTCGTTGATGATTTCATGTGCCGAGTACCAAGCAGCCGTCGCAACAGTTTTGTTGCTAGTCGTCGAATAATTATGTATGCAACAATTTTAGACTTTTCTGGGAGCATAGAAAAACACTGACTTAAAGTACTGCAAGACCACCGCAAATCACTCTATAAGACAAATATGAATTCATCGGTCACCTATAACGTGGTACCATGGTAAACGCAGAATGCAATGCGCATCCCTCACAGATTGATCAACGTTGCGCCCTATTTCTTTACTATTACCACTAATCCCTAGTGTTATAACTATCTGTTATTCCCAAAGGGGCGCTTTTAACGCATTGGTTGGAAGCGCCCTGCAATACAGAAAGGACCGATCCTGCGCATCAGTCTCCGCAAGTCTTCCATTTCTTCGCGGTCAGCAAATTGGTACCAGGCCTTCTTGGGAGGATAACATCACTGACGTGATACATCGGTACGCCACCGCGAGTCATTGTACAGGCCAAATACGCACTAAATTACCTCTAATGATGCTTAATGAAGTCGAATAAATGGCGCATCCCTCAGGGGAGTGATCAACACCGAGAGCTTTTTTCCTTACGCTAATTCTCATCAAGAATTCGAACTATTCCTATCTACCACCGTTTTAGTATCGTCGATGGATGGCAGAGCACTGCTATTTATTCAATTTCAGATCCCATGGCCGTGCTTCATCTTCCAGTGTCGAGTAAATTCACTATCTTTTTCGGGAAGTTCATGCTATTGGAGTCATTTACCCAAGGCTTCGAAATGATAATGGAAGTGCGAAATCAGCTCGAAGTTCGTTGTCGACGACATTTAATAAGACATTCCTTTAATATTCGCCGATTTCTATATATAGAAAAGAATCTTAGAAGGAAGCAAAATTGAACGTACGAATGCGCAAATCTGTAATGACCTGGTAACTCTAGGATTTTCTGGTTGTACTATTGAGAAAACGTGAGCTAAAAATGCGCTAGGATTTCTCCCTTTTCTCATTCACCATGTTTTTTGATGCTGTTATTTTCAACATTTTTAGGAGGGGAAAAAAGCACTTTTTCCGCCAACAAAAAAGAGTCCGGTGGCCTCAGACTTAGAGGTAACACACCGCAGCAGATTCGTTTTTGCTCTTCGATATCTAAACAGTCGTCAACTGGCTCTTAACCTATGAAGTTTTGGAGAGTTCCTTTAACAAAGCAGCAATCAAAATTGGAACCACATGTTTGAGACAGGTAGAAATGGGGGTTTTTTTGATAGAGAATACATGATGTTACACAATGTGATATAGATAAATGGCTAAATAAAACCAAATAAATAATTTATCTTTAGAGACTTGGAGTTAGATAGGATCCAAAACCATAAATACTTTCAGGTGGAATGATTCTGCCATTGTCCTATATAAGAGTGGGCGTGCTTCCTCAGCGATGTATTTAAGTGTCCACAAGAAATCTTGTTTTCAATTTCCCGCGCCGGAGGTCATAAATACAGTATTGCAGCGGTTCATTTAATGCCGGCTGTGCTCGGCGATAACGCTTAGTTGACGGGCCGCCTAGTAATTTATGCTTAGTTAATGTAAATGGTATGTAGAAGGCAGATAATAAATTCAAACTCAGGATATGAAGCTGAGAAGAGCGCGAAATGAGCCTCGATTGTTAGCAATGAAGAAATGAGACGAGAAACAAAAGCCAGAAAAACGCGATCCATTATTGAAGATTTGGTCAAAATATTAGCACTAATGAGGTACGCATAACCCAAAAACTTTACGTGCCGCCATTTCTAATTAGGCAAAAAATATTTAAAAAATAAAAGACAAAGCTCTCGAAATTGATCAATCCGTGAGAGATGCGCCATGCATTCGACTTCATTAAGTATTGTTGGAGGTGAGTGAATGCATATCTGGCGTTTACAATGGCTCGCGGTGGTCCACCAATGTATTGAGCCAGTGCTGCTATCCTCCCAGACAAGTCTGGTACCAATTTGCCGACCCCGAAGGTATGGAAGGCTTGGTGGGCCATAAGCAAAAAATATTAGGTCTTGAAATGTGACCAGATTCTCGTATAATAAATACCTTTCTCCAATTATTATAATTCGTTTAAATTAGGGGGAAATTTTGGCTAACTAGTTATTTAACTACTGATAGATCCAGAAGGTCGCTAGAGGTGCTTGGCAGTGATATCTGCCAAAAAAAAATGGCCCGAAACGAAATCGCGATTTTTACTACCTTAATTTTGATGGTAAACAATTCATCGGCTATGTCAATCATCATAGACGTTTTCATGAATCATGCAATGATCATCCAAATCTACTTCCATTTCTATATTGATAAATTCTATTTTTGTGGAACCTTAGCGGGATAAATATTTTATAACAACCTGGCGTTACTTTAACAATCTTAGAGGGTCTGGATGAAGGACAACCTTAGTTTTCATGGATGGAATCATCGTAAATCTCAAAACTTCTACTTGTTGATTGGGTCTCTCGAGCTTCACTGGTCTCAAGGCAATCTGGCGAGCCACATGTGGTCTTTGCCAAAAACATTCAACCCTTAATGAGCCAATGATACGGTGGGATTTCTAAGGAAGAATAAAGATCTCTGCACAAGAAAACCCCTCAGAATGTCTTGAATAACTACTGATGGATATGAAAGTAGCGAGAACATTGGATGTTTGCATTCACCATGAGCTTGCACTGCTGACCAAACATAGAAGAACAAGTCCAATTTAACCCTCCTAGGGAGAGATAGGACTATACCCGCGTACTGTACATTGTCCATAATATTGATCTTGATACGTTCTTCCCCCCAGACCACAATAAAAGAACTGATAAAATTAGTGAATTTGGCGTCCTGGTTAACCATGAAATGTGACCACAAACACAGATTGTTTTAACAAATAACGAACTAAGACAAACGTTTGCAACTCTCAGGACCCACTCTCTATCAGCCTCGGCATGGCACTGTTCAATAGGTCAGTGTTTTTTTTTGAGTGGGTGTAAGGTTATTAATAACGAAAATTCAGTGCTGGGTCATTTCGTCTGTTTAGCCTTATTCAGAGCCTTCAGAGGTCAAATTGACCGGCAATCTACTTTCATAATTCGAAGAGAAAAAAACTCAATACGTAGATTTTATTCACATGGTAAGCATCTTCTTTCAAACGCTCACTATTTTGTTCTTTATAGGTCTTCCAGTTTCTCTTTGAAACCAATCGCACAAAGTCTTACATGGGTGAAGAATGTGCCTGGTTTAGGTGAAAAATCAACCTGAGCTGTGGTGCGAGGTCACGCGTGTTTACGAGGCACTCTTCCCCTATCGTTCACTTTTGGATTTTTTAGGATCTATTCAAAGCGTTTCAATAGTTTTACGCACTGATGCAGTGGCTTTCTAAGCGAACACAGTGACTTTTACTTCAAAATTTTCTCCATTGTGTCTCCATGTCCTACGCCTGCTTGGTGGAGTGCTCTGTTTGACTTGTTTGAAGTTTCCAAGCCACGTGCTTTTTTTACGGATGAAGAATGATCAACCTGTTTTGTCAACGTATTCGTCTCCGCATTCCTCACAAGAAATCGGACACGCCTTACCCTAACTCATGCGATTATCATCTCTGTCGTCAGATCAAACTATGAAATTCTATGTTGTTCGCAGACGGTCATACAACCGGTTACAAACTAGCTGACATTTCAGGAGATGTTCGGTGGCAGGCATCTAAACACCATTTCATAGATGTGCTTACTTCGTTGAAGACAAAGGGTAGGTAAAACGGGCCTTTGTTCTGGCTAGATTTGTCGTTCTTGGGCTTTGTTTTTTCCTGAAGACTATTCCGAGCAGTTACCGCTTCGTAGCCGTTTCATTTGTGGCTTTAATTTCAGTGATTTTTTCCCCCTGATCTCTTCCTGTGCATGCCCTGATGGTGTTTGAAACATGTTTCTTAAAAGCGCACTCTGTGTGTGAAGAGTGGGAGGAGAGGTAATGGAACGGTATGCGTCTGTTACTTGGCTTTCGACAGCACTTCATCGTGCAGCGGTTTTTGAATAGGTTAATGGAACATTTAAAAAACGAAAGACAGCCTTTCTTCGGTTTCTCCCAGAAAAAGTTTTAATTTACATGGCAAACGTTTGCGACTAAAAAGATTCGAACCACTGTCGGCTAAGCACTATTCGTCGCCGATGTTTTATCCTTCTCGGAAAAGAACACATTTGCATTCATACGAGGCTTTTCATCTGTCTCATAGGAGGATCCAAATATCGACTAAGAACAATATATAGAAATGTGTATGCCGTTTCGGCATCAAAGTAGATGCAACTGGTTCACATTAGCTTTACCGCAGGCTGAATCTTATCGCTGACCCGCTGATGCTTCTATTCCGCGACTGTCCACATCATATACACCCTCTTCCTAATCCTACGACACATTTCTGTTGAGATTTTTTGGGAAAGCACAGTAGATTTGTTTTCAACGCGTTTCTTATTTGTACTTCCCGAGCACATCATAAAAATGAAAAACAATTCTTATTTCAGCTGCATCATTCGAGCCAGCAAAACTCAATTTCTAGCTAGTAATCGATTTCTTGTTCCTTTTAAGTTGCTATGATAAGTCAACGTCATCATGGAAACAGATGGATGCAAAACCTATGAAAAACAGCCAAAACATTTTCGACAGATGTTGCAAAACTGACTACCAAGGACCGACGACACCTTAGATGGCCTGCGGACCTGTTCCTTCTCCACGCATAAAAAAATGGTAATGTTTCAGAAAAGTGTGGAAAATACGTATAAGTATACAGAGGACATATATAAAACGAAAAAGAAAAGGACACACAATAAACAGAAACAAGGTATGTACCCAGCCGAATCCAAAGAACAGAGCGTTCACAAAGAGCGAATAAATTGTCCACGCCCATGTTCAACACGGCCTTAACATTGTAGAGTATTCCCGTCATGTATAAATGGGTCGCATAGTCAATGATGAATAACTATAAGAGATACCAGAGAAGACTAATGATTTGAGAGCTTACAGGCGTCTCACAAAAGCAGTGAGAAAAACATTCTGTTGTACCAACAAAAACCCGGCTAGCACGTAAGCTAGATGAGAAGGCGACGTCAGAAGTGATCTGACTTCCCAACATAGACCCCTCTGAGAATGTGACCCTGTTTGCCGATTTAACTCGAATCGATCGGTAATCAGCAGGGAAGCTAGGTGATTCAGATAATGTTCATCTATAATTCCTCTACAAATTAATCCTCTCACCCCTCGCACGACGTATTCACAGAGCAGAATGCTGGGGAGTGGCACACAGTGAAGTGCGTACTCGAATAACTTGATGACGAACGACATTACAAGTATTATAACAGAGCGCTTTAGACTGAAGCCGTGGTTTTTACAGGAACTGATGAAAAAATCCACTTCGAACCACCTCACTAAATATACTGAACCAATCTCGTTGACGGATGATTGCTGATAGCGCCAATAGGTCAATAAGACGGCTGAGAGATGGATGAAACGATGAACTCGCATGGTGTGGTGATGAACGCGTTAGTCCCCGGCAAGGGTAATAACGCGTTCGTTCCCTACCACAGACCCCTGCGGTCCGGAGTTTGTGGTTATACTCAGCAGCATTGTGGTTATACTGAACTAATATGTTAAGTAGGCAATACAGTTACATAGAAGCTCATCTGACCATCAACTGAGTCAGACGAGTCATATTACATATTCTTGTCACTAAAGCATTGTTTTAACGAAGTTATATGAAGATGCTAACACTAGAGTTATTTCACAAGACCTGACGATTCGATGGATTTGGCCTTTTTTAGAATGCGAAAAGGGGATTAACTACGACCTACTCTCTCAAATATTTTATGAGCTCAACCTTGAAAAACCTGGGCTTAAATTTCGAACCCGTAATAAATAGTTTTATAAACACACACGATTTCATCTAGTCTCTTAGTGCTTGTCTTTTTTTAACACCACCCGTCTTCATATCTACTGTGCAGATCCCAGCACTCACATTCAATTCGTTTCTCAATATCCACCATGCACGAACGTCTTCGAACTTCTGTACGCATTCAGTTGCTGCTTGAAGATTTTTTGTTTTCGTTATGAATGTCGCTGAATGCTGGTCGAGTGAAATTTCCTACGAGTTTTGGCATAGCTGTACTAGAGCGTTTCTGTGCAGATTTGAAGAAATAGGTTGGGCTGAAAGAAGTATGTTACGAATTTCCCAACCACGGAGAGATGATAGACCGCGAGGGAGTCAAAACACCACTGCGTTCATTTACTTGATTACTTACTTGATTCTACAACAAAAAAATTGCTGCGTCGGTATCCCATGTAGTTGGACATTCCATCCTCGCACTTTATGCGTTCTCCGAGTACTTCTCCCACCAGTTTCCTCATCTGACCGCTGTGACCTACGAAGTAGTAGGTTTCGGCAACGGCTTCGGAATCTGCGAACTTGTTTTCTAACTAAAATTTTGATATGTGCTTGATGTGAACAACGTACTATGAAAATAATAGTATTAGAATAATTATGTATACCTATGAGTATGATGGCAGACTCAACTAATTTATAGAATCACGCAATTTCCATTACAGTCAAATCTGCAGTAACTTCATCAAGTCAGCGAACAACTCCGCCTTGGTGGAGAATACATCTTCTATGACCAAATTTTCTTTTGATTTTCAACTGCTTATCCATTTTATTAAGAAATTTTAGTTTCAAAGAATTGTAGAGACCGTTCTTTACCTTGTAGAAAATCGTCTCTACTTTCCAAGACCGACTTCCTATTAATCTTGGCATTGATCAAATAGTTCTCGATATTCTTGTTGAGCAAACACGAGGTGTCACTTTATTCTTTATTCCCTTAAACCTGAAGTTTCAGCAGTCTCGCGTTCTTCAGAGCCTGGTCTCTATTTTTGTCATTAATCTCGCATATGTAATCACTCGACATAGGGCTCGGATGGTTGCCGTACCTCGATATTTCTCTATAAATAACGGGCAATGCAGCATCGCCTGCTGTCTCGACAACTCAGTTTTCTCAGTCTCGGTGAAACATGGGAATCGTCACGCCATTCGCTTAGATACTGACTGGACCGTTTACCTCACTTTAGCTGCACAATGTTTACTCTTGATACTGCTCTCTCTTGAAGGTTGTGTATAAGCAACAATCATTAGTCATCTTTCTTATTTGATGCGGCTGTCGGCGTGTACCAAAACGCTGGAGCTATGCCAAAGACCACCTACTCCAGCATGCACTTAACCAGGAGTCATTATCACATTCGTCTAATTACTGACAACTGCTTGGTCGTTATCACATTCATCTCACCTCTTTGTTTCATGTGGTAAATTCTAATTGTTAAACCTTACTTTCGCACAATTACTCCTGTCTCTTACGCTATCACGGTCCTAATAATCACTAATGGGTTAAAGCTATTACAACCTTAAATATGGCTTCCATTATATCAACCTCATTCTAGTCACAATGTCTAATTTTTTTATCTACTGCCTATTATTTTTTCCACTGCAGGATACTACGTGAAATACAACCACAACGATGCGGAGATATTTGGAAAACCTGGGACTCACGTGTTATCCACTGCACCGCTAAGGACCTTGCTTTGTCTTTCCATCAACCAGTTTCGTAATTGCAGTGTTATCACGAATTAAAGTCATTATAACGTCACATGTGCCTTCTGGTATGCTAAACACACCGTACTGTTACTATAAGCTATCGTTATTGTAACCCAACAAGCAGCACAAAATATATTGATCTAATTGCATTGGTATTACTACCCCACATATGTCTTCTAATATATCAACATCTCATAGCATTACTGTTGTGTACAACATCACACTTGCTCATAATGTAAGGTCACCCTCCTATGGCACAACTGCTCTTTTGTTTCATGAGACACCTCACGCCTAGTCATTCTTGTTATCATCTTGTCGCTTACAGTGTTCCGGTATTTTCTTACCGTCACTATTATGACACACGGTTTAACTACCCAAGTTTGAGACCATAGGGATGCGGACTCTGGAAAAAGTCACGCGTGGCAGGCCGAAGGAACGGAAGCAACTACCGCACGAACTAGCGAACATAACAATTTTAGAAACCGGATAACAAATTTAAGAAACATTTATGATCAGAAGAATAAATAAGAACTCCTTAATAAATTAATAAGTACCCATAAGTCAGACAAGTTCTCAATTTCTCAAATACTCTAGTTGCCGAAAAATCACCATCAGATGTCTAGAAGCCAGGTTCGAACGGTAAGTCTTATGAGGCAAAGAAGGCACAGCGTTGAATATTGACATCTCAAAGACCATTAATTCTTGATCAGACCCATTAAAAAAATGATAAGACATAGTAGACAACATGATAAATAACATATAAATCACACAGTATAAAACCGAAGAAAAATCGTAACATAGAAGAAGCAAAGGTCTCTTAAACGTTAACCCATGTGCTAATTGTCGAAGTATTCTCGAATTTTTGCTCTCGAATGAAGATCCGCCTAAACAAAACGGATCTCTTGACATGGTTCGCCAAACTTTAATGATATAAAATCTAGAGATCTGTATTGGTAAAGCAATTCAGGGGAATAAGTGTACACGTCATCATCTATAAAGGCACTATAGCGCAATGAATTCTAACCGTTAATTCATCCATGTAGTCAAGCCAGCAAACTTAAGGAACCTATACAAACGCCAAGACTTTACTTCCTAACATTTTATTTCAATTTTAGTTCCCCATATGAAGTTCGAGAGCTTTTGAAGTGTTCACGTAAAATAACAAGATGTCTAAGAAGGCGATTTAGTATTTCCATGCTTTCCAATCTCTGAAGAAAACACCGTACAAAAACAAAGCTTGGTCAGATTCTGGGCATGAAAATATTAGAAATAGACTGAATTTTCTATGTGTTTACCCTCACTATCCTTCAGAAGTAACACTTTTACGTTTTCCGCGAAACTACCCGTTATATAATGCAGACCCTTTTTTATGTTAAAACTTCTGTTCTTAAATAATAAGCGCTACTTGAAAGTATGAACAAGCAGTATAAACAAAAGGCGACAGTCTGATTGCTATGTTTTTTCGCAGACCTCAGCAAACTCACAGATCTTATTGGCTCACATGTCCTATTCTGAGCCGTGGAAATCACTAGCTTTGTTGCTAAGTCCAATTCAATACCGTAACCAGCGGAAACGTAAACTGGCACTTTAGATCCACCGAGTCGAGTTATATTCGTTAATGTAGGAAGAGTGACATAGAAAGGTGCATATCCATCGCTGTCTTCAGTCGAAACACGTGCGATGACCTAAGATGCATCGGTTGAAAAGTAACGACAAAAAGAACGCTGAAATTGTAAACTATACGTCACCAACACATTGACGACAACCCCATGCACTCATTCTGATTTTCTTCTGCATTTTTGCAAACATTCTATAATTTTTTTGTAGAAAAAAGTGTAACACACCCAATGAAGTTGTGGATATTGTAAAGGAGTTAGATCTTTAATCAGTAATTTATCCCTCACATGGTAAAATTTTTGAATCTCACACTTTCCCTCAAAGTAGTTGAAAAAACACGAGATGAAGCCATTACAGTATTGGTTAGATCTTTTGTTTAGTTTCCAAGTAATCTTGTTGGAAAAATGAGACACTGCCATTCCTCAAGTTCGAACAACCCGCTACTTCGTTGTTATCACCAAAATCCTCCAGTGAATGTCAAAACTTCCTCAAATGTTAGAAGCAGAGGTATACATCCTCTTACAATCCTATAAAGAGTCGATCAATACAAAGCCGATTTCGCTTATTCCGATCCTTCTTTTTTGAACGTGTACTAAAGTGAAACAATATGAAGGAACTTCTCATGAAGCGCCCCATAAGCATCTTGTCATGATGACTGATTTCATAAACTCCAAGAAACGCGAGGGTTTCGGAAATTTTGTGTCTGTATTGGTATGAACAACACATTCTTCATCTTATCGCCTAGGCACTCTAGGCTCTTCACCTTTGTTTGAAAAAAAAAAAAAAATCACTCTTGCTTCATTTCCCTTCATGATACATTCATCTGTGGTCTTTCTCTGCTCTTCTCAACTGCTCGAATCAAGTGATTCCCCCTTACGAATCAAATTCTCAGAAAATGATCCACTAAAAGACCAGGTCTATTTCACCCATCTCAAAAAGTATACTATAACGGTGACATCAATTCACTTACAGCAGAAATTTACTAAAATTGATATGACCTCACCATATAATTTTTGGCTATTCTCGTCAAAAGAAGATAACCAAACCCTTTGGAAATTGTTCCATTTAGAGATATAAAAAAAATTACCATTTTGAAGAAGATAAGAAAAAGCAGCTTGGTTCAACGTGTCAAAACGACATTATAACTGGTATATCGTATGTGTGGACAACTTTACAACAGCTTCAACTTATTCCAAACCGTTACCTCTTTGAACATCTTCTCAACATCGTCGATTCTTTCAAGTGATTTAAATAGAGAGAGATTGAGATTTTTTGCGACACCAATCGTAGCTATCCCAGTCAACGCACCAACATGACATGCTAGTCCACACCCTAAAAAATTAGTTAGTATTCCTGCAAAAGAAGCATGTCAGTATTTGTTCGTAACATTATGTACAAATATCTGAGCAAGCTGTAGCAATACAAGGAGAAATATTCACCTCTGACATGAAATTGACCATTCCCGTCGCAGATTATTACGTCTGGTCGGAATTGCGGGTGGTCTGCGACAACCCGATTTACAAGTTCCGCACATGGCGTGGCTTCGCGTACTGCCAAATAATCCGTAATGTATGGTTCTTCTACTATCACAACATCACCGAAAAGCGCAAGAAGCTAAACATTAAAGATGTACAGGTCGTTACATAGCAACTAGGAAGTTGTTATTGAGCGGGCAGAAAATGGAGAGGATGGAATGCGTTTCTTGTAACGGTTGGAGTAATACAAATGATGCGCTTCACTACCACTTACATTGTCTTTTTCATTCCTACTTTTATATGACCCGTCTTCACCTCTACTATGAGGATCCCAGCAATTCTAACAATCGAATCTTTTCCTCGGATCCATCATCCACGAAGACCTTCTAGCTTTTACGTGTGGTTTTGGCTACCAGATTAGATCAAAAAAAGAAACAAGTCTCGGAATGCTTCGATAAAACTAGAAAGGAAAAAAAAGAACTCCATAAAACTCTTGAGTCTAGATGAAACTATCACGGTAGAAAAAATACTGTTAGGAGATTGATGAACTACTACTTTTTTACTTTGTAAAGCAAATAAACACTTTTGATAAGAAATTTTAAAAAAAAACACCGCCATATCATATCTCCTAGCAGTTTTCCACCTTGTGAAATTCGCTAATGATTCGATTCAACGCAAAAAGGGATGCCCTCCTTTTAACGCGGGCTAGCAGAGTTCTCCAAGATTAATCCAGACAACCTGTGGTGAGACGCTGGACACTAAACTAACATTAAATATGGAAGGAAAACGAAAGGCGAAACGGAGGATTCGCATGGCGTGGTGGTGAACGCATTAGCCCCCAGTAAGGGCAACAGCGTGTTCGATCCTCACCACAAACACTTGCGGTCAGGAGTTTTGCAAATATCTCTGCATCAGTATGGTTAATTGCGCATAACATCCTTCCGTGAAATTTGTGGCAGGCGGTAAATAAAAAGTTAACATTAACATTAAACGTCTGTAAGGAGAGAAGACGATACTATGTGGGTCCTTCGTTTCGCCTGTCTCTAAGCCGTGTTATTGACGTATAGGTGCTATCAGCAATCATCCGTCAACGGGATTGATCTGGGAAGACCACATTGGCGTTGAACCCGGTTAAGCTAAAGCTGTGGTATAAATCACAATGTAGTACTTTTTGTTCACCACCTATTCCTTTTTAACGGCAGAGTATTACGTGAAACATAACCATAATGATGCTGACCACCACCAAGGGCACCACTTCACTTTTTGTCTTCAACTCTGCCAACTACGATAACTATGACAACTTAGATAATCTGGGAAAAAAGCTTGAAAAACATTGATTATTCTTGCCGAAGATCAATAACAGTCGATTTTTAAGACATTTCTACACTAAGTGTCAGCCAATGAAGCACCAACTACTGCATAATGCATTGGTGGCAAAAAAGCAGATCATATTGGATGGCAGCAGTAGACCAACATCAGTCCTCTATAAAAGGGAATTGCACAGCGAGAATCTTCATTCGAGCAGTGCTCCAGTTCACTGAATTCGGCTCAGTGCGACATCAAACATCAACCTCGCGAAGGCGACCGCCTGTGGAAATGACTCGGATCATCAGCTTTGAGGAAGACAAAGACGTCGGAACGTTAGCCGAACAAATATTCTCATACAAACTTCATATTTCATCAATAGAAAACAAAACTCCTACCTGCATACTTGGATATTCGAAGACGCTGAACGACACGACAGCGAAATCTGGATTCTTTTTCGACGTTGAGATATCAATTCCGCCGACCAATTCAATCTCTTCATAGGAATCAACTGCTTGCACAGGATAGTAGCCCTCTTTGATTAAAGCCTAGAAATAAATAAATATGTACAAAAACCAGGTAATTTTCCATCTAGAAAGATCTTAGGAACATTTGATACACCTAAGCAAGCACTCTGCCTTACTATGTTATTTTCAATTCTTTACCTAATACTTCTTGCCACTAATTTATCACGTCATCGTTGCTATTTAGTGATAGTGGGTGTACAAGTGTGCTATTCACTGAGGTCACCCAAGCACGACCTACTTATTAGAAAAGTCAGCAAAAAAGTAAGAAGCTGAAAATAACTATGACACGTCCACTTGCAAGTCAAATGAAGAAAAACAACTGGAAGTCGGTGCCGTCCATATAGCCATCTAGCCACAATACAACAAATCTCCATTTGATTTAAAATAGCTACCGACTGTATGCCGTGATGACTTACGAAGGTTCAAGCACAGGTTTGGTGATAGGAAATCTGGCCCAACCAGCAAATCGTAATAGTACTCAAATGTAAGTTTTGCCAAATCCGCATGTGCTTCGAAAGATGAGCTAGCAAAGCAGTTTCCACTACGTAAACAGAAGAGCACGTATTTAAGCATAAGTGTAACAGCGTAAACCCAGACAAAAGATGCAGTAACTTCATGATATTTGCGTCTTCAAGGCTGAAAATGTTGACGAAAACCACAAAAGGTAATAGTTTTAACACAGAACGCTCGAAATGCATAGTATGCTATGCATGTGCGGAGCAGGACAGGGTGGACGAAGTGCATCGGATCCAGTACATTTCCTTTTCAGTTATTTATTTTACTACACCAAGTTATTTTTTCAACATTTTTTAAAATTTGCTATGTTGTGCGAGACAGACGTTATGCCAGGTTGAAAAGCAGTCCACTGCACTGGTAACTTACAAAACAACTTTTTTTTTGGGAAAGAGTTAACTAAGCGGTAATTTCATGGGAAATAGACTGTTATATCATTCTAGTACCCACGACGAGCTAAGCTATGGAATAAGTGGGCATAAAAACACCGATGTATACAGAACAAAAAGTTGCAAATCACTTGTACACACTGGCAGATACTTGGCTGTAAATCGTAGCAACACATGGTAAACAGTAGTATGGACACCATGCGTATCGCTAGAGCAACACAGCGTATTCTATAGACCTGTGACATTCCCAATCCCTCAAGGGCTCTGGCTATCGAAAACTATTTTCTGTTGTTTGAAAACCACTAAGACCGTAAGTAACATGAAATTAGGCGTTGCCCCACGCGGCAGTCAAGCACATTTGAGCGTTGTGCCGTATGTGTTAGCTAGATAAACGTTACCAATACTTACTTGCATGGATGGCCCGTCTTCACTGGTTGTGCGGGCCGTAGCACAATTTCCACCTTTTCGAAGTTTTGCTGGTTTAGCCACTGTGGTTCCGTGGAGTCCTGAGGTCAGCCTAGCCAAAGTGTGCCCCAAGTCGTCACCACCACAGGCAGTTGTCGACCTTGTTGATCAGAGAGAGATTTGCCACCATACAACTAGTTCGATACCAGGATCCCGGTGCTGGTTTACTCTTTGGCTGGCTTCTTGATGGAAACTCCGGACTCCTCCACAGTTTGGGAAACACAGGCCTTGCCGGGAGGATGAATTCCTCCGCTGTACATCTCAGCTCGGCACCCAGGGGAGACCTCCCAGCCACAATGACGTGGAAAACCGCTGGAAGTTTAAGAGTTTATACATTATTATCAACAGTACGCCTCAAAAATTGGTGGATACAAGGAACAAATCAATGAACTTAAACATACGTCAAACATAATTATAGGTGAAAGATATAGATGTGGGGGAAGATTCTTATTCTTCTTTGTATAAGGACTCCATAAAACATTTATCAAATCCTGCACCAGCAGTCGGTGCACAACCTTTTCTCTATGGTCTTCACAGGTTGTTAAAGATTTATAATAATTACTAGTAGACCTCCCATTCGAAAAAATACACGCTCTTGGATGTGCCCTCTAGTTGTAACAATGTGAAATATGTGACATTTTCCAACGAAACAATGTTCCGTCACAATTGTTTTGCGCTTACCTCTATCAGTTCACAACGTTTCTTCTTGTACATCACCATGACATCATCACTAAAGACCAAAAGAATGAGCCAAATGTAGCACCTCATTATACCAAGAGCGTTGTACACAGAGATCATCATAAGTGGCAAAAATGTCAACTTTTCTGCAAACAATACCTGAAAAGTAGTCGTCCGCTTGAATTATTGTAAAGGATACCTTACCGATGCAAACGAAGAGATTTTAAATTCTTGCGAAAAACTGTAAAAAAAAAAGCGGTAATATTCTAAGTGAGTGCAATTCCTTTACACAGTAAAGCGGCAATTTTACTGTTCGTTCCCTCTTGGTATGCAAAATCACAAACTACCACCTTCATGGCAACAAATGGATAAGAAATAAAGCTCTCGGCGTTGATCAATCCCTGACGGGTGCGTCATACATTCGACTTCATTAGCCAACGTATGGAGGTGACTGAATGCACACCTGGTCTTAACAATAACTCGCGTTAGGCTACCGATCTTTCGAGTTAGGGTTGCTATTTTTCCAGACGAGTCTGGTACCAAGTTGCCGACCTCGGAGGGATGGAAGGCTTGGTAACCCAGGAGCGCCGGGATCGATCCATGTGTATGTTGCAAGGCGCCTCCGACCACTGCGCCACACGCGTCCTTACTCATAGCAATATGGGACTCAAATTCTTTGAATTTTGTCGTATTTACTTCTAAGACAAAGCTATGCGGAGTGATACAGAAACCTACTAACGATAACTTTAGGTCGTATTAATAACAATCATACAAGCAGACCTTGTGTATCAGTGTAGAATATAATTCAAGCAGTATTAGGCCACATATGTAACAAACGTCTGGGAAGGTCACTAACGAGCCAAGTTTTATATAAAAAGCATACCTGTAAAGTTCAATAACACAAAAACATCCATACAGAAACAATTATTACATCCGCGATGTCTTCTATAATCGCGCTAATTAATTAATGACTCCATTAGGAAACTATCGATCCATAGTAGCCCAGGTAGACGAATACACATGATGAACATCGCAATTCTTGTCTGAGAGCTTTCACTTTTTACTATTTTTTTTTGGCAAAAATTGAGTCATGGACCGATGTAACCCGGCATATGAAGGTATTCCTCAAACCAACATCGCAGACTCTCATGAGTGAGATCTATGGAGGGACCTGCCTCTCATATGTGGGATATCTATGGAATGACTCACTATTCATTCTCTATTTTATCAAATCCCTAACGGTATACCGCCTCATCATGGCTGGTAAGTGTTCCTGGGTGTCGGCTGCGATGCACAGAAGTTTGATTCATCCCCTGACAGGGTCTCCCAAGCTGAGAAGGAGTCCGGCGTTTCCATCAGGAAGCCTAGCTAAGAGTAAACCAATACCAGGATCCGTCACTTTCCTGGTATCAAACTAGTCGCATAGTGACAAATCTCGCTCTGTTCCACAAGGGCCGCGACTGTCTGTGGTAGTGACGACCTGAGGGAGACTGGCCTGGCTGACCTCGGGACTCCAGTGAACCACAAAGGTTAAACCAGCAAATTTCCGGAAAAGTGGGAATTTTGCTGGGGACTGGACAACCATTGAAGGCGGGCCCTCCAAGTATCCAAGTGACTATTTTATCAAATCAAGAAAACGTAAACCATTAAAAAACTAAATCACAAACCTGGACATTGTCAACAGCAAGATTATGTAGGTCACGGATAGAATGTATTTGATATAGATTTCAAAAGTCGTAAACAATAGTGGGAAGAGTGATGTTGCTGTGATAATAGAGAATAGGACGGCCAGTCGCATGAATTTAGGATCCTAAGCTCATAATTTAGATGTATGTAAGAGCGAGAAACATGTGAAAAAACTCGTTCAGCTGTCGAGATCCAACTCACTGTGAATGCCAAACATAATAGTGGAATCACTATCAGCAATAGGGCCTTTTCATGGACGTGATATCCAAGCCAGAAGAATGAGAAAGCACTAAGCGACAACAACGTGCACAAATCAGGTACTTTTCGCTTCAAGAGCGTGAAGAACAAAGGAGTTAATGAAACGCACACACAAGCCAGAGAAAGCAACGAAGTTACAGACGGCAGCACCGAGTGATTGTACACCTGAACAATCCCAGAGCAATATGTTGGCGCGCTAAACAATTCAGGCCTCCAAATGGATAAAACTCGGTAAAAGAAAAGGTCAATGACGTTATATACGGCCCAGAAATTCGGTGCCCAGTAGGCATGTGTGAGGCCTCGAGAAATTGGGAACAATCGGCTAAATATTTGCAGGAGACTTTGATACCCTCCTGAAGTTAAGAAAGGTCCGAAGGATAAAATCAATGGTGCAGCGATAGAAGCTGTGAGCTTTAAACCTAGGCTTAAAAAACCACTGAATTCAAACGAATCTCCTGTACCACGGAAAAAGTAACACCGGAGGAAGTAGACGACGTATGCTGGAGCATAATACAGATAAATATGTTTGAAGTTCAACAGTACGCAGTAAATGAGTGCTGACATGAGGTATTTTTCCCGATCAGCTAAGTAGATCGACAATATCAACAGAGCGGTGAGCATAGAGTTGTATTGGAAATGGATATTATCAACCAACATGAGGCCGACATTGCACGAGAGAACAACGAATGTGGCAATCCTAGAAAATGGATTCCTCAAGTTGATGACAGGGAGCAACTTCGTTGATCAAGAATAAGGATAAACGATCAAGGATAAAGCTCTCAGCGTAGGCCAATCCCTGGTGGATGCGCCATCCATTTGATTTCACTAAGCATCGTTTGGAGGAGACTGAATGCATATCTATCCTTTACAATGACTCGTTGTAGCCCACCGATGTATCGAGCCAGTGCTGCTATCCTTCCAGATAAATCTGGTAGCAATTTGCCGACCACGGAGGAATTGAGGGCTTGGTGGACCACGAGCACGCGATCACATTTGTGTATAGCAGTCGCCTGCGACCGCTACGCCACACGTCCCCATCAAAAAGAAAAGGAGAAAAAAAGGGAGATCGCTGCTAGTTTGTTCTGAATGTTCCACGTATCTTCACCACTTCCCCTTTTCATGCCACAATCACCCTTTTTTTTATTGAAAGCCAATAATATTTCGATGACTTCAGTTCCAAAAAATGTAAAAAGTGCTTGTCCACTCGGGCTTTGTCTATTTCGTGCAGGAATCACTGAAGTTATAACAGTTCTGCGTCCACATCTGACCGTCTTACCAGCAGAATTGAATTCCGTTCTTCAAAAGCTGTACGAAGCCTGATGCAAACAGTGGGCAGTGTCTCTTCTCTACAATTTACTCGGTCTTCACAAAACTTGTGAAGCAGCGTCCAAAAGTGAAGGCCACAACGTGAAAGAACTGCAGTATTAGACTCGAAGGTCCTGGAAGTTCCATTATTTCACAGTTTGGTGGTTTACTTCTAATAGAAGCTTCATCATCTCTGTGCTCATACTGAAATCCACTTCAGAATCCATCTTCAAAAGCACCACTTCTGTCCAACTCAAGGCAATGAGAAGGTGTAGAAAAGATGAATATTTTGCGTTTTTTTTTACTCAAGGGCGGCAGCAGCCAACATTTAAAGACGAAGAAAGATGGATATAATCGTGCTTCTAGTACCAAATCTCTCACGTCTACTTACTTCGTTGCGTAGAGCACGGGCAACAACGCAAGAACACCCTTTGTGAGCTCAAGAAAACAACAGTTCCATCCAAGTGAAAAATCGTGCCTTACTGAAAATGAATTCTAACATTGACTTCTATTCCAATCAATGAATCTCTGGTAAGCGTGCAGCGAAGTGATTAAAATAAAGTTCAATATGCGCAACGCTCTGGTTTGACCCCGTTGGGAAACAACCAACCACCTCATTCTTCTGTTGTCCGGATATTGGTGGAGCGTGGGAAGGCCTCTCTTCGATCCACAGTGAGCGAAGAGTATATGTGGGAAGACCAAGGAATGTCGTAACAAGGCTACCTCAGGATTCAAGGGCGAATAGATTCTACCAGGATTCAACAACTTTCACGATAAAACTAAAAAATCCGCAACCTGTAGCCGAATCAAAACACAAATCCGAAAATATTCGAAGATGATGCATTTGAGGAAACGAAATAAAAAATGGATTACGTGCTGGGATCAGCACAACTCGCTGTGCTGCACGCGTGAAAAAAAAAGAAAAAAGTATAAAAAAAAGGTCCGTACGAAACCAGATATATTCGCCCAGAGATAGAGATCACAATTATCTTTTAGCAGGTGTGCACAGAAATTACATATCACAGCGAATGTGTTGATTCTAACCGTCAGACATAACTAAACAGGAAATAATTTTCCGAATAATAGCTCCCAGGATCGACTTTCTGTTAACCTCGGCGTTGGATTATAAAGGCGTCGTTTTCTTTCTAAGAAATTGCAAGGTGTTATACAGCATATATTTACTTTCTTACAAAAAACATATGGGACAACAGCAGCTGACGTTTCGGCAGTATTTCCTTCTTTATAGCATGGAAGGGTACAATGAAGCTTCTCGAAAAACCCACCATTTTTTACGTGTTTTCTACTGAGAAAGAACGGCTGACTTGAGTCGCATATGGTTGACGATTGCAAAATCCCACATCAAAAATCCAATCCAAAGCCAAAATCAAAATAAAGAAGGATTTTTGGTGTGGGCTAATGCAGTCGCCAACCACATGCGACTATAATCAGCTGTTCTTCTCTCCCTCAATGGAAGGCACGTAAAAAAACGGTGGGTTTTTCGAAAAGCTTCAACATACTTTTCCATGCTCTGAAGAAGAAGATACTGCCTAAAGGTCAGCTACTGTTATGTTGTACGTTTTCTTGTACGGAAGTAAACGTGCGCTGTATCTCGCGAATGCTGAGGCAGAAAACGACGCATTTACGAATAACCTCTAAAAAAGCTTGAGAAGTAATGGAGTTCGAGAAATTGTGAAAAAATTTTCCAAGGATTAAAAAACATGCATTCAAAAAAGTGAAGGTTCTATCCAAGTTCATGTAAGCCCTGCTTACATGTTCAAAGTTGACATGCGCCAGAAATCCCAAACGATATTGTATTAAGAGAAAAAAAAAGTTCAACGAATTTCGGCTTGTTTACTGCCTACTACTATTTTTCACAACAGAGTATGATGTGAAGTTTCACATCAGTGAATTGCATTTGCTGCTTAATAGGGTGGACGAGAAGTTGCACAGCAACATGTTGCTTACCTCGCCTTCACTGCGAGTTTCTCAGGGAGCACATCCCAACGCGATGAGTCACAAAAACAAAAGATGACACACGAGATGATCTGAAAACTGTTCTCATAGAGCACGTCTTAAGTCCACTGCACATATCTTTGAGTTCGAGCAAAAGAATTGGCATAATCAAGCAGCTGCTGCGAGCATGTGTGTAGCTCAGTGGTCGGAGGCGCCCTGCTGTACACGTGGGATCGAACCCGGCCCCCCTGGGCCCACCAAGCCCTCCATCTCTCCGGGATCGGCAAATTGTTACCAGACTTGTCTGGCAGGATAGCAGCATTGGCTCGATACATTGGTAGGCCACCGCAAGTCATTTTAAAAGGCCAGATTTGCATTCAATCGTCTTTAACGATGCTTAGTAAAGCTGAGTGGTTTGATTCATCCCTCAGGGATTGATCAACGCCGAAAGCCTTATGAGCTTAAAGCAGCTGCACACAAAAATTACAGAGCAGAGAAAACCGAACTTGTTGGAGCTACGCATATTGATATTATGGTAGTGAACTAGAGCTTGGAAGTATACTGGACTCTATCGATTACCAAGCATCAGTACAAACTGTTGAGTTAAAATCATCAAACGTTTACATAAAATGCATCCAGAACAATCACGGATAACCGTTGGAAATGAAGAACTCGACTGTTGAAGAGCGCACCTCTCTGGAGAATCAAGATATCTTGAAACCCAGAGAAGAAGGCTATCGTTGCCAGGACCTGAATCCGAAAAACAGCAGTGTCTGGAATGAGCACAACATCCAGAAACGAGGATTTTATTAAAGCTCACCTTCTGGAAGTATGCGAAAAATGGCGGATAATCGAGAGTCCATTCAGAGGTCGAGTCATAATACCATTCAGAAAGTGGTAGATTATGGACGATGGCCAACCAATTACGGTGAACCTTATGAGTACCGAATAGATAATGATTTGAAGTAAAATTTGAAGTGAAAAATAGATGTAACACCAATGCAAAGGTTTCCGAATGGAAATGTTACGCGAAATGTTAAAGGGTACTAGCAGTGAACGACTTACCTCTAAATCCGTCGAAGCATAAGTTGGAATGAGGACAATCTTCAGCGTTATCAGAATGGACACCACAATAAGAACTGCTTGGCATGGAGAGAAATCCGACCGTACTGTCATACTGCAAAGTTTGAGGAATTCTTGACAAACAAGACAGCAACGATCTACTTGTTACGGTTGCCTACTAGAATAGTGACTACCTTAATCCATCGACTTCATAGAAGATAAATGAGGTTAGTCGAACTGCGAAAAAAGACAGATATGCAAACCATTTATTTCCTTCCTACTATAATTTTTCTACGACATGGTATTATGTGAAATATAACCATAAGGGTGCTGAGATATTCGCAAAAAGCTTGACCTCGGGTCACATCGAACCACGATTACCCTTTCAGAGGTTCGCGTATTACACAGTGCACCACTGAGCCTTTTTGCTTCGCGTTTCTCTCAGCTAGTTTCATACCTAACGCTGCCATTAGCAAACACCCGGCAGCGGGATTGACCCGGGGAGCACAAATCGGTATCGAACTCAGTTAAGCTGAGGCAAATAGATGTGTTCCTACGAACTGATCTTGTTGAGCTGATGGGAGATCGGTACAAGTTGTCATTGTTGCTGTTGTTGGGCGATGGCTGATGTTTCGTTGATTTTGCCTTTCTCAGAGCGTTGATGTTGCGAGTAGGACGTGTACACAACAAAGACAACTTATACCGACCTCACACCAGGTCAACAGGATCAGTTCAAAGGAACATATAAATAGATATATCGATTATTTATGCCGAGGTCTATAGAAAGTCGGGCTTTTGAGCTATGAATAGATACGTGCGCAAGACCCGTATAAAATGAACGTGCCAGATAGAACGCAAATCGGTCGGAAGCGATAAAGACGAACGAACACCAGAAAACCTTAGAATCGTGGATCGTCATCACAAAAAACGGCTGCTATTTGCTCAGAAGTATCCGAATTGTGCGGTGCGAGGTGAAATGAGCGCAAAGCCAAACTAGCATTAGAAAAGCGAACGTCAAAGCAGCTCAAGTTTTCTAGCTCTTCTAGGCTTTTTCGCTATTATGAGTATTCATTTCAACACTCACGTTGACGGACCACATGTGTTGGTCTCAATGCGCACGTTTTTCACTGGTTTATCTCGCCGCAGAGAGCTTCTTTGCGAGACTTTTTGCAGCCAGTCGATAGCTTCTTGAACAGTGTGTACTCGGCACTGAGGTGCAGCTGAGAAGAGGTCTTCTCCATGCGTCATGAAGGCGAAGAGCCGCTCCGATCGCGCTCCTGGTAGGTCTGACCCGGGGGCGGGGGGCACGACGAAACCAGCTCTGGTCGCGAAACAGAAACACAGAACACCACTTCGTAAGGGAATGGTTACTTCTTTTCCATAACACCACTCATACGCATTTACCATAAGGCTTCTTTTTGCAAGGTTTCAAGGTTTCGCTGGTTTCATTTGATCGCTTCAGTGTATCGAACGCCTTACGTTTCCACGAAAGAAAAGCAGAACATTCGACAACGTGTGAGTCCTCCTAACACCAGAGAACTGTTGTAGGGCACAATAACTGGATGCGATTCCCAGTTGTCATGTGACTTCTGATTAAGTGAGTAGTGTATCTGGCCAGACTATGGAGACGTTTGTATTGATTAAAACTATTATTGCCGAAAAGGAGAATGCCCACGGTGGCCCACACTGCTTTATTAACTAACATAACACCAGCAAATTATGCCTATGTGGATCCCAGTCGTCATTATCATATGTCTTTACGTTTCATTAGGAGCACGAACGTCCTGCAACACACATGGGATCGATCCTGGCGCCCAATGGTCACCAGACTTTCCATCCCTCCACTGTCGACGAATTGGAACCAGACTTGTCTGGGAGGCTAGCAGCACTGACTCGATACATCGGTAGGCCACTGCAAGTCATTGTGAAGGCCAGATATGCATTCAATCACCTCCAACGATACATAATGAAGTCGAATGCATGGCGCATCCCTCAGGGGATTGATCAACGGCGAAAGCTTTATCCTTTATCCTTAGGTGAATGAACAAGTGCTTAGTATGATCTCCCTCTAATATTAGCTTATTATTAAGACATCTAGCACTGGGACAAAACGCCCATGTTTGCCCGCCTGTGTGGTCCCGAAGACAGCAACGAATAAACGTGAACCCATGTAAGCACACTCCCGTGCTTTCGCTACTTGTTAGCGTGTTATAACACGCTACTTGCTAGGGTGTTATAACGCCCTAAACCACTTCCTACTTCGCGAAAAGAATTCAAACCTAAGCAGTAGCATCGTTACGTTGAAGGCACCGGTCGTCGCGTCAAATGTGTCCAGCCGACGATTGACGCACTCTTTGGCGCGCTCCGTTGGCGCATATGTAGTGCGCCCGCGTTTTGAAGGGGTCGTGGGGGGTGGCGTCGTGTTTTCCATCGATTTTTTTCTGCAGATGATTGTAGGTGATTTCTGAAGATGCTGGAGGGATTGGTGTTCGTGTCAGACCATTTTCGTCCAAAGGGGCATATAGGACTAGTTTGTTAGCTGGGGACCCATCGTTCGTCGTTCGGGTTGGGGACCCTTCTGCATCTGCCTGTTCCATTTGACTTCTTGCCGGTTGGTGAAGCTTTGAAGTTCCATTTGTCGCGATCGCATAAATCAGCTAGTGCTTTGGGTAGTGATCCGTGTCAGTTGCCCATTTTCTTCCCTCTTGCTGCCAATTTTTCCTAGATGTCCCGAGACTCAAGTACTGCAGTTTTTTAGCCCTTGTTGTAGTTCACCACAATGAAGGCTTTACGTTATTCCCACTACAGACTTTATTCCAACCTCGCCATTGATTGAATAATTCTTTATATTCTTGCTTAGCAAACACGAGGTGTTACTCTATTTCTTTATTTACTCACAAGCTGACGTTTTGGCGGATTTAACCTTCCTCAGAAGCTGGAATGGTCAAGTTGACCGCAATCTGCCCAGCCAAACACCTCCATAACTAAACAGCGAAAATGCTAGGCCAAGACTTCAGTCACATTAAGCACAGAATAGCTTCTTTGCCCAATCACAGCTTTCTGTGAGTTCTCCACTGAAAATGTGGTGAGTGTGCAAAGAAGCTATTCTGTGTTTAGAGTGGTTGAAATCTTGGTTTAGGAAGGCGGAATCCGCCGAAAAGTCAGCTTAATGTTATGTTTCGAAGGTTTGGTTTTCTCCTGTAATCTCCATTCGGATACGATTTTGAAATCTTTAGAATATTTCTGTAGTATGGAATACGATAATAATGGTGGCGAAAACGCCGTTCACACGGGCCAGGAGTTAGCCAGCGCCCAACATCCTGGCAAGTCCTTCGACGTCCACGTTAACGGAGGATATGGCGGTAAGTTTTGCATAAGTTTTTTGTGGTTTTCAACTGACAATTGGTGAAAAATACCTGGTGAGTACGACCAGCGAACCATGTGTAGGTTTAGCTTTTGGAAATGAGATTTCAAGATAGCGCTGTTTTGCTGTGGGTGCACCGTTTATGTTCTTGTTTAGACCAAAACTACGGACATCCAGACCCTCAGGAAATGGACCCAAATATCCACAATTACCACCATGACAATCAGCATGTTGCCGATGGTACTGCAGGTGAATATTTAGCTTTTTCGAAACCCAAATCATTGGATTGGGAAGATCATTTTGAGTTTAAGGACTTTTCGTAGTTTGTGGAAATGGCAATAATTGTCGTTGTCTAATCACGGAGTGGATTTTGGTCAGAATTGGGCTTAAATCGAGAATTCGACCAAATCTGAGCGTTTATCTACGGTCTGTGCTGTTGTCACATTTGCCCGGATACGCATTTTTTTGAGTTTAATCCTTTTTCCTGTTGTTTTTGTTGCTGCAGAAAGTTTTTTGTGCGAAGTCTTTTTAACCTAAGTAAGTTGCCTCCTTAGCTTAGATAATGTAGAGGGCGTTTTCTCGGCAAGACTTTTGTAGATATTAGAATTTACAAAAAACAGGAAGACAAAGATTTGTCAACATTTTATTTGCTGCCTGCTGTAATTTTACGTGGCAGGGTATGATGTGAAATATAACCGAACGATGTTGAGATATTCTCAGAACTTGGACCCAGGGCCAGATGGAACCACGATTACCCTTTCCAGGGTACAAATATTTGTCTTGCACAAATACGAATCTAGAAATCCCATGACAATTACCTGCTCATTTTACAGACAGAGTAACATGAGAGGAAAGAAGCTTTTGAGATGATAAGTAGACGTGCTGGCAAATGTGTTGATTTTCTCTTGATGTTTCATTTCTGAATACAGATGTTGTGGATTGAACTATATCCATGAAGAAGTGGAAGGTTATCTTAAGTCTGAGATTTTTTTGTTTAGCCTTGCTGAAATCCTACACATTTTGTGACCCTGGTCCAGAATACGGTCTCACGATCCCTACGTCATTTTCCCTGCTGCGGACAGCAGTTCGCAGTCAAATTTTTAGCAATAGTCGCAGCTGTAAATTATCCAAAAATAGGTATGGATCGTCACCGTGTAGGCAGTGTGTGAGGATGGAGTTTTCTGTTGAGCGCTTTTCTTAGCATATAAAAGCGAGATTACTTCTTGAAAATCACCCGTTTCATTTGATGTTGTGGGGCTCGGTGATTGTTTTCAAGGCATGTCTTCTCTTCTAGCTGACCATACCGTGCCAGTTGCTGACGATCACGCCCAGGTGGACGTAGGGCATGACGTCACTACGGGCTACAACGGCCACGAAGCATTTGACAATGACGTTCATTCAGGTGTCGATATTTCTTGTAGAATTGACCATCTAAGATAACTTGTAGTGCTCATTATCTATTTATTATTCTTATTTCATTCATTTTCGGTAGTATTATATACTGTAGGACGAATGAAGATAATAAATCGGAACAATATTGATAATAAAAAGTAATCTTGTACAGTTGTCATGCAACCAGTGATCAATGATCTGTTACACTATTGTTTAACATACGTCGCTCAATGTGTTATTCAGTTATAGGTAATCCGGAAACTGGTGTTCACGACTGGGAAGAACATGGTAACGAAGACTATGACCAGTCAGGTTATGACGGACACGGCTATGACCAGGGTTATGGGGGATATGAGGATGGTTATCAAGGAGGAGTAGGTGATGCATATCGTGGCAGAGGAATGGCGCGGTAAGTGCTTTGAGGGAAAATTTTGTTAAGAATATTCCTAGAGTACATTTTGGGTCGAATTATGTGTATACATACGTATATTATACATACATGTATATGTGTATGCTATGTATGGAGGAGGCGCGTGTGCCGCAGTGGTTGAGGCGCCGCTGCGACACACACGTGGAATCGATCCCAGCGCCCATGGCCCACCAAGCCTTCCATCCCTCCGGGGTCGGCAAATTGAGACCAGACTTGTCTGGGAGGATAGTAGCACTGGCTCGGTACATCAGTAGGCCACCGCGAGTCATTGTGAAGGCCAGATATGCATTCAGTCACCTCCAACGATACATAATGAAGTCGAGATGCATGGCGCATCCCTCAGGGATTGATCAACGCGGAAAGCTTTATCCTTAAGCTTTATCCTTTACGTATGGAGGATAAAGCTCTCGGCGTTGATCAATCCCCTGAGGGATGCGCCATGTATTTAACTTCACTAAGCGTTTCGAGGTGATTGAATGCATATCTTGCCTTTACAATGACTTGTGGTGGCCTACCGATGTATCGAGTCACTGCTGCTGCCCTCTCAGAAAAGTCTGGCACCAATCTGCCAACCCCGAGAGATGGAAGTCTTGGTGGGCCATGGGCGCGTGGATCGATTCCACGTGTGTGTTGCAGGGCGCCTCCGACCACTGCGCCACATGCGCCCTTATATTATATTATTACATGATGTGATATAAATCAGTCCTGTTGTAGTGCTAGCTATTGTACTGCCGAATGCCATAGAATGAATTGTCGACATGAGAAGAAATTATGATTAGTCGACAATCAGTCAACAACCGTTGTGTATGAAAGAGCGTGAGAAAGACAGTGTGACAGGACGCCTCCGACCACTGCGCCACACGCGCCGTTTTGCATATATATATGTATACATATATATATATATATACATATATATGTATATGTCTACATATGGAAGTATATACCTATACATATGTAAGTACATACAAATACATGTCAAGTTGTTCAGAAGTTAATGGCGGATTTATACCTAACTTTTAAAGTGCCATGTCTCACTCATAATGAACTTTACAAATCGAAATAGGAACTATTAAAACCTTGGCATTTTCGCCAACAAGGAACAGTTTCCATGATACTTGACACTTGACACTTGAATGGCCCGTCCTCTCTGGTTGTGCAGGCCCCAGCATAATCACCATTTATCGAAGATTTGCTAGTTAAGCCATTGTTGTTCCTTGGAATCCCGAGGTCAGCCTGGCCAAAATGTGCCGCAGATCTTCACCACCACGTGCAGTCGCAGCCCTTGTAGATGAGAGGGAGATTTGCCGCCATGCGACTTTGATACCAGGACGGTGGCGGATCCTGGTATTGGTTTACTCTTAGCTAGGCTTCCTGATGGAAACGCCGGCCTCAGGTTAGGAGGCCCTGCCGGGGGGACGAATTCCCCCGCTGTACATCGCAGTCCGACATCAGGAGCACCTCCCAGCCACGATGAGGCGGTAAACCATTGGGACCATCCTCCAACGCTTGATTCCATGATACTGGTTGCATAAAATTCTGAACTTTTTGCGGGCGGTGACATCGTTGAAGGCAGTTTCTGCCTCTTCTTGGTTAATGAAGCGTTTCTTTCACAGAGAGTTATCGAAATACTTGGAAAAGTGAGAGTCGCTAGGTAAGCGGTCTGGCGACTATGGTAGGTAAAGCAGAGTTTCGTAGCGTGGCCCGTTCATCCTTTACAGCGTCGGTAATGCTACGTGTGACCGTTCATTATCTTGGAGATAGATTTATCGCTATCTTTTGACTGCTGCGGGACGTAGTCGTTGAAGTTTCTAGTGAATTTCATCGATTTACTTAAAGTACTTCGCTGTAATCGGTTTAAGGAAGCTGTGATGGATTAAACCAGCAGGGGAACTACCACACGGTCACTATCATCATCGTTTAGTGCAACCATGGCCTTGGGAAGTGTGGCAGAGCTTCATTTCCATCCGACCACTGAGCCGGTCGTCACGGATTATCGTAGAGGAGGTCAATATGATCGAGGAGGAAGTCCTTTGTCTTGAAAAGCAAATTTTTTTGATTGTTATTCAATCCGTTCGGCATCCATTTGTCCAGCTTCTTCTACTTTCCGATTTCCCTTAGATGGTCTGAAACAGTTGAGGTGCTCATACCGAATTCTTCTCCAAGTTCTCGAGCAGTTGAGCATGTATTTGCTACCGCTGAAGTCGTTATTTTATGATAGTCAACAGCAGAATGTCAGCTACCTTCCTCTTTGTCTTAGGGGTTGAATTCTCCACTACGAATTTTTTCAATTCAACGCTGTACTGTGGGTTCGTTAACACTTCACTGCCACCTTGTATTATTACTCTTCCGAGGCGTTTGCACTGCGCTCCGTCCGAGTTCGAATTCGCAGGAGCAGATTTGTGAAATTGCTGTTTCGAAATCTGATATTCTAACATTTGAAATATGTGAGAAGAACGATTCATACTATAATTCAATTATTGGGAGGGGAATATGCGTATAGATTGAGCTTTGGAGTGTTATGGAATAGCATAGCGGTTAGCGTCGAGTTTCACGTTGCAGATTGATTCTGTGCCCATAGAGAATATCTGTTGTTTAGTCCTTATCTGAAGCGAATAGAATTTTATGACACAACCTCTTCGATATCCTGTTCTAACTTTTTTTGGTTTACGTGTTTGACATGTTTGCTTTGATTAAGTGTTGGTTGAGAAGGGTAATGATAAGGTTTTATCAAAAGGAGAACCGTGTTCAATATGCTTTCATTTTAACTGTTTCATCTCGCCACTGATGGCGGACTTCCAAACGCGGACGTTTTTTTCCATGGTAGAAGTATTTCTTCATATTAACTTTGTAGCGAAACCAGATGTGTTTGTCCAACTCGCACTCACCGATTTGGGTGTCAACACACTCCTTTATTTGCTATACGTTTGACATTTTTTTTAGTCCACCGTTTCGTGGTTTCCCGCCCGGTCGTGGAGGTGTTATGCCAACAATGTTCAACAATCAGCTCCAGCAGCAACAGCAGCAGCAACAACAACAACAACAACAACAACAGCCATCATTTTTCCGAGGACGTGGAGGTTCATTCATTTGCTTCAATGGATTTAGTAGACCTCACGTTGCTTTCATCATGAAATGTTGAAACATTTTTTAGCGCCGTCGTTTATTCCACCAATGCGTGGTGCTGCAACACCTCCTCGAGGAGGGTTCGTCCCGCCACCATTTCGTGGTCGTGGATTTCCACCACCACGTGGGGGATATCCCCCTTTCCGTGGTGGCTATCCAGGAGCATATCCGCCAACATTTACATCAGGCTACGCTCCACCTGGGCAAACGACGGCACCAGTGGTTGACCAGGCCACAAGGCTGAAAAGAGTAAGTTTTTTCTCATATTTTAAGGTTAGGGACAGGATTTTTTATTAGTATAAAAGAAGTGGTATAGGATATTGGATCTCTACAACTAATGGCTCTGTGCGATTATTTCCAGATTTTCATACTAGCCACCATGTCCTCTGTGCTTCATCAACACAGTCGTACAATGTTTTTTTTCTTCATGAAAAAAAAGTGTCATCTTCGTACAGCGAAAGACTTGGTGGACGTATTATGGTCCATTCATCATCAGCACTTGGTCTATCCTGTTAAATTTGTTATACGGTTGTTTGATTTGCCGGCTGTTTACTTCGTCCGAACCTCTAGATTACTGGATTGGTTGTTCCAATTTTGTTGAAGCGATTATGTCGCAACGTTGTCTTCTCTATGGAACGTTAACTGATGGTGGTTCTAGCACTAGAGATGGAACGCATCCTCTCAAGGATTCTAAAAAAAGTCGCCACCCAAGCGGGTCTTTTTGACTATCAGGATTAAGTAAAGTGGTGTTGTGGTTTATTCCTTGTGGAAAACGGCGAGCAATATAGGTAAACCATCCATTTCTTCCCGTATTCACCGCCTTCTTTTCGGGCTGCCACTTGGTGCCTAACCATTTTCGTTTCGTGGGAGCGAGGATTTATTCCTTTTATTACAACTCAGAGTTGAATGCAACCACAATGGTGCTGAGAAATGTGCAAAATTTAGACACCAGGCCTGATTGGTATCAGTGATTACCTTTTCCGGGGGTTCAGGTGTTAGGTATTGCACCCCCTGAGGCACTTACTTTTCCTTTCTCTAGCCAGTTTTTTTACCCTAACAATTCCATCAGCATTCACACAAATCGGCATTGAACTGGTTAAGCTCAGGCTGCAGTCGAAATCACGAAGTTTTGACGTAACTTTTCTTTTGAATATTCTGAACTCCCGGAAAGGGTAGTCACATGTTCAATTCTGTCCTGATTTTTTGAGTTCTGTAAATATCTCAGCATCTTTCTGGTTGTATTTCACACAATACTGCGCCATAGGTAATAGGCACTAAATAAAAAAGCTGTACATTGTGATTTCAAAGTGGAATGGTTTAATTCGGTAGTTATGGTGACGGCGTGGAAATGAAATGTCTTTCTGAGTCGAACTTCTAACTCACTTTACTTGTGGTAGCTTTTTGACTTCGACAAGGAATATAAAAGCGGTACTGACATGCACAGATGTCTGTTCTGCCGTATCGGTAATATGTTGGTAGGTTAATGGAAGGAGAGGATAGGAAAAACGGCTAGATTTTACATTATTCATTTAGGAGTGAGTGTATCGTAACGACTGTGAAGTGTAATATTTGTGCTCAAGCAGACACTGTTTCAGTATACGTCGCTTTTTTCTTTCCTAGACTTTGTAGCATATTGCTTTGCTAGGCTTTTCAGCTTCGTGCATTCTAGATTTTGCAATTTCTTCCTTTCCATGGAACGTAACAAATGATAGTTGCTAGTGACGATGACATGTGGTTGCTCTCGTAGTTTCATGACATTTCAGATTTCATAATGCAATGGAAGTATTGAATATAATTGTTTTATTATTCCTTTTCTATTTCATATCCTATTTTATAGACCCATGGATCTTCCTCGTAGATGGTGGCGCGTCCCATGGTGCCGAATAGGGGTTTATCGTCGCCTACAAAAAGCAACCCAATGCTTCCCTGAGGCACAGTTCGGTCCAGAGGGTGGACTTCCTGTTTTTGCTGCGCCGATTTGACACAAACCTTCTGTGTTTACGAGGGCGTATTTATGCATACGGAGTGGTTCGGGCAAAAGCCTGCAATCAAGTAACAGGGAAGTATATAGGAGGCGGTTAGGGAGCAGCCTCCAACAAATAAGTCCCTCCCTCCCTCCCTCTCCCCCTCTCCCCCTCTCCCCCCTCTCCCCCCTTTCCTCTCCCTCCATCCCTCATTGTTCAGAGCTCACCAAGCTGTAAGTGGCTATCAAAGAACTAAACAGAATAAACTGCCTTCATTCCTCCGACCCTGAAAGAGCCTCATACTCGGCAGTGTTGGGTTGGATGAGTATGGAGAGGCTGCTAAAACCTTAGGGTCATTCTTCGCTGCCTAAATCTCAGACTAAGGTGACGATATTTCACTTGGATCTGAGTTCTCAATAGAGAACTTGACTATGCTAGAAAGAAGGATAAGGTACGACGTCATCGGACGATCTGCGACGAGAAGACATCATTTATTCTACGCCGTATATGACAATGGAGAAGAACTGTTCCTCGAACATGAGTTAGCAGTGGAGTCAGCGGCGTCATCAATCTCGTCAAAACGAGTCTGGCTATGAACATCCATTCATTCGAACAACCTATAACGTGGATCGGCCGATTACCATTAAGAAGATGTGGATCACTTCCGGCTTTGGCAATCTGCGTCATTTACGCACCGACATCAACCTATGAAAAAGTCGAAGTCGAAGCGTTCTGTATGGACTTGGAGAAGTTCTACAGGGAAGACCATACATGCTTCAAGGTCATCATTTGAGATTTTAACGCCAAGATTGGATCAAGAAGAACGTCTGAAGAACGTCATATTGGGACCCACGGATTAGAATGGAAGGAACAGGGTGAGCGGCTCTCTGAGTTTATCACGACGACGAAGACCATCCATGGTAACCCGCAATTCCAGAAGCACAGCCCTTAACGATGGACGTGCTAGAGTCTCCCAGAGAAGAGTACCATAACTAAACAGACCACATTAGCAAATCGAAGGTTTTGCCTGACCGATGTCGCTGTTGTCCTAAAATTCTACACGGATCAAACCGTCGACTCCCTGAAAGATTTCATCTCTCGCGGAAAGGAGAAAAAACCGCTAAATTCGAAAAAACGAAGTCACAAAACCACCATAAACTGTGATTTGTTCAGATCACTGGTCGGTATTGGGAAGATGCCGTCTTCAGTGACATCAACGAGGAATGAGATCGTCTTATTCTATACCCTCACGTAACCGCTATGAAAGCTGAAGAGTCGAAAGTAACCAAGAGACGTCTCCAGAAACACTTGAGCTGATACGCCAACGTGTAATCGCACGAGGTACAAGAAGCCATGTCCACACTTGCAAAGCAATGCAGTCAGACGCTAGACGATTTTGAAGACAGAGAACCAGCAGGGAATGGTCTAAGCGGCAGAGGCTGCGAAAAGCATCCATGGGACCTGTCGAAGGTTTGTTAATTACAAAAATTACAAAACTGCTGAAATGATTGCACTGCTATTCACAGACCGAGCACTTCCATCTTCCAGAAAGGCAGTGGAGAGAATCATTCACGAATACTAGTCAGATCTCTTCAGTAGCCAAGTCCTTCTGCGCTGATACGAAATAAAGGAGGATGGCTATGCCCTACCAGCGGTTCTCCCCCTCCGAAATCCGACATGCCATTTCGTCGCTAAAGAATCGAACAAGATCCAGGCAGGATAAGATCTGAACACCTGAAGAACCTTCCACCAGTCCTCGTAAACACACTGGCTCGGCTTTCACACGCTGCCTGTCTAAATGCAAGGTGCCTACTCATTGGAAGACCAGCAATACGGCCCTAATGTTCAAGAAGGTTGACCTCCACGATATCGGCAACTATTGCCCAATCTGCTTGTGGTAAACAGGATTGTTACAGCACTGGACGAAGGAACCATGTGAGCAAGTATTGCAAAGACTCAGTACCGTGGACCACATTCACACGATGACAAGACTCGTTAAAGTATGGCGAGAGTATAAAGGACCGTTCCGTCTCATTTTCATCGATTTAAAGAAGACTTTTGGCTTAGTTGAGATAGAAGCACTCATGGAAGCCCTGAAAACCCAAAGAATCCTTACTCAGTGTGAAAGATGCTTGAGCTGTACAAGACTTTGACAACCAAGATATCACCTTTCTAAAACGATATTAACATATTAACATCGCTGTCAAAGGGTAGGTTAGGCAAGGCAATACCATCTCGTCAAAATTTTCCACGCTCGGGAACGATATCAGAACATTGGGATGGGACAGCATGGGAGTGAAAATCCATGGTCGGCAATTACACGATCTTCGCTTTGCTGATGATGTCGTTCTTATAACAAAATATTAGCTAAGCGGAACGAATGCTTGCCGACTCTGATAAAGCCTTTGGCAAGATTGGTCTTCGACTAATCTCAGAAAAATGATGTTCATGGAGAACGGTTTGGTTACGTAGGGCCCGTTCACGGTCAGCAGAATGAATGTCTTCGTATGTTGTAGTGCCGTCAAACTATTTCAGGAAATCACCGTGATGAACGACTTAGCTCCAGAGATGAGCAGAAGGAAACGAGCTGTTTGGGGAGCTTTCAAGAGCGTCGAGGATGCAGTGAAGAGAACAAAGAACACCTGGCTCCATGTCCACCTTTTCGACTCAATGCTACTTTCTGCGTTAACGTATGCGCCAGAAAACCTGGTCGCTGCGTAAACAGGTTGAAAACCACTCAGCGTTATTGAACGCGCAGTCGAAAGGACGATGCTAGGAGTATCCCATGTCACGCAAATAAGGGAAGGTATCCGAAGCTCCGACCTGCGTCAACGATTAAAAATCAATGGTGCCGTTCTATACGCCAGACACTCGACGATAGGGTGGGGTGGACGCTTAATGCGTATGAATGACAACCGATGGAGAAGAGCCGTTGCGGATTGGTTTTTCGGATGTTACACACTGTAGAAAGAACACCGACTCGTTGGTTATAGTTCTTCACGAAACCCCCTAGAAGAAAAGTGTAATGCTTAGCGAGTCCCTGAAGCGAGCATAACCCACTTGGCTGTTCTTGCTTGCGACAAGGAAAACTGGATGATTTACTGACACACACTCTAGTGACTTGACGATTAACGTGACGACAGGGTGACAGATGATTTTGTGGACGTAATACTGCCATAAAATTACAGAACCAGAACTTGTTTGTGAAATCAAGACCTCAATAGAATATGATTTTAGGCATCCATTCTTTGTCCTTCGCTTCCTTAGCTTTAGTGCTTAGGAGGTGCTTTATCGTATCGTGTTGTGAAGATCCAGGTTCGGTCTGTTGGTTCCATACTACATTTCCATTGAGTATTTCACACGGTTTCATTCTGTGATCGCATCATAGTAGTGACATCGCTGAAAACGTACGAGACACTGGATCGGCCCTACTTTCGAGGAACTAAGTACCTCATTCTTTCGGTATCGACACAGTACCACAGTAGACCTGTACGCGACCGAATCTCTTCTTCCACAAAAAGCTAGCTACCGATTGTGGTGAAGATGAGGGAAGGGTGACATTCGCACGGAAGACAGCATCCAATATTCATGCAAGTGCGAAGATTTTTCTGGGCGAGAGTAAACTAGTAACCAATTATCAAAATAGTTTGCACTTTTATTTGTCGGGTCATGCAAAGAACCTTCTATGTACATTCTTTGAAGAGGTGAGGAACGAGAGGGATTTATAGGTCGATACCTGTACTATTGAAGAAAATGCACCGCAGTTTCATATCTCGTTATTCTGTCTCGGTATCAGTGTGTTATGTGTGCTCTCAACCAGGTTTTGTGCCTTCTAGTCATTGGACTCAGGCGTTTTTGGTTGATTTCATTCTCAGGATATAGGCAGTCCAATGTCCACAACCACGCATATGTGCATGAGACCATACTTTCGCTGGCCACATTATAAAAAACCAAGGAAACAATGCGTACTTCCTCAGTTAATGGATAGACTTTCTGTTGGTGCATGTTTATCATCCTGCGATCACTAGAGGGGTCACGTTATATTATGCGCCAGTGGCTCTAATCATTCAAGGACGTAAGGAAGACTTCCGTAGAGTGACAGATTCTTAGCATATCCGTGGTAATACGCATTTGTTCCAGTGAGCAAGTGACCAAAGTAGTTTCTCCTTTTGAATTTGAAAACGGACATCTCATTTAGTGGTGAGCATTATTAATTCAATTAGAACCATTAGAATCTACACATTGGAATTGAAATAGGGAAAGAAAAAAAAATTTGAAATAGGGAAAGAAAAAAAAGGAAAAAAGATTTCTTGCTTTCTTCAACTACTATGAAATTCCAGGAACCACAAATCGCTTCTTGACAAGGTCTTCGTAATCATAAAATTGCAACTTTTGCATTCTTAAGGGGGCAGAATAAAAGGCTTTTGATGCAGCAGAGCGACATGATGTCCACGAATGCACCAGTGAAGTGTGGGTAGATCTCTTCTACAAGGCTAAAAAGTTCTCAACTCTTCAAGATCTGTAATTGGCGAAGAATTGTCGATAATTTCTGAAAATTTTATCGCCGTAACACGACCTACTAAGTTGCTTACAACGCATGTTGTTCACCTCGAGGTCGTTGAGGAAGGGCTGCTATTGGTAGCTAGTTTCTTCTTAAAGAACAAATTGATAGACTATTGTTTACAATTTTGCGCAATTATATGTCATTAGGTAGTTTTACTTTAGCTTGCAAACTGTGAGGAGGATGAGGAGTTGTGGGTTGAGGCCGAGTCGCCAGAAGGAAAGCCGTACTTCTACCATTGGCAGACACGTGAAACAGTATGGGACCGTCCCGAAAAGGCAAAGGTCGTTGGGCAAACCGAACTAGCTGAACTTATTCAAAAATCAAGTGAGGAGGAACGAAAAGAACGTGAAGGTGAGGTCTATTTTCCGCGCGTTCTAACCGTAGGTGAATTTTTTGAAGCTCATTTCGTGCTGAATAGGCTCGCATCTTTGCATTGTTCATATAATATGTTATAATAGTCTCCACTTTTGAAAAAGAGATTTTGCATGAAGTGAACTTCCTGTGCTGTGGTGTTGGGATACCCATATCCTCGTCAGCCCCGGCACATGTTTTCTTCTTTGTAATTAGGAACGTTAATGTTCATCGACGAACATTTCGTAAGAGTATCGATGTTGAAATATCGACTGTATTTGTGAATATGGGTGACTCGGTAGGAGTTTCAGGATTCAGAGGATATCAGGTTAGTGATGAGCAGGTATAGCGATAACTTTTATTGTAAAATGATAAAATGGACACGATTTTATTGTTTTCGTTTTTCCCTCCCTATTGTATTCTGTACGTCGACGACATCTACAGGATCATAAGAAGAAGGTTCCTGTATGGTTCTGGTATAAGCTGGCAGGTTAAATCCTTATAATATGATGAAACGCATAAAAATCATTGTATGCAACCGAACACTAGAATTTTGTAATCTCGACCTGATCAATAAGAATTTTGTGATGTCGTGCGCCGCCAAATACCTTTTTGAAATCGGTCTTTCCCAGTTCGGTAAAATGGATTGGGTCTTGTTTGAAGGTGGATTTTTTCCCTCCAGAGTTTAATTTTTACGAGGTAAATTGCTTTAATCGATGTATTCGGCAATGTTTTAGTGTCATTTGATATTTAATTTTCGAAAATATATTCAAGTTATTCTTCAATTATGCTTATTTGGATTGTAATGAGTGTAGAAATGCGATTATAATAGTTTATAATTATAGGGATGGGATTTCTATGGTGTAATTATAACCATTACGATGCTGAGACATGAGCAGAACTCGGAACCTCTGTTAAGCTTCGAACCCATGATTACCCTTTCTGAGGGCTCATGTGCTGTCTACCAAGCTAACCGAGTCTCTTGCTTTATCTTTCCCTTAGTCATGTTTTTGCTCTATCGTTGCTGTCAGCGGTCACCTATGAGCGAGAATAATCTGGAAAGCACAAATCATCGAACCCTGTTAAGCCGAAGCTGCAGTCAAAATAATATTTTAATTTTTATCTAGGTGGAATCCCTTAACTTCAAATTCTGAAAATGGGAGAAAAGAGAAGGAAAACGTCGGCTGGTTTGGTGGGTAGCACATGAGTCCTCGGTGAGAGTTCTCGTGATTTCGGAGCCCAGAGGTTCCGAGTTTTGCTCATTGCATTGAATTTTTTTTGTGTATATTTGTATCTGCATGAAAGAAAAAGAATAGGCAGGAAATAAAGGTTGAAACATAATAGTTTTGTGGGAATAAGGCCAATACTTCAAGATTTCTTAAGATTTTAAACAAGTGTTGCAAAATGAAGCAAGGAGGAGGATTAAGGTAGGATATTGTTAGAGTTATGATCTATCGCAGAGAAATGGTCCCTGATTAGTGACTGATTTCACTTTTCTTTCTTTCTTCTTTCCTTTCATCCTCTTCAGAAAAGGCGAAGACGTCGAAATGTTAACCGAATGCATCTTTATCATCATCGTGTTAGCTTAACAGTACGAGAAGGCATTGAGTATCACTACCAAGGTTAAATGACGGTTGGTTTGAAACATGCTGATTTCTGTAGTCAGAAAAGAACGGTGAAGACATTCCAGCCTACTTAACTACGTTAATTCCTCTTGGTAAATCTCAACGAGTGAATTCCAACCTTTTGTGTTGAACTACGTTTGCTTATACTTTTCCATGGCTCATTGCTGTGTGTTTTCGATTAAATTATTTGACGGCGCACGATGATCTCATCCTTGTTAAACCAAAAATCTATGGTTGCAACAAGCAATGTTAATTGTGCGTGTGTGGCTAATTATCCGTTGTTAAAGTCGCCAATGAGAGATGTCGATTGTGGCAGATGGACAGCGGCGTGAGCGTGTACAACCAGATTCCAGAGCTCCCTCTCTCCGCTTCGCGCTCGTCGCTAGCGCAATAGTGTAATGTCTATTTTGTTATATGTAGGAATCTACATGAACAAGAAAGGAATGTCTTAAACTTAAAGAATTCGCGAATGAAGAGAACATACAGTATTCAGTCGTTAAGTCGTTTACAAGCGAAAAACGTAGTCATGTGAATCCCCTACATTGTTGGACTGCTGTCGTTCGCATCTGTGCAATATCACTGTCTTCCTCCTTCTTAATAGTTATTAAGTTATCTCGCCGTAGTGCGAGCATGAGAAGTCCTAAATTTTGATTTTCAAAATTTTTCAGATGCTCAACGAAATGCTACTACTTATGCACAGAGGCCACCTACTGGTGGGTAATCTAGAGTATTTACTGATTTGGCAATCTCCCTACCGTTTTTTATAACAAAAGCACCAGGACACGAGTCTTTTTTTGCAATGATTCACAGAATACTGGACTTCTACTAATTCGCATTTCCGCTATATTGCATAAATCTGTAAGAAGTTGGGAAACCAGTGTTTAGGATTTATGCCACCGCCATTCTTCCCACCCGGTTTTCCGGTATCAACTCGTGGGCAACAGCCAATGGTTCCGACAAGTCCAGATGAGGCTTGGAATGAGTATACTGCTCCAGACGGTCGTAAATACTACTACAATTCCATTACACAAGAGAACACCTGGGATAAACCTCAGGTTTTGATTGATAAAGAAGGTAACTCACCGTGTTTCTACGATAACGATATGCATCTGAGTGTTGTAATGAATGCTTCATTATTTCAAGCCGGGAAATCCCCTATGGATACCACACCACCGGTGCAACAAACAGCGTCAGCGCCAGTAGGAACGACATCTGGAGTACAGCACGACGCAATTGCTGAGGCACAAGCAAAAGCACAAGCTGCTTTAGCAGAGTATCTCGCTCAGGTGATGTTCTGGAGAGATTTATCCTATGTTTAAGAGATTTTACACTTTTCATGTACTAATTTAATAGATAAGTTGTTGCACAAAAACGACGCGCAAAAATGTTTTGTTTGGGGGGAGGGAGAAAAAGAGGGAGAGAGAGAGAGAGAGAGAGAGAGAGAGAGAATAGGGAGGATAAGGAGGAGCAGTGGTTGGTGGTGCAGTCGATCAGGAACTATGGCGATCCTTCGACTTCCTCCACCTTGCTCAACCAACGCTCTCCTCTAGTTCACGTGGGAGCGCCTTAACTCGGGTATCTTCAAGGTTGCAAAGAGAGTCAACTCAAGCACCGTACTACGATATTCACAAAGAAGACAGAATTATTAAACCGAAGCCGAAAAAAACATACGAAATGTTCGAAGTTCTTTTTGGGCTATGAATGTGAGGAGAACGAATCGAATGCAAGAATAAAAATTACATATGTCGTTAAGATGGTGCTTCTCTACTTCTAAAGTATTCTGGCGATCGAGAATTTATGATCAATTTTGTGAAATCTAGAATCATGCGCTATGTTTTAATGTGGCATGTAGGAAGAAATCCCATGTTTCAAAGCGGCTCTTAGACGCCTTTCATTGGTGTACGTTACAAAACATTTTATGTTTAATCCATCTTAGTGATGGCAAATAGCGTAGTTTTGTGCCGCAGGGAGGCTTAGGGACAGGATGGGTAATGACTAATTTGCGGTACCTATTCATCAACTATTTCTTGCATCGTCGCCGTCAACATAACCATACATTTGATGAGGAAACGTGTAGGACTCCAACGTGTATAAGACCGTGATGCTTTGTGGAGATCCCAGGTGCTAGTTTGTGTGTTGGCGAGAGACCTCGCATGTTACCACTACACAGTCAGTATTGAGCTCTGAAACGCGCGCGGCATCCGGAGTTTAACGGGTGAATGAATTATGCAGCAGTGGTCTCGAACGCTGTCAGTCTACTATACTAGTCGCTGTTGTGCATAGAGGAGGAAGCTTTTGTAGGACCTGATAACGGGGCGTGAAACCTGAGTACTCCATCACAACGACGGGCACCATGCCTTTTAGCAGCCTGATTTGTACCTAAGCGTTGGGCTGGTGTGATCAGTCAACGCCGTACGTCTTTATACTGTATTCTTTCTGAAATAGTTCTTTTTAATAATTTTTGTAATGAAAGAAAAAAAAGGTGAAACGGTCTTATGATTTTCTTTACTACTTCAATGTTGTTTCTTCCGCTGTCCCGTATATCTTATATTCATTGCGATCCATTTATTTAATGTTGAATTGCCATGAGGTAAGTCTAGGAAAGGCATAGCTTTTCAAGCTTTCTTTCTGTAAGCGCGTATAGGATTGATGGTGCTTATCTTGTTTTTTTAGAGTAAGAATAATGCTGCACAACAACAGTATCAGCCTCCGGCAAAAAAAGTGGAAGAGAAGAAAGACAACACGCGTCCGATCAGTAGTACACCAGTAAGTGGTACAGCATGGTGTGTTGTATGGACGGGTGATGGGAAGGTGAGCTTTTGATCTACCTAACAATTATACTATCTGGTGTGGTACTGTTTGCGTGGAAACATTCTCATTCAACGGACTTTTAATTCTGGCGACCCACCTTAAAACATTTTTAGACAAATGCAAAGATATGTACTTTAGCTGAGGTGACTAAAGAATGTTTTCGCACTTTTATGTTCTCCTGACTTTTGTTTAGGACATTTTTTTATACTGCATTCCTGTGTGTTTTACTGGATAGCGTTTATATTTTCCATATTTTAGAATGTTGCAGCAATAGTCAGCATTTCCAGGTGTTCTTCTATAATCCATCAACAAAAACGTCTGTGTGGGAAAGACCTCCGGAAATGTATGGTAGAGCTGATGTTGATTTACTAGTCAGCAAATGTCCCGAAATAAAAAAAAGGTTTGTTTATCTGGTGGTATTGTAGTGGACGCGTGTAGCGCTGCGGTTAGAGGTGCACTGCAACAGTGATAGAATCGCTTGTTGATCTGATTTTGCTCATGCGCTCAGCAACCCTTCATCTCTCTGTAGGACCCAAGTCGATAAATTGGTTGCTGACTTCACGAGGAGGATAAAAGAACTAATTTAATACATTAGTAAACCCTGATATTCATTGTATGGAAAATATGGAGTTGGCAACTATATGTAGTGGAGTAGAATGATTGGACCATCTATAAGACAATGCCAAGCGCCTTACTTTATCCTTTTTGTGTTAGTAGATTCAGTGATTTCTTTGGACATCTATAGGTTTTTTAGATGAGCCAGAACAACAGAAGAGTGCTGTGGACTCAGACGAAGGCTCTGACGATGAGGAGGGAGAAGATGGAGAGCCAGCAAAGAAAAAAAGTAGATCAGAGCGCAAAAAGGCGGCTCTTCTAGCTCAGCAGAAAAAAAGAAAAAGGTGTGCTTAAGTTTTTTTTCAACTTATATGAGAACATAATAGAAACAACCGTTTGAGACTAATAATAGGCAGTAGCATTTTTCGCCCAACTAGTTTTAGCGCACAATCTGCTGTTTTATTTTCTAGGAAAAACCAGTACGTCAGATGCTTGAGAAGCCTGTGGATCCAGCTGTTGCTGCCGAACTGCAGGCTCAACGTGATCGCGAAAAGCTGCCTTTGGAAGAACGTCTTCTACAGTTCAAAACAATGCTGGGAGAAAAAGGTGTTGCCACTGGCAGTACATTCGAGAAAGAGCTGTCAAAGATTGTCTTTGACCCTAGATATTTGCTGTTGAGTGCCACGGAGCGCAGAGCGGTACGTTACTATCTTACTTTTGAAACAGTGGGCTGCTGTTGTTTATCAAAAGGCGCGTCTTTTTGCTTTCCTCGAAGTCACCTTTTAATTGATGTATGGGAACCGTGCGTTCTCATTGATTCCTTATTAACGCAGTCATGTGGAAATGGAATTTTCTTCTTTGTGTATTAAGATTAAGGAATGTAGAAGGTATGGATCTCGTGGGACATTATAAGAGTGTGTATACAAAGTGTGCTTCTATTCTTGTAAGTGACGGTTAATTTGTTTTTGGGTTGATCCATCTAAACCTACAAAACCTCGTCCTATAACAATTCCAGGAATTTATGTTTGGAATAGATACAATAACAACTCTTAGTTTCATGTAACAACCTCAAATTGGTTCTCCGTTTTATAGTGAACGTGTACACGCCGTGCAGTGTTCAAGGTGGTAGATTCTAGACTCTGGTTTTTAAATCTAGTGTTTCTTTTGAGTGAAACATATGTGGGGTAGAATTGGTACCGAACGTCCTATAGTTACGAACAAATTTAGTACAAAAATCAGGAACATGAATTAGCGAGCTCGCAGCTCTTTAAAACAACCTTAGATCTTCGAATTTAGCTGAGGACATTAATATCTGAAGATCACATGTAGGATTACTTCATATTTCAAACTTAAGTTTTAATCCATGTCTCTTACATTACCACTCTCAACATTGATAGTCGATCGACTCAGCATAGTTCCATTTTGTTCCTTTGGCGCTCAGAAGAAGCACAGTGGATCCCTTTTACTTTAAGGTTTTTTAATGTATTCACTACTTTGATGCTTTCTGAAAGTTCCTTAAAGAAGTCGTTTCCTGCTGTGCAGATCGTCATATAACATTCGCAGTATTCGTACCGTTGAGCACGAATGATGCATAAGAAATGGATCCATTTTCAGCGTATATCGTTCTCTAGAGTTCCAATGGAAGACAAATTTTTTCCTCAATCAGTTTCGTGTGGCTCTGCACTCACTGCAATAGCCTGGGCGACAGAGGAAGGAAACTTTGGGAGAGCATATTTACCATCCTTGATCTGGAATTGAGGCAGACAGGCAAAGGCATCGGATGGAATTCGCAATCAGGTTGTAGTAACTGTTTCTTGTTGACACCACAGGGCAGTAATCTTGGTTTTGTAACTGGCAAAGTCTTGGCAGACTCTGTTGATTATCTTTAGAACATTGGTTGCTAATACTGCTGCCTTTCGGTCCTTAAGATCTTGTATCTTTTCTCTAGTGAGCTCCGGATGAATTTAACTGATTATCTTCGGCTCATATGACTCTGTATTCCCGTGTTGTCGTGATAGTTTACAGAGGCAGCCATATTTTCGTGACTATCAACCTATCGGCTTTTCTAGCGCCCCCTTGAAGGTATTACATAGTTCGGTCGTATTCTTCATTGTTGTGGATAGCAGTACCCTTCCAAATGCCAGCTAAAGTTGTGAATAAATCCCAATTCGCGATGGTGTTGGGAAACAGTCCCTTGATTTTTCTGGTTCTCCTTCCTTTCTATAAAAAGAAATCTTATACAAAGTAGACAATTGCCTGCTTTCTTGTCAACCCTCTGGTCAGCAGTGGCGTTCGTTAGACAGTATCTTCGATTTAATATAATTTGGTCTTTCTTTTTGCTACTATCCTTTAGTGAACGCCCACATTCAACGGCGATAGAGGGGCCTTCGTGGTTTCCACTAATAGCCTTGGTCATGGTGGCGATCTCAGACATTATTTGCACTTTTCGTATCATCCCAATACATAGGGTGCTAAGGTGGAGTTCTGCGGACGCTGTATCCTTACATTTATGCTATATTATTCAAAATGTGAGCTTGGAGCTTCAAATGTACGACAGTTCGTTGAATATGTTTATTGCAGTGCTTCGATGCTTACGTTCGCGAGAAACTTGAGCATGAACGTGCTGAAAAGAAGCGTCGCATGAAGGAAGCAAAGGAGAAGTTCCAAGAGCTGCTCGCGGAAGCAGAGCTGCATGGAAAGTGGGTACTATTTCAGACACACTTTTTGTACATTTCACCATTAATGGGGGTAGTTCTTGAATTTTTTGTTGTAGGAATTATGTTTCGATGTTTCCTACCTTGCTTACTTTAGAACTTGGTTGGGATTTGATATTCTTCTCTAGAATCTGCTAAAATAGCTTTGTTCTTCACAACAGTAAAAATTAAGATCATCGTTCTCCTCGTTTGGTTCAAAATTTGGCAAAGACCCTCGTTTCAAAGCTGTGGAGAAGATGCGTGATCGTGAAGATCTTTTCAATGAGTTTGTCGGAGAGTTGCATAAAAAGGAAAAAGAAGAACGAAGAGAGAAGAAGGAAAAGGTAGTAAAAATCCAGTACTTAACATCAGAATTCGTTGTTGTGAAGACCAGGTGTTATTTTCACTGACTGATTTCTTTATTCAGGCAAAGAAAGATTACCTAGCAATGCTTGCTGAACAAACGAGTTTCACTCGGAAGACAAAGTGGTCGTCGGCAAAGAAGTTACTCGAGAACGATGAACGTTTTAAAGCTGTTGAAAGTTCTTCATCAAGAGAGCAGATGTTTCGTGACCACGTTGAGAAACTTGGTGATGAAAGCTTATCAGTAGGTTGAAAGCAAGTTCTTTGTTAGATATGCATGTTTAGTCATGTGCACCGATGTTATTCTTCAACCTTTATGAGTACATAGTTCTATTAGGAAATTTAGGATATTGAAGAAGAAGCTGAACGCGAGAAACGTCTAGCAGCCGATGCTGCGATTGCTGCAAGACAGCGCGAAGTAAGGAAAATTCTACTGTAAATAAATATCTACGACACTCAAATATTTACGGTCAATGCTTTGGTTTATTGAAAAGCCTACATAGTCGTATTGTAGATCTATCGTGGTTAGTGTTGCTATCCTATCGACTTCAGTGCCTTAATGATTTCAATCGAATGTTCGCAGCAGCTGTTTCCTCTCAAGAACCATTCTGTTTAGAAAGGGCGCTATTAGGTGACTTCAATGTTGTGGTGCTCCACATTACTTGATTCGCTTACGAAGATCCATTTGGCCGAAAATAACTGCTGTGTAGTCGACTCGAATGGCCACGATAAAGACGTTTACCAAGCTTCCGTTTTTACTGTCGTGAAAGTTTATGAATGACAAAGGTGTTATTGATCCATGCTGAGGTTAAATGGAACGCGGTATTAGAAATGCATGCATTTAAATGTGGTATGGATATTATGGATATCCCTTGTGATCATATTATTTGATCTTATTGCTCTTAATTTTTCTTTTTGCAACCATAGGCTCACTAAAGGATTAAATTATTTCAATCGTAACCATTTTATTTACTGTCTAATCTTTTTTAACCGTAGGGTATGTTGCGAAATATAACTTCATTGACGCTGAGATATTTGCAAAACTCCGGACCGCAGGTGTCTGTGGTGGGGAACGAGCGCGCTATTGTCTTTCCGGGGAGTAACGCGTTCACCACCAGACAATGCGGTCCTTCGTTTCGCCTGTCTCTCAGCTAGTTCTGTCGATCTCTGCTATCAGCAATCACCCGTCAGCGGGATTATTTCATTTACAGGTGGAAGCCGAACTAGGAGACAAGCTTCGTGAGCGGGATCTTGAAAGTGAACGACATCGTTTACTGGAGCACCAAGAGCGCTTCAATGCGCTCCTTGTAGATTTGGTACGTTTGTAAGAAAAGCAGTGTCAGGTGAAGCAGATAAGATTTCTTATACGTCCTTTTTAGTATAGGGTGTCATCGTGTTAACCCGTTCACTAGCAAGCGCACTGATTCCCATATGTGCGCTTTTGGACGTTTTGGACCGTATATCTTTGATTTCAATGTGCACACTTTTTTTCTGGCCTATTTTACTGCACAGAACTTTTTTGCCAGACTTTGTGGTCAATCATTAGCTTCTCAACCATGGATAGGCGTTCTCAGTGCGCCACATTATCAAAGAGTACACTGTGCTACGCTTTCCCGCGTGTCAACCCGTCTGCTTAAATCCCACAGTGGATCTGTTGCTGTTTACACAGTTTAGAACCTAGAGCACTTTATCTTCAGGAAAGATGGCATACCACCGAGGGAACTTCTTTACACGTCTTTGTAGTGTACTGAAAGTCTATTGCATCTTCAAATTGTGCATTTTTGAATTAGAAAACTACATCCATAGGAAAAGAACATATTTCAGACGTTTATTACACATTTTTATCGCCGATGTTGTGAAAATGTAACTCGTAAGCACTTATTCTACAATTTACGAGTTCTAAAAGAAACTTACATGGAGGTATTGTTAGCGTCTAAGAGGAGTAAGCGTTGGTAGAGTTCGCATTCGTCAATATTTAGATACTTCTTCGTGCGAAATGCATCTTCTTAACCCATATATTTTCACACCTTAGTGTGTTGTAAAGCTTTTACTTGAAATTTTTAATTAACAGTCAACAGCTTATCGGCGATTAGCACCGGCCTACACTTTGCCCTTTTTGTATAGAATTTGTAATTGTTACATATAACCAACACTTAGTACATCCAGTAATAATCACTGCGTAGTTGTTAATCTACCTACATATACATTTGATGTTCGGTACTCTGTTTTGAATTGAGATCAACAAATATATGTGGATTGTTCTAGCTTCGGTGTTGCCGCTTTCCTATCCATATTCTCATGTTTCTCAAAACTGCGATGTTTATTCTATTTTCAGGTGAAATCTGCGGAAGCAACATGGCACGAAGCTAGGCGTATTCTTCGAAAAGATGAGCGGTACGCAGAATGTGACTTGTTGGACAAGGAGAAGAAAGAAAACGCATTTAACGAACATGTGCGGTATGTGTTAACGCTGTCTTCTATGGGTTTATCCAGTGAGGAGATAGTGCCATTTTTTTTTTCGTGAATCAACATCACATGTTGGTGTGGTTGTGACTCATTTCCCATTCGTTTCGTCTTGTCGTCATTCTCACCCATGGCAGCACTCAGTGTATGAGAAGATATGAATCAAAAAGTACTTTTGTGGTTATATCTGGTTGGGGGGCAAGTCCCGTTTGAGCACTTTCATTCCTTTTGAGTTGTTTAATCATAGATTTCTAATGTTTATATCCTGCATTATTAATCCAGCAAGACGAAATGTTTTAAGGTTTCACGTTCGAATTTAAATCTGCCGCTGAATGCACCACCTATTCCATGTTTGTTATGAATTCTTAACTTAGTTAAGTATTAAATCACACCTCTTCCTTTAAATAGTGCTGAAAAATTGTCGAGTAGAACCAGTGAATGTGTTGTGGAGCCACCAGTTTTTTGGCACTTGTTGGCACCCTTTGGAAAGCCGAAAGACGCCTATATCGGTTTCCTTTTCTTTCATCTTCAGCCCGCTTCTTAGTTTTTTATGTACCACGCGTTAGGTCGTAGGAACATCCATCTTGATCCATCTTGATTCTTCTGCGAAACCGTTGATTCATTTTTAACTAAGTAGCTTTTCACTCATAATTGCCGAAAAAATTCTACTGTAAATAGTAAAGTTGCATTTCATTGATTTGTCACTTATTGTAATTGCTTATAGTAATCTTGAAAAGAAGCGGCGTGATGCGTTCTTTGCTGTACTGGACGAGCATTCAAAAATTACTACTCAAACACGATGGAAAGAGGCACGACGTATTATTCAAGACGAGGAGGAGACGTTTTCGAAAGTTGCTAGCAATAGTGAAAGAGTGAGTTAGTTGTAGATCTGGTTGTTGTCCCCTTTGTCAATTATCTCCATTACAAACTCTTGGTACCGGCGGAACATTCTTCTCGTAACTATGTGAACGTCTTCAGAAAGTCGAGCGGGATTATAGAGACTGGCAAGAAATGCGACACGACAATGCGGTGCGCGAGTTTAAAGATCTGCTGAAAGAAACGAAAATCATCACGTATAAAAGCAAACGTATGATAGAAGAGAACGAGCAACACTTGAAAGACATTCTTGCTGTTCTTGAGGTTAGTGAAGTTTGCTTCTTTCGTTGTAAAGTTGGCATGTGGAAAGTCTTTTAACTTCAGTTTCTTGAGAATGATAAGCGTTGGATGCGCATGTCTGAGAATCATGCTTCGGAACGTGATAGAATTTTGGATGAGTATATCGAAGTTCTTCACAGAAAGGGTACACCACCACCGCCGACACAACAAGAACGTGAACGGCGACGAAAAGAAACTGTTTGAAGTGACTCACTGAGTATTTTTATGTTCTTGATATTCCTTATCGTAACCTCAACCTTGTATAAGAAGTTTTCTTCTGTACTTTTGTTCTGCTGTAATCATGTTGTAGCTTTCATGTACTTTTTTCTGTTAGTTACTGTTTCTTGTTGCATCACTGTCGGTGGTCGAACTATCGCGTTAGCAGTTGGTGGATGGAATACATTTAAATTTCGCAAATTTCTACGATGTTTAGCTCTTGTAGTATACGGTTTGAAAATGTAACCACTCGTATGGCGTACAGTATGAAAAAGTTACATTGCGAAAACATTGTAGTTGTTTAATTTTGTTGTGGTTGCACGATGTGGAATGTGACGGCGTTGTATATCCAATTATTACTCTTCTCATCAAGTTGATAATCCTTCATTTGGCTTATCTTCATAGTTGTTTGGGTTTTTTAAAAATAAATCTTGTTTTCAAGCGTTTTAATGTGTGATGTGAATTGCCGTGTTGCAGCGATGTCGCTGAACAACACGGATTTCAAAGAGATCGCGGTGATGTCTCATGGTGTGCATCTGTATTTGCGGCTAACATAATTGCGTTAACATTTGCAAGGAGTCTGTATTACGCCTTTAACTTTTATTTTAATGACTTTCTAGCTTTTTGAGCCCCTAAACTAGTCTGAAGTGAAGGTAGGTGTGTTGCTTGGTACAAAAACAGAGTTGTGGAAGGTTCATGTTGTAAGCCGTGACGTGGACGTACGCGAACAACGTGGTCACATATGATGAGACTAATGGTGATTAACTTGGGAAATCGGAGGAAGCCAAGTTATTAATGCAATACGGACGAGCGTCGTTTAGATTACTCTCCTGATGGAATGCGAGCAATTTTTGGTTGACTGCCAACATCCTGGTTTTTGACAATGGAAGATATTTCTTCAGTTACCAGAGTGATTTAGACCGGATAGCACGCTGGTAGTAATGCCGACCACCATGAGTACGGTTCTGGTTCGATCTTGCTGACGAAGCTCCGGGCTCGCCAAGCCTCTCATCACTCCGAGACCGGGAAATTGCTACCGGACTTATTCAGAAAAAAAATCACCCTGGAATCTAAATGGGAACACTCTGGCTCGGATGTCTGAGGAATCCAAGTTGAATCAACTCGACCAGCATTCTACGGACATTCAACATGTAGGGGATTGGAAGACCTTCGTCGATGATGGATGGAGAAAACGAATCGAATGTGAGAAATCCTGCGTTCCGCACTGCAGACGTGGAGACGGGTCGTATCAGAAAAAATTTAAAAAGGAAGACTAATTTGTGGGTTGTGCATATAATAGAATTGTAGAGGAGACTTTACTCCATCGTTCTATTGGTATAAATGACATATGTGTGCCACTCTGGTTCATTATGAAAATGCATTGCTTTTAGCGGTTGGAAGTACCTTCTAGCCTATTTTAAGTCCAGTTCATTGTCTTTTATAGCCGCATATTTCATAGGATAACCGTAGTGGTTGAAATCAGATAACAGTTATTGTCTAAAAACCGACTTTCATTAAACCTCAGTAAGAATAAACCGTAACTTTCTACATGACTGAGCTAACAAGAGGTTGTTTGGAGCTTTCAGAGTAACGTTTCTGCGTCTTCGCCTTCTTGATGGCCACGTTGACTCGAGCCGATGGTCAACAGCTGGGTCGTTGTCGCGATGTGGGTGTTTGTACTTCCATCGAGTCGAATGTATTGAAGGGATCATCGCTTGAATGGCGAACTTCACTCGGTGGTGTCCTCTCATACAGGACTGGTGTTAGTCGATTGTGGCCATACAATATAACCTTTTTGGGGGCAATGCATCCTGTAGTGGTCGATCTTCAATTGCACGCACGTATTAACAGTTAATTTTAACTCAAAAATATCGCTCAACAAAGCTTTTATCGCACAATGAACATTTTTGAAAACAATTCTTTTGTAAATCAACAAGCTCAGAGAATGGATTTCCTAGTTTCATCACTAGTGTTTTGGTCTGATTTCGATCAGCTATCGAATGAATATACATAGTGCGGTAAATGCACCAAACGGAAAATGGACACTATAGCGTTCATACCGGACGCTATGGGTTAACGGTGGTGATCCCCCTTGTTTAGTGAGGGAACAATTCATTCATTTTTGTCAACGGCGATTATTTTCGGATATTTTTATCACCATTCAGGTGTTCCAAACAAAGAGTGAGATTTTTTTCAAGTTGTAAAGATCAAGTTCTAAACAGTGCATCATCGATGTAGTTTATATTCTTATTGCTATTCATACACCACTTAAAAATCATAGTGAAGCATGATTACTACGACTCATCGCTGATGTGCAGTCGTTGCATCCCAAGGCTCAAATTCTTGTAGGAGTTTATGATGTTTGATATGAGTAGATGTTTCTATTTACTTCATACCAAATGAAAATGATAAATGGAAATATGAAATAAAAGGAACGAATATCTCTTCACAAGATGGTAAATATATGGATGACTACCAGGGCAAGACACGCTACGCCGGGCGCAAATTGGGTAGATAAGCTTTCCTGAAATGAATTTTGATAAAAAGAAGGCTTTGAACTCTATGCTACGTAATCAGATAAAACCTAATCCTTTACTAAATGGCGATGCCAAATCTTACACCAATGGGGGTGGGGTGGTAACACAGTGGTAGTGATGCGGACGATAATGAGCACGGTTCTGGTTCGGTTCCACTCTGGGCTCACCAAAGCTCTAATCTCTTCGGGGTTGCCAAATTGGGTACCGGATATCTCTGGGAAAAGTTCACTTTCCGCAGTCCAAGTGCGAACGTTGTAGCCTGGCTATCTCAGGATTCCAGGGAGACCCGCCTAGTCCAGCATTCAACGACATTCATGACGAAAGGAAAATCCTCAAGCAGCAGCCGAGGCAACACGTAAAAAGGATGGAAAACGCTCGTGGATGATGGATGTGAGGAACTGAATCGAATGTGATAAGTGTTGGGATCCGCACAGAAGATGTGAAGACTCGTCGTGTAAAAAGAAAATTATACTTTTGTGTTTATGACACCACTTATCACTAATATTTACTAACATATGGCGTAAGACGTGAGATGATTTTCACATGTACGTGATCAGCTCATAGCATGAACTGGCATGAAATGACATCAAATCATTTTATTTCCAGTCTTTTTGCTGTCGCCTAGAGGTTCTAGTGTACTTTTTGTAGTTAATTGACAACTTATCTAACGTGTACCTGGTGCCTAGCATCGGAGCAGAAAACGTTGTGTTTACATGCATTCTTGAACGGATTCGTTTTCTAAGCTACAGATACTGTTGTCTGTTAGGATGGTAAGGACAGGGGAGAGCATGACAGAGGAGAGATAAGATGTCGCTGATTCTTGGCTGAGATTCGTGTCGGTTATTACCCCTTTTTACTGATAGTGCTTCACAAGAACTGTTACCAATCAGGAGGGTGTACATGATATGTATACGACGGTAAGTAGATCAGTCGACATGAGTTGACCTCAGTTCACGATGTATTCGGTGGAAGATTTGGCATCGACTAGATGCAATAGGTACGAAACTAGGCATCGGACTGGTATACGAGTTAATGTGCGATTTTTTGGTAATGTCTGTTGTACGCCTATAATTCAATCGCACTGCACCACTCACCTCATGAGTTAATTTTGTGCTGGAAGATACAACTTGGTGTGAAATAGATGCAGTGGCTGTAGCTGAATATGAAATGATAAGGCTAACTGATGAGTTAGAGTCATGAGAAGAAGCATACAGTTTTTCATGAGCAGTACTCAACTGCCTTGTTTCGAGTAAAATTTGGTGGAATCGCTCAGAATTGGAAATGGTAAACGAACATCTGTTCAATCTTTGAATTTATTTAACACATAATGAAAATAGATCCCTAGTATTTATAGTTATAGCTATAGTTATCCCATTCTACAACGATATTATCATTGACGTCAAAAAGAGGAGTTAGGCAAGGTGATACCATCTCGCCAAAATTATTTACCGCCACCATCCAGAACGTCATGCGAAAATTGGCATGGGATAATATGGGAGTGAAAATCGATGGTCGGCAGTTACACGATCTTCGCTTTGCTGATGACATCATTCTTATAACACCAAACATTAGCCAAGCGGAACGTATGACCCACTTTGATAAAGCCTGTGGAAAGATTGGTCTTCGACTAAATCTCACAAAAACGATGTTCATGAGGAACGGATTGGTTTCGTATGCCACATTCACGCCCAACGGAACGAGTATCTCCGAATGCTCCAGCTATCTGTATCTAGGTCGGAAAATCAACATGTTGAACGAATCAGCTCCAGAGTTGAGCAGAAGGAAACGAGCGGCTTAGGGAGCTTTTAAGAGCATCGAGGATATAATGAGGAAAACAAAGAACACCCGACTCCGTGCCCACTCTTTCGACTCAATGGTACTTCCTGCCCTAACGTATGCGTCAGGAACCTGGTCGCTGCGTAAGCAGGATGAAGGATCACTCAGCGTCATCGAGCGCGCAGTCGAAAAGATGATGCTAGGAGTATCACGTGTCACACACGTAAGGGAAGGGATCCCAAGCTCCGACCTGCGTCAACGATCAACAATCAAAGATGCCGTTCTGTACGCCAAACAGTCGAATATAAGGTGAGCTGGACACGTAATGCGTTTGAATGACAACCGATGGACAAGAGCCGTTAGTGACTGGATTCCTCGGAATGTTAAACGCACTTCAGGGAAGACCACCGACCCAATGGTCAGAGTTCTTTACGAGAAGCCTAGAAGAAAGATATGATGACCGACGAGTCCCTACAGCTAGCAGAACCCACTAGGCTACTCCTGCACGAAACAGGGGAAAAATGGAAGGTTTACTGGCGCCCGTTCGAGTCACTCGACGACCAACGGCACTACAGGTGATACAGGCGATACAGTATTTATAGTATTATTCATTTTTGAAAGGAATACGCCAAAATTTCAATAACATGAGAAGTTCTTTGAAGAACTTTTCTCGTCTTAATTTTTATTGCTCAGATTTGTTTTGTTTACGTTGATGTTTTTAGAGAAGGGCATCTCCATTACCACTTACGTATGTACCATTTAATCTGGATGTGTTCTCTTTTATCTGCTGGGAAATGAAAATAGCCTCATAGCCATAGCCCATAGCCATCGTTAGCCCCATGGTCTCAAGAGTTTCTATGGCGTGTTCACATCTCATCTTTTATCTCCAGAAAATTGCTCCACTACGTTATATGAGAGAGGACGCGGTCATTTGGTCAACTCGTAAATGTTGCTTCACTAATGTCGTGTTACATGCGTCATGTTTACGTAATTTGATAACTGATATATACGATTCCAGAGTTTTGTATACACTTAGTTTTTGCTGAAGAAGCATGCTGAAATCATCTGTCTTCGATACTAGATTAAAATGAAAGCTAAGTGAACGTACGAGGAATGAGATTACCAGGTGTTGCTGACAATAAAGAGTGATCGTAGGTGGCGGGTAGTGGAATTATGGCTAAAGAACGATCACCCGAAGTAAGGTTTAATCTTGACACTATCATAATATCGTAAGCTGAACGCTGTAGTCAGAACACTGGTATAATTGTGACGCATTTTACGTACGTCGCAGAATTTTTTAGCACTTTAACTTCACAAATCTAGTCAATGGAAAATTGTGGTAGAACAAGAATATAACTGCTGAAATGTAAATTTTACCTTGCCGTTCATCCGTTTTGCCTAAGGGCCTCGGAATGATTAGTTCCCACTAAAGGTTGGGCTTCTTTGAGTGACAAGAGTTAAAAGCAAACGAAAACAACTATGTGCTTCATCGGGGATGAAAGTTCATTCAAAGCGGTTGTACTGATCTCTATATTCCATATGAACATAAAGATTGTTACGCATACGACTATCGTGTGCTCGTGTGTATTCATATTGCTTCGCATCTTGATTGAGCGAAAAGCCACCAATCAACTGAGTGTGAAAATGTTGAAAGCGGTCTCGGGTTACCCACCACAATAAAGCCAAGTCCACTCTAGGAGGAATGTTGACCACCTAGACGCCGCAAGAGCAAGAAAAGCTAGACGTGGGTGCATTCCGGTCGAAAACAATAGGAATAACCGCTGTCACTTTTCCTACCTCAAAAAAAACCTAAAAGTCATTCAAGTAATCTTATAAAAGACAAAGACCCTTAGAAAACATCGACGCTGCGCAAACAGGATGAAAATGTTGCTCGAGCCCTCGAGACGGTAATAATAGTAGTATTCCCTCTTACATAAGTGAGTGAGTGAGAGAGAGAGAGAGAGAGAGAGAGAGAGAAAGATACCTGGATATGTCAAACAAAAGGAGAAAAACCATAGTCATAATGATTATCCTTCATTAACGAAGACTTTAAATGAGAAATATCATTCATTTTCTTTGCTTGAGTAGATCTATTAAGGACTAGAACGCAGCCACAGGAGCAAATGGAGACCAAATGCCACATGTCCAATCATGCGACCATTCTTCTAACTCAGATAAAAAGCTTGTGGACTTCTACTGTAGTTGTAAAAGCCGCGAATACTTCTACATTATGACTTTTGCTATGTTCTCCCATTTCCGGCTTGATATTTCTTTTCAAAATCAAAAATAATGTATGAGAATAGCTTGCCGTATTGCTGTCATTTAGCGTTATATTAAAGTTATTTGTCAACTCACTCATTCTAGGTTTGCCGGCTGCGCGTGATGGATGAGTATCATCTCTAGGTCCGATGTTATATCGATGATCATCTCCACCGTAAGTCTCAATCGAATTCGTATGTGGTTGCGGGTTCGGAGACACAATAGGAATATCAATTTTGGAAAACTTCTCATACGGAGAAATGTAGAAGTCAGCAGGTGCTAAGTTTACGATTTCTGGTTTTCTATCGATTACCTTTTCTTCTGAATGGTGTTCCGGTATAGCAGAATTAGTTGAGGGCAGTTGAAGCGGTAACTCACAGTGATCAATGTCGCTCTCTCTGAAGAATATACTTGTATTTTATCAAAAAATTTGATTTTTACCGCAATTCTTTATGAAAGCAAACTCTATTTGGCTAGATTTAGCTTTCCCACATATTCATAACAATTTTCGTGTGTGTGTGAAAGGAATAGGCAGTGAATGCCTCTCCAAATAATGTTTGCTATCTGCTTTGGTACAAATTTTAGCAACATCAACCTGATCAATGGAATTCAAGATTAGTGTAAACCTAAAATAGTTGTACGAGTGGGATTTTTTATGTTTTATGAAAAAAACGAAGTACAGACGCACGCTATTATCCTTTGTTCCACGGCCTTAACACAACTCATGGATTCCCAGTCAGCGAGAGTGTTTTCTGAAAACTGCATATTTTCATGATCCTAATGGCTTAGTGCTTCTTTATAACTTGTAGGTCGAACCAGAAGTAGAACTTCAATTTAAACCGAGAGTCCATTCTCTGCCAGGGTTCACCCACCTTGAGGAAGGGTTCTATAATTTTATCCGAAAGTCCGAATAAGAATAAGCCTATGTCACAACTACATGCTTTTCAGCTTCCCGTAGCTCACTTTTAACCAAAAGCAGTAAAAAGACGACCTCATTCCAGAAATGTTAGCTTTTCCGTGTCTTTCAAACAAGTGCTGCTCGGTGAGTAGATCTAGTGTTTTGCAAAGTCGAATTTAGTTTACTGTCGTCCGTTTGATTTTCAGGATGGTTAGTGGTGATAGAGGTGATTGATTTCTACTTGATACCTGAACGGCCCGTCATCACTAGTTGTGCGGGCCCTACCGTAATCACCATTTTTTCGGCGATTTGCTAGTTAAGCCACTGTGGTTCCCAGGAATCCCGAGGGGCAGCCTGGCCACAGTCTGCCCCAGGTCGTCACCACGACAGACAGTCGCAGCCGTTGTGGATCAGAGGGAGATTTGCCACCATGCAACTTTAATACCAGGAAGGTGGTGGTCCTGGTGTTGGTTTACTCTTAGCTACGCTTCCTGATGGAAACGCTGGACTCCTTCTCAACTTGGAGACCCCGCCGGGCGGACGAATCCCCCCGCTGTACATCGCAGTACGACACCCATGAACACCTCCCAGCTATGATGAGGCGATAAACCGTTGGGTCGATTGATTTCTATAGCTGACTTGCAAGTGGGTACAAAGAATGGGTCAGTAAATCATCATAAAAATAATATCCAAAAGAATTCACCAATATCATTCTGTAGACTTTTTGTTGAATTCCACTGTGAAGCATCCTTTTTCATCCTAAGTGCTTTTCCTGAAAACTTTGCGTGTGACAATGAAATTTTCTCACTTTTACAAGTGAACACACCGTTCCAATCAACATTCACAAGTAACAAAACAGCATATCGAAAATACTGCATGTTGCTTTACCGGTCTTAAGATTGAAAAAAAGGATAAAGCTCTCAGCGTTGATCAATCCCTGAGGGATGTGCCATGCATTCGGCTTCATTAAGCATCGTTTAGAGGTGACTGAATGCATATCTGACCTTTACAATGACTCGCGATGGCCTACCGATGTGTCGAGCCAGTGCTGCCATCCTCCCGGACAAGTCTCGTAGCAATTTGCCCACCGGTAGATATGGAAGGCCCCGGTGGGTCCATGAACGCTGGGATCGATTCCACGTGTATGTTGCAGGACGCCTCCTATCACTGCCTCACAAGCGCTCACGGTTTTAAGATTAACTCGTTCAAAGATGCTTTCAGTATCGCAAGTTTATTTCTTTGCTAGATGCTTTCATTATCACTAATTTTTTTTCTTGCTAGTCTCGCTTTTTTGTCGTATGACCTGATGACTAGTGCTGAAACATGAAAGCGACCATCTGTAACTCAGTAAAAAATAACTATATAGGGTAGTAATCTGATAACCTAACGGTAAGGTTCTCACGGAACAGCCACTGAGATCGTTGTTGTTGAAGGCATAGGAGCATGGGTCGACATTCTGAACATCAAACATGGTGGCTTACTTGAGTAACTAGTGTACAGGTATCGTTTAAAAAAAATCACTAATAAACTAACTATTTATCGTCTTTTATCCCGAATGCAGGCTTTATGAATAGTTCATTTTCAGTAGTGATAGGTTTCTGACGGTATATTCTACAGTAAATATTATTAAGCTAGCTCAGACTTCTTTTTTTTTCGCATAAAGTTGAAAAAAGAGATTTGCGACAATTTATAGAGAAAAATGGAAGGAATTAAAGGACAGTTTTTGGTATAAAGAACAAAGGATAAAGCTTTTGGCATTGATCAATCGCTGAGCGATGCATATACACTCGGCTTTATTAAGCATCGTTGAGATGAATGAATGAGTATCTGACTTACACAGAGACTTGAGGTGTACTGCTGATGTATCAATTTATTTTTGTTATATTGCTTAACAAATTTGCTACCAATGCCAAACCTGGAGATGGAGGGGTTGGCTAACCGAGGTGGAGAATCGTTCCAGTGATCGATCCAATGTGTATTACAGGACCCCTTCAACCACTGTACTGCATTCACCCTTTTATGTTTTTTGCGGCTTCACGCTTTGAAATATGCCAGTATGTTTTGGCTATTTAAATTGCTATCGTTAATTATTCGGTTTGGAGTTTCGATTCTGAGTTTCGATTCCTGGGATTTACTCGATCTCGATTTCTCATCCGTTCTAGCAGTTTATCGCCTTTACGTGGGTGGGAGGTGTTCCTGGGTGCGATTTACAGGGATGGGAGAAGTATTCATCCCCTGCCGAGCTTCCTAAGCAGAGAAGGAGTCCGACGTTTTTCTGCGGGAACCCAGCTAAGAGTAAACCAATACCAGGATTCACCACCGTCTTGCTACCAAACTATTGGCATGATGGCGCATCTCGCTCTGATCCACAACGGGGGGTGACTACCGGGGGGTGGTGACGATCTGAAGAAGGGTTCGCCTAGGCTGACCTCGGAACCTCAGAAAACCACAGTTGCTAACCCTAAATTGTAAATTATGCTGGGATCACCACAACTAGTGAAGACGGTCCATCTAATTATTCAAGTAGATTTTTCACTGCCTCTTCCACAGTTGGTCGTGTGAGAATTCGTGAAACATGGCTTGTTCGTTTATACTGGAAGAACTATCCCGAAGAATTTGTTACTACAGGTGATAGGTAATGTCGGTGTAAAGAATTGCCGTCTCATGAACCAAAATCGAACACTCACGAGAAAAAGATTATTTCCTACTATTGGTGAGATTTGGAAGAAAACTTGAATTGCGATCAGATCATGCTCGTCGGCAGCATCGGATAGGTCTATATCTAATTGCTAAACTTAAGCTTTTAAGTCTTCAAAAAACAGCACCCAAACACGAGAAGTCTATTTCTGCATGACGACCCTGGGAGATTGCGAAAATGAATCGGACGACAATTGCTGGACTACGCTACGCTGTGACGTTCTAAATTACGTAACGGTTTCAGCTCCGGGATATACTCCTTTCATTGAGTTTATTTCAGAATCATCAGGATGACTTGTGGAAAAAGCCTCCGAAGTTCAAACACAGCTCGTAAACAACATTAATACTTCTTCGCATAGAAACGGGTGTTTCAGGAGAAAAGGATAATGATAACCTGCCTACCAACCTACAAATGTGCGTTACACCACACTGTGCTGAAAGTGTATTCACCGAAACCTGTAAGATTTCGGAAAATCATGGAAAGTTTCTTTTCAACCTAGTAATTTAAGGGCGGTATTTATAAGAGTGACACTTTTATGGTTTACAAGATCACACGAAAGAATATTGGTGGGATACTAGTTATGCCGTTAAAAGTTCATATTCTTAGATCAAGTATAGCAGCTGCTTTACCGAAAATAGGCGCTTAAATTTTTGGTGGAATGAATGGGAATCCACTTTGTTAAGAAAACTATAAAGAGGAGTGAAACATAGAATGGAGCGAAAATGAAAGCTAGTTTAATGTAATTTTTTTTTTGCTATTAGAGGAAGTCTACGGATCTCCCTCATATGAGGGATCTCGAGCCGGTTAGTCGCGAGGCTACGTGGCGCGTCCCCAGGTGGCTGATAGGGGGTTAATCGCGGACCAAAAGCGAGCTTTGCTTCCCTGAGACGTAGTTGGATCCAGGGGAGGATGGGACTCCCTGTTTCTGCTGCGCCGATTTGGCACATACTTTCTGCATTTACGGGGCGTATTCATGCACGCGTGTGTGGGTGCGTTCTGGTTTGTGCAGATTGTATTCTACGAGTCAATTCGGCCAAAAGCCTGCAATCGAGTGACAGTATATGGGAGGCGGTTAGGGAGTCGCCTCCAACAAATAAACTCCATGTCCATTCTGGGAGAGCCTGGCAAGCTACCCGTGAGTATACCCAGCCCCTCACGTTCAGAGCCCAGCAAGCTATACGTGGGTATCAAAAAATGCTAAACACAGTAAAAAAAAACGGACCTCATTCCCCTGACCCTCGAAAGAGCCCACCAATTTCGCAGCATTGGGTAGGACGAGTACGGAGAGGCTGCTAAAATCTCAGGGCCAATGGAAGCTGCCTGGATTTCAAAGAACTATGGTGACGATCTCTACCTACAATGCACGTACACTTGCATCCGTGTCCTCGATAGAAGACTTGCTCATGCAAGCAAGAAAGATAAAGTACGACGTCATCGCCCTGGCCGAGACGAGAAGACGCCAGCCTTTCAACGCCGTCTATGACACCGGAGAAGAACTGTTCCTCGGAACATGCGACAGTAGAGGAGTTGGCGGCGTCGGCGTTCTCGTCAAAACGAGTTTGTCCATGAACATCGATTCATTCGAACAACTTACAACCCGAATCGGACGTTTACGATTAAAAAGATGTGGATCAATTGCCGCTTTGACAATCTTCGTCGTTTACGCGCCGACATCAAACTATGACGAAGAAGAAGTCCAAGCATTCTATATGGACTTGGAGAAGTTCTACAGAGAAGACCACACATTCTTCAAGGTCATCATTGGAGATTTCAACGCCAAGATTGAACCAAAGAAGAACGTCTGAAGAACGTCACATTGGGACCCACGGATTAGAATGGAACGAACAGGGTGAGCGGGTGTCTGAGTTACCATGGCGACCAAGACAACCCATGGTCACTCACAATTCTAGACGCCCCACCCTCAGCGCTGGACGTGGGAGTCTCCCAATGGAAAGTACCATAACGAAATAGACCACATCATAGTAAATAGAAGGTTTTGCCTAACCGATGTCGCTGTTGTCCCAAAATTCTACACGGGATCAGACCACCGCTCTCCTTCGTGCAAGATTCTATTTCTCGCGCAAAGGAGAAAAAGCCGTTAAATTCAAAAACCGAAGTCCCAGAACCACCGCAAACTGGGACTTATTCAATTCATTAGTCGGCTGTTGGGAAGATGCCGTTGTCGATAACATCGACGAAGAATACGATCGGCTCATTCAACATCTTCACGTTAGCGCTATGAAAGCTGAGAGTCCGAAAGTCACCAAGAGACGTTTGTCTCTAGAAACACTCGAGCTAATACGCCAGCGTGGAATCGCACGAGCTGCAGGCAACCGCGAACTAACGTCCGAACTTTGCAAAACACTGCAGACAGGCGATAAAAAGAAGATCTTAAAGAGAGAAGAGCAGCAGTAATGGTCGAAGCTGCAGAGGCTGGGAAAAGCATTCGCAAAGCCCACCGAAGCTTCGCCAATTACAAGACCAAAATGATTGCACTCCGGCGCCCAGACGGAACAGTTACAGCGTCCAGAAAGGCAATGGAGAAAACTATTCACGAATACTACTCGGTTCTCTTCGATAGCCACGTCCACCTTCCGTCATATGAAATAAAGGAGGATGGATATGTTGTACCACCGGTTCTCCCTTCCGAAATCCGACATGCCATTTCGTCGGTGAAAAATCGAACAACACCAGGTCCGGACAGGATAAGACCAGAACACCTGAAGAACTTTTCGTCAGTCCTCGTAAACACACTGGCTCGGCTCTTCACACGTTACCTGTCCGAATGCAAGGTCGCTACCCACTGGAAGACCAGCAAGACCGTGTTATTGTTCAAGAAAGGGTGACCTACAGGTTATCGGCAACTATCGTCCAATCTGCTTACTGTCTGTCGTCTACAAACTTTTCACTCGAGTCATCCTAAACAGGATTGACAGAGCACTGGACGAAGGACAGCCATGTGAGCAATCAGGGTTTCGAAAAGGATTTAGTACGATGGACCACATCCACACGGTAACAAGGCTCATTGAAGTGTTGCGAGGGTACAAAAGACCGCTCTGTATCACCTTCATCGATTTACAAAAGGCATTTGATTCAGTCGAGATGACAGTCTTCGAAGCCCTGGATAGTCAAAGAGTCCCTTACTCAATATATAAAGATTCTTCGTGAGCTGTACAAAAAATTTCACAACCGAAGTATCACCATTCTACTACGATATTATCATTGACGTCAAAAGAGGAGTTAGGCAAGGTGATACCATCTCGCCAAAATTATTTACCGCCACCCTCCAGAACGTCATGCGAAAATTGGCATGGGATAATATGGGAGTGAAAATCGATGGTCGGCAGTTACACGATCTTCGCTTTGCTGATGACATCATTCTTATAACACCAAACATTAGCCAAGCGGAAAGTATGCTTGCCGACTTTGATAAAGCCTATGGAAAAGATTGGTCTTCGACTAAATCTCACAAAAACGATGTTCATGAGGAACGGATTGGTTTCGTATGCCACATTCACGCTCAACGGAACGAATATCTCCGAATGATCCAGCTATGTCTATCTAGGTCGAGAAATCAATATGATGAACGACTTAGCTCCAGAGCTGAGCAGAAGGAAACGAGTGGCCTGGGGAGCTTTCAACAACATTGAGGATGTAGTGGAGAGAACAAGGAACACCCGACTCCTTGCCCACCTTTTCGACTGAAAGGTACTTCCTGCCCCAACGTTTGCGTCAGGAACCTGGTCGCTGCGTAAGCAGGATGAAAGACCACTGAGCGTTATCGAACGCGCAGTCGAAAAGGGACGATGCTCTCGAAAGGATAGGAGCATCCCGTTTCACACAAGTAAGGGGTGGAATCCGAAGCTTCGACCTGCGTCGGCGACCAAAAAATCAAAGATGCCACTCTGTACGCCAAACAGTCGAAGATACGATGGGCGGGAAACGTAATGCGTATGAATGGCAACCGATGGACAAGAGCCGTTAGTGAGATTCCTCGGGATATCGAACATACTGCAGAAAGTGCACCGATCCGATGGTCAGAGTTCTTCACAAAGAGCCTAGAAGAAAGATATGATGCTCAACGAGTCCCTAGAGCGAGCAGAACCCACTGGGCTACTCTTGCATGCGACAGGGGAAAAATGGAAGACTTACTGGCGCCCGCTCGAGTCACTCCAATCAACGGGACTACAGGTGATACAGGTGATTATCGGAAGTCTTTTATTTGTATTTCTGCTGATGCAAAATATGGAAAAGGGAATACGGCACTTCCGAAACTTCCTGAGCCACTTACCTGATGCTCAGCAATCTTCTTACAACCACATACAATAGTAATATATGGCCGATGAATAATAACGGAGCAACAGGTAGATCTGAAGAAAGCACCAAGCACTTTCTAGTAGCCCGCCGGTGAAAGGAACCTCTACGACGGGAGAACTATGAAAAGATTCAATTTCTCCGAAAGACTCACTTTTGCGACTCTTCGTGTGGAGGAACTGGAAAGCCCTGAAAACAATCGAACATTTTACACGTGCTGCCGAAGAAATTTTAAGTGTTTAACGGTGAAAACGATAAAAAGTACGTCATTCGAACTCGCCTTCTCGTAGGTGTTGGGTACTCCTATACTGTAGCCATCCAAAGGCTTGTAAGGAATAAACTGATGGTTTGATTTCTGAGGGGAACTAAAACGTTTATATCAAAGTGTTTTGATGCAATCTTTATCTGCTCTTTCTTGTTCTTTTTGCATGCAGTGTTTCTGAAGAAAAAGCAAGATCCAGTGCCTGAAAAGGGAAATCAGGTTTCCTGAGAAGTGTAAAAACTGGGAAATTGATAGCAAAGGGTGTCATTTTGACAAAGTGCAACATGTTTATAGTAGTAGCACAGGACTGCTTCAGAAACTAATAGTAGTTTCTGTCGAGAGGTGGCAGAAATCATGGAAGATATATTGGAGGCCTGGATAGGGTTGAAGCAATGAATTTGGCAAAATGTAAAAATATGCATACATAAGTACATATTTATATATGTGTGTATAGGAGTGGGTAGCGCAGTGCTAGTGATTCGGCCCATTGTGCCAGCGGACCAACCCACTCACGCGCTGGATCGATCTCGCACCGGACTTCCTAAGCTTCTCATGAGCTCGTTAAGCACCAAGCTTTTCTGAGACGAGCTCTCTCCCTCTAATCTGCTTGGGAGCTACCTAGCACGGTTATCACTGGATTCTAGGTAGAACCGACTCGACCAGTAATCAACGACATTAATAGAAAAGACAAAATCCTAAAGGAGTGTTTGGACCACGCAAAATACTAAGATCTTCATGGAGTATGGACAGAAGAGAAACAGTTGGATGCAAGAAGTGCTGGGATCCCACAATGTGATTCATGTAATGTCGGGTCACGTAATAACAATAATTAATAACAACAATAATAATAATAACAATAATAATAATAATAATAATATATAATAATAATAGAGGTAGCGATAATGATCCTCCCAATGTTTTACCGCCTCATTGTGGCTGGGAGGTATTCCTAGGTGTCGGACTGCGATGTACAGCGGGGGGATTCGTCCACCCGGCATGGTCTCGCAAGCTGAAGGAGTACGGCGTTTCCATCAGGAAGCCTAGCTAAGAGTAAACCAATAATAGGATTCACCACCGTCCTGGTATTAAAGTCGCATGGTGGCAAATTTTCCCTCTGATCCACAAGGGCTGCGGCTGCCCTGTCGTGGTGACGACCTCGGGCAGACTTTGCCCAGGCTGTTCTCGGGATTGCAGGGAACCACAATGGCTTAACCAGCAAATCTCCGAAAAATGGTGATTATGCTGGGGCCCGCACAACTAGTGAGGACGGGCCATTTAGGTATCAAGTAAGTGATAACAACTATAATAATTATAATATAAATATAATTACAACAATACTTACTTGGATACTTGGTTGGCTCGTCCTAACTTGTTGTGCGAGCCCCAGCATGATCTCCATTATTTCCAAGTTTTGCTGGTGTAGCAATTTTTTGTCCCTGGAGTTCCGCGGTCAGCTAGGCCAAAGTCTGCCCCTAGGTCGTCACCACCACAGGGAGTCGCCGCCCTTGTGGATCAGAGAGAGATTCCCCACCATGCGACTAGTTTGATACCAGGACTGCGACGGATCCTGGTAGTGGTTTACTCTTAAGTGGGCTTCTTAATGGAAACGCTGGACTCCTTCTCATCTTGGAAGACGCTGCCACGGGGTGGATACCCTTGCTGTACATCCCAGCCCGACACCCAGGAACACCTCCCAACTACGAACAGGCGGCAAACCGTTCGGAGAATCACCTGTATCACCTGTAGTCTCGTCGATCATCGAGTGACTAGAACGAGCGCCAGTAAATCTTCCATTTTTTTCCCTGTCGCGTGCAAGAGTAGCCCAGTGGGTTCTGCTCGCTCAAGGCACTTGTTGAGCATCATATCTTTCTTCTAGGCTCTTCGTGAAGAACGCTGACCATCGCATCGGTTGTCTTCCTGCAGTGCGTTTAAAATCCAGAAGGAATCTTACTAACGACTCTTGTCCATCGGTTGTTAATCATACGCATTACGTGTCCAGCTCACCTTATCTTCGAATGCTTGGCGTACAGAACGGCATCTTTGATTTTTGATCGTTGAAAGAAGTCGGAGCTTCAGATCCCATCCTTTACTTGTGTGAAACAAGATACTCCTAACATCGTCCTTTCGACTGCGCATTCGATAACGCTGAGTGGTCTTTCATCCTGCTTATGCATCGACCAGGTTTCTAACGCATACGTTAGGGCAGGAAGTACCGTTGAGTCGAAAAGGGAGCACGGAATCGGGTGTTCTTTGATCTTTTCACTACGTGCCCGATGCTCTTGAAAGCTCCCCAAGCCGCTTGTTTCCTCCTGCTCAACTCTGGAGCTCAGTCATTCAACATTTGATTTCCCGACCTAGATAGACGTAACTGGAGCATTCGGAGATATTCGTTCCAGTGAGCGTGAACGGGGCATACGAAACCATTCCGTTCCTCATGAACATCGTTTCTGTGAGATTTAGTAGAAGACTAATCTTTCCACAGGCTTTATCAAAGTTGGAACGCATACGATCCGCTTGGCTAATGTTTGGTGTTATAAGGACGATGTCATCAGCAAAGCGAAGATGGTGTAACTCCCGACCACCGACTTTCACTCCCATATTATCCCATTCCAGTGTTCGCATGACGTTGTGGCAGGTGGCGGTAAATAATTTTGGCGAGATGGTATCGCCTTGCCTAACCCCTCTTTTGACATCATTGTTAATATCGTTGTAGAATGGTGGTATCTAGGTTGTGAAATTTTTGTACAGCTCACGAACAATCTTTATATATTGAGTAAGGACTCCTTGACTATCAAGGGCTTCCATGACTGCTTCTATCTCAATTAGTCAAATGCCTTCTTTAAATCGATGAAAGTGAGGCAGAGCGGTCTTTTGTACTCTCGCGATACTTCAATGAGTCTTGTTATTGTGTGGATGTGGTCCATCGTACTAAATCCTTTTCGAAACCCTTATTGCTCACATGGCTGTCCTTCGTCCAGTGTTCTGTCAATCCTGTTTAGGATGACTCGAGTGAAATGTTTGTAGACGACAGACAGTAAGCAGATTGGACGATAGTTGCCGATATCCTGTAGGTCACCCTTCTTGAACAATAGTACGGTCTTGCTGGTCTTCCAGTGGGTAGCGACCTTGCATTCGGACAAGTAACGTGTGAAGAACCGAGCCAGTGTGTTTACGAGGACTGACGAAAAGGTTCTTCAGGTGTTCTGGTCTTATCCTGTCCGGACCTGGTGTTGTTCGATTTTTCACCGACGAAATGGCATGTCGGACTTCGGAAGCGAGAACCGGTGGTGCAACATGTTCATCCTACTTTATTTCATATGACGGAAGTGGACGTGGCTATCGAAGAGCAGTATTCGTGAATGATTTTCCCCATTGCCTCTCTGAACGCTGTAACTGTTTCGCGTGGGCGTCGGAGTGCAATAATCTTGGTCTTGTAATTGGCGAAGCTTCGGTGGGCTTTGCGAGTGCTTTTCCCAACCTCTGCAGCTTTGACCATTACTGCTGCTCTTCTCTCTTAAGATCTTCTTTTTGTCGCCTGTCTGCATTGTTTTTGCAAGTTCGGACGTTGGTTCGCGGTTGCCTGCTGGTCCTGCGATTCCACGCTGGCGTATCAGCTCGAGTGTTTCTGGAGACAGACGTCCCTTGGTGACTTTCGGGCTCTCAGCTTTCATAGCGCTAACGTGAAGATGTTGAATGAGCCAGTCGTATTCTTCGTCGATGTCATCGACAACGGTATCTTCCCAACAGCCGACTCATGAATTGAATAAGTCCCAGTTTACGGTGGTTCTAGGACTTCGTTTTCTGAATTTAGCAGCTTTTTCTCCTTTGCGCGAGAAATAGAATCTTGCACGAAGGAAGCGGTGGTCTGATCCCGTGTAGAATTTTGGGACAACAGCGCCATCGGTTGGGGACAAAGCCTTCGGTTTACTATGATGTCGTCTATTTTGTTATGGTACTCTCCACTAGAAGACCCCCACGTCCAGCGTTGAGGGTGGGGGGTTCTGGAACTGCGAGTTACCATGGCTGGCCTTGGTTGTCGTGATAAACTCAGACAGCCGCTCACACTGCTCGTTCTATTCCAATCCGTGGGCCCCCAATGTGACATTCTTGAGACGTTCTTCTTGGTCCAGTGTTGGCGTTGAAATCTCCAGTGATGACCTTGAAGAATGTATGGTCTTCTCTGTGGAACTTCTCCAAGTCCATGTAGAGCGCTTCGACTTCTTCTTCGTCATAGTTTGATGTCGCTGCGTAAACGACGAAGATTGCCAAAGCCGGAAGTGATCCACATCTTTTTAATGGTAAACGTCCGATTCGGATTGTAAGTTGTTCGAATGAATCGATGTTCATGGACAAACTCGTGTTGACGAGAACGCCGACGCCGCCAACTCCTCTACTGTCGCATGTTCCGAGGAACAGTTCTTCTCCGGTGTCATAATGAGAAAGTCTTCTATCGAGGACTCGGATGCAAGTGTACGTGCATTGTAGGCACAGATCGTCACCTAGTTGTTTGCAATCCAGGCAGCTTCCATTGGCCCTGAGATTTTAGCAGCCTCTTCGTACTCGTCCTACCTAACGCTACGAAATTGGTGGGCTCTTTGGGGGTCAGGGGAATGAGGCCCGTTTTTTTTACTGTGTTTGGCATTTTGATACCCACGTATAGCTTGCTGGTCTCTGAACGTGGGGGGCTGCGTAAACTCACGGGGAAGTTTGCCAGGCTCTTCCAAAGTGGACATGGAGCTTATTTGTTCGAGGCGATTCCTAACCGCCTCCCATATATTTCCCTTCCACGTGATTGCAGGCTTTTGGCCGAATTGACTCATAGAATACAATCTGCACAAACCAGAACGCATCCACACACGCGTGCATGAATACGCCCCGTAAATGCAGAAAGTATGTGCCAAATCGGCGCAGCAGAAACAGGGAGTCCATCCCCTGGATCCAGCAGCGTCTCACGGAAGCAAAGCCGCTTTTGGTCCGCGATTAACCCCCTATCCGTCACGTGGGGACGCGCCACGTAGCCTCGCGACTAACCGGCTCGAAATCTCTCATGTGAGGGAGATCTGTTGCGTTGGGAGGAAAACAACAATAAATATATATATATATATATATATATATATATATATAATGTATATGAGTCTGTGGGTAAAGAAATCGTTTGTAACTCGTACACATATATATGAAATTTAATAAGTGTTTTATATTTCTATCTACATGACCTGTCCTCTATCAGCGGTTCAGTTCCTGGCACTTCTTTATTCGATTCGGTTCCTCACAACCATTGTGGGCACAGGTCTTCGAACTTTTGCAAGTATGTTCGGCCGCTCTTTGACTATTTTTCTTCATTAATGTCGCTTTATGCCGGTCCAGTCGCCTTGGAATCTTGAAACAGCCGTGGTACGGCGTTTCCACGCGGATTAAGGAATGTAGGTTGATCAAACACAAGTGGGACAACAATTTGCTGACCGTTGAGAGATGTGAGCCCTCATTCGTTCGGTGCTCAATTGCTGCAGAGCCTTGCTCCTAATAGACTGCATCACTACTACTGCTCTAGGAGCTCCTAACAAACAATAATTAATAATTCACCCTACAGCTGTGATTGTCTAGTTAAGCGAATATTACCGTTTAACTGACTGCGAATGCCGGAATTATGATCCCATTGGCGGCTGGTAGTTGTCAGCCGTTTTGGAATATTGTAAGAAATCAATCTACTTTAGTTCTACGGGAAGCTTGATTAATTTCAAAGGAATTTAAAGAGCTGTTCTCAATGCTGCGTGGGAATTCTAAAGAGCTAATTTGGACTTACCAGCTGAAGCCATATTGATTTGTTCGATTGCACTGAACTTGCTCTGTGAAGTAGGAGTTGTTTACTATAAAACAAAAGTTGTTATGTCTTTATGAATCTTTGAAGTAATCTTCACAAAAAAGACTCGATATCGAACGAGTTCATTTAAAATTGGAGTAGAAATGAAGCCGAGCACATGAAGCAAACGTGTGTTGAGAATCTCCAGTTAAGTAGAAGCTACCAGTTCGGGACAGACTAAAGATTACTAACCACTTCACTTTTGCGAAGGTTTACCTCATTTTTTGGCCACCAAATCGAAAATGTGAACGTATTGAATGTCTCACAGTGACAAAATTGAGAAATGTACTGTCGAGTACTGTTTTACTTCGAATTAAGAGATTTAATGTTTAAAGAAATAGCGGTTTGTCTCGTTTCGTGGAATGAGTTTGAATACTTGGTATCTGTTCGTCCACGTGTTCTGAGATCTCAGCAGGAAGCGGTTTTGTTCACTTGCGTCCTTGTATACTTTTAATAATTTTTTAATCGTATTAGACCGACTTTCACTCAGCCACTGTGTGAAGAATGAGTAAATTTCGCACGAGATTATGATTTAACTTTTAGTCACTATGACGTTTTGGCAGTTTCGTCATCTTCAGAACCGATGATCGAAGTCGGTGGCCCACTGTCGTTCGTTTTCTCGTTGTGGGTCTTCGTAGCACTATCGAGTCGAATCTTCTTGAGTGGAGCACCGCTCGAATGAGCCAACCTCATCCGGTAGCGCTTTTTTTACACAGGATGGTTGTTGACTGATTTTCGGCTGATAATGATTTGTTTTCTTTTCGACAATGCATCCGGTAGCAGTCGGCGTCGGCGGAATAGCTAGCACACGTAGTAGTAATACTTTACTAAACTGATTCTCATTTAACCTCAGCGTGAATAGTCAGTGACTTTCTTTCGACTATTCAGGTTACACTATTGCGTAAAAGTTAATATAATTATACTATTACATAGAAAAAAAAGGATAGAGTTTTCACGTTGATCAATGCCTGAAGAATGCGCCGTGGATTCGACTTCATTAACCATCGTTTGGAGGTGATTGAATGCATATCTGGCCTTTACAATGACTTGCGGCGGGCTACCGATGTACCGAGCCAGTGCTGCTATTCTCCCGGACAAGTCTGGTACCAATTTGCAGATCCAGGAAGGATGGAAGTCTTGGTGGGCCACGGGCGCGGGGGTTCGATTCCACGTGTGTGTTGCAGGGCGCCTTCGTGCACTGCGCCACATGCGCCCTTATATTACATTATATTATTACATGATATGATATAAATCAGTCCTGTTGTAGTGCTAGCTATTCTACTGCCGAATGCCATAGAATGGATTGTCGACATGAGAAGAAATTATTATTAGTCGACAATCAGTCAACAACTGTTGTGTATAGAAGAGCGCTACGGAGTGAGGTTGGCTCATTCGAGCGGTGCTACACTGAGGAAGATTCGACTCGATAGGACTACGAAGAACTACAACGCGAGGACTATGAACCATCGACTTGGATCACATCGGTTCTGCGCGAGACAAAGATGTGGAGACGTCGCAGTCACTGAAAGCTGTATAATAACTTCTTCTTTAACTTCTCCCTATACTTTTTTTGCTTTTTTCAAATACTAGAAGTCATAATGATGCTCAGATATTGGCAAAACTACGGACCGCAGGTGTTTGCTGTGAGGAACGAAAGCGTTATTGTCCTTTCCGGGGAGCAATGCGTTCACCACCACACCATGTGGGCCCTTCGTTTCGCCTATCTCGCAACTAGTTCTATCGATCAGCGCCATCAGCAAGCACCCGTGAACGGGATTGATTTGGGGATCCCAAATCGGCAGTGAACCCAATTTTCTGAAGTTTTACAAATAATACCGTGCCGTGAAATCTTGTAAAAGGCAGTAAATAAAAAGTCAACATTGTGAACTACAAATCATTTCAAAATGCTTGTTAGGAACACTTCTGTTTTACTTTTTACTCTTCACTTTGCTTCTACTTCCACTTTTTTTCAAGTAGTATAAATCATTAAAAGTGCTTATTATCAATGCTTTTTTGCTTTTACTTTTTCACTTCCACTTCTTACTTTATAATTGTACTTCTTATTCCTTTACTCATTTCTTGCTTCATTTATTATTCTTTTACTTTTACTTCTTTATACTTGCTTTACTGTTAGTTTTTTAGCAAAAGACTGCCAATACTGAGGAATCTGCAAAACACCGGACCGCAGGTGTCTGCGGTGGGGAACAAACGCACTATTTCCCTTTATGGGGCTAACACATTCACTACCGCACCATGTGGGTAATAATGGTAATAATAGTAACAATAATAATAACAACAATAATAATAATAGTAATGACAACTGTAATGCGATTACTTCTTTTTTAAATCGAAAGATGAATCTGTGTTCGATGAACACGATGATTACTGTTCAATGAGTGATGCGGAAGGTGTTCTTGAAATGTCACACATTTCGAATGAAATTTAGTACATTACATAAACAGACAATATTGCCAATAAACTCCATAAATACCACAGGCTTTTGGATTTTTCATGGGCAGGTCCAATTGCAACGATTGTCAGAAGGAGCTGTGGAAACATTACAATGAACTGTTTTGTTTCCTTTGCTTGAAGTGGAGGAGAAAAGCGATGGAGCTAATGAGGGGCAGAAGAAGATAGAATGCGATGTGAGTACGCATTGAGAGGGACGGGAAATTCAAGGTTGGGAAGGGGTTTTAAGATGGGACTAGAAGGGCACGGAAAGCAACTAAAATTCAACTGCTCGACAGCTCTTTGTTGGTTATAGGAAGGACTTGATACTGATTCGAAACTCCGGTGAAAAGGAATTTATGCAAACAAACGATGATTGATGAAGTTTCAGCAGCAATAGTGAGATTTTTGAAAAGGTCTGTGAGACTGCCGTGTTTGAACTAAAGTTTTTGTTTTATGCAGCATCAGTGGGATCATTCAAATGTGGTCTTCGCTGCTCACTTTAATTCGTTGTGGTCTATCTCATATTTGGAGAGATCAATATGGTAGGGTTCTCATTACGAAAATTCCATGAATAGGGTTTTTTTAAAACTTCAATCCTATCTCGTTTTGCGGTTTAACAACACAATTCATTCCAACTTGGACAGGTAATACAACCACAAGGAAGCTGAAGTATGAGCAAAACTCGTGACACCATTTGGGCTTCGAAGCTGCAATTGGCCATACCGGGGGCCTCACATGCTATCCACCAAACCAACTGAGACCTTTGCTTTGCATCTCTTTCAGCAGTATTTTTACGCTATCAATGCTATCAAAAATCACATGTTAGCTGGAATGAAGAGCGAAGAATCAGAAAGAAGAAAGAAATCAAACTTTCTCAAGCCAGGTTGAGAGAAAGGCAAATCAAGGGCTTCGGTCGGTGTGGTGGATAGCACGTGAATACGCAGTATGTGTAATCGTGGGCACGATGAACATATGGGCGCCTTAGTTTTGCTCATTTTTTTAGTTTCTTTGCGGTAGAATTCCATATCCTACCCTGCCATTAAAAAGAATAGCGAATGATTGAAAGTTAAACATCCGTGAAATAAGTTTGTTTTCCACCTGGTCCTCGACATTGATTTTTAGCCGGCATACGAAATTTGAAGACAATGCATTATTAGGATATTTTTTACCAAATATATTATGAATTGTAAAATGCATAGTGTCTACCATACTTACCGTGTTCAAATGTGTTGTTAAACACTGCGTTTGAATCTCGCTCGTTGTTCATAAAACCATACGTGGGCTTGTTCTGAATAAACAGAATTACTATGAACTCTTTCATTTGGAGGTAATATAGTGCTGTATTGCTACCCACGCCAAACACCTACATGAGCGCGGGAAGCTTCTTTGCAATCACCGTCGACAATTCTTGGGCTACAAGGGCAGGTAATGAAGCAGAAAGCTTTCCTGAATTTGGTGTTTAAATGATCACAGATTGTCTCTTAGGCTATAGTTTGTATATGTTTACATATTTCTCAATTTACATGGTCGGTTCGCGATCTATTCCAAGCAACCTTCTTGCATCCAGTTAGTATCACCGCATCCATCTTCTATGAAGGTCTTCTAGCATTCTGCCTATGGGTTCAGCTACTAGTAGAGGTATTTTTCGTTTTCGTTATGAATGTTGTCAAATGCCGGTCTAGTTGAATTTCCTTAGAGTCCCATGATACTCGTGCCAGAGCGCTCTCAGTTGAATTCCAAACTGTAGGCCATCACCAGGCGATTCTGGTGACAAATTATCAACCCCAGAGGGATGAGAGGCTTAATGAGCCGGTCGAATCAGTAGTGTGCTCGTGATGGACGACATCAATGCCACTAGGTTATCCATCCCACACACTTTTGTTAAGGGTATATTCCAAACAGTTGTTGGTTACGAAAAAAGAACTCTTTCTCTCCTTTTTATCTCCAACTCTCCTTCCTTTCTCTTTCACTTTCATTATTTCTCTCACTCTATCTATTACGTCATAGTTCTTCGATTATACTTCCTTATTTCTCATGCTCTAAGCGCTTTTCAGCAACAGACTCCACGCGTTCGATACAGTGTAAAAAAAGGGGCTCGATCGTTTCTGAATAAGGTGTAGAAAATTCGACGCTAAACGGATTACTTTTAGTCTACGGTGCTAGTTAGAGCGCCCTGAGATAGTAGGAAAGCAGGAAAGACAGGAAAAGGCTAGTAGCAGAATAAGAGGTACAGGGATAGATAGAGTTAGACACTGTCATACTAAGCCTCTGAACCACTTTTCTATTAGTTGTCCATATTATTGCCATCTATTATTTTTTGTATTAAGCAAAAAAGACGTACATTGTCTTTTTAAGCGCAGGATAACAGAGAACATTTGAGGAGAACTTTACGTCAGTTGCCTGAAAAAAATTAAGAACCATTTGCTTTGTAGAGTAAGTTAGTAGTGTAATTCCTATCGTACGAAATCATAGTAATAATATCGTTTCCATTCTCTTCGTGAATTCTACATTTCATTTTCGAACATGAGTCCTTTTGCCTTCATATCTTTTTTCTCCTAGTCATTCTTTCTACATAAATGAATGAAAAAAACATGAAACTTTGGATAAATTTTTTATATTGCTGCTAAGCCTTCCCCTCGTTTTTTACCTGAACTTGCTGAGTGCAATCGTTTGGTAACGGTTGGAAGATATTTGTGCGAGGGCACTGCCCGAGTGAAGGAATGCTGAAATTTTCCACATGAGAAAAAAAAACTTTTACAAGTGACTAGTTTAAACACCACTAATCTACGAATCTTATTTGGTGCAAAATTTTTGCGGATATTTTTTCACATTGTATGTCTTGTATTTCATCTTTGTCCTATTCTTAGTAGGGCAAGCTTTTTTCATTAACAGTTTGAGAATTTTTTCTGCATGATACTTGATACTTGAACGGTCCATCCTCACTAGTTGTGCGGCCCCAGCATAATCACCATTTTTTCGGGGGATTTGCTAGTTAAGCCATTGTGGTTCTCAGGAATCCCGAGGGCAGCCTGGCCAAAGTCTGCCTCAGGTCTTCACAACAACGGACAGTCGCAGCCCTGGTGGATCAGAGGAACATTTGCCACCATGTGACTTTGATACCAGGACGGTGGTGGATCCTGGTATTAGTTTAGTCTTAGCTAGGCTTCCTGATGAAAGCGCCGGACTCGTTCTCAACTTGGGAGATCCTACCAGGGGATGAATCGTCCGCTGTATATTGCAGTCCGACAACCAGGAACACCTCTCAGCCACGATGAGACGGTAAACCGTTGGGAGCATTCTACACGAATGGAATGAGATAACTCTGACATGAAACAGAAGAAGCTTCTTCAAGAAATTTATTTCTAACTATCATCCACGGAAACTTCTTAAATCTTATCATTCGTAGAGGCAGTAGAGAGTATTCCGTCTCCTCTGTTACTTTCATATGACTGCTATGTTATTTGTGTATTGTTCTGCTCAACGTTGTGTCGAATTTATTGGAAGTCTAACTTTATATGATAACATTTTTCAAGGAATTACCATTTGATTTACAACACTTACGCAGTAACGCCCCTGCCTGACCACCACAATGGACGATGCTTAATATAGTATATCCACGGGTCTATTGGTTTTTCGCCAATGGACGATAATATTTTGATAATAAGAAGCTTTGGGGTTGAGAGCACCACGGATCATAGGAAAAGGTTTGCTCTATGGCTCTTTTGATTGAAGTGGTTTATGTGCTGCTACTTACTATATGTACTAACTAACTATAGTCCGTCATATAAACACATTGTTGTCAGCATTTGGAATTGCTTTTTTTCAGCTTACATTCAGACTACTGTATTTTTCGTACCGGCACATTCCATATGATTGCTATGCGAGTAGAATTGACATAACAGTATTCACCAGTCAAATTACCGAACAACGAACCCCCTTCGAGAAAATGTGCCTTTGTATACTTCCTTGTACATTAAAGAGCCTTTCTCACCCGATATCTGTACAAAATCTGTGTTAAATAAGCAATCGATTGATAACAAGAAGTGTAGGGAAACAGTTACACTAGAAAATCACGGAAAAACCAAATAACCTCTGCAGAGGTCATGCTGGCCAATTGTCTCTCAACATATGAGTCCTGCAAAGGTCATCTCGTGGCGCAAGTGTTGAAGATGGGAGAAGCGTTAAATATGAAAGGAATGCAACCGTTCTTTGCAATTTCATAATTAATCGAAACCTATATGCAGGACTTTTTCAAATCAACATTTCTAAAAAACAAAGGATTTCATGTCAAACAATCTAGGGAGGCAGGTGAGCGCAAGAGCATAGAACACTTGATGAAAATCCATGTTAACTCATCAACGATATGCATTAGCAAGAAAAAAACAGCGTTGCTTACCATGGCGGAGAGAGTCCTCCTGGTCGGCAAGCGGAACAGCAAATGAAAAATGATCAGATAGTATTCAATTTGGAGAAGAACATACATTTGAGAAAAACGTACCATGGACTCGTAAATGTGCAACGGCTGAAAATTGATCCCTTTGTCATCGGCTAACAGTTAAGCAAAAGGTGCAAAGGAAGCTCAAGCTTACCATTGCTTTGTTGAAGGCCGTGACGTTGTGGTGCTGAATAATAGGAATCTTACAACTTGCTAGGAAGAAAACGCATTTATACAACTTTTTTGTTACAGCTTTTCGCTACGAGCAAACTCGCAAACAAGGAAGCGTACGGATCTGAGTTATTCAACTTGAAATAGGCTTAGAAACGACACTTCTCCTTCGCAACGATGGGATCACATGGTTGGTCCTCGTAACCCAATGATTCTACGTATCGTGCTGATTTTCAGAATCTTCTTCTCCTTCGTAGCTTGAAATTTGGAATCCCAAAGATCAAAAAACATTATTTCCACCATTTTAGTCCTACGTATTGCAAAGCTTCACTGTAGCACATAAGTATCTGAAACTAACTCCTGGAGTGTGAATTCTTTTCTAGTGCAGAATTTTCAAGAAGCCTTTCACAGTTGCCCTAGCGTGCAATAAAATAAATGGTGCCGCTGAATGTTCCACCTAATGCTGGTATTTAACACTTTCGGGTGCTATGTGGAATACAACCACAAGGATACTGAGACATGAGCAAAACTGGGATCTCCAGGTGAGCTTCGAAGTCGAGATTGCTGGACGCTCAAGTGATATCACCGGGAGCAGCTCATCTGAGGTTCCCAGTTTTGCTCTTATCTCAGCACACTTGGGAATAAATGCTTTCATAAACCGTGAAACTATTGAATTGTACAGTTTGTTTCCATCTTTTCATCTTGATTTGATATTTCCATATTTTCTTATCGCTTATCTTCGCCAATCATATCTGATGCTATCATTGAAAATAACACCTGCATTTCTTCCTATTGTGCAATCTGAGCATGTTGGAAGCAGAGCTTAGAAAGTTGGAACTAAACTTGATTTACCATCGGAACGTTGATGTCGAAAGCGCGTTGTAACACATGAGTGCAGATATGAATGCGTTAATTTATTACGGAAATGAAAAGTTATTACATGCAACACATGTGGCAGCATTTTGACCATTTCACGTCGTCACAGTTCAGCTGCTGATCAACCGGTAGAGGAGGAGCCGAAGTCACACATGGGAAGGAGGGAAACGGCTCAAGCAGAGGCGGAGTGAGGTAGGCTTCAGATTTGTCAGCACTTATCGGCACGTCCCCTGTACGAGAAAGAGCATATTTATCTGCATAAGGAAAACTCTTTAACTGAAACGGCAATGGTGGCCCAGGATAGTATGATGTTGAGGAAGGTATAATTTCGTAGAGTGAAGGCTTTGAATAACCACTACCTTTTAGTTGATATGGGTAGTTAGGAATAAACGGTAGATATGGTGATGGAGTTGAATAAACAGGAACACCGCCGATAATTGGACTTAATGAAGGCGCAAGTGGTGAGGCTGGAGCTGGATACCCTGGTAGATTTATAGGAGGCTTTCTAACAGGAAGTAATAATGGCGATAAAGAGCTAACAAAAGGTAGAATTGCTGGAGTACTAGAAGGATAAACTGAACGATTTGGTGCAGAATAACTGTCCCCGATCCTGTTTTCACAACCTCCGCACTGGCAGCAATCTGAAACTGATTAAGTTGTAAGGGACGAAATAATAAAGAGATCAATCATTGGTAGTGTTTCATAACCTAAAAACCTGGCGGATTACGGTGACACCCTGTTTTCCCTAACACATACGCGACCTATACCTATACCGCACCTTTAGTTTCGTGGAGGCTGAAAAAGCAGTAGAACTAGTTCGTAGGTTAAACAATGGTGGTGTCTTTGACAATAAGCTACAAGCTTTTCCATTGATAGAGAAGTTATGACGTTAAGAAGATTCTTAAGTAACATCTGTGTTGGTCAAGTTACCGATTGAATAGAAAAAGTGCTTTGAAAAAGTCCCTATGAATCAGCGAAGAAGTGTGGACCCACTTCAGTACGCGTAGTCTGGTATGTGTTAATGATTGCCATGAATACGCCAAATACTGATGGTAATTTGAAGTTCAACGAATCCCTCTTTTCACTTAGGATAGTAGCCAGTTACAAATATGAGATGAGTGCGCCGTTTTCTTCTTCAGCAATCGCGAGGTTGATATACAGCACACATTCACTTCTGTACAAACCATATGCAATACAACAGTGGCTGACGTTTCGGCAGTATCGCCTTCTTCAGAGCCGGTTTTTTTACGTGTGGAAGAAAAGAACATCTGATTGTGGTCGCATATGGTTGAGAGTCATCAACCTCGTGATTGTTGAACAAGAAAACGACGCATTTACTATCCAGTGCCGAGGTTAATAGAAAGTCGATCCTGGGAACTATGAAATGAGTCTCAAGCCAAATGCTTGTCATTTATCTAAGATCACCCACCGCTCTTTCGATCTTGAGTTATTGGACCAAACGGGCCTTTTCGTGTGAGTAAACAACAATTGCATTTCCTGCACATAAGGCTCTGAAATAGTTATTTCGTGGGACCGTTCTTAAAGTTACCTAGGTGGTCTATGATAATGGAAATTTGAAAGGTGAATAAATGCTTCATCAATGAAATCCTTCTGTAGGAGTTATAAAGGGTGTTAAATAATGAGAGAAAGGTCTTCAAGCGCTTAAAGTGTACACTAGACAAAATTCACTGCTCTACCTGCCAATTAATTTAGTAACTGTCTTTTAGATTGTCTTATATGCTAGTTAAACCTTCACATTTGTTCGTAATATCTGTCTTTCGATAACGGCACAAAACCTTTCTTGAAAATTCCAAACAGTCAAAGAAGCTGAGATATTTGCAAAACTCTGGACCCCAGGTGCCTATGGTGGGGAACGAACGCGCTATTGTCGTTCCCGGGGAGTAACGCGTTCACCACCACACCATGCAGGTCCTTCGTTTCGCCTGTCTCTCAGCTAGTTCTATCCATCTTTTTGCCATCAGCAATCACCCGTCAACGGGATTGATCTGGGGAGCCCAAATCGGCACTGAACCCAGTCAAGCTGAGGGTATACCTTCGCAATATATCCTGCCATCAAAAAGAGTAGGCAGTAGGCAAAAAGGTTAAAATTCCAAACAGTCTTCCAACTTTGGCGTTTGCAATTTTTTAAAATTGTTAGCAAAACTTTTGATCTAAGCACAATGGAGTCAAGTCAATGTGGCTTCGGAGGAAGCCGAGTCGTCAAAACATAACCGCAATAAGCTTTTATAACACCCTTGTAAGCTTAATAAGCTAAGATATTAACTTTTGCTCTAAACCATGTCTTTTTGAATTAACCATTTGAATTCTTCATTTGTCCATTTCTCCACCATTCTCCATTTGAATGTTGTGAAATTCAAATGCAGAGAGGTAAATAAGATTCAAAGTATTAGAAAGCCTGCACATTGCCCATAAATGATCCTCAGCCCGTAGACGAACTAGCTTCTTCAAATTCTAACCCCAAATTCATCGCAAATAACTTGATTGTGCTGCAATCAAAATTTTAACTTATTACTTACTGTCTACTCTTTTTAATGGTAGGGTATATTGCGAAATATAACTTCTATGATGATGAGATATTTGCAAAACTCTGGACCCCAGGATGGTGGGGGAACGAACGCGTTATTGTCGTTCCCGGGGTGTAACGCGTTCACCACCACACCATGCGGGTCCTTCGTTTCGCCTGTCTATCAGTTAGTTCTATCGATCACTGCCATCAGCACATCAGCAATCAGCCGCCAACTGGATTGATCTGGGGCCGGAGTTTTGCAAATATCTTAGCATCATTGAAGTTATATTTCGCAATACACCCTGCCATTAAAAAGAGTTGGCAGTAAGTAATAAGGTAAAATTGTGATTATAACTACAGCCTCAGCTTAACTGGGTTCGTTGCCGATCTGTGCTCCCCAGATCAATCCCGGCTGACGGCTAATTGCTGATGGCAGAGATCGATAGAACTAGCTGAGAGACAGGCGAAACGAAGGACCCGCATGGTGTGGTGGTGAACGCGTTATTCCCCGGAAAGGACAATAGCTCATTCGTTCCCCACCGCAGGCACCTGCTGCCCGGAGTTTTGAAAATATCTCAGCATCATTGAAGTTATGATTGGTTTGGTTGACCCAGGGGTTTTAATAAAATCAAAAAGAGCGATTGTGTATGGCTGAAGTTTCCTTTCACGATGCTTAAACAGTTTGCCCATGTAAAGTGTAATCACTCATTTTGTATAGACCAGACTTTGCACCCCTAAATAAAAATGTGATTTTTAAAAAAATATTCAATCATTGTGATTAGTGAGCGCTCACAGCTTGCGCTATTGTAGGTACTTTGTCAGGCCTAAAGAATGGAGGTCCCTGTCGCAGGTTGAGGTTCGCCGTGGCATACGGTATCGCCGCGTAGTAGGGTGTTTGCCGCTGGACGAGCACGCTCGGAATCTGTGCAAAGCTGAGTGGAGTTGCTCCGAATTGTGGATACGTCTGCACGTGGTGTGGAATGCTAGTGATAGCTGAAATGGCTTTTTATTAGTTGCTACTGCGTATCATATTTCACTTAATTTCCAATATCTTTCAAGAATGTGTGCTAGATTCAACGCACAATGCTAATCATCTTAGGATGGATTATCCTTTGGAGAATGAACTATTACCAACGATTAATCATTAACAGCAAGAATCGCCCTGTGTAGGAGAGCGCTCCTGAGTGGGGTTGTATCACTTGAGGGGTGCTCCATTGAAAAAAAATCCGACTCATTAAGACGACGAAGACAACACATCGAGAAGACGAACGCTTGTGAGCCATCGAATCATATCTGATAAAGTCGAACACGCCGAAACGTTGACTGAGTAAATATTTGGAAACAATCTCGTGTCAGCTTATCAGTGAAGTGAGGTACACTTGTCAATTTTACCGAGGTTAAATAAAAGTCGGTTTAAAATTAATCACCTCAGTTCTTGCTCTAGCCTTATTTTTTGGAAATAATCTATAACGAGCAATATTTGTTCTAGTAAGTGCATAGTAGGATAGAAATGACGAAGCATAAGGGGGCGTCTAGTGCTGATTAACCTTAAGGATGCGTCCTGCATTCAAACACATCTCCGATGCAGTTGAGTGCATTTATGGCACATTAGATAACTTGCGGAAATATATCGGTGTACCAAGCTACGGTTCCAGCCTTCCGAGACAAGTGTGCTACTGCAATTCAGACCCTCGTAGGGATGCAGGCATAGTTTATCGACCGTGAGATCGAACCAACGACTGCATTTCCATTGTTGGGTTTCTCTAACCGTTGCGTTAGACGGTCCCATGCAAAGCGGACAAATCACCAGAATAAAAATCATGGTAAAGTTCGCTTCTTCAAATTGCAATATTTGTTAAATACGGTGGACGGCGTAAATAAGCAACGCAATCAATAGGCTTAATGATAAAGCATAGATCAGCGGTCCAGGGAACAATTTGTATCTGTGATTTAACCAGTAGATTATCAATGATTGGCTTGGATATGCAACGATTTCCTAATTCCATGAATCTCAGCTCTCTAGTTATTATCCTGTTTCACAAAAAAAAACATCTTTGAATCTTTCGTACCAAGGCGATTAGTTTTTCTTTGATGTATTGTTCTGCTTGGAAAAGTCGGTTTATACTCATCAGAAGCTTGTTAAAAGTGTACAAACCTTTCCTTGCTTCGTAAAAAAGCTAAAAGATTTATCTAATTTAGTATAATATATGTATAAACACACCGACGAATAAAACGGCAAATAAGGAAGTTGAAGCAACAGTCATCGTGGCTGAGTTAGATTACGGTTACCGTGGAATTCTAGTCACGCTTCAATGTCCGTATTTATAGCGGCTAGCTGGAGAATTTGGTAGCGGACAATGCAGCTGCATTTGAGTCAGAAGCGGATCCATCGTGACAAACAGCACTGACGCACCAGAATACGACGGCGCTACAGTGGCACAACGTTGAGCGGTGCAGTACATCCGCTCAGAAAACGCTTAGTGACTCTATCACTGCGAAAATCGTAACGCATGGCAAATGAATAGAAAGGAAACATATAGATGGAGCCTAGAGAAACAACTATTCTCATCAATTTTCCTAAACCATTATTTCGAATCGTCTCGAAGTTTTATGAATGTCGCCATTTCGAAAACAAAAACAACGATAGCGTCAGACGGGCGACGTACCAATCTGCTAGCCTCCTCATTTCAAATCTGCTGTGATGAGAGTTACGTATTCGACATCGTTGCTGAACACGAACATTGTTAACAAGTCGGTTTCCGTGCCATCTGTTGCATTCTGCACAGCTAAATGTTGGCATTCTGATTTTGTAAAAGCAGCTAAATCTCACTGAAAAGTAAAACACTGAGTGAGCATTGAAGGCTCTTTTCGTTCTCTCAAACAAAATGTTGTAGATCCAGTCCATTACCTTGATTGAGTGCTTAGAAAACGCATGTGTTATGGTAATGTCAGCTCCAATGGGTTCGTTCGTCAACGTCTTTTTGTCCTAGGAATATGAAGCAGCAGATTTGCTTTTCATTGGTGTCTAAAAAGCTCCCAGTGGAAATTTGCTTTTAACTCCAGAACAACTCGCTAGGACAAAACCTGTACTGCTGTTTAAATATTGCGTTGTTAATTAAATAGAGCGTATTGGCCTTAGCTGTACATTTTTCCACTTTTTCAATATTGCGTTGAAGAACACTCTTTTTCAACACCTCTTTATGTTTTGAAGCCAAAAAATCCATGACAGAAATAGTTGTCGAGGAATGAAGTGCTTCCCATAGACTTAATGCTCTCGCTTCCGATCATCCTGGCGATTGCCGTGTCAAAACACTTTGTTCGAGAGAGTTCATTTAGAAATCATTCGGAATGTGGTGGTCTTTTGTGGTTTATTTGTCCACTGCTTTTCGATTATTTTAGCAAATTGAACTAGCAGCTGGAAATTTCAGGATGTTCCTTGTTCCATAGCAAGTTTCATATATTTTACCAGGGATTTGATAATATATTGTAGGTAGAAACCTAGCTTACGTGGAAATCATTCTATAATTAGCGTACGTGCCAACAACTATGAAAAGTAAGCCAAGAACCATATAAATAACATCAATAGTTATATTGTATACGAGTTTCGCGATGCTGTCCTTTTTCCAGTCATCGAAAAACACGATGCATTCAAGCAGCGCCGGAAAGACCAACGCCAACATCATGCCGGTAGTGACGCCGATGAACGGGATTATTTCCTTGAAGTTTGGAATCCAGTAGGCGAGTGCAACTAGAAAAAACGAGATCTTTTGAAAATCTTCTCACTTATTAAAACGTATTCAGTCAACCAACTATAATGCGCGCCACATAGCGCGATATGGAAACCCGACGTATTGATTGGGAAAAGTCAATAGCCATTTTCGTGGATTTCCTAGTTAGATAGTGAAAAGCGTTAGCAGAACAGAACAGAACAGCTTTCTTTCGAGAAAGGTGTAAACGTTTTCATAACGATGGCTGATAAGCGTTGATCAGTACTCATAAGACAGAGATTGGTGTGTAACGATATGTGGGTGGAACAATTTGAAGAATTGCGCTCCTCTATTCTGAAAAGAATTAAAAATTGAAATAATGCTAAATTAAATCCATTACATGATAATATGACGACAGTATATCGCAGTGCGAGGTTAAGTGCAGATTTTACACAACGATTTACTCTATGAAGGTGTGGTTCAATAGATATCCAGATCATTTCAACGACAGGATAGTGCTGAATAAGATATCCGCAATACGTCATCACCATCAGCATCACCTTCACCGACAAGTCTAAGCTAAAAATAGCCAGCTAGAATCTTATTTGGAAAAAGGTTAAGGCTTGTTAAAGCAGTGAGGCTAAACAAATACTATAAATAATACTTCATATTTTCTATGCACAACTATGTAGTTGCCGACTTATCATAGTTGGTTTGCGATTTTTTTCATTTCATTCGACCCGTCTTGACGTCTACTGCGCGGATTCCAGCACTTCTCACATTCGATTCGTTTTCTCGCATCCATCATCCGCGATGGTCTTCCAGCTTTTACACGTAACTTCGACTGCTGCTTGAGAATTTTCCTTTCGTTGTGAATGACGTAGAATTCTGGTCGAGTCGATTCTCTCTGGAGTCTTAAGACAACCTGGGTTGATCGTTCCCAATTGGACTGCAGAGAGCGGTTTTTCCCAGACAACTCCAGCACCAATTTTCAGACTCCGAAGTGATCAGAGCCTTGGTGAGCCTGTGGCAGAATAGAACCAGCACCGTGCTCGTGATGAGCGTTGGTTTCACTGCCACTACGCTATCCGCCCCCTCATTTTCGAATTGCAAGCTTCAAATACGACAGTTGAACGATCTTTAGTATTAGCCTTCTAAATAATGCTCCATGCTCTGTTCGTTTTCTTCAGTAAATTCCGTCGTTAATGATTGAACTTACGGAGAATTAGTTAGGTTGAGCGTGATGCTGCCAAGAATACGTTCACCGTAGGTGACGTAACCAAGAATACCAGTACATACATAAATAATGCCAACGAACATGACGGCTGTAGAGATTACGCCGCAACACCCTACCATATGTTGTGGTGAACGCATCTTGTTCTCTAAAGGAAGCACCTGAAAATGCTACTGTCAACGACCGAATCTACCTTTCACAGTAGAGTCTCAGAAAATTAGTGTCCCAAGAGGACAACGCAATATACAGCTTCTATTAGGAAGTTCTTTTAAAACAATTACCGACACCTATAGCTCGAGCAATGACTCTAACGTTTTTATTCGATCTATCAGAACTGCCGAGTGGACTCCTACAGCTCAAGGGAGTAAACAAGATTACAGTTTTTATAAGAGTCTTTATTTTCAGCAATTTGACTAGACCCAGGGTTAAATGGCTTACCTTTGCCCTATTGGAGACAACATTAATAACTTCACATGTAAATGGCATATGTGCTAATCACTTAGTTACAGGCTCTCGGTTGAATGACATGAAAAATACAGTTGGCATAAACGCAAGCATATTAGCAACATCTGCATGAGATGACTACGCGTACATCGAAGAGATAAGTCAATCTGCTGCAGGACAGATACCGTCTCTGAACCCAAATGCTAACCGAATCAAATTTTTCCGTATGACAGCACCCGTGGATTTTTGCATTGTGGGAAAATCGAAGTAAAATGGAGAAGAGAAGAAGAAAAAATGATAAATACTATCACGATTAGAGTGGGAGTAGATGTGGAGGATAGAAAGCATTAATGACAGCTAACGCTGATCTTTCACACCAGTCACTCAGATGTGACGGACTAAATATTATAACCACATCGATATATATATATATATATATATATATATATATATATATATATAAGGTTCTGCGAATGTCTTATCAGCACCTGTATAGCTAAAGTGGCGTACCTCAACTCAGAAAGACGTCATTAATTGAAGTGAAACCGTTGAAATCAACATTTTTACTAAAGAGAGACAAGGTTACTTATACCTGTTGCATGAAATAATGGACTTCTGGGGGCGACGAAGTCGGTGAAAACAGATTTAGCGCTAGATCGGCTGCAGAAGCACCTCTGGCATATTAAGAGATCGAGATGTTTGAAGTGGTAGTCGGTAGGAGAAATGTCTGGTGAACATAGTGGATGATGTAAAACTGTGTAGCACCACTGCTTGTGAAAAATTTGCAGCGTCGATAGAGAGGCGTCTGGCCGCATATTATCGTGGGGTGGGATCTGTTCCTTTCTATTAACTGATACGAGGAAGAACTGTTAAAATTTTTGTAACATTTCGCCGATATGCTGGATTTTCTTCTCCGTCGTATTCGTTTCACTCGGATCAAGGAAGCTATGACGGGTGAAAGCAACTATAGATCGATGGAACGACCTTCTTCTCGTGCAACTTCGGTTTCGGGAAGTTTTTCAGTCGTTTTCCATTTCAGCATCACTGAAGTTACATTTCGCAATATACGCTGCCATTAAAAGAGTAGGCAGTAAATAATAAGTTAACATCGTGGTTATAACTACAGCCTCAGCTTAACTGGGTTCGTTGCCGATTTGGGCTCCCCAGATCAGTCCCTCTGACGGGTGATTGCTGACGGCAGAGATCGATAGAACTAGCTGAGAGACAGGCGAAACGAAGGACTTGGATGGCGTGGTGGTGAACGCGTTACTCCCCGAAAAGGACAATAGCGCGTTCGTTCCCCACCGCAGACACCTGCGGTCCGTAGTTTTGCAAATATCTCAACATCACTGTGGTTGTTTCACAAATAATACCCTGCAATGAAAACTTGTAAAAGGCAGTAAATAAAAAGTGAACATTGTAGTATATATATTTGTATGAAGTGTAGTATTAATTTTTTTACTTCTATTTTTATTTTATGTGACCCGTCCTCACGTCTACAGTGGGTATCCCAGCACTTATCACATTCGATTCGTTTCCTCGCATCCACTGTCCACGAAGATCACCCAGCTTTTATGTGTAGCTTCGCTTGCTGCTTGAGGATTATCATTTTATCTTGAATGTCGTAGAATGCTGGTCGAGCAATTCTTCCTGGAGTCCTGAGATAGCCGGGCTGGAGCGTTCCCAATTGAATTGCAGAGAGTGATTTTTCTTCCCAAACAAGTATGGTACCAATTTCCCTACCCCAAGAGGACGCGAGGCTTGGATGGCCCGGAGCGGAATCGAACAAGCACCATGCTCGTGATGATGGACATCACTATTACTATGGTATCCGCCCCTGCTCGCTTGAATATGCTTCGTACATACAGAAAGTATGTGGGTTGTACTAAATTTGTATTGCAAATGTCTCATCATCGTTGTGGTTGTATTTCACATAATACCTTAGCGTGAAAAAATAATGGGCAATGGATAAAAGTTTGTGTTAGATTTAAATCGAGCGATGACAGCGCTGCAAAGAAATACGTAACAAATTGCAAATGTTAGAGGAGTGAATTCACAACTCAGCTACATCTGCTACTCTGTTAGAACCAGTACTCAGACAGAGAATATTTTTCTCCACTGCATATTTTACGTTTATCGTGCTCTCTACAGCTTTTATTTTATAAATTTTGTAGTGTTGGATGAAGAAGCTTAAGTACGAATTGGGAGTTATTCAAGAACTCGAATGTCTATCACAGTGACTGATTCAGGTGTCTCTGAACGACCTTACGGATGATCGAAACGATGCAGCGTCGTCGAAAAACAAAATGACTTATTAGGAACCTCTTGCAGCACAATCCCGATCTCTCTCCCAGGCACAACACTGGGAAGCGCATTCGACGTTATCATAAAGGTTCTCTCTCTTTTGATGGCAGTGACATTAATGAGAAAAGAACTCTCTGTGAATGTCTCAGCTGTGCTGCGTACGAGTTTAATGGACTATGTGATGAGGCAAGGAACTCACCACTGCTTGCGCTAGGAAAGCATATATGATGCTGCCGGCAGAAAGTGCAGTACCTTCGATCGTAGTGAGACCGGATAGGTCCTTAAGGGGAATGTGTGGTATGAACATCAGTTGCTGAAAAGGTTTTGTCTTTCATTGATGTTCTGCCACTTGGTCTTTTCCTAAAAATATGGAGGTCCTTTTCAGATATTCTATAAAACACGTCTAGATATAAATTAGATGCAAAACAGTGAAAAACTTTATGGATCAAAATATGGACTTCTGAACCCAGTAATTCTCTTTCACCATTGCCTCTACATGGATGGTTTGTATTTCGTAATGTGCTTAGATGAGCAGAAATGGTGGTTTCGAAGATCGGCAGAAATTAGAACCTACCACAAGAATGATAGCGATAGCGCTCATCACAAGTAAATTTCCAGCACAAGCGATCCAAGATATGAGATTAAGACTCCGTATAGTGGCGAGAAGCAGGAAAAACGGTACCATAATAAAGAAGAGACTATTGCGATTGAGATTCGTAGAGAATAAGTGATCGAACACCTAAAATCAACTGTGGCTTCATAAATATAAAAATACAATGTTATGACATATGCCAGTTTAACTGACCACACGCTAACCAAACACAGTTTTATAAGGAGTTGTCCACTACTGTAGTTTTGCACAACATTACAATGCGGAGATACCGTGCAAGCACACAGTCGATGTTTAGAAACCGTTCTAAGCCAAAAACCATCCCATCCCTTTCATATAGGTAAATTTTCGACAGACATGTCTTGGAAATCCTTCCGCTTTGACCCACAAAGGAGAGGCTGCTCATCGTGCAGACCTGGGTGCGCTCTAGTAGAGCTACGTCAAGATTCCAGGTAGCCTTAACTCAACCAGCATTCAGCAACATACAAATTCGAAGACCTTTGTGGATATGTGAGGTAGGTAACCGAATGGAAGAGGGTCTGGGATTCGAACAATATGTGAAGTTGGTTCATACAAGTAAGCAAAATACGATGTATTAGTAAAAGTAGCTAGTAAGTTTGACAATTCATTAGAAAGAAAACTAACCTCTTTGATATGATCAATGACAAAAATATAAAATACACTACAAATTCCTATCTGAAGACCAATTATGCAAAGGTTTACAAGTAACCTAAATTGACAGTGTCATATAACTGCGGTGTAACTATCAAGTGCTATATAAGTTCTTAGATGAGTACACTTCATTGCGTTATTATAAATGAATTTCGAAAGTAAAATAAGACACTTGGCGACAAATTTGAATTCCCCAAAGACCACTTCATTCCTTGCCAAGGCTTCCTCAGCCATATTTCCGTAGTCGAGAGTAACACGACTGAAACACTTAGGTTTTTCTGAAAAACAATTAACGGTTAGTTTATCTCAGATGGATAACGCAGTGCAACGAAGATAGTTACGGTATTTTGATATGTGTGGGGAACACAAAAATCAGGTGACAAACATGGCCACAGATTTTATCGTGACTGAAGTACAACTGTATCTATTTTCTTGATTTTGGCAGCATAAATTCTGAATGACGACAATGCTGCGACGAAGATAAGATATTCACGCAGTTGATCGAACATTAGGCTGGATCAGAAATACATTCGGATTGTGAATTGATCTTTCTTAGCCGTGATTTACATATGATAAGATGATATAGAATTTTCTTCAGTCCCACCTTCGGCTAGTAAGTCGCTCTCTAAAATCTGCATTTAGTACCTGAAGGTGGACACAAATGAAAATTTCTCCTGCTAAATCAAGTGGTCGGAAGCACCCTGCAATACACATGAGATCGACCCCTGCGCCCTAGGCTCACCAAACCCTCCACCTCTTCGGCGTCGGAAAATTTCTACCAGACTTGTCAGGAGGATAGCAGCACTGGCTCGATATATTGGTAGGCCACCGCAAGTCATTGTAAATGCCAGATATGCATTTGCCTCCAACAATGTCTAATGAAGTTCAATGCATAGGCGCATCCCCCAGGGGTTGGTCAACGCCGAGAGCTTCACTCTTTTTTTTATCCTTTAAGGATCTTTCTTCTTTTTCTTTTTAATCTTTTTACTCGTTAACCAGAGTATCCAAAAGCGGGACTTTGATACGGTTCTTTTAGTAGTAGTGGTAGCTATGAAGATAAATCACATTATTTGACTATCCGTATTGTCACTCAACAAACTCCTGATCAGTCCCCCAGTACCATATTTTTGCCAGCGAAATTAGCGAAGTTGTTTCTCAAAATTGCTCAAAGTTGTCTGTTAAATACATTTTGCTAAACACCTATCCTTGTATAGAAATATAAAAATCTACATGCATATATATATATATATATATATATATGTGCATATATTCGGAGTTCTTATGGTGTGCATAAACAACACTGGCCATATAAATGAAGTACAACCAATGAGCGTCAAAAATGAACATCTGTGTCTATGAATCACATAGGGAATAAGGAGCTTTTTTACTTTTTTTTCAGCCCCTTATCCATTCTGGAAAACTGACTTCACGTGGTGTAAAATATCGAGAGCGCCATTGAGAAGGACATTTCACTAATGGGAGAGGTGGCTATCGTAACTTTTGTAGAGCTATACAACTTTTCCACTCTCCCCAACTTCCACTGTGATTACCATTGTATACTACAAGGCGGCAACATCTCAGCAAAATTTCCACTGCCACATCGAAGTGGAAGATGAATTCGGTCGATTTGAATGAAAATGTTAAAATTGTCAATTGTAATTAAACTGACAACTACTCGTTTACAGTACGAGATTATCTCACACAATTACTTGTCAGAAAGAAATCAACACACTTTTTCGGATGTACATCTCCTGAATCTTCATGCAGCACTTTCGTTTGTGTGCTGCTGCCAGAGGTAAGCAGCTTAGAGAATCGCTCTTTTCTGCGCGTGTCTGCTTGTGGCGACGAATTCGGAGAGCAGTTTGTTGAATTGTCATTCTCTGTGTAAGAAGATTTCCTCAAAAGGCAAATTTACGCTGCTAAGACAAAACTGTGGCAAATGATGGCGAACACATAGCAAATAGGTTTTTTATGCGTAGATGTCACTTACGACGGCGCTAAATTCATTTCACTTATGGATTGGACGATACGAGTTTCTTAATAATCTCTATAGCCTTTATCTTCTGATGAGTAAAGGGTTTGAGAAATGAATGTTATGTAGAGAAGACTTTGCTATATGATTCTAAAGGCTTACATGGTTGAACATCGAATAGAACAATTGGATCAACTCTTCAGCAAAAGTGACTATGAAGAAGCTGGAAGCATAGAGGATAATGTTTCCGGGCAAAGAATTTTGTGTTTCACATCGAAGACTATGAAAAAAATGAATCGAGGACTGACGACCAAGATGCTGATCGCGAAGACGGCAGTGTGCGATCTAAGAATGTACTGCCTCATTCGATGAGAGTCAGCATTTGTTAATCGGCAATTATTTGTTTGCCTAACAGAGTTAATACGTTTTACGGATTACTTATTGACGACATTTCGAAGTTGATTGCGAAAGACACTACGTTACGATAGAGAAAGATATATTGAGGAAAAAACAAATGTTGACGAAATACGACTACTCTTCAGTTCCTGGCTTAAGATGGGAACTAGTAGACTACTGCAATTGACGGATTACTGGTAATCATGTAACTTCCCTTGGTAAGCCTTCATTTTCCCGAAACGCTATGTGCGACCGACGAGGCAGGTTGTACAAGGTTAAACCACCAATTGAATTCATGGATAGAGCTGTAGTAGATTACGTAATCCTGTCTGCTAACGAATCTCTCGTAGCATTCAATGGTCCACTCTCTCTCCGCCAGCAAATCCCATGTTTAAAGAACAAATACGGTCCCAAGTCATTTCAGTTACGCTTGAATTACATCTACAGAATTCCCGCCTATATGGGTGTATCCGTCCACTTGCTGATGAAATTCTTCACATTACCAAGCACTAACCAGGCGAAATGAATGCCAGCCGACTTTGAGAGCATTTGTGAAAGCATCGGTTTTCGGCTAAATCTCTCATGAAAAAAGCCGATGCGAAGAACGGACTAATTCTATGTGACCAACGCTCAACGGAATGAATATCTCTGAATGCTCTTTGAGCGTTTGTCTAAGACGGGAAGTCAGCATTGTACGAGGCTTAGCTCCAGAGCTGAGCAGGAGAAAGCAAGAGGCTTGGGGAGCTTTCATAAGCACCGGGGATGTAGTAAGGAAAACAAAGACATTCGACGCCGTGTCAATCACTCCGAGTCCACGATTCTTCCTGCCTTAACATATGCGTTAGAAACCTAATTACTACGTAGCTTACTAAGGTGAAGGATTACTCAGCGTTATAGAACACGTAGTGAAGAAGACGATATCTCGTCCAACGCGAGTGAGAAAAGATATTCGAACCTCCGACCTACGTCAACGATCAAAAATCAAAGAGCTATTCTATACGTCGAATTGTCGAGGATAACGTGTGCCGGACAAGGAATGCCTGTGAACGACAACCGTTGGACGGCAGCAACTGGATTGCTTGAGATATCAAACGCACAGCATGAGACCAACGAACCAATAGAGTACTTCACGAAAACACTAGAAGAAAGATATGACGCTCAACGAGACCTAAGAGCAAGCACGTCCCATAGGGTTAGTGTTGCGCACGACTGGAAGGAGTGAATGATTTATCGGCGACCGCTCGAATCACACGACGATCAAGAGGGAAGGCAGGTGATGCAGGTGATCTTTAGTGATTCCTCCTTAATTTCTAGCGACTATGCTTGTGTAGGACTTGTTGGATGAAGAATGGCGTCAGCTCTTGGCTGAGAACCCAATGTAGATGACTTATGTTACTGCCACCTGTAAAATAAAAAGGATTGGATTTTCTAGGAAAGTATCTGGAGTTGAAGAGAGAACGATGGAAGAAACGAGGAATTCGAGTGTTTAAGTGAGTAGATAAGAGGGACTTTATTATGATGTCTACGGTTCATAACGAAACGCTTTGCTCTAACTCATTAAGAGTCATGTTGTTGAAAACTACAACCAGAGGAAGTTCTTCGTGGATATAAGCGCATAGAAGACCTATGGCAAACACGTGCGGAAAACCTCGTTCGATGCTTAAGGATGGGCGCTTACTTGCTTTAGGAGCGGGAGTGCTTTCACACGGTTTACTTCTCATTTCCCTGAAAAAAGCTATGGAGTGGGCCAGTGACGTAGAAGCAACGTCTGTGATGTTAGAAGACGATAACAACATATTATGATGTTAAATATGCTGGAGACTGCACCATATGTTCCAGAACTATATGGATTCATTCCATTCAAAGAAACATTGTTGTTTGGACTCTTTCAATACCAATCCAGCACATGTAAAACTTTGCTACGAAGTGTGAGCTGCAAGTAAAGAAATGCACGTATTTAAGAAATGAAGGTTCATGTAAAAATCGATGGTTGTAAGAAACAACTGTAGTTTGTGTGTAAATACTGTTAAATCTATGTGGGATATGTAAACTTCATGTGCAAAAAATGGTAAATTTTAGGTTGTAAAATTACTATTTTTGAGCAGAACGTTTGAAACACTTGTGGAAATTTATGGTACGACATGATAACGTCTTTAAGAACGAAAACGTTCCGTCAATGATTTTTCAAATTTCTATCGTCCTATCATAATGAAGGGGAGTAACTGAGTGTCAAACTTCATTGCTCAGGTGGAGACACCTCTGTCACTTCACTGGCAACAGTCTGTTGTGGTTACTCTCTTTACCAGCAACTGCCTCTTTCCGCGAAATGACCTCTTCGGAAAGAAGGATTTTCAAAAGATTTAAAGTACAAAGGATAGAGTTCCTTGGGCAACGAGTGACAAAAAACCTGTTGTTCACGAGATATCGGTTGGATAAGAAAAAGTGCGGCAAAAGAACTTTGTCTGGCAAGATAAACCAGGACGAGGGCATGCACTGTGCACAATGCCCGTAGTTCACTCTACTCCCTCTTACAAATTGTTTCATTTCAGGCCTTATGTGTTGAAAAGCCGCGTTGACGGGCGAATGAAATCAGCAAATGCGTTAACTTCAGGAAATTCGTTTCGCTTTATGGTGAACATGAAGACTCATAAGCAAAAAAAGATTTTGACGCAACAAAATGATCGGAATAGTAAGCATTTTAGTTGGAAACAACTTACAGCTTACTGAGATGCTGTGAACATCGCACAAGTTTGATCATACAGTGTGCGTTTGCAAATCCCAGACCAAACGTCAGCGCTACACCCATCTTAAAATAGGTTGTTCACTATAAAATGTTAAACTTTAAAGGAAAAGTTGAAAATGCCATAAGGTCTCAAAATCAACTTTATTAATTGAAGTGAGTACCACAGGAATTAATACATTACTGGCAGCTTCTTGCACCTAAACACGTAGGTTCTGTCAGTATGTGCGTTGGTTTTTTTAATAAATTTGTAGAAGATCTTCGCAGCCATATCGAGAGCCCTTAGTTTGGAAGACATTCTCTGGAAAATTGAAAAATTGGGAATCCGTTGACGACAGGTCTGCTAAGCAAAGCAGATTAGGCAGATTTTGTAAACTCGCTTGTTTATGTTTTCTCCGCAAGTTGTAAAACACGTGAGCGGTCGACACTATCTTTTCGGCGGAAGAAGTATAATCACAGGTGTGGCTATTCTCGTCACAGTTATTCCTGTCGCATTTCGGCAACTTCCCAAATAATTTGCCTTTGCTGAAGATTTTAAACTCCTTTTCATGAAATCTGACCTCCTTTTGAAACTTCATGTTCGCTCTACAATTTTCCAGATGCGACTTCCGTTAAAAATTCATTTCAAGCTTCACGGCACAATTTCCACAGAAATTAGTTCATGTCTCCATTCGAAAAAAGGAATTTCCTTATTTCCATTTCGATGAAAATGACTTAGTTCTATGTGAACCGATGCAGAAAGAAAAAACATCGAGTTTAAAATACAGAACGAAAAAATCTGCACTTCAGTTCTCTAGCGACCACGCCCAATTTCGCTTTTTTGCGGAACGGGCGACGCCTAGTTTTTGCTGCGCTCACTATGATACGTATGAATATCACACGGGCCACTCCAGCAGTTTTTATGTGGTCCCTTCTTCTTCTATCGTGATTTCCATACTATAAATCGGTCTTTCTCTGCGTTTTAAAATAATGTCCGTGCTTCTCTTATCCTATCTATGCTCCATGTTCTTCTGTACACCCTTCCATGTTTTTTTTTTTATATACGCAACTTTTGTGCATGAAGAAAGAAAGAAAGAGAACTCGTCCACTATGCAATCATACTGCTGTCAGCATCTAAAGAAGTTGTAAAAGATCTCCAACGAATATTACGGTGTTCACCTACCAGTTTTGATATCCTCCCATTCCATACAATGCCCAAAAGTCATCTAGCGATTGAAAATTAGAAAATACAAACTGCTTGTCAAAAATGACACTGCACAGTGCACACGTTGCCATTTCTCCGTGGCAAAGGCATTTCTGCGCTTCTTCACAGACCACACTCTCTAGCTTGCACGTTGTCCTAAACAGCAACGGTTTCGCCGCGAAATGAGAAATTAGTGAGAAATCTCTAAGAGGACATCCTTCCAAGGACGACGGTCGCAACAGCATCTGCGTTGATAAGGTGCCGATTGATTGCAAGAAGCATGGGAGAAAACTTCTGTCGACAAATATAAACCACTGGAAGGGGATGTGGCAGCTAATAGATGTCATACCGGGGGCACTTCCGCGACTTCGTTTTGTCGCCTATGAAGTGCTTTTTCTTGGAGATGTAACCACTGAAATCTTCCATGTTTACACTATTCAGCAATAGATTTGGAGTCGTTAACAAGTTCAATACGTAGTTGACGCTACATGATTTGTTCTTTTTTTACATGACGTTACAGTGCATATTGCGTCGAACCCTAAACTTGTTGCACTCTATTCGTTCCATCGCATCCGTCATCCATGAAAGTTTTCGGGTTTTTTTTTGGGTAACTTCGGTTACCGTCTGAAGATTTCTTCGTCTCCATCAAAAATGTCGTCGAATGCCAGTTTATTCTTCCCCAAAACTCTGTGATATCCGTGCTAGGGCATTCCTAGTTCTTCACCACTGTCGATCATCAACCTTGTGAACTAGAGGTAGCTTCTCAGACATCTCGGGAACCAAATTCTCGTATACAGAAGTGTGGAATGCTTATTGAGAATAAGATGTATGAGCAAACCAGCGACCGATTCGATGTGTATTGTAGAGCACACATCCAACTTCTTCGCTATCCGCCCACCAGATTAGCGTGAACACATTGGTAAAGATATTATTTAAAAAAGATATCGGACACATTGAGTTGTAATTTTCAACTTGAGCGACCACTTTTCCAGTCATGAATGAATTTATGGTTGACAAAGTCAACGTAAAAAATAGTTCAATAGTGCTGGAATTTTCTAAGAAAATGATTATGCTGCTATTAAGATAAATTCTTGTTAAGGACTTATGACAGGCCGATATAGTGGTCTTTGTTACCAAAATTTATTGACAGAAGTAGAAGAAGACGTAGTATTTAACTCTATAAGTGGAGCGCTTCACAATCCAGTCTGGCGCCGAGAACGTTTTAATAACTTGTTGAGGACTGAGACGGCAAATATTCGAATGACTGGTCAGACTGCGTTCTTCGACCCTCGTCTGTTATCAAGTATGTCTTCGCCTCTGATTTTTGCGATGAAAAGTGGCATACCAAGAGTCACTCTGATCATATTCTTGTTTTTCTTGCGTAGAGTCGCAACATCACTTACTGGACTTCAACTAAACTGGCTCACCCATAGGCCTGCCTGTTGGAATGCCGATGGTAGGGCGAACACGCCGACTCCGCACATCGCCTTCACGAGGTTGATCCATACGTACGAGCTCCTGAAAGAAATCGTTCCGATTCCACTTGAGTTCACATCTTTGGTATTTTAAGAATGAGAATCAAATTTTCAACACAAAAATGGAAAAAAATCAAAGTGTGACTAAATACTATGTGGAGAAACAGATAAGAGAAGAATGAAATTGTCGTTACGTTACAAACGTTCCAATTTCTTCCTAACAGGGCTCAAGTACGTTTAAAAAAAACGCATTCAAACTGCCCTGATTTATGCGTTCCTCTTTCCATTTTTCTCCCATACCTACTGTTTTTCTATGAACATAAGAAAACAATAAATAACAGTTGGGGACGAACTCACCTAATCATGACGATTTCTTGACTGCGCTTATATTACAGAAAATCGTTTCCCTTAGTATTTTTTGTAACCCTAAAAGCAAAAAGTAATTAGAAATAAATCATTGTCATAACGCGTTTCAAGAGTATGGTTGATGGTTCAACGATGGCATGAAACACGGCAAGCTCGCCGTACCAGCGAGTAGTGGTGATGGAATTCCAGGAAAACCTTCATGACGTCATTATTCCATGAATAGGAGAGGTTTATGGTTTCACATGTCTCAGAAACTGAACGTACTATGGCATGCCATAGCTCGCTTAAAATGAAAACATTAATCTCATGAGATCATGAGATAGCGCTCTATAATGATACTAATACACGATAATTTTCTGACGAAAATAAAAAAAATGGTGACCATTCTATAACCCAGGTTACAAAACCCTCAGAATGAAAGCAGAGCAGATATTGCAGATTATAAACAGATAAAATTCTAACATAATGAGTAGTTCGCAAGCATTGCACTCAATCCTCAACGGTACTGGTCGAGGAGCAGCCATTGCATTTTTCATTAATTTAAATGAAAAAGTGCTATGAAACCATAGAGAGCGTGATGAAATGATATCTTTCTTTCAGTTTCATCGAATACAAAGGAAATTGACTTTGCGCATTGTTTAATCGATAAGCGAGGTGGTTATTAGGAAAAAAGAGTAACCTGTCAATTAAGCAGGGAATTGACTGTCCATGCAGAGGTTCAATGAAACTCGGTATTGACATGATTGCTATATACTTACTTAACACAGTGGAGGTATTGCAAACCCTAGACGGCAGTGGCATGCCTACGTGTCACACATAAGTCCTTTGTGAACCATGCAACAACATTACAATCAAAATTCCACCATTTTACAACGATATCTTAACGGACGCATTGAGAACTGTTCAAATAGTTGGGTACCTATAAAGATAGTCGTCGTTAGATCAGCAGGTTGGCAAGAAGGTATACCACCATCTCCTCGTTGGTCATTTTATTCATGTAACATTAAAATGTGGCTACGTCGAACGCACTTGATGGTGAACTAAATGTAAGAATCTTTGCATGAAGTACTAGACAGTGAATTGTTAGAATGTAGAAAAAACTATCCAATATTCTTCCGACAAAGTGCTTCTAGAAAATCACGTCGATTATTCAGGCCAAGGTTAAATGATGGTCGGTTTTTTAAAAAGTAATGATTCGATACCTGCTAGCTGAAATAATGCCGACCACTGCAGAATAGATTGTTCTCATGAAAACTTATCATTATCAGTGGACACTTAGGAAAGAAAAAAAAAGAAAAAAGATGCGCAATCTACTCAGCAAAATGCTTCCATACCTCAGCATGAAAGCCCCCGAACTATTGATGTCATTCGTACTACAAGCAAAATAGCTTCCTCACACACCTCTTTCTATGAGTCTTCTGAGTACTACACGTGGGGATCAACAGTACGTAGTTTCCATGGATGAGTAATGCGCCTCTTTCACATTGAGATATCAGTTTGAGAAATTTTATGAGATCACGTGTGATAACGAAACATTGCTCTCTGCAGTTCATTTGGATTCTTGGATATTGTCCAGAATTCCTTGAGAGTTTTGCGCGTCGATGTTTCACATTCCTATGAGAGGAAAGTGGGCTTATGCTTCAAAATCTACGTTGTCTTTGTGCACTATGCGTGCCTAGTGTAGTGTTCTGATTCACTTTAAGTTTAAAAACTCTGCATTCACCGTCACCAATTCAGGTCGCAAATTTGACTACTTGTAAAGACGAAAAAACAGTTGTTCTGATAAAAAATGATTTGATGCAATTGAAAATGAAAAATGAAATAAAGAGAGACTAGATGAGTAGCATATTTCATGTTAATACAATTTCCAACGAGGAATAAAACCTACAGAAGTAGAACTGACTCGTAGTTTTATACCCATAAGCCCCCCTCCGCCCTTAAAAATGTGAGCTAAATCTCGCAGCAAAAGAACGACTATAAATTTATTCGACATAACTATTATAACCATCATTGTTATTACTATAAATATCGTTGTTAAAATTACTGTCATTATTAACATAGTTAATAATTTCATCAACATTACTACTAATAACAACAATATTGATATTACCATTATTATTGGTTAGATAAGGGCGTCTGTGGAGCAGTGGTTGGAGGCATCCTGCAACAGACACATGGGGTTGATCTCCGCGCCCCTGACCCACCGAGCCTCCTATTCATCCGGGGTCGGCAAATTGGTAGCAGACTTGTCTGGTAGGATAGCAGCACTGGCTCGATACATCGGTAGGCCACCGCGAGTCACTGTATAAGCCTGATATGCATTCAACCACCTCCAAACGATACTTAATGAAGTCGAATATATGGCACATACCTCGGGGATTGATCAATGCCGAGAGCTTTATTCATTATTTATTGATTACATGACTCAACATAACATGTACCATCCTGTGCGGATTTCAGCATTTCTTGTATGCGATTTGCTTCCTCGTATTCACCATCCACGAAAGTCCTCGGATTTGCGTGTAGCTTAGGCTGTTGTTTGAGGATGTTTTTCGTTTTCGTCACGAGTTCAGTTGGACACTAGTCGAGTTGATTTTGTCAAAAATCCTAGGATGGTCCTACTAGGACGTTCGCACTTAACTATAAGGGAGTGTGGTTGTGTCAGACAAGTCTGCGACGAATTTCTTGGCCCCATATGGGTAAGAGGCTCGATAGACTCGGAACTGGGTCGTACAAGCGTCTGGATAAGTGCGATCGCCCGTCTGATGAGCGGGATTACTACCACTTCGCTATCTGCTTCTTTATCAAATATTATGTGGTTATTTTGTTGAAGGCGAGATTTTGAAAAAGAGAGCGAAAAAATAGACAAAATGCATGTAGAATGTCGAAGTAACAATGACGTTGTATAAAAAATCCACGGAGAGGAAAGTAGCAACAGTTGTGTAAATCAAGTTTTGCGGTCATTAGTGAAGAGATAAGCGAACTGCTGCCCAAAGGCTACTTGAGTAATGGAATGCGTTTCAGTGAATGTTTTCTAATTTGGTGCAGTCACAAGGCATAAGATCTCCGTTAAATCTAAATGAAAAACAGCTTCGAGCATGTTCAAGAATAAAAAATATGCGGGTTGGTTATCAATTATCACGAGACTTCCCGTGACGGCATAGGAACACAAAAAAGCGAGAAAAAAGTGTTCCGATAAGCATCTCTGAACGATCGGACTTCACGAAGAGATTGCAATATACAAAAGCGAGAGTTGAGCTACGAAGAAAAACTAAGCAACTAAGGCACAATCTACTTCTGAGTCATCCGATTTCAGCAGTGTAATGGGAAGGAAGTGCTCAATGAGCACGTCCTTGCTGTCACCACTTTCAACGAAACGATAAAAGATTGGTGGGGTGTGATTGATTTAGAAAGCTCACTTATAGCACTTCTAGGTGATAGTGATTGTTTTGAAAACAATATTTGTAGAAGTAGGCGAAAATACCACACAGACACCATCTGGAGAGCGCAAATTTGATTAGTTGGAGGTGAGTACGTGTTGTTCTCAAAAATCCTTGGTTTCAGTATATTTTGTGTTAGGAAGTCTCTCATTTATGATCTCTGTGGCAAAGCTGAAAATCTCCTCGCCAGTATTCGTGGAAATCGTCCCTGTGAGTATCTTTTTCTCCCTTCTCTTAAGTGTTGATATTAAATGTGGCACCAATCGTTGCGATCGTATCCGATCCATGCACAGTTTGCTTCGTAGAATGGCTGACGAGTACTGTCTTCCAAATAGCGGAAGTTAAAACACCCAAAGTTTTGTTTCCACTATTTCGTAGAGTGATGAAGATACTTAAGCACTAAAGCATAATTAGAAATGCAAGAGTAGCTACTACTTCAAAAAACATTTTTTTCCAAGCACAGATAAGAATATCAGCAAAAAAAGGGTCCTTCATAAGTGAATACCCATTTTGCCCACGAATCAGACAGGATTTTAGCAGACTTACCACATAAATATTGCACTGCTATTGTCGGAAAAATTATCACCAGAGTTCCCAAGACTAGTGTGAAGAGATTCCTCGAATACCACCACAATTTGTTAGTAGGTTATTCAAATACCATTAGTATATCTATGTATGAAGCCTATCAGGGCTCAATCGAACAGTATCAGCTGTATCAGCTGAAATAAAATTAAAACAAAAAACTGACTTTTCATTTCATTTTTCAAGATGACAGAAAAAAGTCAGGGCTGACATTGGTGGTAATCAGTGCTGCACTAACTGTCAGCTTCGTAAACAAATGCAGTTATTCTATGATCACGTGTATATCGAGCATGGTGATTTGCTTTAGAAAGTTTACGGTGAAGAATTACTGTATGAAAATGTTGTCAACATGATGCACGTATAAAGTTGCGAAGAAAAGCCTGAATTCTGTGGAATTGGTGCCAGAGGAGATGAAAACGTAATGGGGTTACAGACTGGACCCTCTTCTATCTGCCACAAGCAAGTATGGTTCTTTAAAGATGTTATTCAATTTCCAAGCTCTTTAGAATTAGAACTTCTGGATAAGCGAAGGCGAAATTTATATTTTTTAAAATTCGGTATCTGGGGATTATCGGGCTCTGATGAAGGAAATACCACTTGTTGAACTCGTTTAAATTTCGAAGTAGGTGATTCGGGAAAAAAAATGCAGAAGACAAATTCGGCAGTCTTGAGAAAGTTAGAACTTCATCGTGGTGAAACAAAAGGGCTTCTAACCTGCAGATTTTACGTTGCAGTCCCTTTTCATTGCAATTAATCAAGTACACTTTAAGCTAAGCTATGGGCGTTTATGGTTAAAAACGGTCATTATATTAGCATCGTGTGAATAGAAATCAAACTGCATCGAACCATACGTGTTGAAATAAAGGGTTTAGATAAATGCATTGTTTTCACGGCGCAATCGAGGTCGTCTTTCCTACTCTAGTCATCTTTGCACAGTACAAGAGGCCGATACTATCGGACCTCCGAAACGGTTTTATCCGGTGTACCTAAATTACCAACGAGTAACATATGGGAAGGAGAAAAAGCGTGCGGCTATAAAAACGAGTCCAAATCCATTTTCCCGTGCTAGCCCAGTAACTCTTACCCTCAAAACATACGGCGCAGATGCGCGGCCTTTTATTAGGGGTGGTCGCAACCACTTCCACAGTGCGACGACAAGCGGAGTACTCGCAGACACTCACCGACCCTAGGTGGTCGCCGCTCTGTGGGCGAAAGTCCCTGGACCTGTGGCCGAAAGGGCCGTCCTCCAAGAGGTGACCGACAGGGAGTAGTCGTAGCAAAGTTACGCTCGCATACGAACAGCATAGGGCTTACTCTGTCTGTCGCGCATTTTGCTGTAGCTACGGCGTTTGTAGATTTCTAACCAGCGTAGTTAAGAGTGCTCTCATCTTACTCTCGTTAGTATTATTGCATCCCTGCGTAGCAATCTCAGATGAAGGAACTTTTTTGTGTTCAAAAGTTCATCACAATACGCAATTTTGTTCAGTCATCCGTTCTGCAAGTAAATAAAATTTTTGCGTAGCAGTCTGTTCATTCAATTCACAGTCTCGCACAAATAATTTTGTTTTTTGTGAAAAATCATATGTGGACTAGTATGCATATCTATTTTGGTACATGTATTTGTATAAATAGATACATTTCAAATATGATTGTTTATTATGGAGAACACCAATACCAGGATCGATCACCGTCCTGGTATCAAACTAGTCGCATGGTGGCAAATCTCCCTTTGATCCATAAGGACGGCCCCTGCCTGTCGGCGGTGGTGACGACCTGGGGCAGACTTTTGTCAGGCTGAGCTCAGAACTCCAGGAAAACTCAATTGCTAGACCACCAAAACTTTGAACAATGGAGAGTATAATGGTGCCACCACAACCAGTGAGGACGGGCCGTCCAAGTATCGAAGTAAGCATTCTGGAGAACAATGCTATGTATATTAGGGACATTGTCAAAAGTTTGAATCTTCATTGACATAATTAAGCAGAAGGATCACACGAAATTTGAAAGCAGTTTGTGTCAAATAGTGAGAATGACTTCCTTGAAATTGTTCTCATGGATATTCGAATATAAAAGCGCTTCTTTCTCGAATCCTGAAATCATCTTATTTTTTTACTAATTCATTCTTTTTTACTGTAACAAAAAAACCATTAGGCTCTTGAAAAAAATATTGGAGAGAGGAGACGTCAACAATGATATTTTTTCGACAAACATTTTCAGATAAACAGTTGATAGAAATGTTCCGCTCTAGTTTCTCCGTTCACAAATCTGATCTGGATTGTTTAATCAGCCTTTTAGTTTCTGGAAACATGACCCGCTCGACTCTGTTTTCCGACTATTTATGAAGAAATTTCAGCATCTCCTAAGCAGTTGTGTGTTTTAAGGTTATCTTATGAAATGAGGAATTATGGAGGACCGTAGTGATATTAATTGTTTTTTCAGTACTTTGTCCAAGTTCTTGTATACATCCCTATCCTGCTTCCTAATTTCAGTTCAGTGGCCTTCCCATATTTTTATCGATTTTCTTATATTCATATGGATTGCTATAAGAGTTAAATAATAATGGCGAAATCCCTGGATGAAAGTGGAAATATCGCGTTTTTCTAGATATGGTAAACAAAAAAAGAATGGGAATCAACATGTTTATGAGTTTCCGGACGTGTTCGATCTCGAGGGCGCAGCTGACGTTGTGCAATAGATCGTCGTCATCAATGATTCTAGGGGAGCTGGATCGAACCTATGTGCATCGTAAGGCACCTCTAACCAGTGCGTTATACACCCTCCTCTACACACAATGAGGACAGTTTAAAAATCGTTTGAAACCACAATTTGTATTTTTGATGGTAACATTTAAAATACTTGCGATAATGTCAGTCATATAGGGCCCATCCATAACTGAGGGCCGAAGAAATCATATATGGGTCACCTCTTTTACTAGAATCTTTGTACGCATTCGAAAGCTTACCCAACACATAAGTTGAGGCGGGCTTTGGCTGGAAAAGTTCTATTTTGGACTAAAAAATGTGCAAGGAATCTTTTTGGAACGATTTCAATGACTAGTAATTGCAGTGGTTATCGAGTAGCATTTCAATCCCAGTCGTTATAATGAGTCATGATTACTGTGTGGAATTTGCGGGTAAACAGAATAAACCGAAATGAACTCAGCATAAGTTGCAAAGTACTTCCATATAATGATAAAAGGACAAAGCTGTCAGCGTTGGTCAATCCCTAAGGTATGCGTTGGTGATGAGTGAATGCATGTCTGGCCTATACATTGGCTCGGCTCGCGGTGACCTACCGATGTATCGAGTCAGTGTCGCTACCATCTCAGACAAGTCTGGTACCAATTTGCCGATCCCGGAGGGATAAAAGGGTTGGTGAGCCTAGCGCGTGGATTCGATTCCATGTGTACTTCAGAGCACGTCCAACCACTGCGCTGCACGCGTTCCATAGTTCCATATATTAGCGGCAATATGTTTATGTGATATGACGAGGAGGAGGAGGAGGCGGGAGGAGGGGGCATGTAGTACAGTGGTCGAAGGCGCCCTGCGATACACACGGGACCGATCTTGGTGCCCTAGGCCCACCAAGCCCTCCATCATCCCGCGATCGGCCGGTTGATACCAGGCTTACCTGGGAGGATAGCAGCACTGGCCCGATACACCAGTAGGCCACCGCGAGTTATTGTAAAGGCCAGATATGCATTTAATCACTTCCAACGATGCTTAACGTCGTGTTGAACTGTACAATTTGGTCTGATAAAGTAAATGTCTCATCACCAACACGATGGAACTACACGACATTAATAGAAGGAGGACATCAACTCGTTCACATTTCCTTGGCGACGTCTCCATCCTCTCGATCACGAGCAATTCTTTTATGGGTGCTGAATTCACCGAGGAAGAAGATTGTGAAAAACGAGGTAACACTCACAAGGATGAAAACGACACGTAGACTGTCATGCAGTCGATTCACCTCTCTTACGCATCGTGTTGCTAAATATCACTCTGCCTTTGATACAATTTCGTAATTACCAAGAAGCTCCTCTGTCACTTTAGTTCAAAAACCGCTACCAGCATCGGCGCGAACTCTCCGTCATCGTGTAAGAAAGGGTGCCGTCTTTGGAGGATATCAAAACTACAAGATAAACCATCGTAATATTCTTTGTGAAATTTATGCAATTACATTAAATGCTGACAGCAGTATTCTGTGTAGTGGACGAGTGTTTTTTTTTCTTTATACGCCAGAGTTGCATATGCACAAAAACGTGAGAGCGTGCATAGAATAACATATTGGACACATGGCATAAGAGAGGCGCAGAAATTCTTCCAAAACGCAGAGAAAAAACTCATAGGGCGGAAATCGAAAAAGGGGCGGAGTTAACTGAAAACTGCCGGAGTGGCCGCGTTGACATCCATTGATGTTACAGTGAGCACAGCGAAGAATTAGGCGTCGTCGGGAGCGTGCTAATAAAACAGTTAATGAAGCACACTGGTCCCTGTCGTTTAATTTAAGACTAGAGGGATTCCCTTCTGTAGTTTACTGTTGTCAGACAAGATGAGAATAGATTTCTAAATTTAGTGAGTGTGGATGTTTTGCCATGAAAAAATCAAACAGCATTTGTTCACGTTCAAGTTTCTTTATGTAACTCGTTAACATCGATCTGAAGATCTGCGGCCGTTTCCACTTGGTTCGATGTTAGCAATGAATTACTCGGCGAAAATGATCGTCACAACGTACTAGAGTATCGCTATCTACCGGATTCATGTGAAAGCTCCCTGATTTGCTTCATTATCACTGAACTACGAGTACCGATGACTAACGTGGTTGAAGAAAGCGTCAAACTAATTTTTTAATTGAGTACATCTGGAATGAATATTTGCTTACGAAAGCTACTCGCTCTGATGAATACTGTAGCAGCGGTGCTCGATTTCTTCTTGCTTTTTTTGTGAAAAACCTCCCAAGGGTTTGCCGCCTCGCCGTTGCTGGGAGATGTTCCTCGGTGTCGGACTGCGATTTAGAAAGGGGAGGTTCGCCCCCCGGCAGGGTCTCCAAAAGCTGAGGGAGTCTGACGTTTCCATCAGGAAGCCTAGCTAAGAGTAAACCAATACCAGGATCCAGCACTGTCCTGGTATCAAAGTCGCATGGTGGCAAATTTCCCTCTGATTCACAAGGGCGGCGACTGCCTGTCGTGGTGAAGGCCTAAGGCAGGCTTTGGCCAGGCTGTCCTCGGGATTCCAGGGAACCACAATGGCTTAGCCAGCAAACCTCTCAAAAAAATGGTGATTATGCTGGGGTCCGCACAACTAGTGAGGATGGGCCGTTCAAGTACCAAGTAAGTTGGTATTTTTTGTGAAAAAGGTTCATATCAATTTCAAAAGACGACTAACTGAAGGCAGTTCATCTCGTTTTGCTTGCCCTTACTGTACCGTCTTTAGCTTTAGTAATTTATAATAAGCGCACTAAGAGTAGCAACGATATATATATATATATATATATATATATATATGTATATAAAGGATAAAAGTGATAAAGCTCTCGGTGTTGGTCAGTACCTGAGGGATGCACCATGAATTCTACTTCATTAAGCATCGTTTGGAGGTGATTGAATGCATATCTGCTCTTTGCAATGACTCGCGGTGGCCCACCGATGTATCGAGCCAGGGCTGCTATCCTTCCAGACAAGTTTGGTACCAATTTGCCGACTCCGGAGGCATGGAAAGCGTGTGTTGCAGAGCGCTTCTGACTACTGCACCACACGCTCTCTCTCTCTCTCTCTACTATATATATATATATATATATATATATATGTAATGTATGCATCTATATGTATTTAATATCGACATCCTCATTTACTTTCATCTTTCTGGTTCGATCAACACGTAGGCGTCATGAAAGACGAGTTTTTCAAAATCATAACGATAAAGTGCCCACCATCAAGCGATTTCTTGGTGGATTTTTCCCGGACGCTGTAGTCGATGGCAGTGTCTAGTTTAGGAGTGGTCGCACATTCTTCTTCCCACTCGTATTTATCAGAAAACGAGTATTTCTCGCGTTTCATAACATCCATAAACTAAAACATTATAAAGGACGTTGTCGTAATGGTATCTAAGTTGTCGTAAACATGATTTAAGTTTCCCATATTTTATTATTTTACTTATTCTTCATGAATCGTCATCACATCTACAGCGCGGATCCCAGGACTTCTTCCATTCGATTCGTTTTACTACCATTCATCGTCCAAAATATTCGGATGTTTCGCGTGTTGCTTCAGCTGCTGTTTGAGGATTTCGGCTTCATTATGAATGTCGTAGAAATCTGGTCGAGGCAATTCTTCTCACAGTCTTGAAGATAGCCAGGCTAAGGCGTTCGCACGTGGGCTGGAGCAGAGCGTTGAGGCGGGGAATCGAACAAGCGCCTTTCCTTCCTGATCGATTGCATCATCAACCACTGCGCTATTTCCGCTCCAAATTTCCCACATATTATAAGAAAATCTGTTCTGTCGTAGAAAAATAGCTAATGAAAGGCAAACGAGTCCTCGTTGATCAATGCCTGAACGATGCGCCATGCATTCCACTTCATCGAGCACCGTGGAGGTGATTTAATACATATCTGGACTATACAATGAGTTGTAGTAGCCTACCGGCGTATTAAATTAGTGTTTCTGTCATCTCAGGCAAATTTTGCACCAGATTGCCTATCACGAAGGGACGGAAAGCGTAATGAGCTTGGGGCACTGGACTAAACTAGTAGCCATCGAACCCGTTGCGTGCTGTAGGGCACCTCTAACCATTGCGCCACATGTTCCTTGCTAGCACAGGTATGCATTGTAATTACCAGTTTATTGGTCTGTACAGTAAGCTATAAATTTTTTGCGAAATTGGCAGTTGCTTGGAGAATAGGGGGAACTCGGTATAGAAAAGATACTAGATTCCGCAATGAGTGGTTTTAGTCGCCTTAAAAAACACGTGCAAAGATTATTGATGATCAGAAAAACCATGGTTCACCTATTTTTACCTATGTTAGTGTTAACAGCAATTCTGATAAAACGTTGGATTACAATGTTTTTTGTCGATCAGCTATTCAGTGCCTTGTCGGAAGAGCAAACTAAGTATAGAACTTTATAAGTTGCCACAGTGATCAGCGTAACCAAGCATGTTCCTCGTTAATCGAGACCCTGAGTGTGGAGTGAGAGCGCATCGTGGCGTTGAGCACCACAGCTCCTTAACCCTGTCCAGAATTGCAAGTTCGAACTTTAGGTAAACAACAGGCCATTCATTATCTTGCAACCATCATTTCTTTGATGGAGAATTCTTCTGTAAACATGTTTTTCTAAATTCAATGGCTCACCCAATTGTACAATTTATAGTAGTCTGGCCGGTCTTGGTAATTCAAAGTGCGCAGATAATTTGCAATTGAAATAAATTCACCTGGACATTCCTGAAATTTTTAAAGCGCAATTTAGGTGCATTTTTTCCCTTCGCAGTTATGGCAACAAACCTTAAATACATTCTCATCTGGTTCATTTTCTTTTATTTTAACGATTTCCTTCTCGACAGTTAAATGATTCCACGGTAATCCCACATACAACTCGGTAAGCATGTAAAGCATAGCCCAAAGATCATCGACACGACCCTACAAGAACAACTGAAAACTTCCCTGCAAGCTCCAAAATTGCAAGCGTCATCTCAATCACTTATGAACTCAATCACTCTCTTTTGGATTTTGAATCTTTTTAAGTTCCCGAACATTAAGGTTTTTCGAAACTTTCCGAATTTTAGAGTATCTCAGTCCCTTTACTTTACGAAAGCACTTCTCCTCCATCAAAGCTTTTTTCGATCCGCAAAAGAAGGCATGTGCCTGTAATGACGACGTGGAAATGCTCTAGCAAGCCTACCTAAATCTCCCAGGGAAAAGTTTCTTGACAAGCATTCTGATACGTTTGGGGCCACAGAACTCGTGAAGGCGACTGATTCATGCACGACTGGGGTTGAATAAGTCATACATTTTGCTTAATTCAAATAAATGTTGATATACACAATTAGAGGGGGCGCGTGTGGCGCAGTGTCGAAAGCGTCCTGCAACACACACGTGGAATCGATCTCCGCGCCCACGGCTCACCAAGCCTTTCATTCCTCCAGGGGTCGGAAAATTGGTAGCAGACTGACTTGTCTTGGAAGATAGCAGCACTGGCTCGATACATCGGTAAGCCACCGTGAATCATTGTGAAGGCCAGATATGTATTCAGTCACCTTCAAACGATGCTTAATGAAGTGCATGGCGCATCCTTCAGGAATTGATCAACACCGTGAGCTTTATCCTTTTATTCTTCATGCACAATTAGAGCAATGTATTAATAGTAAATTGCGTTTAAACAATTTGCCCACTTCTCTTCACGCAAAACATGTACCCTAACACATTTTTTGCTACTTCTAGTGCTTCTCGAGACATCTCCCATTTTCGATTGCTTCCAATCGATTGACATGTGCCTACAAACAACATCGCCGTTCTAAAGCTTGTACTCTAGAGGGACGCTTACATCTGTTTGAGCTCCATTCTACTGTTCTTCCCACCAATCTGCTGTCAACTCTTCTTATTACATGACTAGATTAACAGTGCTTCAGTTTTCAAGCGTATTCGCTTGGATTTCGAGGTCAAGAGGGTTTGGGAAGTATAAACTGGACAGCTTAGCTTGGATAGTATGCGAGCTTGGAATAATCAAAACCATGTTCGTTTAAGCACTCCCTGGATAGTGAGCAAAATTATTATTGAGGTTGATGGTTTAGCCCGCATCTCAGCTGTATAGCAGACCACCGAAGGAACCGCTGAGTTAAGAATGTACCCTCGAAATTCTGAGTATGTCAACCACTCAGTGGTTTCTCTGAGAGCAAAACACTATCACAGAACTTATATGCAATAAATTCCGTATCATGACGCGATTCAGTGACTGCACATTGATTCTTCCAATGGGGTCATAGCGAAGGATATTAATGAACATCCATTTTTGTACTACTTCTAAGTTGCCACTAACAGATTTTTTTCCTCTATCGTTGTATTTTTTGCTTACAAGGACCTTCTTCAGTTGTCGCGTATTGTTAGACCTGTATATGTTATTGTCGGATGTAGACAAAGAACTCCGGACCACAGGTGTCTGTGGTGGGGACAGTTTTTGCAAATATCGCGGTTGCATTGTGGTTGCATTTCACATCATGCTCTGCCGTGAAGAAGGAATGGGCAGTAAATAAAGAATGACTATATTGTCATTTATACTACGGGTTCAGCTTAACTGTGTTCAATGCCGATTTGTTCCCTCCATATCAATTCCGTCGACGGGTGATAGCTGATAACAGCTATAGGTTAGAACAAGACAGAGAAATGCGAAGCAAAGAACCCGCATAGTGTGATGGTGAGCGCATTAGCACTCGAAAAGAGTAGTAGGATTTTCGATCCCTACCACAGACACCTGTGGTTGGGAGTTTTGCAAATATCTCAGCAACACTGTGATTATATTTCACATGAAAGAGTAGGCAAGAGGCCCTGCCATGAAAAGAGAGTAGGCAGTGAATAAAAAGTGACCAAATTGTGAAGGATTGAAATCTGTTGTATATAATTATCGTCGCACTCAGGAAATGTGTGGGATCATGAATAATCTGGTTCAAATCTTCATCGAATAGTGTTTCTGGGCTCTAAATGCTGCATCAACTGTCGCCCAGGAAGTTAAGCAATTCCGAGTGGTGCAGAGCCACAACCGAGACGATGGTTTCACCAATGATGCTCGTTTGTCAACACATTTAAAAGATTGGATACCTTTTCAACATAACAAAATGCAAGCATTCTTTCGTTTTAAGAGCCATTTACCAATAAAGTCGTAGCCCGAGGAAAAGTTGATAGTACCTGCTCTAGACGTCTATGCACGCCAAGTGAACAATATCGTAGTGTGCCGCGTAACAGCACATTCTTACGAGGTTTCCTCATTGAGATTCCCTTGGGATCACGTACAACGAAGTTTCGCACCATGCCTTAATTTACACCCCTCAAAATATTGCAATAGTTAATGTAAAACGGAAAAAAGCACCAGAATTCGGTGTTTCAGTGCTAGTCGACATTCACTCATTTTTCGACCAGATAAAGGGATGTCGGTCACAATCTTACAATCAAGTGAATGAAATTTGCATTTCTTTATTTTCGGTATTAAAACGATTACAAAGCTTAAAAAAGCTTGCCATAATCAATGAGAAATATTATCCGTCGATCTCGCCCATTTGCACCATTCATCATATTACCAGGCTTCACATCGCGATGTACGAACCCAATTTCATGTAACTAAAAATAATGCCGTGAAGTCTTGAAGTTTCTTTTCAAGGAAGCATTACTGCTGCGTGTAGACACATATAAGCACTGATGCTAACTTCTCCCTGTTAGCGCAAACATCAGGGCTACTTTTTTTTCTTTGTTTGCGCGACAACATAGCCAATTGTTGGCTTTTCCTTATCATGAAGATTAGAAAACACCTGTTTGATTGCGTAGAGTGCATAGATGCCTATGCGAAGTATTGTATTTTCGCTTAAGCCCTCCTGTGCTTTTTTTCTTCAATGACATCAAATCCGAACCGCATATCGTTATAACGATGAAGCTTAATAAATAAGAATCATTGCTGTGAAAAGAAAAGATCTTGAAGACAATTCTCGAGTGGAAAATTCTCAATTCTCGCCTGTACTTTGAACGCTTTCCAGATTGCAACAATCTTATGACATTTTTCCGATCGGCTAATTTTTTTCAGAACTGCGGCTTCGAGCTTGAGAACACCACTATCATCTTCAAGTATTGCTTCGGCCTGAATCATATGGAGATTCATAATAGGAAATTTTCGAGATAAGTTCAGTTTTTTGGAACCATATCGACACCTTAAGAGCGGCTATATAACCCTTTCTTTGCGTATCTTCCACCTTGTAAACACTTCCGCATCCACCAGTACCCAGCCTTGCCAACACTTTCCATCGACCACAAACTATCTATAAAAAATAGTTAGGATATTAACGAATAACATGTGGTTTTTTCTATTATGTGGGAGGATCGTTGCTTTTTGCAATCACCACTGTATTTGACTTTACCTTTCCATTAGCGAAGCTCACTGTCTCATTCGCCATAACTGTCCCTTCTGTCAGAGCGACTTGACTTTGGCCTTCTTATGGTGAGTACAAGTAGAAATGAACATAACTCGAGTAATCTGAGGCTTTTTTTGAGATAATGATGAAAGGGTTTATGATGATAAAATGATGATAAAGAGCCTATTATATGCGCAATCTCATAATGGCAAGCAATGAATTTATCAAGGCTGTGCTAAGGAGTGCATCAACTCGGACGTTTCGGCGTCTTCATCCTCCTGAGAGGCGTATTGGTCCGAGTCGATTGTCCACAACTGTTTGTCCTCGTGATGTGGATCTTCCCTAGTCGCATCGAAACGAATTTACTTGAGTGAGTACCGCTCTAACAAAGTGGTTCTCACGAGGCAGGGACTTTTTATAGAGTACGATTGCTGATCTACTGCAACCCCATATGATCTTCTAATCTGCTTTCATGGTGACCATGGCAGAACACTAGAGGAAGGACAGCACTGTGAGCTAGCAGGGTTTCAAGATTCAGTACTATGGACTACACCCAATCTCTAGGGCACAAGAGACCGCTTTGCCTTATTTTCATCGATTTGAAGAAGGCTTTTGACTAAGATGAGATAGAAGCAGTCAGCTCTGGTCAGTCCATGGGTCCCCTCAGTATATAAATATTTCTCGCGAGCTGAATAAAAAATTCCCGCAACCAAGGTATCACCAATCTACAACGATATTAACATCGACTTCAAAAGAGGGGTTAGGCATGAAAATACGATTTAGCCAAAACTATTTAGAGCCACCCTCGCGAACGTCAGTGCGATTGCTGAAATGAGACAACATGGGAGTGAAAATCGATGGTTAGCAATTACACCATCTTCGCTTGCCTGATGACATCCTTATAACATGAAACACTACCCAAGAGGAACAAATGCTTGCGGACTTTGTTAAGGCCTGTGGAAGGATCGTTCTCCGAGTAAAACTCACAAAAACGATGTTCACGGGAACTGGTTGGTTTCGCCAGTCATCAATCACTCACAACGGAATCAATATCTCCGAAGGTTATCGTTATTAGGCGGGGGGTAAATGAGCGGTTTGAGAAGCTTTCAAGAGCATCGGCGTAATGAAGAGAAGAAAGAACACTTGACTCCGTGCGCACTTTTTTCCACTCAATGTTTCTTCCTGCACTAAGGTTTGCGTCAGAAACCTGGTCGCTGCGTAAGCAGGATGAGAGTTATTAAACATGCAGTCGAAAGGACGATTCCCTCAGAATGCCCTTTTACACAAGTAAGGGATCCGATGCTCCCACCTTACGTCAATGATCATAAATCGAAGATGGCGCTCTCTACGCCAAACTGTCGACGATAGGGTGGGCTAGATACGTGATCTGAACGACAACTGATGGACAAGAGCCCTTAGTGACTGGATTCCTGGGGATATCAGACGTACTGCAGGATGACCACCGACCCGATTGCCAAAGTTCTTCATGAGAAGCCTAGAAAGAAGGTAGAATGCTCAACGAGTCCCTAGAGCGAGCAGAACCCACTGAGCTATTCTTGCACTCCACTGTGAAAAATGGGAAGTTTAGTGGAGTCTGCTCGAGTCGCTCGGCTATCAACGGGACGACAAGTGACGATAGACACAGGCGATTGTACCAGTGTATTATTGTAAATAGCTTTGTACGTTATTTAGTGCAACGGACAACTGAGTCTAATGCCGTGTCAAATCCTATCAGTAAGTATTATTAGTATTAATGATGCACTTGACAAATTATTCATGATATCGTGCGCGGCAAATGACGTGTTTCGATAACTTCACGGTTCAAGCGATTTCTCCATGGTGAGTGGATTCGCTTTTGCTCGCTTTCCACAAGATTACTTTCTTTCTGATTTATTTAGTCAAACTCTAACCCGATCTCTTCCAGTTCGGTTGGATTCATGAGAGTTTCCGTCAGTTGGTGAATAGAAAGTATGGCAAAGAGGTTTGGTTAAAAATCGTGTAAGTTCCCACGATTTCTTATTAACAGCTTAACTAAACAGGCTTTAATCTATCCCATCCAGTACTCAACATTCGACGTTCACTTGACAAAGAGCAAAAACTACATAGTCATGCACTTTTCTTTTTCTATTTTCTTTGTAACATCAGATATTAGAATACTGTTTATATCCCATGCATATCCCCGTAATTGTGAACAATTTTATCGAAACCAAATCAAACACCTTCTGAAGTAGTCGATGAATAATTTTTCTACAGAAGGTATATGGTTCCACCATAAATTATCAGAGTGGTTATTTGGAGAAATTGATGACCGAGGTAGATGATCTTCAGGGAGTTGGCTAAATTCGAAGAAGGAACTGAAAGCGAAATCTCTCACTACTACACCGACGAAGAGACCATGAGGCTTGTCAATTCCATGGCGAACATTATCGGTAGCCTTTCTTGTTTTCTTCCGTTCTTTTATTCGACCTTTTGCTTAAATATTGGAATCCGGCAACTGTATTGTGTTACGATATTATGTGCGAAGAAATAGAAGATAAAATACTAGACCTCTTCAGTGTAGTTGAATCCGTAGAAAACATCATCAGTAGACTTCCACAAGGTGTTAGTATTTGAATTTTTAAGGCATTCCTGTGGAAGAGCTTTTGGGAAGCATACGGTGGTTTTCTTATTCAGTTCACCATGGAAACCGGATGGGACGAGCTATTACGTGCCATGGCAAGTGATTTGGAGGTGAGAATGGAGGCAGATATGATATTAAGAAATCAGCTAGCATGCTATGAGTTGATTAAGGATGGTATCATTAGGAAAGGAAGCTGTACTTCATGTAGTTTGCTATATAAAATGTTCTTGGTGAAGTCGGTTGTGCAGCAGCGTTTTATATAAAGCCACTGATGTGAGGTAAGGGTAATGGCTGCTAAGATTTTATTTTTAGTATAAGTGGACTTGAAAACAACTTCCCAGGAGAAGAACCGTTAAGAGCTGCACATCTTCGAATTTATTAGTTTTGCAACACGTAGTAGCCAAGTACGAGGTTGTGTTTTGTAGCCGAATTCGCCCACTTTTTAGATTTGTGACATCAGAACAGTGTTTGGACGTCATCGCAAAGCGGAATTCGCTGATTTATACAGACTACAGACACTCAGCAACAAGTTCTGACGATTTGCCGACATTATTTGCCCCTTTCGTTAATTTGGCCAGTATTAAAAAAGCGAGCTATTCCATATATAGAAACCAAAACTCATGATAAGCATCCCCAGGTGATAATTTGGCATTGGTGAATATCCAGAAGTTTCATATTTGTACAATTGTTGCGGTGAACGCCATCCATTGTCGTATATAACACATTTTTTTAAAACTACATTGGTCATTTTTATGGCGAAACGGAAACTCTGAGCCGACTTTAACACAAGTTTTTACAAAAAAACCCCATGAATTCGTCGCTTCGTCATTTTTCAGAACTCTTGGATAATACAACTAAGATGATGCTGAGATATTTGCAAAACTCCGGACCGCAGATGTCTGCGGTGGGGAACGAACGCTCTATTACCCTTTCCGGGGAGTAACGCGTTCACCACCACATCATGTGGGTCCTTCGTTTCACATGTCTCTCAGCTATTTCACATGATACCCTGCCGTGATAAATTATAGTAGGAAGCAAATAAAAAAAAGATTAAGATTGTGATTTCAAATTTAGCCTCAGCTCAACTGGGTTCGTTGCCAATTTGGGACCCCTAGATCAATCCCGTTCACGGGTGATTGCTGATGGCGCTGATCGATAGAACTAGCTGGGAGACAGGCGAAACGAAGGACCCGTACGGTGTGGTGATGAACGCGTTAGCTCCCGGAAAAGGTAACAGCGCGTTCGTTTCCCACCGCAAACACCTGCGGTTCGGAGTTTTGCAAATATCAGCATCACCTTAGTTGTATTTCACATGATGCCCTGCCGTGATAAACTATAGCAGGCAATAAATAGAACAAAGAATGGTTAAGATTGTGATTTCTTACTTGGCTGGCTCATTTTCACTGGTTCCGCGTGCCCTCAGCATAATTTCCACTCTCCGGAAATTTGCTGGTTTAGCCACTGTGGTTCCTGGAGTCCCGAGGTCAGCCTAGCCAAAGTCTGTCCCAGGTCGTCACCACCACAGATATTCGCCGCTTTTGTGGATCAGAGGGAGATTTGCGACCATGCGACTACTTCAGGACTCTATTATACAGAACAAATAAACGTGCAACTTGTTGGCAAGAATGCGTATATCGTAATTGTTCTTCTTTAACAAAGTTGCCTTTGAGCCCAGTTATGATGGTGGTCTGAAATTCACCGTCTGAAACCGAAATTTCTGCTTTCCCATCTTTCCCATTGAGGATTGTCAGCGTAAATTGGGAGATATTTTTCTTTACTTGTTTGTTGTGAAATGCCACAGTTTCTCCGGAAAGCATGTGGTATTTTAGGCGTTTCTGGACTCGCTAGACTCTTTGCACTATTTCATCGATCACGTGGTATATCAGACCAAATTGCGTGGACCATCGTTTCGATGCGAACCTCAACCAGATGGCACAATTCTTCTTCATTACTACTCGAAGAGGAGCGGCCTGTATCCGATCGTTAAAGGCTTGCTCTTCCAATATTTACTTTATTGATTTGACAAAAGAAAGGAAAAGGAAAAGAAAAAGGGAAAATGGAAAGAGAGCAGTGATTGAAATGCACATTGCTGTGATGAAAAGGATAGTTTAAAAGGAAAAAAAATGGGGAAACAAATAGTTAAAGAGGTGAATATGTCTTGTAACGGTTACAACGAATGTACAGCAGTCACCAATATTTCTTGGGTTTCCGTTGAATGATTAAGAAACTTTGCTGCTTTTTTATTCTAATTCATTGAAATTGCATCCTTCTCTGTGGGAGTTCCTAAATTCTGATCTGATAGAGTCACTGATCAGCATGATGGGATACAAATTGTGATTGCTAGAGTTTACGACAATCAAAGTGCCTTCTTGTTAGAACAATACTACGAGGAAAGATTTTGCACTCTAAATAAGTCCGCAAAGTCGACGATGTTCTTTTATAAATTAGGTGTGGTACGTGAAGTTTCCCGTCGAATCTACGATACTGAAGTGATCATGAAGGTACAGGAAAGGAAACAGGAACATCTAGGTAAATTTCCATTGCTAAATCTGAAAAACACTTTACATGTTATAAGATTGCAGACAAGCAAAAAACCACGACAGTTGTGTTCGCCTTATACTATATTTGGTTGACCTGTCTTCAGGAATCAGACCGGCCATAGCAGAATGCCCATATCTTCCTTCGCGACCACTGTTTTTGGTGCTGCACTCTTTCATAGATTCTGGACCTCTGCGTGTTTCGTGTTCTCTTTCTAGTAGTCATTTTCATCGTTTTAGCGCCGTCCTGGGAAGTTCTTCACATCATAGAGGCACCAATCCACAGCAGTACATTGTCGACTCTACCATGTGATTGCGGTGATGCTGGTCAGTGAGTTGGTCTCGTTGGTTTTTTAAGAGACCACGAACACTGCACGTGTTTTCGAATTCGTAATGAGTTTCTGCTTCATTGTGACACCCCTACTTTCTCTAAACTCTGTAGATATACGGAGGATGTGTCACCTTCATTGCCTACCCTCCAGTTGACCGTCGAGTGACCAATGGAGTTTCACCAAGGGTCTCCGTTTATCTCTGTCGCGAGCAATCGCAACTCAATGGATCCTGTTTACTTCAATGACTTGCTGATCGTCATGTTTTCCTTTTGGTTCTGGAATTGTCGTGATGAACTTTCACCATAGCTTTCGTAGTAGATAGGCTAATGTAGTGGAGAATATATGTGCGTTTTTTTTTGTAGGCGCTGCAACGCTTAACTTTGTGGTTGCCATGGGGCTGATCTCAAACTTGAATTACTGATTTTTATATATAAATGGTGCAACAAAAAATAGGGTAACAAGAACAAAAGTATACGGAGTTTAGGTGGATAGGATTAGAAAGTTACTTCAACACATCCCTAATTTTTGTACCATGAGTACCTGTACTTGAAATGAATCGAGTTTCTGATATTCAAAAGAGTAGGAAATAGGGACGGACAAAGAAGGAGAACTCAGTTTCTGTTAGGTTTCGCAGTATGATAGCGACTTCTGCATACCATCTAAAGGCAGATGCTACTGTAGGAGGTCTCACTCAGTGGAAGCCGGTGTTTTTGCGAGTGCTCAGGACTTCAGAGTTGTGAAGGCATTCCAGAGTTCTTCAATCAGCTGCGAAGCAAAAACTTTATACGGTGTTAATAAGCATTTTATAGGAAATATTAGCAAACTACGTAGTAGAATAAAGATGGTGATAGAGAAAAGAGATAGAGAACGCTCGCTGTATTATCGTGAATGTCCCTATATAGGTGCTGTACATACCACTGGGACTCAGCTGCCAGCTGTTGTTGTTGGGAGATTGTCATTATTAAACAGCACGTATCCAGCCCATCTGATCCTCGATATTTCGACCTACATGGCAACATCTTCTAGTAATCCTTAAAGTAAACAGGAAGGTCGGCTGCCGTTTCTCAACTGTTTATTGCGGGATGTTCCTAGAACATATTTAGCAATATGAACTTGGTGTAGCCGCAGATAATCGCTTTCGCTACCACGTTATTGGATTCCAGTTTTTGCACACAGTTCTCGAGGTTGTTTGTAAGTAATTTTAGCAAGATGGTCTCGTTTTTCTCGAACCATTCACTTTGCATCGATGTTAGTGTCGTTGTATAATTGCGACATTCTTGTAGTGAAATTGTTCTGAAACAAAATAGCGATCACTATATGCTGAGTAGCGCAGCTGTGGCTGTTCCAGGGTACGAACAGGTTTCTTTCTCAACTGATTCAAAGGCCTTTGTTCAGTAAAAAATAAGAGAGTGTGGTCTTTTGCACGCTCCCGATTCAGGTCGTTAGTTTCTAATAAATGTCAGTGTTCATGACCTGAACTCGTAGTGGCGAGGATGCAAACGTTGTCGACTTCTCTGTGCTTCTATTTTTCAAAAAACAATTCTTCTGTCAGGTGTTTTAAGCCTAGTCTTCTCTTCACGGTTAATCCGATAATGTCGTACCTAATCCTCTTGTCCTTCGTGATCATGTACTTAATAGACGAATCAGATGCAAATCAGCGTGCAACATAAATGCAGATCGTCAATTCTTCCAGATTTAGGAAGTCTAGAATAAAAAGGATAAAAAAAGGTAAAGCTGTCGGCGTTGACCCATCCCAAGAATGCGCCATGCATTCGACTTCATTAAGCATTGTTTAGAGGTGATTGAATGCATATCTGGCCTTTACAATGACTCGCGGTGGCCTACTGATGGATCGAGCCATTGCTGCTATCCTTCCAGGCAGGTCTGGTACCAATTTGCCGCCCCCTGGAGAGATGGAAGGCTTGGTGGGCCAGGGGCGCGGGGATCGATTCCACGTGTCTGTTGTAGGGCGCCTCCGACCACTGCTCCATACGCACTCCTCAGCACCCGAAGTCTAGAATAGCTGAAGTGAATTACCAACATGTTTCAACTTGTGCATACTTATTAAAACATAAAACTTAGTATCCACTGTTGATTTTTTCGTCTATCGACCTACCATTAAAGTGGTTTATTAACCTAGTTCTAAGCCCAGTTTTTTGAAACACATCCCACCCAATCTCAAAAGCTTCTAAGTACTCCAGGACCAACAATTTACTGTTTTCTTGGTGAGGTGATTTAAGTAAGATTTGGAGCAAAAGTTACTATCCTCGCACAGGAATCTAAAGCATCACTGCGTAGAACACGTCTATCACAGGAGATCTGCGTAGGAGGGGTTTTCCAACCACACCCCTTCTCTTCACAATCACTTGGTAGCAGGCCTTTTTATCGAAATGGCTTTTAGAATCTCTATATGCAAGCACATCAACAGGATAGATCATGCACGTTTGCATGTCTGCATAAGTACTAAAAGTATATGTCGAACTAGCACAACAGAAAACAAGGAGTTCACGGTTTGGATCCATCTGCTTCGCACGAAAGCGCAAAGTTGTTCCTGATTTTCGTTTAACCACCTACCCGTCACATGAGTACTCGTGCAACTTATTATCCCGGATTTGAGAAGTCTTCTTAAAAATGCTTTCCATGGAGGCTTCCTAAAAAGTGCAAACTTTAATTCCAAGGAGTGTGGTTGGCATTTGTGTGAACCGTGTAAACGGGAACTACAATGTGTGGTTCTTTCTTTTTGAAAGTAAATTTAAGTTGAATGTTCATGAAACAGATGTTCCCAGTAGAGTTCACTAGGAGAAGTTCCCTTAATATATTACGGTTTTCCTCAATAGTGTAATATATATTTTTCTAACGGCTTTCTATGTTCCAGCATTGAATTCTGTGATGAAAAAATTTGCAAAACGTTTTCCGTCGAGGGTCTCTGTTTTTCGCTGAGTGATCACAACAGATCTGATTTATATTCAAGGCAGTGAAAATCTTAGGCCGCGTGTGGCGCAGTGGTCGGAGGCGCCCTGCAACTAGCATGTGGAGTCAGTCCCCCCGCCCATGGCCTACCAAGCCTTCCATCCCTCCGGGGCTGGCAAATTGATACGAAACTTGCTCGGGATGATAGAATCATTATCCGATATGTTGATAGGTCAACACGAGTCATTGTAAAGGCCAGATATGATATTGAGCCACCTCCAACGATGCTTAATGAGCGTGAAAGATCGCATTTCTGTTATAGTGTTGTGGTCTAGCTTCATTAATATAAGTTGCAAAAATGGCTTTTGAACAATTCTCTGTGGTAATCGTGTATTCTGGTGCCTTAGTCTTCAGTTGTGCATTGTTGCTGGTTGGTTCTGGCCAAAAAATCACCTCGTTAGGTTTTATGAGAGCGTCTTCTTGTCTTTCTCATGAACGATTTGCGGAATTTGTTGACAAGACGAATACTTGACAATTTCCAACTAGATACTTGGATGGGAGAGATAGCAGCCATTCTAGAGAGTTTAGTAGGTCTATGGATTGATAAATCGCACTTCTGTCGTGCTACTGTCATGAAGCGAAGCTCATGAAAACCACTTTATCGATACTTCAGGCGAAGGATTCTCCACTTATGAAAATGAAAACGGACTCACAATATGTTGAGGAAAATCAGTCATCAATATCCTTTTTAAACTGTCACAGTTAGTTTTGCGTGTATATTCCATAACAGATAGTTGTCATCTGTTATTCAGATGCCTTCGTGACTGAGCATGTTGTGTTTACGATTAGCCAAGTCGAGAGTGGGTTACGTCGCCCGTCGAAGGCTATCTCGACCAAGGTTGAGATGCTGGAATCGCATCCTGTTAGTTTCCAGTTATTATCATTTCAGATCAATATTGTTGCTTGGGATGAGTCTTTATTTCTTGTTTCGATGGAATGAAAGTATATGTTGAGCCATTTTAGTAGAGCAAATTCAGTTTTCTGTCCTTGTTTATTTTAAAATTTTGCTCTGAGGAACACAACGTTTCCATATTTTTTACCATCATTCAATATATCGGTACATATTCTTGTTCATCTAAGTCATATTTTGGTCCATACCTCAATAATACCTATTTCACCATCTCCATACTGGTTATTTCTCTCTATTTTTTCTTTGAGATTGTTTTGCACAAAAGCGATAAAAACCAGGTTTGTTTTTTTTTCAGGGCGATTTCGAAATAAGCGCGGAGGATTTTGTCATTGCTTTTTCCTTATCATATCTGCTTTTGATAAGGAGTTAGTCATCGAACACGTCGGGCAGTATATTCGAAAGACTTATCCAATGGTTGGTCAACAGGAAACCAAAGTTACTGATATTCTTGAACTTGTACATCCTGAGGTCAGTACAAAGAATCCCTGGTAATTGCTCTCTAATACGAAATGGATTTCACGATTAATTCATCAATAGAAAATTCAAGCTAAGCCAAAGTTATTTAACTGAATCCGTTAAGATATGCGGCATAAAAACTTTGAGCGGATGCCGTACAAATGAAATCTTAAACATCAATTTTCTACTTATTCCAATAGAATGGAAAAAAAAGTAGCAAGAGAATGACATTTAATCACTCGTTTCGTGCTGTTCAGTCGAAAAGTGCGTTGCGACTTCACATTCATCCCACGTGTAGGATAATTCCATCATTGTTCAGAACGACGAAAGTTAGAGATACTTTAAAGTTATTAGTTGTTGACACTGAAAAAAGAATGCGCACAAATTGTGTTAACATTCCACAAGTGGTTCACATTGATTTAGAACACAATTTAAGGAAACACACATGTTTATCAAGAATAGCGTATCAGCTTTTAGTAGAGCATCTTAACCCTCCTTCATTCAGAAGATGTGAGTTCTGGCTCGCTTTTTTGAGGTTGTCGTAGTTGTCGGGTTTATTCTAGGCGGTATGATGCTACATGATCCGTAACAAACCAGTCTAAAGCAATTATGTCCGTACTACATAGTGGATAGAGTGAGATAATGCAACAAAACTCCTCCATTTGTATAGAACTCAAGTTCACGATGTCAGACTACGTATTTTCAAGCAGCAGTGGACTGTAAGCTGTTTCATTCGTTCGTCATCAACAGCAGTGGCGAGATTATGGACAGATGGCATACGAGGTGGTCAGCACCAGACTGTGTGGTGACTGACCTAAATTTAGTCATGCCGATTGTTGCTGCTGCGAAGCAAGAAAACATCATAAACCTATTTCTCATCTCCAGTCTAGTTTATTCTTAAACATTCTCTTTATTGCTAAAGAACCGCACAGACCGATGAATGCTGGTCAAAGAGAATAGATGATAGTTGGTAAGAATGTAGCGTCTTAGGAGACATCGCTTTGAATTGAGATCTCAACGGTGATATGAACAAAGCCGAGTGCGTCATCCACATGGTACTAAAGTCTACACTTTTCGATACATCTCTATACGTGATGTGCCGTCGTAAAACGTGATTGAGTCTTGATGGAAGCAAGTCATTGTGGATCATGTAGCTTTTTTCGGCTCAACACTACAGACAGCACAGCACCATCCGTCCGCTAAGGGTCTCTGCGCAAAAGCGGTGTTGGTCTTCCCAACGGTCGGAGAAGGGGTCAGGCTGAGCAGCTCGTCATTAAATATAATGAATGCTTAAATTCGTCGATTATCATTTTTGGTTAAATGTGGCTTTCACTAATTTTCCATCCCTTTTTATGTTTATTTCTACGGAGTGAAGACCAACATACTCAAAAGCCTTATAAAGCGATTTGAACGTCAACAGGAAGTCGTGAGTCATCAGTGGTTGAGTAATGGACTGATTGGACCAGGCAATTAGAATCTGGAATGACAGTGCTGCCAAATAATTATCTTCAGTTATAACTCCGTCATTTCTCTCTATGTAATGTTAATTAAATACCTGGTCACCTTCTACTTTATTCGTGACATCGTGAAGAACCAATGCTTTAGAAAAACATGGAAAAAATTTCACGTTTTTCCTCAGGTTCCATTCTCGTATGAATCGATTTTGGCCTTCAAAAACAGTCTGTTTGTTTTCAAAATGAAGTATGTCGGTGATATCGTACACTCGAAGGAGGAAAAACAAACCCATTCTACTGAAAGGTAACTTAACATTATTTCAACCAGTAAGGTAATTCGTTATTCTAATAATACCATAGTATTTCACTTAGTAGGGCGCGTGTGGCGCAATGGTGGGAGGTGCCCTGCAACAGACACGTGGAACCGATCTCCACACCCATGCCCCACCAAGCCTTCCATCCCTCTGGGGTAGATATTTGATGCCCGACTTGTCTGGGATAGTGGCAGCACTGACTCGATACATTGGTATGCTACCCCGAGTCGATGTATAGGTTAAATATGCATTCAATCACCTCCAGATGATGCTTAGTGAAATGAATGCAGTCGCATGGCGCATCCCTCAGGGATTGAACAACGCCGAGAGCTTTACCCCTTTATCCTTTACTTCACTTGCTTTCATACTCTAAAGGCGACTTACTTTTTATATTTAAATTGAAACAACCTCAACATTATATTTAAATTAAAGGAGACTAGCATTTGACAAGATTTTTTCGCAGCTGGCAACCACATGATAAATGATGGGCATGTCTTGAAGAAATAAAATGACACTTGATAAAGTCTCGTTCCTTTTATCTACGGCTTTTTTTATCTGATTTTTACTTGTTGGATATTTCTTTATTTGTAGAAAGGTATGTGATGAGAATGGAGAATAGCTTCAGTTTAGGTGCCATGGTTCTCATCGACGGTGGCAATTATATTCTTTACGTTTCTTCGGTGAACGTGGCAACAATTCGAGAGTTAATCGAAAGAAATCTTCACATAAGTGATATGCAACGTCACGACGGCACCAGAGATCTTATCATGCTGAATCAATGCCGAATGAGTCAAGTTGAACTCAAGTACGACCTATAGTTACAGCAAATTTCTCACCAAAATCCTCCTTCTATCACTGAATCACGTTGAAGCTTTTGCATGCTTGCATGTTATTATGCTCGATGTAGTGTAGTACTTGCACTCAGATCATTATTTCCCTTGAATGGTCTCCATGATGCGGAAGGAATAACAGAGGTCTTTGGCACACTTATCGATGAAGAAGGCATCGTTCTTACATTGCTCGCAGAAATCACTTGCAGACCGATTCCTCATTCAAGGCCGCTGCGACTGTAAATTAAAAACAAGTGTGTTAAAATTTACATATAAGTGACGAACACCCTGATTCTCAGCTTCTAACGCATCGCAGAGTATATGCATTGGCTCCAATGTGTACAAGGTTAGAGAATAGTTGATCCTTCCAAATTATCTCGCTCATTGTGAGCTTTGTTAGCTAAATATGTTATCACTAGTACGTACAGACCTTTAGAAATAGATCACAAATTTCTCTTATTATATCACAGCGGGATTTAAAATCTTCACAAAAGAATTTTCGCTAACACTCCGATGCTGTGTGGACAAGTAAACGAGCTGTTGAACAAGTGGATTGAGTGCAGAAGGGCATAACGTTGTCCTTGTTGATTACGTAATAATCTGTGTTCGGGAGGCTGCGCGTGTTCGAAAAACTTCAAAATTTTGAACTTGTTGCCTTGTATTTTGAGCACTTGATTTTGTAGAGAGACATCTTAGAAAAGATAGACAGATTAAGAGGTTGCATATGTAAGTAGGCAAAGGTAGGACAACAGTAGAGGTGGCGTACCGGATGAATGCTAGCTAGTTCAATACCGCTCTGGGCCAACCATGTGCTAGCCGGTCTGGCATCGGCAAAATTGTTACCAGACTTAATAACTCGAGAAACCGATGTTCTGTAAGCCACGGCATGAATAATCGATATGTTTATTTATATGTTCATATGAACTGCTCTTGTTGAGCTGATAGGAAGTTGATATAAATTGTCGTTTTCGCTGTTGTTGTTGTTGTTGTTGTTGTTTTTGTTGCTCTTGTTGTTTTTGGTCGATGGCTGACATTTTGGAGATTTCGCCTTCCTCAGAGCCTCTTACCAGACTAGTATCGAAACAACTGTGCGATCCACAGAGGATAGTGATTCCCTGTGGTGTATATTTGGGAGTGCCATAGCATCGCTAAGTATTCAAAGAGAATCGACCAACCAGCATTGAGCTACATTCATGCGGGAGATGGAATCGTTAAGCAGCAGCCAAGAACCACACGATAATTCGAAGGCGCTTAATGGATACGAAGATACGAACCGGCTGAATGAGATCCGAATCCGCAGATATATGTGATATACGGTAGTGCAGAAAGGAGAAGTGTATTTATTACCACAGCGATAAAGCAAAGTCTCTTGTATAGGCTCGTAAAGATCTATCCCGTGTATGATGACAAATGATGGTGACATGTGAACATCATCTTTTTAAAGCCTTTCAAAATCTTTGTTCCCATCAAGAAAGCTTACTGTGAGCTGAGGCGGTTCATCTAAAATTTTCGAGCATGTTTGCACTTTAATCAAAATGCATGGTGGCAGTATGTTGGCGTTTACTCAGACAGGTGGGTTTTTTGTTTACAGTGAAACACAAGTATGCTGACGTTAAATAATTGGTATAAATACGATTTAAAGGGCGCATGTGGCGCAGTAGTCGGGGGCGCCCTGCAACACAAATGGGATCGATTCTCTGTCCAGGGCCCACCAAGCCTTCCGTCCTTCCAGGGTCAGCAAATTGGTACTAGATTTGTTTGGGAGAATAGCAGCACTGGCGCGATACATTGGTAAGCCACCGCGAGTCATTGTAGAGGCCAGATATGCATTTAATCACCTCCAAACGATGCCTGATGAAGTCGAATGCATGGCGCATCCCTCAGGGATTGATCAACACTGAGAGCTTTATCCTTTCTCCTTTTGCGATGTAAAGCGAATAAGGAACAAGAGATGATGCTGAGTTATATTAACTCAGCTTCTATTTTCTTGTAAAGTCTGCCATAAGGTACAATCCTTCTTTGTGTTTCACTCACGCATTGCCTGTAAAATAGATGTTCTCGGTTATAAAATCACTAAATTTCGCCTATCTAGAAAGTACTGCTACTAGCAAATACTTCTTCTGTTTATAGAATTATTGACGTGGATTGGAAGCAGTTTCTCAAAGATTAATTTAGTCGCAAACTGGAGGAAACTACAAAAACCTTAAAAAAGATGGCAAACGAGTTGGAGATTGAAAAACAGAAAACTGATGAACTCCTGTGCGAGCTGATGCCAGCTTCCATCGCTGACGCTTTGCGGCAAGGAAAAACGGTAGAAGCAAGTGAGTACGACGATTACATCAAAATTATAAAAAGAAAAGCCTGGCATTCCATCTTATGGAGGACTTTTGATGTAGAGGATTGTCAAGCCTCATTTTTATCGCTGCTTCTTACAGGTGAATTTTCCGACTGTACTTTACTTTTCACGGACATCGTAACCTTTACGAATATTTGTGCTCAATGCACTCCATACGACGTGGTCACGCTACTCAACGACTTGTACTTACGATTCGATCGACTAATAGGACTAGTAAGTATCTATTAGGTGCCAAACGTTGACCGAAAGGTGAACGGCGATAGGATGGCAAAGCCGGACCGATGAACCGTACCAACCACTCATTGGGAAGAACTAGCGCGAGCCATCCAGAATATCTTGTAATATTCATTAGCAAGACAGGAGCAAAAAAATTGAGCTAACTGTTGACATTTTTTCTTATCATGGATCGGCTTGCACTAATCTTTAGCCATTTTCGCAACTGTATCCTCCTAAACCACCAATTTCTTGGAATTTGCTGAGAACAAAATTACTTACAAATGGTCCCACATAGTCCATTGTTTCTTTCAAGCATTTTGAGCGACCCTTTTTAAATGCTATCCCTATATTGTTCTTGTGTTATCGCTTAATGTTTCGCAATATGTTTAACCTACTGGGCTGCAATAATCGGATACGGACTTCTCCATATTAGAACCAAACGACCACCATGGACGCAAGACTATTGCACAGGACAGAAATGAATGAAAAATGCATCAGGGCCCACACGCTAGTAAAAAACGGGCTATCCAAGCATTGAATTAAAAGTAAACACCAAGATTTACCCATGTTAGCTGAACATCCGAGACAACGCCTATCTTTTGGTGTCGACCACATGGGACCTGATTCAATGAGCCCGAGGCTCCGTACATGGCAATTGAAGTGACTCTCAGCGGCGAAGAGTCCTAATGGCCTTGTTCATTAATTTGCATTTGTGCGATAGAGACATCTTAGCAAAAAGCAGTGAATCGCTGCGAGACCCATGTTGACGAATAGTCTCGTTCCACTCTCAGAAAAATGTTTTGTAATCTTTTATGGCTCTAACATTCTCTAACTTTCCTCGGACAAGGTCTGGTACAACACACTTTGGAATGAAGGCTATCGATTTAATGCAAGGGCTATTGCAAAAAGGTTCGTGTTGAAAAAGAAGCATGAAAAGAAAATGTATCAAAATCGATGTAAGCTGTCCAATGTCCCCTCATCACATATGAATGTTCTTCGCAAGTTTTTACTCAGTTCCGAATTTCGTTCAAGAAATTCTAAATATCGCTAAAATCATTCTTTTCTCATCACAACAGATTTTTCTCGAAGATAGTGGTTTGCATAGGGCTAACCATAAGCTTACGAAAACCTGTAAAATTTCCTTATAAATTTCCAATTCAGCACGAAGTGTACAAGGTGGAAACGATCGGCGATGCATATATGGTAGTTGGAGGTGTACCAGATCCATGTGATAATCACTCAGAGAGAGTGCTAGACGTCTCCATTGGTGAGTGACATCCAGATTAGAAGGATTGGTAGTATTATGAGTAATTTCAAACATTTTGTAGGATTGCTGATGGAATCTAAATTGGTGTTGTCCCCAATTTCTTGCAAGCCAATAAAAATTCGTCTAGGAGTGCATTCCGGACCAGTTGTTGCAGGAGTTGTTGGAATGAAAATGCCACGGTATATTATTTCTTATCGTTTTCTCTTTCACTGAGATCCCTCGTGTGAGAGTAGCGCGGTGGTTTGTTGCCAGACTGCCCATACGTTTCCATGTGTCGCTCAGTGATTAATGACAAGCGAAAAGCTACTGCGCAATTACCGCAAAACGCCGGCAAACTCAGGGAATGGACTCTCTCTCCGTCCTACGCCGCGTCAGCACCTCTAAAGAAAGCTTGAGCTACACAACAATTTTCTAATTAACCATGGCTATGGAGGTTATGAAGTGGTATTAAAATGTGGTGCCTCGCCAGGCTTTTTTCCTCACAGCACTACCATGAGCTTCTTCCCTGCCTCTGTCGACGAAAAAGCGTTCGACAGCGTGAAAACGAACAAAATATGACGGCTTTTTTTTATTTTATTTTATATGGTCCGTCTTCATGTTTACCGTCCGGGTCCCAGCACTTCTCACAATACGATTCGTTTCCTCGCACCCAGTGTCCACGAAGATCTTCTAACTTTTACGTGTGGCTTCGGTTTCTGTTCTGTTTGAGGATTTTCATTTTTATCTTGAATGTCGTAGAATGCTGGTCAAGTCGATTCTCCGTAGAGTCCTGAGATAGCGGGGTTGGAACGTTCCCAACTGGATTGCAGAGAGTAATTTTTTCTCAGACAAGTCCGGTACCAATTTCCCGATCCCTGAGCGGCGAACTAGTACCGTGCTCGTGATGACGGACATCATTACCACTGTGCTATCTACCTCTAAATATGATGATATTGATGATAAAAGATAAAGGATGAAGAATAAAGGATAAAGGAGAAAGCTCTAGGCGTTGATCAATCCCTGAAGGATGCGCCATACGTTCGACTTCATTAAGCATCATTGGAGATGACTGAATGCATATCTGGCCTTTACGATAACTCGCGATGGTCTATCGAAGTATGAAGTCAGTGTTGTTATTGCCCACACAAGTTTGTATCATTTACCGACCCTGGAGGAATGGAAGGCTTGGTGAGCCACGGACGTAGTTATCAATTCTTTGTGTGTGCAAAACTCCGGAGCGCAGGTGTCTGCTGTGGAGATCGAGCACGCTGTTACGCTTTTTGGGGGGCAACGTGTTACACATCATACCATGCCGCTCCTTCGTTTCGCTTTGAGCTAGGGAGCACAAATCGAGAACGCGAGCACAGCCCCCGAAAAAAGTAACAGCGTGTTCGATCGTCACCGCGGACAGCTCCGGTCTGGGATTTTGCCAATATCTCAGCATCATTATGGTTGTTTCTCACATAATACCTGTCATGAAAAGTTGCAGCAGGCGGCAAATAAATGGTTAATATTGTAAACAAAATATAGCCAACACTACCCTAGCACTGGACTCATTCTACATTCAGATACCAACTAAATGGTATAGCAACTATAAAAATTCTTTTCGTCCACCGGCAGCTGTCACCTTACAGGAAAAGCTTTGCCATGGCTGAAATTTTCTGAAAGATGCTCACTGCTGCATTGTAGCCTATAGTAATGCCTATAGTTGCTCTACTGGAATGAAACTGGTATAAGCATTGATGGTATTTTCTTGTAAAGACTTTGTTTTGTTGGTCGTCATCTTTTCGAGAATTATCAGGTGAGTGATTCTGTGGGTAAAAAAAAGAAAACCTAGTTCACAGAGAATTCATGGTGTGCTGAACAGGAAGCCGACTTTTATCGTTCTCCAATCATAGAGTTCGTTCCAGAGGTTTACTAGACCGTCAACGAATTTTGGAAAAGAAGTACTTACACAGAAGAGTTCGAGCCTTTCAGAGAAACTACCGATCAACAGCACCAAAATTGCACTTCCAAAAACATAGCTAATACGAAGCTTGATAGTTTAACATGGTCGGATCTTTTTGCTTGCTGGAGAGACTGTGTGAGTGTTGTGTGATGGTATATATAAGGTAGCGCGCAAAATTCCGTAAAGACCACGTTGTCAAAATATTTATGGAGTAAATTCGTCGTTTTCTCTCTCAGTAGTCGCGAGGTTGTTAACAGCATACGTTTACTTCCATACAATAACACACATACAACACAATCGTAGCTGACGTTTCGGCAGTATCGCCTTCTTCAGAGCCATTTTTTACGTGCGTTTCACTGAGGAAGAGCCGCTGATCAGAGCCGCATGTGGTTGACGACTATAACGACTATTTATAAAATACTTTGTCCTCTATGGAAATATGTGTCGAGAACCAGACGTGGATTGTTGGACGTATGTGAGAAGTGCTGACGATAACTGGGCGAGGAGAAGACTGAAGTGGAAGCCAGGAAATCAGATGTGTCCAGTAGAACGAGGGCAGACGTTTTTATAATCACCGTCACCCACGCTTTTTTAAGAAATTCAGGAATTACATTCGCACTCGCCGTATAGAAGATAAGCAAGTATACATGAACGAAGGATTATATGTGTGCCATTAGCGTGAATGTTATGTTATGTGCATTATTTTCCACATTCCGTTATTGTTTCTATTATTCGAACAGTCGAGATAGCCTTACAAGCTCATTAGGAGGCCAACCTTATACAAAAGTTTTCGTTGTCTTCGGGTTTCTCAAGCAAGGGAGACCACAACGTAATTCTTGCAAGCAACATTGATGATTAAATCCTTTGCTGATAGGGGATATCCATAAGCTGGGCAACAAAAATTGAGGACACATTGTTTGACATTTTTCTGTCTCATAACAAGCGAAAACAAGTATTGTATGGATAGGCAGATTTTGACCTTCTTTATCACATTCTAGTGATACATTTTCCGGTTTAGTTATTGCTTGTTCGGAGATTCTGTGAATGTGGCAAACAAAATGGAGGCATGTGGTGTGCCAGTGAAGATCCACGTCTCCGAATCCGCAAAGGTTAATGCCCTGAGAACAAATCCGAGCTTCATTTTCGTAGATAGGGGGAATGACAGAGATCAAGGTGAGTAAATTTCGTAGCAAAGCTGCCAAAATAGTAATAACATCTTTTCTACACTGTTGGTGTACTCTCTTTCCATTAACTGGCAAGTGACCCGAGCAGTCGGCAGCAACTACTTGTCATTACCAGGTGCAAGAGTTGCACCACGGGTTCTCCTTGGTTTAGGAGGCTGAAAGGTGTCACACTTTTTCTTAGCATCTTCGTGAAGAAGTTTCGCCACCTGATTAGTGATCATAATATTATAATCTCCGCTTGAACTAATATGCGACCCAGTCACTATGGGATAGTGTGCACGGATAGTCGTTAAGACACACGACATTACCTACTCAGTTGACCTGCTGCGTTTTGGCGTATCCGGCAAACTCTCTAGAATCTCCGTGTTTACTTTAAAGGTTATATCGTTTTAAAGGGCAGAAGTTCAGCTTGTGAAATCATACGGTTCATCAATAAACTCAGCCTGGCCACTTCGTTCCAGTCCGCTGCTCCAATTTGAAGTTCTTCAGATGCGTCATTGCTCCTCAATCTTTCACTTCAGTAACCTCATGAATATATGAGCTTTACTGTGCAACTTCTCTAAGTTCCGTATAAAAAGCTTTTGTCGTATAGTAATGTCACAAGTAGAAGGCAAAAATTGACAAAACCGTAATCGTGTTGTTAGTTATTCGAAATGGTTGATGTTCATGAGCAAGCACGGGCTTCGCCAGCGCCTTCAGTATGGGCATTTCTTGAGAAACGGTGCTACTGCCTTATTATGAAAGGCACTTAGTGGGCAGCGTCTTCTCGTCTCGGCGCATCAGATGGACGTTGTGTTTGATTTTCATAGACTGCATTATATTTTCAATGGAGGATTAATGCACCGTTATACTTAATTATAAGCACTGATTATCGTCGTGCTCGTTCGAGGTTTAAGCAGCTTAAATAGCTTTGAGATTTTACTAGTTTCATTACATTCGTCCTGCATACACTGTGCTTTGTGAAAAGCTTTGTCAATTAGCTTTGAGAAAAGTACCTTCGCTATGCGTCTGGGTGTACTCATGTGTAGCTTGCAAAAGTTCTCCGGGGCTTGTTTGCTGTTCGGTTGTTACAGTCACCAATCATGAACTTCCCATGTGTAGTTTGTTTGCTGGGATTTGGCCGAATTGACATGCAGAATAAAACTCGCACATATGGAGACAAATGATACGCACATACATGAAAATGTATAAGTACATTCAGAACATATAAGCTGGTCCAGAATGGTAACGATAACGGGTGTATGCTTCTAATAACCCTCGTCTTAGCGCAAGAAGAAGGACACTTTTGGTGCGGCCCCATTCACCAGTTGCGTAAATGCCACACACAGCTTGGCAAGTGACTGCATGAGCAACGTCAATGAAGACAATCAGTTCTGCAATTGAAATAAAACGAACTAGTTCATGTTAAGAATCATATCGCATGCACATGTCGAGTAGAAAAAAGCTCACAAAGGATAAAAAATTCCACGGAATTTTAAATTACAACAAGATTTCAGGGCAAAGGATTAATGTACACGTATTTTTTGGAGAAGAATGAAAGGAAAAGTGTCTGGGAACTGTGCGCTCGACCTCGGTGTAAGTGCTCTTTTACTACATGTAGAATTCTCACAACGACTCCAAGGGTCTTCAGTTGTTTTCTTCCTAAGAAAGGCTTCCCAGTTCATAGCTGATAGATAGCTCATAGTTGAAAAAGAAATATTCAGCTGGTGACCAAACGATTGACGGATACTTGGAGCTACATGATGCGTCTATCTACGAAGATGGCCTTGGAAATGCAACAAATGGTAGAGACAGTGGAAAGGTAAGTTGCATTCATTTATACTTCACTCATATTTTTAAAAAGCACCTATTTTCGTTTTTGAAGGGAAACAAAACGAATCCACGCAACCATCATGTTCACTCTCCTACTTGTACCGTACTATGAAGGAACACATTTTTTCGTAAGCAATGTGATTTTATTGCGGCATGGTAAATTAGAATTTATGAAGTAAAGTGTAGCTAGGTAAATTTTCTTTAATTTATCGTGCAATGATGTTAAGACTTCAGAATGCCTTGGATTCTTTGAATTCTACCTGTTTCAACAAGAAAATTGACTGACTAGATAAGCTGAGGCTCATTTATCATTGGATACCGAGCGGTATTCGCTGTGGTTCCATGTTTAACATGCCAGAAGGCGATATAGACGACGCTATAATGTGTCGTGCATTGCTCCTAGGGCACATTTGAACAAGTCCTTCAGATCCATAAAGGTGTCCGCTAGTGGCAGAGTTAGCGGGTCGAGCTCACGAATGTTAACACACACACTGAGAATCCGGTGTAAAATGAGAGGTGAAATGGAGTATTGGTAGATCTCTAATAGATGTATTTCTTCAAAGAGTACCCATGAGATAATGATGGGAACAAAATGAATTGCAAAGTTTGAGAGATTACACAACTTCATGTTGGATTTCCGCCACGGTGCAACGTTTTTAATTATCTACTATGTTACTGGAACCGCTCAAATAAAGCGCAAAATATTTCTACTCACGGTCTTGTTACTTTTCATTTTCAACACGGTGACTAGCTGTCATATGAGAAAAACACGTACATACGAATGTTACTTTTCGAAGTTCATCAAGCCCAAAAAGCAGTAGGATGGTGCGAAAATGTGGAAGCTCTGGCAACCCTACAAAAGGCGTTACAATATTCTTCTGCTGTGGCGTAAGAACTGCAGGAAAAGAATGGTATAGCCGGCAGCATGAGTAATCTTCGACAACCCACGTCAAAGTGTCGTAAGTGTTCTTCGGATAATAGCTCAAAATTACAATATAACTGCTAATGACGGTAGCTTACTTGCAGCTTGGCTTTCTTAAGTTATTTCAACACTCTCGTTAGTGCAAAGCTATTGAAGGGCCCATCACGTTTCAACTGCTAAACGATGTAGGTAACCACCGTTGTGAAAATGTTTTTTGTCTCTTAGAAAAGATTTGTAGTACTAAACTAAAAAAATCCAAGTAATTTGGATTATTTGATTAGCTGAATATCCAATTGCATTTCCTGGAAAGGAAATCGCTAGCAATTAGGAAAGGTTAGCCTAGCAGTGAGGTTGTGCTATCACACTTCGCTCACCGAGATATGTCAGAATTCAAGTTTGAACAGCATTCTGGAAACAATCGATATATTATTCACAGCTAATGTATCCTTTAGAAGTAGAAAATCCGAAAGAAAAGGCAAAATAACATGAAGAAACGAAATTTTTTTACTAAGTAAACCAAAGGAGAACTAGTTTTTCTCACAGTGTTCTCAAATAATAAGAAACAAAATTCCTTCTCTCTTCTGAAATCGACTCCGACTGAAGCGTATTTTGAAGGAAGAAGAAAGCGAAGAAGGAAAATACGTGGCAGAGAAAATCTGTATGAACGCTGGGTATCAATCCTTTTGCGACGGCTTGTCACTGGGTGGCAATAGACATGCGCATTGAAAGATGCACTGTCCGAAATGTACAGCAACGTACATATTAAGAGAAATGCGCATAGTCGTGAAACGGCTAACCACTTTGACGTTATTCTGCTATAATGTTCTAATTATGAGAAATTTCAACCGAACGGAGCGGTTAATTTCATCGATAAAGCAACAGGAATCGTACATTTCTCTAGTAGACACTAAAGACTTCGGTCACCCACGGGGCAGAAGTGGTTTCGTTCAATATGCGCAAGAAGCTGTTTCGAAATTGTTCTGGACAAACCAAATCCCTATCCCTCAAATGTCAAGAGGTCTGTACCCGATCCACAGTGGTTGGCCACCTCCCTAAAGAAACTGCTCAATCAGCATTCAAAGAAATCTCAAAATTTTTTTAAGCAGCAGCCGAACCAACGTGCATACCCGAAGACTTTCGTGGAATACCAGGAGACGAATGCAATGCAAGAAGTGCTGGAATCCGCAATAATTGACATTGAAAATAGGTATAAAACAGAGAAAAACTTTGAAGCGGTACATCTAATCTATTTAAGTCACTATGAATAGAATAGCAGTCGGCACACGTAACGGTTCGAGTGGTTGACATGTGCCATATAGGCTTTATTTCCTTTAAAGTAGTTTTATTTTGGCGCGCATATTCGCCACACTTTTTTCTAATCATTCGATAGCTTATCGAAAGCACAACAATGTAGAAGAGGTCGGGCCAGAACAGCCATTCTCTTCGTTGATGGTTTACAACACACAAGTATCCGGGGAAGCTCAATGAGTGGTAACTTAGGTGAAAATTAACTGTTATTTCATTTTAATCCCAGTGATGAATGAATAAATACATAACGCTTGCGTAGTTTTTAGTGTCCCTACCGCTCGTGCGAAGCACAATTTCTGGCCTTTATAGACTTGCTGGTTTTTGACAACAAACGGTAATCTTTGATAATTGGAGAATTTGGGGCGTTGTTAAAAGTTAATGCTTGTAAAAGAGACTTCACTTCACTGCTTTGTGAGTATGATGAGCATTTACGCTGCTATTTACTAAGTGTTACTACGATGCATCACACCATCACATTTCCGTGAGGATTTGGAAATGTTTTGCAACGATGTATACGACGGTATTCTTTATACCCGCACATTCTAACCGATAACTCTGTTTCATTACAATGATTAAAAAATTGAAACAAGAGTCATTGGCCGTCAAATTACCGGTCAATGAATTCGTTCTAAAGGAAATTTTTTGTATATTCCTTATTTGATGCTTGATACTCGAACGACCAGTCCTCACTGGTTGTGCGGGCCCCAGCACAATCACCATTTCTCGGAGATTTGCTGGTTAAGCCATTGTGGTTCCCTGGAATCCCGAGGACAGCCTGGCCAAAGTCTACCCAGGTCTTCACCACCACAGACAGTCGCAGGCCTTGTGGATCAGAGGGATATTTGCTACCATGCGACTTCAATAACAGGACGGTGATGGACCCTGGTGTTGGTTTACCCTAGCTGGGCTTCCTGATGGGAAGACAGGACTCCTTCTTGGGCTGGGAGACCCTGCCAGCGGGACGAAATCCCCTACTGTACCTCGCAATCCGACACCCAGGAACACCTTCCAGCCAGATGAGGTAAACCGTTGGGAGGTTTTGTAGATTCCACAGTATAGAATAGAACTTTTCATGGTCGACGCACGCCAAACATTTGGGGAAGCTATCAATTGATTGTCAAAAGTGTAAGAAAAGGGTTCTGTACGCCAAAATAAAGCACCAGAAAGAAGACGATCCATATGAAGCTCTTTTCAGTCCGCGCCACTTGTAGCTTCATAGAATGTACAGCACCACTTTAAGTGTTATTTAATAATCTATCCATTTTTAGGAAAGTTTGATGATCACAGCCACCGCTTCACTACATTAATACGGTTGTTTCGCTGAATACTCACAATTTTCCAGATTTCGAATACTTCGATTTCGGAATAAAATTCACAATCCAACATCAACATCTCCAAATTGTCTATATGTACAAAGAGTGGTTGTAAATCGGACAAGTTAACTGGACTAGGAGAATTAAGCAGACCAAATTTTTTCGATTTGATAATGACATTCATATTTCCTCCGCAGAGCACTGATAAAGTAAATAAAATTCACGACTTCGGAAAATGCAGCACATCGAATGGCTTCGAATCTACCTGTGAATTAAAAACACCTGATGTGAACGAGAACAGTTAGGTATAAATGGGTGTTTAGTAAAAAATCACGTATAGAATGAAGCTGGGGTAAGAAATAGTAGTCTAACCTTGGAAAGAACCTCATATTTCACGTGCTTCTCATGCTAGTTTTAAATAGACCCATGCATATTATTGCCAGGTAATGTATTAAGTACCCTCATCAGCCCCATTTCCGCCGTAGGGTATCGATCGCGCAGAATCGATCGATTGGCATACCCGTGGCCACTCTGCTCCTTGCCCATGGGCCGTGTCAGCCACGAGAATGGTTGGGAGACATGCGGCACCATAAGTACGACTGTCTCTTTCTCCGCCCATTCCACAGACACTGTGTAGATACTGCTAATGATTAGTCAATCCACTCTGCCAGCACCTCGTGTGCTCGAATCGGAGTGTAGCCTTCACTGTATTTGTCAGGTGTATCACTTGTATTTCGTCACACTCCATGAATATTGCCCAAACTTTACCCTTGCCGCTAGTATAACTGCTAACCTATACTAGATGTTATCGTCGCGTCAATTTTACTCATATAAAGGTTTAACTACCCAAGTTTTGGTACAGAACTTTGAACGCAATAAAACTGGCAGATCAGAACAAGAGGAGCATATAAGCATGTACTTCACATGACTAGCCGACACAATATGCATCTGTTTCATATAACCACATATCACATATTGAGAAAATCCTAGAATTCTTTCATTGGATTTTTTTTCCACCATCCGTGATCGACGAAGAGCTTCAAATTTCTACGCGAGTTCGATTGCTGCTTCATGATTTCGTTCTTTATGAATGTCTTTAAACACTGGCCAAGTCGATTCGCCGCGCAACCCTGGGATAGCCGAACCAAGGCGTTCGCTGGTTGCCAGTAGAGATATCTGCCAACACGTGCGCTAACTGATATGTCCGGCGTAGTGTCGTTAGACCGTAGTTATGGAATCTTCTTCGCTACCGAACTGTGACTTGTAGCTGACGTCAATCCTCGAGTCGGGTCTATAATTTTGCTAAGTTGTCCAACTATGGTGCTTCCAAGGTTATTTTTTTTCACCAAAGAAAGGCAAAAAAAGTTAACTATAGACCTATGGGTGCAATATTCTTCATGGTCCGTGTGCTATTGTTATGCTAAGAGGGTACAGATGGAGTTTACTAGTATGTGCTTTAGCTGCTCGCTAAATAACGAAACTACAAATTATAGGTGAAGTAAAATGTGAAAAAACTCCAAATATTTGCTTCTATTTTATTTTAAACCACTACGTATTTGTTTTTCTTATCAAAGAGCACGTCTTGCTTAGTGGTCGGAGGCGCCTTACGAAATGCTCGTGGAATTGATCCTCGCGCCCACAGCCCATCAGGCTTCCATCCTTCCGTGGTCGGCAGATTGGTACCAGACTTGTCTGGGCGGATAGCAGCACTGGCTGGATACATCGATAGGCCACCGCGAGTAATTGTTAAGGCCAGATATGCATTCAACTACCTCCAAAAGATGCTTAGTAAAGTCGAATGCATAGCGCATCCCCTAATTGGTTGATCAACGCCGAGAGCTATTTTTTAAAGTGTTTATTTAGCCATCTATAACTGTGCATGTAAATATACGTACATATGTAGGGTATGCAGCTCTGTCAGTCGTAGTCCCGCTAGTCAATAAGCAAAAAACGGATGCAAATAAACTCCACTTCTTCCTGTTCTTCGTCAGAGCTGTTCAGTGAGTACTGCTCACTCAGAAGACATCTTAACTCGCCCAGCGGACCCATTTAGCGTGAAACAGCGAAAAAAACAAACAATAAGATAAGTAATTTGAAATGCGCATTTAGAAGAATCATTTCCTTAATAGTTCCATGTGCAGCGCTCATATACATTTGTATAGGTTCCATTACAAATGAGCTAAATCAAGTGCTTTCCAAGTAACCTGTTTTTTAATTCGCCAGAAAAAATACTACTCAACATGCAGAGTTTGTTCGAAGTAATATTGAAGTGCAGCTTCACCACCTGTCCTACAGTATAAACTCAAGTCGGCTGCAGTATTTCGTTGTATTCAATTCCGTGTAAGACAATGGTGTTACTTCAAAGAATTCCCTATTAATAAGCAGATTTTTCGAGTCTACTTGATATATCAGAGAAAAAATGAGCCACAGTCATGTTTTTGCAGTATGAATTATTGGTGTTTCTCATTTTTTACATGCGCTAAACAAAGGTCAACTATAAAAGATTAATGGGTATGACGGGTTGAATTTGGCTGTCATTTTATTGAAATCAGCTTTTACTCAGACAAACAAGTCAACAAATGGAAATTAAATTTTTTTTGGTTCGTTTATTTCAAACGCTTTTTTTGTATAGCCTGTTTTTCCTTTTCTGCATTCTTCGGTACGATTTATGAGGAGCTGACTTATCGGTTATTTTTTCTCAGTTCGTTGGGACTTATTCTCATTCCAAGAATCCAGTTCCGACGATGGTATAATTCAAAACTTTCTGGACCACACATCTTCTGAGTTTCAGGAATGACTTGAGCACCGAGCATTTTCTCAGCGACTTGTTGTTGATGTGATTGGAAAAGTAGCAGCCGATAGTCGAAAGGCTTGCTGTGCATATAGTATTGGGTAAAGTTTCATATCCCTCCCTATCCCTTGCCTCCACAATTTTGGTTGTGTGGTGCGAGTGAAGCATTGTCATGAAGCTGTATTGCTCCCCGTCTCATTGAGTAATGTCTATTTCGTTTCAGAAGTGTTTCGTTGCACAGTTTCTGCTATACTTATCCCATTCTTTGATTGTACTTCTTTGTTGTAGTGGTTTCTGCAGAAGTAGTCAAAGTTTATGGTCGTCTAACGATCCGAATGAATAGCCAAACAGCTTGGAACGAAATCAAGACTTATCATACCTAGATATCCCATGAGCTTGGCTAATTATGCTTAATTCGGAAACTGTTAAACCTACATAAAATATGTATGCACATATAATACAGTAGTAAGCAATTTAGCAGGATCAAAACAGTGACCTTCGTTGCACCAATGGAAGAAGGTGATGAGTTAAGACCAGCTAAGATTAATAGAGTTGGTGGTAAACAAGAGAGAAGTAAGCTAAAGAGCTTGAACAGGAGAGCACGAGTGACTTCAGAATCATATGGATTGTGTCTTTCTTACACAGCGTCTGCAAGAGCCGAAATTACTGCAAGGGCTGTTACGTCTTTCTCAAGAAGTGTTTTTAAGTGTGTCAGATGTTAAGCCCAAAGAGACAATAGAGCAGCTCTCAACATTCGTTTTTACAACTACGCAGGTGTTAACATTCAAAGACATTACATAGTGATTTCCAACCAGCTGTTAAGCAACTAAATGAGCCTTTAGATGCAAAAACATTCTACAAGTGTGTTACATAATACATTCACAACACTGGGATTTGAGAAGTCACTGGGAAAAGCTATGGAGGAAGACAACCGAACAGTCGTTACTTTCTTTTCCCGATGACATTTTTGCCCTAAGAAGTGACTAAACGCTTTAGTTTTTCCAAAACGGAATCAAAAGTTGCTTGTTTTGTGAAAAATCCATTTGTCGTCCTATGAACGCGGACATCAAGGGAATCGCCATCGAATACACATTTGATCTATAGAGTAACTCGAGGGATTCTATCGGAATAAAGTCAGCACTTTCTGTTGTCCAAAAAAAAGTCTGGCACTAATTTTCCAACTTCGACGAATAGCCAGTTGATTTAATCTGAAGCGGTCGTTTGAAGACAACTGCGGATACAGTACGTCATCTCTAACCAAAGCACAGTGTACGTTCACCCTGGATGCCCTACCACTCGGTTTATTTTGTAAACTTTAAGATTCATATCCTTGGCTCAATTCATGGGTTTCAGTAATCATTTCTTCTTTTCGCATTGACATTTCTTACATTCTCTTATTTCCTATTCCTCATTTCAATCCTTTCGCATTTCTACTGGCAAATTTGCCACAGCTTCAACTCTTAAAATGATTTGGAACATCAAACAATTTGCAAATGTCTAACCGTACATCATCCTATTTCACTTATTTTTTCGCATGGACCCGGGCTCTCATCGAAAATTTTTTCACGTTATGGTACTCACATTTTGTCTGAAAAAACAGATAATTAACACGATCTGCATATTACTGAATTGTTAACAGTGTGAGTGTCAAGTCATTGTGGAACTTCGTAGTCTATTCCACGAAATGTTTGGTGAAGCAGACTGGAATTCCATGAGAACCATTCAGGCTTTGCAAAGGCGCCATCAGGTGAAGTATCAGCCAGTGTATAATGATCACTAAATAACGTAAGGTTGCCCCCCGATGAGGATTTCGTAAACTAAGAATGTATTATTTCTAACTGTTGATAACAGCTGAAGTAGAACTTCCACTCTTTCTGTTTAAAATATCGGATAATTTCAATGTAATGATACTTGTTGGAATTTCATTGTTATCTGCGCTATTTTTAGTTCCTAGGAATTTTTACGCTGTTTCTCAAGCTGACTTATTTCTACTTTGTAAGCACGCTGTGACGATCATCATTTCTATTCAGCTGTCCCATATCATTTTTCTTCCAGTCGATCGATGAGTCATACGAACGGGAGCCAGAAACTCTTCATCCGCCCTTGTCGAAATCTAGACTTGTCAAGCCGTTTCCGTCAGCTCGAGAGACAACTCCATATTTTTTCTTCAGAGGTTTTCTTCAAGAACCATGACAAACTTTTGTAATCATTACTTCTTGACATAAGTCGGAGCATCAGCTTTGGTCTCTCACTTGTGTCATGTGTGGTGCACCCTGGATCATCGGCCCGTTAGGGCTTTTGATAATCTTTATCAAACTTTCATTCTTCATACGCATCGTCCAGGTTTTCGAGGGGTACGTTGAGTCGGAAAGAGTGAGAGACTCAAAAAATTGGATATCGATCCCGTGTTTTTTTGAGATTTTGTTTTCGATATTGCTGTAACTTTGCCACACCACTTCCTTATTTTTTTTAAGTCTATTTGCTCGTTATGCAAAATCCCGACCCAGACAAACATGTCTAGAGTAGTCGAATATAGTCATTTAGTTGAGTGTGCATGGGCCATCAGGAACAAATTTATTTCTCAAGAACACGCTTTCATTTGCGTTCAATTAAAGGCCGACCTTTCTAGGCGAACTATCAAAATCGGTTGGCATTCGTTCTGCTCCGACAAAACGTGATTTTATAAGAATGACGTTATAAAAAAAGAAGACAATGCAGCCAACGACCATTGACTCTCAGTCCCACGTTTTCTCATTCCAGTTTTCGCATGACGTTCTTAAGGATGGCTCTGAATGATATTAGCGAGGTAGCATCGTATTTTTATGCTCTCTGTTTGCGTCAACGATAACATTGTTGTAGAATATTGTAGAATATTGAAATTCTGGTTGTGACGTTGCTGGACAGCTCATCAAGAACCTTCGTGCATTGATATGAGTCTTGCTGCTTGTCCGACCCTCCATGATCGCTTCTACCTGAACACAGTCGGAAGCCTTTTTAAGTCGATGAAGGTGAGTTAAAATGGTTTTTTGTATTGTTAGCAAAACAAGTGTCGCTGTGTGTGCATATGATCCAGCGTTGTGAACATTTTGGGAAATCTTTCCTTTTTGCACGGAAATCCTTCGTATAATTTGTCAGTCATATTAAGTACTTAAGAGATGAACTTGTACAAAACAGTGAACGAACAGCAGATTGGACGATACTTCTTATATGGTTGCTTTTCAAAATTCAGTTTTAATGTGTGGTAGCTACTTTTCAAAATAGGTGCCGCATGAAAATGCGAATTAGTGTGTTGGTGAAGACTCTGGGATATAGAAAAAAATCAAATTTCTTGTGGTTTTAGGATTTCTTCTCTTGAACGTTGTGGCTTACAATCGGCTAAGCACAACCAACTAACTGTGATGATACCTGCCTCCTTATGGCAGTTACTACTGGTTTCTTGCAGGCTAAACATTGAGAGTATAGCTCCTGGAGTTATCAGTTACCATAAACCGGCTTAGTCATCATGGCTGATTCAGACAAGCTCTCACTGCTCTGGTTCCGTTCTATTACGCAATCATGGTGCATTACTTCGTAACTTCTCTAATTCCATATAAAATCACTCGATTTCGTTTTTGAGATATCTTGACATCATGTCAAAAAAAATTAGGACTTTCAAAACCAATGTGGGACCACATCTTTCCAGCCATGAGCGTCCGATTTGACCGTTTACAGTTTAGGTTTATAAAAGTCGGCGTTCATAAGAAATTACGTGTTTACGAAAACATTAATGTCTCTAAGTTTTCCGCAGTTCCATGTGTACGGTATATTTCATTTACGGTGTCGTAAAGAACAAAGCTTTCGGCTTTGTTCGATCGCCAAGGAGGCGCCATGAATTCCACATCGCCAAGCGTCATTAGAGGTGATTAAATGCATATGTTGCTTATAAAGTTACTTGAAGTGGCCTCTCGATACATCAAGTCAGTAAGCTATCCTTCCGGACATGTCTAGTGCTAATTTATCGACAGAATGATTGGAATTTTGATGAACTCGGGCGCGTGATCGAACAAAAGACCGATCAGGTGTGTATTGTAGGATCTCTCTAATCACTGCTGTGCCCGCTCTCCCTAGTATCGCAAACAGTGTTTGATGGTGGTATTATGTCGTACTTAGTCACACTAGTTTGCACGACTAGACCTTTAATGGAGAATTGCATATCTAGCGCGCGTGCGTTGCTGCTCTTGATCGGAGCTCCACTATTCCTGTTCTAGATCTAGCCAACCTGGAATGTTCATGATGTCTCAACAGCGTCTCCTGTGTCGTTAACCCAACACCATTCTTTTTAAAGGTTCAATTTAATGTTTTCAGCGAGAAATGAGCAGCATTTTACTGTTCTCTTCCATGATACTACGTACAGCTAGATTACAGAGCTTTCAGGGTGGAGATAGATCGTACTTTTTTGACAACGATTGAAATCATTTGCTATTCATTCGCATTTAGTTTTCTGGACGAGTTGACTGGCACGGTAGAGTCGGTGTATATGTTGGACATTAACGCACGCTTATACGAAAATATGTACACACATTCGGAACAAATTTTTCAATCTGGAATGGCAAATAGTGGAAGCTGGCCTCCTCGATTCACCTGCGTCTCAGAGCAAGAACAAGGTCGACCTTGGTCTGCCCCTCATCTGTGGCGTTCAGACGCCACTTGTAACTCTCGAACCGACTAATGATCCCCGTACTGGGAGATATTTAAGGACTTTACATTTCTTGACGAAATATTTTTTGTGCAGTTTTTATACGTTGGAAAAAAGTATCTTCTCAGGATCGACTTTCTATTAACCTCAGCACTGGATTATAAATTCGTCGTTTTCTCTCTCAGCAATCGCGAGATTGTTGAACAGCATACGTTACACACATACAACACAACTGTAGCTGACGTTTCGGCAGGGTCGCCTTCTTTAGAGCCTAGAACGGTGCACCAATACGCAACTTACTAGGTCAAACGCTTCAACAGCAAACAAAAAAGATGAGAATCTAAATGGCAGTCACAAGGTCAACAGCTTCTCGAAAAAAACCCACCGTTTTCACGTGCCTTCCACTGAGGAAGAGCCACTGGTCAGAGTCGCATATGGTTGACGGCTGCACCTCCCCAAATCAACGATCGATGAGAAGGTACGGGGCCAGATCATGTGTGATCTCGGGGCATTCCTCCCTGGTGTTCATTGTAGGGTTTTTGGCATCCTGTGCTAGAGTAGTAACTTTTATATAAAAAATCGTCTCCGCTATGCTTTCGTATTCTATGCGTCCCTAGTGGGGTAATTTGTCTTGCTTTTCGTTTGCCATCTAGGTGTTCTTTTTTGACGAATTTGAGATTTTTATAGAAAATGAACTATCCTAGCACAGGATGCCAAAACATCAACGCGCAAGCGTCTTGAGGCTTTTTTGGGCAAATGCCAAAAACCCTACAATAAACAGCAGGGAGGAATGCCACGAGATCACACTTGATCTCGCCCCGTACCTTCTCATCAATCGTTGATGTGGGGAGGTGCAGTAGTCAATCATATGCGAAGCTGATCAGCGGCTCTTGCTCAGTGGAAGGCACGTGAAAACGGTGGGTTTTTTCGAGAAGCTGTTGACCATGTGACTGCCATTTAGATTCTCATCTTTCTGTATGTGTTATTGAAGCGTTTGACCTAGTAAGTTGCGTATCACTATACCCTTCCAAGCTCTGAAGAAGACGATCCTGCCGAAACGTCAGCTACAGTTGTGTTGTATGTGTGTAACATATGCTGTTTAACAACCTCGCGATTGAGAGAAAAAACGACGAAAGTTATCTTTTTTTGGAGAAATATCGTCACTAAATTGCAGATAACACTGTAGCTGGGTTCACTTTCAACTCATTGTGTCTTCATGAGAAAGCCTAGAATAAAAAGTGCCTTTTAGGCTTTAATGTTGTGCGTTCTCATGCTGCTGATTCCCATTGCTCTTCCACACTTACCCATTCCATGTGAACACAAGGCGGGGTGCTCCGATCCTCCTGGATACAAGGTCGCATCTAGGATGCTCGCTAGATCCATCAATTTTTTCGGTCAGGTGGTCTTAGTAACTTCACATTCATAAGCCAGAAGCGTAGTAGTCAAAAACATTGCTATAACATTATTACTCTAAATTTTAACCTTTTTTCCTTACTGCCTACTCTTCTTGATGGCAGGGTATATTGCGAAATATAGTCTTCAACGAAGCTGAGATATTTGCAAAACTCTGGACCGCAGGTGTCTATGGTGAACGAACGCGCCATTGTCCTTTCCGAGGGAGTAACGCGTTCACCACCACACCATGTGGGTCCTTCGTTTCGCCTGTCTCTCAGCTATTTCGATAAAGATCGATAGAACTAGTGGAGAGACAGGCGAAACGAAGGACCCGCATGGTGTGGTGGTGAACGCGTTACTCCCCGGAAAGGACAATAGCGCGTTCGTTCACCACCATAGGCACCTGCGGTCCAGACTTTTGCAAATATCTCAGCTTCGTTGAAATTATTATTCTAATTTATTTGTGCCATTCTAAATAGTTTCGTGGAATTGCTAGTGAAAGGCGCAAGAATTTGCTTTTGGAAGTGGATCTGTGTTGCTTTAGAAATGATTGGTGAGGAAAACGAGGCGAAGACAGAACTTCCATTTTTTTGTTCATTAGAAATTCTTTTGAAGAATAATAGAGTAAAGATGACCATGCCTCCATTTTGTGAAAACACTGTTCTCAATGGTTCAGGTCGATCCATGTACGGACTTCTTTGAATTCACATGTGGGAATTGGAAAGCCAGACATCCTATTTCAAGCCACAAGACGAGCTCTTCTCAGTTTGACATCCTTTTCGACAAGGTTCAGAGGGATATGAGGGGTAGCAATTATAGTTTTCAAAAACGAGTTTGTTTCCATGACGCATGGTGCCGCTCATAACATATTTAATCAGTATTAGATATATACTGCATTAAATAAATTGACCCAGTAGGAGAATACCTAGTTCATTTTCCTCGCCCATTTGCAATGAACACTGCTCAGCAATCTTCGAATCACCGGAGGTTCTTCGTTCGAAATCAGCAGCAGTTCTGAAGGCAACGTATCGAAGGTGCATGGACAAGGACGAGCTTAACCGAATCGGTGCGAGAAATTTAATAAGTTCGATAAGGGTGGGTTTTTCGTTAATTAGATGAGTCACGGTATTTGAGTGTGAATATAAAAAACTCTAGTTATAAATCCAGAATGGCACTCTAGAAGGGTTCGAATCTAGACAGTAGAAATACCAACATTGAGATGATCCCAAAAAGACACGATTCGCTCTCACTTTGCTATGATGCCCTTTCCTAGGCAAGAGTTGATCGCCAGGATCTGCCGTTGCCATGATTTACGTTTAACTGGGATTTTGGATGGAGATATTGAACTCATTCTCAATTTGCCTGCCACCGCTAGGTAGATGAGATCGCAGTTCCAAAATCCACCAGGATTCTAACTAAGATGAGGCGGAAACCACTGAAATCCGCCTAATGCTAAATCAGGGGCGGAAATTTGCAAGACATCTTTAGCAGCATGTTTCGTCTCTATAATATTTGCTGGTTAAACTACTTTTTTGGAGGGAAAATGTATTTTTCCAAGGATTCTCTTGAAGGCGTTCTCGATATTTTCCCAAGGATTCTCCTGTAGGCGTCCTCGTGCCATGCCTAATTTCTCTTGCACGAAGTTCGAAGTAACGGATTTTTATAAGTAATTTTAGAACAACTCTAACGTCTTTTGTCTTGTGCATATTTAACAGATTTTTCACATGTTTCTCAATATCCTTGGAATATTTTCGTTCTCTGTTTCTTTTGATAAAAGTGCTTTGTCCACATTCCAGCCATGCTCTTTTCAACCCTTAGCAAAGACTACGCAAGATTTGTCGTGACTCTTCCGGTGCTTTTAAAATATTTTCGTATCCATTTATTCTATATAATAACCAGATTTTGTTTCAGCAGCCTGTAAGGGAAGAACAACTAATAACTTAGCGTATTAGTGGTCGTAGCGCCCTAAAGAGAAGCTGAAAAAGATTTTTTGTTCAGTTTTTTGCACACAACCCATCTTAGACATCTGCTATGCGGATCCCAGCACTTCTCACCTTCAATTTGTTTCCCTCGCATCCATTGTCCACGAAGATCTTCCAACTTTACGTTTGGCCTCGTCTGCTTGACGATTTTTATTTCATTTTGAATGTTGTTGAATGCTGGTAGAGTCGATTCTCCCTAGAGTCCTGAGATAGCCATAGCCCACTTGAATAGCAGAAACTCACTTTTTCCTGGACAATTCGGGGGACTAATTTCTCGGCCCCGAATGGATGAGTGATTTGGTGATCAACATAATCTTCCGTGCTAAAGCCCGGATCGAACCACCATCGTGCTTATAATGATACAAGGACAACATAATCTCTCGTGCTTCCCATTTAACAATTCGACGGAGAGTTGAAGTGAATGAGGACGAAACCAATGGTGATGAAGTCTGCGCTGAGCGATCAAGTAAACGTAGTGCTTCATGATCCATGAGTCTTTTCTCGTAGAAAAGACATTTGGAGTGAATCAGTTACTTCTACTTCGATGCACGGACCCAGCACAACACTGAGGATGGGTGCTATTTGGGATCTTTCTGAGGTAGAGATATGGAGAAGGGAAGAATAGATTGTGAGAACAACAATTGCTTACAGTAAATACCTTGATTCTGGCAGGATTTATTAAATTACTTCGGTTGAGAGGTTGGTGAAATTCATGCTTAATTCATGGATTTGATGCAGCCAAGCTATGAGTGGAAGCAATCAATCAGATAGCGTACTACTCTCCGCAGATTTCTCGGGAAAACTTAAAAGGAAAAAACGACATATATTGTTCCATTATTCCATATTTTAAGTATGCTTGACTTTTCTTGCACTTAGTAATTCAGAAGTGTATAATAAAATTATGCAGGATCTATTGTGGGAATGGGAACAAAACAGCAACGGATGAGTTCAAATGTAATGTCCACTTCAGTTTTAGTGTTCGAATCAACCTATCCAAAAACGGCTTCATCACCAAGTAGTACCGAATGCCAAACAACATGCTGTTCACTACCTCTCCTCTCATCCTTCGCACAGAAAAGTGTGCTTATAGGAAACATGTTTCGAATAGCCATTTGTGTACGGACAGCAAGAGAGCAGTAAGAAGAATCCTTAAAAATTGGAACGGCAAATAGCCATTTCCAGTGGCTACGAAAGCATAGATTCTCAGGGTAGGTGTACAGGGAAAAACAACGGCCCCCAAACGATGAGCCTAGCGATGATAAAGTCCCATTTGTCCCTTGCTTCATTTTTTAACAAAATAAATATGGCTGTAATACATTGCTTAAAAAGCGCCGGTGTAATGAATTTGGTAACTGTCACTGGAATACCTCCAAACATTCTAAGAAACCAACTAGTTCGTAACGGCCAGTGCGACTGTTCATGCATAACGCATAATTGCAAAATATGCCCCAACAGTAGAGACAGTGATTGCGTGACTTTGGGTCCGATGTACCAAATCTCTCGCAAAGCGGCCTGAGAAGGATATATTGGCGAAACGGGTAGATCGCTGCGCATCCGTATAGAGGAACAGCTAGTCGGTAAATTTGAAATGAAGCCAAGTACTCCAGTAGGAGCGCGTGGGATACAGAAACGTAGCGGAGAAGATTTTGAAACAAAAGTCACTACCCTCGCACAGGAATCTAGAACATCAACATGTAAACTCCTGAAGGCTTTTCGATAAATTTCCAAGATCCAAAAATGGACCGCAATGAGGAATGTCTCGTTATCACGTGTGAGCTCGCCTCATTCCTCAGCCCGATTCTATGACCTGAGTGAGCCACATTACTCGCCCATGTATTACTTCTGTGTGGCTGATCTCCACCAAATAACTGGGAGACATATAAAGAACAAAATGGTGGGTTCCCAGGATCGACTTTCTATTAACCTCGGCATTGGAATATGAATGCGTCGTTTTCTTGTTCAGCAATCGCGAGGTTGTTAAACAGCATACATTTACTTCCATAGAAAAACACAATACAATACAACAGTAGCTGACGTTTCGGCAGTATCGCCTTCTTCAGAGCCTGGAAGGGTATACTGACATACAATTTACTAGGCCAAACGCTTCAATGACACTTACAAAAAGGCGAAAAACTCTATGGTAATTACATGGTCAACAGCTTCTCGAAAAAAATGGTGGGTGTTCAAAAAGCTGTTTATTATGCGAATGGAAATTTATGTGTTAAGTTCTATCTGCTGAAGTTATGAAAGTGTTTGGTTGCGTAGATTGCACGTCCATTTAACCTTCCCACGCTCTGAAGAAGATGAAACCGCGGAAACGTCAGCTATTGTGTATTAATAAATGCTCTTAACAGCAGTCTCGTATTTCAACCACAATGATGCTAAGATATTTGCAAAACTCCGGACCTAACTCAGGTAGTACCATTGAGTCGAAAAGATGAGCACGGAGTCGATTGTTCTTTGTTCCCTTCACTGCGTCCTCTATGTTTTTAAAAGCACCGCAAGCGGCTCTGCTCAGCTCTGAAGCTAAGTCGTCCATCATATTGATTTTTCGACCTAGGCAAACATAATTGGAGCATTCGGAGATATTCGTTCCGTTGAACGTGAATGGCGTATAAGAAACCAATCTGTTCTTCGTGAAAATCGTATTTGTGAGATTTACTCGAAGACCAATCTTCCCACAGGCTTCATCAAAGTCGGCAAGCATACGTTCCGCTTGGCTAATGTTTGGTGTTATAATAACGATGTTATCAGGAAAGCGAAGGTGGTGTAATTGCCGACTATCGATTTTCACTCCCATATTATCCCATTCCAATGTTCGCATCACGTTCTCGAGGGTTGGGTAAATAGTTTTGGCGAGATGGTATCGCCTTGCCTAACCCCCTCCTCTGACGTCGATGTTAATATCGTTGTAGAATGATGAAATCTTGGTTTTGAAATCTTTGTACAGCTAACAAAGAATCTTTACGTACTGAGAAGGGACTCCCTGCCTATTAAGGGCTTCCACGACTGCCTTTCTTTAAGCCGATGAAAGTAAGGCAGAGCGGTCTTTTACTCTTGCGATATTACAACGAATCTTGTTATCGTGTGGATGTAATCCATCGTGCTAAATCCATTTTGAGACCCTGCTTACTCATATGACTCCTCTTCGTCCATTGTTCTGTCAATCCTGTTTAGGATGACTCGAATGAAAAGTTTGTAGACTGCAGACAGCAAGCAGATTGGGCGATAGTTGCCGATGTCGTGGAGGTCACCTATCTTGAACATTAGCACGGTCTTGCTGGTCTTCCCTTGAGTAGGGACCTTGCATTCAAACAGGTAACGTGTGAAGAACCAAGCCAATGGGTTTACGAGGACTGGCTGAAGGTTCTTCAAGTGTTCAGATCTTACCCTCTCCGGCCCTGCTACTGTTCGATTTCTCACCGACGAAATGGTATGTCGGATTTGGGAAGGGAGAATCGGTGGTACAACATATCCATCCTGCTTTATTTTATATGACGGAAGGTGGACGGGGCTATCGAAGAGATCTGAGTAGTACTCGTGAGTGATTTTCTCCATTGTCTTTCTGGACGCTGTAACTGTTCCGTCTGGGTGCAGGAGTAAAACCACCTTGGTCTTGTAATTGGCGAAGCTTCGACGGGCTTTGCGAATGCTTTTCCTATTCACTGCAGCTTCGACCTTAACTGCGGCGCTTCTTTCTTTAAGATCTTTTATCGTCTTTCTGCATTGTATTGCAAGTTCGTGCGTGAGTTGGCGGTTGCCTGCAGCTCGTTCAATTCCACACTGGCGTATCAGCTCGAGTGTTTCTGGAGACAGACGTCTCTTGGTGACTTTCGTACTCTCAGCTTTAATAGTGCTAACGTGAGGATATTGAATGAGCCGACCGTACTCATCGTCAATGTTATCGACAACGGCATCTTCCCAACAGCCGACTAATGAATTGAATAAGTCCCAGTTTGCTGTGGTTCTGGAACTTTGGTTTTTGAATTTAGCAGCTTTTTCTTCTTTTCGCGAGAAATAGAATCTTGCACGGAGGTGATGGTCTGATCCCATGTAGAATTTTGGGACAACAGCGCCATCGGTGTGACAAAGCCTTCGGTTTACTATGATGTCGTCTATTTTGTTGTGGCACTCCCCACCGGAAGACTCCCACGTCCAGCGTTGAGGGTGGGGCTTATGGAATTGCGAGTTACCATGGCTGGCCTTGGTTGTCATGATAAATCCAGACAGCCGCTCACACTGCTCGTTCTATTCCAATCCGTGGGTCTTATGCGGCTTTCTTTAGAAGTTCTTCTTGGTCTAATCTTGGTGTTAAAATCTTTAATGATAATCTCAAAAAATGTGTGGTCTTTTCTGTAAAACTTCTCCAAGTCCACATAGAACGCTTCGACTTCTTCGTCAAAGTTTGGTGTCGGTAGGCAAACGATTAAGATTGTCAAAGCCGGTATTGATACACATCTTTTTAATCGTAGAAGTCCGATTCGGGTTGTTATTTTTTCGAATGAATCGATGTTCATGGCCGAACTCGTGTTGAGAAAGACGCCGACGCCGCCGGCTCCACTTTTGTCACATGTTCCAAGGAACAATTCTTCACTGGTGTCATAAACACCGCTGAATAGGTGGGATTGCTTCGTCTCAACCAGTTCGATGACGTTTTGCTTCATCTTTCTTGTTTCTATGATCAAGTATTCTATCGAGTACTTCCGGTAAATATGTGCATGCGTTATAGGTACTGACCGTTACCTTAGTCCATTGCAATTTAAGCTGCTTAAAATGAACCAGTATTTTAGCAGCCTATGCCTACTCGTCCTAGCCAACGTTGCACAATCAGGGGCCCTTTCTGGGTTAGGAGAGTGAGGCCCGTTTATTTTACTGTGTTTAGCTTTTTGATACCCACGTATGGCTTGCTGGGCTCTGCACATGGGGGCTGAGTATACTCACGGGTAGTTTGCTAATCTCTCCCAGAGTGGAGTTGGAGCTTATTCGTTGAAGGCGCATGCTAATGACATCATATACTTCCCTGCTACTTGATTGCAGGTTTTTGCCCGAACCGACTCGTAGAATAAAATCCGCATAAGCGAGAACGCACCCACACACTCATGCATGAATACGCCTCTCATATACAGAAAGTATGTGCCAAATCGGCCCAGCAGAAACAGGTAGTCCGCCGCTGGATCCACCTGCGTCTCAGGGAAACATTCGGTTGCTTTTCGTCCGCATTTTACCTCCTATCCGCCACGTGGGGATGCACCACGTAGCCTCGAGACTAACCGGCTCGAGATCCCCTCACATGAGGGACCTCCGTGGTGGTTGTATCACACATAATGCCCCGCCGTGAAAAATTGTATTAGGCAATAAATAAAAGTCAATATTGGACTTAAATTTCAGCCTCAGCTTAACTGGGTTCATTGCCGACCGACTTGGCGTCCCCACCCCAATCTCGTGGACGAGTGATTGCTGATGACACCGATCGATAGAACTAGCTGAGAGACAGGCGGAACGAAGGACCCGTATGGTGTGGTGGTGAACGCGTTACCCTCGCAAAGAGTGACAGCGTGTTCGTTACCCACCGCAGACACCTGCGATTCGGAGTTTTGCAAATATCTCACTATCACTGTGGTTGTTCGTGTTCTCGATGTGATGTCTTCGCCGTCGCATCGAGTCGAACCTTCTTTAGTGGTGCACCGAATGCGGCAACCTCAACGGGCGGCACTCTTTTATGCAGGATATCTCTTATACAGCATAGAAAAGAAGGGCAAAACAGTGCTTCCGACTTACCAAAGGTCTGTGTCCTAGCCAGCCTTAAAGGTGAGCCTGGGAATCGCTAGGGACTCACATAGACGATCGAACTGGTCCTAAATGCCGTTTAATGCAATTTGTTGTGTACAGAAAGTAGTTTTTTGCAAAAAAGGCTAATAAAACTCCTGTAGTGGAAAGTCATCCATTTAATACAAAACCCGGAAAATATTACTTTGTAGAAATAGCCACCCGTGCGGGACTTATATATCTCCAATTGCTTCGAAGGTGTTAAGGGTAGAACAAACTAGATAAAGTTCACAAGATCTAAATAGGGCCCTTTATTGCTATTGCAGGGTTTCGCGGTTTCGTGGCCAATGTTGGACGGATTCAAGTGGCGAGCCAAAGATTTCAACTTGACGACACTTCTTATCGACGTCTTTAAGAGTAGGAAAGTTAGAGTCTTCATCAGCATCTCTGTCACTATCGACAGGAAAAACGTCTCACGAAGACTGATCAAGGTAATTCTTTCTAAATGAAGCGATTCCACGCATTGCGAGAAGTCCAGTACTTCTTTCATTTTGTTTGTTGTCTCGCGTTCATAATGTAGCTTTGGCAGCCACATGAGGATTTTTCTTTTTCATGAATATCGTTTAATGCCGGTCAAGAAGATTTTGTCTATCTGGAATATCGGAAGAGATGTGCTAGTATGTTCGTAGGTCTTTACCACAGGTAATCGCGAGTCCTTGAGAAGGAAGTTTTTCCCAGACATCTATTGCAGCAGTTTATGAGTCCAAGAGGGAGAGGAAAGTTGTTCGACTTTGAGTGGGTCAAAGCAGCGACCATTATTCTAATATTGTGCTTCATCTTTAACCACTGCTCCTTTCCACATGATTAAAGTAGTAAAATTTTTCTTATCCATTTCTTGGACTTATGTCTAATTGGTTGTCCAGTTTAACATTTCCCCAGGGTATTTGTTGCTTCAGGGTTTTCGCATTGTTTCAAGCTGAGTGCGCACGATGTGTAACTAGTGCACACTTCGGCCGATGTGATAAAACTCAGATAAAGGCATGTCAAATGGTCGCGATTTTCTTGACCTGTGATGTCACTGTCTCTTTGCCAAGAACCATTTTCAATAAGCGAAGATTGATAGTTGATTAGTAAGCAGTGATTCCAACAGAGTGACCTGGAGTGTGATGCGTTAATTGCAGTTACAAACAAAACCTATTTTTGAGGGAAATAATACCTTATTAAACGACGGCGCTAGCGTGTTGGGGAATAGCACATAAGAAGCTGTTGGAAGGAGATGGAGCAGAAATCACAACAGCGCTGTCAATCTCACCCTTGCACTCGCAAGCAATTAAAGAAAGAATGCAGTTCGACCAAGGAGACCTTGGACTAGGTGATTCGACTCGTGATTACTATTTCTACCAAGAACAACATAGGAGGAAAATTTCTGCCTACAGAGAACTTCTCATTAGTAAGGTTCGACTGCATTTATAAACCAGGATTTTTCAAGTGGTCAAGAATTAAAGGATGTGATTTGAAAAAATAAAAAAGAACCCGGCAAATTGAATGCTTTTAAGGTAAAACTCTTCCATGAAGACGTCAACGTTGCTATAAATAAAGAAAAAATTGCAAGCGATGTTGATGAGATCATCGAACTTGAAACACGACTGGCGCGAATACAGGTAGACCAGGCTCATCGAAGGGATTTCAGCAAAACATACAATCTGAGACGTCTCAGTGATATGCAAACACTGATGCCTTTGGTGAGTATTTCAGCCATCATAAATATAATACGCAATTAATGGAAGGCACCCATTTTTCAAGACAATGTTGTTTACAACTACGACAGGTTAGGTATTTCTTGCTTACTGACCCATGAAATTTAATATGTTGTGAAATGATACATTCTGGGCAGTGCTTAGGGATATCTTCTTGGTGAAGGACGCATCCGTACGTCCCATTACTTATAAGAGCAAAATAGTATGTGAAGCAAAGAACAGAAAGGAATAAATAAGGTTCTACCTAAGAGCGTGAAGTAAAAAGAACAAATGCTTTCAGGTGGACTGGTACAAATACTTTTATGCTATCACGCCACCCTCCATTCACAAATACCTAGCTGCTGATCCAGAAATACTTATAACAGAAATAGACTACATGAGAAGGTGCTACCGTTTCTGGAAAAACATTCTGACGTTTATGAACCACATATTAATTCCAGAGTCACCGATCTGCTCAAATCGACGGATCCAAGGATTATTACCAACTATGTTTATATTCGCTATTCCTTTACTTGGAACGGCGAGCTTGGAGAGCGATATGAAAGAGTTTCTCAGGTTGATAGTAAACTGAAGCTCGTGAATTCTGCACATCTTAATTATGATGCTTGTAGGATGGAGTTTATGAGGCAGAACTTACATCTACCTGAACTAAAGTCGCAGATCGAAAACTGTGTGGAAGTACGGGGTGTTAAAGATTTTATATGTCTAATCGGGTTCTAACCGTAATAACCCCTATAGTGATGGGAAATTTCTTCGTTTGTCACAACATAAGATCAAACCTGTTCAATTTTTCAATCTTTTCGAAAAATTTAAAAAAAATAAAAAAAATAAAATTTATAAAAAGTTCGATCTTTTTTGTTCAACAAACACTCTATCAAATCAGGTGAAAAGTTCTATCCCCTCACTGAACTTCTAGGAAAAACCTATTAGAAGCTTAAATATTACTGTATTACTCTCAAGTACTACCCTCTATGAAGCATTCGTGTGTATGCAAATTTGTTTTAAGCAGTTCCATCATCTCATGTACGGACGGAAAGAAAAAGCACCTCGGTGGAAAGACTGCGCAACCACGACTATGCTGCGAATCCAATACGCTTCCGGTGCGCTGTACGTCAAGAATGCCTTCAATGAAGTGGGCTATAGATTCATTGATTTTTCAATAGCTCCTTTATAAACGCAAACCTCGGCTGTAATAGGAAAATCGGGTATCTTCATACGAAATGGATGGGACTGGTCAATCTTGTGGAATGTGGACCGGGCATTAACCCTTATTCTCTCGCATTTTTTGGAACATTTGAATGAGAACTTGAGAGCTTTGGGAAGCATCTATTTTTTCAAAGGAAACGAAAAATGCGACGCTTGAAATGATCAACGATCTACAAGAAGCATTCCACGACATTTTGATCGAGAACGACTGGATTGACGACGCTACGAAGGCGAAGGCGCTCGACAAAGCAAGGCACATGCTCCGACATATCGGCTATCCAGATTTCATTCTTGACGATAAGAAGCTGGACGACTATTACAAAGGGGTGAGTTGAATTGAATGATTCCGTGCAAAAAAATCTCTTTTAACTGTCACTTGCTCTTCCAAGCACTTTTTCCTGTATTCTCGAGTAATTTGAAAATGTGGAAAAGAGATAGGCCGAGGGAACCATGTGCAAGCTTTATAAGTTTAATTGAGCATCTTTATTTCTTGAGCCTGCATCACCGCACCGCTACTTAAAATCAGGGAAGCTTCCCACCCTCCATAGATTTTTTTGGCAAATTTCTGGAAAGCTCGTGATTGCTATGCAGGTTTTGTCCGTAGAGGGCCACTTTGAATCCACACGCTTACATTGATGAAACGAACTTCAATTAGTTGATAAAATAGGCTGTCATATTTATTGGTTTTTGGGTCTCAACATAAGTAAAAGAAAAGCTCAACGCTTAAAAGAGAGTTAATCTACAAGGATTTAGTACTACGATATCAGCACCGTCATATTATTACTGAAGTTTCAATGACATGGAATATTAAAATATAGACATATTTGACGGTCTAGGTTTGTAAGCGTTGAATTTGTGTGAAGAAATAGATTTTATATATAGTGGAGAATTCGGTTCACAACTTTACTAAAATGGGTGAAGAGCCGAGTGCTCCAAACAATGTTGATCGTTTGATTTTAGTTGTCCATAGAAGAGTCGGATTCGTACAGCGAGATGGTGGGGAAGTTCACAAGATGGAGCATTGAGTTCAACTTTAAACGACTCTTAAAGCCCGTCGATCGGGCTGAGTTCAATATCAACCCGGCGATCGTCAACGCCATGTACTCTACCAAGTCGAATTCTATCAGTAAGCAAACCTTGATTTTTAAGATCCGGTAGTGAAATCCAATGGACACAAAAAAGCAGAATCTGAAAACTTTATTGTAATTCTTTGTTCCATAGGAAAAATCTTATTATCACTAAGGAAGAAACATGAAACTATTTCCACCCTGCCTTAACAACTAAGACTCTCTTCTGTTTTCCATTTTCATCTTTTTTTCTAGCAGAATTACACAGGAAACCCTGCCATTGACATCTGTTTTCTAAGCCATCGTTGGGAATTTTAATCGTTTTCCCATTAATGCCCAGAATATTTTACGGCCCCTGCCTCATCTTTTGAACTAATTCGCAACCATATGTGTTATTTCTAAACGTGTGCTACCGAAAGGCATTCTTTTTTAGGATTTAGACGAACATCTTCGTCTAAGTCTTTTTTATTGGAGTGGAAAGCATTAAAATCATTGTTTTCCCCACACGATACAAGTTATCTTGATATGCTACTATCAAAAATTTGATCCTTTGGAGGTTAAAAACGTTTTCTTCTGCTTTTTATCGTTGACGTTCACATTCCGAGTAGGGAAGTAAGTAAGATCTCGTCCAGTAGGACGCGATGACATCCACGAATGCGTCGGCATTGTAGACCGCTGTCGCAGCTGGTTTTAAATTTGTGTACGTCTAGCGCAATGGATAGAGATTCCACTCAACATACGCAGTGTCGGCAGTGGTAGCTGTGAATTTGGGAAATTGGTATGCCCAGGACGCAGCATCGAGCTACTACTGCCAACACTGCCTATGTTGAATGGAATGTCTATCCACTGTGGTAGATGTATACAAACTACCAAATACACTATCTTGATGTTTTAGCTTCCATTTACTGTCCATTGTTTTTTTCACGAACCTCAAGGTGAGGTTTGAGTCGGGGATTACCGTCACCTGGGGCCCACCATACGAACTGAGACCCTTGTTTTCAACTATCTCGATAACATATGCTGTTTAACAACCTCGCGATTGCTGAGACAGAAAACGACGAGTTTATAAACTATTGAGTTTTCTTTTTAGAGTTTCCGGCTGCAATTCTGCAAGCTCCTTTCTTCCACAAAACGTTTCCAAAGTGAGATTTTATATATGACGAAGACAGTTCTTCATGAAAGGACGCTAATCGTTCTGAAGAAGAAAAAGGGAACAAGGGGAAGTTACCAAAAAGAGAATTACAATAGTGTTACTCATGTGCTTCAACTAAAAGGAAAACGAAGTCTATTTAAAAAATTTTCAGAGCACTTAACTACGGAGGAATTGGAACGATAATTGGGCATGAAATCACACACGGATTCGATGATAAAGGTGCTACCTTCTAAAATGCTGAGATTTACTCTGTGGCTTACAGCATCCTTTATGTTTTCTTTGGTGGGAAACCTGCCCTGATTTATCTTCTTGACGTGCAAATCAGCCTTACCTATGGGAAATTCTATTAGCTTTCATATTCCAGTCATATGGCCCAGACCGTGTTTCTTTAGTTCGGAGAGTTTTGTGTTTCCTCTTTTCATTCTTGCAAATTCATTGTAAAAGTTTTACGCAAAGATAAATGGATTAGGTATGTTCATTAACATTCTAGGCCGTGTCCAGTTTGCGACTCCTGATCTTTACTAGTAATCTCAGTGCGTTTTAAAAGAGCAGAAAAATTTCCCACGTTTCTGTAACAAAGTGCTCGGTACCAGAAACTGTGGTTTTACCTTTTTAACGACAGGACGTCAATTTGATGCTGTCGGGAATCTACGAGATTGGTGGAGCAGTGAAATGAAGAAGCAGTTCGAAAAGCGAGCACAATGTTTCATTGACCAGTATAGTAGGATAGAGGTAAGTCTGAATTGATGTATATTGTAAGGAAGCCCCGCATGGTTCGCTCTGCAAATTTTAGGGAGCCAAAAAAGTTTGTTTAACCGAAATGAAAGTACAGAATATACAGAATCAATAGACCTGAAGCATGCTCACATATTCGGCCTGTTTCACTGACCTAAGTTATAAGGGGCGCGTGTGGTGCAGTGGTTGGAGGCGCCAGTGCGACACACACGTGGAATCGATCCCCGCGCTCATGGCCCACCAAGCCTTCCATCCTTCCGGGATCGGCAAATTGGTACCGGACTTGCCTGGGAGGGATAGCAGCACTGGCTCGATACATCAGTGGGCCACCGCGAGTCATTGTAAAGGCCAGATATGCATTCAATCACCTCCAACCATACTTAATAAAGTCGAATGCATGGCGCATCCCTCAGGGGATTGATCGACGCCGAGAGCTTTATCCTTTTATCCTTTAAGTTATAAAGGGTGACGTTGGCTTCTACAAACAGCAGTGAACATAGGCGGGAGGCTATATGATTGCCAGTTGATCTGCAGCTCATAAATTTGAGTGCGAGGACAGGAGATTTTCTGGAAATTCATTGTAGGTGCCCGGAACTGGCCTAAACATTAACGGAAGGTTAACACAAGGAGAGAATATCGCAGATAATGGAGGAGTAAAACAAGCATTCAAGGTGACATGACAGTATTTTTCAAACCGACCGTCAATTAACCTCGGTAGTAATTATGAAAAAAAGATAATCAAAATAATAGAAACGTTAGCCAAATAAACAATTTATCAACCTCGTGTTAGCTTAACAATCCAAGAATGTATTGATATGCCCGTTTCGAAATGAGTCCTAAGTCTTGCTGTTTCACATTTGAAAGCTTCTTCTAAAAGTACCCAGGATCGACTTTCTACTAACCTCGGCATTGGATTATGAATTCGTCGTTTTCTCTCTTAGCAATCGCCAGGTTGCTAAACAGCATACATTACACATACAACACAACTGTAGCTGACGTTTCGGTAGAATCGCCCTCTTCAGAGCCTGGAACGGTGCACTAATACGCAACTTACTAGGTCAAACGCTTCAACAACACAAACAAAAAGATGAGAATTTGCACGATAATTACAAGATCTACGGCTTCTCGAAAAGACCAACCGCTTTTTTTCACCTGTCTTCCACCGAAGAAGAACAGCCGCTCAGAGTCGCATATGGTTGACGAGTTCACTCCCTCCTCCCCACCCCCCTCCTCCTCCTCCTCCACCCCCAACGATCGATACGAAAGTAAGGGGCGAGATCACGCGTGATCTCGGGGTATTCCTCCCCTGCTATGCTATTCACTGCAGGGGTTTTTGGCATTTTTGAAGGCTTCTTTAGGAAGAAACAAGTTCACAATAATTATTTAGATTTAAAGAAGCAAGAAAACCGTCAGGATGTCGTTCATTTTTGCAACATTGCATATTTTTTCTGGACATCCCGAAGTTTCGAAAGATACCAACATTTCCAGGCGTACAAAAAGTACCTGAGGAAATATGGAACAGAAGAACGCATTGAGGGACTGGAAGAATACAATAATGAGCAGATGTTTTTCATAGGCTTCGCCACGGTAATGTTACTTTGTGTTTCTTCCTTAATCTTCGTCTCTGTTTATTCGACACTTCATTTTGTCTATTCGTTCTTACATCATCGATAACTCAATCTTATCCTCAGCTTCCTCTGTGAGCAGTGATAAAACACAGAACACTTACCCGAAACCAAAATAGCATCGGAAGAAAGTCGTAATTTTGGAATTCGGCTGCTGGAGGATGAAGTCAACCACCATAAGTCTATGAGACGTGATAAGCTATCAGGCCATGAAGATTTTATTAGGAGAATTGTAGAATACGCCAACAACTACAACATAATGTTAACCATTTATTTTCTGCTTACTATAATTTTTCACAGCAGGGTATTATATGAATTACAACCAAAACGATCCTGATATTCATAAAACTTGGATCCCGAGCCAAATCGAACCACGATTTCCCTTTCCGGGGGCTCGAGCATTACACAATACGCCAAGGAGGCCCTTGATCTGCGTTTCTGTTAGCTAGTTTTCTACCTAAAGTTGCCATCAGCAATCACCCTTCGGCGGGTTTGATCTGGGGAGCACAAATTGGCAATGAACCCAGTCAAGCTGAGGCGTAGTCGAAATCACAATGTTAACCTTTTATTTTCTGCCTACTATAATTTCTTACGACAGGATACGATGTGACGCAGAGCAAGGGCCTCCGGGAAGCAGCGTGTAATGCGTGGGCCCTCGGAAAGGGAAATTGTGGTTCGATCTGGCCTGTGGTCCAGGTTTTGCGAATACCTCAGCATCGTTGTGGTTGTAAGCACAACATATATGTGACCAACATCTAAAGGGAACAATTTTATCGGAAAGCAACGTCACAGAACATATCGCTCAACAATCGAGAAAACTGAAACACAAAGTGCCACTTCAAGCAGCTAACTTCTTAGAGGTCACAACAGCCGATTGATACTTTCACCAGCATCCCACTATCACTTTCAAAGGAAAGTCTTGAAAGGCCAAACAACTGCTGAAAATGGCTTTCACAAAATCCTTCGAATAATAATAATAAATAGTAAGTGCTCAGCAGTAATGCCTATAACGTTGCGTTGGTGGTATAAGAAGTACTATATATATATATATATATATATATATATATATATATATATATATATATATATATATATATATATATATATATATATATATATATATATATATATATATATATATATATATATATATATATATATATATATATATATATATATATATATCGAAGGTCTCTCTCATAGAGGGATCTCCCACCGGTTACCCGCGAGGCTGCGAGGCGCGACCCGCGGTGGCGGATAGGTGGTTAACGGCGGACGAAAAGCGACCTTCGCTATCCTGAGACATAGGCGAATTCAGGACATGGACTCCCTGTTTCCGTTACGCCGATTTCGCACAAAAAGGATAAATAAAAGGATAAAGCTCTCCGCATTGATCAATCCTTGAGGGATGCGCCATGCATTCGACTTTACTAAGTGCCGTTGGAGGTGATTGAATGCAAATCTGGTCTTTACAATAACACCCGGTGACCTACCGATGGGTCGAGCCAGCGCTACTATCCTCCCAGACAAGTCTGGTGCCAATTTGCCTACTCCGGAGGGATGGAAAGCTTGGTGGGCCATGCGGCGCGGGGCGCGGGGATCGATTCCACGTGTGTGTTACAGTGGTGCCTCCAACCACTGAGTCACACGCGCCATTTTTTTGGCACATACTTTTTTGTGTTTACGAGAACGTATTCATGCTTGCGTGTGTGGGTGCATTCTCGCTTATGCGGATTTTATTCTACGAGTCAGTTCGGCCAAAAGCCTGCAATCAAGTAACAGGGAAGTATATGATGTGATTAGCATGCGCCTCCAACGAATAAGCTCCAAGTCCACTCTGGGAGAGATTAGCAAACTACCCTTGAGTATGCCTAGCCTCCACATTTAGAGCTCGGCAAGCCATACATGGGTATCAAAAAAGCTAGACACAGTAAAATAAACGGGCTTCATTTTCCCTAACCCCGAAACGACCCCCGATTGTGCAACGTTGGCTAGGACGAGTAGGCATACGCTGCTAAAATACTGGCTCATTTTAAGCAGCTTACATTGCAATGGATTGAGGTAACGGTTAGTACCTACAACGCGCGCACACATTTATCTGAGTCCTCGAAAGAATACTTGATCATAGAAGCAAGAAAGATGAAGCAAAACGTCATCAAACTGGCCGAGACGAGGCGACGCCGCGTATTCAGCGGTGTTTATGACACCAGTGAAGAATTGTTCCTTGGAACATGCGACAAAAGTGAAGCCGGCGGCGTCGGCGTCTTTCTCAACGCGAGGTCGGGCATGAACATCGATTCATTCGAGAAACCAACAACCCGAATGGGACGTCTACGATTAAAAAGATGTGTATCAATACCGGCTTTGACAATCTTAATCGTTTGCCTCCCGAAACCAAACTTTGACGAAGAAGTCGAAGCGTTCTATGTGGACTTGGAGAAGTTTTACAGAAAAGACCACACATTTTTCGAGATTATCATTAAAGATTTTAACGCCAAGATTAGACCAAGAAGAACTTCTAAAGAAAGCCGCATAAGACCCACGGATTGGAATAAAACGAGCAGTGTGAGCGGCTGTCTGGATTTATCATGACAACCAAGGCCAGCCATGGTAACTCGCAATTCCATAAGCCCCACCCTCAACGCTGGACGTGGGAGTCTTCCGGTGGGGAGTGCCATAACAAAATAGACGACATCATAGTAAACCGAAGGCTTTGTCTAACCGATGGCGCTGTTGTTCCAAAATTCTGCAGAGGAACGGATCTTCACCTCTTTCGTGCAAAATTTCATTTCTTGCGGAAAGGAAAGGCTGCTAAATTCAAAAAACGAAATCGGAAAACCACCATAAGCCGGGATTTATTCAATTATTTTGTTGGGCATAGGAAAGGTGTCATCTTCGGTGACATCGACGAGGAATACGATTGGCTCATTCAACATCTTCACGTAGCGCTATGAAAGCTGATAGTTCGAAAGCTATCAAGAGACGTCTGTCTCCAGAAATACTCGAGCTGATACGCCAGCGTGGAATCGCACAAGCTGTAGGCAATCGCCAACTCATGTACGAAGTTGCAATACAATGCAGAAAGACGATAAAAGATCTTAAAGAAAGAAGCGCAGCAGTTATGGTCGAAGCTGTACAGGCGGGAAAAAGCATCCGCAAAACCTACCGAAAGTCCGCCAGTTACAAAACCAAGATAATTGATTCCGACGCCGAGATGGAATAGTTACAGCTTCCAGAAAGGCTAATGGAGAAAATCATCCATGAATACTAGTCAGGTCTCTTCGAGAGCCACGTCCTACTTTCCATATGAAATAAAAGAGCATCAATATGTCGTGCACCGGTTCTCCCTTCCAAAATCCCATGATATTTCATCGGTGAGAAATCGAACGACACCAGGTCCAGACAGGATAATATCTGAACAATTGAAGAACCTCCAGCCAGTCCTCGTAAATACACTGGCTCGGTTCTTTCTTCATACGTTACCTGTTTGAATGTATGGTCCTTACTCATTGGAAGACCAGTAAGACCAAGCTATTGTTCAAGAAGGGTGAGCTCCACAATATCGGCAACTGTCACCCAATCTTCTTGCTGTCTGTGCTCTACAAACTTCTCACTCGAGTCATCCTGAACAGGACTGACAGAACACTGGACGAAGGACAGCCATGTGAGCAAGCAGGGTTTCGAAAAGGATTTAGCAGGATGGACCGCATTCACACGATAACAAGGGTGACTGAAGTATCGCGAGAGTACAAAAGACCGCTCTGTCTCACTTTCATCGATGTAAAGGGAGGCCTTCGACTCAATTGAGATACAAGCAGTCATATAGGCACTTGATAGTCAAGGAGTCCCTATTCATTACATAAAGATTCTTGGTGAGCTGTACAAAAATTTCACAACCAAGACATCACCATTCTACAACGATAGTAACATTGACGTCAAAAGAGCAGTTAGGCAACGCGATACCATCTCACCCAAATTATTTAACGCCACCCGCAGAACGTCATGCGAACACTGAAATGGGAAAATATGGGAATGAAAATCAATGGTCGGCAGTTACATCATCTTCGCTTTGCTGAAGACATCACTCCTATGACATCAAACTTTAACCATGTGGAGCGATTGCTTTCCCACTTCGATAAAACCTGTGGAAAAAATTGATCTGCGACTAAATCTCACAAAAACGATCTTCTTCGGAAAGGAGTGGTTTTGTATGCCCAATTTACGCTTAGAAAAAATGAACATCTCTAAATGCCCAAGCTACGCCTATATAGTTCGGTAAATCAACATAATGAACGACGTAGCTCCAGGGTTTAGCAAGAGGAAGCGAGTGGCTTGGCTAGCTTTCAAGAGCATCGATGGTGTAGTGAAGAGAGCAAAGAACACCTCACTCTGTGCCCACCTCTTCGACTCCACGATGCTTCCTGCCTTAACGTATGGGTGCTCAACGTTATTGAACGCGTAGTGGAAAGGTCGATGCTAGGAGTATTCTGAGAAACGCAAGTAAGGAAGGGAAGGAATCCGAAACTCCGACATACGTCAACGATCAAAAATCAGAGACGCCTTTATATAGGCCAAAATGTGGAAGATAGGGTGCGGATAGCACAGAGGTAGTGATGCCCTTCGTCACTAGCATGGTTTTAATTCGATTCTGCTCTGGTGCCAACCAAGCCTTTCATTCCTTCGAGGTCGGGAAAATGGTAGCGGACTTGTCCAGGGAAAAGTGACTCTCTGCAATTCAAGCAGGAATGCTACAGCCAGGCTACCTCAGAACTGTAGTGAGAATCGACTCTACTAGCATTCAACGTTATTCAAGATGAAACGAAAATCGTCAAGCAACAACAGAAGCCACGTAAAATTGGATGATCTTCGTAGGCAATGGATTCAAGGAAACCCATCGAATGTGAGAAGTGCTGCGATCCGCACAGCACACGTGAGTACGGGTTATATAAAATAAAAATAAAAACAAAAACATCGAAGATTAGATGGACTTGACACGTAATTCATTTGAACAACAACCGATGGACAAGAGCCGTTAGTGACTGGATTTCTCGGTATGTCAAACGTATTGCAAGAAGTCCACCGACCCGATGGTCAAAGTTCTTCACGAAGAGCCTAGAAGAAAGATGTGATGCTCAACGAGTCCCTAGAGCGATCAGAACCCACTGGGCTACTCTTGCACGCGACAGGAAAAATGGAAGATTTACTGCCTCCCACTCAAACCACTCGACGATGAACCGGTGGACAGGTGATACGGATGACGTGATATCCCGAAGATAACATGTGGTGGTTCCAGTAGCGTTTTTTCTATCGCCAAACTTTACTACAAATATGGTGTGATCGCTTGTAGTTAAAAATGAATAATTTCCACGACTCTGAACTATTAGCAGTCGTGGTTGCGAGGTGTTCCTGGGTGTCGGGCTGAGATATACAACGGGGCATTCATCCTTCGGCAGGGTCTCCCAAGCTGATGAGAAGTTCAACATATCCATAAGGGAGCCAAGCTAAGAGTAAGCAAATACAAGGATTCACCTTTGTTCTAGTATCAAACTAGTCGCATTGTGGCAAATCTCCCTCTGACCCACAATGGCTGCGACTGCCTGTGGTGGTGACGATCTAGGGCGGAATTTGGCGATGGTGACCTCGGGACTCCAGAAAACCCCAATGGCTAAACCAGCAGAACTCCAGAAAATGGAGAGCATGCTGGGGTCTGCATAACCAGTGAGGACGGGCTGTCGAAGTACGCCAGTAAGTAAGTAATTTGCACGAACTTTTGAGCAGCCTAATAATAATAATTACACGTTCTCAGGTAACTCTCAGTACATCGTTGTTCAGTGAGATGCAGTTCCTGCGCGGGATTAACACTTTATAAATACAGCAAGCGTTCCAATTTAATAACCGGATTGACTTATAGGCATGGTGTGGACACTCGACAACGGACTCATTGATCAATCTTATTCTCACCGATCCTCACGCTCCTCAGAGATATCGGTACACGCTTTTCCTAATTACATTCAAATTCAAAATAAACCGTATTTCAATTCGATTGTTACAACCCGACTGTATTGTCTTGCGCTGTCACATCGTGAGAGCGCGGATAGTAGCCTCCACTATACAAGTCACAGGGCAGAGACAGACTACGCCTTAAGATTTAAAAGAGTTAGGTGAAGATAATCAGAAAAAAGGTACCGCTGATAAATTATTTTTAAATCTTCTAACATAATGGTCTGAGTTGGAATTTCTTCAGTGTAAATCAAGTACTGGCTAATCAACCAGAATTTGCTACCGCATTCAACTGTGCTGTCGGCACACCAATGAATCCGAGGGAACGATGTGCCGTGTGGTAACGAAGACCACGGGATATTAGCCATTGAGCAGAATAATCATCTTACATTACCTTGTCCTTATGTAATTGTACGTTTCTTATGTCTTGTAAGCATAAATTTACATTGTTTACCCTCACCACAAATTACCGTATCCAGCAATTGTACTTAATATTGCACGGAACAGTGCTATTTTAAACAGATAAATATAGGGCAAAACGAGACCTTGTGAACTGGTTGTAGTATGACGAGCTTGATATATAACGTTATATGCCTGAAGAATTTATATTATTATATTCTTCTGTTTATATATAGAAGAAGAATTATCCTTTTTCTTCTGCGTACATAACGTGTATGTGTAATATGTAATGTGTATAAAAAGCTCCAAAGCTCTTAGCGTTGATCAATTCCTGAGGGATGCGCCGTGTATTCGAGTTCATAAGGCATCGATCGGAGGTGATTGAATGCATATCTGGCTTTACAGTGACTCGCCATGGCCTGCCGATGTATCAAGCTAGTGCTGCAACCCATCTAAACAAGTTTGGTACAAATTTGCAGACCCCGGAGAAACGGAGGGCTTGGTGGACCACGACGCGGTGGTGGATCCCATGTGTGTTGCAGGGCTCCTCCGAACACTGCGCCACACTCGCCTCTATTGAACGTTGACCTGTCATTAGCAGTGTATCTGGACCAGAAGATAGAGTTATCCAGTTTTCAACCCTAATACTTACCCAGTTGTTGAAACATATTCCAGCCCATCTGAAACACCCAGGTGTTCCTGAATGTCAACGCATCGTCCTTTCCAACAGCGCAAGCCTGATGCAGTATTTCGGCGTTCCTTCCCTTTCCCTTAAATGAGTTGAATGACTCCGTTATACAAGCCATCCGCGAACTCCTTATGCAAGAAGAACGAGCATGTGTGGCCTCTCGATTCAGAAGCTCATGGCTTTGCTTAAGGAAGTGCTCAACCTGCTCAGTCTTTAGGTAGCACTGGAAGTATTCCGCACAAACGAGGGTTAACAATGGGACGGCCACAAGCACCAAGCCTTTCCATGGCTTTCGTGTCCAAGGTGAAAGTACCAATAATCGTTCTCCAGTCGTTACTCTACTGTTGATATGCTGATGATTGGTTTGTCATCTGATCCACACAAGAGGAGATGGATAAATGTTTTGTGTTATTGGATAAACAGTAAGAGTACCCTAAGTTTACCAAGAAAAAAAACCGAAAGAAAATTGGCTTCCATTTCTGAACTCGTGTAGAATTATCAATGAAAATATATATATATATATATATATGTATATATATATATATTGATTAGTCAAACGATGTCAAAGGAAAGTCGGTTTCTAAAATATTTACGTTCTGCGCTAGTTTGTAATGATAGCAACTGCTACTGGATGGATTATATGGATGAAAACAAATGATTATAGACGGGACACTGAACCGTCCTGTATAAAAGAACAGTGCCGATGAAGTCACTTCACTCGAGCGGTGATCCTTCCACTGGATTCCATTTGATGCGATCATGAAGACCCGCATCGGAGGAAGAAACAACACTAGGTAACCGGCTCAGATTAATTCAGCTCTGTGGAAGGCGAATGTGCCGAAATGTTAGCTAAATAAAGTTCTTTATCCACGTCTTGTTTGCTTATCAGTGAACACGTTGAACACTGAACATGGAACGAATACACGTTGGTTAGTCATACCGAAGTTAAAGGAACGTAGGTTTTTGAAATACTGTTACTCTGTGTACTAACCTTGCCATCATGAATTTTGCAATCATAAACATTAATAGGTTTAAAGGCTACCTTTTTGGTTAAATATTTCCAGTTTTTTCTAAAGGTTATTTTACAGCGATTCCACGCTGGTTGAAATGGTGGACTCAAAAGCGAGAAAATGGTGTCGTTTCACTTTATGAGATCGAACTCGGCCGTAATGCCGTGAAAGGAACAAATCGAAGCGCCGGATCGCCATGTTCAGAATTCCGATAATTCAGATGAGGAGGATAACCGTTGTTATTTCAGATGATATCTGCCGACCACTATTGATTTGTATCGAAAGAAATAGAATATGACTTTTGTGAAGTAACATTTTTGCACTGCACTAACAGTAACAGGAAGTAACACTATTGACGGTGAACTAAGACGGTAATTTTCTGACCTTTCAAAACGAACTATTTACATAATGAAATTTTATCTCTATAAAACTTCAGGAACGTCAGTAATTTCAGTAGGAAAGATTACACGTCCATTACACACGATGAAGCGGTGCACAGGAAAAGATTGTAGATAGGTGAACATTTCTAGAAGCTTTTGAACATGAAATTTTTCGGCACAACTGACGATTTTTGTTAGTCGGCTTCTCTGTAGTTCCAAGGTTATAAATCGTATCGGTCTACTGGATAATTCGTGCACTGTATCCTCAAAGCAAGGTCTGACAATCCATGAATTCAAAAAGTAGCATAAAAATTATAACAAATTGGGAATTGTATATGATAGCTGACTCTTAGGACAGTACTTAATCAACAAAGGCGCGTATAGAGCAGTGCTTAGATGTGCTCTGCTATGGACATGGTCTTTGCTTCGTTTTAAGTTCTGTCACTATATGGGTTCATGCATTCAATATACGATGTTTAAGTGGAGTCAAATGCTTAGCGCACAAGGGATGAGTCAATACAGAATATTTTTGTCCTTTAATCAGAACAGAAAATAAGATCGAATAAAACTAAATCAAGATTATCAGCTATCAAAATCTCACTATACTATGGAGAATCAGTAACAATAAGTGGGTCGGTCGTTAGCAAAGAGTTCTTATGTGAGAGCCCATGCAAGTCCATTCAAATTAATCAGCGATATGGTAGGAGTTACCAAGGTTATCAACATACCTTAAGCTAACATTGGATACATCTTAAGTTTGAGTTCAGCGAATCCGACTTTTCGAAATAATTCTCATTTTCTATGATGAGTATCGAAATACGGTAGGGCATTTAGAGGCTTTTGTTAAAATCATGTCGTTGTTCTTTCTCGGCATGAGTACACATCTCAAAAGGAGTAAAAATGAAGTTTTTGGAAGATTCGAAATTATGTTCGCACATGTTTCCTATAAGGGCGCTTGTGGCATAGTGGTCGGAGGCGCCCTGCAACACACGAGTGGAATCGATCCTCGCGCCCATGATCCACCAAGCCTTCCATCCGTCCAGGGTCGGAAAATTGGCACCAGACTTGTCTAAGAGATTAGCAGCACTGGCTCTATACATCGGTAGGCCAGAACGAGTCATTGTGAAGGCCAAATCTGCATTCGATCATCTACAACGGTATTTAATGAAGTCGAATGCACGCTGCATCCTTCAGGGAATTGATCAACGCCAAGAGCTCTATCCTTTATCCTTCATGTATCCTATTTTAAGAATAATGAGACATGGCTTCCAGTAGATACGAAGTGAACGCCTTTCTGACTTGTGGCGTGGTAGTGGAAAACCACATTTTTTATTTGATTTTTTATCTAACAACTTCTCGAATCTAACACTCAACCATTCAACTATTTCATGAAACTCTTCATTTCATCATCGTCAGAGAGAGACTTCTGGTTGCAAGGTTTCTTGCACTGCCCGATGGGTGTTCTTCGACCAGGCAAGTCTTGCGCCTTTACGTTAGAGACTAGCAAGGTGGCTGCATTGAAGATCGAGGAAAACTAGAAACTGCACACTAATGGGCACTAAAGGTTTTAAGAGAAAGTTTCATGTTTCCTTTTTATGTTTATAATAAAGCATTCTGCCTATCCGCATTGGCCTATGTGAGGATAGAACGACCACGGTAAACCATTGGCAATGATAAATGACGGACCACCTGAGAACTACGACTGGCTCAACATGTGTCATGCACGTGAACTCACATGTGAACACTGCACCGATGCCCTATGTTTGTCGACCTTATGTGCGAACAAAGAACAGAGTTTCGCAGCTATCAGTCCAAAGTCACTGCTGAAATTGATAAACGTTGCTTGGTTTAACGAATTGTTATAGAAAAGAGTTCAAATTGGGATAGAAGAGAGCCTGCTTGTATGTTTCTGTGTTAAACAACGCTTTTGAATCAAAGCAAAATGCTGCGCGCAATAAGATTAATAATAAAAAGGGATAAAGCTCTCGGCGTCGATCAATCCCCGAAGGATGCACCGTGCATTCGACTTCATTAAGCATCGTTTGGAGATGATTGAATGCATATCTGGCCATTAGAATGACTCGCGATGGCCTACCGATGTATCGAGCCAGTGCTTCTATCCTCCCAAACAAGTCTGGTACCAGTTTACCGACCCCGGAGGGATGGAAGGCTTGGTGGGCCATGGGTACGGGGATCGATTCCACGCGCGTGTTGCAGGGCGCATCCGACCACTGCGCCACACACGGGCCCCTTGTTGCAATAAGAATAAGGGGAATATTTTAGTTATAAAACATGATTTGCGCGCATAATTTTGGAACTACTTACCTAGACATCTAAGTGATCCATCTTCACAGGTGGCGTACGCACGTGTATTCCCGAGAATCTATCGCCTCTTCTATATGGGACGACAAGTACAAACTGAAATGGTGTTCTCTGGAATCGTGAGGAAGCTGTGTTAGAAAGATTTTGACTGTCTGAAGATCGCAACACCCAGTCAGTAGCCCTTATGTATCAGAGAGAACTTAGTTTCCTTGCCACCAAGATTTTTTCCAGGACGGCAGCGGTCTTTGGCAGATTTCTGAGATTAGTCGACTTAGCAATGCAGCAAACAGACCGCGTCCTCTCAAATCGCTTGTTGAATTAAATATATGCTTTATCTATGTCGAATTGGATCAATGGCATCGCTGGAGCGACAGCTCGTCCATACGCCATGATTATGGTCCCAGATGATCCACGCCATCTCATTACGTATTGACGTGCACTTCCTCGGATGCTCATCCCTGTAGCCAAAATCGACGTCTCTTCGTCTTTCTCGAACGTACGTGGTCGAAAAATTCGTAAACCAAGCACGATAAATATGGACCAATTATATTGCGTACATAGTTGTTACTGAAAGTTACCATATTTTCAGCGAAGGTCTTAGCGTCGTAGCATTACGCTATATGAGTAGTGCGCTTTATTCTTGAAGTGGTTTAGGCACCGTCCAAGTTTCCACTGCATAACAGAGCGTTGGGAGGATTGTTGAATCGAAAAGCTGAAGGCGGAGTTTTCGGTCCGTTAGTTGGTCGGTGGCTTCTTTGAGAGGCTCGAATGTGGCCTATACTATTGTTTTTCTCTCCAAAAATTCTTCCTTCCTGCTGTTCTCCATGTTCTTCGAACGTCCATGGTACACGTACGAGATGGTTTCTGTGATCAGAGAACAATCCAGTTCGATTTGTCCATCTTCGCTCCATAGGTAGTTCTCCATAAAATGAGTATTCCTAGCAATTTTGTGCAGTTTGGTCTTTTTTCCCGCTTCGTTGAGTTCATTGAAAATCGTTTTTGCTTAACTGGTACTCTTCGAGAAGATGACGATATGATCCGTGAAACAAAGGTTTGATAGGATGTTTCCATCAATGCACTTCTCGTTCCAATCCAGTGGCTTCATTGTCCACTCCAGTGTGGCAGTAAACAGCTTTTGTGATATCGTATCACCCTGTAGAAACTCCTCTATGGGTATGGTAAAATGTCGATAAAAGCTGTATTTTTGTGCTGAATTTCTAATAACAATCAGTTGGCGTTAGTATGTAGAACTGGTCCACTCGCTGCTCTACGAGCGCATTCGTTTCGACGCTGTCAAACGCTTTCTCGCAGTCGATAAAGGTTAGGAGAAGGAGCGGATTGTATTCTCGACAGATTTCTATGTCAGGTTTGGATGTGATCCATGCAGCAGAATCCCTGGTGGAATACTGCTTGCTCAAAAACTTTTACCTCATCTGAGGTCTTCGATATGCGCAAAAAGATGCTCTCCGTGAACAGCCTGTGAAGTACACTCAACAAGCACAAAGTGCTCAATGAGCTCTTTAAGATCACCGCTTTAGCATGGTGAAATAAGAAGACTCGTCTATTACTGGCAAAAATATGTGTATGTTAATGATTTCCATTTTAATTAGCAAATTCTGAAGTGAACTGGGACATATTTGTCCAAAAATGAAGGTTGACATAATTTTCGTGCTATTTGAATTGCATGTCTTTCATGTGGCCCCGATAATGCTAACACAATTGTGCTTTGTTACCATACAATTCTGGAAAGGTCGTTTTTCTGAAAGCGGATTCTAGTTCTTAAGGAACTATTTAGACTCAGTGGATAACATTCTAATAAAGAGTTAACGCTTTTCAGTCAGAATTATGTAGGCATTTTCGTTGTACTTCCCTGCTAAAAAGTGCCAAGGTACAATCGATTATAAAGCCCGTACATTTGAAATTTTAGTAATTATTTGGTAGGCAACGCTTCATTGTGGAAAACGAAATTTCAAAGGGGTGATATTTCAGAACCTCATAACGCTTTACCGCCACACCATGGCTGGGAGGTGTTCCTGGGTGTCGTGCTGCGATGCACAGCAGGGTTCATCCCCTGCAGAGCATCCTAAGCTGAGAAGGAGTCCCGACGTTTCCATTAGGAAGCACAGCTAAGAGTAAACCAATACCAAAATCCACCACCGTATTTGTATCAAACTAGTCGCATGATGGTAAATCTTCTTCTGGACCGCAAGGGCTGCGATTGCCCGTGGTGATGACGACCTGGGGTAGACTTCAGCCAGATTGACCTCGATACTCCAGGATACCATAATGGCTAAACTAGCATATCCTCAAAAAAATGGAAATTATGCTCGGAGTTGCGCAACCTGTGAAGACGGGCTATCCAAGTATCTAACTAAGTAGGATGCTTTGAAACACTACGTACTTCATGTGTCTGGGCGAGGTGTTTTCTTCATACTATAATTCTTTCTAAAACCACTTGATATGTACGCCCTCCTGTGTATTACCAAAGTGCGTGCTTAATACTTTCAACACAAGGAAATAGTAGATTGTGAAAACATGTTGTTGGAAAACACAGAGGACGGTGTTGTGAACAAACCATAGCAGCAAGTTGTCATTGTGAGCATTGCTGGCACGTTTGCCCAGGAATTCTGCCTATTGCGTTGTAATCGACTAGTCAGTAGATTAATGGTAGGATTTGTTGCCGTCACAAGAATCACTGTTGTCCTGAGTCGCCAAGCGGCAATTTTTCTTCCGATCCACACAAAAGCAAGGACTGCTACGGGGAAAACTTAAGACGCCTCTATCGCGATTATCTCGCGAATCCAGGAAAAATCGTACCCGACCACAATCAATAATGTCAATGAGCGGAGAGCATAACAGAGCCTCTTGTGGCACTCGAATTCATACTCTAATCCGCCCACTTTTGATAAAGATTGCGTGATAATGAAACAATTGGAGGAAGTGCTGACATCTTCGCGACATATGACGATGGATCAAATAGTTATTTTTGTGAATAGCAAAACAGTTTTCAAACCGAACGTCATTCAGCCTCCTTAGCAAAGTGGTCAACACGTATTTAAATTGTTGAGCTCAGACAAGATTGATAAATAGCTTTATTTGGCTAACGTTTCGACGTCTTCGCCCTCATCAGAACAGATGACCCGAGTCGGTGGGTAGAAGATAAAAGAGCACTGTCGGGTGAGCATGCGTCATTAGTGCGGTATTCCACTGAAAAAGATCCGTCTCGGTACGACTACGAAGACGCCACATCGACAAGGCGAACAACTGTGGACTATCGACTCGGGTCATCCGCTCTGGTGAAGACGAAGCCGTCGAAACGTTAGCCGAATAAACATGTTAGTCATCCTCGTGCAAGCTCAACAGTTTGAATACGAGTTATTTTTGTATTCAAATGAGTAAGCATTAGTATTGAGAGAGTAAGTGTCCAGAAAATGGTGTTATGAGAAGCGCAACTTTGTCATACCACTCATTTGTTGAGGCGAGTGCTGAAGAAAGATCACATGCGGAACACGTGCCGAACAATCCCATAGGTCTTGCTCCGCGCACTTAACATGTAGCTTTTTTCATGTTTGTCCGTTATCATCGGCGAATTAAGGGACATTTTTCTTCCTGCATGTGAGTAACACTGATATCAGTAGAGAAGTCTTAATAAGAAGGTGCAATTAGTTGCACACTGCACAGTGATAGAATTCACCAAGTTTAGCCGAAGTTTCTTTAAAAACCCGGTTTTTCGGAAGATTTCCTTCCGATTTCTTATACTGCCTATATGATCATAACGAAGTTATAGATGGGTAAATGACCAGCAGCAGGAGATCTTTGTACTGGAGTGCTGTTTTTCTTCGAATCCAAAATAGAAATATCATCTAACTTATAGCGCACATCGCTAAAGATCGTTGTTGATAAGCGATCGACGTCCCTGACACTACGATAGTGTTCACTGACAGCATCGAGCGAAGAGCTCAAGTAGTTCGTACCCTGGGCGTACCCAGCGCCCCGCCTCCACCATGGAGGCCGGATTCATATAACAGCGCCTAATCGCTCGTTGCTGCTCGCTCTCTACTAGCACGTGGATCGCCGCTGACCTGCCCTACATCTAATCGTTATTTTCACGTGGTTCCAAATCTCAGCAATTTGACGACAGCTCGCCAGTTATGTATTGCGAACACCAGGCTTCAACAAGCTCGGAGAAATCTGAGGTAAATCTTCGTGTGACTGAACAAAATCGCTGTAGTTGATTTGTCTTCTGTTAATTTATGTCACGACCACATGGCCTTCCTAAAAGGATCCGTGCTGATGTTAGGAGCGAATTCCACGTTTCCATCCGGAAACTCACTTAAAATTAAAGACACGCATGGCCGCATTTTGATTTGCTATCGTACCTACCTTCTCGTCTAAAACAGTAAAAAGAGATACATCCCCCCAAAATAATTGATGCTGAAGGTGTCTCTTGCGCAAGCGGAATTCATTGAGTAGCGGAAGCGAGTGAACCAGTTTTCTCTTACCATCTTGAATTAATCGACAAGGGGATTCTTCGACAAGCAACAAGCGATTTATCAACGGATACGTCGCCAGAATGACTTCTAATTTCTATGTAATATTTGCATGTACACATGCTTTTGTTTGCTTGTGTGTGTGTGTGTGTGTGTGTGTGTGTGTGTGTGTGTGTGTGTGTATATGTGTGTGTATGTGTGTCTTAATTGAGTCCTCCTATCCTGCTCGTCATTTCTTTCCAACAGAAGTCAGTTGCATCGATAGTATGAGGGAGATAGAGCTATATCAAACAAATAAGGCCTAAATGCACTCTTGGAGAGCGTCACTACAGAGCTTGACTACTTATGGACATATACACTGCTGAAAGCAGTGGAATTAACGGATCTTATGAGAAAAATGTGATGCTTCTTTTCCGAGAGAACAAGAGAAGGTTATCAAGTAGCCGATACAGTACCAGATGAATAGTTAGAGATTTTATTAGTGCTCGCAGGGACAAGATTCTATCATTAGAAAGGCGTGGGATAATGCGGTTGATATTTACACATCAAGGTTTTCATCTCTATGAAGAAAAAAGTCTTGTGCTTGAATTATATGAATTAGACGGTCATTTTCTTAATATGAGGATTTCAGATAGCTAAATCAGAATCACAGCTGACAAATGCTGCAGCCAAACAGGCGCTTATCAGTCGACTTCACAAATGGTGTGTAGAAGTTTTCTGGATCACAATCTTCTATATAATCGACTTCTGCGGTGATGAGCAATTGCGCAGCACCCTCTCGGAATTATACGAATGTCAACAACTCCACCAACAACATAGAACATCGGAGAATTGCAGAAGCATAGCCGAAATCGAGATTAAGCTATTCCGTCACCTCACCTCTCCACTGTGGGCAAATTTGCGGCCGATAACGCGTTCCTCGAAAAAGCGACCAGCATCACGACCACCTTCGTCTCAGCTCTTCGATATTCAAGAAGAAAAAGAAGAATACTAAGGGACTCTCCTTTTAAGTCACGGGTTTTGTTCCATTGAATAGTTCACTAACCATAACAACCTTGGGTACGATGAGTAGCGCTGACCGCTAGTATGTGATTTTCAAAGATAGTGCTTGGAAATATCATGCTCGAATTACAACTTCTATTCTGTTCTGTAACATTTTCTTTGCATTCTGCAATAATATGTGAAAAGTCATGGAAGTATGCGGGTGTTCGACGTTAATAAATTTGTACTATAGATGCGAAATTTAATATGTACATCTTACTTACTTGGATACTCGGACGGCCCGTCCTCACTGCTGGTGCGGGCCCCAGCATCATTTCTATTCTCTGGAGATTTGCCGGCTTATCTATTGTGGTTCACTGGAGTCCCGAGTACACCCTGGCCAAAGTCTGCCCCAGGTCGTCACCAATAGTCTTTGTACTTCTTTTTGCTCAAATGATTCAAATCCTTTTTTCGTTGTGGTGTTGTTCATGAGCGAGCAAGGGCCATCGATCAGCTGTACTATGGTGCGGTACAAATGGAGAATGCAGGACAGAATATTAATGGAGAGTATTCTGTATACGGCTTTAAATGAAAGTGTAATAGAGATCATAACTTTCTAGCGAGCACATGCCATTGCCAATTTCTGGTAGATTAGATTTGATGAAAAGAAACTTCAGTGTAGCGTGCTGGAATGAATCGATTATGAACAACGCTACAAGAGAGTCTCAAATCAGTGAACTTGAGCACTAAGAATTGGACGTTCTTGATCATTCTAACTAAGAGATAAGGAACTAACATTTTCGTTTGACCACCTAGCGCGTTTCGCTATTGGGCGTGGGACACCTAGAAGGAGGGGATGACGTGCAATAATGCACACAAAGTCTCTGGTTCAATCCTGAAAGGAGCTGACAAGGCGTCCCATCCAACTAGACTCGGAAAATTGGGGCTATATTTATCTGAGAGCGCTCCATCTGATCTATAAAGGTCGGCAAGCGCCTGTGTTGAAGACCTAGTACTGCTCTAACAGAGATATCGAAAGGGAATCAACTCGGCTCGGGTTCCTGAAAAAGACAAATTCATAGGTGTGTGCCGAACCCACATGCTAAATTCGATGGCCGTCATGGATGATGAGTGCGAGATATCGAAATGCGCTTGGGTTGTTTTTTATGTTTAAGTTATCTCTCAGTAGCTCGTCGTGCGATACCAAATTGTTTCACTCTCACTTGAGAGATAAGGTACCAGAATTCATTGACTACTAAGCTTGTTCAAGCCATTCTACAGCATTGAGCGTAGCAGAGTTGCAGAGTGCTAAAGACAGGAAGGAAAAAACAAAAGAACATTTTCCTAAAGTGTAACCAAAAGTACTATTCCACACGTATTCCAATTTACAACGAAAAAAATAGGAGGACGAGAACCTTTTCGAGTAAAAGACAAAACGATGAAGTAAAGAGGAAATAGTTGAAAATTTCAATCTCAATGTGTGAAGCTGTTGTTACCCATTTGTGTTTTTTCGACAGCTAAGGTGTTTTTTCGTCTTTTCCATTTTTGTTATATGACTCTTCACTGTTTGAGGATTTTCATCTCATCTTGAATGTCGTAGAATGCTGGTCGAGTCGATTCCCCTGCAGTCCTGAGATAGCTTAGCCGGAGCGTTCCCAATTAAATTGCAGAAAGTTATTTGTTCCGGACAAGTCCGGTACCAATTTTCCGATCCCGGAGAAGTCAGAGGCTTGGCTGGACCGGAGCAGAATCGAAATAATATCATGCTCGTGATGACCGACATCACTACCACTGTGCTATTTGCTCCACAATGTGCTCTAGTACTTCGGAATATAGCAGGTTGATAAAAGAAGGCTTGTAACAGACCAGAATTATTTTCCTTGAAGTGCCAGTGTAATTTCAGAAATCTTCAAAAATTGAATTTGCAAGAATTGTAATGGATTTGAATTTACGGAACATTTGATGTAAGAACAGCAGCAGCCAATGTGTTCACTCTCTCAATAGTCTACCGCTTCTAGTTATCGAACTATTATTTGAAGCGGATATTTTATTAGCATTTCTGGGATACCTGAGCTGAAAGGGGACCCAACATCTCCAATCTGAAACCTAGGTTAGAAATAGATAATGCCGAAAATCACTGCGATTCGGCTTCTACATCGTCCTTGAGCGGTTGGTTAGTTTTTTCATTCCTACTTTCGTTTCTGATTTCAGTTTTAACATCTCTACGAATTAACTAGTAGGAAGACCGAGAGAAGGATTCGTCGCCGAAAATACACCTCCCTCTGGTCCACATCGTGGTGAAGACCTGGATACGCCCTTGCAAGGTTACGTCAGGACTCCGAGGAGGACCAAGTTGCACGACCAGCAATAGGCCAGCCTCAGCACCCCACACACTGGGTGCTCCCATCTATGACGTCAGGCGGTGAGCCAGCCGGTGAGAGGCCAGAAAATCTCGGGTTAGGCAGGACGTCACTGGAACCGGATCTGACGCACGCACGCACGACACGCCATGGAGATTGTTTCTTACTATGCACGTATAATGCCAGAACACTCTCCACAGACGCCGATCTTCACGCCCTTCTTGTAGCCGCAGATCGCATTAAATTTCATGTGATACAAGGAACAAAAAATCAAGAAGACTGACACACGCCAACTAAACAACAGGACGCTTGTGATCCGTGGAGAAAAGGTCCCGTCACGAAATGTCGGCGGCGTAGGCTTTGTCGTCCACCCGTCCATTGTCCATCTCGTCGACTCATATGAGATCCTTTCCCCTCGCATAGCCGTCCTCCGTCTTCAACTGTCGCATCATAAGAAGATCACTATCATCAACTGCTACTCACCGACCGACGCAGTTGATGAGTACAAATTATATGCGTTCTACTATCAGTTGGAGGAAGTCATCTGCAATGATAAAGCATGTCATAAATTTGTTGTCGGAGACTTCAACGCCAGAATAGGAAAGGCCAACGAGAGCGAATACAGGATCGGAAATTCTGGATTAGGGGGGAAGGAATGAGAATGGAAAGCGTCTCGCAGGACCCCTGTCAGCAGGACGTCTCTTCCATGGAAACTCGTTTTTCCAGAATTAAGGAAGCCGCAGCTGGACATGGGAATCTCCCAACGGCATGACTCATGCGGAGATCGACCATATTCTGACAAACAGAAGATGGTGCCTACTTGACACATCGGTAGTCCCGTCATTCTGTACTGGTTCCGATCACCGCCTTCTTCGCGCGAAGATTCGATTCAGCCACAAGCTCGAAAAGAATTCTCTTCATCGACCACGAGGAAAAAGTCTAGTTGTATACGACGAGTACATTCTAAACGAAGTCCTATCCAAACGTGACTGGCAGATTAAAGCAGACCCGACCGAAGACTACGAGCTGCTTGTCGAAGGACTGAAAAAGCTGTGCCGAATTCGCCTCAGTTCCTCAAGCAAGAAGATCGGATCGCATCTCCGTCACCACTAAGGAGTTGCTCGAAAAGAGAAGGAAACTGAAGCTTGATCCTACTGCAACTCGTTTGACATGGCTAGTAACAAATGCCAGCTGCAGAATAGCTTTGCAGGAAGATCTACAACGGTACAAGCAGAAGGAACTACTGGAAGCAGCAGAAAAAAAGAAACAGTCTGCAAAAATGCCGTCGGGACTTGTATGATTATAATGTTCCGCTGTCAGCTCTGATGAACGGAGATGAGATCGTCAAAAGTTCTTGCCATGATACGGAATTAATAGCGGAAACGTTCTACACCAACCTTTTCCGTTCCACAATCACCGTCCCGGACCCCAGTATTCCCGCTAGAAAAAAACCACCTGGAATTCTTCTGTCGGAGATTCGACTTGTGATAGAAAGCATGAAAAGAGGCACAGCTCCAGAACCAGACAATGTCACCGCCAATTTCCTTAGAGCTGGAGGCCACAATTTGCATGTGCCTCTCGCAAATCATATTACAGCTTATCTTCAAAAGGAAAAAAAAATCCCAGAGTAGTGGAGGACATCGCGCACGGTCGTCCTGCCCAAGAAAGGAGACCAAAGGGATCTTCGTAACTATCGTCCCATATGCTTGTTGAGAGTACTCTACAAGCTCTTCACGAAGATTTTCCTCTCGCGCATATCAAGGGCATTGAATGAGGCGGAACCAGTCGAGCAAGCAGGATTTCGAAAAGGATTTTGCAGCATGGACCACATCCAAACCGTGTCCAGGGTCAACGAAGTTTGTTGGGAATACCACTTGCCTCTAGTCCTAACCTTTGTCGACTATGAAAAGCGTTTGACAGTGTCGAAACGAATGCCATCCTATCAGGTCAACCAAGGAATGCACCCGTCCCTACATAAGAACTCTTTCCGACTGTAATCGGAACTGCAATGCGAAAATACAGCTTTTCCATCGACCAAAGCTGTTCAGTGTTGCCCTGCAGTGGATAATGAGTCACTTGATTAGGATGAGAAAGGCATACGTATTGATGGAAGATTCCTATCAAACCTTCGCTTTGCTGACGACATGGTCATCTTCTCAAGAAGCACGAGCGAAGCAGAGATGATGATCAACAAGCTCAACGAAGCGGGAAACGGACTTCGCATAAATTGAAAGAAGACCCAGTTCATGAAAAAACCCATGGTGCAAAGGCGAAAAAATAGAATTGGATGGCTCTCTCATTGCTGAGACCACCACCTTGTACGTATACCTTGGACGGTCAATGAACATGGAAAACAACATGAAGGAGAACTAGATAGAAGAAGGAGAGCAGCTTGGGGCGCATTCGGGCCTCTCAAAGAAGCCACCGACCAACTGAAGGACCCGAAAAATCCGCGCTCATCTCTTCAATTCTACGGTCCTCCTAGCGCTCTGTTATGCTGCGGAGATGTGGGTTGATACTTCAAATAAGTCAAGAATGCTTCGCACTACTCACAGAGCGGTTGAGCGATGTCTTCTGAAATATAACCGGCACTCTCAATATCTAGCCGGAATGCGAAGCTCTGACCTTCGAAATCTGTCACATCTTCGATATCCAGGGGAGTATACATCGATAGCGAAACATAGATGGGCCGGTCACATGATAAGAAGAAGGGACGACAGATGGACGAAAAGAACAGTAGAGCGAACTCGAAGAGAATGCAAACGCCCCCTAGGACGACCACCTACACGTTGGGCGGACGTGTTCGTAAACAAAGTTAATCAGCTGTACCCGCAGCTGCAGTTGTTTTACAAATCACGGTATGAGACTCGCAAGCGATAAGTAAGTAAGTAAGAAAATCACTGCCATCCTTGTAAAGACGCAATCGGTAGCTAGCATGTGGTGACGACCTGAGATAACAGCAAGCACGATTGCTGAAACTCCAGGAAATGGAGGGAAAAAAAACAAAAATGAGAGAAAAATCATCAAGCGTCTAATGAAATTTAGTGCTAGCTGAAAGATGTGTTTACTTTCGGATACGTGCGATGCAAATGCGAGTTTATATTTTGACTTTAAACACATATGAATTATTATTCAGTCCGTGGATCTCGACTTTATCAGTTGCAATGGAAAGGATGATATCTAAACGCCCTTTGCACGTTACAAGTGTACTTATTCAATGACGACTTATGCTGAGCCTCTTCACCTTACGATTCGTATTTTCTTCATCCTTTCATCGTCGAGACTCACAAATCGAACAATGAAGCAATTATGCAAATGCGACTTCGTTCAGAGGAACGAGAAGGCCCCCTGGATTGCGCTGTATGTTTGATCGGCTGCTGCGGTCGTCTCCAATTTTTTAAAAACTCTGTGACATCGGACAGCATGACTTATACAACTGACGAGGTGGGAAAGGATATTTCTATAGAATGGAATACGTTGACACTGGGTAAACCAAAAATGAAGCATACATATTATCCAAGATCTCGAATTCAAGCGAATATTCTGCGCAATGATAACCCACCTGTCCATAGTAATAAAAACTTGAAATTTTTGAAAAAGGATATAGCTTCATAGAAGAAAACGAGCAAGTTTTGTTTTCTCAGCAATTTTGCGTTTTGAAGATGGAGCGAAGCATCAGAAAATTCATTCACAAATTGGACTCTAGATGGGGGAAATTTCACTTGAGAGAACTTTCATGAGTTTTCACTGCATAGTTTGTCACAGATTTCTTTGTTATCTGGAGTGCCGCGGTGGAGCAACGTGACCAACTATTTAGGGAGTACAATCCCGAAGAAAAATTTAGCCCATTGAAATGAATGAATAGGCGATTAGTGGAAAATTGTCCTTCTTCCCGTTGTCGCCTTAGCAAGTAATTCCACCGAATTCCTTTCTATTTCATCCGACTCTCTTCTTCTCGTTTGCTTTTTGTTTGACTAGACGATTACCGTCCGTCGGCTAACCCCCACTGGAGGTGTGTTGCTGTCCATCTCAACAGCTACAAACCAATGAAATACGACCTCTATTTATTTTTCGTAAACTGAGCCGTCGTGGAGTTATAGCTAAATTATTCAAGCCTATGAGGCAACGAAGACATGAGTGTTTTTGTTGTTACCCATTCCTGGTTCCTCAACTTTCAACCTTTTTGTTCCTTCGTGCTGCTTTGTCATTCCTTGCTTTTTAAAAGATGTTGCTTAGCCACTTTTAGTTCTTCACATTACGGAGCTGAGGAAGGGCAGCGATTTAGCAGCCAAATCAGAGAAGGCTGTTCCTATAAATGCGATACTGAACTACTGCTGCTTTGGTGCAAGCATTATTTTGTTTTGTTCTCAACTCGGAACGGCTAAATTCTACGGGTGGCTTGATCACAACTTAAAAGCACACTTTGACAAAATTAAGTTTTAAGTGTTTAAACATTGGGTGTGAATACTTTAATCCGTATCTCAGTGAAATGCCTTTCACTTCAGTTGGAAATGCAATGTGTTGCAGGCTCATCCTCTCACCAAAAGTGGGAATAAATTAAACTCTTTCATAGTGAAACCCAAACATTGTCAGGAACCAGGGACCTGATGTCAACCTCCTTCTAAAGCGGTTGCTCTTCCCTACGATCCATATGGCTAGTGAATGACTACATCTGGTGGCCATCTCGAAAATCGCTCGACTGTCGGGATACGCGGCACTGCTACTAGCCGAGTCACTGCGAAATAAGGGAGCACTCATTCTCAGCTTCAATAACACTTGTGGATACTTGGCCTAGTGTTAGCTTCATTCAACACATCCTAAAGTCGTCCGACCACAGGCAGCCAGTTGGGAGCTCGTCATAATTGGGTCCAATAATATAAGCGATGTGTAGACATCAATGCATAAGCATCAACTGGACTACCTCTTGCCTGCTGAGCAGTGAGTGACTGGAGCCGGCGCCAATAAACATTTTATTTCTCCATGTCGCGTGCAAAAGTAGCCCATTGGGTTCTGCCCACTCTAGGGAATCGTTGAGTATCATGTCTTTCTTATAAGTTGTTGTGAAGAACTCTGACCATCGGGTCGGTGGTCTTCCTGCAGTACGTTCACATCTTAAGGAATCCAGTCGCTAACAGCAGCTGCCCATCGGTCGTCGTCCACCCGTATTACGTGTCCCGCCTTATTCTTGGCAACTTGGAATGTGAAATGCTGTCTTTGATCTTTGGTTATTGAGGTAAATCAGAGCCCTGGATCCTCATACTCACTTGCGCGACACGTGAGCCCCATGGCATCGTCCCATCGACTGCGCGTTCTGTAACGCTGAATGATCTATCCTCCATACGTAGCGACCAGGTAGGTATCTGAGGCATAAGTTAAGGCATCATGAATCATGGAGTCGAATAGGCGGGCGCTGAGTTACGGGTTCCTCGTCCTTTTCGCTACATCCTCGATGTTCTTCAAAGCTTCCCAAGCCGCTCGCTTCAGCTCCTCAACTCTGGAGCTAAGTCGTTCAACATGTTGATTTCCCGACCTACATAGAGATAACTGGAGCATTCGGAGATACTTGTTCCGTTGAGCGTGAATGGGGGCATGCGAAACCAATCCGTTCTTCATGAACATCGTTTTTGTGAGATTTAGTCGAAGACCAATCTCCCCACAAGCTTTATCAAAGTCGGCAAGCATTCGATCCGCTTGACAAGTGTTTGGTGTTATAAGAACGATGTTATAAGCACAGCGAAGATGGTGCAATTGTCGGCCATCGATTTTCATTTCCACTTTGTTCCATTAAGGCGTTCGCGTGACATTCTTGAAGGAGGCGGTAAATAATTTTGGCAGTAGTATGGTATCGTCTCATTTAACTCTTCGTTTAACGTCGATGTTAATATCTTCACACTACGGTGACCTTTTTTTGCGGAATTTTTATATAGCTCACAAAGAACCTTTGCATACTGATTAGGGACACCCTGGCTGCTCAAGGCTTTCATGGCTGCTTCTGGCTCAGCTGAGTCAGAAGATTTCCTTAAATCGATGAAATTTAGACACAGCGGTCTTTTTGTACTCTCGCGACTTTTCAATGAATCTTGATATCGTGTGGATGTGATCTACTGTAATGAATGCTTCTCGAATCTCTGCTTGATCACATGGCTGTCCTTCGGCCAGCGTTTTACCAGAGTTAGTTTAGGATGACAGAGTGAAACGTTTATAGGCGACAGCAGCAGATTGGGTGATAGTTGTCGGTGTCGTGGAGGTCGCCGTTCTTGAGCAATAGCAAGCTCTTGCTGGTTTTGTAAAGAATAGGAATCTTGCATTTTTTGCAGTTAGCGTGAAAAGTCGTCTGTGAAAAGCCGAGCCAGAGTGCTTATGATGATTGGCGGAAAGTCCTTCAGGTGTTCAGATCTTATGCTACCCACATCTGGTGTTCAATTCTTCACCGACGAAATAGCACGTTGGGTTTAGGAAGGGAGAACCGGTGTTGCGACAAATCCAACCTGCTTTATTTCATATGAGGGCAGGCGGACGTGGCTATTGAAGAGATTCGAGTAGTAATGGTAAATTGTTTTCTCCACTGCCTTTCTGGAAGCTGTAACTCTTCCGTCTGGGCGTCGAAGCGCAATCATCTTGGTTTTGTAACTGGCGAGTTTCGATGGGCTTTGCGAATGCTTTTCTCAGCCTCTGCAACTTTGACCATAACCGCTGCTCATCTCTCTTTAAGATCTTCTTTTATCGCCTGTCTGCATTGTACTTGTTGGAGGCTGCTCCTAACCACTTCCCATACTTCACCACTGTTAATTGATTGCAGGCTTTGAGCCTAATTGACTTTTAGAACACGAACCGCATTAACGAGAACATACCAGCGCACGTATGCATGGAAGTGTCCTCCTCAACGAAGAAAGTATATGCTATACCGGCACAACACAAACAGGGAGCCTATCCCCTGGATCCGCCTGCTTTCTAGGGAAGCATAAGGTCGCTTTTGCTCCGCGATTAAGCCCTGCCTGCCACCTGGGACACTCCTCGTTTATTCGCGGCTCAACGGTGTGAGATCCTTCTGTGGAAAAGATCCCTGCAACACAAAAACATGGTGTAGATAAATAATCCTCCTATATAATTGAACGAATTCAACGTTGTTCCCACATCTGCTTCACTTTGTAATATCATTCCTCAGCGAATCTCTATGCGTCACTTTGGCCATTCTTTAAAAAATTCTGTCACGTCTTTGTAATCCACTCGTCACGTGCTGTGTTGTGAACTCCAGACTGGACTTGATTCTGCGATCAAAACCATCGTAGATCTCACCAGTTTCCTAAGATGATTACAGAATTCTGTAGCTATGGTTATTTCACCGAGGATATCTGTCGATGAAAATGAACAGACGGATAAATGTTGCTGTAGACTGATCCATGTCAAGGTAACCACTTCTCTGTAGCGAACATAATTGATTTTTTAAAAAACTCACTTTCCAAACAGGCTTTTATAGAATTGTGCTTATGGAGTAGCGATATTCTATGCGATGATTATCCTGTCAAATTTGATAATTCGATTGGTCAAATCCAATGAAGTGGGAAAGACTTTATTTTTTAATCATTCTATACGTCTTGTTTCGGGTTTAGGGTTTACAGTCGACTTGAGTGGTGATATTGGATTAATAAAACGGTCTTATTGAGTGGTTACTACTTTACACTTTTAAGGTGCAATGGAATTGGCAACTGCTATTTTTGGTGTCGGACAGCTTAGCGGTGGTGAGCTTAGTGTATGGATTGGTACGCGAACAGCCAGCTTTCCTTCAGCCGTTCACAATAATCAGTGTTAGTCGTTTATACAATAAAAAAACAATTTGCTCAAAAACTGTGGGTAATCGAAAACGGTTGCAGGAATGCTATACAGGCTATGTATATAAGTATAGCGAGGAAGCTGCATATTCCTCTAGAAGTTTAGGTTTCATGTGTCCATTCTCCCTATGAGGAAGGCTGAGTGTGCATTGCCTGCTTTTAGATCGTGATGGTGAGCTTCTGCGTGCTGTTGACGGCATTCTACCTTTCGGCCGCCTTCGATCCACAATCGTTTGCCGGTGAACAAATCGAAATTCTCATTGCTGGCCAAATGAAGACCATATCTGAACACTTCAATATCACTACGCGAACAGGTAGGCGCTTTGGTTAATCATCATAAAAATTATGAGTCCTCTTGGTCCTTTCAGTGCTCGAATTCAATTTAATTTAAAAGCTAGTTGGACGATTGACACTTTTTATATTCACCACACAGATTCCCATCGGAATGGTGGCAACGAGAGAATTTTCCCAAACTTTTTTGAATTCAAAAGGATTGCGATAGTACAAAACTGTTTTACGACCACACTATTCTACTTGTGATTTATTTTTTAAAGGGAACTCGAAATCAATTCATTTGCGGGGCGAAAAAAGATTTACTGGCAAGAGCTCCACTGACCACAGAGAAGATTTTTCGATAACTTAGGGCGAAATATGTGCAGTAACTATTCGTTTTTAGAAAGTAGCAAGTAGAAAGTTTTAATGAAAACGTTGCTGAGACATCTGCAAAACTCCAGACCGCAGGTGTTTACGGTGAGGACTGCACACGCTACTTAACCCGAAAGGGTAATAGCGTGTTCGGTCTCCACAGCAGACACCAGCGGTCTGGAGTTTTGCAAACATCTCAGCAACGTTGTGGTTATATTTCACATAGTACCTTGCCTTTAAAAAGTAGTAGAGAGTAAATAAAAATTATCGACAGTTAGAAATTTTTAGTTTACAAAAAAGAGGCGACTGCTAGCCCAAGAAGATAGCACTACTGTCGTCCACTTTTGTTTTGCCTAGATAATTCAGAATTTTCGTCAATTGACTGTCGAAAGATACCGCTGCCTCAGGAATCGTTCGGCTTGACCGCTTTTTATGTTTGTTTTGGAACAACTGGGAAGAGTTTCTAACACAAAACAATTCATTTTCATTATTTCTTGATGACACCCGACTTCACATGTTGTGCAGATACCATCACTTCATGCATTCGATTCGTTTCCTCGCATCCGTCATCCACGAAGGTGTTCGATCTTTTCTTGGTGCGTGGGTTCTGATGCTGCTCTAACAGTTTAGTATTCGTTATAAACTCATTGAATGCTTGCCGAGTCGACTCTTCCTGGAATCCTAGGATACCTGGGTTGGGAGTATTCACGTGGATTGTAGGTAGTGATCTGACACCAGGCAAGTCCGATAGCATTCGCAATCGTCGAGAAATGTGCGGATCTAAGTGGCCTCGGAGCGGTGTGGAACTAGCGCATTGCTCGTATACTCGTAATGATCGCTACCACTGTGCCATTCGTCACCTCATTTTCACTATGGAACTATTCAACATGTAGTGCTACTTTTCTCTCTGAGGAGGAAATGAGCGAAAATATACACGACTATTCCTGTACTGTCATCTAAGTCGACAGAGGTCGCCTGTGAACGCAATAAGTCCATACCCACACATTCAGTTGTACTTCTGCGTTGGTGAAGGTCGGCCTTCCGAGATGACCTTGCTGGAGTAAGAATCAAGTTTTAAACTTTCCCTTATTTTATTAGCGATGCAGACAAGTAAGGAATGGATACAAATGATCTAAGGATGTATTAAAAAATTACAAATAACTTTTTAGAAAGTTTCTAAGTAGCACTGGTGCACAAACAATCGCAAACGAGCCGGAGCGAAAAATTAGTCTCGAAAAGTTGAAAAAGACGAGAGGTTTTTTAGATTTCGATTTACTACGCACCCAAGTCGACAGCATGACAGTAATTAACTATTTACACCGTCTTTTTTATAATTCGCTCTTTGTTTTCCGACCATCAAGTTGTCGCTTTAATAGTTTACTAGTAGAATCTGAATGAGCTAGCAAAACAATGAAAGTAAACGAAGAATGGTGATTGAAAATGTAACACATGAAGAACGTGGATGATTTCTTTCAATTGGTTGCTTGGATACTTGGACGGCCCGTCCTCACTGGTTGTGAGGTCCTAGCATAATTTCCACTTTTTTCGGGGGCTTAGCCATTGCCTTTACCTGGAGTTGCGAGGTCAGCCTAGCCAAAGGCTGCCCCAGGTCGCCACCACCACATGCAGTCGACACTCTTGTGGATCAGAGGGAGATTTCTTTTACTACATATAAATTTGAACCAACATGACAGAAGTGCACGGTACTGCAATGATTTCGAAGAAAATCTGATTCCAGCGATAGTCTGGGTGGCACTTCTGGGTGCGTTTGTCTATGGCAGTACTGTAGTGGTCCACAGTTGGTTTATGGTAATTGTGGTACGCTGCGCACGACACTTTCGATCGCAACAATCACTAACGACTCAGCCCTAAGGATATGAGCTCATACCAGCTGAATTTTCCCACGATCGAGTGTTTGAGAATTTTTTTCGCCCTACGATTTATAAAGTTTTCAAATTTGAATTCACACGCTGAGAATTTCTGTTTTAAGTGCTTTGAGATAAGCGCAGTTTGCAGCTGAAAAGAATGGAACGTTGTGTACTGCAGTGCCAATAAATGTGACAAGCGTCTGAAATATGCAGAAATTCGTAGATTAGTTGGAACTAAATCTTTCTGAAAAAAAAAGAGATGCCGGTTTAAACAAGAACGCCTTGCTTCTCGCACGTTAGATTATGAATTCATCGTGGCATCTCGTATTATCGCAGTTCATCTAGAAGAAGTCTGTGGTAGTAGAAGAGTGTCATCACTCTGAGGACAAATCCCCTGCATATTTCTTCAGACTTCTGAACACACACGAGATTGTCACAAGAATTTCATTCAGCTAGCGTTTTGACGTGTTCTCTTCCTTAAGCGACTCACTTGTCCTAGTTAACTTATCTGTAAATTGTTGAGCTTACACCAGGTTGATAAAATAGCTTTATTCGGCCAACGTTTCGACGTCTTCGTCTTCATCAGAGTTATGCTGCCTCGGTATGATAACGGTGGACCATCGACTTGTATCATCGGCTCTGATTAAGACGAAGACGTCAAAATCTTAGCAGAATAAAACTAGTTTATCAACCTCGCGTAAGCTCAACAATTTATGCACATGTTGACTATTTTGCTACCGATTTTAAATGACGGTCGGCTTGAAAATTCTACTTAACTGTTCACAACCGTTCATCCCTGAGGCGTGGCTCTTCCTATTCGCATCTAGTCGACTCACCTGGAGTGGAGCAACGCTCGCATGAATACTAAAATTAGCTGAAAGAAAGTTTAGAAAAGTATTGCTCAACTATATACCAGCCAATCTAATACCGATTGCTTCAGGATGGATTGTCCATAGAAAAACTATTTAATATCAGCGGACAATCAATCAACATCCGTCCTGAATTATAGGGCGATATTAAGTGAGACTACCTCGTTCGAGTGGAGCTCTACTGCTGAAGATTTTAGTTAACTCGACTACGAAGATACGCATAACAAAATAAACAACTGTGGACAATTGGCGAAAAAGTTCCTTACAGCCTCCTGTAAACTGAAAAAAACTGAACAATCCCTAGAAACACTTGGATTATCCAGTAAGTTTCATTTTGGAGGGAAAACGTAGGCGCCAAGAAAATTAACAGACCACAGTGCGACTGACCAAACGAGCAGCGCTATATCTTGGTAGTGGTGATATGTCAGATGAAACAAATAAAGCCCAAGAAATGTGTTGACAACCAAAGTTCGGCTTGTAATGTATCAACGAACTCAGTGAAGCCCCCTCAATTGAAAAATTGATAAACATGCCAAACGATTGTTTAGAGCTAAATCCCTGCATAAAGAAATTTTCAGGAAACGCTGATAATATTCAAATAATCGTTATCGATTCCAACAACCAAAAAATAGGTCTGTCGCACCCCACTACTTGAAACATTTGCAGTAGTTCGTTCGTCGTTACCACAGTTCGAAACTTCAAAATTGATCAAATAGACCTATACATAGCTATACAACAATATTAGGGATATATTAGGAATATTAGGAATATATTAGGGTAGAATAACATTACATATCTTTTTACAATAACGAAACGATAAAATAAAGCTTTCGATATTGATTCATCTTTGAAGTATGCGCCATGCATTCTCCTTCATTAAGCATCATTGGAGGTGAGTGAATATATATATGGCTTTTAAAATGACTCTGGATGTCTTGCCGATGTACTGGGTCAGTCCTGTTATTCTCCTGGACAATTCTGGCACCAATTTGTCAACCACGGAGAGATGAAGGGCTTGGTGGGTCAGGGGTGGGGGGATCGATCCCACGTGTGTGTTGAAGGACACCTCCAACCACTATGCCACAAGCCTCCTTCGAGTGTAGGCCTAGTTAGCCAATGTTGAGGTTTCGAACTGTGGCAGCGACTGCGCTTCTAGATTATTCATCCTCATTTAAGTTTTATTTTTTGGTTGTTGGAATCGATTGAATTCATTTGAATATTGCCGATGCTCCCCGAAATTTTCTTTATGCAGAGATTTAGCATGAATATTGAGGATTTATCTAATAAGAATGTAATGGACTTTTTATAAGATCGGCAGAATTATTATCGGTCGAAGGCAATTGGAAATTTGTTCTCATTGAAAAAGTGTTTGTACATGAAAACACTTATTTAGAACACCGAGCCCACAACCAAATCAGACGAATAAGATTATTACCGGACTCCTACAACAAAACGCTTTGAATAATAGAAAGCATCACCTGAAAATGAAATAAAAGAGATGTTGGGCTCTGTTTCACCGTCGAGCTTAGACAACGTTCTTTACTGTGTCCTGCGGATTTTCTCAGAAGCCCTTTTTCCCACCACCGTTAAGCCCTCAGTATTTGAAAATTTGTGTGGCAGATCATGCTTCAGCATTCGTTTCATTCTGTTAATCCCGATACCTTCGCGGAAATTGTCGACGAATTGAGCAATTACAAAAGCAGCAAGTCCCAGGAATGAGTTTCTCCGAACTTCGGGACTGCTCAATAACTCACCGTTTTTCTTAATGGACCAATATGAGGTTGTTATTAGACCATTTATTAGAACATGACGTTTCGGCAGGTTCGTTTTCTCCAGAGCCTTGAGAGATCGGATTAGCAGGCAACTTAATACATAATTTTTCATCCGTATAGTATTTCCCCCAGTAAACACAACAAGTTGAATCTTACCCAACACATCAACACTACTGAAAATAAAACTAAAAACAAATTTAAAAAATTGGCTAACACTTTACCCTCGTCCTAAACTCTATAACCCTCTTAGAAGAACTGATAAAGAATCCCCTTCATAAACGATATCTAAAACCAAAGTCAAAAAAAAAGCAGAGAGACAGCCCCCAATAATAATTCTCACGACCGACTTTCTACTAACCTCGGCATTGATCAAATTATTCTTTATATTCTTGTTGAGCAAACGCGAGGTGTTGTTTTATTCCTCATTCAAGAACAAGCTGACGTTTCGGCGGATTTTTGCCTTACTAGGAGCCTAGAAAGGTCAAGTTGACCGCAAGCTAACCAGCCAAACACTTCTATAACCAAATAGAAAAAAATGCTAAGCCAAGATTTCAATCGCAGTGAACACCGATTAGCTTCTTTGCACACTCACCGCTTTCTATGAGTCTTCCACTGAATATGTCACGTGGAGACCAACTGCACAGAGTTCACATGAAGGTATATTGTGCCTCTGACATAAAAATCGATCTTAAATAATCTTATATTAATCCACAATAATAAGTAATAAATATTACATAACAACGACTCTAAAACTAATTTCTCCCTAGCTATTCTTTTTTGTGAAAACCAAGCCACATGAACAAAATAGAGCACACAATAGCTGTAAGTGCACAAATAATCATGGACTCCCATTATTACCATAAAAGCCACCATGTTCACTATAATATTCGTATTTTGTAATTTCCACCAAACATCCATTTAAACCGATGGCATTTGCTTCTTTTTAAGCCTTCCAGTATAATTCAGTGGACACCAGCGTCGCGGAATTTTAAATCTGAATTGTCCCAACAGCCTTAAAAATTTGAATAAAAATTTATGTATCAAGCTTTCTTTCGAGGTTACGAGAACGTTTGGCTGAGTAGAGGGTGTGTCAATTTGGCCTCCGAAGGCTCTGAAGAAGACGAAACCGCCGAAACGTCGGCGATTGTGAATTAACAAATGCTCTAATAGCAACCTGGTGTTTCCTCATTAAGCAAACAATGAATAGTCGTTTAAATCGTTCAAGTGCAAGTTTGACGAATGGCTTTCAATGTTTAAACTTTAAAAAACTATCCTCACATATTTTTGGCTTGATAATGGATATACCCGACCCGAGACAAATCTGCGGATTTGGCTGTTGGTCAACGCTTTCGTGATAGTTGTCGAAGAAATAGCTTCGCTCTTAGATTTCATCGGCTAAACATTTTTGCGTTTACAAAATCATGAGGTTGGATTCTGTGGAACACAATATTTCAAAAGTATTACCTCTCGTTGATATGCTTTGCTAAATGAGAGCTATTTTTGACAGCTACCAAACTACTTAATCATCAATATCTTCCAATTACATTAACACGTAACAATTAGCGTGTAGTCGTGGTTTAGCAATCCCAATGATCACGAGAACGGTGCTGGTTCTACCACGCGCCGAGCTTACCAAGCCTCTCTTCCCCTCTAATTCGGAAAAATTGGTACCAGAGATGTTTGGAAAAGTCTACTATCTATATAACAAGTAGAAATGCTCCAGCTCGGCTATTTCAGGAGTTCAGGGAGAATTTGATCTGTATTCAACGGCATTCACGGTGAAAGGGAAATCTTTAAGCATCAGTCGAAACCACACCTAAAAAGTTGGAGGACCGTCGTGAATGATCAATATGAGGAAACCAATCAAATAAAACAAGTGCTGGGACTCGCACAATAGATGTGAAGGACGTGTCGTGTGAATAAATAAAATCGCACTAATCGCCAGCGTTTTGGCGGAGACACTGCTACAAGTGAATGTAGCTAATGAAATCACATTGCTAATGATATTTAGTCAAATCACAGTGATCTTTAGATAGCAGGGAGCTGAAAGACAGGCGAAACAGAAGGACCCTCATGGTGTGGTGGTGAACGCGTTACTTCCCGGAAAAGACAATAGCGTGTTTGTTCCCCACTGCAAACACCTGCGGTCCGAAGTTTTGCAAATATCTCAGCATCGTTGTGGTTCAGTCACACATAATAACCAGCCGTGAAAAATTCTAGTAAGCAGTAAATAAAAAGTTAACATTGTAATCTTTAGATATTTTTAGAACTCAGACTCAAGACTAAATTCGAGTCTGCAATAACTTTTTCCGGCGATTCACGTCTTACCCACTACGCCATTAAAAAGCTATTAGGCAGTACATGGAAAGTTATACACAGTTAATCGACTTGCCAGTCATACAATGAAAAGTGAAGTTGCGCCTCACTATGCAACTGTTAAGGTGTAACAACAGCATGGTGCAAATTTCGCAATGAATCACAGCCGCCACCTCTCATTCAGGCGGTGATATCGACCGAAATCTTCCATGAGTGCGACTGAAACTAAGGCTTTGTGCGAAATGAAGGCCATTGTCATGAAAGAACTATAGAGATGCGATTTGGAAACAAGTGAATATAGTTGGGTTGAAGCTACTAGCTTTATGGAAATGATACTATGACGGTGAGAGGATTGTAGACGTCAGTGTTAAACATGCAGTTTTCATATCACCATATAACTAAGTACTTCGATGGAAATAAAATAAGCTCTGTATCACTGCTACAAGTTACAAAAAAATTGAGTACTGCAAAGCAAGGAGTTTTTCTATATGACCCCTTAACAAGAATAAAATTCCAAACATGATTTGGAGATCGGTGAGATAATCATGGACTAACTAAATGGATATCGCTCTTTCGTTGATGCTGATTCATGCCATATTATTCAATATGGTTCTACTCCAAAGGCACGTGTGGCGCAGTGGTCGGAGGCACCCTCCAACGCACGTGTGGAATCGATGCCTGGCGCCCGTTGTCCACCAAGCCTTCCATCCCTCCGAGGTCGGTAGAAATTGGTACCAGACTTGTCGGGGAGGATAGCAGCACTGGCTCGATACATCGGTACGCCACCGCGAGTCATTGTAAACGGCAGATATTTATTCAATGACCTCCAAACGACACTAAATGAAGTCGAATGCATGCGCATCCCTCTGAGGGTTGATCAACGCCGGGAGCTTTATCCTTTTTATTCTTCATTCTACTTCAAGTGGACTGTTATTTAGTCAAAAGAGTCGATGGCTCGACCAACAACACCAACAACAACGACAACGACAACGAAGACCTGTACCAACCTCGCATCAGCAAAGAGAAGATCAATTTACAAGATCATATAAATCAAATACATCCCATGAGTGTTGTAAGGTGCCTCCAACCACTGTGTTGCAGCTGCACGTGCCCTTAGAAAGGTTTGGTAACGAAATACAAAGAGCGGTCTTACTATCAATACCTTTCCCACGAGCTTTGTTTAAGCAAGAACAGCCAAATAGCGAAATTGACTCGGCCTTTCGCCTATTTCCAAACCAATTTCTCCAAATACTTAATCACTACCGAGACAGGAAATTAAGCTCCAACCAATACACGAACATAAATGTAGTATGCACCAGGTAGAGAACTTATAAGTTCAAGCTCTATCCAACTACTTGTTAGTAGTAAACGTGGAGTGGAGAATTTGTAGCTATTCTTAGTCACTTGGATGATAGAATAACAGAGAAACATCTCCAGGATGTTTCTCTTCATCGACTGTCATCTGCGAAAGAGTACAGAATGCAATACCGAAAATTAAATGGAGAGTGAATCAACACGGAAGGCATGAAACTACAGCACAACCTGTCCTATTCTGAACTTGCTTATTAAGATACGCAGATTTACTTCTACTGATGATCATGCGTCACCCCGACCTACCATCATTTAATGTAGACCTACGATCAATTGTATGGGTGGGCCAACGAATAGAATAACATGGTTTTTAAATTTTTTCCTGACTCAGTAGCTGAAACTCGTACCAGCCCATCTACCAAGTAGCAAAATATTCCTAGATCACCGACGTTACGCGCAACAGAACAGAGCGTGTACATGAAGTCATTGATGTTTATTTCTCCTTTAGAGTGCTCTACGAGCAGCTCGAGAATGGGTTGAATTGCGGATTCGTTCGATACATTCGTTTAAAGTGAGCAAACACCTCTTGAAAAAAGGAAAATAACACCTAGTGTTTGCTCAACAAGAATACGAAGAATTACTTGATCAATGCCGAGGTTAATAGAAAGTCGGAAGGGGGATTTATTACGAGACGTACTAGCACGATATTTCCGACTTGTGAAAGAAGCGCTGTCACTAAGATAAAAGATCGTCTTAGGGTCGACAGTCAATACACTTTCTCCGCCGCTGTCTAAAAACACCGAATCGTCCCGAACTTCATTAAACGAAAACGACTACACGATGTATGCGGACTACCAGAGGACAATCGCCGAGTACTGGACATCGAATTGAGAGTACTACGCACCTGTCTACGGAGCAAACAAAATCAGATGTTCGCCAAGTGGAAGAAGTGCGAGACGAAGGAAAACCTTTGTGCTCAGTATTTGGAGGACCGCCTCTGGAGGAGAACAGTGGGTAGGTCAGTGTTGATTTACAACTCTATTAGGTCTAATGCTAAAAGTAACTTTTGCGGAGAAAATTCGAAGACCTTTTGAGTAAATCGCATAACACGGCTTCAAGAGCGCACAGAAATACCGCTAACAGAACAACAAACAGGTCACAATAGGATAAAGTGCAAGAAAATCAAGGGGTAACCGTGTTAGGAGGTATGACTCTCCTGACGGTGTTCCCTCGTTATTAGAATTGGGGCCAAGTTTCGCACCATCTGAACCCATTTCTAAGGTAACCTTGTGTAGGGTCGCACGTAGTTTACATGAACTTCAAGATAGACTCCGTAAAAAGCTAGAGATGAAACGCAAAATAGGTGCGAACAACACCAAGTGGGGGGCCCTACCAATAGCACCATTTCCTCAGCCGTTCTTTAGACAACAAGAGCCCAGGAATGAAGTTGATGTTAAATTTCGGGTGTTTACAGAATGAAACTTTCAAAGTCCTTAATCACTGTTGCCCGAAAAGATAACCTCAGTGAAGAGCAAAAACGTGGTATGCGAGAGGTACGAGAGCTGATAAGATTGAAAAAACATAAGAATATCCGTTAGTGAGAAGGGTGGAGAGTTTGTCGTAATCCCCCCATCAGTTAGATGCTGAGATAACGAAAAAGCATCATGAAGATGCTTCGCTTTATCGCCCATCATCTGAGCAGGAGTTTAAAAGTAAATACCGAAAATTGAACCACGAATGGGTCAAAATGGCAAGGGCTGCTGATTTAAAGCCATCAGTTATCTCTCAACTAAAAGTTGAGCTACCAACATGTCCCGTCTTGTACTTGCTTACAAAAAACTCATAAGCTAGTATCCAGCGATGATCTTGCGTCTACCGATGCATCATTGTTTAAGGTTAGACCTATCATTAACTATGTAGACAGGCCAACGGATAGGATAACATGGCTTTTTATCCCTAATATTTACCCAGTTGTTGAAACACATTCCAGCCCATCTTACGAATACTCAGATGTTTCTGGATCGTCTACGTACTGCGCAGCCCAACAGCGCGTACGTGATGGAGTCCTTCGACGTGGCCGCCCTTTATACAAACGTGTCGAATAACTCAGCAATGCAAGGCATATTCGAACTGTTTATAAAACACGAAGGAGAAATAAACATGTATGGCTTCAAGATAGAGCAGTTGATGGCACTCTTGAAAGAATGCTTGAGCTACTCAATCTTCAGATGGTCCGGGAAGTTACTACGCTCAAATAAGAGGGTTAGCATTGGGACAGCGACTGGCACCAAGTCTTGCCATTGCGTTTATGTCTAAGCTGGAAGCACCAGTGACCGATCTCGGACCGTTACTCCACTGTAGATATATAGATGACTGTTTTGTCCTTTGCTCAACACAAGAGGAAATGGACAAATGTTTCGAGTTGTTGCACGAACAATCAGAGTATATTAAGTTCACCCGAGAGAAACCGAAAGAAAACTGGCTTCCATTCCTGAACGTCCAAATTAACCTATAAGCAAATGGCTACATAACGAAGTGGTACCGAAAGCCAAATAGTGAAAACATCTTGGTTCATTACCTCTCCTCTCACCCCTCTCACACGAAAAGGGCGCTCGTAAGAAACATGTTTCGAACAGCAACCAACGTGTGCACGGGATGAGAGCAGAGAGAGGAGTCCCGGAACTTGGCGCGGCAAATAACCATTTCTAATGGCTACGAAACTGTAGCTCGTGACAGCTGTAGGTGAAATCCTAGGGCTCCTTAACGACAACTCTAGCGATAGAAAGGTTCTGTTTATCCTACCCTTCATCTCAAATGATGTAAGTGCAGCTATAAAACGCTGCTTAAGAAGGGCGGGTCTTGAGGATTCGGTAAACGTAGTTGAAATACCACCGGGTACTCTTAGGCGCCAGCTACGTCGTAACCGCCTATATGACCGTCTATGTGCAACGCAAAATTGCATAAATTGCCCTAATGGTAGAGACGGTGACTGTTTGAGCTCGGGTACAGTCTATCTGATCTCCTGTAAGGCGTGCGGAGACAAATACATTGGCGAAACGGGTAGACCACTCTGTGTCGGCATAAAAGAACACGTAGTGGGTAAACGTAGACCAAATACCCCACTTGGCACGCATAGGACCCAGAGACATAACGCGGAGGACTTTGAAGTACAGGTCACGATCCTCTCACGGGAATCGCGAACACAAGCGCGCAAAACTCTCGAGGTGTTCTGGATCAATTCCCAGAAATCCGAAAATGAACCGCAGGGAAGAATGCCTCATTATCACGCGTGATATTGGGCAATATATAAGCCTATTATTCCTACTAAGTGATGAGAGGGGCACATTACGCTTCCATGTGAATCCTGTGCGATTGGTCTCCACACGACCTACTCAGTGGAAGGCTCATAGAAAGCGGTGAGTGTGCAAAGAAGCTATTTTGTGTTCAATGTGATTGAAATCTAGGTTTAGCCTTTTCTCTGCTTGGTTATGGAGGTGTTTGGCCGAATGAATACGAAGATTTACTTGATAAATGCCAAGGTTAATAGAAAGTCAGACATGGGATTTATCATTAAAAGAGAGTAAATATGTTTGGCTTGTCAACCGAGCATCTAATCACTCGCTTAAAACAGTGTTTTGGTTGTTCAACCTTTAGCTGATCGGGAAGATATTTTGCACAAATTAGAGGGTTGGCCAAGGAACAGCATTTAGCACTATGCCTTGCCATCGCCTTTGTGTCTAAGGTGGAAGTTCCAGCTTACGATCGCCGACCCTTAAACTACTGTCGATACATAGGCTGCCGCTTCATCGTTCATCCCACACATTTCTCTTCTCCAGCAAAGACGGCACTCACGTCCGTTTTTCACTTTGGAAGCAAATTCCGAATAATCATAAATTTGAAAAGAAAGCTCATTAAAATATTACCTTGGAAAGCTTGCGAAGAAATCGCTCCACAAATTGCTACCAAATTTGTCTCGCTTTAATGAGGCCCGCCAGCTCACAAGTACTGCGGTATGAAGTGATTCGTCATAACTGACTGGTTATGTCTCATACAGGTGGTCTTCGTATCATTTGCATGTATTTCGCATGTCTGCTCTTTTGGCCACTTCTCTGTTGTGAACTCGGTTTTATCACGTGTGTGCCTCCTGCCAATGGATTTTGGCCGAGCTCATTCATAATTTTGAATTTGTTAAATGGACGGCGAATTTTGAAAAAACACCATAAATATGTCAACAACATCGAATATGCGGTAATGCTATGGATTACTGAGTTTGTGGAACGTAGAGAGAAAATTTGGGCAGGAGGTATCGGGAAATTTGCTAGCAATTCAGGATGCGATCTCCTCGCAAGCTTTCCAAGGTGATGTTTTAATGATCTTCCTTTTCAAATTTACGACTATCCGAATGTGGTACCAAAGTGAAGACGGACGTGAGCTGCCTTTGATGGAGAAGAGAAGTGATGTTGAAGAGACGGTTAGAAAATGTGTGCCGCTGCGCTGTGAAAGAGTGCAAAGCGTGACTTTGCGAAAATACTATATAGATGAGTTTATACATCATTTGGCGAAAGATTATCGTACTTTGAATATTCGTCGCATTTCTCGACCTGATACTGCGATAACAACACCAGGGCGTTCGTCTGGTTTCTGGCGTATAGAACGAATACCCACTCACATACCGCCAATGGCGAGCCAGATATTCCATCTAAACAATGAACTGACTACTATGCCTCTAGTAAATAAGGCTTCTCATGAGAGAAGCATCCTAATATTCAGTAGTAAACGGTGCTCCGTCGAATATAGTTTCTCCGAAATTTTAGTATTCTTCGCATATCTATATACATGTTCTCACGGACCATGTTGAGGTGGTGCAATATTGGTATAAGTAGTCGTTTTTGTTGTTGCTGTTGCTCGATGGCTGCCGTCCCGGCGATTTCGCGCTTCTCAGAGCCCGGACGTATTTTACGTAGCACTAGCTTCATAATTCGGCGAAATATCTATAGTATTAACAAAGCACTAACATATGAACGAATGACAGTTCTGTTTAAAAACTACTCAACATGTCGTTGTGAGTGGGACCATCCTTGTGTTGTTCATGTGGGCTGATGAGGTAAGACCCACCCAGGTCACGAAACCAATTTGAAATAATGCGCCAGGTCACGTGTGATAGTGAGGTATTCGTCTTTCCGCTTCATCTTTGGATTTTCGAAATTTATCGAAAACGCCTCAAGAGTATTGGATGATGAAGTTTTTGATCCCCTGCGCTAAGATCCGGGCAATCACTTCAAAATCACCACCACTGTGCTTTTGTGCAATATGTGTACCTAGAGGAGCACTTTGTCGAATTTCACGTTTCCTATTTAGGTGTTCTTTTATGCGAACACAAAGTGACCGTTTTTCCGTTTGAGTGGAGTGGACCCGTTTCTCCAACGTATTCTTCATCGCATGCTCTACATGGGATGAAGTATATTGTACCCATCTCTTCCGTTCTTAGCTGCACAAACGATCATAGAGCCGATTGCGGACTAATAGATGGCGTAAAGTATTGAATCGCAAATCAATAACTGCCACAGATTTCTCAAAACCACTCTTTCTTTGACACCTTTTTATGGAGCAACTTATTTCGTTTGATACAAGGAGTAGCTTTAAAATGATCCTAGTTTTTTAAAGACTATTTTTGGGAAATAACCCTTTATTTTGCCCTGATCCGAGTGACATCTGCTTGGTAGCCCTTGGAAATGGCTTTTTTTTGCCAAGTTTAGTTGAGTGATTCCTTCCTTTCTTCTTCTCCTGTTTGATGAGTGGTTTTTCCTTGTGTGAAGAATGACAGGAGAGACAATGTATTAGTATATTTTTGCTACTTAGTTTTCGATTTCTTTTTTGTTTTGCAGCCACTTTCTGCAAGCTTTATTTACATATTTAACAATGGAAACCAGTTCTCGATTGGTTTTTCTCGCATAAATTTTATATACTCCGACTCTCTATTTAACAGTTCAAGACCTTCGTGTACCTGTTCTTGTTTGGAACGGACGATGAAGCAGTCGTCTATCTATTGACAGACTAAGGGTCGGCGATCGAGGACTGGAGCTACCACATTAGACGTAAAGGCGATAGCAAGCCATGGTGCTAATCGCTGTCCATGGCCAACCCTCTAATTTGTGCAAAGTATCTCCCCGATCACTTAAAGATTGAGCAAGCAAAACACTGTTTTTAAGAAAGCCATTAGATGCTCAGTCGACAAGCCAAACATATTTACCCTCTTTTAGTGCTCTATGAGCAGCTCGAGAATGGCTTGCATTGCGGAGTTATTCGACACCTTAGTTTAAAGTGAAAAACATCGAATGACTCCATTATATGCGCTGTGTGTTGTTGCGCTTAACATCGGTCATCTAGGAATATTTAGGCATAGTAGATGGGCTGCCACGAGTTTCAGCAACTGATTCAGGAAAAAATTTAAAAACCATGTTATTCCACTTGTTGGCCTGCCCATACAATTGACGATAAGTGTACATTAAATGATGGAGGGTCGAGTGACGCAAGATTATCAATAGAAGTAAGTCTGCGTGTGTTAAGCAAATATAGGATAGGACAAGTTGCGTCGTCGCTTTTTAGCTGGGAAATAACTAAATGCCACAAACCGGCTGCCTTTTTCCGTGCTAATTCACTCTCCACTTAATTTTCGGTATTGGTTTTAGTACTCCTTTGCAGATGATAGCCGATGAAGAGAAACATACTGGAGATGTTTTCTGTTATTCTAATGTCCAAGTGACTGGGAGTGGCTATAAATTCTCCACCTTTATTGGTAACAGGAAGTCGGATAGATTTTTGAATCTTTAAGCTCTCTAACCTATTGCATACCGCGTTTTTGTTCGTGTGTTAGGTTGAAGCTTAATTGTCTGTGTGTGTCGGTGGTGATTAAGTGTTTGGAGAAATTCGTTCGGAAATAAGCGAAAGGCCAGGTCTATTTCGCTGTTTGGCTGTTCTTACTTAAAGAAAGCTAGGGAAAAAGGTGTTGTTGGTAATGCCCTCCTCTGTATTATATTTCGTTACCCAAGCTTCCCTGTTCTAACTGCCCTAACTGTCCTGAACCGAGCCTGAACTGTCCTACATATATGCATTCAATCACCTCCAATGATGCCTATTGAAGTCGAATGCATGCGCATCCTTCTGAGATTGATAAACATCGAAAAACCTTATCATTCATCGTTTATTTACGCCGTGGTTTATAGTAAGTCGGTGTTTCGAGGGATTAACGTTTTGTTTTTCGTGAGTGGAACCGCCTGTCATTAATGAGGGCGTTGTTGGTTAGATTTTTAGTCCAGATACCCCCGATCACTAGAAGCGAAAAGCCAAAAATCGTCGCTATTTTTTTGCAATGATAGGCACTTTTAAAAATGATGGCATTCTTTGCTAACAGCTCATTTACGTATGCTTGCATTTGTTCTTCTACTAATTATAACTTCTCGTTTCTAGAATAACCTGCGTTGAATGTGATTGTTCCTATGGTTTTCTATTTCTATTAGAATGATGTAGAACGACTGTCAACGACAGTTTAAAACGGAATTTTTTTTCTTGATATATAGATGATTTCCACACTTGGTGATTAGAGCGACTTTTCAGGCTTCCATGTTCTGCTCTCTTTTTGATTCCGCCAGTACTGTCTCAGTTTCTGCCGTCGTCACCATTGAAGCATGAGGCCGAAGGGCAGGATAGTCCTGGTTAAAGCGTCGCATCTGAAATACTAACGAAATCTATCAACTTCTCGGTCAGTCTCACCACTGACATCAAATTAATTAATAATGAACGAAACCCCCAAAAAGAAAATGGTTGTTGTTCAGTGACTGCAGTATTTGTCGTAGTTGAACAAGGGGTTAACATCAAAGCTACGAATTTTAATTTTGTTTTTTGTTTTTTTGCATAAACGACCACCACATATGTCCCAATCCCAGCCCTTCTCCCATCCAATTCGTTTTTCTCATCCATCAACCACGCATTACTTTGGTTTCGCCGATTGGTTCGACCTCTGCTTGAGGATTCCTGTTTCTGAATGTCGTTGGTGTTCGGCTATCGACTCTCCCAGAAATCCTGAGGTAGCAATGCTGAAATGTTTCAAAGTAGATTGGTGGAACTATCAATGGATTCAGGCGCAGCGGAAGCATAAGCAGGGGAATTGGTGGGACAATAGTGATCTTCGTTGAGTATGTATGGAGAGAAGTTAAAGTAATTGAGACAGTTGCTAGATAAACAACGCATAGTGATTACATGGAGATTAGTTGAAATTTTAATATGCCGATTTTCTGGTCTATGCAAATGAAGAGATGGTGAGAGGATAAGAATTTTTTACGAGTTTGATTAGGCAGTAGTAGATATCATTCGTTATTTTGTGGAGGATGTCGTCTTTAGGAGTTGAATTGACCCCAAAGAAGTCCGTTACCAGTTTCTCGAATTCGAGAGGGAGAGGTGACTTGCTGAGCTGGGAGAGGAATCGAAGTGACAACTTATTCGCAATGGACAACAACAATTTCATGCGCAACCCACTTACTACCATGGTAGCTTAGGAAGGGAGATATGTAAATTCGAAAATCATGAATGAGCTCATCCACATTCTAGGCTTCTCCCCGGTTTTTTTCTTTCATGTATCAACTAGTTCGTTTCAAGTTCAATTTTTTGGAGTGTTGTTGCTTCTAGAAGCCCCATTGTGTTCCAGTAGATTCTCGGAAATGAATATCAGATTTTAATCAGTATCCTTTAGGATAAAATGAACATCAAAAATAAAACCACTAGAATCTACACATTTTTTTGCCAGTGGGAAAGAAGTTTACTTAGCAGATGCGTCGAGATGGTTCATGTTACAATAAAAATCACACCTAGGAAGAGTGAATAGAATATTAGGGAAAGCGTTCGGGAAAAAAATCTTGGGGAAAAACATGTAGAAGGAAAACGAAATTACCAATCCGACATCAATTTTCGAACATCCTTACACAGCTGCTGTGAGTGTAAAGGTAGTGCTAGATTCTATCGTCGTCTCACAGTTCTAATGATTCTGCACACTCAAGTATATTGGTATGGCCTTCTCACATTTTCGCTTCAATATATCTCCGCCACTCTTTAGTCCAGGTAGCAGATTAGGTAGGGAATTCTTACAAAAATATTTCCTAAATTCTTCTTTATTTTAGAGTGAAATTTAAAAGTGGTTGCACTTTTGGCATTCGTCAAAAGGTAAATAAAAATATAACCAGGTTGTGCTTTATAATTGAACTTTCACAATCGGAAACGGCAAGGAGGTTGAAGATGCTCTATGCACCCCCTCATAATCACTTTTTTTGGTTTATTATAAACGTGACTGTGAAGATTAACAAAAAAGAAGACCCGTAGTATCCATCAATCAACAGACATTGCGCCGAATAGTAGTGAAGTAGCTACTCTGTTTCCTCAATTTTGTGATTCGACTCATTCTCGTATGTGCGGTTCAGGTCGACCCATGTGTAAACTTCTTCGAATTCACTTGTGGAAACTGGAAAGCGAAACACCCAATTCCAAGTCATAGGACCAGCTACTCTCAATTTAACATGCTCTCCGACAGAGTTCAAGAGGAAATGAGAGGTAGTAATTATGACCTTTAGAAATTTGCCTACTTCTATAGTGTGTAACGATGATCGTAATAGACGCAGTGGATGTACTGTGCAAATCCGACCAGAATTTTGGTAGCTTAATCGACTAGTTTGTACCGCTCGGCTTATGACGAACAGTTTTCAGAAGTCTTCGAATCGAAAAAAATTGAGTCCGTCGAAATCCGCTAATGCTCTAAAGGCGATGTACCGCAAATGCATGGACAAAGATGAGCTAAACCGGATTGGTGCAAGACAGCTGATAAAGACAATAAAGGTTGGCTATTATTGAATACACTGTGCTTCCACTCCGTCGAAGGAATTCGGCAGAACATTGAATGCCCTTCCTTTGGGATGATAAAATATGACTAGATAAACAATAATTAAACAGGCAACCCTTCAATAAAGTGTCTTCACTAATCTATAGAGATCGCCTTCAACACGTAGAGATAGCAAAAGCACAAGAATTTTAGCCTAAAACATAGGTTTGATTTAACTAATAACTGCGCCCCCATTCGTTTTTGATGGCAGTGTATGATGCGTTATACAACCAAAAGAATGCCGAGATAGTAGCCAAGTTCGGGACCTCAATTCGGCTTTGAACCAGCGACTATCCATACCGGGAGCACACGTCCTATCTTCCCACAGTGATCGACTCCCTTGTTTTCTTCTTCTCACCGACAAGTTTTAACTCTATCGGTGCTACCAACTATCATACGTCAACGGGAATAGCGTGAGGAGTACGAAACAGCATTGAATACAGCTAAGCCGAAGATTCAGTCGACATCTCAATGTTTTAAGTTTTATTTCTTTGCCTAAAACAAAACTCTTTGTTTACGATGCGAGAGCTACGGCGGGTGGCCGATGCTGGAAGGAAACAAGTGGAGTCCTGATCAGTTTGATTTGACAACGCTTTTTGTCCACATCGCAACGGTCAGAGGAGTCAACATGTTTGTCAAAAACTACATAACCCTCGATAGCAGAAACGTTTCTCGGAGATCTATAGAGGGTAAAAGAGTTTCTCGCTTCAGCTCTTCGTAACTACATCTTATTACGCAGCCATAGCCACCCCGTAATAAATCTTAGCCAAATCACCACTTAGTGAAAAATTGGAATCCTTCAAGAGAAAACTAATTGGTTCTTAGTAATCGAAGAAGTGTTCTGCATAAAATTGCTTTCTTTCAGTTCGACCAGGGACAGCTTTGTTTGGGTGATTCGACTCGTGATTACTATCTGGACAGAGAAAAGTACGGAAAAAAAATTGCTGCCTACAGAGAATTGTTTTTATCAGCACGGTTGGTGCTCAAACCGGCTCTACAAAATGAGTTTTTGAACGGGTAAGAATTGGTACAATTTGTGATGAAAGTGGAAAAAAGAGCTCAGTGAATGGAGTGCTTAAGGTAAGACAACTTCATGAGGACGCTGGACTTCCTATAAATGAAGCGAGAATTGCAAGCGATGTGGATAGAGGGTTATCGAACTTGAAATTGAGCTGGCGAAAATCCTTGTGACCAAAGAAGATCGAAGGAGTTTCACCAAAATGTACAATCTGAGACGTCTCAGTGATATGCGATCACTGATGCCTTTGAGTGGGAAATTAGATCGTTAGAAGTATATGGACCAGTCGAAAAAAGGATTCTTTCTTTAAGCAATTGCATTTAACATTTTGCATTCGTCATCACTTCTCAGTCTTTGACTTGGTAAGAACATTTTCTTGTCGGCACCCAATACATTCGCAGCTGTATGAATTGTACACGACTCACGATAAGCGGAAATGCAGACGATTTAAAATTCGGCTCGACATATCTTAGCTCAAGGTGTAATTTAATAACCGCAATAAGAACGAATACAATCTCAATCAGAAACCAGTTTTCACACCCTACTTCCTACTAAGTTAAGATCCTGCCTTTCTGGGACATACAAACGATACTTTTTTGGTATTTCAAAAAATCCACTTTCCTCTAACCACGGTATAACTAATCAACATGTGCTCTTTCATCGAAAAAGCTAGCACGAGGTTTATAGAAGCTCGAGTGGATTGGACTCGATGCGATCACGACGACCCACATCGAAGGAGTGAAGAACTGTGAACCATTGGCTCCGAACAATCCAGCTCTGAGGAAGGAGAAATCGCGGACACGCCGGCCGATTAAAGCTTTTTTTATCAGCCTCGTGTTGGCTTATAATTGAAAGAATACAATTTCTGGGTTTTTTAATTGGGAATTGCATTTCTAACAGTAAAACAATTGGGCAAGTTGGATATCGTCCAGCACGACACTGTGGTTTTCCTTTATGTAATGTTTGCACTTGCGTCTGCCATGTTTTCGTTGCCAATTTCGCAAATTTAAATTCTATTTTCGAATACTCAAGAATTTAAATTATAGAAAAATCTGAATCTTTGAAAATCATCCACACCTTTCAAGCGACGGAGCAGAATTTTTCCCCACAATTCTGTGACGCTCTCAAAACTTCATCTGCTCGAGTGACCGAGAACTTAAAAGTAAGCATCTAAAAACACGGTCGCGAAAAAAAAAGGGGAAAGGACCACCTTTCAGCTGCAGCATTTGACAGAAATGGTAGTTCTTCATATTTAACTTCATGGAATTTAAGAGCTCTTATTTATAAGCAATAAAAATACAGATGCTTCCAGGTTGACTGGGCCAGATATTTCCATTCTGTGGTGCCATCTACAGTCAATCACTATCTGGCTGAGGATCCGCAAATAGTCATAACAGAAATCGATTACATGAGAAGGTGGTAGCAATTTTTGAGAATGTTTCGACGTCTGGTGTTTATAAGTGAGTTCCAGAGTCACTGATATCATCAATCCGACTGATCCAAGGATTATCACAAACTATGCGTACAGCGGCTACACCTTCAGCTGGGAAGGCGAACTCGGTGAACGATATGATGACATCGCTTAGGTTTCTCTAAACTCAATGCACTCGGTAAAGAATTCGTAGCGTTTTTTAAGAGAGTAACTCTGTGATTTAGAACGGCCCTGAGATTTTAGCGGCTTCTCCGTACTCGTTATACCCAACGCTGCGGGGTCTTTCGGGGTCAGAGGAATGAGGGCAGTTTCCTTTAGTGTGTTTAGCTTCTTCACACCCATGTATGGCTTGGTGAGCTCCGACTGAGGCTGGATATACCCGATGAATGGTATGAGGACATCGCCCAGGTTTGTGGAAACACGAGATTCGCCCATTCACCGCCGTCTATGACACCGCAGAAGACCTGTTAATCGGAACATGCTACAGTAGAGGAGTTGGCGGCGTCGGTGTTCTCGTCGACACGAGTTTGTCCATGGTCATCGATTCATTCGAACAACTAACAATCCGAGTGAGAAGTTTACCATTAAAGAAATGCGGATCAATACCGGCTTTGAGGATCTTCGTGGTTTACTCTCCAATATCAAACTAAGGCGAAGAAGAATTGGAAGCGTTCAATATGCACTTGGAGAAGTTTTACAGAGAAGAGCATGCATTCTTCAAGGTCATCGCTGAGGGATTTTAACGCTGATATTAGACCAAGAAGCTTCACGTTCCAAGGTCTGAAGAGCCCACATTGTCACATTAGGGACCCACGGACTAGAGTGGAAAGAAGAGGGTGAGCGGCTGTCTGAGTGTAACGGTTAGTTAGCGGCGGTTACTAGCGGTTCGGTTTGTGTAGAATATTAGCCACGCGGGTCTTTTAGCTGTTGTGTTGATCTACCAGCCTCAAACTTAGGGTAATTAAACATTTAATACACAAATATAACATTAATAACATAATAGTAACGATGGAGAAGTAATGGTAGAGGAATGACGTCAGTTAAAGCTATGAGGTGCGAAGGCTAGTAGTGAAGTGAGGCTAACAACGAGATAATGGCATTCGAATATTATTATACCATTAATAAGTAATTAACACAATTACATTAATAGTAATAATGAACAATTACCAAGAAGTAACCGTTGGTTAGCCGTGAGCGACGCCGCGTCGCGTCTATCCGCGACCAGCGCGGCGGCTGAGGGAGACAGTATGCTGGGGGCAGAGAAAGGAGACTGTACGCTGAGACGGAGAGGGAGACAGTATGCTGAGGTGGAGAGGGGTTACAGACGGGCCGTATTTTCGGCTGAGCTAAGATTTCAACATTATAACGATGAGGTGCATTTTAGTGGATCAATGAGGACAGTAAGTGATGAGTCATCTACGGAACACAGTCAGGCGGCTGGTCGTGGATAACGCTATGTCAGCAACGTGAAGTTTGAGCATCTATGGGTGCCACCATTGCCTAAGAGTCAAGGGCCAATATGATAATGGCTGGAAACTGATAAGCCTATAGCGGCTTAACAGAATACACAGCATAAGTTGGCCGCTCAGCGGCCTTGTACGCATGGCGTACAGTGCGGGAGGAATGGTACATGCCACCGATGGCGTTGCAAACATAACGCATTTGGAAACACCCGCCACTACTGACATTGCACCGTAAACAAGCTAAGAAACTAGATACAATAATCTTCTGATTACTGAAGGATGAATGTGAATGGATAAGAATGAGTGAGTATGACTGTGAATGAAATGTGGTGATTGAGGATGGCAATGAATGATGTTGTGAGGAGCGGATTATCCGCGCTACCGATCGGGGTGAGGTGAGTGATGATGTGTTTCCGCCGTCGAAGGCACCTGGCTTATATTGGCTGCGGGAGCCGCGTACGTATGCAACCGCGGTTAATCTCGATTGCTGATACTGGACTGTAGTAGACTGTACCTAACTGCCTGAAATATCAACGTCATTGGCTTCGTTGTTTCGCAAGGAAGTAGTAAACTGTTCCACTGTTACTCCTCCTCCTTCGGATAAGCCATCGTTGGTGTGCTACTGGAGTCAAACCTGAATCGCTACTGTGCCTGAAACATTGAACATAATAGACCGAGTAGATTATAAAAGTTACATTACGGTGTTTGATGTGCGACTGTGAGGCGGCCATATATGGACATCAAATGTTATTGTATAGAAAGATAGAGAACTTTCCCAGAGAGAAGTTCTCTATACACCCCTTAACTTATTTAGGGGGGCCATTTAAAAAAACCACATATCTATTAAAAAAATACTGATTATGTCTGACTCTGAAATTGCACTAAGTTGGATACGATCACCAAACATAGAAAAAATTAGTGGGAGTACTGGTAAAAAAACCGCATCAGGGAAATACGTCGAATTGATGAGGCTTTACAAAACCTCATTCAATTTGCCCACGTGCCCACAGATCAAAATCCGGCCGATTGTGCAACGAGGGGATTAAGTAAGTCCCAGTTAAAGAGCCATTATTGGTGGATGGGACCCGATCTCATTAGAAAGTCGGATTTGTCGAAGGAAACCAGTACTTTTGGGATACCACAGGATGTGGAAAGGAACTACAATTCTACCGTAATGACCACTTTTGACCAACCGGAATTGTTGGACTGGTCAAGACATAATCGACTAATAACGGCGCAAAACGCAGTGGCATATGTCTTGCGATTCCTCAATAAAGTGACAGCGAAATTAAAACCGCAATTACGAGGAAGAATTTGCCGCACTATTCCAGAGACCGAGTTAGCATCCTCGCAATCATATATTACAGCAGTCGAATACGAAGCGGCACTAAGGGTGATCATACGAAAAACACCAACAGAACACCTATCCCGGGATGGCAAAAAGATTCCTTCATCCTTTTAGTATCGTTAAAGATCAACATGGAATTATTCGCTACAAAGGACGCTTAAATAAAGCAAACATTCCCTTCGAACAACGACAACCAATACTCATACGAGCAAAAAACAAGATTAGCCGAAATTATAGTAAGCGACGCACATTTACCATTTCACTGTAGCACCAGTCAAACAATGGCTAATGTGAGAAAACGATTTTGGATCGCAACATTACGGCGCCTATCTAGAAAAGCTATAAGACGATGCGTTCCATGTCAAAAAAATGAACAACTTGCCTTATAAGTACCCAACAATGGACAAGACCTACCGAAGAGAAGAGTGGTAAGATCACGACCATTTGAACATGTAGGGATAGATTACTTCGGGCCATTGTCAATCAAAAATGTAGAAGAGATAGTAAAAGGCTATGGAATTATTCTTACGTGTACAGCCACAAGGCTGCTACACCTAGAATTAGTTCAAAATGTGACAGTTGACGAACTGCATTAGCACTTCGTCGATTCTTTGCTAGAAGGGGTGTACCAAACATGATCACTTCCGATAACGCACCGAACTTCACCCTAGCGGAACAAGTCTTACGAACTACTATTGCTCCAATAACCAGTGATACTTCGTTTACGAAGACGTTAGCAACCAGAGCGATTACGTGGAGAACAATAACACCTTATGCTCCGTGGCAGGGGGCATTTTACGAGCGCCTTATAAAGTCAGTGGAACATTCTCTTTACAAAGTGTTACAGAAGACGATTCCAACAAAATCACAACTAGCAACTCTTCTGATAGAGATCGAGAGATGCCTAAATAAGAGACCGCTTACGTACATCGAGGAAAAACCTGATGATCTAGTAATTTTGCGTCCTATTGATTTCATCCAACGCGATATGATATTAACATATCCATTCGAGTTCACGAGTGTCCAAGAAGACGATGAGGATTATATTCCCCCCATACGAATTAGCTCTATTCCGCACCATACAGGAGGCGATAACGGCTGTGATATCAAGTCACAAATTAACGGAACAGCATTGGACCATTTGGAGCCAACAGTACCTCAATAGCCTCCGGGAAACACATGTACTTAGTTTTGAAAAAAAGAGAAACACTACAATCCCTCTAACGATAGGCACAGTGGTACTAATTTACGAACCAGTCCTACCTCGAAATACTTGCAGAATGGGCCGTATCATAAAAACTTCAACCATCAGAGAGTGGAGTCATACGAGAAGCACACGTCAAGCCACCTAACGGACGAATCATCAGAAGACCTGTTAACTTACTTATACCCTTAGAACTGGGAAACACCCAATCAAATGAGTCTCCGAATACTAATCACAAGTCGAATACTGCTCCAAGTCACAACATCAAAAACGAAGAAGATCTACACAAAAGATCGAGAGAACGTTATAACTTACGACCGCGAGCACGTACTCGCACCGTTCACTCAATTTAATCATCAGATTCTAACGATAAGCATTTCCTTAGTCATGATATTAACAAGCAGCGAACGAGCTCTGCTACTTACGAACTCCAACAATTTCTAACGTATGATGACGACTATCCTAACCCTAGCTCTGCAACCCTACCTACCAATCATTGTCTAACATATACCATCGACTAGTACAAATAATATTCACCATTCACGCTACTGTATTCTTCCGCACGCATCTCACTTTATTCCTACACATCATCAACACCTATTTATTCTGTCGTTACAATATTCGAATAATCGTAACGATCCGAGTCTAACAAACAGAAGAGAGAAGAAGAAGCTAACTAGGATGAAGCTCGCATTCTCCCATTCGTCCATTACGTAAGATGTGTAGAACTCTGCTAGAGAATGACGTACGCCTAAGACATTCTCCCTTCTAATCTCTCTCTCTCTCTCTTTCTTTCTATTTCTCCTCCTTTTTCTTCACTTCGCATACAGTCACCACTTCACAAAGACCTCATTCCTCTCCTACTAGAAATGACTGTATGATTACCATCGATGTTGTCATACCATTAAGCAGAATTCGGTTGTTCAGTTGTTTAAATTCAGTGCAGTAATCCTATGTAGCGGTGGGGAGTATGGCAAATGTCCCAGAATAGTTACTATTTCTTTCTATTACTGTATGTTTCTCTAGTAAGGACCATATCTACTGTTTCTCAAGTTGCCTGGCAAATGTCGTAGTACGTAAATATTTTGATCCCACCCTAAGGAAATTCGTATAGAGAATTCCTCTATCAAATAGTGAATTCTCTATCTACCTAACAAACAGATTCAATAAGCCGATAGAGACGGCCTTTGCCATAACGCCACTAGACACAGCATCTCGTAACCATCAGTCACACACCAGGCATGCTATTGGGTACGTCTCATTGCTTGGGGAATAGACGCCGCGACACGAGCCTTGACCCTACGACCAACGACACTCGCTTGGGCGTAGCCACGTCCACTAGCACGGTCATTTTTTTGGCAGACTCTATCGAGTCTTGCATTCCACTTCATTGCCTTATTTCTACGCCAGCATTTTTCCATCGTTATTCCTGTTGTATTGGTGTTGCATTTATGTATAAAAAGGTTTAATCCCAGTGTCGAAAGGTGTTGCCCACTGTCACTACGAAAGCTCCAGCGTGGGGTCTTGTCACGAATTCGAGCATTCTGCTTGAAGATAGTGGTTATTCGGTGCCGAGTACTGACTCGAAGGCCTATTTTCCACTAGCAGCTACAATAGGCCATGACAATTTTGTTAGCTATTTGAACACAAGGTTTTTGCACTATGCAAAGGTTTAAGGAGAATCTGAAACATGTAACGCTAAAACGTGAATAAAAAAGAGAATCGAATAATGAGTGATCTAGCACATCTAACTTAATAATTGGTCGATTTTATCGACACTCCCTCCTCTTGTTTAATGATTTAGCGATGGTGTTCGTGTTCAGAGTCTAGCGGTGCTTCTTGGAAAGATTGACGTTTCCTTGGTCGTAAGTTATATGGAAATGTCGTCTTGGTGGAGTTTTCCTCATTCTTGCGGTCCTCTAATTTGGATTTCTTAATTCCTTCGTTTTAAGGTATGGGATCATCTAATTCCAATGGTACCAACAGATTGATGGGCCTGCGAATTCTGCAATGCGATGGGAGAACAATCAATGCTTCGCGTACGACTCCTTCTGAGTTGGCTGGGAGTTCTTCAATTCTTCCTACTTTCCACATGAATCTAGGTTGTATAGGATCGTTGATCAGTACTACAGTATCTTTCCTTGGGTAGTTTTTTTGAATAATGCCTTTTGTTAGTTTCGTACTGGTGTTTTTCTCGTAGCGATGTCAAATACTGAGTTTTCCACACGTGCCAGAACCTATCTGTAAATTTATAGGATGACTGTAAGGCTTGTCTAGCTTGCTGCTTGGTTTTTAGGAGCGTTTGCTCCTCCGATGAGAGGTACGTGGGGTCACTTACATCTTCATCGCGGTTTTCGAATTAGTAGGGCACTTCGAACTCATTTAGGATGAAGTCTATTGGTCTTAGTATTTGTTGATCTTCGGAGTTTACATACAGTAGCGACCTGGTATTTAGCAGGGCTTCGATCTCAATTACGATTGTAGATAAGTGCTCGAGTGGAAGTTTTGACGCTCCAATTGTTTTGTACAACGGATGTTTGACCGACTTGATTAGTCTTTCATAAAATCCTCCTTGCCAAGGGGCGAATGGAGTAATGTGCTTCCACTGAATTTCTCTACTGCTTATTTGGCGTTGGACCATTGGATCATTTTGCATTGCTTGTAATCCTTCGTTAAGAATCGTTTTTCCCAGAACAAACGTTGAAGCGTTGTCACTAATAATAGATTTCGGAGTCCCACGTCTTGCGAAAAAGCAGCGTAACATCATAATAAATGCCGTGGTGTAAAGATCTGACACGATGTCGAGATGAATTAGGCGAGTTGCTGAGCATGTGATTATGCATCCATAACATTTCTCCTCTGTGTCATCTGATTTGACTGTCTACGCCAACATGCTCAAACGGACGTGATCGCTGAACTCTTTGTTCAGGAAGGTCACCTTCTTCGGGATATTTGTATGGCAGATTCTTGAATTTTTGGCACTGTATGCAGTGTCGGAGATTCTATGTTACTTGAGCGCGCAATTTGGGAATCCAGAAGTTATCGCGTATACGTGCCATGGTGTGTGCTGTTCCTGGGTGACCTTTATTGTGACAGTCCTTAATGATGGCTTGTGTGAGCCATGAGTTTCTAAGTCACTACGTCCAAAGCCTCCAAAGCATTGAAGTAGACCTTCTGTATCTGTTCTAATATGTAGATGCTGTCGCATATGAAGGCTTCTGTTATGTCTCCATCACCGGATGACGTGCTGAGCATTTCCAATTGCTCATCTTTGAGACGCGTTAGTATGGTCCCAAGTTTTTTAAGTGTAATGCGTGATACGTCGTTTTAGAACTCGGAATGAGCTGGTCATGGCAAATTAAAGCGGAAAATAGGTTTTCGTGGAACTAAAATTTGTGAACTCACGAAAGCGGTACCAAGTTGAAGTGGTAGCTGTGAAGAATTAGTGCTATAATTCTTTCGACATTCGGCAGTGAATACTTTTCCAAAGAACTGAAGAGTCTTTTGTCATAATCCTTGTTTGGCGCAACAAACTTTATCAGAAGGATTTGCGTTTGTTGAGAGAATTGCGTGTCATCTGACTTAATGCCCTCATTGGAATGGAATTCTGTGCTCACTTGCGATGCCTCTTCATTGAGGGAGAAACTGTTGTGTTTACACTTCCATACTTCCACGGGTTGGTTAAGAATTGGTGGACCAGTCCACCAAAAATGATTACTTAATTGTTGATGGCTTAATCCTCGCGTTGCGCAGTCTGCGGGGTTATCTCGAGATGAGATGCGACAGAAGTTGATTTGGTGTTATTAATGATAGTTGATGTTGCCTAACCAATATTTTCCCAGCCAGGGTAATCTCTGGACCGGTTATATTGAAGTCACTGTTTAATACTACGCTTTGCAGTAAAGGTGAAAGTGTGGACAATCAGTGTATGTTTAGGAAAATGTTGACTAAATTTTCTAACAACATACAGCGGAAAGTCATCGAAAAGAAACATGACGTCGTCACGGAGAAACCCTTCCAGATGGAGCAACTTTTCCAATTTATAGAGGAAGTTGTATCCAAGGAGGAAAAAAGTATGGCAGTACACGTCAAAGTGCCAAGCAATGTCAATTCCTGTCAGCACGCAGGAGAATAAGAGTAGATCATGGATCTCCGAAAACACTTACTGCTGCATGTATTGTAAAGCCGATCACAAAGCGTTCAACTGCAACATCTACAAAACGCCGTATGAGCGTTCACAATACCTCCGAGCTAACAAATTGTGCGCCATTTGCGCATCCCCATACCATGACTCATCTAATTGCAAGAAGTCATCTTACTTCAAATGCCAGGGACGGCACCATACTTCATGCTGTCTCCAATCAATGTCGAAAGAAACAAGCTTTCAGAACGGTTCGAAAAGCGAACCAAACAAGAACAAGGGCATTAAGGACAGGGGATCTAGCACCAAGGGGATTAGGACGTACCAGCCGACGTCCAAAATCAACTACGTCAATCAACAACAAGACCAGTCTCCACTGCATGAGAGTAATGTCCTAAAAAATTCAGCCTCAAGGTCAGCATCAACAAAATCAGAGAACCACCATTCTACCAACTAGAGAAATTACAGTGGCGAACACAACTACAGGAACACTTCAAAAAGTCGCAGTTTTGCTGAACACGGGTGCCGAACTTTTTTTGTCGACGCATCATTCGCTGCAGAAATGGATCTTCCTATCCTAAAGGAAACTAGGCTACGCTTATGCACATTCGGATCCGAGGAAGCACGAGAAAGGCCGTCGAACAAAGTCTCCCTCAAAGCATGGGACGCCGAAGGTCGTCCGTTCTCCATGCTGTTGTACACCCACGATAACATAGTAAAACCATTTGTTATTCCTCCAATTTCTAAGGAAGATGCAGACTTTATTCATCAACGTCACCTTCCAGTATACCTTACCAACAGCGAACTAAAAGTGAAACCCGCTATACTATTAGGGTCTGACCAACTATGGTCCTCAGTGAAAGGCCACCAACCGCACATAATACTTCCTTCTGGTTTACATCTCCTACCAACTCGCTTAGGCCATCTTATAACTGGCAAGACCGACGAGCGCTCTTATCTAGCACCTGAAAAACAAAACAGTGAAACAATCAGTGCCAAAGAATATACTACAGTAGAAAGTCCAATCAATTTCACGTCTCACCCACTTTGGCAACTGGAGGGCGAGGACGATAAAAAACTGGGAAAAACATCTCATTCTGGAACCTGCTGGAACTGAAGATTTCTCTAATCCCAAAAAAAGAAATAAGAATCCAAACTGACCGGCAAGTGTGGGAGAAATTTAACCAGACCATCAAAGAGCGATCTGACGGGTACTATGTACGTCTCCCCTGGAAGGAGACAACCACTACTAAACTGCCTGACAATAAGGCCATAGCTCTCAGTAGACTAAATAGTGTTTGGAGATCCCTACAAAATAATCAGAGATTAATGGAACAATAAAATAATATATTTGCCGAACAACTTCGCTCGAACATTCTAGAAGAAGTCAACGAAGAAGCAGTTACGAAGGACTCTCGAGTCCACTATATTCCCCAAAAAGCAATTCTAACTCCGAATAAAAACACTAAAATTAGAGTGGTTTATGACGCGTCTGCTCACTACATAGGATGTCCGTCACTCAACGATCTCCTTCATCGAGGACCAGTGGTTCTTCCTGAACTGTTCGGCATTTTGCTCCGCTTCAGAGTGGGACGCTTTGCTATAACCTCTGATATCGAAAAGCCTTCTTACAGGTACGTCTTCATGAAATCGACCGCGATTCCACGCGCTGCTTGTGGCTACATGATCACACAAGGCCACCTATTCCGAACAATATCAAAATTCTGCGATTTACTCGCGTAACTTTCGGGTTAATCACTTCGCCTTTCCTGCTAGCAGGAGCGATCCACTTCCATCTCGATCAATACAAAGACTGTATCCAACTGGCAACACAAGTAAAAGAAAATATGTACGTCGATAATCTTATTCTAACCGTCGATGACTCCGAAGAGTCTTTCTATGTCTACTCACAGTCTAAGCGAATTTTCGACGAACTTAAGATGAATCTTTGCCAATTCGCTTCCAATGATACTGAATTGATGTCAGCAATTCCATCAAAGGAAGAGCGGACAAGAATATGGTAAAAGTGTTAGGAATCCTTTGGAGTCCATCGACCGACTGCATTACGATCACATGTAATCCCAAACAACAATCACGGATTACCAAGACAACAATTGCCAGCATCACTGCCTCGATATATGGCCCGTTAGGATGGCTACTGCCTCTACTACATAGATCAAAAGGATTCCTTCGTGAGTTGTGGAAGGACAAGTACAACTGGGACACCCCTCTTCCGCAGCCTCGTGAAGAAGAATGGGCGCATATCGCATCAGAAATGCAGAGCTTCGAAAAGAGTCTCTCGCGTTGTTTAGGCTTAAAATACACAAATATAACATTAATAACATAATAGTAACGATGGAGAAGTAATGGTAGAGGAATGACGTCAGTTAGAGCTATGAGGTGCGAAGGCTAGTAGTGAAGTGAGGCTAACAACGAGATAATGGCATTCGAATATTATTATACCATTAATAAGTAATTAACACAATTACATTAATAGTAATAATGAACAATTACCAAGAAGTAACCGTTGGTTAGCCGTGAGCGACGCCGCGTCGCGTCTATCCGCGACCAGCGCGGCGGCTGAGGGAGACAGTATGCTGGGGGGCAGAGAAAGGAGACTGTACGCTGAGACGGAAAGGGAGACAGTATGCTGAGGTGGAGAAGGTTACAGACGGGCCGCATTTTCGGCTGAGCTAAGATTTCAACATTATAACGATGAGGTGCATTTTAGTGGATCAATGAGGACAGTAAGTGATGAGTCATCTACGGAACACAATCAGGCGGCTGGTCGTGGATAACGCTATGTCAGCAACGTGAAGTTTGAGCATCTATGGGTGCCACCATTGCCTAAGAGTAAGGGCCAATATGATAATGGCTGGAAACTGATAAGCCTATAGCGGCTTAACAGAATACACAGCATAAGTTGGCCGCTCAGCGGCCTTGTACGCATGGCGTACCGTGCGGGAGGAATGGTACATGCCACCGATGGCGTTGCAAACATAACGCATTTGGAAACACCCGCCACTACTGACATTGCACCGTAAACAAGCTAAGAAACTAGATACAATAATCTTCTGATTACTGAACGATGAATGTGAATGGATAAGAATGAGTGAGTATGACTGTGAATGAATTGTGGTGATTGAGGGTGACAATGAATGATGTTGTGAGGAGCGGATTATCCGAGCTACCGATCGGGGTGAGGTGAGTGATGGTATGTCTCCGCCGTCGAAGGCACCTGGCTTATATTGGCTGCGAGAGCCGCGTGCGTATGCAACCGCGAACGATCTGGATCGTCGATCCTGGACTGCAGTAGACTGTACCTAACTGCCTGAAATATCAACGTCATTGGCTTCGTTGTTTCGCAAGGAAGTAGTAAACTGTTCCACTGTTACTCCTCCTCCTTCGGATAAGCCATCGCTGGTGTGCTACTGGAGTCAAACCTGAATCGCTACTGTGCCTGAAACATTGAACATAATAGACCGAGTAGATTATAAAAGTTACATTACGGTGTTTGATGTGCGACTGTGAGGCGGCCATATATGGACATCAAATGTTATTGTATAGAAAGATAGAGAACTTTCCCAGAGAGAAGTTCTCTATACTGAGACTATCATGATGATCAAGACCATCCATGGCTAACTCTCAATTCTAAAAGCCTCACCGTCAACGCTGAACGTGGTAATCTCCCAGTGGGGAGTTCCATAACGAAATAGGCCACATCACAGTAACTCTAAGGTTTTGCCTTACCGAAGTCGCTTTTTTCCCGGAATTCTACACGGGATCAGACCATAGCCTCCTTCGTGCAAGCTTCTATTTCTCGCGGAAAGGTGGAAAAGCTGCTAAATTCAAAAAACGAAGACCATGAACCACTTTAAATTGGGACTTATTCAATTCATTAGTGGGCTGTTGGGAAGATGCCGTTGTCCATAACATCGGCGAAGAATACGATTGGCTCATTCAAAGTCTTCACATTAACGCTATGAAAGCTGAGAGTTCGAAAGTCGCCAATAGAAGTCTGTCTCCAGAAACACTCGAGCTGAAACGCCAGCGAGGAATCGCACGAGCTACAACTAATGCCAACATACGTCTGAATTTGCAAAACAATGCAGACAGGCGACAAGAGAAGATCTTACAGAGGGAAGAGCAGCAGTTACGGTCGAAGCTGCAGAGGCTGGGAAAAGCATTCGCAAAGCCCACCGGTGCTTCGCCAATTACGAGACCAAGATGATTGCACTCTGACGCCCAGATGGAACAGTTACAGCGTCCAGAAAGGCAATGGAGAAGACCATTCACGAATAGTACTCTTCGATAGCCACGTCCACCTTCTGTCATATGAAATGAAGGAGGATGGATATGTCGCGCCACCGGTTCTCCCTTCTGAAATCCGACGTGCTATTTCGTCGCTAAAGGGTCGAACAACACGAGATCTAGGCAGGATAAGATCTGAACACCTGAAAGACCTCCCGCCACTCATCATAAACACTCTTGCTCGGCTCTTCACACGTTATCTCTCTGAATGCGAGGCCTCTACTCAGCGGAATCCCAGCGAAACTGTGCTGTTGTTCAAGAACGGTGACCACCACAATATCGGCAACTATCGCCCAATCTGCTTGCTGCCCTGTCATATACAAACTTTTTACTCGTCCTAAATAGGACTGACAGAACGCCGGACGAAGAACGGACATGTGAGCAAGTAGGGTTTCGAAAAGGATCCATTACAATGGACCACATCCACATGATGAAAAGGCTCACTGAAGTATTTCGAGAGCACAGGAGACCGTTCCGTCTCACCTTCATCGATTTAAAGAAGGCTTTTAATTCATTCGAGATAGAAGCAGTCACGGAAGCCCTTGATAGTCTGGGAGTCCCTACTCAGTATATAAAGATTTTTTCGTCAACTGTACAAAAATTTCACAACTATGATACCTTCATTCTACAACGATATTGGCATTGACGTCAAAAAGAGGTGTTAGGCAAGGCGATACCATCTCGCCAAAATTATTGACCGCCACCCTCCAGAACCTCATGCGAACATTGGAATGGTATAAAATGGGAGTGGAAATCGATGGTCGGCAGTTACACCATCTTCGCTTTGCTGATGACATCGTCCTTATAACACCAAACATTAGCCAAGCGGAACGTATGCTTACCGGCTTTGACAAAGCATGTGGAAAGAATGGTCTTCGACTAAATCTCACAAAAAACGATGTTCATGAGAAACGGATTGGTCTCGTATCCCCATTCACGCTCAACAGTGCTGCGAATCCTCCAGTTGTGTCTATCTAGATTGGAAATCAACATGGTGAACGACTTGGCTCCAGAGTTGGGCAGAATGAAACGAGCGGCTTGGGGAGCTTTCAAGAGCATCGAGGATATAGTGAAGAGAACAAAGAACACCCAACTCCGAGCCCACCTTTTTCAGCTCAACGGTACTTCCTGCCTTAACGTATGAGTCAGAAACCTGGTAGCTGCGTAAACAGGATGAAAGGTCACTTAGCGTTATCGAACGCGCAGTCGAAAGGGCGACGCTAGGAGTATGCCGTACCACACAAGTAAGAAAAGGGATTCGAAGTTCTGACCTGTGTCAACGATCAAAAATCGTTGACTCCACTATGCACGGCAAACAGTCGAAGATGAGGTGTACAGGACACGTACAACGCAGGAACGACAACCGATGGACAAGGGCCTTTAGTTATTGGATTCTTCGGGATGTCAAGCGCACTGCAGGAAGACCACCGTTCCGATGTCCAGAGTTTTTCACAAAAAGCCTAGAAAAAATGTATGATGCTCAAACACTCTCTAGAGCGAGCAAAATCCACTGACCTACTCGTGCGCCTGACAGCGAAAACTGGAAGAATCACTGGAGTCAGCTTGACTCAGTCGACGATCAACGGGACTACATGTGATACAGGTGAACTCTGTGGTGAATACTACTCATACTCCTTTTACCTGTCCAGATTTTTATGTAATGTGGAACTTTCTTCTACCATTAAGCAAACACGAGTTCGATAAATAAAAAGGATGCACACCCACCACCCACTCCACTGGATTCTAGGTTGGTGCGTCAGCGAACACCATATTGGGACAGAGACCTGCTGTGGATCATCGACTCGAATCAACATAAATGTTCTTTTAGTCAACCTCCTAGTAGTGGAAGAAGATATTGATTATTTTGCCAAGGTTTAATGAAAGTTGCATTGAACACTAAAGCAGAATGTATCAATTTTCTAACATAAAACCATTTAATGATTTCTATCTTTATTACAAAAAACGTTTCCTTAGGCAAATGTGGAGGTGCTGTCGCTTGCTAAATTAGGTTGTTCAACAATATGACGCTATGAAACGAAATATTTCGTTAACACTCAGAGACTGTCACAAGCGAATTCTCATCACCAAGCGCGACGACGTAATGAACGGCACAGATGGACGTCAATTGACTTTATTTTTTGTCTGTGTAACTTTTCTTATAAGCTTCCTTGTCATACCTTTTACGATGCCTCGATAGCTTGTCCGAGGCAGATAACTGATCTGGACATCGTATCTGGTATCCTATTTAGCATACTTAGCAGCTTATAAAAAATCTGTTTCTCTCACGAGATCATTTCGGCTGCGAGGGACTGCTGCTGTTGAAGGAAGCAAACACCAGAGATTGTTGCCATTCAGGAGAGAACAGTGAAGACTCCGCTGCTTGTCAATTCTGTTCCTACCTGGCCGCGATTAACTGAGTATTTCAACTTGAAGAGAAGTATCTCTGTCCACCGTGAGCTGCGTTAACAGAAATAAGCACCTATACAATACACAAATCTTTTAGGCAATATAAAGGTTTTCATCCTCTATCAAATTGGTATTCTAACTTTTGGAAGCCCATAAGAGTTCATTGTTCCATCGAAACTCACATTCGGGTGCCGAGATGATTGAGCAAGCGGGATTTCCTCCAACAAGGCGCTGTGGTGATCTGTGAAGTCCAGCTCTTTCTTGATGTTGCTACTTCTGCTTCGAAAACTTAGAGATTTCGAACTGTTTTTCAAGATTTCCAGGATTTGGACTTCAAAAAAAGTTTAAAATGAGGAAAGTTACTTACGCTAGTTGACATACCCGAACAACGATAAAATAAAGTCTATCAACTTCGCAACCCCCTCAAGGAGTTTAGGTGAAGGAAAATTATTGTGATTTGTCAAAAAAACCAGTATCGTCTGCGTTGTGTGTGTGCATATATATGTGAATTTTGATTCATAATTGGTTTTTTGTTCTATTTCTAATTACTATTACGATGGCCTTATCCTATAAAAAAGGAGAAAGGGTAAAGCTCTCAGCGTTGATCAATCTCTGAAGGATGCGCCATGCATTCGACTTCATTAGGCATGGTCTGGTGGTGACTGAATGCATATGTGGCCTATACAATGACTCGCGATTGCCTACCGATGTATATCCTGCTATCCTCCCAGACAAGTATGGTTCCAATTTGTCGACCCCGGAGGGATGGAAAGCTTAGTGGGCCATGTACACCGGGATCTATTTGACGTGTGTGTTGCAGGGCGCATACCACAAATGCGCCACACGCCCCCATACCCTATAGGATAGATGTGTTCAGAAAACACGGTCACATATTCCATAAATGTTGTGAAACGGACTGCTGAGTTGAGACAACACCGGCGTAGTTGGATAGAAGAATAGTGTTTTTTTCAGTGTAAACACAAGTAAATCTGAAAGGCGATAACGTTCCTAACAAAAACCACCAAAACTGCTATCTCAAGACAAAGAAAAAAGCTAGCTGTAGTAGAAAAAAGCGCATAAAGACGAATGGTGCCATTTGCTTGGCAGTGCGTAATGACCTGTATGAGTTGAGAACCACCCGCAGCGAAGGCGCCTAAAAACTAGGCTTCAAATGGAATCGTCATACACATGGATTTTATAAATTCAAGGATGTTGAGATATTTCGCAATAGATACCCAGCCGTTAAAAAAGAGTAGGCAGTAAATAATAAGTTAAAGCAAGGATTAGGTTTTGTTTTATAAGAGTTGGACCAGATGAACCCTACGAAAATTCTTTATTGCAAGAATCTTATGTAAGTTAATTTATTTTAAGGACTTCTATCACGTGATGTATGGACGAGAAAACAAGGCTCCTCGGTGGAAAGACTGCACAAGCACGACTATGTACAAAACGAAATATGCTACTGGCGCACTCTATGTTAGAAAAGCATTCAATAAGGTGGGCTCTTCATCATGGAAATCAATTGTGCGATCTAGAAACAGCTCTACACCGCATCGCAATGTGATGGCTTCATTTATTCTCTTCAGCTTTTTTTTCTATAAATGCAAACCTTAGCTTTGATGAGGTTAAGTAGATCTTTACAACAAACTGACACACTCCTCTAAATGGACAGCTAAAATAGGTCCACCGAAATAAGCATTGTTTTGTTCTCAATCTCGATCAAAGTAAAACTTAGCAATTCGCAGGCATCGAAGAACGTGACGCTGGAGGTGATCAATGATTTAGGAGGAGCATTCCAGAACATGGTGATAGGGAACGACTGGATGGATGACACTACGAAAGCGGTCAGTTGAGAATGTTTCTTCAGAGGGCGCTCGATAAAGCAAAACACATGCTTCGACAGATCGGCTATCCAGATTTTATTCTCGACGACGAGAAGCTGGACGATTATTACAATGAGGTGAGTAATTTGCCCGATATCCCATACAACGAATCACTACAACCTACGAGATGGTATTCCTAACATTTTGACACTTCGCCTGTTCCGTCGAGTACGAAAACTTTGGGAAAGAGAAGGGCCGAAGTAGCGATATATTAAAGCATTTGCGACTTTCAGAAGGATTTATGGCCCGGATTTTTTTTATCGGATCCACACAGCATGTACAGACCACAGCCGAATATAAATCCAAAGGCGAGCCATCCTTACGTAAACTTTTTTGAAGTCATTCCTAATCTGGAAATTTTAGCCCAAAGAATAAAGGATAAAAGACATAACATTGATCAATCCTTAAGACATGCTCCATGCATTCGATTTGCCTAGCGACGTGTAGAGTGAGGTTTGTTACCCTACAAATTTGCGCTAAAGGGGGGAATGAAAGGCTTGGTGGGCACGAGGCGCGGGATCTAACTCACCACATGTGTTTTGTAGGTCACCTGCAATCACAGGGCAACATGCGTCCTCTAAGTAGCAACATATAATAGGAAACATAATTCTTCGTAAGATCTCGGCAGCTGAGGAAAGGAAACATTTTCCATCCAGATGCACAGCATAGAGCAAGCCGATACTACGTAACAACCTAATTTCCTGGTGTGGCCACCTCTTCATTGCGAACAATAAAAATAAAAGGCCTTCTTATCTTGCAGTTTCCCCGGCGAGTGAAAGCCAATCACGAGGTCACGCGCAGATGTCTGCAAGTAATTCAGCAAGTAACCACATGTACACTTTGTTGAGTATTTGACTGCTAACCGCTTTTAAATAGGCGATGAGCTAGTTTATATTTTTTGAGCTGTATTTTCAAAATGTTTTTGAATGTCCACTTTCAGTTGTACACAGAGGAGTCGGATTCGTACAGTCGAATAGTGGAGGAGTTGAGTCGATGAAACATCGAGTTCTACTTTAAACTTTTTTTGAAGCCCGTCGATAGGAACGAATATGATTTCAACCCGGCGATCGGGAATGCTTTTTTAGTCTTCCACGTCAAATTCTATCAGCAAGCAGGTTCTGACTATTCTTGCCGTCTTTTCAGAATGAAAAAAATGTCGATAAGATTAGAACAATAAAATTCCTTTTACTCAAACGAATAAGTGACATTGAGAAGCTGTGAAGAATCTTCTGTGATATTTTCCTTTTTTTATAGAGTTCCCAGGAGCCATTCTTCAACCGCCGTTCTTCCAGCAAACGTTTCCAAAGTGAGTTTTTAATGTAAATGATCAAGTACTTCCTGTCCTTCAACAGAGAATCAGACTAGGAGAAAGCTTCCGGTTTCATTTAAGAGCACTGAACTATGGAGGGATTGGGACGGTGATTGGACATGAAATCAGCCACGGATTCTATGATCAAGGTATTTCCTCTTTCTTGTATAGTTTTCTTCTGACTTTATTTTTTCTGATATGAACAAAATCATTTATGAGGCTTTCAAAATTGACTTCAACACTATCGCTTTCTCTCATCCGTGTTTTTACCTTACAGGTGCTATCAAAAATTACTCGTCAAACGGATTGAAGTGTGTGGCGCAAATCGGCATTGAACTCAGTTAAGCTGCAGCTGTAGTATAATTCACAATGTAATTGCTTTTTATTTGCTGCCTATTCTTGCATCGTTGTGCTTACAGCTCATATCACACCCTGCCATAAAGGAGAATAGGCAGTAAATAAAAAAATTATTACGTGACCTGAACAGCATCAGTTTGAAACAAGCTGAAGAGCAAGCATCAGCCATGCTAGCTCTTACTGGAAGCAACAGTCGATGCCTTTCGGTCACTTTGCTTTCTACTTTATGGAAAAAAAGCGCTCATTTCCTTATAAGACAGAACCTAAATTTTGCTCGGAAAAACTCTATATTCTTATTACTCTTAACTTAATTACGTGTAATCCCTGGCATGAAAAAATATGGAGTCCGTTAAGACGATTAGTCGTTCTTGATAGGTTGTTGGCCTGAAGAGCAGGAACCACGCGATGGACTAGCATGTATGAAGATTGTATATGTATGATGATTGTATAGTGTTTCTTCCGTTGTTTCCTCTGATTTCTTTGAAACCAGCCATCTAAAGGTTCAGGTAAACTGTACAATGTAACCTGCTTGCTTTGTTACCTTTTATTGCTTGGTTAACCCGTCATCACTGGTAGTGTCGGAGCTCAGCAGAACTTCCATTCGTTACCTTCTCGCACAATCGTCTTCCATGGTGTGGTGTGTTTGGGTATGGTGACGTCTGCTAGGGCCATTGTCTCCAATAGATACAAGGTTAGTTTGCTTAATATGTTTGCGGTGGGAACAAGTGCTAAAGGGCACATATATGTCAGAATGTTGGTTCACCGTCGTGATTTTCTGACTTTTTTCTGTCAGAAACCGAAGAAGTTGCGACCGTTGAATTTTTCGGCATCTCTCCAAGAAAGTATCTGCTTTCATAGACGTTGTTTTCTCGTTCACAGGTAGACAATTCGATGCCATTGGCAATCTGCGAGATTGGTGGGATGGCAAAGTGAAGGATGAGTTCGAGAAGCGCGCACAGTGCGTCATTGACCAGTACAAGAAAGAGGTGTGTTCGAAGGTTTAAATCATAGGGGTCATGGTCACAGACAATTCAAATATTCAGACACTGAGCATTGAGAAACATAGCAATAGATTGAACATTAAACATCGAAAATTAAAAAAAATAAGCAACTAAAAAAGTGCTTAACTTCTGCCAAAGAAAATACACTAAGCGTAGTAGTTGGCGCAACACATAAAATGGATAGCTAGTGTCTGTAGGAATATCAATAAACTTTCAATTTACCGGTTTGAAGCGTAACACAAAACACAGATTTTTCGCAAGAAAAAAAATCCTTGTAGCTTCCTGAAACGGGCCTACATGTGAACGGCAAGCTAACACAAGGAGAGAACATCGCCGACAACGGTGGAGTAAAGCAAGCATCCAAGGTAGATAGTCGTTCTTAGGAATGAGGCCCAGCTCTACTTTAGCATAAATAGGGCCTTTAGAAAGCTTCTTACAGCTATTTTCTTAACTGTGGGAAAAAATCAGGGGGAAGTGGATCTTTGTCTAGTGCAAAACGTTAGACACTTCGAAAATAAATCTGGTTAAAAAGTTGTATTTTTAGGCGTACAAGGAATATCTGAGAAAATGTGGAGAAGAAAAAACGCACTAAAGGACTGGAAAAGTATAATAATGAGCAGATGTTCTTCATAGGAGACGGTACGGTAAGTCGACGCTGATTTCCTCTCTTGGTCTCCATTCCTTTATACTAACCTTTGTTCTCTTTTGGTTTTTTCTTTCTTCATCCTTGACAATACATAACTACGGGAGTAGCGTTTTATTCGCTAGTCCAAAATAAATAGTAATTGTAACAATTTTGAAGCATCGCTTTAGGTGGAGGGGTGTCATAACCCCACAGGAGTCCCTTGTTTGATAACAAAAATTCATCTATCAGCTTCGAAGTCAACAGACTCAGCGTAAATGCAGACGATATGTCGTGTTCTAAATGAAGAAAATTACTTATTTTTTATGTGGGCCTAAGTATAAGTGCCATTGGAAATGTGTTAAATAGTGATACTCCCTACACATGCATTGGCAAAATCGTTGGCTTCAACACTTCGACGGTTCGCACCATTCTATGTTTGAGTGGTATTTAGTGAACGCTCGAAGCTTTTACCCTAGTCTGAAGTTTTCTGACATAATCAAATCAGGGCATTTCCAGCTGCCATAACCATTACCTTGTCTTATCCATATGAAGGACTTTCTCCTCCTTGCGACTAGACTTCTTCCAGAACAAGGGCTGCAATGGTTTCCGCTTGAAGAAACTCCCCACAGAATGTTTCGAAATATTTTCAGCAACGAATTACACTAGCGGTATCTAGTCCGTAAGTCTAAGATTGGAGACACCATTCACGGGAGTACGATTAATCGGCGACGAGAAGGACAGTAATTCTGGAAGGAATATTTTCTTGGATAATTAACCTAACACGAGGTTGTTAAAAAGAACTTTCGGTCAACGTTTCGACGTCTTCGTCTTCTTTAGAGCCGGTGATCCGAGTGTGATCCAGAGTCGTCATTCCTGTGTTGTGGGTCTTTGTTTTCGCTCGTGCAGAACCTCTCGAATGAAGTACACTCATTCGGCGGTTCGTTTTCATAGAGGACGGTTGTTGGTGGTACTGGTTCTCCGTTGATGATAATTTCTTCTTTTCAGAAAGTTCTCCGCTTCTTTGAAAGTTTTTTTTCAAATTTTCAAAAGTTTTTTTTGTTATTTTTTTCGCTTTTCACTGAAAGTCGGTTTAGAAAACTGTCACTTCGCTGTATATAAGCTAATCTTTTAACCGACGGCTGAAGGAAGTATTGATTGGAGGGAACAAGTTATTATCAAAGGTCAATCGTTATATAAACAGTCGTATTGTGTAAAATGGAACTGTCCGGTAACGATACTTCATTCGTGTTGGATTCTACTCCACTGAATTTGAGGTGATGGGACTACAATGATCTTCATCGCGGGACGAACGGCCGTGAGATTTCGACCATATTCATCGCTTCTGAAGGAGATGGAAACGTCGAAATGTTGGCCTAATAAAGTTTTTTTATGAACCTCGTGTTACACTAATCCACCAAAAAATATTATTGATTGGTTGTAACGAGGTTATAGGAAAGACTGCTTTGAAATGCTTTTAAAACAGTTAATGTTAGAGCATCACCCAACGGTTTACCGCCTCATCGTGGCTGGGAGGTGTTATTAGATGTCGGGCTGCAATGTACAGAGGGGGATTCATCCCCCTGGTAGTCCGGCGTTTCCATCAGGAAGCCTAGCTAAGAGAAAACCAATATTAAAATCGCATTATGGCAAATCTCCCTCTGATCCACAAGAGCGGCGACTGTCCGTGGTGGTGAAGATCTGGGCAGACTTCGGCCATGCTGACCTCGGGATTCCAGGGAACCACAATGTCTTAACCAGCAAAATTCCGACAAACGGAGACTGTGCTGGGGCCCGCAGAACTAGTGAGGACGGACCATTCAATTGTTAAGTAAGTAAGTAATGTTAGAGCATAGTTAAAGTTGATTAGAGCTTTCAAAAGAGCTTTTTTTTCGTTAACAAGACAATGATGGCGAAAATCTTTGAAAGCAGTGATTTACAGGTCTGGTGTGGCCACTCGACAACGGACTTCTTGATCAGTCTCATTCTCACAGACCCTCATGCCCCCTGAAAAATATCGGTATATGCCTTACTAATTTCACAGTGCAAACCAGTATTTCTACCCTATCAAGCCATGCAATCTTGCTGTATCACATTTTTTGCAGCTCTCATTCCTATGCCGGAGGCATGTTACTCACCGCGCAAGTCACAAAGCCACAACCGAGAAGCCCCGGAACTTAGAACTTTCTGCAATTCGGGAGGGTTTAGAAGGCTTTTGAATGAGAATCTTGGAGAAAGAAACAGAGGGCAGGCGGTACACTAATGAATTGTTTGTAAGCGTTTCAACGCTATGTTTATGTCGTAATTCGAGTTTTCTTCAGTGTAAATCGAGTGCTGGCTAATCAACCAGAATTCGCTGCGGCCATGTGCTGTTTGGTAACAACAACGGTATGCTGATCAAGAGCTGTGAAAACAACCATCTTCTATTACGTTGTTAGTTCTTGTTTTTGCACATTGCTGTTGTCTACTCAATAAACATCAACTGCAGATGTTGTCTGTCTTTGTTGAGGCCGAATTTTTTTGCCTGGTCAAGTAATATACCGGCTGTTAATAGCACCATTCAAAATGTGCTCATGCTACGATAGGTTGCTCAAAGCTGTAGCAGTGTTGTTAAACTTCCCGGTGCAGACGCTGGTACTCTTTATGTACAAACTCTACTATGACATCAGTTACGGTCAGCAGCAAAGAGTGAAAATGGTTAGAAAGCAGATTACGTAACTGTACGCATTATGAAAAATCTCTGTTTAAAGAGCTTTGATAAAAAATCTGTTTTCATTTACCTTTTATTCTTCGCCCAGATAATTTCATTTTTTATCGGTTTTTTTATTTAATAAAATCCGGTATTTGCACGGATCTTGGGTCTCCCTTCTCTTCGCCCACTTGAAAGCTAGAAACCGTACCGAATGTGGTATGCTTTATACTTAATTAGATGGCCGGGGAGTTGGCGACTTCTTGTGAACTGGCATGCGTTCCATGTGAGGTCGTCCGCTCTGCCGTAACCTTGACATGGTTGGAAGAAGGCAGTGTTCTCTATTCGCTGATAGGCAATGCCATTGTGAGTGCCTGATGGATAAGCAACTTACTGCTTTCTAATTCGTCGCAAAACACTTCAAAACTGAAGCCTTTATTTCTTCCAAAAAGTTCTTTCTGGTATAACCACAGATCGTGCTCTACCCTAATTTCCCATTCGAATCCGAGGAACGCTTACTACTGTAAGGGCGTCCGTTATTCCAATTCGTTTGCCGTTCGCTCTCTGTATTATTCATTGACAAAAACTGGAAAAAAGCTTCTTCTGGATCTTATCATGTCCGAATCTGGGGTTGTTCGATTTTTTCCGTGACGAAATAGCATGTCGGATTTCGGAACAGACAATCGGTTGATCGACATATCTTTTCTCCTTCATTTCGCATAAGGGCAGGAAGACGTGGCCATTGAAGAGATCCGAGTAGTAGTAGTATTCGTTTTATATACAATGATTACATCTATACAGTAATAATTATACCCCATTACTTAAGCAAAAAAAGCGGCCTTGGTAAAGTGGTCAGCAAGAGGGGCACGGAATACATCAACAGCGGTGCAGTGCCAGAGAAGCAAGAGGCCAGCACACCAGAAGGCATCTGCAAACTTATGAGAGTTTAAGTTCTAATAACAATGAAATGAGGAAGAACACGCTGTCGAGTGACAAATTATTAAGCAGTAGAAGTCACACATCACGTAAATACATCAAATGATGCCGTTGAATTCACGCGCAGCGGAATAATAAAGGACAAAGGATGAAGCATTCGGCGTTGATCAATCCCTGAGGGATGCACTATGCATTGGACTGCACTAAGCATCGTTTGGAAGTGATTGAATGCATATCTGGCCTTTACAATGACTCGCGGTGGCCTACTGATGTACCGAGCCAGTGCTGCTATCTTCCCAGACAAGTCCAGTACCAATTTGCCGACCCCCGGAGGGATGGAAGGCTTGGTGGGCCATGGGCGCGGAGATCGATTCTACGTGTGTGTTGCAGGGCGCCTCCGATCACTGCGCCACACAGTGGAATAATAAGTTTTTGAACTAGTGTGGCAATAAAGACCTTTGTAGAGTAATTTTAGAGAGGGACTCAATATTTGAGCCAGTTGCTGAATTAACGGCGCGTGACGATAACATAGGAACTTACAATGGTTTCAAAATGTTGGTGAACACCACTTTATTGCTCAACAAATGTCAGCCGCACGAATTCGACAACTATCGCCCAATCTGCTTGCTGTCTGTCGTCCACAAACCTTTCATTCGAGTCATCTTAAACAGGATTGACAGAACACTGGACGAAAGACAGCCAAATAAGCAAGCAGGGTTTCGAAAAGAATTCAGTACGATGGACCACATCCACGCGTTAACAAGATTCATTGAAGTATCGCGAGAGTACAAAAGAACGCGCTGTCTCACTATCATCGATTTTAGGAAATCTTTTGACAGGCATTCTTACTCAGTACATGAAAAATCTTCGTGAGCTATCCGAAAATTTCGTCAGCAAAGTATCACCACTCTCTGAAGACACTGATATAGACGTTGAAAGAGGAAATACGCGAGGCTATAGTATTCTCGCTAAAGTTGTTCACCTCGCTATTGGAGAAGACCATTCAAACATTGCAGTGGGACGTCATGGGATACATCATACTCTCCTTGCTGATGACACTGTTCTTGTAACGTCAAATATTATCGAGGGAGAACGAATCTTTGCTGATTTTGACAATATATGTAGAAAAATTGGTCTTCTACTAAATCTCACAAACACGATTTTTTACGAGGAATGGACTGGTTAGGTATATCCCATTCACGCTCAACGGAACGAATACCTCCGAATGCTCCAGTTACGTCTGCCCAGGTTGGGAAATTGACATGATGAACGACTTAGCTCCGGAGTTAAACAGAAGAAAGCGAGCGGCTTGGGTAGCCTTCAAGGATGTAGTGAAGGGAACAGAATAAGAACACCCTGCTTCGTGCCAAACTTTTCGACTCCGCGATTCTTCCTGCTTTAAAGCATGTATCAAAGGCCTGGTCTGTACATAAACAAAATGAAAGATCACGCAGCCTTCTTGAACCACAGAAGTGAAGACGATGATAGGTGTACCTCGTATCACGCAAGTGAAGGAAGGAATCAGAAGCTCTGATGTACGCCAACGACCAAAAATCAAGGAAGCCGTTCTATCCGCCAAACTGTCGAAGATAAGATAGACCAGGCACCTAATACCTACGAACGATAACCAATGGGCAAGAGCCGTTACTGAGTGGATTCTCAAATATTCTGTAAGAAGACCACAAACCCGCCGTCACAGTTCATCACAGAATAAAGATGTGATGTAAAAAAGAACCCCCTACAGTGAGCTGCAGTGGGAAGGACTGACTGGGCTACTCTTGCACACGATAGAGAAGCGATTTATTGGCGCTCGCTTTGGTCACTCGAAGATCAACGGAGCGATAGGGTGATATAGGGGACACAGGCCAGTGTTTAGTGTTATAAGAACGATGTCATCGGCAAGGCATAGATGGTATCATTTCCGAATAACGATTGTTGCCCCGTTCCAGTGTTCGCATGACGTTCTCGACGTTGGCGGTAAATAATTTGAGCGAGGTGGTATCGTCTTTTCCAAATCCTCTTTTGACGTCGATGTTGATGTCGTTGTAGAATGATGATATTTTGGTTTATTTTGGTTGTTAAATTTTTATACAGCTAGCGAGGAATCTTTGTATACTGAGCAGGGACTCCCTGACTGTTTACGGCTTGCATGACTGTTCCTCTGTCAACTGAGTCAAAAAACATTCTTTGAGTCGATGAACGTGAGACAAAGCAGTCTGTTTTAATCTCGGGATATGTCAATGGATCATGTTATTGTGTGTACGTCGTAAATCGTGCTGAGTCCTTTTCAAAATTCTGTTTGCTCACAAGGCTGTTTTTCGTCCAGTGTTCTGTCTGTTAGCCCTATTCAGGATGACCAGAAAGAAGGGCTCATTGGCGATAGACGGCAAGCAGATTAGATAGTAGTTGATGATGTCTTGGAGGTCACTCTTTTTTGGAACATAACACAATCCTGGCCATTTTCCATTAAATGGCAACACTGCATACTGACAATTAACGTGTGAACAGCTGTGCCAGTGTGTTCATGAGTGGCGGAAGGTTTTTCCGGTGTTTGGGTTTTATCCTGTCTGGACCAAGTGTTTTTCAATCCTTCACCGATTAAATAGCATGTCAGATTTCAAAAGCGAGAATTGATGGGCCGACATGTACATCTTCCTTTCTTTCATATGAAGGCATGAAAACACGGCTAGTGAAGATATCCGAAGGTAAGTCGCGAATATTCTTCTCTATTGCCTTTTTGAAACTACAACTGTTCCGCCTGGGTATTGGAGTGCGATTATCTCTGTCTTCTAGCCGGCCAAGGTTCTGTGGGCTTCGTGAGTTCTCCTCCCTGCATCTACATCTTCAACAATAGCTGCAGCTGTTCTCTGCTTAAAGCGTTCTTTCGTTGCCTTTCTGCAGTGTTTTGTATGTTCGATTGTGAGTTAGCGCTTTCCTGTAGCTCGTGCTGTTCAGTGTTGGCGTGACAGCTCGGGTGTTTCTGGAGACAGACGTCTTTTGGCGACTTCTGAACTCTCAGTTTTCATAGCGCTAACGTGAGGATGTTGGATGAGCCGATTGTATTCCTCCTTGATGTTATAAAGAACGACGTCTTCCCGTTTAGCATTTCATAATCATGCACAGCTTCTGAATTTTCAGCATGGGACTAGATATTCTCACGAGTGTCTTGCTAGTCCCTCTCAGAGTTGGCGAGAAGCCCACTTGTTAAAGTAGATTCACATCCGCCTCCCATGTACTTCGCAGTCGCTGGTTACAGTCTTTCGTCTGAAGTGACTCTTTGGTTCCAGTCCGAATAAACGAGAACACACCCACGCATGCATGCATGGGTGTCTCTGTGTCTTCGTAAACACAGAAGGTACGTGTCAAGTCGGAGAAGCAAAAACATGAAGGCCACCCACGGAATCCTTCTGCACATCTGGTAATCATAAGGTCGCTTTTCGTCTGCGATTGACACCAATCCGCCTCCCTAGGGACGCGCTGCATTGCCTGGTGACTAACAGAATGAGATCCCACTGTGAACGAGATCTGTCAGATTAACCTCGTTGAGTGCTTACCTCGACGAAGTGGCATTTTCATTTATCAAGAGTCAATGTAGATCTCATTAATCCACAACATAATTATCTTAACAACGTCAACCTTAGGAACAAAAATCTTGCTATCTGCAGTAGTGAAGTGGTCCGAGCATTTGTGCGGATTCATGCAGGTAAGCAAACTTGTCCTTGTGAGAAGTTTTCCTTTGTAAAGTACGATCTGTGTTAAATACGTTTCATCGGCAGATGTCTAATTCGAAATATAGTGGTGAAATTGCAGATTTTATAAGACGGGTATCGTAGCGACAGTTTTCGCGGCAGAAAAACAAGACACCAGGAAAACAGTTCATGCATAATGTTAACTTTTTATTTACTGCCTTTCGCAATTTTTCACGACAGAATGTTATGTGTGATGCAACAACAATGTTGCTGAGATATTTGCAAAATTCTGGACGGCATTGTACCGCACATAACACTCTGTCGTGAAAAATTGCAAAAAGGCAGTAAAAAAAAAGTTAACATTGTGATTTCAACCCTCATCTTAACTGGGTCCGTTGCCGATTTGGGCTCCCCAGGTGAATCCTGTTGACGGGTGATTGTTGATGGTACTGATTGATAGGAAACTAGCTGAGAGACAGGCGAAACGAAGGACCTGCATGGTGTGATGGTGAACGCGTTATCCTCGGAAAAGGTTCCCCGCATTCGTTCCCCATCTCAGACACCTGCGGTCCTCAGTTTTGCAAATATCTCAGCATCATTGTAGTTCACACATAATTGGCATGGTTATGGATGCATGAACACCAGCACAGCGCGATTGCAAAAATCGAAATATGAGGGATACTTATTTCTTTACAAATAAGACTTTTAGGTTAAAAAGACAGACGTGAAAAGATTGCAAAAAACTGTAAAAAAATGGAGAAATAAGCAAACCAGCGGCTTATAGGGAAGAAGGCAGTTTAGTCCAACCGCAAAGCGAATTTACAAAAGTAAAGTGCCAGAGGAAGGCAATTCGATAAAATCTCGCCTTTGAAATGGGAGCGTTTTCGAGATGAATACGTTGTTAGTTAAGTGACTTCGTTTTTACCGTCCTTCTCTTTTGATGTTTTTTCGTAATCCCAAAACGACATGATGTCCTGTTAATATCTACAGATTAGGATTCTGATATTCAGACAACCACTAACAATTATTTCCTACATATCAATTGGTGAAAGTTTCCTTTTCACTGACGTTCTTAAAGGGATGCGATGGATGTCGAACATGGTCCGGATAGTCGCTACCTGTTTATTTACCTGGTGTACGTCTCATAAAATCGTTTTTGAATTGTACTCAAAATTTCAACGCTACTGATGTTTCTTTGGCTTACTGTTAAAGATCCATTTACTAATTTGTCTAAGGTTCCTATGTTAGTATCTGTTAGTACCCAATTATTTTGGCCGTTATGGGTGTCATTCACAATTCAGAGACTAAATTATCGAAAGAACTAATAAAACTGGGTTTAATTTTTTTGGTCTTTTGATTTTTTTGTCAAAAAAATCACCTAAAAATGGCTTTTTAAAAGATTTAACCTACGGCAACAATAGCCAATATCTTCTGCGACTATTAAGCAAATACGTGATTAGTAAGAAAAGATTTATTCGGCTAACGTTTCCACGACTTCGGCTTTTTTCAGAACTACATTGATCCAGTTGTTGATCCAGAGGTGGTTGCCCGTAATATGGCTGTTCGTTGTCGCACCGAGTCGAATCTGACGAAGCGGAGCACCGATCGAATTAGGAATCTTACTCGATGGCGCCTTTTTATGCAGGGCAGATACTGTTCGACTAAGAAAAAAATTAGCTAATCCAAAAATCTTTGAGGTATATTGCCACTTTCACGTCTTGAAAGAACCGCTATTTCTATGAGCGTTATGAGCTTTGAGGTGTGGACACTGTTAATTTTTGTGAACTGCTTGTTGAACCACTTGTCAAGCGTGTAGGAACGTTGCTCAGCTCCGTTCCCTCGCACTCCCCCACACTGCCAACATACGATGGAAAAAAATTTTGGAGCAGTTTTTTGGTCTCTGGTTCTCTCCGAGATTGCGAGTAAAACGTGCACGGGAAGTGTTGGAAAAGCAGAAGGAAAGAGAGATGGTGAAAGCAAAGAAAAATATCCTTCATGGGATTTCACTTTTCCTGTAAACGTAATATTTATATGGGAGGAGCTGCATGAAACACATATGAAACCCAAATGACAGACCCCTTGACGGATTGAACTATGGGTATAGGGCACTATAAGAGAAATGAAATTGTTAATGGTCCATTTTCTAATTTGTCCAAGGTTCCCCCATCGGACCAATTATTTTGATCTTTATGGGTATTATTCTCAACCCAGAGACTAAATTATTGAAAATTAGTGTTAAAACTTTTTGCTTGAGGAAAATATGCAGCATTTTTTTACCTCATCTGGAATAAGTTTGTTGGGGTATCATTCTATCTACATTCCTACACATGGTAGCTTGGTAAAAAAGAAAGACTAACGGAATTCCCACTATTCTTTGCCTTTGTTTGTCTTCAGACACAATCGTCCGACAGCAAACGAAAATGTATATTATGAGTTTTATGTACAAAGGAACCATGGGATCTTATGCGCTCTAGCCTCATCAATTTGCCAAGGAATAAGATCTATATTTGCACTTATTGTTATGCCCGCATAGCCGACTTTCAAATCTGATTCCCGAGGCGTGGTCACGTTCCCAGATTACATGATGGGATTTTTTCAAGAATCGGTGACCATAAGGACCTTTCCAATAACTCCGTCTCTGAAGCGCAGCTGGGAGGCGAGTTCAACGAACCAAACAAATTTGTCATTGAAATGGCGCGAATGATTGATTTTCACCTCCAGAAAATTATAACAGATGGAGCATTGCTGCGACAGAACATCTCATTTGTGCTGATTAATGTTAGGAGTATGACTCGCCGTTGACCGTAAATATTTACACATATACGGTGTTTGAATGAGCGGTAAGCTATTAGTCATAAAGGTTACAAAAGTTGCTTTCAATAGTCGCAGGAAAACTTTCGTAACGCAGTTCAAGTGGAAACTCGACTGGAAACTACGTGGAAGGTTTCGAAAGTAGAAAAAAACTGCTCTGAAATCCCACGTATTGGTTTTGCTTTAACATTGAAATTTATCACTACCCTTGGTGTATTTGTCTAGAACATTAAACTCAATGCTCAAAAACGATGTTTGTCGATGTCTTCATTATTGACCGAGCAATTCAAAAGCACAGTCTCGCCGAAGAACGGAGCATCACGAAAACGTCATTCTTGCATTCTTGCGCATGTTTTTCCATGTTTTATCGTTTTAAAATCCAGCCATACAACAAAAAGAAGATTGCTACAACTTTTGAAAAAAAAAGCGACGTCGAGTCAATGGTCCAAGCCACTCGCAGGCATTAGTTATCATGCCTCCTTGGATTATCGAGCTAATACGAGGCTGATACAAGGGTTCATTTGGCTAGCGTTTCGACATCTTCATTCTTCTCAACAAAAGCAACTTCATCGAAATGAGGTCTTCCGTCTCGACGTCAAGGATTTCATGGTATACCTGCAATAGTTGCCGTTTAATCTAAGCTACCTTTAGATGAGGTTGTACAGTAGGTGCTCAAAATGACCTAGTTCTTGTTATTTCTGTTCTTGAAGTCTCTAAACTCAATGACAGATATAAGAAAGACAAAGCAGATTCTACTTCGAGCTGTTTCTTGGACATTAATCCTTGATATTGTAGCACAGAAATTCGACTCCACGCTACTGTAGTTGTAGTTTTCGCTCAAATCCCACTTTTCGCATTGACTCGTAAAGCGTTCGTACAAGGGAATGAATCAAGTGCGAGAAATGCTAGGATCCGCACAACATATGTGAACAACAAGTTGTGTAGAATAAATACATATGTATATGAGATAAAAAGCCGGAAGGAAGGGGTTATTTTGATGTCAAGGGCATAAAAACTTCAGCAATCTCTCGATTCATCGACGACTACCACCAAGGTGCAGAGGCTAACAAAATGGAACAAATTATGAAACACAGCTTGGCACACCATTTCAGAAGTCTCGAAAGTTTTGAGTGGCAGAGGTTTTGAAAGAATCCGCAAAACCCAGTGAAAAAGATTGTTTAAGTATGATGGTGAATTAAGTGCAACTTTATCTGCTTTCATTTCAACTGCTCAACATTTTTCTTTGCAGGATTGTCTTAATACTCCTACTCTACTCTTCTAATTAGCTTGTGGCCTTATTTCCAAAATGATTTTCTGAACAGAAATTTTCTTAAGAGACCAAATTTTCAATTGATTTAAGCGCTGACCGTTCTGCTGATCTTTCGGAGAGTTCATCAATCACAATCTTATTGGACCAGTCCTCAGTGCTGATCTTTCGGAGAGTTCATCAATCACAATCTTATTGGACCAGTCCTTAGTGCTGACGCATCTCCATAGTAAAACTGCTTGATGGTTACACTTTCTGTTTCCGTAAGCTTTTATTTGAAGCTGGCCGAATCTACACACTACAAAGATGGCCATGAGTAGCGACGACGCACCACAGGTGCAACAAGCGAATCGACGAAATATTCCGGTGCAAGGCTGGATATTTGCACATTTCAACCGCTAAATATCCTCATCTATGCAAATAGTTGTTTAAATTTGTTCAGTTAGTTAAACATTGTCGAAAAGATTTTTCCAGTCCTAATATCGTTAAAGCAAACAATGCAGCGTTACGAATCTAAATCCGTAGCCGCTTTTTTTTCTTGTTCGATCTACTTTGAACTCTTAAGGGCACTTCCTGAATTAGTGACATAGCTTAACGTACGTGGTCGGTGCTTTGTTTTTTTCTTTTTTTTGACCTAAAATAAGTTCTTGTCTCACGACCGCGATTTAGCAGACCACTGATGCATTGCTGTCGTCCGAGATTCCCTTGCCGCATGTGGCAATTCCCCAACGCTTACCAGGACACTGGGTTAGGCATTCACCGAGTGAATTCTTCTCTTGTTGGGAAGTCTTCGAACTTCGAAATCAAGCCGCTCGATCCTCACTGGATCTGTATTTTATATATCTATACACACACACACACACACACACACACACACACACACACGCACGCACGCACGCACGCACGCACGCACACACACACACACACACACACACGTGCATAAACACACAAGTATATATATACACCATTTACTCCTCGAAGTCTAGCGAAGTAGCTATACAATTTTCACTCCCGGTTATGCAACAGTTACACTCACTTGATTGTCGTGTGAATATTTTCCTCTAGTCTTTTGTCAGATTGCTGAACTTATTTCAACTACCTACTACTTTGCCTTTCTTACACAACCCGCCATTACAGCTGCTCTGCAGATCCCAGTGCTTCTTGCATTTGATTCCTTCTCCTCGCATCCAACGTCAACAAAGATCTTGGAACATTTCGCTTGTTTTTTTCGGCTACTGTTTGAGGATTTGCATTCTTTATAAATGTTGTAGAAAGGTCGAGTCGAGTCTTCTTGCAATCTTAGAGATAGCCGAGCTAAGGCGTCTCCCACGTGGATTGGAGGACAGTGTTGGGAGATGATCAACTGGACCTTACTTCCTGATGGACTACATCACTAGCCACTGCTCTACCCTCTGCCCTTTTTTGCATAGATGTATTTAATATCTGATAAGTAATATGTGAAATCTAATAATTGACGTCTATTTTTTCCCCAATGAAGAACTTATCAGAAAAATTTGGGGTGCTTTCTTAACACTTTCTGTAAATTGGATTGCCAAAGATATTGTAGGCATCGTCTTCAATCCGTCGGTGTCAACCATTCTCGCAGTTCACTGCAGTGCAAGAAGCCTCGTCACCAAACAGCTAACTCTCCCTTTGGCACAGCTACTTCGGGGTTTTCAGGAAAATCGAGCTTGACCTGTATGACATTGAGGAAGAAAGGCAGCTGATCCTCTAGTTAGATAAATCCCCACACGAACTGTTTTACGTCTGCAGATGACGGTTTCAGAACAATGAAAATAGTGGCGAAATAAATGGTGTGGATGCGCACGACATGTACAGATGGTCAACTAAGTATCTAATGACATGTATTTGTCTAAGTAAGTAAGATGGTGCAAGCCAAACTCAAATATCAAAATAACCAGATACTACCTAAAAATAAGATCGAGTTTTTAAAAGTTTCTTAAGTTTTGACGGGTTTCAATGTTATCTTCTGACCACCGAAACAGCTTTAACGAGATGAGTTCTGTTCTTCTCCTAGTATCGCATACCACTCGTCAGCTCACGACGTCATCAATGACGGTGGCCTTGAACAAACAGTTCTTTCCGGTGAAAATAATCAGAACATTCCTCATTCATTCGTCGAGCACAACGTTGTTTGTTCGTTTGTCAGGTAGAGTAAGCTTTATCGATATGCGAGTGTCTTTTTATGCTTTTATCCTGAGGATCTACTCAATTTCGCACTGGATAACAACGATGTTAAAGGTATCCAATATATCTATCCTATAAGTATAATATTATACGCTGCACTGCTTGCTACATGACACGTAGTAATTTTGTCCCAATAGCAACAAAAAAGTGTACTCTTTCCTTATTCGAAGTCGTTGCGCTCTCTCTTCCTAACTGGCTGGTTCAAGAATTCCATCAAGAGCTACTTAAATACTGATCGAGGAGAGCGAATAGCTGTAAGCTTATTGTTGGCTTTAGATCCATTCACGAACGTCATGGTCTAAAATTTGCAAAGCTCTGCTTTTTAAAAAAAAGTGGTTTTTTTACACGTGAGGACCACCGCTTGTCGCAAATGAATGACGATTATAAGATGTCAGATTTCCACATGATAAGGTAGTAGTCGTTCCGATTGTCGACAGTGATTGTTGAATAGGGCTTTTTCGCTTGGATGATGAAAGCGGATAAGTTAGTCTAGTAATTGGTTCCCCACACTGCTCCATTCACGAAATTTGTCTAAGGCTTAACATTCTGCTCGAGCGATTGCTTCTCTCGAAGCGTTAAGGCGCTTTTTAAACCATCGTTGCCTGATAGTTTTCGAAAAACCGGGAAACGGTGGTCGCAGTTTGCCATGCCCGGATTTCAATGTGAATCACTAAGTTGCTGAGTAAAGGATGGGCGTATCGAATGAAGGTTTAGAACCATAACATTTTTTCCTTGCATTTCGTTGAAGTAGATGTGATCATAATTTAGCATGATATCATTTGAGCACAACTTTAAAAGTCTGTGCTGTGAGCGATTATTCTTCTGTAATCATAGTCGCTCTAGGTGAAATGTTAAGCTCACATGAGTGAAAAAATGGCACATTCGGCAGAGGAGCATCTTAAAAATTAAGCTGAACTTGAGGAACAGACATAGTTATCAACAGCCTGGTGTTGGCTTGAAAACGATAGTTTGTAGGATAACATAGACTGAACTGCCTAGGAATTTGGAAAGAAATCAATGCTGTTTTTCTCATCCATGGACCTGGATATATACGCCCAATAAAACTGGAAGATTTATGCTCAGATAATTCTAAACTGAGACCGGGATAAAAGATTGAAAACCCCCTTATTATCAGAAAATTGTAGTTCTCAGTAGTTTTTTAAAAACGACATGGTGATATTTAAGTCCTCTGGTAACTAACAAGGGACACCCATTGGGACTATCCTCTACTTCTTTGAGAACGCTCTCTATCTTCTCACATTGTTACATGCTTTTCATAACAGCTGTACATTTTTCTATGCATACACTTTGTCCGGCAGCGTCACCCCAGATGGACATTCAGCTACACAAGCCAGGAATGGCAGGAGCGATTATCACAGTGACCTTGTAACCATTTAGCTCCACTCCAAGCAAAAGTAGCGCTTCACTGCATTCACCTATATACTGTTCCCACTACCGCCTTCTTGCTTCCTGATCCTATGAATTAGACCGCAATATGCAGAGCTTTCGTTACACCTAAGCAGTAGCTGCGTAATAGGTCTCTCGCCACTCAATACTATGAATCTAATACTTCTCTGTGATCCTGTTCTTTATATTCAACAGTTAACCGTCGCCGCCAGTTAGTTCGTAATCGCCCATATGACGGTATACGTGAAACAGAGAATTGCGTAGTTTTCCCTTACGGCGGCAACGGTGATTGCATGAGTTCAGGTATGATACACCTGATCTCTTGTAGTACTTGTAGGGATGAATATGTTAGGTTGTAACATATGGAATGTCTGATTTTAAATGTAAACTTTAAATAACGATAACTTTTTTCATACTTTCATTAACCGAAATAAGCACCGTTATAACTAGCATTTTTTCAACAACAAATATGTTTTGTGATTCCATCAATGCAAAAAACTTTCGGTTCCATTGTCGATGAATTCTCTAAAGGCGTTTCAAACCGTTGTTTGGTCGTTGAAGAATTTTTTTGTCAGAAAGTGTTCCATATGCTTAAAAAATTGAAAATCTGTTGGCGACAAATCTGGCGAGTAAGGCTTTTCGTAGTGCATTTCATTCAGTTTCTTAACGTCATTTTGGTAAGGTGCGGTTTTGCGTTGTCATGAAGCAATGTAAGTCTTTTTTCTATTGACCAATGCCGGATGCTCAGCGCGTAGTTTTCGATTCATTCCTTCGATTTCAACATAATGTTTCTTTGAGGTAATCGTTTTGCCAGGTTGTAAGAATTTGTAATGAATTATACTGGCCACTGACCACCAAATGGAAACCATTGTCTTCTTTGGATGCAGGCTGCGTTTGGGCATCTGTCGTGGGTGCCCATCGGCGTCAAGACATTGTGTAGAACGGCGACGATTGTCGTACAATATCCACTATTCATTGCAAGTTATAATGCATTTCAAAAATGGAGCTGTGTCGTTGCGAATCAATAGCGAATTGCAAATTTCCAGACGTTAAGTTTTTTTGCTCTTCGATGAGTTCGTGTGGAACCCACTTGTCCATTTTTTTTAACTTTATCAATCAACTGTAAGTGACGTTAAACGGTCATGGCACTGATTCCAAACACTATTTGATTCGACTAGAGTACGAAGTGCTTCATCGTTAACCGTAATTTCTAGCCTGCCACGCCCGTCGTTTGCAAAGCTCTCGTCACCACTCGTCCTCGGATTCAAACTTTGTGTATCAGCGACGAATGGTGAGTTCGTTAACAAAGCCGTCTCGGAACGCGGTATTCATATTTCGAGCTCCTACCGCGGCATTATGTCCACTCTACCACTGGTACAAAAGAAGGACACGAATATCATGTTGATTCATGCTAAAGTTAAAGCCCATAAAAACGCTAGGACGATAAATCGTAAAATTCCAATGATGGAAAAAGACCAGATGTTGTGCTTCAAAAAAATATATGTTAAACGTACATAAAGAACAAAATTTGTACTTCAAAAAAATTACACCGAATGTTAAAACAATAAATCGGACATTTCATATGTTACAAACTAATATTTCTCGAAACGGGTAGACCTTTATGTATTTGCATAAAAGAACACATAGATGGCAAACGAAAAACAAGACAAAGAACTCCACTGGGAACGCTTGAAATACAAAAGCATAGCGAAGACGATTTGGATATAAAAGTCATTATCCTTGCACAGGATGCCCAAACACCAACGCGCAAACTTCTTAAGCTTTCTGGACAAACGCCAAATATCCCAGAATGAATAGCAGGGAGGAATGTCCAGAGATCACACATGATCATGGTTTCATATTTCTATAGCCACCAATTTCATTCCATCTTCCAAAAACAGATTTTCGCAAGCGTAACGAATTGAGGGCTCCTACCCACGGCTTCGCCCTAGCATAAAATCTATGTTCGACAAGCTATCGATTAACTACAAAATGTTTAGCAAAAGAGCTTTGTGCGGCGAAATAGGCCAGGAAAAACAGGGCACATTGAAATGAAGATGTGTGGTCCGAAACGAACCCCGGCTACCTCACTAGGGAAAATCGACTCGACCAGCATTCTACGACATTCAAGATCAAATAAATTTTTCTCAAGCAGCAGCCTAAGCCACACCTAAAAGTTGGAAGACCTTTGTGGATGATGAATGAGAGGGAAACGAATCGTATGTGAGAAGTGGTTGGATCCGCACACTACACGTGGAAACAGGTCGTTTTTAAATGAAAATAAAAACATTTCCATAGTGTTGTAAGTTTTGGAGGTCGTGTCATCAGGTTCGAAAGATTTAAACTATTGAGACACTGTAGCATTCTAACCGTCATTTTCGTGAATGTACCACAGATATCATTTATGGTGAGACTCCGTGTCCCTGAGTTAATGGTAGGAAGAAGAATAGACGGTTATTTGAACCTTCATCAATGCTTTTACAAAAGCTTCCGCCTAACAGTGAGCTGTGGTCTCTGTAAGAGTTTCAAAAGTCACTGAGATTTTTTAGCTATCCAGATCGCGTGGGAGGAAAAAATGCTCAAGAATAATGCTGCTCAACAAGTAAACTACTAGTCAGATGGAAATTACGCTGGAACCATACGATTCCTTCTCATTCCTGACGATGGGAAATTCAAGTATTCAAGAGCGTAAGTAAACAACGTTAAGGAGACAGGAATACAACTGACATCCTTTGATTTTTTTTATTTCGTAACAATGCGTCGTGAGATTTTATCCCTTTCGGAACCATGCATATTGACTTCGATATGTACACAGCTGAACGTTTCGGAGCATACATCGTCATTTCAATGTGCCCTATTTTTTCCTGGCCTATCTCGGCGCACAGCGCTCTTTGTTAAAGCTTCTGTAGACAACCGATAGCTTGTCAAACAGATTTTATGCAAGGGCGAAGCCGTGGGTAGGAGCTCTCAATGAGCTAAGCTTGCGAAAATCTACTTTTGGACGATAGAATGAAATTGTTGGTAATAAAAAAAATGAAACGGACAAAGAAATACACTACGAATATCATAGAAAACCATATGGAAAACAATAACAGAGTGGTTGCATAATGAACGAGTCCAAGAACAGAGAAGTCTGTTTAGATTGAGATTACCAAAGTTTTGTATGGAACAAAAACATGGAAACATACACAGAAGAACATGGCGGATATGTGGAAGGTACAAACAAACCGAAAATATGTAAAGGGAACCATGTGTTAGAACGATAACGACAGGGAACCTATGCCCCTTGAAGTTTAGAAGAGCACACGGACCGTAGATCTTGACTTCAATGCGCACGTCGATCGCGCTTCGATGGCACTCGGTCCATTTGGCCTCCGCGAAATTAGCCAAAAATAATTCATCTTCCCACTTTCATTTTACATACAACTGCCATTTACTGATTGCTGTTTATTTGGTCTGAAGTGTCCCTATATATTATTTGTGTGTGTTTCCATATGTTTCTCACAAAGGAATTACTCCATTTGAAAAAAATTGCACTCGAGAAATGAACCCTTCCTTGTTTGAAAATTTTGCTGGACTTTTGACATTTCGACATATTTCATTGTAAATATTGGTTTTTTTACCGCTAAATTTCAAGGGAAGGAACGATTCATGCTTCGTTTTCCTTGGTTTTACGGTCCATCTCTTTTTTCAATGAAGGCGATACACAATCCGACATGACATATTGGTTAATTTTGAGTTCAGATACTTCGATCATTTAGATCTTTAGGAGCCAAAAATTTAAAGTTGCCGCTATTTTTTTATAATGTCAGTTTTACATACGCTTTTGAAAGTACTCGTGTTCTTTTCTAACACCTCATTCACCTATGCTTTCATCCGTTTCTGCCCTCGCTACTAGTTCCTACTTCTAAAATAACCCACGATGAATGCGATTGTTCGGAACGTTTTCTGCTAGTACTAGAATGATGCAGAACGATTGTCAACAATTCAAAAAAAGGATTTCCTTTTCGAAATATAACTAAATTCTAAACGTGATCACTGGAAAAAATTTTCAGGAATCTATGTTGTGGCTTCTTCCACTGATTCTACTAGGGAAGTCGATGTCTTGGCAAACGTGGTCATTCGACCATGAGGCCGAAGGACAGGATAGTCCTGGTTACAAGGTTGCATCTGAAATCCTAACGAAATCTATCAACTTCTCGGTCAGTCTCACTTGCCAACATCACATTTATTAACAATAAACGGTACCCAAAAAAAGAAAATAGTTGATACTCAGTGACTGCAATTCCGGTAGAGATGAAACAAAGCTTTCAAACAGAAACTATTTGATTCACTTTGCTTACCTTTTACATAATCCGACATGATATATTTCGAGGATCTCAGCATTTTTTCCTTCCAACTTGTTCTCGTTCATCATCCACGAACGTCTTCGGTCTTGCCCTCTTTTTTGGCCACTGCTTATGGATTCCAGGTCTTCTGAATGTTTTCGATGTTGGCCGATTGACTTCACTGGAAATCCTGAGAGAACAACACTGCTAGGAAGCTGCAAAGTGGATTGAAGGAGCTATTAATGGATTCAGGAGTGGTGGAATGGTAATTAGACGAATTGGAGTCACAACAGTGACCGTTGCGGAGTATAGGGAGTGGCACAAGTATTTGAGACAGTTTCTGGAGTAACAACACATAGTGATTACATGTAGATTGGTGGTAATTTTAATATGTCGATAATGCAAGAGTGTGATATCTAGCTAAAACTATTTTGCTATATGCAAATGAACGGAGTGAGAGGATAAGATCGGTCAGGGTAATAAAGTAATGCAGAAAGGTGCTGGCGATCTCTGAAGGCAAATACCATACCTATGGCGCGTGTCTAATTATAAGTAAACTATACTAAAGCTGTACAAGAGCATGTACAAAAGTTTCACGCGAATTTGACGGGAAAGTCATAGATAGCATTTGCTATTTTGTGCGGAATGTTGTTTTTAGAAGCTGCGTTGACACCAAACAAGTCTGAAACCATTTTTTTGATTTGAAGAGGATAAGTGATTTGTTGATCCCCAACGGGAATCGAAGTGACACCGTTCGCTCAATAAGCGGCAACAGTTCCACTACGCTAACGATCCCCCTACCATAGCAGATTATGAAAGCACAATATGTAGATTCCAAACCATAAACGTACTCATCCACATTCTTGGCCTTTTTCAGTTTTTTCTTTTTAGTTTCGACTATTTGGTTTTAAGTTCATTTTAGCGGAGTGTTGCCGCTCCTGCAAAGCCCACTGCATTATACTAAGTTCTCCGGAACTAAATGTTGCATTTCAAGCAGTGTTTCTTAAGTGGTATATCACAACTCAAATTCGACAGACGAATAGAAAATGTTAGATTTTATATATTTTTTGCCAATGAGTAACAAGTTTACTTGTTGCGATAGTATAAAATTCTGGATATACACAAGCGATAAAGTTGGGTTGAAGGCTGTTTCGGTTCAGGCTTGGTTATCGTCGAGAATGATCTGCTGAACAGTGCTGAGCGCAGCCCTTAATTTTCTAATTCACTATGTACATTTGCCAGATATATCTCTCCGCTGTAATCGTTTCACTGGAGTTCAGGGTTAGCATGAATTATTTGGTGGAATTACGATTTCGGGAATTGTTGCACAGTTTTATCCCAATCCAACCACTAAACCAAACTCTCGTTGTACGAGACAAGATGGTCGAGAAACAGGTCGTTTTTGTTGCTCAGAAGAAGTGCCCGCGAAACCTCAGCGCTGAGATCTCTTCCATGTTCGTTCAGTTTGTGCGGTGTCCATTTGTCGGTCTCCTAGTGTCGCTACTCGAAAACACTTGAAATGCTTACGTCGAGTTGCACAAGTTCTCGAAAGTTGTGAAAACTTCGTAAAAAATGGACTTGTCGAAACTTCTATTCTGATACTTGAAATTCTGACCTTGAAAAATTGTCAAGAACATAATGCATATTACAACACAATTACTGATAGGAGGAGTGAATGAATCGAGCTTTACAATAATGTACGAGAGTAAAACACTCGAAAGGAAAACTGTTGTTGCTGAGTCATACACCAGGAAAACTAAATCACCAATCCGACATCAATTTTCGAACATCCTTACACAGCTACTGTGAGTGTAAAGTTAGTACTAGATTCTATCATCGTCTCGCAGTTCCAATGATTCTGCACATTCAAGCATATTTGTATGGTCTACTCACATTTTCGCTTCAATATTCTTTCGCCATTCTTTAGTCAGGAGATCAGACTACGCATGACCTCTTGCAAAAAACATTTTCCAAATCCTTCTTTATTTCATCCCTTTAGAGTGAAATTTAAATTGGTTGCTCTTTTGGCATCCGTCAAAAAGGTAAATAAAGTATAACTTGATACTTGATATATGAACGGCCCGTCCTCACTAGTTGTGCGGGTCCTGGCATATTCACCATTTTTCGGAGATTTGCTGGTTAAGCCATTGTGGTTATCTGGAATCCTGAGGACAGGCTGGCCAAAGTCTGCCCCAGGTCGTCACCACGACAGGCAGTCGCAGCCTTTGTGAATCAGAGGGAGATTTACCACCATGCGACTTTGATACCTAGACGGTGGTGGATCCTGATATTGGTTTACTCTTAGCTAGGCTTCCTGATGGAAACGCCGTACTCCTTCAGCTTGGGAGACCCTGCCGGGGGACGAATCCCTCGCTGTACCTCGCAGTCCGACACCCAGGAACACCTCCCAGCCACGATGAGGCGATAAACCGTTGGGAGGAAATAAAGCATAAATAGATTTACAAAAGAAGATTCTCGTCTGCAAGGACTCTTGAGCCTTTTAATTGAATTTCCACAATCAGAAACAGAAAAAAGGTTGAAGATGCTCTGTGGACGCCTCACCATAACTTTTTTTTGCTTGTTTGTTCGAAGCTTAATTGTTTTGAGTAACGAAGTTGGGAAGACCCGTAGTATCCATCAATCAACAGAGATTGCGTTGAATAATAGTGAAATAGACACCCTGTTTTCTCAGTTTTGTGAGGTCGACTCATTATCGTATGTGCGGTTCAGGTCGACCCATGTGTAGACTTCTTCGAGTTCACTTGTGGAAACTGGAAAGCCAAACACCCAATTCCAAGTCATAAGGCCGACTACTCTCAATTTGACATACTCTCCGACAAAATCCAAGTGGAAATGAGAGGTAGTAATTATGGCCTCTAGAAATTTGTTTACTTCTATAATGTATGGCGATGATCGCAATAAACGCAGTGGGTGTACTGTGCAGACCGGAACAGAATTTGGACAGTGGCGTAGACTATTTCGTACTACTGGGCTTATGGCGAACACTTTTCAGCAGTTTTCGAATCGAAAGAAGTTAGTCCATCGAAGTCGGCTAGTGCTCTAAAGGCGATGTACCGCAAATGCATGGACAAAGACGAACTTAACCGGATTGGCGCAAGAAAGCTAATAAAGACCATAAAGGTGGGCATTCTTGAACTAATTGTGTGTTCACAATGTTAAGGGAACTCAGGAATTTCAAAGGGTCTTTCTTCGGGGTGGTAGGATGGATATAACGAGGTAAAAAAAAGCACTTAAATAGGGAAATGCATTTATCATTCTACAGACACTATTTCCAAGATGTAAAAAGTAGCAAATAACACGGGATTTTTATGCTTAGAAAATAGCTATGATTTAAGTCACAATGTTGTCAGTTTTTATTTATGGCGTGATACTTTTTAATGGCAGAGTTTAATGTGAAATATAACCATAATGATGTTAAGATGCTTGCAAAACTCCGGATCGCTGCTTTCCGCGGTGAGGACCGAACACGCCTTTGCTACCCTTTCCTTGGGCTAACTTTCACCACCAGACCGTGCGAGTCATTCGTTCTGCCTTTCTCTCAGCCACGTTAATGAATTATGACTGCAGACACCAACGGTCCGGAGTTTTGCCAATATCGCGGCCCCATTACGGTTATGATTTAATCATTGTTTTCTATCTTACCTGTTCTCATGGGAAACTATGACATGATGTGCAGCTAAAAGAATGCTGAGATTTGAGCAAAACTAAGGACCTCAATTGGGATTCAGACACGCAATTACCCTTTTCAGCAGGCTCAAGTGCTATCCACCACACCAACCGAGTCCATTGCTTTCTCTTTCTCTCAACCAGATTTTTACTCTACCTCAGAAGGGGGTATACATGGGTTCGAAGCTCCCGTGGCGTCTGAGTTTGGCTCATATCTCAGCATCACTGTGATTGTGTATGGCGGGGTGTTTTATGCAGCCAATTTATTATACTAACGATGCTATCAGCAGTCATGTGTTTTATCTTTTATTTTTTTCGCTTAAAACAAAACTCTTTGTTGGCGATGCAGAGCTACGGTGAGTGGCCGATGCTGGAAGGTAACAAATGGAGTCCTGATCAGTTTGATTTGACAACGCTTCTTGTCGACATCGCAAAGGTCAGAGGAGTGGACATTTTTATCACAAAATACATCACCCTTGACAGCAGAAATGTTTCCCGGAGATTTATAGAGGTAAAAGAGTTCATCTTGCTTTAGCTTTCCGCTCTTTAATCTTACCGTGCTGCAATAACAACTTATAGTAATTATTAAAATTGTCACTATTTAGGGTACAAATTGTGATCCTATGTAGGAGAACCGGTTGCTTTTTAGTAACCGTAGACGAGTTTTCCACAGAGCTGTTCTTTTTTAGTTTAACCAAGGCGAACTCGGCTTGGGTGATTCGACTCGTGATTACTATTTGGACCTAGAAAAGCATGGGAAAATAATCGCTGCTTATAGACATTTCCTCATCAGCAAGGTTGGTGTTCATTCTACCACTACAAATCTAGTTTTCTTTCAAAATGAGTCAAAATTTGGTGAAGTTTATGTAAACTTGAAAAAGAAACTCAGTGAGTCGAGTGTTTAAGGTGAAACTATTCCACGAGGACGCCGACCTTCCTGTAAATGAAGGGAGAATTGCAAGCGATGTCGATGAGATCATCGACCTCGAAACCGAGCTGGCGAAGATACTAGTAGCCGATGAAGATCGAAGGAATTTCACCAAAATGTACAATCTGAGACGTTTCAGTGATATGCAAACACTCATGCCTTTGGTGGGAACTTACGTCATTTAAACTACACAGGCTAGTCAAAAAAAAGAATTATTTTTTTAAATAGTTTCATTTAGCAATAGAAATGCATCACCGCTTCTCACATTCTTTGATTTGGCAAGAAAATTTCCTTTCGGCTCCTAATACATTCCCGCGGAAATGCTGGTGATTTCAACCTTAAACCGACATATCTTAACTCAACTTGGTATTTGTTAATTGAAATAGGAACGAGTGCAATCTCAATCACAAACCAATTTTACCATCCTACTGATTTGGGCGCGTGTGGCGCACTGGTCGGAGGTGCCCTGCAACACACACGTGGAATTGACCCCGCGCCCATGGCCCACCAAGCCCCCCCATCCCTCCGGGGGTCGGCAAATTGCTGACAGACTTTTCTGAGAGGACAGCAGCACTGACTCGATACATCGGTAGGCCACCATAAGTCATTGTAAAGGCAAGATATGCATTCAATCACCTCCAAACGACGCTTAGTGAAGCCGAGTGCATGGCGCGTCCTTTAGGGATTGATCAACGTGGAGACCTTCATCCTTTTTTTTTAGCAATTTGGGATTTCTTTTTTTCTGGAACATATAAAATATAGTTTTTTTGGTTTTTCATTGAGGAGTTGTATTTCTAACACCGAAGCAATTGAACAAGCAGGACATCTTCCAGCACGTCATCATTGTGTTCCTCAATCTAATGTACGCGCTCGTACTTGCTTCGTTTTTATCGCCAATTTTACAGATTTAAATTCTGCTTTTAGATGTTCAATAGCAAGTTTTTTTCACAAGTTTATGAGGCTCGCTAAAGTTCATCTACTGCAGCAACCGAGAACTTAAAAGCAAGTTTCGAAAAACCAGCATGGTCGCGAATGTTAGGAGATAGACAGAGGCTCCTTTCAACTGCAGTATTTGACAGAAATGGAAGCTTTATAAGATCTATGAGCCCTTGAATCTCAGGTAATAAAATTCCTTCCAGGTTGACTGGGCCAGATATTTCCATTCTGTGGCGCCATCTACAGTCAATCACTATCTGGATGAGGATCCGCAAATAATCATAACAGAAATCGATTACATGAGAAGGTGGGAGCAATTTTTGAGAATGTTTCGACGTCTGGTGTTTATAAGTGAGTTCCAGAGTCACTGATCTCATCAAGTCGACGGATCCAAGGATTATCACAAACTATGCCTACATTCGCTACTCCTCCAGCTGGGGTGGCGAACTCGGTGAACGGTATGAGGACATTGCCCAGGTTCGTAGAAAGTCCATGAACTCGTGGAAGAATTCATGGCGTTTGAAAGGAGTAACTCCGCAGTGAATATTACTTAAACGGCTTTTATTTATCGAAATTTTTTATAACGTAGAATCTTCTTCGACTATCAAGCAAATACGAGTTTTATAAAAAAAAGAAAATGCTCCTTCCGCTGGATTCCGGTCGGAGTGGAAGCGACCAACCACATCGAGACAGAGACCGGCTGTGGACCATCGACTCGAATTCATTCAGCTTTGAAGAAGACGAAGACGTCGGAACCTCAACCACATAATTCTTTTCTAGCAAACCTCCTGTTTTGTTAAAAGCCGATGAAAATATTGATTATTTTGCCGAGGTTTAATGAACGTCGGTTTGAAAACGAGTGCAGAATGTTTCAAATCTGCAGTAACGTTTCAATTCTGCCCACTTCGAGTGGGCTGTCGTTTTTGCGTTTTTCTCGCTTAAAACGCATTTTTGGGCGGTTTCGTGGCACGGAACCCCCCCTCCCGGCCCCATGTGGTAGTGAACGGGTTAGCCCTCTGAGAGGGTAACAGCGTGTTCGGTCCTCACCGCAAACGCCAGCGGTCCGGAGTTTCGCAATTATCTCAACATCGTCATGGTTATATTTCACATGATACCCATCCATTAAGGAAGGATAGGCAGTACATAAAAGTGGCGAGTAAACCAAGGTTTCAATCGCATTAAAAAAATCGCTTCTTCGCACACTTTGCGCTTGAAAATCGGTTTATTGTTTGGTTTAAGTGTCTAGTAATTTCGATTGAAATTTTAATTTAGTGTTTTCCTTATTCTGGCCTTGGAACTGTTGGCTGGGTCGATTGCTGTCAACTCGACCTTCCCACAGTTGATTGTTGTCTCATTTCTGCATATCTCTTGTCCTTTGGGATAGTTGTACATTAAAAATGCCGTCATATACAACAGCAATAGTCCTGAGAAAGGAGAAAAACTAGGAGATCCACGCTGCTTCGAAAAACCTGTGACTACCTTTCCGTGGTTAGAGTAAAAAACTAGCGAAGAGAAAGGGAAAGCGAGGGTCCTTGATGGTGTAGTGGACAACATGCGAGTCCCGGAATGGGTAGCCGTGGGTTAGAAGAACGCGTTGTGTTCTAAATTATGTTCTTATCTAAGTACCATTGTGTTTGTATTTCATTTAACACCAGCCTGTGAAAAGTGAGAGGCAGTAAATAAAAGTTAAACACCTTCATATAGTTCATAAATGTTATGAAACCGAACACCTGTGTGCTGACAGCAACGTAGTTGCATAGAGCATAAGTGTTTTTTCACCACGCCTAAAAGTGTGAAACGTTTCAGAAATATGGGGGAAAGCATCGAGGAGCTTAAACAGAACGGTTGTAACGTTAACCACCGAAAGTACCAACCAAAGGTATAGAAAAAGTTAGTAATAGTGAGAAAAGCACAACAAGAAGAATGAAGCGATTTTCTTGAAGGTTTGAGTTGAGGTCCACTCACAATGAGTGCTACTAAAAATTAGGCACGAAATATGGATGTTAAACAAACGGATTTGGGCTCCATTTTCTAAGTGTCACCAGGTAATCCTCAAAAAATTCACTGCAGGAATCCTATCTAAGCGAACATAATTTTCAAACCGACCGTCACTGAACCGACAATCAGTACCTTCCTGGGTTGTTATTTTAACACGAGGATGACAAAGAAATTTATTTCGACTAACGTTTCGACGGTTTCGTTTTCATTAGAGGCGATGATCCGATTCGATCGTTCACAGTTGTTCTTCTTCTTGATGTGGCGTCTTCGTCGTTGTACCGAGATGCATCTTCTTTAGTGGAGCACCGCTGAAATGACGCAATCTAATCCGGCGGCGTTCTTCTATGCAGAACGGTTGTTGTTGATATGACTATTCGTTGATTATAATCGGCTGTGATAAAGGCTCACCATCGACGTCGAAACGTTAGCCGAAATAAATGCTTTTATCAATTTCGTGTTAGCTTACAAATCGAAGGAGGCGAGTGAACTTATTTTAAGGAGTTCAATTACGTGATGTATGGGCAAAGAAAGAAGGCTCCTCGATGGAAGGATTGTACAAGTACGACTATGGACCGAATGCACTATGCTACTGGCGCGGTCTATGTTAGAAAGGCATTTAATAAGGTGGGCTCTTCGTCATACAAATCAGTTAGTTTTTCGGTCTAGAAACAGCTTTGTGCCGTATCACAATGTGATGGCTCCTTCAGTTATTCTCTTTAGCTTTTTCTGTAGATGTAAACCTTAGCTTTGGCCGCGGATATTTGCAACATGGCGACATGCTCCTCAAATTAACAGCTAAAATAGGTCCACCAAAATATGCACCGTTTTATTCTTAATTTCTGCTAAAGTAAAACTTAGCAGTTCGCAGGAATCGAAAAACGTGACGCTGCAGATGATCAACGATCTACAGAATGCATTCCACAACATGGTGGTGGAGAACGACTGGATGGATGAGACTACGAAAGCGGTCAGTTGAGAATGATTTAGGAATACATGTATTGAAATACGTTCAAAGATTTCTACAGAGGGCGCTAGATAAAGCAAGACACATGCTCCGACAGATCGGCTATCCAGATTTCATTCTCGACGACCAGAAGCTAGATGACTATTACAATGCAGTGAGTAATTTAGGAGATATTACATGCGAGGAATCGCCCTCTACAAGTTCAGAGGCGTATTTGCAAATATTTTGAAACTTCGGCTGCTCCCTCGAATGATCGAAAACATTGGGAACGAGAACAGCCGAAGAAACAATGTAATGAAATTTTGCCACCTACGAAAGAATTGCAGGCGTGTAATTTCTTATTGAAGCCATGCAGCATGTACAAAGCACAACTGAATAAAAAATCCAAAGACAGATCTTCCTTAGCTAGTACTTTTTAATAAAGTCGTTCTTAATCTAGTAAATTCAGCCTATAAGATAAAAAAATAAGTCTCTTTGAGTTAGTCAATCTCTGAGGGATGCGCCATGCATTCGACTTCATCAAGCTTCATTAAAGGCGACCGATAGGAGGCTTGCAGGGTCGGGGCGCTGGATCGACTACGTTTGCCATGCTGGGCTCCTCTAACCATCCCACTACACGCGCTCTAGGCAACAACAAGCGAAGGAAACGCATTCTTTCGTAGGATCTCTCAAGCTGAGAACTTGGATACCTCGACGTACCGTCTCTACTGTTTGCGTGGGCTCCAGGATAATTCCCACTCACCAGTGATTTGATGATTTAGGTATTGTGGTTTCCTGGAGTCCTGAGGTCAACCTACCAAAAGCCTTCCTCAGGTTCACCCCAGGCACTCGTAAGCCTTGCCGATCAGAGGGAGATCTGCTACCATGCGACTAATGTTATACCACAACGGTGGTGATTTCTGGGACTAACTTATTATACTTTGCTGGGCTTCTGGATTAAAAAGTCCGACTCTTTCTCCGCCTGGGAAGCCCTGCTAGGTGGACGATACCTACGCTGTACATCGCAGCACTACCATCAGGAACACCTCACAGCCATGATGGCTCAAGTTGAGAAAGAGAAATATATTTCCATCCAGAAGCCCAACATCGATAAGTCGATGCCGCGATAGAACCTAATTACCTGGGGTAGTCACCTCTTCATAGGGGGAAAATAAAAATGAAAGGCCTTCTTACTTTGGCATTTCCCCCAGCGAGAAAGGATCTGCGTGTTGCGCGTTGTTGGATGTTTGACGTCTAGCCGTTTTAAAATTGGCGAGAAGCTGCTTTATAATTCTTTGAGCTGTATTTTCAAGATGTTTTTTGAATGTTCACTTTCAGTTGTACATAAAGGAATCAGATTCGTACAGTGAAATGGTGGAGAAATTGTCTCGATGGTGCATCGAGTTCTACTTCAAACTACTTTTTGAAGCCCGTCGATAGGAATGAATTTGATTTCAATCCGGCGGTCGTGAACGCTTTTTACTCGTCCACTTCAAATTCTATCAGTAAGCAGGTTCTGATTATTCCTGTCGTCTTTTTCAAAAAGGAGGGATGTAGATAAAATTAAAGCAGTAAACTCCCTTTGATCCAATAAATAAGTGGGATTGAGAGGCCTTGAAGAGTCTTCCATGATATTTTCCTTTTTTATAGAGTTCCCAGCAGCCATTCTTCAAGCTCCGTTCTTCCACCAAACGTTTCCAAAGTGAGGTTTTAATGTTAATTGGAAAAAAAATGCATGAGGTAGAAGAGCAAATAATTTATGAAACGCAGGAATATCATCAAGTGTTTTCTGTTGTTCAACGATGAAGCGTAATAAGGACAATCATCCGATCTTATTTCAGAGCACTGAACTATGGAGGTATTGGGGCGGTGATTGGACATGAAATCACCCACGGATTTGATGACCAAGGTGTTTCCTATTTCTTCCACCGTTTGGACTGTCTATAAGTTTTTGATATGAATATAACCACTCACGAGACTTTCGAAATTCACCTGAACAGCATCAGTTTGAAACAAACTGAAGAGGAAGCAACAACCAGGCTGGCTCAGACTGGAAGCAGAAGTCGATGCATACATTTTCTTTCTATTTTCTCAAAGGAAGAAAAACAGAGGTTCATTCATTAGGACAGAACTTAACTTCCGCTGAGAAAGAGTTTTTTATTCTTGTGCCTTCCCTATGCCTTAACCAAATTATCTGTTATTCCTGACGTGAGGAAAATGGAGCCAGTTAGTCAAGAGGACAAGTCGTCCTTGATAGGTTGTTGGCTTGAAGAGGGTGAACCACGTGATGGACTAGCATTTATGCAGATTGTGTAGTGCTTTTTCCCCTTATCCCCTCTGATTTCTTTAAAATAAACTAGCTAAAAAATCACGGTAAAAGGCAATGTTACCTGCTTACTTTCTTGCGTGGCCCGTCGTCATTGATTGTGCGGAAGCCCATTAGAATCTATGATCTGTTTGAGCATGGTTGCGTCTGCTAGGCCTGTTAGCTTGAGTAGATGCAAGGTAAATTTGCCAAATATGCTCATGGAGAGAACAAAGCCAAAGGACATGGGTGCGTCAGAACGTTGGTTAACCATCGTGATTTTTCAATTTTTCTGTCAGCAACCGAAGAAGTTGTAAGCGTTAAATTTTAGTCATCTTTCCAAGAGTGTAACTACTGTCATTTACGTTGTTTTCCCATTCACAGGTAGGCAATTCGATGCCAGTGGGAATCTGCGAGATTGGTGGGATGGCAAGGTGAAGGACAAGTTCCAGAAGCGTGCGCAGTGCATTATTGACCAGTACGACAAGATAGAGGTGTGTTCGAAGCTTTGAATCATCGAGGGTTATGATGACGAACAGTTCAAATAATCGGACATTAAGCATTAAGAAAAAATGGGTAACCATTGGACATTAAACATCGAAAAAATAAAAAAAATTGGTGACGTCTAACTTCTGCCATAGGAAATACATCAAGCATAATAGTTGGCGCACATATAAGATAGATAGCTGATGTTTGTAGAAATGTCATTAAACTTCCAGTTTACCGATTTGAACGGTATGACAGAACATAGAAGATTTTTTGTGGAAAAAAAACCGTTGTAGGTTCCTGAAACGGGCCTACATGTGAACGGCAAGCTAACACAAGGAGAGAACATCGCCGACAACGGTGGAGTAAAGCAAGCATTCAAGGTAGATAGTCGTTTTTAGAAGGAGGCCCATCTCTACTTTAGCACAAATAGGACCTTAAGAAAGCTTTTTTACAGCTGTTTTTTTTAATTGCGGGAAAAATCAGGGAAAGTGGATCTTGTCTAGTTCAAAACGTTAGACACTTCGAAAATAAATCTGGTGAAAAAAGTTGTATTTTTAGGCGTACAAGGAATATCTGAGGAAATGTGGAGAAGAAAAAACGCATTAAAGGACTGGAGAAGTATAATAATGAGCAGATGTTCTTCATAGGATACGGCACGGTAAGACGACGCTGATTTTTTCCGTTGGTCTCCATGCCTTTATAGCATCCTTTGAACTTTATGGTTTTTTCTTATTTCATCATTAATATATAGTAGTATTGCATTCGCCATTCCAAAATAAGCACTAATTATACCAACTTTGTAGCATAGCGCTGGGTGGAGGAGTATCATAACACCCAGGGGCCGCTTGTTTAATAACAAAAAGACATCTATCAGCTTGGGACTCAACAGAGCCAGCGTATAAACGATGGCTTATAATTTAAATGGAGAAGATTACTTATTTTCATTTGGGCTTAAGAATAATTGCCACTGAACGGAGTCAAGCAGTGATGCTTCTTACACAAACGTGAGTGAAATCGTGGCGTTCAAAAAATTCTCTGGTTCGCATCAATCCAAATTTGAATGGTATTGTGAACTGTGATGTCTGAATGAACTCAATGTGAACTCACTAAGCTTCCATTACACTCTAGAGTCTCCTGAGGTAGTCATACAAAAGCATTTACAATAGTCACAGCAATCACCTTCTTTTGTCGATATAATGGACTTTCTCCTCCTTGAGACTAGACTTTTTCCAGAAAAATGGTTGCAAAGGTTTCCTCTTAACCAGACCCTCCACAGAAAGTATCAAATTCTTCTCAGCAACAAGTTACTCTACCTGTATCTAGTCTGTACTTCTAAGATTAGAAACACCCTTCGCAGGAGTGCGAAAAAATCGGCAAATTAAAGAGTAGTAATGCCTGAAAGAATATTTTCTTGGATGGTGAAGCTAACACGATGCTAAGAAGAAAAAGTTTGCTAACGCTTAGACGTCTTCGTCTTCTCTAGAGCTGATGATCCGAGTCGGTGGTCCACATCCGGTATTCCTCACGTTGTGGGCTTTTGTTTTCGTTCGTGTAGAATCCTTTTGAATCGCTGTTGATGATACTGATTGTTCGTTGAGGATAATTTCTTCTTTTCAGAACAAGTTTTTTTGCTTCTATGAAAGTTTTTCCAAATTTTCAGAAGTTCTGTTGTTCTTTTTCCACCGTTCACCGAAAGACTGTTTAGAAAACTGTTACTTTGCTGTAAGCAAGCTAGTCTTTTAACCAACGGTTATAGGAAACATTAATCGGTGGGAACAAGTTATTGTCAAAGGGCCGTCATTATGCGAACAGCCGTCTTGTATAAAATGGCACTGTCCAATAACGTTATTTCATTCGTGTGGTATTCCGCTCCACTGAATTCGAGGTGATAGAACTGTAATGACCCACATCGCAAGGACGAGCTGCTTTGGTATATTGACTCGAATCATCGTCTCTGAAGGAGAAGACGTTAGACGAATAGAGTTTTTTATGAACCCCGCGTTACACCAATTAACCGTGAAAATAGTATTGATAAGCCATAGCGAGGTTGTAGGAAGGTCTGCTTTAAAACGCTTTAAAAATAATTAATATTAGAGCATAGTTGAACTTGGTTAGAGCCTTTAAACAAGTTTCTTTTGATAAGAAGACGATGTAGTAGCGAAGATACTTGAAAGCAGTGATTTACAGGTTTGGTGTGGCCACTCGACAACGGACTATTTGATCAGTCTTATTCTCACCGATCCCCATGCTCCCGAAAAATATCGGTATATGCCTCACTAACTAGTATCACAGTGTAAAGCAGTACTGCTGCCCTATCAGGCCGTGCAGTCTTGCTGTACCACATTCTTGCACCTTTCATTCCTAAAATGCAGGCATGTTACTCAGCATGTAAGTCACAAAGCCACAGCTGAGAAATGCAGAAGCTTAGAACTTTCTGCAATTTGAGAGGGCTTAGATGGTTTTTGAATGAAAATCTTGAAGGGAGAAACAAAGGGCAGGCAGTACACTAGTGGATTGTTTGTAAGCGTTTCAACGCTATGTTTATGTCGTAATTCGAGTTTTCTTCAGTGTAAATCGAGTGCTGGCTAATCAACCAGAATTCGCTGCGGCCTTCAACTGCCCCGTCGGCACACCAATGAATCCGACGAAGCGATGTGCTGTTTGGTAACAAAAAACGGTATGCTAATCACCTACTGAGAAAACGATCACCATCGATTACGTTGTTCGTTTTAATTTTTTATGTCTACATTAGTAATATCTACTCAATGAACATCAACTGCAGATGTTATGCATCTTTGCTTAGGCGGAATTTTCTGCCTGGGTAAGTAATATGCCTGTTGTTCTTTCAATACACTTGAATTGCGAATGAGACAGAAGCCTTGGAATTCAATAGCACCACTTAAAATGTGCTCGTGCTACGGTAGAGTAGATTGCACAAAAAGTTGTCCTTGATAGAAACTTCCCGATTCAAACGCTTGCACTGTTTATGTACTGGCTCTGCAATGATACCTGTTGCCATCAGCAGTGGAGAATGAACGAAGTGAGAAGGCAGATTACATGCATGTGGCATGAAAAAGTTTTTGTGCAAATAGCTTTGATAAAAGAATTCTTTGTCTGCGTTTCAGTGTTTGCTTGGGCATATTTATTTGGGCTCTTTTTTTAATCTCCGAAATAGCTACTTGAGCGGATCCTGCATTTCTCTGCTTTTGCCTATTTGAAAGCCAGTAATCTTATTCAAAGTGGTACGTTCTATACTTAACCAGATGGCCGACGAGCTCATAACTTTTCTATGGACTGATGTGATTGTCCGGGAGTCGTTCGCTCCGCTGTGACGTTGATACGCTTGGAAAAAGCCGGTGTTCTGTTTTCGCTACTGGCTATAACGTTCTGATCGCCTGAAGGACAATTTAGTGCTTGCAGTTTCAAAACACTCCCCACGAAAGTGAAGCTCTTATTTTTTCCGATGCTCTTACATTCACCAAAAAGTCTTCCCTAGCATAACCGAGGGTGATCCTGGTCTGTGATCTCCTATTGGAAACCGAAGAACACTTGCATTCTGTTTATAAGAAGTTTCCAAGGTTACCAAAAACTTCGCTGCTCTAGATGATGCCTTAATATCTCCCATTAAAGAAGGTCGTCATCGATGTTTCAGTTGACTCGAAAACGCAGCGTTTCTGTCTGCCGTCGTGCCATCTGGAATTATGTTCACGAAAAGTTGAGCAACAAAGACGGAGCGCATGTGCGGAGTCATGGTCTAGTCCTGGTGCTATGTTTGATTAGTGACAGTATCATTCTTCATTGAATGTAGTTAAAACACATGTGTTTTTATAACATTTAACGACTTCTCCATTTGGAATGTGCTGAACAGTGCCCTTGTTTTCAGTATGCCATAAAGTGCACCTTTCTCAGAAACTTTTCGGCGCAAAAGATCTCGGCAATAGAAATCGCTTTGAAATACGATCTGTGCGTGTTTGCTGATTTAACTACCAGGTCCTACTTATGTGGGGATGTTATTTGTTCTAAATACGCAATATTGGGAATGACGTAAGCTGTGTTTGCTGAATGAGTAGAAATCCGCGGTAGACATAGTGAACACTTAAAGGGTGATTTAGCCCATCAACGTGCAGCGCGTTTTGGGAATCCCTTGAAAGCGCGACTGAATGTGAACGACATGCTGTGGTGGCAGTGTGCTGCACGTACACCGTTTGATGACGTTAATTAGTTGCTTGAACCACAAGACCTCACCCAAGTTTGAGGTACTTTGCTGAACCAGATCAATGCGAAATGTGGTCTGGTAATTTTTGTAGTACTTTTCAAAATGAGGACAACATAACCATGATGATGCTGTGATATTTGCAAAACTCTAGACAGCTGGTGTCTGCGGTGGGGCCGAACGCGCTTAAACCTTTCCACGATGTGACGCGTTCGCCACCACTTTATACGAGGTCCTTCGTTTCACCATTCTCTCAGTCGTGTTATTGACCTATAGGTTCTGTCAGAAATCACCCATCAAATGGCATTGATCTGGTGAGCATAAATCGGCATCGACCTATAGGTTCTGTCGGAAACCACCGATCGACGGGATTGATCTGGGGAGCATAGATGAGAAGGTCAATAACCCGGCTGAGAGAATGGCGAAACGAAGGACTCGCATGAAGTGGTGGTGAACACGTTACCACGGCGAAAGGTTTTAGCGTGTTCGATCCCCACCGCAGGCATCACCTGTCCAGAGTTCTGTAAATATCTCGGCAACATTGTGGTTATATTTCATATAATACCCTAGCATTAGAAATTAGTAGAGAGTAAATAAAAATTGACGACGTTGTCCTAGAAAAATTTTGATTTCATCAAAACAGTCAGTACAAAAGTTCCAAAGAGGTGCATTTGAACAGATCAACGAGGAACTGTGGTTGTAGCTGTCGATTTTGTTGTGGCAACACGGTTTTTTTATAAATGAGAAAATGAGGAATAATAAATTATAAACGCACTTAAAACAACACTAAATCGTAGCGATCCATTTTCTTCTCCTGTTGTCCGGAGTTCTTCTTGTGGAGAGAAAAATTGAACAGTGACTGGTGGTTCACAACCACAATTGTTTCCGCCACTAATAAGTTCATTGTTTTTTGTTAACGGAATCACTATCAGGATTTTTGGTGGTATCGCGGCCACTACTGAGTTTTCGTCCTCATGTTGGTCGTAAAAGGAATAGGCAGTAAATAAAACTTAGGATTATTCCAGTAAAGTGTTTAGCTTTTTATTTACAGCCTATTATTTTATCACAGCAGGGTATTGTGTGGAATGCAACCACCACAGTGCTGAGAAATTTGCTAACCTTAGAGCCTAAGCCAGATTCGAACCCACAGGTTATGAGAAGAAAATAGCGGATTGGAATCTGGCCTGGTTTCATGTTTTGCAAATATCTCAGCATGATTGTGATTATTCCAGAAAAGCTTTAGACATCCATGGATCGTCAAAGAAGGTAAAGCAGAAGGAAACATTATACTATGCTTTTTAAAGGTGTTACCGCTATGTTGGAGAGCTAGTCTCCCCGGAATTCGAAAGTGCTATAGTTTCCAATTATGGATGCTAGGAATTTTTTTTGTTTTTCTCCTTTTCATGAAGTTATAGAAGCTTGTCTTAGAAGTCTACATTTTTGAACTTTCATTTTTTACCCCTTCACTCGTGATATCCGTATTGAAATTCCAAGCATTCACATAGATGGGCCAAAATTGTGGTGAACAACCACCTACATGCGATCACGATTATTTTACGTCACAATGTCTTATAACTGTCCTTCTTTGGCCAATTCGTTTTTACCTATGCAGTCACAACGAATCTACAATTCACCGCTTTTTTAGTTTCTTCGTCTCTATTTTAACGTGCTTCTTTGAAAACTCGAAGATTTTGCAGATGAGGATGTCGCCGTACACCTTGACGTATGCTCTTCTTCTAACAATACCCGTCGTATTTTCCGCAACGTTATCAATTTATCAGATTGTCAGGATACGCCTACTTGAACACCTATTGCTTCTGGATTGTCATATCATAGCATTACGAAGGTCTGTAACCAAATAAATCTTTCGTTCCTAATCGTTTAAGTGTTCTCCATGCATTCCGAGCGGAGTTTATTATACCATTATTGACTCCATCGATTCTGTTGGTAACTTCCCGGATTATTAATGCCGAGGTTAAATCACGGTCCGTTTGAAAAAATTTCGATTTTGTTGGTAATTTTATTTCATCCTTTTCCGCTTCCTAATAAAATCCTCCTCCAAGCGACTAAGAAATGAGAAAAGGAATGAGGATAGAGAACTAGATATACTTTAATAACGCTCTTTTTAGAACAAATAAAGCAGCTCTTGTGCTTACATCGATTATTTCCGACTCTGTTCTGTATGGTAGTTTCATTCTGCAGGCATCCAAATCAACCTGTGCTTTAATATCTTTGGTTGAATCTGCGATAATACAGGTCTTTACTACTTTGTCTGAAACGAATGCAGGTTTTTTTGACGTTTACCTTCCCCGTGTATGTTTGAGCAATATTTTTTTCTTGCGAGATTGTATCACTACATATATATCATCTTGAATGTCGTTGAATGCTGGTGGAGCAATTCTCCCTGTAGCCCTGAAATAGCTGGGCTGAAGCATTCCCGATTGGATTTCAGAGAGTACTTTTTTTCCCAGACAAGTCCGGTAACAATTTCCCGACGCCGGAGGGATGAGAAGCTTGGTTGGCCTGGAGCGGAGTCGAACTAGCACCATGCTCGTGATGATGGACATCACTACCACTGCGCCATCCGCCCTGTCCCTAAAGAAACAGGTCTTCAATTCTGCATTTAATCTCGAGCAATTTTATAGCGACTTCGGTTAGTACTGAGCATACATCATAATCACTCCCGTCATGAAATCTTTAAGCAGTTTCTTTAATTTTCAATGTTAGCTTCATCGAGAACGCAACATTCGTTTCTACGATATTTCTCCACATGCATGACTTTTCTGTTCATTTGTGAGGGTAGAGATTTCGTTGTTCATAAATTAAGACTTAGCTATTGAAGTTACTAGCACTTGCGACAGAAGTCTTGAAATGCCTTGAGCGTGGCTTCAAGACATACAATGGTGTCGAATTTAGAGAGTCGTTAAAAGAAACTTCTAAAAAACAATTCCATCATTTTAACAAAATTTTTTTATTCTTCTAGTTTTCTTCTTTCACATCCATAATCCAAGAAGGTCTTCGACATTTGGAGGCTTCGGCTGCTGCCTGCGGATTTTTGTCTTTTTTACAAATGTCGCTGAATGCTTCTCAAGTCCATTCTTTCTAGAATCTCCAAACAACGTCTGAAACGAAAGAAATTTACGTCAACTTAAAGAACTCCGGTACCAGTTTATGGTTTTCGGGAGATATGAGGCTCCATGTAAGCAGGACGCGGTCGGACCTAACCTTGTCGGCAGTAAGGTGCATAGCTACCTTGCGTTACTCGCCTCGTTTAGAACTTTTCTAAGAAACAAAATAGACGATTTTTTGCTCCATAAGATTTTGTTTTAAATTAGACATTCCATTCCCAGAGAGATGGAATGCTGGGTCTATTAAGCACCTGTCAAAAGATAGAATGTCGAAACAGTTACGGTAAAAAAATGGACTAAAAAACAAGAACCAATCTACGCTTTCAGAGTTTCACGGCTCATAACTTTATTTCTTTTACATAATTTTAAACCACGTCCTAACAGCTCTATGCTTAAAAATGCACAGAAGATATTTTGTCTTTCTACACTAAGAAATACAGTATTTTTCCTCCACAAACCATGAAATCGGACCACACAAGAGCAGTTCACCTAATTCAGAAAAAGGGACCTCTTTCAAATTCAAACCAACATGCTTCAGCTTGCATTCAATTTAATTATTTCAAATAAAATATGCATATGCAAAAGTTTTCCTATAAGGAAGAAGTCGTTTTTTTTCACCGAGATGAATTCCTCGTTTTTCGGACCTCCTGAGCATCCATAATGGAAAACCCTAAAAAAAAGCTGCTTGTTTTTCGCAGATAAATCTCCAATAAACAATCTAATCCAGTTTGCGATTTTGCAGTTAGTCATAGTGAAGAGTCTAGCGCCAAATAACTTTAAAGGAGCACATGATATCAATACATCGAACTTTCTCGAGGTAAGCAGCTCCTTCGCTACACTTTTTGTAATCGTTTGATAACCCAAGAAACGTAAAAGTTGGGCCAAGCGTAGCTAGTGTAGATCTCTTTTCTACAATGCAGAATCTAAAATTGATCCTCCGCTGAACACACTCTAAATACCGCGAACGTGTTTCCACAATTGCTGCAATGCTGCAAAATTATTTCCTACACGAACACTAACCCACCCTAGCTTATTCCTCTTTTGATAGCTAATCTAAAAGCTAACAACAGCTTAGCCAAGTTCAAGGCCGATTTGTGATTTCCAGATCATTCCCGTTGACGAGTGATCGCTGACGGCAGCTTTAGGGTAAAAAACTAGCTCAAAGCAAGAGTTTCGGCGGTATAGTGAATTGGGATCCTAGGAAATTCTTATGGGTGAACTTAGCCACGAACACGTCCTCCTATCCTTTAGGCGCTCGTTCGAGAGAACGCATGCTTCCTCGTTGAGTCAATTCTATTATTTTTGGCTGTCTGCTACTGTTTTTATTATTATATCGCTTGCTTATCTGTGGTCCGCTATCGATGTGTATTGTCCTAGATTTCAAAGATGGAATAGATAAAGGCCACATATATAACAAATTTTCCCTTATCAACATCGTTCTCTCAACATTTATCGATAGATTTTCCATCTGCCTTCGCATCAAAGGGGGCCGTGTAGCGCAGTGGTCAGAGACGCTTTACAATACAATGGGATCGATCCTGCACCTTTGGCCCAACAAGCCCTTCATCTCTTCGGGTTCGGCAAACTGTTGGCAGACCTGTCTGGGAGAATAATGACTAGAGAAATACCACTGGATAATTTTTGTCGTCAATTAGTTCGTAGCCGCATATATGAGTGTCTATGTGAAACAGAGAATTACGTAATTTGCCCTTATGGCAAAGACGGTGACTGCATGACTTCAGGTGCGATATAGCTGATCTCTTTTAATACTTGCGGAGATGAACATATTGGCGAGACGGACAGACTTTCATGTATCTGTATGAAAGAACACCCAGATGGCAAACAGAAAGCAAGTCAAAGAACCCTACCTACTAGGGACGTATAGGATACAAAAACATAGCGGAGACGATTTTGATATAAAAGTCACTATCCTCACACAGGGCTCCGAAACATCCACGCGCAAACTTCTTTGGGGTTTCTGGACGGATGACAAAAATCCTACAATGTAGGTAGGGGAGGGCGCCAAGAGATTACACGCGATTTCGCGCGTACCTGGGTCTAACCTTGAAAGACTGGTTGATGCAAGACCATCAGCTAACACAAACTTATGTCTCAACCTTTTTATTTACTGCCTATTCTTTTTAACGGCAGGGTATGTTGCGAAATATAACTTCTGTAATGCTGAGATATTTGCAAAACTCCGGACCGCAGATGTCTGCGGTGGGGAACAAACGCGCTATTGTCCTTTCCGGGGAGTAACGCGTTCATCACTACACCATGCGGGTCCATCGTTTCGCCTGTCTCTCAGCTAGTTCTATCGAGCTTTTGGCTGTTAAAAAGAATAGGAAGTAAATAAAGAGGCTAAGATTGTGATTATAACTATAGCCTCAGCTTAACTGCGTTCAATGCCGATTTGGGCTCCCCAGATAAATCCCGTTGACGGGTGATTGCTTATGGCAGTGATAAGATGGGAAAGTCCGCAGACACTCCTCACCAGTTAAATGCTAAGATAACGGAGGAACATCTAAATGATGCTACCATTTCATCGTCCATCATCTGAAAAGGAATACAAAAGTCAATGCCGAAATCTAAGCAGCTAGTAGGTCAAAGTGGCAAAGGCGGCAGGCTCAAAATCATCCGTTAGTTCGTACTATGAAATAGATAGATCAACATGTCCCACAAACACATAAGTTTGTGTAATGCTGAGATATTTTCAAAACTCCTGACCGCAGGTGTCTGCGGTGGGGAACAAACGCGCTATTGTCCTTTCCGGGGAGTAACGCGTTCACCACTACACCATGCGGGTCCTTCGTTCCCCCTGTCTTTCAGCTAGTCTCAACTTCTAATGGTCTTTGGATTTATTAAATCTCTAATTTCTCGCTAACCACTTTTGTGCTGCTGTCAATGACTTTGAGAATGTAGTCCAAAAACATGCGGAATCTCGTATCAACTTTTACGTTAGGGTCCTGTCGTCTAAAGAAGACCCAAGGAAAAGGAGATCGTGTTAACCTCGCCAGCTCTCGATTTTCACTTTTATTCGATTCTCCTTTTTTGGCCTGATAACGGAGCCGATCTTGAAGTTCGTACAAAGTGCTTGTGATTACACGGCTGCTTGAGAAATGGGTTGTGATAATGAAAAACTTTGATCCAATTTTAGTAGTGAGTGTGCTTTCTCAGACATGGTCATGCCCCAAATACGACAACCATAGATTGGCTTAATGCATTATCAACTCTATTTTGATTAGTATCACAACCATTAATACTTTGTTTCTAGTTTCTTGAAGCCGAGATATGTGAACTACTCAAAAGATTCTCGAACTCTCGTTGTAACGTTATTTTAGCACTAGACCTAATAGAATTGCATATCAATATTGACCCACCAACTATTTTTGTTCAAAGTTGACTCTCCAAATACAAAACACAAAAATGTCACTTCGTCGCACGCTTCTTCATTCTGGAGAACATTTCGCTCTGTTTGCTTCATAGTGCAGCTCGAAGTAGTTCCATTGCGACACCTCGTACTTTTTTATTCCTCTTGTTGACCGCATGTCTCGTGAAGTCGCGTTCGTTTTATGAACTTCGGCACGACTCAGTGTTGAAGGCAACGGCGGAGAGAGTGGATTTGTTGTCTACCTAAGACGGTATAATAGGGACTTCTTTCACAAGTCGGAAGTATTCTGTTGGTACATCTTGTAACAGTTAACAAGTTAGACTTTCTATTAATCTCGGCATTTGATTATAAATGTAACGTTTTCTTTTTCAGCAATTGCGAGGTTGTTATACAGCACACGTTTACTTCCACACAAAAAACACATACAATACAATAGTAGCTAACGTTTCGGCAGTACGGATGATTGTTTTCGTAGAAGCTGATGAGCATACCGTTTTCGTTACCAAACAGCACATCGTTCCATCGGATTCATTGGTGTCCCGACGGGACAGTTGAAGGCCGCAGCGAATTCTGGTTGATTAGCCAGCACTCGATTTACACTGAAGAGAACTCAAATTACAATATAAGCTTGGCGTTGGAAATCTTACAAACAGTTCATTAGTATACTTCCTGTCCTGTGTTTCTCTCCTCAAGATTTTTCATTCAAAAACCTGTTAAACCCCCTCGAGTTGCAGAAGGCACTATGATACTAAGGTTCTGCACTTCACGGCTCTCCCCTTTGCATAGGGATAGTCATGTAACGCTTTAACACTTTACGACTGAGAATTTGAAGACTGTGATAGAGCAGGGCTACAGTGGAACTGCATAGCCTGGTCAAAACGCAACCATGTTTGTTTATATTGTGAAGGTAGTTAGTGAGACATGTACCGATATTTTTCAGGAGCATGAGGGTCGCTGAGAATTCGATTGACCAACTTGTCTCTCGTAGAGTGGCCACACCAGATCTGCAAATCACTTCGGTTTTTCGTTATCATTTTGCCTTGTTATAAGAAAGACTCTTTTAATAATGGTTTGCTCAACATATCACGCAGCTTGGGTCTTTTTCATAACAGATAAATTGTGTCGTCTTCGTCATTGGTTTATCACTTCTCTATGGAGTGCACTTCTAATATTACATGTACCGACTTGATGCCGATATAATAACTCACCGCTGAAATGAATTCGACACATTCTGTGAAAAGCTCAGTTAGGAGCAAACCACAGAAGCCATCGTTCTGCAAGAAGCTTGTCGCAAGAAAGACAACGACCGTAATTTCGATAAGACAAGATGATCGCTTTGTGGCACTTGGGAAGGCCTTGTAGGCGCGTATAACGCGGTGTTTAGCAATAAGCATGGGATTGATCCTGCGTCGCATGGTCAGTCAGCCTCCCATCCCTCCGGGGTCGCCAAATTGTTACGAGAGTTGTCTAGGAGAACAGGAGCACTGACTCGATACACCAGCAGACCACAATGTATGAGCAAGATATGCATTCAGTCACAACTAACGATGCTTAACGAACTCGAATGCATGGTGCATCCCTCGAGGATTGATATACGTTGAGCGCTTCATTCTTTACCCTTTACTTCAATACTTGGATGGGTCGTCTTCGCTGGTTGTACAAGCTCTAGCATACCCTCATTTCATTTTTTTCTCGCTCAGACGTCGTCCATGACGCTGATCTCCTTTGAACACGGTGACGTCCATTATGTTCATTCCGAATTCCTAAGATTTATTCCATCTGCGAATGCAGATGGTTAACGTTAGCGGCGAACACGTATGCCTATCGTTTGGATGGTTTTTCAAAAAGACGCTTGCATTCCCTTGGAGTCCACTCCACTGTTCTTCCCATTTACCTGTCATCGGTTCTTTTCCGGCTAGATGTTGTGAATCCCAGTTGGATTTCAGAAGACATCGTTCAAGCGCACTGTGAGACAGAATTCTTGAGAGAACTATTGTACTAAAAAGGTGTGCGGAGGCTTGAGTGCACTAGTTGGTGGGAGGCCTCTTTGAGTGTTCCGAATGTGGCCCAATAAGCTCTCCTTCTTCTTTCCAATTCCTCTTTCATATTGTTCTTTACGTTCATTGAATGGCCAAGATATACAAGGAAGGGCTCTATAATCAGAAAACCATCCAGTCAGATTTCTTCATTTTGGCTCAATGAGTTCTTCATTAATCGGGTCCTTGTCCTGGTTTAACTCAGTACAATATTTTTTCCCTCATTTTTAAGTTACTGAGCATCGTCTCTGCTTCACTGGTATTCCTCGGAAAAATGACCATATCATCCATGAAACGAAGATTTGATAGGAATTTTCCATCAAAACGTAAGCCTTTCTCATCCCAATTGAGTGACTTTGTTATCCACTGCACTGAGGCTGTAAACAGCTTACGCAATATTGTGTCGTTTTGTGGAACTACTCTTCCTATGGGTATAGTGAGACGGCGATGAAAACGCTATGTATTTGTGATCAGTTCTAATAACAGTCTTCTAGTTTTCGTATATAGGACGGGTTTTCTCCTTGTTCTACAAGCGCTGATAGGATTACATCGTTTCCACGCTCTCAAACGGTTTATAGTAGCCAATAAAGCTTAGAACTTTGGGTAAGTGGCACTCCTGACAGAGTTCTACGATTCGCGATACATTTTACTTTATCCAAAATCTTTGATATGCGCAAAAGAATAATATTTATAAGCAGCTTTTAGAGTGCACTCAACAAGCACATCGGACGATAAATACGAAGATCCCTTCAGTCATCCTTCTTAGTTATCAACATCTATTTAAATTGTTGAGATTCCTGGATATGATGACCATGCGAGAAGTTCTCCGCCGGATTGGGATATTCTCTATTTGAAGGGAAGATGTCATGTCGGTTGCAAGAAGTAGCTGTAATGTCTGGCTTCCAGCTCTAAAAAGTAGGTGGTGATATTATTGGGTTATGGAGCTATGCCTTTCTTCATGTTTTCATCGCGGCTCGAACTTTAGAAGGTATTATCATGGGCGTCTTCTCAAGCGAGCTTCTTCACCAGCGAGGATTTCGGGATCCTAGATGGGAATTGTAGAAAGAAAAAGATTGGTGCAGAACATTTTCGTAATCAATTCCATACCATGGCGGGATGTATTGATATTGCCATCATCGCTCTTCAGGGCAGAAAGCGGAACATAATAGTAGCAGTGATCCCGACGCCATCTCTTCACACTGGATCATTTTTGAGCTGCCTCCAATAACTTTTGCCTGGGCCGATATAAACCCTTCTGCAAAGAGCTCCTGCAGCTAGCATTTATTACCAGCCGTGATAGGTGTCTTGCAGTAGGACCAAGCTTCAGTGTCTGTACCTTTTCGAGTAACTTCTTCCTAGTGTTTATGGAAATACCGTATGAACTTCTTGTTCAAGGAACTTAGGCAAATTCAGGACAAGTTTTAAGTCCTTCCATCATGTAAGCCTTGATCGGATCTTAGTCATGTATTACTTATCTGTCAGTCAGTCATATGAGAAGGGGATTTTCTTGATCATTTCATTTTTATTCAACGATAACAGTAGTTGTTTTCCTCATTATGGCTGAATCGAGTCTCTGAGTGGAGAAAGCAGTGTGGTCAGATCCATGCAAAGTGCAGGTACCACTGGGGTGTCAAAGAGGCACCAATTTCTGTTCGTTGGAAAAAGATCGATCCCCGCAAGATACATGCCCTTAGGAAACTTAGGAGATTCCCATGTCCATCGGTGATTTTTTCTCTTCTCGGAAAATGAATTTTCATGACGGAAATATGATGCGCCCAAGAGTCCTACAAGACAGTTTTCATTCCTATTCGGTTTTATTCAGAATTTACTTACCCTGTATTCATTTTCGTCGGCCATTTCTAATCTGGCGTTGAAGTCTCCAACATCAAATTTATAGATAGATTTCTCGTTGTGGATTGATTCCTCCAAGTAGTTTTAAAACGCGTACAGTTCGCTCTCATCAGCTGTATAAATTGGTGAGTAATAGTTGACGCTACTAACTTCCTTCTGAGGTGAAAGTTGGAGAATAAGAGTGGCCAAGTGCAATGATAGGGCTCTGTATGAGATGACTAGATGGAAAACGGATGGGTATACGTTAAAACGAACTCCTCCGACATTTCGTAACCCAAATTTTCCTTCACGAATGACAAGGATTCTGTCATCTAATTGGTGTATGTCGGTCTTCCCGCTTTTCGCGTCTTGTAGCGTGACCACATGGAATTTGGTACGATCAACAGCCTTAAAAAGAGCGTAAAAGCAGAAATCTGAAAAAGCTGTTTTGGTCTCATAGGTGAACAGCAAGAAGCAGCCTTCATGGCTTGTCGAAAAAGTAGTTATTTTGTTCATTTCCAATCACGTGTCGTGAAACACGAGATTTGGTCGCCTCTCATCGGTTGTCCCACCGCCCGATGTCGTAAGTGGGAATGCCCAGTGTATGAGTTAATGAGGCTGGAATTTTGCTAGTTTGGCCATGGTGGTTTCCCGCAAGGTTAGCCCAGCCGAAGTCTTCCTCAAGTCTTCGCCACTCAAAGAAGTCGCCGCTGTTGTGGATCAGAGGGAGATTCGCCATCGTACGTCTTCCTCGACACTAGTGTGGTAGTAATTCCTGATGCTGGTTTACTTTTGGCTAGGCTTCTGAGTGAAAACGTCAGACTCTTTCTGGGCTTAGGAAACCCTGCTGGGAGGACGAACCTCTCACTGTACATCGCAGCCTGACACACAGGAGCACTTCCCACCCACGGTGTGGCGGTAAAGCGTGCGCAAGAAGTTAACAGAATGCTATTGAAAAAATACTGAAAACCGTAACCACTGAAGTCCGGCATTCTATCCACTAAAGCAGAAAATGCACAGTGCTTAACTATTTTTCAAACTGCACACTTGGCCGAGCAGACATGGAAGCAAATGACTTTCATTTTTTCTGCACCCACGACTCCGTAAACGCACAAGAGCTAAGTTTTGCTAAACCCATATTTCATTGGTGATAAAGCGAAGAAAAAGATCAAGAAAGTAAGTAACCTTCGCCCTACCCTAGCGTATCCCATGAAGAACATCTGTTCATTATTGTAGTTTTCCAGTCCTTTAATGCGTTTTTCTTCTCCATATTTTCGCAGATAATTTTTGTACGCCTTGAATGCTTGCTTAACTGCACCATTATCGGCGATATTCTCTCCTTGTGTTAGCTTGCCATTCAAATAGGCGCTCGCTTCAGGAACCTTTATCTTGCCATACTGCTCAACGATACACTGTGCACGCCTTTCAAACGTAGCCATCGCCTTGCCGTCCCACCAATCTCGCAAGTTCCCAACGGAGTCGAATTGCCTACCTTCATCATCAAAGCCATGAGTAATCTCGTGTCCAATCAGTGTCCCAATTCCTGCATAGTTCAGTGCTTTTGGAAACGTTTGATGGAAGAAAGGCACTTGAAGAATGGCCGCCGGTAGCTTAATAGAATTTGACGTAAACCAGTAGAAGGCATTCACTTCCGCCGGGTTGAAATCAAATTCATTCCTATCTACTGGCTTCATGAGATCTTTAAAATCGAACTCGATTTTCCATCGAGTCAACTTCTCCACCATCTGACTGTACGAATCCGATTCTTCTATGCGTAAGTCACTGTAATAATCGTCCAGCTTCTCGTCGTCAAGAATAAAATCTGGATAGCCGATCTGTCGAAGCATGTGTCTTGCTTTATCGAGCGCCCTCGCTTTCGTAGTCTCATCCATCCAGTCGTTCTCTAACACCATGTTGTAGAATACATCTTGTAGATCGTCGGTCATCTTCAGTGTCATGTTTTTCAATGTCTTATCGAATGCCTTTCTGACATAGAGCGCCCCAGTAGCGTACTGCATTTGGTGCATTGTCCTGCTTGTGCAGTCTTTCCACCGAGGAACCTTCTTTTTTCGTCCGTACATGACGCGATAGAACTCCTGGGCGATGCTCTCATATCGCTCACCGAGCTCCGAGAGCCAACTGGACGAGTAGCGAATGTAGGCGTAATTTGTGATAATCCTTGGATCCGTCGACTTGATGAGATCAGTGACTCTTCTCATATAATCGATTTCTTTTACAAGTACTTGTGGGTCATCAGCCAAATAGTTTTTGACTGTGGACGGTGCAATGAAGTGAAAATATCTGGTCCAGTCAACCAAAGGCATGAGTGCTTGCATCTCGCTGAGACGTAAGAGATTGTACTTTCTTGTATAATTCCTTCGATCCTCCTCGGGTACTAGTATCTTCGCCAGCTCGGTTTCGAGGTCGATGATCTCATCCACATCGCTAGCAATTCTGCGTTCATTTATAGGGAGACCAACATCTTCGTGAAATAGTGTTACCTTGTTGATAAGGAATTGTTTGTAAGCAGCGATTATTTTCCCATGCTTTTCTCTGTCCAAATAGTAATCACGAGTCCAGCCGCCTAAGCTGAGTTTTCCCTGGTCAAACTGTATCAGTCTCCGGGAAACATTCTTGTAGTCAGGCCTGACGTTGTTGGTTATGAAAATGTGGACTCCTCTGACCGCTGAGATGCTGCTAAGAAGCGTCGTCAAATCAAACTGATCGACTCGCCACTTGCTTCTTCCCATCATTGGCCACTCGCCGTAGCTCCTTATTGTCTCTATCAGTTTTCTTGCACCAATTCGGTTAAGCTCGTGTTTGTCCATGCATTTGTGGTAGATCGCCTTCACAGCACCAGCCGATTTCGACGAGATCACCTCTTTTGATTCGAAAATTGCTCTCATTTCCGCAAGAACTTTATTGGACACGATGTCAAACTGAGAGTAGCTGGTTCTATCACTTAGAATTGGGTGTTTGGCTTTCCAGTTTCCACAAACGAATTCGAAGAAATCTACACATGGGTTGACCTGAATAGCACAGACGATAATGACTCGAATTTAGAAAATTGAGGGGTTACCTATCCTTCATTATTGCACAACACACACTTGAGGATTGATCGATGCTAGAAGTCTCCTTCGTTTCGTTAATCTTTAGACTAGGGAGCGGTTAACGCAGTGGTAGCGATCCCGTCCATTACGCGAACGGCCCAACTCACTCAAGAGCAGAGTCGATGCCGCGCCAGGCTAACCTTGTCCTTCATCCGTCGAGTTCGGGAAACTAGTAACAGAATAGTCATGGACAATCAGTCTCGTTCTAATCGAACGGAGAACGCCCCAGCACGGGTATTTCTGAACCACAGAGAGCATTGATTCGACCAGCATTCAACGACATTCTTGACGAAGTGGAAAAATTCCTTAGACAGCAGCCGAACGCATACGCAAAAACTTCGAAGGCCTTCGTGAATTTGGATGCCAGGAAGCGAATCGAATGCATGAACTACAGGTATCGACATAGTGTGATACATATAATGTCGGGTCGTCTAATAAAAGGCTAAAACGATAAAGCTCTCGGCACTGATCATTCCTGAGGGATGCGCCATGCATTCGATTTTACTAAGCATTTTAAAAGGTGAGTGAATGCATATCTGGCCTATACAAACACTAGTAATAACCCACTGATACGTCGAGTTAATGCTGCTATCCTACCAAACAGCTCTCGTACCAATTTACGGAACCACGGAAGTATAGGCAGAAGGCGAGCCTAGGCCAAGGGATCGAACCCATGTGCATTGCAGCCCACCTCTAACCACTTCGCTGCACCAACCCTTATCTAATAATAATAATTAGCAACAATATTAATCATTTACAATAATTAATAATAATAAATAATAACAACCATAGTAACTAAGAATACTATTAATAACAGTTAGTGACAATAGTATAAATAATAATTAATAGTAATAGTAGTAATTCTAAGAACTTTTTCCACATAACCCGTCTTTCACACCCACTGTGCGGATCCCAGCACTTCTCACATTTCATTCGTTTCCTTGCATCCACCATCTACGAGGCTTTTTCAAGTTTATGCGTGTGGTTTCCGTTTCTGCTTGAGAATTTCAGCTTTTGTCGTGAATGTCGTCGAATGCTGGTCGTCTATTCTACTTGGAATTCTGAGGCAGCCGGGATAGAACGTTTCCACATGGGTTGCAGAGAGTTTGCTTTTCCCAGAAAACTCTGTTACCAATTTCCCGACCTTAGAAGCCAAGCCAGCACTGTGCTCGTGATGATCGGCATCCCTACCACTGCTCTAGCTGCCCTTACTAATAATTTAATAATAATACTTATAGTCATAACCATAATAGTAATGCTGATAACAACAGTAGTGATAATAAAACTTTTCTTGTCATGCTCATGACAGTAACATCTTATCAAGATTGTCCTTCTATACTTCATCAAAAGCAGCACCAACTGATACAGGACACACTGCTCGCTAAAATGCAGAACATACTGAAGGCGGCAATTGATAGACACCCGTTCTATACACAAGAACACCCACGAGTAAAGTTCCATTAGAGCGGTAAACAATTCACTAGATTCGACTCGATGCGACAACAACCAGCTACGGACCATCGACTCGGATTACCGTGGCTTTGAGCAAGGCGAAGGGGCAGAATCGTTAGCCGAATAAAAGCTTTTGTACCAACCTCGTATCGGCTAAATGATACAGAAAGTTGTTAATAATAATAATAATAATAATAATAATAATAATAATAATAACAATGACAACAATAATAAGTAATAGTAATTAATAATAACAACAAGTAATAATAATAATTAACAATAATAATAAATAATAATATTAATTAATAATAATAACAATAATAATAAATAATAATAATAATAGCAATAATAATAATAATACTAATAATAATAATTCCTGATACTTGGATACTTGGATACTTGGACGGTCCGTCTTCACGAGCTGTGCGGACCCCAGCACATATGCCATTCGTTCCTTTCTCTCGCAATCGTAGTTCATGGTGATGGTCTTGTTCGAACATGGTAGTGCTTGCGACTCTCATACCGTGATCTGTAAAACAACTGCAGCTGCGGGCACAGCTGATTAACTTTGTTTACGAACACGTCCGCCCAACGTGTAGGTGGTCGTCCTAGGGGGCGTTTGCATTCTCTTGGAGTCCACTCTACTGTTCTTTTCGTCCATCTGTCGTCCGTTCTTCTCATTATGTCACCGGCACATCTATGTTTCGCTATCGATGTATATTCTCCTGGATCTCGAAAATGTGACAGATTTCGAAGGTTAGTTTCGCATTCTGGCTAGATATTGAGAGTGCCGGTTATATTTCAGAAGACGTCGCTCAAGCGCTCTGTGAGTAGTACGAAGCATTCTCGACGTAGTTAAAGTATCAACCCATTTCCCCGCAGCATAACAGAGCGCTGGGAGGACCGTAGAATCGAAGAGATGAGCGCGGATTTTCGGGTCCTTCAGTTGGTCGGTGGCTTCTTTGAGAGGCCCGAATGCGGCCCAAGCTGCTCTTCTTCTTCTATCTAGTTCCTCCTTCATGTTGTTTTCCATGTTCACTGATCGCCCAAGGTATACGTGCGAGGTGGTCTCTGCAATGAGGGAGCCATCCAATTCAATTTTTTTGCCTTCGCGCCATGGGTTTTTCATGAACTGGGTCTTCTTTCGATTTATGCGAATCCGATCTTTTTCCCCGCTTCGTTGAGCTTGTTGATCATCATCTTTGCTTCGCTATCACTTCTTGAGAAGATGACAATGTCGTCGGCAAAACGAAGGTTTGATAGGAATTTTCAATCAATACGTATGCCTTTCTCATCCAAATCGAGTGACTTCATTACACACTGCAGTGCTGCACTGACCAGCTTTGGCGATATTGTGTCGCCCTGTCGAACCCTTTTTCCTATGGGTATGGTAAGAGGTCGATGAAAACGCTGTATTTTCGTAGTGCAGTTCCGATAACAGTCGCACAGAGTTCTTATGTATGACGGGTCCACTCCTTGTTCGACGAGCGCTGATAGGATTGCATTCGTTTCGACACTGTCAAACGCATTTTCATAGTCGACAAATGTTAGGACTAGAAGCAGGTGGTATTCCCGACAAACTTCGATGACTCTGGACACGGTTTGGATGTGGGCCATACAGCAAAATCCTTTCCGAAATCCTGCTTGTTCGACTGGTTGCGCCTCATCCAATGTCGTTGAAATGCGCGAGAGGATAATCTTCGTGAAGAGCTTGTAGAGTACATTCAACAAGCATATAGGACGATAGTTACGAAGATCCGTTCGGTCTCCTTTCTTGGGCAGAATGACCGTGTGCGACGTCCTCCACTGGTCTGGGATTTCTTCTTTTTGAAGATGGGCTGTCATAAGATTTGCGAGAAGTACGTGTAAATTGTGGCCTCCAGCTTTAAGGAAATCGGCGGTGACATTGTCTGGTCCTGGAGCAGCACCTCTTTTTATGCTTTCTATCGCAACTCGAGCCTCCGACGGAAGGATTTCAGGTGGTTTTTCTCCAGGCGGGATATTAGGGTCTGGGACGGGGATTGTGGAACGGAAAAGATTGGTGTGGAACGTTTCTGCTGTCAACTTCATATCATGGGGGAAACTATTGACGACCCCATCTTCGTTCACCAGGGCTGACAGAGGAACATTATAATCACACAAGTCCCGACGGCATTTTTTCAGACTGCTTCTTTTCTCTGTTGCTTCCAATAGTTTCTTCTGCTTGTACCGTTGTAGATCTTCCTGCAAAGCTCTTCTACAGCTGGCATTTATTACTAACCATGTTAGACGTGTTGCGGTAGGATCAAGCTTCTGTTTCCTTCTCTTTTCGAGCAACGCCTTAGTAGTGATGGAGATGCAATCTGATCTTCTTGCTTGAGGAACTGAAGCGAATTCGGCACAGCTTTTCAGTCCTCCGACAAGCAGCTCGTAGTCCTCGGTCAGGTCTTCTTTAATCTGCCAGTCACGTTTGCATAGGGCTTCGTTCGGAATGTTCTCGTCGTATACAGCTAGACTTTTTCCTCGTGGTCGATGAAGAGAGTTCTTTCCAGCTTGCGGCTGAATCGAATCTTCGCGCGAAGGCGGTGATTGGAACCAGTACAGAATGACGCGACTACCGATGTGTCCAGTAGGCACCATATTCTGTTTGTCAGAATATGGTCGATCTCCGCATGAATCATGCCGTCGGGGACCGCCATGTCCAACGGCGGCTTTCTTTCTTTTGGAAAAACGAGTTTCCATGGAAGAGACATGCTGCGGACAGGAGTCCTAGAGATGGTTCCCATTCTCGTTTCTTTCTCCTAATCGAAAATTTCCGATCCTGTATTCGCTCTTGTTGGCCTTTCCTATTCTGGCGTTGAAGTTTCCGACAACAAATTTATGATATGCTTTATCTTTACGGACGACTTCCTCCAGCTGATGTAGAACGCATTTAATTCGTACTCATCAGCTGCGTCGATCGGTGAGTAGCAGTTGATGATAGTGATCTTCTTATGATGCGAAAGTTGAAGACAGAGGACGGCTATGCGAGGGAAAGGATCTCGTATGAGTCGACGAGATGGACAATGGACGGGTGGACGACAAAGCCTACGCCGCCGTCATTTCGTGACGGGACCTTTTTCCCCCTTGGATCACGAGGGTCCCGTTGTTTAGTTGGCGTATGTCGGTTTTCTTGATTTTTGTTTCTTGTATCACATGAAATTTAATGCGATCTGCGGCTACAAGAAGGGCGTGAAGATCGGCGTCTGTGGAGAGTGTTCTGGCATTACACGTGCATAGTAAGAAACAATCTCCATGGCGTGTCGTGCGTGTGTTCGTCAGATCCGGTTCCAATGACGTCTTGCGTAACCCGAGATTTTCTGGCCTCTCGCCGGTCGTCTCACCGCCTGACGTCATAGACGGGAGCATGCGTACGAGGTACTGAGGCTGGCCTATTGCTGGTCGTGCAACTTAGTCCTCCCTGGAGTCCTGACTTATCCTTGGAAGGGTGTATCCACGTCTTCATCACAATGTGGATCAGAAGGAGGTGTGTTTTCAGCGATGAATCCTTCGCTCGGTCTTCCTACTAGTTGATTCGGAGAGATGTTAAAACCGAAATCAGAAACGAAAGTAGGAATGAAAAAAGTAACCGAGCGCTCAAGGACGATGCAAAAGCCGAATCCAATAATAATAATAGCAATAACAACAATAATAATTAATAATAATAATAGTAATAATAATAATAATAAATAATAATGACAATAATAATAGTAATAACAGTAATATAATCAACGTGTTTTAAATCTTGAGCTTACACCAGGCTGATAAACAACTTTTTTTGCTAGCGTTTCGACATGTTCGTCTTCATCAGAGCCGATGATCCGAGTCGATGGTCCACAGATCTTCGTAATCTCGATGTGGCGTCTTCGTAGTCGTAGCGAGACAGATCTTCTTCAGTGAACATTATGGGCATAATAATAGTAATGCTAAATTTTTGTTTAGTGCCTATTACAATCTTCTACGGTGGGGTCTTATGTTAAATACAATTATAATGATACTGAGATATTTGCAGAACTCAGGACCACAGGTGTCTGCAGTGGGGAACGAACGAGCTATTACCCTTTCCGGAGGCCAACGCGTTCACCACCACAGCATTCAGATCTTTCTTTTTGCCTTTATCTCAGCTAGTTTTCTACCTCTTTTCTACTTCTAATAATAATAATAATAGTAACAATAGTTATACTGATAATAATAACGATTGTAATAACAATAGTTAATAATAATGATAACAATGATAGACCAATTCTTCTCTACAAAAGAATCGAGTCGGTGCAACTATGAAGCATGTATCACAAGCAGAAACGTCTGTGGTCAATCGACTCGTACTAGTGCGGTTGTGCGGGCGAAATCTCCTTGAAATGCCCCACTTACTTATTTACTTGAATTCTTGGATAGCCCGTCCTCACTGGTTGTGCGGACCTCAGCATAATGTCCATTTTTTTTTTTCGAAATTTCCTGGTTTAGCCATTCATTGTGTTTCCCTGGAGTCCCGAGGCCAGCCTGGCCAAAGTGGCCCCAGGTTGTCACCGCCAAAGGCAGTCGCCGCCTTTGTGGATCAGAGGGAGACTTGCCACCATGCGACTAGTTTCATGCTAAGGAGGTGGTGGATCCTGGTTCTGGTTTATTCTTAGCTAGGCTTCCTGACGGAAACGCCGGACTCCTTCCCAGCTTGGGAGACCGTGCCAGGGAGACCAATCACTCCGCTGTGCATCGCAGCCCGACACCCAGGAACAACTCTCAGCCACAACGAGGCGGTAAACCGTTGGGAGGAATAATAGGCCACTACGCAAGAATAACGACAACAATGATAGTGATTATAACAAGGATGATAGTTTTGCTTTTTTATTTTCTGCCTACCACAACTTCTACGGCAGGATATTGAGCATAGTGAACATGGTGATAATAACGATAATGGTGATAATAATTTCTAATAATGACTACCGACTCGGATCATCGATTTTGATAAAGACAAAGACGTCGAAACCTTAGCCGAAAATAAATAATATTTATCAACCTCGTGTAAACTTATCGAGAAAAGAATACATAACGCTTATAACGACAATTATGATAATGGTGATAGCAATGGTAATAACGATAGTAATGATAAGAATGATAGCAATGATAATAAGGATAATAGTGACAATTTTTCTTCATACGACCCTCTTCACATCTAGTATGAGGATTCCGACACTTCTCACATTCGATTCGCTTCCTCGCATCCATGATCCACGAAGAACTTCCAACATTTACGTGTGAGTTCGGCTGCCGCTTGAACATTTCCATCCATAATAATAATAGAAATAGTAATAATAAATAATAAATAGTAACAAATAATAATAAATTGTCGCGCGGATAGCACAGTGGTAGTGATGTCGGCCATCACGAGCACGGTGCTAGTTCGATCCCGCCCCGGGGCAACCAAATCTGTCATCCCTCTCGAGCCGGGAAATTGGTAGTGGACTTTTCCGGGGAAATATCACTCTCTGCAAAATGGGAACGCGCCAGCTGGGCTATCTCAGGACTCCAGGGAGAATCGACTACCAGCATTCTACGACATTCAAGCTGAAATGAAAACCCTCAAGTAGTCCCAAAGCCACACGTAAAAGTTGGAAGATCCTAGTGGATAATGAATGCAAGGAAACAAATCGAATGTGAGTTGTGGGATCCGCGCAGTAGACGTAAAGGGAGTCATATAAAAACAATAATAATAGAACAGCGAATTTAGTATGAAGTAAAATAGCCTATTATGTATAGAGTTGTATTACATTAAGTTCTATTGCGGATACCTAAACTAGTACTAAATTTAAGTTTTACTAGAAAGGTACCAAATAAAGGAAACATTAGGAGAAGCTTTTACACGGTACACATTGGCTAACCAGTCTCCTATCAAAGACTTGCAAAAGCACAGTGAACTGGATCGAGAGCAAGACAAATGTGTGCAGTCGCTTATGTGTGTGAAATTATTAAAGCTGGAAGACAGTGAAGGAGTGAAGGAATCCAGCAGTAAATTCATGACATACGTAGTCACAGCAGTTGTGTAATGTAGCATGATTGGGAAATAAAAGCCACAAAACCTTCTTCGATTACAAGCAAACAAAAGATTGACAGAAGAGATTTATTCGGTTAATGTTTCGACGTCGTCTTTTTCAGAGCCGGATTGGTCCCAATCGATGATCCACAGATGAATCCAATGAAGTGGAGCACCAATCGATTGAAAAATCTCACTCGACGGTGTCCTTTTATATAGGAAGGATGTTGATCGGTTTCCGGCATTCAATATGAGCTGCTGTTTGGTGGGCAACGCATCCTGTAGCTGTGGATGCTATACTGGCTGGCAAATAGCGTAGATAAATATTTCGTGACAACCTCGTGTCGGCTCCATAAGAAAAGAAGGTATTGATTACTTGTGCCGAGGTTAAATAAAAGAGGAATATAAGAATAATAGGAATAGGAATTTTAGAGGAATATAATCTATATCCCAGTTCACCTTTGCTCGGGGTTGACGTGCCGGTTGGTACGTCGAAAGTTCTAGGGTTCGATTTCGCACCGAGCGAACTAGGCCTCCCACGCCTCCGAGGTTGAGAAATTAGTTATTAGATTGTATTTGTCTGAGAAACTCCATTTGATTAACAAGACATACAGATGCTATAGCACTGCCATCTCAAGATTCCTTAGGGAATCAAAATGATAAATATTAGACGACATTCTAGAAGATATTAATGCTCAAGCAGCAGCCAAAACCGGCAACAAACGCAAAACCATTTATGCGTGACATATGCAAGGAAACGAGATGAATGAATGGTGTCCTGAGACCGTCGCACTATCAATGTCAGAAAAATGTCGTTGCATAGTGTCACGTTGAACATTTTGTTCAGTTGCAACAAACGTTATAGTCGTTCTAAACCGACCGTTTTCTTTGTATGTTTCGTTTAAGTTCATTGAAGCTGATGTCAATAAGTGAGCACTGACCGAGAAGTTGATAGATTTGGTAAGCATCTTAGATGCGATCTCGTAACCGGGACTATCCGATTGATCGGTCTTATGCTTGAATGGCATCGACCATGGAGACGTTGACAGGTTTGGCGATATCAGCAGAATAAGCAACAGCATGAAATTCTGAAAAACTATTCCAAGCATCACATCCTTTTATGGATACGGTCGCCGTTTCATAAATGATGACCACTGGTACTACACGGAAATTTATTATATCGAGATTGCTTTTGATTTGTTGAATACCGCTTAGCATCACGCCATCAAAGAACGTTTAAGATAATCACATTCATGATAAGCCACTATAGCAGCAAGAAGAAATAACCAGGAAAACAAATGATGGAAGGATTCGTGATATGGAAAATGTTTTCCATTAAAACTCTCTATCCTTCCATTCTAGTATTCGTTTCTTACATTGAATATGTAGAGCTAAAAAGAAGCTGATCAATCCCTGAAGGATCTGCCATACATTCTACTTCATCAAGCATCGTTTGGAGGTGACTGAAGGCATAACTGGCCTTTGCAGCCACAGGCACGGGGATCGATTCCACGTGTGTTGCAAGGTGCCTCCGACCACTGCGCCACACGCGCCCACACGCACATTGAATAAGTATTTTTGTTAATAGCATTTACTCCTATCTTCCTATTTGTTACGAAATGTGCCAAGTGAACTGCGCAAGACCGTGAAAGCATTCGGTATATCATAACCTATATCTTCGAATTTACAACAAAGTCCAACCATTATAGGAGCTTTTCCAAAGTAGTAATAACTTTAATCGTGTCCAGCGCTATCTCCATCCATTCTATGAGCGTTTTATAAGGATAGCTATTGATCTGCGAACAAATTCCTGCTGGCATACTATCTCGGCCACTCACGACTAAGGTTATTCTTCAGTTCTTCCTTCATGACTTTCCTTTCCGTCGTACAACCTGAGACATAGCGGAATGTTGCATTCTCTGCAATCATACGCGGTGCCCCCAAGTGACCAGTTTGAGCTCTATATGGGTCATTCACTTCCTCCTTATTTATTTTAGTACGCAGAATCTTTTTCTCACACTTCTTGCAATCGATCGATAACCTATACATCATGGGTGCTGTAAAGGATGTCGGCTAAGAAAAAGCTCTATCCTAAACTTAAAAAATACACTAGGAACCTTATGAGCTCTTTGACTGGTAATTTGACAGGAAATTAAGTGACTCTTATTTAAATTGTAATCACTGCAACGAATCATAGCTACTTCATAAAACGTGCGGGTATAAAAAATAGAGAACTGGACTCATTACGAGCTTCCAAACATTTCCAAATGCTGACCACAAAGTGCTTGCAAAACGACAGTAAAGTACAGTAAATAGTGGAGCTCATGTCCTTTATACCTATGCAGAGAAAGAGCAAAGTTGCTTCCACAATACCGTTATGTTCACAATCTCCCAAATCCCTCAGTTATCAAAAAATTATCATTCATTATCAAAAAAACCATCAAGAGCGAAATGGTGAAAATCATATGCCGTCTCAAATGTCAGGGACGCTAAAAACCGCACTGACCCTATTTGTAAAGTACTACTCCATTGGGCAAACTACTTTCCTATTGGTAACGTTACTTCTGTTATACTTGCTGACTGATCACGCATATATCGTTTACATCTACATTTGTAAATCGCGCCATGTTGCTAATGTTTTATTAATATTGTTCATATATGTCTCCCTCAATGGGGGGATCCCCAGTCAATGTTATGTAGCGCTTCCTAGATCGTATACAAAGTGTTACACACTTACTGAAACCACCTCGTGCCGCGTGTGAATCCAGATGATTAACTCCCTGTTTCTGCTAGTACGATTTGATAAATATGTTCTGTATTTACACAAACATGTTTATGCATGCATGCGTGGCTGTGTTCTCTTTTACGCAGATTGCATTCTACGAGTCACGTCTGCAAAAGCTTGCAATCAAGTGACTGGGAAGTAGATGAAGGGCGACTAGGAGTCCCCCTCCAACAAATAAGCTCCACGTCTACTCTTGAAGAGACTGGAAAGCTACCCATCAGTACAGCCAGCTCTCAGGTTCAAAGCCCAGCAAGCTATACGTCATTGTCAATTGTCAAGAAGAGTAAACACAGTAAAACAAACGGGTCCCATACCGCCGACTCCGAAAAAGCGTCTATCCGCCAGTGTAGGGTATGGCGAATAAGGAGAGGCTGCTAAAATCTCAGGGCCAATCTAAGCTGACTAAATCGTAAAGGATTACGGTGATGATCTGTAGCTACAATGCATGCACACTTGCATCTGTGTACTCCGTAGGAGCCGTAACTTGATCATGCAGGCAAGAAGGACAAAGTACGACGTCAACGGACTGGCCCAAACGAGAAGACGCCTCCTATTCAACAACGTCTATGACGCCGGAGAAAAACAGTTACTCGAAACACGCGACCGTAGAGGAGTCCGTTCGCCGGCGTTCTCCTCAACACGAGTTTGGCCATGAACATCGTATGCGATTGAAAAGATGTTTATCAATGCCGGCTTTAAAAAATATTCGTCGCTTACGCGCCGACATCAAGCTATGACGAAGACGAAGTCAAGGCGTTCTATATGTATTTTGAGAAGAAATGTCCGTATACTAGATCGTTATTGGAAATCCAGCTAAGACTGGTCTCAGAAGAACGTCTTAAGAGCGTAACATTGGGGCTCACAAATTATAATGGGACGAGCAAGATGAGCGGCTGTTTGAGTTTATCATGAGAAAATAGCATTTCTGGTAACTGCAAATCCAGATGCTCCATACTCAATGGTGGACGTGCGATCAACAAATGGAGAATACCATAACGGAACAGACCATAATATATTGATTAAAGTGAATCGAAACTCCTGCTTAACCAATTTCGCCCCTGTCTCAAAAATTTTTACACAGCTCGGAGCATCGCTTCTTTGCTCAAAGTTCCACTTCTGGCAGAAACGGAATTAGGCTGCTAAGTCCAAAAAATGTGGTCTAAAAAACCACCACAGATTGGGATTTATTCTGTTCACAATTTCACATACCAAATTTGGCAGGTCGAAGGCCTCTAAGGAACGTCTTTCTGCAGGAAAACTCCAAACGTTACGCTAACAGCAGTCGCACGAACCCCCGGATGTTGCATTGCATGTTCGAGGTTGCGAAATAATGCAGAACGGCAATGAAAGAATCTCTAAGAGAGGGAAGCGCAGCAATCATGGCCGAAGATGCAGGGGCAGGAAAGACTATTCAAAAAAGCTCATCGAAACTTCGCCGATTAAAAGAGAAAGATAATAACACTCCAATGCCCAAACGGAACAGCTACAGCTTCCAGAAAGGAAACGGAGGAAATAATTCACGGTTACTGCTCTGATCCCTTCAATAGCCACTTCCTCGCTTCCTCATATGAAATAAACGAGACTGGATATGTCACAGCACCGGTTCTCCCTTCCGAAACCCTGCATGTTATTTCGTCGGAAAAAAAATCGAACAGCACCAGGTCCGGACAGGATAAGATCTGAACACCTGAAGAGCCTTGCGCAAGTCCTCGTCAACACACTAGCTCGGCCCTTCACATGTTACCTGTCTGAATGCAAGCTCCCTATTAAATGGAAGACCAGGATGACTAAGTTATTGTTGACGAAGGGTGACCGCCACGATATCGGCAACTGTGGCCCAATATGCTTGTTTTTTCTCGTGGACAAACTCTTCGCTCGAGTCATCCTAAACAGAAGTGACGGAGTACTGAACGAGGGACAGCTGTGGGAGCAAGCAGGGTTTCGAAAAGAACACAGAACGATGGGCTACATTTACACGATAACAAGACTCAATGAGGTACCGCCAGAGTACAAAATACCTCTCTGTCTCACTTTTGTCGATGTAAGGAAAGCTTTTGACTTAGTTAGAAGAAAATCAGTCATGTGAGCTCTGCACAGTCAGGTTGTTTCTGCTCAACATATAAATATAATATAAACATAAATATTTATATACGTAAACTCTTCATAATTCATAAATATTCTATGCAGGTCCCTCATATGAGGGATCCCCAGACGGTTAGTGGCGAAGCTACATGGCGCGCCCTGAGGTTGCGGATAGGGACCGGACCAAAAGCGACCTTATGTTTTCCTGAGACGCAGGTGAATCCAGAGGATGGACTCCCTGTTTCTTCTGCGCCAATTTGACACATGCTTTCTGTATTTACGAGACGTATTCATGCACGCGTATGTGGGTGCTTTCAAGTTTGTGCGGATTGTATTCTACGAGTCAATTAAGCAAAAAGCCTGCAATCAAGTGATAGGGAAATATATGGGATGCAGTTAAGAGTGGCCTCCAACAAATAAACTCATGTCCACTGTGGGAGAGACGGACAAGCTACCCGTGAGTATACTCAGCTCCCACGTTGAAAGCCAGGAAGCTATACGTGGTATCAAAATGCTAAACACAGCAAAAAAAACGGGCCTCATTCCCCTGACCCCGAAAGAACCCCCCAATTTTGCAGCGTTGGGTAGGACGAGTACGAAGAGGCTGTTAAAATATCAGGGCCAATGGAAGCTGCCTGGATTGCAAAGAATTAGGGTGACGATTTGTACTTAAAATGCACGTACACCTGCATCCGAGTCTCGATGGAAAACTTGATCGTGCAAGCGAGAAAAATAAGGTACGACGTCATCGACCTGGCCGAGACGACACCCATTCAACGTCGTCTATGACACCGGAAAAGAACTGTTCCTCGAAACGTGCGCAGCAGAGGGGTCGGTGGCGTCGGCGTTCTCGTCAACACGGGTTTGTCCATGAACATTGATTCATTCGAATAACTTACAACCCGAATCGGACGTTTACGATTGAAAAGACGTGGATCAATACCAGCTTTGGCAATCTTCGTCGTTTACTCGCCGACATCAAGCTATGACGAATACGAAGTCGAAGCGCTCTACATGGACTAGGAGAAGTTCTACAGAGAAGACCATATATTATTAAAGATCATCGTTGGAGATTTCAACGCCAAGATTGGACGAAGAAGAATGTCTGAAGAACGTCACATTGGGACCCACGAATTAGAATGGAACGAATAGGGTGAACGGCTACCTGAGCTTATCATGACGACCAAGACCATCCGTGGTAACTCGCAATTCCAGAAGCCCCATCCTGAACGCTGGATGTGGGAATCTCTCAGTGGAGAGTACCATAACGAAACAGACAACATCATAGTAAGCCGAAGGTTTTGCCTAACCGATGTTGCTGTTGTGCCAAAAAGTCTACACGGCAACAGACCACTGCCTCCTTCGTGCAATATTCCGTTTCTCGCAGAAAGGAGTAAAAGCTGCAAAATTCAAAAAACGAAGTCCTAAAACCACAATAAACTGGGACTTACTCAACTCATTAGTCGGCTGTTGGGAAGATACCGTTGTCGATAACATCGACGGGGAATACGATCGGCTCATTCAACATCTTCACTTTTGCGCTATGAAAGCTGAGAGTTCGAAAGTCACTAAGAGCCGTCTGTCTACAGGAACTCTCGAGCTGATACGCCGGCGTGGAATCGAACCAGCTGCAGGCAACCGCGAACTAACGTCCGAACTTGCAAAACAATGCAGACAGGCGATAAAAGAAGATCTTAAGAGAGAAGAGCAGCAGTAATGGTCAAAGCTGCAGAGGTTGGGAAAAGCACTCGCAAAGCCCACCGAAGCTTCGCCAATTACAAGACCAAGATTATTGCACTTCGACGCCCACGCGAAACAGTTACAGCGTTCAGAGAGGCAATGGGGAAAATCATTCACGAATACTGCTCTTCGATAGCCACGTCCACTTCCGTCATATGAAATAAAGGAGGATGGATATGTTGTACCACCGGTTCTCCCTTCCGAAATCCGACATGCCATTTCGTCGGTAAAAAATCGAACAACACCAGGTGCAGACAGGATAAGATCTGAACACCTGAAAAACCTTCCGCCAGTCCTCGTAAACATACTGGCTCGGCTTTCACACGCTGCCTGTCTAAATGCAAGGTGCCTACTCATTGGAAGACCAGCAATGCGGTGCTAATGTTCAAGAAGGTTGACCTCCACGATATCAGCAACTGTCGCCCAATCTGCTTCCATTCTATAATCTACAAACTCTTCACTCAAGTCATTCTAAACAGGACTGACGGAACAGTTCACGAAGGGCTGCCGTGTGAGCAAGCAGGGTTTCGAAAAGGATTTGGTACGATGAACTACATCCACACGATAGCGACACTCAATGAAGTATCGCGAGAGTACAAAAGACCGCTCTTTCTCACTTTCACCGATTTAAAGAAGGCCTTTGGCTCAAGTAAGATACGAGAAAGGACCCGCATGGTGTGGTGGTGAACGCGTTACTCCCCGGAAAGGACAATAGCGCGTTCGTTCCCCACCATAGACACCTGCGGTCCAGGGTTTTGCAAATATCTCAGCTTCGTTGAAGTTATATTTCGCAACATACCCTGCCATCAAAAAGAGCAGGCAGTAAGTAAAAAGGTTAAAAATTAAGATAGGAGCAATCATGGAAGCCCTTGACGGTCAGGTAGTCCCTTCTCCGTGCGTAAAGAATCTTCGTGAGCTGTACAAAAATTTCACAACCAAGATATCACCATTCTACAACGATATTGGCATTGACGTCAAAAGAGGGGTTAGGCAAAGCTATACCATCTCGCCAAAATTATTAAGAATGCCATGCCAAAATTAGGATGGGACAACATGGGAGTGAAAATCGATGGTCGACAATTGCACCATCTTCGCTTTGCTGACGACATCGTCCTTATAACGCCAAACATTAGCCAAGCGAAGCGTATGCTTGCCGACTTTGATAAAGCCTGTGGGGAGATTGGTCTTCGACTAAATCTCACAAAAAACGATGTTCATGAGGAACGGATTGGTTTCGCATGCCCCATTCACGCTCAACGGAACGAATATCTTCGAATGGTCCAGTTATGTCTGTGTAGGTCGGAAAGTCAACATGAAGAACGACTTAGTTCCAGAGTTAAGCAGAAGGAAACGAGCGGCTTGGGGAGCTTTCAACAGCATATAGGATGTAGTGAAGAGAACAAAGAACACCTGACTCCGTGTCCACCTTTTCGACTCAACAGTACTTCCTGCGTTAACGCAAGTGTCAGAAACCTGTTCGCTGTGTAAGCAGGATTAAAAACCATTCAGCGTTATTGAACGCATAGTCGAAAACACGATGCTAGGACTGCTAGGACTATCCCGTATCACACAAATGAGGGAATGGATCCAAAGCTCCGAGCTGCGCCAGTGATTAAAAACCAAGGACGCCGTTCTATACACTAAACAGTCGAAGATAAAGTGGGCCGGACACGTAATGCGTGTGAATGACAACCGATGGACAAGAGCCATTAGTGACAGGATTCCTCGGGATGCCAAATGCACTGTGGGAAGACCACCGACCCGATGGTCAGAGTTCTTCACGAAAAGTCTAGAAAAAATGATGCTCAACGAGTCCCTAGACCGAGCAGAACCAATTGGGTTACTCTTGCATGCGACAGGGAGAAACGAAAGGTTTGCTGCCACCCGCTCGAGTCACTCTACGATCAACGAGACTACAGGTGATACAGGTGATATAAAGATCATAAGCCACATAAAAATTTTGCAATCATGATATCACTATTCTGTAATAATATCAAAGAACTAGAATGGTACAGCATAATAGTAGTAAAGGATTGGAATGGAATAACCTGTTAGTGAATGTCAGCAGTAGGCAATTACACTTCGGTCTTCGCTTTGGTGACAGTGCTACTCTTATTACTCCAAGCCTTAGCGAGATGGAACAAACCTTTCCCAATTTGGACAACTCTTGTGGAGAAACTGGTGTTCGATGAAATCTCACAAAAAATGTTCATGAGAAACGGACTGGTTTTGTATACCCACGTTCAACAGAGTGAATATCTCCAAATGTTCAAGTCAACGTACGTCTATGCAAATCGGGAAGTCAACGTGAAGAACGGCGACTTAGCACTAGAGCAGGGCAGTAGGAAGCGTGCGGTTTGGTAGTTTTCAAAAGCATTGGGAACGTAGTGAGGAAAGCAAGGAGCACTCAATTCCGTGCATTCCTTTTCGACTCCACGTTTTTTCCTGCCCCAAACGTCAGAAAACTATTCGCGCCGTAAGCAGGACGAAAGGTCACTCTGCATTACAGAACGCCGAGTTGGAAAGATTGTGCTAGGAGCTTCCCGTATCACGCAAGGAGGGACGCAATTCGATGCTCCGACCTACATCAACGATCAAACATCAAAGAATCCGTTCTACACGCCAAATTGTCGAAGCTAAGATGGGCCGGACACGTAATGCATGTGAAAGAAAACCGATGGACAGGAACCGTTAGCAAGTGGATTTCTTGAGAACTAAAGTCGAACGCACAACAGGAACGCTAACAAACCAATTATTAGATCGGACAATTCACTGTTTTTTGTAGTGGACAAACAGGAGGTTGTGACTTCATTCTTTTTTCACAAAAAAGCCTACATTTCGAAGGATTTCTATTTGTTCAGAACCTCAAAAGGTTAAGTTGAGTGCAATTTACTTGGCCAAACACTTCCATAGCTAAAGCAGGAAAAAAACGAAACTAAGATTTCAATAGCATTGAAAACAAAAGAGCTTCTACTCACACTCATCCCTCTCTCCACTGTCTGTTTTACGTGGAGAACAACCGCACAGAGTTTACGTGGATGGGTAATGTGCCTTGATCACATTAAAATATCAGTTGTAGATACTGTCTGTGATAACGAGACGTTCGTCCTTGCGGTACATTTTTTGGATTCTTGGAATTCATCCAGAATGCTTCTAGCGTATTGCGCGCTAGAGTTTTCGATTAACGGTGAGAGGATGGTAACTTCTCCTTTAAAATCTTCTCCGTTACGTCTCTGTACTATGCGCACCTTTTGAAGCACTTGATCTAATTTATTTTTCTTCATTTTTCAGACCGACTATCATTTAACCTCGGTAGTGACTATCAATACCTTCTTGAATTGCTAAGCTAACACGCATTTGATAATGACATCTATTCCGCTAACGTTTCAACGTCTTCATCTTCATCAGAGCCGATGATCTGAGTCGATGCTCCACAGTCATTCGCTTTCTCGATATGGTGTCTTTGTCGTCGTATTGAGTCGGATCTTCGTCAGTGGAGCACCGCTCGAATGTGGCAGCCTCACCCGGCAGCGTTCTTTTATATTGGACTGTTGTTCTTGTTAGTGATTGTCCGGTGACAATATTTGTTTTCTCCGGACGGCAAAGCTTCCGACTTTCCACTCGACACGACAACGAAGACACCACATCGAGAGTGCGAGCGACTGTTGACTATCGACTTGGTATAGTAACCATTCCCCGAATACTTCCTATTCTTTAAATATTTGTGTGTTTCCTACAGCAACTATATTTTATAGACACCACATCTATCCTTGCATGGCTTAGCCATCTTCTCAATCGAAAATATCATGCACTAGTGATCTTTCCCAACCAAAAATGCTCGTGTTGCTTAGTCATCCAGTCACCAGGAAATGCATTTGTCTCGCACTACTTAGTGGTCTCCGAACAGCAAAATCCTCTCACCAGTCTTCAAAATTAATTATTCAACTAATCCTCAACGCAGAAGTTAGCGTTGCGCAAAGTCTTCTCCAAAGTGTTCTCCAGAGCCCGCTCTACAGTCTTCTCCGCAGTCCTGTTCACATCTTTCTCTAACCGTTCTTCCTAAGAAGGTTCCTTCTTGGTAAGTGGTTATATCGTTCACCCTTCTGTATATCGTCAATTATTAATATTGTATTCATATTATTTCCATAGACGGTTATAACCTCAGCTCGAGATTGTGCTCTATGGCCAAGTCAGAAACCCCGCGTGGCAAATTCATACAGAGTCGAGCAATCTACTTCGAGCTAGTAATTATTCGGTACTGAGAACTCAATCCAGGACCCATATTCCGTTGACCAACTTATGAACTCGGTTCATCGGCTCTGATGAAGGCGAAGACATCGATACGCTAGCCGAACAAAGTTTATTTCATCAAGTCCGTGTTACCTTACCAATGAAAGGTTACATATTGATTGGTCGTGCCAAGGTTATAGGAAACTTGATTTCTAAAGTATAACTGATTGTTTTGTCATCATCTTCACCCAAAAGGAAATGGACAAACGTTTCTACTTGTTGAATGAGCAGACATAGTACATTAAGTCCGCCAGAAAAAAAACCGAAAGAAAACTGATTTTCTTTTCTGAACGTTCAAATTAACCTATCGGAAAGCGGCTACATCACGAAGTAGTGCCGAAAGCCAAGTAGCAAAAACACACTGGTTCATCATTTCTCCTCTCACCTCTCAAACACAAAAGGGCGTTTATGTAACTCGTTCGGATAGGTGTAGAGGGAATACAACTCACTAAGCAGTAATTCTAGCGGGATTAAGGTCTTGTTTATCTTGGCTTTCATTTCCAGAAAAAAAAACACCACTATAAAACGTTGCTTAGAAGGCACAGGTTAAAAGAAATCAGTAGCAGTGACTGAAATTCTATCGTGCACTCTAAGGGACCAGTTAGTTCGTAACCGTTTGCATGACTCTCCACGCACTGCTCAAAATTGCACAATTTGCCCTAACGGTATCAACGGCGATTGCATGAGTTCCGATACGGTGCACCTAATCTTTCGTAAACCACGTGGGGACGAATCTCTTAGTGAAACGAGTATAACACTCTGCATCCGCAAAAAAATAATACTTAGTTGATAACCTCAAAGTTAGGACAAATATGCAATAAGACTCAGGGAGCTGAGAGGAAGATTTTGAAAAAGAAGTCACATTCCTCGCACAACAATCGAAAACTTCAACGCGCAAGACACTCGAAGCATTTTGTATAAATTCCAGGAATAGAGAAATGAAAACCAAGGACGGCTGTCTCATAATAACTCGTGGTCCCACACAGAATTTAAGACTGGTATTGTAATGTGAGAGGCTCATTAGGCTACCATATGAATTCTGAGCGGTCGGTTTCCACTTGAAATGTGGAAGACTCATAGAAAGCAGTAAGTGCGCGAAAAAGCCACATTGTTTTCAATGTGATTGAAACCCTGACTTCGTGTTCTCCTCCGTTTTGATAGTGGAGGTGTTCGAGTGAGTAGATTGTAGTCAACTTGATCTTTCCAGGCTCTGAAGAAGGCGAAATCCGCCTATACGTCAGCTTTCTTGTGAATAATGAATAAAGTAACAACCTCTTACTTGTTCATCAATAAACAGCGAATCAGCGAATTATTTGGCAATCCTGAGGTTAACAGAAAGTCGGTCATGTAAATTACTCCAATTATTAGTGTTAGTTTTACGAAACTCCAAAGAAGAATATTATGATTCTCAGCTAGTCTCCAAATCAAGCAGAACCACCGGGCTAATTTTGCAGCCGACATGGACAAATGGGAAATTTCGCTGAACTCTCTCTACCGTTATCGTAGTGATGGGTGATCCAAGTGAACACTGCTTATGAAAAGATAAAGGATAAAGCTCTCGACGTTGATCAATCCCTGAGGGATGCACCATGCATTCGACTTCATTAAGCGTCGTTTGGAGGTGATTGAGTGCATATCTGGCTTTTACAACGACTCGTGGTGGCTTACCGATGTATCGAGCCAGTGATGCTATCCTGCCAGACAAGTTAGGTACCAACTTGCCGATCCCAGAGAGATGGAAGGCTTGGTGAGTCATGGGTGCAGTGACCGACCCCCATGTGTGTGTAGCAGGACGCCTCCAACCACTGCTTATATAAGGGGTTAATTACCAAGCTTGAGATTGAAGACGCCGTGTAGACAAAAGTCCCACGTGATCAGAAAAATGAAGAGAAGCATCTACAAACGACTTACCAATACATATGGTTGAGTTGTTGTTAGCAAGATGACGATTTTCTGAAGTACCCGTGGAATTTCCGTAACGAAGGTTAGCGACATACCAAATTTTATAAGAGAAAACATAGAGAGAATTTGCACAGTTGCGTGACATGTGTACATTTTGCTGTACTGGTTCGATACTGATGTACTGTGAAATCCACTATTGGGTTTTTGTTATATGTCTGGACAGTACTGCTGTGTAAATAAGTATGACATAAATCTAAATACTTCACTACAGCAATAATATACGTCTGAAAATCAAATATGAACTGTTGCTATGAGAGTTTAAGAAAGGAAAACCATAAAGAAGTTGATGAGGCCGTCGGAAAGAAGTCTCTAGGTTCATGTCAGTATGACGCTCATAAATCATGAAGGTTAGAATCATCGTTGACTGGTTCTGCCAATGCCGACTTCTTGCTCCAATTAAAGAAATTGACATAAGAGTTAATAAACTGGACTGTGTCTAACCGAATCGTTCAGTTAGATTCAATAGCATGAGGTGCGATAAAATAGGTATCGAGAACTTGGAATTTCTTCGAGTCTTAGTGACTCTTCGCCAGTAATTTTGAGCTCAATTTCCAAACATCGCAGTTTAAATCTCATCAGTCTCATTCGATTCTGTCGCTCATAGCTTTTTTTTCCAAGATGTCAAAGCAGTTGGGCCTATGTTTAAAGGCGCTTTGCCGTTTAATTTGTTGCTTTTTTACTTTTGTGACCTTAATTTTTCGCATACCTCGGGCCCCCTCAAGCCGAGGAGTCCGACGTTTCCATCAGGAAGCCCAGCTAAGAGTATACCAGGACCAGGATCCACCACCTTCCTGGCAAGGAACTAGTCGCATGGTGACAAATCTCCCTCTGATCCACAGAGGCCGCTAATACCCGTGCTGGAGAAGACCTGGAGCAGACTTTGGCCAAGCTGACTTTGGTACTCCAGGGAACTACAACGGCTAAGCCAACAAAACTCGAAAAAATGGAGATTATGTTGGGGCCCGCACAACCACTGCGGACGGGCCGTCCAAGTATCCATGTATCCAGAAATTCTTCGCATACACTAACCATTGTTGGAGCGGAAAAATCGAATAAATTACTGCCTTCTAGAGTTGATGTCTGAGTTAATACGGTGCTAAAATACAATCACCCGTAATTTAATAAAATTTTTGAAGTATTGCTATTTCAGTGGTTTTCACTCCTTATTTAATCCACCAATTTTTGACTGAACCCCTCAGTAGCCATCCATTTGATACTAATGCTATCGAAACTACTTGATGCTTCTTCCTTTCGAATTTCCGACGAATTTCCTAAAATATTGTTTAAAAATGCGTAATAATACTGGAAGGGACGAAGTCGACTGAACAATAATGTTAAGAAATCGACAAATGTCGTGAATGGAACACTGAGAGAACGGCTTATGCCACTGTGGTGTCCACTGACACCTCTCAAATGGGGGGAAAAACAGCATTCAGTCTTTACTACTTCTGGTAGATTTCATTTGTATAATTTAGTTCTCTATGCCGCAGTGAGAAAGTTTGAATTTGACGAGTTGTCGATGCAATCTGTTATAACGTCAGCCAAACATCTTGAAACTTATTGCATGGAAATTGGTCGCTTTGAAAAATTTCGTGCTATTGTGATCGACAGTTTTCTCTAAGTCAAAGAAATCTTGGGAAAATACCATTAGGAATGCGTGCTGAAAGTCCACATTTGTCTCCTCAAAGCGTTTTCTGTCGTGAATAGGAGTGAATTTCATTTGCGCCCTTGGGAAAACTGGAGAGGTACGGCGTAGGTTAACCATCTTGTTAAAATTCTCAAAGTTATTCAGTAGTCATTTTGAAGTGTCATACTTTCTGAGAGCTTACTCTTTAGATGTAAGCAATATCACCTAATTATGAGATGAAGTGGTAGACGCTACATCTTTGCACGCATTTGGATTTGGCAGCGTCGATATCCTGAGTAAGTCATGCAATGGATTCACAGGAAAGGAGAGTTTGCTACTTTGTAACGAAAACTCTTCCAGCAGAGCAGCGAATTTCGCGGTGGGCCGAGCGACCGATCGAGAGTGATGTCGACAATGTTTTTGCTGGATCACTGCACAAGAAATAATGAAAACTAGTTGAAATGATTTTCCCTTTTTTGGGAACTTTGCACATCAGGATCTGAAACAAGACAGTAGGCACTTGACATCAGTTCGTGAACATAACAATTTGGAGAGAAATATTCACACGGCAAGCAAGTAATTCTGACACATAACAAAACAAGGTGGAGCACAAATTGCTTAGATACATCGGTAGACTTCAAGGAGTAAATTACGCTTGTACAGCGAATGAAAAGCATAGCCAGTGAACATCAATTAACTTGACTTCAAAAATGACATTGTAAATGCCCCACTTAGCATCCTTGTGAATCTTCGCCCAACGGCGATGTGGTACAGGGATTCCGGTACTATGGGGGGTGCGCGAGCGGATTCGAAGAAAACGATTGTGAAACAAGAATTTACTTCAAGTCAAAAAAGTGGGTGGAACCCTTCAGCATAGCACTAATAAATTCCTGCAAGAAACACAACATATCGGAGGATAGGCTCGGTCTTGTTGGTTGAATCACGAAGATCAGATCAGTGAACTATTGCGACTAGGGCAGAGGTGTCCTTAACAGTTTAAGTTTTGTCGAACCAGAAAAAAACTCTAATAGGTTTAAATTCCTGAAGCTGCATTGTCACTGTCTGTCTTGATAATTCACGGATCGGAAAACATCTTTGTAGGTATTCAACTACTTAAAGTAATTTAAGCCGCTGTTTGCTTGCATGAGAATATTAAGTGCAGGAAATGTGCAAGTACCCAGCAATGCATTAAAATCACCTGTGTGCGCACCTGTTCCACTCTTCGCCCTCTTCGGACCCTAACCAGTTTCCCACATCTTTTCGTCCTGTGCCTAAGCCTAAGGACGTAAGTCTACGTTATCGCATGGAGTCAAATCCTCTGGTATCCACCGTCCAAAAAAAATCGAGTCTGAGAGTTTTTCACAATATGCAGAATATAGAAAACACTACCATCAAGCAGTTAATTTCAAATTTTTGAAATATGTCCAAAAATTATGATTAAATCTTTAAAGCTCGGCACCATTGTTAGCGTTTGAAGTTCACTGATTATTTAGTCACGTTCAGAAAATGGTGGCATAGAAGGCCATTTCAAAACTAGAGCATCATCAAACCCCTCCAATTAGAAATCTTAAACGATTCGAGTAGCCAACTTTCAAAAAAAATTTGGCGTTGTTCAATAAAACACTGTTTTCTTTTTTGAGCAGATAGGAGTTTGTTAATAACAAGACTTACTCAATACAGTATTGGCTGACGTTCGTACTGATTTCGCCTTTCTTAGAACGTAGGAAGAGTAAGTTAATTGCAATTTACTGAGCCAAATAGTCTATAACTTTTACAGAAAAAAGAAGAGACGTAAATATCAATCGCACTGAAATCAAAATTTCAGGAATCCTTCCTTCTGCTCTTTTCCTACGCACACACTAGTGGCTGCTGGAAACAAGCTTTTTACGAGCACCTTTTTTTGTTTTTGAGGAGTGATAGGAAAGAAAATAGCCAGCTTCCTTTTGTAACGTAACTATCGGCACCATTATTGATGTAGGTTTTCAGACAGGATCAGTTGGCAGTTTAAAAATAGGTACCAGTTTTCTTTTTGGTTTTTAGTGGGTAAATTTAGTGTTCTCTGACTGTTCGCTTAATAGCTCATAACATTTTTCCATCTCCTTCTATGTGGAAAAGATCGCAAGATAACCATGAGTATAACTACAGTAGCCGCCTACCAACGGTTTACCGCCTCATCGTGGCTGGGAGGTATTCCTGGGTGTCGGACTGTGATGTACAGCGGGAGATTCTTCTGCCCGGCAGGGTCTTCCAAGCTGAGAAGGAGCCCGGCGTTTCTATCAGAAAGCCTAGCTATCCTTGTACCAAAGTCACATGGTGGTAGATCTCCTTCTGATCCACAAGGGCTGCGGCTACCTGTGGTGACGAAGCCCTGGGGCAGACTTTGGCCAGGCTGACCTCGGGATTCCAGTGAACCACGATGGCTTATCCAGCAATTCTCCGAAAAATGGTGATTATGCTGGGACCGGACAACCAGTGAGGACGGGCCGTTCAAGTATCAAGTATTAAGTGTAACTACAGTAGAGTAATGCAATGGTCTAGGATCGATGATGCATTATTAGTAGATGAATTAACTCTCTTAAAAAGTCAGTCTTTAGACGATACAGGAAGTACTTCGTGCAAAAATGAGGCAGCGACTAGCACCAAGCCTTGCTATTGTTTTTGCCTAAAGTAGAAGCCGCAGTAGTCGATATTCGGCCATTGCCCTACTGCACATATATAGGTCGTTGTTTTGTAATCTGTTTCACGCAAGAGGAAATGAACAAATATTTCCAGTTGCTTAGCTAACAGTTAAAGTACACATTTTTCATCAGAGAGGAATTGAAGAAGGACTAAGTCTTGCTCTTGAACATCCAAATCGACCTGTCCAGAACGACTACTTCACCAAATTGTACTGGAAGGCAAGTCAGAAAAACATAATGGTGCATTTCTTTTTTCTCTCAGCCTTCCTACACAAAAAGAGCGCTTGCAAGAAACGATATTTCGAGCAGCCACCGTTGCGTGCACAAGAAAAAGAGGGAAAGAAATAATCCATGAAGTTCGCGCGAGAAATGGCTATTTCCAATGGCTACAAAAACTGTAGCTCCTCGAGATAGGTACAAAGAAAAAAACCTTCCCTTCAAACGTCACTTCTACTGAAAATGAGGTTCCGTTTGTCACGCCCTTTAGTTGCGACGGAATAAATGCTTCTCTAAAACGTTGCTTAAAAGGGTTACTTTAGACAAACGGTAGCATGCCTGAAATATCACCGAGCACCCAATATGTGAAGTGGAAAACTGCATGAATTGCTCTAACCATAGAAAAGACGATCCGTAGATGAGTTAATTGTGCGGGGACGAATGTATTGGTGGAATTGGTAGGCCACTCCGTGCCCTTATAAACGAACAACTACAGAAGACAGGCATGGTTAAATGAAATACTACACCAGACGCGCATAGGACAAAGAAGCATAACAGGGAAGATTTCGAAGTAGAATTCGTCATCTTTGCACAGGAGTGCTAGACTTCAGCACGTGAAACTGTCAAAGATTGTCACGTGTCACCTGTCATCGCAGTGATCGCCGAGGAAATTCGCCAGCGCCTGTAAACATTCCATTTCTCTCTGTTGAATGCAAGAAGAGCTCAATGAATTCTGGTCATTTTTGGGACCTATTGACCATCACACCTATCTTCTAGAGTGTTCGTGGACAACTTTGACCGTAGGGTGGGAAGACTTGCTGCTGCACATTTGACATCGCGAGGAATTTGGACGATAAGAGCGCTGGTCTATCGTTCATACGCACTACGTTTCCCGTCCACCTTATTTTCAACAGTTTGGCATTTAACCCTTCGTCATTGACTTTTGATCGTTGACGTAAATCGAAGCTTCGGATTCCTTCCCTCACTTACGTAATACGGAGACTCCTATCATAGTCCTTTCGACAGCGCATTCTACAACGCTGAGTGATCTTTGCTACGTTGTGACCAGTTTTCTGTCGCATGCATTTGAGCAGGAAAAATCTTTGGATCGAAAAAGAATGCACGGAGTTGAGTGTTTCTTGTTTTCTCACTACATTCCCAATGCTCTTGAAAACTTCCAGGCTGGTCGCTTCTTTCTGGTCAGCTCTAGTGCTAAGTCGTTCTTCATGTTGAATTCCCGGCATAGATAGACGTAAGTTAAGCATTCAGAAATATTTATTTCGTTGAGCATGGGTATGTGAAACCAGTCCGTTCTTTATGAACATCGTTTTGTGAGATTTAGTAGAAGACCAATCTTTATGCAAATGTTATCAAATTTCGGCAGCATTCTTTCTGCCTGGCTAATATTTAATGCTATAAGGACGATGTCACCAGGTAAACAAAGATGGTACAATTGCCCATCATTGATTTCTACTCTTATATCGTTTCATTCCAGTGTTCTCACGGCGTTCTAGAGAGTAGTGGTAAATAATTTTGGCGAGGTGTTATCCCCTTGCTTAACCCCTCATTTGACATCAATATTGCCATTGTCATAGAATAAGAACGTCGTAGTTCTCAAGTTTTTATACAGCTCATCAACAATCTTTACATACTGAGTAGGAATGTCTTGCCTTTCCAGGGCTTCTATAACTGCCTATCTTTCAATTGAGTTGAAACTTCCTTTATAAGTGGGACAAAGCGATCTCTTAGACGCTCGGCGATACTTCCATGAGTCTTGTTAACGTGTGGATGCGGTGCATCGCACTGAATCCAACAGACAGATTGGGCCACAGTTGCCGATATCGTGGCGCTCATCCTTTTGGAACCATAGCACAGTCTCGCTGGTCTTCCATTAAATGAGAACTTTGTATTCTGACAAGTAACATGTGAAGAGTTGATGCAGTGTGTTTTCAAGACCTGACAATAGGTTCTCTATGTGTCCATGTCTTGTTTTGTCCGAATCAAGTGTTCTTCGATTTTTCACCAACGAAGAAGCAGGTCGGATTTTGGTTGAGAGAATGCAGCTATCCTCCTTCATTGGAGGACAGGAGTACGTGGCCACCGAAGAGATTCAAGTGGTAGTTGTGCACGATTTTTTTCCCTCGCCTTGCTGGAGATTGCAACTTTTTCCTTCCGGGCGTTTTACTACAGCTATCTTGCCCTGTATTTTTTTCGTCACATTCTTCATTCGATCGGTGCTCCAGATCATTGAATTCGACTCGATGTGGCAACGAACACCCATATTACGAGGATTACCATCTCTGGACTATCGTCTGGAATCAAGGGACGCGGGCAGTCCCACTCATAACAGCATGGATCTGAGGAAGGCGAAATCGCAGAAATATCAGCCATCGACCAACATACTAACAGCAACGACAACAACAACGACAACGATGACCTCGCATAAGCTCAAGGAGATCAGTTTATAGGATCGTATAAATAAATATATCGTCTGGAATTAGTCTGATTCTGGAAAAGACGAAATTATCAAAACCTTAGCCGAATAAACTTTATTCTCAACCTCGTGTTAGTTCAATAACAAAGAATGTATTGATTACATTGTCCTATAATTGGCGATGTTCCGGTTGCCTTTACGAAGCTATGCTCAGCTCTGCTGCTTCTGCCATAACTGCTGCACTTATGTTCTTACTATGTTTTTTACCGCTTTTCTGCAGTGTTTTGGAAGTTCGACGAAGTGGGGTTGGCGGTTACCTGTGGCTCGCGCGTATTCCACGCTGGCGTATCAGTACGAGTGTTTCCGGAGAATAACGTCCTTTGGGAATTTTCGAAATTTCACCTTTCATAGCACTAACGTGAAAATATTGAGTGAGCCGATCGTATTGCTCGTCAAGGTTATCAATAATGGCTTCTTCCCAAGGACCGTGATTTTCATTGTGTTGTCATCAAGAAAAGTTGAAGTTAACTACGCTCACCAGTAGTTTTCCACTTCGTAATCACGATATGACTGAAGCCCTTTTTTGCTCATAAAAATAGAAACTACTTCTACCACTTGTTTGCTTGGTTGTTTTTTGGCGCGGATAATGAAAGGAATACAAGATGATAAATTTTTGGTTGTTGATTAGTCCTTAAGGGATGCTCCATGCATTCGACTTCAGTAAGCATCGCAGAGGTACATCCGGCCTATACAATAATTTGCAGTAGCCTACCACTGTATCAACTCAGTGCTGCTGTTCTTCCAGACAGGTTTTGTTCAGCATTTGCGAACCACGAAGGAAGTCTTCGTGAGCTCCGAGCACGGGATAGAACTCGTCATCGATTCAGTGGGTATTGCAGATGATTTTTAACCACTGCACTGCAATGCATTCATCCCAAGTGACGCTTACGAATTTGAATATTGAATACACACTGTTTCCTTTGCTGTTGAACCAAAAGGCCAGTTTCCTAACGGGAAAGTTCCGCTACTGTGAGTGATACATTCGAAAGAACGTGCACTGGAATTTATGCATGTCTCATCTGTTGTGCATTTTATTCCACAGAGCTCTTCTACCGCAATTTTTGTATTCTATCGATATCTTTCCTAACCTAGATCACATTTCAGACGCATCCTGGGAGAATCTTTTCTGTTCAGCTAATAGTTTACGAAAAGCCTTTCTTTTGGACGAGTTCATTTTTTGACGACAGACCATTGTTGTTGAAGAAAGTGTACAACATAGAGACTGTAGGCAATGGAGAGACATAGAAATGTTTCTAGTTAGACACTAGAATTAGGCACACAAAGAAATATTTCTGCCTTGATTAACTGATAAGTCACTGAAGAAACTTCTTCAGGGTGGCTTGATGTTCACAAAGAATACCATCAATGCGATTCAGCACAGCTTGCTTTTCGCAGCACTTGTCAAGTAGGACCCACTCGCAACAGCACGGCTCTGAGGGAGGCGAAGTCGCCGACAGGTTAGCCATCGACCAACAACGACAACAACAACAACAGCAACAACAACAACGACAACGACAACAACAACAACCTCGCATCGGCTCAACAAGATCAGTTCATAAGAATATATAAATAAATATATCAACTATTGACTTATTATTTACTGCCTACTCTTTTTAGCGGCAGGGTATGCGTTGCGAAATATAACTTCAATGATGCTGAGATATTTGCAGGGCTCTGGACCGCGGGTGTCTGCGGTGGGGAACGAACGCGCTATTGTCCTTTCAGGGGAGCAGCGCGCTCACCACCACACCATGCGGGTCCTTCGTTTCGCCTGTCTCTCAGCTAGTTCTATTGATCTTTTGCCATCAGCATCATTAAAGTTATATTTCGCAACACATACCCTGCCGCTAAAAAGAGTAGGCAGTAAATAATAAGTCAAAATTGTGATTATAACTGCAGCCTCAGCTTAACTGGGTTCGTTGCCGATTTGGGTCCCCCCAGATCAATCCCGCTGACGGGTGATTGCTGATGGCAAAAGATCAATAGAACTAGCTGAGAGACAGGCGAAACGAAGGACCCGCATGGTGTGGTGGTGAGCGCGCTACTCCCCGGAAAGGACAATAGCGCGTTCGTTCCCCACCATAGGCACCTGCGGTCCAGAGTTTTGCAAATGTCTCAGCATCATTAAAGTTATATCAACTGTTTATGCCCATGTTTATAGAAAACTGGTCTTTTCAGTTATTACCATTTCATTTTACTAGCTAGAAACTACAAATTATGCACACATAAAATACAAATATGTGTGTATATCTAACGTGGTTTAACAATTATAGCAATAGAAGCAACTTTTGCATAGAATCAAGATCGAAGGAGATTATTTAGAGCTCACTAATGGGTACGAGGGAAGCAGTCACAATCTCCATATGCAACTTTCAATCCTTGTCTTGAATAAATAGTCTTCACATAGAAGAACGTACCGGGTGTTGTACACATTGCACGACGTCTATTGAAAAATTCCAAGCAATTATGTTTCCCACTACGATTTCATCTAGTGCTAACTTTCCAGAACGTTAAGCAGCGTATTTACGATCACCTAGTTCCGTAATTTTCTTGTAAAATCCCATACCTTGTCTCACTTTTTTTTTTCAAATTTCAATCTTTGCCACTCTGTCACTTCCCACCTTTGCCGCTTTCTTCAACGAAATGAGAAGTCAGCGGAGAACCATTATCGAGTCTTGTATAACGCAAGTAGACGTTCATGTTGAAGTCATTCAGTGATGTATTCCACAAGTATTCATTATACATTCTCGAAAAAAGTGAAAAAAAAAGCCGAATGCACCTATGTATGGGTGAAAGAGGATGTGTCCAAACCAAGAAGAGAAAGTAATTGTGCGCCGCTAGTCTTTCTAGCAAATGAACCGTGGAAGGCTATCAGATCAATATCGTCTTCCACGAAAAGTTTCTTTTGATTGTTGCTTTCAATATTTGTTGTTTTGTGATCTCGGCGAAATGGTCGTGCAGTGAACTAGGGGCAACAAAGTAATTGTCTTTTCTCCAACCTTTGTACTCCACACCATTATATCGCTCGGATTCATTTGGACTATCAGTTGTCCGTCGTTCAAGTTCCAGTCGAAGACTTGTTTGAAGTGTTTCTTCTGGTTTTTTCTTATAGCTGCCGATAAGGTGTCTATTTCTCCCTAGTAGGCTCTCAACCAAAGGAAGCATAGTGGACTACCAGTGTAGAATTGCATTCCCTCACTTAACAGTCCGATTAATGGCTTAATATTGTACAACATGTCTTGTCGGTCATATTTCTGTCGGAAAGGTGGAGTTTTGCAAAAAGCTTTAAAATTTTCTTCTCATCATATAACAGTGACTAAAACAACAAGCAAGACGAGTGTTCAAACTCCAGTATTTAAGAGGTCATTCACAGACGCTCTAAGACAGTCACACCATTCGACAAACATATGTAAGCTTATTATGAATGTTTTCAGTTGATATATAAATAAAAGAAATCTGGAGGTTCACTTGTCAGTAACATACAAGCTGTATTATTCGGCCACGATGAAAACTGGAGAACAAAACTTTGTTAAAGGTTTGAACCCAAGTAAGTTTACCATGGAATTCTCTTCGGAAAATTTGTTACGTTTTTTAATTCGCTGTTTCTTCCGTAAGTAAGTCAAGTTACCAGGTCCTTATATCTTCCAGTTACCCAAATCATTGCGAGATATTGCAAAGCCGACATCCCGCGGTTGTACAGGGCGTAAAAACCTCGACTTTTGACCAAGAAATCACTGTTCTTTTTTAACTTATTATTTAATGCCTAATCTTTTTAACGGCAGGGTATATATTGCTTAATATAACTTCAGTGATGCTGAACTGCAGCTTCAGCTTAACTGGGTTCGTTGCCGATTTGGGCTTCTCAGATCAATCCCGCTAACGGGTGCTTGCTGATGGCAAAGGATCGATAGAACTAGCTGAGAGACAGACGAAACGAAGCACCCGCATGGTGTGGTGGTGAACGCGTTACTCCCCGGGAAGGACGATAGCGCGTTCGTTCCCCAGTTGTTCTTTCTGTTTTCCGGTTGTTACCATAGATCACAGCTATTGCATAGAATGGTGAATATAAGGATTACTTACATTGATTTTATACAAGTTGTAGAACACTCCCCAATGATGAGAGCAATGAGTTTCATATGTGAAGCGTGAAAAAATTGTAGCGCATAGTATCAACATTTCACCTTTAGATGAATAGAGCAAAGCCTATTCTATAGCTTTGTCATGCTCTAAGCCCCACCATTCCGCTAGCTATCGAAAATATATCATTTACTATCGAAAAACCCGACACTGTTGTGTTGGAATTGCTGGCGAGTTTTACCGTCTTTGCAGTCCCCACGTAATCAGCGGTCGTGGCGCCTGCTCAGCTCGAAGAAGGGTGTTACGGTCCCCCAAACTCTTCTTTTTTCTTACTCATCTCCACCGTATGGGTACCCTGAAGAGAACATGAAAATACCTTGATGATTTTGGTAAAACTAGTGATGATAGCGATATATGAACCTTTTGTGAAGAACGAGTGAAGAACATGGACGAGTGGTACCAGTGATCCATGAATAAAATTTTGTCTTCCGACATCCATGGATTGTGAGAAGAACATTCCTTACCTAGAATAATATTTATTTTTGTGTGCAGCTTATTAACAATACTAAACGGAAGAAAAAAGATGGTGCTGACGTGGAAACATCACGCGTCTGTGGGAGGGGAAGCGTCCATGTTGAACGCACCGTTTTAGCTGAGCTCAGAAATAGCATTGAATTGAGCGTATGGTTTCCAACAGACGTTATTTCTTTCAAAATATTTAAAATCCACTGCCACCAGCTTTGACCTGTGCAGCAAACGTATCGATGCTGCGAAAAAACTGAAAAAAGTTGAAAGTATCACTTATGCATCTCCGACATGTCATTCCTTGTCTACCGTTGCTGAAACACTCTCTGATCATTTGTACACTTGAGCACCAATGTAAGCCAATGCTGGCAATTCAATTTCTCTGAATCAAAGATGTTTCCAGGATCTTGGAGGGACCACTTCTTGAAGGACAAAACATTTCAAGCGCTTAAAAACTGTCGAAAATTCTGAAAATTATGGTCAAGGCAAATTTTCGACACAATTTCTCAGGCTAGTAAAATTAGACAGCAATGCTGCTTTTTTCCACAGTCGTGTGAGATCAAAGAGGTTCGTTTGTACGGGAGAATGCAGTAAACCGGTTGACATGCGCCCGGAAACTTTCGCTTGTTTATCAGTCACGTTGAATTGGTAATTGTTTCACTGCTCACGCAATGTAATCGTGATATTCTGATATTATCATAGCTGACGTTCCAGCTGTTATCTCTGCCCCGTCAATCATTCAGTGATACGAGCCGATGCCCGTAAAGTAAAGTCTCCATCTCCCCACTGTCTAGGGAATAAGCAGCTCAGTTGTTTTTGTCCGATTTAGATAGTTGTAGATTAGCACATCTTTTACCAAAATATTTTCAAAAAGTGGAAAAAGTCTGACCATCGAATCATTGTGCTGTGTGTTTGACATCGTATTTGAACCAGTCACTAATGGCTATTGCCTTGCGGCTTCTCGTACACCTGATTTCCGTTGTGCACTTGGCACTATCTCTGTTCACTTACTTTTGCAGCAAATGCCAAACCAATTTTTGTGGTCTTACATTAACGCTATGGGACGGATAACACAGTGGTACTGATACCGATCACCACTAGAAAGGTGCTGGTTCGACAGCGCTCTAGGCTAACCAACCATCTCATCCCTCCGAAGGAATTGGTCCTGGAATTGTACACGAAAGAATAACTCTCTGCAATCCAAGTGAGAACGCTCAAGCCTGGCTATCAATCGACTTAATTAGCATTCAACGACATTCGAGATGAAGAGAAAACCTTCAAGCAGCGGCCAAAGAAACATCTAAAAAATTAGAAGCCCTTCTTGGATGATGGATCCGAGAAAAAGGATCGAATGACAGAAGTGCTGCGATTCGTGCAGGACATGAAAAGAGCAGGGTCGTGTACATTAAGGCTAGGAATATCTTTTCAGCGTTTATATATGTTTTTCGTGTTGGTCAATTCTACTTGTTCAGTGCCGGTGTTAATCTTTTCAACAAGCTCACTTGTCAAGCTGATGGTCGTTCTTATGTGTTGCCGTGTTCTGTACTACCAATCAATGTGGAAGACTGAGACGAGTGTCTCCACTGCGTTTCACAGTTGCTCTTGGGCGTAGAATCGCTATCATCTTCGTTTTGCAATAAGCAAAGTCTCGTGGGTCGTTTTAGATTCTCTTTGCTATTTTTGAAGATCCAGCTATTAGAGGTACCTCTCTCACCTTCGGATCTGTTTTTGTAGCTTCTCTGAAAAGATTTACATGTTTGGACGGAAACGTTGTCATTTCTTCTTACTTGTGCCACTTCTAGTTGGATCATTTCGGTGGCAGACGTTCGGTGATCAATTTGAAGCTTACTCTTTGTAACGCTGCAGCGAAGATGTTGAATAAAACGATTTTACTTTTTAACGATCTTGTTTGAGGAATGTACTAGTGCCACTGGTTCTAAACATGTTTTGTTGGGGCGCGTGTGGCGCAATAGTCGGAGGTGCGCTGCACCACACACGTGGAATCGACATCCGTCCAGGGTCAGCAAATTGTTACCAGCCTTGTCTGGGAGGATAGCAGCACTGGCTCGATACATCGGTAGGCTACCGCGAATCATTGTAAGAGCCAGATATGCATTCAATCATCTCCAACGATGCTTAGCGAAGTCGAATGCATAGAGTATCCCTCAAAGATTGATCAACGCCAACAGCTTTATCCTTTTTTTTATTAACCATCTTGTCGATAGATCCTTCTCCACAGATGAGCGATTAAAGACATATGTGGATTAAAAAGGCTATTAACCTCCTTGGAACTCTCGGAAACCAATGCTGCAGACGATTTCCGGCATAAAATAATGTGATGTTTATCGATTTGATACTCTCCAGACGTCTTCAGCTACCTTTGAGGCGCATGCTTCTGGAATTATAGGTCACCACGGGAGTCTTGATTATCATATTGAGCAAGAATGCCTATTCAAACTTCGTCCCATTTCAATTCCTCGATTCTGATTTGAGGTTTTCCAAACGTCTTCTTTCGCACATAATCTTAAGTACAGTTTTTAAAGTTGCTAGTGAGCTTTATAGAAGGTGCAGCATGGTGCAAACTCCAAATGCTCCGACGACCTAATCTCCTTCACGACATGATGCATAAGCGTCCGCATAAGCCATCTCTGTCGATTAACAAAGTAGGCATTGGTCCACTTCTTACAAATAGAAATCGTCTGTTGAGACTTTAATTGTCTAGACCACTGTTCATAACCAGTCTTGTGTTGATAAGAATACCAACACCGAATCATCTTCTTTCCTCATGCGTCCATCAACATCATAAGCGGTGTCATACGATCTAAGCTTGTATCGTGAGATCGCACTTAGTACTCTTGGGAGGAGGTAGTGAGCATTCTTAGTGAGTGAAGACTTCTACTCTAATTCTTCAGCCCTTCTGTCAATTATGCCACTATCAGCCACGTAACTTTGCAGCTAACTGGTTGAGCATCTTTCACTGAGAGAAATCTGTGAATTGCCTAATATGATCGACACATTTTAAAATTATATCATTCATCTTTCCTTGGAATCTTGAACTAATACGGAAATGAACATGAGAAATCATTTGAAAAGAAACCACCACACAATGAAAAATACTTCGAAGAAAAATACTGGAAGGTTGGAGTAGATGCTCTTCGAAGCAGCTTGGTTTTGATAAAAACTGGAGCCCTCGGGCGATGTGACTTATGTTACCGAACAGCATTGAAAAGGGCAACATCGTCTTGGTCACCATTTGGTTGACATAGTCAATGATTTGTCGTTTGAGTCTTTTTCCCATCCCTTAGGCTCCTTAAATTTTATTTATTGAACTTTTTAGCTAAAGTCCCGATCAAATCACCTTTTTTCCATCCTATTCAGTTTTCTTTCCATCTTAGAATTTGCTTAGAAATGAGGAAAACTTTCTGCACGCTAAGCTTTCCGTTACTGGTCTACAACCTCATTGAAGTTCTGTTCCATCGCAATCAGATAATGCATTGGACAAGCAGAAGGGCAGTTAGAGATGATTGAGCAAGCAAGTAACATAGAAAGCGAGTTCTTTCGTCTACTTCTTCTGTTTTATCTCTCGAAAGAGCGGGAACTGATGAAGAGAAATGTATGTCGTTGTGCTCACTTACTATTAACGAAAGTGCAACAAGGAAACCCTGCCACTGTAGAGAAATGTCGTTGTGGAAGCTGACCTTGACGAAGTAGCACGAGAGTCAGCGTTTTCGAATGTACGCATAAGTTACGACGTATATTGCCAGAACTGCTATCGGCATGGCATAGCCAATAATAAAAATAACCTGAAAAACAACTCTTCCGCGTAGCTCGTGGTTTACGGATGTGTTCATTTCATTGAATTTAGTTTCGCCTCCTGTCATCTACATTAGTGCTGCTTCAAAAAAACAAAACCTCTCATACATCTTCAGTCTCAGTCTTGCAAAAGTTTTAGCTTGACAATGCTTACAATGAAGGTCAAATGCTTATTTTTCCCATATACGGAAATGAGTGTTCATTGATGATCGCAACCAAACACTTAAAGAATTACAAAACAAAAACAAGAATTTGATGGACAGCTTACGTTTTCAGTTCCACTGACTTTTCAAGGGTTGAGAAAGGTTAAAGAACTGTAAGGTGCACAAAATAATGTGGAATTCTTTTGGATGTACTTCTGACATCCATGACGAGTTGAAATGATTTCAATGCGTGCGGGCTCGAAAACTTTTCATGCTACCGACTTTATCGAACAGCCAGAATTTCGTACTGAAGGACAGAGCGGTTTTTCCTTAGTCAACGTGAATGTTAGCGGATGTTGAGCTTGCACTTAACACTTCAAAAGTGTTGTCCTCGTTTTTTTTCTGTAAATTTGGATTTTAAAGTTTCTCAATGTGAAACAACATTTTAGAAAAGTTTTTGTACGCTCTTTGATAGCTCAACGACTTCTACAAGGACTAATTTGATCAGACCCTCATGTTCTCTTGTTATCTAAAAACTATCAGCAGCAGACCAAGAAAAAACTCCATTGAGAACACATTAACGGAGGTGAAGAGCACCTTGCTTTCAGGTAGGACCCACTATGGCACTGTTTCGGGCGACAGAGCTCTCGGATTCAGTTCTGAAGCCTGGGCATATCATAGATAGCTTGCTGTGCACGTGAGCTTAGTTGTTAGAGTTCCCTCCACACATTCATTACGCCTTATCCAGCTCATAAATGAAAAGCTCTTTTCGAATGTTCACGTACATCACAGTGCAAGTGCTACACATGGCTGAATTCAGAATGTGTTCAAGCGCTTATTCATCTTTTGGGAACAAGCCAGCCAAAGCTTTCCCAGGGAACAGAGACCGTTCACTAGGGTGTAATAAAGCTAGCCGGAAAAAACCAATTGAATGTGGAAAAAAATCTTGTTGGTTAATGGTTTACAAAAGACACGACAACAAAAACTGAAATAATAATACTGAGCCAAATCCGAGGAGAGCAACAATTTTATAAAGGAAGAGCGTTGACTTTTATGCTAAACGGAATGTAAGCTCTATTATAATAGTTTCTAAGCTGAATTTAAACCAAAAGGACCGTTGAGATTTAAATCAAAATGTCCTAAAAACAAGAATCTCCGCTGAAGTGATGATCTATGAAGTAGGACAAATAAAACTTTTAAAGAATACGTTATTAATGAGATCTCCTGCGAAGAATGAACTAATACTGAAACTCTAGCTTGACAACCTCTATGATTGTGGTGTGTGATTGTTTGGAAACTAATGTCGGATCTGTATTATCATTTTTCTTGTACGTGTTTTAGAAAACAGGTTTTTCAGAATGCTGCACCATTATGTGCTATTGCAAAGCCCATTAGATGAGCGGCTATGGAGGCTAGGGAATGCTGACGAGCGCATAGGACAACGCTTGCTCCGAAAATTTCATCATGGCGAAGTCGAGATTGAGGATGGGGGAGGTTATCGGATGTCCTAACACTATTAACGACGACTAATTGAAGCCTTCGATGAAAGCAAATCCACACTCCACTGTTATAGAACTTAAGCAGAATTCGATTTGAGCATTTGAACTGTATTGGAGCATCTAAAGGTAAATGGAAAATAACAGAAGCTCGACAGCTAGAACGCGCGGTCACACGTCGTGCTACTGACGCCGCAAAGGTTGAACGATCCGGCCCAAGAAACTCTGCCTCATCCAGCTACTCTCCTAACTCCCCCTATCGCGTAGCACTCTTTCAAGCCTTTTTGACAAGTTTCGGTGTGAGAAGTGTTTCAGAAATCATGCCGAGGCCCAAATTGCCTTCAACGATTGCTTGACCCACAGAACTTTAGATTTTTTAAGGAATCTGGATAAGCAAAGTTCCGATTGCAAAAATGTCTAGATTCTAATAGTCCTTATTTTGATTAACATGGTTAGTTCCGACCTGAGATAATGCCATCTTAAAGAAGCATGTCGCATGTGCCCTATTAATTATCGAACAAGAACGGGACAAAGAACAATTCCCGAAGTTTGACTAAAATTTAAGCAAAAGAAGGGCTCTTGCTGCAGCTGTCTTTCATTGTGCTTAATAATCACACCGTTATTCTCTTCATCTTCTAACTATTCCGATTGTCAGGGAAGAATGTCTCATAATCACGCGTGATATTGGACAGTATTTAAGAGTATTGTATTAATGTGAGAGGCACATTACGCTTCCATGTGAACTCTGTGCGGTTGGTCTCCACGTGACATAACCTCAAAAGGGTTCAATGGAAAGCTCAAAGAAAGCTGTGAATGTGCAAACAGGCTCTTCTTTGTTCAATATGATTGAAACCTTAGTTTAGCATTTTCTCTGTTTAGTTGCTCGGCTGGGTTGATTGCGATCAACTTGACTTTTCCAGGCCCTGAGGAAGGCGAAATACGGCGCAACGTCAGCTTGTTCTGGAATGAAGGATAAAATAACACCTCGTGTTTGCTCAACAAGCATATAAAGAATTAGTTGATCAATGCCGAGGTTAAAGTAAAGTCGGTCATGGGTACTCCGGTTGTATTCAATTACAACTCAACTTCACATGCTGCCCACAAAAGGTCTTCCACTTCACCAGATGTTTGTAACTTATATTCCTTATACGTTACAGACAGCTCTTATATGGTCGTAGTTGATTGATCAAACTCATGTAAGCTCAACAATTCAAACACATGTAATTAATTGAATTTTATTCCATGACGCTACTCTTTTCCTTACTGCTTAGTCTTCACACCTACAAATTGCGAAGAATGTGGTTGTTTGTTTTTCCTTTTCTAAACATAAGGATGTAAACAACTCTGTGGTCACAGTTCAGGTAGACCAAAACAAAAACTTACCCATGTAGTATTCCGATTCACTAGAGCTCAAAATTAGCTGAATGATTAGCCTCGAAAATGACATTGCTCAATAGACGAAGAGAAAACAACTCATTGAGAGACAGAGAAAGGCGCATTCTTCGGTGCTTATTGTGGTCGTGGTTATTAAATAGAATGTCACATGTTATGTAGTGATTTTTATTGGAGGGTTATCACTGAAGAGGTGACTTTCTTCTCAAAAAGGAACTTCGACAAACTTCGTAGACGGCCGTTCTAGGAGTTTCATCACAAGCACAGCAAATCGATTTAACGCTATTACTAAGGCGAAAAACACAACTGCACTGTCCGTGAAGCGAACAACATGTTCACCAAATGTCTACCTGAAATACGAACTATTAAATGGCCATCAATCTACATATTTGCTTTATTTTATATAACGCAGCTTCACAACTACTGTGCGGATCCCTATATTTCTTGCACTAGATTCTTTTACCCACCTCCATCTTCCATGAAGAGTTCTTTTTCTTCGATCTTTTCTGGGTTCGGCTGCTGCTTGATGATTTCTCTTCTTCTTTATGAATGCCGTTGAATGATAGTCGAGTCGACTCTCTCTAGAGTCGTAGAATAGTTGAGCTAGGCTGCTTCCACGTTGATTCCATGCAGTGAGCTAGTTCTGGGGAAGTCTGGCATCAATTTGTCGGCATCAGAGAATTGGTAGGTCATGGATCCGGAGCGGCGTCGAACCAGCACCAAGCTTGTAATGGACGGCATCACCAACCTTCAGAACTTTGTTCTATGAAAGGAGAAACTCCCAACACCAATGTTTTAAGGGTCAATACGCCTCAGGATCAATATGGAGCGAAGTGTTATTGTGAAAACTTGTGTAGGATACGTTCCACAAAAAATCAAGTACTCGGTTAGCAATTCTTTATGGTTTTGAAGGCCTCATAAAGTCCATATAACAATCTTTAAAGGAATATTTTTTTTACATGACTTCTTTCACATTTACAGTGCGGATACCAGCACTTTTCACCTCTGATTCGTTTCTTGGTTCTTCGATTCTTTCATCATTCACCAATCTGCTTCAACATTTTTTTGTGTGGGTTCGGCTGCTGTTAGCGTACTTCCCTTTTTGCACTGATTGCCCTTAAACACTGGTCGAGTCGATTCTTTCTGGAGTCCTTAGACAGCTGTTCTACAGCGTTCCCACTTGGAATGCAGAGAGTGAACTTTTCCCAGACAAGTCTAGTAGCATTCTTCCGACCCAGAGGGATGAAAGGCTTGATGTGCCCAAAGCGGGGTCGAACAAGAATCGTGTCCTTGATGATTGGCATCACTACCACTGTGCTATTTGGAGAGATATTTATCCAATGAATATTTCAATTCTCTAAAAAATCGTACCACTTCGACAAACGTCCTTCTCTTGAGTCCGGAAAAGTGCACGGAACTATGCGTGTGGCTTGAGCCAGCAGATTCGGTGCATCGGATATCGTCAATTGCCAAACGATAGAGAAAAATGGATACGAAATCGAAAAATGCTTCGAAAATGAGAAAAACTGAAAAATTAGCGTCCTTCATTTTTTGTCTTAGAAGTTTTACTATGCTCTCTTTTGTACCGCGAAATGGAAAATAAAGCCCAACTGCTACTTCACATCAACACGAGTCGATTAAACAGGCAACACACTGCTCGTAGAGAACTCTATTAACCGAAGCCATCAAGGACCAACAGAGCTTTGTTCACATGGTATATTTTTTTCTTATTTTACCGAATTCTATGGAAGGACAGCAGCACTGACTCGATACATCGTTAAACAACTGCTAATCATTATAAAGGCCAGATATGCATTCAATCACCTCCAAACGACGCTTAACGAAGTCGGATGCATGGCTCACCCTCATGGATAGAGTAACGCAGAGAGCTTTATTCTTTATTTTTATACCAAATTCTAGTTTCCCAAAGTGCACGAAAAAAATTTTAGACGCTCGTCGAGTTCTATTAGTTCTCCGATAGATTGGAAAAGGAGGATTTGGTATAACGTCTTGTTGTTATTCAATTGTTGAAAGATGTGTCGTGCATTCAACTTCACCATGCATGGCTAGAGGTGGTTAAATAGACATCTTGCCTGTAAAATAAGTCTCGGTGGCCCACCGGTACATTAAGTCAGTATGTTGCAATCCTCACAGACAAGTCTGACACAAATTTACCATCCTAGGATTGTTGAACTTGGGGTGCCGCATCGAATCAATGACTACGTTCTGGTACTCTCTTCAAATATTATACATCATTAATGCTTGTGGATGCGCAGATGCATAATATATCCCAAATATTAAAAAATTGTTGACAATATTGAAAAAATTGTCTCATCTTGCGAACAAACCAGCATTGCCGCGAATGTGTTAGATAAGCCTACCAGCGGTTTACCGCCTCATCGTAGCTGGGAAGTGTTCCTAGGTGTTGCGCTGCGATGTACATCGAGGGTACAGATCACCGGCAGAAGAGTAAACCAATACCAGGATCCACCACCGTCCTGGTATCAAACATGTCTTATGTTGGCAAATCTCCCTCTGATCCATAAGGGCGGCGACTACTTGTGGTGGTGGAAGACCCGGAGCAGATTTTGGTCAGACTGCCCTCGGGCTCCAGGGAACCACAGTGGCTAAACCAGCAAAACTCCGGAAAATGGAGAATGTTCTGGGCCCCGCACAACCAGTGAGAATAGGCCGTCCAAGTATCGAAGTAAGTTAGTTGTTAGAGAAGCATTCCACTGTTTATTATGCAGAAAATGTTAGAAGTAAATAACATGAAAATAATAGAAATCCGTAAATATGGCACCTCCTTGAAAGTCGATCTTGCTTTTATAAGAACAGCGATGAAAATCGTTACCGTGAACAGACCAAAGACCGTAATAAATGCATACGCTATTGTAGCAATGATTACAATATTATAGTCAATTCCATGTATGTCTAGGCCGAATAGGCCCACTCCCCTCGTAGAATCATTTTCTGAAATAACATTGTCAGGGCATGATGAGAGATAATAAAGATAAGATCGAGAACAAATCATATCATAAGTGCCTATTAGTGAAAGCTAGGTAGAAAAAGTATAATATCGCTAGCTGGAATGGGTGGCTATGAACTTGTCGCCGTAGTCAGTTGAGACGGGAATGACTTCATTGGGCGGGAGCATCTGCTTCACATTCCAGTAATATGCACAACCTGTGCGAACTTTACTTGGGGAAGGCGCGCTTGTTGTAGAATGGAAATTTCCACAACCCTCATGTCAGATATGTGGTAACAAAAAAGTCTCAATTTTTGTGAAGCATTCCCTTAAATTGTGAGTTTTTGTTGCTGAATGTTGATATTATGTGTAGAACTGGTAACTTTTATCAGGCTGAGCCAAGCTCAACACGTCTTTGTCAGCAGGGTAGATATTTCTTTGTTCTATTCAGCTTTCACGATTTCGAGCTTATGAATACCATGAACGCTTTGCCGACAGCTGCTGGTTTGTTAAGAATTTTTTTTAATAAGTAGACATAGACCTGTTTGAAAATTAGTGGTCGATTGCCAAGAGTACTGTTGAATATGATGAATGAAGCAGAGGTTCAACCTCTAATTCTCTAAACTTCTGCAGGATTGATCGCACAAGATGTGGTTGGCAGTTGCCGTGCAACACATTTGCTCCCTTTACTTCCTTGCAAACATAGCACATACAACACAACGGTAGCTGACGTTTCGGCAGTATCGCCTTCTTCAGAGCCTGGAAGGGTACACTAATATGTAATTTACTAGGTCAAACGCTTCAACAACGCAAACAGAAAGATGAAAATCTGAACAATAACTACACGATCACCGGCTTCTCGAAAAACCCACCGTTTTTTAGCTGTTTTCCACCAAGGGAGAACAGCCGCTTAGAGCTGCATATTGCTTGATTGATGCACCACCCCACATCAAAAAATCACTTCTGAGATACGGGGCTAGATCACGCGTTATCTCAGGGCATTCTTCCCTGCTATTCATTCTAGAATTTTTTGGAATTTAGCCAAAAAGCCTCGAGAAATTTGCGCGTTGCTGTTTTAGTCTCCCGTGCGATGAAAGCGACTTTTACAACAACATCGTCTTCGCTATGTTTTTGTATCCTATGCGTACCTAGTGGCGTGCCTTGTTTTGATTTTCGTTTGCCATCTAGGTGTTCTTTTATGTGGATGCATAAAGGTCTGCCCGTTTTGCCGATATATTCGTCTCTGGAAGTACTACAAGAAATCAGGTATATCCCAGCTGAACTCATGCAGTCACCGTCTCTGCCGTAAGGGCAAATTACGCAATTTGGTGTTTCACGTAGGCGGTCATACAGGCGGTTACGAACTAACTGACGACGTAGAGCATCCGGTGGTATTTCAAGTATCGCTACCGATTCCTCTAGATCCGCCCTTCTTAAGCATCGCTTTATCGCTACACTTATTTCATCGCTAATGAAGGGCAACATAAACGGGATTTTGTTTAGGACAAACCCTTCGTTTTAGGGCGTCGGTCTCCTTCTAAACTTATCTCGTGAGGTTAGTATCTCGTAGCCATTGTAGATGGCTATTTCCCGAGCCAAGTTGCGCGATTCTTCCTTTAGTTCCCTACTTGTGCACACAGCGGTAGCTGTTCGAAACATGTTTCTCACGAGCGCCCTCTTTGTGGGTGAAGGGTGGGAAGAAAGGAAATGAACGAGGATGTTCTTTCACTTGGCTTTCGGTACCACTTTGTCCTGTAACCGCTACTTGATGGGTTTGTTTGAACGTTTAAAAATGGAAGCCAGTTTTTTGTTCGGTTTCTCCCAAATGAACTTAATGTACTCAGACTGCTCGTTCAATAATTCCAAGCATTTGTCCATCTCCTCCTGCGCAGAGAAGATGACAAAACAATCATCTACATATCTGCAGTAGAGTAGTGGCCGGAGATCGAGAACAGGGGCTTCTATCTTAGACATAAACACAATGACAAGGCTTGGTGCCAGTCGCTGTCCCTATTGCCAACCCCCTTATTTGCTCGAAATATTTCCCAGACCGTCTGAAAATCAGCAGTTTAGGCACTCGTTTAAGAGAGCCATGAACAGCTCATGGTTCTCTTAAACGAATGCCTAAACTGCTCGATTTTCAGATGGCCTGGAAAATATCTCACGCAAATAAGGGGGGTTGAAAGAATGACTGATTTTGTGGTATCGCCTAGATTGGGGAAGTTATAGTTGAATTTATAGCCAGTGATGATACTTGGCGGCCACCTATCCATCTTTTTGGTTTCTTTTTTTTTGCTCCTGACAGACACAACCAGTTGCCTTTTTCCCTATCGTTTACTTTATGTCACGATTGCACCCGCCAGTCCTGTGCTTCGAAACGCAGTTTGACGTAAAAAGTTGAGTAAGAGTAAGTAAAAGCTAAAACAAAATTCCAGCCTGTTTTTATTCGGCAACTATGGACTGGGCTTCTCTTATATAATAATTCTGGCCAACTACTATTGCAGAACACGGCTATTCTATGGGCTCCTTGCCAATCACGTTGAAGAAGAGATCCGATAGGCTAACACTTTACCGTTAAAGATTTTCACTGGCGCAGCGCCGTGGGTAATAAAGCGACTTGGTTGGCGTAATAATGTGCGCTGTTGAGCACCTGAAACATGTTTTGATACTAAACGAGTGTGTAGAATTTGAGCTTTACTAACACAGCGTTCCAACGAGCCCTTTGAAATGTACCGGGCGTACAAATCGGGCCACAATTAGAATATCGTACCTTCGAAAATAATCTTATCTGCTAGGTCTATTGACAAAAGGAAGCCAGCTTTTCCCTACGGTAGGCACCTTCAAGGCGTGACCAGGTGTTTACGTGTTTGACGCTCGAACATCAATCAGTTTCTTTTTCAGATTCAGAACAGATTCTAGCAACCTATAGGTAATGGAATTGGACTCGTAGCTGTCACCATGTTTGATTGGAGCAGACTAGATCACCACAGACAATGACCGCGAGAAGAAGGGACGAGTGGAAAGTGTGCTGGTGCTCGTAGGATTCCTCAAGTTGCATCATGCAAATACCTAAGTAGCTGCATATTAATAGACTCTACATCGGTTACGTGAGCGACTCCTCATGTTTGGCAATGAACTGGTAATCGACCATAAACTCCTGTTTGATAGCATCCTGCTGCCACGTTGCTAAAGAGGTGTAATTGGGATTTCTCACACTCACTGCGTCGAGTCAATGATTTGCGCTCGGCCCAGACAAATGCCTATTCAGAGTTGTTGACGATCTCACCCAATGCCACATGTGTCTCCGTCAAAACCGTCTTGTCCCACTTTATATTCTGCATTGCTACTCATCATTTCCAAACCTGTTGGCCTTCTCCATAATTAGAAGCCTATCTTCATTTATGATTTGCGAACATGCTTATTGGTCAGTCTAGCACTGCTTTTACTTCTAACTCTTCGTTTTTTAAATTCGGTGTAGAATATTTAAACATTATGAGCACTGCACTAATTCTCATCGAATTTCCCGTATGAGTTATACTCAACGATTTGTTGAATGAAAAGATTTGATTCGACTGTACACTTTCGACTCACTTCGCGATCTGAAAATGCAACGCGTTTTCCAGCATGCTCTGCAGTGCTTTCCCAAAACATTCGCAATGTTGCTATACTACGCTATGTTTCCATAGCGAAGAATTGTTCTCGAAAGAAGAAAAAAAGCAAAGAAGTGAGTGTCACATGCTCCGGCGAGCACGGATGCCAGCACTCCCTTGGCGTAGCTTTTTAGACATCCGTGGGAGTGTCGAAGTGCATTTTCCTTCTGTCTTTTTGGCCTCTTCCCATCTCTATAATTTACTCATGTGTCTTCCTCCTTTGAAATGCCGCAATTTAGTGTTATTTTCCCACCATTCATGCAACTTAGTTCAAATGGCAGCATCGCCACCTGAATTCACATCTCACTATCGATGCAGGACGGATCCCAAATGAAAGACGTAGCATGCTCTGAGAGGTGATGAAGTGTTCTCTACGTGTAAATGTATCCTTTATGCATGAAAAGTGTTTGTCTTTGCTTAAATACTTGGATTTGTTCAAGCGTTAAATCTATCTCATGAAATCTTATCATGTACCTCTTCGTGATGCCTAAGTGGTTGGTTTCACACTTTGTAAATAAATGTAGACTTAGTTCACTATGTTATTATTCTTCAATTATTTTTTAGCGACAGGTAAACAATTGATTATAGCAACAAGAGAAAGACTAGCGAAATTTCGTAATACTACAATTTATCATAAGGTCAACATAAAGATGTGTGGAAATGTGCGTAGCATGGATGCTGTAGAATTACGTACCATTATTTCTGCAAACTGGACCATTCATTCCCGGAAGGACAAAGCTCTTCTTGAAAATGCAAAGTTTCTTCCGGCTTATAGGAACAGATTAAGGGGCGCGTGTGGCACAGTGATCGGAGGCACCCTGCGACACGCCCGTGGAATCGATCCCCGCACCCATGGCTCACCAAGCCTTCCTTCCCACTGTAGTCGGCAAATTGGTACAAGACTTGTCTGGGAGGATAGCATCACTGGCCCGACACATCGGTAAGCCACCGTGAATCATTGTAAAAGCCAGATGTGCATTCAATCATCCCCAAACGATGCTTAATGAAGTCGAATGCATGCTGCATCCCTCAGGGATTGATCAACGCCGAGAGCTTTAACCTTTATCCTTTTATAGGAACAGACTTACCTTTTTTGTGCACAAATAACATCCAGCAGTAATGGAAATTTGCTGCTCTGTCTAAATTATTACACCATCATTTCTGCTAGTGGGAACTTTGTGGTGTGTCTCTACCACATTGATAGAGGCTTATCAGCCTCCACTTAGCGAAATGAAATTATTGACGGACTAATAATCTCTATACCATGGTATGTTATCTAATCTTCACGCTGTTGAAATAAAGCACATGCAATGAAAGAAAAAATTGGAAAGGTCAGAAGTGGAAGCTGCTCTGAACAGCACATCACGTTGAACAAAAAAAAGTCAAACAAGACTGTGAGTTTGTATACCCGATCGATTTTCCTGTTTCTAAAGGAGATCTAATGACCCGGAGTGGCTTCTAGCTCGGAGCCGTGAGTGTGAAAACAATCCGCCCGCAAGAAAAGCACTGGTCTTCGTTGCTAAGCAAGCTGCGTCTACACGAAGCCAATTGAATCGAAGCGTGTACTTCCTGCTGTTAACAGATTCAGCACCATTTTCAACATTTGCTGAAAGATTCTTGATAATTCGCTCTGCTTAGTCGAATTCAAATATTTTTGGGACATTTGTTGATTTTTTTAATTAAGAACTGACATGTCAGAAGAGCAATTCCGACTATTCGACGTTCGGAAATTCAATCTCGGGCTCAGTGCAGCGCGAACGACTCGAAACGTTAATCAAGTAAGAGCCAATCAAATGTAAACGAATGCACAGCGCAAGGTTGATTTGGAAAGTTTCGTCGTGCCGAATTTGACGAAGAAGATGAGGAAGGTCTTGGACATCCTCCAACTACTGACTACGATGAACTGGATGGTTTGGTGAAAGGGAATAGACTCACAACTGTTCGAGAACCTGCAGAAAAAACTCGATGTAAGCATTTCAACTACCGGAACATCTAAAGATAAGATAAAATGGAAGAAGCTCGACAAATGGATGCCGCAATAGTTGGCAACCCATTGCACTACCCGGTTGAACGAGCCGTTTTACGAAACTCTTCCCCATCCACCGAAGTCGCCTAACCTTCTTCCTAGCAACTACCATTTCTCCAAGCATCGAAAACTTCCCTATGCACAAACTGTGCGGTCGGTTTCCACTTGAAATACTGAGTGGAAGACTCATTGAAAGCAGTAAGTGCGCGAAAAAAGCCACATTGTTTTCAATATGATTGAAATCCTGACTTCGTGTTCTCCTCCGTTTTGATAGTGGAGGTGTTTGAGTGACTAGATTGTAGTCAACTTGATCTTTCCAGGCTCTGAAGAAGGCGAAATCCTCCTATACGTCAGCTTTTTTGTGAACAATGGATAAAGTAACAACCGCTTACTTGTTCATCAATAAACAGCGAATCAGCAAGTTATTTGGCAATCCTTGGTGACTGGATTCCTCGGTATATCAAACGTACTGCAGGAAGACCACCGATCCGATGGTCACAGTTCTTCACAAAGAGCCTAGAATAAAGATATGGTGCTTGACGGTCCCTAGAGCGAGCAGAATCCATTGGGCTACTCTTGCACGCGACAGGGAAAAATTGAAGATTAAAGGAGCTCGCTCGAGTCACTCAACGATCAACGGGACTATAGATGATACAGGTGAACCTTCTTAAGAGCTGCTACATCTTGTAATAGCACCCAGGATCGACTTTCTATTAACCTCGGCACATGGTTATGAATTCGTCGTTTTCTCTCTCAGCAATCGCGAGGATGTTAAACAGCATACGTTTACTTCCATACAATAACACACAAACAACACAATCGTAGCTGACGTTTCGGCAGAATCGCCTTCTTCAGAGCCGCTTTTAACAACCTCGCGATTGCTGAGAGAGAAAACGACGACTTCTTAAGAGCCCTGGAAGGTCAAACTGACATGCAATCTACCCAGCCAAAGTCTTTCATAAACCTGGCAGACACATAAATTTGCACTCGCATAATAAAAAGCTTCGTTTAAACACCCATCGTTCTATTCTTTTGCAAGTATTCCAATTAACTGGTGGAGAGCAACCGCACAGAGTAATACATGGGCGGGGGAATGTGCCTGGGTCAGGTCATAGAAGCAGCCTGAGGTATGGCACAAGGCCTCTGCACGATAACAAGACACTCTTCTTCTGGTTCACTTTTTGGACTTTTGGAATTAGTCTGAAATGCTTCAAAAGTTTTACGCACTGATATCTTGGATTCCAGTGTGAGGATAGTGAGTCCTATTTCAAAAATCCTCTCTGTTATGTTTCTGTGTTCTATGCGCGTCGTCGTTAGGGTTGTGCTATCTAAAGAACGATCGAGCAAAAAGGAGTTGGTGGTAATGCCTCTACTTCTCGTTGTTCCCTTCTATTTCGTGTTTTATTTCTACCGTTGCTGCGGGAGTCGATCTTGAAGCTCGTACAGACTGCTTGCAACCCTGCCCAATGTTTCCTTAGAAATGCGTAGCGCTGGTGAGAGACTTGGACCCTATTCTAATAGCGAGCATGCGTCTTCAGGAAGAGTTGTGCTTGCTAACACGGCGACTCTTCACTTTGCTGGCACGAATTAACTGGAATATTTACAACGAATAAAACGGTAGGTTTTTAAAAGAGGCTGTTTATTACGCGAATGCAAAATTATGTGTCAAGTCTTATCTCCTACGGTTATGAAACTGTTTGACTGAGTAGATTGCATGCCAATTTTGCCTTTCCAGGCTCTGAAGAAGGCGAAAGCGCTGAAACTGACAGCTATTGTTTGCTAATAAATTCTGTATTACCTACCTCGTCTTTGCTCACTGAAGAAAAACAGTGAATTATCAGTCAATGTTGGGCTTAATAGAAAGTCGCTCCTGGAAATTGCTACATGAAGTGATAACAAATTTTCTACCCGAGGCCAGCGTTTCAGCCAGTAAGAGACGCTTTGTGTGGGAATCGATTTCACCAATGCCAGAGTTGAGCGGATCCGCACTTGTCAACTTTGCCGGCATGTTATGACTTACGCCTAATCCATCCGAACTTAACACTCATGTTTTCGTTAGCTCTGGTTCTTTAGAGATAAATATTTCATTGAATGCTGTTTTTTTCAGATGTCTTGTTTTGTTAATTTTCTATCCCATGAGAGACTACTTTCACATTGGCAGTATTTTTTGCTACGCTATGAACAAGATGTCACCCACGCATAGCTGAAAATAGTTCAGCCTTCTAGCTTCATCTTAAAGTCTACTTTTTATCCGCTCATATCACGCAACTCCAGGCATTCTGCGAATGCTAGCATTTTTTTCCATTCGGTTCATGTGCCGCATCCATCATGCATTCGTAATCCTCGAAACTCCTCGAATTCGAAGCTCGGTTTAAACCCTTAGCCTTTTTCATGAATGTCATTCAATGTCTGTCGCATCCACTCTTCCTGGAGTGCTGAGAGAACCCTGCCTTGTCGTTACCAAATTTCCATCACAAGCATTCACTGGCCCTCGTTGAATGAAAGTACAATTTCAAAGGCTGAGTCCGACACAAATTTACCAACTGTGGAAGGATCCAAGACCTGGTCGGCACGGTGAACGGTGGTTCGAACCAGCGACCCTCACGTGTATGGCGCGACATCACTAACCATTGCGCCTCACGTGTTCCTATGGCAAAATTGCCAAGGCGAGCTCTAATAGTTGGTATAAAGACCCTCAGAATCTATATAACTTTATCAACCTCATTGATAATCACTTCCTAAAGGTCATCAATCACTTTTTTTCTCTATTGCTGGCGTAAACGCAGGTCCGTACAGCGGAGCGATTAAATAAGCGGATGAGCCCAGTAAAACACCATTTAGTTCCTGAATACACAGTTGCTTCCAACAGCTGTGGTGAATATCTACTCAGTTTTTTGTTGGATCGATCATTTTTTGGATTTGTTACGTTTCATTTAAAAATCAAAGAAAATAAAAACAGTGACTTATAATTTCCTATCTACTGCCTGTTACTTTTTTAAAGGGGGATATTATGTAAAACATAACCATGGTGGTACTGATATATTTGCAAAACGCTAGCTTCGGCCCGGGTTCGAACCAGCGGTTACCGTTTGCGGAGGCTCACGTGTTTATCCACTGCACCACTGAGGCTCTTCCGAGGAAATCCTTTTGTGGGTTTCTCAAGTTTTCAATTGCTCAATTACGCTTGTCATCAGGAAGTTATTAGCAGTTTTCAAAAAACCAGTACATTCGCGAATGTGTTAACTACGGCACAGCTCATTAAAAGAGTTTTGTGCTCCGAACAGTCTCAAAATCTTATTAATCTGGGAAATTGACAACAGTTTGATAAATAACTCACCAGCTGCATTTCGGACAGCCCGATTTTAATAGGGTATACGTTTCGCTTCTGGACAGTCGCCGCCACCGCCAGCACAATTTTATCATGAACCATTCCCGAGTTTTGTTGATCTCAACAAACTGCACTTCCCTCTTGTGAAAAAGCTTAACGTTCAAGTTGTTCACAAATGCGAAAGTATCGCATGGAAACATTTCCGGTTTTGCTCTTGTTTAGTGCTCTGCCCGCCTATAGTGAAATGTCTGTCTAGTTTTCGGCCAGTTTTTATATTCCGTGTCAGTCTGTGACGCCGTGTGGGACCAGTCATTTTTAGCTATGCAACAGTAGTCTGTTCATTTTCAAGCGTTTCATCGATTTTTTTCATTTATTTTGTAACCACTCGCCATGCCTAATTTACTTTAGGATTTATGCTTCTAGAACTAATTTAAGACTGTGGTGAAATAAATTGTGGAACCATTCATTAAACCAATTTAATAAGTTACAACAAATCAAACGACGTGGTATTGCGGATATAATGTTCGAGATAGAGACAGTCCAGCAGACATTGCATCTAAAAAGAGGAAAACAAAATCTTTGATAGCACTCTACGCAGGGTTAAATTTCTCACCAAGTTTTGCGTCTTCTTCGATTACTTTTACACTACAAACGATGGGAAAGATGGTGCGTACGGACGAAGGCATTCGTAAAACAAATACGCCTAGCCGCTAATCGTTTTACATTATCGTCACTCACACCCTATGCACTGATGTTGACCGAAGAGTGAACTTGTTGCCCTCTTCATCGCCAACCCATTCCTGACAACGCCTGTTTTTCATTGTGTGATAAGTTAGTTAACGTAGTAAAATAAGGGTACGATCTTTGGATTTTTATTCTAGTTATCGAAATGTACTCTAAATCGAAATATGTTGATTTAAAGCAACTGCGATCGTTATTTCCAGATCGCATGACTTCTACAGAGGTCACATAAGTGTAAATGCAATTTTTCTCGAACTTTTCTGATGCCATGGATGTTTTCGTCACTGTAATGACTCAACGTCTATTTCGCTCTTCATCATATCGTCACAGCTGTGGCTATTTTTGTCATCAACCACTTTTCGCATCCACATAGCGTAAAGTGTTGAGCATATCGGAATTCATAATTCACATCAGATTTCATTTAATTTCTTCCCATTTTTCCATGACAACATGCAGTCAATAGGAGGGAATACTCCTTAACAGCCTGTACAATTTTTTTATACACGTAAAGGAATCTGCTATATTTATTTGGAGTGTTTTTTAACCACAATGACGCTGAGATATTTGCAAAACTCCGGACCGCAGGTGTCTGCGGTGGGGAACAAACGCGCTATTGTCCTTTCCGGGGAGTAACGCGTTCACCACCACACCATGCTGGTCCTTCGTTTCGCCTGTCTCTCAGCTAGTTTTTTTTTAATCGAGAGATGTACTTTTTTCATTAATTTTTACTTGATGCTTGCACATCATCATCAATTCAATTCGTGTGCTTCTTAAGTCATTTTATTAAAACACTGCACAGATGGATGACGTCCAACTTGTTATGCTAAATTGATTGTGAAAGTTGAACCGGTGAAGGAAGGCTACACTTGGAAGTTTGCTCTGTTAGATAAACCCAAGCAACACCAACACTGCTATAACGATTCGTCGACCTGCCTTTTTCAAATCAAAATACGTAAACCATGAAAATTCCCTTCTGCACATGGTCCTTTAGTACAAGACGATAACTATTTGCTCCATTGCCACTTTCAAAATTTGTTTCTGTCTGCGCAAGCAGTTTATTGATGTGAGCCAAAAAAACTTGTTCACCCCCTTAACGCTTCTCTCTCCTACCGCTTCCGTGCTTTTTTAGATGTGTTTCATTTTGAAGCCGGAACGGCATGTACTTTAATCAAATCATAGCCTTGTTCTAGGTGTAGTCAGTAGTAAACGCGGGTCTTCCTAACGGTTTACCGCCCTCATCGTGGCTGGGAGGTGTTCCTGCGTATCGGGTTGTGATGTACAACGGAGGATTCATTCCCCCGGCAGTGTTTCCAAAGCTGGAAAGGAGTCCGGCGTTTCCATCAGAAAGCCTAGCTAACAGTAAACCAATACGAGGATCCCACCACCGCCCTGGTATCAAAGTCGCATGATGGCAAATCTTCCTCTTATCCACGAGGGCGGCTACTTCGTGTGATGGTGACTGCCTGGGACAGACATTGGCTAGGCTGACCTTGACACTCTAGGGAACCACAATGGCCAGACCATCAAAACTCCGAAAAATGGGAAGTTGTGCTGGCGCCCGCACAACCGATGAAGTTGGGCTATCCAAATGTCTAAGTAAGTAAGTAATAAATGCGGGTAGGTGGGATGTCGTTTAATAAGCACAACACATTTGCTCGACCCCTCTGCGGCCTTCCTGTTGCCCCATCTCCCTCGGCTTGGGAAAAAACCATACCTGGCTATGAAGCTCTCATAGGGTCCAAAAAAAATTTAGGGACACTTTAGTACATCTATATGACTATTCGATTGAGTACTGACTTGACCAACATACAGAGAATTTACTCAGAAAACCAAAAAATTCTCAGAGAGCAGTCGAAATTACAAAAATCAAGGACCTTTGTAGATAACGGATGCGAAGAAACGAATAGAATGCAAGAAGTACTTGGATACACTCAGGAGATGTAATCTTACCTACTTGGATGCTTGGAGCCTGTCTTCACGAGTTGTGTAGACCGCACCACATATTCCATTCGTTTCTTTGCCTCGCCATCGTCGTCCATGGTGGTGGTTTGTTCTAGTATGGTGATTGGTGTTAGTGTCATACCGCCGTCTGTATAACAACAACAGATGCGAGTACAGCTAATTGACTTTGGTTACGAACACATTTGCCCAACTTCTTGATGGCCGTTCTGGAAGGTGCATGCGTTCTCGTGGAGCCCGCTCTATAGTTCTTTTCGTTTACCTGTCGTCTGTTCTTCGCTTTAAATGACGGACCCATCTGCTTTTAGACATAGATACGATAACATGGGACAAGATGATACGATCTAGACTCGTATACGTTTCGCTCTATACTATTTCAATTTCACTTTCTTTAAGGTTTGAACTCCAAAGCCTGGCTTGGTGCTGCGTTTGGCGCATGCCTGCCGTTCAAACGCATCACCGAGCACAGTGGCTGGTGGGTAGACTCCTCGTCGACATCGGTCGGTGTCGCACTCTGGGATAGTGGGATAGAGCCGCCAACGCCGGATATCAGTGGCCGTCAGTTGCTTAGTGATTTCTTCGGAGGTGCACTGACAACTAGCGTTAGTTGCCATCTCTTTCTCGTTAAAATCGATGTTTATTGTACGAGTATCATTAATGATTTCACTGTCGTCACGATGTGTTTTTCATAAATGGAGCCTCTATCACAGGAGATTGCAGAGAAATTGATTGACAACACATCTTCTTGAAACGTGACTCAACCGAAGATAGATATACATTCTGGACCCTGTTATGTAGGGCAGTTGTAACTTTTGAGAATAGTATGGAACCTGTCTCACTTTTTTTCGCAAAGTAAGTTGGACCTTTCGAGAAAAAAAGGCTTTTGCAGTTTCGTAAAGTATGGAAACTATGTTCATTTTTTTTATGGCTTCGGGTCTTGCTTGAGGATTTTTTCGGCTTCATCGCGAACGTCGCTCAATGCTGGTCAAGGAAATGTTCCCTGGAATCCTAAATAGCCGTGCTCAAGCGTTTTCGCATGGATTGGATAACGTGTGCTTGTCCCCGGATAATTCTGCTACATACTCCCCTACCCCCGTATCGAAACATCTCCACCTGAGTTGGGTTGTTCGCGTAATGAACGGGATCACTACCACTGCACCAGTCGCTCCTTAATGGAGGCGATGCATGAACTTATTACATCTTTCTTCGCCTTTAGCTGTCATTTTTTCGCCAGTGTTATTTCTTCCTGGAATCCGTATTTCAGCCATGGGCCTTTGTTATACTTATCTTAATCTGTGATTTGGTAAGTGTATGTCTTGGGATTAAGCCCTACAATATGTCACTGTTCCGTGACTGAACCTAAAGACATTTACAATGTTTTCGAAAAAAAACCTATTAAATTACAAAGTATCACAGAAAGATATTCATGATCGTATGCATATCCGCTGGTGAACCGGATTTCCATCACACCGCTCATTAAAATCCAAACTGCAATCATTGGTATGAAAAACTTGATTCATTCTGCTTTTTATATTGAGGGACCTTAAACAACTTCAAAGAACGTTTGATTACATCTAATATCTGGCATGTCGCAGAACATGTTCGGCTTTACGGGTTAAGTTGTCTTTACTTACAGCTGTTTGTTAGGATTATCCAGGTAATTAGCCTTTTTTCTGAGAGTCTACGTAGTCCAATCGCTCCTCGAGGAATACGAGTAACGAGGTCGATTCAAAAATTCCCCCAGCATATTTGCTACTATATTTAAGTTGAGTTATTGAATAGTTTTTCCCGTCGACCGAAATCGAATTATTGCCATGTTTTATTGATGGACATATCAATTTCATGTCCCTTTTCGTTCGATTACTCTCTGGAATGCATGCCGTACAACAACGTCAACAAACTAGTTGAGGAAATACAACGAAATAACAGTGACTCTGTAAGAAAGCTGAATAATATCCGATCCCCGGAACTCTTTTTTAGTGTGGAATTTCGAGAACTATGTTTTACAAATCTTTGAAATCTTCAAAGCGCGAATGCTGCGTTGCGAAAAAGCTCGTCTTTAGCTCGTCGTGTTCGTGCTTATGTCGCTGTTTATCATCGATTCAACACCTTAGCTTTTCGTCAGTGTGCCAATGATTTTTCGGTAACTCGAGGTCATAGGAACTTTATGAGAATTAGAGATCCCCAGAAGAGCTTTCGTGCTATTATTCTAAAGGTATGGGAAGCCTTTTTCTCATTTTAAATTTGACTAAAACTTGAATTCCCGGAAAGGAAGAAAAAAAAGGACACGAACGAAGTTGAGAAAAAGAGAAGTTCAAATTCTACTTCTTAAGGCAATAACAGAAATACCATCGATGAGCTGGATGACATAATCGAGTCCTTTTGGACGAAATCGAGAGATTTTTCAATCGCTTAGTTTACTGAAACACGAGCACAAGCTGAAAAAAAAGTGACAAAAGTATGTTTCTTGGCAGAAGAGAATCAGATTTAGTTATAGAATATAAGCCCTGTGCCTGAATGGCGACGATTTGTAGATTCTAGTGGCTTCTTCTGCAACAGTTTCAGTCCACTTGGAGCTGAGCTGTGTTTGTTTAAAGTAGAAAAACCAAAAAACCAATTTTTGGCAAGCTTCAAGACAAATGTGAATCACCTGGTGTCGTTTGTGTTGATCATATAACATTTTTAATAGTCATCGATTTGAATGCAGTGTGATTTACGACTCAATATCTTCGATTCCAATGTCTCACATTATCGAAAAGAATATGAACTATGAAGAATCGAATGCGATGACTGGATACCCGCATTCAATGTGTAGAAATTCGGAACTCGTTCGATTGGTGAACGAATAAAGTGTTAGTTGTTCCTGAAGAGATGAACGTGATTTCCAACCTGACGGAAGTACTGGTCGAATCACCCACCACAGATTATGGTCGCCCAAATTTTTTCCTTTGGAACTTTACAACTTTTCACTGCGTACATCGTTCTGTTTCCCGTTCGCCTCTCTCTCACTCCCTCCCTCATCCACGAGGTGTAGAGCCTAGCGCTAGCGAAATTCATGATGCAATTCCACATAATGTCCTTTTCTGGGCGTCCACGTCACTCCCACCAAAGCTTCGTTTTCGCCCATTATTCAGAACGCATAAGGTGCTCCAAAGGTTTCTGGACTCCGGTCAGTGTTCTTCGACCAACAATTCCATATTTATTATTGAAGTGATTAGAACGTGCGTTTAATATGTCTCTGACCTGCATATTTTTTTCAGAAAACATACGAATACAGCATAAGTTTTAGAAAGGAATACAATGTTTTAGATGGTGTTCTCATCGTTTTTCTTCATGATATTTTGTACCGTCGTCTCTGTCGAATACCTCTACCACCGTGGAATGTCGTATCTAATTTCCTCGTAGCACTATTGTAGCTCCGAAGTGGATTAACACTGGCCACAGCGCAGTTAGCATATGAGTTTTACTACCATTCTATATTTAGTGAAGAAGTACTCAGAAAATCTTGACGTGCCTTACATAGAAATAGATAAATTTTTTTCAAAATGACGAGTAAATTTCTAATGAATTTTACGTCTACCTTCATTACAGGCTGGAAAGAACTAATGCAGTCGTGATAGCACTTGTGAAGGGTTCATAAAGGATTCAACAGGATTTCTTAGGCAAGGCTTTTGCGTGACATTATTATAAACATCATTTCATCACGGAGGTGAAAGGTAGAAGTCAGCTGTCGAGAAATGCTGTCTTATCTTGTTCTAGACTTTGCACATTCCACTGAATGTGGGCGATGAGCTCTAAAGTGCAAACTGCGTAATTGCCCTCACAATTCTGATGTAGTGATGTGTAACGCGTCAAATAGCCAAGCTTCCATACGTTCGTCCGTCACTTCTTTTTAAATTGTTGCAGATATTAAAGCATAATTCTGTTCTTGTCATATTCACTAATTTTTTCGCCCGATGGATTGGCATGTAGCCGCTCGGAGAGAAAATTGATAGGTGTCCACTTCCAGCTCTAAAATCTTCAACAGTGTTCACTCCGCCCGACTCTCTTCCCTGATAAGCGCTACGAGTTTCGAGGCGCGTGGCGATTATGTGTTGCTGCTTGTTCGATATTCTTCGTGAAGTAACAGAATAGTGATGACGCAGAACAAAGATGTGTAGTGACTTCCATACGTTCTTCCTATTACTACTTGATCTCCCTCTTAAAAATTTAACATTTCTTTGTAGCAAGGAAGTATTCTTGGATTTCTAAATGTGAGAATTAGATTTAGTCGAAAAGCATAGATAAGACCAAAGTGATGAAAGGGATCTCTGTACCACCCGAACACGACTCGAAGCAATCCTTTCGTCAAAGTTCGAGTGCTAAATGAGATTCTGTTCACAATAAATGTGATCGACGACAGTCTTTTTTTCTTAAGAATTTTTTCAGATGAAGGAAAACAGAACTAGGGTGACAGGGATTAAAGGAAACGTTGGTCCATGGAACTTTCAGGGTTTTTGATGTTCTTTGAGCAGAACCATTTTTTAAAAATCATATATTACAGTCACTATCGTGTGTAATTTTAGCTTTGGTTCCCAAGATCGACTTCCTGTTAACCTTGGCATTGGATTATAAATATGTCGTTTTCTTTCTCAGCAATCGTGAGGTTGTTATACAGCATACGTTTACTTCTGCACAAATAGAACGCACAACACAGCGGTAGCTGACGTTTCGGCAGTATCGCCTTCTTCACAGCCGTTTTTTACCTACCTTCCCTCATTCCAAGAAGGCTCTACTGTCGAAAGGTCAGCTACCGTTGTTTTGTATGTGTTCTATTTGTGCGGAAGTAAACGTATACTGAACAACAACCTAGCGATTGTTGGAAGTTGATTGAAAGTATTTGAAAATATCACTGCTCCTTTTCTGTTTTCTATAAATCTCTCTGTATTATGGCGAACGTTCTTTTTCTCTCCCATACTTGATTGTCCTTCTGATGTTTCGACTGTGGTTATCAGTCATTTTCGACTCGTTACAACATTCGCTTTGCAATATTTTTCACTGGACAACTTTTTTGGTATTTTTGCAAATTTTTACAAATCTGTGCTCTTATAAAGTTTGCTTTTTAAGATACAGGAATTTCAAAAACAGGAACCATTTTTTTAGCGTAGTGTCTCAATGCCGGAAGTGAAGGTTTTGCCAGAAGAGCGTCTACGACGTAAGATTCACATTCGTGACCCCACGATACGTAACGCTTTATCAGAGTTATTTGGAACTGCCCTACTACTGGTATGTTTTCTTGTTTTTATTCGGGAGTTTGTTAGGCTGTTGCAAAAGCTATGTCTTGTTTCTGGCTCTATGGGTAGAAGTGCTTTAATAGATATTTCTTACTTACATTGTTGTTGTACACCACCTGAAAGGTTATTCTTTGCTTAACTATCTCCTCTTTAATCCTTTTGAGTAATGAATTTGCAGTGGCCATTAACTGATTGAAATGATGCTCTCGAAAGAAGAAATTCGTCTGACATTGCATGAAAGTTCAAATTTGGATGCACTTCCGTTGGAACATGTCGAAATGTCCCTCGAACACGGGTTCAGGGACGCACAGTGAATAGTCGGTTCAAAAGTTCTAGTACTAAAGATGCGTCTCGAAGTTTCTCTCGAAGGACGCATTCAACGTGAAAACCATGATGAATGACGATCTTGAAATGAGTGATAGTAGAAGAGTTCGCTATGAAGTCTCGTCTGCACTTTTTTTTCGTAACAAAAGCAACTCATTTCTGCTTTGTAAAACACGATCGAAAGTGAATCTTATTCCATCTTCCTCGCAGTAATTGGAAGTGGATGAAGCTCCGAAATCCCTATTAAAGCCCAATTTACATGCAAAGATGCTCGTGTTCGGATTTTTTGTTTCTCCTGAAATCTCACTGAAAAGAAGACAACAGGAAACTGTTGTTACGAAATTAATGAAGTATTTCAAAAAATTGCACGGTATTCATCCTAGTTGGTCAAGGTACAGGGTGCAACCTTCATGAATTAGACTCAACCATTTAGCCCATCAAATAATGGACGAATTTTCTGTGGGACTCGCTCATCTCTACTCACCGAAGCTTTTGCCAATCGTTTGTCATATTTTTACACATGTGGGGCGATTCTTATTTCCACTTTCCCATTGCTTCCCACTGACAGACAACTGCTAAACAGCTAATGCTGATTTCTTTTGTAACCTTTCGGTTAGTTTTTTTAGGGTTTCACTTCGATCGCCTCTTTTGACTGGTGTTCGTCAATTTTTAGGAATGTTTCTTTGGTCTCATGCTTCGATAGTATTTCATATAGTTTCATCCTGCAGAACGAACAAATTAGGTCTTATGAAGCAAGGCAGTGCACTTTTCATGACTTGAGACTTCAACCAACCTCAAATCGTTGTAAAATAAGTTATGGAAGGAAGCGTTACGTGGAAAATAGTCAAACAAAGAATAAATCCTTAAATAGTATGTATCGACAGTGTGTATAACAAGGCAAAACTCCGGACCGCAGGTGTCCGCGTCAGGGTGGAACCTCGCCATTCAGAGGCCAACAGTTCACCACCACGCCATTCGTGTCCTTCGTTCCACCTTTCTCTCAGCCGTTTTATTTCAAAACAGTTTCTCTGTATTCTTGAATCTTCAGTTTTCTGTAGGTTCCATCACATATTGGTAAAATAGAGATCCTAGAGAACGTAGCGCAAAGTACCGGTTAAAAAACTACAGAAGCCTTTAGATGAACGAGTTTATCGTGATCTCTAGAAATATTTGAAGATAAGGGTGTCCCAAGGAATATTTTGAAAATTGAGATGTAAATCTATTTTGCCAATGGGTTAAATGGAAGGCTATGCTTACAAAGTATACACCTCCAAATACTATTTCCACTCCATTCCGATTGCAATATAAAGAGGTAACTTTTTTTGTGAAAGCTGACATGGGCGACTTCGATTTTCTGTTTCATGAGTTTTCAGTTAAGTACCCTGTTAGAGAGTCTTCTCTTTTATTATCCATTTGTTATCCATTATGTTGCTTATTTTCTTTGTTTATTATCGTATATTCCTCTCTTCTACGTTTATTTGAGATGTGTTTGTATTCTGTTGTATCACAGTGAGTAAAATTCAATCAAAGGCCCCAACTACAAAGTCAGCCACGAAGGTCGGTATGCTGGTTACACATCAAGGCGCGTAGACTTGCCTGACGGCCAATAGCTTCTTCAAGATGCCTAAGAATTACCAATCCTGTTTTTCGTCTACCCAACGTTCCCAGAGCTGCATAGAGATCACCTACCTTACCAGTTAAATATGCCTGTAGATGAAATTTTCTCTATAATGAACAAATTGTATATCTTGATTCGTCCTTCGTCGCACCATGAGCGTCCAATTAACCGCATCTCGCGCGCTGTTCACCACGTTACATTCCTATTATTATTCTTGCTTAATCAAGCCCTATGAGCACATTGCCAATTAGCCTAACACTTTTCCAAGAAACGCAAAAGTTTCTACGAATACGTTTACCTTTTTTTAAGGAAGTCGCCTCATTATTCACTGAAATATGAAAGTGAGCAGGCTTAGTGAAATGGCGCCCTCTATCGAACTCTTACCATATGGGAAATCGTAATAGGATAACGGAGGAAAATGTATCATTGTGGTGCAGCTCAAGTTAAGAATCTAAGTTGATTTTTATTCATTGCAAATTCTGCGCTAAGGTACTAAAGTTATGGAGAGGATATTTCCATTATTAGAATTTCACTGCTGCGAGGACACAACGTTGTTTTCCTTTCTGTGGATCGCTATTACAGGGTCATTATATTTAGGAATGTCGCGACAGCTGCTTTTTAAAGCGAGCTACTATTTCTACATTTGGCGAATAGCCTTTTCTCCTTACTGTTCTACTTGGGGAGCGGTGGCTAGGGGAGTCTGAAAGTCTATGACAATCGTTCTACTGTTAAAGCTTCCGAATTTACAGGAGGACTTATGCCTTGTTGTAATACGTTATTGTAATGCGGTAACAATGGCGTCCCTCTTAGCACGTGATTTGAACAGCTTTCATCCTTTATCTCACTACTAAATGTCATAGATTTCAGAGACAAATATGCAAGTATACTAAACCTCTGTTTCCCTGCTTAGGCAGAGTTTTTTGTTCTGCATCATTAGTCAGCGGCTACAAAAATTTATTAGATCGCCAGCTTTAGGGACATTGCTATCTCTTGTGGATTCGGAAGAAATTTGCCACAATGCGATCAGATTCTTTTTTGTAAGCGTTGCAATTCCCTGATAATAGTGAACAATCAGCTGAGCACCAAGGTTATTACGTCGGTCCCTCTGAAATCCTGGAAATACGTCAAGGTTTCACACCGGCGAACATCCCATTGTCATATTGTAGTGCTATGTTATTAAGAAATTTGATTTATAACAAATGAATAATGGGGAACGCATGTACGTCTTGATATAGGAAGTATCGTTAGCAAATATCTGACCTCTTATGTAGTATACGCTTTAAAACTTTCAGAATTGATTTTAGGGGTCGTTAGTTCCTTGAACACTTACGGATGTTAACGGCTTTAATTACTGATCCATAAAAATTTTTTCTTTTACAGTTCATTGGCCTTGCCATCGTAATGCAGTTCATACTATCTGGTGAGAAGCTGAACACATGGATACAAATTAACATTGGATGGGGTTTGGCAATCACATTTTGTGTATACTCCTGCAGCAAGACTTCAGGTATCCATGGGTACCTTTTTCTTCAATGTTTTTCTTATGTACGAACATGCTCACGGACTGGCGGTTCACTTTTTTCAGGAGGTCATTTCAATCCTGCTGTTTCGTTTGCCATGTTTACACTTGGAAGACTTTCTGCTAAGGATCTTGTCATCTATTGTGTGGTTCAAACAATCGGAGCTTTCATAGGTGCCATTGGTGCTTTCGGAATATATTACGGTAAGCAAGAGAGATCTTGCATTTTTCATACCAACCTGTAACGGATCTTAATAATTCATTAGAAAAAGTACGCTAATACTTTTCACTTGGAAATGAACTGCTAAACGACAGCACTATAAGCTCTGTAGGGAAGAGCAGTTCCTGAAAACATAACCCATATTCGCTCTCTTGACAAAATGAAAGTTCAGATCAATTTGTGAAGTATGCTGGGGATGTTCGCACGATCGTCGGACCTCACGCGACGGCCGCCTGCTTTTGTTCTTTCCCGGCCTCCCACCTCAGTAATCTCACCTGCTTCTTTGATCAGGTTCGCTTAACTAAACCTTCGACCAGCTCTAGTTTTAGCTGATCGAAACGTAGTACAGGTTTTTCGCCTTCAACTTCAAATATTTTAACCTCAAATCTCAGTTCAAATTTGTCTGTCTTTCTTGATTGAAGAAGTACATCTGAATGCACATATTAGAGCCAACGACATAAAACAGAAAGACAACAAACCTATCGGCGTTCATCAATCTCAGACTGAAGCACCACATAACTGGTCAAGCTGAATCTCTTTCACATTCTGGAAGAGCTCTTTTTCCACAGATGTGCTCGTACGCTGACGTTCGAAGGCTTTTGTGCATCGGATGCAGCTTTTTTCCAGACAGATGTTGTCCCAGTTCTCAAACTGATGTGTGATGGAGGTCTTGGTTGGCCCAAGGCAGAGTTTAAGTCATTGACCAAGAGTAAAATTCACTGCACCTCATACTACTGCTCACTCCGTTCCTAATATCACATGTCACCCGTATCACCTGCAGTCCCGTTGGTCGTCGTGTGACTCGAATGGGCGCCAGTAAATCTTTCTTTTTTCCCTATCGCGTGCAAGAGTAGCCCAGTGGGTTCTGCTCGCTCTAGGGACTCGTCAAGCATCACATCTTTCTTCTACGCTTTTCGTGAAAAACTCTGACCATCGAGTCGGTGGTCTTCCTGCAGTGCGTTTAACATCCCAAGGAATCCAGTCACTAACGGCTCTTGTCCATCGGTTGTCATTCATACGCATTATGTGTCCCGCCCACCTTACCTTCGACTGTTTGGCGTAGAGAACGACATTTTTGACTTTTTGATCGTGCACCCAGGTCGGAGCTTCCGATCCCATCCCTTACTTGTGTGAAACGAGATACTCCTAGCATCGTCCTTTCGACTGCGCGTTCGACAACGCTGAGTGATTTTTCATCCTGTTTACGCAGCGACCGTTTCTGACGCATACGTTAACGCAGGAAGTACCGTTGAGTCGAAAAGGTGGGCACGGAGATGGGGTGTTTCTTGTTCTCTTCACTACATCCTCGATGCTCTTGAAAGCACCCCTAAGCCGCTCGTTTCCTTCTGTTCAGCTCTGGAGCTAGGTCGTTCAACATGTTGATTTCCCAACCTAGATAGATATAACTGGAGCATTTGGAGATATTCGTTCCTTTGAGCGTGAATGGGGCATATGAAACCAATCCGTTCATCATGAACATCGTTTTTGTGAGATTTAGTTGAAGACCAATCTTTCCACAGGCTTTATCAAAGTCGGTAAGCATACGTTCCGCTTGGCTAATGTTTGGTGTTATAAGGACGATGTCATCAGCAAAGCGAAGATGGTGTAACTGCCGACCATCGATTTCCACTCCCATTTTATACCATTCCAATGTTCGCATGAGGTTCTGGAGGGTGGCGGTCAATAATTTTGGCGAGATGGTATCGCCTTGCCTAACCCCTCTTTTTGACGTCAATGCCAATATCGTTGTAGAATGAAGGTATCTTAGTTGTGAAGTTTTTGTACAGCTCACCAAGAATCTTTATGTATTGAGTAGGGACTCCTTGACTATGAAGGGCTTCCATGTCTGCTTCTATGTCACTTGAGTAAAAGGCCTTCTTTAAATGGATGAAAGTGAGACAGAGCGATCTTTTGTACTCTGACGACACTTCAATGAGTCTTGTTATCGTCTGGATTTGGTCCTTCGTACTAAATCCTTTTTCGAAACCCTGCTTGCTTACATGGCTGTCCTTCGTCCAGTGTTCTGTCAATCCTGCTTAGGATGACTCGAGTGGAAAGTTTGTAGACTACAGGCAGCAAGCAGATTGGGCGATAGTTTGCCGATATCGTGGAGGTCACCCGTCCTGAACATCAGCACGGTCTTGCTGGTCTTCCATTGAGTGGGGACCTTGCATTCAGACAGGTAACGTGTCAATAGCGGAACCAGTGTGTTTACGAGCACTGGCGGAAGGTTCTTCAGATGTTCTGATCTTATCCTGTCCCGACCTGGTGCTGTTCGATTTTTCACCGGCGAAATGGCATGTCGGATTTGGGAAGGGAGAAACGGTAGTACAACATATCCATCCTCCTTTATTTCATATGACGGAAGTGGACGTGGCTATCGAAGAGCAGTATTCGTGAATGATTTTCCCCATTGCCTCTCTGAACGCTGTAACTGTTTCGCGTGGGCGTCGGAGTGCAATAATCTTGGTCTTGTAATTGGCGAAGCTTCGGTGGGCTTTGCGAGTACTTTTCCCAACCTCTGCAGCTTTGACCATTACTGCTGCTCTTCTCTCTTAAGATCTTCTTTTGTCGCCTGTCTGCATTGTTTTGCAAGTTCGGACGTTGGTTCGCAGTTGCCTGCTGGTCCTGCGATTCCACGCTGGCGTATCAGCTTGAGTGTTTCTGGAGACAGACGTCCCTTGGTGACTTTCGAACTCTCAGCTTTCATAGCGCTAACGCGAAGATGTTGAATGAGCCAATCGTATCCCTCGTCGATGGAATCGACAACGGCATCTTCCCAGCAGCCGACTAATGGATCCAATAAGTCCCAGTTTATGGTGGTTCTGGGACTTCGGTTTTTGAATTTAGCTGCTTTTTCTCCGTTCCGCGAGAAATATTATCTTGCACGAAGGAGACGGTGGTGTTATCCCATGTAGAATTTAGGGACAACAGAGACATCGGTTAAGCACAACCTTCTATTTACTATGATGTGGTCTACTTCGTTATTATACTCTTCAATGGGAGTCTCCCACGTCCAGCGTTGAGTGTGGGGTCTCTGGAATTGCGAGTTACCAAGGATGGTCTTGGTCGTCATGATAAACTCAGAAAGCCGCTCACCTTGTTCATTCCATTCTAATCCGTGGGCCCCAATGTGACGTTCTTCAGACGTTCTTCTAGGTCCAATCTTGGCGTTGAAATCTCCAATGATGACCTTGAAGAATGTATGGTCTTCTCTGTAGAAATTCTCCAAGTCCATGTAGATGGCCTCGACTTCCTCTTCGTCATAGTTTGATGTCGGCGCGTCAACGACGAAGATTGCCAAAGCCGGGAATTGATCCACATCTTTTTAATGGTAAACGTCCAATTCGGGTTGTTTAGTTGCTCGAATGAATCGATGTTCATGGACAATCTCGTGTTGAAGAGAACGCCGACGCCGCGAACTCCTCTACTGTCGCATGTTCCGAGGAACAGTTATTCCCCGGTGTCATAGACGGCGTTGAAAGGCTGGCGTCTTCTCGTCTCGGCCAGGCCGATGACGGTGTACTTTATCCTTCTTGCTTGCATGAGCAAGCCTTCTACCGAGGACTCGGATGCAAGTGTACGCGCATTGTAGGTACAGATCGTCACCTTAGCTCTTTGCAATCCACGCAGCTTCCGTTGGCCCTGAGATTTTAGCAGCCTCTCCGTACTCGTCCTACCCAACGCTGCCGAATTGGGGCGCTTTCGGGGTCACGGGAGTGAGGCCCGTTTCTTTTACTGTTTTTTGCTTTTTGATACCCACGTATAGCTTGCTGGTCTCTGAACGAGGGGGGCTGGGTATATTCACGGGTAGCTTGCCAGGATCTCCCAAAGTGGACATGGAGCTTATTTGTTGGAGGCGACTCCTAACCGCCTCCAGTATACCTCCTTGTCACTAGATTGCTGGCTTTTGGCCGAATTGACTCTTAAAATACAATCTGCATAAACTATAACGCAACCGCACACGCGTGCATGAATACGCCTCGTAAATACAGAATGTATGTGCCAAAGCAGCGCAGCAGAAACAAGGAATCCGTCACCTGGATCCACCTGCATCTCAGGAAAGCAAAGGTCGCTTTTGGTCGGCGAATAACCCCCTATCCGCCACATGAGGATGCGCCACCTAGCCTAGCGACTAACCGGCTATCGGGATCCCTCATATGAGGCAGAATCGTAATATAACGTATGAAAAGTATAAAGCTCTTGGAGTTAATTACTCGCTTAGGACGATGCGTCATGCCTTCGACTTCACTACGCATCGTTAGAGGTGATTGAATGCTTATTTGGCCAATACAGTGACTCACGGTGCCCTACTGATGTATCGAGCCAGTGCCGCTATCCTTCCAGACATGTCTAACGCTAATTTTCCCAGCCCGGAGGGATGAAAGGCCTGATGAGCTTGGGACACGTGGTGGAACCCATGTTTATTGCATGAGACATCAAACCACTGCGCTACCCGCGTCCTTAGTATAATATTTAAAAAGTCATCACAGCTCTAGTTGAATTTTCGTTGGTTTCGCCTTCTTTAGAGCCTGGAAAAAGTGGAACTGATATGCAATCCTCACAGCTAAACACTTTCATAACCTTGTAGGAGAAACTCGGTGCATAAATTTCCTTCGCGTAATAAATCTCATTTTTTAAACGCTCACTGTTTTTCTCTATAAGTCCTCAACTTATTCTCCCAGTTAGAATAAAACATAAGCTTGTTGGACAGTGTCGAAGGTAATAGAAATTCGGTCGTGGGAGTTGCATGCTACTTCACTTCGAAAGGTTTTGGGAACTTTGGGAAACACAGCGACATATTTAGTGTGTGCGACATAGAAAAAGCCCTATAACAAATGCAACTAGACACCCGTTTATTAGCTTTATTTTCGAAGTGTATGATACTGCAGCGAGGCATCATTAAAGGGACTTTACTAGACTGTTAGCGATGTACATCGTAGGATTATGTGCCCAATAAGGAAGCTGAGTCGAAGCACGGAGTTCAACTCTCGTCGTGCTGTGCTGCAGTGTCACTCGTGTAATAGAAAGATGCTAATGTGTTCCATAATTTAAACTTGTTAATTGGTTGTCTAAGCCTGTATTTTCTATAAAACGATAGACTCGGGATCCTTTCCCTTGGACTTATATTCTTCTGCAAGGACAGGATTGTTTTCCAAAGAATTCCGTGGAAGTCAGGGCTAGGAAGGCTTTTTAAATATTCATCACAAGCATTTGTCGACCCGTAGTTTTTTTCCACGGCAATAGCTATTTCGACCATGTACTTGCTCGTACCAGGACGTACCTTTAGAAAGTTGAACTTACAGACCGGAGTTGCTCATACGGACGGATGTGCCCAATGGTGCACAACTCTCTTTTACACTAGAGAACACTCCTTTGCTACGGTGATTGCGTTGAACCGCAACATTATATTGATATTACACTTATAACTATAGTTATCTTGAATTATATTAGAAAGTATACATTCTAAGAAAATAGGCTTTAGATGAATTCGATCAAAATTAAATACTTAATAATTGTAGGTCGCCGGTACCGGGCTTTTGGTATTCTTTGTATGCGTGATTATCGACAAGAGAAATGGCATTCCTGGTGCAGCTCATCCGTTTCTCTTCGGTTTCGTTCTAATTATGATCGGTGGGTTCTTAAATGATTTACATCCTAGATTAATACGATGTTCACACCTCTCGCGTGTGCTGAAAAAAGATTCGCCCATTATCTAATCATGGTGGTGCCAGTTTTTTTCATGTTTTACACCACATTCGAAATGCATTTCTTTGTCTCTTTCATGTTGTTTATTTCCACCGATATTCTCTTTCACCGTTCGAGAACGGCTTTTTCTAAGTGTACGGCGTTGAGGAGCGGATAGCACAGTGGTGGTGACGTTCGTCTTCACAACCACTATGCTAGTTCGATTCCTCTCCAGGCCAACCAAGCCTCTCATCCTTCCGGGCGGACTTATCCTGGAAAAAGTCACTTTCTGCAATCCAACTGGGAACGCTCTAGCCCGCCTATACCACGACTCCAAGGAGAATTGCTCGACCGGCATTCTACGACATTCAAGATGAAATGGAAATCGTCAATCAGCAACCGAAGCCACACGTAAAAGTTGAAAGATCTTTGTGGACAAGGGAACGAATCGAATGTGAGAAGTGCTGGGATCCACACAGTAGACGTGAATACGGATCAAATAAAACAAAATAAAATAAAAAAAATAATAAATAAAAATGTGTTGAGAACACATATCCATGGCTTGTCCTCAGCGTAAAGTCTGTGTTCGACGATCTATCGACTGACTACAAGAAGTCTAGCAAGTCCGTGCGGTGAAATAGGTCGAACAAACGTGCGTACTGGAATCAAGATGTGGGGTTCTAAACGTGCAATAGCCTACAATGCGCATACTCGTAGAAAAATGTTAAGCACAAGGTTAGGGAAAGTACTGTTGTGATATATTAGTGTTCCTTCTATACGTACAAGAATTCATAGATCTGTTATAGAGTAGAGACAGCATTGGTACTTGGTCACAGTTCTGTTCAAACTGTAATTGCGTGAAAGTATTAATCAACTAAGAAAAGTCTTCTCTAATAGTGCTCGAAATCTAGGTACTTGTATGGGCATGAACCTCGGATATCCTATCAACCCTGCTCGTGATCTCGGACCAAGACTTTTCGCGCTTTTCATCTACGGGTCTGAGGTGTTCACATACCATAACTACTACTTCTGGATTCCTGTTATTGCCCCAATTGTGGGTGCAGTGTTAGCCGCCTGGAGTTATCAACTTTTCATTGGCGCTCATATTCCTGACGACAACAATAAAGCCCGTATCCTTGACGAAGCTAAAATCCCACTAAATGATGCGTAAAGGAATCACTACTGCAGTATTGTCAGTGTTTAGTTTTTAAATGTAGACACGGATATTCCGTCCAACAAAATACCCTAATTTTAGCAACGATTTATGATGTATCCGGCACCATATTTAAACGTTGATGGCGATCTGTTCTGTTATTATGCTCATTTTTTGCAGAGATTGACTAGTAGCGTTAAAGCAAAAATGTATTTTAGTCGCCAGTTGGAACATGGGATTCCTAAATTAGTATTACATTTCTTTACTTGTTTCCTTGAATACTACCGATGAAGAAGCAGTGGAGACCATGAGTACATGCCTTGTGTGGATTTCCCTGATTCCGCACCTTCGCCGGTTTTGGTGGCATGGCCTTTATGTTTTTTCGTCATCGGTGCTTGTTGTTATGAGTTCTCGAATAAAGCTAAAAATAAAGCTGTTCTTTATGGGTGATTGCTGATGGCTCTGTTAGGTGGGAAAACTAGCTGAGAGAAAAGATAAACCAGTGACTCGCATGGTGCGGTGGTGAACGCATTAGCCCCCGGATAGCGTAATAGCGTGTTCGATCCCCACCGCAGACATCTGCGGTTCGTAGTTATGCACATATCTCAGCATCGTTGTGATTGTATTTCACATAATACCCTGCGGCGAAAAATTGTGAGAGGCAGTGAATACAAAGTTAACAAAGCTGTTCTTGTTATGAAGAACGTATTCACACAAAGCAGAAAAAAGCCTGTAGTTGAAGAATGAAGTTGATTGTGTGGGCCGAGAAAGAAGATTTTCAATTCCGCTAAGCGAGTAAACAACGATTTAGTTCATGGTCATTAATCTGTAGTAATGTAGTAACCATTGTATACATGATTGAATTCTCAGGAAGGCGAAGTCGCCGAAACGTCAGCTATCGAACAACAACAACAAAAATAACAATAAGAACATCTGTACCAACCTTGCGTCAGCTAAACAAAGGGCAGTTCATAAGAACATGTATATAGACATATCGATTCGTAACAGCACGATATTTCACCGAATATAAGGCTACTGTTTAAAAAAAACCATAAAATACGTCCTGGCTCTGAGGATGGCGAAATCACCGGAACCTCAGCCATCGACCAACAACACCAACAACAACGACAACGACAACGAAGACCTATACAAACCTCGCGTCAGCTCAATGAGATCAGCTTATAAGACCATATAAATAAATATAACAACAGTTTATGCCGAGGTTCATGGAAAGTCGATTTTTTGAATGCTTAGAATAATTCCGCAAACCGCTTCTAGAGATTCCTTTTATCGGATTTAAGCTGGCTTTATTTTGTGGATAGTACACTGGTTTTGAGTGGTGATGGTCTTATTATGTACACAAATATGAATAAAACTAACAGCCTTCCGCATACGAGAGCATTCATCATGGTTATTCGGAAGAGTACCTTATAGAAGTGTTCGAAGACGAGTAATCGTAGAAGCGGTGGAAGCTAAGCTGTTTAACGTTTTCAAAAAACTATGAACTACCTGCATTCGAACAGAAGTGAAAGTGTAACCCTCTCACATGTGCTACTCTAGATGAATCCTGGTAGCAACGTAGCAAGCGTTTCTTTGGTCTACAACGGCCGGCAACCAAATGTAAACTGAACCCCTTCCCAATTAGCGTTCAGCATATTAATAAGGAAGGACGATTACAAGTCGTCGAGTCATAAAGTCCAAATCCAACTCAACTCCCATAATCTCTATAGGCGACGATTATAAGACAACGAAACGAATGACGAAAATGCTAGGATCCAGATGATAGGTGGAGATGGGGCATCTAAAGTATCACCTCTGATAACAACATCGCACTTTCTACAACTATGTCTGTTTCCAAGAGATGATTTCCTTCTCAAAAATCGAATTACCTTTGTCATATGTGGTGGTGTTATTCATTATAGAAACCAAATAGTTCGCAGTAACGTCGTGTCCATGGCACACAGCTGCTGTGTGATGAAATTTTCTCTCAATGAACGTCTTAAATCATTCCTAGCATTTTTTAGGTAAGGAATATTGAGTCCAAGGATATCCGTTAAAAGTACATAAATTAAGAAAGCTATTACATCTCCAAAAACATCGATTATTCAACTAATATAAAAGCACTAATTCTCTATACGATTGAGCCAACACGAGGTTGGTTGGTAGTTCACAGCTGGTCATTGCCGCCACTTAGTTGTTCGCTGTCGCATCGAGTCGAACCGGGTGGAGGAAACACCACTCGAATGGTGAACATCACTCGGGGCGCCTTCTATACAGGGTAGGTTTTGATCGATTCCAGCCTCCAATATAATCTATTCTGAGCGAGCAAGGCATCCTACAGCACTAGGTTTCGTGTTAGCTAGCACATAGCGAACCACTGCTTCTTCAAACAGACTTTCATTAAACTTCGACATTAATAATCAATAAATTTTTTCGATTATTAAGCAAGCACGATGTTGACAAGAAAAATTTTTTTCGCTGACATCTCGTTGCCTTCGCTTTCCCTCAGAGCTGCGTTGATTTGAGCCGATGGTCCGCAGCTGGTCGTCTTTGCGATGTCGGTCTTCGTTGTCACATCGAGTCGAATCCAAGGAACACCGCTCGAATGAGGAGCTTCACACAGTGGTGCCCTTCTATACAAAACCGATATTGGTCGATTCCCTCCTCCAATTTGACCTACTTGGAAGGTCAATACGTCCTGTGCAGTCAACATCTTCAAAGTCGTTTTCATTAAACCTATGTCACAATGAACAAAGAAGGGGCTCCTTCTCCCTCTATCGATCCTTCGCGGACTGCCGACTACATTTTCAAACACCTCTTTTAGATATCTATTTTTGCCCTCCAAAAAACATCTTAGTCTTAAATAATAAACAACAATGAGAATACTTTTCCCATTCTGCTTCCAACTACAAAATCTTTTGATGAAATATTGTATACTACAAAAAAGAACCACTCAAATAATACAAAGGTAAGAGAAGAAGTCAAAGTGCTAAGCTAACAATCTCCGTATTTAAAAAAAATTTCGTGCCATGACATGTTTCTCATTCTCCTTTGGATGAATACTTGGAAACGCGGGATGCCGTAAAGCTGTCGCAATACCACATACTCGCATACGATCTACGGTTCCATTCATTTATCCAGAAAAATTGTCCTGTGTGATAACGGCTCTTAAATAGCGCTGGCAACATTTGCAACAGTTTCTTAGATCACAAAGCGATTTTATAACTGACGCAAATGTGTATGAGCATCACTCTAAAAGAATGGTATTTGTTTCTACCTAGTCCGTCTATGTGTAAGTGAAAGGCGCGTGTGGTGCAGTGGTCGGAGGCGCTCTGCATCACACACGTGGAATCGATCCCCCACGCCCATAGCCCACCAATCCTTCCATCTCTTTGGGTTCGGCAAATTGCTACCAGACTTATCTTGGAGGATAGCAGCGCTGGCTTAGTACATCGATAGGCTACCGCGAGTCATTGTAAAGGCCAGATATGCATCCAATCACCTCCAACAATGCGTAATGAAGTAGAATGCTCGGTGCATTCTCTCAGGGGTTTGATCAACGCCGAGAGCTTTTAGAGCTTTATATGTAAGTGAACGATTATCGAAAAACTAAAATCGAAAAAAGGTGTATTTTTTTTAGTGATAAATGTGTCCATATGAACTCGTCCTAGTAAATTATGTTACGGTAAAACCCTGATTTCATTGAGTATATTATGATTTCTAGGGAAGCGTGTAGCATTCAATTTCGGAAATTACAGATGGTAAGCATAGTTTAAATGAGAAATGTATTATTTTGAAGTTCACTAGAGAATGAGCAACTATCTATTTTGCTATTATTAATTTGTGGTGCCTATTATACGGACGGATATAGCAGTTGTTGTGATGTCGGTCATCACAAGCATGGTGCTCGTTCGACCTCGCCCAAGTTCACCAGATCTAAGTAGTTAGATAATTAAATAAATAGATAAATAGATAAACATAAATGAATAAATAAGTAAATAAATAAACAGATAAACAATGTAGTTAGTTCCCATGACTTTCCTAACATAGTTATTCCATTTAGATTTTTTCTAACCTACGGTAAGTCTGGGATAGATCTCTTATTATTAAAAGTACAATAGTAGGAAATGATAGATAATTTTTGGCCTTTTTTGTTCCTGAACTGCTGGTATTGTTAATTTTAAGTAGCTAAGCCTTCTGCAAGGAATGTGTGCGGCACAGATTTCAGAGGAGCTTCCTAGGTGTTTCTTTCTTGTATTTGTCAAAGAGTGAGTCTAGTTGGTTCAATAGAAATAGAAAATAGGTCTTCAATAGAAAAAATCAACGCAACATCCGTAGATGGTAGATTTGTTTTCTTATACATTGCGTTTTCAAGTTAGCGATTGACGACATAATTCCATTCTTGTATTTTCATAATGTTCCACTCCACTTCTCAATCTCTTGCGCTATTTACACATCTCATCGCACTGCAGTTAGACATCCTACGCAAGAAAGCACTTAATTTTTCTCTGATTAGGACCACTACTCTCATTAGGGTGTAAGATAAATACTTATGGACGTCGCTTGGCTTTACGAGTTCTACTGCAAATGCTGAAAGCAATGGTATGAAGGAGCCATAGCATTTATCCTAGCAACATTACTGATAAAATTCGTTAGATTTCTGGAAGTTTTGCTTGTCAACAAAAGCATCCTCTACAGTGTGCACCCGCCACATTTGAGCAGAAGAATGGGCAGGAAAACCCAATCTGAGGACGTTCGGACTATTCATGGCGCAAACCTCATGCAGCCAAGAGTAATGAACCACTGCTAAGATTTCTAAGCGCAAACCAGTAGGCATTATCCGCACGGTGACAGTAACCGTACTGTGAAGGGAAGTTAATTCTTCGATGCACTGGAAGTACTGGTCTTACACCAGCAACTCTGTCTCATTGTGTTTATTTTCAATCCAGTTTTAGTTTCAAATCAGAAGCAAATACTGCCTTCGTAAAATAGTTTGTAACACTCTTCTAAAAGTTATCATGAGAACAGTGATAGATTTTGCACCAATAAATTCTTCGAAATGTTTGATGACTTTTCCAATAACTTAAGGTTAACACCGCGCTCCACAAAATGATCTCAGCGCTGCTAAATATGAATTCTAGAGAAATCAGTGAAGGAGGTCTCAAAAGGGCCGATTTTGTGCACAGGAGTTCATCACAAAGAAGCAATCGTGCTGTTTACTTGCTCTACCGTTGCAGTGCTGCATTGCTGGCTTGCAAGGCAGTGCGTTACTGTGATTTCTTATCGCTGTCTCCGCTGTCATTCCTCTTAACGCTGAGGTGTTCGTTCTCTACAGTGCATCTGAAAGATTGCACACCTCGTTGGTATAAAGCCATGGATAGAAGCCCGCCCTTTTGATTAAAACCACATATACTACGCACTACTAACCCCTTTCCTCATCTATTCTAGTCCGAATGCGAAGAAATACATTTTCGTTTATTATCTTCTGCCGTATATGTTCCGTCATCCCACTTTCAGCTAAAATCACAGAATGAATTATTCTTTGATAGCATCGTTTGTTCGATAAGTTAAGCTTTAACTGGGATCCACATTGCAATTTCTGGGTTTAATGCTTTAGTTGCAGGGCCATAAGTTTTTTAAAAAAATCCTGCAAACGTTAAATTGCTCACTTCAGCCAGAATGCACTGTACAAGGAGCTTCCCGAGCTTTCCGAACCTACATATACTATTCACACCCAATTCTACTCTTATCTGCTTTCTTTACTTAATGTATTTCTTTGATTGGGTGCGGCACCAACATGTGCCCTTTCCGGCACCGTAATCTCCTATGTGGCAGGTAGTGAAGTAATTCTGCAGATTAGCCGCCCAGATATACTTTTTTTTAAACAACACGTTACTTGGAAAACAAGCACATCTTATCAAAATATAGCACGATGTCCACGATAATTTAATGAGTTTTCAAAAAAGAAATGTGGAAGTTTAGTCTCCATCTTCAAGTACACATTCCATAGAACTTTGCTAATGTACTCAACCTCATTCACCAAAAGGATACAGTTTCTGGCTTACAAAGCAAAAGGATTTTCTTAAATCATCCTTCACAGTGGCTCCGTTGTTGTAATGCTCATCATTATTCAGTTGTCGCATGGTTTAAAAAACTAGCAGCCATTTCGTATAACGTTGTGATGAACACTGAACGAGAATTTCTTTTACTCTTTTAGAATTCACAGTATTCTTTATGCCACCTGTGGTCTAACCTAGTCGTGAAACATCGTGAAACAGAATTCCTCCATTGCCGATCACAAACGTTGCAGCTGTTGGTATATTTCGCAGCACTCCTTGTTATAGCAGATGGGTCTATCATTGAACAGCTAAATCGTCTCTTTAACGTTCTACTGAACCAAACGTGGATTTGAGAAATGTTTTAGCACTTCGAGATTGCCAACACGTTGAGTAGAGCACCTGTAGTTGTTATTCATAATTTGTTTTTTGGCAACATCTCACAATGAAGGCGCGTAATGGCTCGTTATTCTTTCTGGACAAGAAGAACCAAGTACATAGCTGTTTCGTAAGAACGGTCTCACTTTGCCTTCTTTTAGTTCATGCGCTTACATTTTACAGTTTGGTTTTTTTAACTTTCAAATTTGGCTAAGACGTGGAGAAACTTTTGCTATACCGACGTGTTCTTCCTCTCCTTTCTCAAACATCTGTGCTTGGATCTGCTTAGTTAACGTCTTTTAGCACTCAACTTCAAACAGCGAGCCACCTTTCCCATCTTTAAGGCTCTCAACTTCGTAGCCATCATTGTACCAAAATAATCTTAATGGTTCCCTGCCTTAACTTAAAAATGTAATCGTGCCACTTCCGAGCCTTGACATCTAGGCTTAGATTATGGCAGTTCTGTTTTAATGTCTTCGATTGGATGCAGGGTAACATGAAAACAATTTTCCTATTTTACATGGCCCACCATCACATCTAATCTGCGGATCCCAGCACTTCTTGCATTCGATTTGTTTTCCTCGTATTCATTGTCCACAGTGGTTTTCGAACATTTCGCGTGTTGTTTAGGCTACTACTTGAGGATTTAGTCTTCTCTATGGATTTCGTAGAATGTTGGTCGGGTCAATTCTCTTTGGAATCTTGGAGATAGCAAGGCTAAGGCGTTCTCATGTGGATTGGAGGAGAGCCTTAGGAGGAGGTTAACAAGCACCTCCCATTCCAGATGGAACGCTTACTAACCGCAGCCCTACGCCCACCCGAAAAGAAAAAAATTGATACGAAAATCAGTGCCGAAAACTGAATTCCTGAAATCCAACAAAATATGAATACAAAGGGATAAAATATTAATTACAACTATTCGAGCACCATGTACTTATACTAGAACATTCCGTAAGTTTTGTTTAGTACTAAAGGACCAGTTTAAGTCGTAAGATTCCCAAACGCAGGTCGAACTAATTCAAGCGGATCTATTTTCGTTTTTATTCAGCAATATCTGCCATATTTTACGGAAGCACGTCGATCATTTCTGACGCGGCGTTCTATTTTTATCTCAGCAACTCTAATCAAAAGCCACGTTGCCTTTGTTCTATTCTTATAGCCTCGTCGTCCATCAGCTTACTGTACGCCGTCTTCTCATCAGCGGTGATGTTTACTAGTCTCTACATCGAATTTAATCCGGTGTGCAGAGACAGTGCAGTAAGTTAATACTGGAGTTTTTTTTAAATAAGTTTTGTAAAGTATAGAAGTCTTAGCGATATGCTTGCTTCCGGAGTGGAAACGAATGAAAAAGGGGCATAACTTGATATAGAAAGCAGTAATCAAGAAATGGGTTGTGGACAACGTGAAGGGCACACCGGCTTATCAGTGACGGGAACAATCTATACTGAAAGCGGCAAAAATAAACAGCAGCTTCTTTTTAAGAAAGAAATCGACGATGAAAAGCAAAATATTGTCCCTCAGATGAGTGAAATATACTGCTTAAAGGGGTTTATATCTGTCTAAGGAACGCTAACACTTTTTTTAATGCAGTTGACGTTGTGCTCTTTTATTGAGCGCGATTTTAGCGCCTGAAAATTCGTCTAATCCACAAAAATGTCTGCCGACATATTACTACATTTCACTCTAGATAACTAGTAAATTCAGGAAAATACTGTAAGAAGTTTTTTTGCGAGTAAGACTTTCAAATTTTGCAAATTTACTACTTTCTAACATTGATATGGGCATTGCCTTCTTAGAAGCATGATATTAGTTAAGCTGCTGAGCTAATGTCCAGAAAAGAAAATAATCCATATTACTTACTTGGATGCTTGGATGGCCCGTCTTCACTGATTGTGCGAGCCCCAGCATAATCTCCATTCTCGGAGTTTTGCTGGTTTAACTATGGTGCTCCCCTGAGACCCGAGGTCAGCCTTGCCAAAGTCTGCCCAGGTCTTCACCACCCCATGCAGTCGCAGCCCTTGTGGATCAGAGGGACATTTGCCACCATGCGACTTAAATACGGAGACGGTGGTGGATTTTGGTATTGGTTTGTTCTTAGCTGGACGTCCTGATGGAAACGCCGGACTCCTTCTCAGCTTGGGAGACTCCCTGCCGGGCAGACGAATCTCCCCGCTGTGCATCGCAGTCCGACACCCAGAAACACCTCTCAGCCACGACAAGACGGTAAACCGTTAGGAAGAGATAATCAATATTACATGTTCGAAATACGAATTGATGCTTAACTTCACAACTTATGCTTGCACATCATTTCTGAAACATCTTTCTCTCCTACATGCTTAAGTGCGCCTATCCAATCGAATAACCAATACTACAAAGAAATCTCAGTTTTCTTAAAGGCAAACTAATAAAAAATTTTGAACTGTGGTTTGCCCTTGCACGAACTTCTTTTAAGAATTCTGTGTTTTTGTTGTTTTTTTCTTGGAATTTTAACACTTTTTGTGCACCTCATTTTGTACTAAAAGCGTTTTGAAACTTGGAAGTATGCTCGTCATTTTTCTTTTGCATTTTGTCTTAGTAAAATCCTTAGGCCGATGAAAAACAACGTCACGAACCAGCACTTTTTTCCTTGCTATCATAACTCCGTTCTGAAACGAATTCTGACCTTTTCAGAAAGATGTTGTGTACATGACTGTTGTATGTGGTTGCACCCTCACCAGCTACTTCGTCATTCTGCTCTTTTCCATTCTTCGTCTGGAATCCACATCATCAGATTCCAGTACCAAGAAGGCCTCTGCTCAGGAAGCACCTAATGCCAATTAAAGGAAGCACGGTTGATCCCATTACTGTTTATAAAGATGACGACTGTGAAGGCTTTTTTAGTTTTATTTTGCATAATACTTTGCTCCATAGTACATAGTCATTCAAACGAAATAAATAAGTGTTCGAGCTTTATAAATTGTTTGGTCATTGCATTCACAAATGGATACCTCTTTTAAAAAAAATTTCCTTTTATAACATAGATTCAACCTACATTCTTAGCTTCAAAAGATTTCAGCTTTGTAAGTTCATCAAATTACTGGTAGTTCAGTGGCTAGTGATGCAGTCCACCAAGAAGCAGTGTGCTGGTTCGACTCTATCCACAGCTCTCTCACAGTCCATGTGGAAAGCCTTAGCTCGGCTATTTCCAAAGTTGCGAAGAGAATCTATTCAATTATTATTCTACGACATCCATAAAGAAGACGAAATCCTCATGTAACAGACGAAACAACGTACGAATTGTTGAAGGTCTTTGTTGACGATGTGTGCGAGGAAAACATATGGAATGCAAGAAGTGGTGGGATCTGCACAGTAGAGAAGTTAGCTGGTCATGTAAAATAAAAAAAGCTTATCGAAAACATTTTCTCTTCTTGGCGTAGATTTGCGAGTTGTACCTTTGGATCCCATGATAACCACATTATAGTGCTCATCACATCGTGACAATAGAGTTTATCAATCGCAGGCCCTTTTGACCTGTGCAAGTCAACCATGGTTCACTTCGAAATTGCCTTTGAAGGATGAGATTGACTACTTTAAACCAAGCTTATATTTTGTTCCTTCACACACAAAGAAGGGGCGGGGCCAATCAGAAACATGTTTCGAATAGCTACAATATGTAAACAGAATAATAGAGGGGGAAAGAACCGCTCGATTGAGCGCGAAACTAGCCAACTCCAATGATTTAAAAACAACTGCCACGCAAAAAATGGCAAAACTTGGAATGGAGATTGTAGGAGTTCAAGTGCAATAAACGATATCGCTTGTAAGACGCCCTGATGGCCGTATATTGGCGAAAATATTGATCACCTTGTATCAACATAAAAGAGCATCCAGATGGAAAAATGAAATCCGCCATAGCACTCCAATAGGTAGAAGAGAAAAATACGACGATGATGATTTCGGAATCAAAGTCGCGGTCGTAACAAATGTTTCAAAGGTATCAATGCGTAAAACTCTTGAGCGTTTTTGAAAAACGTTAAGAACGTAAAAATGAATGCTTGCAGTATTTCGATAACATGTATGTGGTTTCGCTTAAGGACGTACCGTCCTTCTTATCAGAACATATTATCAAATCGTAAAACAGCAATGCAACACTTCCAAAACGAACGTTTTCGGAGATAACTGTTGGTTTTTTCAGGTCTAGACAATTGTTCCTCAACGAACAAGGTTTAAAGCTAAACTGCGATTGTAAACTTTGTGTTGATGGGCTATCCCATTTGTGTATCCGCTGAAATTTCACAGTCACGAAATTCGAAAGGTACCTATGGATTGACTTAGAACAGTTGAACAAATTGGCTTGCACTACTGGACACCTATGAAATAATCCCTTGTACTTAAACGACAGAGTTCATACGGATGAAAAAATGATGTTTGCCTCAAAATACTTGTCGTTTTGAGATGTACTGTGAGCTCAATGTGATCTCACGGTTTCAATTTGTTCTATGTTTTTTTCCTGTAGTTATAGAATTACTTCGGAATTACTATGTGCCAATTTCTACTTACTGCTCAAAATTCTTTCAGTGTACAGTATTATGTCACATACAAGAGCCTCGATGGTGCAGAGAATAGCATGTGAGCCATCGAAGAGGGTAATGCCGGGTTCGAGTCTGGCCTAGTCCGAGTTTTGCAAATATTCCAAATTCATCGTGGTTGCTTTTCGCATAGTGCCTTGCCAAGAAAAAATAATAAGCAATAAATGAGATGTTGGGCGTAGCCAATCACCACACCATAAGCATACACTGTTCAAAGTATTTGCACAAGGGTCCTGTCTGCCTAAATGACACGAATAATGCATAATTTGGTTTTAAGGTCTTCATGGAAACAAAAGCGCTCGTACCGATCAGTGGTCAGGGAAAAAACGGTCACAGTTTTGCTCAGCTGTTGTCCTGTTGAATCACACAAAACGTGTTGAACAGCTGTTGAATCGTAAAAATATGTACTAAAGACATCTGATCTCAAACCTTATAATCTGCGCAGTGGCGATTTCCGTCTTAACTGGCTGTATGAGTAGGGACATCAAACTCCCTCATAAGATTGGAGTGATTTGCACAAAGCATGGTTTTCTCAGTGATACATTTAATAAGGGTAGCTCTACTCATAGTGTTCTCCTTGATTTCAGCTTTTTGACGTACAAGACCTGCTGAACGAAGAACTTCTCTGTCTTGAAGACATACTCATCTGATCTACTGAGTGCTTAACGCAACAGTAGCTAAATGAGAAGCTCGGGATCACAGTTTAGTCACTAATATAAGTTCATTACGACTTTAACAATACCTTGCCCAAATACTGAAACTGAACTACGCCTGAGCATATTAACCCTTTTCTTTGTTAAATTTACGGTACTCCACACATGTGAAGCGAACCTTAATAATCAATGATTGAACAGGAGCAAAGAGGAAGTTTCGTGATAATGTGCCGCTTTCTTACTTGAGCAAAAAAAGAAAGGGTTTGTAAGGTTCTCAATCACCTTTGAAACACTGTTGCGATAACTACAATGATGATGGGATATTTGCAAAACTCCGGAGCGCAGGTGTCTGGGATGAGAAACGAACCTCGTTTTTACTCTTTTCCAGGGGTTAACGCGTTCACCATCACACCATGCAGATCGTTCGTTTCGCGTTTTTCTCAGCCTTGTTTTTAACTTATAGGTGCTATTATCAATCACCCGTCAATCGAATTGATCTGGGAAGCACAAATCATCACTGAATCCAGTTAAACTGAAGGTGTGATGTAAATCACAATTCTAACTTATTATTTACTCCCTACTCTTTTTAACGGCATGGTATGTATTGCGAAATATAACTTTAATGCTGCTGAGATATTTGCAAAACTCCGAACCGCAGGTGTTTGCGGTGGGGAACGAATGCGCTACTACCCCTTTCCGGGGAGTAACGCGTTCACCACCACACCATGCGGGTCCTTCGTTTCGCCTGTCTCTCAGCTAGTTCTATCGATCTTTTTGCCATCAGCAATCACCCGCCATTAAAGTAAATCACAATCCTATAACTTTTTATTTACTGCTTATTCTTTTTCAAGGCAGGTTATGACATGAATCTATGTATCTATTGCGACAATTATTCAATTGAATCCATAGAGAAAGTCAATCTGCCATTATTTTCTCAGTGGGCACACTTGTGCTAGTTAATAGCAGTTTGAATGAAAACATAGTTATAACGTCATAAAGCAGGCTTGAAGAATGATAACCTTGAATTTTTTTGAGCAAAACGTGATTGTCGTAGCGCATCTCATTGGAATTGGTCTGATCACAGACAGTTTGTGCGAGTTGGCTAGTGGATTAGGGAGTTGGTCGGATTTGTCTTTTTGTCCGCCAACTGTATGTGGAATGCTCGACTTTATATGAATTCGCCACGCGGGACTTTTTTTTCCGTAACTGCCGTGAACAGTTTGCCTCGAGTTTGGGTTATAACAATTTATAGCAACAACAACGATACAATAATAATATGTGATATTTGACGACATGTAAGGTGGGTGGATACGAGTGAGGTTGAAATGAGAACAAGTGGTGCACTTGAAGAATGGTGGGCGCACACTAGAATTGGAGCACTGAAAAACTGCGGGACTGGATGAAGACCGGACGAGCGCTGCGAACACCTGAAGGCGAATGCCGATGGGCTGCCTGTATTATTTTTGTAGTGGGTTTAGCTTTGCCAGAGGGAATTAAAGAGAGCGCCTAGAGAGAGGTTCTAAAGTTTTTTTCTACTAGCACAATCTGATAGGGCTACATGTGAAAGGGCGCAGGTGCTTGTTCGGAAACTTCTTTGGGACGGCAGCTGTTGGAAAGTACATTCAGCTGACTGTTGCTGATTCCCTTTCCAGCCACCTGCGAGACAACTGCATGAAATGGTCGTTGAGAGACAATTTACAGAATATGCGAGAATAACGATTACAAGTAAAACAGTTATTGTAGAAGACATAAGGTAACACAGAAATAGAAACTATTTTAGGAATAGTTGCTCCACTAGGTCAGCAAATCTGTCTGTGCATTGTCGAATCCTACCGAGGGGAAGTTCTTATGGCAACTACTACTTCGAGTATTTTTGTACATTACGGCACGTTCCAGTGCCAACTATGCTTACTATTAACGATCTCTATATTGGCCTTGTGTTGCTTTCTCTGACGATCTTCACTTTCTGGCCTCACCTCATGTTGTAGGCTTCAATTGCTAGGCTCCTCTATTTATATAATCAGTATTAATCACTGTTACACGCCACGTAAGAGCGCGTGTGGGGTAGTGGTTGGAGGCGCCCTGCCACACACACATGGGGTCGATCACTGCACCCATGACTCACCAAGCCTTCCATCTCTCTGGGATCGGCAAGTTGCTATCAAACTTGTCTGGGAGGATAGCAGCACTGGCTCGATACATCGGTAAGCCACCACGAGTCATTGTAAACGCCAGATATGCATTCAGTCACCTCCAACGATACCTAATGAAATCGAATGCATGGCGCATCCCTCAGGGGATTGATCAACCCCGAGAGCTTTATCCTTTTTACATGCCGCGTGCATTACTGTGTTAATAATTACTGTTGCGTTAAAAATATTCTCTTTCTTTGTGTTACGAGATTAACCGCAGCGGAAAGTTGTCCTCGTTGCACATGCGTCATCTCTACAACATGCTCGCAATTTGCCACTCCAGCCTAGAAAGAGAGCGTTCCACCCATCTGTTTGGTGTACCTGTAGTTTCGCCTAGTTCATCAGTGCCCTTTATTTAGGTCCACAGTGGTCCTTAACGATGTCTACATTTGGAAGTGCCGTTAACCCCGTTCGTTCCCAAGCTGCGTAGAAGGTCCGCCATCGATTCCTGTTTGGAAGGCAATGTCGTGTCCCAGCAAAAGGATCGTGTCAATACAATTAAATTTGAAACAACAACGTATGGGAATTTGTGTGCGATTTGTGCGACGAAGGAAACTCTCTTCTATAAATCTGTGAAATTCTAAACTCTTGAAGTTCTCGAAAACCCAACTTCATCGCGACAGGATTAGTCAGCATACTATAAAGTTTCAAAGTAAATTAGGTAAGATTGCAGTCCTATTGGCCTCTTAAGTCTCCTTCTACACCGCTTATATTAAATAAATGATGGAATAAGCGAGAAAGGGCTTTATATCAGAACTTTTCAACGTATTGCCTTATTTCAATTGCCTTTGCTTTTCTGTGCATTACATCCTTAACGCTCCACTTATGAAGAGTGAATCAATTCCATTGCAACGTTGCAAAAATTGGCTCCAATCTTTATTTTGCGAAATTTTAGCTATTAGTGCAAGCGAAAATAATACAAACATCAAGTTACGTTGATCAGAGATCAGAATTAAGACAAGCTACCTAATGCTAGAAGTCTAGGATCTATTGAAAGGACGGAATGAAATCAACTGTACCACCTGAACAAGAATACGATTATCGCAGTGGTCAGAGCTCCCCTGCAATACACGTAGGTTCGATGCCACGCTACAGGCCCACTAAGTCTTTCATTCCTCTGTTCGGCGAATTGCTGCCGGACCTGCGTGGGAGGATAGCAGCACTGGCCCGAGACATGGGCAGGTCACTGCAGCTCACTGTTTGGGCAAAATATGCATTCAATCACCTCTAACGATGCCTAATTAGGTCGAGTACATGGTGCATCCTCAAAGATTGATCAACCCCGACAGCTTTATCCCACTTTACCACCTGAGTACATTCAAAGCAAACTCGTCCCACCAGTTAATTACTTTAATTCTTTAAGAGTGCTTAAGCGGAATGACCTGGCCGGAAATGACGTTCTGTAAGTTGTGGATATGAGGCTTGAGTGTCAGATGAGGCAACAATGGGAACGAATTTTTGCCGCGAAAGCCGAATTTCGTTAAAAAAAGGGAATCTATTGAGGTTCAAACCACATCAACTTGTAAGTCTATCTAAGGCCTCTTCAAATTGAAAGCTTGATCAAGCTCTCATTTAGCCATATCTGGCAAAAAACCGACTCTGTAAACATAAAACGGAAATGTTTTATTGAGTGTTACGAGAAATTAGCGAAACGTAACAGCTCTGGGAATTCTACAGATTGCCCTTAGAATATTAACATTGGTCGTAGCCAATAGAACACATATTTTTGGCTTAACTTTCAGCAGTAAGCACAACAAATGTGAAATGTGATATGTGTAAAATATATGTTTCCCAACACAGCACTGGCAGTGGAAGGGCAGTCGTTGATTTGAGACAAAAATAACTGTGAGAAAGCGATTTACCCCACAGTGCTTGTGAACCATATTCCATATAGGTTATCTTGACCCATGCTGGCGCACATGTGTGAGCAATATAAGTTGCTAGCGTTGTAGGGAGTGCATTAAACGGTTGGCCACCTATCATCTAACAATATTGTCAGAATAACAGCCATTTCAAGAACAAGAAAGAATGTCATAGACACTAATGTACACGTCTGGTTTTGAACACCCAGTTGGAATTTGGTGACTCATCGATTTGACTTCACTTAACAATCAATGCAAGAAAACAACAGACTCTTTTAATGAAAGATGTGTATCAGGAAAACAAAGGAAAAACGATCTAGTATCCAGGAGACACTCTCGGAGGTGGGCAATGGCTACATGACCCTAAAATTCCAGAACTTCCTGCTCTACCAGGTTCCCCTGGCCTACCAGGTTGTCCTGGTTGACCAGGAAGACCAGGATCCCCTGTAGGTCCAGGCAAACCTGGTGTTGCAGAACCTGGAATTCCAGGATTTCCTGGTGGCCCTGGTGGACCCGGAGGACCGGGTGGACCTCTGGGTCCTTCTCCTGAGGAAATTGAGGTTCCGTCTGGTCCAGGTAATCCAGGAGGGCCTGGCTCACCATCTAAACCAGGTGGCCCCTGCGGTCCAGGAGGTCCAGCTGGACCAGGTACTCCTACGTCTCCAGCTATGCCTGGTTCTCCAGGAGAGCCAGGCAAGCCATTTGGTCCTCGCCGACCTTGTGGCCCCGCTGGCCCAGGTGGGCACTCGAAACAGAATTCATCAATTGTAGGACGTCTGTCGGATATATCTGCATCTATTCCAGGAGGACCGTTTGGTCCTGGTAGTCCATCAGTTCCAGGTTCACCGTCAGGTCCTGGATATCCGGGTGGGCCTGGCGGTCCAAAGAAACAGATCTAAACTACGAAATAGGTTTTAGTTTTCGTTACAGGTCAAAAAATCAGAAAATTGAAAAGAAATAGGCCCATATCATTTTTTTTAAACCATAGCTTCTTCCTATTAGATGAATAAAAAGCTATTCTTCGTTATGTTGATTTCAAATAGCGAAGAAGTTCTTTCAAACGAGTAAAAATATGCAACCTCTGGTTGCTCGAACGACTGCTGTGAACTGCCAACTACTTCTTCGAAATCCTGAAAGAAGAAAATTACAATATAGAACAATTGAAGCTACAATGGTCATGGTTAAATCGAATTATTTTTACTATGAAAGCGTTCTTTATCGGACAGTCGCTGAACATGAAAAATGGATGTGTTGGCCTCAGTGCAACTCTCCATTCTTTAAACAAAGACTAAGAAATAATTAGGAAAGGAAACTTGCACTAAAACCCACCGAAGGAGGAACAGGCGCAGGAGCCACCTGAAATCGAAGCAACAAAGAACTGTTGTTCACACAAGATTTGTATGTCATACATACATACATATATATATATATATATACATATATACGCATGTATATATATATATATATATATATATATGTATATGCGCATATATGTATAGAGTATTAGTATATGTAATATAAATATACACTTTGTATATATATATATATATATATATATATATATAACATATGCAGGTATTACACATATATATATATATACATATATATATATATATATATATATATATATATATATATATATATATATATATATATATATATATATATATATATATATATAGGAAGACGTTTGTCTCTTCTTACTAAGAATTTTTTTTACAAAAATCGAACTTAACGCGCACCTCTTCTTGGGGCTTTATGTATTCACGTGGTGGAACATATCCATGGTGCTGTTTTACTTCCTTTTGTTGCACAGGTTGTTGTCCAAGTTTCTTCTGTGGTGGGGGTCTGAATGGTAGTTGTGGTTCAGGTCGAATTTCTGGTTGAGGTGGCAGCACATATTGTGTTTGTTGTGGTGGCACATATGGTGGCTGTGGTTGCTTAGGGAATGGATATTGTTGTGGTTGTTGAGGGAATTGTGGAAATTGTTGTGGTCGTTGTTGTGGGTATCCATAAGGAAAGTGGAAATGACGTTTCACTCGACTTCGTTGGCCAGTCATATACTCGACCTTAACAACGAGGATTTCACTTCATGTTGCAGAAATCAGTCAAGTATGATGTCATTTGAGTGCTTCATTAAGGATTTTTTTTATATTTCACCAAAAGTTGTATAATACACTCCATATTCTTGAATTCACAGAACAAAAATCGATATCAATTCCTGAGAATCATCAAATATATAGAATTCATCAGGCAAAACAATCGACTTTGGCTGTGACATGATGCTATAAGAAAAAGCCACGAAGTAGTCGTTTAGTCGACCTCTGCTTAGTGTTTTATCACACGCTCTTGATAAGAGGTCTAACACTCTCAGAATTGCGAAGAACTCTTCTCCCATCAAAATAACACCCAGAGTGGCCCACTTAGGAGTGCTTTTCCCATGTTCAGATTTTTTGTGTTTCCCAGTAGAGTGGACATTAATAGAAAGCTTATTCAATCATAAGGACGTTTTTTATTCTTAGAGTTGACTTCTTCTAAATATGTATCCCATCAGCCACGAAGAAAAGAACTTTTTCCATAAATTTGTGGTAGCGTGTTTGAATGCGGTCAAACACTCGATGGAGAATAGGTATGAGGAAGTCAAAATTCCAAGTCCAAAAGGAAAGCAAGCAAGAACCGTCGAAATTTCTCCAGAAATTCAAATGCGAAGCTACTTTTTCGACCAAAATGTTAGGCGTCAAGGAACTTGGAGGTAAACGATGGTAATGCACCAAGGGAAATGTAATCCGCGTCCTTGCTCTCACTAAGTCAATTACAGTGGACCACAAATTAGAAGAAAAATTTTACATATACACATGTGCATCTGTGCATATCATACATATACATATATATGTATATGTATATGGATATATATGTACATGTATATATGGAGAAATAGAGTATGAGAGAGAAAGAGGGATTAAGAATAAAGGATTATGCGAACCCCTTTCACTATCAATGATTTTGCTCTGTGGAAAAACCGACCCTATCGATTTCGAGGTAAGCTTCCTAACAAGGATCTCCTTTAGCTGCTATTTCATACCAACATGTTAGGTGTGCTGCGTTCGATCTAGCTCCAGTTTTATCCCCTAGAGAGCGTAGAAATGCGTCCAGTTTTTTGATTGTAGAACCAAGGTGTATTCGCACCCGTGGACTAAAGATTCTTGGTCTTCTATTGGGTCTGTTTAGTCCACAAGTCATTTAAAGAAAAATGTTTCGTTCAGATTCTTTTGGTAGCACATAGCTAGTTGTTCTCTTCTTGATGACAGATTCTTACTGTTCTCTGCTGGCTGCTTAATTAAATGTGAAATCCTTTCTGTTGCCATATATTTACTACGTGTTTACTAATCGTGAAGTTTCTTTCTAAAATATGCATGGAAAACACTATTTAAAGTGAAGAATTCCCAAAAAAAAACTCGCAAGGATATATGTACATATGGATATTTGGATACTTGGACACTTGTATGGCTCGTCTTCACTGGATGTGCGGGCCCCAGCATAATTTCCATTCTCCGGAGATTTACTGGTTTAGCCATTGTGATACCCTAGAGCCACAAGAACAACCTGGCCAAAGCCTGCACCAAATCGTTAGCAGCACGGGCAGTCGCAGCCCTTGTGGGTCAGAGAGATATTTGCCACTATGTGAATACTTTGATAACAGGACGGTGGTGTATTCCGGTATTGGTTTACTCTTAGCTCGGGCTTCCTGACGGAAACGGCGGCCTCCTTCTCAACTTGGGACACCCTGCCGGGGGAATGAATCACCCCGCTGAACATTACAACCCGACACCCAGGAACACCTCCCAGCCACGATAGGCGGTAAGTCGTTAAGAGTATATATATACATATACATATACATATATATATATATATATATATATATATATATATATATATGCATACAGCGCGTGTGGTGCAGTGGTCGGAGGAGCCCTGCAATACATACGTGGAATTGAGCACCGCGCCCATGGCCCACCAAGCCTTCCATCCCTCCTGGGTCGGCAAATTGGTACCAGAGTTGTCTGGGAGGATAACTGCACTGACTCGATACATCGGTAGGCCACCGCGAGTCATTGTAGAGGCCAGTCATGCATTCAATCACTTCCAAACGATGTTTAATGAAGTCGAATGCATGGCGCATCCCTCAGGGATTGATCAACGACGCCTACAGCTTTATCCTTTACATATATATATATATATATATATATATATATATGCTTACAACTGTGTTCATAACTGAATTTACAAGTCCTGTTCTTGTATAAACTCGTCTTCGGAGATTTCTGCACCAGATTGGAAAGGGCCAGAAGTACACGGAATTTTGGAATAGGAGATCGAAATCAAAATGCAAACTATTTCTTTGCTGCATTTCCGCCCACATCGCGCCTATGCCATATAAATTCGTTTTTCTAGAAGAAAGGAAATCGCTACTGGGAATGGAGGTTGTTCAACGGCATGGTTAATGTGAGGGTTGTTAAAATTTTCACAAACACAGTATGGTAGATCTCTCACACCTTGTAGTGCTATCATTTTAAACGTGATCTGATAACACCCTCTTCGCCTGACATTGTGAACGAAATCCTTTCTTAACTAAGTAGCTGATCAAAGAAAACCTGACCAAAGTCTGCTCGCAGAGGAAGCCACACTATATATACATATATTATACATATATATATATATATATATATATATATATAGGTTTTTTGATGAACACAAATCAAGGAAAGCAGAATGGGCCACGTTCTATCCTCACTGAGAAGTCGATAATTGACTGAAAAACCAAAATTCGTTCCCACCTTTTTCTTAAACCTCGAACCTTCCGACCTCTTGCCATGTAGCTGAGGAGTTTGGTGACAATTAAAATACGTCAAGAATTTCACTTAGTTTTCATAAAGCACTTGGGTTACATTTTCTAAAAAAGAATAGCCTGCACATAAGACGTCATGTTCTTTCACGTTGGCCGTATGTTCGAAAATTATCCTATTTTTGAGGCTTTATGGAGACACGTCAAAAGTAAAATGTAGATGAATCGATCACCGAATGCACAAAACCCCATTGTAAGATGAAAAAGTGTTAGTGGCTCACCTCAACTATCTACATTCAGTAGTAAGCGTGATTTATGAATGACGAAATGTTGCAAAGTCAGAACATCAGTCTGCCATGAACGGCGATCACCAAAGAAAAAAATTCAGTACAAAAAGGTGTTGGCATACGCATTCTGTATTCTTCAATTTCAGGGCTTTTCTTGCTTTCCGCAATAACAAAAACTCGATTAGGAAACAAACGCCGACATGACACCAACTCTAAATATTGTTTGTTTTATTTAATTTATTTGACCTGTCTTCACGCCTACCTTGCAGATCCCAGCACTTCACACATTCGACTTGTTTCCTCACATCCATTATCCACGAAGATCTTCCAACTTTTACGTGTAGCTTCCGTTGTTGCTCGAGAATTTTCATTTCATCTTGGATGTCGTAGAATGCTGGTAGAGCAATTCTGCCTGAAGTCCTGAGATAGCCGGGCTGAAGCGTTTGCAACTGGATTGCAGAGAACAATTTTTTCCCAGACAAGTCCGGTACCAACTTCCCGACCCGGGGGGATGAGAGCCTTGGTTGGTTCGAAGCGGAATCGAACTAGCACCATGCTCGTGATGGCAGACATTACCACCAGTGTCCTATCTGCCCCCTAACATTAGATAACAGAAAATTTATCCGGAAAGTGTCCCCCTTATACTACGATGTAGTGTACAAACTGCATGCAGCACTAGCATAAAAGACCCACATATGCTCCGTTGAAAAAAGGACCACTGTAAATGTGAGTTGCAGCCTTATAACAATACATAGGGTCTCAGCATAAAACTCTTCACGTGTATTCCACACTCCTGATCCACAAGCGCTGCGACTGCCTGTGGTGATGAAGACCTGCGGCAGACTTTGGCCCAGGCTGCCCTCGGGATTCCGGAGAACCACAATGACTTAACCAGCAAGTCTCCGAAAATGGAGATTATGCTGGGGGCCCGCACAATCAGTGAGGACAGGTCATTCAAGTATCAAGTATCATGTAAGTATTCCTGGATATTCTTGGAGTCGATTTTGGTGTCGAGGTCATTGCTTGAACCGGAATCAATCCCTGAGGAATGCTGCATGTATTGAAATCAATAAGGGGACCGTAGAGGTGAGTGAATGAGTATTCGAGCTACGTAGTGAGTATCGGGGGCTTAATCACGTATCAAAAGTCAGTATTTTTATCTTCCCGAGCAAGTATGGCATCAATTTGCTTCCCGACTCCAGATGGATGCAGCAGAAGTTCAGTTTGGTCTGAATACGAGATCGTACGAAAATCTCACAGGGTAGCTCAATCCATGACATGGAATAAGACTACAGACTAAATGTACCGTAAATGAAAGAAATATTCACACGAATTTAATAACGTGATATAATGCAGTTTAGTCTGCATGGGAAACAAACCAGCACGACTGCGTATCAGCTACTGCAAAAGAAATCACATTTCCATTTTAGTGGTTGCTTCTGCATACCACGCTAAATTGGTATTATTGACCAAGGAACATTTTGAAATCTACACTCGCAAACGACGAGCTTGGGCCGAGCCTTCTAATGACTAATGAGCCATAAAACGTCAAACTGGTCAAACTGCGTTTTGAAGTACAAGACTGGAGGGTGCATTAGTGACATAATGTAAACGATGGGAAAAAAATACAACTGGTTCAGTTCATCAGGAAATAAAGCAAAAAGCCGAAAAAGATGGATTGCTGGCCGCCAACTATGATAATTGGTTATAAATTCAACTATAAGTTTCTCAATTTAGGTGAAACCACAAAATCAGTCACACTCTTGACAACAGTACAATGCAATGGAATAACAATGCTGAGCAGTGACTGCGACACAACTACAAAAACCACTGAAAGATCGGTTGCACCGCAACTGCCAACCACATCTTGTGCGATCAATTATGCAGAAGTTTAGAGAATTTAGAGGTTGAACCTCTGCTTCATCCATCATATTCAACAGCACTCTTGGCAATCAAGCACTAATCTTCAAACAGGTCTATACCTACTTATTAAAAAAACTGCCAACAAACCAGCAGCTGCTGGCAAAGCATTCGTGATATTCATAAGCTCGAAATCGTGAAAACTGAATAGAACAAAAAGAATATCTACCCTGCTGACAAAGACGTGTTGAGCTTGGCTCAGCCTGATAAAAAAGTTACCAATTCTACACATTATATCAACATTCAGTAACAAAAACTCACATTTTACACTAAAATTGAAACTTTCTTTTCAGCACATATCTAACATGAAGGTTGTGAAAAATTCCAATGTACAACAACTGTGGCTTCCCAAATAATCCTGAGGACCACTCAGGTGTTGACTATTCACTGGTGAGATTCTGAACTTTGAACGGTATCCATTCAAGATCGAATTGAGGCTTACCTTTCTCATTTCGTCGAATAAATTGTGCGTACTCATCACACAGAACTTCAGTTCGACCTCCAGTTGTGATTGGATGTTCTGAGCGTATGAGAACAGAAGCGGCACGACGACGACGGACGTGATTGTCGCCACAGCAGCCACTGTTATTCCTGCAAACGTCAGCCGGCGATAGCTATCAATCTCCTTCCCCTCCATTTCTTTGTCGGTAACGGTATAAACCACCTAAAGTCGTCGGGTGAAATCGTAAAAAGTCTGCCCATGAATTGACAATATATGAGTTGGACATCTAAAAAAAAAGCACTACAAGCGCGTTAAATCGATAGGATAGAAAAAGATGACACCGAAAACATTAAATCTTCAAATATTCCATGGCCCTTATTCTAAGCACTACAGAAATGTCAATGGCATTTGAAGAAGAGATAGCAAAGAACAGATATCAACTCGGAGGCCCATTGACAGCTGTAGGATAAAGAGCAGTTGTAACAACGTAGAAGTCAACTGTAGTTCAACGATGCTAGCCAGACTTATAATATCCAATGCGTTCTCTATTCATTTGACCATGAGTTTCACCCCAGATTCTGAGTAAAGAAGAAGAGCTTGAAATTTCTGTTCGGAAGCCAAGACAAAAGTAAATCAATTTTCAAGTACAAAGCAATTTTTAGGAATCCCTGCTAAAAGCTAGTCGTTAGGTAAGAAATCTCTCTCCGATTTACAATGGCAAGCAACTAGCCATATTAGGGCCCAGGATAGGTGTTGCAGAGCTACCTCAAGATTCCAAAAAACAAAATCATATTTTAGCTTTTTATTTTCTGCTTATTCTGGTCTAATGGCAGGGTATGGTGTAAAGTACAACAAAGGTGCAGAGATATGAGCAAAACTCAAGACTTCAGCTGGGTTTCAAGCTCAGCTGGAGCCTTACGTGCTAACCACCACACCAACCGAAGCCCTTGGCTTTCCTTTCTTATAAGCTAACTCGCGTTTGCCGAAATCTAAGTTTTTTACCAATTGGTGGGGGGTCTATTTGGCGAAAGTGTTAAAAGACCGAGACACGTCTACCTGCAGAAATATTTAAGTTGATAAGTCAGCGTGCAATCGCACAAGTAACAAGGAAATTTTAACCACGTTAACAGTCGTACGGCGCCTTTTATAGAATTAAATCCGTGCTTCTAAAGGCCCTGCCGCCATGGTTTCAACTCAGTGGAAATCTCCAGTGCCTTATTGTTTCAGAAAGGACAGGCCAACACGAAATCGGCCACTACAATCCAATTCGTTCACTCTATTTTGTTAACAAACAATTCAGTTAAATATCCCTCTCATAATTAAGATAACATTGGTCATACAAGCAAACATGGTTTCAGAAACCGCTCTGCAAACCGTATTCACACACACTAAGCTCAGTGTCTTACTTCCAGGGTTAGAAAAAAGTCTCCGCTTTGATTGCGACACAAGCAATCATGAAGGTTTTTCACAGTCAAAAAACACTCAGTAAGCAAACAGCCTTCCCCATCTTACAATGACACTGTCATCTACATGAAACGAGAGGCTCGACAAGGCGGCTATATCATGGTAAGCGATCTAACATACGTTCAACTTTGAGATTCCAGTTAGTTCAATGTACACCTCTCAAATTTGAGCGCTGCGTAAGCAGGTGAAGAGCGATCAGTTTCTCGAACGCCCAATCGAGAAGGAAAAAATGTCGCACCTAAATGAAAGAGATAGATAGATAGAGGGGAGAGAGGAAGAAAGAGATTCCAAAGTTCTGAGCTGAAAGATCAGAGACACTGTGCTACGAGTGAAAACATAGGAAATAAGTTAAGTATTAAATAATAGGCTTTTTATCAAAAACAAGGAACTCCGGTGAACCAGAACCATTAATGACTCCATCCTACAGGAATTTTAAGCACAGCTTAAGCAATAGGAAGAACGTCGACTCAATGAATTTTTTCTCCATGAAAATCACGTAAGAAAAGTATAGTGCCCTTCGGGTCGCCAAAGCGCGCAAAACTCAGATAATAATTCTTGATAGGAGGGAAATGAAAAGCTTACTGGGTGTCCGTTCAATCATTCGGCGACCAGTAAGAGTAAAGGTAATACAGATGACAACTTTCATTCTGTGCTGACGTGAATGTGAAATCGCAGAATCGAAATCTGGCCATATTTCGAAGTACTAGTTCAAGAAACGACGTGAAAAATAATTATCTTAGACAAAAGTATTTTGGACAACTCGTAAATGACTGCAATATGTAGACAAGCTACTAGTTGGAAAGAATTTGTGAAGCCCGACACGTAATCCACACTGTGGACGGTTTTCTGCGTTAACGAAGACCAACTAGAAGAAGTTGACTCCGAACACCATTCCTACGCAGTGCCAGGGCAAATGGAAACTGTAAACATTCCGAAAAAAGGCATACAAATGATAGAGCAATCTCGAAGATAGCAAACGAGTCAGAGCAGCCATGAGCGGTCGGCCACTGCGGTCCAACATCGTCTGGACACATATTTTTGAGAAAAAGTGCCTGGATTGTGAAAAGATGTTGTTGTCCAGTCAACATACTACCTTCACTATTAAGAAAAGTTTCCATTGCAAAAAAAAATAATTTGATCGTGTCATTTCATTCTGAATTTACGTTGCCCTTCAAAATTTCCTATACGAATTTTTCTCCAAGAAACACCGGACTTTCTAAGGAACGTATATTTTTAGAGCTGACCTAAAAATAATAAATAATGGACAAAGTTACAAATATTTGCCCAGCAAAGTTTTCTACCATGCTTTGCCATTGTTTTTTAACAGTTATAAAGTTTCACTACCACACATAACCACTCTTAGTATTTCAATCGTTGCATGCACAACCCGTGCTTGACTTCCTACGCGAAAGCAAATACTTCAGCTGTTCACATGTGGAGCTTAACCAAACAAATTATTTAATAAAACTAATATTTATAGCCACATATAATAGCAAAAGGTCAATTGCAAAAAGGCGGATTGGATGGTCCACAACGAACAGCTTGTAAAAGCTGGATAACACGATCGCTGAGTTTAAGCCTTGATGATGATGTTATTGATGGGTACATGGATGAAATCCAAGAGAAATTCGATGAAATCCATAATTGCGAAACCGATTGCAGTCGCAGCAGCGATCTCTTGGTACAGTTTTCTGTCTGGCTTAGCGCAGCTTTTCATCAACAAAATAGAGTCCTTAGCAAACTTACGGCCAGGTTCGATAAGGCCTTGGAAGTGATCCATTGCGAGTTTGTGATGGCCAATTCCAATGAATTAACCTTCGCCGGCGAAGTAGAGCACGAACTTACACATAGAATCCAACTTAGGTAGTTAATTAATTTATAACAATATTGCTCCATCCCCCGGAATGTGCCCTTTCGACGGAGTAATAATGGGAACCAAAATCCTTCTACAACTATAAATGCAATAAAAAAGATTTAATCACTACAAACCGGATATTTTTGTACCAAATACTTCACTGGTATTACCAATACCACCTTTTAATTGCCCGTTAAGAAAAAATAGGTAATCTGGTTTCCACGAATGAGTTTTGTTGTCACAGAAGCAACTGGTTCCAAGCAGTGCGCATCGCATGACCAATTCTGAACCTCACATCCGACAGAAATAACAGTGGGAAATTTTTGAAAGTGCAATATTTCAAGCACTTGAAAGCTTAAAAGTAGACCACATAATAGAAGTAGAACATATGAGATTCGTCTGCTAATAAAAAGCCTCCAATCTTCCATGAGGTTTTTTTTAGTTTTCCATCAACTTTTCTGTTTAGTAAATTCTACCACTCGAAAGAAAAAAAACTTCTGAGCAATAACCAGTTTTCAACAAGTTTCTTCTATTTAGCCCTTCAGTTCCAAAAAATGATTATGAGGGTTGCAAGAACAATATCCGTGTCAGCGACCGGTTTTTGAGTGTTTAAGAGTGCGAATCTTCGAGAATTTCAAAACCTCACTATAAAATACTTCGACCTGGCCTATGGAACAAAAAAAAACTTTACAATGTTCTATGATCTTTTCGAATTAAGCACTGAAAACTGGATAGTTTCATTCGTGAGCTAGAAATAGCTTTCAGGACCAAATCTTGAACAATGTAGTCTAACGTTTCCCTGAAAAACGAAGAACTACTCTAACAAATAAATCGGGAATAGGCTAAGAGAAACAGTACTTCACCATTTCTCTAATCGTGTGTCTTTGAACTCGTCATGATGCCCAAGCAAAAAAGTACAGCAAAAAAAGGAAAAGATAATAGCAATAGCAATGAATTTTCATTTCAAACGAAGTGAAAAGTCTTATCTGAGTGTATGAATCCCAGTCTTGAACGGACCATCACTGTAAGACTTAGAAACCAGTACTAAAAAAATAGGATAAAAAATGACGAAATGTAGACATAATTTAAAAAAAATAGCAATAGGCTAGTCAATACTTAACAAACAGATGGATTGTTCAGAATGTACACCGCGTCATGCTCCCTTTCTCTTTTAGTGCAATTCCAAGGCAACGATAACGGAGAAGGCAAAGAAATCGGCGGGAAATCACCTAATTCGTTAGTTTCTTGTCCTGCTTAGAAATTAGAAGCTTGTCCAAGACTGTGCTGGAAAAACTGAGGTAACAGTTTTATTCCGAATGCTAAGTACAATGTGAGGCTGTCTGCTACCAGCCAATGGTGTTCGCAACGGCCCTGCGCACATTTGGTGACTAGTTTATATACCGACGCCACACCCTCTTGGACGTTCGATCCGATTCCTGGATACTTCTTTAGAAAAAAGCTAAAAGCTCTTTTTAGCTTTTCTATTCACGATTCATTCTTTCAGTAGTAAAAGAGATCGTTTTTTAAAATAGTTTCTGGATGTGGCGACGATGACCAGAGTTTCTTCAAGGGTTTCGTAGCGGGTAGAAAATAATCGACGACTGTAACTCTCCTCTACGCGGCAGGCTCGTCCACTTCACAGTGAACTGTCTAGAGCATAAAGAAACTCATCTTTCCAATTGGCTATTAGAAAAACAGGTAAAATACGACTGAAACAGAAAAAAGAACGCATAACGCAAATGAAGAACAGATTTATGTTCCGAAGCATAACGATAGTTAAAAAACACTGGCGATGAATACTGGCCGACCGTAACTTTTTAATAGGTAAGTGAGACCATTCTATTCATTCCATTCAAGGAGAAATCCACACCACGGAAGTCAACATAGCGGCTGTACCTTGCGGAATCCTGAAAGTGAGGCAGAAGTGAAGAGGAACTGTAGGTGACATAGGCGGTGCCTTCTGTGTGCTTCATTCCTATCTAGTGACTTTCCGCAATTCATGTTATCACCTCTGGCCAAAGATTTTGCTGTCTACTCAATTTACAGGGCCATTTGTTTTTAGTGCGTGAAGGAAACCTTTCAAACGTATTGAGCTACACCCTCCATCCTTCACTTAACCTAAACAAAACATAGTTAAACATTGATACTATCAATATAAACATTTTTCTTCTTCTCTAGATTGTACGTGAATCAGTGCATATCTTTCGTGAATTTTCCGTCCAAAAAAGCTTCATTTCGAGATTTTAATACTTCAGCGTACAATGAACACTTCTGAAGATCAGTGCTCATACTGCCCTATAACCGGTTTATCATAAAACCTACTGCTTCGCTGTTAATTCTCTATCTATTTGAGGCGAAGTCACACTTCATAAGTAATTCTTTTGGAAATTTTCACATATAGCCTTCGAGAATACCACCGTAACCGTCAACAGAAGACACCAGTGGGAATGACAAAAAAGTATACTTCTAATTGCCCCGTTCAACGAATTTTCTACTGCGAATACCAAATGATACAAAATCGTGAATGTTTAACATTTCTACTTTTCGATCTGAAATTCAATATTTTTACTCTTGATAGAGGGTTTGGAAGGAGTGGGCATTGCAGTGGTAGTGATTCCCTTTATCACAAGTACGCTTCTGGTTCCAACCCGCCATGGAGTTAGCAAGCCTTTTATCCATCAGGCTTAGGGAAGTAGCAAAATCACTGCCTGCAGTCTAAATGGTAGAGTGCTCTAGCCCAGCTATCCCAGGACTCTACGGGAAATCTGCTCGATCTGCATTCAACGACTTTCGTAGATAAGGCGATAATCCTCAAACAGAGGCCGAACTCACACTCAGGAAGATTTTCGTGGATGATGGATGCGAGGAAACAAATCGAAGAAGGATGTGCTGAGAACCGCACAGCAGATGTGAAGACGGGTAGTGTAAAATAAATTAAATAAAGAAAAAATAACAGGTAGATAGTATTATGCCATATTATAGTATTCGGCGTTGACTCTCCAGGATGCCCGAGGCTCGCTATAGAACAAAAGAGCATACGCATTACAGGGCAATTTTAACCAATTTGAGCAGCAAAAATTTCAGAGTGAACTCTAGTGGTATCACAGCACTTCTCATGACGAGACGTTAAACGATATTGTAAATAACATCCATAAAGAATGCAACACCACTTAATACTTCACTGATTACCTCAAAAAATCCAATCAAAGAGCTCACTTTTAGAGACATGATCGGAAACTCTATCGTATAGCCGATTTACACTTATTTATTATTATAATGGTTTCGTTTTGCAAAGAAGACATCGCATTACACCGTTCAACGTAGAAAAGGGAGAGCCACTTAAGCCCATGAGCGAACTTCTCCAACCTTCAAAATTTAATCCCGAAAGCTGTGACGCAGTGGTAAAAATTGTTCTTTTTCATCACGTTGGGCGTATTCACAGAATCGGAATATCACCATTCTAGGTTGAGATCCTAAAATCTCCGAAAACTCAGGAGCTTACACTGACAAAAAGCTCTGATTGAGATTAGGAACAGTTACCATAAATGCATGCTCGTACCTTATGCTGGAGCAAACCCGTTCAAAATTGATTGTTGCCGAACAACCGTCTGCTTTGGCATGGCATAGTTTACTGAATTGGAAAATCGAAGGAAAACTCAAAATGTGAGGAATCTATTGGAAGGCACATCGGATCTTCGTTTCTCACGGAGTTATTCGATGCCATTAGCAGAAGAACTTTGATTGTTCTACTTCTACGTGAATGCCAAAGCGACAAAAAAGTCCGGAAGGGAAAAAAGGATTACGTTACTGAGAAGCAGTATCCTTGCAGTGATACGCTGATAGTGAGACCGCTACTACGTTCTCATTGTTATAAAAACTTAACCATTAATCAAGTTCATGAAAACAATAACCTTTCCTAAAAAGTAATCATTTTTCGGGACATTAAAGAATAATCATGGAGTTCTTATCCAATAGAACGATTGTTTACGGTCTCAAGAAAAACATCATGACCACAATCGTTAGATTCTAGAACGGCATAACACTAATAATAGTATAAAGTCCAGAAGGGAAAAAAGGATTACGTTACTGAGAAGAGTATCCTTGCAGTGATACGCTTCTAGTGAGACCGCTACTACGTTCTCATTGTTATAAAAAACTTGACCATTAATCAAGTTCACGAAAGCACTAACCTTTGCTAAAACCTAATCATTTTTCGGGACATTAAAGAATAATCATGGAGTTCTTATCCAATAGAACGATTGTTTACGGTCTCAAGAAAAACATCACGACCATAATCGTTAGATTCTAGAAGGGCATAACACTAATAATAAAATAAAAAAAGTGTTCTATCTGTGAAATTTATCTCCTCGAAACCACTTGGTCCTCCAAGAGAACATTATATAAGCTATCATAAAATGAGGAAGAAATAGGAGTTAGCACTCATCGTTTTGTTGTTGGATACGGGTCTCGATTGAATTTATCACGAAAAGTGGAAGAATGAGAGCACAGATGAACGTTACAACAATAATATTGGTAAAGAGCAAACTTTTAAACAAAAAGTTTAAGGCACGATTAAAGTGCCGTCATTGAATGGGCCAGCCAAATGTATCAACATCATGGAGTTGACATGACTAAGGTTCCAAGGTTGAGTTAAGAAACCAGGAAGAGAACTGTATAACGAACTTATAAGTGCAGAGATGAAAAGCTGGTGGAGAGAGAAGCTGTTCGTGACCAGTTCTTTGCTATCGGAGCTTTTTCCTTATTGTGTAAACAAGATGAGACCATGGTGAACGTCGTCACCAATGCTAGGACCATTTGGACTCAGTTCTTCTTCAAATACCTCCCAGTGGTTTACCACGTCAGTGGGGGGATTCATCCCATCAGCAAGGCCTCCCAAGCTGAAAAGGAGTCCGAGTTTCCATCAGGAAACCGAGCTAATCTCAGCATCGTTATGGTAATATAAAATCAATGAGTTGATGAGCTCTAGTTGCGCAACACCGTCATAAACACGAACGGAAACACTGAGAATATATAGCCCATAGATAAAATATTAGTTTACCTTTAAAGGAATGAAGTCTTCGGACTATCTAATTATGCAGCTTTAATGAGTTTGCAGTCTTGTTTCGGAGGTCTATAGACTTCTGAAAAAGCAATTCCCGCGTTTATTTAGTCATGAACATGGTTGAGCTAATAGTACACCTTAATTGCTGGAATAAAAACTGCTAGAACCTGTACAATTACCGAATAGGTAAAGGTTTGTTTATAGACTACAGCGCATTCCCAGGTTTCTGAAGACAACAACTTTCCGATACCATCTCCATACGCCGCTTAGTTCTTTTACAATTTTCTTCTCGAGTAGATGACGTATTTGAAAAAGTGACGGACTGTTAAGACAGGCTAGATGAATGGTCTCGTATACCCGACTGTTTCAAATTTTTCAGTGTTGACTGAGCAAGATGCAGTCGAAAATGACAACAGATTTGTCTCTTTTCGAATGGTTATTACCGGTTGCATAACTTGCTGTTTTAGGCAGTTTTTGCCAATTTCCTAACGGACATGTGCTGTAATAGTTCCGTCTGAAGTAAAGAAGTTATAGTTGATGGCACCACCCGACATTCTCTGCTCTGGGAAGCCCAAAACGGCATTGAACCCAGCTAAGCTGAGGCTATAGGATCAATCCCGTTGAGGGGGTGATTGCTGATGGCCGTGATCGATAGAACTAGCTGAGAGACAGGCGAAACGAAGAACCCGCATGGTGTGGTGGTGAGCGCGTTACTCCCAGGAAAGAACAATAGCGCGTTCGTTCCCCGTCGTAGACACCTGCGGTCCGGAGTTTTGCAAATATCTCAGCATCATTGTGGTTGTTTCACAAATAATACCGTACCGTGAAAGCTACTAAAAGGCAGTAAATAAAAAGTCAACACTGATCAAATAATTCACTGCGTTTTTGATGAGTGCATACAAGGTGGGCGAGAATAGCGCAATGTTCTGAGACGCTCTGCAATACATATGAGGTCGATCCCAGCGTACCAGCCCCAACAAGCCCTCCATCTCTTCAGGGTCGGCAAGTTGTTACCAGATTAGCCTGGGAGGATAACAGCACTGACACGATACATTGTTAGGCCAACGCGAGTCATTGCAAGTGCGAGATATCCCACTTAATCACCTCGAACGATGCTCAATGAAGTCGAATGCACGGCACATCTTTCAGGGATAGACCAACGCCAACAACTTTACCAATTTTTTTTACACACGAGCTTACTACTACACTCTTCAATCACAAATGCTGACGTATCGGCTGAATTGGCCTTCCTCAGAATCTGGAAAGGTCGGGTTGACTAGTATCTACCCAGCCAAACACTTCTATTACGAAAAAAAGAAAAAAACACGTTTCTTTGTAAACAAAAAAAAACAGAAAAAAAACTATAGCTTTTTTCACACACTGGCAGTTTTTGATGAGCCTTTGCTCCACATGGAGATCAATAATACGGAGTTACCATGGATAGGCAATGCACCTCTTTCGCATTGAAATGAAGGATAAAGCTCTCACCATTGATCATCATTTTGGGGGATGCGATGTGAATTCGACTTCAACAAGCATCTTTAGACGTGACTGAATGCACATCTGGTCCATAAAATGACTTATAGCGGCGTAGCGATGTAAAGAATCAGTGCTGCTATCAACCCAGACAGGGTCTGGTACCAATTTGCCGACCCTGGGGAATGGAAGGCTTGATGAGCTTGGAACGTCGGATTGATCCCATGTGTATTACAGTGATTCTCTAACCACAACGCTATACGGGTACGAGATTGAAATATCAGTCATAAATACTGTCTGAGATCACGCCTGATAACGGGACATTACCCCGTGCGGTTCATATTTGGATACCTAGAACTTATCCATAACGCTTCAGAGTTTTGGGCACCTAAGTTTCCGATTCCTGCGAAAGGATGGTAACGTCTTCTTCAAAATCTTCCCGTCATGTTTCTGTGTCCTATGCGCTCCTAGTGGAAAATTTGGTTCAACTTTATGCTTAACTACAAGGTGTTCTTTTATGCAGACGCACAGTGGTCCACCCGTTTCCTCAATGTATTCGTCCCTCACGCTTTACGAGAAATCAGATAAACCGTTCCGAACTAATGCAATTACCGTCTCTACCGTTAGGCCACTTTCTGCAATTCTGCGTTGTGCCTATACGGTCATGCAGACGATTACGAACTAGACGACTCTTAGAGCGCTCGGTGGTATTTCAGCCAATGTTACCGAACCCTTCAGATCGGCTATTTTTAAGCAAAGTTTTATAGCTGCACTTATTTCATTGGGAATGAAAGGCAGGACAAACGGTACTTTATTCTCTCTAGAATGATGGTTTGGGGCTTGTGTTTTCCTATACACCTATCCTGAGCAGCCACAGTTTCGTAAACACTGGAAATGCCAATGTGCCGCGCCAATTTCAAGGACTCTTCTTTCTGCTCTCTTTCTGTGCACACTCTGGCGGCCACTAGAGAAATGTGTCCTACAAGGGCCCTTCTTGTTTGTGGGACGTGAGAGAAGAGGTAATGAACAAGTATGTTTTTGCTACCTGGCTTTCGGTACCATTCCGTGATGTAGCCGTTTTCAGATAGGTTGATTTCATCATTCTGAAGTGAAAGCCAGTTTTCCAACAACTTATCTCTTGTAGACTTAATGTATTCTGACTGTTCATTCAATAACCACAATGTTGCTGAGATATTTGCAAAACTCCGGACCACAGGTGTCTGCGGTGGGGAACAAACGCGCTATTACCCTTTCCGGGGGGCTAACGCGTTCACCACCACACCATGTGGGTCCTTCGCTACGCCTGTCTCCCAACTAGTTTTCTATTGATCAGTGCCATCAGCAATCATCCCTCAAAGGGATTGACCTGGGGAGCTCAAATCGGCAATGAACCCAGTTAAGCTGAGGCTGTAGTCGAAATCACAGTATCAACTTTTTATTTACTCCCTATTACATTTACTGCCTGTGATTTCGAATACAGCCTCAGATTAACTGGGTTCACGGCCGATTTGGGCGGTCTAGATCAATCCCGTTGAAGGGTGATCGCTCAACAGAAAACTAGCTGAGAGGCAGGTGAAGCGAAGGACCCACATGGTGTAGTGGTGAACGCGTTAGCCCTCGGAAAGGGTAATAGCGCGTTCGTTCCCCACCATAGATACCTGCGGTCCGCAGTTTTGCAAATACCTCAGCAACATCGAGACTATAAGCGTACTTATTCCCACGACCGACTTTCTATTAAACTCGGCATTTTTCCAAACAGTTATCCATATTCTCGTTGAGCAAACACGAGGTGTTACTTCATTCTTTATTCCGTTAAAGCTGACGTTTCGGCGGATGTCGCCTTCTTCAGAGCCTGGAAGGGTATATTGATAGGCAATCTGCTAAGTCAAGCGCTCCGATAACACATACAGAAAGATGGAAATCTAAATTGCAACCACACGATCAACAGCTTCTCGAAAAAAAACCTACCGTTTATTACGTGCCTTCCAATGAGGAAGAACAGCTGATCAGAGTCGCATATGGTCGATAAATGCACCACCCCACATCAAAAGTCGATGCGAAGGTACGGGGGCCAGATCACGTGTGATCTCCGGGCATTCCTCCCTGCTGTTCATTTTAGGGTTCCTGGCATTTATTCAAATAGCCTCAAAAAGTTTGCGCGTTGGTATCTTAGTCTCCTGTGCGAGGATATTGACTTTAATATCAAAATCGTCTCCGCTATGTTTTTGTATCCTATGCGTGCCTAATGGGGTGCCTTGTTTTGATTTTCGTTTGCCATCTAGGGTGGATAACGGTGACATGACAAAATGGCACCGAAAACCAAGTAACAAGAACATCATCGTTCATTTCCTCTCCTCCCACCCTTTACAAAGAGGGTGCTTGTGAGAAACACGTTTCCAACAGCCAACTCTGTGTGCACAATTAGGGAACTAACGGAAGAATCGCGCAACTTGGCTCGGCAAATAGCCATCTCCAATGGCTATGAAATAGTAACCCCATGAGATAAGTCTAGAAGGAGAGCGACGCCCCAAAAGGAAAAACGTGGCCAAGACAAAAACCCCGTTTATGTTGCCCTTCATTATCGATGAAGTAAGTGTAGCTATAAAACGATGCTTGAGAAGGGCAGGTCTAGAGGAATCGGTAGGGATAGTTGAAATACCACCCGATTCCCTTCGTTGTCAATTAGTTCATAACCGACAATTTGACCGTCTATGCGAAACACAAAGTTGCGTAATTTGCCCTTATGGCAGGGAAGGTGACTGCATGAGTTCAGGTACGATATGCCTGATCTCTTGTAGTCCTTACGGAGACGAATATATTGGCAAAACGGGAAGACCTTTAAGTATCTGCATAAAAAGAACACCTAGATGGCAAACGAAAATCAAAACAAGGCGCGCCACTAGGTACGCATCGGATACAAAAACATAGCGAAGAACGATTTTGATCCTAAAGTCAATATCCTCGCACAGAATGACCAAAACACCAACGCGCAAACTTTTTTGAGGCTTTTTGAATAAATGCCAGGAACCCTAAAATGAACAGCAGGGAGGAATGCCCCGGAGATCACACGTGATCTGGCCCCCGTACCTTCGCATCGACTTTTGATGTGGGGTGGTGCATCTATCGACCATATGCGACTCTGATCAGCTGTTCTTCCTCAGTGGAAGGCACGTAATAAACGGTAGGTTTTTTTCAAGAAGCTGTTGATCGCGTGGTTGCAATTTAGATTTCCATCTCTCTGTATGTGTTATCGGAGCGTTTGGCTTAGCAAATTTCCTATCAATATACCCTTCCAGGCTCTGAAGAAGTCGAGATCCGCCGAAACGTCAGCTTTAACGGAATAAAGAATGAAGTAGCACCTCGTGTTTGCTCAACGAGAATATGGATAACTGTTTGGAAAATGCCGAGTTTGATAGAAAGTCGGTCGTGGGAATAAGTACGCTTATAGTCTCGATGTTGCTTAGGTATTTGCAAAACTGCGGACCGCAAGTGTCTATGATGGGGGAACGAACGCGCTACTACCCTTTCCGCGGGCTAACGCGTTCACCACTACACCATATGGGTCCTTCGCTTCACCTGCCTCTCAGCTAGTTTTCTGTTGAGCGATCACCCGTCAACGGGATTGACCTGAGGAGCGCAAATCGGCAATGAACCCAGTTAAGCTGAGGCTTCTAGTTACAATTGATTGGGTGATTGCTGATGGCAGAGATTGATAGAACTAGCTGAGAGACAGGCGAAACGAAGGACCCGTATGGTGTGGCGGTGAACGCGTTACTCCCCCGGAAAGGAAAATAGCGCGTTCGTTCCCCACCTCAGACACCTGCGGTCCGGAGTTTTGCAAATATCTCAGCATCGTTGTAGCTAATAAGGTTCTTCAGTTGTGTTTGTGAGATTTTAAAACAGATACTCATATCATAGCATTTGACGGAACTCATACAATTAAATGGAATTTTTTGGCCTTTGACATGTACGAGTGTAAACGATGATGCGATTGAGCATGGGCAATTTCGTCCAGCATATGTCCCCAAAGGGGTTGTCAGTGTGAGCGGTTGCTTCCCTTCCGTTGAAAACTTTGAAGTCCTTTTACTGTAATTTTTCATTAGTAAGCTAATACGAAGTTCATTTAAAAAAAAAGAAACTTTGTTTGGCTAGTATTTCGACATCTCCCCCTTCTTCAGAGCAGCGTTGATCGGAGTAGATTGTACAAAGTTGTTCCTTCTTCCGATGTTTGTCGCCGCACAATCCATCCGGCAGCAGTAAGTACTAAACGATCATGGACGCACAATCAGTTCGACAACTGTCCTGCATAGAACAGTGCTGCCGAGTGAGATTACTTCAGTCGGGTTTCACTAGATTCGACTAACAACAAGACCCACATCAGGAGAAGGAGCAACTGTTGACAGTAGATTCAGATTAACAGTTTTATCCCGCAAGGCAAAGATGCCGAAACGTTAGCCGATTAAATTTTATCAACCTTGTGATAAGGCATCAGTGAAAAAATACGTGTTGATTAGTTTTGTACAGGTTAAATGACAGCTCGTTTTTTAAAACAATTTCCGATGCATTAGTATTTCTGTGTTCTTAATCCTAAAAACAGAAATGAAGACAAGGTTTCACGAGAATTTCACTGCATTTCAAACAGCGCACACTGTCGTCCACAATTCTGTCAAGCCCTGAGTTTGTGTCTTTATTGGAAACCAGGCAGCAGTTATCGAAAGAAATTAGTTATTTATTGTCAGGAATACGCTAACAAAGTTATATACGCTTGAAATGAATTTGTACTGGCACAAAAATTTTATTCTCAACATGAAAGGAAGAATACCAACTCCATAAGTGACTTTTGGGCTATACCTTTTCAGTTAAGCAACGACCTCTTAAATGGCAACGTGTGCACTTCCTGCAGTGGTAGTAACTGACTTTCACGCATCTCATACACCGTTCACAATGTTTGTACGCTGAACCATCCTGTAAAGAAAAAGACTTAAAACAACAATAAGTAATTAGTGACGAATGTATCGAACACGCCACTGCGGTAGACCGCTGTATTAAGCAAGCACGAGGTGTTACTTTATTCTTTATTCCGTTAAACCTGACGTTTCGACAGTATTGCCTTCTTAAGAGCCGTTTATTACGTGCTATCCACTGAGGAAGAACGGCTTTCATCGACCATATGCGACTCTGATCTGCTGTTCTTCCTCAGTGGAAGGCACATAATAAACGGCTTTGAAGAAGGCGATACTACCGAAACGTCAGCTTGAACGGAATAAAGAGTAAAGTAACACCTCCTGTTTGCTCAACAAGAATATCAAGAACTATTTGATCAATGCCGAGGTTAATAGAAAGTCAGTCGTGGAAATTACCGCTATGTTAATTTAGTACGTTAACATCAGATGACTGAAAAACGGGATGGCAACTATGTCTAAACACGAAATCAAGAGGTCCAGCGTGTGATCAAAATGATTTAATTTGTCGAATCTTTATGACTCGTGCAGATTTCTATGCTTTAATCATTTACTAACTGATCAACAGCGTAGAAACGCACAGGTTGAATGGATGAGAGGAAAGAGTAAACCAAAACTTGCCCCAAAATTGCATTAAGGCAACCCCATGGTAAACCTTCGTTGAAAAATCTGACGCTTATTGTCTTTATTAACAAATTTTCAAATTATTTTCTAAACCTTCAGCAACTGAACTCCACTTATTTGACGTAGATCCACTAATACTACTTTAAGGCGAAGAAAACTCATTTCATACAAACACTTGGAACCTCGATGAGGAGCCAATAATCAGGCCTTTCCTCTAGAACGTTACCACCTGTATCACCTGTAGTCTCGTTGGTCGTCGAGTGCCTCGAGCGGGCGCCAGTAAATCTTCCATTTTTCATTGTCCCGTGCAAAAGTAGCCCAATGGCTTCTGCTCGCTCTAAAAACTCGTCGAGCATCATATCTCTCTTCTAGACTTCTCGTAAAGAACTCTGACCATCGGGTAGGTGGTCCTCCTGCAGTGAGTTTAACATCCCAAGGAATCCAGTCACTAACGGTTCTTGTCCATCGGTTGTCATTCAAACGCATTACGTGTCCGGCCCACCTTATCTTCGACTGTTTGGCGTACAGATTGGCATCATTGACCCAGGTCGGAGCTTCGGATCCCCTCCCTTACGTGCGTGAAACGGGATACTCCTAGCATCGTCCTTTCGACTGCGCGTTCGACAACGCTGAGTGATCTTTCATCCTGCTTACGCATCGACCAGGTTTCTGACGCAGACGTTAGGGCAGCAAGGACCGTTGAGTCGAAAAGCTGGGCACGGAGTCGGGCGTTCTTTTTCCTCCTCACTGCATCTTCGATGCTCTTGAAAACTCCCCAATCCGCTCGTTTCCTTCTGCCCAACTCTGGAGCTAAGTCGTTCACCATGTTGATTTCCAATCTAGATAGACACAACTGGAGCATTCGCAGATATCGTTCCGTTGAGCGTGAATGGGGCATACGAGACCAATCCGTTCCTCATGAACATCGTTTTTGTGAGATTCAGTTAAGGACCAATCTTTCCACAGGCTTTATCAAAGTCGGTAAGCATACGTTCCGTTCGGCTAATGTTTGGTGTTATAAGGACGATGTCATTAGCAAAGCGAAGATGGTGTAACTGCCGACCATCGATTTTCACTCCCATATTATCCCGTTCCAGTGTTCGCATGAGGTTCTGGAGGGTGGCGGTCAATAATTTTGGTGAGATGGTATCGCCTTGCCTAACCCCTCTTTTGACGTCAATGCCAATATCGTTGTAGAATGAAGGTATCTTAGTTGTGAAATTTTTGTACAGCTCACCAAGAATCTTTATGTATTGAGTAGGGACTCTTTGACTATGAAGGGCTTCCATGACTGCTTCTATGTCAATTGAGCAAAAGGCCTTCTTTAAATGGATGAAAGTGAGATAGAGCGATCTTTTGTACTCTTACAACACTTCAGTGAGTCTTGTTATCGTCTGGATTTGGTCCGTCGTACTAAATCCTTTTAGAAACCCTGCTTGCTCACATGGCTGTCCTTCGTCCAGTGTTTCGTCAATCCTGTTTAGGATGACTCGAGTGAAAAGTTTGTAGACGACAGGCAGCAAGCAGATTGGGCGATAGTTGCCTATATCGTGTAGGTCACCCTTCTTGAACAATAGCACGGTCTTGCTGGTCTTCCACTGTGTAGGGACTCTGCATTCAGACACATAACGTGTGAAGAGCCGAGCCAGTGTGTTTATGAGGACTGCTGGAAGATTCTTAAGGTGTTCCGTTTTTATCCTGTCCGGACCTAGTGCTGTACGATTTCTGACCGACGGAATGTTATGTCGGATTTCGGAAGGGAGAACCGGTGGTACAACATATCCATCCTCCTTTATTTCATATGACGGGAGGTGAACGTCGCTATCGAAGAGATCTGAGTAGTGTTGCCGAATTACTTTCTCCATTGCCTTTCTGGACGCTGTAACTCTTCCGTCTGGGCGTTGGAATGCAATCATCTTGGTCTTGTAATTGGCGGAGCTTCAGCGGGCTTTGGTAATGCTTTTTCCCACCCTTTGCAGCTTCGACCATTACTGCTGGTCTTCTCTCTTTAAGATTTTCTTTTATCGCCTGTCTACAATGTTTCGCAAGTCGGACGTTAATTCGAGGTTGCCTGCAGCTCGTGCGATTCCACGCTGGCGTATCACCTCGAGTGTTTCTAGAGACAAACGTCTCTTGGTGACTTTCGGACTCTCAGGTTTCATAGCGCTATCGTGAAGATGTTGAATGAGCCGATCGTATTCTTCGTCGATGTTATCGACAACGGCATCTTTCCAACAGCCGACTAACGAATTGAATAAGTCCCAGTTTGTGGTGGTTCTGGGACTTCGGTTTTTGAATTTAGCTGCTTTTTCTCCGTTCCGCGAGAAATATTTTCTTGCACGAAGGAGATGGTGGTGTGATCCCGTGTAGAATTTTGGGACAACAGAGACATCGGTTAGGCACAACCTTCTATTTACCATGATGTGGTGTATTTCGTTATGGTACTCTCCACTGGGAGACTCCCACGTTCAGCGCTGAGGGTGGGGGCTTCTGAATTGTGAGTTACCATGGATTGTCTTGGTCGCCGTGATAAACTCAGACAGCCGTTCACCCTGTTCGTCCCATTCTAATCCGTGGATCTCAACGTGACGTTCTTCAGACGTTCTTCTTGGTCCAATCTTGGCGTTGAAATCTCCAATGATGACCTTGAAGAATGTATGGTCTTCTCTGCAGAACTTGTCCATATAGAATGCTTCGACTTCCTCTTCGTCATAGTTTGATGTCGGCGTATAAACGACGAAGACTGCCAAAGCCGGAATTGATCCACATCTTTTTAATGGTAAACGTCCAATTCGGGTTGTCAGTTGCTCGAATGAATCGATGTTCATGGACAATCTCGTGTTGAAGAGAACGCCGACGCCGCGAACTCCTCTACTGTCGCATGCTCCGAGCAACAGTTCTTCTCCGGTGTCATAGACGGCGTTGAATTGGTGGCGTCGTCTCGTCTTGGCCAGGCCGATAACGTCGTACCTTATTCTTCTTGCTTGGAGTAAATCTTGTCTCGAAGACTCGGATGCAAGTGTACGTGCATTGTAGATACAGATTGTCACCTTAGTTCCTTGCAATCCACGCAGCTTCCATTGGCCTTGAGATTTCGAGCAGCCTCTCCGTACTCGTCCTACCCAACGCTGCCGAATCGGGGGGCTCTTTCGAGGTCAGGGGAATGAGGCCCGTTTTTTTTTGCTGTTTTTAGCTTTTTTGATACCCACGTATAGCTTGCTGGGCTCCGAACGTGGGGGGCTGGATATACACACGGTTACCATGCCAGGCTCTCCCAAAGTGGGCATGAAGCTTATTTGTTGGAGGCACTCCTAACCGCTTCCCATATACTTTCCTGTCACTTGATTGCAGGCTTTTGGCCGAATTGACTCGTAGAATACAATTTGCACAAACTAGAACGCACCCACACACGCGTGCATGAATACGCCCCGTAAATGCAGAAAGTATGTGCCAAATCGGCGCAGCATAAACAGGGAATCCGTCCCCTGGATCCACCAGCGTCTCACGGAAGCAAAGGCCACTTTTGGTCCTCGAATAACCCCCTATCTGCCACCTGGGGAACGCGCTACGTTGCCTCGCGACTAACCGGCTCGAGATCCCTCATGCGAGGGAGATCCGTGGAAATATTGGAAATCTAACAATTAACGAGAACAACATTCTGATATACTCCGAAAAGTATTTTTCGGTGTTTTAAGTTCCTACTTACTGACCAATTTTTTTTCACGGCAGGATAAAATGATAACAAAGCTCTCGGCGTTGATCAATCCCTGAGGGATGCGCTATGCATTTGACTTCATTAAGTATCGTTGGAGATGATTTAATGCATATCTGGCCTTTACAGTGACTCGCGGTGGCTTAGCGATGTATCGAGCCAGTGCTGCTATCCTTCCAGGCAAGTCTGGCACCAATTTGTCGACATCCGAAGGGTGGAGACCTTGGTGGGCCATGGGCGCAGAGACCGATTCCACGTTTGTGTTGCAGGGCGCCTCCAACCACTGCGCCACACGCACCCTCATGGCAGGATATTATGTCGGAATACAACCACAAGGAGGTTGCGATGTTCCGAGTTTTGGTCATATTCGTACTTAATATAATGCTTTGCCAAGAAGAAAAGATAAGCAGGAAATCAAAGTCAAAACATTGTGATTTCGACTGCAGCTTCAAATTGACTGGGTTCAATGCCGATCTGAGTTTTTTCACCAAACTATTCCTGTAGATCGGCGCTTGCTTATAGCACCATTAAGAAGAAAATTGGCTAAAAAGCAAAACAAAGTCGCAGTTGGTGCAGTGAATAAAACGTGAGCCCAAGAAGGGGGTAAACGGGAGTTCGAAGTGCACTTGAAGTATTTTTTAATCCAATAAATCAGAACAAACTATAGAACGAACGAATAACGGATGTATGAAGAGAACGTAGAGTGCAACAGGATGTAAGTCCCGTCTGGCGGCTCTACCACCTATATAATGGGCGGGTATGCGTCAGGTAAAAGCCAATCGGCTATATTTGTAGCCGTAGACGTTTTAAAAATCACAGTATGACACTCGTATAAGTCACCTTAGTCGACGAAAGCCACTACCATAGATGAGTATCGCGAAGCTAGATGAGCACTGCGGTGTGAGCACGCCTCATTAATGCGGTGTTCACTGAAGAAAATCCGTCTTGGTACGACTACAAAAATGCCACAACGAGATGCTGAACAACTATGGACCACTCACTCGGATCATCGGCTCTGATGAAACTGAAGACGTCGAAACGCTAGTCGAATAAATCTATTTAACAACCTCGTGTAAGCTCAACAACTTAAATATATGTTGAAATCAATCCATTTTAGCCGATCTGCCACCTCCTCACATAAGAATTATACACACCTTCCCATTATTAGCAAAGTCAAAACATCAGTCTGGCGTATGGCGCGAGGTCATGCGTGATCACAAGGCACTCCTCCTAGCACCTCATTCTTTGATTTTTAGAACTTATCCAGAACGCTTCAAGAGTTTTTTTTGCACTGATTTCTTAGATTCCTTCGCGAAGAGAGATACTTCAAAATCTTCTCCGTTATCATTCCATACCCCATGCGTGGCTGGTAGAATATTTTGCTTGGCTTTTAGTCTGTCTACGCGCTCTTTTATACGGACGCAAATTTTCACCGACGTATTCATGCACAAATACTTTACAAGAAATCAGATATGTTAATCGAACAGAACAGTGAATTGTTCATCACGTTATTCTTCCAGGTTCCTTATAAAGAATTCTAACTTTCGCGTCGGTTATCTTGTTCCTGTTCGATTAACACCTCGTGGGACACAGTCGCTAAAGGCCGTTGTCCTATTGATCTCGTTAAGATGCATCACGCACACTACTGTCTTAATTTTCGACAGTTAGGCTGCATAGTAGCAATTCTCTTTGTGGTTACGGAAGTCACGACTTCGGATTCCTCTCTCAATTGAATGACATCGCCCTTTCGACTGCGGGTTCAATAGCGAGGAATGACCTTTTCTTCTGCTTGAGTAGCATCCAGGTTTCCGACGTGTATGTTAAAGCAGAAAGAAGAGTAGATTCGAAAAGGTGGGCAGGTAATCGGCTGTTCCCTGTGCTCGTCAGATTTTCAATGCTCCTGAAATATTCCAATGCTTACTCTTACTCAGCTCTAGGGCTTATTCAGTCCGTTAAGCATTAATGGGCCACCGTAAACAAAGCCATTTTTACCACGGCTTCCTTCAAAATCGGTCAAACACCAATCTTTCTGCAAAAATTATCGAAATCAGCTACCGTTCGCTCCGCATGGCCAATTATTGGTGTCATAAGAATAGTATCATCAACAAGTCGAAGATGGTGTAATTGCCGACCACTGATATTGCTTCCCTAGTTGTCCTATTCCAATTTTCCCATGAGATTCTCGAGGATAGCCGCAAATAATTTGCCTAGATGGTGTAATCTTGTTGAACCCCTCTTTCTACCTAGACAAAAATATCGCTATACAGTGGTCATATTCCAGATGTGAAGTTTTTATATAGCTCATGTAAGATCTTCATAAAGCCAGCAGCGACGCCCCGGCTATCGAGAGCGTCCGTGACCGGTTCCATCGTGACTAAGTCAAATGCCTCCTTGAAGTCAATGGAAAGCGGAACAGAACGGTCTTTTGTACCTCTTTATACTGAAATGAGCTTAGTTATCGTGTGGATGTTATAGACGAAACACAGCAGTCAGATTAGCCGGTAGTTAATCATGTCGCAAAAGTTTCCCCTCCTGCGCAAAAACCCGACTTCCTGGAATTCTGTTGATTAGGAGCCTCGTACCCGGACAGGTTTTCAAGCGTATCGACAAGGATTGACGGAAGTTTCCTCATATTTTTGGATGTGACATTGGATGGATGCGGTTCCTTAGGGAAAAAAAAATGGCAAGTCGCATTTCGAAAGACAGAACCGCTGAGGCCAATTAACAAGTTTACCTGATTTCATATGCAGATAGGATGAAGTGATTGTTGAAAAGATCTAAGTATAAGTCATGGACGACTTTCTCCACTGCTTTTCTGCAAACAGTATCTGTTCTGCCAGGGAACCGGTGCATTATTAGCATGGTCTTGCAATCTGTGAGGATGCTGCAGATGGTTTTCTCAACCCTCCCCTCTAAAAGCTTTTCTATCACATTCGTGAAAAGTTTAATAAATTCGGACATGACTTAGTCACTGTCTATGCCTCTAATTCGTGTTGGCGCATCACTCAAGTGCACCTGGAAACGAGCGTTTCTCGTTGGCTTTCAAACTCCCTGCTTTTTTAGCACTAGCAAGAACATGTTAAATAACATGGTCGTATTCTTTAAGAGTTGTCGATGAGGACATTTTCCTAAAAGCCGACTAATCAGAACAATTCTTAATTCACGACTGCTTTAGGATTTCAACCCTTAAACTTTACTTTCTCCCTTTTCTTCAAGAAAATAAACGCTGCGCGATAAAGACGATGGACAAATCTTACGTAAACTTCTTGGACAATAGTGATGTCACTTAGACAAAACCAACGGTTTACTGTGATGCATCAATTTTCTGTATGAAAGACAATTAATCATCACGGAATCCATGTTGGACGCCGTGGAGTGGAGAACCATCTTAGTACACACCTCATTTGAAACTCGCTATCCTCGAAAACACCTCCAGTGGCAGACTTTGCAGCATGATGAACAACCCCTTTCCAAAAAGCATTTTTCGTATTTCACTAAAAGATATAAGAAATTTTGAGAATACTTTTTTAGGAGTTAACATATTGCGCAGCATGTTTGACAACCTATCGACTGAATACAAAAAGGAGATCAAAGAAATGCGGCAAAATAAAGGTGTGGGAAGAAAATGAGTGTATACCAATTCACTATAGACTATAAGTGATGATTAAAGACGGATACGTTTCGTAGCAGTGGGATAAATCCGTGCGGTGAAGTTCTCCTTGCAACGAGTTCTTAAATTACAAAAAACAACAATAAGCAAACTATATACCTTTGATGTACAGGATGAACACATAAAGCAGTGTTTGTTCGTACTTGAAACGTACTTTTCACAAAACTCGCAAAACCTGCAGAGATAGCTAAAAAAATATGTGGCATATTTTCTTTTGTCTTCCACAAGGAATGCACTCACTTGTAACCTTTAACATTTGATAAGTCAAAAACATCTGCTTTCAAATTCGTGAAACACCTGACGATGGTTTTCGACGCATTTGAAAATAGCTTGTGGTTCTCGTAAGTTATCTGAAAAGTATAATAATGTTGTAAAGTATCAGATCATCCCTTTCCAGTCTCTTCAGAAATGTTTTACTTACCCGATAGTCGCTCATCCAATAATCTTTGTAACTTCGCAAAACATGTTTACCGGCAAACATCGGAATGACTATGCAACCATAAAATGTGGCCGGATTACCATCACTAAATAGTCAGAAAACTAACATGTCAAGTACTTACAAAAAATATTTGAAATGTTCTTGCAATTATTTACCCTGGGCGCGTGAAGCCCAGTGGTCTGAGGTGCCCTGCAATACACATGGGATCGTTTCGATTATTGCCCCAGGCTCACCAAGCCTTTCGTCCCTCCGGGGTCTGCAAATTGGTACCAGGCTTGTCTGGGAGGATAGCAGCACTGGCTCGATACATGAGTTCGCAACCGCGAGTCATTGTAAAGGCTAGATATGCATTCAATCAATTCCAAACAATGCTTAACGAAGTCTAATGCGTGGCGCATCCCAAAGGGATTTGATCAACGCCAAGAGCCTTATGCTTTATCCTTTTAATTATTTGCCCTGATGTGCTGAATTTGTTTCACACAGTGGGAGCTCGTTCGCATGTATGAAAAGCATTTGGATATGTATGTGAAAGTATCCATTTTTTTCATTAAAAAATTTTTTTTCTCTTTGAATGCAACCACTTTTCTACGGTATACGCTCAACGCTGAACTTCTGCTAAAACTGATAAACGAAGTAAGGAGTGATTCGAAGCCCAGCAAACGTAGATACTATTCAAAATGATAAACTAGATCATGAAATCGTCTTTGAATCGGCTTTTCCTTTAACAAGTGAAGAAAATGAGTCCACAAAGTAAATGTTAGGTAACTAGTAGGCCTCTTCAGCTGGTGAGACAAAAAAAGCGATCAAATGATTGAGCCTGTACTAAGTAACACCTGACAAATGCCGAAGTCGGACACAACCCAGACATACCACCTGCAACGACGTTCGTAACTTCGACAAGCGAGAAGATAACTACAGTTGCACCCATTCTGCGGAACTAGGCAACAACTGTACACTGACACTCCGTGAGTAATGTCATCTTTCTAGCCAAATTCTTATTGCTGCGAGATCAGACTACCAACACAGGGTGAGCTCGTCTGAATGCGAAAAAAATTGGAAGGCATGTGATTCTGTTTCATCTCCCATTTAGATACTACGAATAACTTACCCATAATCTATTCGCGATGATAACAGTCATGTTTGAGAGCGCCGGAAGATAGGCATCGTTGCAAATGTGATAATACTAGTAAATATTTGTTCGTAAGAAACCAACTCTTTTTACCAATTTGTTAACACTAGAGAGATGGCCAAGTTCTGATTCTCCTTGACGGTAAACTGTTTAGTGGCAGTGAACGCTTGACATGCACCCCTTCTATTTTATGCAAACACTCTTCTAGCACGTTACCCAAAACTTCTAGATTTTTGACATCGAAGGAAATACCAGTTGAAACAGAACACTCGGATACGTTTTTAACGAATTAAGAGGTGAAAAAGAATCACAAACCGGGAATTTTGATGGCGTTGCTTCAAGGCGTCTACTGTTCTCAATAAAGGATTCAGAAATACTCCAAATGGTGGGTCACACACAAGCAGAACACTTGAGCACTCCTTAATAACAGATAGTCATAGTGGAAACTTTAACCACTGCAGAAATATGGAACTGGGAGCAATATCCATTCCCAAAAGAACGCTGAAAAACCACCGATTTGATAAGTTAGCCAGTACCGCGAAAAAGCTGTGAAGCTCTTCTGAAGACCTTTCATCGTAGAAATGGTCAACGAGCATGCTATATTGGCCAAACTGGTGGGCAGGGAAAAAACTGAGCCTGAAATCCTAATAAAAGACGAGCATTAATGAATGGCATGACGTTAAACTGCTAGTTACATTCTTTTTTGGGTAAATATGCATATATAGATGTGCACGTACATGTAGATATATAGCTTTGTTTTCAAAGTTCACAGATCTACAACCACAACGATGCTGTGATGTTCACAAAATTTGGACCCCGTGCCAGATCGAACCATGATTTCCCTTTACGGAGGATCGCGCATTACACATTGCGCCACGGGCCCCCTTGGTCCATGTTTCTCTCAACTCGTTTTCTACCTAACACTGCTATCATCAATCACCTGTCAGATGGATAGTAGGCAGAAAATAAAAGGTTAACCCACGAATCTCTTATCGTAATCAAGAAGAAAAAGTCGACGATCCGCAGTTTCCCGTCTCAATTCTTCAAAAAGCTGAAAACACAGAGAACAATATAACTCATAGTTCCTTCCTAGTTCAACACCTTCCAGGAATATATGAAAGAGAAATAAAACACAAATTTGCCTATAAAGCCAAAATATTGTCTCACTCTAGGTGTTCCAAGACAGAGTACACCCTCAATTTGTGATCGCCGCACCACATTTTTAAGAACGCTGAGGGACTCATCGGAAAAGTAGAATTGCTAAATGATAACGATAACAGTACCGACAATAGTTTAAGAACACCCGAAAAAATAAAACTGAACAAAAACTAACTGCTTCACCACTCTGAGATTCTTTCGCTGCTAAAAGTCTCGTCGGAGCTCTAAGTCGTGCTCTGGAAACGATTTCGGATGGACATTTGTGTTTCACTGCAAACACGTCGATGCATTTATGACAAAAGACCAGCACCGTGGAAGGCGGGATTTCTTGCAGCCTAAAAGTACAACACTCTCAGTCTGCTGTTCATCAACAGAAGCAGCGAAGCACTAATTAAAAACGACTCGTCTAAGCATTCGTGGCCTAGTATAACAGCAATGGTTATGCACTCACGATATTTTAATACTACTCTTGCCAGATGGACGCATGTGGCTCAGTGGTCCGAGGCGCCGTGCAACACACATGGGATCGATCCCCGTGCCTCTGGCCCACCAAGCTTTCCATCCCTCCGGGGCTAGCAAATTGGTACCAGAGTTGCCTGGGAGGATAAATGCACTGGCTCGATAGATCGGCAGGCCACAGCGAGTCATCGTGATGGCCAGATATGCATTCAATCACCTCCAAACGATGCTTGAAGTCGAATGCATGGCGCATCCCTCGGGGATTGAGCAACGTCCAGAGCTTTATCCTTTACTTATTTACTCTTGCCAGAGATGTTTTTTGATTATAGAAGCAGCAGTGGTATAGGCGCCATGAAGTCTATTCATTTATTTTTGGGTGTTTCAGACATGATGCTAACTCTTCAATATTGCGACACCCATTAGATACCAACCGTAGATAGAGATAGGGACAGAGATATTTTTTAAAAAAAATGCTTTTCCAATGAACCACAACTGCAGGTACTGCTGGAAACTCAAGGGGAATTCAATATCCAGAAGAAAGCGCGCAGTCTGACCTTGTTATTAGCATGTGTTAGCTTTCCGCTAATTTGAAGATCAAAGCAGTAGCCATGAAAGTTAAATGTTCAGAGTGTAATCCATTTTCAGCTATATCAGAATAAATTTCTCTTAATCGTTCAGTTTACACGAGGTTGGTATATAAATTTTATTCAGTCGAAATTTCGACGTCTTTGTTTTCTCCTGAGCCGATGATCCAAATCGATGTCCACACTCGTTCGCCTTCTCGATGTGGTGTCTTCGTTGTCGTATCGATTCGGACCTCCTTCAGTTGTACAGGATGGTTGTTGACTAATTGTCGACTGATAATGCTTTCTCTTCATATATTAATATTATTGGTAGTATACAGTATTAGTATTTGTATCCAGTTTTATAAGGCTTTATGGTTGCTGTTCTCATACCGACTATTGCAGGATGGACTGTCGACATGGAAACAAATCATTATCAGTCAACAATCGTATTGTATAAAAGAACGCTTCCCGATGAGGTAGCCACATTCGAGCGGTGCGCCACTGAATAAGGTTTGACTCGACACGACGATGGAGACGCCACATCGAGAAGACGAGCAACTGTGGACCATCGACTCGGATCATCGGATCCGAGGAAGACGAAGACATCGAAATGTTAGCCAAATAGTTGCACATCAACCTTGTGTAAGCTGAAAAATTCAAAGAAATTTATTGACTATTCACGAATTATGAGATTAAGCGAAGTCGGTTTATCCGAAAATCTCTCAAGTAATGACGCACTCCTGGAGTGTCTTAAGACTTCTTTTCAATACAGGCATAGTCGACCACGTTTCTTGTCATTTCGCAAATTTCACCGGAAGATGGAGACTTGCGGGAGCGGGAATCATCTTCGTTCTCTGGAATGCCGCTGGCTTCATCTAGTTGCACTTTGTAAGGACAAGAAGTTGCATCCTGTCTGAAACCAGATTTTCGGATTTGCCGGAAAAAAAGATTGTCTATGAAGAAACGAACTAATGTGACCTTAAATACAAATTTGCAAACTGAGTGATAGGAATCAAACATCAGAATAAAGCGCTGTTCTAATATGAAAAGAGTGCTTCGTAGCCCGTTTATAAGAGAGTTGCTGAAACCCTGCGCTTAAAAAACACATTAGATAATACAACCACAAGGACTACAGCCTCAGCTTAACTGGATTTAATGCCTATTTCTTACCTGGATTTAATGCCTATTTGTGCTCGTCAGATAATCCCGTTGACAGGTGAATGCTGATGGCAGAGTAAGGTAGAAATTTAGCTGAGAGAAAGGTAAAGCAAGGGCCTAGTGGTGTAGTTTGTAACACGCGAGTCTTCGGAAAGGGTAATGGTGATTCGATCAGGCCCGGGATCCAAGTTTTACGAATGTCTCAGCGTCGTTGTGGTTGTATTTCACATTATACCCTGCCGTGATAAATTTTAGTAGGCAGAGTATAAAAGGGTTAACATCAGACAATCTTGTAAAGGAAGTAAAATTTGTTTTCTACGTGAACCTCAGGATTACGAAGTAAGAACCTGTAGATAGCACACGAGAAATATCGTGATCTAACTGTTCCATTTTTCTTTTCCTCGAATAATAAACATGGACCTGTAAATACACAATTAGGAGGAAGTAAAAACTTCATTCGTATCGACAAAAAGTTTTGGAACTTTTACTAATGTACCCTAGAAATCAAGCTGGTGGATAGAAAATACCGAACAATCTTAACAGATGCTGAGATATTTGCAGAACTTCAGATCGCAGGTGTCTGCGGTGAAGAACGAACGCGCTATTACCTTCTCCGAGGGCTAACGCGTTTACCGTCACTCCATGTGGGCCTTTCGTTTAGCCTTTCTCCTAGGTAGTTTTAATCTTAACAGAGTTGAGTGGGCCTTTAGTGTGCGGATCAATCCCATTGCAGGGCACTTCCGACCACTGCGCTACAGGTTAGTCAGACCAAATAATGATATCCAAGTGTGCACAGTTCCATTAAAGGAAATTCTTCAACCAGAATATCCACGTCCCCTGTAAACAGGACCGAGAATATTTTATACGTCCACAATAGTTCGGTAACTCTCCTCAATTGTTCTATAGGACTCACACTGGCAATAAGCTTTCGAGGAAATTGTCCATACTTCCGCGAACCATACGCATATTTCTTTTGTGGTGCTGACACGAACTCTAACCACAGTTTGAAAGGCATAGGCTGAATCCAACTGGTCTTCTACAATCGCAGCACTGTACCTTAATACGCCTGGACGAAAAGTATTTATTTCAAAAACAAATCCTCTCCTGGATACCGACTGACTTCCTCCAACAGGTGCGGAAACTAAAAGTAACATTTTTTCCACCGAATAATTAAAGTATTCTTGTATAAAACACGTCCAGGCTCTGAGGAAGGCGAAATCGCCGAAACTTCAGCCATCGACCAACAACACCAACAGCAACAAAAGCAACAACGACAACGACAACGAAGACCTATACCAACCTCGCACTGGATCAGCAAGATCAGTTTAAACGACCATATAAATAAATATATCAACTATCATCAACTATCTATGCCGAGGTTTATAGAAAGTCGATCTTTTGAGTTACTAGTAACACTGATGATTACCCATACATTTGCTTTTTTCTCCCAACGATTTGCCACTTCACTGTTTGGAAGGTGTTCCTGGGTGTCAGGCTGCATTGTACACCAAGCGAATGAATCCCCTCAGTAGGGTCTCTCAAGTTAAGTAGGAGTCCGCCGTTTTCACAAGGAAGCCCAGCTAAGAGTAAACCAGTACCAGGGTCCACCACGACCCTGGTACCAAACCAGTTATATGGCGGCAAACTTCCGTCTGACCCACAAAGGTGGCGACGACTGCCTGTGGTCGTGACCACCTGGAGCAAACTTTGGCTAGGCTGACCTCGGCACTTCAGGGAACCACAGTGGCCAAACCAGCAAAACTCCGAAAAGTGATCACGCTGCTTCCGCACAAACAGTGAAGACGGACCATCCATCGTATCCAAATACAAGTATACGCACCCTTTAAGTAAACGTCAACGACTTACCATGCGGACAGTGTGGAACACGGTTGTGATCAGCAATTTCTAACACTGTAAATGATCCACGCTCCCGCAACACCGCATCTGAATTGGCGCGACTTCCATGGGTCTCCTTCTTCTTGAAGATTCCGTTCTTGTTTTTCGGATTAGAAAAGAACGCCTTCCTCCGAACTTTGAATTTCTTCCTTGACATGATGAAGTGGACCCTGACGTTCCTGCTGAATTTTGCATAGCACAGAAATAATTTCATTAACATTTATATAGCGATGACTAGCCCACAACTTTCAGTACTTAAAATCATTCTCGTGACAATATTTATTATAATTATCTACTAAAGTGATCTACGAGGACACATTTCGAAAACATCCTAAATAAGCATACACTACATTAAACGGTTCCGAGTACTCATTAAATTCGACAGCAAAAACCGGAAAACTGTGTCAGTCAATTCCGGGCGTTACAAAGAGAACACTAATTCGAAAGCCTTCGTGATACCAACGTCGTTGGTGTTGAAGTGGAGGAGACCTAAATCAGCATCATCATCGATTATTAAGAAAAATAAAGGATTTTGAATTTACATCCTAAGTAAGATGATTATTGGGAGACCTAATGAGTAGTGACGAAAAGAGGAAAACCATGGAGTAGAAAAAGAAGTCTTCAACACACGTGGGTGATTGTTGACCTACCGTCATCGCAACAAAGATGAGAGAATGTAGGATTTAGTTCTGACCGCTACAATAGATTTTATACTTCAACAATATAAATTAAGAACTATACCAGCCAAAAGGGTCGCAGTTATGACATACACTCCAGCACGAGCAGCTTTAGCAGCTGCATCACCGATCACAAAGGGGCGTGCGTAATCTTGGATCACTCCCTGCACCCCCTAAAATTCATGCACGATAAGTAAAGTAACGTAACGACAGATTTTGAAATATAAACTATGGATCAGCAAATTCCAAAAAATTCCTGCCAACGGTTTACCGCCCAATCTTGGCCGGGAGGCGTTCATGGGTTTCGGGCAGCAATGTACATCGGCAGGATTCATTCCCCGGCAGGGCCTTTAAAGCTGAGAAGTCCAGCGATTCCATCAGCAAACCCATCTAAGAGTAAATTAATACAAGGATTAACAACCACACTGGTATCAAAATAGTCGCATGGTGGCAAATCCGTCTGATCCATAAGGGCGACGACTGCCTGTGGCGGTGACGACTTAGAGCAGACTTCGGCTGGGCTGACTGCGGGACCACAATAGCTAGGCCAGCAAAACTCCAAAAACGGAAATTATGTTGGGCCCCATACATCCAGTTAAGGCACGCCATCAAAGTATTCAAGTTTTTTTTTAGCAAATTCATGCGATATCCGTCTGTCGACGTTTCGAAGTTCTACAATTATAATTTTGCATTTAGCTGAAGTTCATTTCCAACGGTCAGTTCTGCAGTGGGCCATCAAATCGTACGAAAAATCAACAGCTAATTTTGTAAGGTGAAAAAATTGCCAACAAATGAATAAAAACTTTTAAAGGACTGAACAAGTCAAAACAAAACTCGCACCAATGAATGTGTAGGCTAAGAGCCACAGTAAGCAAAGCATCCATGACGGGACCATGAATGAAGTAGGCGGCCGGAATCAGTGGCACCATTCCTGCGGCAAAGTAGCGCTCAAGCTGAAACTTTTAGTGAAAATAAAATATCACAGAGAAGTAGACAGGTTTAGTCATGCTCAGATCATTACGGATTTTAAAAAATGTCTCGAATTCTGTGCTGCAAATATTACAAACTCACTTGAAAACTTGGCTGGCCCGTCTTCAATGATTGTGCGGGCCTCAAAGTAATTTCCATTTTTTTGGAGTTTTGCTGGTTTAGCAATTGTGGTTCCCTAAAGTCCCGAGGTCATCCTAGCCAAAGTCTGCACCAGGTAGTTAGTTCCACAGGCAGTCGCCGCCCTTGTGGTTCAGAGGAAGATTTGCCACCATGTGTCTAGTTTGATACCAGGACGGTGGTGGATCCTGGCATTCGTTTACTCTTAGTTGGGTTTCCGGATGGAAATGCCGGACTCCTTCCCAGCTTGGGAGGCCATATCGCGGGGATGAATCACCTCCGCTGTACATCGTAACTCGATACCCAGGAACACCTCCCAGCCACGTTGAAGTGGTAAACCGTCGGAAGGGAAGCAAATATTAGTTCTCGAGAAACAAAAACCCATTTTTACCTAGACTACCTACTGTCTTTGCTACAACAGAAACCTCAGACAGCCGTGCTAGAGCATTCCAACGTAGAATGGAGGGGGTGAGCGTTTACCAGACAAGTTTGGCACAAATCCTTCGACCCCGGAGGGATAGGAGTGTTGGTGATCATACATATATGATGAGTTACTAATCGAGGAATTACAGATCTAATAGACGCACGCTTGCCCGTTCAAATGTTTTTGAAATCGCTTAAACTAAGTCTACTGCTGAGAACGTCCAAATACTGAAAGTGGAACACATCAGATTTCGTCTCATTTGCGACAAAAATGCGACAAGCAATTCAAAAGGATAAAGTTTCGGCGGTGATCAATCCATGAAGGATGCGCCATGCATTACACTTCATTAAGCTTCGCTGAAGATGATTGAATGCGTATATGACCTAAACAATGACCCGCGGTAACCTAGTGAAGTATTGAGCCAGTGCTACTATCCTCCCAGACAAGTCTGCTTCCAATTTGCTGACCCCAAAGGCATGAAAGGCTTCGTGAGCTTGGGATGCGGTGATCGACCCCCATATGTACTGCAGGAGCGCCTCCGACTACTCAGCTACACGCGCGACATGCAAATTAGAACGCTTAAATGAACTAACTTTGAAATGAAAAGAATGATCATGGGTCTTGTTTGCACCGTCGTTGAGTGAAGTGGTGGCGCGAACGGCGCTGGTTGTCAGAGGAGTGCAAAGACGAGGCATCTGACGAGCAGCGAGCAGCGCTCTTTGCACATGAAGGACTTGACGCAACGGAACTGACATCACTGAAAGTGAACTGAAAATGCCTCGAAACCTCAGCCAACACTTATAAGCAGTTGTATCCGACTGCTATTCAATCCACACTTGTCTGACCATCAGCTGTTACCAAACATGTTTCGAATATAACGGCTTGCAGTCGGATAAGGCTGAGAGGAAAGCTGTTCTGCTTCGCTCTGAACCGCACAACGGATACATGCAAATCGAGACGAAACATTCTCGTTGACGAGTAGTTCGGAAACAAACAAATACAGTTTCGCCTAGATCAGAATGCCAACACAGATCAAAGTGCATGAAAAAGTAACACATCTATTCACCAGTCCACGTACTAGTCATCTAGAGCTCTTGGGGACGCTGTAATATATTCTAGCAATACTGTAACAAGAGATTACAGAGAAAGCACAAGTACCAAATAAGGATATACGTGTATATGTCCATACATTTACATTATTCATTATTCATTATTTACATTATTCAACTCTATTTATACAATACTTACACGGATACTTAGACGGCCCGTCCTCAGTGGTTGTGCGGGCCACAGCGCAATCTCCATTTTTCGAAGTTTTGCCAGTTTAGCTATTGTTGTCCCTGGAGCCCCGAGTTCAGCCTGCCCAAAGCCTACTCCAGGTCATCAACACCACAGTCGCCACCCTTGTGAATCTCAGGGAGATTTGCCACCGTGCGATTAGTTTAGTATCAGGGTGGTGGTGGATCCTGGTATTGGTTTACTCTTAGCTGAGCTTCCTGACGGGAACCTCGGACTCCTTTTTAGCTTGGGAGACCCCGCCGGGGAGATGAACCCCCGCTGTACATCACAGCCCAACATCCAGGAACACCTCACAGCCATGAAAAGGCGGTAGACCGTTGGAAGGATTTAAGAATTGGGAATTTAGAAAGGGATTTAGAAATTTATACAATATCCAATAGGAATCCAACATGTCGGACAATAAAGTTCCGAAGAAGGCACAAATGCTGCCCAAACACTCATACGATGACAGGTTTCACAGAGAAAATCGTTTTCAATTATATTTTAGGATTTATAAACCGTGAAATTCGTCTCTGAAGCACAGAAGCGAAGTTGCGCGCTCGGTGGTTCACAACAGTGTGAAGGCCTGAAAGGCACTCGCTGACTGCACGCTATATGCTGTCTACGCAGCATTTCCTTTCGATTTCGAGAGGATTCAATCACGAATTGGGTTCATTATTACTACATGAACTCTCGAAGCATTTAGAAACTGCAGTGTAGTGATTACTGAAGCGAATCGCTTGGCGAAGACTTCCCAAGCACGCATCGTTCGTCTAATCCATCGCGCTTCTGGAAACATGCAGTCGGAGAAACTGTTCCAAGTTTTGCACTGGTTTTGTGTGGAAGTAATACGATTTGCCCCCGTACTGTGGAGAGTGGAATGGTGGCGCGATCGTCGCGATGACTATGAGCACTGGCTATATTCACAACTCATGTCCTCTTCAAAGGATATCTGTGACAGCGCTCCTACGGCGATTCGATTCGCAATGTTCGGGGACGACAGACGAGCCAAGGAACTGCTGAGTACGCAACGCACGAAAAGACAAGTTTTGTGGGGTATAGTTTCCTGATATTTTCGATCTTCACGTGTCCTTGTGTACTCAAACTAATTAGCTGAATTAACTGTGCTTCGTTACCAGTGTGTTCCCCAAATTTTCTTCAAGGATGGCATGAAAAGCGCGCACGTATCGATCATCACAAGCGATGAAACTTGTTATTCAATCGGCTAGCATTGACTAGCTATAAGAACTCCCGTTCTAGCAATCCGCGAGCTTCTGGAAACATGTGCTTTGTTAAAGACTGATATCATTCTCCATTACACCACCTCTGAATGGTTCGAGTGCTAGAAAAAGCTCGTTCGTAGAAAGAAGAACCGTGAATAGGACATATAATGCCCTTTGTTGGTGGTGTTCTATGCAGTCCCCTCACATCCTAACCGAATGTTACCTCACTCTCAGTGAACCATGGTTCTGAAGCACGACGTTACCACCTATCAGTTCAGGATCGACTTTCTTTTTTTACCACCTTTATTGCCCACTGAACAATTATTTACAACTTCGAAGTCAAATCTAAGTTTGAAAACACGAACGACAAGGCCTTCAACGCTTTCACCTATTGGCCACACGGGTTTTTTATGGCGGGAATTTAGAAATTCCAACAGTGTTGAATGAATAGGATAGACAGTGAAAGTAATCATGTTCGAGATCAATTCTTACATTAGTAAATAACAAACATCGAAGGATGTAGTTGCAGTCTGTCACAATATTCCAGGCCACCTCGTAAATGAGAAAAAAAGGAATGGTCCGAGTAAACGTAACTTTACAGTTCAATCTATCTAATATTCTGGTCTCAGTTGTGGTGCTCTCAATCGCGTTGGTTCAAATTCACTCTAACAGTAGTTCTCGAAGTTTGAGGATGAGTGCTATCAACTTGTGGTCTGACTTCTTATTGTACAAGGAAAATTAGCAGTTCTGAGACAAGACGGGCACACATCCTTTTCGTAGATTTCTGAACATGGTATAAACCAACAGATACAGGACCGCATGCTCAATGGCTTTTCATAAAAAAAAATAGAGCACTGGGCGTTGATCAATCCCTGAGGGATGAGCTATGCATTCAACTTCATTAAGCATTGTTGGAGATGAATGAATGCATTTCTGGCCTTTACAATGACTTGCGGTGGCCCACTGATGTATCGAGCCAGTGCTGCTATCTTCCCAGGCGTAAATGGCACCAAGTTGCCGCCGCCGGAGGGATGTAAGGCTTGGTGGGCCAGCAGCGCGGAAATCGATCCCATGCGTACTACAGGACGCCTCCGGCCACTGCGCTACACGTGCCTCTAACAGCTTTCACAATGACGACAAATACAGAACCTGTGCAGATAACCACACATCTAACACTCAATGTCTCATCACTCGCAGCAAAACCACTGAACGCCGAAGGAAAAGTGCAGCACCGATTTCTATTTCCAGTGAGACCACGACAAACCGTGCCCGTGCAAAATTTGTCCTAAGCGTTATGGTTAGTTTGTTTCGTAAGTTTGGCATTCCAACACATGATCGACAGTCGTGGAAAGTTGTTGTAGAAAAATAAGTGAATCTGCGCTGCCTAACAGTAGTTATCCGCCAACAAATTCGTTACTTCGTGTATCCAACAGAGAGCTTATTGTTAACCTAAAAGCTTGTGTGAAGACAACGAGATATCCATCTGGATTTGAATAATCGCGATAGACATGAGCTTGCCAAGAGCGAAATGTCCAGAGTGGTTTAAGAAAATCACTTCAAGAATAGTAGAAGACCAACTTATATCACAAATGTAACGAATTCCCACCACACTTCCAAACATGGGATCTTCTAGCCCGGCAGGTTTCAAATTATTGATCGAAAGTTTAAAGATACATATTGAACAACGTTTAGTAAAATCAAATAGAACAATGAATTTAGTTGGTGAGAAAAAAATCGAACGAACTGCAAAAAGAAACTACAAATCCACAAACGACGAGGGGATTGTGGACAAGACGGCACGGAATCTATTCACAGTAGGCCCTCTACTTTGAGCAGACGAGCAGATCTCCAATCTCCGATGGGGACATCTAGGGCTACGGGAATGACAACCTGAGCCAGAGCGCTCGGAGCATCAACAAATAACCCTCGCTGGCGTGAAATGAAATGCATGTTGCGGTCACACTACACTAATTTTCGTCTATTTTAGGCGTTGAAAGTACTCGCATCTGCACATCAGCTAAGGGCTTTCCCATCGTTTGGGATTATTTCGAATTCCTCTTGGGTGTCCTGAGATTTACATCCTTAGGTATGTCGGCGATGCAAGGGAAACGAAAATCCACGGGAATGTCATTGTTTGTCGATGATAATGAAAAGCCGCCAACGAAAAAGGCTTCTGGAGGTAAATCTTGGTAGCAGAACCGTTCGTCATCCGTCTTTGTTGTGTTTAAATGGTTTTCGGAGAATTCTTTCTTTCAGGGCTATACGATAGTGGTGATGAAGAGGACAGATCTGTTCCAAGAGTGGACGATGCAACGGTGGATACGTCTCGTGACGAAGACGGTAGCACCGTTTCCAATGGAACTATGTTGAAGGAACCGCATATGCTAAAAGAAGAGAATGAGACAGGTATGATGTTTAAGTTTATGGTACTACTGCATAGAAATGGGATGGTCTCCTGTTTCTGTAGCACAGTTCCGACTTTATAAATTGGTTCTTTTTTATTTTTTGTCCTTTATCCATTGGTTCTAAAGCAAATTTACTTACCTGGATACTTGTATGGCATAATCCCTATTTTTTCGGAGTTGTGCTGGTTTAGTTGTTGTGATTCTCCGGAGTCCCGAGGTCAGCCAGGCCAAAGTCTGCCCCAGGTCGTCACCACCATAGGCAGTGGCCACAGTTGTGGAGCAAAGGAAGATTTGGCACCATGCGACTATTATGGTACCAAGATGGTGACGGATCCTGGTACTGGTTTACTCTTAGCTGGGCTTTCTGATGGAAACACCAGACTCCTTCCTAGCTTGGGAAAACCTGCCGTAGGGATGGATCCCCTCGCTCTACATCACGTCCCAACACCAAGAAACACCTAGCCGCGATGAGACGGTAAACCGTTGGGAGGTCTAAGATCTAAAGCATATTTGGCAGAAGAAATTGTAGACTTTTGAGTTAGAACAGGCATAGCTCATCTCGTGGTGAATGCCGTCTGTCGTAGTGGAAATTGGCAGAATTTGCTGTTCTTTTCCAACAAAATCTGTTTTCACTTGTCCAGTCATGATTGAATGATTTCCTAAATCCTACAGCCTTTTTTTATAGCACTCAGCACTAACGCTTTGGGGAATTCGGAGAAAAAAATTTTATTTTCTAATTTTCTTGTTATCTTCTGTTCTTGTTATTCAACCGTGTTCTTCTTATCTGTTTCTTTTATACCTTTTCATTCCTCCATATTCCCACTCTCACTGTCTCTTTCTCCCTCTTTCCGTTCTTTTCAATCTTTTTCCTCTTTTTGACTGTCCTTTTTCGATCCTTGTTATTCATCTGTGTTTTTCTTTACCTGTTTCTGTTGTACCTTTTCTTTCTTCTCTCTCCGTCCCTTTCTTCCCCGTTTTCCTTCCTTTTTTGTCTTTTTTCTTTTTAAATGCATTTGTGTTTTATTGTCTTGTACTGCTGGAGCTTCAGTAGCGGAGCTAGGTCAGTAAGTTAGGTGGATAAGATGGAGATAAGTTCGAACATATGTAAGGTTTGCCAGTAACCCATTCGTGTCCTAATATGAGTTGTCTTGCTGGTTTTACATTGTCGACAATTTTAAGTAGTCGTTGTTATTATGTCATCGTAGAATCAGTGTTGTCTTCGTTTTTTCTGGTACGCTCTTGTTTCTCCAAATTATGGAGTCATCATGTAAGCTACCAGTCCCCGTGTTATTGGATTCTTCACGATGGGGGTTTCGCCGTGAGCAGTTTTACTAACAAATCGCAATCAAGAAGACTTCATACGCAGTCATACGACTAGCATTATAAGTCAAAACGCCGACTTGCTACAAACCTCGGCATAAATAATCGACACAACTAAGATGATGCTGAGATATTTGCAAAACTCCGGACCGCAGGTGTCTGCGGTGGGGAACGAACGCGCTATTGTCCTTTCCGAGGAGTAAAGCGTTCACCACCACACCACACAGGTCCTTCGTTTCGTCTGTCTCTCAGCTAGTTCTATTGATCTGCGCCATCAGCAATCACCCGTCAACGGGACTGATCTAGGGAGCCCAAATCGGCAACGAGCCTAATTAAGCTGAGGCTGAAATCGAAATCACAATCTTAACCTTTTTATTTGCTACCTACTTTTAATTTTTAACGACAGGGTATCATGTGAAATACAACTACGATGATGCCTAGATATTTGCAATAATCGATATATTTACTTACATGTTCTTATGAACCGATCTTTTTTGAGGTGATGCGAGGTTGGTGTATTTGCCGTTGTTGTTGTTGTTGTTGTTTTTTGTTGGTTAATGACTGATGTTTCGGCAATGCAATTTCGCCCTCCTCAGAATCTGGACGTGTTACAGTAGTCTTATAATTCGGTGGAGAAAACCATAGTATTAATGGGGATATAACATAGAAATAAACGCCATGTTGATCAAAAAACTGCTCACCGCGCGGTTACGAGTGGGACTGCCCGCGCGTTGTTCACGTGGGATGGCGATCGAGACCCACCCAGAGGTCAAAAAATCATTTTGAAATAAGGCGCCAGGTCACGTGTCATAGTGAGGCATTGGTCTTTCCTGTTCATCTTTGGTTTTTGAAATTTATCCAAAACGCCTCGAGAGTGTAGCGCGTCGACGTTCTCGATTCCTGCGCTAGGATCCGGACATTGACTTCAAAATCATCGCCATTGTGCTTTTATGCCTTACGTGTACCTCGAGGAGTGCTCTGACGAATTTTGGCTTTCTCATCTAGGTATTCTTTTATGCGGGCACAAAGTGGTCTACCCGTCTCCCTAATGTATTTTTTGACTGCATATCTTACAAGAGCTCAAGTATATTGTTGGTGAACTCCTGCAATCCCCATCTTTCCCGTTTGGACAGATCGTACAGTTTTCTGAGCTGCACAAGCGATCACAGAGGCATAGTTTCTTGATCAATATGGCGTTTATTTATATGTTAGATCCTCATGCTACAGATTTTTTCACAGAATTGTAAGACTATTGTTACATAAAATACGACCAGGTTCTGAGGAAGCGAAATCGCCGAAACGTCACCCATCGACCAACAGCAACACCGACAACTTATACCAACCTTGCATCAGCTCAACAGAACCAGCTCATAAGAACATATAAGTATATGGATAGCGGTGTTTGCCATGATACGAGAATAGTGAACTTTCATTATTCACAGAGGAATTTGCTGCATTTTGAGTATTTTTTAAATAGTTGTACGCAGTAAATTCATTGGAAAGCTGAGTTTTGCACTCCATCGTTCTGCATAACTGCTTTTCCTTTTTCTTCGTAGTGTGTCCATGATCTACGAAATCTGACATTTGAACAGTCTCCGATCCAGCCCCTTTGGTTATAATCTCTGTGTAGCAGTCGTAGCCTCATTAGACATTCATGTTCATTTTGTTACGATTTCGAAAATGATGGCAGCATTTCGATTTGTTTATGTTTGCCGTCAATGTATGTAATCTGTTCGAGTTCAAGAAATTCTATGAGTTTCGTTATTCAACTTTAACGGGGAACGTTTAAACCTTTCAAGAACGGAGAAAAATTTGTGGTAGTTAATAAACGTGGAAAAAATCCTCTCTTTTCCTTGCACTAAGAACTAACCAAAAAGGATTTGAAATTTTGCTGAACTCCTCCACTGAACTCTATTTTGTGGAAGGAATAGATGGATACATCTTTCGTTTATTTTTTATTGTTCTGTTATATTTAGCGTTTGTTAATCCCCCGCTTTTCGAATTTTTTCCGTAGGTTTGTCGATTACTGTAAAAGATTTTAGTAGTTTAGGATTGGAACCACTGCAACTTCTTAGTGTCCTTGGATGTAGACGTGGGGAACGCGATGACATGCAGGATGCGCACCTCCTACTAGACAGTTTCTCTCTAGGACAATCCTTTGTGTTGGTTTTTTTCTGTTTCAATAACCTCCGAAGGTTAAGAGCTTTTCGGAGCCTTTAGTCAGGTAATTCAGGAAACGATGTTCGTTGTATGCGATCTTCGATGGACATGCTGGAGCTCGCGCTGCAAAATACTGTGAAGAACACATACCTTCAGTTCTTATGAAAAAGTTGAGTTCGTGTAAGTATGCAGGGGTAGCTGTCTCTGTTGGGCCGTGAAAGTAACGATATTGTAGTGCCATTCCTACCTCGTTTTTATCTTCTACAGATAACGATCCGAGGCTCATGGAGAAACATTTAAAGAGGATCTTCGCTGAAACCTTTAAAGCAGTTGACGAGAGCTTTCTCATCGAAGCAAGGAGGATGTAGGTTAAGGATCACAGTTATCGTTTTTGTTATCGTTGTATCACAAGGGAACCAATGTTTAACTTCCTTCATTTAAAAAATGTAACATAACGCATGCTATTGAGGGCAATCAATGGCGGTAACCTTCCCGGTTCTTAAGCATTAATTACATATTTTTTAAACAAAGTTTTGTGCTATCGAAGAGGAGCAGGATTACACATCTTCCCTTTTTTTTCGCACGAATTCAAACGTGGACATAAAGCCATGGAAAATTCTCGCACTATCAACTCAACTTTGCGTTCACCAATCAAGCTGTTAACGGGCGCTTGGTGCAAAACTGGTTTCAAAATATTCGTGACGAAGATCTTATACATAGGGTGGTTCATGGATGACGGCTGCGATCGAAGGCATTTCTACGAATACGTAGATTGAACCAAAGATTAATACAACTGCCCAAGGATTTTCCGAAGAAGTAGCCATAATTAAAGCAACTGTTTCGGAATGCAGTCGAGTTGTGATATTGAGAATCACGGCAAATGACTTTATGCTGCGCCTCTTTATGAAACATTTTTCGGCTTTCCGTTTCAGTTGAGGTGTCCTCAAATCGATGCTGTATTATGCATAGCTCTTTGCGTTTTCTAATCGTTGGACCATCCTAATTTATCACATTCTGGAGGATATGGATTGATTTCAACTCGCATATGATGAAGAATGACATCCGTTAAATTCTAATACTTTTGCAACCTAATTTCGTGTTGCCGACGCGAAGGACTACAATAAACATTTAAGTGTAACGGACACGCTTTTTCGATAATAGACGATAATTTTTCAATGACTAGAAGATTGATGGTTTGAAAATATGACGAAACCACAGTGGGAATTTTGCTTTATCGCTGTGTAGGTGTGAATGGTATTTAAGTTCACACATTTATTTATACGACCTTATAAGCTGTACTTGTTGAGCTGATGCGAGGTTGGTATAGGTTTTCGTTGTCGTTATTGTTGTTGTTGTTGGTCGATGGCTGACGTTTCGGTGATTTTGCCTTCCTCAGAGCCTAAACGTATTTTATAAAAGAATAGTTTAATTATTCGGTGGGAAAAAAACCAAAGTATTATTGAAAGTCTAACGTATAAATAAACGCCATGTTGATCAAGAACTACTCACCGTGCTGTTACAAGTGGGACTGCCCGCGTGTTGTTCACGTGGAACGGCGAGCGAGACCCACCCAGAGGTCAAGAAATCATTTTTGGAATAAGGCGCCAGGTCACGTGTGATAGTGAGGCATTCGTCTTTTTTGGTTTTTTTGAACTTTATCTAAAACGACTCAAAAGTCTTGCGCCTTCACGTATTTGATTCCTGCGCTAGGATCCGCACAACTGTCACCTGTATCACCTGTAGTCCCGTTGATCGTCGAGTGACTCGAGCCGGCGCCAATAAGTCTTCCATTTTTCCCTGTCGCGTGCAAGAGTAGCCCAATGGGTTCTGCTCGCTGTAGTGACTCGTCGAGCATCATATCTTTCATCAAGGGGTCTTTGTGAAGAACTCTGACCATCTCCCTCGGTGGTCTCCCTGCAGTACGTTTGACATCCCGAGGAATCCAGTCACTAACGGCTCCTGTCCATCTGTTGTCATTCATACGCATTACGTGTCCGGCCCACCTCATTTTCGATTGTTTGGCGTACAAAACGGCATCTTTGATTTTTGATCGTCGACGCAGATCGGAACTTCGTATTTCTTCCCTTACTTGTGTGGAACGGGATACTCCTAGCATCGCCCATCGACTGCACGTTCGATAACGCTAAGTGACGTTTCATCTTGCTTACGCAGCGACCAAGTTTCTGACGAATACGTTAGGGTAGGAAGTACCGTTGAGTCGAAAAGGTGGGCACGGAGATGAATGTTTCTTGTTCTCTTCACTGTATCCTGGATGCTCTTGAAAGCACCCCAAGCCGCTCGTTTCCTTCTGTTCAGCTCTGGAGCTAGGTCGTTTATCATATTGATTTCCCGACGTATATAGATATAACTGGAGCTCGTTCCGTTGAGCATGAATGGGGCATGCGAAACCAATCCGTTCTTCATGAACATCGTTTTTGTGAGATTCAGTTGAAGACCAATCTTTCCACAGGCTTTATCAAAGTCGGTAAGCATACGTTCCGTTCGGCTAATGTTTGGTGTTATAAGGACGATGTCATTAGCAAAGCGAAGATGGTGTTACTGCCGACCATCAATTTTCGTCCCCATATTATCCCGTTCCAATTTCGCATGACGTTCTGGAGGGTGGCGGTAAATAATTTTGGTGAGATGGTATCGCCTTGCCTTACTCCTGTTTTGACGTCAATGCCAATATCGTTGTAGAATGATGGTATCTTAGTTGTAAAATTTTTGTACAGCTCACGAAGAATCTTTATGTACTGAGTAGGGACTCCTTGACTATCCAGGGCTTTCAAGACTGCTTCTATCTCGACTGAATCAAAGGCCTTTTGTAAATCGATGAAGGTGAGACAGAGCGGTCTTTTGTACTCTCGCGATACTTCAATGAACCTTGTTACCGTGTGGATGTGGTCCATCTTACTAAATCCTTTCGAAACCCTGCTTGCTCACATGGCCGTCCTTCGTCCAGTGTTCTGTCAATCCTGTTTAGGATGACTCCAGTGGAAAGGTTGTAGACGACAGGCAGTAAACAGGTTTGACGATAGTTGCCGGTATCCTGTAGGTCACTCTTTTTGAACAATAACACGGGCTTGCTGGTCTTCCAGTGGGTAGGGCCGAGTACCTTGCATTCGGACAGGTAACGTGTGAAGAGCCGAGCCAGTGTGTAATCACGACGATTGACGGAAGGTTCTTCAGGTGTTCTGGTGTTATCCTGTCCGGACATGGTGTTGTTCGACTTTTCACCGATGAAATGGCATGTCGGATTTCGGAAGGGAGAACCGGTGGTACAACATATCCATCCTCCTTTATTTCATATGACGGAAGGTGGACGTGGTTATCGAGGAGATCCGAGTAGTATTCGTGAATAATTTTCTCCACTGCCTTTCTGGGCGTTGTAACCGTTCCGTCTGGGCGCCGGAGTGCAGTCATTTTGGTCTTGTAATTGGCGAAGCTTCGATGGGCGTTGCGAATGCTTTTCCCAGCCTCTGCAGCTTCGACCATTACTGCTGGTCTTCTCTCTTTAAGATCTTCTTTTTATCGCCTGTCTGCACTGTCTTGCAATTTCGGACGTTAGTTCGCGGTTATCTGCAGCTCGTGCGATTCCACGCTGGCGTATTAGGTCGAGTGTTTCTGGAGACAGAGACGTCCCTTGCTGACTTTCGAGCTCTGAGCTTTCATAGCGCTAACGTGAAGTTGTTGAATGAGCCGATCGTATTCTTCGTCGATGTTATCGACAACGGCATCTTTCGAACAGCCGACTAACGAATTGAATAAGTCCCAGTTTGTGGTGGTTCTGGGACTTCGGTTTTTTGAATTTAGCTGCTTTTTTCTCCGTTCCGCTAGAAATGTTATCTTGCACGAAGGAGACGGTAGTGTGATCCCGTGTAGAATTTTGGGACAACAGAGACATCGGTTAGGCACAACTTTCTATTTACTATGATGTGGTGTATTTCGTTATGGTACTCTCCTCTGGGAGACTCCCACGTTCAGCGCTGAGGAGCGGTCTATCCGTTTTCCCAATATATTCCTCATCGAATACCTTACACGAAATCAAGTATACTATACCTGAACTCATGCAATCACCGTCTCTTCCGTTCGGACGGATCGTACAATTTTCTGAGCTGCACAAACGATCATAGAAGCGGTTGCGAACTAACTGACGGCGTAGGGTATTGGGTGGGCGGTCAATAATGGCCACATAGTTTTCAAGACCACTTTTTCTCAAGCCCCTCTTAATGGCGGAACTTATTTCATTCGATGTGAAGTGTGGCTTAAAAAGGGATCTTACTGACCCGGGTTGTTTCTGCTTCGTAGCCATTGGAAATGGCTAATTTTTTTGTGCCAAATTTAGCGATTTCTTCCTTTCGTGTTCTACTGGGGACACATTTTAGGCCGTTCGGTACATGTTTTTGATGAGTTCTTTTTTTCATGTAGGAAGGATGAGAGGAGAGGTAGTGAAGTAGTGTATTTTTACTACTTGAATTACGATACCATTATGTTACGTAGCCACTTTCTGAGAGCTTTATTTGAATGTTTAAGAATGGAAACTAGCTCTCGTTTGGTTTTTCCTGTGTGAATTTTATGTACTCTGACTGTCTGTTTAACAATTCAAAGCACTCATCCATCTGGTCTTGTGTGGAACAGACGATGAAGCAGTCCTCTATATATCGACAGTACAGTAAGGGTTGGCCATCGAGAACTGGAACTTCCACTGTGAACATAAAGGCGATGGAAAGGCCTGCTGCTATTCGCTGTCCCATGGCCAACCCATTAATTTGTTCAAAATATTTTCCAAACCACCTAAAAGTTGAACAACTAAGACACTGTTTTAAAAGAGCCATTAGTTGCGCAGTCGACAAGCCGTACATTTCGATTTTCTTTTTCATGCTCTACGAGCAACTCGAGAATGGCTTGCATTGCGGAGTCATTCGACACGTTGGTATAAAGTGAAGTAACATCGAATGACTCCCTCTACATGCGTGCTGCTTGGTTGCGCGCATCGTAGGTGGTCTAGGAATATTTTTGCTATTGGGGAGGTGGGTTGGTATGAATTTCAGCAGCTGGGTCAGGATAATGTTTGGGAACCACGCTATCTATCAGTTGGTCAGCCTATACAACTGATGATAGGTCTAAATTTAAATGTTGATGGATCGATGGATGCAATATTATCAGTTGAAATAAGTTTATGCGTCTTAATAAGTTAAGTAACATGACAAGTTGGATGTTCGTTCTTTAGTCGAGAAATAACCGAATGCTCTAAATTTGCTGCTGAAAATATTTTGCACAAATTAGAGGGTTGGCCATGGGACAGCGTTTAGCACCAAGCCTTGCCATCGCTTTCATGTCTAAGGTCGAAGCTCCAGTTCTCTGTCGCTGACCCTTATCCCTTACTCTACTGTCGATACATAGACGACAGTTTCATCGTCTGTTCCACATAAAAGCAGATGGATGGATTCTTTGAATTGTTAAATGGAGAGTCAAAGTTTACAAAATTCATATAGGCAAATCCAACCGAGAACTAGCTTCTATTCGTAGCATCGAAATAAAGCTCTCAGAAAGTGGCTATGTAACAAAATGGTATCGTAAGCCAAGTAGGAAAAATATACTAGTTCACTACATGTCCTCTCATCCTTCATACATGAAGAAAGCACTTATCAAAAGATGTACCGTGCGGCTGAAAATGTGTGCACAGGAGAAGACGAAAGGAAGGAATCGCAAAACCTGGCCCGAAAAATAGCCATTTCCTGTGGTTACTAAGTAGAAGCCGTTTGAGTTAGACAAAAACGTAGGGTAGTTCCCCCAAAATAATGTTTCGGACGTAAGTAAGGTCCCTTTTAAACTACCCTTCATATCAAATGAAGTAAGTTACGCCACTAAGAGATGCTTAAGAAAAAACTGGTCTTGACAATACCCTACGCCGTCAGCTAGTTCGCAACCGTCTCTATGGTCGTTTGTGCAGCTCAGAAAACTGTGTGGTCTGTTCTAACAGGAGAGACGGGGATTGCATGAGTTCAAGTATAATATACTTGATCTCATGTAACGCATGCGGTGAGGAATATATTGAGGAAACGGGTGGAACCACTTTGTGTCCGCATAAAAGAATATCTAGATGGGGAAGTTAAAATTGGTCAGAGCACTCCTCGACGTACACCACGTAAGGCATAAAAACACAATGGCGATGATTTTCAAGTGACTGTCCGGATCCTAGCGCAGGAACCAAAAGCATCAACCCGCGAGGCTCTTGAGGCGTTTTTGGATAAATTTCAAAAATCCAAAGGTGAAATGGAAAAACGAATGCCTTACTATCACACGTGATTAATGTTAACTTTGTCATTTGCTGCCTATTACAATTTTCATGGCAGATTATTATGTGTTGTCACCTAACCACAATGATGCTGGGATATTTGTAAAACTCTGGAACGCAGGTGTTAGCGGTGGGGAACGAACGCGCTATTGTCCTAAAAAGTTAACACATGGGATCGATCCCCCGCACCCAAGCCCACCATGCTCTGCATCCTTCCGAGGTCGGCAAATTCGTATCAGACCCGTCTGAGAGAATAGCAACACTGACTCCATACATTGGTAGGCCACCTTGAGTCATTGTATAGGCCAGATATGCATTCAGTCACCTTCAACGGTGATTAATGAAGTCGAATGCATGACGCATCCCTCAGGGATATATCAACACCGAGAGTTTTGTTGTTTTTATGTTGTAGCTATGAAGCCAAACGAATCAAGGATGTGCTGGATCCCACACGAAATTCTTTGAATGAGCTATCTAAGTACGAAATATTTCTGCACATTTGCCCTTTCTTAACGTTTCCGAGGATTATGTCTATATGAGATTTTGGAGTTACATAAATTTGCTCGTTCATCAAGTAGTACATCAATTTGACAGCAAATCTTCTACCCTGTCTTTTCATCGCTCAGCACAGAAAATCAAAACAGACACCGACATATGCTATATGTGCAACCATATGTGGGAACTAAGTACTAACCAGTCTAACTTTTTTCATTAATAATCTAACACGCGCTTTTTATCACCTATATCATCTGTCGTGTCGTCCGTAATCGTATAGTCACACTACTGGGCGCCAGTAAGTCTTCCATTTCTTAGCGCATGCAAAACTAACCCAATGGGTTCTGCTTATTCTAAGGACTCGTTGAACATCGTTATATTTTTTTCTAGAGTTTTCGTAAAGAATTCTAACTATCGGGTCGGTAGTCTTCCTGCTGTGGGTTTTATAACCCGAGAAGTCTAGTCACTAACGGCTGTTGTTCATCGGTTGACGTTCATTCGCATTACGTGTCCTGCGCACACTGTCTTTTGCAATTTGGAGTATGAGGTTGGAATCAAATATTATTTGGCCAACATTTCGGTGCCTTCGCTTTTTCTGGAGCGTGATCCAAATCGAATGTCCACGGCCATTTATTCTTCCGATGTGAATATACATACCCACATCGAGTCAAAACCAGTGAAGCATCGATCGAATGAAGTGACCTCATTGAATGAGACCTTTCTACACAGGATTAGAAAGTGCTAACCTGTTACAAAATATCAGGTGGACCTTTTGGCGAGTTCATGTCTGTCGGGAGGTTGTAAATTCTACTGATTTCAATGAATAAAGTTCACTATGAGGTGAGATGCTTGTTTAAAGATGGAGACACGAGTATTTTCAGCTATGTCTGATGAAGCCAATTCATTTTGTCCGTTATATCAAGCACTGCATACGAAGTGCGGTGGTAAAATGATTCGCGTAACTCATTAATATCAGGGTGTTTGATAATACTTTAACAAATCTCCCTGAACAGTAGACTTACCTTCCTCTGACATTCCTGAGTAACTAACGCCTATCTCATCGTAAATTAACAAAAGTAAACTTTATAGCAGCGGGCGGATAGCACAGTAGTAATGATGCCGAATATCACGAGCACGGTTCTAGTTCGGTTCCCGTCTGGACATACCAAGCCTTCCTTCCCTTCGGGGTCGGGAAGTTGGTACGGGACTTTTCTGGGAGAAAGATCAGCTTCTGCTATCGTCCATGTGGGAACGCTCTTGCCCGACTTTTTCCGGAGTCCAGGGAAAGTCGGCTCGACCTCCATTCAACGATATTCATGACGAAAGAGAAATCCTCAAGCAGTAGCCGAAGGCACACGTAGACAGTTGGAAGACTTTCGTCGATGGTGGATGGGAGGAAACGAATCGAATCTGGGAAATGCGAGGTCCGCACAATAATGAAAGATGGTTTATGTTTTGAAAAAAAAGACGTCAATACAAGCGAACAGTCTTTTTAAGGTGACACTTCTAATTCGAATTTGTTTGTAGCACCAATTAACGCGTTTGAAATCAAACAATTATCTTAGGTACATTTGCTAGATAGGTCATTATTAGTATCGGTTTTCTTTTCCTCGTAAGAAAATGCGGTGATATACTTTAGGAAACCCGTTTGGAAAGATGGAACGACAGTGACGTGTGTTCTAATGTTAAACGATGCGCTCTATGTTGCGAACATTGGAGATAGCAAGGTCAGTGTGACTGTGCAAGACGTTTCTTAAAGGCAGCATCAAGGATTCTATAGTGTTACAGTAGCAGTATAGCTGTCGGTTTAGTTCCTGGAACCAATTTAATTTTTAATTTTGATGGAGTTATCGTACATTATTTGTTTGATTTGGCTAACGATTCGAGAGAAACTCCTAAAAAGGTTGTGTTGGCCAACATCTTTTTATGATATAACGTTCTGATAATATTGCGCTACGCTAATTAATTTTCGATCACATAAGGCTTTGTTCGTTCAACAGCGTATGAATAGTTCATCTAATAGGTGAGGTTTAGTTAATGAGTGGACTTACCAAGTGAGGTTTTGCGTCAGATTACGTTTCCAGACCCCAGCGACGAAAAACGGGTATTGTGGCTGGTTCGCAGACGATGTTGTTTATAAAAATATAAACCTATGGATATATATATGTGTATATATGTACATATATATATATATATATACGTGTATATATATATGTATACTTATATGTGTATAAATGTACATATATATGTGTATTATATATATATATATATATATATATATATATATATATATTTATTTATTTGAATATTTTTGAACCGCAAATTTGAATATATGATGGGTAGGGCAATCTGCCGTAGACCATTTCGTTCAACTTCTATTGTGTCGTAAAACATGTGGTCAGACGTTGTGCAAGAGAAGTGTCATATGTGTCGGTCGCAAAAGTTTGTATTGGTGATTCTTGCCGACTGCGTAAATTTACCTCTCCGCTTTCATGATTTGGTCAGGATTGAAGAACTAATGGATTATTTCATCTGCCAAGAATGGAAAAGTCATTATGACCATCGTTTGATGCCAATTCGACTTTGATGTAAATATAGGAGTTTCACCTCTGTCCATTCACTGCGGTGAACGTTGTAGGTTGTCGTAAAAAGTGAGTAAAAAGCATAAAACGTTCGGTGTTGATCAATTAATAGGGAATGCATCATGAATTCGGCTTCATGAAACATCTTAGAGGCGACTGAATGTATACCTGGCTTATACAGTGACTTGCGATGGCCTATCGACCTGTCAAGTCAGTGTTTTTACTTTCCTCCCAGACAAATCAAGCACCAATTTACTGACCTCGGAGGGATGAAAGGCTCGGTAAGTTCAAGGCGCGAAATAGAACTGGCGATTGATTCAGTGCGTATTGCAGGTGACCTCTAATCACTGCGCTACCCATGCTCCCATTTATCGTATAGTATTCATCTCTGATTAGATTCCAAAGCGTGATCGAAAAATGAGTCGTTTTTGGTGCATAAGAAGAAGTTAACAGCAATTGCGATCTCGCTACTGATTCGGTTCATGTGGCATCTATTAATCGAGGTTCTTCATCTTTCCGTTGCCTTCCAAATGATTGAAAACTGCCGGATGCTAACGTTGAGTTCTTTTACAACCTGTTTGTTGGTTTTTAGACGACCAGCTTCGATTATAGAAAAGTGGACTTTTACTAGGCGCCTATGAATTTCTTCGTCGTGATAACTCTTAATTTACATTCGAAAGCGTTTCTCTGGTCCCAGCAATGAAAAAATGGAGCAATATTTCGAGTTGCTTCGTTGGCAAAACGAATAAGTATGAAGTGATGGTCTAAACCGTTGAAGTTTCTATGCATTTATTTCCTCCTTTATTTCAACCATCCTAAAATCATTAGAACATTACTGTTGAACCAACCATGAATATTCGCATTGACTTCTTCATTGTTCAGTGCTTTCATTTGGTATGAATGGAATTCTCAGCTAGTAATACTGTATTATTAGAGGTGGGGAAAAGCGCCATAATTCATTTTTACCAACTGTATTTACAGGGACAGCTCTGTTCCTTCTCATGATTTAATGTTCACTACATTGCGCATTTGTCCCAATGCGCGGGTTCCTGGAAATAATCGTGTCTTTCTGATTAAAGCAAATCTATCTCACTTCGTAGTGTACTTTATTAAGTGGAGAAAAATCGCTAGAATTTTCAGATATTTGCCAATGAGATGTGATTCCACTACATGAGTGTATAGAATCTTTTTCGTTCCGTGAAGATGATGTTCTGATTTTTCGTAGGCCACAAAACTTCTTTTGCCATTTTTTTCTCGTCTAGGCTTGTAAATCTAAAACTGAAGTGCTTGAACAAACAGGAAGGATTTCCATCAGCGCTAGCCACTTGGATGCATTGTCTCTGGCCATCGCACTGGCAGAATTTGAAGCATTTAATTATTGTTTTCGGCGTCTCCAAGATCCGGGTTTTAATTAGGCTTAGAATTAAAGTAACATTCCAGAAGTCTTCATTCGATACTCTAGTTTTAAATTAAGGCTTATTCTATAAATATGTTTAGTGTTCTGACCTAGGAAGAACTCTAGTCATCGAAATACTGACTTCGTCGAGTGTTAATAATGACTCTCTCAGGCAATTGTGTGTCGGAAGAAAGAAGATGCGTTTTCGTCTATTGAACTGACTGTGGATCACAATCCAACCATGTATGAAGAAAGAATGCGTATACAAAAAGCCGGTGGAACCGTAAAGCAAGTGATGTTATCTGCTTCCATGTTTTTGTTAACACACTTTTACTCCGCAGAGAAGTCTCTAGATTAAAGGTCTCTAGATTACATTTTTATAATCAGCATTTTCTTGGCCGTAGTGGAGGATCTCTTGAGTGGATTAATTTTCATAGCTGTATTGCAATTTGGAATAATTTCTTCAGGGATGGACGAGTTAACGGAATAATTGAAGTATCAAGGTCGATAGGTGATGGACAGTTCAAAGCTCATGGTGTGACATGTATACCGGATATGAGGAAGCTCACGATAACACCTAGTGACAGGTTCTTAGTTTTTGGTAGCACTTAATGTCATATCAGTTGAAGAGTAATCACACGCTAATCAAATTCTCCATTTTCAAGACAAACCAAACAGTTTTTTGACTACATAGTTCTGTTTATGTTTATTTGGTTGCTTAATTATTTATCTATTTTGTTTTTGTTTTACACGACCCGATATTACATGTATTGTGTGGATTCTAGCAGACATATTTTGTTTCTTTACTTACGTCCATATTCCATAAGGGGCTTTGGAGCTTTGACTGTGGGTTCGGCTGTTGCTTGAGGAATTGTGGTTTTCATAAATCATGTTGAATGCTGGTCGAGTCGGTTCTCCCTGAAACCATGGGACAGTCGTGCTTAGAGGCTTCTTAGATCATCACAGGCAGTCACTAAGACTTGGACCAAGGTGCTCTCAGAGAGGTTTAGTACCAATTCCCTGACCTCCGGAAGACGGATGGCTCAGTTGGCCTCGGTCTTTGTCGAACTAGAGCCCTTGTGCATGCTGAATGGCATCACTACTAAGCTTCCAGCATCCATATGTTATATACATGTGTACACCACATATGTATGTATATATACACATACATACGCATATGTTTTTGTGTACATATATGTATATATAATAAAAGGATAAAGCACTTGGCGTTGATCAATCCCTGAGGGATGCGCCATGCATTCGACTTTATTAAGTATCGTTGGATGGGATTGAATGCATATCTGCCCTTTACAATGACTCGCGGTGGCTTACAAGCCAGTACTGTTATCCTCCTAGACAACTCTGGTACCAATTCGCTGACCCTGGAGAAATGGAAGGCTTGGTGGACCATGGGCGCTGCCATCGATTCCACGTGTGTGTCGCAGTGGAGCTTCAACCACTGCGCCACACGCGCCCATCATATACATATACATATGTATATATATGTATATATATATATATATATATATATATATATATAAAGAGAGAGAGACAAAGAGATAGAGAAGGTTCTAAGCTGAGAAGCAGTTTTTCACCATGTATCGAAAAAGTAGTAAAAGCATAGAACTATGAAGAATAGAAAAATAAAGGGCTTCACACCAAAATGGTGTTGTACCTTATGTACTACCATTCCTTCTGATGGGCGGTGCTCACTAAATAACTTTGTCACGAGGTAAAGGGAGGTGTAAACTTTACCGCTGAGTTTCCGATAGCTCGATATTACTTGGGTACTTCAATGCCCGTTTTGACTGGTAATGCGAACGCCAGCACATTTTCCATTGCTTTCTTCTTTCTGCAATCGTCGCCCATGGTGGTGGTCTGGTTCGAACATGGTGACGTGTGCGAAGATCGTTCCGTATTGCTAAAATCGGTTCCATCTGCGAAAGCGGATGCATGACGTTAGCCATAAACACGTATGATTGTCTACCACAGCGAATCCACAGTTCTTTACAGCGAATCAGTAGTTCTTCAAACCGACTTTCATTAAATCTTGTTTCATTAGACCTCGGCAAGATGAATCAGTACTTTCTTCGACTATTAAGCAGGCACGGGGTTGACAAAAGGATTTGTTCAGCTAACGTTTCGACGTCGTCGTCTTCTTCAGAACCGATAGATGGGCTCAGCTAAATGAAGTGAACTATTCGAGCGGTGCACCATCCACTGGATTCGAATTGATTAGACAACGAACACCCACATCGCGAAGACGACCATCTGTGGACCATCGACTCGAATCAATGTGGCTCCGAAGAAGACAAAGACGTCGGAAAGTTAGCTGGATAAATCTTTTTATCAACCCCATGTTTGTTTAGTAATTTAAGAATGTGTGATTATCGTTTAAATGGTCGTCTCAGAGGACTCTTATACTTTCCTGAAGTCCATTTCACACTTTTATTCGTCCATCTGTCATCTTTTCTTCTTATGTGACTGGCTTCTGGATCTCGAAGACGGGATAGGTTCCAGAGATTTGAGCTGAGCATTCCGGCTAGACGATATGAGTACCGGTTAAAATTTACAAGGCATCCGCTCTGTGAGTGATGCGCATAATTCTTGACATCTTTGAAGTATCAGTCCAGGTCTGTGCTCTATAACAGAATTTTTTGAGGATTACTGAGTTGAGAAAGTAAGAGCGGAGTCTTAGGTCCGTTAACTGGTTGGCGACATCTTTAAGAGGCCTAAATGTGACCCATGCTGCTCTCCTTATCCTGTCTACGTCTTCCTTTCATTGGACGCCTAAGACACATACGAAGTCGTGTGTGTGATAAAAGAGCCATTTACTTCGGTATATCCATCTTCTTACCATTAGTTTCTTATGAACTGAGTCTTCGTCTTATTTATGTGCAGTGTAGTCTTTGCTGCTTCATTGAGCTCACTGATCATGTCTCTGCTTCACTGGACTCCTCGATAAGATGGTGATATCATCAGCAAAACGAAGATTTGCAGAACTTCTCAATCGTTGTCTTTGCCCTTCTAGTCCTAGTCGAGTGACTTCATTATCTAACGCCATCCGATTGTGTAAAGCTTTGCTGAGATGATGTCGCCTTGTCGAACTCCTTTTCTTATGGTAATGATGAGAGGTCGGTAGAAAAGTGTTTTTGTGCTGTAATTGCGACAACAGCCATCTAGTGTTCGTATATAGGAGGAATCCACTTCTTGATCAACGAGCGCTCATAGGATTGTGTTCGTTTCGATTTCTGTTAAATACTTTTTTCATAGTCGATAAAGGTTGGGATTAGCAGTCTCTTATAATGTGGGATATGGTTTGGATGTGGTCCATGCAGTAGAATCCTAGTCGGAATCGTGTTGGCTGAGTTGGTTACAATCTTCATGAATAGATTGTAGAGTGCAAGCATCAAATTTAATACAGATGATGTTGCCAAAAGTTGCCTTATGCTTGCTTGTGAAATGCATTCATTTTCAATTGACAGGCTGCCCATCCTTGTGGCACTGGACACGTTTTCATATAGGTAGTCGTATTAATGTCTGGATGTACTACTGCATATGTGAATCATATCTTATGTTCTCCTTTTCTTATTGTTCCCCTGTAGACATTGAGTTCCGTACAAGTGCTGGAAGGTTACATAACAGTGAAGAATTTCATCATTAATGTATCATTGCTAGAGAGCGGTTACTCAGTGGCATTCATTCGGAGAAGCAAGAATGAGTCGAGATCATTGAAGTTCTTGAGGAACTGATGCTTTTGTACCGTTCAGAATCGGTGGGGTTTTTATAATATTACGAAATCGATGTGTCAAACATATAAGATGCATGCAAAGTCGTGATGTTAATGGGAGAGGTACCAAGAATATGTTGCGTGATAGCCATTGAATCAAGAGTAATTTCAGAGATGGAAATATTCCATGACGGTCTGAAACTAGTACTAAAGATGTACTGTACTACATGTAAGGAGATGGGGCGGACAGCATAGTGATATTAATTTCATTGGGTCCACAGACTGCCCAATCTGCCTAGGCGCTTGTTCAACACCGCCTTAGGACACATCAGGCCGGTTCTTCCGTCCGGAGTCGGGAAATTGGTATCAGACTTGTCTTGGAAAAGCCCACTCTTTCTAATTCAACTAGAACCGTTATTGAGGAATCCAAGGAAAATCTGTTCTGGCATTAAACGACATTCATGACGAAGCCAAAAACTCCTTGAGCAGCAGCCGAACTCACTCTGAGAAAGGCTGAAGGAACTTCAGAAGTGATAGATGCGTGAGAATGAATCGAATACGATAAGTGCTTGGATCCACACAATGTGATGCATATGATGCCAGATCATGTAATAATAATGCGTAGAGAATATTTTCCATAATGACTTATGATGTGGACGCCAGCCGTGCTCATGCCTATCATTTTTCAGACGGCTAGTGATTTCATTGTATAACCAAAAAATAAATCTATTGCTATTTGAAAGCTAAGGTTTTCCTCCATGAAATAATGTATTTCCCTGGGACACCCTCCGTCGGGCTTCGGAAAATTGCAACCGGACCGGTAGGCTTCGGCGAGTCATACGGACTAATTGTGCATTCAATCAATTGTTTGAGTTCCTGCGGGTAGAGTCGAATGCATTGCTCATCCCTGAAGAAGTGGTTGACGTCGTACGCTTTATCCTATATTTTTTCTATCGCCTTGAGTCGTTAATTGTCTAAATTGAGTAATTTGAATAACTTACGCGTAGTAGATCTTTCAAGGCAATTTTTAATGCAACTAGTGATGAGAACACTGTGGTGAATAACAGCCATGTACTATGTACAAGGAAATAATGTTCTGTGAAATAAGCAATGGTATGGAGACGATTCTGGGTCTTAAAGTAATCCATACATCAGTTTGGGGATAGCCAGACATGTTATCAATGAATGTTCAACACTTCCAGTGAAAACTCATAAACCTATTTGTTGTTATCTTCTTTTTCCTTTATTCCACACATTAGAAAGCAATCTGTTCCCGATTGTTTGTAAACTTTCACTCAGTATAATTTGATAAAAGTTCTACTAAAGTAAAATTAAATAGTCGTCGTTTGACGTTGTGAAGTCACAGCCGTGCACATTAGGGAGAAATTACAATGTTTCTAAGCAAAATGAAGAGAAGTTTATCCTTTTGGATTGACCTGTAAGTACTGAACTTATTATTGTCTCAAACCCCATTCTAACTGAAATTATGTTTTATGGAATTGTGGAAGCCTATGTTACTGAACTACGTTTATGATTTCTGCTTTTTATTTTATTTTATTTTATTTGATCCGTCTTCGCGTCTATTGTGCGGATCCCACCACTTCTCACATTCTGTCTGTTTCCTCGCATCCATTGACCACGAAGATCTTCCATTCCACGTTTTCCCTTGTGGCTTCGGTTACTGCTTGAGAATTTTCATTTCATCTTGAATGTCGTAGAATGCTGGTCGAGCAATTCTTCCTGGAGTGGAAATAGCCGGACTGAAGCGTCCCCAGCTGGATTGCAGAGAGCGATTTTTTTCCCAGACAAGTCGGGTACCAATTTCTCGACCTTGGAGGGATGAGAGGCTTGGTTGGCCCGGTGCGGAATCGAACTAGTGCCATGATCATGATGACGGACATCACTACCACTGTGCTCTCCGCCCTTACGTTTATAATGGTGCGCAAATTTGCAAAAATTGCTGTAAACCGTGTCCAATTATTTTGAGTTGTAAGGAAATTGTAAACAATGACAAACTATAACTTCATGTCATTAAGCACTTCATTGTGTGCCAGATATCACGATGGAACCATCAATGTGAACTCATTCTAATTCTCATCAACAGATGTCGTTTCGTTATTATGTGAAATACACAGCGAATATATTAATACAGTTATTCCATTATAATTTCATTATAAAATGGTAGGAAATTGCATCATGTGTAAAGGGAATGAACTACGTGGAACTCTAAAGCTGTTATTGTGCTGCTCCTTGCATGTGCCTATCGACGTCCTGATATTATTTTCTAAATGCAATCAGTAAAGCTTTAAGCTGATTGTTTGGCGAGTTTATTCTCGCTTGTATTCTTTGCGTTTTTTTTTTTCAAAATAAAGGTCCTAGCGAAATAAATACTTCTACAACAGTGTTTTTTGCACAGTCTTTTCTGCATTATGGGGGAGTTCATTCTTTGAGAGTGGAACCAAGGATAAGGGAAAAATCCTGTTTTCTTCGCAGTTTCGTTGCGCGTTTTATATAGGAAGGCGTAATCGTTTTTTTTTCTGCTAAGTTGAAATTCATCATCTTAGGGTTTTTCTAATGAATCGATTTTTTTAAAATTACTCGGCTTTGGAATGGTATCTAACTTCTCAAAAAGAGAACGTCATCAAATATTAGAAGCAACACAGATTTCTAGCAACCGTCTAGTCAGCGGCCATCGAAGTAACAAATAATAAAGAGAGGGTCGTTCTCAAATTGCCCACTAAAACTATATAGCACTTTGATGCATCGTGTTATGCTAGTTTCGAAATCCAATTTTTCTCTAGGTCCGAAAATACCGTTAACTCGTAGAATATGAATTCGCTTTTGACGTTAGCACGTGATTCGTCATCCATTTTCTGGACCGTTTAAATGTTGGTTCCTTCCACTTCTGATATAGATTCTGGCATATCCTTGTTCATTGTTTCCGGTAGAAATACCAGTGTCGACAAGGCTGCTGCTAGTGACAATAGCGCGAATGGGACAACCATCGCGAGTTTGCCGTAGGAATCAACCTGAAATCACTGTGTATTACAAAATCTATGAGACGGTTTGGCACATTTTCGCTATGCATACATTACCATCATCTCTCTCCCTCCCTCTCTTTCCCTCTCTCTCTCCGACTTTCTCTCAGTGTTTTCGTTACCGTATTCTGTTTTTCTACACAGTGTGACAATGATTCTTTCCACTTATATATTTGCCAACCTATCTTCACAGGAAAACCTTAACTGATTTCTATCTATTTTGCATTGATCATAGTGATTTTTGTTCTGTATCATTTATTTCTTGTAAACAGGGATATATTTAGCAACTACATGAAACCATCAATTTCGTGTTTTTCAGTTGGTCAAAGACGAACTAGCTTCTAGGAGTTAAAACGAGCTGTAAAAGTACGTAAAAAAAAGGCGAATATAGCTCACTCTTTTGTCTAACTTAGTCTTCTACGCATGTATGTAGAATTTTCTCGCATAAAAAATAACTCACCAGCCATAGTGCCATATAAGATGATACAATTGCTCCAATACGGGCGATCGTTGAACAGCATCCAACCGCAGTGTTGCGAATCACTGTTGGAAATAGTTCCGACGTGTAAGTGTACATGGCGGTGTAAGATACGGTCACAGCACCTTTGGTGATCATCATTTGCAGCATTCCCCAATAGAAATGGACTGTAATAACGCATATCGGAGTAACAACCTTCAATTAATCTTTGTTAGGCGTATATTAGAGATTTCTTCTCAGTTCTAGTTTTTTTTTCTGAGTGTGCGGTTCGTTTCGTCAATGCAGTAGTCTATTCTACCACTTATACTACTGGAATCTTTACAACTATCAAGGGATGGATCGCTTTTGCAAGGCAGCACAGCTTCGATATCCATGGACTAGCAATTATGTAATGAGGAACAGAGAGATTTCTAGCACACTATCATCGGATTTCGTGAGAACCACGCTTGCTCGATCACCGTTTAATACGTTAATGAGGAAAAAAGCAGATCTTGAAATCGAGTAGAACCTACAAACAATCACGGCCACCTACCACCTGAGCGTTTCCAAGACAACGAAACAAATAAACGTGATGATACAGTACTTATTGTGTAGACACGTCAACTAAGTAGCTGAGATTAAATTCTTCTAGGTGTTGACGTGGTTTCGTTTTCTTCGTACACTGTCGGATTCTGCTTCTATTGCGCATAGATATTTAATACTTCGTAAGCTAGCAATCATAAAATCTTATGAAACTCTCGTTGTCGCCGTTGTATAAATCAAGTTTAATGAATCATAGGCGTACCGTTATCTCCTACGATCCAGTTAAAGATAAGGGATATTCCTGCTGTCAGTAAGCTATATGCCACAATTTGACGTCTCCCGATCCGATCGATAAGAAAGTATACGACAAACAGGGCTGGAATCTCCATAAGAGCACTAATAGCGAAGTTTACATATAGGTTTCCTCCTCCAAGATTACTTTTCATTGTTAAGCCATAGTACATCATAGTGTTCACTGGCCATACAAAAAAGCAAACCAATGTCCTTTTCCGCATGTTTGGAGTGCGAACAAGGTCTATCATACTGAACGCTTGATATTTGTTATTCTGGGTTATCTGCAGTTTCTCCCACCATCTTTCAGGAACACGTGATCCATTGATTCGTGCTGCCTTTTGGAGAATAGCATCGGCTTCTTCATACTGTTCCTTGGTCACTAACCATCGTGCGCTTTCTGGAACTAACCACCAATACGAAATGAAAATCAGAGAAGGTAATGCTATTGCAGCATGAAGGAGACGGTAATCAGTGAGAACATAGGCCATACCAGCGAGCATCACTTCTCCGACTGCATAAAAAGCTCCTGCTACAACAGCACCAAGTCTTCTGTACTTACTACCGACTAATTCCGTTGCTAATACAACAGCAACACCGAAGATTCCTGGCTGAGAGAATCCAGTTCCTCCCCTATAAATTTGCAACTATACACAACATTAGGACCTTTTTCAGTATTTTAAGAGGTAGTTTCTTTTGTGATTTGGTGTGGAAAAGACGTACTTTAGAACGGCGAATAGCCACCATGTTGGTGCTACCGACAGCAGTATTCCACAGAATGTTTGAATTACAATGGCAAGGTAGAAAACCTTCTTTCGTCCAATCCTAAAGGTTATATGTACCCATGGAAAAGCTTTGAAGTAAAGCCGATGACGTTTTTAGCAATGCTCACTTGTCACCCATAACGCCACAGAACAGGGAACCGGTCATTTGCCCGATGTAATAGAGTGACTGAACTGTAGCCTTGATCCATGATCTATCGTCGTCCATTCTCCACTAAAACAACTCAAAATCGTTATGAGAATTTCAATTTACTTTTGCGATAGCTCTTATTCGCTTACTCTCTCAACAGCTGAGTAAACATTGTCATCTCTTGTGCAATTTTCCGTTGTAGTAGTGTGTCCGCACCTGTAAGGCGATTGGCTGTGTTTTTAAGGTTCAAAAACAATGATTGATTCCAGAAACAAATTGCGAGTACAACCTCTGCGTTACAACGATTTGGAATGCTGATTACTCTGTGCAGCCTTGCTTTACTGATTTCGATTTTGCGAACTAATTTATTCAAAACATGTGTGAAATACTTATGTTGCTTAATCCACCCCTCGTTAACAATCGTTTAATGTTTTCGTACTACGTGTTAGAACAGCACTCACAAGAGTGATGGTGGTGCAGCTACGAATGTCCAACTCATTACATGCATGGCGACGAATACAACTGGAAGACTAAGTAAGACAAACTGTAGTAGTTGATATCTGAAAATCTCCAAGTCATAGCATGTATGGTAGTAAAACACTTTAGAAAAAAGTAGAACAAACTATAGGTAGTTACTATGTGAAGAGTATTTTTTGTTCTTTCGCTCCATTTTACGGTTACACTTACCTTCCAAATTTTCCTAGATGTTGTTCCAGTAAGAGATCAAATGTGGTCTTCATCGGTTGTTCTGAAAATTGAACGATGACGCCTAGAGGATCCTCATCTTGTTTTGGTGTAACACGGTCGCCAGTGAACGTGTGCACCATTCTGAAATAGCTACTTTAAATGTTTTAATGTACTTATGATGTTATAATGCCTACAACTTTAAGCTATAATATTGCTATCCGCAACAAAAAAAGAACATTGTCAACACTAGGCAATGGTAGAAAGCGCGTTGAAGGCTGAGGGACTACTATGTCGTGAAGTTCAAAGATAGCCTCAAGAAGTCTTGGTGTTATAATGCATTAAACTCGTAGTGGATTTTGGAGATTTGTCAGCAGAAGGATAACACGGTGTATCCCGTATGTATGTAGTTGAAGACGACGACTGTGGAGAAAAATGTGGCGAGATTACTGTATGTCGGCACGCGGGTGTGAGCGCGTTGACCGCCTTTTTATCTCATGAGGCGACGCGGGTGAACGGGCCTGTTTAGTGTAGCGCGTGAGGCGTCGTCGTCGCTGGTGGTTGGCAGGAAATCGCTGATAAAGCGTCCATTCATCCATCTGCGGGTGACGACGGGAAATACCGCGTTGTTTTTGTAACTGATTTAAAAAAAGTTCCAAGAGGTGTTAGTGAAGGATGGATTTATGAGCACAAATAAGGTGATCAGTGGATTGGTTTCAATTTCAATCAATTGGATCCTGTGAAATGTCGGGAAGGGGAGCGAGCACAGTATGACAGCATGCTGTAATTGACGGTCAGAAACCAACAACGTAGTCTGGAATTAATGTTCGAAATCTTTGTTCGGCTGAGTTTTTTCCCGGGTTTTATTTTAGAATTTTAAACCGCCCATTTTTCAGCCTTAACTGCCTTTTCTGAAGTGTTTTATTTTTCCAAAAAAGAGGGAGTTGTAAATCATGGGACATTCGGCGAGTCATTGCAGCCCTTTATGATGCCGTTTTCTGACTTCCGATCTGAGTGAACCTGGCATAAATTTGTAAGGTTTTTTTCAGTTCATCACCTCTTTACGTTTGCAGCATACGTCTGGAAAATGGATAATGGGTTTGGTTTACATTAGACTGGCTTTTATCAATTTATGTGGAAACTCCTTTGTTCCCTGGGCAAGCGTTCTTTGGCAGCATCAAGTTATTTGACATAATAGTTGTATCATAGTTTCGTCCTTCAGCAGTTTCTCCTTAATCCTGTTATTCTTTTACATTTGGTTGTTTCAGTTAGTCTTTTTTTTCGAAAGGCTATCACAGCTCTGTCGTGATCGATAAAAAACGTAACAGGTTTTATATGCATAACGAACGACTGTATATGTTTCCATTATCGTTTGTCAATGGCATAGTTTTCATTTTAAATGAAAGGGCGCAGGGAAATGGCGACAATTCAACTCACATTTGATCTCGTTGAATCCTATAATTTACAAGATGTGATGGATTTGTTTGGGTTCCTTTTACTAGCATGTGATGGATTATGGAAGTCATTCAGTAATGAAGAAGCGATCAAATATGTGAATGAATTACTGGAGAAGTCTGTTAAAGGTACCTTCTTCTGAAGTGTTTTTTAATAAAAATTATAAATTGAACAGAAGGTGAACTAGGCTCTGGAAATTGTTCGGCATTTTTATGTAACAAAGGAAAAATGGTTAGTGTCAGTCTTTTTGAATGTGCGCATCTTACAAGTCTTGGAACGTTTTTGATATCTGCGCCAAGGAAGCAGAGCATATGAAGAGCTTAAAGAGATTTATATGGTAGATTTTTTGCTTTCTTCCTATAGTTCTTTTTACTCAAACACGATATTAAGTCACATCATTTACAAGAAAAGCAATGCGACAAGAAAGCACTTTTGTTTCTACGATGATTGATATTCAAATTTCCTGTGCTGCTTCATGAGCTTTCTACTTGTTAATAACTAAGTCAGTAATCACTAAACTATACGACTACGTAGCTTATAACTAATGAGGTACCACAGGCTTTCCACTCTGAACATGATTGCATTTCGACCAGATCTGTACACGAACGACAAACCGTTGTTACGATACAGATTCATGCCTACAAAATCAAGAATATATTCGGTAAAAACAAATAAGTGAAGCAATATAGAAGCCGTGGGATCGTCTAATATTGGGCACATCACGAGGTTCATGTTCCGCTTATAAATTCCTTAAGAAACTGAACTAAAGGTTATCGTGGCTTTGTACCTACCTAGTAGAATTGACTCGGTCATTGGTAATTAGAACATTTTTCAATGGGGGTATGCTTATAATTGTTCTGTATCAGTTTCTTCTAGTCATATACAATAAAATGCGACTGGAGAAGTCTCTTTGAAACTGAATGAGAGGCTGCTAAAATCATTTTTAAACCTGACACAATGGTGGGGTGTTGTTCTGGTGATGGTCGGGCGAATGATTTCGATAGCGAGATCTCCTTATAAGAGACCGTCGTTGGTGGTTTTATGTTAGCAATAAACAATAATGGCCCCGTGGGATTTATGTCACTGACTCGAATGTTCGCCTTATTCCACTGGAAACATACCACAGAAGAGATTTTGTTTTGATAGGAAAAAATGTAGTAGAGACTAGACAGTTCAATAATTCCGATTTGGTAAGATGATTCTCATACTTTTAAACTTTTATAAGCTTTTGGAGACTTTCTTCACGTTTGTAATTAATGAAGAGTGATAACTTCTTGTATTTTCGTATAATCTAGCACAAGATTTTTAAAATATGTGAAGAGAAGGAAACAAGTTAGATGTGTGCTGCAAGTCTTTTATGAAAAGAAGGATAAACTAAGAAAGGACGAAAAACAAGCCTGTGTACATTTTTTATCATTGTGAACATTCGCATCCAGACAAAGTATGGATAGTGTACGATTCTGCTTACAGTATATTTAGTAAACAAGGAAAGCTATTGTAATAAGAAGCATGGCAGTTAGTTAAAAAACTCACATGAACGAGATTTGTAAGGAATGAAAGGAAGGAAAGGAAGGAATGAGTCAAAACTTTATGACAATAATGTAAGTTTTGGAAGCGTTGGTTCGACATAATAAATTTTTCATTCTAGGCGTAAAATGGCATAAATTATGCATATAATCGTTCATTCGATAGAGGGCAATTGCACGATCCTTTTGTACGTCATCCGGCACTTTTTCATTCAATTTTTATCATTTTTTAACACTCTTTCATTCTTGTTGTATTAGTCATCCTATCGACGGTATGACTTCGGACGTCATTGTTGGTATTAATTTTTGAACGAAATTGTAATCCGACTGCTGGAGACAAATATCGCAACAAATAGTGACGGGCGTGTTCACTACCGTAGTCAACTTTAGCACAGATTTGATGCTAAAAGAGATAGGCGTTCCCTTTTTTCCTCCTCGATTTTGAAATAAACTCTGTCATAAATGCTGGTAGAAAAAACTGAGCTACCATTAATTTCAGCGAAGAGATCCGATTATTATGAGCTGCTTAATATTTAGTTGGTTTGATTGCAGTGATTCATCACGATAATATTTCAGTGAATTCCGGATTTTTAAAGTTGTTTTTACAAGTCCCACCTGAAACAGTGCGCTTATTTTCTACGAACTGTCCTCCTTAGCCGACGCGATGTTGGCATAGATGTACTTATTGGTTGTAACAATGGCTGACATTTCGGCGACTTCGCATTCCTCAGAGCCTTGCCGTTGGACCACCTTGTGTTGTTCACTAGTGTACCCATTTAATCAGTGTGAAAAATCTCTTAGATTCCGTTGAAAGTGAACCAAATTTTTTTATGAGAGTGGTTTTATTCCAGATGTGTTGTCTTGGTTATTGCTGTCGTAACGCTACGTTGACGATGTCATGCGCAATGTGTGTGGTGCCACACTAAAATTTATAGGATGTCTGTTGACAACCAAGTTAGAGATGAATTACGGTTCGGAGAGGAATTCGCAAGGACTTTGTCCATGCGCATCTCAGATTTTGTTGCTGTTAAGAACTGTTTTCAAATGTTGCGAACATATTGGCCATTATAAGTGAGGCCACTGATAAGGATAACTTTTTTGGTTCTAAAAAAATGACTGTTGTCGAATTTCTAAAAGAAAAATTTTGTTTACAGGGCACGTCCGTACTTCAAGATTGAAGTGAAGCCCTTTCGATAATTTTACTTATTCAACATGCTTTCACTTAAGTCTTATGCAGAACGAAATCTCAAATGTTGTGGACAACACGGTAGGAATAAAAGAGGTTTTCAGCGTACTTTCGAATCTTGGGGAATATTTAATTCGGAAGCTAAAGAATACTAAGATACAGAAATGCAATGTGAAATGTGAAAAACATTAAAATCATGTGAGAATCTTCATGTTTGGCCTCAACAGGACAATTGATATGTCCCTTCTTTTAGTATTGTGAGGTGATGGTCGTGGTGATCCAGCGGTTCTATCAAAAATGACAATCACTGACCAAAGCGAAGGTGGAAAGGTTTTTAAGAAATTCATGATTCTTTTGACCTGTTGGTTATTTTCCTTGTCACCGATCAGAGAAATTAAGCTGTTAGTTAAATAAACCGCGATGGGATTAGTCTGTTCTTTGGTCCTCATCCGTTTTGAGAATTGGAAAAGGCGTTTTGAAAAAGAAAAAACGTAAGCGTAACGTAGGGACCCCATATTTGAGGACCTGTTGTCTTTTTTTTCGTTGTTGACAAGTTGATGGTTCGTCATGCGAGGACGTTTTCCTTGAAATTTTCAAGATAGCTGGCAAAAATGTGACGAAATCCTCAATATTGGCTGCCATGAGACCTTGTAGGCTGAAGGAAGGTTTGCTTTCTGTCGCATGTGATTCCTCTCCTACGGCAGCGATTTCTATGACGGTAATGATTCCTAGGATTGGTCTATCAGACCTATTAAAGATGTAACTGTAAGAATCCGAATATAAGCAGCTGCTCTAACACCTTCCCCCACCAAATTGGAAATTATCACCATTTGTTGCCGACATAGTAGCGTCTACCATCAGATTTAAACGGTTCGCTTGCTTATTTTAGCGAGAATCTATACAGTGGTTGAATAGCAAAGAATAACAGAGAGACATAATAGCACCGAAGAATATAAGCGATGTGGAAGAGGTTTAGATGTACCAATTAAATGGAGAGAAATGACCTAGATAGTATACGAAGCTACGAATAATTATGAAATATAAATGTTTCCAGAAATCTATGATACTTCTACTAAGTTTAGGTTTTTCACCATGTTTTTTTACTTGTGGCCATAGCGGAGTTATTTACAATGATTGGGGGATAAATGAAAGTTTTTTATGAGAGGTGTACATTTAGGTGAGAGAACAACATTTGTTATGGTTTTTATTTATTCAACAACGACACACAGCGTGCTAATGGTTGTAAATGGGTGTGGCATCTGTAGTTTTATTGTTCTTGCACAATAAATTCATCACCTAAGCGTCATTTATAACCCATAAAGTGTAAATTCATAATGCAGTGCGATTACTATGTCTCAAGAAAGTTCATGGCTTTGGTAGACGCTTTGAATATGGTTAGATACTGCTGGGGATAAAAAATGTCTTCAATTTCGTGAATTTTTTCTTTTTCATTTCTTAGCATAGAGTTATGTTTTTCCTAGCGTCAATTGCATTGAGAAATCTTCGTTGGTCGGCGATGTTTTCACATTTGCGTTTTCTCCATTGAGTAGAAGTGATGCATTAATGGAACTGACGGAAGGAGAGTAAAATTTGAACGTTTTGCTGTAGGTAAATGGTAATCGAGACAGCGCCAGTTATTCCTGTATTGGTTTTTCTAGCCGATAGTTCACGATTTGTCTTAACATTGACTTTGTTCTTTTTTATTGTACGCTAGTTTCCTACTTCAAGGATTTTTCCAAAATGGTGAGAACGTTTATATTCTCATCCATTCTTTTTCCATAATTACTCTAGATTCGTACGAGAGGTAGCCATCGACACGATCTGCGCAGAGTAGTGTACTCATTTGATGTGATTTAAGTGGTTACTGAAGCACTACTTTGTTAGTGGCTTCATATAATTTTAGTGATTGCAACCCAGTTATTGGCACTTTAATTTTCTTACAGAACTTGCTCTACAAGCCGCCATAAATTTGTCTTGGAGCTATTAGAGTCTAGCATTCTTTCAAAGCTTAAGTTATTTGTCAACTTCAGGGTATGGATGACAAAGAAATTTGGCAACAAATTGCTGATGAGTTGGCTGCCGAGGCTGTTCGCCGTAAGTGCGGTGATAATGTGTCGGTTATCGTAGTACGTCTTCATGAATAAGTTCTCCTCTATCGTCGGAATGTTTTTCATGACCTGTTGTTGGAAAATTGTAGTGTGTAACTTAAGAACTCAAGTTTTATATTCGCTACGGTTGTATTAGACAAAATGTATTATGTAATGTATATAAACAGCCGCAGTTTTTGGTATATATGTAGAAGTGTGGCTTTTTTCTAAAGCTTTGTCCAAGATCATTGTTACATTTCAACCTATAATTTTGTAGAATTTTGGTACTGTAAGAAACTGCTGTATTTAATGTCAACACATTAAGTGATGTTAATGTTAATGCTTGTTAAACGCTCTACCGTAATCCCATATGTTCAGTAACATCAGTAGTGCGCGCTGAAACTTTTACGAGTTCGATGGTGTTATTTGGCTTAACATAACATATTTTGATTTGTTGTGTGCACATTTCAGATGAAATTGCCGTATTATATGTGCAGGTGCATCGGCTTTTCTATCCATACAGCGTACTAGTATTTAAAAGATTACTAACTAGTACAAGGATTCATGTGCTGGCGATTCCTGTGTGGTCTGTCGGACATGTTACATTATCGTTCTGTGAATTATTAGCACAGTTTGCTACTACACTGGAAGAAACTAATCGCATAGCAGCGAACCTCCGTCTAGCTCGACTTCCTCATTTAAATGCCTGAGAATGCGCCAGACCGGGTTTTTAGGATTTTGGGAAAAAGCCACCTTGGAGTAACTCTATAAAAGGATAGTACTGAATCTGAAAAGCAAGGAAGCGCATGGAGACTAGTCCCGATTATCTACATATGAACCCAGATCGGTCTCTTTGAATTGCGACAGCTATGCTTACCTAGATTCTGCATGCCTCATTATTTTTCAACGAAGGAAAACCAAGATAGCAAACACACGACAAATGGACGAAGAAACTTCGTTATTTCAACTTGAGAATTCCATAGCTCGATTTTAGTGACGTTGGCTTTGTTGTGCATCCATCATTCATTCATTACAAAACATGTCAAAACATTAAAGTTTGTCTCTCCACTTTACCTTTTTGGACATTGCACTTGCTAATTAGAAAGAAGTCCATATCATTAACAGGTACTCGCCAAGCATGAGACTGATTATAAGGAACATGATATAGGAAAAGTCGTTCGTAACAAGGATTTCTCCTTCAGATTTATTGTCGGGGACTTCACTGAAGGGATATGAACGGTCAAGAACACGAGTACAGTCGAAATGTGGTTAGAACCTACTATTGGTATTTATTTTTATTTAGCAATAGTGAATAAATATAATCACAATGTATGGAATTCTGGGAAGGAGACGCTGTTATTAATAGAACACTACCAACACTTCTTTCCACAGAAATGCCAATTGCATTTAGAAGTGTGAGGGCTGGAATAATGAATTCCTAGATCAAATAGTATTTCAGCCGATATTTTAGAAACTGGCGAACACGCATGCAAACATGGGCGTGCCTACCGTCATTTTACAGGAAAACGGAAGATAGAGATTATCTTCATGACCACTGTCAGCATAACCTGTTGACTGGCTTTCATGCAAGTCCTACTAGCACAACTGTTAAATGGCACTCAAGCGACGTCTTTTGAGGATTAGCCTGCACTTTCAAAAACAAACAGTCTTTCATAGCTCAAATCTTCGAATAATAACATGTCTTTGACTCCCAGCAAAGTGCCTCAGTAATTAAACTTCCATAAGGTAAACATGTAGTGAGAACAAAGGACGACAGGTGGACAAAAGTGGCAGTAGAGATCTCAAAAGAAAACGATCTTGAGGAAGACCAACAAGGAGGTGCGCTAATATGTTCGTTAAACGGGTAAGCGAATTACATTCACAGCTGGAATTAACTTCTAGATCCACAACCAGCACACGCTTATTCGAACTGCATGAATAGCCGCTGTACGACAACGTAACGAATAGAAAGAAATTCTTGGGCCTGCACAACACCCAGAGATGGGCCATCTTTTACCACAATTTAAGCAAACTCGTCTCATATTTGTGGAAGTGTCCGACAGTAATCCAATCTCGATATTTCCTTCGATGAAACAGTTAATCTTCGTTCTAATTTTGTCCGCACTTCTTCCGGTTCATATATTCGATCTCTGGTCAGAGGTAACATGATTTCTATGCACGATTCTTTATGTGTTATATTACGTATGTGTTATAGCAATGTGTTATACCAGAAAGTAGTAATTAGGTTCGAATGTTTATGGAAACACAAGTAAACGTAAATCTACCCAAAAAGCACTATGGAAGGTTTTGGAAGGATTACGTTAAAGTTTACCATCACTCGTAAAATTATGAAGACAGAATAGCTGGTTGAGCCTGAGGTTCATGGGAAACAAAGAATTTATTCGAACTAGTGAAAAATTTAAGCTGACTTCATGTTTGAGAATGACTACAATGTGAAAATCGGTAGACCGGAATTAACATTGAAGATATCTTTGTAAACAAAATCACAGCTAGAAATACGCAGACTCCGGATTAACACGGTGGGAATTAGAGATGAGTACTAGAACCCGTCTTCGACTTGGAATACGTGAGATGACTAGAAATAATGGTGGGAAATGTAAATGTACTTTTGTGAACATCGATTCATCTCCTTAAATATTATCGATGGCCGCATTACGACTGGCTTGAAGCCGAATGAGTGTGTCGAGAGGGTTGAACGGTTGCTTTGGCATCGCCTGTGCAATGGTCTCCTTAATCGATAACCTGAAATTTTTTTGTAGTAAAAACGAGAATCCGTACCGCACAGATTCAAATGTGCCCACTGAACACGTGAATTTCCAGTATAGTCGAAATTTCAGTATGAGTACGTATGAGTAATGAGAAGGTACACGAGCACTAAAGTGTTTTAGGCGAATTGAGTTCAGAACAGCTCTTTGCCGTTCCAGTTTTTCATTCTGTACAATATGGCACTGGTGACGACGTTTCAAAGTGCATGATAACTAGACGAAAAGGACATAGGATAAAGCTCTCGGCACTGGTCAATCACTAAGGAATGGCGTCACATATTATAGTTCATTAAACATCATTAGAGGCAATTGAATGCATATCTGGCCTATGCAATGCCTTGCGGTGGTCTAACGATGTATCCAGACAGTGCTGTTATCGTCCCAGACAAATCTACCACCGATTTGCCGACCCCAAAGAGATGGAATATTTGATGATCCCGGAGCATGGGATCGAGGGCAAAGAGCACATTTGTGTTGCAGGGCACCTCTAAACTACGCTACACGTACCCATCATAATAAATTGACATGTCAAAAAAATAGGTACACGAACAAAACAGTTTTGAGCTCGTATGCCAGAGCAACTGTTACTTCTTGAAACTAAGAAACACAGTTTAACTACTTTGAAAGAATTCAACGTATGGCTAGTGCAGAAATACTAGGCCAGCTAGGGTAATACAGACCAGAGCAAAAAATGCAGTAAGACACTTACCTATGTAGACATTCTTCTCCTGATGGACCTTCCAACCATGGCCAGTGCTCACATACAATATCCGTCGGATCTTCGAATGATCCACAACGTCCAAGTACTTTTACACCTGCAATACTCCTTCCCAGTAAATTTCCAATACCTACTTTTCAAGCCTGAAGCTCCATGCAAAGTAAAACGAAGAATGATGAAGGCATTGTGTTATAAATACTGATAGCGAATTTCTCGTTACATCTAGTATTTTCCACTATGGCTGATGGCATCGTTAGGATTAAAAACTGGCTGACAGAAAGGCAAATTAAGGGGGTTTAATGGTGTAGTGGACAACACGTGAGCCCACGAGAGTTTAATCGCTGGTTCGAATCTGGCATGGCACTTGAGATTCGCAAACATCTCAGCATCATTGTGCTTTTATTTCATATAATACCTTGCCATGAAAAAATAGAAGGCAGTAAAGAAAAAGTTACATATCGTATATTCCACTGCACTCCCCTGATTCACAAACGCATAACAATCACCGGTAATAAACTACAAACAGGTTTATCTTGAAGATCGCTTGCTAAAAGATCTTCTTTCTAGGATTCGCTAGATTACAACGGGATTGTTATTGATCGTCGCGTTCTCATGACCCATGAGAAGTGGAAAGGTGACGATGAACGACTGTGAAGGCGGCGTTTTTGTACCGCTCCTCTGCAACTAGGGACTCTTATAGAATTCAAAACCTGGAAAACTTGTAATAGACTTCATGCTAGCAATACAAGAGCAGGTGTAGTCCTTTTAGAGTAAACTTTTCAAGCCCCGAATTTGGCAATCTCAACATAAAAAAGAAACATTAAATTTTCGATCCTTTAATGATTTCTTCTGTTATCGTGACCAGAGTCTATGGCACTTTAACTTCAACATAGTGCAGGGACTTCGGAATGTCCTGGCATGGATGTCTTCGAAATGTGGTGAGAAAAAAGAGAAAGTAAAAGCCAAAAGGTATCAGTAGATTAGAAAATATCGTGTGGAATGCGCAATTCGGTAGGACGCGTCGTCTAAGTACCCAGGTAAGTAAATATTCAAGCATTTTTTAAAGCGAATTGATAGAAACATTGTTCTTTTTATTTACTGCCTATTATTATTATTTTTTCTCTCCCAACGATTTAGCGCCTCACCGTGGCTGGGAGATGTTCCTGGATGTCGGACTGCGATGTACAGGAGGAGATTCATCCCCTGGCAGGGTCTCCCAAGCTGAAAAGTCCGGCGTTTCCATCAGGAATCCTAGCTAAGACTAAACCAATACTAGCATCCATCACCGTCCTGGTATCAAAGTCGCATGGTGGAAAATCTCCCTCTGATATACGAGAGCTGCGACCGGCTGTGGTGGTGAAGACCTGGGGGCAGACTTTGGCCATGCTGACCTCGGGGATTCCAGGAAACCACAACGGCTTAAACAGCAAATTCCCGAAAATGGAGATTATGCTGGGGCTCGCACACCCAGTGAGGACTAGAAGTATCAAGTAAGTACTTTTTTTTCACGGCAGGGTCTTATGTGAAATATAACCACAATGATTCTGAAACATTTGCAATACTACGACGCCAAGCCAGATTCGAACCCGTGATTACCATTTCGAGGGGTTCAAATGTTTTACCCACTGCAACACCGAGGCCCTGGCTTTGCCTTTCTCTCAGCCAGTTTTTTACCCTAACGGTGCATTAGCAATCACCCGATTTCGACTTCCGCCCCAGTTTAACTGGGTTCTATGCCGATCTGTGCTCACAGATCATTCCCGTTAACAAGTAAGATCATTCTCGTTGACAGTAATTGTTGATGGCACCGTTAGGCTGAAAAACTGACTGAGAGAAATGCAAAGCAAGGACCTTGGTGGTGCACCGGGCAAGAGGTGAACTCCCAGAAAAGGGACTCGCGGGTTAAAAATCTGCCCTGGCGTCAGAGCTCTGCAAATGCCTCTGCATTACTGTGGTTGATAGTAAAATTGTTAGAAAGTACATATCGTTATAGCACCTACGTACATCAGAAATCAGTTAGTGTAATCATTTAATAGCTTTTTAGTTCCCATGCAAGGAAGTTAATTGAACACCAAGAAAGAATGTGAGTATTGACCCACCTTCTCTGGCTACCTTAATCATGTATGGCACAATATTCTGATTCCACAGCTGCATAAACCATGTGCGCGACTCTTCGGTTCCAAGCGGGCACTGTAGAAAGATTCGTGGCCCAATGGTAACATCGAGAGAGTTCGCCTTCTCGATGAACGAATTGACGGCCTGAAACTTATGAATGTATTCCACTGGAAATCCTATTTAAAAAAGGTGTATTTAGTGATACGCTACCGAATCGAGAGAATAAAGTTAATATGTTGACAAAACACTATGTCTAATAAGAAATAGGAAGTGTAAGCAAATCTGACGTTTGCCTTTAACCTGGTCGCGGGCGATATTTGTTTTTCGATGACCAACGACAATTTTTCCGGTAACTAGACTGTACGCGAAAAATACGGCAGCCTTACAGAAGTCCGTCCTGTCACTGTGAAGATATGTGCAAATTTTCACAAATATTTTTTTAATTAAGTCTAAACCTTTCATGAATGGCGCGTGGAGAAAACAACGCACGGCGCCTTCAAGTGCATATCCTATATTGTTGGACGATATCGCATTTGTTCAAGCGCTTCGCAGCTCGAAATATGAGCGCGAAAAGAAAAGAAGTGAGAACAGAAGCAATTTTAGGGTTACATGACATCCGTGGCTCAATTGGATGATTTTTACCTCACTCAATAGAATTATGTGCATGTTTGTTTGTTGCTGTAATATCGAACTATACTAAATATAACAGACCAACCACCCAACCGTTGCTGACAAGGTAGAAAACCTATAGTCAGGCGGCTGGGAACAACTTGGAAGGCAGTGCGAACTTCAGTCCTACAAATGAACCCTACGTGCAAATCACTAAACAGCAAGGACTTCAGACGAGAAGTGCGTTGATTTTTTGTATCTTAAATGAGTGCAGTCCCACTGACTCCTCCGACCCATATTAAAAGCGACTCCAAACTACGATGATAACGAGATAAGCAACGGATATGGAAAGAACGAGAACGCTTTCCACTGATTCAAAGATTACCTGCAACACAATGGGCAGAAATTGAATCACGCGCATCAGTTCCGGAGGCGTTTGACGGGACAGCCGAAATTCAGCCTCGACGATTCTGCGGCGCAAAAATCTGCAACTGTTGCAATGATTATCATCGAACAAATAAGATTTGGAATGTAGAGTACTACACAAACGATATCTTGTAAAACCAAAACTATCTAAGACATCAGTTTATTATACTGATAAGCATAGATGAGGTTGTTACACAATTCATATTGCGGCTGTAGAGAAGCGAGTAGAAGCATCCGGACCGTGAAGAAGGCGAAAGCGCAGAAACGTTAGCGACAATAAAACCTTATTGAATTAACTTGGGTAAGCATGTGAATGCAATAAGACATAAGCATCTAAGAATATTTCAGTTCACGTTTCTCATGCGTTTTCTCCTGTAAAATATTTTCAAGTGGTGCACGAAAGTTTGCAATGGTCTCAACGAAAAAAAACGCTAGAGCTACATCGTGGGGGAATACTGTAGTGTACTGCTCCCCCGAGGAAAAATTGTAGGAGTTAGAGAGTGTATTCGGCCTCGAAAACACTTCAAGAGTCCACGTCTCAGAACGAAAATAAGGATTAGTCCAGGTGAGGTGTTGAGATTTCCAGTAGCTATAGCTGATGGGAATCCGCATAAAATATGCTGGCGATGATAAGGAAGTCTTAAAATTTCACTTAGTAGATTTGAATGAATTTTCTGATAAATCAGGGGCTTCATATAAGCAGGTTTACGTAAGTACGCAGTAAGATTTTAGTACGATGCTGGATTTCGTCTCTATGTCTGCTCTCGGCAATTTTCACAACGTAGTGCTTCATCCATAAGTTTATTATTCCACATCAATTAAACAGAAGAATTAGTTAAGTATGAAGGGCGCGTGTGGCGCAGTGGTTGGAGGCGCCCTGCAACACACATGAGAAATCGATGCCGGCGCCCATGGTCCACCAAGTCTTCCATCTCTCCGGGGTCGGCGAATTGGCACCAGACTTGTTTGGGTGGATAGCAGCACTGGCTCGATACATCGGTAGGCCACTGCGACTCTTTGTAAAGGCGGGATATGCATTCAATCACCTCCAAACAATGCTTCATGAAGTCGAATGCATGGCACATCCCTCAGCGATTGATCAACGCCGAGAGCTTTATCCCTTATCCTTTTACTGAAGATATCAGCACAAGGTATATTTATAAACTAGAAGAAGCTTTCTCGATTAAAAAAGTTCGCTTAGAATGAAAGCGTGTGTCGGAAAAGATAAATATATCATAATGAGATTTCTAGAACACAAATGTGACTCACCTGGCCATGAAACCTTTAACTCCATCCATGCGATTTGTGAGCAAGAACATTTTAAAATTGTGATGCACTTGCATTTCTGGTAGTTGACACGCTCTATTCACCGTACAGATTACGAACGGACCATCTGGAATATAACGAGTTTTGTCTTCAGCACTTCCTTCAAAAAAAAGAAATATTCATTCACCAATTACCGACATTACTCAATTACATCCTTAAAACAAAAGACTACGATGTACTTAGCCCAAAGCAGCGACCTCACGGTTTCACGTTGCAGTGCTGGCTAGAAAGCGTACATGCATTTCGGAAACTACACGCATTTTGGATTCACAAAGAAGCTTAAGAAACCGTGGAAGGAAATCCATTTGTATTTCGCCACTATTATTCCCACTAATGTTTTGATATTACTATTACTTTTGACTATTAATGTCATATACTATTAACTATATGAAGAGAAATTTGCAAATGGGCGAAATGAGTTAAAAACTGTACTCCTCAAAATTTACATTTTGGTATTTGTGATAGTGTTTACACTTACTTGGATACTTGGATCGCCCGTCCTCACTAATTGTGTAGGCCCCAGAATATTCTCCGTTTCCCTGAGTTTGCAGGCCAGTCTGGCCAAAGTTTGCCCCAGATGGACACCACCACAGGTAGTCGCCGCCCCTGTGGATCAGAGAATTGCCACCATGCGACTAGTTTCATACCAGAACGGAGGTGGATTCTGATATTGGTTTACTCTTAGCTGGGCTTCGAAACGCCGGACTCCTTCCCAGCTTAGGAAACTGCCGGTGGATGAATTCCCCCACTGTTCAGTGCACATCGCAGCCCGACACCCAGGAACACCTCACAGCCACGATGAGGCGGTAAACAGTTGGGAGGGTGTTTACAGTATTTGGAGTATAATCCCAAAAAAGAGTTAGTGAAATTGTGAATTACTTCCGCGACCTACGGCTTCTGGATGAAACTGATGAAAGTCAAACAATAAATAAAAAGTCCTAAAGTAAATAAAGTAAAGTAATAAAAAAGTAAATAGTCCTAAAGTGATTAAAAGAACGCAGTACTACAGTCTATATCCTACCTCAAACATCACGGATGAAGATTCAAGAAACAAAAAAGAAATAAAAATGAGTTAAAGCGCTCAATGAACTCGAATTTCTACACGGCAGGCTAAAACTACGATTCTTGGAAGTTGAACAATAGGATCCAAGTCATCAGAAAAATATTAAAGTCCATTCAAGGATTACAAGGCAGGAAGTGTCTCCATCTTGTAAAATCACGTACCATCGTGACTAAGCTCAACAGATGAGAAGACGGAGGAAACGAACGCAATTCGGTGCCTAGGGATGTTATCGATAAGGATTACCGACGACTCCTCAGATCTCAAAAGTCCTTCCAATTGTTTCTCAACCTTAACGATTCCCTTGTCACTGGCATCCTCCGGTATCTTCACGTCGACGACGCCGTTGCGATCGAGGCCAATCCTTACTGAGAGGTAGGCAGCGAGTTGACGAGCAAGATTGCTCTGCAAAAAGAACCATTTCGATGACATCTATCAGAGGCAGCAATTGGAGATGGAGTCGTGAATAACCAATTTGTAAGGATTCAAGAAGCATCCGAAAAAAAGTACTGACAATACTTATTGCTGCTAACCTAGCTAGGTCTTTTCATCACGGCTTTTTTTATCGTTTTACTTTTCATTTTTTTTGTTTTTTTATCCATTTTCTTTCCTCTGAGTCATTACAGAATCGGCAGAAAATCGACATAGATAGCAATTGCAAATAGTTTACCTTTCCTATTCCAGTAGCACCAGAAAGTACAAGGCGTCGGTGAGAGAGCAAGAATTTGAGCAACTGTTCAAGCATTGTGCGCGGAAAAAGACATTCGAGAACAAGAGAATCAACAGCGTACTGAGCAGCTCCTGCAATTTCAGTTCTCCCTATTTCAAAATTCTGCTCAATATTTTACTATTCATTATTAAACGTCCATAGATAAAAGCAAAAGCAACTAGCTTTTACTTTTGAATTAAAATATTTGTCGAATTACAAAAAGATTTCCCTGTTCTACAGCTCCAATTTTTCAGAGCAGATATAGATGAAAAGGCTCAGTTTGCCTCTCTAAAAAATCATGGTGGTCGCAATATTAGTGCAAAGAAGTATTCACACATTCACAATGGTGCTGAGATATTTGCAAAACTCCGGACCGCAGGTGTTGCTGTGGGGAACGAACTCGCTACTGCCCTTTCCGGGGTGGGGTAACGCATTCACCTCCACACCATGTCGGTCCTTCGTTTCGCCTGTCTCTCAGCTAGTTTTGCAAATATTTCAGCACCATTGTGGTTGTATTTCGCATAATACGCTGCCGTGAAAATTGTAGTAGGCAAAAAAAAAGTAAAACACTGTGATATTCACACATTGTTGTCCCGTATCAGTTTTGCGCATTGAGTTCTGCCTTCTCTGGGAAACCGGAGAGCATTACATCCACCTTGTTAGAATCCTTATCAGATAGTACGAAAATTTGATCAGTGGTCTTTTTGCTGTGCGCTTGACATCTCGAAGGATCTAGTCACTAACAGTACCGCCTCCCTACGATCAGGTTATTGTTAAGATGCACCAGATGTGCTACCCATTTGACTTATTTAACTTTGAACACATTGCCGTAGGCAACAATGCCCATAATCACTGTTCGTTGATGCTGGTTGGAACTCCGGATTTCCCTCCCCGTTAGCGCGATACTTCCAACACATTATATCTATATATGTTCTTACGAACTGTCACTGTTAAGATGATGCGAGATTGACATAAGATGTCGTTGTTGTTGTTTTTGTTGTTTGGAGGCTGACGTTTCGGCGATTTCGCCTTCACTAGAGCCAGGACATATTTAATCCAAGAATAAACTTACAATTCCCCGAGAAATATATAGTATTAATGGAGATCTGACATATAAATGAACACGATATTGATCAAAAACTACTCACCGTGCTGTTGCGAGTGGGAGTACTTCTGTTGTTCACGTGGGATGACGAGTGAGACCCACCTACGTCAACAAAACCAATTTGAAATAAGACTCCAGGCCACGTGTAATAGTGAGGCATTCATCTTTCGGTTCAACTTTGTATTTTTGGGATTTATTCAAAAACCCCTCAATAGTCTTGCGCGTTGATGTCTCTGACTCCTGCTCCCACCCTAATACCCTATGCCGTCAATTAGTCCGCAACCGCCTTAATGATAGTTTGTGCAGCTCAGAAAACAGTATGATCTGCCCTAACAGAAGAGATGGGGATTTCATGAGTTCAGGTGCGGTATACTCAGTCTCATGTAAGACTTGCGGTGAAGATTACATTGGGGAAACAGGTAGACCACTCTGTGTCCGCAGAAAGTATACTTGAAAGGGAAACCTAAAAATTCAAAAAAGTACTGCTCTAGGTACACATAGGGCAAGAAAGCACTTAGCATTTTAAAGTGATTGTCCAGATCAAGACTCTTCAGGGGTTTTGGATAAATTTCAAAAAGCCCAAAGATGAACCGGAAAGATGAATGTCTCACTATCACACGTGACCTGGCGTCCTTTTCCAAACTGATTTTTTGACCATGATGGGTTTCACTCTTCATCACACGTGAACAACACGAACGGTCCCACTCGCAACAGGACGCTGAATAGTTGCCGATCAATATGGAGTTTATTTAAGTGTTAGATTTCCATTAATAGTATGGATTTTTTCACCAAACTACAAGGCTAGTTACACAAAATACGTCCAAGCTCTGATGAAGGCGATATCGCCGGAACGTTAACCATCAAATAGCAACAACAATAACAACTACAACGACAACAATGCCAACAACAACAACTTATACCAACCTCGCATCACCTCAACAAGGGCAGTTCGTAAGAAGATGTGTAGATATATAGACCATTTATGCCGAAGTTTATAAAAAAGTCGGTCTTCTGACCCCGAATTCCCTTGACGGTGTTCGCCGTGCTGCTGACTAATCATCCAGCTTTCTTATGCAGCACCTAGATTGATGAAGGCTACCTTAAGACAGAAAGCGCATAGAAGGGAAAAAAGTTGAAAGGGGAACTAGATGTTCTCTACTCTGCCATCTATGTTAACTCCTCATGGTAGTGTGGATTGTTCCTGGTCGCTGATGTACAAAGGGTTTTCGGTACCCAAATGGTTACACCAAGCACATCCATATTTCTATTCAATAAGCCAGTTGGTCTTCTGCAATAGACTTCTGCTTGACTCACGATTGGTGGTTGCATTTTGTGATGACTTCTGAGAAACCAGTGGAGCGACTATTTTGAAGCTTGAGGAAAAATATCGTTGTTCAACAAGGATTATCAATAATAAAGCAGCATAAACTAATCCATTTTTCATGAATACTTTTTTTCTTAAGATGAAGTCGAAGACCGATCGATTTGTTCCTGCACAAGTATTATCGAAATCTGTCAACAGTCGTTTCCTTCATGTCCATTCAAGTTTTTGGCTAATGTTCTCAAAAGTAAAAGTAAATAATTTTAACGATGAGACCTGTCTCATCGAATGCCTTTTTTGCCATATACCTAATTAAGGTGTATTGAACAATGATGTACTGGCTAACCAGAATTCGCATGACCACTTCTGTTTCAACCGGTTGGAAGACATTTTTAAGATCGATGACGATGAGACAAAGAGACATCTTTTGTTCTTCTTATTACATGGACGGGACCCATCATGTTGAATCATTTTCAAAAGATTCGATGTTTTAACATTCTACCAATCAGCATGACGATGTCAAGAATCAAGAGTATTGTAGACGGCAACCTATCTCTATAGGGGGACATGGATGGGATGACATATCAAAATTTGAGCTCCTTAACTTTCCACACTTGACTATCCGAGCTTTTAAGTTAATGGATGAAAAAGGATAATGTTGGTCAATCTCTTAGGAATGCGCTGGGCATTCGACTTCATCAAGCATCGTAGAGGTGATTAAATGCTTATCTGGCCTACATCATGACTTGTGGTTGCATACTGATGTGTCAGTGCTCCTATTCTCCCATACAAGTCTGATACCAATTTGCCGACACCGGAATAATGTAGAGCTTGATGGGTGCAGGACACGGGAATTGAAAGAATGACCGATCAAATTTGTATTGCAACGCACCTCCAACTACTGCGTTACACATTTCTAAGTCAATAACGTAATAAGACTCTTACAAGCATCCAATCGGATACATATGTTATTCGTGCAATAAAGGAGGGATTTAAGCTGTCTATAATCAAACATTTTGAACACCATGTCCACAGTGCTAAAAGAAAAGAGCTTTGGTAATATTACTTAACATAATTCTCACCTCTTAGAAACATCCGTACCGTAGTAGTTGGCGTCAACACTTCTCCTGGCATTTTTCCAGGGTGAGCGATTCCTTTTTCACGAACCATTTCTCCCATTTGATAGCCAATAACACTTTCCGAGCAGTGCAAACCAAGATGACGGTCGGGATCAATACGAGCTATGTAGGCCTAGAAAAGCAAATCTCATGTACTAGTAAATTTTAAAGAAGTCGAATGCTAACTTGGTTTTTACTACTGTTCATTGGAGCCTTAGGTATGCTAAAATTGAGAGAAATTTCTGAACGACTACTGAACAAACAATCATAGTTCCCAACGTACATGCTGATGAAAAGTTAGACTTCACCTCAAAGAGCGAGAAGATCTGTTGGTCTAACTCTTCCCAAGAGACCTCTTTCCCAGGAATCTCGAGGAATCCGATAATGATCTCGTTATCAGGACAGATCGCGTTGCTTATTATTCCGCGTAGGTCGACATTTACCGTCACTTTGACTGAATTACAGCCAGATGAACCTGAAAGTATTTCTAGATAGCTAAAAAATATTGTTAAAGTAGCAGCCTTACACACTGTACTCGATTTCCAATTACTCACGGTTACTCGAATAACTTCCACAGGCACTGGTGGGAGGAGCCTCGTAAACTGGTTCCTCATCTCCGAGTATGGGAATCGAAGCTTGCGAAGACGCTCTTGAACAGCGACCAGCCAGCAGCCGTGACATGTCGCTTTTAAGTTGTTTATTCTCGTGCTCAAATGTTCCTTATCAAGTTATAAACTAGTATTTGCGCTTCAAAAGAATGAAATTATTTCATTATACATGAATGCGTCTTAGCAGTGGATGGGATTAAAATGGTTCTGTCATTTTTGTGAACAGAGAATTCAGGCAGAGGACAAATTACACTAGTTCTGTGATGGTCATAGAGAACGTCATTGTGGTTATTAACAGTATCAGAAGAAAACACACTATGTACTTCATATGAAAATTATCAAACTGACCTTTAACCTATTAACTGTTTCCCTTAGAATATCCACCTCTCTTGCTTTGTCTAAAGCATCTAGTCGAATATCTGTCAGTGCTACATCACGATCCTCAAGTTTCTTCTTCAACTCGTCCACTTCCACCTCATCAAGCCTTTATTAACAAATTAATCAAGCAAAATACTCAATATAGTATCAATTGATATTCTAAGATATTCTAATTTATCATCGGGATATCATTTACCTTTGATATTCCTGAAGTTCACCAAAAAAAAATTTAACTAATATAGCTTTTTCTTTTTCCTGAATACTGACTTTCTGTTACCCTCTGCCAATTCACTGTTTTTCTTCAATGATCAACCAGGTTGGTATTATAGAACTTATTAGCAAACAATAGCTAAAGTCTAGGCGGTTTCGCCTTCTTCAGAGCCAAGAAAGGTCAAATTGACATGCAATCTGCCCAGCCAAATATTTTTTATCAACTTAGCAGATAAGACATGACACATAAATATGCATTCTATAGCAAACAGCTTCTTTTAAACACTCACCGTCCTTATTCTTTGTAAGCATTACAGTTAATTAGTGGAAATCAGCCTCACAGAGTATAACATGGACGAGGAATGTGCAAGGGTCAGATCTTAGAATCACCCTAAGCTATGGTGTTAGGTCACGCGTCACTACAACGCACTTCTCCTTGCTGTTCAATTTTGGATTTTTGGAATTAATCCAGAACGCTTCAAGAGTTTTTTCACGCTGAAGCTTTGGATTCCTGTGCGACGATAGTGACTTTTAGTTCTAAACCTTCTCCGTTATGTTTTTGCGTTATATGCGCACCTAGTAGAGTGTTTGTTCTCAATTAAATTTACCGACTAGGTAACGGACGCGGTCTATCCGTTTGCAGATATATTTGTCCCCGCACACTTTGCAAGAGGTCAGATAAACTACACCCGAACTTGTGCAATCACCGTCTCTACCGTTAGAGCTTATTATGCAGTTTTTCGTTGTACATAGACGGTCGTATGGGCGGTTAAGAACCAGCTGGCATCTTAGAGTGTCGGGTGTTATTTCTATCATTGTTACCAACTTCTCTAGACTGGCCCGAATGGAAGTCAGTTTTCTTTCGTCAACTTTCGAAACGTCAGCTATTGTATGCTAATAAATTTCTATAATATGAACCTCGTGTTTGCTCACTAAAGAAAAACAGTGAATTAATTTAGTTTATATCATTATTTTAGAAACATAGGTGCTTCCAAGAACTGAATATGAATGACTTTGATACCTCATAAAGATTCGACAACTATAAATACCTGTTTGATGATCCATTGATGGTATTCAGCGCATGATGAGGTGACCCTTCTGTATCCGATATCCCGCCATTTTTGCTCTTCTTTTTCGAGAATGCTTTCGTCAACGAAGATCGAATCTATGAAATATAAAGTTAGAGTCATAAACTGAAATTCCCACCAACACTACTGACACGATCACGAGATTCTCACACCGATGCATTTACCTGCACATCCACACCATTGGTCTAAAAATAGGAATGCTTTGTTACTGAACTAAAAGAAAGCACTTAGTGAAATTTTCTGAAGAACTTGAACAAAACACTGAAACGCTTTAGGAAAGCATCCAAGATTTTCATCGAGACAAGATGTTTTCATTTAAAGAACTCAGCCTTGTCAAGTTGGTTTTGGAAGAAATAGCTAAAGTATCGAAACAGCTCCATTATAGCTCTTAAAAACGTCTTTACTGGGGTGAAGTATCTCAAAAGCACGGTGGTATCATTTCTATTCTTTCCAGTGCTGGTTTTAGCTCATCCTCTTATGTGATCTACTAGAAGAGATAAATTTCATTTGAAATACAGATTTTCCCTTTTCAAAATTAAATTGGGAAATCTTGCGACAGAAAAGAAACGACTAGGACCCCAACAGTGTTTAAGTGTACGAAATGCGCGACAAAATTTGTGATCGTAGTAAAATTGGCCTTCTAAAATAGTCGCTGGAACACTTTCTATTGAAAGCTTTTGAGTTCTTGCCCCGAACTGACAGATCTTCCAATTCGCTTTCTTTCTTACCCAGCTCTTTTTTGTCTTCCCAAAACTGTTCAAACTACTCTTGTCAGTCCGGCTCGACTTGCTTGATGAGGACATTGATGACCGATGACTAGTCAATGATGCCACTGACTCCAAGGACGGCTGTCGAAGAAGCTCACCAGCTCCTTCCTTAAATAACACTACTAAGAAGCAACAGAAAGAATATATCAACCCTTTCCCATTCAAAAATTCTCTAGCCTTCATTTACCAATAATTTTACCACATTGTTAACGATGTGAAGTATACACAACACGGTTCAGTGCTAAGTAAATGCATTTCAGTCCCTATTGAATTTCACTAACTGAAACTGAATGGATCACTAGCGTGTAAAAATCCTTGTCAAGAAAAATAGATGTTTTACTAAGAAATATGGACTCTGTACAGCCCACAGAGCCTCTGTTGTTTTTTTTCCCCTGTCTAATCAAGGTTCGCACTTTGTACACCAGAGTGACCGAACAGGGTTATTTCATTAAGCAAAGCGCGATGCTTGAATTTTAAATATGTTTAAGACTTAAGCGACAAATTGAAAAATATAGCAACCCACTCATAAAAAATGGAAGTTCATAGGTTCCTAAAGACTCTGAATAATAAAAAAATACTTGCAACTGTCAAAGGAAGTAGTAACATTATTATTAATAGCGGATTGTGTTGCTTACATTTATTTACTTTTTATTTTATTTTATTTAACGCGTCTTCACGCCTACTGTGCGGATCCCAGCACTTCCCACATTCGACTCGTTTCCTCGCATCCATTATCGACGAAGATCTTCCATTCCACGTTTTCCCTTGTGGCTTCGGTTGCTGCTTGAGAACTTTCATTTCATCTTGAACGTCGTAGAATGCTGGTCGAGTAATTCTCGCTCTGAGTCGTGGGATAGTCCGGCTGGCACGTTCCTTATTGGATTTGTAGAGAGGTCCGGTACCAATTTCCCGACCCCGGAGGGAAGACAGACTTGGTTGGCCCGGTGCGGAATCGAACTAACACCATGCTCGTGATGATGGACATCGCTACCACTGTGCTCCGCCCCCTGCTACTTACATTACACAAAGTCAAAGCAAATAAACTCTTCAGGGTATTCAATACTTTCATTAGTACTCTACTCACACTACACTACTATGCTATTCCAGCCCTATCCGTTTTATGATGATGAATTCATTCTCATCACAAATAATCGTTTCCAAACTTACAATACTTTTCTTCACGTCTCCACCTTGCGCTAACCGCGTGCTAACTAGCCTCAGTTGATCAATTTCTTGGCGAAGTTTGCTCAGATCGTCAGGCTAAAAATAAACAACTATTGTTTCTCAACCAAGTTTAAACAATCAAGTTATTTAAGGGTGAGAGAAAGAAAGGAAAGTATGGACGTGCAACTGGAAAGCATCAGAAGGCCTACAGCCAATAGGATAGCACATGGACTAACGTCTTTCAAGATCTCTCAGATAACTATGACCCTTTGGGAGTGAGCACATATGCTGATCAACGCGTTTTATTACTAGAGTTCTGATAACACCATAGAATCAAAGATATGCTTAAAAAATCTCGTAAAAAGGGTCAGAACACTGAGCTTAGCCCAATAAATGCTGAATTGTTCTTTGACGACGCCATAGTTACCATTTCAAAATTTGTATTCCAAAGCCATTTTCGTCTGCTGTGAAATCATAGGGAATTAGCTTACAGTACTTTAAACTGAGTCTATATGAAATAGAACCATATGTTCCATATCCACTAGTACTTGTAATTTCGATTGAATTAAGAATTACAGTAGCGAGTACTACTGGTTGAACACAGAGCACATTAGTAAGTTTACGCAGTTTTCAGTGTGAATGCGCTTTGTTCGATGCCAGTAAAAAAAGACGTTTTGTAAGATATTCTAGATAATTCGGAGATGCCAGCTTGTCTCCAGGGATCTCCAGACCCATTCACGAACTTATTTGCATTCGAATAATAGCACATGCGCCCGCCGGGAAGTGATAGATGATTGACGTACGCCTTCATGACGAAGACGGTAACCATTATTGACCCAAAGACTGAAGAAAAAAACGACGGATAAGAATCCATGTGGAACATATCAGCCAATAATATCCTAACCTTTGCGGCCATATTATTATCAAAACATTGCAATCATTCTAGATATTAAAAAGGAGTAAAGGAATTCCATAATTGAACCCAATAGGCTGGGAAGAAAGTTCTAAGACGCTTTGTGCAAATTTCAAAATTTTCCCATTCCTAAAAATATTGATTTTCTTGCATTGCTCAAGAGCAGTTTCGATCAAGAATACATAATCGTAATTATTCTCATCTATTCCTAGCAATGGCAGTAGTTATTCGTTACACGTTGCTGTGAACTTTGGCTCACGATGTCGAAGAGAACAAGTGGTGTATAACACTTTTATAGAGGGTTCGATTGTCTGTGGTGCACTCTTCCAGCTTCTAATTCTTGACGACCCAGAAATTACGATAAACGGAATGAGCAAAGCAAAGATCACATACTGGAATAGCAATATAGCTTCCCAGAGAAATTTCGATGAAACGAGTTCACAGTGCAACATTGTTTTTTGGCCCAGAAAACAAGTATATTCTTCCGATATCATGGATTTTACCCAGATATATTTATGCAGTGCGCCATCTTTCTGGATTCATAGAGGGACATTGGACGTATAACATTTTAATTAATTTCCCAATGCTAGTTAGTACTACTTAGCAGGTAATGGCGGTCCTGCACTTGAAAATTCTGATTATGATTAAACAATACGATATACTTCACTTCAGTAAGGTACACCTTCATATTGAAATGAATAGCCTTAAAGTTAAATGTAAGGATATAAAATTGACGTTGACGTACAAAAACAGAGGACAGGATTTCCACCGTTGATCATTCTCACTAAAACAATCGAACATCCATTTACAACAAGATCAGTTACAAATTTTTCTTGATGTGCTGAATATTAATTCAGCATCTAAAGAAAAACACCCAGAGTATTGAATAGAGAATTTCATGTCTCACAGATGAGCTCGCTGAAAAACCCACATACACATCTCAATTTAGGAACTCCAGCAGTCTTACGTGCCTTTATCCACTTCGTCTCTCCTCACTGTAAAAATAATAAAACCCATGCTAACTTGGAGTTCAGTGAAAAAATGTGTTCAATTTATTAGTGAGTCTTTAACGATATGCAAGTGCGTGATTTCACTTTCAGACGTTAACTCTCAAAGCTGTACCGACCTTAAGCAGCGATTTTTCGACGTGTTTGCTCAGCTGTGACAACTTATTCTGGAACATCTCCATGACGTGCGAATAGTCCTCTTGCTTTCGCGTTAGCTTGCTGATTGTCTGACGATAGCCCTCAAGTTCACGAGCCATTTTATGAATATCTGCCTCATACTTGTCATTCAGCTGAAATAGAGAATGCTTTTAAGCACTATGTGCCGATTACATAATAGTATGGATCATAAACAAATCTTCTTCAAGTTCAACAATCCATCGTGTCATTTCCATTGTTTTCTTTGTTACTTCCCATCTAACAACAGTACGAATTTTTGAACAACTTGGCAGGAAGTCTGTTGAACCAATTTTCGACACTTGGAAATTCAGTGAATGCAAGGAAATTTATACACCCCGAACTGTGGTTTAAGAAAGTAATTTTAGTCTCTAGTTATTTCTTCACCTCCCAACGGTTTACCGCCTCATCGTGGCTGGGAGGTGTTCCTGGGTGTCGGACTGCGATGTACAGAGCGGGTGATTCATCCCCTGGCAGGGTCTCGCAAGCAGAGAAGGAGTGCGGCGTTTCCATCAGAAAGCCTAGCTAAGAGCAGACCAATACCAGGATCCACCACCGTTCTGGTATCAAATTGGTGGCATGGTGGCAAATATCTCCCTGATTCACAAGGAGGTCGACCCCTCCTGGTGGTGACGACTTTGAGCAGACTGGCTAGGCTGACCTCGGCGCTCCAGGGAACCACAATGGCTAAACCAGTAAAGCTGGGGCCCGCATAATCAGTGAGGAAGGACCATTTAAGTATCGAGTAATTATTTTTTAAAGCTCACATACCGAATTGGATGTTGCGCTTGTAAGCGACGATTGTGAGTCCAATAGATCGGCACCTGAAAAGCTTCGTACCTATTTCAAAACTTGTTTGAAAAAGAAATTATTAGCCGTAGGACATGAAAGGAAGGAGGGAAGAACATGTAAAAAAAATACTATAACGAACTGCATTAAGCGAAAAGGTCCTTTCGAAACCACTGGTATCTTCAGTTTTTTTCCTTCGATTCCAATTTTTTATGCTTCAACTACTCATGTAAATTTCAAATCAAATCAATTACTTGTTTAATAGAGACTAAATTTTAATTGGTTACTGCACCAAACATAGAAGCACGAGTAAATAGCTCATTGTTTTAGGAGCTTTAACTCTAGTCAGTGCTCCGTACGAAGCTAGACGAACCTTTAGTCTTCGTAGGGATGTGGTTCGGCTGAAATTCGTCAACAAGACGGTGCAAATGAATCCCATCGCGAAAATTGGCATAAATCCTGTCAGCATTCTTGGCCCCACGTGCAGACAGAGAGCCTAAAGAGGAGCCGAGAGTTGATATGCTTCAATATTGAAAAATCTGAGCACACAGAGATGTACATAAACTGGAATTTCTCCAATGACGAGGTAGTTATCTAGTCAGCAAGCTAGCCAATATTAAACGTAACTTGGGAGTCTAACACTCTAGCTCTAACACTGATAAGCAGTTAAACTATAATTATGCTCTAAGCAAAATATGATGCTACATACAATTTGCAGAGTTTTTTTAATGCAAAAACAAAGGCACAGAGAAATTGGATAACTGTATTTACACGGTCAGTTATTGTCATATACCGTTAACGGTAAGGAAAATTGAACGAAGATGATAGGTAAGACAGGGTTTGTTAAGCATGGTGTTAAACTATGAATACCGCTGTTGTTCGTTGGATTGGCCACACTGAGCGGAAGGCGTTGACGGCACGGACTAGCGCCTCGTTGCGCCCTAGGTGCCGACGAAGTGGCCGCCGACTCAAGCAGGACCATCGAACGCGACATACCAGATGCATTTAGACAGGCTCGAGAAGCTGAAGAGCACACAGAATTGCACTACTGTAAGGCATGACGCAAGAGAGAGACTGGCCCTAGACATGAGAGTGATCGTCCGTCAAATCGTTCCGAAAGTGAATGGGCACTACGGATCACATGAATATGGTTTGGAACGGTGAGCAAAATGCCCGGAAAATGTATAGGAACCAAAACTATAAGCAAAAGTTTTAACTCGTTTAATATCGTTTTCTGGCCAGTAAAAAAAGGGAAACTGAGGATGAAGATAAAAGTCAGCTCGAGGAAGGATGGAATTCATAGAGCGGTATCCACTTAAGACATTGTTACTTTTGCGTTTATTAATCAACGGATTGACAAACGGTTTTAGAAAGTGTTTGTAACAATAATAACACTTTCCAAAAAAGATTTAAAAAACCAATTCTAAATCTAACAAGACCTCCCAATAACAGGCAGGACGGCTCTGCTCTCCCCTTAAGCCACGATTCTAAAAAGCGAAAGCATGCCGAAACAAAACATGCACCACACAAGACTGCAACGACTGACACTCTCAAAGGATGCCTTCATGGCTAATAACATGGAATGTGTTATGCTGTTTACCAGTAACACTGTGACGTTGCATGTTGTCCGGTGCTGGTTGAGGTATTCGACGAGGACTGAGTAGTGCTGCCATTGCCGTCTTGTCGAAAATTCCCAGGCGATTCGGAGAGGACTCGCGGTAGCACTCGGACAGATGTGACTTACGGTCCAATGAATGATAGACACCAAAATGTGTTGCTGAAAATAAAGTACTAGTAGCTATTTTCAAACAATCTTGGATTTTTCTGCGGAGAGTATGCTAGGAATTTTTATTCTCACTAATCTTTGCTCATGCAACCAATTAAAATAATTGCAGTAGAGTTTCATCTGACACCAACCAACGTCTAAAGAATCTTGACGACAGTGAAAATTAGTAAGCAACTTTTTAAAACTTTAAGAAAGTTAAACCTCTTCGAATTCGAGACGTAGTCGAGTAAAAAAAACTGTATAACAACTTTGTGCCAACTCAGCAAGGGAATGGGAGATAACTGATAAGGATGTGAACAAATTAAGTGAATCAAAGATTTTGCATGAGACGATTATGCACTACAGAGATGCTTACATCTTAATGAAGGACTTAAGGTGAGGAAAGACGGTTGCCCACCTCCAGACACCCCACAGCCGGGCAGTGCACCCCAAGGTAGCCAAACGCCGGGCAGCCTTGAACTAGGGCAGGGATCGAAGTTTTAAGAAATCTTCATTGAGATTTTCAATCCTTTTTCGAGGGCTAGAAATTCCAAATTCTTCTCCAAAAACAGTTGTTGTGGCATACGCTTTGTGCGAAAATCGACCTCTTTAACCATTCACGATAATTGGCAGAAACTGCACATTAGAATTGGACGGCGCTAATCGTTGCGTGACCAGTGAGCTGCGTTGACAGTTCAAAACCATTCGCAATATATCCGATTCGCTTTCATTCTGTTCGTATTCTATGATGAGAGCGCCGTTCGACATTATAAAGCGCACTAAGCGATTTCTTAAACCACCAGCTGGCACGCCTTCTGTGACAATCGACGTCAATCTCTTAAGGCATGATCAGTGACCAGTTTGGCTCCTCTCACATAAGTGTAATACTGTCATTCAACACCATTAACCGTAGTACTATCAAGCAACACTACGAAATGATGAAGGGCAGAGCACATACTGTTGCTCAGGTTTATAAGCAACCCTCGCCAGATTCTCATATTGTCTAATCCACTGAAGTAGTGCATTTGCACTCTCGGTGCTCAATTACATTCAGAGTCCAGCGGAAGGAAAAAATCGGAGCTACACACGTCATATGTCATCTGCGACCATCTGAGAGTATGACTCCATGAGATTGATAGAACAGTTAGGTTGAAAGGAGGACAGTAATTTAATCACAAAAATTTTGTGTGTGAATTGTGCTATATCTATTCAGTTACTTCAAATTTTTTAAGGAAACATGTAATGAAATTAGGCCATTCAAAGGTGGTGCTGCAGATAGACACGAAAAAAGTAATTTAAAAAATATTAGTCCACATAAGTTGAACCCATCAAAAAATTTTTGGTACAAAAGTTATATAAACCAGAATCTTACTTGGGTGTTCCTGTTTCTTGGATGACACCCTTAAAGAACTTCGTGAATGTACACTTAACGTGTCGCCGTCAGCAGATAAAGCCAATTGTGGTCCAAAAGTGCTGTACCCAGGCGAACGTAGAGGCTAAAATATAAACAATGTTATTTCCCTAATTGTATTTTTTATTAGAGAAAACTCGCTTATTGAATGAAAGGCACCTAATCTCATCTCCAAATGGTGATGATATTACACCTCCTTCAGTCTAATGAACAGCTAAGAAGTAGGAAATTGGGCGTAATGTTGGGATAAAAAAAATTAATCATCGACGATCCTAAGGATACTTCCAGGTTTCAAGAGCAGAAATAAAAAACAAAGTTCTATATTTCACTACACTGAAACACCTCATTTTTATCTCACCAACTGTTACACTCAAATTTTTAAGAAATCAAAAAGAAACCTAAAAGGAAAGAGAAAAACAGCTATCAGTAAACAATGATGAAAGATTCGTGCCTAAGAAGCTAGTGTGCTACAAGAGGTGGAGGTATTGTTTACGCTTATCACCAACCATAAACAGCTGACAGAGGTCTCGAATCATTCATCACTAACTGGCCAAAATCACCTAAGCCAATGGGAAAGCTAGATGACACTGAAGCACAAGCGATACAGAGTAACTCGGACCAACATCTGGAATTAAATTATGTCAATTTACCTTTTGCACCATTCTAGCATTAACAAGTAGACTACAACCAACGGCTACTGAAAAGAACGAAGTGAGTCAGTGGCACTAGATATTCTAGTTAACCGGTAAAAATTTAGAGGTTTTTTACTAAAAACGTGAATGCCTTTTTAATCTCGAGAGGAGAATCCACTCCAGGATGTTGGCTCTATCCTACCGGAATATCCCACTCTGCCTTTTTTATCTGATCACGAAAATTTATTGCAAACATGATGAAGTTTATTTCTAAAGATAAAGCCCGTTCACCTAATGTGGTCAGCATAAGGTCTTCCTTTAGTGGCTTCCCATTGTGGTGTTGTCGTTCCACCAACTGTGCGCATGTGGCAGTCTCCAGGGCGTCCTAATTTCTCGAACAATTGATGGCTTTTGATGGCACGAAGGCGGTTGGTCCATTATTGGCCTATTTACTGCTACACGTTCCGACGACGACTGATCATCACCAGCTCAACCCCTACGGTTCCGTGTCCACATGCAGATTCATATCAACTAACCTACGCCCAAGAGAACCAATGGTTCAATTATGAGAATTCTAGAAAATTTTCGCCCACTGCATAGTAAGGACCATATCGAAGATACGAAAAGAAGAATTCTAAGAAAAAGTCCTAGTAGCGAAACTACTGCACGTTGCCGACGACGACTGCTCGCCACCAGCTGAACCACGAAAAGACCCGTGTGGCAGTACACGAATGTCCACATGCAGATTTACATCAATCAACCTACACCTAAGAGGGACAAGAACGGTTCAATCATAAAAATTCTACGAAGTCTTCGCTCAGTCCATGATTTGCAGTGCAAGTACGAAATTCTCTCCTTCCAAATCAACTCACAAAACGGAAAAAAGTTTTGTGAAAGCAGTTTCCACTATAAGGCAAAAAAAACTTTAGTTCAAAGCAATACCTCAACGAATGCCGATTTTACATCTGCCACATTGGGTACTAGACTTGCCACAAGCAAACTTTGTCCCATTCATTACTATGATGACAAGAAGAAAACGCTTGATGAGTAGTTAAACCACATTTGAAACGTTCTCAGTACAACTGAACCAAGCTAACAGGTTTGACAATAGGTATATTTATATATACATATGTATATATACATAATATATATGTATGTATGTATATACATGTAATATATATATATATATATATATATATATACATACATACATACAAATATCCCCCCAAATATGATCGTTGTCGGTGTGAACTGAAAACAACTTGTTAACTTCTGACGGTTAACAAATTCCGCCTTGATTCAGGACACAGTTCCCATTTGAGCTTAAAACGAAGAAGAAACAAGACTAATAGAAGTGGAAGTCAGGGATTCAGACCAACTGAAACGTAACAAAAAGTTCCCTGAAAAAAATGTGTAGTTAAGCTTGAAGAATAAGTCCCTCACGAGCATTTTAGCAGTCATATCTATGTATTGGGTGAAAATAATGCTTTGTGGTTACCAGCAGGATAGATTTAGACTAGGTAAGATTGGCCTTAGGCTGTCTGACCAACTACTCTCACGAGCCACAACGAACTATTGCGCACCCATACGTCTCATTTAAAGTCGACAACCAACATATCCACGGTCATTCGCTAAGAAAAAGCATTAATCACAATGCGTTCCACAAGTCTACCGTTTTTGATGGTTTGACTAGCTATCTAAGATTGTATAAATAAGGAACGGTTGGACGGCCAAACATAAATGGAACCATAAAGCGAAAAGCTCACAAAATTTTCTTCTGATCTATTTTTGGAATGAATATTACGCAGGGTCAGAGTGAGTTGAAGTCTAAATACCTGACAAGCGGCTCCACGTTGACTGGTTCGGCATTGTTGTAAGAGTTGATTAATGTTCTCCTGCTCGGTTATACGCTTAGCACGACTGTCGACTGTGGACGAGGACGAGCGAGCTCCTAAGTGGGAAAGCGATTAAAAAGCATGTAGAAAGCTGTATTCGAAAAGCAGGGCTAATAACTATTCTCAACAACAGATTTACTCTCAATAGGACAAATCCGTGGCATGCTTTGTCCTATAGCTACGTTTTATCAAAACACACACACACCCACACACATACACACATACACACACACACACACACATACAAACACACACACACACACACACACACACCAGAGCAGGATAAAAGCAATTTAGCTCAGCTTTGAAAACATAGACTGGTTTTCGCCCTTTAAAAAAAACACTGCTATTCGCATCAATAATATGCTCAGGTAGGTGTCGTACTAGGGATGACAAGAAAGCGGCTGAACACGGGCGCTTCTCAAATTTTGAAGTTTTCAGGCCTCGAAGTCCTCGGAGTCTGAAGATCCCAAAGAATTTTCTGTCTGCAGTATAGAGATTATCTTCTGCTTCAGAAAGAATACTACTTATTTTTACGTACGTCGTCAACTACCTCCCCACAATAGAAATCGCGACGCCGTGCTATTGAAACAATATATACGGATCGCTAATCGTCTCTGTCCATTATTACGCTACTCATTCCTCCATTCTCTATTTCTTCTTGCTTATTCTTTTTCTTAAGGGATCAAAACAAAAACCGCACATGACAGAAAGAGAAATATTCTATTCCGTATGATACTACCAATATCAGGATAAATAATCTTGTTTGAACAGCTGACACAACGAGAAATTATTCAGGTTGCTCGCCAGTGTGAGGGCATACGAACCGCAAGAGACAATAAGCGTACAACTAAGATATAAAATTCTACAAAGAAACGGTAAAGAAATATTATGAACACACAAGGACGGTAGGACAAAGAAATGATGGAGCTCTTGGCGATGATTAATCTCTGAGGGATGCGCCATGCATTCGACTTCATTAAGCATCGTCTGGAGGTGATTGGATGCATATTTGGCCTTTACAACGACTCGGGGTTGTTTGTAGATGTAGCGAGCCAGTGCTCCTATCTTCCCAGACAAGTCTGGCACCAAGTTGCAGACCGCAAAGGAGTAGAAGGCTTAATGAGCCTGCGGTGCGGTGATCGATCCCATTTGTATTGCAAGACGCTTCCGACCACTGCGCTACACACGTGCATAAGGGTAGCAGAAGGCCAGTAGAATAGTAGTACTAGCTTAAATTTCAAGGATTAAAAAACATTCCTAACAACAGGTGATCCTTCACAAAGTACAAGACGATGACCACCGCTATCCGATATCAGGACGAAAGCACTTCTGGGCTTCCTGCCCAATTTCTGAATGAGCAATTCTTCTTACCTTAGCATTCGCCACGAAAACATGGACCCAACGTAAACGTCATCTACTCAGAGTAATCGAAATCACGTGAGTGGTTATCAGAATTGTTAAGCCTATTAAGGGTTTTGATCCAAGATTCTAAGCGTACAATCTAAAAAGTACCGATTGTCAAACTTTTTGACGAAGATCTTGGACGAGATATAATATATTATTTTCGTTGTATCTACCGATGGAGTAGAACCTTGTAGAATTTACTGGAGAACGTCAGACGACGGACTATCCAGAAAACGAAAGGATGGGTGATAAGGTGAATTCTCAGATGTATTTTAATGTAGTGGTGCAGTGACAAACCAGTTATCTAAGGGTAACAGCTCTTTCTTTCGCGATTTGAATAAATTTTTTAAAATGAGTAGCTATTCAACATAGTCATGATCACAGTTTCCGACTTACCGTGGAAAATATTGTCGTGTTGATAATTATCAGCAGGTAATAAGCAGGAAAATACAATGGCAATAACGAGTACGTAATGGAGAGCGGTAAGAGATTGAGAAGCGGTGGAAAAGAGAAACAGTGATAAAACTGACCCTTTATTGGACGCGTAAGATGTTGGTAATCGCCGACTTTTCCATACGCCGCTGCAACTGTAGCCATTGGATGATCTCTTCAAAAGTATTTGTTGTCGTTGTAACACCAGATGTGAAGTTAGAGAGGTTAGCACAGATAAATAAAGATAAATACAAAATTAACCTATACTTGCAACATGAGCAATTTTCTATTGTTTAAATATGTTCTTGGTCATAGAAAAGGGGATGGTACGTAAGGTTAACCACTCGTTGGTACAAGTAGTAAATTGAAAAAACAACTCGTTGAAAGCTATATTACGATTCTCGTTCTTCTTCCTAAAAGAAAAACAAACAGATGGACTACGCTACAAAGATAATTATCGTCTTTGCATTGACTTCTTCATTATCATGCATCCCTACTAGTTGGCCATTGTGGAGAGAAGTACGTCGTTGATACCTCCATAGGATATTTAAGTCATGGAATTAAAAATGCGATGTTTAGTGAAAACATATGTAATATGTCTCCCGAAGAAAACTCTACTTCGTATTCATTTGTAGAGAAAAAGAAAGTGTTCCAAGAAGGAAAACAGACCTTCTTGATTTTTTGCAGGCATCAAAAAACATGTTGCATCAATGACAGTAGGTTTGAGACTGTTATTCGAACAGTTAGTTGCACAGGCCTGAACAGGATGCCCAAACACCAACGCGCAATCTTCTCAAGGCTTTTTGGATAAACGCCAAGAATCCGGGAAGGAATACCAGGGAGGAATGTCCGGAGATCACATGTGGTCTCGTCGCGTATCTTCTAGTCGATTTCTGATGTGGGTGGTGCATTCGTCCACCATGTGGGACACTGATCAGCGGTTCTTCCTCAGTGGAAGGCACGTTAAAAACGGTAGGTTTCTCGACAAGCTATTGAACATGTGATTGCCATTTAAATTCCAATCTTTCTGCATGTGTTATTGAAGCGTTTGGCTTGGTAAATTGCATATCAATTTACCCTTCCAGGCTCTTCTTAACGCGGTACTGCCGAAACGTCAGCTACACCTGCATTGTGTTTTTGTATAGAACTAAACGTATACTGTATAACAACCTGGCAATTTCTAAGAAAGAAAAAGACGCATTTATAATTCAATGCCGAGGTTAAGTGAAAATCGATCCTGGGAACAATTTCGGTAGAAAGCATAACGAAATTTCTTCAGAATCGACTTTCCTTTAGCCTCGGTATGACTAATCAATATCTATTCTTTCTTTAATAAGCTTCCACGAGGTTGATAACGTTCTTTATTTTAGGCTAATGTTACGACAGTATCGTCTTCATCAGAGCAGTACTCATCAGAGCATCAGTAGTGTTTCGACGACCACTAGGGTGAATGGCCTTTAAGAATTTTTGTTACAAAAAGGTTGCAAAGTAAACATCTTGTTAACGATACATAATAAATGGGCAGAAAACATTCCCATGTCTACCCGACGTACTGATATAAGAGATATGCGTTACGAACCAACGGGATTTCAACCAACCACCCTGATAAGGATGATTAAATCAAAATCAGATTACTGAATGGTTTTATCGGCAACATGCGAGCGCACTGAACTAGTGAGGTTCGGTCCTGATTATGTGTGCCTGAGATCGCAACCACCTGTCGGTGCGCACTCCATTTCGAGAACAATTACCCCATTAACTCTCTTCAAGCGTAACACAGCAAACGAACCCACTCACTAGCTACTAGGGAACAACATCGAAGAAGCAGTTGCGAAAAAGATGACTCAAAGCGTAAAAGTGAAGTATTAGAAACCAAAAAGTTAAAACAATCCCACCACTACCTATTCGGAGAGCATGTAACGTAGTGGTTAAAGGTGCTCTGAAATACACGAGTGGTCGTTGCTTCAACGACATCCGCTGGCAGACTGCTTGGGCATAATAAAATTAACTTTGTAGCTCATTCACTGCATAGGTCTACATCCTTTCAAATGATTACGACACGTTTGAAAAATGGCATTGTATTACAGATTCGCTGAACGTCTGGTTAGCTTTCAGATTTGGAGCGACGCATCTCATTTATCCCACCCGGTGGTCTTTGCTACTGTAGAGAACCCATAGTTGTCATCAGTTGATGGAAGAATCTGGATCGGAATGTGGTTTTTAGCATTTATGTAAGAAGCAGAATTTTCTGGCAATACTCTCGAATAGCAGAATAATGTCAATAGTCCCCATGAAAAACGTTCGATGGATGTGCCTGTGCATAGTAGTTATAGATGTCCTGCAACATGCATGTGGTCGAGTGTTCGACCACGCATCATGGAAAACCGAACCACCCTTTTCCTTCAGGGTCAGCAAATTGGTGCCAGATTGTCTTAACTTTTATTTACTACCCATTCTTTTTTTTCATTGATGGGTATTATGTGAGATACAACCGCAAGGATGGTGAGGCATGAGCGAAACCCCAAACCTCAGTTGGGGTTCAAACCCGCAATTACCCTTTGCTGGGCCGGCTCACGTGCTTTTAACACACCAACCGAGCCTCCTGCTTTGCATTTTTCTCAGCCTTTTTTTTACTCCAGCGGTATCACCAGCAATCAGCAGTCAACGGGGATGTTCTGGGTAGCAAAATAGGCATTGAACCTTGGTAAGCTAAAGCTGCAGTTAAAACGTTGCTGAGAGAAACACAGAGCAAGGACATTGGTTGGCGTGGTGCACCGCACGTTAGCCACCGAGAACGGTAATCGCGGGCTCGAAGTCCAACTGAGGTTCCGAGTTCTGCTTATATCTTAGCCTCCATGCGATACTGGATTCAAGCAGGATGATAAAAAAAATTGCCTTGAAAGGACGGTAGACCGTCGCCAGTCATTGTATAGGCCAAGCATGCATCCAAACACTCCCACGATACTTTGGAGTCGGATGCAAGGCGAATTCCTAAGGGAGAGATAAGCTCTGAACGCTCCTTTATATGCTTCTACGTGTTTGATGCAACGCAAAATTCCATGAAAAGTCCTAAGGAAAATGATAAGGACAATGCCATAGAAATTTTGACTACACTTACAGATTAGTGTTAATTAGTAAATTGAAATTCGACCGAAGCAGTTTGAATACTTGCACAGGAAATATATGGATCTCATGAACATCTTCCTAAACTAATTAGTAGTCTATGTCATCATGCAAATTATAAATCAGTTCTTTGCGCTCATCTTGAATCACCAGACATATCAGTATAACCTCGACGTCAAGCGGGTAAAGCATTATCTTGTTATCACTGTGTTTTCTGCAGGAACAAATGGAAAAAAAAACTTAGCCCATTGAAATAAAGAACGTAACCAAATAGCTTAACATAGAATCTCAATATTTAACAGTTATTGATACAGCATAAAGTAAAAAAAAGCAGTAAAAATGTAATAATAATATAGAAAAACACAGCAGACTGTTGTGGACACTATTGATCGCAGTTTCTTAATCTTAAGATTGAAAAAATTAGCAAAATTAAATCTACGATATGATTCTAGGATGTATCCGAACAGATTTCGAGGTACATAAACAATTTGGCACTCACGTTCCACTCAGATCGTCCGTCGACACGTCGTCGAAATTCTCGGAGATGCCGCTCGAGATCGACGAACTGTCCTCGAAGCTGAAATGCGCATGGATTGGCACAGTGTGTGGGCGGGGGCCGACCCACGGTGCTGTTCCGCCTGGGCGACGGACTCGCACCAATCTCAGGCTTTACAGCCTTACAAATTACATAATGACATGCTTTATGACAAATCTATCATGGGGTATCGTAGCTCAGGCGATCTTCTGCCTATGGAACATTTGTATATTCCCCCTTTTAAACCTACAGTCAGAAACAAAAATTGACTGATATTTTTCTAAACTTTTCGGTTCAGAAATACAAGGTTCAGATGAGCTCAAAAGGCTATCAGAGGGTAATATGACTAAAGAAACTGAAGGAGTGGTAGAAGAACTATATTGGTTGTTATTACAATAAATCCATTGCGTTATAAACAAGAAAAGATATGCCTGTAGGAATGAATAACAAATGACTTCGGATAATTAATTATCAAGGCAGTAATACGATAATGGAATACATGGATAGATAACAAAAAATAAAGCTCTTAGCGTTGACCAATTCCTGCATGAGATGATCACATGGATAGAGTTTCACGGAAATCATTCAAGAAATACTTGGTTTGCACTGCCCGTAAGCAGTCGTATTCCGGAACTAATTTGCCTATTCGAGTTGAAAACTCTAATTTCACGCTACATTTAGAATGAACCCAAAACTGAACAAAAACGACTTGAAGCAAAAATTCTGAAAATGGGGCGTCATTTCCGCTGTTCGTGCACCATCACCACAAAAGGCAAACCGCGTTCCGGAGACTAACTTTGAACAACTTCCAATAGATCATCTCAAATGGGGAAAAGTATCACGATTAAATGGACTTCATGTGGGTGACCATAGAATCAGGCTATGTGGAATGATATGTAGGGAGTTCTCAAGCGTTAACGCGAAATTGTAATCCCTATTGTTGCCTGGAATGTCTAGAATCGAATAAATTGGTCACTAGCATGCAAGCGCTGATAGACACCCATGTTTTGACTCGTAGGACTCCCACATATAAGTAGTCAACCTTGAATTTCGAGCAATGTACTGCTTGCTGCCACAGAAATTAAAGTTTTAGACAGAAAAAGAAATCCGACCCTGTCATTTACGAAGTAGAAATTTTACTCATCTCCGGCACAAAAAAACCATATACGGCAAAAAAAATTGAAAGAAGTACAGGTATTAAATGCTGACTGTAAGAGAGAAGAAATTGTAAGACAGAAAGTAAGATGTTAAGAGTTAACAGACTGAACCGGCCAACGGCAAACTAATAAAGGAAATTCGAAAGCACGCTCGAGTCCACTCCAGCTGAAGGAGTACTTGAAAGACTTGGCGCGAAGACGAGCACTGCGTTAACATCAGAATAAGCCAGCGTCAACACTGAGATGTCCGGAGAAGTTGAGAAAAGATACTATAAAGCCTACCATATAATTTTTTATTTTTTCTCTTTTTTTATGCCATATAACCCGACATGACGTGTATCACACTGTGCGGATCCCAGCATTTCTTGCATTCGAATCGCTACCTTCCAACCGCCATCCACGAAGGCTCCCTTGCGTGTCGCTTCGACTGTTGCGGTGTCCTCACGCGGACTGGAGCAGACATATCTGCTACCAACTTCCCGACCCGGGAGGGATGATAGACTTAGTTGATCCGGAATGAGGTCGAGCCAGGGCCTGAGTGGGTTAGGCCGCCCGCAGGGAGGGACGGCACCACTAGCACTGCGCTACCCGCCTCTCGTCATTCCATCTCCTAGGTTAAAGGAATTCACAGAGACACAGACAAGATTTTTCCTAACAAATGCCTAAGTAAACAAGGTTACACTACAGCGCAAACTATCAACGTCCATACTTAGTTACCTAGCTCATCTTTGGGTTGAGTGCTTACGACAGTGGTGTGTTTTTTATATCTGGAGACTTTTTGTGAACAGCTGTTTCCGTTATTCATCAAAGAACTTGGAAAGATCACTCAAAAACAGAGGTGTATTGAGAAATACAATTTGAGAAAACAGGATCTGCAATAACAGACTTCGATGTGATAACAAGTGAGTTGAAATACTAAGTCGTCGTAGAGGACAAGTGTTCAGTAGTAGTTTTAACAGCACTAAATGTGTATAAATTTAAAAGAACTGCGTAAGAGCAATATATACCGCACACAAGCGCAGGTGTTCACGAAAAGGTCAAGTGTACCTACAGGTACACCACGATAGAGGGTCGTCGTAAATCGATCAGTACTTCTAGAACCGTAGCACAGTGACCCTCACTGCTATGAAGAATTCCGAGTTACTCATTTCCTCCAACTTAAAAGCACTCACAGAACGAGTTAAACACATGAATGTCTCGAAAATCTAGAAAGAATTGTGAGAGTTCAAAGTGAATGAGATACTAGAACATTATCATTCAAACACTGAAATGCAAAGATTTCATGAAAACCTCAATGCGAGTGGGAAGGAAATTGTTAAGAGAATCGTCAAGTGAACTCATACTGCTTCTAGCGTTTGTATGTAGGAAGTAGTGCTGTGCTCCGAAATTGTGTCGACTCCACGTTTGTCATCGTAGCCTTCCAGTATTGGTCATAAATGCCATTACTCAGTACATGATGATCTCTTAAGGAACCCTTCGATTATAAAGACACTACACAATGTTTCCACGGAATTCCAGAGAATAAGCGTTATCTAATACGTTCCCCGTAAAGACCCATCGTCTGCGTGGCTCCTAAATTTTGCTAACTCCACGTTTGTCATCGCTGTTTTCTCGCATTCGTCACAAATGACATTAGCCAGGTCACGATGACCTCTTAAGGAACTCTTTGACTACAAAGACATCACCCACTGTCTCCAAAGAATCCCAGAGAATAAGCGTTATTTTATTCCTTCTCCATGAAGATGCATCTTCTTTTACTTCTTACTTCTATTAAAGTATTTCCCCGTAACATGCTATTTGTTTATGTGCTTCTGATTCTGTCCGAAATTCACTATAAAAAATTACCTTGTTTCCTGAATGTGAGGTACTTCAGATGTGAAATTTTATTTTTCCTTCACAAAGTCTAAGTGTATCTCGTGAACGGTTAAATTAACATGTAGTTACTATTGATGGGAGATCGAAGGTTTTCTACCTAGCGACAAGATTTCTTTCGAGGGCTGCGAAGATTCTTGTCATTGATTTTCTCCAACCTGGACTTCTCTGTATGAAAATGTGGAAAAACTCCTAAGCTTGGACAATCCTGTAGTAGGGATGAACCATATGTTCAATACTTAGAAACGTCCCTGGCCACGAAAAACCATAAACAGCCCCTCTGAGCCGCTAAGCGATTAAAATCAAAAAAATAAAAAATGTGGTCCGAATATGAAAGCACTACTGTACAATTCATTGTCATGTTTCTTAAGATGAGAACGTCTGTGACGAACTCTAATCTCTCGTTATGACATGATGTGATCGCTTCGTATGAAAAGATGGAATGAAGGGGGTAATCCGCTAGATAACACCATCTGTACATAGTGCCAGTGGGGATCAAAGCGAGCCGGAACGACCACCTAATGGCCGGAAAGACTGCGAACCATCGGCGCAGGAAAAACGACATCGAATGACGGTAACCGCAGACTGATTGAAAACATTGATACTCTTCTAAATATATGGTCACCTCATAACTAATGGATTCGTACAAAAATTCTTTGGAATAATACCATGAGTTCCAAAATAAAAAAAGAGATTTCTAGATTTCTTCCAGTCACGTGGACATAATCTTCAACGCTGAATAGGATATATTAAAAGCTTTGAACACCGCCCTCTTTCCTATTAGGAATCGCTTCTGATCAGAAAAGACTTCAACTGAAGCGGAAAGATATCAGTTAGTTTCATCAAGGGATTCCTATTATTGCGCTGTTTTTTGCTGAAACGTGCGCTTAAACCTGTCTCAAAAGTTGGCATTCTTTAGGCTAAGAATTTTCAAAAATGTACCAAGCAATGAAATTTTCTTCTCTTCACGTTCGATATTGGTCCAGTGTTACTACGTTCAAATGCAATATTTTTTAAAGGAGGATAGTGTGAAAGTTTCAAAAAAAAGGAGAAATACTAATAATTCTTAGAAAACTCTAGACCGAAGGTGTCTACGGTGGGGAACGAATCCGCTATTACCCTTTCCAGGGGGGTAACGCCTTTTTCTCAGCAGTTTTCTACTCAACGCTGCTGTCAGCAAACAACCTTCAACCGAAGTGATCTGGGGAGCACAAATCGGCACCAAATTCAGTTAAGCTGAGGCTCATCACAATCGAAATCACAATATTAACTAACGAGAAAGACGAAACGAAGGACCCACATGGTGTGGTGGTGAACACTTTAGTCCCGGGAAAGGGTACTAGCGAGTTCCATCTCCACCGTAGGCACCTGTGGTCTGGAGTTTTGCAAAAAATCTCAGCATCACAGGAGTTGAATTTCACATCATACTCTGCCGTGAAAAAATAATAATAGGCAGTAAATAAAAAAGCTAATTAATATTTGTTCTTTTAAGGGAGGTGAAAGGCTAACCTTTCCAATAGGCGTTTTCTCCACAAAATCCTATCGATGTAAGACATTTAAATAGCATAGCAGTGTAATGGGACCACTCTGACACCGACTAGTAGATGTGGACGATTGAAAGGACGGGTAGCGCGACGAAGCCCGTAGAACAAAGCGCGAGAGCTCAACAATGGTCGGTGCCTTGGAAACATTGGAACGTAGCCAATAATTGCACCAGTTGGGTGAATTTCGGAAATCCTAGGAAGAACCAAATCGGAATCTTGAGAATGTTTTCCAAATTATCACCGTTTTAAATTTATTCAACAGGATCTCAACAACAGTCGAATGTGTATTGCTTGCGAAAGCACAGACACCGTGTGGCGAACTCGCCTGTCGGAATTTCCTTGCTTGAATCGAGCACGCCGAATAGGCTAACAAGCTTCTTTCCTTTCTGCAATGTCAAATACCAAAACCTCATAAATGTGAAAACATCAAAACCTTGCATTTAATCCGATTTTGAAAGAGGCAGGGCTTAATTTAAATAACCAACAGTGTGGCCATTTAAAAATTCATCGAATCTGTTGGAGAAATCTTCAACATCTTCAAAGCTCGCTCTATGCAACTGTCCATTTCAAAGCGCCTTTGCTTAAAAAAGAGAATTATACATAAAAATTTTCGGAAACAGAGAGAGATTGTTTTGGCGAATTCTTATTTGTCGGCAGAATATATTACATTGACATCCGAACTTTGTGTGGACATCGCTCAAAAGGATTCCAAAGGATAATCTCAGTCGGCAGAAAACTAATAGTAGCAGATTTTCTTTCATTAACTGATTGGCAATCCAACAGAAAAACAGACAAAGCCGCAACATTAAATCTCATACGGAGTTTCTCATTGTGTGACTATATTCTGTTGCAAGGTCGACGAGTCAAAGGAGTCGCACAGCAGATGTCGCTGCGAATAGCAACGCTGGGTGGCATGTCGTTACCATTTTGCTACCCCCAACCGTTGTCTCTAGATTACTGCCACTGTGAAATTCGGCTTCGTCGGCGAAGAAGGACCAGTAAATTTTTTGTGTTACTCAACGACTACGCTCAGCCGTTCTGGTATCACATTTACCTAATTCTCCAAGGAATTCGATGCTGAAGTTTTACTGTTATTTCAGTCCAAGAAAAGATACGTTTTCTATGTAAGACAGTTGGATTTCAGATAGAGCTGAGCTGAGATAGATTTCAATTACGCTGCCCCAAGTGTAAACGTGTGTTTGAATGTCGGCAGTCAAACCCAGTCAGATAGCAAAATGAAGACAGGGCAATTTCATTTACTAAGAAGACTCCTTTCATGACACCGGTATGGGATACTAAAAACTTTTCATTAAGATCTAATTTAGTTTGTCTACAACACCTGAAAGGCAGGTAGCTGAAATTGACGGTGAGGAATACATAGCTAGATACAATGACATTATTGATGGCCGAGCAAAATGTGATTTTGTTACAAATGACATTTGTGATGACCGTATGTCTGACGCTCAGAATGATGGATTCAAGCCGGGAGAAATTTCCTGTACAGGAGGACCAGATGTTAATTATGAGCCCTCCGAAGCAGACATGAAACGAAGCCATTCGACCATAGTGGCTAATAATGCACAATTTAATCGACTTGCATCTATATGAACATTTATTTTAAATGTCTGTCTCGAAATACAACCATAAGGATGCTGAAGAATAAGAAAAAACTCGGGATCTCAGGTGGGCTTCGAACTGGCGATTATCCTTACCGGGTCTCATGTGCTCTCCACTACATGAACCGATGTCTTTACTTTCCGTTTCTCTCAGCGATGTTTTTACCAGTTGAAATTACAATTTTGAAGCTTGCATTAACCACCAATCCTTTTCTGATGGTAGCGCAAGTACTAAAAAGGACAAAACTCTCGGCTTTGATCAATCCTTGAAGGATACGCCATGCATTTGACTCCATTATCGTCGTTAAAGGTGATTGTATTCATAAATGGCCGGCACAATGACTCGAGATGGCCCACCGATGCATCGAGTCAGTGCTGCTATCTTCCCAGACAAGCCTGGTACCAATTTGCTGACCCCAGAGGGATGGAAGGCTTGGTGAGCCTAAAATATGGGATCCATGCCATATGTACTACAGGGTTGCTGTAACCACTGCGCTATACATGCCCTATGCAACCATATGGATGCTGAAATATGAGCAAAACTCAGAACCTCAGGTGGGCGCTGAACTAGCAATTACCCTTACCGGGGCGCACGTGCTATCCACCGCGAGTTTTGCTCTTATCTCAGCATCCCTATTGTTGTATTTCACGTCGCACCAGGTCATGAAAAAAAGAATAGCCAGTAGATAAAAGGTACAATGCTGTTTCGAAATATTTTTGCCATAGTAAGTCAAAACACATTATCGTAACGTAATGGGATTAAATGTTTCCACTATTGTCCCAACAAAAACCAATGCACACCGAACACTGGAGTGAAGTGGAGGGAGTGAGCAGACCGACGATCTCAGCAGAATGATGGAACGTGCCCGTAGGGGTGGTCAGTCATCCGCAGGCGGAACGCGAGAAGGGTAATCGACGGCGATCTGAGAGATGTTATCGTCCCTTACTTCCGATAGATGGATGACCAGTAAGATTCATAAGCAAATTTCGACGATCGGTCGCGCATATATTAACGCGAGTAGGAAGGATTGGGAAATTTTATGGCTGAGCAGTCTTGTTATCTCGAATTTTGCCGTTTCATTTGACATCTACCCACTCTCCCACAGTTTCAGTAAGGACCTGGAGATATGCTTACTTTAAGACAATATTCCATGTTTAGCTAGCAACTCGTTTTGAATGAATGCTGCTAGTTGGGAACTCTGCTAAAGTCCGAAGATAGAGAGATATCTTCGTAAAAACTCTATATTTTCTAATGAGTCCTCCGCGACTTCTGTTCTCTTCTACAATAGAGAAGCTTAAAATGCGTCAATGATAGTGGAAAATCATTACCATGTGATTAAGGTAGCACTAGTGTTCAACTGACTGTTCGCGATTGATAACTGATTGGCTGTGAATGTTAGCCTTTCAGTTATTGAGCTTCTTCAGTCGAATAGGATTGGTAGTAAGCATTGTAAGATGAGTGGTTTGTGGCAGCAGCAAGGAGAGGCTTGCTTGTGAAAAGAATCTCGGTCTCCCATCAAAACAAGTGCACAGCGTTTTCATATTACTAGTGTAATTGTAAATGTTGTACTGCACTTAAACGTTACATAAAATTGTGTCTTCCTCCACTTTGTTTCTTCATTGATTTGTTACTTCTTTTAGAGAGTGTTCCTGTTTAATTCCAGTGAAAGGAACACCGTGAGAAAATGAATGAAGTGCAGAAGGCATTTCCAAGTTTTCATCACATACAAATGGTTGCCTTTGTGGAAAGGAGATATGTTTGCCATCTTGGTGCAAGGATTTCTCAGGACGGCAACGTTGGTTGAGAGATTTTACTACAAGGCACCTTACAGTACCACATAAAATACTTTCCTAATTGTTTTAACAATTTTCATATAAAATAAAAATTCGCACCCAAACTCTTTTTTTTCCGATCCACTTTAACAATAAGGTGCGATGAGGTGGACCACACATGATGCACCGATTTTTGGGGGACAAACTGGCCACTGCATGTGGCCGGAAAAAAGCGTTATTTTTGCACATGGAAATGCACAAAAAACCTTTCTGCGAACTAATTCATTGACTAGTCTATTGACTGGTAACCTAGTAGTACTTAAATTCCAAGCTCTACACTAAATTCCGGTTATGTTACAGAAATGGCTGGTACGTAAAGCACTGAGACAGTCTAAGAAAAAGACTCAAAACACTTCCAAATGTTGACGGCAAGTGATGGACGACCTTCGAAGGAAGTTCCGTACAAAAAGTGGTCTATTCAATACAGTCGCATTTAGAACAGGAAGAACAGCAGATACGCATCGTACAATCCAGCGCAGTTCACCAGTGGTAAGCAAGTTATTTCACATGATATCATTCATGAAACATTGGTTTTCAAATCAGGTTTATAACTATCCTCGCAGTTTTTTTTTCACTTTAGATTATGATGGTGTTTGGCTAAGGAGATTGCGCGTCATTCTGGCCTTGCAGACCCTAAAGAAGGTAACATTGCCGAATTGTCAGCTAGTATTCAACAAATGTGGTTACTAACAATCTCATACCTGCTCAAGAAAAAAATAGTAGCGACAATCCTCATAATGTTAAAAGGATTGCACAATATTTTCTACTTAATGCACCTATGGCATAGCAGGCAACCTCAATCAAAAGCGAATGTGTAAGAGCCTTACATAAGGAATTGCTCATTAAATCACTAAATAGGTGGACGGCCCTCAAATTTACCACTGGTCATGAGCAAAATAGTCAAGATCAATTCACTTTCTTACCATGTTCCATCCATTCATGTTGAAAAAGATATATATGACATCTCCAAATCACCAACACGCTCACTAAGACACTTAATTCGTGGAAAAAAGCTTCTGCGGTAGTGCGAAGCAGGCAAATTCATTTCAGGAACACACCTGTCATTATAATCAAGATGAACTCGTCGCATACTGTCCCGATACTCGCGTAGTCTCGCTTGCATTTTCTCATAGATCGCCATGCCACCTTCAGAGATGTAGCCGGAAGGCTCTGAAAGATTTTATAGTGACAGCTGTAGTGCTTTTTCAGGACCTTTTTAGCCAAAGAAGGTGGTGCTAATGCTACTAAAATCATGGCTGCAAATTCAGTAGATAAAAATGGAAACTTCGAAGAAATGATCATCTAATGTGGCATTTCGAAATGGAAATGTTGTTGTCCAGTCGTCTCTAGTGAAAGCTAATAAACAAGTTCCATGTATACTTAGAGAAAGCTTGGCAAGCTATTGGTGAATATACCGATCTGCATGTATCAGTTTGCTGAGCTTCCCGCAACAAAAGACCAGCATTCCTCTGATCAGAGACAGCTCCCGATATAACGTGGTGTTTGTGACGAGAACGAATAGGCGGCGCAAATTTCAAGACCATAATAAAAGGATAAAAAAAGATAACGCACTCGGCGTTGATCTATTCCCTGAGGGATGCGCCACGGATTCGATCTCATTGAGTATCGATGGAGGTGATTGAATGCATATCTAGCCTTTACAATGACTCGCGGTGGCCTACCGATGTGAGCCAGTGCTGCTATCTTTCCAGACAAGTCTGGTACTAATATACCCACCCCGGAGGGATAGAAGGCTTGGTGAGCCATGAGCGCGAGGATCGATCCCACGTGTGTGTTGCAGGGCGCCTCCGACCACTGCGCCACACGCGCCCATGGTAGCGTGCCTAAATCTAGGTCTCTGGAAACGATTTGTACTTACTACACAGATATAAAGTTAGGTACGACGTCGTAGGAGTGACATGTAAAACCGAAGAAGAACCGTTTCACCGAGCTAACGATAATAGGGCAGTTGGCAGAGTTGGCGTCTACGTCAACAAGAACTTCGCCATGGACGTTAATTCCTTCGAAAAATTAACGATCCGAATCGGACTACCACGTTTAACCCAGAACGCAGCAACGCCGTTTAGCGTTATCCTCCGAATGGAACATAAGCAAGTCTTCGTCGGTCATGGACTTTCTAGTTTTTTTGACAATAAAAAATTAATTTTTCAGTAATTAGAGCGTTATAGAGGTTGCGAACATCACAGAATTCTAGAACAGACGTTGCTCTATCGTCCTACTGATATGTATACCAGTATTTATTCATTATGAAAGTACACTGCAATCAGCACTTGAAATTACTTTGTCAACTATGATGAGTTTATTCAGGTGCTTTTATGCCCGTATGTTCCGTACAATGACCATAGTGACTGAGTTGAAATAGCAGTCAGTTGTTAGTCAAATTACCGGTCAAAGGACTTTTTCAAAAAGTCTTTCACTTCTTTTGTAAACCAACAAGCGAAAATGAACGCTGTAGTGTCCAAACTGGGCGTTATAGGTTAAAAGATGTGAATAAACGCAGAAATTAACAATGTTCATCGGATAAGTTCTGACTTCATGTGCTAACGAAGACCAGTTCAGAAGGTATAACTGATCTCGGAAAGTTTTCTGAGGGAAGATATAAACGGATTAGATAGAAACAGCAGAGCGTGAACATGTCTGAGTTTACAATGAGAACTGAGATCACCAAAACTAGTCAGTAATTCCATAAGGTCTCAACAGTGGAGGTTCCTGTGCACCACAAAGACCAAATCGCAGCAAATCAACTTCTTTTCGTAGGAGATGCCGCATTTGTTTCAAAATTCTTCAGTGCACCATATCATAATGCCTCCAAAGAAGCATTGTCTCTTAACAAGAAGGGAATAAAGCAGCAAAATTCAAGGAACGAAATGCTAATACCTCCGCTAGTTGGAATTTGGAAATAAGAACAGAAACTATAAAGGAAAATCTGGAAGAGAGACAGGGAAAAGCAGTAGCACTAGATTAGAGTGCAGAGGATAGGAAGAACATCGGCAAGGTCTGCGGGGACATTACTGACTACAGGACAAAACAGCGTGTCCCTGTTCAGTACACAGAGATGCCTCGTAAGCCATATATGTAATAACTTCACATTCCATTCTTTACAGTTTACGAAGTAACTGTTGATTTGGAGAGAACGGTTCAACAAAGCCTCATACAATCTCACCAAAATGATTTGCAAACTTTCGATAAAGTCGTGCGAAGACTGGAATGTGATGAAATGGGTGTGAAAGTCGACGGCTGCTTCTTAACAAGAAGCATTAGCAAAAAGGCGGAGCGATTGCTAACCCATTTCGAAAACGCGTATGGAAATGTCTAGCTTCAACTGAATCAAAAAGTTGTGTGTGATGCTTATGAGAAGAGTGTATAGGTCGCGAAGTGAAAATGATGGATGGATACATGAACACATATGTCCAACGTTTGAGTTCACATTTCTTCCTAGCGTAACTTAAGCTTCCGGAATATGAATGCTACATGGGCAGAATGAAAGTTTGATTAGAGTTGTTGGACGCAATATCAAAAAGGTGATCTATTAGCATCCCGCACTGCAAAAAATAGGAGCAATCCTTTGTCCTGACCTACAACTATAGTCAAAGATCACGTATGCAGCCGTTTACGTCAAGATGTCAAAAATCAGATGGTCCAAACGATTTATTTCTCCTAACGATAACCATTGGACGAAAGTGGTGGACGACTAAGGCATAGAAAGAGAAGACCATCTACCATCGGACCGTCAGACTTCTTAACGATGATTGGGGAAAACAATACGACGTTACTTGAGTCTCTGAAGTGAGTGGGCAACTTTTCGAGGTCACAGAAGGAAATGGAGACTTTGCAAGCGTCCACTCAACAGGAAAATACTATGATCTTAGATGACTTAGATGATCAATAGCAAAATAACTTATGCAATACTATCAATGGTATAGCGCCACTAGAGCGGCTTTTTTCAATTGTTCCAAATAACTAAAATATCACCATGGAATGGAATACAGTAAAAGAAGGATCGAGTAGGAAGGATACGTTTCGCATTGGTTAGAGATGCCCGTTCACAACGAGGTGGGGATGGCAGGCATCTCTGGTGTCTAGAATTACAACAGAAAAAAACGCGCCTTTTTCACAACAGCATGACTACGGAGATTGTAAACGGGTTTACAAGCTCTTACTCCAGAAAATTTTAAAATTAATAACTGATCGAAATTATATATATACATATATCTACTAAACGGGCGCGTGTGGCACAGTGGTCAGAGGCGCCCTGCAACACACACGTGCAGTCGATCCCCGCGCACACGGCCTACCAAGCCTTATACCCCTCTGGGGTCGGCAAATTGGTACCAGCTTTGTCTGGGAGGATACCAGCACTGGATTGATACAACGGTAGGCAACCGGGAGCCATTGTAAAGGCCAGATATGCATTCAATCACCTCCAAACAATGGTCAATGGAGTCGAATGCACGGCGCATCCCTCAGGCATTGATCAACGCTGAGAGCTGCGTCCTTTTACCCTTTATATCTACTAAGGCCTCTTATAAAGGACCATCAATCTTTAAACTCTCAGATGTCCTCATTACAGAAAAATTATCGGCAGTTACCACAAAATTAGCGTAGACCATTACTTGCTAAAAAAACACTTACTATATAACTTTTTAATGATGCTGAGATATTTGCAAAACTCCGGACCGCAGGTGTCTGCGGTGGGGAACGAAACGCGCTATTGTCCTTTCCGGTCACCACCACACCATGCGGGTCCTTCGTTTCGCCTGTCTCTCAGCTAATTAAAATAAAACTTAGCATTATCTTAACAAAATTGAATAGAATTTAATGACTTAATTTTTCTTCGCAAGTGAAAAGTAAAACACAAGAGAACAAGCTCTTTTGTCTAACTAGTAAAAAATATAGATCACATGTTCACAACACGCTGCTTCTACCAACACGATGCTTGTAGGGTAAATAGGATAGTGCAATTAGTGTATCAAGCTGAGACACCCCTGATAAGCACTAAGAAATAGTCGAAATTTTTGTTTTAAGTTGGCACGACTGAAGACCCATTTATCTTTTTTTCACAGTGTCTAAAAACTTAGCCCTAATGGGTTGCTAATAAAATGTATCTGGAATACCCTGAGATGAATTACTGGATAGAAAATCATATAGGTGGAAAATCCAAGAGCCACACAAAAAATGCATTGAAAATCTTCACGAAAAGAGAAAGCCTTCACAAGTGAAAGCAATGGAAAAAAATCGGATTGAAAAAATATTTATTCAAATACCAGCCTGCGGTTCGAGCTCTTTCGATTAGATCCAAAGTGTTGCCTTCTGATGTATAACCACAGGGTCGCAAGCGAATCGTAGTGGACACTGAATCCAGAGAATCTTCACTGGTAGACGAGTCTACAAAGTGCCCTGAAAATGAAGAAACTATGTTGTTTGAGGAACTGAAATACGAGTAACAGTATTTCTTTCTCGAGTAATCCTTTTTCAACCGCCTTCTGCCAGAACTGTTAGGAAATGGAATTTCTATTTTTTAAATGGACAAAAAGGTTGGGATAACTACTAACTGACTTTCGCTAACGCTAATTCATGTTGTGATGGTACTGGTCGATAGAACTAGCTGAGAGACAGGCAAGAAAGAAGAACAGGCATGGTGTGGTGGTGAACACGTTAGCCCCAGGAAAGGGGTAGTACCGCGTTCGTTCCCCCACCGAAGACATCGGCAGTCCGGAGTTTTGCAAATACCTCACAATGTTGTGGGTAACTCATGTGTCTATTCCTTCCATTGTCAAACCTGACCAGAAGGTTGAGCGATCGCATTCCATAGTTATCCGCTCACAATGAAATAACACTCATAACAAAGGCAATGACGAAGATACTCTCGGTGTATCACCTTCACTGTTGAAAAGCACGTTTACCGTGCATGAAACATTGAAAAGGTGGCTTAACCGCTGGCCTAAGTGAACCTATAAAAATGAGGCACACCTCTAAAAAACGCTCAATTCGTTGAACACTGTGCCTTGTTATAAGTGGAAAAAGTAAAGAATTGAAAAAAAATGCCTTACGAAACTTGACAAATCTCTACTTTTAAAACAATTTTGAGCTTACTTTTATACCATACGACTATTAGCCGTGACAAATTAGAAACATGAAAATTAATGATCGCGCAACTTCTAGATTTTTTTAGATTTGCGCACCACAAATACGTGAAGTCGTATACCTTTCGTTTTCGCCTAGTTTGTCATTAACATAGAATACCTATAGAATCACAGGAAACTCGAAAAATGGCACGTTATAATCGTATGTGGCTGAGAGAGGTATGGGTGTGAGAGAGAAGAAGGAGGAGGTCCGTTAGGCCTTGCGTCCAATCCGATTTGTCCTATAGAAACTGCACAAGAGATGCGAACAACAGCAGATCGACCAAAGAGACCGGACACAAATAATAATAAGGTGTGACTTGAGAAAGGAGCTGAAAAGAAGAAAACCTAGAACACGTGCGAAATTTTTGTATTATAAAAAGGACATTCGACAACATGCCTAAGAAATAAAGAGAGGATTGACAAAATACCAAAACTAAGGAAAAAAGGGTCAGCAATCTCATACAATATTATTGTGAAGTATATATTCAAAGGTTTTTTTCAATAGATCTTATAATGGTAAATCCAACTGCTCTTCTCGCACTCCAGCGTGTTTTCTGAATCGCCACACGAAAAGATGTTTTGCTCCATTTCAAAAGAGCTAAGTATGCCAATGTAGAGAATGCTGACCGGGAATAGTGGTTGAAGGAGAGCTTGCGCATCAACAACAACATTTTACATAATACTATTAACTAAGCGATAGTTAGGTGATTATAATGCTATAACGAGTTTATGGTCGTGGATCGGCCGTGGACCCCGGCACCAACTGGACAAACCGTCCATTGCTTGCGGAGAGCGATAGAAATAGAATTGGCTTGAACTTTACCTTCCATAGCCGATTTCTGTTATGTAATGCTTCAACCACACTTTCCAAGAACTTCAACCAATCCAGTAACCCTCAAAATAGAAAAGCTGCTACTTAAGGGTTTAAAAAATGAGCCAAGTTGTACGGGTGTGAAAGCGGTGTGAATCGAATTAAAACGCGAAATACTTTATTAACCTTAACAACCAAGCAACTTAATTATAATCTTAGTTTGTGAATTTTAAAAATTAGAGAACATAATTATAGCCATTCTTATTTGGCACTAGTTGATAGCATGTGCTTGGATCCGCGAAGGCTAACGTTTTAGCTGCTTCGCTTTCTTCGTTTTTAAGGATTCAGACCACCCGTATTTGATTTACATTCGTCAGAAAATGAGGATAAAAAAGGAGAGATCGTAAAACGCATAATTTGATTAAATCCGATGTTAATCCGAAGAGAGGCCTTTAAATAGTTATGACCGCTGACACGCATTTAGTTCAGTTTATGGTGCTGTATCCAAAAGTAATATACAAGTTATTCTGCAGTTCTATTGGCAAAAACTTAAAACGAATAGTATACACTGTATTATCTCGGTTCCCACTAGTTTATTGCTTGTTTATGGAATTTTCCCTGCATTCTTGATATAAGTATTAAACTGGTACCATAGTGTAAAGCTGTTCCTTTTGTTAAAAGATTTGGACGGAACAAGGCACAAGAGGAAATTACGTGCAGCCTAAAAGAACACTGCAGCGCGTGACTATAGAAGGACCCAACGACCGTCTATAGTAGAACCACGAGTTATTGTCTGCGGATTAATACGGTGGTTGAGTGCTAATGACCTCTTACGCTTATCTGGTCACAAACAAGCACCAAACCACGTCGAAAGCGAAAAAAAAACGAGGAGGATATGGTACATCAATTGTTTCCTACTCAGTTTTGTCCTGTAAACTTTTCCATGCAGGATCGACTTAGAGAAATAAGCAGTTCTTTGACCAAAGAAGGTAGAATTAAGATCGAAAGTAGAAAAAGCTGCGAAGACAACGAAGTGAAGACGACTAGTATTTCTAAGATATTTGACCAAAGAATGGAATTTATGAAACGATTTAGTACGCAGTTTTTTAATCAACCACTGAGTAGAAGTTAAAGATTCGCTGCAAGAGAAAAAAAGAACACAAATAAAGATGGTGACAATGATCCTTATGGATCTGCTGTAATTCTAGAAATCAGCAAGTATTGCAGTCGTTCTAAATAGCCATCCGATCGAACATCTGCCTCGTCGGCCAAAAAATTAGCCGATCGTTTCAATACTACCGGGCAAAACTACGAGCAGCTGGACATAAGGTAAAAAAGGCAGCAGACGGCGCCAAATCGTTTCTCAACTCATTACAACCGTGTCAACCAACCAGGGTTTGACTGGATTAACAACTGAAGGGCCCTGTCGAAAATCCGCTCTCGACGACGAGGACGGTCGCTGACTGAACGTTAACGGAGTCAATTACCAATAAGATGTGACTTTGATCTGATAGCATTCAACACTGTCTAAGGCATAACGCTTTTTTGGAAACGAAGCTATCGCTAGAAACGCTTGAGTAAGACAAAGTTATTGAGGGTTTAATTAAGTGGTACGTAGCATTTTTCCATTTTGCGCCCTTTCCATTCATTCCTCATTATTTTTGCACGAACGCAGCAAGAAAAAAAAAGGAAACGTAATTATTTATCTCATTAGCTTCTTCTGAAAGAGGTAGTACGTGCTGCCAGTGGGAGTTTTCTGGAGTGAACCGTGGCTGGTACGCGACACCTGGCCACCATAATGCCCTGTCAATTACCTACGTTAACGACAAATTAGGAAAAGCTTAAGAACATCCACGAAAATTTGTTGGAAAAACGCCTGCATTTTTCATCTTCGGCTTCAATGACAAAGAATTCAATACGAATGGTTTCAGATGGGTCCCAATAGTGCTTTCTCTCTATTAGTTTTCTTTTAACACAGCATCTTGAGTAACTTTTTGCTCATAGCCATGTAATCAGTTGATAATCTATGTCTGTTTCTTTTAATTTCATTTCTATGCTATTTACGCAATCGTGAAGCTCTCGGCGTTGATCAATCCCCTGAGGGATGCGCCATGCATTCCACTTCATCAAACATCGTTTGGAGGTGATTGAATGCATATCTGGCCTTTAAAATGACTCGCGGTGGCCTAGCGATGTATCGAGCCAGTGCTGCTATCCTCCCATACAAGTCTGGTGTATCAATCTGCCGACCCCGGAGGGTTGGAGGGCTTGGTGAGCCATGGGAGCGGGGATCGATTCCATGTGTGTTGCAGGGCGGCTCGGACCACTGCGCTACACACGCTAATACACTACACAGTCGCAGTTACTGTCATTGTTATTAAATCAGAAAAAAAGTGATGCTGTTGAGAAAAAAATAAAAGAGAAAAAATTAGTAGATAGTAAACGTGCTTTCAGTAATACTAGGGTAAAATGGGAAAAAATCAGTTATTGAAACTTCTACAGATTTCCAAGGAACTTTTTAGCTTAAAACACTATGTAGACTTGCACGGCTCTAAGGAAGGCGAGGTAAGTGGCCGAAATGTCAGCCATCAAACAACAGCAACAACAGCAACAATGACAACTTATACCAACCTCGCCTCACCTCAACAAGGACAGTTCGTAAGAATATTTGTAGATATATCGATTAAGAGTTGTTGTGGGCTTAAAATTCTTGTAACCACCTTCAAAGGAAACTGTGCCAAGATAGTAAAGGAAATTGAAATTATTTTTTCGCTCATAAGTAGCAATCAACTAGTAATCAGCGTTCCACCTAGAAATTTAGGTGGAACGAACTCTGCTTCATTATTCTAGTTTTTTGAGCGAATGCGAGAATTCAAGAAACGAATATCTGACTAAACGTATCCTAGAAAATGAGGTTTTCCATAAAATGCTATAATGAAAGCGTTTTACTTCATTTCAGTAACACCAGTCCGAAATCTTATGATTCATCTAGTTTTCCAGATAGCAGTTAGATGTGGCGTGTTGCAGAGTTCCAGCGAACCGGTAAGCTCATAAATATATAGTAACACGTTAAAAATTAGATAACATTGGATGGATTAATAGAGACAGCGCTAAAAACTTGACCATACCTAGTCGACTACGATGAATACGACCTTGCTCGACAAGTTGCTGGTATGCGGGTGGTTGGCGAATTGGAGCCATAGGAGGCGGTGTACATTCGAATGTGGTCTCTATGTGGGAACCCGATCGACATGGTACCGGTGGTGCCTTCTTCTCAGTAGATTTCGTAGAAGAAGACGGCTCACATTCCACTGGTGCAGGCGCTGGTTTCAGAATGTTGGATTCTGGAACGGAAACTAATAAATTTTTATAAATTTATAAAAAGTTTGACGTTGAAGGTAATTTATAAGCAATTCTAAAAGAGACCATAAAAAATCCGATGAACTCTAAATCTGCAGGAAGGGGTTCTCTGTGTTTTCACTTATAATTCAACAAAGAACGAAGAATCGGAAATTATCGCTTTTCACTAACGCACCACCAGCGAAACGCCCCCGTGATTATGTAAACCCCCCCTAGTTTCAAGATTCCAAAAAAGTTCTTTTCACACTACATTAGCAAAATTTAGAAGGGTAATGCTCAAACAAGAAGTCTGCTTCACATAGAGGTAACCAGATGGTTAGTGGCGAAGATGTGTTGTTCATCCAAGGATAGTGGATAATGGGTTTGACAATGGGTTTAACATGGGATAGAAGCGACCTCACATTTACCTAGAAGCAGATAGGAAAGAGTGTTTCCTAGCCAGGACTCAATCAAGCTTCACATTGTACATATACACTAAGTATACATATATATTACACATCATATTGATATGCATTAATGGATGCTCGTGTTGCTTGCTTTCGTTGATGCACTCTGAGTACTGCACGGGATATGGCCAAAGTCTGTAATTAGTGAACTAGGAATTGCTTGGTAAGCTATTCAAGGTTCCTCCTAATAAGCCTCAGATAAGCTCCGCAAAGGCTTGACAGCCTATCCATAAGTATAGTCAGCCAATACGAAGAACGCAGCGCACTACCAATAGACAGGCATCTTTCGTCAAAAAAGAGTAGAACTGGAAAGTCGTATACGAAAGATTATTCATTTCCCACCAGTCAGTAGAACACCCGATATAGACCAATGGAGACTTTATAGCGAGCAGATGCGAAGTTTTCGCTAAGTCTGCTTTTTGTAAAATCCTGCAAGCTATCCGTTAGTGCATCCGACGCCCAAGGCATAGCGCATCATCCACGTTTTGATTTGACGTTATGACGCAGATAAGTTCTGGCATCCTAAATACCTGAAGACATTCTTCGGAGAAGACCATAGAATGAGAACATATTTGACCTTATCACTACTAAGAACATCAAAGGTAATGATGATTCCATAAGTTATCAACGCTGTTTTCCTGTGGTAGGCAAAACAACGAGGTAGAGCACATCATAGTAAATTGAAGGCTTTTACCTAATCGATGTTGACAGTGTCCCACGTTCTACACCGCTTCGTACCACTAATTTTTTCATTTAAGATTGATGCCTTTTCGCAAAAGAAGGAAAAAGCCGCAAATTAAGGAACAAATTTAAAAAACGGTTGAAAGTGGGATTTGCTCAAATTTTAAAAGCTTTTGAAAAAGAATACCCTATCGACAGTATCGATGGATGCAGCATAAGACCAGTTCGACTTCACGATGTTTTAGACGAGCAGAGACTTCGAAGGACAGCAAGAAAGGCCTGACTCCAGAAACATCCCAGCTGGTAAGCCAATGAAGCCTCACAAGACAAACGATCATCAGATTATATCCGAACATTCAGAAATATGTGGAGAAATGATGATGGCAAAAGTTAAGGAGGGAAAAGCAGCAAAACTGGTTGAAGCTGTGCAATATGGGATAGGCATTCGCAACACTCTGACAGTCTATGAGACATCATTGATTGTAGAACAGAGATCACTAATTTCCACACTACACTTCCAGACGTAGTAGTCCCTGAATTTAAAAAACGCAATGTGGAAGGTCATCTCCAACTTCATCTTTTACCATTTCACCCTCCTGCCTCCATATCAGATAAAGAGAGATGGATATGTCTTAATAAATGTCCTCCGTTTCGAAGACCATCATATCTTGTCGATGAAAAACTGCACCAGCTCCCAACAAAGTTGCACCAGGAAATTGCGCGCCTATTGCCGATTTTCACCAATATATTGTCTCGGCCGTTCACACGTCAGACCACACTGCTCACATTTATTGGAAGACCGATAACCCTACCACCAAAAAGTTCTACCAAAAAGTGGATCTATACAAAACTGGTAATCCGCTTTCTGTCCATGTTCTACTAGCTCTTTACTAGAGCCACCATCAGCGGGATTCACTGAACACTGTGCAAAATCAATGCGGCAAAGCTGCGTTCTGTAAAATTACAGGCTTCCGCCTACTTCTATTTCAATAGCCATCAAAGATTATCTGGGACTCAGTTAAGAAAAATGAAGTCGTTAAAGTTCTACGTAGGCAGGGCGTCAATGCGCAAGAAAGTTAGTAAAATCTCGTCTTAAGAAATCGGAATTCCTCAGATAAACTTTATACACGCAAACAGTGGTAGAAAGCCCAGAGTATTATTGTTATATACTTAACGTTATTTACATTTAATCTTTTTTTTTAATGAAATTTGAGATATTATCTACAAGTGATGGATGTTTACGTTGACGACCTATGCTCTCGGTCCTTCGTTGGCTAAGCATTGGGCTTACAATGCCGACTGTTGGACTAGACAGCGTCTTCTTCGCTTCAGAAAGCTCTGACTTAGGTGTTTCCGCATCCAGTTCCGTCTCCCTCTTCTCGGCTGCTGATGGCAGGCGGGATGATACTCCTTTCACCACCATTGTGGGCTTGTCCTAAACAGTGGAATTATGCTTCAAAGAGGCGCGTATGCATTCATCCTTTCAAACTGACGTAATATAATGAAGGCATTAAACTACCAACGTTTACCGGAGCACAGTTACCGTTTCCAAAGCAAGTTCACTAAATCTAACTGCACATAAAACCTACTTCACGTTTAATAGCATCTTAAGGTTCCAAGATTTTCAATAGACTTCCTTCTTGCTATGAAAACAAAATTTGTAGTTCATGCCAACTGCTGCCCATGAACTGATTTCAAGAGGAAACGTATCATTGCTAATAACTGGTAACATCGGGTATAAAAATGGTAAAAAGGATAAAGCTCTCGGTGTTGATCAATCCTTGACGGATGCGCCATGCATTTGACTTCATTAAGCATCGCGAAATATAACTTTAATGATGTTGAGATATTTGCAAAACTCCGGACAGCAGGTGTCTGCGGTGGGGAACGAACGCGCTATTGTCCTTTCCTGGGAGTAGCGCGCTCACCACCACAGCATGCGGGTCCTTCGTTTCGCCTGTCTCTCAGCTAGTTCTATTGATCTTTTGCCATCAGCAATCACCCGTCAGCGGGATTGATTTGGGGAGCCCAAATCGGCATTGAACCCAGTTAATGGTGTGGTGGTGAGCGCGCTACTCCCGGAAAGGACAATAGTGCGTTCGTTCCCCACCGCAGACACCTGCGGTCCGGAGTTTTGCAAATATCTCAGCATCATTAAAGTTATATTTCGCAACGCATACCCTGCCGCTAAAAAGAGTAGGCAGTAAATAATAAGTCAAAATTCATTAAGCATCGTTTGGAAGTGACTGCATGCATATCTGGACATTAAAATAACTCGCGGGGGGCCTACCGATGCATCCAGCCAGTACTGTTATCCTCCCAGACAAGTCTGGCACCAATTTGCCGCCCCCGGAGGGCTGGGAGGCTTGGTGGACCATGGGCACGGGGATTGATTCCACGTGTGTGTTGCAGGGCGCACCCGACCACTGCGCCACACGCACTGCTACATCGAGTACAGCCGTGTGAAAGTAAAACGCACTTAAAAAATAGACATGGTTAGCAAGACTATCTTGTTGCACACCAAATCTCTCTTTCGAACAATTAGGGGTTAGAAATCTTCTACCGAGAAGAGTTATCGCAGTTCAAGTTTCTTCCTTCTCTATCGAGAACAGGAATAAATGAACTTGCTCATTCTTTCCATTCTTCATTCTGGATTCCATTTTGTGAACTGCGTTAGATGATTTCATCTTCATTACATATTAGATAAATTCAACTCCTCTAGATAACTTTTAATACGAAATTTACTTATAGCATACACTATATGCAGTGCTAAAGCTTGATCCGCTTCTCTACACTTCGCTTGGCTTGCTTCAAAACTTAGTCATGTGAGAAGACATCACAGAACTAGAAATTCCACAAGGTACGTGCCGGTTTCGCTAGACGAGTTGCAATCGTTCAACGGGGAGAATGTGTCCTTTTTACCGGCCTTTTTTTTTACGACGTCAGCTTAGTTTACAAATATCATCATAACTATAGGGGGACACCCTGAAATACACACGTGGTCGCTGATTCGATCTCGAGACCTGTGCTAGCCAAGCTAGATTTCTTTCAAGAGTCAGCAAATTCTTATGTACTACAGTTGTCTGTGAAGATAAAAAAAAACAATGATCACATGCATCGGTAGGCCTTGCAAGTCAATGTATAAGCTAAATGCATTCAATCATCTACAGGATTTCTAGTGAAATCAGACCCAAAGCCCATTCCTAAGCGATTGATCAATGTCGAAAGCTCTACAAAATTTCTCCCCTCTACCAGATTAATGTACCCAAAGACTATTTACGTCATCTCCAATGTCTCTTGTCGGAATAATCCTCCGAAATTTTGCTGCGAGGAATGGAATTAACACCACCCTGTCCGTCGCTTCCACGTCGGCTCGTCATAGTTTCTGAGATATTCGGTTTTTCTTCTTCGATTCTTGCTGCGACTTGACACTCCACCTCGTGCGAACTCTTTAAATATTCTCGCATTTAGCTGCCGGAACTCTACGTCTAATCATAGTGTATATTATGGAGACACATATAACGATGCGTTTGAACTACAAGTTCTAGGGAAGTTTGTTGTAGATGGTGAGATACGGTAACTCTCATTTAATGAGTAACATTTTTTGTATAATTACTTTCATCAACCATAGATATGTGAAAAAATGACTTTTTCCGCCAGTTTGTCACTTGCATTTTTAAGAGAAGAGATGGGAACTTCAGCACTATGTAGGCTAACTGCATAAGAGTCTAACGCAACCAGTAATATCCAACCTTAGACGAATTGGATTGCAGACTCATGGAGCTCTGTGTAGACGACGATGGACTGGTGCTGCCGAATCCAGCATACGCCGAATCCTCCTCGCTACTCTTAGACGTACTAAGAACACAAAAGAATTTAGATTTTTATGCCTAACTTCTATTACATGAAAAAATAATATGTTCAAAGTCAAATAAGATGTGCAGAACGTGGACTATAAGCCACTGCTATACTTCAAAAGTCGAAAAGATTATTTCTTGAAGAAAAAAATGATGAACTGCAATTTACCGATGCTTTTCTTCAGATTCAACAGTAGTCACGACTGTTGGAAGTGGGATCGTTGAGGTACGAAGCTGTACATGCTGAGACTGAAAAGGCTGGACAAACTTCAAAGACCACCAACTTCAAAGTTCATTAAACTTAGAAGGGAAAAAACGAGCCAATAATGGTTACTGTGAAAAAAAAATTTACACTAAAACGGTATTGATATGAAAAGCAAATGCCATTTTAGAAGAGGCAAAATGATGTGGAATAATGACTGTCACAAGCTATAGGCATCAAGGCCTCAAATAATCGTTTTATTTGTTGCTTTTTTAAAGGCTTCAATTAAAATGCACACTGCTGGGAGCATCGAAAGATTTTGGCGGGGAAGTAAAAAACCAAGAAGTATGATTCGATAGAACTAAACCTAAGTTTCGAAAACATCCAAGTGAGCTAAACATCAAGATAATCGTTATTGTGTTTGGAAAGTCATACTCTGAACAAGGGATAAAATCAGTTGGATTCCTAGAAGTAGACGAAATTAGCCATACAGTATAGGAGGATAGTCCACTAGCGAATAAGAGAGAACTAGTTAGTGTAGGTGACGGCAGGTCGAAATAAATCTTCCACTGGAGTAAAGCGGAAAAGGTGCGCTGTTGTACACTGAAATGCGAATGAAAGGCAACTCCAAGCGTCTTTTCAAAAAGATCGAGAGGCTCGGGAACTTGTTTAAACATTGAACTCATCTATAGAAATCTTTTTTGGATGTTCAAAAAAAATGTAACAGTAGCACGGTTGGATTCCAGTGACTGAGAAACAAATTTTTCATTCGTTGTTTCCCAATTTTCATTCTTCCCTCCTAATGTTCCCAAAGCAACCTACACTTGTCATGGAGAACAGGGAAGATACGTAAACCAAACATTCAATAAGAACACTCTTGTCAAGACCACAATGTCATGGCTGAACCTCAAGTACACGATGGATGAAAGGTAAGGGCCTAGTATATATGAACTTTCGAACAATCGAGATCCTCCTTTTTCCTTAGAAAATATCAACGAAATATTGGAAACAACGTTTCGTTCGTCTTCAAAAAGTTACCACGGTTAAAAGTCCCACAATAAAACCTGTTATGATTCCGTCAGAACAAGAAAAGAAACTTTAAAGGAATCTCACAAGCAGATATGAATTCATAGAAGATTTTAAATTGCAGCAACAATAAAGCTCATTTAATAGTGGGCAGATGAACGTAAGACTCCAATGATCAGATATCACCAGTAGTGAGGCAATTTAGTTGGACCTAATGGAACTAATTTTCTCATTTCATAGATATTGAAGGCATGAAGGAGAGGCTAAAGCGACATCAAACGAGTGCGATAGCGGGATCCAATTAATTGAAATCATCACTGAAAGCAATACTTTTCATCAATCTTCTTGCCGACATCATCTGAGCGCTGCGTCTATACTAATGACACTTTTCTAGAAAGAAATGAAGCGTCACAAATGATTCGATAAAACACAGACAGCGGAAATACACCGCATATCTAGTAAATCATGAGTAGTTTCTAACTATCGTAATCCCCACTGTTTCGATATAAAAGTTGGGTAACTTCGTTGGTTGGTTGGTAAAATGACTGCAATTTATTGCAACAACAGAAGAACAAGGGCGAGTGGCACCGTAACGGATGTTATGCCGACGGCCTCCCAGTGCCTCCGTGCGTGGCTTTTCGTGGTGTAAAAACGATGACGAGGAAAAGCTGTGTATACCGAGGCCGGCTAAAGGCTAGGACCGACGCCAGCACTAATAAATGATCATCGGCGATGAAAAAAGCTGGCGCCTCTAACGCATTAATAATCAGCGCCTACGTCTCAGACGCACTACTTCACGAACAGCTTCGGCGGCTTCAATGAAACGCTCGTATTCGTAAATCTAAGCTATGATGTTCGCTAAAATGCTGAGAAAGCACTGCGGTAAAATAGCAAGGAGCAAAAAAGAAAAGTGGAAAAGAGAGTTTTGAGCTTTTTCTGCTTTGAATAATGATAAAATAAAGGATAAAACTCTCGCCATCGACCAATCCTTGATGTATGTGTCATGCATTCGACTTCACTAAGCATCGCTTGGAGGTGAATGAATACATATCTGGCCTTTACAATGATTCGCGATGGCCTACCGATATATCAAGTCAGTGCTGGTATCCCTCCAGACAAGTCTGGTACAAATTTGCCGACCCCGAAAGGATGGAAGATTTGGTGGGTCATGGCGCGAGGGATCGATTCCACGTGTGTGTTGCAGGCCGGTTCCGACCATTGCGCCACACGCACCCTTTAATATCAGTTATATAGCGATAACAGTGGCAAAACGTATGATTCATTTCGTAGATAATGACATCCAACAGGCAATTAAGTTGTCAAATCTAATCACGAAGCTTTCATTTGCTCCCTAATCAGCAACCTGATATGCTACGACCAGTGATTGTTGCTGAAACTTAACGAATGCACAGAAGGCAAAGCTGGGAAAACAATATGTTGCCGACATCTTTTAAAAAATCTACATGAGTATTTACTAGGATAGGATTCAAATTTTTAGAAAATACTACACCAGTTATAAACTGCATTTAAGGGAGCAATAAAGCTAGCATGTGGGACCATTTGTAAAGAATAATGGATGACGCGTTGGCATTGATACATTGGTGAGGGATGTCCCATGCAAGTAACTCCATTAAGCATCATAGAGCTGATTGAATGAATGTCTATACGACTTTTGGGGAGCTACGGATGTCCAAGAATACTATTTTTTATCCTCCTGTACAAGACTGCGAATGGATAGAGAGCTTGGTAAGCCTAGAGCATGGGATCGAACCAACCACCACGTTTGCGCTGCAAGGCAGTTTCTTTCTAAGCACTATGCTGTACGCATCGTATGAACATTTATAATGATGAACATGTAGATTGAAGCCATTAGACAAACCTCAAGTTATCCACAGACAGTTGCAAAGAAAACAGAAAGTGCAGGAGTGAGATTTTGAGCGTTAGTGCGTGACTAACACTTCGTATCTCATAATCTGATCAGAAGAACGCCACTAACAAATGGTGTGGCAGGTCTCTTGAGAACCTTCAGAAGGAACGTAACATCAGATCCGAAAACCTCGATGCGTCAGACAAGATAATGTTGCTTGCAGAAAAATTGGTAAAGGATTCCCAGAGGACGAAGAGTGTAGTCTAAGCGTCACAATGGAAGTAGGAATGATTACTTCATAAAAAGGAGAAACAACCTCTTTCTTTTTTGGAGCAACGAGTTTCGATAGTCTCCTCAGTTCAGTGGTTGGCTTCTCCTTAATCAAACCATTTGCTTTCGAAGCAACCACATTCGAGGCCTTTTTTCACCTGAATAGCGTTAAAATATCAGATAAGTTAAAAAAGTCAGTTGGAATCTAGCAAACTTTATAAATGCATAGAACTAATTTATCGCTGTTTTTTTTTACTTAATGGATGAAAAAAGAACATTTAAAATGAAGTTAGCATAAAGCGCCACAACTTACTGGTATGGTTGATTGTACTTTGACATTCGTGTCCTTTTTCTCTTTCTCTTTACCCACAAACATTTTAAGCTTCAGCATCTTTGACTGGTTTGCTGTGTCACCTGCTGAAATGAAGCTAAAGCAGCATGGACACGTTGAAAAATAACAAAGCACACCCAGCGGCTGTTTAAAAAAAAACAGCAAAACTAACATCTGGAAAAGTTTTAATACTACATTACTAGTAATAACAACGTTTTATACGCAAATGATGGCAAATCTCCCTCTGATCCACAAGGGCGGCGACTGCTTCTGTTAATGACGATCCGAGGCAGACTTTGTTCAGGCTGACCTCGGGGCTCAAGAGAACCACAATGGCTAGACCAACAAAACTCCAGAAAAACCGGAATTATGCTGGGACCCGCAAAACCAGGGAGGAAGGGCCATCCAAGTATCACAGTAAGCAATAACAACAAACAAAGACCAAGCAATCCATGCTCAGAAATGTGCTCCTTAAAAATAAATCGAGAAGACAAAATAAAGATCCAATGTGACTTTAATGGGAAATATTTGCCGGGGAATTTCACAATCCCGAGGAAATGGCCAATTTGAAGAACAAAAAACATGCCAAAAATCGATATTTTCTGCGAACAACGCTCCTGCTGGTATATTGGCATTACTTATAGGCCCATGTTGCATGTTAATGTCATATTTCTGCCGTTCAAATTCCCAAAAGGCTTGGGTTTGTAGTTCCACGAATTCCGTATAAATGACCCGTTTACGAGGACCATACATCATTTACTACTCATCCCTGCAGACCCTATCTTCTTTCGATGAATAAATGATAACAGTACTGTACATTCCTTTCCTAATGGATGAAAAGGCGGCTCTTCCCGTCAGATGAACTTGAGGCTGTACCCACATTTAATGGTTCAATTGGTTTTAAAGCAAAATTAATAGCACTGTGCGCGTTGAATAAAGCGTTTCCAACGCCAAATTTATCGTAATATCTTGGTACTATTGTAACATCGCAAATGTGATAGCTTCTTAACCAGCATTAATTTGCTAGCAGAACAAACCTTGTGCTGTTGAGGTTCCCAGCGGTTTAAGTGCTGACGATTTGCTGATAGCCGTTTTAGGAGTTAATTGTGATTTTGCATAAACCTGACGGGGTTTCACTATGGTAGGTGCTTTCAGAGTTGGAGAAGATGACGTTGGCGGTTTCAGATGTGACGTCGACGTGTCTGCGGTCTTCGCCGACGGTACGTTTTCGTCGGGAATCGATGCGTACGTAGATGAAGAAGCAACCGAACTCGCGTTCGATGTATTCAGCGTTGAGCCATTGTTATTTCTGAAACGGATTTCATTTCTCGAAAATGTCTACAAGAATGAAGGATATATGCATATAAATTATGTATTCACATGCAACGTCTAGAAGAAATTCTCACACAACACACGTAAAAGCAAAAAGTGAAGGAAACCATCTTGTCGTTTTTCATTTTTTATAATCAAAATAAAAAAAATAAATGGTCAACATTGTGATTTCGACTACAGCCTCAGCCTAACTGGCTTCGATGCTGATTTGTGCTCCCCGGATCAATCCCACTCACGGGTGATTGCTGATGGCAGCGTTAGGTAGAAAATAGCTGAGAGAAATGCAGAGCAAGGAAGGGCCTCCGTGGGTGCAACGTGTAATGCGCGAATCCCAGAAAGGGAAATCATGGCTCGATCTGGCCTGGGGTACAAATTTTGTGAATGTTTCAGCATCGCAGTGATTGTAATTCACATCATACCCCGCCGTGGAAAATTATAGTAGACAGAAAATAGAAAGTTAACAAACTCTAGAAATTGCAGGTGATTAGTGGAAAAATCTTAATTTTCGCCATTCAAAAGCTCAGCGTTACATGGAAATCAACGGAAAAGTCACGAAAACAATGTCGCCTCAGTATTTTTTAATAGCTGTCTCCTTGGTCCACAATTTTTAAAGCGCAGATTTAACTCTACATTTGTATGGTCATAGTTTTACCAAGAAAAAAAACCAAGTTCGACAACCTTTTTGTAGGCATACAGAGTCAACTCGTGAAGTTCGTTGGCAATATGAAGTATCAACGTAGCTTTTTCCAGAGAGCCGTTGGCGACCATAAAACAGCGGTGATTTCGAAAGTTCTATGGCGCAGGTGTGAATGCTCGTGGACCACCATCATGGACAGCGATGACCACATTAAAACTCTGACTAACCAAGATTCATAGATGGACAAAGGCCTGAGAACTTCAGAAAGGATTAGGAGTTAATTTAAAAAAAACAATCAAAAAAATTTCCAAAGCACAAACGATCTGGAGAGGCAGAAATTGGTGCCAAAAAAGATGAATTAGCCAAATTGCAAGTAGGCAAAAACTTCGTTCAGCAGTTCTTTCTTGCAAATCATGCCTTGATTACGAGAATAAAAATCCATTACGATGTAATAGATGACATTGTGCTTTATTCGCAAAAATATGTGGACTTTAATTGTGCTTACTTGAGGAGTAAAATTAAACAGGAGCTGCGATATGTGTATTTAAATCTGAGTAGGATAAACCGAAAAGACTTTTGCTACAACTTTCCTCAGTAACCATTTACTAAATCAGAATGTGGACAGGTGGATGTGGATGGATACAGCCACTTCGCCATTGTATGAGTAAAATTCACAAAAACGGTAATTTTCTGATATCGTCTACGTTCACATCCATAATTCGTTTAGATCTATCCAGTCTATTCGATTTTCGCTGTAAGACAGCAAGGAAAATAACCACTGCATAACTCCTTCAGTTCCGCCCCCACATACGAAATCCACCTGAGCAGCCGCCACTGCCATAAAAAACACTAGGTCCAGATAATAAGTCTATTTCAGAAGCATCACAAACTGTTGTTGAACAGTTTGGGAAGAAAACTCACACACTAAGGAACAGACAGAAGCTGAAGCGTTCACCTAGTAAAATTTCTTCTCGTTGAACAAACCAAATTGTTAACGGATTTAAGAGAACGCTTTCTCAAATTTGAGAGACTTCTAAGTTCAAGTAAAAAACAGTGCGTTCCAGACCAATGCATAAAGCCTGGTTTGTCAATCTAAGGGCCAATCAATAACCAAAAGCCTATGTCAATCGTCCGAGAGCTACAAAAAAAAACGTTGCCGGACTAAAGAGAATCGTAAATGAAGGCGTGGGATTTTTGCTTTTGACGCGCTTGGAATATAGATGTATGAAAAAAAATTATAAGAGGGGATGAGTACATATTTCGTAATGGTAATATGTGAAGATAAAAGCTTTAAAGTTGCTAATTCCTAAGACTGATCAACCATCGGTGCTAGCGATTCGATGACTCGACAATGTGAAAAAGTATGAAATTGTTCCACGTGTTAAGAACGATAGTGCTGCCCACCGTTAACTGAAGTAAAAACAGCAAAAGCACCGAATAAGGATAAGAGAATGAATGAGGATCAACTGCCTAACAATGATTTTTATTGGCGGCCCCTACTTACTTCAAAGTTGATGAATGAGGACTACGAATTCGGTGAACAGCATCACTCTTTAGTTTCGCTTTAAAAGGAAGTGGTCGCACCATTCAGCATAAATTCATTGTGTCCAAACCCTCCTAGAGTTCAGACAAACATTCATTTCTGAATAGTTCAAAAGACTGACTTTCTATAAACGTTGTATCTTCATTATTACTATAGATATCCACTTATATGTTAGACTTTCATTACTACTATAGATTTTTTCGCCTAATTCGTTACACAAAGTCCTCTCAACGATTTAATGTCTCATCGTGGTTGAGATGCATTCCTGGGTGTCGGGCTGCGATGTATAGTGAGGGGGATTCTTCTTTCCAGCAGGGCCTCCCAAGCTGAGAAGGAGCCCAGTGGAGCCCACCTTCTCGATCAGGTCCAGCTAAGAGCAAACCAATACCACGAACCACCACCGTCCTGGTATCAAACAAGTCGCATGGTGGCAAATCTCCCTCCGAGCCATGAGCGCGGCGAGTGACTGCGGTGGTGACGACACGGGGCATGACTTTTAGCCAGGCTGACCTTGGGACTCCAGGGAACCACAATGGCTAAACCAGCAAAATCTCCGAAAAAAGTGAAAATTATGCTGAGGCCCGGACAGTCAGTGAAGACGGGCTATCCAAGTATCCAAGTAGGTAAGTTACATAAAAAATACGTCCAGGCTCTGAAAAAGGCGAAGTCGCCGTAACGTCTGCCATCAAACCGCAGCACCAATAACAACAACAAAAACTGACTTCAGCAGCTCGGGTCAGCTCAACAAGGGCAGTTCGTAAGAATGTATACATACATACATACATACATGCATGCATACATACATACATACATACATACATACATACATACATACATACATACATACATACATATATACATACGTACATAGATAAAGCTTAAAGCTTAGCTCTCGGCGTTGATCAATCCCTAAGGGATGCGCTTCAGTAAGCATCGTTTGGAGGTGACTGAATGCTTTCCTGGCCTTTACAGTGACTCGCGGTGGCTTAGCGATGTATCGAGCCAGTGCTGCTATCCTCCCAGACAAGTCTGGCAATTTGCCGACCCCGGAGGGATGGAAGGCTTGGTGGGCCATGGGCGCCGGGATCGATTCCACGTGTGTGTCGCAGCGGCGCCTCCAACCACTGCGGCACACGCGCCCACATACATGCATACATAAATATACGCTTTTTTGACCTGATAAATATTGATTTTAACGAAAACACACTGCAAAAATATTGTTACTGAAGTAAAAACCAATTCTCTATTCTCAACATAAAACCATCTAGAAAGGGGAATGAGATTGTACGGCACATCTAAGCGAAGATTGAATGCAGTGAATTCTATCGTAATTTCAGGAAGCTTATACCCGTTTGTTCGCGAAGACGACCGAAGATTGGTGGTGGGTGGTCGAATTGCACTGCCTGGAGAACGGCCCGGCGATACGGATAATTTCTCTGGAACAAAACATTTTCTGGAGTAACAAAAACGGCCACGAAAACCCCCATGCTGAAATTCCGAAAAAAAATTTTAAGAAAATGCATCCAAAAAAGAACCTCAACAAGCAAACAATTTCATGGAGAGATTTCGATTTCGAGACCTAAAGACAGGGAGAAGACAGCAAAAATAGAGAGATTGATTCTGCACTGTAAAACAGGGAACGGATATCAAAAAGATGACCTGCTTATTAAGAAAAAAACTCTCGGTATTGACTAATCCCTGAGGGATGCACCATGCATTCGACTTCATTAAGCATCGTTGAAGGTGGTTAAATGCATATCTGGCCATTGCAATGACTCAGGGTGGCCTAATGATGTATCGAGCCAGTGCTGCTATCCTCCTAGACATGTCTGGTAGTGTGTGTTGCTGGGCGCCACCGACTATTGCGCCACACTCGCCAACGTGCTCATACAAGTATAAAGACGTTTAATGCAAAAAACGATATTGGCACAATGGTGTTGATGATAGTGCTAAAATAATGTTAATGCAAAGAATAATATTTTTGCAAACAGATCGCCATTTAAGCTCGGCATTAATAATCTCGGCAAGAAATAATGCCGGCAATTTCACTGAGAGAAACAATATCAAAAATAACTGCAAAATTTGATGGTCTTATATCGTAAAATTTTCAATCGCAAAGATACTTTAGAATGTCTCATTCCTTTGCGGGTTACAAAAAATCATCAACACAAACTAGGGCAAGGGCAGAAGTCTTTAATGGATAGTCCTAAACGGAGCGACACCATTGTTTTCTGAGACTCATCACTATCTCAGAAATAACAGTAGTAAAGGCGATCAACATAAGAACCAAACAGTATCGCGGTGTGTAACAAACGGTGAAGGGCAGATAGCGAAGATCCGCTGAGCAAGCACATACAGCTTCGAGGAAGAGCGAACTCGCTACTGTTTCCGTTGAGTCACTTTTTCTCATTAGTGATAAACATTCTGACTTTTTTTGTCTTCATGAATAAACGATACACTCAAGATATAAATAGCTAAGACTGTTCTAATACGTAAAATGGCCAAATGAAGCTGATATGGGGGTTGATTCTTCTCATTGAAACGGAACGGTCTATTTAACCCTGCTTATTTTCATGTGGGACTGGCATCCTGCGATGCTGCTCGGTTTGGCGGCAATCTTATAAATTGGATTGCTAGACGTCACGATGACTAAAAAAAAGATGATAGACATGAAATCAGAAGGGTAGATGGACGTTGTAGCCCAAGAATAAAGATTCCTCATAAAGCGAATCATACCAGAGGCTCTACATCTTCATAAAAAACATTTATATTGGGTAATTATGGAAATGGTAACAGCGAAATTAGCCTGGATAAAAACTTCTAAGTTGGAAGGAAAGAAAACATCCGAAAAAACACTCTGCTCTGAAGGATGTGTGGGAAGGATGAAAAAACTACACTTTGAAGAAATCCAATAGAAAAGTAGTAGTATGTGAGAAAACATATCAAGACGAAACATCAAAGATTTCATGCCATAGTATTCCTTTAATGACAATGTTGGCCTAAAAATTTTTAGCAGATTCCATCCCCTTAAAACTTTAATAGAACCACCTTTCTCTACTCTTTAAATCAATTTGTTTTCTTTGACACATTTGCTTCTTTTTAAAGTACTATAGTCGACCACAATATTATCAATGGAAGTTTAAAATTCACAGGACTCAAGGTAATCAACCCAGAAGTTACGTGGAGCATCCGAATGCGGAGACGAACTAAACCTAAGCTAAAGCAAAGTGTGAACAGTTTCCAAGAAACGCAGGTAGATTTATGAGAGGGGCTCCTTTGCTGGTAGAATGGCGTAGATCTTCGGTATACAGCTGATCTTACCGCTTCAAATACATGGGTAGACTGCAATTTAGGACGCTTTATCGTTTTTTTTTTAAAAGTCTGCAATGTATATCATAGAAACAGTTTGAAGTCTTCTCCAGCAAACAAGCCACACATATACTGCCGTCGACCTCAACATGCTACTTGTGTATAACAACCGATACGGCAGAACACACTCAGTACGCTAGTTGATAAACGCCCCAGTGATCACCTGCATCTCCTGAACTCACGTTGACCGTCGACTGCACCGATCGAACGCAAGCTAATTCCGCATTTGTCCCGCTTACGTGCAATGGTAACAGAAACACAAACAGGACGCTGATTAGGCAATTATTTCCAATGTTGTATAGGTTTTCTTTCTTGTAGAACACGCAGTCTTCATAATTTCCTGCTGAATGATAGCCTTAAATTCTGACATGTAACGTATGAAAAGTCGAGCCAGTGCTTAAAAGAAAATTGGAGAAAGGACCCTCCCAGATTCTTTGGTATAATCGTCTCCAGATCATATGCACGGCATTTCTATCCTTGACCTCATATAGAGGCAGGTGGATAAAAACGCAAAATATGAAGTCTGGGATGATCCTCTCCACAGCCCTTTTGAAACACAGCACCTGCTACGTAGAGGTGGATATCCGTCATCCACGCAATTTGTGATGCTCCTGAGGTCTTTTTGAATGCTCTGCTAAATTCCGTACCTTCAGCCCGTACTTTTGTTCTTCCCCTTATTCTATCCAGAGCTACGGATGCTCGGAGAAAAGTTGATATTCGCAAGCACCTCGTACTAATTAAGGTTTGGGTATCAACTCAGAAACAGATATTTTTTAGCGGTTGTCAAACCCTCAGATTTTCAGCACTAATGTGAAGGTGGATTGTGAGCTGCCAACGGCTCAACTTACGCAGGCGCTTGTTCGATCCCGCAAAAGTTATAAGAAGTCGAATGCAAGAAGTACTAAGATCGTCCAGTTTGCTATAGATGATGTCGGGTCATATAAGCGTAATAAATAAAATAAATTATAAAGTGTTCAACAATGAATAGTTTTGCATTTTTCATTGATGTTATTAAAAAAGATATCATTCCAAAAGCCAGTTTATGAACTGGTCCCTATAAAGTGCTTCGATCTTTTCTTCATCATAGCTTGTGTTGAGGTGCAGGCGAAATGTCAAAGCCGAATTGAATGCACACCTTTGCAATCGTAAACATTTGATTCGAGCTGTTAGTTATGCAAGAAATTCGATGTTCGCAGCCAAGCTTGTGTTGTTAAAGACAGTGACCAACAGCAGTATCTTGTGCTGGCCGGTCCTCAATGGAAGACTCGCTGTTAACGTGCGTAAATTGTAAGTACACATCGCTTAGTCTTCCTGGTTCTGGGCACACTAGAATAGCGCTGAATCTTTGGTCATATGGTTGCAGGGTTTTTGACCCAAGTGACGTGTAGGGTATAACCTGAATATAGATTATCAGACTAACGTGCACATGCAAGGATATCTATGTAAATAGTTGCTAATACCTGAACAATTCACCATTCACGAGCAATCATGCGGTAGCCAACGCAATTTTCATTTCACTGGAAATTTGCTTGCTAAGCAACGCTTTCTCACTCTGGAATCTCGGAAAGCCGTGCCATCACAAGGTGGTCTCATTTCCCAGATAGTGAGATAATAAGGAAATATAGAAAATAAAAAAACGATGGGATATAGATAGCGACGTTGTGGTCACTAAAATAGCAATTACTTCTGACATTTGTGTATTCCTAGTGAACTTCTCGATAGACACATCGGACGCATGTTCGGAGATTGTCCTAAGGGATGAAGTCATTCATCAACTAAGCATAATGGCTGACGAACGTCCCTAGATGTCCAACTGTGATACAAAGCTGTGTGTTTGTCAAACACATAGAGTGGGATAACAGAGTAAGATATGTGGATTCTCGCGTCAAAACAATGAAAACAAAGGTACCTAGATGATGTTTTGACTCATCTAGTGCTCCTCAAATGAGCTTTATATGACCATGGAATCACTCGATGACTAATAGGAGGACAGGTGACACGGACAAAGACTACGAGCTTGTAGCAAGTCTCACGACCGATTTTCTGTTAACCTCGTCATTGGTTAATAATTCAATTTTTCTTTATGAGCAGACGTGAGGTTGTTATTGCACTATTTATTCAATAGTGGTTGACGTTTCAGCGATTTCGCCTTCTTCAGAGCCTGGAAGAGTCGAATTGACACGCGATCTACGCAGTGAAACAGTTCCCAGATAAAACTTAACACACAAATGTCATTACGAGCTTGGTAAGCTTAAGGCAATAGAACTTCGAAAAAAGACAAAGAAGTAGGATAGATTGTCAAAATAAGACTATCGACGGACTGTCAATTCTTGCTTTTCAACAGTAATAGTGAATGCCCGACTTTCGGGCAACAGTTGGAGGTAAAAAACATAAACAAGATCGATAATATGAAAATTCATTTGAAACGATCACAGAAGGCAAAACTGTTGTTACATGTTCTGAACAAGTAGAATTATGACAAATTAGGCTCCTATCCATAAACTGGTGTGTCAGCTACCACGCGAACAGTTGTCTTAGCTGGCAAATTTCCGCGCCTGGTGTCCCCGAAATGGCACGGGAAAAAAAAACGAAAAACACAGCACGGAAAAATAAACGGAAAATAAAAGAAGGAACAATTACAGGTAAGTCTGTAACACACGGTAAAAAATACGAATACATTAATAGAGGACTGGTAAGATTTCATCCTCAAGGAGTAGTTTTCTGCGTTTTGAACGCTCTGCGCATTGGAATATTCAAAAAAAACCCCTCCAAGATAGAATTCGCCCTTAATTACCAAATGGAAAGAAGACTTAAATATCAGAGATATTGTACAAACCAATTAGGCGGTATTTTCCGACTTATCCGAATACTGATCAGTCGAATGGACAGAATCATACCGTCAGAAAAATGCTAAAAAAAATGAAAAAAGTGGAGAAATAGCGCAGATACAATCATGCAGTGTATCCGAAGTTCCTGCAATGTAGTGATAGCAGCTAACTTGGCAGTATTATAACCTCTCAAAGCTAGTTCTGGTTGCATAGTTGCCCTGGTGATGATAAAAGGTTGTCCTTGATACTACGACTCACATCAATATTAATGGGATGAGTGAAGAGGAGCAAGAGGAACTTCTGCACGGTAGTGTGCCGCCGCGGAAATACGTCAACACCCATCGACGGCGTTAATTGTGCTTCCAATTATCGTCAGCTATAGAGTGGGAATGCTCAGTGACTGAAGACTAGGATGGTGACGACGGGGGGAGTGGATCCACTTCAGAAATCTGGGCCGTGGCGATGACCGTCGAAGTAGGTGGCACGCACCAGACGGACAGATGTCTTTTCTCGATTATAGTGCAAGCGACGAAGATTGTAACAACTTGAAGAAGGTCTTGGAAGAGTGCGTGACGACAGTGATAACAAGAAATAACTCATTGAAATACCTGTAGTTAAAGAATATGGATGATTATAGAAAAATAGCTGTATTTTTTTTGCTTACAAGCGAATTAAATCAAGTGGTTACTGCAGTTTACTATCAGTGTTCGAAACTAAAAAAAAATGACGAAACGCTATATATTAGCATCATACAACGATGCCGATGAATGCAGCGATTCTAATGAGTCAGCAAGAATCAGAGAGCGTTATTACATAGCGGGAAGGAAGTTAGAAGAGAAGCAAAGCTGCACGAGAGTTCCGTGGACAGCAGAACTTTTTTCCTTCTCCGAATCGAGCAACGGCCACCATCAACTACGTCGTCCAGAAGCGATCGATGTAGACGTTCCTCACGTAGGTGCGTCGTCGCGCAGCATCGTCGGTACACGACGACGACAAAATGACGGCGGCGATCCGTCAGCGAGCGCTGGCCGTTCGTAAATAATTAAAAGTGGTCGTAATTAACGTCACAACGAGCCGAGGATAATATTGCACAACTCTGACAGATAGAATCCTGAACTGATAGAATTTTCTGAAACCAATCGACGTTGGTATCAAATTTCATTCGGCTAACGTTTCGACGCCTTCTTCCTCTTTGGTCCCGCGATGATCCTAGTCGACGGTCCACAGTCATTCGTCTTCACGACGTGCGTTTTCATAGGGGTCTCGAGTCGAATGTTCTAGAATGAAACACCGCTCCTATGAAGAAACCGCATTTGGCGATGTCTTTTTCTCCAACAGCCATCGATGAGACTACGAGGGAAAACGTTCTCGTAAAATACGAGGAAAAGTTACAGCTCAACCGTGTAAAATTGCCCAAAAAATAGCCGGAAAGTTGAAAATTAGAGTAACAAGGCACTGCTCAGCTATGTGCTGAAATATGAAGCTTTTTCAGTTTCCGAGCAATATAAACTACCAGCAGCAGCACAGTAATGACAGTAGGGTTCTTTCAAAACTTATTTTATAACGGTGTTATAAAAATGTTTCCAAAGAAAATGGCAGAAATATTGAAAATAGCAAAGAACACAAAGAGCTCGAAGACACAAATACTCTAGAATCAAATTCATAGCTTAGGTGACTCTCAAAACTAATTCAAGGTACGGGACAGCACATGCCCAGCTCTTAGCGTTTTTGGCAAACACATGTTCGTGTGATTCTAAGCCGCTTAAGCGCAGATGGGCTGACGAGGCCACAGAGTGCTAAGGCGGGTGTGTTCAAGTGCAGTCAAGAATTTTTCTAAATAACTTTTACACAAGGAATATCTGGCACTATCCATAACGATAGCCTTACATAAAATGTATGTTAAAGCTGCTCACAACAAGATAAATAATGCACACTCACTAAGATCGCACAACCAACGCATTTTTCATGCAAATTAACACATATTTCATTTGTCCCTAATACCTTTATGGAATTAAATATAAGGAGAACAAACAGAAATTGACTAAATTCCCTTAATGAACAGCAACTATCATACAAGATTTTCAGATGATTTACTGTTTTGTATTTCAAAAAAATGGGAAGTTTGTTGCTAGACGAAGGATAAAGCTCTCCGCGTTGATCAACCCCTGGGGGATGAGCCATGCCCTCGATTTCATTAAGCATCGTTGTAGGTGATTGAATGCATATCTAGTCTTTACAATGACTCGCGGTAGCCCACCGATGCATTGAGTCAGTGCTGATATTCTCCCAGACAAGTTTGGTACATCAATCTGCCGAGTTCGGAAGGATGGAAGGCTTGGTGAGCTTGAGGCGCGAGGGTCGATCCTATGTGTATTGCAGGGCATATACAACCACTGTGCTGCACGCGCCCCTTTGTTGCTAGAACTTCATAAAAATATGATCAAGAAAACGTGATGACGTCATTTCTTCAAATGCTCTTTCATTCAGCCTGAAAACAGCGGCGTAAAACACCCAGTACGTGACAGTTTATTTTATTGAATTTCCACAGTGCTTAAAAAGACAGCCAATAATGGGGAATTTTTAGCACAAGATTATGAGATATGAGGAGGAAATTGCTCATTTTAAAACTGAGCTAAGTAAGGATTCATAATTATGTTGCCATTCAGGCTAAAGTGAGCGGCATGGATTATCATCGTGACAATGAATATGTGCTCGAACGCACATATAAGCAGGCAAACCGCTGCAACCGGAGAAGAGGATGATCAAGCTCTCCGGGCGTGCTGGAATAAATCGGAACAACAAAGCCTAATCTCCGCTAAAGATTCAAAAAATTCGAAGAGAAATCCACTTATGGCAACGCGATGTGCAGCAGGCATTGACGATGCGGTTCCGGTTACGAGTTATGATCAAAGATAAACGGATTAAAGTCTGAATAGCAGAGGTAAAGACCGTCCTTCTTCACGTCGTCTATCGAGGACGTTTGAATTCGCTCTTCTAGTAGTCTGCTGCTAGTCTTCAATTATTAAAAAACATTCAAAGCAAGTCAGAAATAAAGGTAACGAGATTCATGAGAATCTTTCGTTTCTTGTAAGCAACAATGATTCTACGCTGTAAACTAGTACAGACTATTCTACAGTAAACTCAACTTGAATAGCTTAAATGTTATTTTCATTTGGGTGTTGGGAATGGGGAGCACATAGGAGGTAGCACTTGGTTAAATTTTGTACCAAGCTTTCCTATCAGTAAGCGACTTCTTTAAAAGAAAGGAAATTTCCCATTCCTCTTTTTTTTCCCTCAACCTAATCGAAGACCATCGTTTTTTACAAGCAAACACGAGGTTGTTATTAAAGCAATTAATATATAATACACAAAAGATGACGCCCGGCTGTTTCGCTCTCTTAAAGGCCTGGAGAGGTCAAATTGATATAAAAATCTATTCAGCCAAACACAAGGCATAAATTTGCATTTACATGGTAAGCAGCTCTTTTTGAACACCCATAGTTTTGTTCTTTGTAAGTCTTCTAGTTATTTGGTAGAGATCAGCTACGCAGTCTTACGCTGAGGAGCAGTGCGCCTGGCTCAGCTCAAAAAATCACTCTGAGGGATGGCGCTAATTCACGCGTGATCACAAAACCTCTTCCTTGCGATTCTTTCTTGCATTTTTTGGAATTTATCTAAAAGAGCTCAAGAGTTTTACGCGCTGATATTTTGGATGCCTGTGCGATGATGGTGTCTTCTAGTTTAAAATCTTCCCCGTTATGTCTCTGTGTCCCATGCGCGCCTAGCGGAGTGTTTGGTTCAACCTTAAGTTCACCAAGCAGGTATTCCTTTGTACAAAAATATACTGGACCATTACCTCTCCTCTCACCCCTCACACGCAGAAACGGTGCTTGTAAAGAACATGTTTCGAACAGCCACCAGTCTGTAGACAGGAATAGAGCAGAAGCAGGAATCCCCGAGACTGACGTAGTAAATAGCCATTTCAATGGCTACAACACTGTAGCTCCTCCGGATAATTGCGGAGGGAAAACCAGGCAAAAAAACGACAATTCTAGCAAAAATAAGGTCCCATTCACTCTGTTCTTCATTTCAAAATAAAGAGAGAGCTATAAAACGGGGCAAGTCTGGAGAATTTAGTAAGAGTGATTGATATACCACCGGACATTCTCAGACACCAGCTTGTTCGTGACCGCCTACATGACCTATGCACAAGGCAAAATTGCATGACATGCCTTAGGGGTAGAGACGGTGATTGCATGAGTTCGGACACGGTTTATCTGATCTTTTGTAAAGCGTGCGGGAATGAATACATTGGCAAAACGTGTAGATCACTCCGTATCCGTCTTAAAGCAAATCAAGTCGATGAATTGAAAGTGAAACCAGGTGCTCTACTAGGCGCGCATAGGACACAGAGACAATGGAGAAGATTTTGAAGTAAAAGTCACTATCCTCACAAAGAAATCTTAAACATCACCGCATAAAACCCTTGAAGCTTTTTAGGAAAATTCCAAAAACCCTAAAACAAACCGCAAGAAGGAGTGTCTCGTGATCACATTCGACCTCGCGTCATATCCTCAAGCCGATTTTTTTGATCTGAACCAGGCGCATCCCTCACCGATGTAAGACTCTGTGCTGCTAGTCTCCACCATATAGCTCTAACGTTTAAGAAGGACAAAATAGTCAGTGTTTAGAAAGAAGCTGTTCATTATGCGAGTGGAAATTTATGCGTTCACTTTTGTCAGCCGGGGTTATTGAAGTGCTTGGGTCATCAGTAGACTGCATGTGAATGTGACCTTTTCAGGCTTCGAAAAAGGTGAAACCGCCGAAACGTCAGCTTTTCTGTATTCATAGGTGCTGTGATAACAACCTGTGTTTGCTCACCAAGAAAACCAGTAAATTATTGATCAGTGCCGAGGTTACGAGAAAGTCGGTCTTGGGATTTGCTACTCAAAGTTATTTACAACGTTTTTTAATGACAATAACTATTTAAGCAGTGTTTAATGGATCCTTTTCGCGCTCATTCCATTTATTGCTAAAGTGCATCTCTATATTAAAGTCGAAGAAACGATGTTCAAACGCCAAGTAACGTCAACAAAATGCTAGACTCCGGTTTACTGAAATATCCATCCAACTTCTATAATAAGAAAGCAATGGAATGAAAAGCCACTTATAGGATCCTCTTCCAAGTTTCGAACAACTTCTACCTCTACAAACTCGGTCAACCGGAAAGAAGTTTATACGAAAATAGAAGAACGAGGACTGCGGATGAGTTGCTTCGATTTGAAACTCAGGTCATTCAATAGACGACAACATATCCCATCGCTGAGTGTATCCATGAACTGAATACAATTATAGCGGAGACCGATAGACTCGGTGTATTTTTCCTTTATTCCGGTTCTTGGCATCACCCATAATTTTCCGCAACGTTACACCAATTGAAGAGACATAGTGATTGTATAGTTAATTCCCACTGGATATTCTCATTCACACGATCGAACATCAGACGACAATAAATGTAATCAGAATAGATAAGAAAACATGCTAAATAGCTGAGATCTACAAATTCACGATAACCTTCATTAAGAGAAACCCACTAACAGCAGAAAAATGGCAGATTGTTTGTGAACCGATACGGTAAGAAAATCTTAAACTGAGATAATTATAAGGTTCTCTCTACGACCTTCCAATATAATAGCCTTCCCTCTTCTTCAGTACTTCGGGCGGCCGAGGTGGAAAGAGCGAAAATAAACAAGATGCCAAACAGTATCACTACGATGTTAGCAAAAAGGGAACAGTCAATATTTCACCTCCGAGCGCTTCAAATCTGTGAAGGCCAAAAGCTTGAACTCAATAAATGAATAATTAAGCGAAATTATTCCATGTAGAGGAGTGTTTTTGCACCAATGAGATAATTTCGATAATAAAAGCAGATGGAACGAACCTCTCGATTGGGTAATACGCGACGGTGGCATGAGTTTTGATCCAGACAACGGAGGAATGTTAGAAGCATGCGATGAAGCACCGGTTCGCAGTGGGGACGGCAGTCTGAAATGTAGACTAGTTTTGGAGTTAACAAGAAGAAATAGTCTTTATTAAGTTTCGTTTAAATATCGTCGCTGAATAAACTTGTACAACGAATAAATCGGACCGGGGGCAAAAAAACAGCCAGATTTTCTTACCACCATATTTACTGAGTTTTTCACATGATATCTTGTCGAGTTGATCATTTTCTAGACGAAAAAAAGAATCGCATAGGAAGAGAGTACACCAACCACATCCATTTTGCTGCTTTTAAACTCAACCGAGCCATGAGAGGATTGACAGCACTAATGAAAGAATAGTCAAACGATGAATCATGATTTTGAAAAAATGATCGGAAGGATTGATTATATACACACGCTGGTACAACTGGTTGAAATGCCATAAGACCATAAGCTGCCTTTGTGCCTCATTTTTATCCCTGGAGCAGGCCATGAAATGTGCTGAGCAAAAACATTGAGCAATTGTGACACACGGTATGAGATAAATGGACACGTTGTTCGTAACTGTCAAAAACAACTGGATGATCAGGTGGAGGACAACTGATGCGGATGATGTGAATAACAGTTTCCAAAAGCTGTAGCTGTGATTTCACTCACAACTTATTTTTTTCATGAAGAAATTTTTAAAGCACAAAAAAAACAAATAGGGCACATACGGAGAAGAAGCAAATTCGAAAAGATCTGTGAGTTTCCGGGAAACTACAAGTGTGACCAGAATCCAGGTGATTAATAAATAATGTCGCCCCTTCCATTCAGTGTGATGGTTCAGCTCGTTGCATTATCGATATCTTTGCATAAATGACGAACGAGCTTTAAATCGAGGAGAAATAACAAAACACAAGTAATTGGAACGGTATTCGTAGATCTCTTGGAGATCCTAATCAGTGAATAAATAATAAGCGGATCACTCACACTTTGAAACTACTAGCACTCTAAAACTATGCAACAGCAACGTTTTCAGACATGTCTTAAAATTGACACTACCTTTTTTTGCTTTAAATAGTGGTCTATTTTCTGCTTTCTTTCACGCTCAAGCCAGTGACAAGCGAGTTCTCTGCATGGAACAGACAGTTCGAAATCCCCCACGAGGGTAGCTCTCAACGAGAATCACTTCTGCACTTACAACTTTACACTCTAGCCCAATATGAGATATTATATATGACATAATCAATGCGTGTTTGAAATACTTTATGTGCGAGAACAACTAGAAGTGTTTACGAACTATGGTGTTTTTTCCACCTCTTGCTCCCCAACTCCCTCGGTCTCCCACAGCTAGTTTTACAATCAAAGAACGAAAAAGTGTAGTCAGTGCATCTGACATAGTTACTAATTAATTTCTACTCAAAACTATACAAATTGATTGACGTTCTACAAGCATATTTTTTGTTCTTATGAGCTGTCCTTGATGAGTTGATACAAGGTTGTTCTTGCATCCCTACATACGTTTTTTTTTGTCTTCAAAGACGTATTTTGTACATGTGTTTTTTGTTTTCGGCTTCTAATGCTTCGGTGATTCTAATGATTCGGCTTCTACATCTTCCTGGAGAGGTCGGTTACATTTTCATTCCTACTTTCGTTTCTGATTTCGGTTTTATCATCTCTCTGAACCAACCTGTAGGGAAGACCGAGTGAAGGCTGTCCTCTGGTAGACCGTTTAATTACCCAACTTTGAGAACCGAGTGAAGGATTCGTCGCCGAAAACACACCTCTCTGATACACACCATGGTGAAAACCTGGATACGCCCTTGCAAGGTTACGTCAAGACTCCAGGGAGGACCAAGTTAAACGATCAGCAATAGGCCAGCCTCAGTACCTCGCACACAGGGTGCTCCCGTCTATGACGTCAGGCGGTGGGACGACCGATGAGAGGCCAGAAAATCTCGGGTTACACAGGACGTCATTGGAACCGGATCTGACGAACACACGCACGACACGCCATGGAGATTGTTCCTCACTAGGATCGGAAATTTTGGATTAGGAGAAAGAAAGCAGAATGGGAACCATCTCGCAGGACTCTTGTCCGCAGCACGTCTCTTCCATGGAAACTCGTTTTTCCAGAAGAAAGAAAGCCGCCGTTGGACATGGGGTCCCCAACGGCATGACTCAAGCGGAGATCGACCACATTTTGACAAGCAGAAGATGGTGCCTACTTGACAGATCGGTAGTCGCGTCATTCTGTACTGGTTCCAATCACCGCCTTCGCGCGAAGATTCGATTCAGTTTCAAGCTGGAAAAGAACTCTCTTCATCGACCACGAGGAAAAAGTCTGTCTCCATACGACGAGAACATTCTGAACGAAGCCCTATCCAAACGTGACGAAAACCCGACCGAAGACTACGAGCTGCTTGTCGAAGGACTGAAAAGCTGTGCCGAATTCGCTTCAGTTCCTCAAGCAAGAAGGTCGGATCGCATCTCCGTCACTACTAAGGAGTTGCTCGAAAAGAGAAGGAAACTGAAGCTTGATCCTACTGTAACACGTTTGACATGGCTAGTGATAAAAGTCAGCTGCAGAATAGCTTTGCAGGAAGATCTTCAACGGTACAACCAGAAGAAACTACTGGAAGCAGCAGAAAAAAGAAGCAGTCTGAAAAAAATGCCGTCGGGACTTGTGTGATTATAATGTTCCGCTGCCAGCTCTGATTAACGAAGATGGGATCGTCAAAAGTTTCCCCCATGATATGGAGTTGATAGCAGAAACGTTCTACACCAATCTTTTCCGTTCCACAATCTCCGTCACAGACCCTAATATCCCGCCTAGAGAAAAAACCACCTTGAATTCTTCGGTCGGAGGTTCGAGTTGCAATAGAAAGCATGAAAAAGAGGCACAGCTTCAGAACCAGACAATGTCACCGCCGATTTCCTTAAAGCTGGAGGCCACAATTTACACGTACTTCTCGCAAATTATATGATAGCCTACCTTCAAAAGGAAAAAAAATCCCAGACCAGTGGAGGACGTTGCGTACGGTCATCCTGCCCAAGAAAAGAGACCGAAAGGGATCTTCGTAACTATCGTCCCACATGCTTGTTGAGTGTACTCTACAAGTTCTTCGCGAAAGTTATCCTCTCGCGCATATCAAGGACATTGAATGAGGTGCAACCAGTCGAGCAACCAGATTTCGAAGAGGATTTTACTGCATGGACCACCTCCAAACCGTGTCCAGGGTCATCGAAGCTTGTGGAGAATACCACTTGCCTCTAGTCCTAACCTTTGTCGACTATGAAAAAAGCTTGACAGTGTCGAAACGAATGCAATCCTACCAGCGCTCGTCGACCAAGGAGTGGACCCGTCCTACATAAGAACTCTGTGCGACTGTTATCGGAATTGCACTACGCAAATACAGCTTTTCATCAACCTCTTACTATACCCATAGGGAAAAAGGAGTTCGACAGGGCGACACAGTATCGCCAAACTGTTCAGTGCAGCACTGCAGTGGATAATGAAGTCACTCGATGCGATGAGAAAGGCATACGTATTGATTGAAGATTCCTATCAAACCTTCGCTTTGCCGTCGATATTGTCATCTTCACAGGAAGTACTAGCGAAGCAGAGATGATGATCAACGAGCTCAACGAAGCGGAGAAAAACAATGGACTTCGAATAAATCGAAAGAAGACCCAGTTCATGAAAAACCCACGGTGCGAAAGCGGAAAAATTGATCTCATTGCAGAGACCACCTCGTACGTGTACCTTGGGCGATCAATGAACATGGAAAGCAACATGAAGGAGGAACTAGATAGAAGAAGGAGAGCAGCTTGGGGCGCATTCGAGCCTCTCAAAGAAAACACTGGCCAACTGAAGGACCCGAAAATTCGCGCTCATCTCTTCGATTCTACGGCCCCCCCAGCGCTCTATCATGCTGCGGAGGCGTAGGTTGGTACTTCAACTACGTCAAGAATGCTTCGCACTGCTCACAGAGCGGTTGAGCGATGTCTTCTGAAATATAACCGGCACTCTCAATATCTAGCCGGAATGCGAAGCCCTGACTTTCGAAATCTGTCATATCTTCGAGATCCAGGAGAATATATATCGATAGCGAAACATAGATGGGCCGGTCACATAATGAGAAAAACAGACGACAGATCGACGAAAAGAACAGTAGAGTGGACTCCAAGAGAATGCAAACGTTCCCTAGGACGACCACCTACACGTTGGGCGGACGTGTTCGTAAGCAAAGTTAATCAGCTGTACCCGCAGCTGCAGTTGTTTTACAGATCACGGTATTAGACTCATAAGCGCTCCCATGCTCGAACAAAACCACCACCATGGACTACGATTGCGAGAGAAAGGAACGAATGGCATATGTGCTGGGGTCCGCACAGCTCGTGAAGACGGACTGTCCAAGTTTCCAAGTAAGTAATGCTTCGGTGACCTTGCCTTCTTCAGAACCATTTCCATCTTCTAAGGAATGAAGCTTCATCATCCTATGCTAACGAAACATGGCTAGAGTCTCACATCATTAAATAGTGAGCAAAAGAAAAACGACTATGACAGAGGCTATGTCCTTGAGTTAGCTAGTCGAGTGCAATATAGGTGTTCATAACGCCTTATCATTCAACAAGCACATTTCGTAAGAACAAAATAACTTGTTTATTAATGCTGAGATTAAAGGAATGATGGCATTTCGAGTCGTATGCATCTCTCTTGCAGCCTCCTCGTGATATTTCCCTTGCTATAACCATGGTTTTATTACTAATGAAAACAACCACCATTATTTCGGAAGAGAAAACAGATATATTTTAGCAGTAGTTAATGGAGGGGACGGTGTAGCGCAGTGATTAGAGATGTCCTGCAATAAACTCGTGGTATTTGGCTCGATCGCTCGCCATGAGCACAGCACACCAAATCTTCCATCTCTCCGGGGGCCGGCAAATTGCTAGGATCTAGGAGTATAGCAACTTTGTCCTGCGTCGCAATTGATCAATGCCGAGAGCTTTATCTTCTAGACCTTATTTCATAAATAAAAAAACGTAATCGAAAAGATAAAAAAACGAAAGCGTTTGATCGAAAACAAGTCGCTGCTTCGATCTGCCAATATGACCACTTTTATGGCCGACGCATGCCTCATGGCCGCATATCCCATTTTCACTTCCACGATCCGACATGAATTGCCCGTTTCCTGGTAGGGTGGAAAAGCAACAAACAAGCTGAAGAGAAAACGTAAAGCTTAGCAATCGCATCCTGACAAACACTGCTTCATAGTGCGCACGAGCTACAACGTTCTAAGTAAGGAAGCAGTCAAATATTTAGATCTCCTTTCAAATACTTCATTCACACGCAAGTGCATCTCGTTGGCGAGGACATTTTTAATTAAAACAGGGAAAACCGAGGGGAGCCCTGTCCAAACCTCTTTACAAAGGGGATAGATCACTGTTATTTCTCCGTCTCAGTGCCTTATCTACATGACATCCATGACACAGAACTCAGCAACCAGAACTGATTCAATATTTGTACTGCGAGGGAGGGAACAGGTCTTTAAGCGGCGCCACATTGTTGATTCACCATTTTGGCGACAAGAATTCCGGCGCCAAATGGGACTTCGCATTTGCAAAAAAAAATCTCCTAACGGCGGATGATAAAAAATGACTAATCACCGAACCAGCTAAAACTTTTCAAGAACTCCATAAGCAAATAGTTAGGGGGGGTGGAAAATCGACCGCTAAACAGGATGCCAATTTACCTTTAATGTTATAAATTTCCTCTTCGCCTTTAGTTCATTCGCCAAAAAAAATATCTACGAGCATAGAACTTAATCGCCAAAATAAGAATTCAAGACAAGCTCCTCTTACATGATCCACGTAGACCGACTGGAAAAACCCTGAACTCTCATTAGATGGGAGTGAAAGACAAATTCAAGTGGTTTCAACTAAGGAGGTAATAAACAAATTAAAGGTTATTTAGAAAAGCAGAATCGACTTGTGACTTCTAGAACGTTTTTCACTCTTCTTCTCGTGTTCGGTCTATGTTTGATGGAGGTCCATTGAACAACTGTCACTTTACTATAACACTTTAGTGTAGGAAAAATCCTCCAGTAGATATAATTAGAACAACTATGTTCCCTGTTGTGAACAAACAAAAATTCAAAACGAAGGCACTCTAGGTCAATTCAGCGATAGAGTTATTTCTACGACTTCTTAAAGCAGGCAGCTGCGTGGCAAAAGAAATCCGCTTCCCAAGAGCCCATCCTGAAGTTTCTTGCGAATCATTTCAGTGTTTATGGCACCGTTTCCATCGCTACGCTTCACCATAGTTCGCAAACTATGTGTTTTTCACAACATCTGATTTTCATACCGATATTTTACATATTGTTGATGCAAATCTCCTACTACATTGCACTATACGACATTGATTAAATGGACTTAAAAGCTGTGTACGAGACACCTTCCACTGTAGAATTTCAGTGATTGTAGCCTCAGCTTAACTGGGTTCAATGCCTATTTGAGCTCCCCAGATCAATCCCGTTGACGGGTGACTGCTGATGGCACTGATCGATAAAACCAGCTGAGAGACAGGCGAAACGAATGACCCACATGGTGCGGTGGTGAGCGCGTTAGCTGCCGGAAAGAGTAATAACGCTTTCGTTCCCCACTGCAGACGCATGCGCTCCGAGGTTTTGCAAACATCTCAGCATCATTTTGATTGAGAACTTCTTCCTCAAAGTAATATACACAAAGATATACAGGACTTCGAAGAGTAGTTGAAAGCACATACATTCGTCAATACGGCAATCCAACACTGATATCCAATAGAAATGTTTAATTGTACGAAACACGATGCCGAAATACTACACGGTCTTCATCTGGGACGCTCAACTTTGATTGCATGAATGCAACAGAGTATTTTATGAGCGGAAATTAACTGGTGTTTTGGCCTTGGAAAATTTGAACACGATTTCTGAAGGCTCCAACCTCTCTATACTACGATTTTTTGTCTTTTACAGCATAATCATTCTCTGAGGGATGCGCCATGCATTTCGACTTCATTTAGCATCGTTTGGAGGTGATTGAATGCATATCTGGGCTTTACAATGACTCGCGCTGGCCTACCGATGTATCGAGCCACTGTTGCTATCCTCGCAGACAATTCTGGTATGAATTTGCCGACCCTGGAGAGATGGAAAGCTTGGTGATCCTGGGGCGCAGAGATCGATCCCATGTGAATTGCAGTGCGCCCCCGAGCACTGCACCAGAACCGACATTTTCCGCACAAATATACCTTGTTTTTTGGATAGAAACCCCTGAGACAAAATTCTAAGACGGGCTTGTAGCTTTTTAAAAAATGTTGCGCATGATGACTTCATGGTTCACATAAAACAAAACAAGGAACGTTATTGCTGTCTAACATACCTAAAATTGTACGTGGTTGCTCATGGTTCACTACGAAAACGATCATTAAAATAATTTTAGAGCAAAATTTGCACCGCGAAAGAAGCAAACATTCCAAAAAGCCAAATTTAGTTTGGTGGTTCAATTCATTGGTTAATTAATGAGGTTAATAATCAGCAAATATCTCCAATGAAAGACCCGGATAGCTTGTGAAGGACGTATGCGAGCAAAGCCAAACCAAGAAAGAGCTGAATTTTGGGGGAAAAAAATGAGAAAATAGACAGGGTTTCCGAGCCCCGCTTTACTCCATTAGACCCTAAACTGATAATTAAAAAAAATCTCCAAAACAATGGCAGCTTGGCTTAACGAATTCACGAGATAAATAGTGAATGAAAATGGATGGAATTGGCGACCGTTCGTTGCGGAAAGCTAAGGGGAAGCGGTGAAACAGCCCAAACAACAACAATAAATATTCGGATTGAACGATCTGAATGTACCGATTAAATTGGGCTGAGCACAGGCTACTTCACAATGGGATTATGTTTGAACGAAATGAGACCAATGAGATAGCACACAAAGGGCGTAGATGACTAGATGTCAAATATCACAAAAGACCTTTTGGCAGGTCATTCAGAGAGTTAGCGCTGAATAGCTCCAGTTTCAAATATGCAGAAAAAACAAAATTTCGAATATGCAAATGTAGAATGGCAGGTACATACAGGTTCGCTATGACAATGTCATTTTCATGCATTTCAAAGTTAGCATTTTCGCGACCCAGAGAGTTGAGAGGCATGGTGAGCGCGGAGCGGTATCGAACCAGCACAGTGTTTGTGATGATCGGCATCATTACCTTCACTGTGCTATCCCTCTTATTAAAACCACAGTATTTTCAATCTACTGAATTCTCCTAGGCATGCAAACAGAAAGTTGGACAGCAACAAGCAAAATTAATAACGTTGCTTGGAAATGCATGAAGAGCACTGCTAATCCTTAAGTAGAGTTTCACAAACGGAATCCATGTTCTTCGAATTCCACTTGATTTAAAGATGATAAGAAGCGTTTGAAAAGTTTTTACTAGGTTTCTATTATGAACTACTTCCATAAAATGTTTAAATGAAATAAATAATACACATTACTGTCGGTCTACAAAAACGGTCACCACTCTCACTAGCAAAATATAACCAGCAATCGTTATTAGGCAAACAAATCGCAATAAATCGATTGCAGGTGTATCAACAAGAATATCTGCAAATAAACAACAGAAAATGACCGCTTACGGGAAAGAGGTCCACCGAAACGCCTACTAAATGGTCGGAGCCAACGGTTACCCCACACGGTCGAACGTCCTTACCCATCACAACCCGCTGCCTAACAGCTCCATGCCGAGTTAGCACGTTAGGCAGTAATGTGTTCGAACCTCATAGGTTCAATATTTGCTTAAGTCGTTCTACTTCCATTACTTTAGTTCCCCCTATAGTGGATTCGTAGAAACCAATGTAAACATCGATTTGTCACTGACATAACAAACAACTGAAGAAAGTCAACTGGATTAAAATGATAACTTTACCGCTTTGACAAGTGTATCAATTAGCGAAAGAAAATAGTCCTAGTAAGGCGTTCTTTGACTGGGTGGGAAATCCCGGTAGTTCTTCTTGTTTTATGTACTTCCCTAATTTATTATTTTGATTCCAACCTTTGATCCCTGGTTTGCTTTCATTAAAAAAAAACTTGTTTACGTTAAACTTAAAAGTGAATATAAATATACAAGCATTTCCAACTGCATTTTCGAAACAACTGGCGCAGCACGAAATTCAAATCCTTCAGTTCTTCCAAAGAACCCATAGATAATAAGCTCTCGACAGATGGAAGGATAATGAGTCAGAGAGAAAACCTACCAAGATCTTTTTACATCAGACATTTCCTTGAAAAGATTAAATTAATCCCTTTTAACTTTTATCTCCTCACAGATTGAACTTCACAGCAATACTAGTAGATAAACAAGGTAGCACGACTACTGTCCTGACCCACTACATGACGACAACCCGTCCAAAACTTCATTTTCACTGAACACAGATATTCCATTGGTTTTCCAAGGGTAACTAATTATGAAGAGCATCCGTTTTTTACATCGTCGTTGTTTGATGAGAAAAAACCACGTTACTCAGTGGATGAAAATTTCAAGAAGAAGCAGCAGTCGGCTAACTCAATGCTTGAATGTAGGAGCATCTATTTTCATGTGCTGCAAATACCTAAAATACCTTAATACCTTTCTGTTACCCAAAACAAGCAAGCAGCCACTGCAAAATTAACAATTTTAGATTTTTTTCTACAATTCCAAAGGAAGAAGCTGCCGTTTTTCATTGTCCAATTTAATGGTCTTCATAGCAGATCGTGAATAAAGGGACAAGAGGAAGAATGTGACGAAAACAGCAGCGAGTGGCTGGCCGGCGGGTTATGTGAGACGTCCGTGTCAAAAACGCTGCCGTCTACGTAGCCACTGCACGGCTGTGCTACGGCGACAACGACAGTCGTTTTTTCGCTGACTGCCATCGGACATTCCAATAAGAAGACCTCTGGGTTTTCAAGGAGAACACAATGAAACGAAACGTGTGCTGGCATCTCAATGCTAATGCTTGATTGTTTCGCAGATATTAGATTGAATGTAGAACTGCAAAGTTAAGACAGCCGCATATTTCACCTTGTAAAACACGACATTATTTGAATAAAAAATCCGATTTAAAATATTTTTTGAGTACTACGGCTTTAGGTAGTGTGCGGGTAGCACAGTAGCAGTGATCCTGTTCATTACGTAAACGGCTCAAACTACCCATGCGTCGGCTCGACCTCGCCCCGGAGCCGGGAAATTGGTATGAAAACAGTTCATCCCTCCATTTCAGGTGGGAACGCTCCACCTCGGCTATTTCAGGACTCCAGGGAGAATCGACTGGACCAGCATTCAATGAGACCGGTGGCGAAAGCGAAAAAAATCTTCAAGCAGCAGCTGAGCCCACACGCGAGAAGTTTTTTAAAAAACCTTCCTAAGTGGTGGATGCGAGAAACCGAATCCAATGTAGGAAGTGCCGGTATCCGCACTGCATGGTATATCCGATGTCAGGTCATCTAGTAGTTTAATAATAATTATTATTATTACTATTATAATAGTAATGATAATAGATGTAACAACAATAATAATTGATAATAATTAAGATTGATAATAAAAATCAAGGACTCAGTAGAAGGGCGAAGAATTGGGATCTGAATTATCGAATATGATTCAACTATTAGGCTAAGTGAGGCAACACGTACTTGCTAGCCGTGCTCGGTGCCATCGTGATGACAGGTGATTGCGTTTTTTCCGCTTGTTCCTCCTTTTTCTTCTGTTTCAAGAATTGCTTGAACGTCGAGAGCGCGTACAGCAATTGAAGTACAGCGGCTAACTGGCCGGTGTCGATATCTGAAAGGAAATGAGTGTGTCCCGTGTGTAGCAATGACAACATGATAAAACATATTCGATGTGATTCCCAAGACTGACTTTCTATTAACTGCGGCATTGAGCAAATAATTCACTTTTTTTCTTGATCAGAAAAGACAAGTTTATTCTTTCACTCTTTACTCGACAAAGTTGACGTTTCAGCAGATATCGCCTTCTTCAGGGCAGCTTTCTATGAGACTTCCATTGAGTGTTGTACATGGACACCAACCGCAAAGAGTTCACATGGATGGTTGGTGTGATGCATTAGAAGGTCTCCGCGTGAAATACTCAGTAGAAGACGCATATTCAATGTTTTAACAAAGTGTAAATAAGGCAAAAACACGAAATTACGAGAAAAAGGTGGTTCACAAGGATGTAGTACCTGGTACGAAATAAAAGTTACAAAGAGAGGACAAAATAGGTTTAGGGGTTCGTAACTGTAGACAATGGAACGATCAAAGATGGGTCAAGAAATAATAGAACATTCTCTTCAAATAATATTACCTAGAAAATTTGAGAATAAAAATGGGACTTTGTTTTATCATGGCAAGAAAACATCCCTGCTAAAGATGTGACGATTTAACCTCCCAATAACGGGATTTTTTCAAAATATCCGATCGATTTTTTTTTCGAGTTTTTTCTTCAGGACGCCGAACATAAGTGGGCAGAAAATAGATTGATCAACATAAAAAATAACAAGAGTCGTTGACAAAGATTTCTGTGTCAAAATGAACATAGGGCTTCAAATAAGGGTAACAGAGTCGCTTGAGATAAAAAGCTGAGTAAAGGAGAAGGTGTTCGACGTTGGTTAGTGAGTGCTTTGTGGATGAGTCATGCATTCAATTCCATTAAGGTGACTGAATGTTTATTCTACTTATACAATGACTTACGGTAGTTTCTGATGTATCAAATCAGTGATTCTGTCCTACCAGACAAGTTCTGTGCCAATAGCCCGACCTCTCGACCATGGAGGGAACGAAGAGTTGGTTACCTCAAAACCCGACATCAAACCGATGACCACGTGCGTAAGGCAGGGTACCTCTGACCACTGTGATGGGAACATGTCTACTCTTTCATATGAGATTTGGTCATCAAAATCGAAAGAAAATGTGTAGGCCGGCGAAGTATATCGACGTGTCAACATTCATTGGTTTTCACTCAATTAGATAGCCAGCAAAAAGAATACCAAAACAGTTACTCAGCATCTTCTATTGACGAAAAAAATTACTACTCTTACAGAAGCCCTAAAAACTCTCAAACCAGACTACCCTGTCAACCGCTAATAAATACGGGTTTTCTACAGCAGCAGAGACCCCCAAGAAACGCAAATGACTTGCGTCATTCCAAAACTGGTGACTAACCAAACCTTTAGGGGATCTGCAGAACTGCAATATTTCTTTAACATCCTGCATAGTAATTTGAAGAAAAAGTGCCACGTCAGAAATTAAAAAGTGCTGTAACAACAACTATTTTGGACTGCTTAAAATATAGTCGTTGTTTCAAACCCTAGACTTCAAAAACACGTAAAGCTGAGAATGGTCTTCAGTACTAGGAATGAAGGACAACTTTATAGCTCCAGAAACCGGATACAAATTTAACTATAAATCATCGTGATGAAATCCTAAGCATTTGGAGCACGATAAATGTGCTGAGATATGAGGGGTTTCTTGTCCAAATTCATCCAACGTTAGCAGTATTAGTTATGCATATGTAAGCAGGAGTTTTTTCTTGGCGGAGTTCGTTCCTTCTTTGATTGATGACTGCCCGTCACAAATGCAGCAGTTCCCTGTGCACTTTTTCGATTTCGTGGCAGTACTCTTCTGCGGTAAAAAGACGCGCCACTTCTCATCTACCGTGGCTGATTCCAATTTTCCAATTATTAGACGCTTAAAAAAACATTCTGATCAAAACTGACTTCAGGAAACGTTTCATGCATCGTCTCTGTCCAGCCTTCTGCAGAACGTTGTCGGTTATCCAGTTCTAGTCGTAGTTAATAAGGCCATTTAGATTGGTTGCACAAAAGAAACGCAAAAATAAACTTCATAATGATTATCTTTTCGCCGCTCGCCGAATTCATGCAACACCGAAATGTTCGAGCTTTTTCTGACCATTTAAATCGGTTCAAGTAATTTGAAATTTGTCTAATTCAGTAGTCGTCCTTCATTAGTACCGATCTCAAACCACTGCATAGTTAAACTAACAACTTTGCAAAGTTGTAGGATAGAAGCAGGTGGTCTCCGAAACTCTTCGTCCTCGGAAATCTCATCTCCTCGAAACCTCTAAAATTAATGCTGCGCCACAAGGTCGTTAATATATCCATGGTTTAACTCACAATTTCTTCAGTTTTTATTTACTGCCTACTCTTTTTTAGTGGGAGGGTATTATGTCAAATATAACCATAATGATAGTGAGATATTTGCAAAACTCCGGACCGCAGGTGCCAGCGGTGGGGGAACGAGCGCGCTATTACCCTTTCCTGGGGTTAGCGCTTTCACCACCACACCGTGCGAGTCTTTCGTTTCGCGTTTTATCTCAGCCGTGTTATTTCACTTGACGAGTGGTAACTGGCAACAGCTACAGCTCAATAACACGGCTGAGAGAAAAGTTAAAACAAAGGATATGCATGGTGTGGTGGTTAACGCGTTAGCCCCCCGGAAAGCGTAGAAGCACGTTCGTTCCCCACCGCGGACTCCTGCGGTCTACAGCTTTGCAAATAGTGTCATTGCGGCTATAGATCCATGGTTGTCAAAACTCAATGTTTTACAACTAGTTACCTGAATTCGACGCACACAGGTCAGTTTACTAAGAGAAATGTGTTGAAAGATACCACGAACTTTATGCTTTGAAAGGTCGTAAAGCAGAAGTACAAAATCGAAGTAGTGAATTCTTGGGGAAAAAGGCGATCTTTTTTCAGGAAACCTGATGATAGAGCCAGTAGTCGGGTTAGAATCCGTCGAATCTAATTGAACTTTGGGCACTGCGTCGCTTCAAGGCCGGCATTCAGCGTTATCATAACGCTGAAGTGGTTTGTGTATTGTGCCACTACTAAGACCATGGCAAACGAATTCAGTAAACGTTCCTTCTGACTCCTTACCTAACAAATTTCCTGCAATTTGTGATTAGACAATCAAAATTACGAGGAACTTCTGTTACTGTTAGCAATAACCTAAGCATTTCAAATAAGGACTATATCTGCTACTTTCATAGTTTGTCCTGAGTGTAAATGAAGAGCTCGAGTAAGAAGTGCTTCTTATTAGTGTTAAAAAGCTTCGGAAGCAAAATAGAAGTGTAGAAAAGATATTGTCGCTAAAATTACTAAAAAATTGAAACTTGATGAAGGGATCGGAGACAAAAGAACACTCACACCTTTGTACTGCCTAGAGCACCTTTTTTAGTTCAGTAGAGGAAGTTTGACAAAATTTCCTACCTAATCCTGCTGGAATAAAGATGGAAAAGGAATGAAGAACTGGAAATTTTGTTGTGACTGCCGAGAATATTGTCATTCAACCAATAATTCTCCTTACCAGTGGTGAAAACACCATACAACATTACACTTTTTTTTTCGTTTACCTACAGAAGGTGAACACCGAGTTCCATACTCTTGTAACAGCCCTCTTCCTTACATCCGAAGAGAATGCCTTAGTAATACGACGAAATTCAAATTGCAAAGAGCCGTTAAAGTCATGAATGGTCTTTGCATTCTAAGTAGAGACGTATAAGCTGTCTGGAGCATCCATGGCCGCTTTCGTGTCAACGGAATCGATGGCTTTCTTTAGCCCAATAAAAGGAAGGGACGGTGGTAATCACTTCAAAAAACATGCTATGCTAAGTACAAAAACTTTGACCGCTTTACTCTTGCCAACACCGAATTTGAAGCGTCAAACAAACTGAGGTTGGGATTGGATACAAATCAAGCTCACATCCACACAACTAAATGAACTTCATAATAGAGTTGTCTTTCCACTTACCAAGAATTATTGCTACTTAATATTCCTGATATCTTTGGGCTTTACTTTTTCCACATATGAAAAACATATGAAATATCGATACGGTCTTCAGAGGTGGGCGGCTCATTCAATGTTCAAACATCGAACGCTTGATGAGGCCTCGTCACAACAACGTAGAATATGGTTAGAGAGAAAAGTGTCACATATTCGACAATGGAATGGTGAATGAGGGTGCGAAACCCATTATTGGTACATATAGAAAATACGCCCATTAGAACAGAAGACTTTTTTTCTCAGTACGAACGTCTCTGAAATCCGCCATTAATTGCGAATGAGAAATACGCCAATGGAAAGCAAATGCTGCCCGAAGAGATATGAAAAGCTATAGAACGTACGTAATAGGCAAATATGGGCTGAACAAGTGGAAACTGTCTAGAAAATGCTTGTGAAAACTACTTGAAATTTTTAGCCAGAGAGGACTGGAATGTCTAAGCTAACGGTTTCCTTACAGAGGTGCTTCACCTCACCGATTTCTCATTTGTAAATTAGTTCTGTAGAAAAAACTAATGTGTCCCCAATTCACTTATACAAGGATTTGGGCGCTGGCCTACTAAGTATGACAGTGCTTTATCGGTCGCATATGCGATAGCTGTCACCACTAAATTCCTTGGTTGTTTGAGGACGGAAACAGAACTAACACCCACTGTGATAGAAAGCCACGTTGGAAGGAGAATGTCTATCAAGACGTGTCAATTTGTCTTAAAAACTATTTGTTTCGAATATAACAGTTTAACAAACAAGGAGAAGCAATCAGTAACCAAGAAAATGATATACCAGCAGTGTTGTTACATCATCTTTGTGAATTTGCACAAACCTTCTACATAAAACGACGACTGACGACTAAGACGATGAAAGAATAAAAAGCAGTATTCCTAAAAAATAAGGTCTTAACCATTTCAGATTTAATATTGTAACGAAAAGATCCAAGGAATATCCCTTATGTAAAAGAAGTCAACCGAGTTAATCGGCGGGTACGCATCTTGTGCTTCATATTAAGCTAGTGGATTTAGGGAAGAAAATGCCTTTATCAACAATGGTCTTGTGAATTCGAATGATTCTGTACTTATGCAGACATATGAGACATTTATGAGACATACTCATTTATATCTGAGTGTGAATGCAAACCTATGCAGAAATTGTCTTCTGCACGTCGATTTGGCAAAAAGCCTAGAATAATGCGATGAGAAAACTTTGAGTTGAGTTCGGAGTCCTCTGCAACAAACAACACCGATAACTACTCCAAGAAAGCACGACAGGCTTCAGGTGAATACACCATGTTCACAACTTCTGAGTCTGGCCTATCTCGATCTTGCAAAAAACTAGTAAAAATAAAGGATCTCGTATGGAAGGTGTGAAACATTTTGTGTCACTGGAACGAGCACAATCAACTGGACAGCTTTGGCAAGCGAAAAGGACTAGTGGAGACTTTTGCTGGCGCCTTTTGAATCACTGGATGACTAATAGAAGAACAGCTGTCACAGATTAATAAAAACCCTGAAAGGAAGAAAAATTTCAAGATAGATGAGAGATCCGAAGAAAGAAACAAAACGCTTGGGAAAACCTCGATAAAACAAATAGCTCGTAAGGGAAAAAAACGAAACTTCCACAAATATTTTGATATATCAAGTAACATGAAGCCGTTTGCAAAGTAGAGGCCATAAATCAGAAGCGGAAACGCAATAGATTACATATGCCCTCCACATCTCTTTAATTATTGCTGGCCTTAGCGATAAATGATGGTGTGTAGCAGCGACTTCTTATAGCCAAAGTATTAGGGCAGTTAGCAGCAAAGAAGAAATCATCACGATTTAAATTATAGTATACCTGTGACCACAGTATACCTGATCGCTTTAGTCTCGAATTCAGATGCACTATGGGTATTCGCCCATGACAGGGTTTCAGAAGCCGAAAACGAGTTTGACATTTCCACCTTTGCTAACTATAAATCTATGCCCCAGCACAATCCGAGAGCCACCCATGGTTACACCTCACCTAGGAGAGGGAAAATAAAGAACCTCACAGGAATGGAAAAGCGGATCCCGTCAGGTAGCCACTACACATTGCTGCGAAAAATGCAGACTGCCGGCGTGTTCTACTTGAGTTATCCTGATAAACAAGGAAATTACACGTGATGGAAGTGAACTGTTCGATGTCGATCTAAGATGCTACAGTTCTTGATGCATTTGCTTATTTTCTAGTAACACTTGTTTGCTACAAAAAGTCGTCAGTTGGTGATTTAGCCAAAGAAGAATGAGCCACAACCCTTTTTTGCAGCAAATTTGGCTGCAACAATTGTTTAGTGCATCACATTTCTCCAACCCTATGTAGAATACCGATAGTTGCCGAATACAATAAATTTTTCGTCGCACATCAGAGTTCCATGAAGCAGTAGATGGTTTACGATGTACGAAAAAAAAGTCGAGAGCAGTGTTTATGAGGCTATCCTTTTTTCTTTTCGTTGAATCCGGGAAGGACCAACTTATCGCGACTTTTCGTTTTTTCACTTTCCTTTCAGCCGACTTTTTAAATCGCTTGAGGTGTTCCGAAATTTATTTATACGGCCCTGTAAACTGATCTTGTTGAGCTGATGCGAGGTTGATCTAAGTTTTCGGTGTCATTGTTGTTTGTTGTTGTCGTCGCTGTCGTTGCTTTTGGTGTTGTAGGTCGATGGCTGATGTTCTGGAGATTCCGGCTTCCTCAGAGCCTGGACGTATTTTATGTGACAGTAGTATTTTATGAATAAAACATAGGAAATTACATGAAGTATGTGGCTTGCCGGAGAATTCTCAGTAAATGCTGAGCATCGAAATAAAATTACTACCATTTCATTACTACCGTCACGTAAAACACGTCCAGGTTTTGAGGAAGGCGAAATCGCCGAAACGTCAGCCATCGACCAAAACACCACCAACGACAACAATAACGACAACGAAGATCTATACCAACCTCGCAACAGCTCAACAAGATCAGTTTATAAGATCACATAAATAAATATATCAACTGTTATTGCTGAGGTTCATAGAAAGTCAGTCTTCTGAACTGTTCCGAAATTGTTGCTTTTCCCAAGCTTAGTTCTAGCCCTACGATCTCGTTCCGCTCTACAATGATTGATCCCAAGTAAGCAGCTTCAAAGTTGAGGAAATGTGTTGCCTCCGACTCATCTCCACTTACGCGGCTTTCGTGTCCATCAGAAAACTTTTTGACGGAAACGTTGTATCGCACGCTCATTGATAGCCCTTGTCCTCACAGACTGATTAAGAAAAGTTTCTTGTTGCAGAACCTTGTCACACTCTTCACTCGATTTTAATAGCAACCTTAGTGAAACCCACTTAATACAAAGAAGTACTTTTAAGACGTCAAAACCTATACAAATTTTTTAAGAAACCCAACATTTAAGAATTTGCAACTCTCCTTAAGCACTTGCATGGCTTAGAAAAAAGTGAATCAGGGTTAAACGACTTATATTCACATTTCGACAAACATGGCTTTAAAAAACTTGGCAAAATTAGACTGAAGCTAGCAGAACGAGCTAATTTGAAAACGCAATTAAATGAAAGTTTGTTAATACACGGTTTACAACATATAAAAACATATGAAAATAAATGTTAGTAGGGAGAAAATTACACCAATGATCGGTTTGCATATGTTGACAATTTTCGAAACTTTTGAAAGATAAGAGTAGAACTGTGGCTTTGCACCGGAACCCAGACACAATGGATGAAGAACAAGACGGACACTAGAAAAGCTAGACGGTAGCGAACTGGTTTCTTACGACCAATAACTGCGGAAAGCACTGTTAAAATTGAGGTCAAATGGCTCCAGAAGACTCAATGCCCTAATTTTAATTTTCTTTTTACTATATTTATTTTACAAGACCCGTTATCACATGTACTGTGAAGATTCCAGCACCTCTTGCTTTTGTTCCCTATGCCTTGCACTTATCGTCCACAATGGTCTTCGAACATTTCGCGTTTTTTTTCGGTTGCTGCTTGAGGATTTTGTGTTCTTTATGAATACCGTACAACGCTAGTTGAGTCGATTCTCCTTGCAATTTTAGAGATAACAGGGGGGTAAGGACTTCCAATTTGGAGTGCAGCACAGCCCCGGGACGCTGTTCGGACTAGCGCCTTTCTTTCCTGATCAACGGCATCACTGATCACTACGCTATCCCCGCGCCGACTAGTGACCACTATTTTTTGTTCATTCTCTATTCTTTTTTCACGGCATGGTGTGGTAGAAAATAGTACCATAAAGGTGTTGAGATATGAGCAAAGCTGGGAACCTCAGTTGGGCTCCGAACGCGAGATTACCTTTGACGGTAGCGACTTCTGTTTCAGCTTAACTGAGTCCATTTTGTGCTTCCCAAATCATTCCCATTGATGGGTGATTGCTGATAACACGATGGACTTAAAACACGTCTAAGAAGAACGCAAAGTGAGGGCTTGGTTAGTGTGGTGGATATCACGTGAGCCACCTGAAAGGTAATCATGGGTTCAAAGCTCAGCTGAGGTTCCCAGTTTCGCTAATGTCTCAGCATTGTTGTGTCTTCAGAAGAGCTTCTATCACTGCCACCTAGCAAAAAAAATGAACACAGCTATCAAAACAATGAATGGTAATGTTTCCTCAGTGGAAATAGAAGAATTCTGGACTACTAGTTAATTTAGAGAATGAATATAGGAATCGGCATGATACACTTTACTGTAGCAACTATTCTTTATTCCTTACTTTATCTAGGTTTTGTTCAGTAGAATTGCACGAATTTGCTTCATACACTTGCCATAAATAAGACCAGCATTCCAGAAAACTCAAGACCAGGAATTAGGAAATTATTTAGTTAATACCAGTCTTTCAGCCTTCTTATTTTCAGCAACCCAAAAATTGAGGTACTGTTAGAAATCACAAGCATACTAAGATATGTCTAAAACCCTGAAGATCTCGTGGGTCTTGAAATCGCGATTACCCCTTACTGGATGCTCACGTGATATTCACCACACCGAGCAAGCGAATACCATCCACCATCATAGCTTCCCATTAAAAAAAGAATAGGCATTAAATAAAAATCCAGAACTGGTAAAAAATGTTGCGATCAGCGATAATGATGCTATTAATGAAGGCTAAGTGCACTTTTTTCGTATCTACGATAACGATGAAAATCGCCGAAAAAAAATACGACTGCCGAAGAGAGAAATACTGGGCAGCCCAGAGGGTGGCCCCCACTGATTGAGAGATCCCCGGGGAGATATCGCCTCCATCAAGGCCGAAAGTTTCCCGCACTGCCGTATAGAGTCGGCAGGTTAAAATTCTCTATACATCGGCAAAAAACTCAGCTTCTATATAAAAAAATGATTTCTTATAAAGTAAACATAATTCTAATGCAATATCCGAGAGGCGGGAAATTTAAACAGAGGTTGGATAGGTATAAAAACTGGTTCAATTATGTTCTAAGTTGAGACGTGAAAAAAATAAGTGAAGAAATCACGATTGAACTGTGACGAGTGATTAGTTTTGGTGATGGTAGTGTTAGGATAAAATCATGAACGATTCCAAAGTATTTGAGTTCCTAAGGACTTTATCTGCTCTGTCACTTCATAAATAAAAAAAAGAAAAGAGGGAAGAAATAGGAAGAAAAGCGCACGAAAATAGCACATTGTAAGACATAAAATGAAACGAACGGAAACAATACGCTCATAATCCGATAGGTCCTAGTGTAGTGTTGTTGTAGAGCATTGGGGGAAACATAATGGCAATTTTTCCTTGTTTTCCATCACCCAAAAAGGGTTAAATAAGCGCGAGACAGCGCTAACAGTGAAGTTGGGAAAAACTAAGTGAAACATCAACAGAAGTGCTGCAATTCGTAAAATAAGTTAACCAAGATAGTCGATTGAACATCCAAATAGATTTTTTATTTGAGACGGAAACCAAAAAAGAACGAAGAGTAGCAGGCTATGGCAGCTCTTCATTCCGTGAGAAACTTCACATACGTTTTAGAAAATGACAGAAATGGAAGAAAAAAACGCAGAATGCAAAAGTTCCAAACCTCAAATGGGGTACTGTGCTAGATAAGGCTCTAGCGTACTTTTTGACGCAGAAAGGTATTTATTTATGTATTTGTACCGTAAACAGAGTACGTGGTGGATTTGTTACTTTCACGTGTTGGAAACCCATTCCATTAAAACAAAAACAGCATGGAATAACAACTTTGTGAGGAAGCACTTCACAAACAATTCACGCCTTCCGATTACAGCACTGGTTGGCATAAATTTATTAATGAAAAACCCAATGGATTTGGAAATATTACTAGAAAATAATATTAGTGAGGCTAGATGGAGATGATGTATCTAAGGAAATCCGACGATCTTGCGTGTACCTATCGAAGTATGCCGAACAAAGGTGTTCGAATGGAACACGACAAATGTTTTGCGCTAACGTTTTTAAGGAAAGGGGTGGATAACGATCGCTAGCCGTCATCGTTTTTTCGATGTCACAAAGCTATCGCTGCTGCACATCGTCGACGAGGTAACAGCACCGACAGTGACTCGATCGACGAGAAAACCACAGAGATGAACATCTCAACAACTTTAGCAACGAACTTAGCAGCTATAACCATCCGAAACACTCGTGAAAGTCACGACTCCGTCACTGTCCTAATTACTTTTTGTCGTTTTCTTTTATTCCGTCAGCATTTCATTAAGATGCTTCTTAAAGCTAAAAAACAAGTGGGAAAATTACTAGATAAATGGCGGATGTGTAGTGTCCGTGAGGAAATCGAAGAAATCATCTTTGGCACATGTTCACTTCCTGTCATGCAAACGTCGCACAATGTGGTTTGAGCATTCCAGAATCGAGCTTTTTACTGAGATAAGTTGGACACAACATACAACCAGTCATAACAACTCTGAGCTTCTGTGCATTTATTTTCTAAAAAATATCCAGTGGACGATTTGAAAAAAAGTTCAGCTTCAAGTAACTGACGATTAAGAAAAGAATTTTTTAAGGAAAATAGCATAACGCGCAAGAATATTTAACAATTGCAGGAGTAAGTCTCTTCATTCGCATGATTTGTCACTTATGCAGCTATCTGCAAACCACATTTTAGATGCGGACTGTGGGACAGGTCAAGAAGATAAACGTTACAGTGTTACGCGGTAGAAAACCTTTAGTTATGGGATGTGTGCTTATCACATCTGGTTGAACCGTAAACACCGTCGACGCCAATGATTGCGAAGCGAAAAAGAAGTGCGGAGACAAGCAAAAAAGAGCTCTAAAACACTGTCATGCGTCCAGCTCCGTTTCGAAGAGCTGTCAAAAGGCAAAAAATCTGCGCATCTGTTGGTGTCACCGAAAAAATTGTTAACTCCAATACGCCGTGACATAAGCCCTGTCAGCATCCAAAAGCTGTAATTTCAACAAAAGAACCTGGGGAAAATGAGCGTATCACAATAACGGAGTACATGCGGGAACGGATCACCTCGAGTTTCGGGCGATCTGAATGAAAATGGCAGCGATTGTGGGCCAACGTTGGAGCATCCGCAGGGACGACGTGGGATCGCAGGAGGGATCCAACGATAATACGATGTTCAAGAAATTTCTATAGCGATCAAATAGCACAGCAAAGTTTTCATCATAGTCCTGATAGTGATTTCTGTCACAGAAAGATAAGCACAATTAAAGACGAAGAAAAACAACAGATTACTCGTCCGATCAATGCCATACGAGTCGTAAAATTCTCGGCTTTTCTTCTGCTTGACACGTACTGTCGGTTCAGCTGGAAAAGACAAAGAAGGAAATAAAACCCTACTGGAAAGGTTCAAAATGAAACTTGGTCACAGTTTACATGATTCGGGTTCTATTTGTTAGCCGAAGAACATGGCTGTCTTCGCTCAATGCCAATCAGCACGAGAAAATTTTCACGGGGGTTTTTTTTCTTGTCCGCTGAGAAAACAAGTCATAAAAATCCTGCTAGTCTTCCCCCAGAAAGTAGAAGCCTCCACGAAAACATCGCGTTGAGTATCGGAAAAATTTCTTCTAATAGGAAGAAAACCGCGTGACTTGCATGTTTGACTTGTGTGTTGCAGCCGTCAGAAAACGATGATAACGGAGAAATTCTCATGGGAGCATCCGTGCCCGACGTATAGCTGCCGTCGTGGCCAGTGATTATGGTTGATCCGACACAGTAGTCAATTGATCGCATGTGATTTATGACGTCATACATCGATCGACTGGATCGATAAGGGATAATCGAGTAGCGACGAATGACCGAAAAATATAGTTAACGCTGTATGTCTGGGAGGGCTTGGCAAATCGATGAACAAAAAAAATCGGGATTTACACAATCTGACGCCTCGGTGCGAGATGACGACAAATAGCAACCGTGGAAGGACTTTTTCTTCGAAAGAATATGTTGCCAAGTATTGGCTATTGAATGTATAATGTGCGATTTTTGCCATAGGAAACTTGAATTGGCTTTAATTCCCTTGTTTTTTATAAATTCTTCATGAACTTTCTGCAGTTCCAGTCTTCTGTATCATCTGTATCACCCTCAATAGGTATGTCGATTAAATACAAGGATCGCGGCCACCCTGGAAGAATCTCGTCCAGAGGAAGTAAGCTCTCCATCGACCTAAAAGTTTGGGCGATTTCTTGTGCTGAAGACCTAAGAACGATCTCGCGACACCGCAGAAGGCTCGCCTATCTCAAAAAGTACTTAAAATGTAAAAGGAGTCAACAGATCGCTGAGTCGCCCTGCTATCCACACTCGAACGCGCGACTATTTTCAATCGTGACAGTTGCTACCCTCCTATCCACACTCGAACGTGCGACTATTTTCAATCGTGACAGTTGCTAGACTACGAAACTAGTAGAAGAATTGTTACGGCTCGTACCACACGTGAGCTGAGGATGTCAAAATATCTAAGCTAGAATGTCTTAGATGTCAGTTCGAGATCCCAGCTTCTCTCTTCATGTTGATGTTATTGCGACAAATTTGTGCAGAGTTTAGGTTGCCAGAACAATAAAAGAAAATAACTTAAGCGAGCATTCCACACGATTTCAACTTATACGGCTCTCAATATAAGAACAGTACTTGATAAGAAATCGACTCGTCACCGACCGCTAACACGTCGCTTTAACCGAAAGTTAATGATGCAGTTGAGAATCTTGGAGTTGAAACGGTAGAGGGAGGAACTCTTTCAAAGACTACAGCCACTTGAAGAAGTTAACTGATGAAGACATTATGCACTACGTTTCCGAAAATTGCGTAAACCCTGTAGTAAGTAAAGCAACAGTTCTGAATCATTCAAAAGCGAATCAGTCGAACAGAGACGAAGAAAATTCGAAACTCTTAATGCCGCATGAATTTGTGTGCCAAAGGATCGTCATCAATAGCTTTTGGCTCTGCGTGAAAACTTCAAGAAGATGTATTTCCATAAGAAAGGAGTTATACCGGTTCTGTTCTTGTTGATTAGAAAGAGTGCAATTTTTTTGCATTTTACGATTTGAGAACGGCGCTGATCATCCAAAGCGGGCCAATTGTGCTGGAAGACAACGTGCGTGCACATATGGGTAGTCCGGAAGCTAGGAAAAAAAATTTTAATACGGAATTTCCCTCATTTGCCTTACTGATCAGGTCCATTATCGAAAGACCTCACTTTCATGAAATCTCAGGACAACCTCTTAGGCGGGAAGACGCCTGTCATTCAAGAAACACAAAGGGACGAGTTGAGATTAAAAGATATATGCCATGTTAAGCATATTTGGTGAGAAGAAAATCGAGATTTCTTGGGTAGAACAGTAGGGTTCGCCAATTTAAGGTGCATCCGTCTTAACACTATGGAAAAATGTGTGTCCCTTAGGGACGCTCAGTTGACGAGATATAAATCTCTCGACGAAGCGCTCATGGCGGTCTTCTTGTCTTATTCAACACGAAAGTGTTTATTCTTTTAAAAAATGGTAGCAGAAAGCCCTTGTATTTCCAACCAAACACCTCAGAGTAAATGATTTGAAAATCACTACAAACAGAAATACGGAAACGGCAGATTTAAAGCCGATGTGATGCAAGAACAAGATGCTTTAAAAATAAGATTATTCCCAGGATCGACTTTCTATTAACCTCGGCATTGGAATATGAATGCGTCGTTTTCTTGTCCAGAAATCGCGAGGTTGTTAAACAGCATACATTTACTTCCATAGAAAAACACAATACAATACATACAATACAACAGTAGCTGACGCTTCGGCAGTATCGCCTTCTTCAGAGCCTGGAAGGGTATACTGATATACAATTTATTAGGCCAAACACTTCAATAACAAGATATCTTCGCATCAATTTCTGATGTGGGATGGTGCAGTCATCAACCTTATGCGACTATAATCAGCTGTTCTAATCCTCCTCATTGGAAGTCACCAAAAAAAGCGGTGAGTGTTTCGAGAAGCTGTTGATCATGTAATTGCCGTGGAGTTTTTCGTCTTTTTGTAAGTGTTATTGAAGCGTTTGGCCTAGTAAATTGTATATCAGTGTACCCTTCTAGGCTCTGAAGAAGGCGATGCTGCCGAAACGTCAGCTACTGTTGTATTGTATGTATTGTATTGTGTTTTTCTATGGAAGTAAATGTATGCTGTTTAACAACCTCACGATTGCTGAACAAGAAAACGATGCAATAAGATTATTATTCAAACGGCTAAGGGACGCAGACTGGTTTTTGAAAAGAAGAAGACTATTTTGACAAGAAGGCTATCAGAAGCGAGTTGATTAAGAAGAAAGCATTATTACCGACTTCATGACGACACTAAACACAGAAATCTTCAGTGCGTTCAAGCTCCACATAAAGTGATGTCGGTTCGACCCGGAGAACATGGAAGTGAAATTCGATGGAAAAGTGAAAACTAAGAATTCCCAAATTCTTGCACTAATGTTGTATTGGAGAATAACGTAACCAATGCAATGCCAAACTTGCAAATAGAACGTAGTTGACTTGGGAATCGAGTGAACGACATGAGTACTCATGAGAGGACATCGTTCCCGCATCTTCTACTTAAACTCTTCTAACCGTTCCCGCTTTCGTAATGCTACCTTAAGTGTGTCGATGCATTGTGCTGGACTTGAACTCATGTCATTTACTCCGGATTTAGTTCTAGGTTTTCTCTGATCTAGGTGATTTCGTTTGAGTGCACTGGTCTTCATTGATGAACGTACTGTTACTATCCGTTCTTAAAATTATGTGAAAACCTTAACACAAACGTTAATACGCAAGTAGTAGGTAATATGCAAATAGTATGGGATCGAAAAAAAATTGAAACTCTTTGCGTTCCCTACAAAAAATTGAGAACAATTATCGTAAAATAAAATAAAACAAAAATAGAAATAATAAATAGAAAAAACAAGAAGATATAAAATATAAGATAAAGTAATCGTAGATGGTCCAGAAGCGCCTTCATCACCTTATTGGGGGCTAAATAATTTGTTTTCTAGCGTAGTTGCTGTATATATGAGAGGAACGACTAGCGATGTCAGATATTAGTTGGTAAGTAAATGAAGATTGACTGAAGAAAGTAGGAAATTGGAACTGTGGTCTTAGGTGGGTCCTACTCCAATGTAACCTTTTCAAACAATCTTAGTGAAACCCTGATTGAGCCTTCTTGAGTTGTCTTCATAATCACAGAAATTATTAAATCTTTCATAGATTTTTAAAAGCTCTCATGCTTGGCTAAAATCGTTCGGCTTTAAATATTGCTAACAATTTTTCGGACTCGAGTGGAAATATTTTTTGGGTCGGAAATTGGAATGATCGAAAGTGAAAGTGATATAAACGGGATAAAACCCTTTAAAATCGAGTTGAAATAAAAAGCCGCTTGGGTCATTTGGTGCAGAGTTTGTAATTTATAACACTTATAAAAGGTAACATAATGCTGCTAGAATTCCCTGCAAGGAACAGGGCTGAGGTGTGAAGAAGATACGGTAATGAAAAAACCCAAGAATAACTGGCGCAGCCCAAATAACTATGCTTAAAAAAGGGAAAGAGAACGCGATGAAAGCAGTTCATGCTATTTGAAAGAAGTCTTCCCGAAAACGACACCATCGATCGATGTCTAGGGAAACCGCAAGAAAAAAACTGATACATTAAAAAATTAGGATATTCTTAACTGAACAATAATGGACTGAGGGCTTTTGGATCTGATAGGAAAATTACTTGCACTGTCAAAAACAGTGAATAAAAACACCAAAATAAGTAAAGGCCAAGGATATTTCGTACCTCTAGAGGAGACCTTGCCACTATTAACGCCAGTCAGTGCTAAATACTGTAGGCACACATTCAGACCGTCAATCTGAAGCACATAGCATTAGCAGGTTTCTTTCGCGAAGTAGATAAAATCAGTAAAGTTCGAAGTAAACGGTGGAATAACCGAAGAGCTGATAACAGTTATTATCTGTAAAGGACTGAGAAAAAAATAGGAATGGAAACAAAAGGTGAAAAACATTTCACTGTCAAGATGAAATCCACAATGTGCATGATTTTGTGTGCTCGAGTGTGTTAAGTACGCAACCATACTGAGGCATTCGCAAAACTTGGACCCCGGGCCAGATCGAACCACGACTACCTTTTCTGGGGTGTCGCGTGGTACTAGTTTTCTACCTAACGCTGCCATCAGCAATCAACCGTCAGGGGTTGATCTCAGGAGCATAAATCCTCATCAAAGAGAAAAATTACAGGGGGCAGAGAATGAAAGGTTAACATTGTGTTAAGTATTTTTTCCTCAACCAAAACTTGAAAGAATATTCCGGGGTGTGAAGAAGAAGGTACTGCCGAGACGTAAAATGCTACTGCCTTGAGTTTTTGTGCGAAAGTAAACATGCGCTGTATAACAACCTCGTAATTGATGAAAAAGAAAACGACACGTTTATAATCCAGTGCCGAGGTCTAGAGAAAGTCGATCCTCGGAACTATTTTGAGAAGTTCATTTCTTTCATCAAATGCGGATTCAATTCAGTTCAGTGCGGAGAGACACATGGTTTCCCTCCCCTTTTTGTGAAGCTCAATTTTTTTCCCGCTTTTTTAAGCCTGCTATCATTTTTCTACATTATAAACCACTCTTTCTCCTAAGCTGGGTTTTTTCGCTTTAAGTGGATAACAATCCGAGAGTGATGAATGATGAGATACTTGGGAGTAAATAAGTAACGCACAGTGTTTTAACACTATATGAGCAACTAGTGCACTGAAATTTAGCCCAACATCTTCTCTTTTTTGCGAAATCCTTTGTGAAATGGACGTCATTAATTGTTGAAGCAGATTTTTTCCAGAAAAGGAAAGATCTAAGCATCAGGCTCCTGGCGGCTGGATGTCGTACTGAAATCCGATGGATCATGCGCTACAAGGGCTCTCGAGGGGAACGGGGACGACCGGCTCTTCAGATGGTGAGAGATTTGATCGGTGGACACGATTAAGACATATTCTGATGAGAGCTGCGTCGTAATTTTATTAACACCGCACTACGACCACCTCGTAAACAATTAAGTGCACCCGAACGACGCAAGAGATTAACGGGCATACCACGATGAACTGAACAGTCTGAAGACGTGATAATATTGGAAGAAGAATGGATTGAATGATGGATCGCAGCCATAGCATAATTTCCATAGAGGGAGCCGTCAGTAACTAGTGGCGGCAAATGGAAGTAGGCTAGCAAAGAGTAGAAAAAAACCCTTTCTATTAGCCTTGGTGTTGACCATTAAGTCAATATTTCCTTTATAAGACAACAAGGTCGTGAATACAACATGTGCTCAATTTTCACAAATATTTTAGCAGAATTTATCTCCTTTAGAATCTCGAACTAAGTAAAAAATAGAACATCTGCCTCTTCTCATACCAAACTGAAGTGTAACCATCCGCTAATGACCAATGCTGGTTTAGCAAGAAGTGAGGATGAATACGATATCTAGCAAAAAGAATGAAGGATGAACCTATTACGTGAAGATGCGCCATGAAGTGATAAATTCTCAATAGTGTTACGCGAGAAGTAGGACAGAAATATGTTGGGAAGAACGTTCATGTACGACGGAAGCCATCACAACATCCTCGCTTCGTCGATGACGTCGTTTTCAGAACGGTTAGGCGGGACGAAAGGTGGCCTATTTAGATAACTCTTTTGGTAACATCGGCCTATAGATTAACTAAAAAGCAACCAGTTTTTCAAAAAACGGAATTGTTCCCAGTGGTAGTTTCTACCCCTAATCGATTGAAAACTCTAAATTTTCTACAAGATGGAGAACAATCCGAGGGCTGCACAGATGCCAAGAGAAACAGCTTGGAAAAAGCTACAAGGGTATCAGGAATGAATTTAAAAAAACCAAGCATGAGAGAGCCAGAGGCAGTCGTGCGTTTCCACTCGTCGATATTTGACACTGATATCAATGCATGGGGGGTTAGTGGAGTAGATCATGTGGTCATTGCTTCCATTCGATGTTTCCCGCCCGTTGCTTTCACTACAGAAAATCGATTTCCTGTATTTTTTGAATTTAAATCGATAGCTTATTCAAAACAGTTGCTGAGCCAGACGTGGTCCGTGGTCCGAATATTCTCAACGTTTAATAACTTTCAAAGAAAAAAAAACATTTGTTCAACGAATTTTTCCACACTTGTGACGAAAAAATCAGCCCAACTTCTAAGTGGTCGTCTTATAAAATTAGGTATATTCGGATATGTGTTGAATAAAATGCTTCTTAGAGTCCGAGAATCTTAGCACTACGTAAACGGAATGGACATGCTCCCAGCAGAGTCGATGGTGCTATTGAGAGGACAAAAAATGAGTAACAGAACCCTCTTGTTTACCGTTTTATTTACTGCCTACTATTTTTTAATGGCAGGGTACATTGCGAAATATAACTACAACGATGCTGAGATATTTGCAGAACTCCGGACCGCAGATGTATGCGGTGGGGAACGAACGCGCTATTGTCTTTTCCGGGTAGTTATATTTCGCATTGTACCCTGCCATTAAAAGTAGTAGGCAGTAAATAAAACGGTAAACATTGTGATTATAACTAAGAGCCTCAGCTTAACTGGATTCATTGCCGATTTGCGCTCCCCAGATCAATCCCGCTGACGGGTGATTGCTGATGGCAGAGATCGATAGAACTAGCTGAGAGACAGGCGAAACGAAGGACCCGCATGGTGTGGTGGTGAACGTGTTTCTCCCCGGAAAGAACAATACCGCTTTCGTTCGCCACCGCAGACACCTGCGGTCCGGAGATTTTGCAAATATCTCAGCATCGTTGTAGTTATATTTCGCATAGAACCCTCTTGTGTTACACAAATGAGAAACGAAGTCACAAGTCCCAACCCACCTCGATTCTTTAAGGTCACGGACTTTGCCGTAAAACCAACATATGAAAAAACCGCATAGGTTCGATGACAAGCGCTGGACAGGAAGTCGTGAGCACTTGGGGTTTATGGAATATTAAGAAAGCACTAGACATTCCAGCGATACGATAGGCTTCTTCGCGAAGACTCTAAAGAAGATTATGGCACTGCTAGCATGCGTCGAATGAGCAGGGCCTCCATTGAGCATCATCTGAACGCCACTGTGACGAATGGATACTGTTTCGCTGGTGGCAGGTCATTCGCTCAAGAGCAGCACAGGTAGCACATGTGATGGAGGCAACAATGTGTAAGACATCAATTGATGTTCCACATAAAATGGGCAGAAATAGAAATAAATACGAGGGAAGTGAAAGAGCTAAGTTAGTGAAGTGGGACAATGGATTTGGATTGATTTGGATTAAAATTATTGAGCTAGATCTCTGAGATCCACGGCCTCATCTGGAGACAATATGTGTACTTATGAAACTTTACGATCAAAAGAGCCGCTATTAAGATACCCACTTCATGCTCTGGAACTTAGCCAAGAACATCATCTACTGCTTGACTTCCATACATGTCCCTCTAGACATACATATAATGAAATGAAAGGTCAGTGAAAGGATGATTTAAACCACGCAATCCAAACATGTTTACTACTGTTTTTTTCAAATCTAATTTATGAATGTAGCTTTCTATTTCTTCGATCTCACGACTTTCTGCCCTTTATCAAATGCATAGTTCCTATTGCGTTCAAGCTGGTTAAGTGCTTTTACATCGTTAGATGAATAGAAGTCCTTAAATAAGAACAAATAAATAGTTTGAGGAGAGGTTGCACTACGACTTACTGTTGATGAAATACTTATCAGAGACCTAATCGGTGGTTTAAATGTCATATTAACTTAAATATTTGTAACTAAAAAGTCTCCTCCATTAGCAATCATGTCCGGTAATTGGGGCGTTCTGCCGTTGCTGAACGGGAATGTGCATGGGTGCTGATTGTACACAGCATCAGCCGCCACTCTTAGGAGACGTTAATGACGATAATTAGCGACATGTCAACCAGGTAATTAGCAGTATCAACGTTGCTCTAAGCGCCGATGATATACAGCAACCAATACACAGCGGACGATATGCACTGTGCCGATGATATACAGCAACCAATACACAGCGACCGATATGCACTGGTCAGAATTCGTTTTCCTTCCTGGCGTTTCGTTTGCAGCAAAGAGGTTTTTTGGGATATTTTTATTTTTTACTCAATTATTATTCAATGATGTCCACCAAATAATTTACATTTGGTATCGTTCAAAAACAGCATTTACTACACATATATTCTGAAACTGCTGCAAGAGTGACGGAGAGATTGTTGCAAACGAGTGGATATTTCCGCCATCGGGGCAACTTTCGAGTCCATGCATTGGTTTCAATTCACGGGCTAAAAGTAGGCGACCCTGCGCATTTGTCAAATGACGTAGAGAGATACAAGGACAATGAAAGAGAGAGAGAGAGAGACAGGGAGAGCTTCTAGAAGACGCTAGGCTCCATGATATTACAACCGAATGATTCCACACGAATGTCTTTATAGTTTTTATGTCATGCCGTAAAAGATGTTATTCGTCTCGGAATTCTTTACGGACGGCTTCTGGGAAGATTGGGAACACGAGAAAAAAACTGAACTATGTTGCCTCAATTGTTAACTCCGAGGGGCCACACAAGACTCGACGATCATTGTCTTTTTTTTCAATAAACAACTTTCTAAGATTTTTGTACAATAGTCGGTGGTTTGTTACATAGAAACTAAGTTTTCACATGTCGTGCGGATCCAGCATTTCATCCACTTTTTTCTTTTGTTTTCTTACAATCATCGCACATAAAATTTGGTATGTTCGCATACTCTCCCTCTTGACATATTGAATGCTGGTCGAGCATGATGTCCCTTAAGACACCGAGGTAGCCGTGCTAGAGTGTACCTAGATCAAAGGACACGGAACAGGTCTACATGGATTAGAGCGGGGTTTGCTGCCTTAGCACTCCAAAAGTGAATTCTACGACTACTCTACTGACTGCTCGAAGACTCTGTAAACAGTAGCTCCCTGATGTTTAGTCAAATCCTAAGAAACCATGAAAATTAGTTCGTAGTAAAATCTCTCGGTCTCTCTGCAACGTCTCCATCTACTCATTGGATCCCCAAATAGGTTTAGATGTCTAAAAACCTTCACTTTTAACACTGCCAAGTTATTTTTTGTAGGCTCCATGGCTCAAGTGGCGTTCACTGTTGCAATAGAGAATTTTTTAACAAACAAGCAAGAAATGGTCTAATCGGACGTAAAAGGGTATTGGTCTTTTGTTAAGTGTTCACAGTTAACGCCCTCAAACGTCTCTGGGAAGCATCAACTAGCATCAATGCCTCGAAAGAGCACTGAAACTGAATCCGCAGAAGATGGTCCGCCCATAGAATGCTCCTCCTCAATAACAGTCGAACCTCGTTAGCAATACAGAAGGTATGCACAAACATTGAACAAATGTGATATAGCTGTGCGTTTCAACCACTAGTTGCCGCTATATAAAGCGCACGACTTTAAATACAATCAGAGTTTCACACAGCATAGTTTTAAACACTATTTCTACATCCTGTAGTAACTCCCACGTCCGACCTTCTATTAACCTCGGCATTGATCAAGTAATTCTTCCTATTCTTGTTGAGCAAACACGAGGTGTTATTTTTATTCTTTATTCACGAACAAGCTGACGTTTCGGCGGATTTCGCCTTCCTCAGAGCCTGGACGCATTTTATATTAGGATACTTTAATTATTCGGTGGAAAAGGCTAAAATATTAATGAAGATCAAAGTCTTAGCGTAATATTACGCTTCCATGTGAACTCTGTGCGGTTGGTCTCCACGCGACATACTCAGTGGAAGCCTCTTAGAAAGCGGCTCTGAGGAAGACGAAATCAGCCGAAACGTCAGCTTGATCGTGAATAAAGAATAAAAATAACACCTCGTGTTTGCTCAACACGAATACGAAAGAAATTACTATTTCTACAGTTGAAGGAAAGCAATCTGCAGATTGACAACGATATTTCTCAAAATTACAGTGAGTTCAATAGGCTGTGAAGTTAGCAAAACCGAGTTTTTTAGCAGTCAAGAAGCCTTCAAACTTACATTGGTATTGACTCTTGACAAATTTGATACGAACTGTGGCGTTGTCACGTTATCGGGCACTGAAATCAATTTATATCTTAAATTTGGATAAAACTTGCATAAAAACTTTTGTATGAAGCGAAAGAAAGTGCTTCGCTTGTACTGAAAAGGTGAAAAACCACTTATGAGAAGAATGCAAAGGTACAGAAAATTAACAGTACAGAGATTGATCCATGACATAACTAACAATGAAAAAAAGGATAAAAGCTCTCAGCGTTGACCAATCTTTTGAGGGATGCGCCATGCATTCGACTTCACTAAGCATCATTGGAGGTGATTGAATGCATATCTGGCCCTTGCAATGACTCACGGTGGCCTACAGATATATCGAGCCAGTGTTGCTATTGCTGCTATCCTCCCAGGCAAGTCTGGTACCAATTTGTCTAGCCTGGAGGGAAGGAGAACTTGGTCGATCCGATGTGTATTGCAAGGTGCCTCTGACCACTGCGCCACGTGCGCCCATATAACTAAAGATGTACACATGTTGTTGTCGAAAAATCCTTGACCATTTTAAGCAGTCGGTAACCCTCCCCAATAAATTTACTTTAGAGGTTCACGCTGTAAAACCATTGTATCAGCACTATGAACTCCTTGTTCTTTTCTTTTCTACAAAAACCGCAAAAAACATGCTGCAAGGCCTTCGATGCCGTACTCGATGAAAAATTCACACTTCAGCTCAATTAGCTTTTAAGAAGAGAGCAGTCAACATCTTTCCTTTCAATTAATGCTAGCAACGAATTTTTTTATAGAACAATATCAATCATATGGGATGTCGAAATTTCTCTCAGGTGGTGGAAGTCCAAGAGAAAATAACACATGTTAAACATTACGAAGGATGTAAAGCTGTACATGCTAGACATTTCTGCCTATGACCACATGAAAATGTGAAGCATTAAAAAGCTTGACCAAAAAAAACGCTCAGTTTTCAGATTCTGAAGAACGACTTAGAAGCTGATTCCAACACTGAACTTTAGACAAAACGTAAGTTGACTCTGTTCGAAACCATTAGATTTCGCATGGATCGTGTCTGCTCGAGTAGTATCAATACTTGCAGTTCCATGAAAAAACATGTTGCGATTGATCAATAACCGTGCTATTTAGAAGGATGATGTCCATTAAGGAGACTTCATTCGAGTTGTGGACGATCGACTAGAACCAATGCTCTAGTCGATCGTCCACAGCTCGAGCTCTAATGAATGTCTCTAAAGAATATTCCTTTTCACGGAAAGGTGCTTGAATTACAAACACAAGGATTCTGAGATATGAGCAAAACTCGGAAACTCAGTTGATCTTCCTGCCGGCGACTCCCCTTACCAGGGACTCACGTCCCTATCCGCTACGCCAACCAACATCCCTTCTTTTGCTTTTCTTTCAGGCAGTTTTTTTAACCCTATTGGTGTTGTCAACAATCATCTTAACTGGTTTCAATGCAGATTTGTGCTTCTCAGATGATTTCTATTGATGTGAGAAAAATGCGGAAGTTCACCAAGAGCATGGTCAACCCCACAGCATGTACCGCTAAGGTATTTTCTAAATTCTTATCACAAAAAAACCAAAGAGCTTCATTTCCTCGATCCCAAAAGAATGGCAGATGCGACAGCATGAATTATGATGAGTATGAGGATACCGTCCACCAAACACTATTTTAGATTATAAAAAAAATTACTCCTCAGAAAATCCAGTAAAAAAACTGGTGGAATTGATGGCTTCGTCAACAAGAGCAGAGCGTGAACATTTCGCTGAATGACTAATCAGTCGAATCGGAAGCGTGAGGTTTCCGACTCTGACAATTCCTATCGTCCATAGCCCGACTTCGGGGTCTCACAGTGTGTAGAGTAACAGTGCTCACAAGATATACCAGTAAATTGAAGTACAGCAAATCTCGCTGTTGTACCCAAGTACAGCGTTGTCTTTCATTTCTTCCATCGAAGACCACGAAAAGAAGGGAACGAGTAAAAAGAAAAGAAGTTTGAAAAACCCTGGTATGAGATTTTTCTCTCTGGAGTTTTGAATTCAACAAGCGAATCTCCAAAAGAGTTTAAGCGCACGCTAGGAAAGGCGACTCTACGGTAATATCACCAATTAAGACGCTAAAGAGAAACATTATGATCATCATGTTTTAAGTAAAACTTGTTGTGCAACTATGACATGCGAAATGTTCTAGTGGCTGCTCGAGTTATAAGACGATCACTGGAGTGACTGAAATATATGTCCCAATTACAAACTTAATTAGGATAAGTTTTTCAACAAAAAGGCAAAAGAACGAGTTCTTCAAACGAGGCTCCAAGATTTCTCTAGCCGATGAAATGACAACGTGTTTGAGAAGTTCAAAAGCTTTCAAAACGAAGACCAGTAGAAAAGGCGGAGGAAAAGTGCAAAAAAATATTTCCGATGGAGGAGTGTTAATGTATCAAGATTGAGAATGAGTTTTGTCGCCGACCTAAAGCTGAATTTTAGTCAACGTCAGAAAATTGTGACAGCTGAATGGAATCGGTACAAACTGACATACTGTGGTGAGGGTATAGAAACAATGGGTAAGTAACATTTAATTAGATAAGTACCCACGAATCACACAGCAGATGGTTTACCGCAGGCATGACGCCTATTTCCACCCTTACTGTATGAAAATCAGGCCAACTGTGAACCAGGCGTCTTCAATTATGATGTAGGGTAACCGTACTTCTGGTAGATTTTAATAGTGAGGAAGGGTACTACAAGAATATGCAAGGCAGTCCTACAAATATAAACTTGGTAGCGACCACGATGTTATAAAGTTGAATAATAAGCAATTCTGAATTGGTGGAAATCCATCTATAGCCTTCCAACAAATAAGGCGCCGGAATTCAAACCATGTGCGTCACAGTGTCAGTACTCAAGAATTTTGCTTTGAAAATCTTTAAAAAAGCTCTTAAAAAAGAAGCATTGGGACGGATATTGGCGAAATTTGTTTGTTTGGTGGCAAATTGTTGTTTCCTTGTACTCCGGCATCTTGTTCCGAACAAGTGTCGTAAATCAAGAAAGCGAAAGGCGTGAAGCGTAGTGGCACCAACTGCCATCACTTCACACCATGCATCGATTTCATTTGTGGAAATCTACGAACGCAGTTGATATGTGGAAGCCCCGGTAGAGAATTGATTTTTTCTTTAAAATTCTCAATTCCACGTTTCTCAGTAGTGAACAGACCCACTAACTATTTCTAAAACCAACTTTTCGCTAACTTCGGAATGACTAGTCAATATTTCCTTAGCTCATTCAGCTAGCTGGCAGTCGTTAAATAACTGGTAGATACCCGAAGTCGTTAATAACCAACAGATATACTCTTCAGTTTTCGCACTTCAAAGCCTTTTTCGTTGCAAGCCATCAGTGCCACGCCTTGCAAAGACCGCGTCGTTGTTTGGCACATTGAAAAAATTTCTAGGTTCTTTAAACAAGTAGTATACTGCGAAACTGAAGAACTAATTAGAAAAAAAACAAAAGGTGACCATTTTACAAAAAGTCAGGACAAGGTTCTTAGGGAAAAAGCTTCAAGATAAAGCTAGATTAAGACGTGCTAATGTTGAGTCGAAATAGTCAAAAAGATTTCCCTGAGAAGATTTCCAGAAGACAACATGAAGATTCGTCCAACAAATAGCGAATAAGCGAACAGCAATTATGACCTGATGTGTGCCGTGCTTCCGGTGGACGTCGCCCAGACGGTTGGGATTGGGTTTCATAGTGTTTGCCTAATCATCACTGCTTCCTACTGAATATAAAGGCGTCGAATGTGAGCATGACGTAGAAAAGGAAGAGAAGGAAATAACACGGAAGATTTAGAAGTTGAAAAGTTGAAGACTAAGAAGGCAAGAGAAAGAGTAGCGGAAATGATAAAGTGAAGAAGAATGAACATAAAACAAGGAAAATTAGGGCAGCATAGAGAAACAACAATGAAAAATTTGAGTGAAACGTAAGGAAAGGAGGAGAGAAAGGAAAGTAAAGGGAAAGACAAAGAAGAATTAAGATTGCAGAGAATCGAAAGAGTTGGGAGCACAACGATGGAAAGAAGTGGGAAGAAGGAAAAATAATGAGGAAGAGTAGGAATGCAGGAAGGAGAAAGAAAAAGGCAAGAAAGGAAAAAGAAGGAAAACACACGATATGATGACGAGAAGTGAATAACACTCAGCAAAGAAGCGAATTAAACAAATGCAGAAAACATTCAAATGTTTTAGACATACGTTTATATTTTGAGCTTGCACGAGGCAGATAGAGTTGTCTATTCGGCTAACGTTTCCATGTCTTCGTCAGTGCCGACGAGGTTAACTGATGGTCGGTTTCAAAATTATTGTTTTAAACATGTCAACAGTAAACTGAAAAATTCCCTAGCGTCTTTAAAGATATCAATCGTAGATCCGAATTTGGAGAACAGACCTAAAATGTTAAATCTGATAGTTAATAAAAGGATCCTTCCAACGGTTTACCGCCTCATCGTGGCTGGGAAGTGTTCCTGGGTGTCGGGCTGCGATGTACAGCGGGGGGATTCATCCCCTGGCAGGGTATCCCAAGCTGAGAAGGAGTCCGACGTTTCCATCAGGAAGTCTAGCTAAGAGCAAACCAGTACCAGAATCCACCACCGTCCCCGTATTAAAGTCGCATGGTGGCAAATGTCCCTATAATCCATAAGGGCCCCTACTGCTTGGAGTGGTGAAGACCTGGGCAAACTTTGGGTAGGCTGACCTCGGGTCCCCAGGGAAACATTATGGCTAAACCAGCAAAACTCCGAGAAATGGAGATTATGCTGGAGTCAGCAAAGACAGGCCGTTCGAGTATCAAGTATCAAGTAATAAAGGGGCTTGCGGCGTTGATCAATCCCCGAGGGATAACCTATGCATTTGACTTCATTAAGCATCGTTTGGAGGTGACTAAATGCATATCTGACCTTTACAATGACTCGCGGTGGCTTACTGAGGATAGGAGCCAGTGCTCCTATCCTCCCACACAAGTAGGAATCAATTTGCCGATCCCGGAGGGACAGAAGGCTTGGTGGGCCATGGGCGCGGGTGAACGAATAGAATTCTTTTTTCACAAAGGAGCATTTATTTAATAAAAATCTGACCATATCCTTTACACAACGACTTCTTTTTTTCAAAACTTCAGTATTGTAGCTATTAATGAGTCGCACTTTTTGGTCGTCTAACAATTTATAACACTTCAGATGAATGCGAATCGAGAGCAATATATACTTACTTGGATACCAGAACGGCCCGTCCTCAATGGTTGTGCGGGCCCAGCACAATTCCCATTCCCCGGATATTCGCTGGTTTAGCCATTGTGGCTCTCTGTAGTCCGGAGTACAGTCTGGCCAAAGACTGTCCCAGATCGTCACCACCACAAGCAGTCGAGGTCCTTGTGGATCAGAGGGAAATTCGCCACCATGTGACTAGTTTAATACCAGGACCGCCGTGCATCATCGCAGTCCGACACCCAGGAACACCTCCCAGCCACAATGAGGTGGTAAACCGTTAGGAGAGAGCAATATATATGAAAACAGAAAACGAAAAATGGATTATAGTTGGGAGGCAATGCAGAAGAAACGAATATCATAAGGAAATTTTGAACTTTGGAGTAGTTCTGTTTAAAAAGTCGAGTTAATAGCACTGTAAAATTGATGATCAACCTGAGAGTTGCACTCAATAAAAAGCATTTTGTAGATAAGTAAGTTAAAATAAAGGTACTGATGTAATTGTGTTCCTTCTGAATTTTATCCAGAATTCGAAGGACTAGAGAGTTTCAACGATGACAGTGGAGATTGATCATGACCGAAGACAACATCCAATCGACAAATGTTGTCGCCTTGTTCTAAGAAACCACCACCAGAATACACTTGCTGCACACAATGTACCGATGACGTTCACACGTTAAAGTTATTCCGCCGACGTCGTAAAGAGGAATTTCACTGAGAGAGATAGCGATGGACTAGGAATGAAGAACGATGGCAATAATGGACCGTCCAAGAGTTGATGTCGTTGGTGACAGTCGACATAAATCTGACGACGGCAGGCGCCAACTGTTGTCGTCCATAGAGAACCCGCACCGACAACCACCGCTTGAGAGCAGGTGTGAGGGAGAATTTCGCTCATCTCAACAACTACTCGAAGCGCTTGGAGAACACAGTGCTTAGTACAGTTTAAAATTCGGAGCGAAAGGCGCTCCATTAGGATGCTGACTTGATGACTTCATTCTTTTCTAAGCTTCTTTAAAAAATTATGTTAACAGACTTTCTTGGTATTTTTTTCAGCCTAGATTTTAAGAATTATCAATGAAGAGAATCGGAAAACAAAAAATATCACAGCCTTTGGTAGAAAGTGGTCTCTTCAGTTCTACATTGAACAGGAGCACAACCGTTCCCTAACGTCGTAATTGGAAGCGAGAAATGATTTCTCCTCAGATTTCTTTGAATAGTTTTCTCGTGAATGTAAGCTTCAACCACTTTTTTTAAACTTTTTTTCTTCTAAGCATTTGACGCGCTCTGCGAAACAAGCTTAACACCAAAATTTTAAAAAACTTGGAGCCTTAATAAGATTTTCATCTTTCCACAAGGAATTGGGCGAACAGGAAAAAGATTGTGATGAAAGCTTCTTTTAGAGAATCGTATTAACTTACCGACAACCTGAATTAATTTCGCCACCAACCGGTAGTCACGTAATTCGTTGCAGATATCAACGATCGGTTTGTAGTCCGGTGCTTTAGATAGGTATCGATTCGCCCAGTCAGTGTAAATCTGAAAGGATGCAGAATATTTTGGAATCAGCCAGCAACAAGACATCAGAGGATAGACCAGCACAAGTCAAGCACCATAGGGTATGCCCAAATTGCGCAGTCAGTATGTCATGTTGATTACCGAAAAATGTGATGTTACCATTTCTTTTTCTGGGTTCTACAAGAAATACATCACCTCTAAAATATGTTCAAGCCACTACCTTTATTACGTATGCATATACATAAATCTAAGACTACAATCAGTGCAGCCGACTGGAAGACAATATGTGAGTGAAATTGAAGATAACACTGCAGTCAAGTGAACACCGGTTATGTTCGCCGCCCTATCAGCTCGGCACAGAGATGAAAAATAATCCTTTTATTTGAAAACTGGGGCACAATCAACATCAAAAGCACGCTCGGCTGAATATAAGTCCCACTTGAACAAGTTTTGAAAAAAAACGACAAAGTGTCTTCTTCATCTCATTAACATTCACAACCACTCATGGACTAGTCCGCTCTCGCTTCACTTTACGGCGAACTACGTCGATTTTCAGATTGTGATCCTCCACCGTCACCAGTCAGATACCTAACCAACTACGTTGATGTCGTTCACGTGTTCATCATTTTCATCGCTCAATTTCACGACGGATGGGAAAGTGGTGGTTCTAATTGCGCTTGACCTCATCGAGCAGTCAGAAAACTGCTCTGCTTGGGTTCGATAATTACAGTGTCGTAATCAGACGCCATGCAAGAAGAACATGGCCTTCGTCGGCTTCGCAACCTCATTCTTCGGCTTCATGGAGTGAAACTCGAAAGCAAATGAGCACGTTTTGAAACAATACGGTAATAAATTAAGCACATTTTTTTTTATTTTATATGATCTTCTTCACGTCTACCGAGCGAATCCCAGCAGTTCTCACATTCGATTCGCTTCCTCGCTCCTATTATCCCCGAAAATCTTCCAACCATTACGTGTGGCTTCGGTTGCTGTTTGAGGATTTTCTTTTCATCTTGAATGCCGTAGAAAGCTAGACCAGCAATTCTTCCTGGAGTCCTGAGATAGCCTGGCTGGAACATTCCCAGTGTGGATTGCAGAGAGTGATTTTTTCCCCAGACAAGCCCGGTATCAATTTTCCGACCACGGATGGATGAGAGGCTTGGTTGGTCCGGAGCGGAATCGATCTAACACCATACTCGTGACGACGGAAATCATTACCACTGTGTCTTAGGCCCCTAATTGGACAGATTATGTTAAAAAAACATTTCTAGTGCAAAATGATACAAAGGAAATCAAAAACGTTAACAACTAGTATTGACATCATAATCGTTATTATTATAACCACGAAGTTAGTAACAATAGTAATAGAAATAGTAATAATAACAGTAGTAGTGATAACACATCAAAGCTTCCTATGAGCGCCGCCAGCTCAAGCCTTAAAATTCAGAAAAAACTATGACACGGCAAATTTCACTTCGCCACGAGCATATTTGCGAAAACATTGGGAAATTTTCGTATGGAATAATGCCTTCGCGTTAAAAGTGATCGACCACAAGTGCTCTAACCTCCTTAAAACTTTGAAAGTCACCGAAATGCAAGGACATAAACAGCCGTGCGAAGCGTTCGAAGGCAAGTACCAATTGTTAAAACTTTTAATGTTAGCTTTCAGAATAGCGACTGGTGTAGAATGACCTGCCCGTTGAAAAACAAACTGTGTTCAGTGGACATTCACTAGTATCAACATCCGTCGTCGTGTGTAAAAGAGTGCTGCCGAATGATGTTGCTTCATTCGAGCGGTGTTCCACAAAAGAGGATTCGACTCGATGCGACGACGAAAACACCATATCGAGAGGGCGAACGACTGTGGACCATCTACACGTATCATCTTGATACTTGACACTTGATACTTAAACGGCACGTCCTCACTGGTTGTGCTGGCCCCAGCAAAATCACCATTTTTTCGGAGATTTGCTGGTTAAGCCATTGTGGTTCCCTGGAATCCCAAGATCAGCCTGGCCAAAGTCTGCCCCAGGTCTTCACCACCACGGGTGGTCGCAGCCCTTGTGGATCTCAGGGAGATTTGCCACCATGCGACTTTGATACCAGGACGATTGCGGATCCTGGTATTGTTTTACTCTTAGCTAGGCTTCCTGATGGAAACGCCGGACTCCTTCTCTGCTTGGGACACCCTGCCGGGAGACGAATCCCCCTGTACATAGCAGTCCGACACCCAGGAACACCTCCCAGCCACAGTGAGGCGGTAAACCGTTGGGAGGTACTCGTATCATCAGCTCTGATAAAGACGAAGACGTCGAAACGCAAGCCGCATAATCATCCTTATCACCCTCGTGTGAGCTTAACAATCCAAAAGTTATTGGTTACCAACTGTTACTTTTATTTGTAATGTCGTAAGGTTATAGTTTCACAATTGATTTTTTGTGTTAAAACTTCAGCTAGAAATGTTTTTTTTTCTTCAGATAACCGAAAAAAAGGAACAAGAAATATTTAAAAAACTAAGAAATCCAATTTTCTTATTAAGGATTCCATATCCACCCAGAAATCTCGAGAAGATTATGGTGGTTTTAAACCATACTCGGTTTTTTTCCTTATCGCCACAGCACATTAACGTCGTCATGACACCGTTCGCTTCATTACTTGAGATATGCGCTTCGACGGAGAAAGAAGAAAAAGGAAGCAATTCCTTGGTTAAAAACAAAAAATTACTTTAAGATTAAAGTTCTGACTCGATGGGAATGGTGTGTAGATAGCAATGCTTTCCACTTGAACAAATGAAGCTTAAGCTTTGATGGGTCATATTGTTGTCAATGGATTAAAATTCAATTGGACACTTTGGCTTAATCAAAACCAGTTTACGTAAATGAAAAGTAACAAAGACCACGACATAGTATTCGGATGAAAACTTGAGTGAACAGCATAGAGGGGTTCGGGTTTGTGTTAATTACAATATGTTCCGCAGACGTGACGGGGCGACAGAGTTGCCGATGAAATACTACACCGCCCAACACAGTCAGTCGCTGTCAGTGCTCGGCTCGTAAACAGGAAAAAGCAGCCCGACCCATGAAATACTTCGTTCTAAGGCAGGCATCATTTCGTCACATACCTCTTCAGCACATGAAGCTGTTAGAATGCAGTGTCGGTGACCCTGTAAGTCCTAACTAAGCTAAGCTATTTGCACCAAAGTGAAGAACTCTGCCCTCCAATCTATTCTAGACATCTCAGTCTGGCCTAGGTGACGAGTGGCGTAGTAGCAGCGATGGCGAAAATCACAAGCGCGATGCTAGTTCGACCCGATCCGTCCTGTCCTGGCTTCACTAAACTTCTCTACTCTCCGGGGTCGGCAAATTGGTTCCAGACATGTCTGAGAGGAATTCATTCCTAACAGCATTCGGGAACGCTCTAGCCCGACTATCTCAGGACTCTAGAGAGAATCGACTAGAACTGCAGTAAAGGATATTCGTGAAGAAAACGACAATCCTTAACCAAGAGCCGAAACAATGGTTAAAGGTTCGAAGGCTTTCGTCGATGGACGATGAATGCGAGGAAGCAAATCGAATGAAGAAAGTGCTAGGATCCGCACGGTTGATGTGAAGATGAGTCGTGTAAAAAAAAGCTTGCTCTACAAGAAAATGGCTGACAGGAGCATTTTAGTTCTATTCAGTTGTCTTGATTTCTCACAAACGAGCATGCTTCCATTAATCTTTACACGGTTTGATTCATCTCCTCATGGAGGCGGAACTGCGGTTCAAATGGCGGCAATATCACTTGGGTATTTCGAGTAAAAGTGTCAAATTCCTTCGCAGGATGGCTGATGTTACTGTACGGACGAATCTTATGCGATGCATTAGAGCTTAGCATTAAGAGTGCCTTTCTTCCACAATGAAGCAGCAAACTTCGAGAGGGTAAAAGGCGGCGCTTTTAAAAACGGCGGCAAAAGGTTAGGGGTAACAGTAAATAGCAGCGCAGATGCAAGAAGATTCACATGCTGCGATGCGAAAGGCATTCTCAGTATCAGTTTATAGCGACTGCATCTGTGAAAGACAATGTGGGAGGTTATCTACGGCTCAAACTCCTTGCTAATCGACTTTCATTTAAACTGGGTAACAGCAATCAGTAATATAGAAAGCTATGCTTTTTCACCTCCGACACTCACATCTGTACCTACACGCCACCTCGGGTAGCATGAGTGGATCTTGTCAGTGCTAAAATCTCGTACCCCGACATTAACTAATGAACAACCACTATATACTCAGAGGTCGTCTGGAGATTGTTCTCTGTAATCAACAACAAATTTGCTTCATGAAAAGTTGTCCGAGATTGCATGGTGCATGTACAACATCAAAGACCTCATCATTAGCTACTATCTTTTTGTAAATCATCTTCTGCAGGCTCCACTAGAGGTGTTCCGAAGCGGATCGACAAATACTGGACGAAAGTTAGCCATGTGAATAATCAAGGTGGTTCAGTACGATGCACACTATGATGGATCATATCAACAGATTGCGAAACTTACTGGAGTATCATGGATGTTCCAGACTCCATTATCTCCGCCTGGAGCAGTTCTTCAGCAGGTATATGAATAGTCAGTACATAAACATCCAACATGAGCTACATATCAACACCATAAAGCAAATTGCGCCATTCTACGAAAAGCGACACCATCTTGCCAAATATTTTTTCCACAGCTCTCTAGAGTTCTGAAGAATGAAGAAAAGGAGCATACAAAATTTGTATGGTCGAAAAACTCGTGAAGGAAACAAAGAAAAATTTGGCTTCGTCCTCATCTTTCTGATTCCACGTCTACCCATTAATCTAAGCCCTGAAAACCTACACCGTACGCAAACAGGGTGAAGGTATGGTTACTGCTACAACACGATATTCATGACGACGATTCCATCTACAACCACATCATTGACCAAAGGGAAAAGTATAATATGATTACACCATCCAACCAAAGCTCTATGTAGCAACTCTAGTGAACATCATGGAATTGAATGAATAGAAACTAGAGTGGATAACCGGCTACCACACCATTTAACTTCATTAATGACATCCACTCTCTTAACAACGACTATTAGTCAGTCCGAACCAATTCTTGTGGACTACGATGAAGTGTAGGAAAAGAGATGGTCAAACTCGTCGATAACTATTGAATGGAAGTGGATTATTCTCCACACACAGTGGCACGTGAATTCGAATTCTCTAGGTACGCACAACTAGATTAGTAGTCAACTTAATGAATAACGTAGGTCAGATCTCTCAGAAGCTTAATAGCTAACATAAGACCATCGGGATGCAGTGCTGGGAGTACACCGCATTGTAAAATGGGTGAAAAAGGAGTAAAAACCAATGTTATGGGTGGCTTCACACTTCAAATTCACATGTGCTGAGAAGAACCAGTTTCTTACCGAGTAGTAACTAAGCAGTAAATAAATATAGCATGGTTGTGATTTACAATGAAGACCTTTTTGAGACCTCAAAAAATGGCAATGGGGAATGGGAAATGGCAACGTGTTAGCGAAAACGTAAGTGAACTTATTTCAAGAAACGACCTCCCTTTAACGTCGGCATAGCTAATCAATATGCATTCTAAGAGACATTCCAAAAAGACTACATTTAGTGTTCCAACCGTTTTTGGCTTAAAACAGGTCTTCATATAGGTTGAAGTTTTAGAAAACTAACATTTGATCTAACAATAACAAATAAAGTAGCTATTCATTGTGCCTCGAAAAATTCTCCGATCCACGTTTCCAACTAGTTTTCGGGAAATGCCGTAAATATTTATGCAATCCACAAAGGATGTCAGCAATTAACTAAAGTCAAGGCTTCTGTTTAAGAAAAGAAAAAGTTTCCACGGTCCTTTTAGAAAAGTAAATGATTCGAGCCAGCCGTCCAGTGGTTTGTTGCTTTGTCGTGACAAAAATGTGTTGTTGAATGTCGAACTGCAGTGCATAGCGACGGATTCATCCCCCCACTAGATTCACCTGGGCTCAGAAGGAACTCTATACTTCTATAACGAGAGACAAAACTAGTTTGTTATTCCCCTACGGACACTACAGTTCATGCGAACCAAGTCATAGAAAGGCCAGAGGTCAAAGTCGTCAAAGGCTAAGAGCACTGGATTGTTTCTAAGGCAATATCTTTAAGTTAGTGCTAACAAAATTTATAAATGACATATTGGTAGCGAGCCTCTTTCAGTTCAATGAACACTGTCATTTGTGAATCATCAATGCCACTTCTTCTATCCCCTGGACATGCTGTGAGCTTATAGATGCCCGTTCGTTTGGCACTAAATTGCGAAACGATGGTGGCTTTACAGCAACGTCCGCTGTAATTGAATGCTCGCAAATATTCTCCGATTGAGGGTGATCAGGAATGCTGAACTCCTGTCACTGAAAAAATCTGGGTGATTTCATCTATGATCTACTTTCTACTTCAGCTTTTTGCCAGACGAAAATTTGAGCGACAAAAAATGACGACGTGAGGAGCTAAAATGTAAGCTAATGCTTTGATGCGTTTGGAACTGGGAATGGCAGTTCTGAGAAGTAGAGAGTATTAAAAAAGTTGCCGGAAAGAAGGAATAAGGAGCGAACCGGAGAAATAAATGAAACCACTCCAAAGGCGAATTCTCCGTAGCTCGCACGGGAAAAGTTTTCCATCAAATCTCCACTTCTGAAGTAGAAATGAGATGTGAAGTCCGCAGATTATACACTATGTGTATGACATGAAAATCCGTAGATCCGATATCGCAATCTTCAGCTATTTACCATGCGCATTGAGTAGGGTTCTTGAAATGGGATTAGCTTCCGCTAAGGGCATATGCTCCCTTAGCTGGCTGATCATCTTCGTGCAGCATAATCTGTTCATTATTAGACATGTGTCAGTTTCGTCAAGCATCCAAGCCACTGCATGTGACAAGATGTACGCCAGAATGATGGAAAACTCTTTTCAAAGGTCATCAAACTTCTACTACTACACTCCAGATGTCCACTGACGTAACAATATAATTTTTAGATAAGAAGACTATGAGCTAACTTTTTTTCAAACTTTTCCGTACTATAATTTATTTAGATAAGTATAGCTACTAACTTAAAAGTTCCGTTTCGATGAAAGGAAATAGTATTCGGGTGGCGACATTATGACGATGTATCATAAGACAGCAGTGTTCGTGCTAACTTCGTTTTGGAGTCTTTGACGCTTTACTAGAAGATAATTCACAAGCAGTCTGGAGACTTGATCGATGAATGTCCTTTTCTCTTTATATGATATTTGATGACTGAGAAGCCATTAGAGCATTGGTCATTTCACTCGAATACGAACTCGTCCTCTAACGTGAAGCAAGGGGTTTGTTCGTTTGAGGTTAGAGAGCGGTCACGAATTTCAAACATGCTTGCGTTCTGTGTAGTACTCGACACATGGCGATTAGCTTATGGAAAATCCAGAACACCGGTGAAAGTAAAAATATCAACTAAAGCACGGCGACCGGTAGACAAGAACAGGAACATAAAGTCATTCTCGAAAATGAATATGACCATTCAAATCGCGTGATATTTAGTTGAGGTGAGAAGGATCGCAATTATCTTAAGCGAGTGCGCTATTAATTTTGTAACAGTTTAATACTTCTTAACGGTTCCGAGCTTCTCCAAACGAAGCACAACGAATACGATGCCAATGATTACTTCACAAGTAAGGAAGGCATGAAAGGAACAATGTTAGACAGTCCAAATAGAATTAGTAGCAGATACCCAAACTTCCATCAAAAGCATGGAGTTTCGTGGAAACAGTCCAATATTCTACGCGCCACGAGTATGGGCGTGTGTATAAACTACATCCTAGACGTGGATTCGAGCATCGTATGACTACTGACCATGTGAGGAGTGGTTGTGGATCGTCTCCAGCAAATAGACCTTATCTATTATGATAGAGCGCTAAAACGCAGCAGACAGAAGTTCCAATTCAAATGGCAGTTCTGGTAAGGAACACTTAAAAGGGCTACAAAAAAGGTATAGATTTCTCCTAAGAAAGAAGATTTCACATTGTGGGCGTGGCCCTTTGCGAGCCAAAGAACTGTGTTACTGATGACCGTTTGAATTACTCGATCATCACTAGATTACAGGTGACAAATCTGCATACAGTGTGAAGAAAAAAAGGCTGTATGAATAATTCAATGTTTTTCCTGATGAGCAAACACGAGATTGTTATTTCGGTTTTTATTCAGTAGAGTACTGGCACGGGTTGCGGTGGTTTCGCCTTCTTCAGACCATGGAAGAGTCAAATTGATATGCAGTCAAACACTTTCATAACCTCAGTAGATGAAACTTTTTTTATGGCTGTGGGGCTATGTGCTTTAAACTTCACCTTAGCTTTAGAGCTTTGCCTTTAAAACTTTAATACAAATTTTTCGTATAATCTCGTTTTGTGACCTCGTAGTTTTTGCTTCTAAACAATTACGTAACAGGTTATCCTCTGGGTTATAAAAGTGTTTGACTGGGTAGATGGTATGTCAACTTGATTGTTCTAACCCCCTGAAGAAGGCAAAACTGTCGAAATGCCAGCCTTCCTGAATGGATAGATGCTGTAATACCGTGTTGTTTCCTTATAAAGAAAACAATGATTCAATGGAAATAATCGGTTGAGAGGTTAAAAGAAAGTTCGTCCTGGGATTAGCTGTGCCAACAGTTTTTGGATTTGAATGAAATCTAACTGGAATAAGAATGAATTCGCTTTTCAATCAGGTTTCATTTTACAACGACGCTATGGTATTTTAGGGGTACTAAAATTTGGAATCCAGAAGCTCTGTATTTCAAAAATATCAATGCATCAAACTTCTTTCAGTAGCTCCATTTCTACTCTGATTCAAGTCAATTTCTTACTATGGCAACTTCTTATGATTTTTAATGTTTTAATTCCATCTACCTTCTTGGAGCCCGAAATTATAGGACCTACTAAAAACGTTCATAACCTTAGTAAACAGAGCTTTTCAGATGAGAAAAACCAAAGAGAAGATTGTTTCGACGGCTCCAGACAGATCTCAGAATTTCTAGCTTTGGGGTTAGCGGAATAAACAATAAAAAAATGGAAAAACTAGATGTTTTTCATATGTCCCTATCATAAATAAACTGGAAGTCCTGGATCCTAGCAAGAAATATATTGATGTAGGAAACGGAAACAGATTTTCTATGGCTTGCGAGAAGTCACGTAGTACTTCCGATGAAGAGTTGCGCAATTATAGAAGCTAGCGGGACAGCTAATCTCAATTTATAATAGGCAGTGACCGTTGGAACCGCCATACGCAAAGGTGACGTCCCTGGAGGCACTGGAGGAGACGTTCTCATTGAGAGATGCATGCAAATGGAAGGGCATAAGGCTGGAACGAAGATACTAGGGAACTAAAGACGATGAAAAAAGAAGAATCATTGCAGAAACGACATATATACTGAATCTCGAAAAAAAAAGTTTCGCCGGAACGGAAACAGAGCAGAATTTCGTAAGAGATATGGCCCAAAAAGGCACTTTTACAGGGCTGGACCTCAACCTAAAAACTTTCTAAGGAGAAAAAGGTGGAAGAAAAGCTACTTGAAGTGGAAGTAAATTTACTCATTGGCGATTCGTATTTTTGCCCACTAGTATGAGTTTTTATGTGAAACAAACTTTGTCTTCCAAATAAGGAGCAAATTGTTACGTAACTTCATCTTAAAATTAAAAGATAGATAACAGGCATCACAGTGTAAAACTATGGAGATTGGAAGAAAGTGTTATGGGTTCTAAGCTATGACAGAAAAAAGTTCATAATAACTTTGCTCACCTTCTCAGCGTGTGCAATGCTGCGCATCGTCTCAGATTCTAAGGGTTTGCGATGGGATTGTGTGCTCATTTAGCTGTCTCTTCATACCGACTGCCCCATCCAAACACAAGAACTGATGCAGCTGGCGACAAAATTAGCATGCTCACCCCATCTAGGGCAGTCGGGTGGTGGTATGCATAATTAGGATGATTCCGAAACAAATGCATGCGCAATGTTATGACTAGCGACGCTGGTGGCACGCAACCGGAACCAGGGAGACGAAGTCGTCGGGGGACCACGTCGTCGTCGGTTTCTCGGTTGTTCTCATCCACTCAGAAAAGGATAAAGCGCTAGCTAAACAGCAGTAGATCACTTTGCTGCGATTGTTTGGTGTGTAAATTAAAACAAATTTTGATAAAACCAACTCAAGCAAGGAACAATAAAATCTCATGATCTATACCCATCAATGTTTGTTGTTTGTTCGTTTTCGTTGCTGTTCGAAAAAATTTTTTCTTCTTGCTATTTTTTTAACTAAACCCCCTTAAAATTGAAGCACTAGGGTCATATCACTTTAAGGTGAAGGTATCTGAAAAGCTTTTTTTTCCCAAATATTACACAGGTCAATACCTTATATAGGTGGAAGTTATGGAACTATCCAATGATATGCTCAGATAATGTTTTGAGAAAAAAAACATTAATAAGACATTCTTCACAGATTCAGAGTCATCGAGCGTCGATCTTTCCTGAGTCCACAATTAAGAAAGGGAACAAAAAGTCGAGTAGTACCCAGAGATATTAGAAACTTTGGCTTTCGAAAATTGGAAATCCAGAAATAAAAAAATGACTTTTAAAAAGTACTTGAGTTAGGCATTTCGAAATCACCAATGCCTTCTAAGCAATTCGCTCACGTCCACTTCCGATGCTGGCAATTCCTTTCCCATCGCAGTAGATTCCAAGAAAATGTGGCGCTTAAGGAAAAGTGGACAATTACGGCGTGATTAAGGCGATGCACCAATGGATTCGTCTAAGCCTTTCCGACTTGATGAGATCCATGATCAAATCAGTCATTTGCTATCAGGTTTTTTTTGGCGAAAATGGGGTCCAAGTTTCTCATGAGATTCTTTCTAATCTCTATTGAAACTCGTTAAGAAATTCCTAAGAACTTTAAGAAAACTGAAACTTTTCGATGTTCAGGAATAAAATCCGGACACTTAGTTCTAATTTATTTCCCAAGCTCTCTAAAGCATATTTCTGCCCTTATTCTTTCTACCAATATTTTTTTAACAAAATTTAATGAAATTCAGAAATTCTCGGGACTTTCGTAATTCGCTGCCGTATCCCTACAAATGTAGAAAAACTAACTAGATCCCAGGATATGATAGACAGGCGAAACGTGGTGAAGCATTAGCCGGCGGAAAGGGTAATACAGTTCTCGATCCCCCACCGTAGACACCTGCACTGCGGAGTTTGGCAAACATCACAGCACCATTGTAGTTATATTCCAAAAATATCCTGTCGTGAAAAATTGTAATAGGCAGCAAATAAAAGTTAACATTGTAGTTTCAACTATAGGCTCAGCTTAACTTGCTTCAACGCTGATTTGAGCTCCCCAGATCAATCCCGTTGACGGATGATTGCTCATGGCACTGGTAGATAGAAAACTAACTGAAAGATAGATGAGCGAAGCACCCGCATGGTGTGACGCTGAACGCGTTAGACGGCGGAAAGGGTAACATCGCGTTCATTCTCCACCGCAGACACCCGCGGTCCGGAGTTTTGCAAATCTCTCAGCATCATTATTGTTGCGTTCCCATGATAATTATGTGGATAGTGACAGCTTTTTTGTAAAACATTCTTTTACACAACCCGCGTTTCACAGGCACTGTGCGGATGCAAGCACTTCTCACATTCGATTGGTTTCCTTGCATCCATCATCCAAAAAGGTCTTGCAACTGTTTACATGTGGCTTCGGCTGCTACTTGAGGATTTTCCCTTTCATTGTAAATGCCGTCGAATACTCTTCGAGTCGATTCTGCCTCGAATCCTGCGATAGATGGGCTAGAGTATTCCCACTTCGATTGCAGAGTGGTTTTTCTCCGACATGTCCGGTACCAATTTCCCGACCGTGGAGGGGTGAGAGTCTTGGTAAGCCCGGAGAGGAATCGAAGCCGTGGCGTGCACGTGATTATCGGCATCCCTGCCACTGTGCTACCTGCCCCCTTTTCTCTTAGCAGTTTAGTAGCTGTATTAAGATAAGAGTGTTTGAGGTTTAAAAGATATTAGTGACAACTGAGTTTCCTCAATTGTGATCGCTTTGATGATCTGTTTCTTTGAATTTCACAAGGACTTTTTTTTCTGATGATTGTGTTCCTTGGCAGTTAGAGTTGCACCTTATGTCGAGAGTAGCTCTAATTTCTTCAGTAACCCTTTAAATGGTAGAACGACTCCCACATATTCAGAGACTTTGACTTACTGTTTTATACTCGCGATGATTAGAAAAGTGCGTAGTTCACTTAGTTTGGTACTTCTTTGAATCTTTACTGCTACGGTTATTGTTATATGCTGCTAGCATTTATATTCTTAAATTGATCTCTTTCTGATTAACAATGACCGTTGAGTAACAAAAAAGTGGGAAAGGTGTGAGTACTTCGTGATTTCTTCTAATTCTAATTCGTTTGTAGGAGTGAAGAGAGCGTTCTTAGAAGTAGTCGACAACCACCCACTACGGTGACATTCTCCCTGGGCTCTCAAATTATAATAATGGCATATAGCTTCTTTGAATGATATCAAGGTAATTTCCTGAAGAGATGAAGGATCATTCTAACGATGAAAACACGGACTAACGCCTGGAGAAAACGACGCGTCATTTGATAGGATGGGGCATTTTTAACCAGGCGATCCAAATCACACTGGATTGTAAATGGTGACTCCTCTTTATAAAAAAATGTTGACCATATAGCCTTCTAGTTGACTAAAAGGAAAAAACTGTTATTGGACAGTTTTCTTGACCATATACAAGAATTGAACCTTTACAGCTATTCACGATTCTTATTAAAAAAAATCTCTCGAAAGCCTTGTAAGCTTGCTTAAGAATTTACAACTAAGAAGAATTGAGCGGATCTAACCTGTTGCATCGCCCTTTATTAGCCCACCTAATAATAGCTAGATTCATTTCTAGCACAGGAATTGATATCGCCGAGGAGAAACTTTAGTAAGGCGGTAAACTTCGTTTAAGAAGAGGTAGTCGTATTTTTGAGTTGAAGGGCAAGGAAACCTTTGGGGCGGCTATATAAGGATTCCAGCAGAAGCGAAACTCGGCCAGCGCTTAACATCCTGGTGAAAAAAGATTTGTAACCTCGAATCGCAGCCGAAAATTGAAAAATAATCGTGCAACTGCATAGTGTAATAACCATTCACAACGTAAGAATTCCATCAGATGACGATTGAAAGATAGCAAACGACTGGCAGGTGAGGACAAATCGCTTAGCTATTTTAATAGATAAGGAAGCTAACTCAAGGCACCGCTCACTACTGGTTTTACATATACACTCGCCTCAGTTATTCAATGAAAGGTCGTGAAGTTCCCACAAGCGCTCTTAATCCATTAAGTTGTTCTTCTAACTATTGTAATCTTTCTATGATTTATAGTTTAAACACTGGACAGACTTGCGTGAACATACACCTCAGATTTCGAGAAGCGAATCGCGAGGGTCAAATATAATTCTTTACCATTCAAGCCACTATCCAAACGCTATTATGAGCGGACGTTTTAAGATCGTAGGCACCTACAATTGGGATCCGAAAGCAGACTAATATTTGAGCAATGAACGGATTACGAGGTCGAAGAGATTTGAGCCGAGATGAAAGCACGTTAATCAGAACGACGCGATATAGTGAGCAACAAATGTGTTTGACCAATAAAGCGCCTGAAACTTGAAGATCTCTGAGAAATTGCGATTAATCATCACTTCTTGTTGAATGGTTGGTGATTCCAGCTTTGTTAACTTCAATCAGAAACTATGTTCAACGGGTTGCTGAAAGAAGAAAAAACAAGCTTATAAACCGAAGTTAAACTACTCATTCGCTCATCATTGGAACGGCTAATGTGAATCTGGCCCTAAAATGAAACTATGTGGTCGGATCGGATCGACAGAAAATCAGCACGCATTCTTCTAAGAGAAAGTGTAGCATGTCGTCATAGGTGCCCTGCAATACACGTGGTTTTTGCTTCCTGCGTGCTCCCAAAGTAGGCAAAGGCTTCCACCTCTCCGGAGTAAGTATAATGATATCATATTCGTATGGAAGACTAAAAACAGTGACCCTAAACGAAGGACCCGTAGGGGCGGTGGTGAACGCATCTGCATCGTGAAAAGGTAATAGTGCGTTCGCTCCTACCACAGACACCTGCGGTCCGGAGTTTTGCATATATCTCAGCATCATTGTGATAGTAAAAATAGTGTTTCGCATCTATACTTTATCACCTATCCATTTATTTACTTACTTTACCCTATCATCTACTTATTTTTTTCATTTGTATCTACACCAATTTTTACATCTATAGACACCAGAAAGTCACTGTATAGACTACATATGTATTCAGTCACATTTTTGATGCTTAATAAAGTTCAAGTGGCAAGACACCAAATCTCTCTTGATCCACAATGGTTTGTAGGCGAAAACTCGAGACGCTGTAGCTCAACTACCTCGAGATTGCAGTGAAATTAACGTTCACCCAGTATTCAATATGTCAATGGTTTTAATCAGAAGACAACAGATCCCCAAAGTGGATGGGAACCCACTCATAGACCCAACCACCTCATGTATAACCGTTGCAAGACAATGAACCTAATGACGCCATGCGGCAAGAATTCGTTTAAGAAAGGAAATAGTTAGAAGAATGATTTCATTCTCATACACAACACTTTTATCTCTATGTGTGAATACTTCGTTTGCTTCGCACGAGGATGCTCTGAGTGTCGAGCTGTCATATGTAGGATAAAGTTCACCTCCAAATTGACTACCCAATCAAGAGCTCGTTTCTTTTTTTTTCGTGAAACTACCTGTGTACCATTGCTTTTAAGCAAACATATATGGTTGCAAACTTCATTCGGACCATAAAACGCGTCCATTCTTAATAAACTAATGAATGCATTGCATGGTTATCATAGCACTCTAAGCAAAAGATATGAGAGAATAGCTCAAACATCGAGCTAAGTTGTCTACGGAGGCAGACATTAAAAAATAACGACCAAGAGTCAGACTAGTCTTGACATTAACGATTCTGCAAAACAGCACCAGTTTCCAAGGTACACATCGAAAGTGCCTCATATATTAACACAACGACCTCATGTGGATCTTCCAATTCTCCTTGGGTGGGCCAAAATAACGTCGAACTAACCTGATGCCCTCGCAGGAAACACAGATAAAGAAGATCGACATTTAATAAAAAAAATTATTCTGTCTACGGTAAGATTAGTAAATCGTAGTTCTTTCGTTTCCCCGAAGCAATCTCCTCATAAAAAAAACTCCTTTCATAAAAAAACCAATACGATCAAACGCTACTGGACCTAAACACCTGACTAGTCCGAAGGTAACAACTCCGTTCATTTTTTTCAAAAAAGGGAGAAATCTGTAAGGGAAAAGGCGAAGTTTAACTGTTCTTCAATTTAGAGGAAATGACAATGTTTTCAAAAAGCTGAAAGTCCTTTGCTAAAAGTGTTGAAGTGGAGAGCTAGTCCATTCGGAAGACTCTGAACTGCAGGTTTCAATAGAAATATCAACTTGCAGTGTGCATTCAAAATCTTGAACAGTCTAAAGGAAGAAATAGAAAGGATCTGGAAAGCAGCATGGCCACCGCTGTAAAAATGAATGTGGTCACCTACCAGCTGGCAGTCTCGGATTTTCATGCTTATGTTTTTCATATAAAAAGTATTCCAGATGTTTTCTATTCAATTGGTATGTTTAAATCTGAAATTCACTGCACAACAGCACAAGGTGCTCGTTGAAGTGTAACTCATGGTCGTGTGGGCTATAAAAGAAAACTATTGGTCTAAAAAGAAGAATGAATACAAGGCAGAATGACGTATTTTTGTCTCTTCAACCTATGCTATACCCACTTTTAGGTACAGATTTTCGCAGAACAGTCTGAAAGCCGTTTACGAATAGTTTTGGTCCTATGAGCTGACTGATTTCTTCTGTATAAGTAGCTAAACTGAACACATAAGTCATTGCACCGCTAGTCAACATTCCTATTGCTACGGGAATTAGGTTAACTTTTTCTAAATACATATGATTCCTCTTAAATAGTTAGTAAAAAAATTTTGCCGTTACGGCTTTTTTCCCAGTTTGAATTATGATCACTGCAGAGTATGGAGTGAACAGGAAAATAATATTTCTGTGGTAACTAAATTAAGGTTTTCACACCGACCGTCATTTAACCTCAGTAGTGAAATGACCAACGTGTTTTTTTAATTTGTTGAGTTTACACAGGCTTACACTGAAGAAGATTCCGTCTCGGTACGACAACGAAGACGCCACATCGAGAAAACGAACAACTGTGGACCACCGACACGGATCATCGACTCTGATGAAAACGAAGACGTCGAAGCGTTCGCCGAATAAACATCTCTGTCAACCTCGTGTAAGCTCAACAAACCAAAAACATGTTTATTAAATTAAGAATTTCTTCGTTATCAGTAATAAATCTGAAAAAAAATGAGAACAGGCCATAAGTAATAAGTACAAAAAGAACAAACTGTGTGGTTAAGTGAAGAGTAGTCAATTCCAAAGTAATAAATCGCACCTTTAACTAACTTACCGGAATGAGCTCTTCGTTTGTCGGCATCTCTCATGCAGCTGTACGAATGGTCATGACTTTCGAAAAGTGTTTCTGAAAGTATTTCTTTTGTTCCGATTTACTCTTTGGTTAAGGAGGCACACACGAACTGCAACAATAGTCAGAATCCATGGAAATGGCAATGGCGAGAAAAAAATCTATAGGAAACGAGTATCGAGCGATAAATTTAAGGAAACCAGAGCGCAAATAGAATTCGATTCCAAGGAATGAGTCAAAATTCAACATAGAATAAAAAAACGAAAATAAGTTGACGAGAAATTTTCAAAACAGAACGAAATCTGTAGGTCACGAGAAGGAATCTGAAAGGGAAACAATTCGAAGGCAATATCAATGTTGAGAGCCATTCGAAGCAAACTAGTGTCTAAGAAATGGTCAATACTAGCTAGAAATAAGATCATACATAATGATGGGATGCGGAGTTGTCTAAAAGCACCATGGTCTAGTTGTGGATTTGACCTCTTCATGAGTGGTCCCGTTAGGTTGCACCTCTATTTGAACTGTGGCTTTTATTCTTCTCAAGAAAGGAACCTTTACTAAAACATGCAGCAGATAAGAGCCTACGAAGATAGCGTGCGTTTTCATTTTGCTCTGTTGTTTTAAATTCATCCATCTTTTACTCATTTTTCAGTGGTTCTTCCCTAGTTTGGCGTTGAATTCTTCGACAAAACAGCAAACTCAGACAAGGTGAGGTGAACTGATATGATTCATAGTGATGAATAAATTGAGGATATCTGCCTTTTTGCTCCTGTAGTAGCACAAGATGGAAGAATTTGATGCGACTTGCCGCTTTCGAGAACAGCGGGTTGATTTGCGTTGGATGGTACTATTCCGGCGTTAGTCCTTGGTGCAGATGGTGTAACGATTAGTTATGGAAAATGTGATTTGATACTGTTCTCCTGACGTTCTATGCTGACCGAGATTTGGGCACCTCTCAATGATTATCTTCACCACCACCACCGTAGACTGGAGTGCGCAGTCAACAGGACGCGGAGGTTGGTTTCATTCACTTTGTGGGGCTTATAGCTTACCTGAAATCTTAATAAAGATTACTTGAGGCATTTTCAGGTCGTCATCACAACTAATCATTAGTCTTTGTGGATCATAGGGAGGGTTTCCGCTCCTGCGACCACTTTCCTGCCGTGGCGGTAGCGATTCCTTGCTTGTCAACTGGGCCACAAATGGAAATGTCGAACAGATTGTCGGTGTGAAAAACCCTGATTAAGAGGATAAAAAACTTCCTGTACATCATAATTCGACACTGAGAAACACAATCCAGCCACGATGATGCGGCAACCTATGAGTGGAAGGATGAAGTTATAAGCATCTATAAGTTAGTCGTCAAAAGAGGGCGCTAATAAATCAATTCGACACTGATCATTCATATTCCATAGGAGCGAGTACTAGAAAATAAATGCCTGGTTTTACTGAACACATAAAGGTTCAAAAAATGAGGCTGAATGAAACTTGATTTTCTTCAAGATTGATGTACGATTTTTTAGAATACACAGAAGAGAATGTACGTAAAGCGCTCGAAACAAAAATAGTGCCTGGCGCACACTTTCAGAAATTTGGCACTTGTTGGAGAACAAACATCAAAGAGACAAGCTGCTACGAGCAACTGTTAGTTGCAGATTGCATCGGAAAAAACTTTGAAATAAAATGCAACATCCTTTTAATGCTTTCCAGCGAACAATTACTAGAATGCTCTTCATTACCAGACATTGAAGCCACAAGTCAAACTTTTGAAGGGTTTAAGAAGTTGATGAATTAAAAAATTTTTTTAAATTCTAACGCGAAAGCCCCCAAAAATTGGCGCAGCCTGTATGAAATACTTTAAATTTGTTCACGTTAAAAACAGGTGACAAGCCTTTAAGGATTCACGTGATTTAGGATTTAGACATGAGGTGGGTTGTTCATGAGTGAAGAGGACTCCGATGGAACAGGGTTGGAGATGATGTGACGCGGGTAGGATGAGTAAAAGCGGATTACATGATGATTTCTGTGGAACTACGACTGGGAAAAAACCGGTACCCGGTTGGCGTCCGTCACTGTTCAGACAGTCCATGGTAAACCTACTTAAGTACGGACGATGTGTCGACTACACACCAGAAGGAAAGCACTAGCCCGTTGTCGCTCATGAACGACGAACTCCCAGAGAATCTACGATGGAATAAGCACTAATCAAGATGAAAAAAATTTATGTGGACCCAAGCAAATGAGCTTCGATTGGCCGCATAAGACAGACCCTCGAGATCAGCTTTAAGCAAGATGAGATCATCATTTGCACTTTTGAACATCCACCAAGCGTCCTGTTTAACATCGTTTGTTAGTTCGAGAAATGCCGATTGCTGCTGCGAAACAAAGAAAACATGACAATCTTTTTACAGTGATTAAGCTAACAGTGGTTACAATTGGCCGTCTCGATCTATGCAAGATGGTGGTAGAGATTAGAAAATTCTATAATAAGCGTGCTGAAGATTCAGATATCAGACCATCGGAGATTGTTGTAACTAAGGCTGTTAATTAAGAACTTCCTTGGTGGTCTACCCAAAGCGAACAAGAAGTACTGAGAAGATCCGTACATTAACGAATTGCCGATTAAACGAGACTACAACTTCGAGCGAGTTCGCTTTCACCGTTAGCAACTTTCGCATCAATCTCAAACAAGCTGAATATTAACCAAGTTAATCTGTCTGCTAAAGCAGTCATGAGGGATTTTCTCGTGTTGGCTTCACGTATTCACTTAGATTCGACTAATAAAACCCCTGTGTCAGCTAATCTCAGTGATTATGTGGAGTCCCACAATTACACTTCAGAAACTTTAGTACGTAACAGTTGAGTGGCTCAGTCGGCTGAATCATTAGACTGACGCCACAGGTATTAAATCAAAAGGATAGCTTAAGTGATACAGAGGGCAAGTGCTTTTTTCGAGGATTTCACATTCAAAAAACCTAAAGCCCTTCACATCTTAGCTTTTTCGTTCCTTGCTTCTTTTTTGTCAGCGTATCATCAATATTCTCCTAGATCATTGGTGAACTATTTGCGAAGAGCTAAGACGCCCACAAATAAAAGTTAAATAAACGACAAATCTACAAAGCGCTTATTTAATGCCACAATATATTCCGGAATAAAGTACAATGCTTATGAGTAGAAAGTTTTCATTTCTATCTTCAGGCACAAATAGCATTAATCCAGCTCAATATCAAAACGGACTGCCTTTTGAAGTGGTTTCTACTTTGTCTTCACATCTGTAACGATGGAAAATTTGCGGACCCTATGTTTTCCAGGGTTTTCTTCCTGACAATTTGGAAACCCCCTTGAGGCCTTGAAGTGCGTCAGTCACCACGACGTTTATTGATTTTGTTGACGAAACAAGTAACTCCAAAAGTGTCCGAACGTCGAAACCACTTCGTTCTTAGAGACAGTAATGAAAAACATGAGTGATAAGGTAAAATAGGTCATACGAGAGCAAAAATCACTTCCATTTTTGTTCCACAGTTTCAAAATCCTACTATTTCTGTGTCTGTTTTGAACGAGCTCGCAAAAATCTAGTGTTTCCATGACTGAACTAAAACGCACGGAGTGGTGAGAGCTTGGTAGACTGTAGAGGTTCTCAGCACACTTCTGATAATATAAATAATTCCTCTAAAATTTTAATGTAGCTTTAATTTCGCCCAACTTTCAAACGAACAGAAGTTGAAACCGAGACTCGTGAAATTTTTTAAAACAAAGGGGGGTAGCCTCAAACATCGACAACATATTGTTGTCCTTCTCGACAAAATCTCAACTATTCTATCTCCTCGCTGCTGATAATATGAGCCTCGATCAAGAAAAATTGAAGTTAGACGTTTTTATGCTAATGGACTCCGGTAAATCTGAAATACTGTGCAGGTTGACGGCTAAACACAAACCAGCAATTCCCACGTCCGACTTTCTATTAACCTCGGCATTGATCAAGTAATTCTTCGTATTCTTGTTGAGCAAACACGAGGTGTTATTTTTATTCTTTATTCACGAACAAGCTGACGTTTCGGCGGATTTCGCCTTCCTCAGAGCCTGGAAAGGTCAAGTTGACGGCTTTGAGGAAGGCGAAATCAGCCGAAACGTCAGCTTGTTCGTGAATAAAGAATAAAAAATAACACCTCGTATCTGCTCAACAAGAATACGAAGACAAACCAGCAATGTTCATTCTGTCGAAAAAAAACTCTCAAGTAGGGCAGCAATTTGGTCGTATTTTAGCCACCAAAAAAAGTCTGCTAGCTGCTACGATTCTTCTGCTCCCACCGTAGAAAGTTCGTCTTCAATTGTCCATTCATTCCTTCTAGCTGGCTACGACGTCGTTGTACCTATGTTGCACCTGTACTTATGTACGTTGCACACTTACCTAAATCTTGATTTTTTCTGGAATTTTTATATCACAACTCCTACTTAGTGTTGTTTTCCATGCTCACTAAACGGTCTCTGCCTACAATTGACTTGGTATCTGTAGTCAGAACGCTCATCATTCCCATTACCATGGCAGCGAGCGTTTATCACCACCCGGATTTCTCTCGGGATTTGCGCGAAGCCTTACATCTCTTTTTTTGCTTTCTTGCGCTCCTTGTGCATCATCACTTCTTCGTTGGTGTTATTCGAAAAGATTACGATAACGTTGCCAAAGTGAAGGTCTTGCAGAAATTTCCTACACATGCCTTCTTCATCTCGACCAAATAATTATGTTGTCCCCTTTATTACAGTGTGGAGCTGCTTCAGCTAATTTTTGTTCCTTAGTGAGACTGTTTTCTTCTATGGTGTGGATAAGGTGTTGACGAAAGAGCTGTTTTATCAGAATGCAGTTCCGATAGCACTTTGCTTGAGTTCCTGTGTAAGATTCACCCAACACTCTCTGTTCAACGCGTATAAATAGTTTGACGATACATGGACGCTTCAGAACAATACAGAGTAAAGCTAGGCAGTACGAAACTAAAGCTGCAGAACTGAATAAAAAACTAGCTAAAAAACTGCACTTCGAAAATGGAGATCTTTTATCATACCCACAGGAAAAAGGGGTTCGATACGGCGATGCCATATCGCCAAAGCTGCTTAGTGCTGCACTGCTGCTGATAATAAAGTCACTCGATTGTGATGAGAAAGGCATACGTATTGATGGAAATTTCCTACCTAATCTTCGTTTCGCTGGCGAGATCGTCGTCTTATCAATAAGTACCACCGAAACAGAGACGATGTCAATGAGCTCAACGAAGCCGGGGAAAAAAAGGTCGAATTACGCATAAATCGGATGAAGACCCAGTTCATGAAAATCCACGGTGCAGAGGCGAGCAGATCAAACTGGATGGTTCTATGATTACAGAGACTACCTTGCATGTGTACGTTGGACGTATAGTAAATGTGAAGAACAGAAAGAAGAGAACTAGACAGAAGAAGGAGAGCAACATTGGCCGCATTTGAGCACTCAAATAAGCCATCGACCAAATAGCGGCTCCAAAAATCCGTGCTCGTCTCTTCGACTCTCTACCTCATCTTCGAGATCCAGCGAATGCATATCAACAGCGAAACATTGATGGGTCGGTCATAAATGAAATGAGCAGACGACAGATGAACGAAAAGAACTGTAGTGTGGATCCTATGAGGATGCAGGCGTCCTCTGTAATGACCACTTTCCCGTTGGGGGATCGTCTTCGTAACTAAGGTCAATCAACTGTACTCGCAGCTGCAGTTGTTATTCAGATCACGGCGTTAGACCCGTACGCACCACCTGATCGAACCAAACCTTCATCATGGATAACGGTTGCGAGGCAAATTAATGAATGGAAGATATGCTGGGGTCCTCAAATTTCGTGGAGATGGCCGTCCAAATATCTAAGTAAGTGGCGCTTGGCCAGTTTTTTTCGAAAAACTTCTGTGGCTCTATGTAAAACTAGAATGTGACACACGAAGCGGAATAGTCGAATCCCAAGCTCTCTCAACTGGTTGAACACAAAAAGTTGCTAATTTTTGCGATAGTGAGATTTAGCTAGCTTGTAGAGCGCGTTTAGTGAAGAACTGAGTGGTGACTTTGTAAACGTATGTTCACGTAACCTCGGTAGCACAGATCTATATAAAAATTTATTCAGCTTCTTTGGAGCCTTCTGCTTCCATTGGGACCACAATGATTAGAGTTGATTGTTAATAGCCGTTTATTCTCGCAATGTGAGTTTTCGTAATCGCTTCGGGGTGAGTCCAGCCGAATGGAGCACCACTCGGAAGGTTTTATATCAACTCTTGTTCGCTTTTTCATTGAAAAAGGGAATTGGACGATAGTTGTGAAGATCGTTTTGGTCACCCTTACCAAGAACCTCATACACGTCAATTGCTCAGGGATCCTTTGCGTTTGAAGTCATTTATTGAGTGGTGCGTGTGTTCATTGCTGCACCTCTGTTCAGGCTCTTAGTCCGTTAAAATCTTCAGAAAAAGGAATTCATAGTGAGTCCTTCCTAGTGGAGTCTTCGCAGTTCTCGAGGAGGACTAGGTAACGGAAAAAATTGTTGCAGAATTACTCTGCTTCAAATTTAGCTAAGTGGAAGTGGTCTGACAGTCTTTCGTCAGGAATAATAGCAGAACATTATATTTTCGCATCTCTCAAAAGCTTCTCTTAATTTTGAACACCTGGACAGCTTTTTTTAGCCTGTGAAACTGTATTGCGAGTGACTTTTTTAGCTGGCATTTTTAGGATAAAACAAAAAAGGATGGCCAGTCCTGTTATCTCACGATTAGCCAATAAATCTTCTAATAAGTAAATAAATATTTGCGTGCATTGTTAATATATATATATATATATATAAATATATATAATCTTTAAGGTCTAACTTTCCTGCCTTAAATTTCTTGCCCAATTCGTGTTTTCTCCCGACAGTTAATGTGCGATGATTTCACGCCAACTGAAATGATGCTATGAAATGGCGAAAATCACACTGTTTTGCTTCATGGTCTCAAATGTGGTTGGTACCGTGGCCACGAAAGTAACTGATGATATCATAAAAACATGCCCAAGGAGCACTCCCGAACGATAATGGTCCGAAAAGTTCTGTACTAGTGTAGGAGTCTTCACGACGACGAAGGCCGTTGCCACCTCATTTGCACCTGACGACCTCAATGTTGTGGTGGTAATCGGAGTTCACCGTCTAAAAGCTACTGAAGAAGTTGAGGATCTCAACATCAGGCAATCAGTAGTTGGTTGTTATTTGAGAGACCGTTGAAAAAATGAAAAGGATGTTCAAACAGGAGCATTATGAAATAAACGAAGAACAAAGAGATTGTTGTTAAGAGGTATGTTCTGCCCTTAGTAAGTGCAATAAGAACGGCAAATATCTTGACGTAGTTGTGACGTGCATTGAGAACGGCATCTTCAGCTATGCTCGGGACAAGGCAAGCTCTTTAACATTTCCCGAAACGATTCGTTATCGAAAGACAGCTTCAGCGAGCTTTGGTGATCTCTATGCAGAATCATCACATACATTATCAAGAAAATGAACGACTTGGACCACGGAACATTGGCTCACACAGCGCACTCATCACACTTGACCCCATCTGCAACCGACTACCACTCTCTCACAGATCCTGGCACCACCTCACTGAGGAAACGCACCACGGAACAATAAAAACTCCTCTTTTCCATGTTTTTCGATCGTGCTTACATTCACTCAAATCCTTTTTGACCTGGCTTTTGAGGGTTTTTTTCAAAACAAATTGAGTGTTCAGTGTGGATTGCTTACTCTGATTTATAGCAAAACGCACTGAATTTGCATTGATCACCAACACATGTCAGCAACCAATTCTACTTTTCTGTTGAGCCGAAGATTGAAAAAACGATGATTAAGCGGGTAGGAAGGATCTCGAATTAGTTAGATGGAAGGAATTGGAAGGGTGGGTGACAAAATCTACGTCGTCAATATTTCGTGACGAAAACTTTTGTCCAGAAATCACATTAAGCCCACTATTTAATTGGTGTGTGTGCGTCAGTCCTCTTCTTTTCCTCGGGGATCGCGTGGAATACGAATTGAGACATTAAGAAGTGCGTGAAAAAAGTCGCTTAAGAAAGCATTCTGGTATGGTACGAACACAATAGTTGAGAACCCCTTTTACATGATAGTCTAATCTTGTAAAAGGGAGCGCCTAGATTACTCCGTACTTTCACCGACTTATTGCTGATTGAGCTGTGGCTTTCTGTAGCCCCGAGGCAAGCTACCTAGCGCTTTCTCATGTTGTCATCGCAGGCAGTCGCTGGCCCAAGTGTGTCGGAGGAAGACTTGCCAGCTTGTGACTAGTTTGGTTGCGACCAGGACGACCTTCCGGATGGCAATGTCGAATTCTTCGCCCGCTTGAAAGGTCCCATCCTGCACGTAGACTCATCCCCTCTGCACGAGGCAACTAAACAGTTCAAAACATTGGAATATGTTCCTCTCAAGCCTCCAGGAGGGGGCGGTAAAAGAATTTTGTGAAGGGTTGAGGAGCACTTGCTCACTATAAGTACATGGTGGTCATAGTAATTGGATCCTCTACAAGGAAAGCTCGTCTACAAAACCCATTTATATGGCTATGCCTGAGAAGACCGTCGCAAACTTTATTCGTTTTTGGCTGTATTTAACTTATTTCACAAAACCTGAGAAAGGCCATCCAAAGCACCTGTATTCAGGGCGGAAGAGCGTGGAAAGGGACAATGGTAGCTGAAAGCCAATGACAGTCGTCTCATTCGAGTGTGCGAGAAATCTTTGGAATATCAAGCTTGGAATTGCTGCAGAAAGGATTGACAAAATCTCCTCTAATAGCTCAAGAATGTCACGGTTCTTCATAATTCATGAACGTATTTTCTTCTTACGGCATTCACAGTTTGCTGCAAGACATCTCTGGGAAAACTCCTTTTGATTCACAAACGTCAGCGATTGGCTATGCGGAAGACTTCGGAACGCTTTAGCGGAGATGTCCTAAGATTCCAAAATCAAGTCGATCAGCATTCAACGATATTCGTGATGAAGATTAAGCCCTCAACAGGCGTTCAAACTCATAAGCAAGTCTGAAGGTATTTCTGAATGACGGAGAGGAGACAGCAAGCCTAACGAAAAGATAGCTGAGCTATGTACGATATATGCGTTCTGGTCACCTGATTGATAGTCATAGCATAGGACTTATAAGGTTGACTAAGGTCAAGAAATAATGTTGTGGTTTTTTAGACGTTAAAAAAGAGATAAATTACTTCGAAAAGACAAAAGTAAAAAAATCGGGTAACTAATGTGCCACCAATAAACGCTTACTGCATTGAGAATCGTTGTATTAAGGTGTCACCTGTGTTCCTAATTCCAGGCAGAGAAAGTAACTAAGGATAGCTCACAAACCTTAGCCTCGACGTAGTGACACACTTGTCTGAGCTTCTGGATGGAAATGTCAAAACCCATTTCAGATTAGTTGAATCTGCTGGATGAATGAGCCTCGATGTGCATTAGTAAAAATGGAACAGTTGAGATTAGTTGGTAAAACATTGGAGGAGAAGAGGAATAGTAATTAAAACTTGAGGACGAGGAAGTCTTCTAAATCGTTAAACGGAACCGTGTTGTGTGATTACATGATTAAGTGGTGGAAGTCTAGGGAAGAACTGAATCATGTTTCACGAACGAATAACTCTTTATGCACTTTTCTCCGCATCGTAAAAAATTTCTTTAGCTAAAATCGAGCTTAATCTCTTAGATATATTGGCAGAGAGATATACACGAGGTAAGTAATGTATATGACCTCACGATGAGTTGTTGGGAGGTCCGTGAGCATATCAAGGCTTGTTTTGCAGCTCAATGTGCTGTTATCAATAGAAGATCATCCGAACAAGTTGGTGGGAGACTGGAGGCACTGACGAGTGTTGGATCGAAACAAAACGAACGAGCGCAATTGAGTTAGGCAGGCGCCCGCCCTCCGACCCCACATCCTGAAAATACGCCCATCGCCGATGAAGAACTGACACCAACACACTTTTTTGCATTAGCTCTGTGCTCATTTATGTGCCGATTCTATTCTGCATTTATCCCTTGAAACGTGCACATGTAAATCGCTTTTATTAGATAAATAGCGCCTCCCAAAACGTGAGATACCAACCTTTGCCGTTCGTTGAGAGATTTTTCGAAAAATGTTAGGTACTATATAATTATTAAAGCATTTAGGTACAAGCGAAAAGTCCCCTAATTTACGAGCCACTCTTGAAGGAATGGAAAGTAATTCTTTAGCAGCCGCCTCAAAGTACAGGGTTGAGGCTCAAGGCTTCATTTCAGGGCAAACTAGAGACAAGAAGCACTAATCTATCATCTCAAGTTTAGAATAATCTATCATTGTTCCAGATATGTCCATCGTTAAATTATCAGCTAATTATGTCATCGCATTGCTCAGAAAAAAAGGCTATCTTTAACCTAATAAATCTCACCACTAGAAATTAGCTCTTTTTCTTCCTGGTTGTCTGAGTGCGAATCCTTCCCAAAATTACGCTTAGTTTCTAATATTGTCAAATAGCTGGCCCAGTTTAGAATACAGCTGTGCTTTTCACTAAATCTGCTTACAGCTATAACTTCTATTATCTCTATTGTACTATAAATATTCTGATGTCAGCAAAAGCAAAGAAGAAAAACTAGATTAAGAATCAGCTACATTAGAGCAGTGAACAGAAAAAGGACATTGGATTTAATGGAACATCTCGAAATATCCTCTTGCTAAACCTTCTGAATTGACCTGCACCTTCCCCTTCCAAACCGTCGAAATTCCACGAACTTGCATCTACATTGACGAATATCGATACTATTACCTCATCTACTACGAAGAACTTCCACAATAGAATATAAGTCCCAGTGGATTTTGTTGATGCGTATTCTTATAGGGCCATACACTAATAAGGTGGATTAAACAGAGACTTTATCACTGAGACTGCTCCAAGTTTCTGCAAGTTTATCGTCCATTAGAGGCGAACAATCGGCAAAGGAATATTCATCAAATCTTTCTACATAGGTCTATCGAAGACAGCATGCATAAACATCGATCGTTGATGCAGCAGGAGAACACCTTCTTTCAAATATTCTTTCCGTTGGGAGCAAATGTTTGTACAGACCTACCCGTTAGCCCTTATGCAGGTGCTCTACATCTCTTTAACGAGTCTTTCACAGTGACGGCTCTGTGCTGAACCGATTGCAGGAAACCCATCAACAAGAAGCTTCCATCGTGCCCGCACGATGTGCACTTACTTAATAGCCCTCTAAACGATCTTCTAAAAAATTGAGTCACAACCTAAGTCGCAACAATAAGAAAGATTTTATCGGCTGTAAAGAAACATTTCTTTTTTGAGAGCAACGCGTCGCAAATTTAAACCAATAGTACAGCATTTTTTTTCTTGGTATTTTGATCTCTTATCAACAAGGGAAGCGAACAGTAAGATTGCGGAGACTTTTGTTCAGTGCGCAACTAACCACGTGTCACTTGGGATGGATGTGACTCGACAGTTCGGCAGCCAAGGCTACAAAAATTGCTTCATATGCATCGTCATGCTGCTAATTTGCAGAAAGAAACAGAGAAATCACGAGGGTCTTGGCAATGATGGCAATGCAGCCTGGAAGCGGAGAATAACGAACTCTGATGCCTTAGCGAAAGGCGGAGAAACTCCGGAGGGGGACCACGGAGTGCGAGATACTGACGAGGGCCGTCTGACATAACCAATAATTTTAAACCCTAAGTTTAATCACGTTTTGGTGGAGGAAAATCTTTGTTTGAAAAGGTCCACATACAGGAATCCTTCTGGACTTTTCTCACTTTACTTCATTTCATGTTAAACCAAATTCGAAGTGTTGCTGTAGAATATTATTAACAAATTATCTGGTGTTTGTCAGCATCATTGGTACCGCCGTCGTTAAAAATAATCATTGTCAGTTATTACCATTCTTTTTTGTTATTTATTTACTTTTCATTAACTTGTCCTTCTCGTCGGACCATGTTAACACTTTAGCCTAAGTTGGTTAGATGAGCCTCATTTGTATCAGTTGAGGTTTTGAAGGAATTTATCTTCTTCGCTATCTTGGAATAGACAATCTCCACGGAGGTTCGCACCGCCTCAATGAAATACCTACCCTCATTGACAGTATGTTGCTTTGTAACAATTTCTACAAATGTATTTAAGGATAGCCGGAGCTTTTCAAACTCGTTAGAGAGTGGATCGGCGAGAAGTCTTGGAACCAAGATTCTGTCACATTCGCTGCGATTGTTGGCGTAGGTGTTCCTATTCGGTTAGAAAATTCACAACAATTAGTTAATTATTAAGCGTAGTATAGCAGTGAGTAAAATAAGATACTGCTTGGAATCGACTCTTTTACTATTGAAAACTCTGAGATGCTTTCAGTTACTCGCGCCATTTCCTTTATGAGTTGTCCTGATGATCGGAATGCCCTACTAGCGTGAATATGAGAAATCATAAAATGTCTCCCTTTTTGTTCATCGAGAAATAAAAACTCAATAGAACATTCTTTTTTGACAGCGTAAAGGACTGCATCCGTTCGCATTGTCACTCTATTTAAGATATTTACTAACAGGGCTAAATAGAACCTTAAAAAGATAAAAAAGGATAATGTTCTCGGCGTTGATCAGCCGCAAGAGGGATGCGTCATGCATTCGACTTCACTAACCATCGTTGGAAGTGACTGAATGCATATCTGGCCTTTACTATGACTCGTGGTGGCCTCCCAATGTATCGAGCCAGTGCTGTTATCCTCCCAGACAAGTCTGGAACCAATTTGCCGACCACTGAGGGATGGAAGGCTCGGTGAGTCACAGGCGCGAGGATCGATCCCCTGTGTGTGTTGCAGGGACGCCTCCGACCCATGCGCCACACGCGCCCTTAATAGAACCTTGATAAATGCTAAATCTTGGTGTAATAAACTTTTATACAATATTGCGGAAACAATGCTTGCTATTAAGGCATACCGCCGAGCTCAATTAGATACAATGCATTTAATGAGAAAGTAATAACATCCATCAATTTTAAACCAACACATCCAAGTTAACGTCAAACCATATTAGCCGGAATAGAAACCATCGGAATCTAAAGATTTTTGTTTGAAATATGCAAATCTTCCAAGAAGTTCTTAACTTTTTGGTTGCTGTAATATTTTTTCTTCTAATACGTGGAGTCCATGAGACACGTTTTCTTCATTTTTAGCGTAGGGCTCACATTCTCAACACCAAAATGGGGTTACGTCCAGCAGGGCCTGCAGCGCCCGCGTTTAAATTTTCGGCCTTTGAACTAGAATTCAGCCTAAATAATAAAAATTAAGCAAAATTGTAAATTAAATGAGTATGAGATTGATCAATGAACGAAACAATCATCAAATAACAACAAATTGAATATTTATTAAGCAGCAAAATAGAATTAGAATTTGTCTTCAATTTGCTTGAGAAATGATAATTCTAGACATGTTTGGAACTAAAATTACAGTGTATTTTTTCCAAACGAAATCCCAGATTAAATGTTGTGCAACTCTTAGCACTTCTTGTTTTCGAGTCGTGTCTTCGTATCCGACATTTTCGAGTGTTCTAGGGTTTTTGGTTCGACTGCTGCTTCAGAGCTTTTACTCCTATTCACTAGTGTCTTTGAATGTCGGTCGAGTCAATTCTTCATCGAATCCTGTGATAACCCCTATGAAATGCAGGTAGCGAGCCAATCCTTGGCAAGCCTGGTTACAATTTGCCATCCCGGAGATGAAGAATTTGGTTATCTTGTTATGAGTTCGAACCAGCACCTGTGCGGAATGGTATCACTACTATCGTGTTATCCAACCGTTAGAACAGTGTATAAAAATTTATATATACGATTAACTTAACGGATCAAAGTTCTTCTATGAGTATGTGAAGTCTGCCGCTCCTCAAATGCCTTAGTAGTCAAGAACACCTTTCTATCACGCATTCGTTTTATTTTGCATGACCTGTTATCACATCTAGTGTACGGATCACAGCATTTCCTCCATTCGATTCGTTTTTTTCCGCAGTTCATCGTCTACAGTGGTCTTCGAACATTTCACGCGCTGTTTCTGATGTTGCTTGAGGGTTTCGTCTTCCATATAAATGTCGAACAATGCCGGTCGACTTGGTTTCCCTTGCCATCTTAAAGATAGCCGAGTTAGAACGTTTCCCCACCTGGATTGAAGGTGAGCATTGGTGAGTCGATTGAACAAGCACCTTGCTTCCTTATGGGCTGCATAAATAAGCGTTGTGCTATCCGCTCCAACCATTGCTATTTGTCGGAAAGGCAGCTTCTGGCGTTATGCATGCTAATATGATCAATATTAATAATATTAGCTGCATTCTTTTCAAGTAATGAGGAAACGAGGTTGTGCTTAACTTAATTATTCCAGCTTCTTTATCGCACTAGACTTTGCACGTCCTGAACAGCTTATTTTTGCGTTATTACATGTAATACTGCTGAAGTGAAATGTACTAAAAGATCGTAATTTGGATATACTTTATGGTCGACTGTTCTTCCAGCTTATGAAAAAATCTTCACATGCTCCAAAAAAAAATTGACTGACGGAGAGGGCATAGAAAATTTGAAGTGGTTATCACCACGCATCAGCTGGCCTCATCGAGGAATGGATGACATCTAATTAGTCGCCGTTATGGTCTATCATTTCTCAACGAAACTGACGCGCTGGCGAAATTGTCAGAATTTGCGGAACGACTTTCCAGAGAACACTGAAATATCATGGTCCATCCGCACCATGCCTTTTGCCCTGTCAACCATTTCTGGGGTGGTATTTGAATAAGTCTGAGTCCAAGAACTGTAAACGGATCGAGGAAGGGTAACCGAATCTGCAGTAACCTGCATCAAACCAATAAGCACAATGTCAAAAAACAGCCTGTTTTTATTACCTATTACTACTTATTTGGAAACCAACATTCATTCATTCAGATGTCGTACATCCGTTATTCATGAAGGTCTTCGAAAATGAACGTATGGGTTTAGCCGCTACTAGAGGCTTTCACTTTCTTCGTTAATGTCACGTAACTCTTGTCGAATTAATTCTCCCGAGAATCCCGAGGTAATTTTGATACAGCTCTCCTTCATCTTCGACGGAGTCTATCGAAAATCGTTTATGGGTCAGAAGGAGATTTCCCTGTACAAGTCCGGTAACTCTTGGCTGAACCTGGAGGGATGAAGATCTTTGTTGACTCATATAATCATCGAGCTGCTGACCATTCCTCTATCGCACGGTGTCTTTAGCCACAGTGCCTCCTATCCCATTTTGCTTATCTTGCTATGCATAGAAAGTCCACCTTTGCACTGCATTATCTATTAGCACCTACGTCATTAAGTTTGGTTTCATCTGCCTGGGAATACGTGTAGGAACACTTTTATTCTTCACGAATTAACCTTCGTGAACTGTAGTTAATTATAGGAGATGAAAATGATTCTTGACAAAGAAGTGTCGCGCAGTTCTTCAATAGGAAGGCACCAAATTATCCGTAGATATTAAAGTTTCTTATTTGCATTGAATAACTCAGCGACGATCTATTCAAATGCAACAATGCCAAGATCCACTAACTGTAAAGGGTTTACTTTTTTAGGCTTGAAGCGCGCTTAATATTTCTTAATGTGAAATACTCGGTACAATGCAGCATTTCTGGCTATTTTAAAAAGCCTATGAAGAATTGTGAAAACAACCTTGACTGTCTGCATTTTTTTAAACGGTGAGAAAAAATGTCTGTACTGCTTTTCAGTCGCTGCTCTACGATGGACCAATCGGCACCGCTCGAATTGTGATAATAGTCTGTCACAAAATCTGTCACAAAAAAGCGTCGTCTTAGCAGAGAAATTTGCTTGCTTCAGAAGCATTTACTTGGAACTTCAATTCTAACTCCATGAGAAAGGAGAAGACTGTTTGGAACTTATAAACTCCCTAACAGTTGCCGGCGAAAAGATAGTAAACCAACAAAAAGTCGTTGCATAAGAAGATGTACAGATTAAGTGGGATCACCCAGCTTCCACACAAGATTGTTCCCCATTCATTTGCCATGTAATCATATTGGAATACCAAATCTCAGTTTTAAAACAAGTTATTTGACCAAGTCTACCCAGAATACGAGTGCGACAGCAGTGACAAATAGGGTGCTGCACTCTTGTTCCTTTGCTTCACTCTATGACGGCATTCCATCATTGGGGCTTGAACAATCTGATAAATCTCTTCAAGAGTTTTGTATTACTACGAGTGGTATCACGAACGTCTGCTGTAGAGGCGGCAGTAGAGATAACGACGAAAACTCAATGCAGTGTGCTTTTTTAGGTTCTTAAAAGAAAAATATGTAGTTCTATTTTCAGCTTGAATTTAGCAGTAGCAGTCTTCTGGATGACTGCCAGTCTTTCGCAGTAGAATTTCGGACGAAGTCGAGAAAAAAATCGACTAAATGAACTACGATAAAGCATATTTTATGATCCTCGAAAAGGCAGTCTAGATTCGATGAAAAGTCTCTTAAATGTTTTTTAAAAACTCGCGTATAATTCTGTAAATTTAAGCGCTTTAGTGTTTTCTGGCATGACTGCATACGGCTCTTTATTGAGCCCATTTTAGCAGAATAAAAAAAAGACGAACTGTGGTAGCACAAAGTGGATTAGCTGAGATCTTCGGATTTTCAGGAATAATCACGGCTGACAAGCATTCAACGACATACGCCATTAATCTTCGTGGATGACTGATGCAGTACAATGAAACGAAGGAAAAAATGTCCTAGGATGTGGGCAATACGTGGACACAGCTGATTATACAACAGAACAATGCATGGAAAAGTAAATCTGTGTAAAAAATGTGCATGATGTTTTGTAGTAACAAAATAACCTTAGCATGACCTTTCCGGCACTCTTTTGTTCACCCACGCTTACCTCATACTAGAAGGAAACAATTTTGAAAATTTCTGCTGTTTTTTAATATCGTTTTTTTTATCACAATGTCTTACGGGCTTCTCATGTATAACCTTGTTTTCCTACTTCTTATATTTTTTCATACTTTTCTAAAGTCTATAAAAGTTGTGTCAAACTTCAAAATCGTAGAACTTGAGTTTTTAAGAAAGAATTCGAATAAGAGTAAACCAATACCAGGATCCACCACCGTCCTGGTATCAAACTAATCGCGTGGTGGCAAATCTCCTTCTGATCCACATGGGCTCCTGCACTATCTGGGACAGAGTTTGGCTAGGCTGACCCCGGAACTACAGGGAACCACAGTAGCTAGACCAACAAAATTCCAAAACAATTTAAAATTATTCTGGGGCCACACAACCAGTGAAAACGGGTCGCCCAAGCATTTAAGTATCCAAGTAAAGTTGAACTAAGCTACAAATCAGCAAAATAACAACATTCATTTTTGAAAGTGGGAAAAAATAATACCTATAAAAAATAACATTAGCGCTCTGAATAGACTAACGACATGTCTTTTTTACAAGTGACTTTGTGCAAAAATGATGTGATCATGGCGACAATCGCTTCTTTGGGACTCCACTACCTCCTCCAGGGCCGTCGCAACTAAAACTACTCCTGTTGGCTAATTCCATTCAGACGCTGATTGCTACGAATGGACGGTGCCTTTCAGTAGAAAGAGTGTCCGTGTGTTCATGGAAAGAGAACAAAGAGCGATATCTTGGACCATGTCTTTGTCCGAGAATTTGCCAAGCTCTCCGGATAGCTTTGTCTGTTCACATGCCGTTAAACGAACTGAGTTGCACACGAATGAGATAGCGACAAAGATTGAACTTCCTCAGCGAACAATGCCTTTCGTCACAGAGATGAGAAGGCTATTCACTGACAAGTCTTTATTCAACAGCTGACTGTACGAGCGGCCAAAATACACCTACGCATAAGATGAAACACTAAGAATCGAATTTTTCCCAAAATGAGGCAGGCTGTACATTACGAGGTGACACCAATTTGTCAGAAGGAAACGCAGCCACTGTCATCATCAGGAAAATGTGGAAAATAACTCAAAAAGTCGAAGCATGCGCAGTATTTTAGACCCTAGCCAACATTCGTGCACAACCAACGTGGTAAAAATCACGACCAAACCAACGGTTGAAAGTGGGACACCATTTGCTGGGACATCAGAAAATTTCCAACGTAGACAGCTGAGCTAACACTTACTTATGCTTGTTGAGAACTGAACCTTTTCATTCCAAAGTTGAACTAAAATATCACGTTCTGCCACATTCTCCTTGATTCGCTTTTTTTAGCCATTTTTTTATTTTTTGCCTATTTATTTATAAATTTCTCACAACTAGACTTTTTCTCGTGTGGCAGATGCGCGTAGTGGTTGGTAATGATTGTCCATACTTTTCGCGATGAATTTCGAGCTATTTCTGGGGTTAAAGAGATTTTGTTACTTTGTACTTTCAAACACTAGAAGCTCTCCTAAGCTATTGCAATTCTTAATTTTTAGCCACAGTTTTTGCAGACACGAAAAATATTCGAGTTGAACTCGAAGGGCCGTGTTCGAATTAATGGGGTCATCAACGAACAAATTATTTTCTTCCAATACAATGTCTAATACGATGTTCTTACCATGCTTACCAGTCATGGTTCTCGATAGCCAATGTTTCGGGTGACTTTGGCTTCCACATTTTTTCGATCGTAAATTAGGGTTTATTATCTCATACGGACAGTATAGAGGTGGTCTCACTCTCAACAAGACATGAACAGCAGAAAAACGCTAGTGAAGAACGAAAGACGTCGCCGAAACGTTATCCGAAAACCCAAAATACGAGTTCGAGACATCCTGTCAGGTCATCGAGGACATTGCATAGAAGCGAAATCACTTATTCAGATTATTTAAACCTTTTTATGAATTCATCCAACATAAATGGTAAAAGTGTAAGCCTCTCGGTGTTCATCACTTTCTGAGAGATGCGCCGTACATTCGACCTCATTAAGCATCGCTGGTGATTGGATGCATATCTGGCCTTTACAATAACTCGCAGTGGCCTACCCATGTATCTAGCCAGTGCTGCTATCCTCCTAGACAAGTCTGGCACCAACCAAATTGCCCACTTTGGAGGGATGGAGGGCTAGGTGAGCTTTGGACGCGAGGATAGATTCCATGTGCATTCCAGGGTGCCTCTGGGCACTGAGCTACTCGCGCTCCTCATCTAACAAAGGCCGCAAGTTTATCGAAGTAACCTCATTCGACTCATCAAGAAATGAAACTAGTATCATTATGAAAAACCAAACCAATGTTATAACTGTGAACAATCAGATTTTCAACAACCCACAATACGGCTTATCACAGACAATAGGTTTGCTATCCAGTTGAGTACACACCAAAGGTGTGGTTCATTTCCATATAGTTATGCCTGAATATGAGGATGTCATGAGGTAGCCTTCTCTATATGTCTGCGTTATTTTTTCTGATATTTTTTCTGAGCATTAGTTAGGTTAAGTATCAAAAATCCCTATATGCATTATATTTTAAGTTGCGATTCAACCTCAAAAGCTACACTCGATGAACAACAGTGGTTTCACGGAATGTTACCTCGCGAAGATATTGACAGGTGAGTATTATGTGGGATACACCAGCAACACCTACAGAACTCCACCACAGCTTGTCTTCATATCCAGCACTGTTTGTTTTCATGGAACCCACTGAAGAAAAAGAACACAGGAAGCGCAGTGAATAGAGAGGCCGTGTAATTCGGCCACTGCTCCAGAGTTTTGGTTCGATCCCACTTTCGGCCACGAAGCCCACATCTTTTTCCGTTCGACATATTGGTCTCAGATTTATCTAAGAAAATCCCATTGTTATCTACAAAATTGGTGACTGGTGATAACCTGCGTACGGTCTAACAGACTATCACTGGAATGCAGTGAGGGTCGCTCCGACTAGCATACAGCAGCATTTACGAAGGTGAGGAAATCAAATCCTAAGCTAACAGCCGAACAGGTACCGCGACTATGATTACTAGCCTCCATGGATAACAGATGCAAGAGCGAACTGAATAGAATTAGTGCTGTGATCCATACTATACGTCAAGCAGGGTCATGTGAACTGACACAGTAAAAATAAAAACAACTCGACCGTCGTCAACCACATGCGACTATGATGAGCGGTTCTTCCTCAGCCGAAGGCACGTAAAAAACGACTCTGAAGAAGGCGATACTATCGAAACGTCAGCTACTGTTGTATTGTGCATGTTTTTGTATGGAACCAAACGAATGCTCTATAACAACCTCGCGATTACTGAGAAAGAAAATGACGCATTTACAATGCAATGCCGAGGCTAAAACAAAGTCGATCCTGGGAATGAAACAATATTAAAGACCTTGCCGAAGTCGTTGAATTCGTGATAACCTGGACTGAAACTAGATGCTCTTTCGAAACGGACAAAAAAATAGTGTGCTTTCTAGTTTCTTGTTAGGTTTCTGCTTCATTTAAAGCCGACAAATGCTTTCCAAAGGAGTTCGTACAATAAAATAGTAAATCGTAGATCGTAAATTCAGATCTTGAGGCAAACCCTTCCCTTGACGAGAATTTCACCGACACGCCTCATAACCCTTATATTGCCTGTCGTTAGTTTAAATTGGATGAATTGTAAGCGAACAAATTGTTAACATGAATGCCGAAGATAACTGAAGGATGTTCGATTATTGTTGCAGCTGCGTATTTAAAAGCAAAATTAATACAGAAACTTTTTTTGGTAAACCTAAGTGTCCGAAAAATGAGAATAAGCTGCAAATATCACTTACCACCTACCTATTCAAGAGTAGTCCGAACATGCACCCGGCCACCCACTCCAAAGGCTTCGCTCGAAGGAGCACTTTTTGGAAGCAAGCCTTACGTTTTCATTGTTTGTGAAACATGCACGGGTCGGCTGCGGTTGTGCGCTGTGAAGATCGGGGCGTTCACTGGTAGGCATTGTCGAGTTCTTGCAAAGAAACCAAGGATTTGCAGTGGCTTCGCAGAACTTGTTACGAAATTATGCTAACCTCCCTTCGGTTGATAGAAGCCTGTATTCATAGATGAGAGATCGTTTCTAATAAAATCAGCTTTAGCTTCAACTTAGTTTCACTTTTTTTTGTTCCAAACTCATTTTACCACTTTTTCTTTAGATTACTCACAGAAGATGGTCAATTTTTGGTTCGCGTCACAGAGCCGCGACCTGATATGGTAATAGTTTCGAAACTTATAAACACCATCCAATTCATTCAATTTTACTTGAAGAACGTTAGTGCAGATCTATCCCCCAGTAGAAACAAGATGGGAAGAAGCTATGATTCTAATGGTGTTGGGAAGAGGAAATGGTTACACTTGCGCTTAAATACTCTGAAGCAACGTATGCGGAGCATTAACTGTTCCTGCTACACTTTTTTCTTGACAAACCTGTAGTTTGATTTCAGTAGAAATTTTAGACTGTTTTAAAAGTTACTGTCGATTAGTCTGGCGGGCCATTCAGCGAACCATATTCTGCTCGAGTAAGTGGCTACCTGAATCATGGCATTCCTAAATCACAACTGAACGGAACAAATGAAATTGTTTCTTGACAGTATTGACTGTCCACAATTCTAAACGTATGGCTGTGTTAATGTGTGAAATGATAACAGTGGGTTTCAAATTCTAGACAAGCGATGATGAAGTTTCTTTTTGTAAAAAGTACTGGACCAATGCCAGGATCCACCACCGTTCTGGTATCAAAGTCGCATGGTGGCAGATCTCCCTCTGATCCACAAGGGCTGCGACTGGCTGTCGTGGTGACGACCTGGGGCAGACTTTGGCCCGGATGACCTCGGGATTCCAGGGAACCATAATGGCTTAACCAGCAAATCTCCGAAAAATGGTGATTATACTGAGGGCCCGCACAACTAGTGAGGACGGGCCGATCAAGTACCAAGTATCAAGTACTGTAGGACAGTACTCCATCGTCCGTCACAGCAACATGAAATATTGGTTGTATTGGAAATGCCATACCCATTATCAAAAGAATAAGGTGATAACAAAGTGCAAAGGTTCCCATACGTTTTGGAACAACACTCCCGGAATTTTTTATTCGTAGAGCCATTCCTCGTCAATAGAACATACTGTTGTTGTTTTGTTCAAAGGTCTGGGCTTGCTTATCTTAGGGATTCCGTACTGTTATCTCGTCACGCTGGAAGAATAAAAATTACCACTTCGTCATTGGCGAAAGAGAAGGTACACTTAATACCACTAACAAGGAAGTGTAGTATAATACTATGTTGGTCATATAGACACGAAATATTTCATAGAAGAGCAGAACACAACTAGAAGAAAAAAATTAGACAAGAGAAATATTGATAGTAGTCAGGAACATGGAACAGGTCCCATTAATGACATTTCAGGAAAGTACTATATTGAGGAAGAACTGTTTCCTGACGTTAATTCTCTGGTCGATTATTACATCAGAGAACATAAACCGCTTACTAAAAACTCCGGAGCGATTCTGATAACTCCAGTGAACAGACAGAAATGGGAGCTCAAACACGACTGGGTAACTTTAAATCGAAGTTCTCATTATTACCTTTAAATCTGCAGAAAGCATGAAACTCTACAAAAGTTAGTTATGTGAACATCGAAGCCTAGCGACAACGTCGTCAGTCTGAGTTGAAAAATCGACATGTTTATTAATGCACTGACCTCTCGCTGTTGTGAAATGTATCACCTGTATCTCCTGTATCATCTGCCTTCCAGCTCATCGGTGACACGAGCGAGCGTCAACAAATCCTCCGCTTTTCCCCTGCCGTGTCTAAGCGCACCCCATGAGGTTGTGCTCGCTCTGGGGACTCGTTGAGAATCATACCTTTCTTCAAGGCTTTTCGTGAAGAACTCTGGGGTCGGTGGTTTTCCCAGCAGTATGTTTGACGTCCCGAGGAATCCAGTCACTAATGACTCTTCTCCATCACTTGTCGTTCATACTCATGACGCGTCTTGACCTTGACCATCCTATCTTCGAAACTTCAGCCTATAGAAGGGCGTGTTTGGTTTTCGATCACTGACGTAGCTCCTACCTTCGGATCCCTGTCCTCATTTGCGTGGCACGAGATACTCCTAGCATCGCCCATTCGACTGCGCGTTCACTGCCGCTGAGTCGACTTTGATCCTCTTCACGAAGCGACCAGGTTTTTGAAGAATATGTTAAGGCACCGTGGATCTCCCTCACATGAGGGATCTCGAGCTGGTTAGTCGCGAGGCTACGTAGCGCGTTCCCACGTGACGGATAGGTGATTAATCGCGGACCAAAAAGCAACTTTGCTTCCCTGAGACGCAGGTGAATCCAGAGGATGGACTCCCTGTTTCTGCTGCGCCGATTTGGCACATACTTTCTGTATTTGCTAGGCGTATTCATGTATGCCTTTGTGGGCGCGTTCTCGCTTATGCGGATTCTATTCTACGAGTCAATTCGGCCAAAAGCCTGCAATCAAGTGACAGGGAAGTATATGGGAGGCGGTTAGGAGTCGCCTCCAACAAATAAGCTCCATGTCCACTCTGGGAGAGCCTGGCAAGCTACCCGTGAGTGTACCCATCCCCCACCAGTTCAGAGCCCAGCAAGCTATACGTGGGCATCAAAATGCTAAACATAGTAAAAAAAAAGACGCGCCTCATTCCCCTTGACCCGCGAAAGAGCCCCCCAATTTCGCAGCGTTGGGTAGGACCAGTACGAAGAGGCTGCCAAAATATCAGGGGCCAATGGAAGCCGCCTGGATTACAAAGAATTATGGTACCGATCTGTACCTACAACGCACACACACTTGCATCCGAGTCCTCCATAGACGACTTGCTCATGCAAGCAAGAAGGATAAAGTACGACGTCATCGGCCTGGCCGAGACGAGAAGACGCCAGCCTTTCAACGCCGTCTATGACACCGGTGAAGAACTGTTCCTTGGAACATGCGACAGTAGAGGAGTTGGCGGCGTCGGCGTTCTCGCCAACACGAGTTCGTCCATGAACATCGATTCATTCGAACAACTTACAACCTGAGTCGGACGTTTGCGATTAAAAAGATGTGGATCAGTTGCCGCTTTAACAATCTTCATCGTTTACGCGCCGACATCAAACTACGACAAAGAAGAAGTCGAAGCGCTCTACATGGACTTGGAGAAGTTCCACAGAGAAGACCATACATTCTTCAAGGTCATTATTGGAGACTTATACGCCAAGATTGGACCAAGAAGAACGTCCGAAGAACGTCAGATTGGGGCCCACGGGATTAGAATGGAATGAACAAGGTGAGCGGCTTTCTGAGTTTATCATGGCCACCAAGACCATCCATGGTAACTCGCAGTTCCAGAAACCCCCACCCTCAACGTTGGACGTGGGAGTCTCCCAATGGAGAGTATCATAAGGAAATACACCACATCGTAGTAAATGGATCGTTTTGCCTAACCGATGTCGCTGTTGTCCCAAAATTCTACACGGGATCAGACCATCGTCTCCTTCGCGCAAGATTCTATTTCTTGTTGGAAGGAGAAAGAAGCTAAATTCAAAAACTGAAGTCCCAGAACCACCATAAATTGGGACTTATTCAATTCAATAGTCGACTGTTGGGAAGATGCCGTTGTCGATAACATCGACGAAGAATACGATAGGCACATTCAACATCCTCACGTTAGCGCTATGAAAGCGGAGAGTTCGAAAGTCACCAAGAGACGTCTGTCTCCAGAAACAATCGAGCTGATACGCCAGCGTGGAATCGAACCAACTGCAGGCAACCGCTTACTAATGTCCGAACTTGCAAAACAATGCGGGCAGGCGATAAAAGAAGATCTCAAAGGAGAAGAGCAGCAGTAATTGTTGAAGCTGCAGAGGCTGGGAAAAGCATTCGCAAAGCCCATTCAAGGTTCGCCAATTACAAGATCAAGATGGTAGCATTCCGTACGCCCACACGGAACAGTTACAACGTCCAGAAAGGCAATAGAGAAAATTATACACGAATACTAGTCATATCTCTCCGTTAGCCACGTCCACCTCCCGTCATATGAAATAAAGGAGGATGGGTATGTTGTACCATTAGTTCTCCTTTCCGAAATCCGACATGTCATTTCGTCGGTGAAAAATCGAACAGCACCAGGTCCGCAGAGAACAAGACCAGAACACCTGAAGAACATTCCGCCAGTCTTCGTAAACACACTGGTTCGGCTCTTCACACATTTACTCTCTGAACGAAATGTCCCTTCTCAGTGGAAGACCAGCAAGACCGCGTTATTGTCCGAAAAAGGGTGACCTACACGCATACAGGCAACCAACGCCCAATCTGCTTCCTGTAAGTCGTCTACAAACTTTTCACTCGACTCATCCTAGACAGGATTGACAGAATACTGGACGAAGGGCAGCCATATGAGCAAGCAGGGTTTCGAAAAGGATTTAGTACGATGGACCACATCCACATGATGACAAGGCTCATTGAAGTATCGCGCGAGTACAAAAGACCGCACTGTCTCACTTTCATCGATTTACAGAAGGCCATTTGATTCAGAGATAGAAGCAGTATGGAAGCCCTCGATAGTCAAGGAGTCCCTATCTACTCAGTACATAAAGATTCTTCATGAGCTGTACAAAAATTTCACAACCAAGATATCACCATTCTACAACGACAAAACATTGACGTCAAAAAGAGAGTTAGGCAAGGCGATGCCATCTCACCAAAAATACTCACCGGCACCCTCCAGAACGTCATGCTAACATTGGAAGTGGGATAATATGGGGAGTGAAAATCGATGGTAGGCAGTTACATCATCTTCGCTTTGCTAATGACATCGTCCTTATAACACCAAACATTAGCCAAGCGGAACGTATGCTTTCCAACTTTGATAAAGGCTGTGGAAAGATTTGTCTTCGACTAAATCTAACAAAAACGATGTTCATGAAGAACGGATTGGTTTTGTATGCCCCATTCACGCCCAACGGAACGAGTATCTCCGAATGCTCCAGCTATGCCTATCTAGGTCGGGAAGTCAATATGATGAACGACTTAGCTCCAGAGTTGAGCAGAAGGAAACGAGTGGCCTGGGAGAGCTTTCAAGAGCATCAAGGATGTAGTGAAGAGAACAAAGAACACCCGACTCCGTGCCCACGTTTTCGACTCAACGGTACTTCCTGCCCTAACGTATGCTTCAGAAACCTAGTCGCTGCGTAAGCAGGATGAGAGATCACTCAGCGTTATTGAACGCACAGCCGAAAGGGACGATGCTAGGAGTATCCCGTTTCACACAAGTAAGAGATGGGATCCGAAGCTCCGACCCGCGTCAACGATCAAAAACCAAAGATGCTGTTCTGTACGCCGAACAGTCGAAGATAATGTGGGCCGAGCACGTAATGCGTATGAATGACAACCGATGGACAAGAGCCGTTAATGACTGGATTCCTCGGGATGTTAGACGTACTGTAGGGAAGACCACCGACCCGGATGGTCAGAGTTCTTCAGGAAGAGCGTAGAAGAAAGAAATGATGATCGACGAGTCCCTGTAGCGAGCAGAACCCACTGGGCCCACTCTTGCACGCGACAGGGAAAAATGGAAGGTTTACTGGTTCCCGCTCGAGTCACTCGACGATCAACGGGACTACAGGTGGCAGGTGGTGTTAAGGCAGGAAAAAATCGTGGGATCGAAAAGGTGGGCACGGAATAAGGTATTCCTTGTATTGGTCAATGCATCCTCGGCGCACTCGAAAACTCCGCAAACCTCTCGCTTTCCCCTGCTCAACTCTGAAGCTTAGCCGTTCACCATGCTGATTTCTCGAGCAAGACAGTCGTAGCTGGAGCACCTGGAGATATTGGCACCGGTGAGCACGAAATGGCACAAGAAATTAAACCGTTCCTCATTAGCATATTTTGGGTTAGATTAAATAGAAGAACAACCTTTTCACAGAGTTTACCAAAGCCGGCAAGCATTTGTACTTCTTGGCTAATGTTTGATGTTAGAGAACGATGTCATTAGCAAAGCGAAGATGGTGTAATTTCCGACCATCGGTTTTCACTTCTGTGTTGCACCATTCTAGTGTTCGCATGATGATCTCGAGAACAGCGCCAAGTAATTTTGGTGGAATGGCATCGCCTTGTCGAATCACTTTTTTTAATGTGGATGTAAGTATCCTTGTAGACTGGTGGTATCTTGATTGTGAAATCTTTAAAAAGCTCACGAAGAATCTTTATATACTGAGTAGGGACGCTCGGCTGTCCAAAGTTTCCATGACTGCCATCCCAACTAAGTCAAAAAGCCTTTTTTAAATACACGGAAATGAGACATAGCGGCTTCTTGTGCTTTCGTGATAATTCATTGAATCTTGTTATTAGGCGGATGAGGTCGATGGTACTGAATCCTTTTCGAAACCTTGCTTGCTCACATTGGTGCTCTTCTTCATTCAATGTCCTATCAATCTGCAGATCTCCATTCGTGAAGAATAGCACAAGCTTGCTGGTCCCCCCACTGAGTAGGAACCTTGCATTCAAAAAAGAACGTATGAAGAGCCGAGCCAGGGTTTCTGTGAAGACTGGCGGAAGTTTCTCTAGATGTTGAGATCTTATCCTGCCGGGAACTGTTGTTGTTCGATTCATCACCGACGAAGTAACATGTTGGACTTTGGAAGGGAGAACCGTTGGTAGTTTATATTCATCTTACAATCTTTTATACCAGAGCAGGTGGAGGCGGCTAATGAACAGATATGAGTAGTAGTCGCGAATACTTTTCTTCAATGCATTTCTGGACGATGCAACTCTTCCGTATGGGCGTCAGAGTGCAATCATATTGGATTTTTAATTGGAGAAGCCTCGATGGGTCATGCGAGTGCTTTTCCTAGCTTCTGCAGTTTCGTCTTTTTTTCGTTAAGATCTTCTTTTATCGCTTATCTGCATTGTTTTGGAAGTTCGAGAGTGAGATGGCGGTCGCCTGTAGCTCGTGCGATAATACGCTACGTATCACCCCGACTGTTTCCGGAGACAGACGTCTGGTGACTCTCAGCTTTCATAGCTCTGACTGAAGGTTTTTGAACAAGCCGATCGCATTTCCTCTTTGATGTTATCGAGAGCGGCATCTTCTCAACAGTCGCCTAAGTAATTGAATAAATCCGAGATTATGGTGGTTTTAAGAACTTTGCTTTTTAATTTGGCGGCTTTTTCTCTTTTCCGGAAGAAATGGAATCCCGATTTTGGGAAAACAGCGACATGAGGCAAAAGTTTCTATTTACTACGATGTGGTCTATCTCGTTATGGTACTCTCCATTTGGGAGATTCCCACGTCCAGCGTTGAGGGTGGAGATTCTGGAACTGCGAGTTATCATGAATGGTCTTGGTCATTATGATCAACTCAGACGTCTCCTCACTGTTCTCGTTCTCTTCTAATTTGCAGGTCCCAATATTATGTTCTTAAGACGTTCCTCTGATCCAATATTAGCGTTGAAATCTCCACTGATGACTTTAAAGAATTTATAGTCTTCTTTATAGAGCTTCTCCAAGTCCAAATAGAACGCCTGGACTTTGTCTCCATTATAGTTTGATGACAATAAGTTGCCAAAGGACACTGCCAACGTCGGTATTTTCAATTGTAAACGTCCGAATCGGATTACTAGTTTTTCCAATAAAACAGTTTTAATGGCCAAACTCGTGTTGACGAGACCGCTGACGCCGCCGACTCCTGTATTGTTGCATGTTCCGGGGAACAGTTCTTCTCCAGTGTCATTGACGGTGTTGAATAGGTGGCGTCTTCTTGTCTTGGCCAGTCTGATGACGTCGTAATTGGTCCTTTCTTTGCTTGCATGATCAAATCTTCTATCGAGCACTCAGATGCAAATGTGCATGCATTGTAGATAAAGAACATCACCTTAGTCCTTTGCGATTTCAGCAGCTAAGAATAGCCTAGAGATATAGCAGCCCTTGCGTACTTGTTGTACCCTACGCTGTCGAATCGGGGGCTCTTTTGGGGTCAGGCAAATGGGGTCTGTTTATTTTACTGTGTTTAGCTTTCGATAGCCACGTATAGCCTGGTGTGCTCTAAAGTGGAAGCTTACATTCACGAGTGGCTTGTCGCTCTCTCCTAATGTAACTGAGAGAACTTATTTCATGGAGGAAACTCCTAACCACCTCCCATATATATTCGCCGTTGCTTGATTAGGTTAAATTGACCCATAAAATAAAATCCCGCGTAAACGAGAACACACTCGTGCACACATGCATGAAAACGTCCACGTTAATACAGAAGGTATGTGCCAAATCGGCGAAGCAAAAATAGGGAGTTCATCTCCTGGATCTACCTGCGTCTCAAAGAAGCGAGGTTTTTTGGTCTGCTATTGAGCCCCTAACCGCCACCTGTAGACGCACCACTTTGCCTCGCGACCAACCGGCATGGGTTCCTTTTATTTGGGAGAACCCTAGCATGTACAAATGACTTCATCTTCGCAGTGCTAGAAAAGTAGGGAAAGAATAACTCCTTTCCACCGGGTATGCATCGATAAATGACTCATGATCACATCAAATCATCGATGAACCTTGGATAACAGTTACTAGAAAGCGTATACTATCGGATACCCTCAGCTTTTCGACCACATATCTCTATGTGTTCGACCAGTATTGTTGCACAGTAATGTCGTTTTGTAGATCACACTCAAACAGCTCATTGGTAAAGGAGCATTTGGTGAAGTGTATTCCGGCACCTTAACACTGGGAATAAAAAACCATGGAGGTGAAATGGCATATTTTCTTAACTGATTATAAAGTCACTCATAGAACAAGTGAAATCTGACTAAGGTAATTAAGTATCAAAACGAGTAAGTGCACTAGTGGTTGCGAATTTTACTATGGCCAGTGTGCTTATATTTGCAATAGAAGTACATAGAAGAGGATAAAAAGGACAAAGCTCTCCGCGTTAATCAATCCCTGAGGATGCGCCACACATTCAGACTTCACCAAGCATCGTTTGGAGGTGATAGAATGTATATCTGGCCTTTACAATGACTCGCTGTGGCCTACCGATGTATCGAGCCAGTGCCGCTATCCTTCCAGACACGTCCGGTACCAATTTGCCGACCCCTGGAAGGATGGAAAGTTTGGTGGGCCATGGACGCTGGGATCGATTCCACGTGTGTGTTGCAGGGCGCCTCCTACCACTTCGCCATTCGCGCCCGTCGAAGAAAGGAAGCCAGAAATCTTCGCCAAAACATTAATCACTTTGGCTTTGGAAACCAGTGCGCTTTGGAAACTTAGAGATAGCTGTTGGCTTATAAGGATTTTCGACCAACATATTCATTACCAATGTGATATTTGAGTGGATTAGTCTGTTTAACGATCTCAGTGAAAACAAACTATTGGCCACACCTTCCAAAGACTTTTTGCTGCTCACAACCACAAAAAATCATTTCCTTGGTAATTTCAGGGTGTTTTTCAAAAATGATTGCCACATACAGCAATCCATATACTTACTTACTTGGATACTTGGACGGCCCGTCTTCACGAGCTGTGCGGACCCCAGCACATATACCATTCGTTTCCTTCTCTCGCAATCGTAGTCCATGGTGGTGGTTTTGTTCGAGCATGGGAGCGCTTATGAGTCTCATACCGTGATCTGTAAAACAACTGCAGCTGCGGGTACAGCTGATTAACTTTGCATACGAACACGCCCGCCCAACGTGTAGGTGGTCGTCCTAGGGAACGTTTGCATTCTCTTGGAGTCCACTCTACTGTTCTTTTTCGTCCATCTGTCCTTCGTTCTCATTATGTGACCGGCCCATCTATGTTTCGCTACCGATGTATATTCTCCTGGATCTCAAAGATGTGAGAGATTTCGAAGGTCAGAGCTTCGCATTCCGGCTAGATATTGAGAATGCCGGTTATATTTCGGAAGACATCGCTCAACCGCTCTGTGAGTAGTGCGAAGCATTCTTGACGTATTTGAAGTATCAACCCACGTCTCCGCAGCATAATAGAGTGCTCGGAGGACCGTAGAATCGAAGAGATGAGTGCGGATTTTTCGGGTCCTTCAGTTGGTCGGTGGCTTCTTTAAGAGGCCCCAATGCGGCCCAAGCTGCTCTCCCTCTATCTAGTTCCTCTTTCATGTTGTTTTCCATGTTCATTGACCATTGACCGCCCAAGGTATACGCACGAGGTGGTCTCCGCAATGAGAGAGCCATCCAATTCAATTTTTTCGCCTTCGCACAATGGGTTTTTCATTTCGATTGATGCGAAGTCCGTTTCCCGCTTCGTTGAGCTCGTTGGTCATCATCCCTCCTTCGCTCGCGCTTCTTGAGAAGATGACAGTGTCGTCAGCAAAACGAAGGGGGAACTTTCCATCAATACGTATGCCTTTCTTATCCTAATCAAGTGACTCATTATCCACTGCAGGGGCGGCACTGAACAGCTTTGGTCGATGGAAAAGCTGTATTTTCGTAGTGCAGTTCCGATTACAGTCGGAAAGAGCTGTTATGTAGGACGGATGCATTCCTTGGTCGACGAGGGCCGATAGGATGGCATTAGTTTCGACACTATTAAACGCTTTTTTCGTAGTCGACAAAGGTTAGGACTAGAGGCAAGTCGTATTCCTGACAAATTTCGATGACCCTGGACATGGTTTGGATGTGGTCTACACAGCAAAATCCTTTCCGAAATCCTGCTTGCTCGACTGGTTGCGCCTCATGCAATGTCCTTGATATGCGCGAGAGGACATTCTTCGTGAAGAGCTTGTAGAGTACACTCAACAAGCATATGGGACGATAGTTACGAAGATCCCTTCGGTCTCCTTTCTTGGGCAGGATGACCGTACGCGACGTCCTCCACTGGTCTGGGATTTCTTCATTTTGAAGGTAGGCTGTAATATGACTTGCGAGAAGTACATGTAAATTGTGGCCTCCAGCTTTAAGGACATCGGCGGTGACATTGTCTGGTCCTGAAGCTGTGCCTCTTTTCATGCTTTCTATCACAAGTCGAATCTCCGACAGAAGAATTCCAGGTGGTTTTTTTTCTAGTGGGAATACTGGGGTCCGGGACGGTGATTGTGGAACGGAAAAGGTTGGTGTAGAACGTTTCCGCTATTAATTCCGTATCATGGCAAGAACTTTTGACGATCTCATCTCCATTCATCAGAGCTGACAGCGGAACATTATAATCATACAAGTCCCGACGGCATTTTTGCAGACTGTTTCTTTTTTTCTGCTGCTTCCAGTAGTTTCTTCTGGATGACCCGTTGTAGATCTTCCTGCAAAGCTATTCTGCAGCTGGCTTTTATCACTAGCCATGTGAAACGTGTTGCAGTAGGATCAAGCTTCAGTTTCCTCTCTTTTCGAGCAACTCCTTAGTAGTGACGGAGATGCGATCCGACCTTCTTGCTTGAGGAACTGAAGCGAATTCGGCACAGCTTTTCAGTCCTTCGACAAGCAGCTCGTAGTCTTCGGTCGGGTCTTCTTTAATCTGCTAGTCATGTTTGGATAGGACTTCGTTCAGAATGTTCTCGTCGTATGGAGCCAGACTTTTTCCTCGTGGTCGATGAAGAGAGTTCTTTTCCAGCTTGTGGCTGAATCGAATCTTCGCGCGAAGAAGGCGATGAAATAATAATAATAATCTATATAATAATAAAAAATATAATAACGAAAACCTATATAATGTAATATAATAGTACAATATAATGATAATATATAGTATATAATAATATATAATAATATATAATAATATAATAATAATATAATAATAGTATAATAATAGTATAATACATAATATGTAATGATATATAATATATAATATATATAATCCATATGATGATAATAAATAATCCTATAATCACATTTATTAGCTTTTCCTGGTTCACGTGTAGGGACAGTGGTCAAAGGTGTCGTGCGATAAGCAGTGAATTGATTGCTAGTTCAGTGACGCGCCTCAGGTTTACCAAGCCCTGTATGCTTTAGGTCGGCAAGTTAGTGTCCGGAAAGGCAAGAACACTGTGCTGATACATCGGTAGACCCTCGTAAATAGCTGTATAAGTCAGATATGCATTCAGTTATCTCAGCGATGCTTGCTAATGTCTGATGCTTGGAGCATCCTTCAGGAATTGATCAACACTGAATGCTTTAACGCTTTATCTTGGCGTGGAAAATGCTCCATAGCAAGGAAAATTTTTGACGAATGCTAAAGTATTAACGCAGAATGTTAGAGCTAAACCCATTCCATATCGGTTTTTCATTCCATGATCTATTATTGAAACGCTTGGTCCTGCACTCACATGATTACTGATGTTCCATTCGCAAGGTGTTCATTGCCAAGTGCGCTTTAGGTAGCAGTAAAAGTGCACAAGAGCAACACTGTTCATAAGGAGGTGATCGCAGAAATCTGTAAAGAGGCGCGATTCATGCGCCACTATCGACATCCGAATGTCATCAAGTTCTATGGAGTCGCTGTGGAACGGGTGAGTGAATCTTTTCAATTCGTCGACGATCTTCTTCAGTCAAACAATGCTCCCATGGTGTGATCCGTTGAGCTCTCCACGAAAGTACATCTCAAGCAGCCATAATCAGGACTATCGTTTTTAACATAATTTTATTTCGTACTCAATTTTATTTCGTACTCGATTTCATTCGAAATGTAGGTGTTTCTGCTTCATGTTATTCTATTCTTATCAGCTGTCATCCCTGAAATGACGCGATGTCGGAAACACGTCCTCTGTCAGTGGCTAAAGTTCTAAGAAGCAGTACGATAAATGATTTTATATGAACAACATTCGGGTACTCCTATCCCAGAAAACAAGTGCAGATGCTCACAGAATAATGCTCTTTAGGTATACCACTAGGCTCTGAAAAAGGAAGAAGCCACAGAGAACCAAAAATGCTTTTAAACAGCTTACGTCAGTTCATTAAAGACAGTTCGTGAGAAGAAAATAACTTGTTTATTATAAAAATAGGATGAAGCTCTCGGCGTTGATCAACCGCTGAGAGATACGCCATGCTTTCGATTTCATCAAGCATCGTTGAAGGTGACTGGATGATGCACATCTGGCCTTTACAATGACTCGCGGAGGCCTACCGATGTATCGGGTCAGTGCTGCTATCCTCTCAGACAACTCTGGTACCAATTTGCCGACCTCGGAAGGATGGGAGGCTTGGTGAGCCACATGCGCGGGGGATCGATCTCTGTGCATGTTTCAAGGCGCCTCCGAGCACGGCACCACACATGCCCGACTTATCAAAACTTGTTTATTAATGCTGAAAATTGAAAGGAGGTTATTTGGATCATTCCACTCTACTTAACAAGTGATTCTACAACAATTCGCAAATATAAAATTACGAGGACGCGCACAAGATCTACGATCTTACATTATTACCAGTTTCCCTAAAATTTTTTGGAATTTCCTGGCGCATTAGCGAAAATGGTGCTTTAAAAATGGTCCAGAAAAGGAGGCAACTAGATAATGACATACTAACAAGTTGAGAGTTACCGCTCTTTGTGAAATTTCAGAATTAGTCGAGAAAAAAGTTTTTTAGGACCCGTTGATGCTCGTTATGGAGCTTGTTATTGGTGGTGCTCTTGATAGTCTACTACGGAAGAAAAAAGACGAATTTTCGTTGCAGGACCTTGTAAGTGATCAAAAGGAAAACATCCTTATGCCTAAAGAAACTCAGTGCAATGCAAGGGTATAAAGGTTGAGAGCTAGTATCAGTCTTTCGTTATGCTTTCTGTTGTTTAGTTGATGACAACCCTTTGCTTGTTTCTACTTACCAGAGCAAAGCAGGGGCTTCAGTTTGCTCCGAAATGAGTAGCGGATCTATGGTTAAAGTCCCCCAAACGACACAAAGACAAGTTTTCCAAGTAGAACTCCAATCTAAATTGATGGCAAGTCCCCAAAGTGAAAATCGTTTTGAGTTTGAGATGGAGATAAGGAAGAAATTTTCACCTGTAAATTACTTTCGTACTTCTGAAAGGATTCCATACAGAGCATAGATTCGATGGAGACATAAAGTTGATAACCGGCCAAGGGCTCTATTTCCTAGCCTCAATGTTTACATTTTTGTCTTTGTTTTGGTCACTGAGATGAATTCCCACACTTCGCCAATGCCATTGACACTCAGTTTTGTCAAATTTGTTGAGATCGTTTTTTTTTATTCAAGTGAGTTGACAAAAACCATCGAAATGAGTAAATGAATGTCGAGCTGTGGTGCTAAAGTGATTCCGACCAATTTTCATGGTTTAAACTCGGACAACTTTTTTTGTTACGATAGCAGACAAGCAGCGCTCATGTCGTCCTGAACAGCTGGGTTGTAATCCTAGCACTGTCGGTATACATTAGACCTTTCATTTATGAACTTCAATAATATAGACGGCTCCGGAAGCTTTACACCTGTTCAGCTTATGAATCCATAACAAGGAGTGAATGAAAATATTACCCAGCTTTTTGCTGATGTGTTGACCTAGGAGAGGAGTTCAACACGATGCTGACAGGATGTCAAATGTCGAAGAGAATCTGAAAGATTTTTAAGGGGTTTACACGCTGTTTAGCTGTACTTCGCCTACACTGCGTCGAAAGGTCTCGAGTATCTACACGACAACGCCTGCATTCACAGAGATGTAGCAGCAAGGTCCTCAGTTTCCTTTACGTTATGTTTATTCATTTAAAAGAGCATTGTTTGAAGTCACTAAGCGATGGACACACTTTTTGTGCTCACCGCCTAGAGAAATATTTATCCTTTAGGATGTTTGCAATTCCCGAAAAGTAATGTTATTGTATTATCAACCTTTTATTTGCGGCGTACTATAATTTTTTCACGGCAGAGTGTGATGTGAGATGTAACCACAACGATGCTGAGATATTCGCAAAACTTGGACCCGGGCCAGATCGAACCACGATGGTTGTTGGTTGTGGTTGTATCCCACATCATTCCCTGCCGTGAAAAATTATAGTAGGCAGCAAGTGAAAGGTTCACAATATGATTTCGACTGCACCCTCAGCTTAACTGAGTTAAACGCTGACTTGTGCTCCCCAGATCAATCCCGCTGATAAGTGATTGCTGATGGCAGCATTAGGTAGGAAACTAGCCGAGGGAAACACAAAGTATGGGCCTCCGTGGTGCAGTGGGTAACACGGGAACCCCGGAAAAGGCACTCGTAGTTCCATCTGGCCCGGAAACCTCGTTTTGCGAATATCTCAATATTATTATAATTAAACAATTCAGGAACTGCTTGGTAGATGGTAATGAGGTGAAAATCAGCGATTTCGGCTTGTCGACACAGTTGTCGCGTCACCAGGAGAAGTACAAGGTCACGGTAGGAGCCCCAGTTGAGCTACATCGCAAACTCCATCCTTTCCCACTTTGTGGCTCCTATTTTGATCACTTTTTTCCATTTCTTTCCCCCACTAATTTCTTTGTTTTTTATTGTTTCCATTGTCAGTAGTTTCTTTTTATCATTCGGGTTTTGTTTTATTCATTCAGTAATAAATGCTAGATCCTCCACTCTTGTTTGCTGTTTTCTCATTCTTTTAGGTTTCCCTGCTTCTTTTGCCTTCTAGGACTATTTACTCATTCTTTTTCCTATTTCTTTGCTCTATAATTCTCTATCTCGTCTGTTCTCATAGTGCCCATGATACCCTTCGCGACTGCTGATGAACCTTAGAGCATTGACAAGTTGAAATTGTGCCTCTCACTGATTCCAAAAATTTATACGGCTCTCGACAGCGACATCCGCATATACTTCAGTACAATTTAGGATTTGAAGCAGCGCCTACCAATCCGTTGGTTGGCACCAGAGGTGATGACAACAGCAACATACTCAACAAAAAGCGATGTATTTTCTTTCGGCGTGCTGCTATGGGAGGTTAGATTTATAGTAAAAATTAGGAAAGCCTAAATGCAAAATGTTGTTATCTATGTGAATATGTGTATATCTATGTGGATATACCCATATAAAATCACCTGTAATCTTGTTAGCATTAAAATATTTCGAGAAGACACCAATGACACTTTTATTTTTCTTTATCATTTGCCAGAGCTCATACTTGGTATGAGAGAAAAGGCTTGCACTTGGTTCTTCGATGGACATTTTTAAACTCTAGTTGCATGAATATATATTCTTTCTTTGATGAGGTTACACGGAGTTGATAAATGTATTTGTTTTCGGCTAGTGTCTCGACGTCTTCGTCTTCATCAGAGCCGATGATCCGAGTAGAGGCTCCAAGCTGGTCCTTTTCTCGATGTGGCGGCTTCGCCTTCGTGTCAAGTCTCCTTCAGCGGGCCATCTCCTCGAATGAGGCAGGCATACTCACTCGGTGATTCCCTTTTATGCAGAATGCTGATGGTGGATGTAGTTGAAGGTTGAGTTGAATGGTTGAATGAGTTTACCCGTGAGTGGAGAGAGGAGGAGGAGGGGGGTTGGGAAGGGAAGTTGCCTCCCGACGTTATAACTAGGTTTTCAGAAATACTCCTTGCACTATTAGACCGTTAGCCATTCTGTGACACATGTCATTACTATTCCACTTATTTTTATTCATTTGTACAATAAACCCATTTAAATTCACAGCCTTATTGTAGTAACGGAATCATTCCAAATGTTGTATGGGTTGTTCCGCCTGTCGAACTGCAATGTACAGTGGAGGTGTTCGACTCTTTGATCATGTCATTCAGTCCCAGAACAAATTTGATATCTTCATGGAGAGAACCAACAACGAGTAGATCATCATCATGGCAGAACACGTGGTACACGTCGCCGTGGTGTTTTCACGAACAATCACAAATAATGTTCTTTCCATAACTATGGCAATGTTCGTCCTCGTCCAGTGAAAGAGTTTACTAGGCCCAAGGGCACGTTAGAAACGAATGAACAAAAGCTGATGCCGATTAGAATCTATCGATGATTAGTGGTGATATGACATATTATACAGATAAGCACATCAAGTTAACATTCACCCCCAATTTTCAGATCTACTCCGGAGGTGAAATGCCATACAAGGGCATGACGGCAGCAGAAGTAAATGCAAAGGTCTGTGAAAGGAAGTCCTTTCTTCTAATACTTGCTTACTTTTTTACTATTTTTTCCACAGTTTTATCGTCATGAGACCTTGCTACTCCCTTGAACAAAGAACTAAGAACAGAGTGAACGGCTGAACGTAAATCACTAGTATAGAGTGCTCTTCTCAAAGGTGACCAGCGGATATCGTCTTACCGCTCCGAGCAAAATGCCTAAGTCCGTCCGTGAGATTATGGAGGATCGCTGCTTTCCAGCAACGGCCGAAGATCGTCATACAATGGCACAGGTTCGTCGAATTTCTGCATGCAAAATCTTTATAAGTGCCGGCCTCACCATCCTCTCTTTTCTTCCCTACTTTCCTGTCTTTTTTGAATTTACTCAGTGAGAGCACACACAAGTCTTTCCAGAAGGATTTAAGCTGAGAAGAGATGAAAGCATTCCTCAACAGTGACCATTTTTTAGTGAATAGGTGATTTATACCAAACATAACTGAAATAAGCAAACTCTTTGACAATCATCGCCTTGCAATTCTTTGAGAATTCCTATAAAAAATACTAGAAGATTCAAATAAATAAATTATGGGAGGTCGTAATTCTAACGCGACAACATGCTTTGCATCCTAGTGCCACTTTTTGTGGTAGTCGGTACCAAACTTCGCAAGAGCTCTGTGTGGCCTTTGAAACCGCTGCGATGCAGCTCGATAATTTTGCGCAAGTTGATATATTTATTTGTATGATCTTATAAACTGGTCTTATTGAGCTGATGCGATGTTGGCATAAGTCTTCTCTGTCGTTGTTGTTGTTGTCGTCGTTGTCGTTTTTGTTGATGTTGTTGCTCGATGGCTGGCGCTTCGGTTATTTCGCCTTCCTCAGATCCACGCTGTTACGAGTGGAACTTTTTAAAAGTAATATGCCCTACCCATTAAGATGCTTAAGGAAAAACTTCCTCTTGATTGTCATACACGATCCTATTAACGTACTTTTTCACTTCTTTGTTCTGGTAACCTTGAATTTGATGAAATATTAACCAGCCAAGAGCACAATGTCAACGTTGACTTTTTCAGATTCGAATGGCCCTCGAAGGTTTGCTTGAAGGAAAGCGCACAGTATCATTACGTGACATTACTTAGTACTAAGACAAATTCACTGGATTACCATAAACTTAGTACTGTACAACAATATGGACAATTTGTTTACATAAAAAAGAACTTGGCCTAAAAGATTTTTCCAATAAATATTTAAAATAATTGGTGTTTCCTTTTATCTAGATGTTTTTGGCAGCTCAGTAATAGACATATAAGCAATGATGAAACGCGGTTGTTGCAGAAAACATCTGTGGTATATATTGCTGTAAGAACTTAACGATTTCTTGTGTTAGAAAGTAGGTTCGTGAAGTTGGCATGCCGCTGGTTTTTTGGCAAAATTGCGTTTAATAAAAACGCTTGACTGATCGTCCAGGCAATAGTTACCAACTGTCAGTACCACGTCAGTATCTCTGTTTTGGAGTACCACCAGCTTCTCAGTATTCAATTTTCCGACGGATTATCTCGGCGTCGTAGTTACTCCAGTTAAGTTCACAGAACCGAAGGTGACCGCGCTCATCTTCCGTGCTGCCCCTATCAGAAAACTTCCCACTACTGAAGAGTAATTGCGATCACAAATCGAAAGTTCAAGACTTTTTGGGAAGAAATCTAGTGACAAGTTTAACGATGTCTTTTTTTCTTCTTAAGTCTTTTTTTGACTTAGCATGGCGAAATGTTTTGGCATTCGGGATCATACTACAATTTCATGGTGTATAAGCCAGTCTCCTCCCAACGGTTTACCGCCTCATCGTGGCTGAGAGGTGTTCTTGGGTGTCAGTCTACGATGTACAGCGGGGGATTCACCCGCATGGCAGGGTCTCCCAAGCTGAGAAGGAGTCCGGCGTTTCCATCAGGAAGCCTAGCTAAGAGTAAATCAATATCAGGATCCACCACCATCCTCGTATCAAAGTCGCATGGTGGTAGACCTCCCCCTGATCCACAAGGGCTGCGACTGCCTGTAGTGGTGAAGACCTAGGGCAGACTTCGGCCAGGCTGACCTCGGGACTCCAGGGAACTATAATGACTTAGTCAGCAAATCTCTGAAAAATGGAGATTATGCTAGGGACCACACAACCAGTGAGGAAGGGCCATCCAAGTATCAAGTATCTAGTATAAGCCAGTATCGACTTCACTATAGGCCCTTCCATTATCGCACTTCGCAGTAATCCCTGCATAAAACTACCACTATTTTCTGCTAGTACTAGTAATCCCGCCTTTTTTTTTCTTCGATATAATTCGATATAGAACCACAAGAAGCTAAGACATTTGCCTACACAACTCTGGACCGCAGGTGTCTGCGGTGCAGAACGAATGCACTATTACCCTTTCCGGAAGCTAGCGCGTTCACCACCACGCTATGCTGGTCCTTCGTTTCGCCTGTCTCTCAGGTAGTTCTATCGATCAGCTCCATCAGCAATCACCCATCGACGAGACTGATCTGGGGAACCCACATCGGCATTGAATCCAGTTAAACTGAGGCTGTAGCTGAAATCACAATGTTTGTTTTTTATTTTCTGCCTACTACAATTTCTACGGCAGGGGTACTATGCGAAATACAACCACAAGAAGTTGAGACGTTTGTAAAAGTCATATCTGAGCTGAAAGATTTCGATATGTATCGAAGACCGTGAAAAAAGGGAAGAGCGCTGCAGCTGGTTGAAGCTGCAGAGAGTGGGAAGAGCACTGTTATCGTTCCCCAAGAGTTCCTCATTTGCACGAGCAATACATTCGGCGACCTATGCCAAGAAAGAATAGCCATAGCGTCCAAAAAATAATCGAGAAAATCGTTCCACTCTTCGCTTCTCATTTCAAAAAAAACTGGTCATGAAAACTTTGGATAGCCACGTCGCTCTATCCCAGTACAAAGAAAAAATTTCTTGTGAGTTATACTACCACTTCGTGATCAGAATTTCACAGTGCTACTATCGCATCATCATTGTCGCAGAAGGGCTTGATCAGACGATACCATATTGCTTAACTAATTCCAGTCATTCTCGAAGACAACATCTGGAAACTAGGAAGCGATAACACAGGAGTGAAGGTTGGCGCCCTGCAGCTACAAACCTTCCTTCGTTGATGACCATCATCACTATAACATCGAACATTTGCCAGATACAGAAGGAAGGCAGGCCGATTTGAGCATGGAAAAATTCGTCTTCTTTTAAATCTAAGGAGAAAAACGACTAAATGAAACAAAATCATTGTTGAAAACTGGAAAAATCATTAGAAAAATCAGACTTTGGCAAAAAATGATTAATAATTTTCCACATGTTTATTTACATGTTCTTACGAACCGCCCTTGTTGAGCTGATGCGACGCTGGTACAACTTTTTTAAATGTTTTTCTATATGGTTGAGCTGACATGAAGTGCGGATAAAAAATTTTTATTCGGCTAGCGTCTCGACATCTTCGCTTTCTTCAGAGCTGCGTTGACCCGAGTCGATGGTCCACATTTGGTCCCTGTTGCGAAGCGGGTATTCGTTATCACATCGAGTCGAATTCAGTGGGGGAGCAGCGCTTGAATGCTAATATTTTCAAGTCATTTCTAATAGTTTTCGACCTGTAAGGAATAAACACTTCCTAACACTTTTGGTTATAGAGAATAGTCACTGTTATGCAGCTAGTATAGTCCACATTTCCAAACAGTCATGCAATCGATGCAATGGGATTGCGTGGATACAGTGACTTCTAACTTATTGCTAATTTGTTACCCCTGTGAGGTATGGATTACATAACCTCTGCACCTCCATTTCTCTGTATCGTTAATGACATTCCTTGGCCACCTAATACATCGATTTCCTAATATCTTAGAGCTCTTCTATTCTCCTGTCTACGATGTGCATACACCACCGACATCACTTCAATGAAAGTAATTCTCTATAGTGCCGTTGGGGTCGTCTCTTCTTCATTATTACACTTTCCTTATGCTTTTTTGATTTTCATCCAGGAGCAGCAGCAAGCAGCCTAATATCGTGTCACATCGCGCTCGAACGATCAAGTGAGCCTTAAAGCGCTCCTCCTCAAGATCAGACTTCATCGATTCCACTTAACAAATGAATCCTAAAATCTATCACAGCAAGTCATCGTACGGTTCGCCTTTACAAGTCTCATCTATAACACGGCGAACCTCTAATTGCTAGGACTTGCGTATACCAAAACCCATAATTAGCCATTTTTGCTACACCTAAGAGCTAATCGCAGATCCACACAAAAGTGTAACTTCTTTTACAATGGGATCTTTAGTTCACATCTATACGCCACACTACATCCATATCGGAAAGTGAATACCTCAACGCAAACGTTGAGACGATCACATTCGTTCCGTCTCATTATCTGACTGTTAAGTCTGCAACACAACCACAAAAATTCCACTAGACCGGCCGTGTATATTCTATTTGCAAACATCAGTATAATGAATAAACTACTTTCAGAACAGGGAGAGAAGGAGAAATCGAATGGTTTAGAGCTTTCAGGAGTACCAAAGATGCAGGGAAAAAGGATAACAGAACAGATAACAGCAAATTCGCTGTGCACCTTTTCTACTTTGCAGTTCTTCCTGTTGCATAAGCAGGATACGAGATAGGTAAAGGCAAGGCTATCGAGCTAATATCGAGGAAGAATGGTGTTGGAGAGCATTCGGCATCACGGAAATGAACGAGATAGGGATCGGAAATCTCGACCTACGTCAACGGACCAAAATCGGAGAAATTCCTGTAAACGCCAAGTTGTAAAAAAGACTGGTGTGTGTGTGTGTGTGTGTGTGTGTGTGTGTGTGATATATATATATATATATATATATATATATATATATATATATATATATATATATGCGTGTGTGTGAAAGGTCGGACCTCCTCATCACGCAAATTGTGCAAGAAATAGATTTTCCGTCTTTTTGGTATGACGACGCCCTGGGTAACACCGAATCCCAAGTTGGGCCTATTGTATCATGCTGGATTGGCCCGTCGGCTAGCTATAGGAATCGTCACCATTCTAGAGAAGCTTATCATAAATTAGCGACTCTCTTTTCGATAGACGGTGGAAACCGGCGAACTGCTATTGAGTCCTGGGAAAGTGGTGAACTGTCTATATCGGGATTACAGTGAAGATTCAACGTCTCTAAATAACATTCTTCAGTGACATGTGGACATCATAAAATGTCAAGCCCACAAAGTGCTGGTACCTCTTCAACGTCTGGAGATCAACCGTGTGAGTACTTAATACCTATCTAAGTGAGCAAGTAAGAAAACCTGTTTGTGCCATTCTCAAGAAAGTGTGTCTTTTTTCTATACAAGCCGCTTGGCGAATAGATGCAAAGGTTAAAAAAAAGACATCAAAATCCGAAGATGCATAAATACAGTTCAGCAAAACATCGTAATCATCTAAGTGAACAATAAATCCGGTCCTTTATTGAGTTCAACCAGAGTCTCAGGTTTCTGAAATCGTTTAAGTATGAGCCACATTTCCTTTATAAGCCTTTGTTGAAGTACACGACAGAGGGAGCATCCTCGCGAGCTTCGATCCGCTTCCTCAATTCATGTTCCAGCTTTTTCACCTAAAATCGTTATCAGCACAACCAGATACTTGAAATGACATTTAGATTGTTCTTTACAAGGTGAAATGACTACATCCAAATTTTTAAGAAAAAAACATACAGGAAGCGACGATTTCTGAGGAAAAATGGCACAACAAAGTGGTGTGGAAAACGTCAAGAAGAATCCTGATAGTAGAATTTGAATAGGGGTGGCCATCCATCGCTAAAACAAGATCTCACAAAAAAAAGTAGGGATGAAGTTAATGAAGAAAGGTATAACCTGTCTAGTTATTAGTTATTTATTGTTATTGTCACAAAAAAAAATCTCGCCCAATAGTCTCGTGACAGAGGTCGTCCACAAATTACCAAAGCCAGATTTCATAATCATCCCAACTGACCGAGCCCCTGCTACTGCGAGTGGTACTGTTGGATTGACCATCCATTAAATTAAGTCGGTTACTTACCATAAGCTAGCTGACCAAGAGCAGAGCTGTGTTAGAATCTAACTTCTCTTCAACCTTAGTGTTTATATCCTTCCTACATTTAATGTTAAAATTTGTATTTAGAATTTGGTGCAACTTCAAGCAGCTTAAGGGTAACCGATTTTGAAAGCCATTATACAAAGCCAGGTTCACTCTTCCACAAGTGTATCCTGCTAGCGTCAATTAATACGGTTTTCGTTCAGTTTTTTTCCTATATGGTTTGCTCTGAAATTCTCATTGGTGGTCGAAATTAGAAGTGCTGCTCGACTAAATCCTCGTTCAAGAAAGAGTTGCAGTGAAAACTCTTAGATGGTCATTATTGTATAGTTTACATCGTCTTTTAAAAAAAAGTCAGTTAGGGATCGTGATAGAGATCTGCTTACCTTATAGTGCCTCATTTTTGAGATTGGTTGGAAGACTATTGGACCGAACACTGAAATTAATCATCTACAGAACCATGTATTAATAGGACATCCTGGTATTCTGATAAGACACTTCAAAATGGAGGTTTCCCTGCGTTGATGTAAACATCACAAAGTGCTCCAGTATTGTTTCTTTTTGAAATACTGACGTACTTTAGCACTAGTAAGTTCTTCACCTCAGCCTCTAATAACCGGAAGGTCACAAAACAAGTTACCTGATACTATAGAATTACTCTGCAATGAACAATGAGCACCTCTATCCCTCGTTAGAGAAAAATTTTTCTGCAATGAAGTGTTTCTTAAACCCACCCATATTCGGCACTGCCATACCTATTCGGCTAAGCGTGACCTGCGGGATGGCGTAATAGGGTACAATCACAGATGATCCTAATACTTCTCCTTTTTCATCTTGAACAGGAATACCGTCAGTGAATTCACTAAAATGAGGCTTCTGTGTAAAATCAAAAGGTCAAAATCTTCGATGTCGCTTAAATGGTTGCTAAAGATAACTAATTAAGTGTTGCACCTATAATTCAAATGAACAGCCCATTTAGCTAACGCGGTTTTGGCGAAACCAACATCATCACAAGATGAATCCAACCTTCAAAACCGCAATTAAGAAACAGTGAAGTATGCTTTGAGTAAGCCGTAACCATCATTGATGTTTGGAAAGCACCTCAAATGGAGAAAATGTGATCTCGACAAGAAAAGTGAGAGAGTCGTCTAAGACTGGTAGGAAAGCGATGTAGTAGTAGAATTCGACAAAATCCTTCATTACGAGGCTCTATCACTCCTCATGAGTTGTTCGAACATGATGGCTTCACTAAAACGATGGTTTGTGGACTCAGTTCCCATTTCCAATAGTTACGAGCAGTAAAATTAAATCTGTATAACCAAAAGGGAGCAAATTAATAGGTTATTCTAGAAACATGGTGTTTCAACTCTGGCGGCAAACGTTTTCTTCACGAAAATTATCAGTGTTCGTGTTATGCGAGATTGAACAAATAATCCGTCCAAAGCCATTCCCACTGACAATAAGTTCTCAGTAACTAGAGCATTTCAGAGCTTGGAAACATTACGCATTTATAGAATGATTTTCCTCTATGGCTTTAACACTTTCGCAAAGAGCGACATCTATAGGTATCATCATAGTTTTGCAGGAGCAGCCAGTAAGATAGGCCTCATTTCTTCCTGATGGTTTTTTCTTAACAATAGAACTACGTGTCCGCAATTCTTTACATTCTTGTTGAGCAAACGCGAGGTGTTATTTTATTCTTTATTCAGGAACAAGCTGACGTTTCTACGGATTTCGCCTTCCTCAGAGCCTGGAAAGATCAAGTTGACCGTGGCAATCTACCCAGCCAGACACTTCCTTAACCTTCCATTTGATCAATGGTGAGGTTAATGGAAAGTCGATCGTGAGAAATATTACTTGCCCATATTTCTTGTTATCAGTTGACAGCTGGTAGAACACAAGTGTAGTGTTCGGCATTGCTGAGGAAGGTATCTACTCTGCACTCAGAAATATGTAAAAAGCCATTTTCCGAATAAGTTCGCTAACCAGAAAATTGCGCTCCCATCGACCACTTTTTCAATTCTAAATACTGCAGAAAATGATAGCGATCTTATAGAGTGTGCGGGTACAAAAACATACCGAATTAAAGATTCATAAGTTGCAGAACACTTCCAAATGCGCTCAGTGATGTGTTTGAATGATGAAGCACACTAACATGTAGGAAATAGCACCATAGGGGGCGAAGAGCACAGTGGCAGTGATGCCGACCATCATGAGAACGGTGCTAGCTCGATGTTGCTTTAGGCACACCAATCCCCACATCCCTCCGGAACCGGGAAATCGGTTCCAGAGTTGGCCGGGAAAGGTGAGCTTTCTGCAGTCCAAGTGGGAGTGTTATAGCGCGGTCATAAGAGAACTCCAGAGAGAACCGACTCAAACAGCATTCGACAACATTAAAAATGAAATGAAATTCCTCAAGCAGCAGCCGAAGCCACAAGTGAAAATTTGGAAGGCCTTAGTAAATGATGGATGCGAGGAAACGAATCGAATGTTAGAAGTGCTGGGAGCTGCACAGTAGGCGTGAAGACGAGTGATATAAAAAACAGAAAAGTACCACCATGAATATCATTCATTCTCGCAAAATTATAGAGCAAAGTCTCTCCTACAATCTTGTCGTGTGAATAGTCTTTCATTTTTTACCAGTTATCGAAGAATTATTGCTAGTCTTGAAAGAAAAAAACGACCAAATTAACAAAAGTTGAAAATTAGGCGTCATCCAGTCAGCAGTAAACTCAAGATTAGGCGTCGTCGAGCAAGTATTAGGGGTTGAATATTTTTGCAATACATTGTTTCAATGCTAAAACTGTCTATCTGTTTTCCCAAACTGTTTAGAATTAAGAGCCTTAAAAAATTTAAGACGGAATTTAAAAATTCGAGGTTCCTAACGCAAACGTGAAAGTCACGAACACAAACAGTACACTGACACTGCCATCGTGCCCTGTTGAAGGAAACCGGTTTGTTCCATTGCTTTCGTGTTGGAAACAGAACCTTGACGGGAAAGAAGCGAAGAAATGCTTCGTCCCACTTCAGAAAATTAGAATTTCATCTTGTGTATGGATTCTAATGGCTTTAATGTGAATTAATAATATTCAACCCTACCAATGGTTTACTGCCTCACCGTGGCTGGGAGGTGTTCCTGGGTGTCGGGCTGCGATGTACAGCGGGGAGATTCATCCCCTCGCCACGGTCTCACAAGCTGAGAAGAAGTACGGCGTTTCCATCAGGAAACCCACCTAAGAGTAAACTAATACCAGGACCCCTACATTCCTGGTCTTAAACTAGTGGCATGGTCGGCGACTGTGGTGGCGACGAACTGGGACAAACTTCGGCCAGGCTGACTCCGGAACCCCAAGAGAACACAGCGGCTAAACCAGCAAAACTCCGGAAAGTGGAGATTATTCTGGGGTGCCACGCAACTAGCGAGGACGGGCCGTCCAAGTATCCAAGGAAATAAGTGGTTCTCAGCATAACGAAGAAAGAAACTAAATGTCTACGCTTCACAAACGATTTTTGCGAGAAATCCAACCTCAAACACTAAAAAATTAGAAAACGAGATCAGCTTCTTTATGATGTAGAATTTTTGCTTCGCTTAAGGAATCGAAATATTGGTCTAATATTTTGAAGTGAATATCGCTGAAGGAATTAAGACATTTCTAATCCGTCGTAATTCGGCTTAAATGCAAATTTGTGTGCTACCACGCTGCGTAAACGAGAGGATTTATTTCTTACACTGATACTTCTTTTGCTATAGCGTCCCTAATCCTCGGTGAGCAGTGATAGAAAATTTCCGAAATAGAACAGCCTTTTTGCATATGCTGTGTCCACTTAACAACTATGGGTACAGCGGGTTTCAAGGTACAATCACGGAGAGCTGCACGGGTAGCGTATAGAGCATTGGCTGGAGGTGCTCTTGACGTGGGTGATGCAGTCCTAAACCCTGGGTAGACCAATCTTTCCGTCTATCCTACGTTGGAAAACTGCCTCTAAAGTTATCTGGGAGGATAGCAGCACCGACTTCATAGATCGGTAGGCCACCATAAACCACTGTCTAGGCCAGATGCGCATTCAATTACCTTTGCAATGCTGACATGAAGCATCGCTCAGCGATAGGTCAACACAGAGACGTTTCCCCTTTCATCCTTTATCTCAAGTTTAACACATTCATAAAAAATGTGCTCTAGTTTCAACTCATATCTAGAGGGAGCATAATGATCGTTATTAATTGATTCCAACTTGACCGACTTTAGCATTCCAGAGCTGGTCGAATGCATATTTGGCCCAACAAAATGACTTCAGGCAACATAATGATGTATCAATTCAATGATGTTTCTTTTGAAAGGACGCATAACATAGTGGATAGCGTTGCAGTGTGATATAAGTGGTCAACCATTGATTCGACCCCAAGCTTTGAGCTAATCAAGACTTCCATCTCCCTGGAGCCAACAATTTGGCACTAAACTGGTCTGGTAGGGGAAAAGCGCCTATGTGATATGTCTGGCGAGTCATCGTGAGTCATTCCCTGGTTGCCCAATCAGTCGCATCTACAATGGTGAATGCAGTTGAATGCAAAGGGCACTCGAGGATAGATCAATCGCGAATACTGCCTTTTTACTACACCGTTTGCACTCATTTTGCAACTTTTTCCTCCTTGAACTGGATGCTGGGCGTTGCTAGGTGAGCCATTACGCGTGCAATATAATTTAGGGGGAAAAACTTCTTCGAATAAGGTTCCTATTCGACCCGCAAGGGCTGTTTTTCTGCTCAAGAAGGCTATACAAACATTCTGTTGGCGGAAGGACCATTTATGACGAGAGTACTAAGATATTCCTGCTATATAAATGCCTGCGTATAAGCATGGTTACTACACATATCTGAACTTTCTTCACTTTTTTGATATCTTGGTAAAAATAGACTAATCACTGTTAAACGGAACTCACTTGCTTCTCATCATCGGGATGTTTATTGCGTTTGCTGCTGAAATGGCAACAAATGGAACCAGAGCGGCGATTATTTTTGGGACGTTCTGAAAGATTTTTTCTTTTTTTTCCCCCAATCTGCTCCACTTACAGAACTTTCTATTATCCAATGACTTTTTTTTTACAAGTGAAGAGCACCTGTAACGCAGTGGTTTAGAGGTACAGTGCAATAAACACTGGATCGATCGCCAGTTCGATCTCGCGCCTCATGTTCACCAAACCTTCCAACTATCTGGAGTAGGCAATTCGGTACTAGACCTGTCTAGGAGGATAAAAAACGGTGTCTTCATCACCGAAACCGCAATCATTGCATATTTCTAATCACCGCTACAAAGCTTTATGAGATCGGAAGAGTGGTGCCTCAGGGATTGATCAACACCGGACGCTTTGCCCTTTTTTTATTTAATTGTATTCAGAAATGCGCATTACTTTGAAGGAATCGGTGCACGTTCAATGGCGTAGAATTCCTTGGAAACCTTCATTTCTGTGGAATTCTGATATCGAGGTGCTTGAGGAAAAAAAATCCCTGCCTCTGTAAATCCAAATCTTCCTTATTGTTCCTATACTTGAATGGCCAAAGAGCTAGTTGGTGTCTCCGAACACAATCTCGTATTCAGTAAATCGCCTCCAGCTTCAGAATGCAGCTGCTTGAGCCTAACAGCCAATCTTCCTGTAGGTGGATGGTAGGAGAAAGTCTCTGTTTTCTTGAGATCGATACTACTCTTTTCGTTCATCTCTATAGTCAACTGCCTCATTGGCGGCCCATCAAAGCTCCACTCTTAATGCATATTCTTCGGAAACTCGAAGGTGACATAAGAAATACGAATGTTTGAAGCGAACAGTTCGGCTTGATGTTTCTGTGCCCATTATAAGTTATTACTTCTTTGATGAGCAGACATGAGGTTGTTATTGTACCACTACTTATTAAAGATAGCTAACGTTTCAGCGGATTTCACTTTCTCGAGAACCTCGAAAAGTCTAGCTGGTCAATACCACCGAATACTCTAAAATACCATGTAGTTCGTAACCACTTGTATAGTCAGCTATTGCTCAATCAAAAAAAGCATAATTTGCTTTAACAGTACAAACGGCGACCGGGATAAGTTCGGATACGGTGCATCCGATTTCTTGCAAACCGTGCGGGAAGAATACACTGGCGAAACATCCGTATAAAAAGAACACCTACTCGTTAAAGTTAAACAAAATACTCGCATGTAGCACACAGAGGCATAATGAGGAAGATTTTGAAGTAGAAGTTCCATTCTCGCACTGGATCGAAAACGTTAACACCCAGAGCTCATGAAGCATATTGGGGAAATTCAAAGAATGCAGAGATAAACTGAAAGAAAGAATGCCTTGTTATCACCCGTGATCCCATACCGTGTCTCAGATTGATATTTTAACGTGAGAGCGAGGTATTACTCATCTCTGCGAGCTTTCTGCTGTTGTTTTCATGTGGGCTACTTAGCGGACGACACAAAGAAAGCGGTGAGAGCGAAGAAACTGTTTTTTTTTCCAGTGCCATTGAAATCTAGCTATAGCGGCCTTTCTATTGAGCGCACAGAGGTGTTTGGTTAGGTCGATTGCACATCAACTTGACCTCCCCAAACTGTGAAAAAAGGCAAAGTCGGCCAAAACAACAGCTGTCGAGAATAAATAGTATAATAAGAGCCTTGTATCACCTTTGAAGGAAACAGTAAGCTACTGATAAATGCTGAGATTAATAGGAAGTCGATCCGTAGAATTACTACATGTCATATTCATTATTTCGTCGACTGTCTTCATCAAGTCAACATACGATTCACTTCGTTTTCCAACACCAACATTCGTTTCACCTCTGGATTCGTAATCATTATTCCGCTATATTAATAAGCTTGTACGAGTTGTTAATAATCTTTCTTGTAGCCGACATTTCGCCACCACTTTCTTCTGCCGTGATGAATCCAGACGAATGTCCACACCGCCTACTGTTTGTTCCAGTAAGAGTCTTTATAGCCGTCATATCAAGACAAATCGAATAGAATGGAATAGCGCATAAATGACTTAACAACATGGGGCTCACAAAACAGTACGCTTGTTGGTCAACTGTTCATCTAAAGTTATCTGTTTTTATAACCCATCCTGCAGCAGTCTTTCGGTATGTTAGGTAATATATTTTTTCTGATTCTGGATAGGTTTGCACTGTAAAAAAGGAGAACCTTCAAAGAACAATCGACAAAGAACAGCCGCGTATTTTGGAGCATAGCTATATGAACTCTTTTCATTCCACTAGTGGAAACCGCCGTGCGTAAAAGAGCACTTTCAGATACGGCGACTTCATTTGTGCGGTGCTCCACTCCACTGGTTTCGACTCCGTACAACTACAAAGATCCGCTTTGTCAGAAATAACTTTTGTGGACACTCGTCTCTATTTCTTGTAGGACTGAAGAAAGTGGTGGTGCCGAAACGTTAGTCACAATAAAAATTTGTAACATCCTCATGTAAGCTTATTAACTAACCCAAATGTCAACTCTACTTTTTCCTAGTCCCAAAAATTTGCGTATGAAACATAAAGGTGGCAATGTATCTTGGTGGAATTCGGCAGCACCGAAAGCAAATTAATGAAGATTTCTAGAACCTTGACTCCTCTGAGCAAAGTCTATTCTTTAACGGTTCATACCCGCATTTTGGCTAACAGTCGGTTTGCGCCAAGTGCTGTGGCCATCGCTCCACCAGTGGCAAAGCAATACGAAGTAAAAAGCCGTTCTTTTGAGACCTAAAAGCGACCACTGTTTTAAATGCGACTGATGCGGAGATCCGTGAAAGAAAGTAGGGAGACCTATCCTGACAATAAATATTAATGATCAGATCGAAGTGTGTAAGGTACGGACGTTTAAAGTGTTCTATTATAGGGACTACTTGTATCGAAATTCTTGCGAATATGCACTTCCAAATAATTTTTTAGCCAGAACGCTTAGCTTCCTTAGATTTACTACGGAGTGGTTTTCAACACTTTGCAAAGCTACCGTATCGTTCTTCTTGACTCTTACACTACTAGACAAAATTGCTGAAACATATAACGAAATTAACACTAAACTGCAGAACTACATCAAAATTTGAATGGATTTTGTATACGATATTAAAAAAATGCCATCAAGGGTTAAGTGAATGTCACTGCTTGTGGGAAATTCCTAACATGGTTGCTACTTTTCGTATGAAACCATGCTCTGCATGCTCAACGGAGCAGAATGTGCAGCGCAACTGGCATCCATGAAGATCAGCATTTCAGTGAAGCTGGAAAACCGGGCTAGTAGCTTTTGCCCCAATGAAAGTGAAGCGTAATGCTCAGCACGCGACTTCCTTGTCGTCATCGGTAGTTTTGCAGTGATTATAGGTAGAGATATGTTCCGAGAAAGATGAAATGTGTTTCGCTTCAACGCATCTAGAGCTACGCCAAGTTGTCTATTATTGTTCAGTTATGCAATTTTCGAAATGATACGTAAAGTCATGTATGTCATTCAAACACCCTCTCACGGTTTACCGCCTCATCGTGGGTGGGAGGTGTTCCCGGGTGTCGGGTTGCGATGTACAGCGAGTGGATTCATCGCCACGGCTAAGAGTAAACCACTCCCAGGATCCACCACTGTTCTGGTATGAAACTAGTCGCATGGTGGCAAATCTCCCTCTGATCCACAAGAGCGGCGACTGCCTTTGGTGTGACGACGTTGGGCAGACTTTGGTCTGGCTGAACTCGGGACTCCAGAGAAACACAATTGTTAAACCAGAAAAACTCCGAAAAAATGGAGAACATGCTGAGGGCCACGCCAGTGAGGACGCCAGTGAGGGCGGGCCGTTCAAGTATCCAAATATCCTTCAGACACTATACCGTTTATGAAGGCTTTAGATATGTTCCCAGATTTCTTAACCATGAAAGCGCATGCCGCTAGTTATTTGGAAGAAATATAAATTCTCCAAATCCACGCTTGACTACTGCCATCTTATTAGAGTGAGAAAGAAAAAAAACCCGTCTAAAAAATTCCGTCTCGGAAATATTCTAAAGTATTTTGGTATTTAAAAAAGTAAATAACGCACTTGAAAGTGGAAAAAACTGACCGGATTTGGACCACTTCGATTTGTATAGTTGACCATAGCGTTGAAAGTTTGATTCAACCAATGAAGAAACACCACATGTGAAGTCCTCCAAAGCAACCGTTCAACTTTACACTTGTAGTTAGATATTTAGGAACGAATGAAACTCACTATATCTAACATACAACGGATATCTTTGACAAACTCGGACAACTACTTCATTGCACCCTTGATAATTTCGCACCATTTTTTTCATTGAATAAAAATTGGATGTTTTTTTCGCTCATGAAAACATAGCTAATGAACACTTGTCTACAACTTGTACCACATTTGCATACTAGTTGCATAGTGTTAAGGATGGTAAAGGCTCGTAAATACAGGAAAAAGGGCAAGCCCTCCATCCCACCGTTTAAGAAAACCCGCTTTTTTAAGATATTGACTGCCACGTTACGTGCCAACAAATGAAGTACCGACTGCAACAGCATGCATCGCTCGCCCAAAGTAGATCGTATTGGAGGCGAGAACTGATCATCACCCGTCGGGCACCGCTGAATGAAGTCCCCATTCTAGCGGTGCTCCCCTCCATCGGGTTCAACTCGATGCGGCAACGAACGCTCAGACCGCAACGACGACTACCTGTTGACCACCGGCTCGAATCGGCGCCGTTCTAAGAAACGTGAAGGCGCCATAACCTTAGTCGAGTGACACTGGCACATGACATTAGTTTTGGTGAACGCCTATGAACACCCTAGCATTGCTACCCCAGGTTTCCACAGGGAATCGACTGCACTTCACTATCCACTACACTAAGGACATGAATATACTCCTCCCTAACGCCTTAGATACTCTTCATTCACTGAAACAATTATATTCAAAGAATTGTATTTTAAGGGAGTTTGTGCCTTTTTTTATTCAAAAAAGGGTTTCCCTTAACTTGGGTATGATTGATTCTTCCTTTGATAATCCTACACAAGGTCGATAAACTATTTTTTATTTGGCTAACGTTCCAACGTCTTTGCCTTCATCACAGCCGATGATCCGAGTCGATGTTCCACATTTGCTGGTCTTCTTTTGCACATTTCCTTTCCATGGCCGTAAATTAACATGATAGCTCTAGATCAGTGCTAAGGGAAAATGATTGATGCTGACGATGTTTTCCAGTTGATACCGTCTCTCACCGTCAATTTATTAGATGAAAGGAGGGGTGCTAACTGAGAGCTTTCACATACCACCAAAAGCACCTTAGTGAGATTTCAACAGAGACGATCATTTTCATTTGCAGTCTTATTTAATTCGACACTCCTAGGTTTTATAGTTCTTCTCTAAAATAAGAGACACTGCTCTACTAGTTACTTCCTTTGGCGATTTAGATGCTTCACTTGCTCTTTCTAAAACATTGCGCAACATCCTTTCCAGTGTTTTAATAGGAAATTTGACAACGAACATTTTTTGCGTACCTCTTATAGAACGTTAGCATTGCTCCCGCTAACACCATATTACACGGGACCTGAAAATGTTAATACAAAAAAAACAAACAGTTTTTCATCGAATTTAGTAAGATTGTTGTTAGCTCCACGTCTTAAAAAAATGCTTGGTGCACAAAAAGTTGTAAAGATGCTTCTGAGTAGGTACGCCTGACTCGTCACTGTAATAAGAAAGAAGAGTTCTATCACTATTACTCCAGCAAAGCTCTCGGGGTTGATCAATCCCTGAGGGATGCGCCATGCATTCGATTTCATTAAGCATCGTTGGAGGTGATTGAATATACATCTGGCCTTTACAATGACTCACCGTGGCCTACCGACGTATCGAGCCAGCGCTGCTAACCTCCCAGACAAGTCTGGTTCCAATTTGCCGAACCCGAAGGGATGGACGGCTTGGTGAGCCTGTGGTGCGGGATCGATGTCATGTGTACTGTAGGGCGTCTCTGACTATTGCCCCCACATGCGCGCCGTTTTTGGCTACGGTGTTACTACTCGGTGATTATCAATAATTTTTTCCGTAGCTAGAGCACTTAAAAACCTAAGAACTTTGCAGACTTACAGAAGGGAAATCTAAAGACATATTTACCCCAAATACTGACTTCATTCTAAACCTTTTTCGAATAGCATTTCAGCAAACTGATCCAATAAAGTCTTTTTTGTGACTTTGCTTACAAGCACTACAGTCCAAAACACAAGTGATACACTGTCAGAACACAGTCGTCTTCAGGCCATACAAATTGATTTTAAGGGGGACAGCGCGAAAAAAATGGTTCTTCTGGACTTTAACTCAACAATTTTCAGCTCGTATTTATGCACTTTTTTGATAAATCCGATAGAATTTGCGAACTTTTACTAACTGGATACAACATAACCTTTTCTATAAGTGTGTAGGAATTTCTGAGCTCCGCAGCTACTCTAGAAGTAGAGAAATTATCGCCGGTTGTCGAAAACCAGCACGGTCGTGCATTAGTTAATGAAATCGAGAACCATTTGAGGTATGCTTGTCTTATATTGGAGGGGTGCAATATTTTCTTGCTACTTGTGATCAGTGCACTTCAGCTAGCACAAATAGTAATTACGGATATATAGTATCAACTGAGGGAATCCTTGCCCAATGTTGAAAGGTCAAACCATCGTTAAGCCATTACGTATTGAAACAAATGCATGTCGGCTGGTACACATCCAAATTGCGCAAAAATTCTCTGAACCTGCGCACTCATCCTTCCTAAGATGAACATTTTTTCGCCGGTATCCGGATGAAACGCCGAGTCGTAGATTTGCTTGGCTCGCCAAAGTTCATTGACTGTCATGTCTCCATCGTATATGCCTTTTCTAAAAGAAATTCGAATCATGTGATTCTAGACTGGATCAATAAGCAACCATAAAGCTCAACCTGTAGTTAGTGACGATATTTCGGCTACGTTCAAGAGTTTCATTAGTAAGCAAGATATTTAATGGGTTGGTCGTTGTGAAGAAATGTCGAGCTCGTCCTAGAAAAAATGTCGTAAGCATAGCTGTTCCTTCTGGACGTCGATATGCAGTCAACTCAGTTTTGTAATTGGTGAAATCTAGGTGGTCTTTGCGAGTGCTTTTCCCAGCCTCAGCAGCTTCGACTATAGCTGCTGCTCCTCTCTCTTTAAGATATTCTTTCTTCGCCTTTCAGCAATATTTCACAAGTTCGGTCATGAGCTTGCCGTTCCCTGTGGCTCGAGTGATTCCACTTTGGCGTATCAGCTCGAGTGTTTTTAGAGGCAGACGTCCCTTGAGACTACAGAACTCTCAGCTTTCATAGCACTATCGCGAACATGTTTAACAAGCGAGCAGACAGACACACAACAGATTAATGGTCTGAACAAATCGCGCTTATGGTGGTTTTGGGATTTGGTTTTTGACCTAATCCCGTGTGCAATTTTGGGACAACAATAATATCGGTTAAACAGAACCTTCCATTAACTAAGATGTGATCTATTTTGTTATGGTACTCCCCACTGGAAGTCTCCCGTGTTCAGCATTGAAAGTAGGGTTTCTAGAAATTCTAGAATTGCGAGTTACCGTGAATGGCCAAGGTCTCGACGTTGATCAATCCCTAAAGGACGCGCCATGCATTCGACTTCACTAAGTGTCGTTTGGGTGTGATTGAATGCATATCTGCCCTTTACAATGACTCGCGGTGGCCCACCGATGTATCGAGCCAGTGCTGCTATCCACCCAGACAAGTCTGGCACCAATTTGCCGACCCCGGAGGGATGAAGGGCCTGGTGGTCCATGGGCGCGGGGTTCGACGCCACGTGTGTGTCTCGCAGTGGCGCTTCCAACAACTGCGCCACACGTGTTACGTTACCTCGCAGCTAATCGGCATAAGATCCCTCCATGATGGACATCTGTGGTGAAAGGAAGGTATGGAGCCTGTTTTCAAAGTAAGTGCTAGGTGCTAGGACGCTGTCCAACAGTAGGAGTGAGACTAGAACAGATATAATGACTCATAAATAAACCTAGCTCGATCACATACAGTTAAGGATGAAGAGCTAAAAGATGAAGCAAAAAAGACGAAGTTTATTGTGCCAACTAAACCTAAGCTTTTATGAATCTTTCTACCAAAGTCCAAATACTTCCCAACGGTTTACCGCCCCATCGTTGCTGGGAGGTGTTCCTGGTTATCTGGCTGCGATGTACAGCGGGGGATTCACCCGCATGGCAGCACCTCCCAAGCTGAGAAGTAGTCCGACGTTTCCACCAGGAAGCCCAGCTAAGAGTACACCAATACTAGGATCGGTCACCGTCTTAGTACCAAACTAGTCGCGTGGTGGCAACTCTCCCTCAGATCCACAAGGGCGGCGACATGTGGTGATGACGACCTATGGTAGATTTTGACTAGACTGATCACAGGACTCCAGAAAACCACAATAGGTAAACCAGCAAAACTCCGAAAAATGGAGAATATGCTGGGATCCGCAAACCAGTGAAGACGGGCCGTCCAAATATCCAAGTATCCAAGCAAATAAGAAACAAAGAATAAGCTATGACTTCTTTAGAGCCCTTAAGACAGCTTTGTTGCTCAGCAAGACAGTGGTGGTGATATCGTTTCACGAGAGCAAGACCCCCTGTCTCGGAAAGCTAAAAATTTTTGCCAAACCTTTCTCGGATCAGCTCGTTCACTTCAGGTCATGAGTGCATATGATGAAGATCTGGGAAAGCCTTAGCCCAGCAATCTCATGATTAAAGGGAGAATCGACGCGACCAGCATTAGACAACATTCGCGAAAACGACGATAATGATCAAGTAGCGCCAATCCGACATGCAAAATGTTCAATGACGCTAGCAGACGATGGATAGGGAACCAGTCGAATGCGAGAAGTGTTTTGATTCTCACAGTAAGTGATGTCAAACCGTGTAGAAAAAATATGAATTGCGTCCTGGTCTATAGTACGAAAGACAACGTTTCCAAAAAAAAGAAAAAAACACTAGAGATAAATAGCTTAGGCATTTGAATAGTAGCGATATCCAAACTTGCGAAACATATTTTTTTCCGGAGGCATGATTTCTTTAGATCAAACAGTGGAAACAAATTCACTTAAGTAATTTAGAATGTGGTTGGAGAGTCAGATATCGTACAATCTTGATCAAATTAGAAGTGATCGCTTAACAAGCCTTAGTATAGCATTCGGATAGGTCAGTTGGAAAGAAATACATCGAAATTCTTACCTTCGAACGTGTTTTGGTCCCATCGTGGTCTCGAAATATCTGGAAGCACCTTTAGCGATGATAGTTTTTCGCTCATACTTCGGAATGAAATAGTGGCTTGGATATTCTTCTCCAATAAACCACGTCAGATAACGTGGCGATAACATTGACGTGTTGTGTTTGGATGTCTGACGAGGCGCTTTGATTTCATGTGGAAAAATTCTGCAATCTTCATTAGATCATTTTCTAATTCAGGTTAAAAAGACAATACCGACTGAAGTACTAATTTATTGCAAACCACTGGGAGTAAATCAGAAATACAGTCACTGGCGGTTTCGGGAAACACCGACACACGTTTCTCACATTTTGTAAAAACTGACTGGATCTATCACTACGCTTTGAGATTTGTGAAGGAATCGTAAATCATAACGTGAATTAACTTCTAAGTGATTCAAACGCTTTGAAGAACATAGATGATTCTGCCTAGACAATAATCTTTCAGATGTAGATATCCATATAGAATTCAAAACTCAGAAACCCGAACTCACTTGAGCGAGAAACGAACGGCGGACACTTGAGAATAACTGAAAAAAACACTTTAAAAAAAAGTTAGTGTTGAAAAAGTTAAAAAAATTCAAAACAATTCCTAGCACGCGCTGATTGACTCCATTATCACTCGGGTGTTAGTTACATGAAAATCGTGTGGAACAGGTAGGAAGTGATAACGTAAAGGCATCAAATTCGGACAGGGTTTTGGTAAAAACATGGGAAGCTTGAAACAACAGAGATTCACAATGTCTAATAAGCTTCTTCTTCTCATCTTATAACGTTGTCCCTAGGATGTGGTTTGGCTAGTCGCAGAGTTTGCTACTGTTAGAAGAATCGCAGTTGTCCTCAAAGAATCGTGGTTCCATTGCACCGAATTTCTCTCTGTTCCACAAGTGGAGACAAGTGGTTGCGGTGAAGATCTGGAAATGCTCCAGCATGGACATCTCTGGAATCCACAGAAAATCAAACTTGACTAGTAGTAGGCATATCAATGAGGATGAGATGACAGGGATCATAAGTTGCAGTCGAACACATGCACATATCCGACCACTGGCGGTTGTAAAACAACGGAACGAATCGATGAAGTAATGAGACTCGCTTAGCATGCGAAGACGAGTCATCTAAGTACTCCACTAATCTGCGTATCTAAGCATTTAATAGGTTTCCTTAATGATGTCGTGCCTTCAGGGAAGATACCACAAACGTGCTGAGACGATAATAGCGCTGCGACTTGAACTAAAAAAAAATTGTTTTCGTTTCAAAAGGAAATGAAGAAAGGCTCGTGTTATGCGCCATTAAGACTTCCAAAATTGTTATAGTTAGACGTGTAGCTAACGGAACCATAATGTGTAGCAGCCACTTCACCAAATTAGCTTCCGCCTGGCGGAATGGAACACACTATTACTCTTATCTTTATCGCTTTTGAGAATATTACCCGTGAAAGGAAGAGGTCTGTCTCCCTATTTTTGCATCTTTATGTATCTACGATAAAGAGTTAGGTTTTTGGTTTTGATCAAATTTTGGGGACTATTTACATTACTGAAGGTCTTCCTGCCATTTACTAGGGAAAGACAAAGTTAACGTTAATCTATGGAGGTTTGCATTCGATCCGTTACAATCGCATCTCCATTCTGGCCATATCGTTAGACAGCACACTTCCCACGCTCTCAGAAGTAGTTAAGACCGTTGAGAAAACTTTGAGCGACGGGCATTCAAACAAAACCTCTCCAGAGAAAGACATGTTAAAGCGGTGTTTAATATGGCAATTACATGAAAGACAGTTGCAAGACTACAAATAATTGGCAGAGGTGCTGTAGCTTGAATGTTATGTGAGGACGGCTCACCCTAAGTATACATGTATCAAATGAACGACTGACTTTGAACTAACGAGTATGGTGAGACGAAACAAAGGGGAAGACTGGGCACGCGTTTAGCATTTTAGGAGTGGCAAGGTCCTATTACAAGTAGAGCGTAGAGAAGAGCGAGGAAGGCACTTCGAAACAGAATGGCGTTTTTGGAGGCAAAGAGTCAGTTGAAAAAATGCATATGGATGACAAGAAAAAACACTTCTTTTTCTTAGAAGAAAAGGAGAATCTGAGGTCTTACGCAGCACATTTTGATTTCTGACTACCAGCAAATGCGCTCAGAATGATACTGGATACCATGAATGCCAGAAATGCAAAGGGATGCATGCTAAGTGTGAACAGTTTATAATAATGCTAATTGGTTTAGTGATAGTGGATATGAAGGATGGGTGAGCAACTAAAGTGGTGCACAGCGTCGTTCAAAGAAGACGCCAAACAACTGCTGTGTCCGACTGAGATCCTGAGAGCGGATGCGATGAAAAAAACCAAATAAAAGAAGTGATAGAAACGGCACAGCAAGAGAAAACTTATCTACTTGGATACTTGGATGGCCTGTCCCCACTGGTTCTGCTGGCCATAGCATAATTTCCACTCGTTTCTCTCTCGCACAGTCGCATCCATGGTGGTTGTCTACTTCGAACACGATGACTCCCACAAGGCCCATTCTTCAATCTTTAAATCGTTGCCATCTGTGATTCCATATGGTTGATACTAGGCAAGAACACGTCCACCCATCGTTTGGGTGGTCTTCCATGAGGACGCATACATTCTGTCGGAGTTTACTTCACTGTTCTTTCCGTGCATTTCTCACATTTCTTTTTTTTATTTTGTGACCAGCCCATCTGTATTTGCTATTGATATAATTTCGCCTCGACCTCGAAGATGAGATAAGTTTCGAAAATCTAAGCAGTGCATTCCGGATTGATGTTATGGATGCCGGTTAAATTTCAGAAGACATCGTTGAAGCGCTCTCAGGGTGTTGCAAAGATTTCTTGAAGTGGAAGCACGACATGAAGTGCCAGCTCACTTCCCGCTGCATAACAGAGCGCTGTTAAACTGTTACATCTGTTAAATCGAAAAGGTGAGTGCAGCATTATGGGTCCGTTAGCTGGTTGGTGGCATCTTTGAGTGGCGTGAACGAGACCCATGCTTCTCTATGCTTATTGAACGTCCAAAGTATATAAATGAGATGTTTTCTATAATCAGAGAGCAATCCAGTTCGGTTTCTTAGCCTTCACACCATTGGTTTTCCATTGACTAGGTCTTCGTCGTATTTATGCGCAGTCCAATCTTTTTTCCCGCTCGCTTAGTTCATTGAGCACCGTCTCTGCTTCACTGGTGCTCCTCGAAAAGGCGACGATGTTACCCGTGAAACTAGAATTTGAAAGGAATTCTCATCAATACATATGCCCTTTCAACCCAGCAGAGTGATTTCATTATCCCCTGAAGTGCGGCAGCAAACAGCTTTGACGATGTAGTGTCTCATTATCGAACCCCCTTTCCTATTGATATGGTGATGGTCCGGTGAAAAGCCTGCATATTTGTACTCCTGTTCCGATAACATTCTGCTATTGTTAGAATAGGCCGACTACTTGGTCTTCGAACAATGACAAGATTGCATTCGTCTCAACGCTGTCAAACGCTTTCTTGTAGAAGACAAAGGTTAGGACAGCGGGCAGATGATACTCCCGAGAGACTCTAATTACCTGTCATACGGTTTGAATTTGGTCACTGCAGAAGAATTCCTGTCGGAAACTTGCTTGCTGAATGGATGCGCCTTATTTAAAGCCTTCGATATTTTCAAAACTATAATGTTCGCTAACAAATGTGTGCAAAAGGCGAATTGTCGTGAACTGCTTGAAGAGTACACTCAATAAATATATTGGAGACAGTTACGAAGATCCCTTGGGCCACCATTCCTCGGTATGGTGACCATGCGCGACGTTCTCGACTGGTCAAGGATTTCTTGCTTTCAAAGGCAGAACGTCATATTTTTTTTACTTTTTTTATTTCATTTGACCCGTCTTCACGTCAGCTATTCGGATCCCAGCACTTCTCACATTCGATTCGTTTCCTCACATCCCTTATCCACGAAGAGACCTTCCAACCTTTACGTGTGGCTTCGGTTGCTTCTTGAGGATTTTCATTTGATCTTCTATGTCGTAAAATGCTGGTAGAGTAATTTTCCCCGGAGTGCTGAGATAGCCCGGCTGGAGCGCTCCCAACTGGATTGCAGAGAGTGATTTTTTTTCCAGAGAAGTCCGGTACCAATTCTCCGACCTCGGAGGGATGAGAGGCTTTGTTGGCCCGGAGCAGAATCGAACAAGTACCATGCTCGTGATGACAGACCGCTGTACTATCAGCTCGAGACGTCATATTGCTGAGGAGAAATAGCGGCATTTTGTGGCCTCCAACTCTAAGGAAATCCGCGGTGATATTAAATACAAGGTCTTGGAGCTGTGTGTCTCTCCATGCTTTCTGTCGCAACTCGAACTTCAAAGAGTAGTATACCTGGCTGCCTTTCGCCAGCGCAGATTTCGTGGTCTAAGACGTCGGTTGTGGAGCGAAAAAAATTGATATAGAACTTGTCCGTCATCAGTTCTATATCACGGCGAGATGTAATGATAGTCCCTCCTTTGTTCATCAAGGCGAACAGCAAAACATTATAGTTCCAAAGATCCCAACAGCATTTGTTCAGAGTGAATCGCTCTTAAACTGCTTCCAGTATCCTTTTCTGCCTAAAGGCAATCCTGGTGTAAATCCTCTTGTAGAAGATTTCTGTTTCCGTAGAAGCAAAGACCTTCTACAGTTAGGAATTATTATCAGCCTTGTTCAGTATGTTGCAGTAGGATCTAGCACCAATAACCTTTTTCTTTTCGGGCAACTCCTTAGGAGCACTGGAGATGATGTAGGACTTCATGTTTGAGCAACTTGGGCGAGTTCAGCACAAGTTCTAAGTCCTTCACTAACCGCTGTATAGTCCTCAGTCTGGAAGGGTGCGATGACAGGAGTTCCCAGGATCGACTTTCTATTAACCTCGCCACTGGATTATAAATTCGTCGTTTTTTCTCTCAACAATCGCAAAGTTGTTAAACAGCATACGTTTACATCCATACAATAACACACATACAACACAATCGTAGCTAACGTTTCGGCAGAATCGCCTTCTTCAGAGCCTGGAAGGGCAAAAATGCAATGAACAGCAGGAAGGAATGCCCCGAGATCACACGTGATCTGGCCCGCGTACCTTCGCATCGATCGTTGATGTGGGGAGGTGCAGTCGTCAACCATATGCGACTCTGACCAGCGGCTCTTCCTCAGTGGAAGGCAAATAAAACGGTGGCTTTTCGAGAAGCTGTTGACCATGTGACTGCAGTTTAGATTCTCATCTTTCTGTATGCGTTATTGAAGCGTTTGACATAGTAAATTGCATATCACTATACCTTTCCAGGCTCTGAAGAAGGCGATACTTCCGAAACGTCAGCTACGATTGTGTTGTATGGATGATAGGAGTATTTTTGCAGCTTATGGCTGAATCGAATCCTCACACGGAAAGGCAGTGATCAGATCCAGTGCAGAATCCAGGCACCACTGAGAGCTCAAAGAGGCACCATTTTCTGATCGTGAAAATATGATCAATCTCCGCATGAGACGTGCCGTTAGGGGGATCCCACGTCCATGGGCGACTTTCTCTCTTTTCCAATAATGGAAAAACATGCCGCTTCAGGACTCCTACAAAACGGTTTCCGTTCCAATTTCGACCTGCAATTCCAAATTTTTCCTATCCTGTACTCATTTCGTTGGCCGTTCTAAATCCATTTGGCGTTGAAGTCTCCAACAACAGATTTGTAGAATTACTTCTTTTTGTGGGTTACTTCCTCCATTTGAGCTGTAAAACGAGTCTCGCTCTCCGACCTGCTGTGAACCATCGACTCATATGAATGCGGCTCTGAGAAAGGCGAAGGGTCTGAAACGTTAGCCAAATAAAACCTATAACAACCTCATGACCGCCCAATCAGTTACAAAATTACTGATTATTGCTACCGAGGTCTAATAAAAGTCGGTTTTAGGGCAAAAAAAATAAAATGACGTTCAAGTGTTGGTCAAATCATAACTCAATGAACTTTTCCGAAAAAATTGTGTTCTCTAAATCATCAAGGGAAGAGAATGGATTTTCTGGTCAGAACTCCTGCACACTATTCTGCTTCCAGTAAACTAATGAATCATCACAAAATGTGCGGCGAGAAGGCTTTGTTTGCCAAAATGAACCAAAATGATTCCTATATACCCCATTCCGCCCTCTCACGCCGCCACGCATTAGCACTGTAGAGTCCATGTCATCACAAATATGTTGAGAGATATAGCAGACTGTAGTGCGCATACTATTCTTACCAAAAGGACGGTAAAACAAGGTCTCTTCTATAATCCTATTACGTTCTTAACCCTTTAACTCTTCTGGTTGTCGAAATACTATCGTCCATTGTCGAGATCCATATGCTCAGCCAAGCAAAATTAGGAGCATTGTCTAAAGGCTGATGTTTGCTAGTACTTTGAAAAGCTGCTTTGTTTAATAACAAAGTGGAAAAGTTTCTGCTGCAGAAAGGTGTGATTAACAACACTGTGGCACGGGGGAAGATGAAGCAATCACTCACTAACGTCGCGCTTCAGATCTCGGTAAACACTATCTTTTCAAATGACGAAGTGCTATTTCTATGACCGATGTTTCTCTAACGTTAACATGAACAGTCAATATGGCGTGCATTGATAAGCTTAGGCGAGGTCATTAATAAGCCATAATTTTATGTCGTATATTAAAAAGCATGGGGCGCGTTGCGCAGTGGTCGGAGACGACCTGCAGTACACATAGGGATCGATCCACCGCCCTGGGCTCACCAAGCTTTCATCTCGGCAAATTGGTACCAGACCTGTCCGGGAAAACAGCAGCATTAGTGAAGTCGAATGCATGGCGCATGCCCCAGGGATTGATCAACGCCGAGAGTCCTATCTTTTTTATTCTTCATATTAAAAAGCGAATTCAGAGGGTTCCTGCACGGTTTTTCGAGTTTTTTGGCAACAGCCTGTTATGGCCTTGTCGAAAAGCAATATTTCAAATCTCTTTTCCGCATTGGTCTCTCTGGAAAGCGTGTCAGAAACGACTGATTTTTCCAATGAGCAGCATCATAGCACCTATTGCGCTCACATTTCTTGGAAGTGCTCTATAAAACACGTGGTTGTTGGCTCAGTCTTGCGGCCATGGCTAATCGAGCGGTCATTTTTCCTCGGCAGACATGTAGCTACAAGGCTTTTGAAGGAGGACAGTAACACCGGTTTGACCTATTGGTGGGTCCTGCAATGTATTTTGCAGAAGAGATGCGAACTCAACCAGATCTGTGCTCCTATGGATGGATTCGAATGTGCAGTCCACCGCTGATGAAGAGTCAACGCCGAATTCCTAATCTTCATTCTTTTTTATGTAATCACTAAAATCATTCGAGTTAAAAATATGGATAAGCATATTCCGCAAGTCTTAAAAAATTTGAGTCCTCAAAAGCGCTTTGACTTTACACACATTCAAAAACCATATTTTTCACTTAGCTTGAAAGCATTTCATTTCGATTCGCAAGGTTCTGCAAGAAGGTAAAATGCCTTCTTTTCCTGTATATTGTATTCCTTGTCAATCATTGTCAATTATCGGCGTCCCCATCAGGAAGCCTACCTAAGAGTGAACCAATACCAGGATCCACCACCGTCCCCGGTATCGAACTCGCATGGTAGCAAATCTCCTGATCCGCAAGAGCTGCGACCGCCTGTGGTGGTGAAGATCTGTTGCAAACTTTCGTCAGGCTGACCTCGTGACTCCAGGAAACCACAATGGCTAAACCAACAAAACTCCAGAAATTGGAGATTATGCTGGGGCTTGCACAACCAGCGAGGACGAGCCATTCAAGTATCAAGTATCAAGTATCAATCATTATCACTCTGACTTATTTTACCCCTCGTATTTTCTTCTGCTTTTCTATCTTCTCCTTTCTTTGGCTCTGCTTAAAACAAAAAAGGCTTTTTGGAATGGCAAAAGTACGAAAATTCCACTCAACTGGTTCTTAGTGTACAGCTGTTCTGGTAGAAAAAAACACACTGCTGTTTTCCTTTGCCGAAAGGTTACTAGCTTAACACTTCGAAGTTTTCGCGTTTTTCAGCGATACACTCCTTACTACACGGTGTTGCCTAGGGGCTTGCATAATCTCTTTGTTTATTTGCCCGTAGCCCGTGAATTGTCATTCGAGATCTAGTTGCAAACCTCCGTCAGCCCAAGGGCTTCACTGTTAAATTCATAGTCATTCCTACAAGTTCTTGTATGATTTTTCACATTTCTGTGACTTAAAAAACTGTTAAAAGGCAACTGTGATTCCGTTTATGACCTCATATCGAGAACCGGCAAAGTACCTTGTTTGTTAATTTGGGGTTTGTAATTCTCAGGACTAACCTTGCTGATCATCTATTCTAAGGTTTTCAAGAAAACATGAGCACTTTTCTACATCTTGTCTCATCCCTGCAAGCTTCTCTTTTCCAACCTTTTCTTTTCCAGTTTTACGCTTTTCGTGTAAATTTCTACTTTTCTTCAGTGGACTTATCATTGAAAGGGCTTCTAATCTGTTCGCTTCAGACTTTAGTGGAGATAATCATGAACCTATTTATTTTGTGGTCAATGTTCACTCGCATGTAAGAGCTGCTACTTTGCATTCTCCTTATGGCGTTTACGAACAACATATCCAATCCATAAATATCTTGTCTATTTAAGCTTTTTCAAAGATTGAAAGCGTTTTGATTAGCACAGTGGCTTATTAAGTACTCCACTTGTCTTCATTTAATTTGTGTATCGATCTTATGCCTCCCACTGGAAAATAGCCGACAATATTCAGTTTCCTTGCATTCTTTATTCACTACCTTCAAGGAGATCTCATATGTTGCAACATAACTCTACAATCACATGAAAATTCTATGACAGCTTTAAAAAGTTGTATTCTAGGGCTTGGCGGCCATCTTCATTTGTCCAATTGTTGACCATTGAATGCATCCGATACGAGAACACTGAAATCTCCATCCTTCCTGTAACATACCAGTTACCTACTGAATTCCATTGCTATACTGTGGTATATATTGAAATTTGAGTCAGCAGGTTGTGCGAAGAATATAACATTGGGACGAGGGGAGGGTAGCGCAGTTGAAGTAACGTTCGTCATCACGGGCATGGTGTTAGTTCGATTCCGCTGCAGGCCAACCAAGCCTCTCATCTTCCCCGGGTCCGGAAATTGGTAGGGAACTTGTTCGGAAAAAAGCAGCTCTGCAATCCAATTGGGAACTCTACAACTCGGCTATCTGAAGACTCCAGGAAGAATTGCTTAACCAGCATTCTACGACATTCAAGATGAAATGAAAACAGTCAAAGCCACACGTAAAAGTTGGAAGAGCTTCGTGGATAATGGATGCGAGGAAACGAATCGAATATGATAATCGCTCATATCTGCACAGTAGGCGTGAAGACGGGTCATATAAAATAAAAAACTTAAGAATCAGTTACGGACGTCATAGTTCCGACCAAGAAATATAATCTTTCAACGATTAAAAGTGGCCACTTTGAAGAGAAAAGCGCTCAGAGTAGTTACAGGCAACCGTTCAGAAGCTTACAAGTGACTAAACATGTTAAACATGTTTAAACACATATTGATTAATTATGCCGAAGTTGAAGGAAAGTCGGTTTTTGAAATGCTGAAATGCTATTGATAAGCTCTGTGCTAGATGATAACAACACAGACTTCTGCAGAATCGATTGTCCAGGAAAAACAAGTTGCTGTCATCGGACAATCACTATTATCAATAACAGCATCCTGTATAAAAAGAGTGTCGCCGGTGAGCATGCCTCATCCCAGAGATTCTCCCCCTGAAGAAGATCCGACTCGATACGAAGATGAAGACGCCACATCGAGAAGACGAACGCCTATAAACCATCGACTCGGACCATCGGCGTTGATAAGACGAACACGTCGAGACGTTAGCCGAATAAAGTTATACAGCAACCTCGTGTAATCCCAACAGTTTAAACACATGCTGATTAATCACACCGAGGTTGAAGGAAAGTCGGTTTTTCAAGTATGGAAGTAAGTAAGTGACCATTTCACTCCTTAAGGTCCGATATGCATTCTCCCGTTGTCTTGATCTTGCAAAAAATCATTATTTATCTCTTTGTCTTCAACCGCATTTCACAGAATTTTAAATTTACTTATCAAAAGGAATTCCAACAGCCTAAATTTCGTGACCAACAAATTATTTTCGATCTTGTGGTGTCACTGACCTCTAAGGGGAAGAAATGAAACTTTTGGTTGCTACCGCACATAGCTCTCTGGGACTTTCGTTTCAGTACTTGTTCCAGTCCAAAAAAACAAGACTGGAACATCTGGATTATCTAGGCTGCATATTGAAAACGAATAAATAAACGGATAAAACTGGTCCTTCCTAGAAGCATCCCTACAGGACTCGACACCACTGAGCATCGCTGGTATGATTGAATTGATATGTGGCTTACACGGTGACTTGTATGGCATACATAATTAACCTTGCTATACTCCTAGACAAGTCTTGTACAAGCCTTGTAGGAGTCTGCCGATCCAGAAGGATAGGGCTTCGATGAGCTCGCAATAAAGGATCGAACCAAAAACCACTTCTGTTTTACAGGTCACCTCCAACCAGTGCGCTAAGTGTGATACTGCCCGTTAAAAAATGCCTCTCAAATAAAGAAGTGTACCAAAGATACTTGATATATTTCTTTTCGACAAAATCTTAAGAGATTCTTGCCCAAGAAATCCGAATCCGTACCGGAGCTCTCTAATGTCGACCTTTCACGAACGAGATAATACGTTGGTTTATTGATTATTTCTACCGACGTTGAATGAAAATTGGTCGTAAAAAATGGTGCTTCGTCATCTGAAAGCACAGTGTTTAGCGAATTGCAAAACTCGATAATAGTGAGTGATGGTTCTGTCGTTCTGGCACCACAGTGTCATTAATTACACCGTTCTACATCAGAAACCCTCTCACTTTATCACTACATAAAGTAGCGCTTTGAAGTACATTTGAAGTACACTTGTTAAAACTACCCTAGGAACGACCTTCAATACGTTAACACTTAATTGGGTTGCTAAGTTCTCCAAGTGCCTATGAGACGCATCCTCGAAATAAGCGGTGGGGCATTTCTCCGAAATGATAGAGTTGATAAAAAGATGAGATGCACTTTGCTGAATCCTTTATCCTACTTTTCACCTGAAATGCACTCATCAAGTTCTGTAATTCTTGGAGGATCACACAATTTGCACTTAGCGCCCACACTTAAGGTCATCTTTACCTTCTTCTTGGCTTTGGTGACTATTTTGGCGGTTCATTGGCGAATCTCACGGAGACCGTCGTAGTTCGTCCTACGGAATTCACTTTTTTGACCTATGAAAGTTACTTTCTGTAATATAAAAGAATCACAGAACAAATTTTGTAACAAAGGCAAATCTTTGTTTTTTTATTATTTTTTAAACTCAGGGGCGTTATATGGGCACGTGTGATGCAGTGGTCGGAGGCGCCTTGCGGCACAAACACATGGTACCGATCCCAGCGCCCGTGGCTTACCAAGCCTTCCATCCCTCTGGGGTCGGTAAAATGCTACCAGACTTGTCTGGAAAGATAGCAGCACTAGCTCGATATATCGGTAGGCCACCGCGAATCATTGTAAAGGCCACATATGCATCCAATCACCTCTAACGATGCTTGATGAAGTCGAATGCATGGCGCATCCCTCAGGCATTGATCAACGCCTAGAGCTTTATCCTTTATTTTCTTTCAGAACATGGCTAGAAGTTGTTCGTATACCCTTCCTGTAACGGCTAGTTAGCGTCGGTTACTAGCGGTTCGGTTTGTGTAGAATATTAGCCACGCGGGTCTTTTAGCTTTTGTGTTGATCTACCAGCTTCAAACTTGGGTAATTAAACCTTTAATACACAAATATAACATTAATAACATAGTAGTAACGATGGAGAAGTAATGGTAGAGGAATGACGTCAGTTAAAGCTATGAGGTGCGAAGGCTAGTAGTGAAGTGAGGCTAACAACGAGATAATGGCATTCGAATATTATTATACCATTAATAAGTAATTAACACAATTACATTAATAGTAATAATGAACAATTACCAAGAAGTGACCGTTGGTTAGCCGTGAGCGACGCCGCGTCGCGTCTATCCGCAACCAGCGCGGCGGCTGAGGGAGACAGTATGCTGGGGGGCCGAGAAAGGAGACTGTACGCTGAGACGGAGAGGGAGACAGTATGCTGAGGTGGAGAGGGTTACAGACGGGCCGTATTTTCGGCTAAGCTAAGATTTCAACATTATAACAATGAGGCGCATTTTTAGTGGATCAATGAGGACAGTAAGTGATGAGTCATCTACGGAACATAGTCAGGCGGCTGGTCGTCGATAACGCTATGTCAGCAACGTGAAGTTTGAGCATCTATGGGTGCCACCATTGCCTAAGAGTCAAGGGCCAATATGATAATGGCTGGAAACTGATAAGCCTATAGCGGCTTAACAGAATACACAGCATAAGTTGGCCGCTCAGCGGCCTTGTACGCATGGCGTACATTGCGGGAGGAATGGTACATGCCACCGATGGCGTTGCAAACATAACGCATTTGGAAACACCCGCCACTACTGACATTGCACCGTAAACAAACTAAGAAACTAGATACAATAATCTTCTGATTACTGAAGGATGAATGTGAATGGATAAGAATGAGTGAGTATGACTGTGAATGAATTGTGGTGATTGAGAGTGACAATGAATGATGTTGTGAGGAGCGGATTATCCGCGCTACCGATCGGGGTGAGGTGAGTGATGGTATGTCTCCGCCTTCGAAGGCACCTGGCTCATATTGGCTGCGAGAGCCGCGTGCGTATGCAACCGCGGACAATCTGGATCGTCGATCCTGGACTGGAGTAGACTGTACCTAACTGCCTGAAATATCAACGTCATTGGCTTCGTTGTTTCGCAAGGAAGTAGTAAACTGTTCCACTGTTACTCCTCCCCCTTCGGATAAGCCATCGTTGGTGTGCTACTGGAGTCAAACCTGAATCGCTACTGTGCCTGAAACATTGAACATAATAGACCGAGTAGATTATAAAAGTTACATTACGGTGTTTGATGTGCGACTGTGAGGCGGCCATATATGGACATCAAATGTTATTGTATAGAAAGATAGAGAACTTTCCCAGAGAGAAGTTCTCTATACTTCCTTACACTCGTGAAACGTTGCACGTGGTTTTCTTCAAGTAACGTACCCAAGCGGTCTGCTTTTGGTGGCATCGCGTCGTCGTCTCCACTGTACTTCCGCAATCTACAACGCTACCAGCTTCATCACGAATCTTTAAACCGATATAGTGTACGATCCTCATCGGCTCTCTTAAGTTGGCACAATGCAGATAGCGACATCGATTTCAACTGTGTTACATCCGTCTACATTTGATCTACTCAAAAAAAAGAATTGTTTATGAACCGTCGGATGTTCCACTCCATCTTGTTCGACATGTCAGAAAAACACTTTCTGTGAGCGTTTGACTAAAATCTTTTCCGCTTTGAAGATGTCGACATTGTCAGTGCGTCAGTCACAGTAAGGCGTTATACCAAACTCACATGAATTTCCCGATATCACATCGTATCACATCATTATCAGAAATTCTTCTGGAAATCGATCTATGAGGAACTAAATCCATAAACGTACAGAAGTCACCATCCTTGTTTTTTTATGTTTGTAACCGGTAACGATGGAAATATTCTGTTTCCCTGCGGTGGAAACAGTTGCAGTCGAGAAAAAACAAACAGCGATTAACGTACTTTTCGAATCAGAATCAAAATAAAAAAGAAGGAAGGTTAGAACTTTTTAAGAGGGTAACCGTAGTTTTGAAATGACTCTTCACAAAAGAATTGAATGGATACAGTTAACCGTGTTCATTTCGCTCCTCACTAACTGCTCGTTAACTGACGCATAAATTTCATCATTGGTGAGTATTTCTTAGGTTTCAACGACATTTAGCAAGCTTCGACTACGTAACCATAAAGATGCAGATATATTTCGTTGCCTGGCATCGATCATCACGGTCACGATGCTGGTTTGATTTAGCCCCATGCTCACCACCCCCTATCATCCCTCCGCGGTCGAGAAATTGGTACCGGACTTCCCAGGGGAAAAAACCACTCTCTGCACCCCAAGTGGGAACTCTCCAGCCCTGCTATCTCACGGCTTTAGGGAGAATCGATTCGACCAGCATTCTACTACATTCCAGATGAAATGAAAATCCGTAAGCAGCAGCCGAAGGCACACGTAAAAGTCGGACGGCCTTCGTGTATGTTGAATGTGAGGAAACGAATGAAATGCAAGGAGTGCTGGGATCCGCATGGTAGGTAAAGACGAGACGGATCGTATAATATAAAATTTAAAAAAATTTCGTTGTATTTCGCGTAATACCCTGCTATGAAAAAAAGAATTGGCAGTAAATGAAAGCGAAACGTTTTGATTTCCACTTCAGTTCAGCCTAACTGGTCTCAGAGCCGATTTCTGCTCCCCAGATCATTTCCGCTGACGGGTGATTGCTGATAGCGCCGTTAGGTTAAAAAAAACGCTCTGAGAGAAACGCAATCAAGAACTTCGACTTGAATGTATCATAAGCATAATTCTGCAGTTTTCAAAACTTAGAAAACCGCTCTCCTGTTCACAAATGTTTTTTAAACCTGTCCGACAAAGGTATTTTTCAATCAAAACAGCTGATATAAGTAGACACCTTTGTGGAAAAAAAATGGTACTAGCTTCAAGCTTTCCCGAGTAACCCATACTTTCTTCCCTAGACGTCAGCTAAGTTTTCCGTACAATACTTGATTCAAACCACTCTGGCCACAAAACCACTGCATTAGTCTAATCGGCTGACTGGTGGCAGACTACACTATGCAATAACAAAGAACCGAGAAGCATCGAAGCATTGTAATTCACATTTTCACTAGTGGTTCTTCCCATTAATATGTTAACACCTGAAGAATCATCGCTAGAGAACTATGCCTCTCACAATTCAGTCTTAGTTCGACATTCTTATTTCATCAAAAAAGCTCGACTTTCTAAATAGTTACGGCCAAATAAAACCAGAAAGCTGCAGCTGCAGACCCGATGAGAAGTTTTGGCTGGACGTTTTTTTAAACAATTGTTGATCTCTTCTGCAGCGTGTTTTTCCGTTTTGGATCAAATTCTCACCACATAAAACAAGTTTTTGCTGACTTTTAGTAACCCTTCTTCGCTACGAACAGGTTTTCGTAACGCTTTTTTGCTCGCAACGCGTGAGCTGTTGTTTTTCCTTGTCATTGAAATTGACAAGTGACCCACTACAGATAGAATCTGTACTATTTTGCGTGCTTTTCTAAGTGACTAGACTTTATGAGACTCGCTCTTTAGACAACGACCGGCAATGATGAGATTCAGTTTCAAATTTCCAAGATATGCGACGATGATGCGGAAGGCAGAAGTTCTTCGTAGTGTGAAGTTCTACACTTTTAAGTCTGAGAGTGTATAAACACTGGTTTTCTTTGAAAAAGATAGATTTTTGATAAAATTTCCTGTTTATATTGTACTTTGGGTCAAGGAATTTACTCACGCATAACGTACGGTTTTTAGACGCACTAGATTGGCGACTGTTTTTTTTTCGAATTAGAAAGACAGCTTCCTAACATCATGGGAGTTCATTCACAGTTTCCTTCGCTTTTTTTTCATAGCTTTACACAGTAGAATAAAAAGGATAAAGCTCTCGGCTTTGATCAATCTCTTTGCTATACGCCATGCATTCGACTTTATCAAGCATAGTTTGAAGGTCATTGAATGCATTTCTGGCCTTTACAATGACTCGCGATGGCCTGCCGATCTATCGAGCCAGTGCTGCTATCCTCCCAGACAGGGTTTCGTACCAATTTGCCATCCTCTGAGGAATGGAATACTTGGTGGGCCACGGACGCGGGGATCGATTTCCACGTGTGTTGTAGTGCACCACTGACCACTGCGCCACATGCGCCCTCAGCTCTGCACAGTATTGAAAGTATTGGTAGTATTGACTTCATACAGTATTTTTTTACTCATTACTTATGCACAGGACTGTTCGTAGCGTTGAAATTGGTTGGACAAGGGGAAATTGTGCATAAGGAAACTGGTAAGCGTGAAACTCGTTTTTATTCTGGTAACTATTTTTTTCTACAGTGACTCGAACGCATACCACTGAAGCTTGCGATTTCTACTCGAAGGACGCTACATTTTTTGAATTGAAGTTTATGGCAGAATTGACATGCAAGATAAATTCCATAAGCGGTAAAGGATTCATATCATAAAGCCCATACAGCAATTAGCTGTTAGTACGGTCAAAAAATCAAATCTGAAACAAAATTTAGCACGTTTAACAAGTAGGCACCGGCGTGGGCCGGTTTCCACTCACATGGGGCGATAATAACGGGGGCTTCTGACTAGAAAGAAACATGTTGCAGACCAAAGTGGACTTCACAAATTTCAATTAGAGGCATTAAAATCCAAGACGATGAAATTTTGACTTTCTGACGCCCACGAAACGAATTTCTTTCACATTTTTGTTTATACACAAATATTTCCAACACGATATCCCTTGACTAAGCAGTTTCCATTCCAGCAAAACAACATAGTGTTCTCCAATGTTTGGTTTATGTTTGGAGCGATCCATCTCGCGTTTAAATTTTTAAGCCGATAACTTTAGTTCCCAATTTTTTTGAAAATTTTGATTCTGAATGTGCCTTTCTAATTCCAAAATTTAAAATCGGAAGGACGAACACAGAGATTACCTGTTGAAGTGATAGAATAAAGTATGTTCTAAACAACTGCGTAGTTGGCAACTTCTCAAAATAGCTAGCGATTGCAAAATCGCCGTCAGTTGTCGCAAAACCAGCTTCAGGTGTGGCGCGGCGAAAGGGTACTCTTGGCTGCAACTGTGACGAATAAGAGTTGGTGATTTCAGCGGAGTAAGCTGCTTCGGAATGTTTCTCTAGGTTCAAGCTGCAAATAACATTGAGATACGACGGGCAGCTACGTCCTAAACACTGGCCAGTTCTTTCCGTCTTCTGAGGCTACTGAGTGGTTTAGAACTACTTTTCCCATCCTATACTTGAACAGTTGGACGACCTTTCCTCACTGGTTGCACTGGCCTCTAAACAATCTCCATTGCTCCGAAGTTTTGCTTGTTTTGCCACTTCGGTTCTCTGGAGTCGCGAAGTCAGCTGAGCCAAAGTCTGCCGCAGGTCGTCACCACCACAGGCAGTCCCCGCCCATGTGGATCAGAGGGAGATTCGCCACCATACACTTTTTTGATAGCAAGATGGTGGTGAGTCCCTGGTGCCGGTTTACTCTTAGCTGGCTTCCTGAGAGAATCGTTGGACGCCTTCTCAGCATGGTGGACCATGCCATGTAGATGAACCTGCCCGCTGTACATCGCAGCCCGACACACAGGAACACCTCCTAGCCAAGATGAGGCGGTAACCTATCAGGAGGTCTACCACTCTATGCAAAGCACAATTCAAAAGTGCACTCTAAATCAGTGAAGAACCTCCTAAATACTGGTGGTGCTAAGAGACATTGATCAAAGCGGTCACTGAACTTATAATCTTATCTAATCTTTAGAACCTTTCGCAGAGATTTTCGCATTTAGAATACCAATAACTTTGTATTCCAATTAAGTTTCCTTTATATCCGAGACATCAAGATTACTAATGTACCAGAGAAGTAGAGATGACGTTGATGTGCTAGTGAAAGCAGGGAATATTTACGATTGTAAACATACCCGAAAATTTCCGGTTCTCTTCTATCACGGAAGCCATAATTTTTGCGTTTATCTAGAAAGTCCAGTAAGCGTGATAATGAATTGAGGGAGCCATTGGATAGTAAGTAGAAAGAACTTCCCTTTCTTCAAGTAGCTGTCTTCTAAACGAGCCTTTCGGTTATCTGTGAATTACATTCCTTCAGTGAATTTAATGCTAAGCGATCATTGAACCAAATATTTTACTAAAATTTTTCAACAGTTTCTGCATCTAAGATTTACTTACTGATTACTCTTCTTTCATTGTACGCATGACGTGAAATATAATGCATAATGATGCTGAGATATGAGCTAAACTCGGAACGTTAGTTGGGCTTTGAACCGAGAGGCCCTAGCTTTATCTTTCTCTCAGATAGTTTTTTTTACTCCATCGGGACTTTCAGCGATCACTCGTCAGCGGAAAACTCTTATATCTGGTGAATTATGCATGCTTCATCCCATGATCGATTGTATCCAACTATAAAAAAAGCTGATTTAAGTGACCTATAATAGTAACATGCCTCTTTATCCTGTTTGAGTATTCTATTGTATGCTTGCAATCACTCGATTGAATTTCGTCCTCCTTCTGGATCCTATTCTACCAGAATTTCTCAGCACGTAATAAATTTTGCATCCTATGGCTTCTCTTAAAAACCGATTTGAGCTTTATAGGTTCTTAGTGGATTGATCTATTCGTAGCCTCGTTCATGTCCTAGATGGATGAGTTCTTTGGACATTGCTTCTGCTTCACTTACACGTGGTCCAAAGATAACAATGCCGTCGGCACAACGAAATATTCAGCGGCATTCTTTCATTAGACGAAAATTTTCTGTATGATAATAAAGAGACGATGTAAGAGCGGTATAGCAGTGGTGCTTTTATGACACTGGTCATTTAAAGCCCTCTTCTGGTACTTGTTAACTTCTGTTGATGCGCCCTAACAGCTCAACATTACAGTGCGAAATTACTGAAACATGAAAGTGTAAACATGTGAAGATATCGCTGGTCCACGTATCGTGTCATTTGAGGTTCAATTGTTGGGCCAGAATTTTCTTATACAAAAAAGGAATTTCTATGAAACGCTCAATTAAGACGGAAGCCCAGCGAGACCGCTTCCATTCTTATTTTTTCCAGTCCTGCCATCCGGTTCTGGTGCTTCAATTTTTCTTAGTGTTCTTCCACTAAAGTCTAGGCAAACAAATTCCCGGTACCTCTGGTTGCGAACCATGTCTTCCAACAGGTCAGTTCACAAGAAACTGTGGATGTGCTAAAACTTTGGATGAAAGGCTAGAGACAGTAGTGGTTGACCAAACGAGTGTACGGAATTTCAAGAAGTCGAGGCATTGAGGAACTGCTGGATTTGGGATAATGGTAGCGCCATCTCTATTCCTTAGCCGTATCTTCCACTCGCGGATGGCTGCGATAGTAGCACTAAAGAAAAAAAAATATCTTATCATTTAATGAACTTATTGCTCTTGAGCGTTGGTCGACTCTCTCAATTTTCCAAGCGCAGACGGGTGTGCCCAGTGCGCGCCGTGCGCTGAAGCTGGTTTTTCACTGGTCTTGCGAATTCTGCCCACAGGAAGTCGAGAGAGAGCTGTAATAGGGCGTTTCCAGTCCGCAACCGCCAGCAATCAGTGGCTGTTTTGAATTCGAGAGAGGTGAAAAAACCCAACCTTGCGGCCTGGTTAAAATTCTGTCAGAACAGCAGCGATTCATTTGATGAGTTGACTGACTGATAGAAAGCGATGTTGAAACTAAACAACGAGAAACAACGAAAATAAGAGGAAATCCAGTGTTGTTAACAAAAACGGACAACATAAAAACCATCTTAAGTTCAGTTCATATTCTGGACGTCCAAGCATTTCCTTCTTAAGGATTAAAAAATTGCTAGTACACGATATCCGAAACATCCGACGTTTGTTTTCCGACAACTGTCGACAATTACTCAGTGGTGAAAGAACTTAGGGCGATGAAGATTTCGTAGATCTATAGAAGGGAATTTTCTGTATCGCAGCAATCGTGTAGATTGCTTCTGTACGAATCCTCCATTTTAAATGTATTTTAAACCCAAATTTCCAAACGATTAAGAAGAAACCAAATTAAACCTGTAAAATTTCCAATGTAATCGCGGAAGCTCAAAACACGCATACATTGGACAACACCAACATACATTCTTAGACCAAATCTCTCTTCATCAACTGATTTGGTATTCAAAATACAAGCGTTAAGCCAAAAAACGTTAAAGAAGTGTCTTACGAACTTGAAAAGTTCAGAATCCCATTTTTAAAGGCGAAAAATAACATGTATGTATTAAAACAACTGATAATAATAGTAATCAGGCTATAATGCAACTAACATGTCTTATATCCTCTGATCCACAAGGGCTGCGATTGCCTGTGGTGGTGAAGATCTGGGGCAGACTTTGGCCAGGCTGACCCCGGGATTCCAGGGAGCCACAGTGGCTTAACCAACAAGTCTCCGAAAAATGGTGATTATGCTGGGGGCCCGCATAACCAGTGAGGACGGGCAGTTCAACTATCAAGTAAGTATCAAGTAACATTTCTTATATGAGCTGCGACATGTTGGGAAAAAATTTCAAAGCAGCTATTTGTTTCACATGAAATGCATTGTAACCAAGGCATGTCATCCGCTTTACGTCGAGTACCTTAGAAAACAACGGCACAGTGGACAATTTGAGCTGAACAACTGACTTCAGCGTGCAGAAAAAATTTGTGGATCTACTAACGAATCGCATCTGGCACTTATTCATTACTACGTTCGTTATAAATTCCTTCTATCCAAATAATAGAATGGAAATTTTAGGTTCTCTATCTTTAAAAAAATGGGCCCGTGATGTGATGGCCTGGTTTTGCTTCCCAATTTTTCATTTTTTTTCATTTCGTTTCCGAAAGCTCCAAGTGCCTCCGGCTTCCAAGCCTGCAGCAACGAAGCAAGAAAGAAATGGCAATCTGCTCAGTTAACTGTTGGAAACTATATAGCAATCGTGGTGACGTTCTTAGACGTTCTATCGTTAACAGCAGACTTTAGAGAAGAAAATCGATCTAAAACTCGCTTGCTCTTTATCGGATTCAACACAATATTTTTTCTGCCATTCAACGGTTCCACCAATGAAAAAACACGCTTCGCACAACTCTTATATTAATCATTCATTGCTGTCTAATATTTGCCACCAACATAGAAAATTCTCTGTGACGTCTTTACTAAATGTTTAGAGTTTCTAGCCATAAAATCCTTCCCAAAAAAAGCTGTCCATTTCTGGATCGCTTCCAGAAATGCATTTTGATTGTGTGATTCCTTTAGCCGAACTATAGTTGAACGATTCAGTGTTGATAGGCTGTACAATAGGATGATTGAAATCCCAGTTATAATGATTTTTTAATTTACGACATAATAATCACAATAGGCATTACAGAGAAAATAGACGAATATGCAGTTTGTTTGTAATCGGTCTGATGACAATAGGTTGATGGAGAAATGAGAATTTTTGAAGTACTTTGTAACATTACTGCCAAAGAAATCGATGACTCCACCTTCCTATTTACATCTAACTATTGATGCCTTCCACAATTTTCTGGCAAACTCCTCTCACATGAAGATCGCGCGAGTCGCTTCACATCGGTTCTTTACGCTCGTCAGAAAGCGACAGGGTAAATCTATTCGTGCCGCTCTGAAGTTGCGCATGCTTTAAATTACGATTGTTTACTTGTTGTTAAGCTATCACCAGTCCCACCTCTTACACTATCTGAAGAACATGTTTTAAAGTCGAATCTGATTACGGTTATTTCTCTGCCTATATAAAGCATAATAGGTTACCGTGATCCTGCAATCGGCTTACAGAACATTCCTCACTAGTATTTTTCAGCCACTTCTTCACTTTTCATCCCTTCACTTGCATTTGGCTCATAACTGTCCACCATATATGAGCAGCTACGCGTTTCAGAATAGCGTTGGAATCAACTGCGTTCACTGCATAGTGGTCTTCTGTACATGCAATATCTTTGGTTAAAGCACAAACTCTTCTACCAGAAAGCGCAGTTCTTGATTGTCTTCAAATAACATTTCATTGTAGACTTGTCCACCAGTGGTCGTTTTGCCATATTTATTCTTGTTTCAAAAGTAGGAAATCACCACTTTCGGTGTGATTCTTCGTATCGGTGTGTCATGTGTACCTTATAAAACAATAGCAGCCCGTTTTCTACGTATATGATCTTTACCCTAGAATATCAAGAGTGCACGTAGACAAACATGAGAGCATTGTCCTTTTTCTGTAAGGCCGTTCCATTTAAGCAAGGCGGATGAATTCCATGACACTCCGCCATTTCGTGGAACCGCTCCCGAGAACAATGGCTGCCATTGTTTAATCACGCAAACGAAGTCTCGAGGTATCTTCCGATGAAGATATGTTGAGAGCAGAACAAAGCTGCTATTGCCTTGGATGTGTGACATGAAGTCCAGAAATTCTGCTGTATGTAATGTGCTACCAATCACAAAGGAATGTTTGACGTGATTTCGCCTGAAGCTTAAATCTTTGAAAAGAATGCAATACCGAATGTCACCGACGCTCTTGGTATTTTTTTCATATTTAATAATTTAACTCCCTACTTAGACGGAGGGGCCCAATGCTCTAGCTGGATTAAAATCCGTTTCTTCCATCTCTTTAGGGCCACCGCTCTGTTATCGTATTGACGTTTGCAAAAAATCCGCGTTTTGTGATATCCATTTCTTGGTACGTCACGTTACGAGAACACTTCATCTTGATACCTCAGTCCAAATAGTCTTAAGAACAGTCGCATGCATCTTGAATAGTCTATTCGAATAATTCATTGCTCCATTAAAACGTAATCTCTTCTTCAAAAGGTCGTTTAGAAGCAAGGGAGGAATTTCAGTAGCACATTTTGTCCTTGATGAGCCACACTGTTTTTCGCATGAACGTCGTTGACTGACATACTGGCTGATGTTCTGAAAATCTATCTCATAGAGCCTCGAAAGCTCAAGTAGAAATGAACCTTACACTAGCAGTTATTTTTTCTAACCTCATAGTAAACTACTAGAGCTAAATTTTCGATGACATAGTGAGCCGTTTAAGAAATTACAACCATAACGAGTTTTGATTTTCGCTTATCAGACTAATACTCTTCTAATTTCTATTAAAATTTTTAAGAAGCAGTAAATTCACTTCGTCAAGTGAGAACTGTTCAGCGGGTTCAGCTCGCTCAAGGGACACCAAATTTAACATAAATTTGCATAGTACCGCTTTCGTACGTTCGTACTGCTCTTAGCGGGGAAGTAAACGCTGGTAACGTTCCCAGTCTCTGCCGTAAAGTAGATGCAAATATCAGTGTAATTCTCATCTTTGATGAACCTCAAATCGCACATTCGAGCTAAGATGGTCGGTAGACATTTGAGAGTGGAAATTAGAAAATATTTTTTTGCGTTAACACTTATACAAGTGATGGGAAAACTATTTAGTATAGTTCACCTTCTACTGCGCTAAGAAAACCAGAGTTCTAGAGAGCCTTCTAAAGGTCGTTTTGTGGTCGTGAAGTGATTCTTGCCTTTGCATGCACTGCACTTCTCAACATCGTCTGATAACTAAATACTGTTATTGTTATCGAACTGATAACACTGACCATGACAGAGAATCTTTCGATATGACACCGCAGAAGTTCACTTTACAACAGGCAAAGGGTAAAATGGAGAACTTTGATTTTTCACTACGAAGTTTCTTCAGAGTCAGTGTTCACTTACACGGCATTCTAGCTAGTTGTTTGCTCTTGTCACGAGAAGCCACATTATGCTTAGGTCCTCTTCATTATGTGACAACAATATTGAAGCTCTTATTTTGAACCTAGCAACTGATTCTTTTAAAAGTATAGCATACTGTTCAGTATTGAAATGTCACTGCGACAGGCTTTTCATGTAAAGGAAAGGCAAGCTGTGAAAGTGCTGTGTTGAGAAGTGATCAGCTCAGCGTTTAGCTTTGTCTAAAGAGGTGCATATTTCAGAAGATATGGTTCAAATTTGGCAAATGGAGCCCTATCCATGTGGTGATCCGCGACTACCGCACCATATGTTTCCGCCGAAGATGATCACCCCGGATGAGCTGTCCCGAAGAACAGGCACACTTTACTGGAAGGCACGAGAAGCGCGATTTTTAACAACTCTAGTTGTTCTTCGACATAGCTGATAAAATATAAGGAAAATGTCTGCAGTAACACGGGAAGATATTGCATTCATTTAGAAGAGCTCTTTGGTGTTTAACTTGTATTTACTACTTTCTCATGAAAATTTCAGTATGCAGTTAATGAATGTTTCAGCTTGACACACTGGATCAAGTGGCTCTTTCGAAGAGGGTGAAGCTATTGAAGTTGGAACGAAATTTCAACAAAGAGGACATTTTCACTCTTGACGCTGAAACAACGGCCAACTTTAGAGATAAGGTACCATCAGAGATGAAAATCTACCTGCTTATGAAAGTAGATTAACACCAGTTGATCAGCTTATGACAAAACTTATACTTCCATTTGAACATCGTCGCTGAAATTACTCTTTGACTACCGTGGTGATAAGTTGAAGTTCCGAATTTAAATTCCTTTTCACGATGCCGGGTGTGCACTCGCCTAGCTTTCCCATGAAAGAACAAAGATCAAGTATTCTTAGACGCTTTAAGTATACTGGCGCATTGGTCGACTACGAAGACTTTTTTCTTACGTAATAATATGAGGGAGGTTTCCTAAGGATGAAGTGAAGCTCTGTTTTTACAGTGCCTACTAATTACCATTACTTCTATTCAATTTAATTCTACATTAACACCAGTCTCAATACAGAAGAATAATATCTTAAAACATTAATATAGATTGACGAGCTGTTCGAGGAATCGAACCATCCCGAAGATCAGGCAAGGATGATAATCGAAGGATCCGCTTACTATGATGTGGAAGACAAGGTATATAAGAAAAAATACTAAGTTTTAAGAACTATTGAACTAAGTCGAGACAATAATAGATCACAAAATATGGCATTTCGTGATTTCTGTCAATCCACAAAGAGTGGAAAAACAAGAGGATATTTTGTTCACTAGTTTTCCTGTGTGGCGCAGTGGTCAGGGGCGTGCTGCAACACACACGTGGAGTCGATCCCTGCGCCCATGGCCCACCAAGCCTTAGCAATGAGTGTGCTGGACATGGGGTTCATTTTTTGCACCTCCACAGATTAATTGGTTGCTCGGATCTCGATGAATGGATTTTTCCTAGTTTGAGTAGTCTGAAAATTGAGTATGGTGAAATAAAAGGATCACGATGAAGACATCTTGAGTAGATGTAAGATATGTTCTTTATGATTATTACTGTAGTTATTGACACTCATAGTTCATATAGCATTTGAATAGCATTTGAACTCGCCTGCTTCTCGTTGTTTGGTAAACCAATTCATTTCCATGTTTCATAATGACCCTTTGTAAATATGGCATTATCACGATATGAAGGCTGAAGGAAATCGTCCATCCATATGATCAAACATCTACCTGAATGTCTAATACTTTATGCATTGTAATCTAGTACTGCTAGTCTGTGAGCGTTGAGAGAAAATATCGACGTGCCGAACCTGCTGTTATCATTAGAGGTGAGCCATGAAAAGCGATAGTGGTGTAATACGATAGCCGCTGTGATCCGCACATACCCTTTCCCGTAATGAAGAACTTGATTCCTTTGTCCCGAATGAATGGTGTTCGTTCGTACCCGTCAAATTTCGAACTTCCGACGGATCGACCTAGGATGCAATCACCATCACGCATAATTTCAAAACAATCCGTAATTCCCATGATGGTTGCTTTAATATTCATGTCCAATTTTGCTTCTTTTTCGCCTAGGATGTCTGCGATGGAGAACGAGTATTACTTCGTGCTGTGGCTCTTGCAAATCTTTACCTTTCAGGTTGTGATGAGTAGAAGTGTGAAACTTCTTCTTAATCCGTGACAGGCTTGATTTTTCACAGCGTCATTTTGACGATTTCACGTTTACGTGCGGTTTCGCTTTTTTCTTAGCGATAAAGTTGGTGAAGAAATCATGCGTTGACTGAACAAGTTTGTGAATATTCTCATCGTCATCGGTCTCTTCGTACAAATAAACATTCGCAAACAAATATCGAAATCTTTTCCCATCATAACCTTGAACTGCTAATCTCATCCAGTTCACATAATTGTCGATGAAACGCAGTGACAACCAAAATTAGTCGATACGTACACTACTTGTTGGTTCTCGTGATTTTCTCCCTAGTGCTAACATTTTATTTGTTCCCCATTATATTTTTTTCACGGCAGGGGTGTAATGCGAAGTACAACCACAATGATGCTGAGGCATTTGCAAAACTCTGGACCGCAGGTGTCTGCGGTGGGGAACGAACGCGCTATTACCAAGGTCCGGAGTTTTGCAAATATCTCAGCACCATTGTGATTGTATTTCGCATTATACTCTGCCGTGACACATATTAGCAGGCAGCAAATAAAAAAGTCACCATTGTGATTTTTAACTACAGCCACTACTTTTCAGAATGGCGATTGGGTGCGCATTTTGTGCGAGTTTGGCGACCTCATCCTAATACCCGCTAATACATCGTTCCGCTTCACTACTACACCCCAGGTGAGCAGAGAATTTTTCTTCCTTGTCATCGTGACCCTTCTTTATTTATATTCTGAAGTGCAATGGGATAACCATTACCTCCTCAGTGTCCTTTTCTTCCAGAATTTCGTCAAAATGCGTAGATTCTACAAGGAAGCCGACGAATAGCAACATAGTGCGAGAGTCAAAGAAGCTGTACATATGCTACTTGGTCTTCTCATGTGTTGCTGCAAAATCACAACGCTTTGTTTAACGAGAAACGTTACATTCCTTAGAATCTTCCCGCGTTGAAATCTTCGGTTTTTTCATTTTCTCATTGATAAAGTTGTTGGACATGAACAGTTTATTCTGCAGTACAAATAATATTGGAATAACATCAAGCAACACGTTCGCAAGGACGCGTCATTGGCCTGATTAAAAGTGGCATGCAATACGCACATGGATTTTGGTTCGATCTCCATAACAAGCAGATCAAGTCGTCCATCCTCCAACACGCCCATACTACAACGGCTAACAAACCGGAACAAGGATTGCCTGGAAAGAGAAAAAGCACCAACTTTATAAATCAGTAGGTTCCCGAAATTCACTGCATGGGGCAAACATGCATCCAGTCACCTCTGCCATGCCATGAATAGAGTCGAATTTATGGTGTTTCGCGTTTGACATAGTAAATTGCCTATCAATGTACCCTTCCAGGCTCTAAAGAAGGCGAAATCAGCTGAAGCGTCAGCTTTAACGGAGTGAAAGAATAAAGTAACACCTCGTGTTGGCTCAACAAGAATATCGAGGTGCTGAGATATTTGCAAAACTGACCGCAGTTGTCTGCAGTGGGGTAACGAAAGCGCTATTACCCTTTTCGGATGACACGTTCACCACCGGATCATGCATGTCCTTCGTTTCGCCTGTCTCTTATCTAATTCTATCGATCACTGTCATCAGCAACCACCCTTCAACGAGATTGATCTGGGGAACCCACATCGGCATTGAACGCAGTTAAACTGAGGCTGTAGTTGAAATTCACAATGTTGACTTTTTATTTACTGCCTTTTACAAGTTTTTTACAGCAGGGCATTATTTGTGGAACAACCACAATGATGGTGAAATATGTGTGGTGGTGAATGTGTTAGCCCTTGGAAAAGGATAATAGCGCGTTCGTTCCACACCGCACATCTGCGGTCCGGAGTTTTGCAAATATCTCAGCATCATTGTGGTTGTTTCACAAAAAATACCCTGCTGTAAAAACTTGTAAATAAAAAAGTCAACACTTATAGAATCGTTGTTTTTTACCACTACTTGATCTGAAATGACGTGTATATCTATATATGGTCCAGGCCCTACTTCCATTAAATTCGTTTTTCTCGCATACAACATTTAGGAAGGTTTCTGAACTTTCTCGCGTGTGAATTTTGTCGCCATTTAAGGATTTTTCGTCTTCAGCACCAATGTCATTTAATGCTGGTCAAGTCAATTTTCCCATGAAATCCTGAAATTGCCGTTCTAGAGCGTTCCCACCTGGGTTGGAGAAAGAGCTTGCCTCATAAAAGTTTGGTAGCAATTTCCCCACCACGAAGAGATTAAAGGCTTGCTGGGTTTGTGACGGGTCGAACAAGCGCCTATGTAGCTTGGGCTGTCCGTGTTGCGGATCGCCACCATTACCACCACTACGCTGCGCTATTCCCGTGGAATACCGAAATCTGACGTTACTGGATAACAATATTGCCTTTAACGGCAGCTCAAACGGGAAGAGAAATAGACTTATTTGAAATTTATAAGGAACGAAGAGTTGATATAAGGAGCAATAACGAATAGAAAGAAACAGCCGAATATGCAAAGGTGTTTAAAAAAGTCTACATAACATCTGGACAGGGCATTGTCACCGCACTTGGCAAAAGCTTGCAAACCATGTTCAAACTAGATTCTGTACAGGAGTTTAAGATATCTGTTTAAAAAATTTTCGTAATTTTAATGTCATTCTTCTCTTTTTTACGTGACCCATCATTACATCTGCTGTGAGGATCTCAGCACTTCTTGCATTCAATTCATTTTCTTTGAATTCCTCGTCTAAATGCCCTTGAACATCTGGCACGTTGTTTCGGCTGGTGCTTGAGGATTTCGTTTTCTTTACTGTTGTCGTAGAATGGGGACGAGTTGATTCTCTTTACCTTCTTCGAGATAGTTGAGCTAAGGCGCTCGTATGTGCATTTGAAGAAATCCTTGAGCAGGCTCGAACCATAGCTTTGTTTCCTGCTGGACCGTATCAGCGATTAGTATTTGCGTTTCAGACGCTTCAGTGGCAGTAACATATCTTTGGTGACTTTTATTTATTGAAGTTGTTTGATTGCTGTATTGCTTACAACCACACCACTGATGAGCGGCGGCAGCGGGCTTATTAAAGAATGTCCAACTTTGACGTGCAGAAGGATGTCATCCGACTAGTAAGGTCACCCACGTGCGAATTTCACTATGGACGCCCAGTCCTAGTAGAAACGGAAAGGAAGAAGTCGACTTTGCTGATAATTGTTGTCAGCATCTCTGTTATGACAATTTTTTAACAAGCTTAGCCTCAAAGTCACAAGGGCATCAATATGAGAAGAAAAAATCCTTTCAATTTAAAAAAAATCGAGTGAGAATTTACTGATCGATTTGCTAAAATTTTTTATTTTACCTTATTAAATTTGGCAAGTCGACTAATGAATGGATAGCGATCTCAGTTATCCACTGACATGACCGTGAGAGCAACTTTAGATTAAAGCGTCGTATTTTTAAATTACTAAAAAAAATTGACGACGAAAAATCCTATTTTTGATCGGAATCGTATTGATGGGCATTCCATGTGTTTTTGTCTTTGACTTGGTAGCGACACTGCTTGTAAAGTCTGACCTTAGTTGATTATTAAAGCCCTGTATTCAGTGCCCAATATTTTCTTTCAAAGGAGAGGTGCGTTACCTATGAGCGAGTGGAAAGTGATGATGGCCGTATACACACAAATGATAGGCAGGTTACAGACCATGCTCATACCAATTTCAAATATCCTAGGCTAGGCTTACCAAATGACTATGTACTTCTTCACTGGTTAACAGAGGTCGTTTTTCTACAGAACTTTCACACTCGATCTATAGGTTGTCCAGTAGAGATTCTATGCCAGGTGGGGTTCGTAAAAGCTGTTCTCTACAGTTAACAGTTTACAAAAAACATCTTTTTGACGGGTCCATTTTGTGACAATCGATGTTGAAGAGAGCATGCACTGTAATGATCTAGCCACTAAAGAGGCGCGGAATTGTCTCTACATGAACACTGGAATTCGGCGCTCACTAAGAGCTTCGCGCTATGATAAGGTGATTTCATTGAGAAGGCTTTTTCAGAGAGGTTTGAAGTTCACGGAGTGTACTTTCATCAAGAGCATTCAGCACAGTTTGTCTTAAGAAACAGTCATCGAGTGTTACCACTTTTTTTACTTCACATTTACTTAGTACAATCCACAATCAATAAAAAGATAAAAGGACGAAGCTCTCGACGTTGATCAATCCCTGAGAGATGCGCCACCATGCATTCGACATCATTAAGCAATGTTTGGAGGTGATTGAATGCATATCTGGTTTTTACAATGGCTCGCGGTGACCTACCGATGTATCGAGCCAGTGCTGCTATCCTCCCAGACAGCTATAGTACCAAATTTGCTGACCCCGGAAGGATGGAAGGCATGGTGGGCCATGTGCACGGGAATCGATTCTATGTGTGTGTTGCAGGGCACTTCCAACCACTGCGCTACTCGCGGTCTTTCACAATCTACATGCACATGTAGCATGTGCATTCTTCATGCAATTAGCAATCTTATATACCACTTCTAACTCTTAGCGACGATTAAAGACTATGCTTTCGATTACCTACAGTTTTGATGAGTTGGAAAACGGTCACATTATGAATTGCGCGCATAATGATAGCCTTATTCTTATCTTTAAATTTCAACAACATTATACAGCTCCAGTTCTTTTGCGCTCTGCACTGCACCCTCTTCATCTTACGGAGGGTGACTTACCTAGGAGGCTCATTCCTGTTTTATCTACAGTGGCCGATAAGAATGGTCTTTTCTCTGCGGTAGGTCCTCAGCCGACCCAAGACGCCTAACTATCGGTACAGACAAGCCTTCCTTAATCCAGTAAATTATAAATGACACTACACTACTTCATCAGTCCACTGCGCGTCACATCGCCAGTTACGGAACGGTTCCTACCAGCATAGACCAAAATGCTATATGTGTAGCCAGCTCTCGAGCACAATTTGAACAACATAGGTACGTACTTATTCCATCTTATGTGGATAACAGAGGTGCAATGCTACTCTACCTCTGGACGATACGAGGCAGCAAGCCCCTAAATCCCAGCAGAAAAAAAATTCGTAAAAGTTTCTAGATTCAGTACTCTGAAGTAAGATTTGTGATTAGACACCAGACTATGGCCGAAGATCCAGAGGTTGTGAGGCATTACATTGAAAGACCACTCATCATTGACTGTATCTACATTTTACTCTCTTCTTCTCTCTCTTCTGATTCATTTCCCTTCAGTGGAAAGCATAGGAGGCTTCTAACCTCCTCATCCCCCAACTTCTTTCTTGTTACTCTCGATGGGAAGTCATTTCAGCCGGAAGTTGAAGTTGTCGTCGACTGACATGGCTAAAGGTCATAACAATGAATTCTTGACAGGGAAAAATTAATACAAAACGATAAATAGGAAAATCCGTTGTAGATGGAAAAGTTGATAGTATCAAAGCAGAGGTGAAGAAAAAAGAACGAAATGGAAGAGAAAGAAAAAGAACGGATATAAGAAATACCTCCATACATCCAACAGAATTCGCAAAACCGTTCGAAATTCTGAGACCAACGCATTTGGTAGGTGAACCACGGTAAGAAATGCAGGATATTGTAGCAAGAGTATACCTCTAAATGGATAAAACAAAACCTCTTTCATAATTCTGCAATATTCTCAAACCACAAGTTTTCCAAATTTCGAGAATTTATCGTTTATTGAAGAAACCAATACTGTCGTGTTCAAATCGCGGACGAGTTCACGATTTCCTTGGCCATCGTGAAATCGACGGTGGTCGGATAAATGTTAAATTTCTCACTTGTGCTAGGTGCAAACGCCCTATTACGGTGTGTCTGAAATTTGACATTGAACGTAAACACAGCAGGAAGAACGTTCCCAGCAAGGTTTGCCACAAAGTTGGTGCTTTTTTTCTTCAGATTCGCAAATATGTCAACGTGTTGGCTTCGATGGGAGGCGAAGGTCAGCCACGTGTTCACACCCTGCTACGGTTTCTTTGGAATTTGGCAAGGAACGTGAATTAAATTAGGAAGACGTCTCAGAGCAATTCAGTGAAGTTGATGAATGCATGTTTGAACGAGCAAGATGAAATCAGTGACTAAATTTGATGAGATTCGAAAGCATGAGCCAACAAAGTAATAAAATAGGACGGGACATGAAAAAGTAGTCAAAGTTAGTTAACATATCAAAAAAGCCTTGATGGATAAAGCACCCCGTGCTGTTCAATCACTGAGGAATGCATCTTACAACTGACTCCAATAAAAAGAATAGAGGATAAAGCTCTCGGCGTTGATCAATCCCTGAGAGGGGCACCATGCATTCGACTTCATTAAGCATCGTTTGGAGGCGACTGAAAGCATATCTGGTCTTTACAATGGCTCGCTGTGAACTACCAATGTATCGAGCCAGTGCTGCTAACCTCCCAGACAAGTCTAGTACCAAGTTGCCCTCTTCGGAGGGATGGAAAGCTAGTGGACCAGGGGGTGTGAGAATCGATCCCATTTGTATTGCAGAGCGCCTCCGTCACTGCGCCACACTCCCACGTCATCTGACTCCAAAAAAGCAGGTGGTTTAATGGGCACGGACACCTTTTCGAGTCCAAGATTCTCCGTGTTGTAACGTACGCGACAGAAATTTGGTCGCTACGTAAGCAAGATGATTCCCTTATAGAACGTAAAGCAAAGCGAAAAAACAGAGGTATAGAACATACAGTGGAAAGGAGGATCCTAGGAGTAATCCGTATTGCACAAGCGAGGGCAGCAATCCGAATCTCCTACGTCACTGATTCATAATCAAAGAGAGCTTTCCACACGCCAAATAATCGGAGATAAGTTGGGCTGAACACGCAGTGCGCATGAATGAGAACTGGTGGACAACAGCCGTTAGCGACTGGATTCCTTGGGTTGGCAGGAAAACAAGAGTTTGATAAGAAGTTGCGACTAATGCTAAGGTTTTTCGCCTGAATCATACTACCGCGACAGCTACTGTTTCATGTGGCACTGGCGGAACTTTTTTGACTTGTCGAACCAGTTTTTCCAGTGGTGAGGGTAAGCATTCGATAGTTATGGTGCAACTACGGTAGAAGGCAGCTAAGGGTTTTTTATATAGGACGGTGTACTCTTTCACCGACGAGATGTGTTAGTATGGCACAAGTCTGAAGCTGCTGAGCGCTTTTTTGAAATCAAGAATTTACTATAAGGGGCTGGTGATGCTTCCGATGGACTTCATGATCTCAGCTATAGTCTCGATAAGTCCAAGTAGCACAATAGTATTATCCCAAATCTGTTTACTATGATGATTCAGTTTCCTAACACATTCTTGACATGGTACGAATAAATCCTTGAACAGCTAGAATGGAGTCTGTGGAGGCGGTTCTGTTATCAACAACAACGACGAGAAGTTATAGTAATACTATTTCTATTGTTAGAACGTTATACACGCGCAGTATCCGACGGAATTTCCACATCTGGATTCACTTCCAACTGCCTTCAGTTCTTTCTGTCAGATTCGGTTTCATCCTCCTTCAGAGGTCTTAAACAAGAACTAATTATTAAAAGCTTTGCATGAGTTCTCTACTCTTTCTACAAACTCGGTCGTGAAGATGAGTATAACAACAGCTATTAGATTTTTAAAGAGCACTTTGTTCTCTTTAGCTGGCATCCTTAATGTGATTGGTACGCAAAAGAGAATTCTGTACAGAATATTTCCATCATATACGACTGATGTTTACTTTCTCGAACGATGAGGTATTTTCCCCGTAGTGGTTACCTCTGCATCATTCGTGTTGTTAGATGACCTCTATGTCTACATCTACATACTATTTCATTTCTACATTTTCTTAGAGTAATAACTTGATACGACGTCACTATAACATCTTTATTCAGCTAACGTTACGACGGCTTTGCCTTCTTCAAAGTCACGATGATCTGGAATTGATTACCCACAACCGTTTTTCCTGCTGGTGTGGGTTTTGCGGTCGCCACCGGAAGGGTCTTGTGGAGGTGAAGGCATCGCTTGAATGATGTCTCCTCACTCGTTGGAGCCCTTTTATAAATAACGGTTGTTGAGCTGCCACCATCCGTTTCGGCCTGTTTTCACTGAAGCCGTTGAAAATACACCCATTCTAAACCGAAAGACCTACTTCTGCAAACCATACCAGTAATATCTTCTTTTTCAAATGGTGAATTTTTTAAACAGCGGTACTATAAACTCGTGAAACGATCTAAACTATTACTTCGGCTTATTATTGCAATTTACTGAGTAGTCCTACGACACTGGCTTGTGTCGGTGTTCCTGCTTTTGCCTTTCGTGCAACAACCACTGGAAATCTAACCAACTTGTGGCTTCAAGAAAGGCGTCATGATCGGCGTCTGAGGAAACTGTTCTGGTGTTATAAGTGAAGAGGCTAAGGAGACTGTGCTGGAACGATCTCAAGAACACTCATGATTTACTAAGTTTTATACGTGAGAAAAATACCTTTCATTTTCTTTCTTCTCATTTCTATTCCAATCCCTTAAATCCACCATAAATTAGCATGGCAGAACTACACGAAGGAAAAAAAATATTAAATAAAACGGCGTGAAAGGTGAATACAAATGAATGAAACTCTGGGTAGAAAGAAACCGTCAAAGTTTGAAGCAGACAAAACCAATATCATTTTTGCGATTACCCAATTCAAATCATAAGACCCTTTTTTGCACCATTCTGTAGTTACACTTCTTTCTTGTGGCTGAGCTTCATGATAACTACGACTAGTCACAACGTAAGATTTTATATCAAACGTTATTAAAGGAGTGGTACCGTACTCCATGAAAAAACCAGCAATAAACATCTTTGAATGCGAGTGGTTCATCTACAGAAAAGACTCAGTGAAATCTTTCGACTGTGACTACTAGGTCGCCATCCAGAGAAAAACATAAAGCCAGAGGAATCTAGTCGAAATTCTGCCTTCCAAAGGAAACAGCTTCGGACAGCATAATATTCAGTGAACAGAGTAGGTTTCGACAAGATTTTGATGAGCTTACACACTGGCGAAGAAATCTGTTCTCGTTACGATACAGCTGTGACCGGACCTAACAGTGAACATAGAAGAGGATTCTGTTTATATAAACACATTTTATATCACATGGAATAAAAGCAATCCATAACCATACTAAAGCCTCAAAATAAAGCCCTACGTTTTTTGCCATGGATTTCTCGTATCACATTTTCTAACACTTAACATCCAATATATTCTAAATAGTACTTCTTATATTGTTGAACACACTCTCTATGAAGTTACATGTAAGATGTAATACGCAGTGAATTATAAATAAATGCTATTTGAACATAGTGTGCAATATGAGTTACAACTGATGAACAAGATATTCATTAGTTGGCGGCCGCCCATTTTTCAAGCTCTTCCATTTCGGTGTCCATCCGTCGAACTTTCTCTCGACTGGCCCGCGCTCGAGTGATTGCGCCAGCAGGCGCGTCGGGTAGCTCAACCGCAGCTGCACCGCATTCTGAATCTATCCACTTACATTTAGCTGTGCCTTTGAAGTAATTAGAAACTACGGCTGTAATATATCCCTCGCGATTAACTGTCAGAGTTTGTTTCAGTCTTTTTTCACTCTCATTTTATGTTCATGGGTTTCTTCAATGTACACATAGGATGGGTTTTTCAGAAGGATAGAATTCAGAAGCTACAAAGAAAATCGCGATGTTCTTTCCTCGAAAATACCGCACTCTTGGAAAAAGCCACTCAAAGCTTCGCCTTTTAGTCCTCAGAATTTTCGTAAAAACTCGGATAAAAGTAAAGTTTTACCTTTCGAGATCCTCCAGTTCGCCGAGCAACTCGTCCTCGTCGACTACGTCACCGATAGGTCGGCTTATTGCTGTTGAGAATTCGTGCCGATAACTGGAGACCTTCCCCAATGTTATCCATCAACTCTTCCACCTAAAAATTACAAAGTTTGTGTCGTAATATCAATTGTAGCTTAAAACCAAGTACATGACTTGACTTTAGAATCCATATTTATTCACAAGTACTACAGTTCTATTTTACCGTTTTTGAAGAATTCCCAACTACTAGCCTTTAGTAATTAATTCTGCATTATGCAGAGCATAACACATAGCTGACTACCCATCCCAGATGGCGACTACCAAGGAGAGAATCAGTGCTTTCATGGTACTTATTATGTCAAAACCAATGGGTCATCAGGGAAAAGTCCGTCTTCGTATTCCAAAATATTTATATTATGAATATTCAATGCACACGGTATGCAAAGAAATCTGCTATCTTGTGGGAACATTATCAATCGTTCTTCATTATCCGTTTACCAAGAAGACCAACAACTGATTTATAAATGTTTCGTTTTCCATTATTTAGGTGCATATGGTTTTTCATTCTCATAGTTTAGGTGTGCAAGGTGTTACTTCTGATCTTGTCAACGAGACCTGATTGACGAACACACGGAGGATCTACAGTAAAAATGCAAACGAAACCAGGATGGAAGATTACATGGTCCAGTTCAATTTGAGCCTGATTCAAATTCAGATTGTAATACCTACACGCTGAGCTAACAATTTCCTAGAAAATACCGAAGATACAGCAATAAGACATGAAGAATAGTTGCCAGTTACAAAGATGAACAAGATACCCGCCATTTAGAATGCCTAAGGGACAATTCAACAAATCAGCGCTAGACGTAGCTAATATGAATAAGACTTCTGCTTAGATTATATCGTTGGTAGTCAGATGCTGTAGATGTTGAAGAATATAAATTGCAACTTTTAACTCAACTTTTTTTAAAGCGTGGCGTTCGCAATATGAGTGGAAGGTTGTGAAAAAAACAGTTGACAAATTCTACTTTTCCATCCTCTGTGGGAAAACACAATAACATCATAAAATCCCAAGTTATGAACGTCCAACCTTTTTACAATCGATAAATTTTTCTGGCCTCGAGTATAAAGCTGTGCACTGCAACCTCATCCATATTTTACCATCTCAATGAGTCGCAAAGGTCGACTTGATATCAAAACTGCTGCAGAAATAACACTAGAATAGTATGTACCATATATCTTTAGTGTCCGCCAAGCGCAGTGATTGGAGGGTGCACTTCAGTGCACAATGGACTGACCGCTCGTTCGATTCTGCGACTGAGGTTTACCAGGACCCTCATCCTCCGGGATCGGCAAATCGGTACCAGGTTTTGTCTGGAACGATAGCAGCAATGACGTGATACATCAGTAGGCCACTGCAAGTTTATTGTAGAGACCAGATATGCATTCTTTACGTGATGAAAAAGCTTTGATGAAGTCGAATGCATGGCGCATTCCTCACGGATTGATCAATGGCGAACGCTTTATCCTGTCATATATTTACTCCGCGATGTGCCCCACCGCGAACACATTATTGTGATGTCAGTAAATATGTTTAAATTTGGTAACTGCCAAGCTTCTAGACAAAATCAAGAAATAAGACTACTGAACGAAGTTTCAAAGGAAATATTCCACTGATTTTCCACCTCATCATTGCCGCAATCTGTTTCCGACTGTCGGACCACAATATCTGCGCAAATGCTTCATATCTCCGGTGGTAGCAAGCTGAGGTGGTCAATATTATGCAGAAACAAAGTGATGAGTAAACCGATACCAGAAGTCGTCGTCATTGTAAAAGGAACCATGGCGCAAGTCAAAAACTCCCTCCGATCTGGGAAGTTCAGCCAATGCTAAAAAGCTTTAGTGAAAATTTCTCTTCCCTAGTAGCAGATCATCAAACTAATTATGATTCCCGCTAGTGTCCACACTGACCTATCCAAGAATTAGATATAGGATAATTATGAAAATTATCGTGATTTGTAGCCAACATCCCAGTAGTTTTTGTGACAATTACCACAAACAGGGGAGGAGATTTCTTCACATAAAGCGGTGTCGCTCAATCAAAGACCATGTAAACTTCGCCGAAGTTTTAAGACCTGATTCTCCAATGGATGGACGATATGAATACAGTAAACCTTGCATAATCATGATCCACAAGCCTTAGCCAGATTGACAGCATTATAATCTTAATCTACCACAGTTTTATGAAGGACATTATCCTTCCAGATCCTAGAAAATGCGGAGGAAAGGCGTACTTTGACACTCAGATGAAATACATACGAAACCCAAACGATCTGGAAAATAAGGAAATTCCATATGGTTTTCCTCATAACGTATTTGGTTTGCAACAACATACCACAAAATGCTCAAGTAGGTGAACTATGCGATGTGTAAAACGCAGTGGAATCATGAAACTATGGAGGTCGAATGAAAAAAATTTTGCGATTGCAGTTCAACACGTTTGTAAAGGATACTTTCAAAAAAGGAAAAGGAAGAACATGTTGAAGACGAAATTTTGGTAGCAGGATATCAAAACAGCAATCTCGAACCTGTCGGTTTTGTAATTACAATGCATAGAAGATTGAACTAATAATGAAAGCACAGATAACAGTTACCGTTCATTAGACACATCCACAGAATGCCAAGACGAAGTAGAGCACGAAGGGTTCCTCAACACGTTAGCTAATAAAAGATTCTTAATTTTCCATATTCTCGTTGAGAGTTGAAGTGTTACTTTATTCTTTATTCCAGTAAAGCTGACTTTTCGGCAGTATCCCCTTCATCAGAGTCTGGGAAGGGTATATTGATAGGCAATTTGTTGTGCCAAAGGCTTAAATAACGCAAGCAGAAAGATGAGAACCTGAATGGCAATCATAGGATCAACGGCATCCGAAAAACCCACCGCTTTTTTTAGTTGGAGTTCATAGTTTTTATAGTTTAATTTTCATAGTGAAAGTTGAAACACCACTCGGATACTCTACGTTGACAGTTAGTTCGTAACCGCCTGTATGACCGTCTATGTGAGGCAACAAATTGCCTAGTTTGCCCTTACGGCAGGGACGGTGACTGCTTGAGTTCAGGTACGATACACGTGATCTCTTGTGGTACATGCGGAGACGAATATATTGGCGAAACAGGCAGAGCTCCATGTATCCGCATAAAAGAGCACCTAGATGGGAAACGAAAAGCAAGACAAAATACCCCACTAGGGGCGCATAAGATACAAAAAACATAGCGGAGACGACTTTGAATAAAAGTCAATATCCTTGCACAGAAGACTAAAACACCAGCGCGAAAACTTCTTGAGGCTTTTGGATAATTGCCAAAACCCTACATTGAATAGCAGGATGGAATGTCGAGAGATCACACGTGGTCAGCTCCGTATCTTAGAGCCGACTTTTGACGTGGGGTGACCCACCGTATGAGACTCTAAGCAGCTGCTCATTCTCAGTACGTAAAAAACGGAGGCTCTTTCGCGAAACTGTGGTTCATGTGATTGGCATTCAGATTTTCATCTTTCTGTGTTGTTATTGAAGCGTTTGCCTACTACGTATAAATACACCCTTCCAGACTCTAAAGAAGACGATATTGCCAAAAACGCCAGATTTATTGGGAAAAAGAATAAAGAAACACCGAGAATTATTTGATCAATGCCGAGTTCAACAGAAAGTCGGTCGTGGAAAGGATTCTTAGTTCTAAATATGTTTTTTTTTCTGAAAGCGTACCTATCTCACTTTCCAAATCTATCCCTTAGGAAAAGGAGATTTTCTATTTATTTGTTTTATTTCATTTTATTTGAGCCGTCTTCACGTCTATTGTGCGGAACCCAGCACTTCTCACATTCGATTCGTTTCCTCGCATCCATCATCCAGGAAGGTCTTTCAATCCTTACGTATGGCTTCGGCTACTGCTTGAGGATCTTCCTTTCATCTTGAACGTCGTAGAATGCTGGCCGAGCAGTTCTCTTTGGAGTCCTGAGATAGCCGGGCTGGAGCGTTCCCCAAATGGACTGCAGAGAGTGATGTCTTCGCAGACAAGCCCGGTACCAATTTCTCGACAGGGATGAGAGGTTTGGTTGGGCTGGAGCGAGAATCGAACTAGCACCATGCTCGTGACTACGGACATCACTACCACTGCGCTATCCGGCTTCTGGAAAAACAGATAGAAAGGGAAATAAGAGATTTCTAAGCAAAATTGATTAATTAATTAATTAATTTCCCTACGAAATCAAATGGCCAAATCGGAGCTACGAGTGTGCCGTTAGTCTTCATTATGAAATTTTAGCAACTAGTGGCCATAGAACCTTTAATTGCGGACTTATCTGGGAACTTTAACCTACTTGGAAAACAATAATATTCTATAAATTCCAGCAGATAAGACGAGAGCATGAAGCGGATTTCGAAATAGCACAGTTTTTCACGTATCTTGTTATCAGTACAACTAAGCAATCAGTTTAGTAGTATCGTCCCCTATTACAGCTTTCAACGATGATGCTGACAATGATAATGTGAAATCTGTCATCATGGCAATAAAGGAAATTAGCTGGTGGCTCCAAATGTTTCAGCAGAAGGGCAGAATGTAGAAGAAAATTCATAGTGACAAATAAATGACGCCGCATGAATCATCTTGACCTCATACGTTCCAATGAGTGAAGTGCAGTTATAGGTATGATAAAAATGAGGTATTGCAATAGTTGTTTCTTATGGAGCGGATGTTTCTTGACATTCTACACATCTCATAACTACGAAAAGTGTATGGACAAGGCTGATAATCGGACTTTGAAGGGTTTTTAAAAGTCCGTGGCAATTTATAGATTTTTAAAAGTCATCTTTTTCTAATCGTCCTTGAGCAAGCAAAGATCACTTCTCCTACCACAGCGAAATAAATCCGAATCGCATTTTGAATGCCAAATGGAAAAGTCCATGAAACATAGGGACGAGAGGTGGTGATGCTGTCTTTATGTAATAAATGTTCACTAAGGTAAAGGCTAGTAGGAGTTCCTCTTAACCAAAACTGGTGTTCCTGGAGCCAAGCGGATTTAAGAAATCATTCTTCGCAAACAGCTGTATTCACATGTGATAAGTACGGTTCTCGCAAGCCTCAGCCTCTTTAGATTCTCACATTCATGAAATGGGAAAATCCTGGATTCAAGTAAAAAACCATCATATTCATACGTTACTAGGATTGTCGTTCAGCGTAACTCGAATAACATAACAACGCAGGGAAAAATTCTCCGCTACCTCACCACTTTACGGCAATCCGATGAATATAAGCCCATGACGAGAACGCTTTACCAGTATTCTATCAACTCTTAACTTTCGTTGAAATCTCCAACAGTAACCTTCCTATTTTTTCTACTTTTATACGACCGTCTTCCGCATCTACCGTGCGGATCCCAGCACTTCTCACTTTCGATTCGTTCTCTCGTATCCTTCACCCACAATGTTCTTCCAACTTTACGCGTGGAATCGGCTTCTGCTTGAGGACTTTCCTTTCATCATGAATGTCGTGTAATGCTTAACGAGTCGATTCTTCCTGGAATCCCTGAGATAGCCCGGCTAGAGCGTTCCCACTTGGATTGTAGAGAGTGAACTTTTCCCGGACAACTCCGGTACCAATTTCCCGACCCAGGAGGGCGATATGCCTGGTGAGCCCGGAGTAGCATCGAACCAGTACCGTGACAGTGATGATTGGCATCACTACCACTATGTTATCCTCTTATTTACCTTGGTACTGTTTTGTTCTTCCTCTGTTTTACCATTCTACTAAAAATACTCTAACCGACTGTTAGAAGATCAATGAATAAAGGTGATCATATTGCAGTAGAATATAACGACGTGAAAATGCAAGTCGTTAAAAACACAGACGTCGCAACATTACGATTGCGTTCCATGACTTCTAAGTAATCTTGAGTAATATGTTTATAACCGTCTCAGGAACATGATGAACAAGCTCAGATCATATATTATGGAGACCGGTAGGCCCATTAATTCATTTAGTGATATCAACCTCTATTTTTCGTAGGCATACAAACGACTTTCTTTAAGTGCCTTCTCAGTTCGGCGGTCGTCCTCATGATGAACACATGTGAAGTGAACATTGTGAATTTCAACTACGGCATCAGCTTAACTGGGTTCAGTGCCAATTTTGGCTCCTCAGATCAATACCGTTAGCGGTGATTGCTGATGGCAGTGATCGATAGGACTAGCTGAGAGACAGGCTAAAGCAGAAGGAGCCGCATGGTGTGGTGGTGAACGCGTTACTCCCCGGAAAGGACAATAGCGCGTCCGTTCCCCACAGCGAGACACCTGCGGTACGGAGTTTTTGCAAATATCTCAGCATCATTGTGATTGTTTCACATGTGATATCTAGTTGAAAACAGGGAAGAAAAACCAAAGGATAACTGGTTGCTACCACATCCATACAGAGCTAAGGTAACCTGCTATATTTAACATTTCCGTATTCGCGCGTTCGTCTGTAAGCAGAAGTCAAAAATTGAGACATCGACAGGTATCGATGGAAATAAACTCTCATAATATAACAGCTAGATCATCGTCATATGCAAGTCGTAGCTATTTGCATGGATGCTTCTACCATACTACGACTAAAAAGTTACTAGTAGATTTCAACAAATACTGCAGCTGTAGTTTAACCCTCAGTGAGCATTCGGATTCTGGAAGAAGTGGAATTATTACACTACAGAATGAAGGATTTCATTACGAAATGGCAGAATTTAAAAACCTAATATTTTTTGTTGTTGCCCAGTACATTACTACTGTTCCACTGAACACTTCTGAACTATGATGTGAATTCATACCTTATCAGAGATCAAACTTCTGATTTGCAATTCGCAGCGCATTTTGTGGTCTGAGAGAGTACACCCAGCACTTCCATGTTCATACCTGCATCTTCAAGTGCCGTTCTCTGTGCTTCGATTTTTACTAAGACCTGCAAAGTGCTAATAAAAAATTGCAGTGAAATCAAACACAATGTTTCTGAAAGCTATAAAAGTCCTTTATTTATCTAATCATCTAGCTGTTTCACATCTATTCCGTCCAAAGATGAAAAGAGACGAGCAAAGATGATAAACGATGAAATAACAGCAAACAAGACACTTCACATAAAAAGCCAGCTGTCTTGAGACCCTAAAAAAGCGTCCGAGCGTGCGACTCATAAAACCACTGGTAACATCTGGCTTCCGTTTGACGTTCCGGCTATTTGAGTGAGGCGCTAACAGTCTCCATTCGACTTTCCGTTGTTCCAGTAACACAATAAATTTGGCTCTTTCAAGCAATATGAAGAACACCACGCTTTCGTGAGGTGTTTTCATAAAAACCAGATGACTTAATCATTAAACCAGTACCATTTAACCCGGAACTACCTGACCCAGTTGGTTTTGGACATCATGGCGCCCGGCAGCATTCCTGCAGACCTTTTAACACCAATATACGCCTGAACTTGGGCCTCGTTCCCCAAACAACCATTGACTTTCGTTTAAAAATTGCATAGCTCCATTGAGAACTTACAAACGATCTTAAAGACAGAAGAATGGTAGAATTGGCTGGAATGAAAACGTTCACTGATCGTCCTCTCGCACCAAGACAGGCGCCGCTTTATCCAGAACAGTGCCATAGTCTATTCCACCTGATTTTCGACAAATTGGCATATGCGACGTCATCTGCGGCTCCGAGTCGCCAAAGCAGTTTGGAACTCTGGTTTTCCTGTCTCATCCGCCGGGATAATGCTATCAGCGTCATTTCTGTAGGGTGCTTGAAATGCACGTTCACCTCGAATGTTTTCGAGGTATACGTTAAGGTTGGAGGAACAGCTGAATCAAAAGGTGGGCGGGAATCTGATCCGCACGATGCTCTCCTTTCTGTTAACAACACTTCTCCAACAACAACTCTTGAAAGTCCTCTACTGATGCGCATATTCTCCTATTAACTCCATCATCTTACTTTCTACCCCAGATATAAAGAATTGCTGGGACACTTTTCTTCGAATGTGAGCTTTGCCAAAAGAAACAAATCGACTTCAAATGAGCGCTTTCTTAGACGCAGCCCAAAAACTCCATTATATTCTGTCGCAAAATTGTACGAGGAAAACAAAGAAACAGAACAAGAGACGAAGAAGAATGGTGCGAAACTTACGACTACAACTCTGAATTCTATTACTTGGCACTACACAGCCTTTCACAAAAAGGTTTGTGTGAGGTCCACTTTCAAAGCCAAAAAGAAAAAACAAATTCGTTACCCCATCAATCCTTGATAACTCTCTCTCATGATGCTTTTTTCGTTTCAGTGCCGCCAAAGCTAATTTTTTGTTTTTTGTTCCGTGCTTTTTCACATTCGCAACTTCCTGAAAGAAAAAGAAAAAATATTCAGATTTGACAGATTCCGAAATGGAAATAGGCATTCTAGCTAGGAATTTCACCACAGTATTTTCGTTTGGTTTCGTATGAGATGTCTGAAGAGGTACTTTAACCCTCTTAACCTCAACTGATAGTAGTGACTCGATAACGTTAGTGCCAAAAAGAAGTGCTATTCAACCTATGTCCCCTAGGTGAGTTTAAGACCAAAATTTACTCACAATACTACAAATGGACCGACTACCGCGGTGGCACAGGAATTCCTTGCATGGAAGATCTCACTGTCGCTTGGAGGTTGAACGACCAGCAAATTTTGCCACTTATCATCCCTATGATGGGGCGCGTGTGGCGCAGTGTTCGGAGGCACACTGCAGTAGACATGGGATTGATACCCGCGCCCCAGGCCCGCCAAGCCTTCCATCCCTTCTGGTTCGGCAAGTTGGTCTCAAACTTGTCTGGAAAGATAGCAGCACCAGCTCGATACATCAGTAGGGCAACCGCGAGTATTTGTAAAGGCCTGACATGCATTCAATCACCTCCAACGATGTCTTAATGAAGTCGAATGCGTTGCGCATCCTCGGGGATAGATCAATGCCAGAAGCTTTATCCCTTGTTTTATCATTCCTATGATAGGAGACGGTTGGATTCTCTATTTCTGATGCATTAGGTTACTCAATGAACACTTCGCACTCATGCAATACATGCATACGAATGTGGATGTACCAGCTTCTATGCTTGTTACCCCTTTTTGTAGCAGTCAAAACTCTGGAATAATGTCACGCGGAAATTCAAAGCAGGTGGTTAAGGGAGAGTAGCCTCCCACAGATAAGGTCACTATGAGTCAGGCTAGCAAGTTACTCTTCCAGCTTCCACAGCACGACGGAGACAGACTTAAACAGTGTGCCTTAGAGTCATACGGTGACTTATGGAGTTGTAAGTTACATTTCCATGATCACTTGTTCCATACTTTCGAAGCTAACGAACAAATTGACCTTCCACAAATTTCTCTCTCTCTATAACTAATTCAGCATAGATTTCATTATTCAGGGAATGAAATTATAGGAACACCTACCGCTGCTATTTTTTCTTCGTAATGCTCCTGTTTCTTCAACAGCAACGCCTCGATATCACGTAGATTATTGATGGCTTCTTCAGCTGAAGAAGTGCTATGCTTACGCTTGCGCTTTTTACGGAACAGTTTACCCAAAAACGGCATATTCTGAAATATGTGTAAACGCTACACTCAAGTGACACATGGGTATGCTTCAATAGCCGTACGTTTTCCTTTCACCCACAAATTATTTTACTGGGAGCAGTGCTGCGTACAGATAAATGATTCTGAATGTCAGAGGGCCAAATAAGAAACACTGAAAGAAGCAGGTTATAATTGAGATCCTGTTCGAAAAAAACTTCGATTTTACTTCACAACTTCGAAATTTACAGCTTTCGTGCATCCACAAAAAAACATAACTTCGGGAAGTGTCGTTGAAACTGAAATGATTACTGGCGAAAAGCCATCATCAATTGAAAGTGAGTGGGAAAGTAGAAGAAGAAAGAAAAGCCTACTATGCTTGAACTATTCCTGTCATGAAGCTTTCAAGGGATTTTTGAACATATCCGTAGAAGGAACCTTGGATTTCTGATTAGGAGGGCATAATAATACGGAAGAAGTGTCTTGTTGCAGAAAGCAATTTTGAACAGCCCTATTTACAATCATACAAATAATAGTTACCAAAGCTTCAGAACTAATTCTAATAGTAACGCCGACGATTTTTCAACGCGATTCAACCGCACACTTAGGATACTGAAGTAGCAAAAACCAGAACCTCGATTGGGCTTCTAACCCGAGATTACGCTTATCGGAGGCTCACGTGCTGTCTACCAGCAGCAACCGAGGATCTTGTATTTTTGCTCTATCTGAGCTATCAGCAATCATCCGTCGACTGGAATGGTGTGTGGTGGATAGCATGTGCGCCCTCGGTAGGGGTAATCGTAGGTTCGAAGCTCATCTGAGCTTCTGGGTTTTGCTCATATCTCAGCACCCTTGTGGTTGTAGTTCACATAATCTCTTGACATGAAAAAAAGGATAGACAATAGGGTACAAAAGCTAAGACAATGTGAATTCAATTCATTAAACTAACAATATTAAATGACAGGGTCCTATTCTTTTTCCCTAACAGCGCTTTAGATCTTAAAGGACATGGACATCGAACCTGAAGAGAAATTGTAGAGTTCAATAACAGTTTGAAATTACAACGGAACTTTTTCGACTTAATCCTATTTTATTGATGAATTCTTGTGAACCGAACCTCAGTTGCAACTGTCAGTGTGTGATTATACTAGCAGGTGGTAAAGTTCAACTAGGTTTCTTGAAAACTAACCAGTCAGGCTAAAAACTAATATGCAAGGTCTTCATAAGGAATGGTCACTGCCCAAACTGAAGCCCCAAACAGCCGCTATCGTGTTATCTTGATTTAGAAGAAAACTAGGCCCAGCCAGTATTTAACACGTTCAAATAGAAGTTGTAAGTAGATCTAAAACGCATATGCTATCAGCGGCACTGTATGGAAACTGTTTTCCATTACGCACATGGACCAGCGTCTTCAGAGCGTGACTTCCATGTTCTCTAGCTGCTACAGACTACATAAAATACAGTGAGTTCACGTATGAACAAACGAAGAACAAGGCTATTACTCCGCACATAAATGATGGAACCACCGTCATCCTACCTCATCGCTTATGGTGGCATTGCCTTTGTCGTGCACTCATATGTTCCAAAGAAGACAGAGGAGGAAAAAATGTCGTTGAAATCTTCGCAAGTACTAACTTTCCATCTTCCACTCTGTTCGATGAAGGTGACAGAGTTAAAAATTCCCATCCTTATATGCAATCAATAACAGAGTGGTTCTCTCCTCTCCCCTGCATATATATATATATATATATATATATATATATATATATATATATATATACATTTATTGCTATTTACCGCCTATGACAATTTTTCACGGCAGGGGTATTATGTGTGACTCAACCACAACGATGCTGAGATGTTTTCAAAACTCTGTACAGCAGGGGAACGAACGCGATAATACCCTTTCGGGAGCTAACGCTTCACCACCACACCATGCGGGTCCCTTCGTTTCGCCTGTCTCTCAGCTAGTTCTATCGATCAGTGCTATCAGTGATCACCCGTCAACGGGATTGATATGGGAGCCTAGATCGGGAATGAACCCCAGTTAAGCTGAGGCTGTGGTATAAATAACAATGTTAATTTTTTTTATTTACTGCCTATTACAATTTTTTCACGGCAGGGTATTGTGTGACTGAACCACATGATGTTGCGATATTTTGCAAAACTGCGGATCGTACGTCCGTAACTCTTCCCGCAAAATTCATGATGTTATGAAGGGATGACGTTCGTAACTACTACGTATGCATTTATTGAATTTGCTTAATGAGCCGTCCACAAAGGTTAACCCAAAGTGAATCGCGAAGAAATGAAGTGAAAGGCAACTACAGAGCAGATAGAATTCAGCAAGTGATCTGCCTTCATGAGGCGTATAAAAACACTATTCATAGTCGTAGAGGTATGAAGGGGAACACCATCTATCTACCTTTTGTCTTAACCTTCACTGAGCGTGAGAAAGCATTTCTCAGTATGTAGAAATCAACGCAATCTTGTTCGCCCTCAGTTGACCACGGTCTAAACAGGGTCCCACATGAAGACGATTTCTGAGAGGATCAGACATAGTCCCAAGGCGACATAGTTTTTTCACCGAACACTGGGTATTCAAACTGTTAAAAGAGTTTCGCCAATGATATCCACCACTGTGTAACAGTGATGCATGAAGCCAATCGATTGAGAACTAGAAGTATGTTGATGGACAATTCTTCTCCACCTTTCGTTTTAATCACGACATTTTCATTTTTTCCAACAGTGTCATGAAATCAGAAACAATGTTTACTAACAACAACGATGCTGAGATATTCGCAGAACTTGGACTCCGGGCCAGATCGAACCACGATGTCCCTTTTCGGGGGCTCCCGCTTTACACACTGCACCACGGAGATCCTTATTCTGCACGATTGATCGAGGGAGCTCCAATCGGTACTGAACCTAGTTTAGTTGAGAGTGTAGTCGAATTATGTTTTCCCGCTGACAGGTGATTGCTGATGGTAGCGTTAGATAGAAAAAATAGCCGAGAGAAACGCAGATCGAGGGGCCACCGTGGTGCAGTGGGTAATTTGCGAGTCCATGGAAAGGGAGTCGTGGTTCGATCTGGCCAGGGGATCCAAGTTTTGCAAATATCTAAGCATCAATGTGGTTGTAATTCACATCATGCCCTGCTGTAAAAATTATAGTAGGCAGAAAATAAAAGGGTAGCAGTGCTTACTAAGCTCAACTAAGAATGGAGAAAGTAGAACTACGAATCAATTAGAAGAAAATCTGACCATCAAGAAAACTGTACTGTATTGAAGAAAAGTCTTGCATGGGTCATCAATTGAATACAACGCCATACGCATCAGAAACTCAATACATATGAATGACGTGAGTGAAAACTCAGAAGAAGGCAAAAAGCAGCGTGGACCGCACTCCAGTCTCCGGTAGAGGAAACTGATCAGCATAGCGAACGCAAACCATGTGCTCACTTGTTTGACCTAACAGTTTTCACAGCCTGTGCTGTGCAGAAAGAATATGAGCAGATTCTACGGTCACATAAAAATACCTTGCCTACAATTTACAAGATACTTCTACCATGTTTGCTGGAGGTAAGCGCCGCACTAAACAGCAAGCCTGTTTCCCCTAGTTTCTATTGTCGAAAAATATTCTTACTTCAAGACCCAACAAAATATATCAAGAAGTAGATACAGATCGGTCAGCTATATGATTAGACAGGTGGATAAATAGGGAAAATACCCCGAGAAGAGGATTTCGAAAAAATTTCCAAAGAATATAGCGCCTTACTACATGCGTTAACCAGTTGTATTAAAAGCTGAAATCAATTTTCAAATTACAATGAAGCAGCATGAAGCCAACCCAGCTATATACAACTGTCTCCATGGTTGACGGTTGAAAGACAAAAGAAATGAAAATGATGATGGTAGCCAGTAGTATACCAGACTAATGACAGAACTTCGAGATGATCGGATCTTTCTATATGGCGACGAAACAAATGGTGACAAGCAAAGTGAGCATTAAGATGCTAATTCTCTAGCACCCATCTTCTAGTGAGTGAATTAAAACGGTCACACCAGTTACGCTTTGTGTGCACAAGACCGAAGCTTCTTTTATTGTGATGATTCATGCTTTGTGAATAAACCTAAGACTAGTTTGTTGTTCTTTTTAACAGAGTAGGTTATGACCAACATTCAGACACTCTTCAGAAAAAGTAGGTACCTGTCATTCGTAAAACGAAATGACAGCAGATCTAAAGGACTTCAGTGATGAGTAGAGGGATGAATTTCACCTTCCTAGATATATTTTACACCAATTTTCTTTTGTAAACTGCAGTACTAAACTGCGAATTAGCTTTGGTCACATATATTATGGGACTGTTAAAGTTAGTGAAGAACATCTAGAACTTCTATAGACTAACAAAGTCACGAAATTCGAAGAACCGAGGAGACGACACAGAATTAAATTGAAAGTATTGAATTTCTTGAAGCCAAACGACGCAAATCAACGGTTGCGATTCTGGCAGAGGCAATGTCTATAACTTAAATGCGATAAAAAATAAAGCTGTAAAAATACGATGATACCGAATATGAGAAGAAGACCAGGAATCTTTGGTGATTCCTTGGACTTTCAGCGTCTCACTTATACGACCAGTCGTTTGATGAAGCAAACCTCACAATCTAGTGTTCTGTACCACCTTGTAAATTCAAGCTTTAGTAGAGCAAATGATAGATACAAGAAGGAAAAGCATCATGCGACATCTACGTCAATGGGAACACCAATCGGAAACAGTGTCCTAGTAGGAAACTCTTGGCCACGTTTCTCTTCTGCGTTAATCCTAGAAAAGAACGTAGTTTGTCTTGAAATTGAGCTAGTGAGCTGATGAGATTAAGCTTTCGTTGTACAGCTTGATACGAGCACACAAGTCCGAAAGAAAGCAAAGCACATTAAGGTGGCTGGCTAGTGGGTCGGCTGACATGGAGCGCTCCCGTTCCGCTGCTCCCTTTTTGCAATTGACTAAATAAAAAATTGACTTGATAAAATTTCCAAAGCTAGTGGTATTCAATAAATGCTACCACATAACTGCAATCAGTAGACAAAGAAACATCGGGTTTTTTCTCAAAAAAAAGAAAACAGTAGCAAATTGGAGAACTCTCAACATGATGAAGCTCACGTTCACCGACAAACACCAAACGGAAAGGTGTCCAACTCCATATTTGGTAGTGGTCGTTGTCGAATTTCGGAAGTCCACAATAAATTTTCCACACCCTCTCCCATAAAAGAACACTAACCTTTTGGTACTTTCTATTACCTTTCCACCAATTCACGTACGAAAATTAGGTAACATTGTAGGTCAAAGACGATTTCATGAAGGATCCTCTCAGGATTTTCAGCTTAAAACTATACCAAACTCAGAGTTATAGGGGTTCAGAACATTTATGAATGACAATGCACCAGCTGGGTTTGCATGCACAATATTTCTCAACGTTTCCCCCCATTTCACTGCTTATTTTCATGATAGACTTGTTTTTTTTTAAATTGATTCCTCTCAGCATTCACATATCTACAGATCTGCTACTTCAAGCGATCGGTGGACAGTATGAAGTGACTTGAACATCAGCAGCACACCGATTCTTCTTTACAGATGGAGTGCAGGCTAACAGTCATAATCAAGTAGTCAAAAACGTGGTTATTTGTTGAGCATCTCGGATGATGTCACACTTTCTGTGCCATCACCTCAATGCTTTAAAGGAAATTTAACAATAGCAACAAGAATCTGACCTCATGTAGACCCATGTCGTGTGGAAATAACGGTCGCTTTCAACTTCAAACTGAAATTTTCAGCTCATAAAAGGCAGGACACCTCTAACCATTGTAGGATAAGAGTCCTATCCCAGCTTATAGTGAACTGTATTAATTGAAATAGGAACAATTATTTTTATCAAATGAAAAAGGAACAGTTTACAGACCTTTCCATCGAAGTGCACTTAACAGCGACAAACAACGTAAACTTCTGGGCACAGAAAACGTATCTTTCGCTTCTCCTCATCGTGGCTCGTATAACAAGGTGGTTAGGTAAGCGTTATTTCATTGAACAGGACATACTGTTAATATGCCTTTCTATCTGGACGATTACCGCACTTGTGGTAAACCTTTCAATTTTTTTTATTTTTTATATGACTCGTCTTCACGTCTACTGTGCGGGTCCCAGCACTTCTCACATTCAATTCGTTCCTTTGCATTCATTATCCACAAAGGTCCTCCAACTATTATGTGTGGCTTCGGCTACTGCTTGAGGAATTTCATTTCATCTTGAATGTCGTAGAATGCTGCTAGAATCAATTCTCCTTGGATTCCTGAGATAGCCGAGCTAGAGTGTTCCCATTTGGATTGCAGAGAGTGATTTTTCCCGGGACAATCCTGGTACCAATCTCCTGACTCCGGAGGATGTAAGGCTTGGTTGGCAAGGAGCGAAATCGAGACTAGCGCCATGCTCGCGATGACGGACATCACTACCACTGTACTATCCGTCCCCTAACGTTTCAAAAACTGTTCTTGGTTTTATAAATGGTCCGAAATTTAACTTTTAAACGAATTTGGAATGATAGCAACTTTAGAAAATTATGTACACCTTTAAAAGGCCAGGAAAAAAATCTCTTCTACAAAGGAAGATGGGTCATCAGACCTCGAGTACTCTACCCCCTTATCGAACAACTGCAGGAAATTTTTTGAAAAACTAGTACGTTAGAGGTCATCAACCTTATGCGACCATAATCAGCTGTTCTAATCTTCCTCATTGGAAGGCACGTAAAAAGAGGCTCTGAAGAAGGCGATACTGCCGAAACGTCAACTACTGTTGTATTGTATTGTGGTTTTGTATGGAAGTAAATGTATGCTGTTTAACAACCTCGCGATTGCTGAACAAGAAAACGACGCATTCATAGTACGTTAAACTAAGGAAATCCACTGCTGGCAGAGAACTCTATTAATTATATGAAAAAAATAATACTACGAAATCAACCGTACCAAAACTTTATACCTTTCCACAAAATAGTCAGTAAACTTGAACGGATGAAAAATTACCTATGAAAGAAGGCCACCTCAAGGAAAAAGAGGGAACTCCATTTCTCGATGGAAACAACATGAGTAGAGAGACACATCACGGAAGGATGTTTGAAGAAAAAAAGTCACTATTTCACTAATGCTATCATATTGAAACTCACAACGTGTTCATTAATGAATGAAAAATTCGAAATCCGACAATAACTGCATTTAAGAGCCGAAATAGAGAAACAAGACCAGAAGCAAAAGCAAGGGAGTACTTTAGCAACGGATGGTGGATAGCGGAAAAAGCAAGCGGGAAAGTGAGGGAAAGCGCCGCAAACGGACAGTGGACAGAGGACGAGTAGGGGGAGGGAAAGCGAGAGAAAACATCGCCAACGGACGGCGGATAGAAAGCATCGCCAACAGACCTCGCGTACGCGGTGGTAAACATCAACATGTGATTGAACAGTCTTAGACGACCAGCCGTCCCGTAGTGGAAGACCCCTTCGCCGAACAATGGCAGTTAAGATCGCGTGAGATGAGACTGAACCGCCTCCGACGGTGACAAGTCGTTGGTGTAATGGTCTCGATCACTGTACCGTACGAATACAACACTTTGTTACTTATTCATCAATTCACATGCGAAACCTCAACTTTTAACCAGGAATTCCTAAGAATTCCAAAATACTTAACTTCCGCTATTCTTCTTCACTTTATCAAAACTCTCACATACTAAAGCACTAGCCATGAAAGCGTGAGTTCAACAAACTACGATCTCTTTGTTCTTTGTGAGTGTTGCTTTGTTCTTAACACACTGTTACGCTTTGGTAAACGGGAAAAAAATGACCTGACAAAGTCCAGTGTTGTTCATGAAATGGTTCGAAAGTGATATAAGAGACGAGGGAAGCTCCACTTATTCACTCAATAACAGAATTCGTAGTGTTTATCCACTTTACAGTTGTGGAAGCGGACCGCATTCATGAGACTAATCGTCGCTGTGCACATCAATTCAAAGTGTCAACATCAGTCGGCTGATAAATTTTGACATTCCTCTTCAATTTCAAGCTCATTGAAGTGCAGACACCTGCAAAATCGATACTGGGCTGTAAGATCTCATAACCACTTCAGGTAATTAGTACTCAACCGTGTAATTTCGGAACATATCTCGCCAGATGCTCGACCACTCGTTAAGCTGAGGGAGATTAAAGATGGTTATTTACTTCAAGACTATCGCGCAATCGGACTATCAAAGTCGTCATCAAAAACGGGAACACAGGGTGCTGTAACTTAATCTATATTTCTTTTTGCAAAAAGTGAATTGGTCATGGAATCAGGACAAGCTTCTAATTTCAAGTGGGAAACTAGTAAGGGACTCAGACATACCGAACAAATTCCCCTTTATACAGCTCCAGCTCTGCCTCAAGTGGGGTCCGATAGTCCAGCGGCATTAAGACCACAAGCACTTCATATCTTTTTCTTGCGGCAGACCACCGACGTGTACTTCAAAGAGAGAAGCAGGAATATAGTTACAGATAACAGCATAGTGTGTTTGCCTAGAGGTGAAGCTTATTTGTTAGACCTATCTCTAACCATGCTATTTGCTTTTCATACATTTTCGCAAGTCTGGTGCCAATATGCCGACTCCGGAGAGATGGAAGACTTGTTGAAACCTGGACGTGGGATCGAATCAACGACATCGTGTGTAGCAGGACACCTCTAACCACTGCCCTACACGCCCCCAACATATATATATATATATATATATATATATATATATATATATATATATATATATATATATATATATATATATATATATATAATATATATATATATATCAAAATATAATTGCAAGGCTTCACACCGTATGTACGCATGCACATATATATTTGTATATACGCATACATACATATTTCTATAAATACGATATATATATATATATATATATATATATATATATATATATATATCCCGCCCGGTATGGACACTGTGTCCATTTTCAGTCTATGGCGTTTCAAAACTTCTTTTCACTCACGATGTATGTTCATTAGACAGCTAGTCGGAAGCGGATCAAAACAAGGGTAAAACCAGAGGAAAAAAGTTCTTTACATCTAACGATTTACAAACGACATTTCCTCGAAGAAGTTCATTGAGAAGTAGTTCGATTAATTACTTAGCAATTAATAATTGACTGTTATTTCACTTTAATCACTATGCTCATTGTATGGAATGGTGCAGATATAAAAACACTGAAGAAACAACAGGGTACAATGTGCTCTCAAGTGCTTATAGTAATGCATGTGCATGATGGACCATTGTAGCACACAGTAAATAGCAGCACTAATATCATCCATACCCACTGAACGGAAGAGCAAAGCCTCTTCCATAATTCCGCCGTGTTCACAACCTCTAAAGCACTCTACTTATTGGAGAGTAATTTTATATCGTGAAAAAATCGGGAGGTTCGCATCCGGCAAAAAATTGCTCGTACCCCATCCCGAGAGTCACGCTAAGGGGCACGTGTCGGTCACGGCATATATATATATATATATATATATATATATATATATATATACATATACATATATATATATATATACATATATATATATATATATATATATATATATATATATATATATATATATATATATATATATATATATGGGCGCGTGTGGTGCAGTAGTTGGAGGCACCGCTGCGACACACACGTCGAGTCGGTGCTCGCGTCCATGGCTCATCAAGCCTTCCATCTCTCCTGGGTCGACAAACTGATACCAGACCTGTCTGGGAGGATAGCACCACTGGCTCGATACATCGGTAGGCCACCGCGAGATATGAGATATATTGTAAAGGCTAGATATGCATTCAGTCACCCGATAGTTAATGAAGTCGAATGCATCGCGCATCCCTCAGGAATTGATCAACGCCGAGAGCTTTATCCCTATTTATATATATATATATATATATATATATATATATATATATATATATATAATTTATATAGCGAAAACAGCTGCTCAGCATCACCCGGTAATACGTCTGCCGCCTTACTACAGAAGTTATCGCGGCTGAAGACGCTTAAACCAATTCGAAGTCCACTTATCGTCACTCTTTCGATCACATGACCAGCCCCATTTTTGGACCTCATACATACCAATTTAATGCTCATAATAAAGACAATGGTGTCAATCGAATCCACAGCTGCAATGTGGAATATCCCAAAACAATTTCCTTCTTGAAGAAAACCACTTTTTCATATACAGAACGGCAAGCATAAATAAGGTGTTCACTGTACAAGACTTCAAAAAACTGTGTAGAATATTTTCAGAAGGTTCAGATTAATCGCCAGTAGCATTCGACCTCAATAAGCATCGTTGGACGTGAGTGAATGCATATCTGGCCCTAACGATGACTCATAGTGGCCTACCAATGTATCGAGCCAGTGCTGCTACACTCCCAGACAGGTCTGGTACCAATTTGCCGAGGCCGGAGGGATGGAAGGCTTGATGAGCCACAGGCGCGGGAATCGATCCCATGTGCATAGCAAGGCGCCTCCGACCACTGCGCCACACGCGCCAATACCCTCGTTAATGAGAAAAATCTCTCCTTAACTAAACTTTACTTTGAACTAAAAAACGCTTGTTCCTACAAAAATTAAGCAACTAAAATGCATTACGCAAAAGACGTACAATTTTATACAGTACGTCGCAAGTCATAACGTTATGCTCTTGTACAAAGAAAAATTTTAATGTCACATTGCAAAACTAAAAGTTAAAAAGACGAATTAAATGTCAAAAGTACAGGTTAACAAATGTACCCAAAATGGTTTGAGAAAAAACGATAAAATTAGACCATGAATAGTAGAATGAGCAAAGCTGAAGATGGAGAACTGCCACCCACGTCCTCTAAAGACTTATACTACAATAACTAACTCGAAGTCTAGTTAAGCATCGTGTGATCCTCGAAAATATTTTTCCTCTGCTCCTCCACTTTCTTCATCCATCGATTCTGCTCAGCTTCAACCCTGCCAAGAACATCTGCAAAAAGAACCGATTTCTTATTGTCACACAGAACTATATTGAAAAACTTGTTCTTTCTTTCTTCTAGCATTCCTGTATTAGACTTTTTTCAATAAACAGCGCGAGAATGCTTCAGCTCCCTAATGAATCAAAACCTTCACAGAACATTGTGTTATACACATCGTCATTGCATGAAAGTTCAATGAGCGAGTAAATTAACGAAATATTTGTTTATAAACCTTCACCACTTTGTCGATGCAGTGAGGAGTACATGGGAGACAGAACCTTACCAGAAATAATAGCAGCAAGTCTATGTGTCTAACCTGATGAACTCGAAAATCTGTACATGCAAAAGAAACACTAGTGAAGAATTCAACGAATGATCACAAACATAAAAAAAACAGTTCTCAGATTGCCTCGTATAAGAGTGCCCTAATATTCAAAATTAGCAGAGATAATTTCCTTTCATGTCTTAAAATTAACGGTCAAAGCTGTCATCTACTTCGACCAATGGACTTATCACCGTTGAGGACGGTTGCAACTTTTGGGTTCAACTATTCTGCTCTAGAGATTCTTACGTCACCTACTCTTCCGAGCACGAGATAAGGTTTGATTGAGATTTACACCAATAAAACGAAGGTTTAAATGATTTTTTCATCATTGCGTACGACAAAGATCATCCAAATATCAAGCTGGTGGAAATAACGGACGTTGCCACTGGCTTTTTCCTGAGATACCTGTTATAGATAATTATAAAACCCGTTTCTTTCCTAGCGATTTACCTTGTAATAGTTTTTCTAGCATTGCATCTCAATATTATGATTTTAGGGCGGTTAAAATGATGCTTTCAAATCATGAAAACCGCATACTTTCGCTTCATTAGCTCAAACCTACACATAACGCAACAGTGGCAACTCAAAATATGATTTAAAGCCTAGAGCAAAAGTGTGCTTCCAAACGCATAAGGCGGTAACGTTTCGTAAGGCTGCGGACTAGTCTCCATGACGGAGAACGTTGTGGGCACCTATTCGGTTGGTAAATATGAAATTTCCGATTTTAATATTTTAATTTTCCGTGTAGTTGTCTTAAATAAAAAATTCGTTCTCTCTGTATGTTTAGTATATATTTTTGAAGCATAAAGCCTTCTCTTTCTACATCTGGTAAAGGTTTTTCTCAAGATTCATTATTTTAATATTATTAAATTTTCATTGGCTTTAAGTTAGGCATGAATCAACGTGATATCCGTGTCCCTTTTTATACGAGTGGAAGAGTGGGCATAATGCGCCGGTAAGAGCTTGGAATATCACCAAGTTTAGGGTGAACGTAGTATTGGTGAGTCAACAGTGCGAACACGGTTCCGGAAATTAATTCCAATCTAGTGATTTCGAGCTTGAAGTTAAAGAATGTCGCGGACGCCTCAGTGAACTTGATGACGACGAAATGAAGGCACTAGTGGAAGCAGACACGCGAACAACCGTTCGAGAGCTTGCAGAACAGCTTGGCGAAAGCAAAGGAACAATGTTCACTCACCTGAATCGCATAGGAAAGACAAAAAAACCCAAGTGCATACCGCACGAATTAAACGATAATAAAAAAAAATCGCCAATATGAAGTGTCGTCTGCTACTATTCCACGCAACAAAAACGACCCTTGGTCGAAATGTGAAGTGCGACGAAAAGTGAATTCTGTACGACAACCGGCGACATTCAGCTCAATGGCTGGATTGCGATCAGACTCCACAGCACTTCCCAAAGCCGAGATTGCACAAAAAAAAGTATGGTGACTGTTTGGTGGTCTGCAGCTGAGTCGATTCATCACAGCTTTTTGAATCCAGGCGAAAGGATTACGGCAGAGAAGTATTGCCAACAAACCGACGGAATGCACCATAAACTCCAACAACAATGGCCGCCATTAGTCAACAGAAAAGGACCAATCCTTCTCCACGACAACGCCCGGCCTCACGTTGCAAAAGCAGCGCTGCAGAAGTTGAACGATTTGGGCTACGAAACTTTGCCTCATTCACCATACCTCTCGCCTACCGACTAACAATTCTTCAAGCACCTTGACTACTTCTTGAGCAATAAATGCTTCACCAACCACGATGACGAAAAAAATGCCTTCAACGAATTCATCGCTTACAGAACTCCAGAATTTTATAGAACTGAGACAAATTAAATCTTTTCCCTGAAAAAAAATGTGCTGATTATAATAGTGGATATTTCGATTAATAAAGTATGGAAGAAGTTATGGTTATTTAAAGTTAACATTTAAAATCGGACATTTCATACTTTACAACCTAATATAGTAAGTTAACAGTAATCATCTGAAGCTGACAATCTATCAAGCTCTGCGAAAATTACTTCAGAGGTTGTAAAAAAGACAACATTCGTAATTCGACAACCGTTACCTAAAAGACAACAGCAAGGTAGACAAGCGCGGTAAATGCGTGCATAATGAACTGAAAAAATGGTAGCGAGATCACCAGCCTGTTCTGCGATTACGACTCAATTCTCCATCCTATGGCGGTGTTTGCACAGTGGTGTATATGCCGATCATTAGAAGCACTGTGCTGGTTCGAACCTGCATAGTGTTCACCAAGCCTCTCATCACTGTAGTGTCGGAAAATTGGTACCATACTTGTCCGTGAAAAAAAATTACTCTCTGCAATCCAATTACAAACCCTCCAATCCGGCCATCACAGGACTCCAGAGAGAATCGACTCGACCAGCATTCAACGACATTCAAGATGAAAGGAAAATCCTCAAGCAGTAGTCGAAGCCACGTGTAAAAGTTGTGAAACCTTCGTAAAAGATGAATGCGAAGAAACAAATCGAATGCGAGAAATGCTGGATTCCGCACAATAGACGTGAAGACGGGCCGTATAAAAAGAATCAACTACCACTTTTGAAAGCACCTCGATAAACAGTATCTAGCACAAGTTTTCGACAACTTAGCCGATGATGAAAATGGCTTTGAACAACTGATCACCTCTGGATCAATATAACCCTCTACTCTCGGAATAAATAAAACTGCTCCTTGTTGGTAACCATAAGACATGCAGAATAGCTGTTACACATTAAACAAGCGAATTGTCCTAGAATATTCCTGTTTGGACTAATCTAACATTTTAGTGCTAATCCTAATTCGAAGGAAAGAATTATTCGAAAATCTCCACCACGAGTTGAACGAAATACTGAAGAACTGAGTTTAATAGTATTTTCAGTAATGTTTCAATTTTTTCCCTTGTTTTTATGTCTTCATTCATTGCTCCGTGACAGTATAAAACAATATGAGCTAAAATGACACAGGTCTCCTATCCTTCAAAAGATAAGGCTACAAAATCTCTAATACCCGAGGAAAAAGACCGGCTATCAATTCGTCGTCTTTTCACAAAAAAAAAAATCACCGTTTCCGAATAGAAATATTAATCTTCATTGACTAGCACTATTTACTACTGCATAAAAAGTGAATAAAAAAAGCTCCTACTTTGCTTATTGCTCGATATTGGACGCATACTACTTACAGAAGGCGTTTCGGAGGAAGAACTCTCAACAGCTCGAGCAAAAATATTTTCCTCCATCTGAAAGGGGAACAGTACGGAGCTCGAAGCGGTTGCTACAGTTTTATTAAAATACATAGAAATAAGAATCAGAGCACAAGCCAACCAGAAGATACACCTACCTCTTCATTTTGCTGTCGGTAGGATGTCTGGAATCGTTGTTTGCGTAGCATGGGATCTAAGCACACCAAGAAAGCCATGTAGGTGACCAACACCATGATCACACAGATCAGGAAAATTACAACCACCTTTAAGAGAGCAAAATACTAGAAAAACAATGTTAAAAATAGGATAACAAGAAGAACAGGAAGACGACAACGTGTTGTGTATATACAACCGGTACGCTACTTAGTATGCACACCAAGGCCGACCTTGAGCATGACAGTATTCCGGCTCTCAAATCGACAATCACAGTTGGCTAGGAAAGCGTCCATGTGAAAATCGTCGACGATTTTGGCCACTTCAGCTTTTACCACTGACTGTGGACTACTGAAATCCAAACCCTTACTTCTTTTTTCAGTCGTCGTCCTTGAACGAAACTTTACTATTGAAGAGCTAACCAAAAGCTGGGACTGATATTCGTCATTGTGTAATAGCGACGATGGTTATCATTGTGATCGGTAAGATTATCACCCACGAAGTACATCGTGCTCGGGCAGACACATCGGCACCTTGTATCCTCGAAGTTAGCCTAAATTTCAGCACTGACGGATACCTTTCTTTTCCCAATTCTATTTTTAAATAACTTCATGAAAGACTTACAATTTTATTTTGCCTTCGATAAAACTGACATACTAGGAAACTTTAAGAAAAAAAGATTGAACGAAGCATGGCATCAAAAAAAGTAAAATCATAATTCGTCGACCAAAGAGTGGACACGACCCTACAAAACCAGTCTAGACGATTACTATCGTAAGTAAAAGAAAATCCAGCCCGTCTACTAACCCTCATACCATGCCCACTGGAAAACAGATCTGAGAGGGACACACCATCTAGGCAAAACCTTTCATTGAAGCACGCCACCATGCCACTAGTTTGGTACCAAGACGGTGATGGATCCTGGTAATGGTTCACTTTCAGCTGGGCTACCTGATGGAAACGTCGGACTCCTTCTCAACTTGGGACATCCTGCCAGGGGAATGAATCCCCCCCCGCTGTACATCGCAGCACAAAACAGAGGTACACCCTCCCAGCCACGATGAGGCGGTAGACCGTTAAGAAGAATACCAAAATAATTCGACTTAAATGAGAAAGCCAAGTATATCTACAAAATATTCAAGAACGATGTTCAGTTAGCTCAATAAAGTAGTGAAACACATGGTACTGCACAGAAGGCGCAAGAAAGAACCATTTCGTGAAAACTGGATTAAGCCGTGATGGCAAAACTATTGCGCCTTTGGATTACAGAGATCACATCCTACGCATACCTATGCAGTTTTATGAAAACCGAAGATGATATGAAGAAGAAGAAGGCGTAGAGAAGTTGGGAAGACAGAGAGTAATAGAGCTGCGTTCTAATCACTAAGAGGATCCACCGATTAAAGGATGAACTCAAAACTCCGCGCTCATGCTTCTGAGTGGGCATCTTCCATCTTTTTGCTACGGCCTGAGATGTGTGCTGACACTTCAACCACCTCAATAAATTCGGCTGAATCACAAAGCGAATGATACCCGAAAAGTATTTGGAACACACAGCACAGTTCCGGATTGCATAACTGAGACTTGGAGAAATATCTTGTTTTCAAGGTAAAGGGAATACGAGTAAAAATCAGAACGAGATAAAGATGGGCAGTCCACGTAATGTATGGGGACAACGGAAAATGTAGGACTAGAGTGGCACTAAAGATTATGAAAGCACCTTTGACGCTACATAGAATCGTAATGATGATAAGACATTTGCAAAACTCCGGACCGCGGTTGTCTGCGGTGAGAATGGAACAAGCTACTACCCTTTCCTGGGCCTGTTACTAGGTGTCGGACTACAATGTACAGCGGAGGGATTCATCCCCTCTCAAGAAGAGAAGAATTTCGGCGCCTCCAAAAGGAAGCACAGCAAAAAGCAAACCAACACCAGAATCGACCACCATCCTGGTATCAAACTAGTCGCATGGTGGCAAATCTCCCCCCTGATCCACAAGGATCTCGACTGCCTCTGGTGATGACGACCTGAGGTATACTTTGGCCTGACCACAACGGCTAAAACCAGCAAATCTTCGAGGAATGGAGATTATGTTGGGGCCCACACAACCAGTGAAGATGGGCCATCCAAGTAACCAAGTAAGTAAGTAATGGACTGTATCACTGACCACTATGGCACCATACTGACCTCTTAAGTCAGTTCGTAAATTATATTAGACTACAGTAGGTTTACGTAGGAGAAAACAAGTGCCTCACAATCTTAACAAGTTTTTGAGTTCCAAATCGTAATGCCAAGCCAAGTAGGAATAAATTCTAAGTGGACCTCATTTATTAACAGTAGTAGTAGGTGTGCGTGGAAAAAATGAAAGTTAATCGTCATTCCATGAAGAACACAATAATGATAACAAAGAATGAAAAAAGAATAAGCCAACCTCTGCAAAAACGTCGTTAACGCAAACTAAAGAAAGTGCTGCAAGGATTCCACACTGCATGATTCCTTAAGAGAATACCATTTGTTCGATCTGAAAGACAGGCATGAGTCCACCAAGAATCACCAAACACTAACATCCAACACCAAGAAGTAGGGAACCAAGGCCAACTTAACGATGACGCAAAGAAACCACGACACTACAAACCCGAGCGACAACGTGACCCCAGCGCTTCTGGACTTAAAACATCGTTTTAGGCGTCGTTTCCCAATGATCGTGTGCAATCGCGAACGAGGTCGCTGATTTTCGTGATCCTGTGCAGTCAGTGGTACTCAGATATCGTACCTCTATAGTTGGGCGGCCGGTCCTCACTATTATGCGGGGCCCAGCACATTCTCCATTGTTTCGGGATTTTTCTGGTTTAGCGGTTGTGTTTCTCTGGAGTCCCGAGGTCAGCCTGGCCAAAGTCTGCCCCAGGTCGTTACCAACACAAGCGGTCGCTGTCCTTGTGGATCAGAGGGAGATCTGCAACCATGCGACTAGTTTGATACCAGGACGGTGGTGAATGCTAATATTGGCTTACTCTTAGTTGGGCTTCCTGATGGAAGCGCCGGACTCCTTCTCTGCTTGGGAGACCCTCTCGGAGGGATGAATTCCCCCACTTTACATCGCAGCCCGGCACCCAGGAACACCTCCCAGCCATGATGAGGCGGTAAACCGTTGGGAGATGTTCAAATATCAGTGTGTAGTATGTTCGCCAGTACTTCTCTTGCTGTCTTTCAAACGTAAGTAGTCGTCGGTTACTTGTACTGCCGTAGCACTTGTATTTTCAGAAGATGGGAGGCTATTTTTCTTCTGTTTCACCGAGTCAGGCTGCTTCTCAATCCGACTTGTATGCTGAGCTTGAGCGAACAAGGGTGCGTTGTTGACAAATAAAGCGTGATTGTGGCCGGATGCTCTTCCATATAGATGCCACGGAAGTCTTTATGGGAACTACGGTAACTAGTAACAAGAATAGCATTTACAGATAGAACGTGAACTGGCGATCACTCAGATTCTTGAACAACGTCGACGGGCTTATAAGGTTTGTTCTGATTGCAAGTACTAACTTAGGAAGGTGCTATTCCACCGGTGTTGCGCAGAGTGTTTGACTGCAAAAAGGCTGCATGGGACGAACAAGGTTCTTATGAACTGATTTTATTGAGCTGATGCGAGGTTGGCATAGTTGTCGATGTCGTCAGTGTTGTTGCTGGTCGATGGCTGACGTTCCGGCGATTTCGCCTTCCTCAGAGCCGTGCTGTTACGAGTGGGACTGCCTCTCGTGCCTTCTGGGTTGCATTGGGCACTCCCACAGGTAACTGGACTGGGCAGTCCCACTTATAACACCACGTCTCTGAGGAGGGCGAAATCGCGGAAACGTCAACCATCGATCAACAACAACGACATCTATAGCAACCTCGCATCAGTTCAACAAGATCGGTTCATAATAACACATAAATAAATGTGGCGATTATTTTTGCCGAGGTTTATAGAAAGTCGGTCTTTTGAGTTATTAAGAGATGTGCCAGCAGAACAAGGTTCAGTTGTGACGTATTTTTATTTACAATCTCAAACATGAGAGGGAAATTCGTTAATCGAGGATGTACGGAAAGTCTCAGCGTGCCTGATCGCTACCCTTGGAACTCACGTACTATTCATGATGGAGTTGAGTGCATTCCTGCGGAGTTACCTGTCTACTTTAATGGGGATTTGTCTTCATGTTTGATAATTTTATTGTTTTTTGCAATGTACATCTCGCCCCTCCCAATGGTTTACCGCCTCATCGTGGCTGGGAGGTGTTCCTGGGTGTCGGACTGCGATGTACAGCGGGGGATTCGACCCCCCCCCCTGCAGGGGTCTCCCAAGCTGAGAAGGAGTCCGACGTTTCCATCAGGAAGCCCAGGTAGGAGTAAACCAGTACCAGGGTACACCACTGTCTTGGTATTAAAGTCGCATGGTGGTAAATCTCCCTCTAATCCACAACGGCTGCGACTGCCTGTCGTGGTGACGACCTGGGGCGGACTTTGACCAGGCTGTCCTCGGTATTCCAGGGAACCACAGTGGCTTAACCAGCAAATCTCCGAGAAATGGTGATTATGCTGGGGCCCGCACAACTAGTGATGACGGGCCGTTCAAGTATCAAGTAAGTAAGTACATCTCGCCAATCAACAATGAAGTTAGTAATTCACTGTTTCCTCGATGAGCAAATAAGAGTGTTACCAGCATTTATTCATTCGCAATAGTTGACGTTTCGGCGATTTCGTCTTCAGAGCCTGGAGAGGTCTAATTGACACGCAGTTTACTCAACCTAACACGTTCATGACCTCGGCAGGCAAAACTGATTACCTAAGTTTTCTTAATAACTCAAGAGACCGACTTTCTATAGACCTCAGGATAAATAATCGACATATTTGTTTATATGTTCTTATGAACTGATCTTTTTGAGCTGATGCGAGGTTGGCATTTCGCCTTTCTCAGAGCCGTGCTGTTACGAGTGGGACCTATGTTTTTATTTGGATAATAAATAACTTCTTTCGGGCACTCACTGTTTTGTTCCCGGTAAGCCTTCCAGTTATTTAATGGAAGCCATTCCCCTGAAGGCCTTCAAGAGTTTTATGCGCTGATGTTTTGGATTCCTGATCGAGGATGTTAACTGCTATTTCAAAATCTTCCCCGTTTTGTCTCGGTGTCCTACACGCGCGCAGACGTACTTGGTTGGACTTTAGCTTTACCGATTAGATGTCCTTTTCTACGAACGCATGGTGGACTACTCGTCTCGCCAATGTATTCATACCCGCACGTTTTACAAGAGATCAGATAAACCGGAACTGATCAATCACCGTTTCTACCAATTTTCCGTTGTGCATAGATGGCCCAGTACGGGCGGTTACTAACTGGTTCGCGTCTTAGAATGCAGTGCGGTATTTCAGTCCTTTTTAGCGACTTTTCTTTACCGGCGGTTTTTCAGCAATGCTTTATTGCTGCATTTGTTTCGTCCGAAATAAAGAGCAGGATAAACAGGACGTGATACCCTCTTGACATATCAGTTTTGAGGTGTGATTATTCCTCTACAGATACCCTGAGGAGTTACGGATTCGTAACAATTGGAAATGGCTGCATGCAGCGCCAAACTCAGGGATTTCTCCTTCTGTTCTCTCCCTGTGCAGACGATGGCGGCTATTCGAAACATTTTCCCCACAAGCGCCGTTCTTGTGTGAGAGGTGAGAGTAGTAATGAACTAGCACATTTCTGTTCCTTGGCCTTCCATACCACTTCGTGGTGCTGCCGTATAAGTGGAGTTAACTCTGAAATGACGTGGAGTTTTTTACGCTTTAACACATTCGCGATGTTTTGAACTATGTACAAATTGTGAGTGGCAGACGGTATGATACTATCGTATTTTTTTACTTCCTGGATGTATAACTTTTTATCTACTGCCAACCATTTTGAAGACGGGTTATTCTGTGAAATACATCCACGATGATGCCGAGATGCTTGCAAAACTTGGACCCCAGGCCAGATCGAACCGCGATCACCCTTTCTGGTGGCCCACATGTTACGCACTTAGCCACTGAAGCTCTTGTTCTGCCTTGCTCTCAGTTCTTCTTCTTCTCTTTCCGCTCTTTCTTTCACCTTTTTCGTCCTGAATGTTTGTTTTTCGCACGTTGTTCTTTCCTGGTACACATTTGTTTTCGATAGCTTTACTACCGCATGCTCTAGTGGACGTCGTGCCAGAAAAGCTGTTCTCTGCCCTTGATATTTCACTAAAAAAGTTTTGCGACTGAGTTTTTTTCTTAATCAGCGGAGATGTTGTTGTTGGTAGACATGGTACCATGGCGCTTGTGTTGTATTTGTTTACTGATTCATTTCCATTTGAGCGCCTTGAATGGGCCTTTAGTTTGTACGAGGACGACAGGAGAGTCTTAATTTCCTCAGTATTTTCGTTATCTCTCAATAGGGAGTCTATCGTTGATGCAGTTTAGGTTTCGGCCGACATGGTTCAAGTGCATAAAATTAAATTTTTGACCGCTTTTTGACTTTTCAATCCGTAGAGAATAAGACTTACCGTTTGGGATAGGTCAGTATAGAGATATAAAAACCCTAGACTTGGAAAGCCTTATAATATTGAGGTCTGGTGGACAAGGTTTTTTGTTTATCACACATAAGACGAATTTGTTCTGGTATCGTGAAAAGGTATTTAAAATACAGAGACCGCTTAGAGTAAAAAAGACCATAAAAACGAAAAAATGACTTCAAAAGTTTTTATGCAGGAAGTCAGAGAAAGCTAAGCCCAGTTATTCTTGGGGACACGGTGGACGATGCGACTTACCTGAATTTCGTAGCCTCTCTGGTAAAAAAGTCATGCTTCATCGAGAATGTCTCAGATGAAATATCATGGTTTTGAAAATATGTCTTATGTTATAAGCTTATTTCGAATCGAACCAACTACCGGTCCTGTGTGTACTGCAGGGCGACCATGGCCACTGAACTAGACACTCGTCAGGCGGTAAAGCGCTGGGTATTAAATTCCTATGCATTTGTTTCACTCTAAAAACTTGTGATTGTGATGTTTAGGACTTATCCCAACGTGTTTTAGTTGGCTGAAGAGCGTGAAAAGTTGAGATTCAGTGCTTCGGGTGGAGGAATAATGATGCTCTTTTCTGCTTTGTCGGCATTCCATCACAAGTGCGTGCGCTGAAGGTTACTTTCCATCATTAAGTGACCTTTCTCTCGTTGGTTTTCTCATCTTTTTTCTTAGAAACATGGCTTGTTAATTATTCCGACAATAAACGTTATCATTACAGAAACATATTGCACCTTCTGCCTATATTTCCAACTGTCTCATACTTGGGATATCAGGTCCATTACTGCTACGGCAACAAACTAGCGACTATTGATAGTTAGTGACAACTTCATCTGCTTTTTGCACTGAAGAATTGTTGAATAGTGACCCCGCACTATTCTAGGGATGGCGGCAAACTTGTGCCAAGGACACATAGATGAGCTGGCGCCATACCCGATACGTGTACAGGACGTCCGGAATCGAATGACCCACTTGAGGCTTCTAAAGCAAGACGAGGAGATTTTCATTTGATCTAATCGCTGTCCACTTACATTCCCAACACTCGCAGTTTTTCAGTTTATGTATTTAGTGGTAGTAAGAATAGTGTCGCCAATGGAATTCATCCATGATTTGTGCCCAATTCGTGCACTTCCTGGTTTCCGCCCAAGAATAAAGAACACTTGTCGAATATCGTTCAAATTTAGTCCAGTCGTTTCACGGACAGTTCATTTCTTTGTTCGGATATTAACTGGTGATCCTTTAGACGCTCTGAACAAGAATGGGTTTTGTTTATATGGGACAATCGATATCTTATCAAAAGGTTCGTAATCAGAAAGCCGTTGAACTAACAGCACTGAACGACGATTTCGTGAGTTTTGTTGCAAAGATAGATGTTGGTAAGCCCATTTAATCCGTAATATGTGCAGATTAATAGGTTTGTTACTGCTTGGAAAGTAGTGATATATACTAGCTTAGGTATTTACATGGTTGGTATTTGCTATATAATCTCACTTAGATCGAGGCCGAAATCGTGTTGAAGAATCTGCAATTCGCCCAAGAACGTGCTGTGAAGGTCAGTTTGTCATTTATGCACTAACGAACTTATAACGACTGCACAAAGGTTATATGTTTCGATTTAGTTCTAGGAAAAGTAAGAAATCGAGCAGTGTCACACGAGTAGTAAAGTAAATCACTCTCTGAGACAGAGATCTTAATATACTTACTTGGATACTTTGATGACTCGTCCTCACTCGTTGTGTGGGCTCCAGAATGATCCCTAATTTTCCAGTGTTTTGCTGATTTAGCCGTCGTGATTCCCTGGAGTCCCGAGGTCAGTCAAGCCAAAGTTTGCCCCAGGTCGTCACCACCACAGGCAATGGCCGCCATTGTGGATCAGAGGGAGATTTGCCACCATGCGACTAGTATGGTACTAGGACGGTGGCGGACCCTGATATTGGTTTACTTTTAGCTAGGCTTCCTAATGGAAATGCCGGACTCCTTTTCTGCTTGCGAGACCCTTCCAGGGGGATGAATCCACCCTCTACTTTGCGACCCGACACCCAGAAACACCTCCCAGCCACGATGAGGTGGTAAACCGTTGGGAGGGATCTTAATATAGCATTGTTAAATTATGGCAACCTCAGTAACTCAACAAAAAATAGTAGGGTTGTAGTTGTGATCATCATATGTTTGTCAACAACCGACTGAGTAATTCCGATGTATTACTAAGCAAAAGATTCGAAGTGTGGAGAGCATTCTGAGAAGAAAGTAAATCTGTTATAGTGAAACGTCTCTGTAAATTCTTTAAAGGATAGATTTATTAAGTTAATAGAGTTGCGTGAGCGGTTTAGCTGGGAGTTCGCCGGTATTACGACAATGGTGTGCATCTTATTCTTTGCCGGTTCTATCACTAAAAAGGAAGGTTGGTCTTCCAGAATATTTCTGTCGGAAGTGCAACTACACAGTTTTACTGTGCACGAAAAAATTTACAGAGGTGTTCAGGAGTTTGTAATACCTATTGCTCCATTGATAATGGGACTTGGATACAGATACTACTGTGCATATGGAGTAAACAGTGGAAATGTCATAGGTGGGAGAAGTCTTTTTGTGCATTTTTAATTGGTGTCATCGATCTAGAAGTATGTGAATCCTGGTTTTCTCGCAGTTTACAAATCAGGAGTTAAGAATTGGAGAAGAGATTGTTTTAGTAGCTTTTAGGGATAAGCAAGGCTCTTGCTTACCTATTCATAGTTGTGAGATGTAACTTACATGTGATGTGGAATTCTTTAAAAGTGGATGTGGTCCATTTATTTCCAAACGTCATATGTGACACTCTATCTCCACTTTTCGTCACATTATATTCAACGCCTTCACATGGTTTTCATGGAAACGCTGTGATTTCAAGAGTAGTTTCTGGTTGTGCTTGTTGAGGATATTTGAATCTAAGGCACTCTACTGAAATTTTAGAATTTTAAGCCACTCGACTAACACCACAGAAAATTTCCTAGTGAATAGTCTTATTGGTTCACAAGGGACGGTATGAGTTCATTTCAACTCATACAATATGAGGGAATATATTGGCTAACGTGGATTAATCTCATGTCTTATTTTCGTGGTGGTTTATGTTGAGGTGCGACATTTCTTTGCTCAAGTTTTTGTATTCAATCGACACACCATAATCGGAGATGTGACGATTGTGGGGAATAACCTTACGACCACTCGCCTCACCGCGCTCCGCCTCGTCCTAATCTTCCGATTTACCTTCTCCATCCTCTTCAACGTCTTCAATGTCTTCTTGCTCACTCTCCGTGAGTAATAGATCGATAACTGAGTGGAACTCGTTTTCAGCCAACATGATTCAGGCTTGGAAAGAAAAATTTCGATTACTTTGGCTGTTTATTTCTTTGTAATCGCTATGATGTCTCCTGTAAAATGTAAGGTATTGTACATATATGTATTTATATGAACAAATTAACATATATATAACATTGTATACTTGATACTTGATACTTGAATGACCCGTCCTCACTTGTTGCGCGGGCTCCAGCATAATCTCCATTTTTCGGAGATTTGCTGCTGAAGTCATTATGGTTCCCTGGAGTCCCGAGGTCAGCCTGGCCAAAGTCTGCTCCGGGTCTTCACCACCACAGGCAGTCGCAGCCCTTGTGGATTAGAGGGAGATTTACCACCGTGCGACTTTGATACTAGGACGGTGGTGGATCCTGATATTGTTTACTCTTACCTAGGCTTCCTGATGGAAACGCCGGACTCTTTCTCAGCTTGGGAGACTGCCAGGGAATGAATCCCCCGCTGTAGATCGCAGTCCATCACCCAGTAACACCTCCCCGCCACGATGAGACGGTAAACCGTTGGGAGGTATAACATTCTCCTTCTGATCCACAAGGGCAGCGACTGCTTGTGGTGGTGAAGACCTGGGGCAGACTTTAGCCAGGCTGACCTCTGGATTCCAGGGAACCATAATGGCTTAACCAGAAAATTTCCAAAAAAATGGAGATTATGCTGAAGCCCGCACAACTAGTGAGGACGGGCCATTCTAGTATCAAGATATACAATGTATAGATATACAGATACGAATGATAGAAATAATAAATGTATCTCAGATAGAAAACTAGCTGAGATACATTTATCATTTCTATTACGCTTCCATGTGAATTCTGTGCGGTTGGTCTCCATGCGACATAGTCAGTGGAAGACTCATAGAAAGCGGCTCTGAGGAAGGCGAAATTTGCCGAAAGGTCAGCTTGTTCGTGAATAAAGAATAAAAATAACACCTCGTGTTTGCTCAACAAGAATACGAAGAATTACTAGCTGAGAGTCAGGCGAAACGAAGGAACCAGTGTGGTGGCGAACGTTACTCCCTGGAAAGGGTAATGACGTGTTCGATTACTACCACAGACATCGGCGGTCCGGAGTTTTGCAAATATCTCAACATCATTATGGGTTTATATATATATATATATATATATATATATATATAGTGCATATTTATATATATACATATAAGTATATACATATATAAACGTTAGTAGAGCATGTATAAAAGTTATTGAAGCATCCAGGAATATACTGTATACATATTATAAAAACGAATGCCAAAAGCTGACTGTACCGTCGTTGGGAGGTGCTTGTACTTTTTCAATCGTGCGCGATAGTTGAAAATGCCACGAGTCGAATTCGAAAATTCATAAAAGAACATAGAGAATACGTAGAAAATAACATAGCATTTAGTAACTTATGTAAAGACATATATGTGTACGTATATATGTACATGTATATATATATATATATATATATATATATATATTAGACTGTAGACTGTATATTAGTTTGACCCGTCGTTATCAAATTCGTTTTCTTTCGTTTTATAGTCTTGAAAACGTCGTACGTCGATGTGGTGGGATTCTGGTGTGCATTCGACTGCAACCTCTGCAAAATCCTTTATCTTCTGTACGTATTCATATGGTGAACGCTTATCGAGCCGGATTTTCCATGAAACTAGAGGAAGCCATGCGAAGACATTTTCTACTAATAGAGTGCGTGCAAAGGCAGAATTATTGAACGAAACACAATGGCACACGGGCTTACTTTTCGGGAAAGGTGAATCTTCGGTATGAGTTGATTTCAACTGGAAGAAAACACGACGAAAAATTAAGCGTCGGGCTTAATGGCTGTCAACAAACGGTCAAGAATTCCACTCCGGCTATGTAGGGTAGCAAACCACTATACGTCGGTCGAGCTAAGCTGTTTGCCTAATTCTGAGAAAATCGGATCTATAAGGATATACCTGAGAAGGAAAACAAATGGTATGTTTAAATAATGCGCAAGACATCAATCAACGGTAATGCCTTGAGTTATAAAAAGAAAATCTGGTAGTAGCGTTTTAGCTAAAGTTGTAGAAACTCCGTGCAGGAATTCTTGAAATTCTGCGTGTTAATAATTTTTGTCAGCCCTTAACTGTTACAAATAAGTGCGAAAATGTGTGAAAGAGGTGTGATAGCTAATAAGCTGGAAGGGACTTCAATTAGCTGTTGAAGTGGCGACATGCCTCCCAACGGTTTACCGCCTTTTCGTGGCTGGGAGGTGTTCCTGGGTGTCCGGCTGAGATGTACAGTGGAAGGATTCATTCCCCTACCAAGGTCTTCCAAGCTGAGAAGCAGTCCAACGTTTCCATGAAGAAACCCAGCTAAGAGTAAACCAATACTAGGATGCGTCATCGTCCTGGTACCAAACCAGTCGCATTGTGGCAAATCTTCCCCTGATCCACAAGGGCGGCGACTGCCTGTGGCGGTGACGACCTGGGCCAGACTTTGACCTGGCTGACCTCGGGACTCCAGGGAACCACAATGGCTAAACTGGCAAAACTCCGAAAAAGTGGGGATTATTCTGTGGTCCGCACAACCAGTGAGACGAGCCGACTAGGTATCCAAGTAATAGTGACATGGTGAATGGCCTTCTGGTTATCATGACATTTTCCTTATCGGTGCAGAAATTAGAAAACGATCCGCTTCACAGAAAGATCGCAAACCATGATTCTCCACATTTTCACAATTTCCACATCACCGTCCATGTTTTCGTATAGCTAGGACGTATCTTCCATTTATGGTTGTTTTTTAGAGTCTGCTGAGGCTTTGCTGAAAGAAAACGATGATAGGTTGAAAATGGTTGGAGGACCGTTAACTCTCAAGGAAGTGGATGCCTATCGGGCAAAGCATTTCTGATATTTTTGTGAGGTTATTTTGATTTTCACTGCTGTAGATGAGCTTTACCCATAGTTTTTCGTGAGGTCATTCATAAATCAGAAGCAGCCTTGACAATGTCTGTGCATTCTTGCAACTTTTTGTTCTGCTTCTTATTTTTGCACTCAGCAGGAAGTCAATTTGTGAGTAAGATCTTCTTAGAATTTGTGAATTGGAATGTAAACGAGTTTTTATATGATTTAGTTGACCCTCACTCCTTGGTTCTTTCTGAGCTAGGAGTACGTGTCATCGCTTTACCGTGAAAAGGTTAGAGTTTATACTCATCTTATGGAGGCGCCTACACCACCATTAAGATGCCGATGCCGCTTTCTATATGAATCGTGACTGTTTCGCCATGGTTTAAATTTTGTTTTCCTTTAGCTTTAAAATCTCTTTGAAAATACTATCGAAATTTCCACGTAGTGAAGTCCTGAGACGAATATTTCCGATGGTTGCTAAAGAATGCATAGTGTTTTTAAGTAAATATGAAGTAGGAAGACCGATGAGATAAAGGATTTGGGTCTTTCAGGAACTCCGTCACGGGATCAGAGTCAGGTCAACCTTCTCATGGCATGATTCTCCTAGACCGTCGAATGCATCCATTTGTAGCAAAAACCTTAACCTTACCAACACTTCACATTGGTTCACCGCCCTATGTGATTCTCGAGGCTTTATCATCTCGTCTCCGCACTTTATTGAGAAAAGTTGTGTTTTAGTAAATTCTTTAAAGTTCATTTCACGTTAAAACATCACCTAGGCTATTCTTGTCCATCTTTTCCTATCTGCTCGTAGTTTAAGAGTAGTTTTGTTTTACAGTGGTCCCCTTTTTTATTTTTTACTTCGCAGTGTCCAAAATGGCTCTTTTGGGTGCAGGGATGTCCACGAAATCGTGTTTTCATCTGATTCCTTGTTATCCCTATTTTTCTAACCTGGCATATTGCCGAACCCTTTTTAAGAATTTAGACGGCGACAACTTCTCAAGTTTTCATAATTTGCAAGTTTTCTGTTACTTGTTTCTTTATCTACTCGCTTGTAAGGATTTAGCTTTTTTTTCCACTTCAGTTGTTATCATGCTTCAAAAGGAATTGGCAGATGTTACTATTCCAATACTCTCAATCCTAGACGGTTCATAAAAGGTCATTTTTACCATAATGTTTTGACTTTTATAAAAGCTAGAACATCGTGATTTCGAATGTAGCACGTAGGTCCCAACAAAGGTAATCTCGGGTTCGAAGCTCACATGGGGTCCCGTATTTTGCTCCTCAGTGTCATTGTGGTTGTGTTTGTGTCATAATTAACTCGTCGATTAAGAATACAATGCTACGAAGAACATTTGACTGGATATGATACTCAAGCTTTGTGTGCATGCAGTGACCAACAATACGTGTCGAAGCTATGCTGCTGCAGATATAGTGCTGGTCACGTCGATTGGCCAGGCCATCTCCTCATGAAGAGATCTTGACTCGACCTTTATCGTGCTCAGTGTGCCGTTCTTAAGAGTGTTGCTGAGCGAATTCTCTCGACACAACGTGAAAAATGTTCCAGTTTACAACCACGATGATGCTGAGATATTTGCAAAACCTGGCCCACCACTGAGGCCCTTGCTTTGCTTTTCTGTGAGAGCGCCAAGTTTGGCAAATATCTCAGCATGGTTGTGGTCATATCTCACATAGTACCGTACCATGAAAAGTAGTAGGCAGTAAACGAAAACTTGCACATTGTTTCAACTCCATTCGGTTCTTGTTTCGACATACTATGATTTCACGTGAAAGTCAAAAACACTATGTAGGGAAATCTCGTACTGGAGAGAAAAAAGGCTTACGAAGTATGGCATGATTCCGTAGGTGCATTTCACTTTTCGGCACCGTATGAAAAACAAGTCGTCCCGCCCATTGTGCTTTTTATACAGTGGGATATTTGATTGTTATCGTGAGTAGAAGACATGTAGTTATCTCATATGCATATATTTATAGTTATTTCAAATGACCCGTCATTACATCTACTGTGAGGATCTCAGCACTTTTGCATTCTTTTGTTTTTTCCTCGCATCCAACATCCACGAAGCTCTTCGAACAATTCGCATCTTATTCCGGTTACTGATTGAGGATTTAGTCTTTCTTATCTTCATATTTTATATCCATCTTATCAATCTTGGGGATAACCGAGCTAGGGCGTTCCCATGTGGATTATAGGAGAGCGCTGGGTGAAAGGGGAAAACCAGTACCTTGCTTCCTGATGGGCTGCGCGACTAGCCTCTATACATACATGGACGCGGGTGCGTACTGCAGTGGTTACAGGCGCCACGCAATACATATGGGCTATCCCGCGGCCTAGGCTCATCAAGCCTTCCATCCTTCCGGAGTTGGCAGCTTGCTACGAAACTTTTCTGGGAGGATAGCAGCACTGACTCGATATATCGGTGGTCTACCGCGAGTCAAACTATAGGCCAGATGCGAATTCAGTCATCTTTAACGATGCTTGATGAAGTCGACTGCATGACGCATTACTCAGGAATTATTCAACAACAAGAGCTTTAGAGCTCTTTAGCTTTATGTGTATGACATTACACTAATGAATTGGTTTTTACATTTACATTGTGGTGAAACCTGGGGAATTACAGATCAATACAGGACGCCACTGTGAGCATGACATTATCGGATACAAATAACCACTACATTTCTTTAAAATAGTTTTGTTTCGAAGTCTCCAAGCAATTATTTAAACAGGTTTACCATAAAGAAATGAAAACAAAGCAACAAAAACGTAACAATTCTCAACTTGTCAAAGTTCCTTCATGTTCCGGTCGTCTAAGATCACCGAAAACCGCTGCCGGAACAGTGTGCGTCTCAATAGCTTAAAAATAAATACTTCTTGCAGACGGTATAAAAAAAGGAAAGACAGAAAGTCCCACAAGTACACCCATAACTGTTTCTCAAATTCGGCACATTCACGAATAAAAAAGACTGTATAGTCGGAAGAAGCGTGGCAATCCAGTTATATCCATAGTTTTTCAAGTTTTTGGACTTATAAAACACCCCAACACACATAAAGACATTTCCTAACAACTTACCAGAAATGTCCTCATCCTCATCACCATCATCAACATCCACATTAATCTCGTCAGGATTTTCCGTTGTATCCATTTGAGTAGTTTTACTTGTACCACGAACAAAGGCTATGTTACCGCTTAATTGCTTATCGGACTGAAATAGAAACTTGAGAAAAGTAAGGTGGTTACTGCTGCAAAAAAATGTACTTCATTGTAAAAGTTGCAGTAAAAAACAAACATATTTATCCAGAATCTGCATGGCGTTGGACGATTTGGCTTCCTCAGCAGCCTAGACAGATCACAAGATAGTTGCGTGTTTAAGATTCAAAAGTGTTTACGAAACTAAAAAATTCGAACCTTAGCTGCTCCTGCTGCTATCAATTGCGCTGACATATGTTTAACGCTCGTATTATAGGTCTGTTGTACAGAACGTTTAATTCTGAGCATCTCACGTAGAGTATCCTCGTTACCGTGTTTTACCTCGAAATCCATCCAAGTGTCCCAAAAGTGGCCGTGAATCTATAAACAGAGAACAGTTCTTAATAATGAGGGCTTTTTTCAGTCTTAATAAACTTAAAATATTAAGTAAAAGTAGGACATCTGTACCTAACCTTGGGGTCACAGATTTCCGATGCATGTGCAAATATTGCTCGTGCGCGATCAATTTCGCCAAGAGTCCGCTCCATTTGAGCATATCGTAAACTCAGTTCTCTGAATCGAAATATTATGCAGAGTAATAATGTAATTTAGGATAACTAGTGCGCTGTAGAGAGCAGCGAACCAGCTGAAGAACTGAGGAGGTAATTACAAACTCGACATCCCTACGAAACATAGGGTTCTAACCACGAGGCAAATCAAGAAGCTTGCATTCTGAATACAGTGGTGAAGTCAAGCACCTCCGGCAGCTTCTAAAAATTTAGGCCTTCAAGACCTCAAAACTTGTACTTCATAGCTTTGAAAACAAATTGTAAGTATTGAACTGCCCAATAAGTTGGTACAGCTGTGTAGTTAACAGTATGTTCTAAATAGCAATTTCATGTGATGAGTATTATACACCCATTTAAATGTCTTGCTTCCATTTCTCAGCCCCACTATCCAATTCGTCACTTATCTATTTAAATGTCGACGATGCGAATCATATACGACACATACATAGTTGAAAATAATCTGACTTTTCAAACTTTAACACTTATGTTCTTTACATACTATAGTAATATGTAAGTTGATTTCCACTCATATGTCTGAAAGCAAGCAGGGTTGTCGATGTACCGATATACGACGATTTCTTCCTAATTTTTTTTTCGCACAAACATGAACATTGTGCCACGGACAAAAAACTTTCTATATTTAGGGTCCAAAAAACGTCTTCTGGAATGAGTTTGCTGATCAAGCCAAAAAACCTTTGTTGGTAGAGATAATAGGAAGTCTATGTATGTTAGGGCAATTAATCGCCTTGTATACTAACAGGACAGCACAGTAACTGTTTCTACTGGACAGAGCCTGTACGCGGTGTAAACCAGCCGGTATGATTTGACTTACAACCACAGGATGTACGGGGAAAAAATAAGCGTCAATTAGATGGGTAGTAAAACTACGACCGCATCGAAAGAAAAATTGGCCAATTAAAATTTTAAGTATGTCCATCTGAGTTGAACCCATTATGATGCAAAGAACTTTGCCATCACGGTATGTCTTCTCATTTAAAAGAAAAAAAAAGAAATTCTGACTAATTGGCCCAAAATTTTTTTCTCAAGGCACATATTTCGAACAGCAAGAACACTGGACGAGAGGCATTACACATAGTATGAAGTGATCATGTTCCCATACGTTCGTGGTTGTTGCGTGCAAGTTTGCGATTTAAAAAAAAAAAAAACTGTAAGGATGTCAATGCAACAGTATCTCAAGTCCTCGCGTTCGATAGGCCGGCTAATTAACCGCAAGAATTACCGTCAATACGTGTATGGCTGACGTCATGTAGCTTGCCAGTTGCAACATAGCAACTATCTCTATAATCCATAAGCACATACGACTGCTTGTAACAAGCAGCTGTAAACGCCCCAGCACGGATATCACTGCTGGTAGTGAGGAGAGAAAGCAGAATATTAAGTGGCAGCTCAACATACACACGAATTCAACCACTTTTACGGTTGACGCTTGCGAAACAAGGAATGTACTGGGACGTCGCTAGATGATCAAAAGATCACAGCTGGTCACTACTGCTAAAGACCTGGGCCTACAGTAGTAGAATATACTAAAAACGTTCACTTTGCAGAAAAGAGATGGCACTGTTGCGCGACAACGCTTTACTCTCATTATATTCTGTTCCTGTTACTTTGTTTCATTGATAAGTTAACACGAAGTTGTTACCAAATGTTTATTCGGCTAACGTTTCGACGTCTTCGCCTTCCTCAGAGCCGATGGTCCGAGTGAATGGTCCACATGTGTTCGTCTTCTCGATATGGTCTTTCTCACCGCAAGCCGAATCTTCTCTAGTGCAGCACCGCTCGAATGAGCGAACCTCACCCAGCAGCGCTCTTTTATGTACAGCTGTTGTTGATAATGACTATCCGTTGATAATAATTTGTTTTTCAACGGATCCTGCAGCAATCAGTATTAGATAAGCTTGTAAATAGCGAAGTATACTATTGTAAACCGAATTCCATTTAGCCTCGACATAAATGAACAATGCACCTTGTTTCATTGACAAACCAACACGAGAAGATTTCAATGTAAGCTTGTCTAATACCGACTGCTGCAAGATGGATTATTCGTTGAAAAAAAACATTACCAACGGATAGTCATTATCAACAATTGACCTGTATAAAAGAGTGCTGCAGGGTGAGGTTGCCTCATTCGAGTGGTGGTCCACTGAAGTAGAACACGATGCGACAACAAACACATCACACCGAGAAGACGAAGACGTCGAAACGTCAGCCGAATACCCATTTGGTAGCACTTGTGTTAGCTTATCAGTAAAACACGGTAGATTGGCAGTTTATACCGCGGTTAAATGAAAGTCGGTTTACAATCCTATTCCTGGTGTAACATTATTCCGCCTTCTTCAGAGCATAGAAGGGTCACGTTGACTGCAATCTACCCAGCAACCCAATCCACAACCAGAAGTTCAGACTTTAATGGATGATGGATGCGAAAAAACGAATCGAATCCAAAAAACGCTGGGATTCGTACGTGTGATGCCACGTCATGTAGAAAAATAGTTACCTTGATGAGTCTTCAGGAAGAACACTAATAGCGTGTTCATAAATAGGCCGTGTATGAGGAAGACCGTAGAGTTCTTGCGCCTTTTTGATGTAGATATTGAACATCTAAAAGTTTTATGATAGCTGGTAATTTTGAGAAACCATAAAGAGAGTTCATAGTGAAGAAAAATACCTTACAATTGAGGAATTCAAATATGTATGTTTGTATGCATGTATCTATCTATCTGTCTATCTATCTATATATATACATATACACATACATATATATACATATGTATATATGATATATATACGTATATATATATATATATATATATATATACACATATATATGTATACATAATATATATATACGTATATATATATATATATATATATGTGAATTATAAAGACATTATGTACACCATATGCACATCTTTCCACCTCATTGTTTCATAACGATGGAGCCTCGAAATTAAAAGAGACTAATAAATAAAGTATGAGTAATTAAAGTGGTCCTACGACACAGCACTTTGTACTTCTCTCCTTTCTGCACAACTCAGTTATTCAGTTAGAACTCAAGTCTCTGAATTCTCAAACAGTTGCACCTACCGAACACATATCTTTTCGATCAACTGCTTCAGTAGCACGATTGTAAATAGACATGGCATGTCGAGCTAACCCATAATCCTCCTCTAACTTAGCATATAACAAGAATATATCTAAAAACTGCAATAATACAACAAATATATGACCTTCGGAAAAAAACAGCAAGGAAGTAACTACGTGATGGCTTACTTTTGGCAAACTTAGCAGGACATCCTTCAAGACATTGCTCGAACAAATCTCGCGCTCGCTCTAATTTCTTCCCACCATATCTGTTAATAAATTTCGTAAGGTAGAGATTCCATATATCGTAAACTTGTGGCCACTTGAACAAAGCAATTCCACGTTCATAAGCCTTAAAGGCGTATTCGAAGTAATCATGCTCCTCTAAAAACATTGCATAATTTATGACGATTTGAGGTGTTGCTATTCGCAAATCTAGAATGCGGTCATACACTGCTCTGCACGAATCGACCTGAGAAATGAACAGACCGTTAACACTTCAACACCTCAACTTGATATGCTCGAACCAATGCGTTACCAACCGTTCCGAAACCCTCTTCTAAATCAGCATACATTGACCACACTCGAAGGCTTTTGTGAACCCTATTCTGAACTGTCTCCGTCTCATCAAAATAGTTCGTCTTTCGCGGCGGAGGAGCACACGCACGTCGTAACACGGCGATGGCGCGATCGGATGATCTAAAAGTGTATCCACCCGTACCAAAATAATTTTCAATCTCGTGATCTCTCGATACTTTTTTGGTGAAACGCTAATGTTGGAATTGAGAACGCTTTTGTTCCAGCAGTGATGACTGATAGAAGAAAAGAACAAATAAAAACACTACTATGATGATGAGACATTTGCAAAACTCCGACAACAGGTGTCTGTAGAGGGGATCGAACACGTTATTACCCTTTTCGAGAGCTAACAAGTTCACCACCACACCATGAGGGTCCTTCGTTTCGCCTGTCTCTCAGCTATTTTTCTATCTAACAGCGCCATCTGCAATCACCCTGTCAACGGATTTGATCTGGAAAGCCCAAATCAAAAGAGAGAAAGGCGAAACGAAGGACACGTATGATGGTGAACGCGTTAGCTTCCTGAAAAGGTCATACTGTGCTCCATCCCCACCGTAGACACCTGCGGTACGGAGCTTTGCAAATATCTCAGCATCATTGTGGTTGGGATAGCCTCCAACCCAACCTCCCAACGGTTTACCGTCTCATCGTGGCTAGGAGGTGTTCCTGGGTGTCGGACTTCGATGTACACCGGGGGATTCGTCCCCCGGCAGGGTCTCCCAAGCTGAGAAGGAGTACGGCGTTTCCATCAGGGAAGCCTAGCTAAGAGAAATCAATGGCAGGATCCACCACCGTCTAGGTATCAAAGTCGCATGGTGGTAAATCTCCCTCTGATTCACAAGGGCTGCGACTGCCTGTCGTGGTGACGACCTGGGACAAACTTTGGCCAGGCTATCCTCGGGATTCCAGAGAACCACAATGGCTTAACCAGTAAATCTCTGAAAAATGGTGATTATGCTGGGGCCCGCACAACTAGTGACGACGGACCGTTCAAGTATCAAGTAAGTATCATTGTAATTGAACCACACATAATACCCAGCCTTGAAAAATTGTAATAGGCATTAAATAAAAAAGTAAAAAAAACCGCTATTATCAAAAGAACCGCTGATCAACTGGACAGACTAGCTAACACACTTCTGACGAAGCTCCATCTCGGCATATTCACACCAGACTGTTGCTAGCTCGTCTACCTTCGCATATGGAATTTGCGTTCCCTTCTCAAATATACTTCGAGCCTATACGTAAAGCCTTTAAATTCTGAGACATAGAAGAAGACAGACAAGAGCAGAATTTGAATTCTATTAATCCCCTACATCATCAATCTGTCCGGCATTTTCATAATACTTGGCGAACGAAATCCACAACGCGGACAGTTTCCCTGCTTGCAATTTAGGCTTTACAGTACGTACACCTTCCAAGTACGTGTCTATTTGCTAAAAAAAAAGTAGAGAAGTGTTGGTAGTTAAAACTAAAAAACATGGGAATAACGATCATTGTTTCAAAAAAGAATCACAACTTCTGGAAACTTTACAACCACTAGTCGCAACACGTATAAACACAGTCTGACCTTGTCTGGCTGCCCTTCATAAAGGGTTACTCGATTAAGCCATTCATGCACATTATGCGGATTTTGTCGAAGTAACACACTGTTAAGCAATAAAGGTCGACGGGCCAACAGATGCTCAAATCTGCAAACGCAATTGGCAAACAAGCCATAACTTTTAGAAGGGAACAATTGGAACACAAATGCGAAACAAACCTCGCGAACATCCACTCAAGTTCCAGCTCATCCTCTTCGTCAGGAGGCTCAGCGAGGTTATCCATCATCGCTGCTGTATTCCTCTCTTCAAAAGCGGCAAAGGCATCAAAAATCTGTGTAAAATCTCGTACCGTCTTTACAGAAACCATCGCTTCTTCGTATATATCACGAGCCTAAACATAAAAGCATGCCGGCAACATAGGATGTAGAAAGAACTTCTCAAATGGAAAAAAATGCAATCACCCTTTCAAACTGTCCCGCACGGATGTAGTATTCAGCAAATGAACACCAAAGCACACCAACCTATGCACATCAGAAATGTGAAAAACGTAGAGAAACATAGTGACAGGATTACAATGAAACAACATCCAACAAAAAACGGGTTGGGAATCTCGACTGACCTGGTCAGAGTACTTTTGAATTCCTTGTCTCATAATCACATTAACATCCAAAGAGTGCACTTTTTTAGGATTCTTTGAGATCAATTCACACAGCTCTGCCCAAAGCTAGAAATAACTGATGTTAAAAATGACAACAGGAACGTTTCCAAAAGGAATTCCTTTAAATAACATTTTCTTCAAATATTAACATCCTTTCAGTACTGTTAGAGCTACGATAAAAGAAATCTCTCAAACTACATGGTAAGACATTACCCAAATAAGCACAACAGTATTTAACAGTTTGATCGCACAAGCGACTGTACATTAAATGCTGCTTCTTGTCACAAACTTTCCAAGTGAATGATATGGTTTTAGTGGCGTAAACATTTCTATGTGGTAAAAAGGATAGAGCTCTCCGCGTTGATCAATCCCTGAGGGATGCACCATGTATTCAACTTTATTAAGCATCGTTTAGAAGTGATTGAATGCATATCTGGCCTTTACAATGACTCGCAATGGCCTACTGATGTATCGAGCCAATGCTGCTGTCCTCCCAAATAAGTCTGGTACCTATTTGCCGACCCCGGAGGGATGAAAGGCTTGAAGTGCCATGCGTACAGGGATCGAACCCATTTGTGTGCTGCAGGACGCCTCCGATCACTGCGCTACGCATGCCCCCTTTTATACGGTAATCTTATCACATTCATACTTTCCAGCTACCAGTGGCTTCTGATTCACAACCGTCCCCACTCGTGCTGCACAATTCTAACCGACAAGTTAATAGAAATACCCTCTAAACATCATTGTGGTCCACAACCATATCGGTTGTCGCATTACTGTGAAATGATAACGCGTGATAAAAACTGTAGTTCAAAAAACTGCAGGGCTACAACAAGTCATTTCAGATGCGAAACGTTACAAATTTTGGACAACCAGTGCCACCGCACATTACTGCGAAAAAATTTGCTCAATAACAAGCGGAACATGTAGACCTGGCCAAGAAAAAAGAGTTGTGGAAATAGATACACAAACTGTTCTGTTCATTTTAGCGATCAGCTCAGCAACTAAAGAGAACTAGTTCAGTGACGTAACTATAGGATTTCAAACCAGGACCGCAGTGTTCTACGATAAGTGAAGAACTTAAAGTGTGGTGCGCAGCCATTTGTTCCTAAGCATACTAAACAATGTGGCTGTCAAGAGACAAAGTGAAGCGTAACACTACATCGACATCGAACGAAAAACATGAGTTAAACACCAGGAACATCTCCAATACAAGCAACGGAGGAATTTCTCAACCATGCAATCACCATAATGTGCAACCATCATCCACGAGGAAGGCTCGGAAATCCAAACTGTTCATCAGACGACGGATTTCTGCTGAGAAACTTTGGGTAGCAAGCACCTTACCTGGTGGACAGTCTTGCCCTTATCGGACACCGGCATATCTTCGTTCACAAGAGCCACCAACTGCCGAGCGGCCTCGTCCAACTGGTCAATTTTGATTAGATATTCGACAAAATCCTCTCGCGCTCGTGGATTTAATTTCATGTACCTGGAATGGAACATAACGCGAAACAATCAAATGATGTCCCGAGAAAACGACCGATAGAAATCCTAACCATACCTCCTGTAAACTCGGATGGACGTTTCAGGAATGTCATGACTTGTGACGAACTTGATGTACAGAGGCCAAATTCGTAGATGCTGTGTAACAGGCAAAGCTCGCAACGCTCTGTCGAAAACTCGTCGACAATCGGTGACAATTCTTCGCTTCGTCATCACTGTGCAGTAATCCATCCATATTCGAGGCATCTTAACAGAGAAAAATTGAAGATCGAAACAAATCCTGACGAAAAATTCAAAGAGCCAAGCAACTTGTCACAAGAACCTTGTGCATGTGAATGAGACATCTTTCGTAAGCATCACATAAACGGGACCATGAGATGTCCGTCGGAGGCTTGTGAGCAATCACTCGCTGTCGAAAACGTAGGTAATTGTACCACAACTTATAACTACGATCAAAGACCTTCAGCGCACGTTCGTAGATCTAAAACAAGGGAAAGTCTTGAGTCAAATCGATACCTTGGTCTACAGAATATAACCCTATAGCCCTGCGCCTCGGAGCACAAGCACACTGGCTTGACAAATACCTGGCAAATTTCTCTCCACGGCGCGTTCGTCTTTCTCTTGTGATCGATGTACCGTTGCCAGCTCCGAAGCGATGTAGGATTCTTCAGAATATCTTCTTCATAAGGGATATCCTCTGGTGACTGGAAAGAGTGAAATCAGATGAACAGCAGATAAAGATATCATATCAAGCATCGGAGACAGAATCCTCGCAAAACCATCACACCATAAAAAAGAACTCTGACAAAACTAACAAGATGGTAGGGCTTCTTCGGTTTGGACGAAGACTCCGCTATCTCTCGAGTCTCAGCCGAGATTTCGCTCAGGTCGAAATTTTTGTGTTCACCAACTTCCATTGCGTTTTATCTGTAGCAAAACACATTCACATTAAACATCAAGTTAGTCAGCAGATGTCACAAGCAAGAAAAACTTCAAAAAAACTAGTGGATTCATTAATGTCACGAAGGATAAAAGGAAAAAAGCTCTCGGCGTTGATCAATCCCTGAGGGATGCGCCATGCATTCGACTCCATTAAGCATCGTTGGAAATGATTAAAAGCATATCTGGCCTTTAAAATGACTAGCCGTGGCCTACCGATGTACCGAACCTGTGCTGCTATCCTCCCAGACGAGTCTGTTACTAATTTGCCGACCCCGGAGAGATGGAAGCTTTTGTGAGCCTTGGGCGCGGGGATCGATTCCATACGTATTGCAGGGCGCCTCCGACCACTGCGTTACACGCGCCCTTAATGTCACATTTCCTAATACTCAAGTCAAAGTAAAATTCTCCTTATCGGTGAAATAAACGCTGAAGAGAAACATGAAGCATCACCACTCCAAGCTGTTTTCGAATAACGTAATGCATTCGAAATGTGGGTCCTCGGACAATGCATTTAATATCACGGTTGCAACTGCGCAACACGGTAATATCTGGAGGATTTCACTACTTTTCCTGTATATTTTTGTTCTTCAGCAGCGGCTTCGTTCCACTTATATAGTTATATATTCATTTGTATACTACGTATGTATGTGTAAAGGATAAAGGATAAAGGGACGTATGTATGTGTATATGCACCAATATGTATGTGCGGACATCTATCTGTGTGCATATGCGTCTGTGCATGTGTGAATACGTATATCTGCGTATATACCAGTATATACATGTCCGTATACATACGTATGTATATATATATATATATATGTGTGTATATGGATATATGTACATATATAGACGTTTACTGCGTACGTCATATTTTTGGTCCAGATATGTGTAAAGACCCGAGGAAGCCGACCAGAAAGTGCGTTGTGGAAGGAATTCGAGAATTTTACGTAGACTCCAGAGCGGATGTTAGATCTCAAGTAAGTTTTATTGAAAATGAAATGGGGTTCTCAGTAATCATCTGGGAAAAGTTTTGGAACCCTGAAATTCAGTTTGGAAGCCAATGATTTGCTGTGAGATGCATTTTTAGCGGTAGATTTTTTCAGCCTACAACGGACGAACGAGTTAAAAGAGCACGGAAGCGCAAACGTCTTCGCAACAGCGAAAGAATGTTGGTTTTACTTTCTGAATGTGTTGTTCCCACTTTGTTTCAAGAAATGCAGGTGATGTAAGGACTGATCTATGGTTTTTTAATGTTAATAAAAGCCACATGTAGCGCAGTGGTTGGAAGCGCCCTGCAATACGCATGGGATCGATCCCCGCACTCAAGGCTCACCAAGCCTTTCATGCCTCCGTGATCGACAAGTTGCTACGAGACTTATCTGGGAGGACAGCAGCACTGGCTCGATACATTGCTAGGCCACCGCGAGTCATTGTAAAGCCCAGATATGCATTCATTCTCCTCCAACGATGCTTATTGAAGTCAAATGCGTGGCGCATCCCTCAGGGATTGATCAAAGCCGAGGGCTCTATCCTTCTATATGTTCATTTCATTACATAAACGAAAAATTAACTCTGAAATTGTAGTGTTTTTCTCTTATCTACGGTTTGAAATGTGATGTTCCTACTTTTGTTCTTGTTTGTTTTTACCGTCGATTATAGGTTTATAACAAAGCGCTTAACCTTAAACAAACCCTGCTCAGATGTTTTACTTAAGTGTTCCATTAGAGTAATCTTGTGCACAGCCTAACCCAATGTTAAAGTTCATGTTGTTATTATTTCGCTTTTATCAGCTGTATTATTTAAATCTAGCCATATTTACTCTGTGCTGAGATGACTGTTTAATTAATGTGCTTCATCTTTTTTAGGAGCCAAGGCATTGAATGTTTGAAGAACACTAAACTCAATGTCGTAACACCTGAAGTGGGTATGAAAGCATTTAGCGATTTCGACATCGATGAAAGGTTACTAAAGGTAATTTATTGTCATTTCGGACTTGGAGACCAATTCTTCGTTGTTCTTGCGAATGCTTAGGAATGATTTCAACAGGTGATATTTTCAGTCTATTGGCATCATCGGGTGGGAGTCGCCCACCCAGGTGCAGGAGTCGTTGTTTTCCCTCGCTCTGGAGGACAAAAATGTCATCGCTAGAGCGCGGACGGGAAGTGGCAAAACTGGGGCATACTTAATTCCTGTTATTAACAAAGTGATCGGCTTTACTTCGGGTTTGCTCTTTGTGCCGTAGCAGAAGCATCGTTCTTCATTTAATCTCTGTATTTAGTCCGATTCGGAAATTTTTGGCGGACCAACAGCGTTGTTCATCGCCCCTACTAAAGAGCTTTGTATTCAGATTAACGATCTGCTTGTGAAGCTTCTTGAACCACTTCCATTTCTGCAGTCCCTAAACTTGTCTGATTTGGCAATGGAGGAGCGTTCAGTCTGGGAAAACGTAAGTAGTTTAAACCTTTGTGCTTTTTTCATAAGATTTACAAACATTCACGTTTAGGATGGTTCTTAAAATATGGGAGTCTTTATAGGTTAGACGTGCCGGTTTTTTATGTAAAAATTCGATGCATTTACCTATTCTTTGAACATGTCTTTAGGATAATGAACAACTGCAAATTACAACTTTGTAAAGTTTGCCAGACCTTTGTAGTGAAACATCTAAGTCATTCTCTATGACGAAATGTGGGAACTTTTTGTCAGGAAGTTTAAGTAATACTGTGGAAACATGGCTGTGTATGGCGCAGTGGTTGAAGATGCACTGTAGTACACATGGAATCGATTCCCGCGCCCTTGGCCTACCTAGCTCTCCATTCCTCCGGCTTCGGCAAATTGGTACCAGACTTGTCTAGTAGGATAGAAGCACTGGCTCGCTGCATCGGTAGGTCACCGCGAGTCATTGTAAAGGCCAGATATGCGTACAGTCACCTCCAAACGATGCTTAATAAAGTCGAATGCATGGCGCATCCCTAAGCGATTGATGAACACCGAGAGCTTTTTTTTTACTGTAGGTACGAATTTTTTTAGTGCTTGGTCACCTAAATGTTGTGTTTTTTATGACTACGCCCACTTCGTTGTCTCTACGCCTGGGAAGTTACTGGAGGTGTTGTCTGTTCGTCCGATTTTTTGCGATGATGTTCGATACCTTGTTCTTGACGAAGCGGACCTATTGCTGTCGTTTGGTTATGAACAGGGAAATGAGGGATGGTGTCTACTCACGGCTCAATTTTGATTCGATTTGTTTTCAAATGCTTTATTTTCCTGTGTTTGACGGTGTATTCTTTTAGCTCTATCAAGAAATCCCTTCCATCTAAGTACCAATGTATTATGACCTCAGCTACCGTCACCGATGATATGAGTGCTTTGAAAACGTTATTCATGACGGGTCCAGTTTTCACAATCAAATTGAAGGTTACATATATTCTTCTTTTTAGAAATTCGCTTGGTATGCATAATTCATCTGTCCATTATTACAGGAGGGAGATCTTCCTGATGTCGACCAATTGGCACAGTACCAAATAACATGTTTGAATGACCATGAACGGTTCACAATACTTGTAGCGATGTTCAAACTGCGGCTCATTGTTGGCAAAACCATAATATTCGTTAATGATACCAACAGATGTTATATGTACGTTTTTCAAATGATGCTTAAAACCCTGGATTCAGGGATCCACACCGTATCCTATGCTCCATGACTAGATTTCCCCGTTTTTGTTTTTGTATATGTTTATTAGATCAGTGGAGTTTTCAGGACGTCACTGGTGCTGAGAGCATTTGGTTTAAAATCATGCGTTTTGAATTCTTCCATGCCTGCCAATTCACGCTTCCATGTTATTAACCAATATAATAATGGTGCATTCGACATTATCATCGCATCTGATGCTGTAGATGCTTTAGGTGATGATGCAGTTCAATCGAGAGAGGTCAGTAATGCTTTGCCGAGTGTCATAATGGTCCTGAGGGAGTGGCAAGTAAAACATCTATAGGTCTCATTTTCTTTCGGATGGTTTATTTTGGTGCACAGAAGTTCTTTTTTTTCGTACTTTTTGTGACCAGTCTATGGCTTATCGAACGCAAGTGCTATGGCGGGCGTCTTCGCTGGGTGAATATCTTAATGATTTCTCACCAGTTCCTCATTTTGCGACGAAAGAGTGTAACTGTTGAAGAGTGTGGGGCCTATATACTGTAGCCAGTGAAGAGGTGCAGAAATGCCTATGCGTCGAAAAACTAGCATCCCGTGTTAATGCCGTATCACGTTTTAATAAGCTAACTTTTGGGTATTGTTTTGAATAAGAGTGTATGAAAACTGAAAGGTAAACATCGTAACGTTCCCTTCAGAACTTATACACCAGTATGATTGCACAGTGGACGAGTGTTTTCCTCCATACAGAAGAGTTATAAATTTAGTTGAATACTTGGATGTTCTGTATTCAGTGGTTGTGCAGGCCTAAGCATTATTTCCATTCGTTTCTCTCTCGTGCAGTCGTCGTCCATAGCGGTGATCTACTTCGAACATGGCGTCTGCGGGGTACATCCTGTAATCCTCAAACGTTCTCCCCTGCAAATGAAGAGAACCAAGAAATTAGGCGTTCTCCAGTGTGCAAAAAACACGAAATTACACGTCGCGAGAGTGTCAATGAGAGAAGGCACTGATAATCTGAGTCACAATTTATAAGTTTTATCTTCCGGGCATTATTTTTACCTGACGTGGAACTATGTGAAATACAATCACAATGCTGCTGAGATATTTGGAAAACTTGGAGTCCGAGCCAAATCGAACCACGATTACCCTTTACGGGGTTCACGTGTTTCGCACCGCACCACTGAGGCCCCTCGTTCTGCCTTTGTGCTAGTCTCTTCACCCTAACGGTGCCTTCAGCAACCAGCTGTATCTTGGGAAATGCTGTTTTTTTTTCTGCTCCTGGTTGCTTTTCTGCGAAATTATACATGAATGCTTCCAGTCCTCGCGTAAGGATAAAGAATCTGGCGTTTCTCGAGGGATCGATTTTCATCAAGTGGGAAATGTAGTGAATTTGGATTTTCCCACATCGACTGACATCTACATCCATCGTGTTGGGAGGTGTGTTACTTGAGGAATTTCAAGGCTGGATGTTAAGACTTAGTTAGACACACGGAAGAAATTTTAATTTTCAGAACTGCTCGTGGCCGAAATAAAGGAACAGCTTTGTCACTTTGTACTCCTGAGGAGAGAGTGTACTTAGAAGCGATTCAGGAAGATATCAACAAACAAATGGGCAGAAAAGTGATAGTTCCTTATGAAATTCGTATCAAAGAGCTGGATTCCTTCGTTTTGAGAGTGAAGGTTTGTTTCCAATGTATGAAACATATTTTTTATTTCCTCGTTTTTTCCCTTTTTTTTCTTTGTTAAAATTTCAATGGTTGTATTTGGATTTTCTTAGGAAGTTCTTTCAAAGTGCGGAAAGTCAACGATCAAGGCTGCCCGTATACAGGAAATCAAGTTGGAGGTGAGTGCAACTTCGTATGTATACGGGTTTACAGAGAAATTGTGCGGCATTGTAGACTTTTTTGGAAAATCATCACCAATTACAAATCCCTAATGTTCTGGGCGCTTGTGGATAGAAGAGGCATAAGGTGGTGCGACGAATACCCAGTTGTCTTTGCAGTGTTTGGGGTTATCATCCAGGTGGTAAACTTGCTCATGTCTTGGACGTTTTTCACGTTTTCGTTGTAGCACTACCTGCATCATCCCAGCTTCTGAAACTGAAAATAGAACAGACGGGTGCAATGACCTTGTTACTGGCCATAAGGTGCTCACAGTAGATCATTTCTTCATGGTCTTACCAACAACGCTGCATATTCTTCCATTTTACATCAAGTCTACGTGTTCTGCCTAAGTGGAAGCCGATAAGTGTGTTATTCACATGCATAAATTAGCCTGAGAGAGACAATTTGACTGGTTTGTTTATATGAGGCTCACAAAAAATTTTATGGTAAGGAATCTATGTTTCTGATGCTATTGTTGTATATTATTTTAAAGTCTATTTCTTTGCACAATTCTCGTCAGATTACACTTTTCTAACAACTCATAATGATTTTCGAATGGTTAAATTGTTGATTAAGGGCAATAACGTATCGATTTTCTTCATGATTTCGAATATGAACGTTTTATCACCGAAGAAAATCGAAATATCATAGTAGCATGGGCCATAGAAGTGCTTTTAGCGCATAATGTGGCCAAATGGTTCAAATAATTTCGCATACTGGATACGATAGTTGATGGCGAAGAAGGTCGTATTCGCTTAGCAGCACAGACGACGAAAGTATTGGAGGTGATGATAGAAGTTGACGCTAGGAAACTGCTCTCAGTGCGATTGGATGTACAGTGAACATTCAGGCGTCTTTCACTATTTGAATAACATTAGAAAGGTTGAAAATCTCTCTAAGTAGACGCCATTAGAGTTGAACGAAAAGCAAGAAAGTCCGCCGTGTGTAGTTTAGTCTTCACTTGTTTCGCTTAGGGAAGATGGGCCAAAAATGCTGTAGTTGGGCTGAGATGGGGCTCCTAATCTGCTTGCTTGGATGCTTGTACGGGCCGTCTTCATCAATACTGCAGACACTACCACGTTTTCCATTCGTTTCCTTGCCTCGCGATCGTCGTCAGTGATGGTGATTTGGTCCAAGCATTGGAACGTGTGCGAGTCTTATACCATGATTTTTGGAACGTCGGTAGCTGCCAGTCCACCTGGTTGACCTTAGTAACGAATACGTACGCCCAAAGTGTCGCCTGGCGGTCGTCCCAGAGTACGGCTGCATCCTCATAGTCACTACTCCACTATTCTTTTCGTCCATCTGTCCTCTGTTCTTTCCGTTATATGACCGGCCCATCTATGTTTCGCTATCGATTTGTATTCTCCTGAGTCTTAAAAATGAGATTGCCATCGTAGAGCAGAGCTTCACATTTCAACGGAATGTTCTCTGTTCCGGTTAAATTTCTGGAGACATCGTTGAAACACTCGTTTCTGATGAATAACAGGGCATTGAGAGGAGTGTTGAACCGAGAAGGTAAGCGTGGACTTCTAGATACTTCACCTCGTCGGTAAGCCCTGTTTGCTTAACTGGTTATACCTCATCCAAGATCTTCGATGTGCGCAAAAGGATAATTTTCGTGAATAATTTGTAGAGTGTACTGCATAGGCATATATATTGATGGAATATTCCTATCAAACCTCCGTTTTGCCGACGACATTATCATCTTCTCAAGAAGTACTAGCGAAGCAGAGATAATGATCAACGAGCTCAACGAAGCGGGGGAAAAGATCGGACTTTGCATAAATCGAAAGAAGACCCAGTTCATGAAAAACCTACCATGCGAAGGCGAAAAAATTGAATTGGATGGATCTCTCATTGCAGAGACTACCTCGTACGTATACCTTGGGCGATCAATGAACATGGAAAACAGCATGGAGGAACTAGTTAGAAGGGCCTCTCAAAGAAGCCACCGACCAACTGAAGGTGAAGGACCCGAAAATCCGCTCATCTCTTCTACTCTACGGTCCTCCCAGCGCTCTGTTATGCTGCAGAGACGTGGGTTGATACTTCAGCTACGTCAAGAATGCTTCGCACTACTCACAGAGCGCTTGAGCGATGTCTTCTGAAATATAACCGGCATTCTCAATATCTAGCCGGGATGCGAAGCTCTGACCTTCGAAATCTCTCCTATCTTCGGCACCCAGGAGAATATACATTGATAACGCAGATGTGTCAGTCACATAATGAGAAGAAAAGGCAACAGATGGACGAAACGAACAGTAGAGTGGACTCCAAGAGAATGCAAACGTCCCCTGGAACGACCACCTACACGTTGGGCGGACGTGTTCGTAAACAAAGTTAATCAGCTGTGCCCGCAGCTGCATTTGTTTTACAGATCACGGTATGAGACTCACAAGCGCTCCCATGCTCGAACAAGACCACCACCGTGGACTACGATTGCGAGAGAAAGGAACGCATGGCATGTGTGCCGGGATCCGCACAGCTCGTGAAGACGGACCGTCCAACTATCCTTAGTAAGTAATTTGTAGAGTACACTCAACTAGAATACCAAACGATAGTAACGAAGATCCCTTCGGTGAAAATTTTTAAGCAGGATGACCGTGCGCGGCGTTCTTCACTGCTGTGTGATTTTCTGCTGAATGTAAGATATCATATGAATAGCTAGAATTATGTGTATTTGTGGCTTCCACTTCGAAGGATGTCGCTGGTGATATTATCGGGTCTTGGACCTGTGCCTTCATACCTGCTATCGCATCTCTAACCTCAGAGATAGGATTTATAGATGGTTTTTCTCCAGCGGGTGTTTTGTGGTCCGGGATGGGGATCGTGGAACGTGAAAGGTTGGCGTTGAACTTCTCCGTTATCAATTCCATATCATGGAGGGAACTTTTGATGATCCCATCGTCGTTCATCAGGGCCGATGGAGGAACCCCAGTGCAGAATGATGGCATAACCGTGTGTCTAGTAAGGATGATTTTCTCTTAGTAAGGATATGGTTGTCTTCGCATGTGTCGTACCTTTAGGTGACTCCTATGTCCAGCGGCTACTTTGTTTCTTCTGGAAAAACGAGTTTCCATGAAAGGAGCGTAGTACAAACAGAAATTCTGTAAGACGGTTCCTACTGTCATTTCGATAGCCCTTGAAAAACGTATTTATAAAAGTTCTCTTTACCGATAACTTGTTCTAATAGTAAAACGCGTCTATTTGGTAGTCATCAGTTGCATCGGTCGGTGGGTTGCAAGTGATGATACTGACCTTCGTTTGACGCATTGGTTGAAGGCGGAGGTTGACTATGCGAGGGAAAGAGATATCCTACTACTCGACAAGATGGGCAATGGATGCATGGATAAACAGAGCCTACGCCACGGAAATTTCATGATGAGTCCTTTTCTCCGCGGATGACAAGGGTCTGTTATTCAGTTGGATCATGTCGCTCATCTTGCTTTTTGTTTCTTGTAGGGCGATTATATTGAAGTTGACGCTAAAGACGGCTTCAACAAGAGCATAAAGGTCGGAGTCGAGGAGAATGTTCTGGTATTATTCGTGCAAAGTAAGAAACCATTTCCATGGCGTTTCGTGTGTGTTTGTTAAGCAGATATGGTTCGAATGACGTCGGGCGCAGTACGAGATCTTATGGTCTCTGATCAGTTCCCTCACCCCGTGAAATCACTGACAGAAGTGCCGATGCTCCTAAACACTTCTGAGGACTGATTTTCATGAAATAAGGTTATGGTGACTGTTTGGTTTTCTGTACTGACTTAGTTTACCACAACGTCTGAATTCTGCAGCAGAGGAGTGCTGTAATAAAATCGATGGAAGTTGTCAGAAGCTGTAGCCAACCCGTACAGCATGATCTTACACAATAACACTTGACCACACGTTGTATGATCATCCTTGTAGAAATTGAACGAATTCGTTTAGGAAGCTCAACCTTGTTTAGCGCACTCAGCTTAGCTCTCATCAGTCGAGTACCACTTTTCGAACATTTCTGTTATCATTTCCGTGAAAAAGTCTTCGAAAAACAATACTTTGTTAAACATATCTTCAGGATTTTTGTCACTGTTAGTACTTCATAATTTTATGCAACAAGGCGCATTAGCTGCCTCGTATGTTATTAGAAGGAATACGTAGATTGTAATGGCTACTATTATAATTGGTAAACTTGTTTCGAGTTGAGCAAAGTTGTTATTACAAATCCCCCAATTCTGTTTATTGCATTGACAAACGCCTTCCTCCTGAAGTTGCAAGTTCATCCTATTTACAACCTGTTGGAGTGGTATAGGGGTTGTGTATCCATACGGTATACCAGTGTAACATAATCGCCACGACGTGTCCAGAAATAGTCACGACCTTTACATTAAACAAACATATCTGAGCTCATATTTAACCTCATTGAGTGGAAGGATAACCAAGTAGCTACAGTTCATTATCAACAAGTTGCAACCTTGCTTATTCTACCAAGATGAGATGTTTTTTTATTCTAGAATCTTCTTCGTTGGTATTTGTTTTCCAAGTAGTGAAACGAAACAGTAGGAATTCCATGCATCGGCATGCGATGATGTCCATAAGTGTATCGCTATTCGTAAGTGCTGCGATTGCACAAAAAATATTAACAAATTGAGTCTCATCCTCACTTCTTTCTTTTTTGCTTCGAGAATTTGTTTGTTGAAAAACTAGGTTAAACTGGTATTTTTGGAAAGTCATTCATGCCCTTTTATGTATGACTGCGTAGCTAATTATACCAATGCACAACACTAAACCGATACAAAACTCTATTAATACAATGCTCCCTTGAAAGGCTAAGCTAACACGAGGTTGTCATATGAGTTCAATTCAGCTAACGTTTCGGCGCCTTCGCATTCATCTGAGTCGATGGTCCACAGGTCAATATTCCATCTTCAGAGGTGAGTCGTTGTTGTCGCGTCGTGTCGAATCCAGTGAAATCGAGAACCGCTCGAATGGAAAATCTATCCCAGCGGTGCTCTACTAACTGTCGCAGTAAATTCCAGCTAATAATGATACCGACTTTGCTGGATGCGCTGTCGCAAAAAAAAAAATCTGATCATTGGATAGCAGTAATTCAGCCGTCCAGCATGAAGATTATTGACTCGGATCAATCCGGTTCTGAAGAAGACGAAGGTATCGAAACGTTGGTTGGATAAAACTTTTATACCGACTGAGTATTAACGTAGTCATTCAAGAAAACACTGATTAATCATGCTGGACTTAAAAAAGTGTTGGTTTCTAATATATCTATTAACACGGCTTACTTAATAAACTTCTGCTTAACCGGATGCAACTTTGACAGCTACCTAATTCGAAAAGCTGCCAACCACGAACTTCTTGCTGAAAATGTGTTGAGAAATTCGAAAGTTTTATTTTGACGAAATACGGAAATTCAAAAATTATCAAGCTAAAATATATATGTTTTTTAACAGCTTTTATTACGATTAATTGACCTTATGTGGGAAGATATATTTGTTTCTCCAGATTAAAATCTTATGCAGCTTGTTACTATCTAATAAAAATATTTTGTGGTACCTTGGCACTTATTAATAAACACGTTCTGTCGATTAATCTAGTTATTCAATTTAAGCAAAACCGGAAATGGGTTCTAGAATCTTTAAAGGAAGCTTACAACACCTATTTAGGAAATAATCATACCATTCGCCATCTTGCTGTGATCTTCTCGTCATCCAATTTACTCTTCGAATATTTCTGTCCTTTTTCACCTTTTTTTCTACTCCTTTGAATGCGTACTTTTGAAGCTTACAAAAAGTTTTTCAGATTCCTAATGTAAAACAATGTTAATGGATGTTTGCTACAAAAATTTCTGATATGTCTACTTTTCTAGATGATGCGTTCAGTAAGGCTGCAGTCGTTTTTTGCCAAAAATCCAAGAGAGAAAACTCTGTTGGAAACAAGTACTCGACCAACAATGGTTGCGGTGCACACGACAGCTATTGCTGATGTGCCAGAGTACATGGGTTTGTCCTTGTTTGGTTACTGATCTTGCTTTTATTAGAAATTCCTGAGAAGGTAGAAACACGACCATCATTTTCTTCGCATTCGTAGATTCTTAACACATTCTAAATTCCCTTTGAATAAAAGTACATTGATTCTTCCGTTGTAAAACAGAGACATATGAGATTTTGGATTTCACCTAAGATTTTTTTTGCAGTGCCCAGGTCATTACGTGGAATCAACTACTCAGTGAGCCTGAAAAAGAAAGCTAAACCTGGAAAGAAACGTAGACAGAAACTTCAAGGAAAATCATCGAATCAGAAAGCATTTAATCGAAGGAAGAATGACCCTTTAAGTAATTTTAAAATATGATCGCTGTTATTTGCTGTTGTTGTTAACGTTACCTAGTTTGGTTGGTGCGAATGACTTTGTTTTGTTGTTGTTATGAAGTTTTTTTTTCTCATTTTCATCGATACGTTAGAAGTTTCGCGAAGAGAGTTGGGAGTTAGAGGGCGCAACGAAAAGTGTGCATTAGCTTCAATGCATTTTCATTTCGATAGTTTATTTCACCGCATGGAGACTACTGAAGTTTCTGTGGCACTTTCTTTGTTTTATGAGCGTCCTCTACCGCAGTCGTTTCACTCGAATTAAGGATGTTGTAGTGGATCGAATCCGATGTAGAGCACCAAAGAGTCCAGTCACCATGATCTTCATTTGATGCAATTTCGGTTTGGTAAAGTGCTGCGGAGCTTCATCGTGGTCTAACGACCGAGTCAACCAGCAAGGGTTGTTCTAGAGGATCTATTTATTTCATCGAACATTACAATATGGTCGAGAAACCAGTGGTTCTTGTTACGCAGAAAAAGGTCATACGAAACTCCAAAAAGACGATTTCTTTGGTTGTTATTCAATTCGTACAGCATCCGTTTGCCGAGCTTCCCTTGAGCTTTCAACCTTTCTAGATCCTTCGAAACATTGGATGTTTATGCTGTTTGCTCTCGTATAGTTGCGCGTTCACTTTTTTACACGAAAGCCTTCATCGTCGTGCTTGAAGATGAACGAAATTGCAGAGGTCCTTCTAATAATGAGAATGCTAATAAAGATGAGGTTTTCTGGAACAGCTTTTTCAGTGAGGTTGCTTTTACTCAGGGGGTGCTGCAGTAGATTCGACTCGATGGATTAACGAAGATCCACATTGAAAGAAGGAACAGCAGTGGATCATCGATTCGGATCATCGGCCCTCTGATGGAGAAGACGTCGAAACGTTTGCTGAATTAAGTTATTTTTATCATCCTCCTGTTGACTAATCAGTGGAAGAATACATATTTATTAGTCATGCCAATGTTAAGGGAAAGTCTGCTTTTGAAAAACGTTGAGTGTATAAAAGGAATTGTTTCACAAGCGACTGAAATAAAGGTATTTAGTTATGAGGTAATAACTGTGTTTGACTGAATAAACTAGGCGTCATTTCTAGGCTCTGAAAAGTGCGAAACCGTGGCAAGGTCGTCCACTGTTGAACGAATTTTCTGTTAAGACCGTTGTGCCTACTTAGTAAGAAAAGAATAACTTCTTGAGCAGTGCAGAGGTTAACGGAAAATCGGTCCTAGGACTTCACGATTTTTTTTCTATGATAAAGAAACGCGAACGCAATGTATGCTGTTTGTGAGGTCACTTACCAATGCGCGGTTGTCAAAACAACGATGTGGAGGCTTCGACTGTTCTTATTTTCATCAATAAAGTTGATTATACGCTGATATATGTGTGCTCAATGTTTCGAGGGTGGAATTTCATTCATTCTGGCCCACGTGAGCTACAACGGTAAGCAATGGTTGACAAACTAGGTGTTAGGCAGACATAACAAGGCCAACGAAGTCCTTGAAATGCTCGAAGTTAACCGTTGCATATGAATGAGTAGAGAACCCTTTGTACCGAAATTCAACTGGAATATTATTTACACGGAGGTTTAATTGTCCAAGTGTGGGATTACGAAACACCACCTACGAAGGTCACGTGCGACAGAACAAGAAAAAGAGACGTACTCTGCCACACGAACTGACAAACATATTCTTAAAGTGTTTTTGATTAAGGTTTCCTTCTGTTGTAGGTTTACCCTTGTTCCAATATGCCAAATATCACCAGGACTGCGGTATGAAATCATATCGCTTCTTCACAATGAAACAGGAATTCGCACATAGTACAATGCCATTGTGATTCTCTGTTATTCCTTCCATGTATGCTACCTCTTAGGGTGTTCTTCACATTCAGACAGCGCAAGCGTACTGCTCTATCAAGTTATCAAAGGCCGTTTAGCCGACATTTTTTACAAAGTATATGGAAAATGCAAGTTTTGCGTAGCCCACATTGTCCTCCATTTCTACCATGGGAAAATATCAAAGACACTTTTCACAAAGTGTCACCATAGAAGGCGAAAGACCACTGTATGCCGAGGAGTGTTTGTGGACAATGACTAAACTGCTTCTAGGACGGTGGAAACTTCAAGGATAGGTTTATTTTTCGCCGCCCTCCTATGCGGAACTGTCGGAATCGCATCGAGCAACCCTACATTCACCGCACTAAACTGCAGTTCGTCTAATACCCGTTTGCCACGACAACATAACAGGAGAAAGTCCCAACTAGCATGAACTTATTAACGGAAGGTTCAAGCCTACACGTTTCTTTGTCCAGAAAAAATATGCGTTCATCTACAGTAAAAAATAATAAAGGATAGATCTTTCGGTGTCGATCTATCACTGAGGGACGCGCCATTCATTCGACTTCACTTCACAGCATCATTAGAGGTGATTGAATGCACATCTGGCCTTTACAATGATCCGCGGTTGCCTACCGATGTATCGAGCCAGAGCCGCTATCCTTCCAGACAAGTCTGGCACGAATTTGCCGACCTCGAAGGGATGAAGGGCTCGATGGGCCTAGGGCGCTGGGATCGATCCCTTGTATATTGCAAGGCGCCTCCCACCACTGCGCCACTCACGAACATCTACTATACGACGACAAAACTTCAGGTAATTAGAAACAAGGAATTTTTTGCACAGCTCTTCAGACGTTTTTGGTCGTTGGTAATTTTCACTCTTTAAGCAACAGAATTGTCGAGATGACTAGAAAAGTCGACTGTCCAGAAGTCCTGTCCATCTCAATTCGCCTAATTTTTGCAACAGTTTGTACCAGGCATTGTTAGACGTCGCCATGTAACAGGGTCATATTGAATTGCTCAACTACAGTCAATAATGCTCGTTCAAACTGCTCACAATGTCGTCCGCATTCGCATGGAATTCATTTTTTACTGGACGATAAAGTACGGTTCAGGTACAGACCGTCCTTGAAGCAAAAAAAGCGAGAAAGGACAGTGGTTACGTGCTTCTCATTCAGTTTGTGCGCACTCACTTGTCGATTTCTCGGACATCGTTCACCATCTGTGATAAGTTCTCGAGAAAATAAATGAAGAGTAGAAAAGCAAGACACTACTTCGGAAGGAGAACATTGGGTAAAATCCTAGCAACGATGTATCAAATACCTAAATGAGATCGCAAAGGTAACATACCCTTCTCAATTCACGTAGGAAATGAAGTTGACCAGGCACAGTTCAAAAGTTAACAGTATTAAACGAAAGGATATAGTAGTCACAACGTTTTGCTGTTCGCCAGTCAATGGAAACTATTGCGATACACGAATACAGTCGCTTTCAACTGACAAAACCATATGAAATGAAGTGCTGACCAATCGCTTATATTCATTAAGCTCTATTCAATAAAGCATTTATTGCTACACCTCCCAACGCTTTAACGCCTCATCGTGGCTGGGAGGTGTTCCTGGGTGTCGAATCGAACTGCAATGTATAGCGGGGTGATTCGTCCCCCCAGGCAGGGTCTCCCAAGCTGAGAAGGAGTCCGGCGTTTTCATTAGGAAGCCTTGCTAAGAGTAAACCAATACCAGTATACATCACCGTCGAAAAATGGTGATTATGCTGGGGCCCGCGCAACTAGTGAGGACGGGCCGTTCAAGTATCAAGTATCAAGTAAGTGTTTATTGCTACGAGCACTGTAACATATTGAAGTGAATTTACAAATTAAAGATCTATTTAGGAAATGGTAGAAAAACAGAGGAAGCAATGAATACAGTGCAAAGCAAAACCAAAATTAGCTTTCTTGTTGAACTTCAGAACGTTTAAGATTTAATGAGCAGCACTGCCATTACAACGGAAACAGAAATGTCAAGTGATTCAAACTCGTCGTGATGTTTAAAAATAACTTTCCTAAAACAAAACTATAATGCAAAATGTGTGAAGTGATAGGGCTGACGGATAAGTTAATGTTAGAAGGCTGATCGACTAAGATCCCAGCGTCAACACTTTTTGTGTGTGTTTGGGTTAAACCTTGCTGATTACGGTAGCTCCACCTGTTGTTTTTAGCTGTAGAAGTGACCCACTTGCAGGCCGCTTACTGCTGTCCATAGTCCACTCCATTAGATGCTCTGCGATCCATGGCATTGGTGTCCAACTGAGACATCATACAATTAAGAAAATGATGCTATTTAATAAACAACACATATGTAGATAAACCATAGATTTATATGTGAAAAATCAATAAAGCTATAGCCGAGAATGTTAGATGACAGTGATCGGCTGCTGGAATTTGGTTCCCTGTAGAGTTTTGTGAATGAACTGAATTATCAGAAAGTGTAGAAAACAACAGAGAAGCAAAAAACACGAAATAAGAGCGAATTTAAACCTAACTAGGTTTTTGCCCATGTTCTATCTATAGCTACATGCGAATAAGTTGGAGTATTAGAGCCTACGTTGAATGATCCGCGTTCGGCATCCATTTGCGGTTCATCGGCGTGTCGAGAGTTACTGGGAGTAATGCCAGCACAGTGGAATTTGGTGGTAGGCCAGATCCTTTGGCGGCCAGCGACGCTGTCAGCTGATGCACTGCGGCCTTCGCCATTCCATAGCCGATCATGCCGGCAGTCGCACTCGTTGCCGCGTATGCACCAGTGAGTTGAAGCAATCCACCCGGTTTCAAGTGTTTTGCGGCGATCTTAGCAGCAATGGCACTGCTCCAAACTGACTGTTGCCACATGAGGTTAGCGTTTTTGATGAAGTCATCTGCGCAAGTGTTGCCACCAGCCCAACCCCCAGCCACACAGAAGATACCATCAACTGGGGAGTCCAGAGCAGAGGAAACCCCTTTAAGAATTCTCTCTTCTTGAGCAACCCAATCGTTTTGATTGTCCACAAAAACGTTTGCGTCTGCGTTGTCATTACTGTTCAGATCTATACTCATCGTCCACTAAAGAAAGTCAAAGTAAGTTCCTGTATCAGGAGAAAGAAAAGCGAAAAAAGTCTTACTGGTTTTAATGCAAGACTCAAAGCAAAAGAAAAGAGGGAACAACTAAAGCTGTTATTCCAAATCCATGCACCACCGGCTTTCCAAAACGACTGCAAGCATTGAGTAAAACTCACAAAGTTGTTATTCTTAAAGTGTTCTACGATGGTACTTCCAAGGGCGCCACGTCCGCCGTAAACGATGACTTTCCCGCCAGCCATTCTTCAACTGCACCTTAGGTGGTAAGTGGGTAGCAACACGATTTGAACACTGACGGCGGAGAAACAGCGCGAGTTGTAGTTGTCATCAAGGATATAAAATGCGAATTCAAACAGAGGTTCCAGATTAAAATGCAGTTCACCGAAATGAGAAGACAAGTCCCTTGAAAAGATTGTTCCTATCTTACTACAAGGAACGAGCAACTCAGTGTTTATATATGTGCAAGTCCCTGGTTCAACACCTACCGGTCCAACCCAACCACCGATGTAGATTTGATAGCACCTCACAGCGGAGAGAAATATAAAACGAAAGACCTACACGGTGTGGTGGTGCGTGAATCAGCTCCCGGAAAGCATAATAGCATGTTCGATTCCCACGGCAAACATCTGCGGTTCCGAGTTTTGAAAATATCGTTTCAACCACAATGATGCTGCGATATTTGCAAAGCTCCGGACGGCAGGTGTCTGCGGTACGGAACGAACGCGCTATTACGTTTTGCGAGGGCTAACGCGTTCACCACCATACCATGCGGGTCCTTCGTTTCGCCTTTCTCTCAACTGGTTTTCTCTCTACTTGTACCATTAACAACCACCCGCCAACGAGATTGTTATGGGGAGTACAATTCGGCAATGAACCCAGTTAAGCCCAGGCTGTAGTCGAGATCACAATGGTAACTTATATTTACTGCCCATTAGAATTTTTCACGGCACAGAACGGCGAAGCGAAGTACTCGCATGGTGTGGTGGCGAACGCGTTAGCCCTCGGAAAGGGTAATAGCGCGTTCGTTCCTTACCGCAGACACCTGCGGTTCGGAGTTTTGCAAATACCATCATTGTGGTTGTACCACACATAACACCCCGCCGTAAAAATCGTAATAGGCAGTAAATAAAAAGTTATCATTGCAATGTCTTTACATTTCTTTTTATTTTAAAGCTTGCCATGAAGGCATTCGTCGCTGTTTGGAGTTACTGGTGCTGCTAATCGATGACCATCAATCGGATTAATGACTATCTCGAAAGAAACATTAAATTACTGAATGAATTACTGTATTTCTACGACACTATGGAAGCCCATTTCAGTAGAAAAAAAAACAATAAATAAAGACGACAGCGATTACAGTTTGAAGTTAAAGAAATCCATGGAGAGTTTCGGATCACCAACCAGCTTCCCAGTGGGAATTTCACAGCAAGAAACAATTGAATGAACCACTTCCTTCTTGTTTTTGGATCTCATACAGTTAGAACTCGTTTTATTCATATCTAATTTAACAGAGTAGCTTTCCAACGGCTAACCACCTCTTCGTGGCTGGGAGGTGTCCCTGGGTGTCGGGCTGCGACGAACAGCGGGGGATTCATCCCCAGCAGGGCCTCCGAACTTGACCAGTCCGGCGTTTCTATCAGGAAGCCCAGCTAAGAGTACCACAATCCACCACCGTCCTGGTATCAAATTAGTCGCATGGTGGCGAATCTCCCTCTGACAAGGGCGGCGACTGTCTGTGATGGTGACGACCTGGGGCAGACTTTGGCCTGGCTGCCCTCGGGACTCCAGGGAACCACAATGGCTAGACCGGCAAAACTCCGAAACATTGGACGTTACGCTGTGGCCCAAACAACCAGTGAATACGGGCAATCCCGATATCTAAGTAAGTGATTTAACAGAGAACATAGCTCTGAACAATCTAGAGGCAATATTCACAATTTTGAACGTGTGCAGGCATTTTTGAGGTCATATGGAGCTTCATTTGTGGTGTATGCCATAGTTCATCAAATGGAATTCAAAAGGAAAAGACATTTCTATGCTTTCTTTCTTTTTTTTTTAAAGCGCGTGTGGCGCAGTGGTCGAGTTGTCGGAGGCACCCAGCAACACACACGTGAAATCGAAACCTACGCCCATGGCCTACTAAGCCTTCCATCTCTTCGGAGTCAGCAAATTGGAGCCAGACTTGTCTGGGAGAATAGCAGTACTGGCTCAATACATCGGTAGGCCATTGCGAATCATTGTAAAGGTCAGGTATGCATCCAATCACCTTCAACGATGCTTAGTGAAGTCTACATGGCGCATCCATCATGGACTGATCAACGCCAAGAGCTTTATCCTTTTCTTATCCTTTATGTTTTCTTTAACTCCCAAAAACGATATCAATCTGATTCTCAACAAATTGCTGGTGACAGTACACCACTTGAAATAATTTCCATCAACGTCTTAACTGTTTCAATAAATTTTCCCACAATTAGAATCAAGACATGTCGCTTTCTGAGGAGCACCTAGTTTTCTCTCATCGCTACAACACAAAAGATCTTCATACAATTCGATTCAAATGCAAAATGTAAACACCTAGACACCTAGAGCTGATGACTCCTGTTACCAGGTACTATGGCAGAAGTTTTCGAAGCCATATTTGTCCTAGAAAGGTGAAGGAATTCTAGATGAAGGATGAACACCTCTCTTTGGATCATGAATATATTATTAGGTTCGGGGAAATATGTGCGCAATAACATCCTTTCACAGCTTCTACACCACAGAAGCATATCTATTCAAAAAAAAAATTTATACTATGGAAAAACTTGCAAAAAAGAAGGCAAGAACTGATGGGCGTTCCACCGACCGGCCTGCGATAGTGGTAGATCGATGTCAAGGACATGAGAATGCACGGTCGGCAGTGCCGAGGAAGGGGCCACCACACACTGGCGAATCGTTATCGCTCGCCAGTGGCATTCCTGTCACACGGATTCAACTGTCTCCAGACAACAATCCAGAGCAGAAATGAACCTACACAGGACACAACACACGCAAAATGAAGTCTTCAGGCCGTACTGTAACGAAAGTTGATGATCCTGGTGTTGGATATGAAGGTCAAGGCATAACCCCTGGACTGCTTTCATACGAAATTTTCGCCTCTACACCTGAGTGAACGACTTATAATGAGGTGGAGTTCGCTGATGAAAAGATGACGTACAGTTCGGGAATGCATTCCGAGCAGCTGGAGGACCTTATCACCAGGAAATCTTAGTCTGATGATCAGAAAAACCGACGACAAACATGGAACGAATGTCTCATGATTGAAGCGCTAACAAATACCCATCATCGTGGTCTCGTGTGCTGTTAACATTATGCTACTCTACGATAACAATAGGCGCGTCTAACGCAATGGTCGGAGGCACCCTGCAATACACATGGGATCGACTCCGCCCGTGGCTTACCTAGCCTTCCAACCCTTCTGGATCTGAAAATTGGTACCAGACGTCTCTGGGAGGATAGCAGCACTGGCTCTATAGATCCGTAGGCCACCGCGAGTTATTGTAAAGGCCAGGTATGCATTCAATCACCTCCAACGGTGCTTAATGAAATCGAATGCATGGCGTATCCCTCAGGTTAACGTCAAGAGCTTTATCCTTTATCCTTTTATTTACGATGACGATTTAGTAATCCTTGCCGATCCGGAATGAATTATATCTACGGCAACGGCAGAAAAGACTGCTTCAACCGCTGAACCCAGTTTCAGATTCCCGGATTTCTGAACGAAAGCCATCGAACGAATCCAGTCGGAACAGTCGTTGCTCGTGGATCTGCCCAACATGCCCAGACAATAAAGTGGTTCCATACTAACCCATCGATCACGACCCTCTCAGCAAATAGACGTCAACTAACCGAGAGATTACCAATACTTACTTGGATACTTGGATGGCCCTTCTCAGTGGTTGTTCCGGCCTCAGCATAACCCCCATTTTTTGGATTTTTGGTGGTTTAGCTATTGTATTTCCCTGTAGTCCCGAGTTCAGTCTAGCCGAAGTCTGCCCCAGGTCGTCACTACCACAGGGAGGGAGTCGCGGCCCTGTCGCGGATAACAGCGAGATTTGCCATCAAGCGACTAGTTTGATACCAAGACGGTGATGGATCCTGGATTTCCAATAAATAATGGAAGAAGACGAAGGTTCTGCAAACAATATCAAATCATAACTTTTGAAATACCATTCTGAAAAGTAGAGCAGAATCAATTGAGTGGAAATAAAGTCCATTTCGAAATAGTAGGATTCAAGCCATGTGGTAACTCAGACCAATATATAGAAATAAGTAGTCGAGAACAACCTCCCCACAACTGAAGAGCACAAAACGAAACCAACGAACTGTTTGCAAGTGAAGTTCGAACACCTGGAGCCGAGTGGAAGCCGAATCCAGGACTTCTCGTCCACGCGTAGGCGGGGCGACAGGTCGCGCCAACATGTTCATTCCTTCAGAGTGGATTCGACGCCTCTTTTGTGTCGTGCCCCATTTCGGCTCCAATTTTATTATTACTATTAATTACTTCCGTTATTATTTCAATTCCGATTTATGCTCCGCAGATCAATACCGTGGACGAGTGATTGCTGATAGCGCCTATAAAACACAACTGAGAGGGAGGCGAAACGAATGACAGGCGTAGTGTGGTGGTGAACACGTTAACCCCGTAAAAGGTAATAACGAGGCTCGATCTACACCGCAGACACCTGCGGCCCCGAGTTTCGCAGATATCTCAGCATCATTGTGGTCTTGTTATTATTATTGTTATTATTATTACTGCTGTTACTATTATTATTATTATTATTATTATTATTACTATTATTATTATTATTATTTCCACAGGAACCATCGAGAACTCGTTTCCGTACTCACTTGAACCGGTCTACCTCTTTCAACGGTCTCTAAGTTTTTAGTGCTGCCTTTTTCAGGGTTGAAATGAAGTGCCATTACGAAGTGCTAGAAGTTCCTAGAGACGCAGATGAAGAAACTATTAAGAAATCATATAGGTTAGCCCCAAAGTATAATTTCAGTGCTTTTTTTCCATTTCTGTGCCCGAATTTTTTGCTGGACAATTGGTGACTACTGTTCTTCCGCTTCTTTTTCCACAACATTCTATCGTGTTTGGAAACATTTTTTCTTGAACGAGGTCCAAATCGACTGGGTGCTATAACCAGCATATTCTTTAGTACCGTTGCCAACACTGTTTCTCCAAATAGCACGAATCAAAAAACTACAAGGGGAGCCTGGACCACCGGAATAGCATAAATCGAGTGTCAGCTTACTTTGTAAATCGTGTGGTTTTCATAGAATCTGGTACCAAATGGCAGCTAGCAAATGAACATTATTTGAAGGGGGTATTAATTTTATATCCTATAGTAACCTCTCAGCGGTTTACCACCTTATCATGGCTGGGTGTCCGTGTGTCGACCTGCGATGTAAAGTGGGGGGAATTCATCCCTACGAGAGAGTCTCCCAAGCAGAGAAGGAGTCCGGCGCTTCCATCAGGAAGCCCAACTAAGAGTAAGCCAATATTAGCATTCACCACCGTCCTGGTATCAAACTAGTCGCATGGTTGCAGATCTCCCTCTGATCAACAACGGCGGCCACTACTTGTGGTGGTGACGACCTGGGGCAGACTGTGGCCTGGCTGATCCTGTGACTCCAGGGAACCGCAATGGCTAAATGAGTAAAACTCTGAAAAAGTGGAAATTATGCTCGGGCCCGCACAACCCATGAGGACGGGCCATCCAACTATCCAAGTTGTGGCCTAAAAGCAAGTGAATATTCGGAGCGTTAAACCGTGTTCACTACATTCATTTCCAGCTCACTCTTCTAATATGTCTGTATTTAAAATCTTCTAGTCGATTACAATAGTCTTTTAGAATTCCAATCGTTTCTCATCATACCACCTTCTTAAGCTTCGTTCAGAAAGTTAGCCCTAAAATGGCATCCGGACAAGAATCTTGATAGACTGGAGGAATGTACGAAGTACTTCGCATTGGTCCAGTCTGCTTACGAGGTGCTCAGTGATCCGCATGAAAAGGCATTTTACGATAGACATAGAGAAAGTATATTGCGAGGCGGTTAGTTCCTATCATTTTGATGTATTTTTTTCAGGACGGCTGTTCAACTCTTAATTTGCTGCTTTGTGGTATTTTGGTTTGGTCGTACGTTTTCTTATCCTAGGCTTCGGTGTTGATGTTAAAGAGGACTCGCTGGATCTTTTCCAATTCTTCACCACAGGTTGCTATACGGGATACGAAGGCCCGAAGGGTTTCTTTTGCGAACTTATCTGTTCCATTCAGCTTAATTCAGTAATGCGGGAAGGACAAAGTTCTATGTAGAACTTGTCTGTTATGCATTGTCTCGTATCTACAAAATTTTCATTTCCTTTAAGGGTTTCTTCGCGGTGTTCAAAAACGTTTTTGATACGCTCAGCAGAGAAGACTATGATTTTATTGAAGATCCATCTGTGTGTTACCCTACTTTCGGTGACGCTACCAGTGACTACGAAATGGTACCTTTTCTCTTTAGTTTGTATAATTTCTATTCTCCTTTGAGTATTCATTTCCTTCTGACGGATGTGGTGAAGTGGTCGGAGGCGCCCCCCGAATACACATGGGATCGGTGTCGGTGCCCCAGACCCACCAAGCCCCACATCCCTTCGGGGGTCAGGGAATTGGTACCAGACTTACCTGGAAGGATAGCAGTAATGGTTCGATACATCGGTAGGCCACTGCGAATCATTGTAAAGGCGAGATATGCATTCATTCACATCCAGCGATTCGAAGTCTAATGCATGGCGCACATCTCAGGGATTGGTCAATGCCGAGAATTTTATCTTTATCCTTTTTGAACATTCGTTGTCTTGCCAACAATTTGCCATGCCTTTAGGTAACTGGGCCGTTTTATGGCTTTTGGAGTTCTTTTCGCACAGCGAGGTCTTTTGCTTGGTTGGACAAGTATGATGTGCGACAAGCAAACAATAGATATGAATTGCGACAAATAGAAGCCGAAAATAAGAAATGTCGTGACGCAGGAAAAGCTCAGCGTAATGATCAAATCAGAGTGTGTTGTGACTTTTGTTGATTCTTAAGGCATGTTGTTATCGTGATGATTCCAATCGATCGACACTTAGGAACTAGTGGCTTTCGTCAGGAAGCGAGATCCTCGAGTCAAAGCTTATCGTGAACTGTTGGAGAAGCAGCATGTAGACGCCAGGAGGAAGCAGGAAATCAATAGAAAGCAGCAAATTTTACGCAATCAGCAGTAAGTTTTCTCTTATATTTTCGATGAACTGTTCTCTATTAGCACTTTTTTTTCGCCATACCTAGATTTGTTGTATGACATCACTTGATTCAACGACAACAACAGCAACCATTTCTTAAGATGATTTCGAAATTCTTCATTATAGTGTAGGTTATAGTCATTGCAGTGAAGTTATTCAATATGCAGATTTGAATTCTTTCGACTTTCCCTGTTAGAAAGGTTTTGCGCTTTGTATCTTGAGTGAAAAAAAGGGTAAAGCTCTCAGCGTTGATTAGTCCCTGAGGGATGCGCCATGCGTTCGACTTCATTAAGCATTTTGGCCTTTAAAATGACTCGCGGTGGCCTGCCGATGTATCGGGCCAGTGCTGCTATCCTCCCAGACAAGTGGTACCGATTTGCTGACCCCGGAGGGATGGAAGGCTTGGTGAGCCATTGACGCGGGGATCGATCCCATGTGTGTCACCAGGCGCCTCCGACCACTGTGCCTCATGCGCCATTTGGCAACTTGGTATATATTCTATTATTTAGACTCACGTCGGCTTTCCATGAAAACGAGCATGCTATGGCTGCTCATCGTGAGCACATAGGAGAACTCCTGCAGCAGCTGGCTGACGACGAAGCCTGCAGCGATTCGGAGAAGGGCGAGGGCGAGGAGTTGCTGTTTTGTGTCGTTTGTGATAAAAGCTTTAAAACTCTGAATGCGATAGTTAATCATGAGAACTCAAAACAACACAAGAAGCAACTTGCTGAACTGAAACGACACATGAAGGAGGAGGATCACGCGCTTTTTGGTTTGCGCGTTTCCATCTAAAATTTGTTTTAATTGGGGGGTATTACAAATGTTATCACGGTTTGCTTTAGTAGGAATTCCTATTTTTTTCGAATTTCAGTGACCGACATGTCATTTCTAATTTCAGAAGGCCTTTCTACCGAATTTTCACCACAAAATGAAGAGCAAAAGGGGAAGAAAGCCAAGCGGAGAGCAAAAAAGAAAAAGCCTTGTGACGAAGATCTCAGTTGGGAGGCGGTAGATCTGAAGGAGAACCACGAAGAGCAGGAAGCGAAAATGTAGTACTTGTTCTTAAAATGGGTAGTGGGATTGCAAAAAATGGAGTGTGATTATGCTATGAATCAAAAACTGATTTATATATATATATATATATATATATATATATATATATATATATGTTTAGTGGCTCAGAACCCGTCAGCAACGTTAGCGAAAAACTTGCCGAAGTTTCTGTCGCAGAAATAAGCGGCCATTCTGTGAAGGGAAAGGACAGCCTTCTGATTGACACAAAGAAAGCTGAGAGGAAGAAAAAAAAGAGGTGAATGATAGCGTTAGTGTGTGTTCGAGTGAGTGTAGTTACTTTACTATCTTGTGGAAATAATTTGATGCAACTTTGCCCTTTGAAGGTTTCGGCTAGGTTATTCCCTACTTTTTTGAGTCATGTGTTTGCATGAATTCTTCGCTGTAGAACTAGTGTATAATTCCAGCAATAAGATTTCCATAAGGCGTTCACAGTTTCAAGATCTCCACAAAGTTCGTCTCCTTGGCGGCTGCGACAAGGACATAATAGTCCTAGTGCAGTCTAAGGGTTTCTATGCTTCAGTTTTGTGCAAAATTGCACCGAATGTTGTCTGCAGTTTTGTGTCAAAGTGCGTTTAAGAAGAGGGTCCTTTCTCTTTTTTTTTCCGTAAACCAAGTGCTCACCAAGCACTCTTAACAATCGACAGTCTCATTGTTGAGTTCTTATGCAACCCTTAAAGGAGTTTAGAATAGCAGCTTCTACTATCGGTTTTATATTCTTGTCTTTGACGGGCAAAGGTCTCCACGAGCTCTACCATTAAGACTCAAATCTCCGGAGTGAAAGCTTAGTAAGCTTCTGCGCATTGTGCATTTCAGAACCTTCCACTTTGTGTCTAGACTAAGCAGGTCAGGATTCTCCATTTGAAGTAGATTCATGTACAAGGTTTGTAGGAAGGGAAAGGAACGGTTGTGAAAGGGAAGTAGAAAAAGAAACGGCAAGTGGTGTTCTAATCTAGACGAGTGCGACCGATTGAGGCGATGGCATAGCAATGAACTGCTTTGGAAAAGAGGAGAATGGATTAAATTTGATTGACAGTTTTGAATTACAGCGATTAGAATGCATAATGTTTTATCTTTAATGGAGGTTAATCGTAGCATATTTTTAATTCATATACATTTAGACGATAAGAAGGATTCCGATATAATCGCCAGTACAACTCCGTGTGCTCCTGTAAACACCGGTCCGAAAATTGGCACATGTGACAAGTGCAAACAGGTCTTTGAAAGTCGTACAAAGTTATTTGAACACTTGAAGCTCACAGGGCATGCCACAGTGAAAGCTTCCGCAATTCCACAACCCACTTCTAGGAACAAGAAGGATCGACGGAAATGAACTCATTAGTACTCAGGTACATTCGGGTATTCCATTGCCATATGTGTCCAGTGGTTCTAGTTCTCGCTTTAAAGTGATTGTATTGTAAATTGGAAAATAACTTTGAAAAGAGGGTGGATTCATCAATTTGCCAGATATTTGACTTTCTAATACCGGTGTGTAGTTCTTACTATCAATGAAGGTCTTGTTTGCCCAACGATAAAGCTTTCACGACAATGCTCATTGATTTCAAGGAGTACGCTGCTCTACGTTTCGGACCGTACATCTTGAGCTCAATGCGTACGCTTTTTTCTGGCTTATTTTGCCGCACAGGGAATTTCTGCCAAACGTTTCGTAGTTGGTCGAGAGCTTGCCTAACACAAATTTTACACTAGGGCCGCTCCATGGATAGGTGTTCTCATTGCGCTGTTATAGCGGAAAGTATACTTCGCTATAATATCGGACGAAGTGTACTGCGCCATACTTTTGGGCGAGTTAGCCCGTCGGGTTGAATTCCACGGGGGATCTGTTAGTAATTAGGAAGTAATATCTAGACATTAGGTACATTTCATCGTCATAGCACCGAACAGACCTCTGTAAACGTATTTGGGGTATACACAAGGGCTATACGCCCTCCAGGTTCACGTTTTTCAATGGGAAAACTACATCGTTGGGAAAAGGACACATTTCCAACTCTTATCACATATTGTTGTAAAAGTGTTACTCAAAAGCGCTTATTTTACTATGTAGTTTTTTGAGGGAACCTATACAGAAGTCTTTTTAGCATGTGGCAGAAGTAGACGAAGGACTAGAGTTCGCATTCATCAATTTGTGGAGTACTTCGGGAAAAGTGGATATTCCTAACACATATTTTCATAACATCTTATTGATGTTGTAAGCCTTTTACTAAAAATATTTGTCTAACAATGATCAACCTATACAGACATTGCCAGTCAACAACTAACCCTGTAAAATGAGCACCGGTCCACAATATACCTCTCGCATAGAGTTTGTACTTCTTACGTATAGCCGACGCAGTACGCACTACAATAATTAATATTTAGTATATCGTCCAATAGTCAATTTGTATTTTTTAATCCTTATTGCGATAATATACAACATGCAATTCCTACCTATAATATAAAATCCTTAAGTCGAATGTATACAGCGTAGAACAGATCATATTTTCTGACGAGCAGTATCAAAACAGTTCAAACAAAATGCTTGTTACATTGGCTGCAACTAGAACGTACTTGTTTAGCATTCCTTGCAGCAAATCTAGAACTTCTATCCATCTTGCTGCACTGGGTGTGACCTTCTCGAAAATGCGGTTAGTGGTCGGCTATCTTCTTGCAAATACCTCAGGTAGACGTTCCGCTTAAACTCGTTGAACTCGACGCTTTGCATGCAGTCGCTATAGATTCTCCAAGCGTTAACCAAACATCTATGCGTGACTAAGTGATAGAACGTATATACCTAAACAATAAAATCACATATTGGGAAACAACGAGAGAGCACAATGTGCGTACCATTTACATGTTTTCCCAATATGTGGGGAACAGGCGACCATCTGGTCAGTAATGTCCAGGAACGCCTTCCACTTGTTGTAACTTTGAACAAACCCAAGCTTCTCCGTATTTGAATTAATTACAACATCTTTCCTATGCTTCCCTCCCATCACCATTACGCCACTCTTACTTTGCATAGCTATCCATTGCTTGACAAGTTTCGGTTCGATGATTTCCGTTGGTATCCTGATCCTGATCTTTCTACACATTATGGTCAAGTGTTTTTCCCTCTCTGACATACCCACAGCTAGGAGAACGCTTTTATACTAGTCATCAATGTAGCGGTGTTTCCGTTCGTCTAGGAAGCCGTTCATGAGTTTCATCACAGCTGTATTGCGAGACCTCAGATTGGTCTGGGATATGTGCTTTCGCACTCTGCGTACACCATCGTTTTTTAGGTATTCCCTCCTTCACTGCGCTGTTTGAAGAGCTTCAATCCGTATTTGTGTCCTTTGCGGGAGTTGCACTGCCAGCGTACAGTTCTTCTTCTGAATTGTACCACCAACTCTTTAATATGCTTGCTAGGTTTGTATACAACCTTGTGATTCATATTTATGAATGTTAGCAGTTGGTCTATATTGTATAACCTGTCACTTTCATCATAAGTCAAATTGTCGGCAAAGTGCAAGTGAGTCCGATCCTTTCGAATCTAGCGTTTGCCATGCCATCTGACCTACACTGTGCTTTCCAAAGACCGGATGACTGCCCCAGTAATGTCTCAAACCGGGCGATTTGACAGTACTCATTTGAAGGCACAAACCAACGAATTTTTCGACGATATTCTTTACCCACTTAGCATTCTTCCGTTGGGCATAAATATTTACGTCTCCTTCGATCAGTTTCCAACTTGAACATGGCCATGAAAAGTTCGTAGAAATCGGCTGGTTTTTTGTACATGGGCATTTATCGCCTTGAACACCTGTCGGCCGCTCATCAAAGGATAGGGTTCTGAGAGACCACTAAGGTTGACCATTCACTCATTATCTCTTCGTCATCTGAACAATATTTTTCTTCATCTTCTGAGTCGCTATCCCTAGAACTATCATCTGCTACAAGTTGGTTTCCACGTTGTCTTTTGCATCATCACCAACGTCCTCATCGTCACTGTTTGTAAGAGGGCGATCGACCAGGGTTTCATAACCTTCATCTGCAGACATGACGCCACGACTCTGAAGCAATTTCAGGCAGCGCCCGAACGGAACACGAAAAAGACGGAAAAACTTGAAAACGACGATCGCACAAGAAAAAAGTGAGAATTTTAGAAAGGAAAAAACGAACAGCTAGAAAACGCTTACCACACGCACCTTTTGAGATCCCGGAGTTCGATTTTCGCCTGGACATCTTCACACCCTCTTAGCTATTTCAATTTTACTAATGTACTGTTCTTTGTTCCTCGCCTAATCGCAGTGATGGACTTTGACCACCGCACTAAATTTAACGTAACTAAATTAAAAATAGCGAACCTCTGACAGTGCATACTGTACATATAATGGGGCGCCTGTGGCGCAGTGTTATAGGCGCCCTACAATGCACATGGGGTCGATCCTGCTCCCAGGGTTACCACGCCCTCTATCCCCTCGAGGTGGCAGATTGGTACCAAACTTGTCTAGGAGGATAGCAGCGTTGGCTCGATACATCGGTAGCCACCGCGAGTCATTTTATAAGCCATATACGTATTCAATCACCTCTCACGATGCTTAGTGAAGTCGTATATATGGGCCATCCTTTAGTGATTGGTCAAGACCGCTAGCTTTGTCCTTAATATATACATATATATACATATATATATATATATATATGCGCATATATATAATATATATACATGACCTTGAGAGTATGCATACATATTTATATAAATATAAAATCCAGGTCCGGTATATACAATACAGATCAGCGACGTTCTGCTCCGCACAAACTAGCACATCATCTGGTCTCTTGTATCTAAGCAGCTAAAATGAGAGGATATGTAGTGACATTGATACTCATGAAACTTCCCAACTCCCAAAATACACTAATGGTTGGAAAGCTACCGAAAGTTGTCGAAGAACTGGCATCGCACGCAGTGTTAAGCATTGTTTTTGACGAGAAGCTGATTGTTATTTCATTTTCCATATGAATCGTTGCTATTGTACAGAGTGGTAGGATATTCAAACCACAAAACAGACGTAATATTCTTCGTACAGCCTACAAAACTATACTAAATGCTGACAGCACTATGATTAGATGGTGGAATAGTTTTCTTTCACCATATGCAAGGGATAGAAATGGTTTAAAACATGGAACCATAAGCAAAAGAATACAGCGGATAAATAAACGCTAGAGAGACGAGGGAAATATGTGACGGGACCTCGTGCCTCTTGTGCTGGTTCATGGACAGTACGTCCTGACTTCAATGAGCATTGCGGTTGCAGTACAATCACACGCGGCGGTCTGACGAGCCAACAAGCCCAACACGGGAAGACTGCTGCGGTCGGGGAAGGGTTACGTGCAGAAAGATTAGCTGGTACAATAATGGCTCATCATTCCCAGACGTGTTATTGAAACGACGGCTTTCTAGCCATTACCTTGTTCAACTTTTCGTTGATTCTTCGAATTACAGGGTTTGATTGCTTGTCTAAGGCAAATTGTGTCCCTACCGGTGTTCATTGCGATAGTTCTATTGTATGATGATTGTTGCTGTACAGGCCAAATTGTAACCCTCATGCGACGCACATACGGTTACCATTGTATTCTCCGTTAGATTGTAAAGGATTTTTACAGCCTTAGATTCTATTCTATTTCATACCTTCTTTGTTTACCCAACCGTGAAATAAAAAAGTATATTATATATGATAATCATATCATAGAGAGGAGTACTGTTTGTTCTAAACTATTTCGAGGGTGTACTTCATCATGCTGTAGGAAAGTAGGCGGTGTCACGCTCAAGCTGCGTATGTGGATGTTCCAAACCTTCTGTAGCAGTTCTCTGATCACTTGTTCCCTTTGATCTTGTCACATAACTTCTGCACCAGCCAGTGGTTTGACTTTATGCCGGAGAATTTTGATGCTAAAGTATCTCTAATCACTTTCTAAAATGATTGTCTCTACGTTCTCTGACGGGTTTCGTTATTGTCTATGTGATACATAGGCCTCTGTCAGCCCCAACAATCTGTTGGTGAAGGGTCGCCGTAATGAATGAAATTTCACCCTCTCAGCTTTAAACACACATATTTCTGAATGTAGTGGACTTTATTAATTGAAGTAGGAATAATCGGAGTCTTCAAATCTTTCCTTTGATAACCGCGCGTTGATAATGAGCCCACAACTGGGACCTCAGCCTTCTTCCAGCATTCCATCCATGCTTCATTATTATGAATAAATAAGTACTTAAAGTGATAATGATCGCTCGAGATAAGCGCCGAGGCCTTATTTACGACAGATGTGCTTTAACGACGGAACTTTAAGCCAGTAATGATTCTCAAGGAGTTCGTCACGAAACATAATTGATGTGGAAGAATGTGCTCCGTCTATCCGCTGTTCATCCGTCTAAAATGCTATTTACTGTTGACGTGGAATTATAACGTACAGCAAGTGAAAGAACTTGTAAAGTTTAATCTACACGAAGTTCTTAAACAAGTTCTAGTCGGCTAACATTTCGGCGTCTTCGTCTTCCTCAGCGACGATGATCCAAGTCGATGGTACACAGTCGTTCGTCCTTTCGTTGTAGGTCTTCTTTGTTGTATCGAGTCGTCGCCAATATCAAGTGTGGGTCGGTCCAGTAACTGTAACATCCTTCTTAAAAACCATTATCTTTAGAACAATGAATGTTGTTCCATCTTGCCCTATGATCTTCAAGCGGTATATTTCAAACCACAACCACATATACGTCATCGAACTATTCAAACATTCTTGTAAAGGAAGGTATGTCAAGTCAGTGCACATAATCACTGAAAGAATGGATCTCCAACTGTCAGTATTTCTAAAACTGTATGAACACTTACCCCAAGATGCGTTACACTGTGACTTTATGAACGGGATGCTTTTTTGGTAACACGATATTTCATCGATCACTAAGCATGTAGAGACAAGCAGCACAGTGGTAGTGATCCCATCCATCACGCGGACGGCCCAACTCACCCATTTTGATGCCGTCCTGGCTCACGCAAAGCTCTCTTCCCCAGTGGTAGGGATTGGTACCAGACTAGCCTGGGACATGCTCACTCACTCCACTCCACGCGGGAAGGCCCCAGCATTTGACTCGGCCAACATTCTACGGCATTCAATACACTATTGGACCACTGACCGCTGACTTCACCGTCAACCTTCGCCGTCTTTCCAAAAACGATAGAGTCCTCAATCTTCAGACTATCACTGGAATTGTTTCACGAGTGATTCTATTCCCTGTAATTAGTTAAAAGCAGCAGCCGAAGCCACTCACAAAAAAAACGTTAGGAGACCTTAGTCAGCGGTGAATGCGAGGGAGACGGATGGAATGCAAGAAGTGCTGTGATCCGCGCAGCGTGATACGTGTGGTGTCTGGTCACATAGTAAATGAATAAAATAACGTATTTCCTACTGCACTTTCTAGTGACAACGACTACTATCAGGGCTAATGCTATCACTCTTTCAAGTCTTGCTCTTATCATGACATGGGATGCAATAGGCATGCAAGAGGGGGACTAGAATCCTAACAGTCCCTCCATAGTGGCAGTATAGTGGTACATTAAGGTAGAAACCGTTCTTCATGTCTCAACATATGTAGCTTTCTACAGCACGTTCTTCTGGTTGCATATCTTTATGGCTAGCTCACAATCAGCTCTCAAATATAGGCCATAGATAATTCCTAATAATTCAGCGAATCTGTGCACCGAAGTAATAATTATCTATTTACACCAGATTCGCTGTCATCGAACGAAGATCCAGTGGTTATGAGGCAGTACATTGTTGGGACCACTCACCACTGACTTCACCGTCAACATTTTCGCCGTCTTTCTCCGATTCGTTTCCTTCACGCTCTTCGACAGGATCCGCTGGAACTTCGACATCGTCGTCAACATTTTTAAAATCCTCATTGTCATTTTCGACAAGCAGTCGATCATTGTTCAAAAATATATATCCTCTGGTACACATCTCATAAAAAATTTGTCCACTTAGGGATTTTTATCAAAGCTACAGATGTATCTGGCATTTGAGAAATGCTCAGGTAAATGTCCGGAACAAGTGAAAATTCTGTCCATTCCTAGCCAAAATTTACTGTTGTGAGCAAATTTGATTTCAACTCTATTAATGCTCTACTTACAGAAGAATTACTTGTATCGCCCGTGTTTACTGGTTGTACGAGCCCCAGCATAAGTTTAACCATTGTGGTTCCCTGAAGTCCCGAGGTCAGCCTGGACAAAGTTTGCCCCAGGTCGTCACCACCACAGGCAGTCGCCGCCCTTGTGGATCAGGGAGATTTGCCACCATGCGACTAGGTTAATAACAGGACGCTGGTGGATCCTGGTATTGGTTTACTCTTAAAGGGCTTCCTGGCGGAAACCCCGGACCACTTGTGAGCTTGAGAGCCCCCTACTGGGAGACGAATCTCCTCCCCCGCTGTACATTGCAGCACAAGAGAAATACTACTCATTAATAAAAAATCTGGCATCGTTCATAATGTGCTGGGTAAAGGAGTGTTTGAGAAGCGGACGACTTTTACTAAGTCCGTAACCGACATGAAATTAGACGTCGTCACTTGCGGTAGTGGCGTCAAATCAAGTGTCTGGCGTTATAAGTCGCACTATGGTTTGTAGAAAAGAGTTTTTTCTTCCCTCAACGACCCGTCGTATGATGTCTAAAGTGGGAAAGTTATCGATACGAAAAGTGGAGGCAAAAAAAGACGTGGCAAAAGAGTAAATAGGGAAGAAAACGCTTTTGAATCGGCGAAGGTCGTTGTGGATGAGTTGAAATTACGTGTGTTAATTCTCTGACTGAATGTTTCTGTTGACCATAAGTGCCACAACGGATAATTACAGGAAAACGTCTTGTGCACTCGGTTTGCGCAGATTCTTAAGAGTTTATTTAGGGGCTAAGGATTAACATGTGCAGCATAGCCTCTAATAGATTAAGTAACTAGTAACTAGAGAAGTAGTAGTCGCTTCTTATAGTCATTTTTGAGCCAAATATCGAAAAAAAAAACAAGAAACAACCCATACAACTGGAAGTAAAGTCCGAATATATATGGTGAATCTACTGGAACGCTACGGGTTTCCTCACAGATCTTAGTGTTAGAGATACCAAATCGATTAGTCTCGACCGCTGCATGGATCGTCTTTAGCGGATATTGGACTACATGTGGCAATGGTGTAGGTGCTCCTATAAAATAGGATTCCTGTCCTTGCTGCTTCAGGTTTTATATAGGTGGATTACTCTTAGTTGACAGTTTGGTCGAAGTTTTTCAATCAAAGTGACTAGAAAGTACATGTGGGGGCACATTCATCTCCAACTAGTACGGAAAATATTTGCTCCGTAAAGCGCCAACAATTTATCCAACAGCATACTGACCACCCATTGCTTAATTTCGATAAATTACCCATGGGTACCCTTTACTCGGTAGAACAACAGGTTTCATATTAATAGTGCCATGTAAGTCGAACTCTTCGAACAGGCAGACACTAGTGGGCAATTGTGCCGCAGGATTCGGACGGCGAACGATTTACTAGTTTGTGTTCGAGTCACTTGTTGGGATGACAAATGGTTTAAGTGATCTGAAAGGAGAAAGTCACCTCAGCAGTAAAGTGGTCTAAACCCCAGTTAGCTTCGAAGTTCTCAACGTCTTTCTGAGTGTGTCTGTGAACGAAAGCGGGTGTGGCGGTGAATTTTCGTTGCAGTGCTAGTGGTCAGAGTTTATAGAATACTGGTCAAAACAACCACGTGTTTCTGAAGAAACACTTGCCAGTCATCTGACTGTCTGGAGAGTAGAATGGCGACTAACGAACACCCTCTCGGTCAAATAGTCTCATTCAAGTGAGCACAGCTGGTGGTATAATTTCACTAAAGTCATCTACACGTGGTCGGCGTTGAAACGGAAAAAAAAGGAAGGAACGAACGCCTGTTCTTCGGACCTGAGAAAAGGGATCGAGTAGACACCCTGCCATTTGAAAACGAAAATTCGAGATTGAAGAGTGCTCGGTCTTTCATTATAAATGAGTTTTTAGGCCAGAATTCTGGTCAGCTGATAGGATTCATGGTGTCGGGCAATCTAGAAAACTGGTGGCTATGGAGAGTCAAGTGTAGTAGTGTTACGTAATGGAATATTTTACATTGTTGTAAAATACAAATGTGTCGCCTCTAAGATCTTTTCGGCTGCTTCTTTTTATTTTACATGTCCAAACATCTTGCCATCGGAATCCACTATCATCGATTAGGATGTGGAAAGTACAACACTTGCCGAGTACACACTGCACTTACAGCCTTCTTTATTTCCAGCTCAAAATGAAGAACAGTTCAGGAAGCTCCCTTGATTGACGTTTGCTAATGGATCTTGGAATAAATTCCAGAGTTTTCATGACAAATTTCGCATATGGTAAATAGTCATCTCAGAATTTCGCAATTAAGATCAACTTTAAGAGAAACGGGAACGCGTAAGGATCGCAGGCGTCCTGCAATACACATGGGGTCAGTCCCCATGTCCATGGATCACCAAGCCTTCCAACTCCGAGCTAATTGGTGCCAGACTTGTCTGGGAGGATAGCAGCAATGGCTCGATACATCGGTAGTCCACCACGGGTCATTGTGAAGGCCAGATATACATTCATTCACCTCCAGCGATGCTTAATGAAGTCGAATGCATGGCGCATCCCTCAGAGATTGTTCAACGCCGAATCCAAGCGCGAAATTTGATAACTACTTTGGTGTGAAATATTATAGAGACGTAAAAACTCATTTTTTGAGTAGATTTCATCAGCTAAGACGAAGTCGGTAGTTACATCGAAGATTTGAACACATACGTTGAAATCTATAGAACTTTTTTTGCTGCTTTCATGTGGTCCATTCGAAGAACCTGAATACTACCATGCTTTCATTTCTTCGTCTTCACCTCAAAAAAGAACGCAGCTCCGAGAACATTCGGTCAGATCTGGACCGCATCCAGCGCTGCGTTTCTGGGCCAGGAATGACCCGCGGGTACGGTTCGGTCTGTGAGAGCGCCACGGGCGATGACCTCGACGTTCGATTGACCGCCGTTCGTATCGAGAGTGGCTCATTTTCACTTCGAGTCGTTACATCACTCCAACGTCCATCTACTCCTTCTGATATTTCGAGTTCTAGGAACTCCTCATGTGTTCGAAAATGATTTTCGATAATCCTGATCCTGAAGATCTCAGCTTTGACTTCTCCTTAGAGAATACTGGATGCGTGGTCAGTGTTTTGTTCTGTCGTACTATTCTACCTTATTTAGCTATCTAGGAAAAAAAGGGAAGTAAAAGAGTGGCTCAGTCACATCACATCCAGCTTTCTTCCAGATCACTGTGAGGAACTACAGAGATTTCAACGATGACTCTGCAAAAAAGCTGTTTCCTCGTAGTTCAGCTGACTATGTACCTTCAGCTACGTACACCATCCCAGATAGGTAAGAAGTACTTTTTTATTCACAATGTCGTCTTTTTTTTATTTACGACCCACTGATGCTGCGATATTCCCAAAATTCCGGATCGCTGGTGTCTGCGATGGGGACCGAACACGCTGTTACGCTTTCCAGGGGCTAACGCGTTCACTACCACATCATGCGAGTCCTTCTTTTCGCCTTTCATTAAAAAAAAGAGTAGACAGTGAATACAAAGTGACGACACTGTGATTTATACTACTATTTATTCACTTGAAAAGAATCCATGAGTTGTCTAGTTCCTGCTAGGGAAGAGGCAAATAGCAAAAATCACCAGCAAGTAGAAAGATCCCTCGAATCCTGGAAAGAAGAAGCGCTTAATGTATGATTGGCCGAAATGTTCCATTATAAGGTGAAAAGTGATAGTAAAGCATGAAAGGGTAAAACTTTCGGCGTTGATCGATCCATGAGGGATGCGCTATGGATTCGATTTCATCGTTAGAGCTAATTGAATGCATATCTGGCCTTTACAATGACTCGTGGTGGCCTACCAACGTGTCTATGCAGTGCTGCTATCATTTCAGACAGGTCTGGTACCAATTTGCCGACCCCGGAGGGATGGACGGCTTGGTGAGCCTTGGGCGTGGCGATCGAACCCATGCGTATGGCAGGGCGCCTGCGACCAGTGCGCTGCGCAAAAAATTCTACTATATTTAATATTACTATTCGTATGTAGCCTATCTACTATGCTGTATATTTATAGGTGGTGATATAAAAGTGTTTTGCCATTTATTCTATTACTATGTCTCTTCAACAAAGTGTGCAGTGTGAAGGCTTGTAGCGTTTTTTCTTTATTGATAGCTAAGCATGTCAATGAAAACGAGAAAAAACCTTTTTTAAGTAGCATATTCTACACATTAAACCCATTGAGTTTCTTTTGCGTTTCAGCTACTTCTCTGAATCCTTCTGGAATACTGAGAGAGAACGACTTCAGAGGGTACTTAATGTTTGGATTTCGAATAAAAGCAAGTGAGTTCACAAAGTTTGCAGATAGAAATTGACACTAGTTTTATATTAGACGATTATGTCGTCTAAAAAATTGATTTGAAATTGTCTTTAGTCTTTATCTTCAGGTTGGTTGCCGCCGTTCCAGGTGAGAAGACGGATGACCTTAGATTTGTAGATTGCATGGCTCGTGTAGTTGCTGTTATTGATGTAAGTTTTCTTCGTTGAATTTTTGGCTCAGATCTACTTCGGTTTTTCCCACTCAGTTTCCTTTATTGCTATGCCATGCTTCTCTGAGTGGGATATATTTCTTATGTTTATCTTACAGATGTACGAGTGGATGCTGGATGCCTGCTGGGATGGTGATCGAAGCAAACCACCAATTCCACTTTACCTCTACAGAGCTAGACTAAGTAAGATGAAGTTCTGCTAAAGTGTATTGAAATCAGTTCATTCAATTTTTAAGTACAACCAATCTTTCACATCTACTATGCAGATCCCAACACTTCTCGAATTCGAGATTCGTTTCCTCGCATTAATCATCCACGAAGGTCTTCCAACTTTTATTTTGTGGCTCCGGCTGCTGAATGAGGATTTTCCTGTCATCATGAATGTCGTTGAATGCTGGTCGAGTCGATTCTTTCTGGAGTTCTGAGATAGCCGAGCTGAAGCGTTCCCAATTGGATTGTAAAGTGTGAACTTTGTCAGACAAATCTGGTATTCTTGCCTACCAGGGAAGGATGAGTGGCTTTGTGAGCCCGAAGCGAGATCGATTCAACACCATGCTCATGGTGATTCGCATCACCACCACTGTGCTATCTGCCACCTGACAGGTTCGATGAGATAGTTTGAGAGTGTTTGAGTGTATAGTTTTTCCATTCAAATTAGTACCAACTGCTTGTGCCGAAACGGAGCTGAACAGTCAAATATTGCTTTATTCTGCCAAAATTACGCAGAATTTCAGAGCCGAGTAATGAAATATGCCTTCTAGTGATCGTTGGGTATCCAACACTATTAGCTGTATGGTGCACTAGATACTCTTCGAGTACACAACTTCATAAAATATGCTTAATATTGTGCCAAAGTGAAATAGTTGAGGATTTCCCTCATATCCTTATATAACTCACATTCGGCTCTATAGATTTGTCATTTCCCTAGGTTTACGGTCTCCTTAGGGTCATCGTTTTCTGCTAGCTCACTGTGAAGCAAAGATTTCAGGAATATTTCTGGTGCTGTGAAAACGGCTTTGTCAAATCCATTTGATCTCTGAATATAATCTGTTGGTATTTGAAAAATGAATAGGTTATAGTAGCTTTTTCGATTATGTTTATACATATACTACAACCTCAGCTTGACTGGGTTCAATTCCGATATGTGCTCCCTAGATCAGTCCCGCTAACGGGTGATTGCTGATGGCAGCGTTAAGAAGAAACCTAGCTGAGAGAAAGGCAAAGCAAGGGCCTCAATGGTGCAATGTGTAACACGTGAGCTCCCGGAAATGGTAATATGGTTCGATCTGGCCTGTAGTTGAAATTTAGCGAATATCTCAGCATCATTATGGTTATATACATTTATGTGTGTTTATATGAGTATATATATTTATACATTTATTTTTTTTACATAACCAGTTATCATATCTACCGTGTGGTTCTCAGCACTTCTTTCGATTCGTTTTTCTCCCATTCATCGTGCACAAAAGTCTTTGAACTCTTCGCTCGTCGTGTGTTTCAACCGCTACTTGGTGATTTAGTCTTCTTTTTAAAGAACGTCATAGAGTGATGGTTCAGTCAATTTTCTCACATACTTTGAGATAGCCCAGCTATTGCCACACGAACTGGAAGAGGGGGTCGAACTAAGCCTTTGCTTCCTGATTTACGACATCACTAACCACTGCGCTATCCTCACAATATATACATATATATATATATATATACATATATATATATATATATGTATATATGGTCTATTTAGGACACCTGTTTGTATTTCTCCTGTTTAGGCGAACTGAAGGATGCGAACTCATTAGGGATTCAATGTCTGCATGATTTCTTTTGCGATGAAAAGCATATAGGAAAGTTTGAAGGCGATCCAGAGATTTCTGATGTGAGAAGTGCTCCACAATGGGAAGTCGCGCTCATGGAGCACATCGACGAAGTTTTGATCGCTTTGGATAAACTTGCAAACGCTGGTCAAGATGTGGAAGAGGCTTTTGAAATTGCAATGGAAATCCGGCAGTGCCTTATTGAAGGCAAGAGCTGTAGCGAAGATCTCTCAGCTAAACTAAGTTGGTGGTATTCATTTCAATTTATAGATTTCATTTTATTTAACTCATGCTGACGGCAACGTCAGGTAGAAAAAAAACTATTAACTAAAACTGAGAGAAACGCAGAGCAAAGGCCTTCGTGATGCAGTGCATAATACGCGAACCCCCGGAAGGGGTAATCGTGGTTCAATCTGGCTTGGGGTCCAAGTGTTGCGAATATCTCAGCATCGTTGTGGTTGAATTTCACATCATACCCTGACGTGAAAAATTATAGTAGGCAGAAAATAAGACATTAGCATCTAACCCATGGTTTTGAAACTTCATTTGTGCTACTTTCAGAATTTCTGAATGAAACGGTTGTGCTACTAGAGAAGAAAGTCACTGAGCGTACAAAAGTGTCGACTGCTAAAACTCAGTCTTCAGTCTCGAATGGAGACAATTGTTCCAGTGGAATTCTAAAACTCTCCAATAGAGGCCGGCGAAGCACTGGAGCCAAACGAGGACGCAGAAGCACAAAACTGAGAAAGGATAGTGACTACGTCAAAAAACGAAGAAGTCTGTGTTCGGTTACTCGCGATCCAGCTGATGGTCTTATATCGAGAGTAAAACGCGGTCAACGTACTCGCAGACCAGCTCGCGGCAAGTTCTTAGTACTTCTAAGTGCTATCGTTTATGTGTTCAACTGTTTTGTAGTTGTATTTAACGACCAAGTACATGGGCGTGTGTGGCGCAGTGGTGGGAGGCGCCCTGTAATACAATACACTCGGGATCGATTCCCTCTTCCCTACCCACCAAGCCCTCTACCCCTCCGGGGTCGGCAAATTGGTGTGAAACTTGTCTGGTAGGATAGCAGCATTGGTTCGATACATCGGTAGGTCACCGCGAGTCGTTCTAAAGGCCAGATATGCATTCAATCACCTCCAAACGATGCTTTATGAAGCCGAATACATGGCACATCCCTCAGAGTTTGATTAACGCCGAGAGCTTTATCCTTCATTATTATCCTTATATTTCTTCGTGCAATATCAGGAGCTGAACACTAAAGCGCGCTTGGCATGGTTTCTCTCTGTCTTTTTTCCTTAGAAATACTTCCAGCTCCCTATGATGCTCAGGATTAGGAGTTCCTATATTACGTTGTTATTGTGTAATTTTGTTATCTACTTCGTCAATACTTTGCAGCATTCACACCACTATGGACCTTGTCACCAAGCCCTCCTCCTGTACCCAAGACTGCGCTTTCCATGAAGGCTTCACCATCGGTGCGCAGGTTGTCTTCGCTTGTTATGAAGCGCACTTCATCTCCTTCCACATCGTCAGCGCCGGGACTTCTGTCACCAGATAGTGGACGTCCAAGTAGTAACGAATCCAGTGGTAATGCTACTACAGCTGTGACTGCAAAGCAGTTGTCATGCGACGCACAGCAAAAAGATAGCGCAGCTGGGTTAGAGGTAGAGCTCGATGTGTTTGTTTTGATTTCATTCGTTCTGGTTAAGTTGTAGAAAAGGAAATATTGCGTAGAGTGTCGTATTGCTTCTACTTTTCAGCCGTTTGGTGTTACTCAGCCTGTTCAAAGCCTGAAAAGTGAATCATTCTTGCTTCCACCTAGTACCTCTCTTACAACAGTAGCTTCGTCCGTTCAAACTATTGTGCCATCGACTAGCTTCTCTACACCTACCACAACCTTATCCATTCCTAAGGTCCCTCAACCACCACCTCTTAACCTCGATGAGCAGTCTCTGTTGGCTCTATTGAAAGAGAAGATTCAACTTGGCGACGTACGTATAACCCTACTGAACATGCTTGCAACAGATGGAACTTCTCATTACCATGTGGGGTTTGTTAACCTTTTTTTTTTACAGTTTTAGAGCTTAGTAAGACTATATCTGTCTCTGATCACATGTGGCGCAATGGTCGGGGACACCCTGCAGTACACATGGGATCGATCTCCGCGCCGTCCTCGACAAAGCCCTTCATTCCTGCGGGTCGGCAAATTGGTACCAGACTCGTCTGGGAAAACAGTAGTACTGGCTAAATACGTCGGTAGGCCACCGTGAGTCATTGTGAAAGCCAGATATGCATTTGATCACCTCCAAACGATTCTTAATGAAGTCGAATGCATGACGTATCTCTAAAACATCTACGCTGAGACCTTTAGAGAGCTTTGTCTCTGTTTCTGTTGTGCTAATATTTCTTATGCCTTTTATTGCAGTTCATACCACTAATGGTCGAAACAATCGATAAGGCAACTGCTGCATTGGACAATAGGGACATGATTGCTTACACCATGCATAGGGGTAGGTTCTAATGTTTCGTTGTTGTGGTTCTAATGGTTCTACAGTGTTTTGATGTACTGAGGAATTCACTTCCAGCAGCCATCGAAGTAGGTTGTACAGAACTTGGGAACATAATGCGTTTGTGCAATCCAGTTGGTTTGTATTTTCGTCTCCAATTAGTTATTCCACTTGAAGTGACTCGATGAAACCATTCCTTCATCTTTACAGATCCCACTAGCCAGATAGCCACACTTGCCGCTGCCATGGGACTTAATCCGGCACCGTTCACTACTATGATTCAGGTTGTTTTCGTCTGCTTGTTATTGCTGTTTCTCTTTTAATTTTCTTATTCTGTTTGTTCATCACTTTATTTTTCATATATTGTTTATTGCCACTTCCTTATTTGTAGCTGTTTTTCGTTTAATATGCTGTTTTTTACTACCCTCGTATATGTTATCCTTTGTAGTTGCTGTTGTTAACTCCTAAGTAGCGTACAGCCATTGCTTTTTAATTTGCTCTTTAAAATGGGTTGGAAGAACAGAAATAGATAGAATGCAAGCAGGTCATCTATATCTTCTTCGGCGTGGAAATTACTTGGATACTTGGATGGCGCGTCCTCGTTGGATGTGCGGACCCCAGCGTAATCTTCATTTTTTTCGGAGTTTTGCTGTTTTAGTCACTGTGGTTCTCTGGAGTCCCGAGGTCATATGGACCAAAGTCTGCTTCAAGTCGTCACCACCACAAACAGTCGCCACTGTGTGGCTCAGAGGGAGATTTGCCAGCATGCGACTAGTTTGATACCAGGACGGTGGTGGATCCTGGTATTGGTTTACTCTTAGCTGGGCTTCCTGACAGAAACGCTGGACTTCTCAGCTTGGGAGGCCTTGCCGAGGGGATGAATCCCCCGCCGAACATCGCAGCCCGACACCAAGTCACACCTCCCAGCCACCATGAGGCTGCAAACGGTTGGGAGGGGCGTGAAAATTACGTGGGAAATAGTTGAGAAATGCGTTAGCAAGAAGTCTTTGAAGTCTCCGCAGACTTTCGGACTTTTTCGCCACTTGACTAGTTGTTGTATCTGTTATTTCTCAATACGATGTTTTTTCTATACTGTTCGTTTTCTACCGCTAACACTGCAGTATTGATACAGAATAATATACATAATAACACCTCGTGCTTGCTAGGCAAGAATATAAAGAACTGCAGTTTTTATCGGCTGTTCATAATTTGGGTGCTGTGACATTCTAATTGTAGCCATCAGCGGTGACCAATGGACTCAGTTCCGATGTGTTAGTCGATCTACACGAAGCCGCAACTGTAGTGGCTGCTCGCGAAAAGCTGACAGGCTCATACACTTTGCCTGGTCAGACTGCGGAAGCCTTTCCAGGATATATGGAGCGAGACATCACAAGATATTTGTTGTGAAGCAGTCATCATTTTTCTAGAACTTCATTTTCATACTATATGTTTCTCGAGCTTCTCATCTGACAGCGTTCCCAGTTATTGCCTTTTTTTGTTTTATACTTGTATGTTTTTATCACCTCGTCGATCCTTTGCTCATTTTTAGTTGAACGGAAACTTGCCTCACGTTTTTTTTCATTTCGGTCACGTTTTTACTTCTTAATTAACACAAGTTTGGGAAGACATTGGTAACTTTTTCTAAGAAGTTGTGTGCTTTAAAATCCCCTAACCTGTTGTTTGTTCGCAAAACCATCTTTTTGACAAATTGTTGAGCTGAAGGAGTCATTCATAAAACCGTAGGTGAGTTTTCCATACCAACAATTACAACTTCTCATCTGTTTTGAAGATTCATTATTTGGTTACTTTCTATTTATTTTGTTGTATAAATTGTAAATAAATAGTACTAAGAATTACAAAATATGATATGGTGAAGTACATCTCCTTCGATACTAGGATTCCCCTCTTCACAAGTTCTGCGGATCCTAGACACAGTGGTAAGCCCACTTATGAAGTTTTTCTATGACGTTCTCAGTTCTTCATCTGTATCACCTGTCATCACGTTGGTCGTAGAATCAAGGCTCAAGCCAGCGCCAGTAAATTTTCGACTTTTCCCTTTCGCAAGCTAGAGTAGCCCAGTAGGTTATGCTGGCTCTGTGGACTCGTCGAGCATCATACCTTCATTCTAGGCTTTTCGTGAGGAACTATGACCTTCAGGTCGGTGGTCTTAATGCAGTACGTTGGACATCTCGAGGAATCCAGACACCTACGATTCGCGTCCATCAGTTGTTCATACGCATTGCGTGTCCGGGCCCACATTGTCTTCGACAGTTTGGCGTGCAGAACGGTATTTTTGATTTTTGATCGTTGGCGCAGTTCGGAGCTCCCGATCTCTTCCTTTTCTTGTGTGTTGAGGGATAGTATCGTCTTTTCGGTTGCCTTGCCTAACTCTTTTTGACGGCGATATTAGTATCGTTGTATAATAGTGATATCTTGGTTGTGAAATTTTTGTAAAGCTCACGAAGAAACTTCATGCACCCAGTGAGAATCCTGTAACTGTTCAAAGCTTCCATGAGTGCTTTTGTCTCAACTGAGTGCAAAACATTGTTTAAACTGATGAAAGTGAGGTAGAGCGGTCTCTTATACTCTCATGATAATTCATTGAGTCTTGTTATCGTGTGGATGTTGTCCATCGTACTAAATCCTTTTCGAAACCCTGCTTGCTCACATGGCTGCCCTTCGTCCAGTGGTCTGTCAGTCCTGTTTAGGGATGACTTGAGTGAAAGATTTGTAGATGGCAGGCAGCAAGCAGATTGCACGACAGTTGCCGATATCGTGGAAGTCACCCTTTTTGAAAAACAACACGGTCCCTGCTGGTCTTCCACTGAATAGGGACTTTGCATTCAGGCAGGTAACGTGTGAAGAGCCGAGCCAGTGTGTTTACGAGGACTGGTGGATGGTTCTTCAGCTGTTACGGTTTTATCCTGTTCGGACCTGGTGCTATTCGATTTTTCACCGACGAAATAGCATGTCGGGTTTCAGAACGGAGGACCGATGGTTCGACACAAGTGGTTATTGAATGGATCCGAGTAGTAATCGTGAATCATTTTCGCTCGGCATTCGGGGTGCAGTTGTAATTGGCAAAGCTTCGATGGGCTTTGCGGATGTTTTTCCCAGCCTTTGCAGCTTCGACCATTACTGCTTCTCTTCTCTCTTTAAGATCTTCTTTTATCGCCTGTCTGGAATGTTTCGCAAGTTCGGACGTTGGTTCGTAGTTGCCTGCTGCTCCTGCGACTCCACGCTGGCGTATCAGCTCGAGTGTTTCCGGAGACAGACGTCTCTTGGTGACTTTCGCACTCTCAGCTTTCATAGCGCTAACATGAAGATGTAAAAATGAGCCGATCGCATTCCATGTCGATGTTATCGACAATGGCGCCTTGCCAACATCCGACTGATGGATTGAATAAATCCCAGTTTACGGTGGTTCTGCGACTTCGGTTTTCGAATTTAGCGGCTTTTTCTTTTTTCCGCGAGAAATAAGATCTTGCACGAAGGAGACGGTGGTCTGATCCCGTGTAGAATTTTGGGACAACAGCGACATCGGTTAGGCAAAATCTTCGATTTAATATGATGTGGTCTATTTCGTTATTCCACTCTCCATTGGGAGCCTCCCACGTTCAGCGTTGAGAACACGGCATCTGGAATTGCGAGTTACCCTGAATAGTTTTAGTCGTCATGATAAACTCAGACAGTAGCTCTACTTGGTCGTTCCATCCTAATTCGCGGGTCGCGATGTGACGTTCTTCGGTCGTTTTTCTGGATCCAATCTTAGCATTAAAATGTTCGATGATGACCTTGAAGAATCTATGGTCTTTTCTATAGAACTTCTCAAAGTCCATATAGAGCGCTTTGACTTCTTCTTCGTCATAGCTTGATGTCGGTGCCTAAAATACGAAAGTTGTCAAAGCCAGTATTGATCCACATCTCTTCAATCGTAAACGTCCGATTCAGGTTTTTAATTGTTCGAATGAATCGATTTTTATGGCCAAATTCGTGTTGACGAGAACGTCGACACTGCCGACTCTTTAGCTGTCGCATGTTCCGAGGAACAGTTCTTCTTCGATGTCATACCAGACGTTGAGTAGGTGATGTCTTCTCGTCTCGGCCAGTCTGATGACGTCGAACCTTATCCTTCTTGCATGCATATTCAAGTCCTGTATCGAGAATTCAAAGAACTGCAAATGTGCCTGCATTGTAGGTCTCAGTTCTTAACCGCAAACAATCGCCGTCCGTTACCGCCGGTCTTAGCGAGGCTTGCAACCTTCATAGTAGGCTTCGCGAAGTACGGAAGCAACATTGATTTACTCTTCGCTGAGCCTTATCAGCGCGATCCGAAAATGAAACATGAGGGTTCTTTCCCCTACGCTCTTTTAATCCGTACTGCTCTCCAGTAACGATTGTACCCTATAAGATGACTAAAAATCAGTGTTTCGTTAACAAATTCCGTATTTGTTGTATTCTTCGTATCCTGTAACTTCTCATCTTTCCATGTTTCTGAAACATTTTGTTCTATTTATTTTACTCGACCTATCGCCTCTGTATTTTTATAAAACTCTCATATCGACTCATATTTGAGTATGACGAAGTTGAGAACCTATAATGTTCCCACAGATATTTGTCACATTTACGACCATTATTGAAGATTTGGTCAGAATATTAGCACTAATGAGGTACGCATAACCCAAGAACTTTACGTGCCGCCATTTCTAATTAGGCAAAAATATTTAAAAAATAAAAGACAAAGCTCTCGAAATTGATCAGTCCATGAGGGATGCGCCATGAATTCAACTTCATTAAGCATCGCTGGAGGTGATTGAATGCATATCTGGCCTTTACAATGACTCTCAGTGGCCTACCGATTTATTGGGCCAGTGTTGCTATCATCTTAGACAAGTGTGGTGCCAATTTGCCGTCCCCGGAGGGATGGAAGGCTTGGTGCGCCACCGGCGCGGGGATCGATCCCATGTGTGTGTTGCAAGGCGTTTTTGACCACTGAGCCACACGCGCCGTTGTTAACACATGTACCTGTATAATGATAGAACAAAGTCTCAACTTCGTTGTTTTAGAGCTTACAAACTATATCTGGTTCACATGATAGCAAATGTGTTAATGAAATAAAAAGAAATATGCAGTCGATTCCATTAACGCGTAATCCACGCGAGGTTTCTAGTGGTCCTTCCGCTTGGGGCACTTCGTTATTTTCAGTTTTTGTGGACCTTCTGGCTTTTTTTTCACAATAAACGAGAATTTTTCGATAACTGGAGAAGTTAAGACGTTGGGAACATGACGTGAATGTAGGAGAGACTTTGCTCTATCGTTTCATGGTTTTGAATGGTATGTATGCCAATATTTACCGTATGTTACAATAGTTCAGCTAACAAACGCATTGCCATCAGCATTTGGAAGTATTTTTAAGCTCAAGGTGTGTTTATTTCAGTCTTTTTACACCCCACACATTTTATATGATAACTATAATTCATTATACCGATTAGAGTAGGCAGTAAATAATTAGTCAAAATTGTAATTACAAGTACAGCCTCAGATTAACTGGGCTCATTGTCGATTTGGAGTCCCCAGATCAATCCCGCCGACGGGTGATTGTTGATGGCACTGATTGGTAGAACTAGCTGAGAGACAAGCGAAACGAAGGACCCGCATGATGTGGTGGTGAACGCGTTATTCCTCGGAAAAGGTAATAGCGCGTTCGTTCCTCACCGAAGACACCTGCGGTCCGGAGTTTTGCAAATATCTCAGCATCATTGAAGTTATATTTCGCAACATTCCCTGCCATTAAGAAGAGTAGATAGTAAATAATAAATCAAAATACCGATTCGAGTTGAACTAGCGGTCAGTTGCCTATCAAATTTCCGGCTAGTGAATTCGTTTAAGAAGACTTCTTTTGTATATTTCTATGTGTAAAATATAGCTGTTCCAGGCTGAGGCTCATTCTGCGAGCCAAAATAAACCATCAGGAAGAGAATGACCATATAAAGGTCATATCGTCTACTCGAGGCAGCGCGTGTGATCACGTAAAATGTACATCGTCTATTATGTGTTAAGGTACCATCGGCCTTTGGCAAAGCTGTGCATGAGGTTTGATATATGTTTCGATATTACAAAGAAATGAACTATCAGATAGTTTTATTATTTGTATGGCCCGATTTTAGATATTGTACGGGTCTCAGTACTTCTTTCATCCACGAGGTTGGCTTGTCTCGCGTGATAAACGGGAGAGGGAATAAACAAGACCATAAGACGTTTTCTTTCGCTTAGCGTTGTTGTGGTTTCTTCTGTTTTCCATTTTCTTGTTCTGCTTACTACAATTTTTCCCTAGGGCATCCCCACTGAGCAAAAATCGAACTTTATAGGAATGTCAATCATTAAGAAATTCAGATTTCTCTTCGATCAACTCCTTATTGGCTTTGAGGCACAAATATGCCTGAAACGTACTTTGTCCATGTTCTAGAAAATATCGGACCAGTATCACAAGAAAATGAAAATGTTTTGGTTGTTGTGTGTTCTCCAAAGAAGAGCTGTATGGAGGAGCGGAACTGGTGGAACGCCCTCTGTGAACAGCTACCTTCTTCACAACCTAACTTTTCAACTTTATGACATGTTATTTCGTCTCCAGTTGTTGAGGACAAAGCACATTTCTTCCTGAGGTATTGCATCCTACATTCTCGATGTTCCATAACCAGTCTAGTGATTAGAGGGTAGGTTCCAAAATCGTGCAAATAAAATGAGGTGGAAAGCTCCAAACGAGTTCTTATGTCGTGCTGTCTTTTTCACAACCGTTCATTCATTCTGGTGATGTCATTTATACATCTGCACTGCACTTACATCTATTTTAATTCGCCTCAGTGATTTATCGTGTTATGATTCTCCTAAGTTTCTGAAATTTAATGACTAGTAAAGTAGACAGGATTCAAACTAGATAAACGAAATCATTCAGGAAACGGTTTCTGTAATGTGTTACACACTGACAATAGTTTTCCTTTGCATCTGTTTGGTGAAACATCTGTGGTGAAGAAACTACCCGAGAAGGTACGGGAAAAAACGTCATTTGCCGAAAGAGAGAGCCCAAAAGAAAATGTTTTGAAATCAATGCGTACCGGCGACAGTGTCCTACTCATGTGCGTGCTGAAATCAGTGCATATCATCATGAATTGGTTAAGGATGGTGTATTTGCGATTTCCACTATAGTTTTTACAAGGATACGCATTTATTATTCATCAAGTATATTATAAATTTGAAGCTCAATCTCAAAATCGAAGCATTGGTTTCATTTTAAGTTGTGCCTTTGTTTTCTTGCATCAGTGCCACAGAAGTAGGTCGGTGACTTGACCTTTGTTGAGCAGACCTGGAACTCATGCAGTGTTATTTATAGTAACTTATCGACTTCAGTGACCTTGATTATTTCACTGACCTTCACTTAAATGCCAAATAATTGCTGTACCTGATTCTTGTTGGTCCGTGCTGAAAGTTCTTGGACGATGTCGTGCACTTCTCTTCCAGCTGTTTCAGGCATGTTAAGAAATAGGTAAGTCATCGAAAGCGAAGATGGAATGATGAAAAGAGGAACGAATGCCCAAGACTAAAGCAATATATAATTGCGGTGAAATGTAAGAACAGCGCGAAAATAATATTAATCATTCTGCCCCGGGCATTAGCTATGAATTGGTGGCTTAAAACGTCCAAACCTGCATTTGTAACAAAAAATGTAGAACATTCTTGTTTGATGAGGCATTCGGTTAACGAAAACACAGAATGCATAACTTTTTATTTACTGCCTCATTTTTTTTTCATGGCAAGGTACTATGTGGAATACAACGATAGTGACGCTGAGATATTTGCAAAACTTGGATCCCAGGCGAGATTCGAGCCTGCGATTACCCTTTCTGGGGCTCACATGTTACCCAGTGCACCACTGAGACCTTCGTTCTGTCTTTTCCTCAGAATTTTTCCTACCCTAACGGTGCCATTAGCAATCACTCGTAGCAGAAAGCTTCGCTGGCACAAAGACGACTGAGCGGACCTGAAATTTGCTGTATGCTGGAAGTGTGGCAAATGAGAAGGCGAAGTTCGCAATGGTATTGACCGCGAATACCATCGACTGCACAAGTGATCGGTGTTGTTGAGCAACGAGTTCCGACGTGATGAAGAAAGCTATTGGACCAAGACCGATACCATAGGTTATTCCAAATAATGTCATTGCGACAATACTGCCCCATTTCAACGGCTCGAATAAGTTGGACAGTTGTTCAAATACTACAAATAGCATCAACGAGACGATGTTGAAGAAGCCAAGCCAAAGCATAAGGGTACGGCGTCCAAATCTGAAACCAATTCTTTTCTATGAAGTGCAGAAGTAGTTCCCAGGATCGACTTTCTATTAACCTCGGCATTGGAATATGAATGCGTCGTTTTCTTGTTCAGCAATCGCGAGGTTGTTAAACAGCATACATTTACTTCCATAGAAAAACAATACAATACAACAGTAGCTGAGGTTTCGGCAGTATCGTCTTCTTCAGAGCCTGGAAGGGTACACTGATGTACAATTTACTAGGCCAAACCGATTACAGTCGCATATGGTTGATGACTGCACCATCCCACATCAGAAATTGATGCGAACATATGGGGTCAGGTCGCGTATGACCTCCACGCATTCATCCCTGCTATTCATTGTAGGGTTTTTGGCATTTGTCCAAAAAAGCCTCCAGAAGTTTTCGCGCTAGTGTTTTAATCTCCTGGGCAAGGATATCAACTTTTACTTCAAAATCGTCTCCGCTATGCTTTTGTATCCTATGCGTGCCTAGTGGGGTAATCAGCTGTTCTAATCTTGCTCGTTGGAAGTCACGTAAAAAGGGTGAGTTTTTCGAGAAGCTGTTGATCACGTAATTGCCATAGAGTTTTTCGTCTTTTTTGTAATTGTTATTGAAGCGTTTGGCCTAGTAAATTGTATATCAGTATACCCTTCCAGGCTCTGAAGAAGGCGATACTGCCGAAACGAGACCTACTGTTGTATTGTATTGTGTTTTCTATGGAAGTAATTGTATGCTGTTTAACAACCTCGCGATTGCTGAACAAGAAAACGACGCATGCAGATGTAGTGCCATCATAAATGGTAAAATTCAAAACATGTCGAGACAATTTGGCCCAGCGCAAAAAATTGAGACGTCAAGTGCGGTTTTAATGTTTTTAGTCCAACCTGTAAGATATCTGCGATATAAATGTAAATCAGCTACGTCTGTTAACAGTAAGGTGGTCACAGCTCCATCGTAAAATTGACTTGAGATGTGCAATTTCAGAAGTAACTCTTAGTGGATTTGTGAACAGAATGAGGAGATGGAGGCATGGCCACGTTATTGGAAATACAATATCATTTTAGGATGCGTGTAGCGCAGCGAGTGAGGATGCCTTCTACTACACACAGAGTCAGTTACTTTAATCTCACGACCCAGGTCCACAAGGTTCTTCGTCCTTCCAGGTTCTACAAATTGGTAACAAAGTTGTCTGGGAAGATACCAACATCGACGTGAAGCATCGGTAGGCCACCACAAAGCACTGTATAGGGGCACATATGAATTCAATAACCTCTAATGACGTTTATTGAAGTCGATGGCCCATCTCTCAGGAATCAACCAACGCTTAACGCTTTATCCTTCAACGAAGCTGAGATATTTGCAAAACTCTGGACCGCAGGTGCCTATGTTGGGGAACGAACGCGCTATTGTCCTTTCCGGGAAGTAACGCGTTCACCACCACACCATGCGGGTCCTTCGTTTCGCCTGTCTCTCAGCTAGTTCTATCGATCTTTTTGCCATCAGCAATCACCCGTCAACGGGATTTGTCTGGGAAGCCCAAATCCTTCTATATCCTTCTATAAGTTTTGAAATTTTTCAGGTTTTCCAATGTCTACGGAGAACCGCAGGTATTACTCACTGTTACCTATCGGAGAGTGATAAAAACTTTAGTGAAAAGATGGACCGGAACCATCACAGAGATATTTTTTGGATTTTACGTTTACGACGTCAAACAGCGTATTCTCTATCTTATTCGATCTATTTGCTGTGTACCATTTGTGTAGTACCTAGATAACATTTCTTGATACATACTCTCTTAAAACTCCCATAACTTCTCGGTAAATCTAGGAAGTACTAATGTATGGCGTCTGTTTATAACACAGGTGTTAACTAACACAGATGACATGCACTGTCGACACATGTGGGTATAACTATGCCATCGAGCATTTCAGTACGATGCCAGTTGTAAAGAATGCCAGAAACAAGCGAACCTCTCTATAATGAACATGCCACACATTCCAGCAGCGAAGCTGGCTGTAATAAATAGTAAAGAAGCCGACTGTGAAGCTTGTTCAGTAAAATGTTTGGAAAAGATATCGGTTGAGAGATAAATAATTGGCCATATTCCAGCGACGATTTGAAGACTGAGACAACCGATGAAGAATGGGGTTCGCAGATGCGACTCGCGTAAAACCCGCATAGCTGAACGGAGTATCGACCCTTCTGAGCATACTTTATCATCAATTTCAAGTAGCATTTCATCTAAGATAGCGTCCGCATCGATCGTATTTCCTGAAACGGTGATTTGTAAAAAAACGGTGGTGTGAGCTCTAACAACATGAGGACCATTTTGTAAAAAATAATCATTTTTGAAGTGTGGCGGCATGATAAATGTTGATACAGTGGCGACTTGTCGTAACCCTTTGTTTTTGATCGGCTAACTTTTTCCCCAAAAAATTTACGCTGTATCACCATGTACCTCTATAGAACTTAAGTGACTCCTTCGCTGCTTTCCTGTCCTTGCGATTTATTAGCAAATATTTCGGTGTCTCTCGGAGCGGGATGACAATAATTATTGAGATTATAGCCGGTATCGTTGATATACCTGTGAGGACGGGTAAGTTTTTTCCAAAAATCGTATCCATTCCAAACCCTATTCCCATTACTGTCGTCGCCGTGAATGTGTTCTCGGAAAGAAAAGACGTCATACCGCGGTATTCTGTCGGTGATGTCTCCTAAAGGCTCTAATGAATTTTGAGAAGGATAGCTTTCATAAATTGGTTACCTGTAGGAAAAGGATAAGAGAGCCAAATGAGAGGCCAGAGCTTATAGATGCAACAATTCTGGATACGAAGAACAGTTCCGGCACAGAAATTGTAACACTTAGAAATGAAAGTATCGAGCCAAGCAAAGCGATCACGTTCGACCACAGAAGGGTTCCTGAAGATGGAAATGACTGCACAGTAATTTATTGGCCATAGCTGCTGTCGAAGTATTCAGCGTTCGCCAAGTGTACTCACCACCTCGCGACGACAATACGCCTTACCTCGTTGAACCATTTCAGTGACAAAATTGACGAAAAGTCTTCAAAACTGCACAGAGATCAGCTTTCATTTTCTGCTTTTTTTTAAACTTGCCGTGTTGAGAGATGAGAGGAGATAGATGTTGGCTGCGCTTTGTTTTCCAGTCACAATAAACAATTTCGCTCAGCGTTGTGGCGCTTATTACATCACAAAGCTATTTTGTAATGATAAAGAACCAACGATAAGGAGCGGATAACACGGTGGCAGTCATGTCCCTCATCCCGAACATGGTGCTAATGCGATTCTGCTCTAGGTTAACCCAACCCTCGCATCCATCCGGGGTCGGGAAATTGGTACTAGGCTTGTACAGAAATAATCACTCTCTGCAATCGAATTGGGAACGCTATAGTGTGGCTATCTCAGAGCGAGTTGACTCAACCAGCATTCTACGACATTCAAGATGAAATGGAAATCCTCAAGCAGCAACCGAAGTCACACGTGGAGTTGGAACATGTTCGTAGACCATAGATGCGAGGAAACGAATCGATTATGAGAAGTGCTGGGATCTGCAGAGTAGACGTGAAAACGGGTCATATAAAATAAAAATAGAAAAAAACGAATCAGTAATTATAGTTGCTTGACTGAGGAGATCACATCCCCGGCGTACCTATGTACCCACATAGGTAGCAATGAGCGTGATAAGTGACGTGAAGCAGGAAATGCAGAGAATACTGAGAGCGCTATGAACAACTTTGGAACTCCCAATGAACTCTTGATTTTATTCAGTGCCTATTCTTGAGAGAAAGGCAAAGCAACAGCCTTGACTGGTGCGCCGGACAGCACGTGAGCACTGGGAAGCATAATCGTAGGTTCGATGCCCAAATGAGGTTCCGACTTTCGCTCATATCTCAGCACCTTTGTGGTTGTATTTCTCAAGAAATGGTTGCAAAAAATCGACAGGGGAAAAAATTCCGACAGCTCTTATATACTCTCACAACTTCAACCACATCGAGTTTCTTAACAGATGAGCAATGGGAATGGTAGAAGGGAGTAGTCACCTGTATCACCTGTAGTCCCGTTGGTCGTCGAGTGACTCGAGCAGACGCCAGTAAATCTTCCATTTTTCCCTGTCGCGTGCAAGAGTGGCCCAGTGGGTTCTGCTCGCTCTAGGGACACGTCGAACACCATTTCTTTCTTGTAGGCTCTTCGTGAAGAACTCTGAGCATCGGATCGGTGGTCTTCCTGCAGTACCTTTGAAATCCCTAGGAATCCAGTCACCAACAGCTCTTGTCCATCGGTTGTCATTCATACGCATTACGCATCCGGCCCACCTTATCTTCGACTGTTTGGGGTACAGAACGGCACCTTGATTTTTGATCGTTGACGTAGGTCGGCGCTTCGGATGCCATCCCTTACTTTTGTGAAATGGGATACTCCTAGCATCGTCCTTTCGACTGCGCGTTCGATAACGCTGAGTGATCTTTCATCCTGCTTACGCAGCGACTAGGTTTCTGACGCATACGTTAGGGAGGAAGTACCGTTGAGTCGAAAAGGTGGGCACGTAGTCGGGTGTTCCTTGTTCTCTTCACTACATCCTCGATGCTCTTGAAAGCTCCTCAGGCCACTCGTTACCTTCTGCTCAGCTCTGGAGTTAAGTCGTTCATCATATTGACTTCCCGACCTAGATAGGCATAGCTGGAGCATTCGGAGATATTCGTTCCGTCGAGCGTGAATGGAGCATATGAAACCGATCCGTTCTTCAAGAACATCGTTTTCATGAGGTTTAGTCGAAGACTAATCTTTCCACAGACTTCATCAATGTCGGCAAGCATACGTTCCACTTGGCTAATGTTTGGTATTATAAGGACGATGTCATCAGCAAAGCGAAGATCGTGTAACTGCCGACCATTGATTTTCATTCCCATATTATCCCATTTCAATGTTCGCATGACGTTCTGAGGGTGGCGTTAGATAATTTGGGCGAGATGGTATCGCGTTGCCTAACTGCTCTTTTGACGTCAATGTTACTATCGTTGTAGAATGGTGATATCTTGGTTGTGAAATTTTTGTACAGCTCACTGAAGGGAGTAAAAGAGATGCAAACACTCTCTATAAAATGCTAGGACAATTTTATAGTTTACGTGCATCTGATCACGTGCTCTTGTTAGCGCAAAAATATCGAAATGCTATTCAATTCACTTTTTCGTCCCATGTTTTCTAGGAGACAGGGTGTTAGGAATGTCCCGAAGAGATAGCCGAGAAACCATACATTCAGAATCGCTGACCAGATCCAGATGTAGTCCTCTTGTGATATTCCTTGCTGAAATTATGAATACATGTTAGATATGAAATCGTGTGTATGGGGAAAAATAATAGCAACTAAGTGTCTTACTTCATTTCCACGTCCGATGTAGGAGTCATTGATCATTCTTTGGAATGATTTATATGAAAGTATTTGGGTATGAATTTGAGTACCCTTCCTAAAGCAGTCTGCTTCGTTTCTAATACGTTAGTCTGTCAATAAAATTTCGGTCAATCATATCTAGATCATTGCGTTATTGATAACCCGACAACAGGAAATATTCTGGTTATTGACTTCATAGGAACAATCCGCTCCGATGAGATAAGCAATGTGTCTATCTCATGTTGAAGAATTAACATGAGATATACGCTAGGTGGGACGCGTGTGGCGCAGTGGTTAGAGATGCTCTATGCTACACACGGTCGTTGGTTCGATCCGGCGCCTCGGGTTAATCAACTCTTCCATCCCTCAGGGTTGGGAAATTGGTACTAGAGTTATATGGAAGGATAGCAGCGCTCACTTGATATACCGATTGGCCACCGCAAGCCATTGTGTTGGCCAGATATGCATTCAAGCACCTCTAAAGATGCTTAATGAAGACGAATGCATGTTGATTAACTCAGTGATTGACCAGTGCCAGATTTCTAATCCTTTATTTTTATCAGGCTAGATAGCATGAGAGTATGAGGCATCAGCTCCTTTGGTTTATTTCTAGGCTATGGCCTAAAGGCTTTTAGTTTTCGAGTTTATTTCTTGATTAGAGGGACGATTAAGATGTTGCTTACTATGTAATTAAAACATTCATATTCATAGATTTCATATTTTATCGTTGAGATCACAAAAATGTTTAGTCGATCAGCGTACGTCGTTGAAACTTTCTCGACGTTCCGGAGTCCCGTCAAAACATTAGTCATTGCAAAGCAGACATTATGTGAAAGATCTCTCATCATGAACAAGTATGAGATATTGAAATTCCGAGCTTGAATGCTGGAATTTAAACCACGACTTGGTGAGAGGCATATAGAATTCGGATATGCTATGCTTTTAACAAACAGAAAGTTCGTAAGAATTTCTCAAGTGGTCGTACTATTGTTCTCCCTAGTTATTAAGTACTTGGATACTTGAACCGTCTGTCCGCACAGGTTGTGCGGGCCCCAGCATAGTCTCCATTTTTCGGAGCTTTGCTGGTTTAGCTATTGTGTTTTCCTAGAGACCTGACGTCAAGCTAACCAAAAATCTGCCCCAGGTCGTCAGCACCGCAAGCAGTCGCCACCCTTGTGGATCAGAGAGAGATTTGCCACCATGCGACTAGTTTGATACCAGGACGGTGGTCGATCCTGGTATTGGTTTACTCTTATTTAGGCCTCCTGATGGAAAAGCCGGACTTCTTCTTAGCTTGGGAGGCTCTGTCGAGGGATGAATCGCGCCGCTGTACATCGCAGCCCGACACTCAGAAAATCTCCCAGTCACGATAAGGCGATAAACCGTTGGCAGGGAGCTATTAAGTATACCTTCATTATGATGAAATTTACTTCAATTACATAAAAAACCCACACAATAGCATTTCTGTGAGGGAAAATATTATGGCATATGATTGTTCGCCTTTTACTCACCGGAAAATTCACGACAGCGGATAGTAGACCAAAGGTGAGAAGATAGAAATTCATACGGTCTGAAAACGTCGAAATTTTCAGAAGTGTGTTTGATTGCATCCATTTAATTATAGTAACCATTGAAAAAGAGAGCGATGAAGTCGTTACCTTGATGAGAAGGCATTGTTGATTGTCTTGATAGTAGTAAATCGTACTATATAACAAGTTGAATATACTCTTCCGATGATCAATGACGACTGCCGTAGTACGGGATCCTTTTCTCATAGGATGCCCTTTCTGAAACTATTGCGACGAACATTCCTGCATATTGTAGTTCTTCTTTGGATTTCTGAGTTTTACGAGATTGTTAGCATGAAGATATGACTTAATTTACAAAGTCACTGGGAAATAAACTTGAAAAGGGATTAAAATCTGAGAGACTATTTCTGTTTCTAAAACTGCACGCGTTTAATGTCGTTTTGGATTGCTTAGTTTACACAATGTTGCCATAAAATTTCCTTTCGACTAATGTTTCGTTGTCTTTGCTTTCTTTAGATCCGGAATAGTTTGAGTCGACTGTCCACATCAGTTCGCCCCAGCGATGTGGGTATTTGGAGCCTCATCGATTTGAATTCGCTAGGAGTGAGAGGAAAGCATTTAAATAAATTAACCTCGTTTGGCGCTACCCTATTATACAGAACGATTATTGAGTGATCACCCATTGGTAATAATGTTCTCACGATGACAATCCATCCTGTAGCAGATGGCAATAGATTAGCTAACACATTCACTAACATCAGAATGAATGGTTGTGGCTAGTCGACTCGAGTTACCAAGGCCATAAAGAAGGCAAGAGCACCGAAAAAGTTAGCCCAATAAAAAATTTATAAAAAACGTCATGTAAGCTGAACAATCGAGAAGCATACTGATTACTGGTGCTGTGGTTATGTGAAAGACCGTTTGCAAAAGTACACGAAAAGAAAAAAAACTGGATGAGAGAAAGGGGAAGCATGGGTCTCGATGGTGCAGTGAATAACACGTGAGCTCCCAAATAGGGGAAATCGTGGGTTCGAATTTTTGCCTGGGTAAAAATCTTTCAAACATCTCAGAATCATTGTGGTTGTATTTCATATAATACTCTGCAATGAAGAAATAATACGCAGTAAATAAAAAAGTTAAACATTACTAAAATGAGACTACCAACACATACAGTCATGATGCGGTGTTGATAACGGGAAAGTTCTTTAACAGTTTTCTCCGTTCCATAAATCCTTTCATGGATACCGAAATCCCCGCTGGTGAAAAAATTGTCCGAAATTCTACCCTGTGGAGTTCGAGTTGCGATAGAAAGCATGAGGAGAGGCACAACCCGAGGACCCGATAATCTCACTGCCAATTTTCTCAGAGCCAAAGGAGACCCCGCTCTTCGAGCGGTTCTCCACTGAAGCAGATTCGACTCGATACGACGACGAAGACACCGCATCGAGAGGACGAATCGCTGATTCCGATAATGGGCTCTGAAGAAGACAAAGACATCGAAACGCTAGCCGAATAAACCTTTTTATTAACCGTGTACTAGCTTCATAATCTAATAAGGCATAAAGAATAGCAAATGACATGGAATTAGTTTTATTTCATGAATATCCATTAAACACTATGAGCTGTGAGGTGAGGACTTCATCACTCTTACAACGACGTGTAATCTCAGCTTTGTTGTTGACTAAACGACACCGCCCAATTTCCTTCCTTCATGGACTTGCTGGTTCTTGATTAAAAAGAAACAAAAGAAATATTAACTTCAACGAAGCTGAGATATTTGCAAAACTCTGACCGCAGGTGCCTATGGTGGGAAACGAACGTGCCATTGTCCTTTCCGCGGGAGTAAGGCGTTCACCACTACACCATGCGAGTCCTTCGTTGAAGTTATATTTCGCAATATACTCTGCCATCAAAAAAAGAGTAAACAGTAAGTAAAAAAAAGGTTGAAAAAGAAATATTGTTCAACAACTACGCGACTTCGTGGGTTGTGAGCACGAAAAAGGTTGTAGGAAACAGTTTGTTCTATCGTTCTGTAGGTGCAAGTGATATTTAAGATGCTGCTTACTCTTACTATCACTTAAAAACCTTCTACATCACACCTTGCTCTTAGTTCAACACGATACTGTCAGCATATGGAAGTGTTTTGCAACTTACTGCTCTCTATTACAATGTTTTCTTATGATGACACACTCTATACGATAGCTACAATTCACTGTAGAAATTAGAATTGATAGTAGTCGAATAGCACCAAAATTTCTGGTTAGTGAACTCATTCGGAAAACGGTTTTCCTAAATTTATATATATATATATATATATATATATATATATATATATATATATATGTATATATATATATATATATATATATATATATATATATATATATATATATATATATATATATATATGTTTTCTTTACACTTCCAGGTTCAGATAGGGGGCTTCCTCGACGAACGCCCAATTGAACATCTGTATTTTACAAACATCAGCACAAAAACTATGGAAGAATGGTTCTATGTGTAAAATAAACTACAAGAAAGAAAATGAGACCTAGAGGTGTTACACCTGCCGCTCCTGCAAAATCATCGTGAAACCTATAAATATTATTCGTCACAAGAGTGCTAAGGAGTTCTACTTGGCAAAACATCGTTTGTCACTGAACGGTAGGAATGGTTCAGTCGTGAGAAGTGCGGTTTATTGCTAGCATAATACGCAGTTCAGGTGGAACGTGTGGCCGGACAAATGAGTGTGGGTATTCGTTTTATACAACAGACACCAGATAAACGTCCTTGTTTGGTGGTCGCAGTGTCAAGCGGAGAGCTACGACGGAAAGTGTAAGTAAGATAATCATTCGTGAAATGCTGTATAATCTCATCTACATATCATTTTTCGCAACATACTTGCACTTTTTCACAGCGCAGCGGCAGACATTTACTAATCGTATTTCCACCATCATTTCTCTCCTCTATCAAAATCAGCAGTCAGGTTCATTGTTGCCATAAAACCACAAGTGAATTTAAATTCGAATTTGGAAAGAGATTGCATTAAAATATAACCTTGGAACGTTTGGTAGAAAATCACTTCATAAATTACTATCGCCTTCCAATGGTTAACCCCCCATATCGTATATGGGAGGTACTCCTGGGTGTTGGGCTGCGATGTACAGAGAGGGAATTCATCCCCAGAAGTGTCTGCCAAGCTGAGGAGTTTGGCGTTTCTATCAGGCAGCTCAGCTAAGAGTAAACGAATACCAGGATACACCATCGTCCTGGTATCAAACTAGGCATTGTGGCAAATTTCCTTCTGATCCACAAAGGCGGTAAGCGCCTGTGGTGGTGACGACCTGAGGCAGACTTTGGCCGGGCTGTCCTCGGCACTCCAGGGAACCATAATGGTTAAACAAGCAAATCTCCGGAGAATTGAAATTATGCTGGCGTCCGCACAACCAGTGAAGACGGACCATCCAAGCAAGCAAATTACTATTGAATGCGTATTATTTCAATACATTTGCACTAACGCATAAGTACGATCGTGTGTAGTGATTCCTTATGACTAAGTAGTTTCTTCTCTTTTATTCTCATACAATGGTCTTCTTCTCATTTGCAGGTATTTCGTATATCTGCTAGTTTGGCACCTTCTCTGTTGTGAACGTTAGTACTCGGTTATATTACGTGTGTACATACTAGCTATGGATTTTTGCCGAACGCATCTATAATTTTGCATTTATTATATGGGAGGGGAATTTTGAAAAAACACCATGGATACGTCAACATCATTGAATATGCGATAAAGCAATGGATTAGTAAGCTCATCGACGGCGGAGAGAGAGTGAGAGATGGAAGAGGACAGAAAAAAGGAAACAGTGCGAGAGAGGAACGAAATGAGGTGAAGTGAATACGTTTTCTAAAATTTTTGCTTTTTTTCATTGATACACCAAAACTCTTTGTTTTTAATGATATGTAAGAAACTAACATGGTTCTCAAACATTACTGTGGTTGGACGGTGAACGTTGTTGTTCGGTAGCGATGTAAGTAGGGCTTTATCCTCTAAGACGATCTAGAGTTCGAAATTTCTATCAAAAACTAGAAAAGTGTAACACTTTCAAGATACGCCACTGTACAAGCACAACCTAGGCATGACATAGCAAAGCTGCAGCTGATCGACAGGGGACAACCAATGCATGTGACGACGATATCGGAACTTCACAGTAACTTATCTCGGCACTCCATGGAATATCCTTAGTACTCCGCACATTCGGCATTCTCAACAAGTCGGGTGATGGGATAAGTAGTGGAGACGATTGAATTCCAAGCTGCACAGGATATGATTGGAATCGGATTGTAACACTGCATCCAGGACACACTACGGAAACCGTTTCATGGTATGTACCTGTGCGGCAACAATCTCCTCAAATACGAATCTCCACTTTCTTCTTGATGGGATAACTAAAAATCGTAGAAAATAGATTATGTCAGGAAGAAGAGGTAAAGCGAGACTTCGTCGTTCACCTATCTGTTATTTCACGAAGCCGTCAACCGTCCAACCTTTGCATGAAAAGGAAATCTGTGTCATCTGTTGCTACTCACCAACAACTCTAGCTGATATTATCGAATTCGCGTTTTACAATGAGGTCCAACTCTCCTTTTATGGAAGTATTCAAACCAAGCGGAGAAGGAAAATTCAGAAAAAAAGTGTATGCGGTATCCAAAAAAACTAGAATAAGAGTGAGATCGAAATGAGATTGGAAACCGTCCTAGTTGGCTTCCATTAACGGGGCGCATTATTCATGAAAATACTTTGTTCCGAAAAAAAAGAAAGAAAGACGTAACTAATACGTACGTGTCCATTCTAACAACCGTGTCCCCAAAAGGGAAAGTGGTGTCACTACAACACCTTCCTATTACCATCTTTCAGTGATGAAATGTGGTAAACGGCTTCTCCGAGAGAAAACTCACAAGCGGGAAACAGACTTCTATCACCACCGAAACAGGTATTTGTTTTGTGACATGCTCGTCGGACGTAGCCTATACGTGTACTCGGCTCAGAGGAAATTGAGCTTGATCTAACTGTAACGCACTTAACATTATTACCAATAAATGCCCGCTGTAGAAGCTTCAAGAAAGCCTAATTCGGAGTAGAGACAGGAAAAACTGATGGAAATAACTCATAAAAGAGATGCTGAGCAAGCGGATTCTGGATCACTGCCAATGTGATGTTCTTATCTAAGAAACAGCCCTGTTTAAAAAAAAACACGATATCCGCAATATCCTGGTGTGTAATTCATACCTAGAAATTTCGTTCTGAATTTCTTTGTCTACAGTACTTGCTGTTAGAATCCTCTTTAAGGGCAAAATAAGTAAGATCCTTTTTCTGAAATCCGACTTAAGATGGAGAGAATGAAGAACAGTTTCAGCTCTAGGACCACCTCCCAGACCAGCTCCAAGACTAAACGTCACATAGGGTCTCCTTTATGTTCAAAGCCATGCTCTGCATTCACTTCTTGAGGAAGATACGACAACATATCTACAAAAGAGAAGAATCCTAAAGCCAACAAGATACCGAAGACCATCCTCTTGCATGGATCTCATTCAAATCTTATCTATGATTATGGAAAAGCTACATGATGTTTCATTTAGTGGCGAAAAGTATTCGACAATATTGCAACGGATGCCATTTCGTTTACCTGAGTTGAACGGTTCGATACAAGCATTATCTCAAACTGCAACTGCTAATGTATCACTACAATAGTTTTACCACTAGTTACGAAGCAGGAGTAGCCCAATAGGGCGATACGATCGCCGAAGCTATTCACCATGTTTGCAATACCTGACGAAGTCGTTTGATCAGAGGAAAAAAATGTGTACGTAAGTTTCAATGAAGTTTTTTTTGCCAACATCGACGTCGTCTATTCAGAAGCACTAGTGAAATCCGAACGATGCTTAGTGAGCTCAGCGGTGGAAAAGGGTTAGGACTGTGAACAAATCAACAGGAAACCCTGTGGGTGAAAAAACTCATGATACGATAAAACAAAAACCACAGGGCTTCCTCGATTTAAAAATGTTTATTAGACGTAAAGTCTCATGGACCACTTGGCTTGGGCTGTCCAAGAGCCAATGAAACTGACAATCTTAGAACTACGGGATCATGATTTCGACTCGAAGATCGTTCAAGCGCTCTTCTACTCAAAAGACGTGAAAGATCACCCCAATCACGCCCAAAATTTTATTAACCCCTGAAAGAATACAGAACCGATGTCTTGTTTTCCCAGATATAAATGGCTAACGGGATACGAAAGTTGACTACATGATCAGAAGAATTGGCTAAAGATGGAGGAGAAGAAGAGCACACCATGAGATTCAAGCGTCCCTTGTAAAGTGGGTGGGGTGGTTGTGATTCATATCAAAAGCTGTTTCATGGCTAGAAACGACCGATATTTTGTCCAAGAAATTATACACGTAGACGTCTTGTTATGGGTACACAACGCCATATGTGAACACTGCAGTACCATGTAAGGTCCGCCAAGCAGATATATCACAGAATGACTGCGAGAGGAGGTCAGCTTTTCTGAAGCACTTCATTCCTGTAAAAGCAGAACGACAAAACATTCAGAGTTGATTAGTCATTGCGACACCCACCATCTATTCGACCTCATAAAGCATGGTAGAGTTAACCGAATTTCTATTTGACCAATACAACCATTTTTCCCTGGCCTATCAACGTGTCGACTTAGTAACTCCCACGTCCGACTTTCTATTAAACTCGGCATTGATCAAGTAATTCTTCGTATTCTTGTTGAGCAAACACGAGGTGTTATTTTCGTAACCGCCTATATGACCGTCTATGTGCAACGCAAAATTGCATAATTTGCTCTAATGGTAGAGACGGTGATTGCATGAGCTCGGGTACAGTTTATTTGATCTAAGACGTGCGGAGACGAATACATTGGCGAAACGGGCAGACCCCTCTGTGTCCGCATAAAAGAACACCTAGTCGGCAAACGTAAACCAAATACCCCACTAGGCACGCATAGGACGCAGAGACAGCGGGGAGGACTTTGAAGTACGTGTCACGATCCTCGCACAGGGAATCGAGAACACAAGCGCGCAAAACTCTCGAGGCGTTCTGGTTTAATTCCAGAAATCCGAAAATGAACCGCAGGGAAGAATGCCTCATTATCACGCGTGATATTGGGCAGTATATAAGGCTGTTATTTTGATGGGAGGGGGCATATTACGCTTCCATGTGAATTCTGTGCGGTTGGTCTCCACGCGACATACTCAGTAGAAGCCTCATAGAAAGCGGAGAGTGTGCAAAGCTGTGTTCAATGTGATTGAAATCTTGGTTCAACGTTTTCTCTGTTTGGTTATGGAGGTGTTTGGGCGAATAGATTGCTGTCAACTTGACCTTTCCAGGCTCTGAGGAAGGCGAAAACTGCCGAAACGTCAGCTTGTTCGTGAATAAAGAATAAAAATAACACCTCATGTTTGCTCAACAAGAATACGAAGAATATCGACTTGGAGTTTTTAGTCTCCCAATCAAGTATAGTAGCAGTTTCCCCATGTCGGAGGGTTGGAAGGCTTGCTGAGCCTAAGCCATAGGATTGAAGTAGAGACCGAAGAAGTATATATTGTAAGGCATCCTCAACGACTGCGCTACATCCACCTCTGTCATTAATATAAGCTGAAGATTTAATCAGCAGATTAGTCCTCATTTGTAATTTGAGCAATTTTTTTCCATATTAAGCGGATACATTGGAAATTAAGTAGTGCTTATTGCATACTTTGACTCTCAAGCATAGAGGCTTCCTTTTTATGAACCAGTTGCGAGATTCCAGTTTTCTCGCACGGGATCGTTCAAGTGTAACAGTGCCGATGCGATCGCAAGATTGTTTTTTGAAAAATAGACCAACGCTATGGATCAAAGATCAGTACGCTAAATTGAGGGAATCGAAATTCTTGAAAAAGAAGATCATTAGAGAGCAACTTCAACTGAGAGGAGCTATTTTATGTGAGGAACATCATTTTATTTATACACTTGCACGGTAGAAAATTTTAATATGAGACGCTTATTACTTAGAAGAAACTATTTGTCTCAGGTATTTAGCCCACGAGGTTTGAAAAGGAACTGAAACAGGTGGTCCACTAATCCTTTCTACAAAAACATGAGGAGTGAAGTTTGACGTTTTTCTATCCTTCAATAGATTTTGAAAACGGGAAACGGTGAAGTCACAATTTTCCTTTTTCTTCAGGGTTCAAGGTATCTAACAAAAACGACTCGCCGAGATCAGAAGATTCAAAGGAGTATTTTCCTTTCCTGAAAATGATTATATATTGAAGCTCACATTCTTTAACGCAAGAGACAAAAAAAGCTAGTAATCCTCTTGTTCCTTTGAACCTCGAACCTTTCTTGGCCTTTAGCTATATTTTCGACAACGCTGTTCGGATTGCTATTTGGAAGTCAAAGCAAAATCTCTAGTGTGGTGTGTATAGACAGGAGTGACAAATCCCTTCTGGAACACTATTATTGTTTTTTTTTAGCGATGTCTCTACAACGTTTATAACTCATAGGAAACTCCAGGTAGCCTCAATGGAAACAGCGCCGTCTGTTTGGCCGAGAAACAGAAGGAAAACTGCGCTGAGTGCTGAAGTCACCAAATAAGTTACGGAACAAATGCAATATATGCAAAAGTGGCGCGGGTCTCAGTTGTTGAAAAGATGACCAGCAGGGAACATCATCACTAAAGCCTTTAAGACACGTGAAGAAGACAGAAGACAAGTGCACGTGAGAAATCCGATTCAAAACACAAACCACAAAAAAATTCTAACAAGGACGTATAGATTTTTAAACAATGCTAGAATAAATGTCACCTGCGCAGATTGTTGTTGAACGTGATCGGCTTCGACCAGAAATGTGATGGCACCACCGGGGGTGGCGTGACGCGACCTGTGCCCCTCGGTATTGTTGCGCAGTGCTGCGGAATGTCTCTCATTGTTTTTTCATGAAGTAGCCATTTGCTGGAAGTGCTGTTTGTAGGAGACCAGCAGAAATTTGGAGCTGCAGGTCAGCGGTTTATTAGGGGCACATTAAAGACAGTCACCTTTCAGAATGAGAAAATAGTTCCTGGGAGAACGATAATCATTTACCCTCTCTAGCAGTGTTGAAAAGGCGAAAATGATTGTACATGTTGATCTCTGTTTGCGATTTCTGCGTCGGTCTCTATCGAATCGCACATAAGAAGTTACACCTGTAAGCTGCTTATGCAAGGACTGTTCCAATAATAAAAAAATCATGAGCTGTAGATTTATTAGGCAACAGACAAGCAGTTGATTTTAAAGGCATGATAGGAAAAATCCCTAGGTCAAAATCCCACCTCACGGTGATGAGCGGAAGGGATCCCACCAAAGGGTAAGCCGATGTTGCTGCCGTCCTTAGAGAAGTCTACTGACAAGATGTCATAACTTGCAGTGATCTATAGAGTAAGTGTAGGAGGTAGCACACTCGATCTTATAATATTAAAGCTTCAGTGGTCATTATTGTCTCTAGAGCTGCTACCCTGGATCTCGCTCATAGAGGGATCTCATGCTGGTTAATCGCGAAGCGGCGTGGCGCGTCCCAAGGTGGCTGATAGGGCGTTAATCGCGGATCAAAAACTACGTTTGCTTCCCTGAGATGCAGATGGATCCAGGGGATAGAATTCCTATTTCTGCTGCTCCGATTTGTTACATACCTTCTGTATTCACAAAGACGTATTCATCCATGCGCGCGTGGGTGTGTCCTCGTCTATGTGGATTGTGTTCTGCGAGCGAATTCGGGGCAAAAACCAGCAACCATGTTATTGAGAAGTATATGGGAGTGGGTTTCACCTCCAACAAATGAACTCTTTGTCTACTCTAGGAGAGACTGGCAACTTACTCGTGAGTATACCCAGCACCCACGTTCAAAGCTCAGCACGCTGTATGTGGGTATCAAATGGTAAACACAGGAAAATAAGTGGACAGCATTCTTCCGATCGCTAAAGAGCCCCAATAAAAGGCTGCTAAAATCTCAGGGCCATTGTAAGCTGCGTAATCCGCAAAGAGCTAAGGTGATGATCTGTGCCTACAATGCACGTACACTTGGATCCGAGTCTTCGATAGAAGACTTGCTCATGCAAGCAAGAAGGATAAGGTACGACGTCATCGCTCTGTCCGAGACGAGGCGGCGCCACCCATTCAACGCCGTCTACGACACCGGAAAAGAACTGTTCCTCGGAACGTGCGACAGCAGAGGGTTCGGCGGCGCCGGCGTTCTCGTCAACACGAGTTTGTCCATGGACATCCATTCATTCGAACAGCTTACAACCCGAATCGGACGTTTACGATTAAAAAGATGTGGATCAATACCGGGTTTGACAATCTTCGTCGTTTACGAGCCGAAATCAAACTATGACGAGGAAGAAGTCACAGCGTGCTATATGGACTTGGAGAAGTTCTGCAGAGAAGATCATACATTCTTCAAGGTCATCATTGGAGATTTCAACGCCAAAATTGGACCAAGAAAACCGTCTGAAGAACGTCACACTGGGACACACGGGTTAGAATGGAAGGAACAGGGTGAGCGGCTATCTGAGTTTATCATGACGACCAAGACCATCCATGGTAACTCGCAATTCCAGAAGCCCACCCTCAACGCTGGATTTGGGAGTCTCCCAATGGAGGGTACCATAACGAAATAGACCACATCATGTCTATAAATCGACCAATTACCAAGGTAGATGCAATAGATCACATATTAGTTGGTGCTCTTTTTTTAATTCTCGTTTTAGCGTTACGTTTTTCAGATTCCTCTTAAACCTTTGCATATTGCAAGATCCTTTTGTCAAAAAGCTAACAAAACTTCGTCATAGCCCCTAAATAAGTCGGGCGGTTTTATAGAGAACTTCTCTCTCGAAAAAGCTCTCTATCTATCTAAACAATAGTAGTTGACGTCTACACCATGGTCGTCTCGCAGCCGCAAGCCACATGCCGCAATATAACCTTTGTGGTCTGCCCTGCCAATTACCCTCAGTGTTTCAGGCACAACAGCGGTTCAGGTTGACGTGGGTCGCACAACAGCGATGGCTTATCCGAGGGTGGAGACGTAGCAGTAGAACTGTCTACTATTGCCATTTTTAACTTATTATTTACTGCCTATTCATTTTAACGGCAGTGTATGTATTGCGAAATATAACTTTAATGATGCTGAGATATTTGCAAAACTCCGGACCGTAGGTGTCTAAGCTGGGGAACGAACGCGCTATTGTCCTTTCCGGGGAGTAACGCGTTCACCACCGCACCATGTGGGTCCTTCGTTGAAATCACAATGTTTCTATTTTTTTATTTTCTGCCTACTACCACTTTTCCCGGCAGGGTACTAAGCGAAATGCAAAATAAACCACAGCCTCAGCTTAACTGGGTTCAATGCCGATGTGGGCTTCCCAAACCAATCCCGTTGACGGGTGATTGCTGATGGCGCTGATCGATGGAACTAGCCGAAAGACAGGCGAAACGAAGGACCCGCATGCTGTGGTGGTGAACGCGTTACTCCCCGGAAAGGACAATAGTGCGTTCGTTCCCCACCTTAGACACCTGTGGTCCAGAGTTTTGCAAATATCTCAGCAACATTGCGGTTGTATTTCGCTTAGTATCCTGGCGTGGAAAATGGTAGTAGGCAGAAAATAAAAAGCTAAAACATTATTAATTATACTGTTAATTGTAATTACATTACTAATATTATTAATTGCATTATTAGTTATATTGACTATTATTACTATTATTGTTATTGTTATTATTGCTACTATTATTAGTATCACTAGTATTAAAAACATATGAGCCTAGAATTCTACAGAGAAGAACGTACATTCTTCAAGGTCGTCAGTGGAGATTTCAATACTGAGATTGGACCTAGACGAGCGTCTGAAGAATGGCACATTGGGACTGAAGAATTAGAATGGAACGAGCAGAGCGAGCGGATGTCTAAGGTTTAAAACTATTCATGGTAACCCGGGATTTTTGATGCCCTGCTCACAAAGCCGGGGATGGGAGTGTCCCAGTGGAGAGTACTATAAGGAAATAGAACACATCCTAACAGCAGACTCATGCGAGGATCGATCATTTTCTCACGAGCAGAAAATGGTGTTTCTTTGACACCTCCAGGATCCGAACACCGCCTTTCCTTGTGAAGATTCGATTAGGCCATAAGCCGCAAAGGCTCCTGTCAGCGTGAAAGAAAATCGAAACAAATCCCGCTTATGACTTATCGATAAAGGATGACCAGGCTGAGGATTACACTTCATATTGCATCACCATTACCACTAAGAAATTGTTAGGGAGAAAAGGAGAATGAGTTCTGATTCTACTGAAACGCACCTAACATACTGATGCCAGCTGTAGAGGATGTTTTCACAAGCATTTGCACTAGTTTAGGCAAACAAAGTAAAAAGGGCGCGTGTGGCGCAGTGGTCGGAGGCGCCCTGCAACACACACGAGGAATCGATGCCGGCGCATATGGTCCACCAAGCCTTCTATCTCTCCGGGGTCGTCGAATTGCTGCCAGATTTGTCCCGGAGGTTAGCAACACTGGCCCGGTACATCGCTAGGCCACCGCGAGTCATTGTAAAGGCCAGATACGCATTCAGCCACTTCCAAACAATGCTTATTGAAGTCGAATGCATGGCGCATCCCTCAGGAACTGATCATCGGCGAGAGCTTTGTCCTTTATTTATCCCTTATAGGTAAAGAAGATTACTGGAAGCAACCCAAAAACGATTTATTGTGAGAAAGTGCCGTCGAGATCTATGTGACTATATTGTCTTGTTATTCGTCCTGATGAACGAAGAGGGGGTCTCCTGAGATCATTCCCTGCTGACGGGTGATTGATGATAGCACTGTCAGAGTTAAAAACTGGCCGAGAGAAAAGCAAGGGCTTCGGTTGGTGCCATGGATAATAAATGAGCTTCTTGGAAAGGTTAGCGCTGGTTCGAGGCCTAGGTGACGTCCTGAGTTTCGTTCATCTCTTAACATTATTGTGGTTGTGTTTAATATAATAATAACCCTTAATTTAATAAATACCCTGCTCCAAAAAAAATAAGGGCAAATAAAAAGGTTAAACACTGTGAAGGTAGGACGACTAATGCACATTACCGTGGAATAGATAAAGTTCTATAGCAATCTTTTTCGTCCCACGACCCTATCTCGAACACCGAAATCCTCGATGGTGAAGCCCCGGAGTTCTACCCTCTAAGTTTGAGCTGCTATAGAAAGTATGAAAAAAGGAATAGCTCTAAGATCCGATGACATCACCTCAGACTTCCTTCGAGCTAGGAGCCACAAATTACATGTACTTCTCGCAACCCATATGACATCTTATCTTTAGTAAGAGAAAATCCGACACCAATGAAGGATGTCGCGCACGCTCATCCTGCCTGAGAAAGATGACCGAGGGTATCCTAGTAACTAGCGTCCAATATGCTTGTTGAGTATACTCCACAAGCTGCTCATGAAGATTATAATCAGTTCAGCCAGCACGATTCGGACATGGATTCTACTGCATGGCCCGCATCTAAACCATATTCTGGATCATGAGATCTGCTAATAGTATCAATGTTCCTTGTCCCAACTTTCATCGAAAATACTCAGCAGCATGGAAACGAATATAATCCTATAAGCGCACGTTGACCAAGGAGTGGATTCGTCATCTATGTGAACACTAGCAGAATGTTATTAGAATTGCAGCGCAACAATGCACCTTTCCCATTGACCTCTTGCTATGCCTCTAGGAAAAAGGGTTCGAAAATGCTACAGTATTTCTTCAAAGTAGTTTACAGCCGCATTGCAATACACAATTAAGTAGCTCCATTGGGATGAGAAGGACGCACACATTGATAGAGAATTCCTTCAAAATCTTCGTTTTTCTGAAGACATCGTTATCTTTTTCGAAGAGTGCTAGTGAAGCAAAAACAATTTTTTCATGTACTCAACAAAGAGGGAAAAAAAGATTGGATAGCGAAGAAGCTGGCCATGAAGAACCCATGGTGCGAAGGCAATTATGCAAAGGGGAAGAGGGCAACCATGGGTCACGCGGGTTTGAGCTTGTCAAGGTAGCCATTGTCCAATTAGCGGATCAAAAATTCCGCGCTTACCTTTTCATTTCAACAGTTCTCCTAGCGACTTATGCAGCAAAGAAGAAGGCAGGTACTTCAACCACTTCAGGCATTCTGCGCAAGACCACAGAGCGAGTGAGCCATGTCTTCTGAAATTCAACCGGCGCTCAAATGTTTAGCCGAAATGCTCAGATCAGATCTCAGAAACCGATCCATCTTGGAAATCCAGAAGAATAGACATTGACAGCGAAGTACGGATGGACCAGTTCTATAACAAGAAAAACAGATGATAGGAGAACGAAAAGAACGGTAGAGTGGACTCTATGAGAATGCAACCGTCCTCTTGGAAGAGCACCCAAGCGAAAGGAGGACCTATTGGTGACTAACGTCAATCATCTATACTTGCAGATGGCAACGATCCCAGGATTACGGAATGGACCTCGCGGATGTCACCATGTTCGAAGCATACCACCACCATAGACGATTAGACGGGAGAGAAACCAGTTGAAATTGTTCTGCAGCTCGGACTACCAGTGAAGCATGGCCGTTGAAGTATCTAAGTGTAAAAGTGAGATGAGCAAAGTAATATTGGACTGCATCTGTGACGTTCAGTTTAATAGTTGAAAGGTTCTGATGCAAGGCTTTAAAGCATTTTTGTGGACCAGTTAGTAATCTAAACATGTGGAAGTCAGCATTTTGTAGTCCATCATTAGGGGTGGGGGAGGCTATTCACGGCAGTTTTTTTACAAATGGATGAAAATGTGAAAGGTATTGCTCCATAATCATGTGAAGAAATCTGCTTTATTTGAAATACTTGCCAGATTGCTCATTAACGTAGAAATCCAAGGGGGGCTTTCAGCTTTTCCTGATTCAGAGATTAAAGCTTTAGGTAGACGAAGTAGCTTAAGCTTGTAACACGTTTACGAAAGGGTGCTTGTTGATCATATTAGTTCTCTCAGAAAAGAGACTGCAGTTTTATAGCACAAACCAATATGTGTTGTCTGTAATTTTAAGTGATGTTATCGAGTTATTACTCAGAACTCTGCTCTACAAAATTTGAATCTCGTTGTTTCGACTTAGAAAGATTCTCTGGAAGGTCATCGACGACATCCACTCTAAGTATTTGGTAATCACTGAGACTTCGTCAGCTGACCAATGGTCTTTACCATCTTTTCCTGCAGATATGATTAGACGCTGGCGATCAGATTTCTTTTCAAAACAATTCTTACCTTTTAACATGTAAGTCAGCCCAAAATAGAGGTAAAAAAATAATGCATCGATGAAGGAAAACGTTACTTTTCAAATCTTCATGCTTGGCGTACCGTCGAAATCGGTCAGTAGACACTTTTGTACACGTGAGTGAAAAAACTCACAGAGTAAACATTAATGTGCAATGTGCACACTTTTTCTGCCCGTTTAACTTAAAGCATGTGTAGCTTGGTCGTACCATAGAAAAAGATATGACAAACGTTATCGTGTTCGAGAGCTTTTGAATTACTCGCTCGGTCAAGAGAACTGATAACAACTGAGGTTTCAGCGGAGGGAGCAAATTCTTTTTATACCTCGTGTTGGATACAAAGTCATGTGTGGACACTTGGTAACCGTAACAGAACTGCGACCGGTTTGTTTTGATACCGCAACTTCGCCTTCATTCACTGTACAGCGACATCACAGTTTTTCATGCATAAAATACAAATCGGAAAAAAAAAGTTCATATTTCTTCCGCAGTGTGACTGCGGAAGATTTTTTGACGATTCGTAGGGTTCTCTCATTAGTGGAATTTGACCATAATGAGGAATATATCGCACCCGTTTGCGACAAGTGCGAACTAAACATGCGATCGAGCACATCACCATGACGACACAGAGAACTGGTAGGAACGTCAGTAACGTCCAAAAATGTGAGCTTGTAGAGCTGCTTCAGTAGTTCAGTGATGGCGTCTTCCAGATGGGTCACCTGGAAATGTCTCATACGAAATCTTGTCTCATTTATGCCGGCGGTCTCAGACAACATGCAATCCGTTCACCACAACTGTCGTTTCATTCAGTTTTATCCGTACGTCAGTGATTAGTTCATCAGTATGATTGGCGACTCGATCAACAATCTGAACAAAAAATAGTGGAACATAAATGTGCTTGCAAGTTATCGATAAAGTATTCAAGACAGCACCAAGAATCTATCCTAGTGTTTTTTTGTAAACAGAAGGTGCAATGATGTATCCTTTTTTTTGCGACGATATACTTTATTTTAGAACTTATCTGCGATGACACCGTGAGTCTCACATCATAGTAACAAGGCTTGAGAATTTTTAAAAGATAATCTGAAAAGAACTGTTCTAAAATATTGTTCGCTTTGAGTTGCTATATTCATGAGGTTTTGATGAATGAAGCAGTTTAGAAATGTAGAGAAGAGAACAGGATTCCGTTAGGGTAGGCCTACCAATAACAGAGACAAACGCGACTCCTTCGACAATGGCCTGAGTAAAGCCACAAAAAAGTCATAGAGATGAATTGCATGCTGTAATCGGGAAACTCGCTCACCGAGTTTGCTCAATGCTCTTCGCTCGTTCAATGACAAGACACTTGTATAATCACACTTGGTAAGATGACCCTGTTAACTATTCTACGAAAGAAGTTTGCCTCGGTGAGATCAAACGGCTCAGCCATGGAGTTATCAATTATTTTTGTCTGAACTGGAACTCTGAAGAAAAATGTATACCACTTCCTTAGAACTCAGAAGAGTGATACGCCTGAGAGGTGGACTACGTAAATCGTGCAGATCCGTCTTCCGCACGCTATGAGTCATTTAACTGTAGGTGAAAATAAAATGAGGAGATAGTTATAATCACAATTTTAACCTTTTTTGCTACTGCCTACTATTTTTTGATGGCAGGGTATATTGCGAAATATAACTTCAACGAAGCTGAGATATTTGCAAAACTCTGGACCGCAGGTGCCTATGGTGGGGAACGAACGCGCTATTGTCCTCTCCGGGGAGTAACGCGTTCACCACCACACCATGCGGGTCCTTTGTTTCTCCTGTCTCTCAGCTAGTTCTATCGATCTTTTTGCCATCAGCAATCACCCGTCAACGAGATTGATCTGGGGAGCCCAAATCGAGTTTTGCAAATATCTCAGCTTCGTTGAAGTTATATTTCGCAATATACCCTGCCATCAAAAATAGTAGGCAGTAGCAAAAAGGTTAAAATTGTGATTATAACTATAGCCTCAGCTTAACTGGGTTCAATGCCGATTTGGGCTCCCCAGATCAATCCCGTTGACGGGTGATTGCTGATGGCAAAAAGATCGATAGAACTAGCTGAGAGACAGGCGAAACAAAGGACCCGCATGGTGTGGTGGTGAACGCGTTACTCCCCGGAAAGGACAATAGCGCGTTCGTTCCCCACCATAGGCACCTGCGGTCCAGAGTTTTGCAAATATCTCAGCTTCGTTGAAAATGAGGAGAGTTGAAATCTTGTGGAAACTGCTAAATTTGAAAGCTGAAATAGCTTTTTCTTCACGGAAAGCTATGATATGAAATATCACTGTAGGAATGCTGAGATATGTGCAAAACTCGGAACCTCAGTTGACGTTCGAGCTCACGATTACCCGTACCGGAAACTTACATGCTTACACTGGCAAGAGTAATCGAGTGTTCGAAACCCAACTGAGGTTCCGAGTTGTGCTCATATTTCAGCACTTCTATGATTGTATTTTACATCGGAACCTGGAAAGAAAAAAAAAGGTTAGGCAGTAAAGAAAAAGTTAAGACATTGTGATTTCGACTGTAGCTTGAGCCTAACTGGGTTCATTGTCAATTTGTGATCACCACATTCATTTCCTTACGGTCGATAACATCGTTAAAGTAAAGACAAGTAGCATTTTTTGCAGATTTGAGAACTTCAGTCAGAACTGCAGTGTTAATATTAGTAGAGTGGCCGGCTTTGTTAGCAGAATACAGTGTACAATCCAGATAGAAATTGCCTATTGCAAATTTACCAGTAGACCAGATTTTAACCAGACAACGAAGCTTACAAATGAAAAACGTGATCCCTATGATTGTCTAGCGATCAATGATAAAGAATCTCTTCCTCGTACTGCATTTTCATGGACATTGCTCATCGATAAATTCAAAATTCTAAAACGGCACCATGGGTAGAGCCCAATCAAGAAATAACTTAAAAAAAGGATTGAGCTCTCGGCGTTGATCAATCCTTGAGTGATGCGCCATGCATTCGACTTCATTAGCAATCGTTTGGAGGTGATGAATGCATATCTAACCTTTACAACGATTCGCGGTGGCCTATCGATGTATCGAGCCAATGCTGCTATCCACCCAGACAAGTCTGGTAGCAATTTGCCGACCCCAGAGGGATGGAAGACTTGGGGACCATGGGTGAGGGGATTGACTCCACATACGTGTTACAGGGCGCCTTCGACCACTGCGCCACACGCGCCCTTAAGAAATAGCCTATAAGATGAAAATAAATGATGATTTTGCCTTATTGGCAAAATTGTTATTGGAACGAGCATGACTCCATAATCAGAACAGAAGTTTAAAACACTCTTTTAGCAATTTTTTCTTGAAAGGATCATGGAAATAAGAAATCTTCTTGCCTTCTGGATGTCTTCAAATGCGGTGCCTTCAATACGAATCGACATCAAAGGGATGAACAAGAGTCCTAGGTGAGTTGAACTGATTTGAAATCGAGAAAAGTTGTAGGGCGCTTATCTAGTGGAGGTCGGAACCCTGCTCATGCTATCTATTTGTAGAGCACTTGCTTAGCACAGATCAAACAACTGATTAGCCCTTCAAGCGAATTAACCAACTAACTAAAGCAGAGGAAGTGATGGCTAGCGAATCTGCCCCACTGATGTTCTCTGGTCCCTATTCCACTGCTATTTTCTGAGAACACAATGTCGTCTGTTAACCCATAGCGCCCAGTATGGACAGCATAATGTTCGCATGCGTTTGGACCAGTTATGGGTATGGACAGTATCATGTCTTGTAATAATTTTCACGACCGACTCTCTATTAAGCTCGGGGTGGACCAAATAATTCCTTACATTCTTGTTGAGCAAACACGAGGTGTTATTTTATTCTTTAGCGCGATGAAGCTGATGTTTCTGCTGATTTCGCCTTCCTAAGAGCCTGCAAAGGTCAAGTTCAAGCAAGGAAGCTATTCTGTGCTCAATGTGGTTGAAATCATGGTTTAGTACTTTCTCTGTTTGGTTATGGAGGTGTTTTGCCGAATAGATTGCTGTCAACTTGACCTCTTAAGGCTCTGAAGAAGTTGAAGTCCACCAAAACGTCAGCTTCATCGCAGTAACAAAATAACATATCATGCTTGCTCCACAAGAATATAAAGGGTATAATGCCTATTTTCAGTTCATGCAATCTACAATATTAGGTTGTAACATATGAAATGTCCGGTTTTAAATCTGAACTTTAAATAGCCATAACTTTTTTTCATCCTAACTTCTATTGATTGCCTTAGAATCAGCACATTTTTCTCAAGCAAGAGACAAGTTTTGTGATTCCATCAATGCAAAAATTTTCGATTCCACTGTCAGTGAATTCTCTAAAGGCGTTTTAAACGATTGTTTTGTCATCGAAGATTTTTTTCCGTCAGAAAGTGGTCCAGATGCTTAAAAAGATGAAAAACCGTTGGTGACAAATCTGACGAGAAAGGCGGGTGTGGTAAAGTTTCGTAGCGCAATTCATACAGCTTTCTTAATGTCATTTGAGAAAAGTGCGGTCATGCATTGTCATGAAGCAACATTGGTCCTTTTCTGTTGACCAATGCCGGCTGCTCGGTGCGTAGTTTTCGATGCATTTCTTCGATTTCAGCACAATATTTCTTTGACGTAATCGTTTCGCCTGGTCGTATGAATTTGTAATAAATTATACCGGCCATTGACCAGCAAACGGAAACCATTGTAATCCTTGGATGCAAACCCGGAGGCATGCATCGTGGGTTCTCATCGCCGTCTAACCATTGTGCAGAACGGCGACGATTATCGTACAGTATGCATTTTTCATCTCAAGTTACAATGCGATTCAGAAATGCATCCCTATCGCTGCGAATCAGTAGCGAATTGCAAATTTCCAGAGGTTGAGTTTTTTGTTTCTCGTTGAGTTCGTGCGGAACTCATTTGTCCATTTTTTTCTAACTTTACCAATCAACTGTAAGTGACGTGAAATGGTCATAGCACCGACTACAAACACCTGTCGCAAGTTCTCGGACCGCTTGACGTGGATTCGAATGGACTAGACTACGAAGTGCCTCACCGTTAACCGTAATTTCTGGCCTACCACACTCGCCGTGTGCAAGGCTTTCCTCCCAGGTTTCACACTTTATGTACCAACACCGAATGGTGCGTTCGTTAACAAAGCCGTCTCCGAAGGCGGCATTGATATTCCGAGCTCCTGCCGTGGCACTATGTTCGCTCTTCCACTCGTACAAAAGCACACGAATATCACGTTGATTCGTACCAAAGTTAAAGCCTATAAAAATGTTAAGACAACAAATCTTGAGAAGAACCAATGCTAGGAAAAGAGCAGACTTTGTGCTTCAAAAATGTTTATTAAACACACATAAAGAAAAAAATTTTTACTTAGAAAATTACACGGAAGATCAAAACAATAAAATTGGGCATTTCACATGTTATAACCTAATAGAATTTTCTTTTCCGAAATATGTATATGCATTCGACAACTAAATGAAATCATCTCTAAAATAGCAGGGTGGGGCCAGAAAAACCAGTCTGCAACTTGAAAAAGTGGACTTTATAACGATTTCAGAAGAAACCAGCACGTCTAGAACCAGTGCAGCAGCGACAGAGCACAAGCCGAATGCTTGTGGTCTGAATGTGGTGCTTGGCAGACGGTATCTGACTGTCGCCGTTAGCATCAAGTATACAGGGAGCAATGAGCAGGTTGAACAAGACAAAGGAGAGTAGGACACCCACAGAAATTAACCTGCAAATACCACTGCTGTTTCATGAAGGTCTAATTCGCAGTTAATAATGAAATGATGATATACACTTTATATAGGATGAAGCTTTCCTGTATTTTGCAATTAGTCTTTCGCTGATTGGTGAATCCTTCTTTAATGCACTCCTTTCGTCAATAAGCATTCTAAAATTAAACAGTTGTAACATTAACTGGATGCGTTACAAGAAATTGGTAATTTCTTTAACACGACTTGGTACTATACATTATGCGGGTTTTCATCCATTCGATTTGTTTCTTCGGATTCATCGTTTCTGGATTTGCACGTGGGTTCGACTAGTCTTCCCCGCATAGGAAGTTTATTGATCAGAGCGAGCTCTTTGCAGACATGCCTAGCACTAATTCCCAGACTCAGGAGGGATGGATAGCTTGGTTTGCTCATTACGTGTTGATCCACAGGCTTTGCGCATGCCGACGACACCTCCGTCATTGTGCTACTCATGCTCCAATTAGTAATCAATTAATAGCACTAGCAGACGTAGTGATAATGAGCTAACTCCTTCTCATCGTGTTTATGGATGATAGGAGGTGCTGAACTGGGAGGTAGAGCAGTTGGTTCATCTCCTACCAGGAATGCTCACTGTGAAGAAGCTTAACATTTCCACTCGAAAGCTCGATTAGGAGTGCATAGCTCGACGAACCAGTCGTAGAAGTGAAAAACCACATATCAAAAATGCTCTTCGTGTCCGTGAAGTGAGCGGTGCTCTGATATGCTAAAGAGACGAATAGAATTTACTGGTGAGTGTTGTATAGGTGGATGAATTTGAAACAATGTTAGAAAATAAAGAAAATATTGTTGCAGCATACTAATCATTTTATGGGAAACACTATTGCAAAGTCTTAAACGCAGTTACACGGGTTTCTGGGGTTTCCCCATCCTCCCGCACACTTCGCCAGTAGTAAACGCCAAGCTTCTTCGTCGATGAAAGGTTCAAGACATCGAACAGAAAGAAAGAAGTGTTGAGAGCACCGCATTATGTCAGGGCGTTATAAAAAAAAGGTAAGTGGTATGTAGCACTAATAAAAACGACTGTCGCTAATTCAACACTAGAGAAATCCTGTCAAAGGCAAGCTCTGCGATGACTCGGTGATCGAAACTTACAGCGTTTGGTGGAAGTGAGCTGGATTCATTGACATGATACATGCATGTATCAACGTTTGCGTAAAAAACGTCACGCTGAAATATCGACTAATTAGAACTTGTAATTGCTTATTTACTTCATATAGTGTGACCGAAGATTCTAACAATACTTAACATACTAGACTGTTTGGAAAATAGCGTCCGATTTCAACCCGTATTTTCCAAGTGGCATATCTCAACCCAAAACAAACTTTACTAGTTGATAAATATACCATGCTTTACTGATAAGTGAACACGAGGTTGTTACCAAATATTTATTCTGCTAGCGTTTCGACGTCTTCGTCTTCATCAGAGTCGATGATCCGAGTCGATGGTCCACAGTTGTTCGTATTCCCGATGTGGCGTCTTCGTTTTCGTATCTAGTGGGACCTCACTAACAAAGCAAGGGTACAATGATCAATTATACCGGGGCTAGGCGGGTCAGGGGCGCTTGAATCGGTAATCGGTCCTATGTGTATTGCAGGGTGCCTCTCAACAATCGCAGTATAATTACTTTTTGATGCCACAGGTGTATTTTTCTGGCTGCCGTAGGTTACAGATACTGAACCCACGTTCAGTCAAGGTCTGTGTTGCTCCTTGAAGTTGCATGGTTTTATATACTAAAGTGCCTTAACTAGCAATTGTTGGACTTGTTAATTCGGTCATTTACCAAAATAGTTCCACCAACAAGGTGCTACGAGAAAGAAGCAGCAATAGTGAGCTCGAGTTTGCTCCTATACAAAAACACCTGTCCACACGTGGATTTTGTCAGTACTTAGAGTGGTTGCTTGACAGACTGCTCCATGCATTCTCTACACTACGAGAACTGGATCGAGCTATTTTTACTTTCCAGAGCTCTTTACAGGTGTCATTAAGAATTTTTCAACTTCGACGATCTCATTTATATAATTTATTCACTTCCACAATTTCGTATTCCACATATGGTTTTATCCCAAATCTTACGCTTTTGTTGAAAACAGGTCTTGCAAGAAATTGTGATAAGGACGTGAACACTCACTTGAGCGTTACTGCCTCCGATTCGATAAATATCATGTCGAATAGGTAGCATCTTTTCAACTGCCTCGTCGTACTGCCCTCGACTGTAGAGTATCATTCCCTCGTACAACGCAATTCCCACCTCTCGCGATATTTTTGCGTTGTCGACATCGTAGTTGCTAAAAAATTTTGTTATATGAGAATCATTTATAGGTATTCTTACGAAACCTCAACTTGTGAAAACACTGCCTTACTTGGAGAAATCGAGAAGACTTTTGTAGAGGTGCGTCTCGTCAGCAGTGTCTCCACGCCTTAGAAACGCTGGACCTAAACCGACGATTAGTTACGGCAATTTTATCAGTTCTGGTTGCTTTTCTAAAGTGATTGATTCTCAAATAGAAGTATTTTATTCAGGTTTAGGAAAATTCTATAGTTCACTTCATTTAACCATATAATGAATTTTTAGCGCTCAATTTTTTCCTGCACATTGTTACAGAAGGACCAATCCACTTGAAGCGCTAAAATTCCGGAAAAAGTGCTTTAGGCAACTACCAATTTATGCGTATGTTCATGTTCAGTTCTGATTCTTCACTTACCTAAATGTGTGTCGTTGAAGGAGGTAACGTGATCATCGAGGTGTGTTTTCATACATGGAAGATCATGCCATCTGGAAAAGCGGTTATTCCAGAATTGATCTAAAGTGACGCTAGCGACGTTGATAATAAATAGACATTCAATGCATACATCTCCGAAAATCACAGGGAAACAGGAAGGTCACACCTTTTCCCAACATCGACTCCTTCCAATTCTAATCGCCACAGTATAGATGATGCATCGACAAAATCCAATAAAGATCCACTCTTCTTGGCACGTTCACAGATTTCACTGGAAGATAGCACGCTCTTTCATGAAACTTTGTAGTAAGTCTATTAAGAAGGCTATGTGAAAAGCATATTATACATCGTGCAGAAGATTTACTCTTGTTTACTCTCGACAACTTGGTGTGCATCCATAAAATTTCGCACGATTCATGAACTACCAATTCCGACAGGTTAGATCGTTTTAGGTAAGTGACCAACACTGTTTTATGGAAGAAGACTTCACCATCTGCGCCAGTGATAATCTTTTCAGTTAATAATTAAATAGCAACTTTTAAATTTTGTAGAAACGGCTGTCCAGTGGTTGCCGACGTAATGTTTGGTTACTTCTATTACGTCTATCTAGCAATGTTTTTTACGCACCTACTTCAAAATTAGAGATTTATAAAAGATAGTAGGATTTTGGAAAATTCATACGCCTAATTTATAGCAAGGGAAAAAAAGTTTTCTTTGAAATGTGTTAGAAAAACAGAGACTAGTGAGTTATCAAATCGAGTTGTTCATTCATAAGCAAACGAATACGAGTAGTGGAATGAAAATTGTTCAGGTATAAGTACAACGATGCTGAGATATGAGCAAAACTCGAAGCCTCACTAAGACTTCGAACCCGTGATTACCTTTTCCGGGGCTCATGAGCTATCCACTATACCCACCGAGAAAAGGATAAACGCGGGTTGGAAGACCAGGTGAAGTTTCGAGTTTTGCTCATATCTCAGCATCCATGTAGTTGCATTTCACAAATACGTTGCCATGAAAAAAAGAGCAGGCAGTATACGAAGATTAAACAATGCTCAGTTATTTCACTTTTTATTTTCTGCCTTCTAAACTTTTTATGGCAGGTTATTAAGCGAAATACAACCACAAGATGCTGAGATATTTGCAAAACTCCGGACCGCAGGTGGGAACGAACGCGCTATTGTCCTTTCCAGGTAGTAGCGCGTTCACCACCACACCATGCGGGTCCTTCGTTTCGCCTGTCTCAGTGTTCAGTTATATTACAAAAAAGTTCTTTATTGGGCAAGAAATTAGCGATGAAACCCCGAAAATGAATATTGGAAAATGTGATATATGCATCTCTCTACCCATCTACTTATTGGTTAATGATACTCACTCCACGTTAAGGTGTCCCAAAATAAAATACGACAAAAGAGTTATAGTGCGTTCGTTCCCCACCGCAGACACATGCGGTCCGGAGATTTGCAAATATCTCCAGCATCATTGAAGTTATACTTCGCAAAATACCCTGCCATTAAAAGGACCTAGGCAGTAAATAATAAGTTAAGATCAAAATAAGACATTTCAAACAATACTTGTCGAAGATAGTCAAGGCCACTTCGTAGTCTCCCCTCTCCACATAGTACAACGCAGTATGCCAGTAGTTATGCGTGGCGATTAACCAACCGGGCTGCAAAATCTCCGATCTTTGTGTTTGAAAATACCGATAAAAATCTCCATCTGTACAAGAAAAGATTATACTTAGTGTCCTTGTTAAAACTCACCCTCCAGTAGTCAACAGTGCTTTCCATAAAATGAATGCCTTCGTTGATCCGACCTTGCATCTCCATCACGTGTGCTCTGGCATGAGTTGCCCATGCGTCGAATCGGTTAAGACTCAGTGCCTAAGAATGAGTGACATCGTCGACAGCTTCTACTGTTGGAAAAGCCTTGTTTGGAGTGATTCTTGGTGCGGATGTACAGATCGGCTTCGAAGAAAGGTAACCACTGTTACTATGTTGTTTTCTAAAAAGCGAAGATATTTCACGACCGCCTTTCCGGGTCTTTTCCTAACTATTCCAGGACACCGAAAACACCCTCGCGTGTTTAGCGTTGAGTAACGTTACATAGGACAATACACGGCAAACCAGAAATGATAAAAAATTCTTTTCTGTTTCGTACTGCACCCATTCGTCCCATACAGTATCGTTTTTCCACTATAACAAAATGTTCAAGCATTACCTTCATTGCCTCCTTTTCAGCTTGATCATATTGTTTGCATTCTTCAAGTCCAAACGCCAACATTCCATGAAGATAACTAAACGTCATGAAATTTTTTGAATTTATAAGGACGATAAACTGTTTGATGGCATTAACTAATCAATGTCTTCCAGTGGTTTACCGCCTCATCGTGGCTGGGAGGTGTTCCTGGGTGTTGGGCTGCATCTAGAGCAGGGTATGCATTCCCTATTAGGGTCTCCCATGCAAAGAAGGAGTCTGACGTTTCCATCAGGAAGCCCAACTAAGAGTAGACGAATCGCACGATCCACCACCGCCCTGGTATAAAATTAGTCGCATGGTAGCAAATCTCCCTCTGATCCATAAAGGCGGCGAATGGCTATGGTGGTGACGACCTGGGGCAGACTTTGGCCTGGCTGACCTCGGTACTCCAAGGAACCATTATGGCTAAACCAGCAAAACTCCGAAAAAATGGAAATCATGCTGGAGCCCACACAACTAGTGAGGACGAGCCATCGAAGTATTCAAGTATCCAACTAATTAATGACCATATCCAATAAGTTCTTAGCATGACGAGACATATACACACTGCTAAGAGGTAGACTTGCAACGAATTTCATTACAAAGAATTTAGGTTTGTACGTAAAACTGAAATTGACAATTGAAGCTATCTGATGTTTACTAAGTAATGTCACTATGAAGTTCTAGAAATATGATTTTCCGCGGCTAAAGTATGCAGATTCCAGATCTTTTCCAGACCCAAAGACTCTCGTTGGATCTTCAAACAGTAGGAACTAAGAAGTTAGGGCATTGAATCATTTGCATAAACTGAATTTTACATCCAATTTATACTAAAAGTGTAACGGTAAGTTTTAGAGATAAATAGTTTGATCACATCTATCAAACAGCAGATAGTCAGCATTAGGCAACGACGACAAACATGGACAGAATGTCAGCTAATTTGACGTCCATCATAAGGTAGTCAAGGCCAGTTCGTACCTATAACACGGTTCGCTGCTTTTCTGCTTTCCAATGACCGCCTGGACAGAGTCACGTTTTCCTTTTGCGTCGCCCATGAAAAAGTAGGCGTCGTGAGCGAATTTAATTGCCATCAAATCGGTGGGATAATAGGCAAGAATCTGCTCCCACGTATTCGTGGCTTCCTTCATTTTCCTGGAATTGTCGTAAAATTTCACAAGTAATCGCTGAGAAAGATTATTTTATAGTTGCTGATTTCGAGAATAATATTAAGAAGGCATAGTAGTCACCGATGCTTTGACTAGCCTGAAGCCACGGCTCTAAAAAAAAGCTCTCGGCGTTGATCAATTACTGAGAGATGCATAATGCATTCGACTTCATTAAGCTTCGTTTGGAGGTGATTGAACGCATATCTCGCCTTTACTTGTGGTGGACTACCGATGTATCGAGCCAGTGCTGCTATTCTCCCAGACAATTCTGGCACCACTTTGCCGACCCCCGAAGGAGTGGAAGGCTTGGTGGGCCATGGGTGCGTCGGTCGATCCCATGTGTGTATTACAGAGCGCCTCCGACCACTGTGCCATAAGCACCCTTACCAAAGGCCAAATATAGGAAAAAATTAACGACTATCAATAACATGAGTTTCAATTAACTACATACAAAGAAGAATAACTAGAACTGGAAATGAATAGAACAAACGCGTTAATTTCGAGTGCAAATAATCTGAACAATTAGAACACTCTACCGCACTTTGTTCACAGTTGTTATGCTTCAGCCAAGATTCATAGCTTGGCATTCATAGCTGAAAACTCACCCCTCACCCCATAACAGAACGGCTTTAGCATGTTGCTGTTCTCTCTCGTTAGCGTAGCTCGCAGCATCAGCTTGCAACTGTTCCAGTTGCGCTTTGTAAACGTTATTTACTCGAGTACAAGTGCCGGTACCAAGACTTTCCAAACCGAGAAGAAATGCTCGTGGAAGCACTGAAAACTAAAGCTGATTAGGCGGACTGAACAAAGAACATGATTCATTGCGTCAATCACCAGGAGATCTAGAGGAACATTCCTATCTGAGTTTTAAGATTGAGACATGTAGTGCACAAATCAGCAGTCGTAGAAATTTTTTGGTCGACATGTCTGTTCCATACAAAAAATAATAACCCCCCCGTGGAATTTACTTCCCATTGTTGTTTTTTATCGAGCTGAATTATTGATCAGCTACTATTTTACTACCGCTCAGTACAGTCTATTTAAGAATTTCCATTCTTCGAAAAGTTATATGTTAAGAAACGAAGCTAGAGAAGGTTGCGGATGAAAGTTTTTGAGATACCGTTATAGACTTAATGAAACTGAACCTGCTTTTGAGTCCGCAAGTTTCATATCCTCCAAGGTCTTGTGCAGCCCTCCTAGAGCATCGCAATCCGACCAGGAGACGAGTTGGCGCAAGGCGCCATCGAACAACTTGGCGCACTCGTCAGATGGCGTGGACAAGCTCAAACCGCATGAACGCCATCCCTAAGCACCTCTTTCATTGCTCGCATCTGGGCTTGTGTGTAACTAAACCATTATGGACTTTCGGTTAAGGCACGCGCAATGATGTCCTTCATTTTTCGCTTCATTTGTGAGTTCGTGAAATGAAGGTAAGGTGTTTCAGAAAACTCACAACTATTCCTTTCATATGAATTTCACCTCTAGCAATGCTTAGAATTCAAAATGCTAGTCGATAGAGTTGTTGACCAACTACGGCGAAAACATCTCCTGATTTTTGACTCCAGTTGGAAATCACTATGTAGCAACTTTGTTTGGCGTGGACATGGCCACGTGCTAAGTAATCTTTCCGTTGCGGCTTATGACGTTCAAGTGCTCTTTCCAAGCAAAACAAACACTCGATTCAAATTCGCTAACAACAGAAATGAACGCAAAAGGTCATCAGCGCAGGTGCTGTCAATATCGATGTGGCACTCGACAGTAACGTGGTAGGCAGCACAGAAGAATCTTATCAAGCAAAAAACGGATGCAACACATGAATAAGTTTAACGCAGAAACGAAATCTCTACAGGTTATTTTGTTCTTATAAACTATCCTTCTTGACTTTTAGATTCTTCAGCTTAAATGAAGTTCCTGTAAAACTTTTACTCGGTCTTTTATTAGCCGAAAGAAAGTTTTGTAACAACCTGGCGTAAGCCGAACGATCTAAAAGCATATTGGTTATTGATGCCGGGATTAAATAAAACCCCTGCCTTCAAAAGTATTTTCATCATGTCGACATGAAGCTAACATGCGTTTTTGATTTTCGTTTTTCCATAAGTGATACAAATGTCCTCCCAACGGTTTACCGCCTCATCGTAGCTGGGGAGGTGCTACTGGGTGTCGTCGTGTGATGCACAGCAGGGAAATTCGTCCCCCTGGCAAGGTCTCCCAAGCTAAGAAGGAGTCCGACGTTTCCATCAGAAGTCCAGCTAAGAGTAAACTAATACAAGGACCCACCACAGTCCTGCTATGATAGTTGCATGGTGGCAAATCTCCCTGTGATCCACAAGGGCAGCGACCGCCTGTGGTGGTGACGACCTGGGCAGACTTTGGCCAGCTTGACCTTCGGACTCCAGGGAATCACAATCAGCAGAACTCCAGAAAAAACGGAAATTATATTCGGGTCCACACAACAAGCGAAGGCGGGCCATCCAAGTATCCAAGTAAGATATATATGCTGTTGAGCTGAGATGATAGGTTCATGATTTTCTCAGATTCCTTACAAAAGGAGTGCGCCTCTGATGAAAATCAAAACGCCGAAATCATTGAAAATCAAAGACACGTGAACAACGTCACGTTACCTAAACATAGAGAGTTCTTAAGAACAAAATAACTTGTTCGTTAACTCTCGATATTCTTGTTAAGCCAACATGCTTTGTTTACTAAAGCCGAGATTGAGTGAAAGTCTATCATTCGAAGTCTCTACCTCCAAATTGCGGAGATTTTCTGCACACCATGCTGCCATATGTCCTAATAGAACAAGCCTTAAAGAAATGAATTGATTAATCTCTCCAGTTTAAGGGACAAATATTTTGCCTTATTCTGTCTATTGATAGATGAATTTTGATACTCGAAGCCAAAGACCACTTTAACACTTTCGCGATGAAGCCGGTTCTTCGATAACTGACGATTATTTCTCCAACAATGATGTAGCTCAGGAGTTCAGAACAGATTCATAGAAAAAACTTTAGCTTTATGGCTTAGTCGAGTACTTGACTTTATACAGTGGCCATTTAAATTTCAATACGTTTTGAATCAGGGTTATCAAAAAATCGATAATGAGGTCTAGAAGTCTCAACATTTCTAAGGCAAGAGCGGTAGCTGCAAGCATGGACGAACAAACGAACATTGGAGAACACCACTGTGCTCTGATGGGGAAATTCCGTTCGCTCACCTGCTTTAGTGTTCTAAATATAAACCTAGAAGCATTAAAGATAAGAAACTAAGCCTAAGACTAAGCCCAAGCCTAAGCCACAGAATCAGAATTTTATCCCAGTAAAACAACGGCGCCTTTATCTTGTATGCAAAGCTGTGCAGATTTCAACGATTCTTACTCCAATCAATAGAGTTCAATATAAGCCGAAATATGCTGATTTAAGGTCTAAAGTGGCCATTTTTGGCATCGTATAACTCCTACAGAGGTCACATCGCCGCAAAGTGTTAAAAAACGAAGTGAAGGATGAAAAAGCTATAAGACGATGTGGCCTGAGCGCTGGCAAATGTAAAATTGTGACAATCGGAATCAAATGAAAGAAAATCACACTGCTAAAATCAAGTTATCCTTAAGCTCATTCGCTAAAAGTCACGACATTGGGATAAAAGAGAAATAATCAAGAATCGACTCTCTGTCAAGATTGCTGGTGACCCATAGTCCACGACATCAGCGTGAGTGCTGATGAGGCTTAAAATATGGATGAAAACTGGAATAGCGATAATCTCGCACATATGTTGCGCTATAAAGCGGTTGAAGCTTAAGGGAAAAGAGGGAAAGCATGACAATATTAATAACAACCAGACATGGTTGAAAGGAATGCACGACTCAATGACCAGATAAGAAACACGACTTTACGGCCTCCTTTCGCTCCATCTCTTTAGTTCGCTTTGCTATTTCAACTTAAAAGTGATGGATTCTAAGAAGAAAAAAAGGCAGCTGGTCATTCGGAAGTTGTCTCGAGTTCACGCCAACTCAGCTACCCGCGTTACCAATGTCCGCCAGTTACACAGAAATCGATTATGAACATGCGACACTTAGAGCACGGCAGTATTCCCAGGGCAAAAATCAGCCACTGTTCTTGACATAGCGATCAAGAAAAGTAATACGAAACGTTTATCACGAAGTCTGGCTTGTAGTTGGATGATGTGGCTGTTGTATGAGTAGCATTTGGATAACGACAGCCGTACCAATACTTTTTCTAAAGGTCGTGTTCTTCGAGATGCTTTGAACGTAAGCCTTTTGAATGATCTGCATTGTGAAGGGAATCATGTTTCGATGTGATGGAAATATTTCGAGACAATCTGACTACTGTTTTAATTGCTGACTAAAGGCATAGAAGCCATATGATTTCAGACCTCTCATTCAGAATTGTACTCTCGAACATTCCCGAAGTGCTCGTGCCAAGATCAAATGAGCAGCTGTTCAGAATACCGCCCTAGTAAACAATATGTTATCGAGTCTCATGAATCATAAAAATGACTTATACTTGCCAAGTGGTCAGTGGTTAACGAGTATTATGGAGAACAATATGGAGAACAAGGTTAGTTTTTGATTCCTATCGGCGACAAGGGCTATCAGCAATGAATGGTTAGTTCTCGGCAGACAATGATGAAAGTCTGGAATGGCTCACAGATGGTTCTTTGAGCCGGTATATCCTCAGTGGGAACTAAATCATACTAAGAAATACCAGTTGTTGTGAACATCAAACGTTGAGAATAAACAAAGAAACGCTGCATCATATCCAGTCTTCGATGAATCTTGTGGATACATGGTAAACACAAATTCCAGGTGATCAAATATCCTGCAAACCTGTTTACGATCGTTCCATAGGTGATACTGGTTTAATGCGCATATTTCACAAAACTACTTCACAGAATAACACCCAGAAACCCTTTAGTATCACTAAATACACGGTTTTGGTGTTTCTACGTTGGAGAAAATGACGTTGTGATAAGGAAACGTTCATAAAGGTTGGTGACAGTGATGCCAAGATAGCAACACTTAATAAGACGCTTTGCCTACGTCTTTGGTTTGTCACAAAAAGGCTGTAAAAGGTGATAGGCCTAAAGCAAAAGAAAATGTCCAAAGGGTTTTTTCAGAACCACACACAACTGACTAGTTCATGGTCGTTGATCGGAAACGGCACTGAATAGCACAAACTTACGTCTAACTTGTCATTGAGTCCGCCATTTTGTCTATTGCTGATTTTGTAAAAATTAGAATACTTGAAGTTCCTGTAGCAGCATTTCGTCATATTTTCGCTTATAGAGCGTCATTACCACTTTATTACTCTCTATTAACTTTTTTCACATTGCTGGACATCGCGTGTTGTAAAGGTCCGAGCATCTCTTTCATTCGATTCGTTTCTTGCTATCCATAATCCACGAATCATAGAGTTTTGCTGGTGGATTTAGCTGTAACTTGAGGATTATTGCTTTTGTTTACAAATGACGGTGATTATTGATCGACGCCATTATCTTTGAAATCGTGGGGATACGTTCTACGCCATACGTCACTACCAGGTTTTCACCACATGCTGAATCGCGAGTATGAAGGAGCTTTTTAAAGGCAAATGTCGTACCAATTCCCCGACCCAGGGTGGAAGGCCTGATTGGTCTAGTACTGGGTCGAACTAGGGCCTTGCGCCTATTGCACAGCACCTTTAATACTGCGCTAGCCGTACCCTCGAAATTTACGTAATTTAAGTTATTCTCTTAAATTACCTGAACTAACCAGAAATATATAGTCACAAATGTAAATATGGATGAATGGTATCCTTCAGCGGATCGGTGCAGGTTTAACACATTTTACATCGTTTGCTTTCGGAACTCTGGAAAAGGACACGTTGGACAAATCAAAGTTTATTTGTTCCAATGATTCTTCTTGCTCAGCGCGTCAAGATAGCATCCTAGAGCCCTCTGCTCCAGTTACTATCAAGAATTGAAGATCTAACAAAACGGTGGAGGGACTGTTGAATTAACAAATGAGACCGTAGTGTTTGATCCGCTGTTTGGTCTGCGGTTAGTCTGAGTGGCCCGCACGCAGTACCTGTTGCTCTCATTGTTCTGCACGTTAGCCCCTATGTTAATCAAACTTGTAGGGACCACCTATTAGCTGTATGGTCTTCATGATAAAGCAACGTTTAATTTGACGATCTCACACCAAGGATATCTGATGAATTGGCTTCTGTTCAGACTTCTGCTCAGTCCTTTTTTTTCCCACTCTATGGACCCCATTTATCATTGTCTATGTTTCACGGGTGGCTTTCGAAAATATGTTGACGTGGACAGGAAAATGACGATTTGGCTTTCCATCAGTGCTTGTGCCCTTCATACCCCAATCAGCTGTCCTCATTTTTCATCGCATGGCGACAGTACACGGTCTTCGCGAGATCATGTCGCTTCGTCGAGCCCATTTTCCTAGACGAATGGTAAGATATTGATGAAAAGTCTGTATCTTCATGTTGGAATTTCGGCAGCAGTCAATTAGAGTCCTGAGGCAGAAGGAGTGAACAAAGGTTAGGAGAAACGGCAGACTGTGTTACCGTAAGACTCCTGTGAGCCTGGACGTGGTTTGGATGAATGCAGTGAAATTGAAAGCATTGAAATTCCTTGCTGAATCGCGTTTGCTGAACTAATTGTGCTTCATCCTAAGCGTTGATATGTGATATGGAAAAAATCTTCGCGAGTTGCTTGCAGAGCACACTCAACAGGAGAATTGTGTCATAGTTATGTATTGGATAACCAGCGCGCCCATAGGCTTATTGCAATTACATTGCAATGTGATTACAATTAGGGCACATTTTATGCGTTTGAGTCATATATTTTCAGGTGGGTCATCAATTATTAAATCGGAGCATGTTTAGTTACTATGAATGCTTCAGATTTGTTCAATAAACACAGACTTATTTACTGCAGCGAAATTTCAGATAAGGATGGACCCGTATTCAGTAGCCTGTAGCCTCAGGTGATTAGGACGAGTTTTTTTTCCCAAAATTCCAATATATTCCAATGTGTTCTACTTAAAATTGGGAAGCTCTTTGCAAGCAGAAAACTATTGCCTTTAAAAATTTTTTTTTGGGTAGGACGACCATACGCGAGATCCTCTACCGCTGTGGTTTTCTTGTGATGTAGGATTTTACATTGGTTATAAGAAGCACTTGTTAGTTGTGACTTTCAGGTGGAGGGTTATCTTGTAATAGATATGTGTTTCATTTCGTGCTTCCGATGGGAACTCAAACCTTTCCCAGAAGGAATTCGGTGTCTGAGAATGGAAATGTGGGCAAAAAAAGTGTATTAGATCTTCATTATTAATTTCAAATAATAGTTAGGTATGATAATAAGCCCACCTTTATTCATAAGAGCTAATAAAAGGGAATTATATTCGTGCAGATCTCGATGGGATTTCGTTGGATACGACTTTGCCTTAACCTCGATGAGAATGGTCAGTAAATTCACTGGATTTTTCAGCTTACACGAGGTTGTTACACAACTTTTATTGGGCTAACATTTCGACTTCTTCGTCTTCCTCAGATCTCATGATCCGAGTTGAAGTCCGCAGTCGTTCGTCTTCTCTATGTGGTGTCTACGTCGTCATATCGAGTTGGATTTTCTTCATTGGAGCACTGCTCAAATGTGGGAGCCTCATTCGCTAACACATTTTTATACAGGACGGCTGCTGACTGATCGTCGGCTGATAATGATTTCTTTCCACGCCGACAGTCCATCCTGCAGTAATCGGTATTAAGTAGTTAGCAGTATTAGTGGCTTTGTGCTTCAGCTTACACGGCGTTGTGCTCACCAGATCATTTACGTTGACGGGTGATTGCTAATTGCATAGATAGGCTTAAAAAACGGCTGAGGGAAAGGCAAAGCAATGGACTTGGTTGGTGGCGTGTATAACACGGAAGCCTCCTGCAAAGGTTATCGCAAGCTTGAAGTCGAACTGAGGTTCAGAGTTTGCTCATATCTCAGCATGCTGATGGATGGAGCTTGCTATCGGAATCAGTTTAAAACCTTTAAAGAGAAATTTTGTTAAGATCTACGCAAATACAATGCCCATTTATCGGTCTTGTTGATAAAAGGCAAAAACAGTTTGCATTTGACTTCATTAAGCATAGTAAGAGACAGTAAGAAGTGTTTGATATGTATATCCAGCCAATATAAAGGCTTGCGTTGGCCTGTTGAGGCATCGACGCAGCGCTGCTATCCTCCCAGAGAGGCCTTTTAACAATTCGCCGAATGCTGATTGCCGATTTGTGCTTCCCAGATCAATCCTGCTGACGGGTCATTGCTGATGTCAGCGTTAGGTGGGAAACTAGCTGAAAGATACGCAAAGCAAGGGCCTCGGTGGTGCAGTGTGTAATACGTGAGCCTCGGAAAAGGTAATCGTGCTTCGATCTAGCCTACGGTCCAAGCTCTTCGAGTATCCCAGCATCGCTGTGGCTATAGGTTGATTTTCACTATTTGTCTGATATTTGACACTTGACATATTGTATTTGCATATATTTGCACTATATTTGATATTCACTACATACGAAGTTTTTCGTTGCAGAGAGTCTCTCTGTCCAACTTTAGAATCGTACCACACCAGGAGCGTGTGATCTTCTCCGAATCATGTCTTGAGTTTCGATGATTCCACCAGTGCTGTACTATAGCAAACATCATCATACCGGTATGTATAAGCACATGAGGATCCCTTGGCCACCGAGTGGAAAGCCTAAATTCCTCGTGAATATTTAACTGCCTCGTTAACGGAAGCAGCACCTGCTAGTGAAATAATTGCACTCCTATTGCATGGTATGAAGAAAGTTTTATATAGCAGAAGAACTCTATTTTCCATGAATTCCGTTTCTTCCTCAAAACAACTACACCTTTAAATTTATCCCAGTAATTTGACGCCTGAGTTTGATCTCAGAAGTCTCCCTATAGTGCAGCAGACCACTAAAGGTAATACTTGCATATTATTCAAGAATTCCCAATTAGCCGACGTTGCAGCACAGACAGGCTAATGGTACAGGGATAGTCCGGTACTGACACGACCTCTGCTTCCTGCCGAGAAACTAACACTTCGATGAAAACTCTCCATTGCAATCCATCAAGACAATTTAGTATAGTGGTCTAAGTCTATCCACGAGCATCGAACAAATTATTTTAGCCACTATCTGGTTATTCAAATTCGTACAACGACCACCAATTAGTTCCTACACAAAGTATTAAAATCCGATGTGAAACAAAAGGTTTGCATATCTAAGAGAATCCCCCCAAACTCAGAAAATCCGATATTTCGATCGCTAAGACCGAGTAAGAGTAAATCAGTGGCAAAAAATTACCGTCACTCTGGCAGCAACTTAGTTCTAAAGTGAAAAATCTTCTTTTCATCCATAATAACCTCTAAATACGTGTAGCTTCGACTGGAAAAAAAATCCAGCAAGCCAGCACGTGGACTCTAAGGGACAAGAAATAACTCGACTAGCCAAACTAGTAAAACTCATCACCCGACTTTGCAACTGGCGGATTACTCTTGCTGTTTTATGTACTGAGTAAGAAACAGTCTCCATGAGGCAACGTGGTTGTGTTGTTCTAATCCAGCACCATGATGCCTGATAGTTAATCATCTCTCCGCAGTTTTCCCTTCGCCCGACGTCGTGGGCGAGAACGCCTAGCATTCCGATTTGTTCTGATCTGAAACAATCCTCACCTCCTTAGTTTGCTTGCGCAGTCCAAGTATTACTGGCAGAACGATCTCGTAACACGTGAGAGCGATGTACAATCAACATAGGAATCACAGGAAAGTAAAATCATGTGGTGTTTAATATCGTAGTAGAATGGTGCTATGTCGGCTGTCAAATTTTTATTCAGTTCACCAAGAATGTTCATATACTAAGTAGGTACTCGCTGACTGTTCGACACTTCCATGAATGCTTCTGTCACAGCTGAAAGATAAGCTTTCCTTAAATCTGTGAAAGTGAGACAAAGCGGGCTCATGTACTCTCGCGATACTTCAGTGAGCCTTGTTATCGTGTGGATGTGCTCCATCGTGCTGAATCTTTTTCGAAACCCTGCTTGTTCACATCGCTCTCCTTCGTTCGGTGTTCTGTCAGTACTCATTAAGATGACTCGAGCGAAGAGCTTGTAGACGACAAGCAGTAAGCAGATTGGGGGATAGTTGTCGACATCATGGAGGCCACCCTTCTTGAACAATAGCACGGTTTTGCTTATATTCCACTTGCGTTGAGGCACGCAACGTACGTATAGCCGAGTCAGTGTGTTCATGAAGTCTGCCGGAAGATCCTTCAAATGTTTAAATCTTATTCTCTCCGGACCTGATGTTGCTCGATTCTTCACCGACGCAACAGCATGACGGATTTCCGAAGAATGCAGAAGCGGTGGTACGACATATTCGTCGTTGTTTATTTTGTATGAAGGAAGGAAAAACGTAGCAATGGAAGAGATGAGAATGGTAGTCGTGAATGATTTTCTCCATTGCCTTTCTAGAAGCTGTAACTCTTTCGTCTGGAGTCGGGTGCAATATTCTTGGCTTTGTAATTGGTGAAGGTTTGATGGAGTTTGCGAATGCCTTTACAACCTCTGCAGCATCGACCATAAATGCTGCTCTCCTTTTAAGATCTTCTTGTATCTTTTTATCTGCACCATTTTGCACGTTTGGGCGTAAGTTGGGGGTTGCTTACAGATCGTGCGATTCCACCCTAGCGTATTAGCTCGAGTGTTTCTAGAGCCAGACGTCTCTTGGCAACTTTGGAATTCTCAGCTTTCATAGCGCTAGCGTGAAGATATTGAATGGGTCCATCGTTTTTAAAATCTGACAGCTTTTTCTATTTTCTCGGAGAAATGAAATGTTGCAAGAAGAAGGCGATGGTCTTATCCCGTGTAGAATTTTTGAACAATAGGGACGTGGATTAGGAAAACACTCGAGTTAATATTATGTGGTCTATTTCGTTATGATGCTCTCCAGTGGTTTCTTCTCCGTCCATCGTTGAGGGTGGGACTTCTGGAATTGCGAGTTACCATGGTTGGTCTTGGTCGCCATGGCAAACCCAGACAGCCGATAACCCTGCTCGTCCATTCTAATCCGTGGGTTCCAATGTTCTTCAGACGTTTTTCTTGGTCTAATCTTACCGTTAAAATCTCCAATGATGACGTTGGAGAATGTATGGTCTTCTCTGCAGAATTTCTCCAAGCCCATGTAGATCGCTTGCACTTCGCCTTCGTCAAAGCTTGATGTCTGTCCTTAGCAACAAAGATTGTCAAAGAGGGTATTGTTCCACTTGTCTTCAATCGTTCTTTTCTGTTGACCAATGCGTGGCTGTGCCTTTCATCTTCCTAGTGCATTTCGTCGATTTGTGGACGTTCTCCTCCGTGGTGATCGGTCAACCTGGATTGAGGAGGACGTGATATATTAAACCAGCTATAAACTAGCAAACGTCCTGCATGACCTTTTAGTGCACTTTCGGCTTGGAAAAGCGTCATCTGGGTCCAACTATTGAGCCATTTTTAGTTGAACATCACAATACGGTCGAGAAAATAGACGTCCAGGTTCTATAGAAAAATTACGGACCAAGTCTCAAAGCAGCAAGTTCTTCGACTGTGGCCCGATTCGTGCGGCATCCATTTATCGACCTCTTCTGGTTTTCAATTGTTTAAAGATTTGCGATGGTTACATCGATTCTTCTGCAAGTTCTGGAACAGTTGCACGTGCATTTGCTTGCAACGAAGCGTTCAATTCAGTATTCTCAATAGTAAAAGGACGCCCGCAACCTCCCTCACCTTGGCAGTCGGATTCGCTACGACGGATTTTTCCAAACCAGCGTTGCACAATGCATTCGATAACACTTTCTTGACCGTATACCCCATTAATATTGCGAGCGGTTTGTTTGCAGTAAATTTGAATTTGAATTCGTAGAAATACCCAATTTCGTGTTTTGACATCTGAATTTCTAACCTGTAAGAATTGTCAACAATGCAATCTAATTTCTCGGAGAAATGGTATCCTCGGAGAAAATCCATGGTATTATTCAAATAGAGCGATGGCCTGTTGACAATGGTTTGTTTTTCTTCGGGCAATCCATTCTGTCGGTATCATCATCAGCTCGCATAGAGCGTAACAGTATTTCAATAACTGACTTTCCTTTAACCTATCCACGGATAACCAATATCAGCAATTGTCCTGTATAAAAGAGTACTACTGAGTGAGTCCACCTTATTCCGGCAGTGCTCGACTTAATTTGACTCGATACCTTCACGGAAACCCACATCGGAAGAAGAAACAACTGTGGATAATCGACTCGAACCAGTGTGCCTGTGAAAAAAGGCGAAGGCTTGGAAAGGATACCCGAATAAAGCTTTTTATCAACTACGTGTTAGCTCATCAGTGGGAATAAAGACACATGTTGATTAATCATACTGAGGATAAAGGAAAAATTGGTTTTTAAAGTATGAATCCGAGATTAATTCCCGAGAAACCCTAACAGAAACGCCATTCAGGACAAGTCGCGTTGACCAAAGCGCCAATGATAACATAACCGCTTACCCAAAGCGCTGTTAATAACTCACCCAAAGAAAAAAAAACCAAGAGAACGTGCGCAAATGATATCGTTCAGACGAGGTTTGCAACTTTTGCACGTGGTGGGTAACGCAGTAATGTTGTTCATTACAAGCATGGCGCTGGTTCTGCCACGCATTTGGCTCGTCAAGCTTTTAATTCCTCCGCGGTTGAGAAATATATGGTGAACTCGTTTGGAATTCTTGTGCGGCTATGACAGGAATCCAGGACAAGTCTACTAAATCAGCTTTAAACAACATTCATAAAGAAGGGGAAAAACGCAAGGAGCAATTGAACTCATACAGAATAAGTTAGATGACCTCATGAACGACACTTTCGAGCAAACAAATCGAATGAGAGAACTGCTGGTACCACATAATAAGTTTTTTTCTACATCACTGCTATGAGAAAGAAAAGCAGTAATGTTCCTCACAAAGCGAAGTGCGTCTTTAGGCCCTCAATAATGATTTGAACTCTCAAGACCGACTTTCTTTTAAATTCCGGATTAATGAATGACACGCTACCGTTTTGACTACGATGCACACACGAAGTGTTATATATCATCTACTCACAACAGTTGACGTTTCGGCGGAATTCGCCTTCTTCGGAGTGTGAAAAACTTAAGATAACCGCAATCTTGTCGGCCTAACACTTTCATAACCTTAACAGAAAAAACACTTATCTAATTTTCAATCGCATTAGCACCATGCGGCGACTGTTTTGGATGGTGACGACCTGAGAAAGGCTTCAGCTTGCTGAACCAGGGACTCCAGGAAACCACAATAGATAAATCAGCAAATCTCCGGATATTGGAAATCTGCTGGTGTGTCCACCACCAGTGTGAACGACCCATCCAAGTGTCCAAGTTAGTAAGCCTGAACGATTTTACAAACAGTTGCGAACCATATGGCGGCATCCTAAAGTGTTCCTTGGCAATTCAATCACTGCTAACGCTTCTTCTACACCCGCCCCTTTAAGCAACGGTTTATACCTCTGCTTATGCTACGGCCTGAATTTCCATGTGAGCTCAGCACGGTTGGTCTCCACGTACGATACTCAGTAGAAGACTCATAAAAAGCGACGAATGTGTGAAGAAGCCGTTTCATACCCAATGCGATTGAAAATTAAGCATTTTTGTTTTGGAGGTGTTTGGCTGAATAGGATGCCCTCATTTTGACCTCTCTAGACTTCGAAGAAGGTGAAATCCTCGAAACGTCAAGTGTTGTGAAAAAAATAGTATGGAACAACAATCTCTCGTATGCTGATGAAGAAAAGAGAGCGAATAATTAGAATGTTATGTGTTCATACACTGATAAGCTAACACAAAGTTGATAAAAAAGAACTCCATTCTGCTAATGTTTTGGAGCCTTTGCTTCCTTCAGGTTTGTATTGTTCCGAGTCACTTTTCTACAGTTGTTCCTTCTTCCGATGTGAATCCTCGTGATTTCATCAGGTCGAATCCAGTGAGGGGACCTCTCGAATGGAGTAGACTCACTCGTCACCGCTCCTTTATACAGGGCGGTTGGAGATGCTGATTGTCTAATCGTTAATTTTTTTGCGGACAATTAATCCTGCAGGAGTTGATATCGTTATCATCTAACACAGAACGCAATATTTCGAAAACCAACTTTCCCTTAACCTCGGAATCACAATCAACATGTATTCTTCCACTAATGAGCAAGCACAAGGTTTAAAAAGAAGCGCTGCCGAGTGAGAATACTTCATTCAAGCAGTGCCCCACTGAATCCGACTCGATGCGATCACGAAGACACACATCGGAAGAATGAACAACCGTGAATAATCGACTCGGGTCAATCCGGCTCTGAAGAAGGCGAAGGCGTCGAAAAGTTAACCGAATGAAATTCTCTTTTTTGTGAACCTCGTATTAGCCCATCAATTAAAGATTACGCACTGATTACTCATGCCGTTGTTAGAGGGAATATTTTTGAAATATTAAAATGTTATATTTAGGTGTAATCCCAAATAAGTGTAAGTATAACACTCGCACGGACTGCCGATGTCATTAAGTGAACTGGCAGGTGTTACTACTGAATTGATGAGGAATTAGACGACCCAAGTCGGAAGGTGAAGGCGAATGTGGCGCAGTGGTCGGAGGCACCCTGCAACACACACGTGGAATCGATCCCCTCGCCTATGGCCCACCATGCGTTTTATTCCTCCGGGATCGGTAAATTGCTACCGGACTCGTATGGGAGATAGCAGCACTGGTTCGATACATCGATAGGCCACTGCGAGTCATTGTAAAGGGCAGATATGCATTCAATCACCTCCAACGATACTTAGTGAAGTCGAAAGCATGGCGGTTTCCTCAGGGATGATCAACGCCGAGAACCTTATCCTTCAGTTTTTTTAGTCGGAAGTCAGATTAAATATTATTGGATAGAGGACGAGAAAACTTATACTTGGTAGGTTTGCTTGAAAGATTTTAAAAATTTCGGTTCAAATTTCTTATCGTTTTGGTTTACAGCAATTTCAAAATTGAAAGAATGTCTTATAAAAGCTAACGCGACAAATCAAATTTTTTTGGAAGCCTACAAATCTCTGGACTCCTCCACTTCTCTTTTAATGGAGAAATTACGGTCTGCTGTCGAAAAACCGGCTTCCACTTCAATGTGTTCATGAACAAATAGTGTCTCTTAATCGAGACATTAGTTCTCATCTTTTGGTCTATTACTTGGAAATTGTGTAATGTTTGGAGCCAACAACGGTCCACAAATCTTTTCTGAATGCGAAGATAAAGGTCGAATCAGATTTTTGAGGGTCAAACGTCGTACCTGCTTGCTTAATGACGCGCAACAAAGTGACGGCTTCCCGTTACGGCTCAACGCCTTAAACACAAAGAATGAAAATTATTGGAGAACAACAGGATTCCTGGTTGTTATGCGTAAAAAATATTAAGATTTAAAATAGAGCACTTGAATCCACGGAAAGGGTAATCACGGGTTCGAAGCCCAGTTGAGGTTCCGAGTTTTGCTCATATCTCAGCATTCGTGCGGTGATATTTCGCGTCATACCCTGCTATGAAGAAGTAAAATGCAATTAACAAAAGCTAAGACTAAATGGAAGTATTCAGTGAAAACAAAGAAGTTACCGGTGGGTTTTACCTCAGAGAAACCAAACCGAGTAGTGGCAGTTAATTCTTCAACATCGGTTTTTTAAGTTCTTATATTGTCTGGTTCTTTTTTAGACAAAAGAGAGAAAAAGACATCAGAAGTAAATGTGAAGAGAGCTGAGTAATTTGTACGCTTATTCTAGACATTAGAAATAAGCTAAAGTCCCTAACTTTAGCTTCACCATAATTCATTCACGCAACACCTAACGTCACGCCGGCCATGTTCACTAGAATTGATAGCGGTCCCATACTTCTTTTTTTGAAAGCTGGATTGTTCCTTTCTTTTCAGCAGCGTTTTTAGCCTTGCAGGTTCTTCGTGAATTTATCTGATATTGTCATTGTCATACGCGTAACCGTCCACTTGGCAACATAATTCATCCGTCAGGTATTGTTTTGGACCATCTTTTTAATGAAGCAATCAATAATGTCGACAGTAATTCATGTATAACACCTGCATACATAAGCCCTAACTTTAGTAGATACAGTTTGCCGCAGGAAGAACCATAGAATAAGCACTTGAGTGGCGAAGTGGGAAGTTTCTCTCCTTCACTACCTCTTACTTTTCTATTTGTCAAAAACAGAACATGGTGACACTTTTTCTCTTCGTGAACGGTTCTTGTTAGATATAACTGGTTTTCTATAGGTAAAATCTGGTAACCTTTGGTCATAGCAAAACACAACATCAATAAATAATTTGCTTTCGATAGCCGTGTTCCAAGAAAGTCAAAGCGTTCGCTTTCGAAAGAACGGTTTTCGTCAGATCATGGTAAAAAGCTCGAAGTGTTTTAAAGGAAGAACAGGAATTTCTGTCGACCGACTAGTCTTGACGAACTGTTACAATTCACAAATCCACTGATAAATACGTCAACTGACATAACAGCTCATAGATTGTCAAAATTTTGCAAAGTTCATAAGGAGTTCTACGTGAGTAATGAATATTACACATGTCGAAAGGTGTTGCAGAAGAAGAAGTTAAGGTGATTTTCTGTAGTCGATTCACTAAGGGAACATTAGCACGCTTGCAGTACTATCTTCAGACTCTTCATAAAGGGACAAGGGTTAAAGTGATTGTTGATAGCACCGTTTGAATAAAAAACTAGCCAAGAGAAAGCCAAAGTAAAGACCTCGGTTGCTGTGGTAAGCCCAGTTGAGGTTACGGTTCTTGCTATATCAGCATACCTCTGGTACTTCACATAATACCGTAGCATAAAAAAGAACAAGCGTTAAAAAAACCAAAACAAAGGTCAAAATGTTCTGCGGTGACCAATTCCTGAGAAATGCGCCATGCACCCGACTTCATCGTATATCATCGAGGTGACTGAATGCACACGTGGGCTATAGGGTTTGGTACGAATTTGAAGGCTATGTGGAAATAGAAGGCTTGGCGAGCCTGGAGCGTGGGATCAAAGCAGCGACCGACCCTTTGTGTACTGCAGGGCACCTCTAACCACCGCACTATACTCTCTCAGCATCTGCTAATGTTACACAATCTTCAGAAATCGGCAAGAAAAAATTCTAAAAAACGTGAACTGTGAAACTTACAAACAAATTTTTTTATATCTTGTTGGCCTTTCTGTCATTGAACATATCTCTACAGTCCACAAGTTGCACTTCTAATGAATGCTGAAAAAGCACTGCACTGCTGTGAAGGGAAAAAGAAGGATTTCGATATATCAAATATCGAAAGATCAATCGAATTTAAATCTGATGAAGACTTCCGAACGTTATTCTTTTTTTCAATCATTTCCTCGGAAATAAAAACTATCGGTTGCAAATGTGTAAAAAAAAACTTGTCAGATCTTTCCCCTATGTTCTTTTAAGGGCGCGTGTGGCATAGTGGTCAGCGGCGCCCTGCATCACAACCAAGCCTTTCATCACTCCGGAGTCGGCAAATTGGCGCCAGACTTGTCTGGGAGGATAGCAGTACTGGCTCAATACATCGGTAGGCCATTGCGAATCATTGTAAAGGCCAGGTATGCATCCAATCACCTACAAACGATGCTTAATGAAGTCCAGTGCATGGCGTATCCCTCAGGGATTGATCAACGCCGAGAGCTTTATCCTTTTTTTATTCTCCTGTGTTCAATAAGTAAAACATTTTATGGCAGTTTTACATTTATGAACAGCACTTGTCACTTTCAAAGAGAAAATACTTCGTCGTGTTCGCTTCATTTCGATTTGTGAGAAGTTACTCACACCTCTATTCCATTCCACCCATTATCTCGGATTAGTTGTTATCAGAAGTTTTGAGGAAACAGATCTTTCCCTTTTTTCGTCATGACAAAATAGTAGTTTTTAAGTCGGTTTGCTTGTGTTTAGAAGTTTTCACCTAAGAAGTGTTAAATACCCGTGAATCGCTGCGACCATGTAGCGAAAGGCGAAACCAGTTTGTAAAAAGAACGCCGAACCGAAGTTTTGGCGAATATGAAGTTCTTGATGCTGTTTCTTATACAACTGGCGATTATTTAAAAAACACCATTCTTGCTCAGTAAATTCCGTTTACCAGAAATATAGTGAAACGAATGTTACTGGAACCAATGTAAGCACTTGACCTTTTGCAGACGAATTTGTTACCAATTCACAGACTGCGGAGCAACTGGAACCCAAGTTTTCCTGGGCCGCTTGGAGGAGAAATGAACGCGAAAATGTCTGGATGACAAAGTAAGGCTAGAATCGTCAAAGACCTTCGTACAAAAAGTATGGTCCTGGGATGATTTGCCCCGTACTATGTTAGTTCTAGAGCGTTTGGCGTAGTTGTTAGAGGTGTCCTGCAATACACATGCAGCCGCTGCTGGTTTGATCTGACACGCATCGATAAACCAAGGCAGATATGAATTCAGTCACCGCTACAATGCTTGGTGAAGTGTTTAATGAGTGCAAGACGCATCCTTCAGGGAATGATCAACACCGAGCGTTAAACGCTTTAATAGGTCTGTTTCCGTTTTGCTTATCAGATCATAAATGATATATCAATCAAGTCGCTTGATATTAATCGTTAATGCATCATTTGAAAACAGGTTAAATTTTGTATTGAAATACCAATCGAAAACGGGTGTCAGCCCCTGAACGCAGCCTTTGGAATCTTCAGAACAAATGAAGGCGATAGGTCAAATGCTTTCGTTGATGAACAACAAGAAGTGCTTCGTATCTGATAAAGCTTCAGTTATTCCTTTGTAGTTCATTAATTAATGTATCTTCTGCAACAATTTACAGGTATACATTTTATGCTGTCATCGAACACGCACGATTTGTTTCATAAGCTAATATCAGAACAACCGTTTCAGTGATTGCAAGATAGCAGGCTGCCCAATACGGCCGTCCTAGTGATTGCAAGCTAACAGGCTGCCCAATACGGTCTAGGAAGGAAACTGGTCAGCTTTTGAACTATCGATGGCTTGGAACATTAGTCGGACTATCACCGTTATTGTAACTTCGAGTACTAAATAGAGTAAGTTGACGGTCCAGAGATCGTAAGGGTGTGTAGTTCCTCCATAATGGGCAATCCGATCAGACACATCTCGGGTGCTGTCGCGCCGCCCACTGCTGTAAACGCACTGAATGCAGCGACTCGAACTGTTCCGCGTTCTTCTACCATTCCTAGCTTTCTATCGGCAGAGTTCTTCGATTTTATAAGACTAATATTTCCTTCGGGGTGCCGTGGTCGGAGGCGCCCTGCAACACACACATAGGGTCGATTTTCGCGCCCGTGGCTCACCAAGTCTTCCATCTCCCGTGGTCGGCAAATTGGTGCCAGACTCGTCTGGGAGGATAGCAGCACCGGCTTGATACATCGGTGGGCTACAGTGAGTCATTGTAAAGGCCAAATATGCATTGTCACCTGCAAATGATACATAGTGAAGTCGGATGCATGGCGCATTTCTCAGGGGTTCACCAACACCAAGAGCTTTCTTAGAATATTCCCTTCAAAAAATAGACGTGAGCTGCAAGAGTTAAATGCATCAGGTCAAATGTCGTCTAACAAAATTCATTGGTACTCTTGTGGAAGTAACGCTGCGCACGTTTTCTTTCTTTTATTATAAGCGATTTTCACGGCTCATTCAATGGTATGTCGAATGTTTTCGCGCCTCCATTTAAAACAAGTGTAGAATTCTACAATGTAACTGGAAATATAGTTGCGAAAGCAAGGGAACCGCATGAGATTCCTTAATAAGGTGAAGCTCTCGTAACTCTAAGAAACTGCGCTCTTCTCTTCTTTTTTTTCAGTTTAATAAAGCAGCAAAGTAATTTCGTTACCTCGCTATTTCGACGTCATTAGGTGAAGGAGTTAACAATATTGAGAAATTAGTAGAAACATCCCCGCTCCATAATGCGCTGCATTTCTCTGTTCCCACTTAATTACAAAAGTACAGAAGTATTTCGTTATGATCGAGTGCGTTCGAATCCGTTCGAGGCACACGAAAGCCTTGAAACCTCGTTGTAAAATTGTGTTTACAAAATCTAGTCGGCGGAATATTTCCCTGTGTAATGCTTATTTTCTCAACAGTATTGCACTTCCAATAAGGTTACTAGGATGCTCTATACAGTTAATTTGCACGAATAGAACCGGTTTCTAAGCTTAAATCGGCATTACAACATTAGGCAGAGTTGTCTCGAGCTTGAATGAACCCAAGAGTAATGATGCCACAGCTGAAACAAGATTTCTTGTCGCTCGATCTTTATTTGCTTCTTGCTATCCTTACTACTATGGTTACGAAAAGAAGAGAGAGTTTGATTGACTTCGAGGCCCTCAGCCGTAAAAACTCACAACGGTGTACCAACATATAACTTCGCAATTTTCTAGCTTGTTGCCGACTTCATCTAGTTTTTTCAACACAAAGCAGCACATACAACGCATTGTTGATGAATCATGATTGGGTTTCTTGTGGTGGAATTAATATGGATTGTGGTTTTGGTTTCCACGGCAAGAAAGCGTTTATTTCGCCGCTAATTTTCCAGTACAGTGGTTACGCAACGGAACGGCTACCGATATGTCGAAAGTCGTTAAGTGGTAACGAAATCAGGAATAGTATTCGGAAGTTGTTAATTAGAAAAAAGGGATGAGTAGTTCGACGGAGGTTCCTTTTTCACTGACTCTTAGCGGAGGGAGTGAAACGCGTGCTCTAGACGACCAGTTCCGGGCCAGTGCTAAGTGGACTTAGTGTAGCTACACACTGTCATGGTGCTTGTGACCTTGACGATTTCTTGATGGTGGCATTGTGAAGAGCAGCATCTGAAGGATATTCACCTGAGCTGCAAAACTACTGAGTGCGGTTTTTCCCACTGGTATATAGTACTCCGGGTTTGTTAGTCAGATAAAGACAGTGGAATTTCAGAACGTAAATTAACGATTGGAGTGAGACACGGCTCAACTATCTCCTTATTCTGCCACCACAAAAAAGACGCCTTTATTACGTCCATGGTGTCTATTTCTGACTGCATATAATGAAAATTATAAAAGTTCATCAAATTCATTGGAATTTACAAAAGTATAGAACTAAGGGAGCGTGTAGCGCAGTGGTCGGAAGCGCCCTGCAACGCACACATGGAATCGTTTCTGGCACCCAGGGCCCACCAAACCTTCCATCTCTCCGAGGTCGGCAAATTGGTACCAGACTTGCCTGAGAGGATAGGGAGCACTTGTTCGACACATCGGTAGGCCACCGCGAGTCATTGCAAAGGCCAGATATGCATTCAATCACCTCTAAATGATGCTTAATGAAGTCGAATGCGTGGCGCATCTCTCAGGGATTGATCAGGCCCGAGTGCTTCATCCTTTATCCTTTTTTACAGAACTTCATCTCTCCTTGTCTACAATTCATAATGAGTGAGAATTTTGTGTTCAATAAGATGTTAAAAGCTTACGTACCGTTTTTTTTAAACTCTATCTAGAATTTGGCAAAACTCTTGAGTGCTCTTGAGGTCTTTTTGGGCGCGAAACAATTTCATGGAGGAATCTGTAGTATTTCAATACAAAGAGTGCTTAATGGATTCTTTAGGATTAAAATGGGTTATCACCATGGTAGAGTTTTTTAGCTCTTCTGCATCACTTGTGATTTATGTTTAACTCTCATATGAGCGATTTTGAACAACGCAGCAAGGTAACGACTACGAATTTCTCAAAGAAGACTCGTAAAAATAAGGGCTATCCTTCTCTTGATCTCAAAAAAAGATCTGATTCTGTTGCAGCTGCGTTGGTTGGTGCGATTACAATGAGGTTGCTAGAATTTTAAAGCCATTCCTAACTATCTAAATATGGAAGGAATATGAAGACGGTCTATGTTTGCAAAGCGAACAGCAAGCATAGTGCGCTGCATCGAAGCTCTCCTTAAGGACCTGGTGATTGAAGCTGGGATCACATAGGACGTCGCCAAAGTCGGTGAAAAAGGAGCACACTGAGCAACAAACGGCATTTGTCACCCGGAAAAGTACTGCGTTTAGGAGCATGTTATAATAAAGAAGTTAGCGGAGCTAATCCCCTCTCTAGTCCAAGTTGTCCACGAATGAGAGGTTTTTTGAACCAATGAGCGGAATTGCACTTTACCTTCATGGCTTTGTCTGCTGATGTCCGTCCGTTACGAGCCTCTCACTCGAGCAATCAAGGTCTTAAAAAGTGCTGGGCATTACCTCTGCAATCCTCAGGATCACGAAAGTCAATGTAGTATTTTGATTATGTTAGATGTCGCTTTGTTCTACTTACACCGACTTCAGAAGAATATCGGATTCACTTGGAAGAGCGCCAGTCATGGAAGCTCCAGATAACCAGAGTTTCCTATTCAGTACATAATAAGTTTAATATGTAGCGGGCTCATTACTACAATGTCGGCTTTCTACTACAAAATCACATTCGATATGAAGAAGAGGGTCTCTCAACATGATGGATACAATCCCGCCAAAACCTAATGTGCCATTCCTGAGAACGTTATGCAGAAACTGGATTGAGGGAACAAAGAGCTAAATTCCGTTCTCCTGAAGCTACGCTATTTCCCTTTTTGGCAAACAAGTGACCATGGTTTTTCATGAGTTAGTATGAGTTAATACGGACTTGTTAGAACTTTTTTTCTTGATCCATCAGAGCTTAGGGCTGCGCACGTTGTCATATAATAGCCTAAAAACACAATATCGTGTGGTCCTTTTGGTGCTTGTGATGTACTGTAACAAGCACAGACGATGAGCGAAACAATGGTGAAGAAAGGTCTTTATGTTCGGTAGAAACTAACAAAGATCATTTTACAAAAAACGGATTCGTTTCATATGAGTGATTCACGTTCAACAGAAGAAGTACTTCCGACTGTTCCACTTATCTGTATTCTGGCCTAGAAGCGAAAACAACGAATTACCACAAGAATTGAACAGGAAGAAACTAACAAGAACATTGAGGCAGTGGGAAAAAATGGAAGACACTATGCTTCCAACCTACATTTTGGATTCAACGGTTCTTTCTGCATATGTGCATCAGAAACTTGGAAGCTACGTAATCAACCGATCCCAAGAAATTGAGAGAAGGAATCCTACCTTCTTACCTACACCTACGCACTAGGGTGCTGGTGTTTACTTCAAGACGCTATCCTAGAGACAATCGATGGACGTGAACCATTAGCAGCTGGAACCAATGAGATATCAGGCACGCAAATCATTGATCACCTGGTCAGTTTTCGGCGAGTGGTTACCAACTGGCAGCTCATCGTGCACGACGACGTGAGACTTGCTACGTTCGCATTTTATCAAGCGCAGGGTAGAATTTAGAATATAGAATTGTAGAATAATAGATTGTGTATTGCCTAACAGTGTCTTCCAGTTAGTTCTTAAGTAACGTTACTGTTGGCTTTTCACGGGATCGGCGATCAGAGCACAACCTATATACACGTAAGCATATAATGTATGCACGTATGAAGAAACACAGTCACATGTATAGATGAAGATCCGGTGCATCAGATCTGGGCTGATCGATGATTCCCAGGGATTGGTTGGATCGAGATCTCTCGAATTAGAAAGGGCAGCATGCAGGAGAGGAAGTGTTTTTTTTAAATTTACATGGAAAAATTACTACCTGAGGTTATTAGAATTTATGTTGCTGTATTATATTGAAGAGTAATCGTCAACGATTATGAACCATTACGAAGAAGGGAAAAGATTCTGTACCTTCTCATCCAATTAGTGAGAATTCATTTCAGTATCTTAGCCTTTTTATTTACTGCTTCTATAATTTTTCACGGCAGGGTATCATGTGAAATACAACTAAGATGATGCTGAGATATTTGCAAAACTCGGACCGCAGGTGTCTCCGGTGGGGGAACGAACGCACTATTGTCCTTTCCGGGGAGTAACGCGTTCACCACCACACCATGCGGGTCCTTCGTTTCGCCTGTCTCTCAGCTTAACTGGGGGTTTAATGCCAATGTGGGCTCCCTAGATCAGTTCCGTTGACGGGTGATTGCTGATGGCGCCGATCAATAGAACTAGCTGAGAGACAGGCGAAACGAAGGACCCGCATGGTGTGGGGTTGAACGTGTTGCTCCCTCGGAAAGTACAATACCGCGTTCGTTCCCCACCGCGGACACCTGCGGTCCGGAGTCCTGCAAATATCTCAGCATCATCTTATTCATTTCAGTCCCATACTAATTATTTTTGTAGTAGTCTAGGGTTATTAGACGTTTCATTCCCATCGTGAATCTTTTCGATTAGCGAAGAAAAATCGAGAATTTAGGAACTTGAAGTCGAAAGCGTAACCACTCGATGGCTGCGTTCAAAGCAACCTTGTCGTTTGTCTAAGAAAAGTGAAACCTGTCCAATTTTAGAGGCAATTTCTTCTTCTATCGGTGATTTAGTACTCGTAAGAGTATCCAGTATTCTTAAGGGGATGCGAAATGTATGGCCAAATGTTTATTTACTAGAAATCTCATAGAAATCATGAGAATGTCTGGGGAATCATTACAGTTGAAGACGATTTTACAGTCAACACACAGTCTTGTTAGTGACGCTGAGGTTAATCATAATTGGAGAGGTGGTTTACATAAGGTTGACCCTCTATGAATACTACTCTATGAGAAGTTTGACCGTGGCACATCAGTCTTTTTATATTTCGTCTACACGTATAGATTTTCTAATTTTCAGTGCGTACTGCAATTTGTTAGACCATCAGGCATGTGACGAATTATGTAAAGTGAGTACATTTTTGCTAATATTAATATTTAACCAAATATGGCTCATCTCTTATGTACTGACAAACGCCGGGCTCTCTACCCCCTTTATTTTAACCAAGCGGTATTAGTGAAGAATTAGCTCAATTGTAGGAATTCTCGACGCAGATGGGGGGAGTGCCTACGACTAAATAAATTTTAATGAATAAGGATTTAACCAGAAAAGTTTGTGAGCGAGAGGACCTAAAGCTTGTTCAGAAAATTTCCAATGTCTTCAACTTCTGTAGTTTTAGGTGGACAATTACTGGTATGGCCACTGCACGATTTGGGATGGAGAGAACTTTAGGTGAGTTACACACGTAATGAGAAGCGAGGGAATCCTGCAACCCTCGAGAATGAGCGTAGCAATTAAGCAGACGGTAAAGCAAACATTACTAGTATTTTAGCACGTCAAAAAGTGAAATGAACTGGCTGTAGAGAAGTATTCGTCACATTACGGAAACGCCTTTCTTTTAAGCCTTAGAATTCCTTACAACCTGTAACAACTATTTTCACTTACCGAATGGTAAATTTGGACATTCAGCTGCAAATGTTTCGACTATCTCCCACCACTGGACGGATCCGTATGTAAAGGAAAACATTCGTACTGTTCCAGAAAGTGCGAGGAAGCGGTAAGATTTCCAATGACTGGTAAACACTAAACATTTCGCTTAGAATCCGTGCCCATTTGCTAAAACACATTAATTTTGGCTATCCATTTGAAAATGTCCAGTGGCCTCGATTCTTGCTCCAGAAGCCAATTGCTACAGTTTACAGTTCCCAAGTGTACAGAGAACGAAGCTCTCGGCATTGATCAATTACTGAATGATGCACCATGCATTCGACTTCACTAAGAATGGATAAAGGTGAGTGAGCACATGTCTGGCCTATGCAATGATTGCTGTCGCGGACCGATGTATCGAGTGAGCGCTGCTATCCTCTCAGACAGCTCAGGTACCAACATGCCCAGCTTGGAGTGATGGAAGGCTTGAGATGTGTCGTTGAACCAACGACTGCGTGTATATTTCACGATACCCGTCACCACTACGCTACAGGTGCCAAGTGTATGATTGGATTCACGATTGAAAGGACCTTGTCAGAGGCATGGCCTGAAAAGGGCTACTTAATGCAGCTGCCTTGGTGCTCATATTGCAGTGCGCTTCGTGTCCTAATGCTTTATCTGTGATATCGACAATATGGGAGAACTGCTGGATGTGACACGCGAGCACATGAGGAACTAAGTTTAGTACCTGGTCTACCAGTCCTTTGATGGTAACTAAATTCTCTATTTAAAAGCTTATTCAAGTCAATGGTCACCTTCATCGAATGCCCTAATTGCATGTAAGATGGGACCACCATATTATCGTAGCTGTCTTCTCTCTTGTTCTCCATGGCATGAAAATGTTTTCATGCACTTTGTCCTTTGCAGATGTGCTCGGACTGGTGTTGTTCCTCATTCCACTGATCTCTTTAACAATTAGCTATGCTTCATTGCTACTTTTCAAAGGTGACTAAGTTGGGGTCAAAATGAAGAGCTAACCGTAATCTTCAGTCAGTCAGTGCTCACTGTGAGAGTTTCACTAAGATGACGTGGCTTTGTCGAGGGCATGTCTTCTGTGTGGAATGTGCCATTTTGGATTGTGAACAGAGCGATATTCACGACTGCGTTGTGCTTATTGGAATAACCTCTTTAATACGGAAACTGCGGAGCTTTGCCGACACGGATATGTCTCTCACCTGCTTCAGAGCTTTGATTCTGGGTCCAGTTGTCCGCATTTTTGCGGGAAGTTTCTAAGAACTCCGATCAAACCCAAAATGATAAGACGAATTTCGATTCGAAAATATAGTCAGTGGTTATTCGGTATGCTATGGCACAAAACATAGCATTTTAGTTTCACTCAATCGCAGATTGGAAAACTAGCGTCAAATCAAGTTCGTAAGAGGAGCATCATCATTGAGCAAAGCTGTGGCGATAGCAAAAAGCTTGGACGAGTAGAATGACTGCGTCCTAATATTTGGCAGGTGATTATCAATAAGTCAGAGATTTACGCCGTGAAAATCGAATATATTCGAAAGAAAACGTGGTAATGAGGACTAACCAGAAAATTATCAACATGTGACAGTGAGTATTACAATGGAGCGCATCCGAAACTGGAACTGATGCAATGAGAGGAGATGATAACAAGACGAATAGGACACGGAATTCGTTATCAATACAGCTGTAGTGTTCAAAACCCATTTCATTTAAGCGTTATCAGTTCCACGGGCACCTTCATAAGCTCAACGATCTCTACGTTACAAGCTCTTGGTCAGTGCCATCTAACTTCGGAAACTGCTACTAAACAAAATAACCTGAATTAATGTGACTGGAAGTGAAAATCACTGCGGAAACCGAGGGTCCACTAAACATTGCAAGCTTTCATATGTTTAGAATTATCTTAGTGTTTTGGATAGTTCGATGCCAAACTTTCATAAATCGCTTGCTTCCTTGGCCATATTCTACCTGAATGACACGATATTCGTTAGACAAAGTTTCCTTTATTCAATGCCCGGATTGCCGTGTCGGAACATTTTCAGGGCGTCACTGCTGGCCATGGTCAAATTTCTGGATCAGATTGAAGCTTGTCTTCTTGTGAATATGTTTCATCTAAGATTGCGGCGATTTTTGGCATAGGTTTACTCGACCTCCTTTATCTGGGAGATAGTGTCGTGGGAATAACTACTGCTGTGTGTCAACGTTGGACACAAAAACAAGAGTCCAACGTTTTCACCCCTTTCACAGTTAAAAGCGACTTCCAATACTGTTCTCTTTTAAATAAAACTCATGAGGGAATCAACATGGTTAGAACAAAACCAACATTTGGTATACGCATCAGAAGATGCAGTCTCTCAAAATGGTCGAAAAACGAGATCAAACCAAAATTGTGATTAGGAATCTTTCTATACCACAACATGTATAGGATTAGTTCATAGCCCTAGCTTGAATTCTCTGAGCTAATGTTTGGTTATGGTACGTGGATACTCTGCAGTCTCAGAGAGCATTAGAAAACCCATGTAGTGCATCCAGCGACGATATCTAGTGTTGCTGAACTCTCAGCATAGTAGGTGTTGCTAAACTAAGGCAACGCTTCGTCTCTAAGAGTAGATAAGTTTGATAGTCTAGTGACTTATAGGGAAAAAAGCAGAACTAATTTTTTTAGAGCTCCATTAAGATAGGTTCCACGTGTACTTTTTCGTTGGTATTTCTGGGATGTAAAATTGGTTAAGATTAAGTTAAAAATCCATAATCGGTTGATCAGAGGTTGTTTCCAAATGAGTGGAGAATTTCTAGAGTTTAACGATGACAAAGATTTCGGTTGGATGTGTGTGTGGATCACATTCTGTCAAAATGTCTTATGTGTTAAAACAGAAGGTGAACAGCGTTGGTTTTGCAGGGCGCTGAAGGCGGCTTCTGCTACCCGCAACGAGACAAAGGCTCGGGCTGCGACTGCTTCAAAGACGTGCTTCCGTTGTTCAGACGACGAAAACGCTCATACAAATGGGAAATAGCGAGGAGGGAACAACCTGAAATCAAAACTCCATAGTACAACTAATACTTTATGAAATATTTCATCAATGGGTATTGTACAGGCCGAAATTATTATCAATTCTCAAATGATTAACACTTCTACGGAGAGACGAAAGCTTACTCGATTGGCCCTTGTCATTCTTAACGTGTAGATTTGTTTATATTTCGTCATATGGTTAATGAACCCTTAAAGCGACCAACGCTGGTTCATAGAAGGATGCCTTTTCACATAACCATTGCTTAACTTATTCAAGCAAATTGATTTTTTTCGGAGAAATCTTGACAGAGGAGTGAGAGGCACATACCCAAAACCTTCGTTTCTCCTGTTGAACATTAAATTCTACTTGAAAACTGTTAATATGGAATGGGTTCAGTTGCTTATTACGTTTGCATTCTTTGTAGAGCTCAACATGAAGTAATTATTTCCATAGGATGTCCAATTCTTTCGAGTTCCTACGACAATGAAAGATATGTTATAGCAAAATTCTCCACCAGCACTAAGTGAAACCAAAACGTCACAAAAAAAAACCTCCGAGCGATTGCCAGCAGCAGCCTCAAAGAGATCGAAGGATTACGAAAATTCCACCGGGTGTGGTTGTCCTACAGGACGTACAAAGGCTTTTAGATGAAGAACCAGTGACCGATATCAACATGTATTTAAATTGTTGAGCTTACACGAGGATGATAAAGATTTTTATTCGGCCACCGTTTCGACGGTTTCCTCTTCATCAGAGCCGATGGTCCACAGTTGTTCGCGTTCTCGAGGTGGCGTCTTCGTCGCGCATCGAGCTGGATCTTCCTCAGTGGAGCATCTCTGTCGAATCAGCCATGCTCAACCGGCGGTGCTCTTTTTATACAGGGCCGTCTTTGCTGATATTGTTATCCGTTGATAATAATTTGTTTTTTCAGCGGATAATCCACCCTGCAGCAGTCGGTATTATGTTAGGCAGCATATAGCGAATAACAAAACAATAATTTTGAAAACTACTGTCATTCAATCACGATGAGCCTGCATCCGGATCGATACGCGACGAAGGCACCACCTCGAGAACACGAACAACTGTGGACCATCGACTCGGATCATCGGCTCTGATGAAGACGAAACCGTTGAAACGTTAGCCGATTATACAACTTTATCAACCTCGTGTGAGCTCAACAATATGAACACATGTTAATTGTTTAACTACTGAGGTTAAGTGATGGCCGGTTTCAAAATTATTGTTTTGACAAAGATCACTTGTGACAAACACGTTTTCCATGAATTACAGTCGAATTGCAATGGTGTTTGCTTAAACACAAAGACGAATGTGTTTTGCCAGTGGAGCTAAGAGTAAAACGGTGAAATCTTAAAAAATCGCTAGTGATGAGTCTTTATGTTAAACATACCGGTCAAATAAGTCCAAGGTCCTGTTCTGCGAAACCACCGTTTGCTTGCTTAGACCCGCTCACCTTAGGAAGTAAGTTTTCCGTCCTCTTATGGGTCATTAAGAGTACGAAATCAGTTTAAGAATGGCAAAAAATGGCATTCACTACACAAACCAGATTTGATTCCATTTCGCATAGCCGCAGTCTATTTCTTGACCCTATCTTACACTGTTGCTACTCTACCAGTCTCGGACATGAAAAGTTGACCACACTTCGGATATTAGCCAATTAAAGCTTGGAGAAGGCATTAACACAATATTCGTGAGTGCTTCTTTATGCCATGAAATCAGGGAAAATCAAGTTGATTGAAAGCAGTTAAAGTGATTTCACGTTTGATAGGGCTTCACCTTCCGACGAATTATCTTGAAAGAAGTATGGAAAGCAAGGCGCGTCGCGAGATCTTTGTGCCTATGGTTATCAAAGCACCATTGATGAAGCACCGCTAGCGCGTTTCCAGCAAGGTGAGTAGTATATGACTCATACATAGAAGAAAATTTAATATTCCACGTTTAAAGCAAAATGTCTTCACTTGTGGAAAACTTTAAAATTGAAATAAGGACCACTAGAGTTTACAAATAAACTACAAGATACAAGTTTGTTATTTTACCAAAATGAAATCCTGATTCTCTGAATCCCACAACACCTACCTTTTCCCAGGATCGACATTCTATTAACCTCTGCATTGGAATATGAATGCGTCGTTTTCTTGTTCAGCAATCGCGATGCGAGAAATTAGAGAATCAATAAACTCGAAAACAATAAGATTGTCTGTTAGTGATAAGGGGGGTAGAGTTCCTTGTTATTCCTCGCCAGCTGGATGTTGAGATAACAGAGGAACATCTCAGTGACCTCAGTGATGCTACCCTCTATCGCCCATCCTCTGAAAGGAAATATAAAAGTCAATGCCGAAAGCTAAACAATCAATGGGTCAGTGTAGCAAAGGCTGCAGGTTTAAAATCATCGGTTATTTCGCACTTTAAAATCGATAAACCAACATGTCCCGTCCTATAGCCCATAACTTATTAAAACCCATAAGTTGGTATCACCTGATGATTTGAGTCAACCAATCCGCCATCATTTAAGGTTAGACCGATCATCAGCTGTGTAGACGGGCGAACGGGTAGAATAACCTGGTTTTTAAGCCCTAATATTACCCAGTTGTTTAACCACATTCCAGCTTATCTCACAAACACCAAAATGTTCCTAGAACGTCTACGTAATGCATCTCCTAATAACGCGTACGTGATGGAATCCTTCGACGTAACCGCGCGGTACACCAACGTATCGAATGACTCCGCAATGCAAGCCATCTTCGAGTTTCTTCTTGAACTTGAAGGAGAATAAATATGCATGGCTCGTCCATCCAGCAGCTAATGGCTCTCTTAAAGGAGTGCCTGAACTGCTCGATTTTCAGATGGTCTGGGAAATATTTCGAGCAAATAAGGGGGGTTGGCAATGGGACAGCGAATGGCACCAAGCCTAGCCATTGTGTTCATGTCTAAGATAGAAGCCCCCTGTTCTCGATCTCCGGCCACTACTCTACTGCAGATATGTAGATGATTGTTTTGTCATCTTCTGTACGCAGGAGGAGATGGACAAATGGTTTAAATTATTGAAAGAGCAGTCTGAGTACATTAAGTTCACCCGGGAGAAACCGAGAAAAAAACTGGCTTCCGTTTTTAAACGTCCAAATAAGCTCTATCAAGTAGCGGTTACCTGACAAAGTGGCACCGAAAGCCAAGTAACAAGAACATCCTCGTTCATTTCCTTCCTTCCCATCCTTCACACACAAAGAGGGCGCTCGTGAGAAACATGTTTCGAACAGCCACCTCTGGTGCACAACCAGGGAACTAAAGGAAGAATCGCGCGACTTGGCTCGGAAAATGCTCATCCCCAATGGCTACGAAATAGTAACCCCACGAGATAAATTTAGAAGGAGAGCGACGCGCCCAAGCAAAACACTTGGCCAAAAGAAAGTCCCGTTTATGTTGCCCTTTATTAGCGATGAAGTAAGCGTAGTTATTAAACGATGCTTAAGAAGGGCAGGTCTAGAGGAATCGGTAGCGATAGTTGAAACACTACCGGCTACTCTACGTCGTCACTTAGTTCGTAACCGCCTGTATGACCGTCTATGTGAGGCAACAAATTGCGTAATTTGCCCTTACGGCAGGGACGGTGATTGCATGAGTTCAGGTACGATATACCTGATCTCTTGCAATAATCGCGGGCAGACCTTTGTGGATCCTTATAAAAGAACACCTAGATGGCAAACGAAAACTAAGACAAAGTACCCCACTAGGCACGCATAAGATACAAAAGCATAGCGGAGACGATTTCGAAGTAAAAGTCAATATCATTGTACAGAAGACTAAAACACCAGCGCGAAAACTTCTTGAGGCTTTTTTGGATAATTGCCAAAAACCCTACAATGAATAGCAGGGATGAATCTCCAGAGGTCATACGCGACTGACCCCGTATGTTCGCATCAATTTCTGATGTGGGATGGTGCAGTCATCAACCATATGCGACCATAATCAGCTGTTCTAACCTTGCTCATTGGAAGTCACGTAAAAAGAGGTGAGTTTTTGGCGAAGCTGTTGACCATGTAATTACCATAGAGTTTTTCGTCTTTTTGTAAGTGTTATTGAAGCATTTGGCCTAGTAAATTGTATAACAGTATGCCCTTCCAGACTCTGAAGAAGACGATACTGCCGAAACGTCAGCTACTGTTGTATTGTATTGCGTTTTTCTATGGAAGTAAATGTGTGCTGTTTAACAACCTCGCGATTGCTGAACAAGAAAAAGACTTACGTTTTCGTCGAAACCGGTCCTTCACAAAGCAATGCCATCGCATAAGTCATTTAAATGTCTGTGGCCGTCGTGGAGGCGTTAAACGGTCCAGAGTTTTTAAAAATATTATTTAATTACTTGGAGTTGTAAGCATGTTCAAGTTGGAGATAATATGTTGGAAATTTGGTGCACACTGTGAGAGCGATCGAGAATAGTCTGTATGAACCTGCCAAGTTCTCCACTCCTCAAGGGTTCTCGTTTCCGTAGAATTATCGGCACTGGTCGAAGAACTCGTGCTGTCATGGATGATTCAATGTTGTCATTCGCACTCTGTGCGCATGCAGTGTGTCGGTTAGAGGTGGCCTGCAACACACAGTGGTCTGGTTCGACCCCGGGCCTCGGGGTCACCAAGTATTCCATCCCTCCGAGGTCGGCAAATTGATAAACAGAGTTGTCTAGAAGGATAGCATTACTAACATACATCGGAGGGTTGCCGCAAGTAACTGTATAGGTCAGATATACATTAGATCGCCTCTAACGATGCTTTACGAAGTAGAAAGAATGGTGCCTCCATCAGGGATTGATCAAACTCAAACGCTTTGTCCTTCATGCTTTAGCACAAATGGCAAGAAACGCTAAAACTCCAGCAAATGATAACCCTGAGGATTTGTTTTCTATGCTTTCGTTGCCGCATTTTGGCAAAGAAATAAAGGCAATCAGTTAAGAGAAAAACGATTAATCTTGGAAATTCTTTTATCATTTATCTGTGCCAATATGAAGTCCAATCGTTCTGTTTGACTACGAATCGGAATTTAAATACTCTGTGATGAGATTATAACAGGTGCGCTCGTTCTTCGATATTGCCAGTTAACATTATAAAAAGAAAAAAAGGCACAAAAAATAAAGCAATCTTGGTTTTAAACTAATAGTCCAAGTTTGTTGAATCGCGCATGTTCACGTGTATTGGTCACCGTTACCTTGAAAAAATCCATTGTCACCTTGTGAGGCTTTCTGTACCTTAAGAGCTTGCACAAGGACATAAAAGATGTTATTAAACCGCTACAGCAAATATCATAAATCCAACATGCTTCGTATATGCGAATGCACCATAAATACGAACCGAAATATTGTATTAGATATTACAACTCGAATATTCTATTCATCCGTGAAGATACCCAGCCGTATTTGACCTCATACAGTAGGCTCGGTGAGTTACCTTTGAGCACCTTCTCGTCAAAAGCAGAAGGGGGACATGTTCGTTTCCCTTAGCACATAACCTCCGAAACGGCTTTAGTGGGCCACTACACTATTAGCTGATGTTTGCTCCTCTCCTGAACATTAACCGGATTGCAGGTGAGACGTTTGATTGCTCAATAAGTGAATATTTGTAGCGGAAAACAATTTTTTAGTTAACGTGGTTACAAGTCTGTACTTCCAAGTCAAAAGCAACATATCACTTATTCAATCCATAGAAAGAAAAAAACGATTAACAAATCAACGCATTCGCTGAAAAAAATCAAGAAAAAACGAACAAAGAACGGACTAACTGAGGAAATCATCTACAACCAAACCGTGCTTAAAAGTGGTTTTGAAGAATAATGATTTGGCAGCTCATGAACACGACAAACCTATTTTGTCGGAATAAATAGACTTCTATTTTGTCTGCAGGCGCGTGTAGCACAGTGGTCCGACGCGTCCTGCGTTACACATGGGATCTATTCACGCGCCCTTGGCCCACCAAGCCTTCCATCCCTCCGAAGTGGGCAAATTGGTACCAGACTTGTCTGGGAGGACGGCAGCACTGGCTTGATACATCGATGAGCCACTGCGAGTCATTGTAAAGGCCAGATATGCATTCAATCACCTCCAAACGTGATTAATGAGGTCAAATGCATGGCGGGGCCCAAAGTGACTAATCAACGTCGAGAATTTCATTCTTTTAATCTTGTTTACGTAAAAATGTGCACATTCCAGTGGTTCTCACTCCGAGTAATCAAGTTGTGCTTGAGCCTGTTTTGTTTTCAAAGTCGCAATTACTTCTATATACTTTAAGTCAGTAGCTCCACTGAATTACTGTTAAAAATAACATAGGTTCCTATCCTTTTTAGCTCAGTACTTATTTTAGAATACTGACAACAAACTAGGAAATTAGCCAAGCTCCACTTAAATATTCAACTGTTCTACGCAACAAAAAATAAATCGTTTTAATTCTAATTAAGCAGATAATGAAACCACGTGGACTTGTCCACACTCGTACAACCATAGGTTTCAATCTCTTCTACGCCTTCGAGTGAAATAAAGGACATCTACATCTGTAAGCGAATGAGGTTTCTTATCAGCTCTTACACTGAAATTAACAGTCAGTACAGCAACAAAGTATATATGTATATCTTATACTTAAAAGATTAAGACTAAGAATCTCCACTGAAGTACTTTGCAAAAAAAGAACACATACAATGAAGCATAGAAGTCTGGAAGCTTAAAGAAAAATAGTATTCTCTTCTTGAGGAGACGTGAAGTAAAATAGAAACTAAGAAACAGCTTCTTTTAATGGTAAGGTAACCTTGCGTGGAATCACATATGGCTTATATGTGCTTCATGGTCAACTTCGTTGAGAATCTAGACTTGATATGCCAGAAGAAAAAAAAGAAGCAAAAACAGGAACAAGAAAGAACAAAAAAGTGGAAGCAGCAAGACCCCAAGGGAGAAGCAGACATGAACTTTCGCATAATTTTTAAGAAACTTTCAAAAACCTTAACCATAACTTCGAGAAAAAATTTGGCTCCAACCTCACGGCTGACAGGTTCGACAGGCCTTGAAGAAGACGAAATCTGCCCACTATTAGCTGTTGTGAACTAAACACTGCAGTAACAACCTCGTCTCTGCTCAAAAGAAAACATTAATTTATTGAAAAATGCCCAGCTGGATAGAAAGTCGGTTCAGGGAATTTCTTAGGCGGTATGTTGCTCGAATGAGTTCATCTGACATTCAGTTCAATCAAAAGATTTTGCAAGTTTTTAAAGAAATGATCTACAGAGTTTCATGATGTAGTGAAACGAAGCATGCACACAAATCATCTTCCACCGCAGTACAATCAATGAATAAGAATATTTTCAAGGAGAAGCAATGTATAGAACTGATAGTTGGCGATGGTCGAATATCGAGGCGCACAAATTGAAGAATAACATCGAGAAATGGAATTACCACAGACCATGACATTGTATAACTCGAAACATTAGAAGTTATTTAGTTATAGCATAGAATTGTGAAATGAGCGGATGAAAATTTAGTGGTGAATTACCAGTACAATTAGCTTCAATCAGTTTTTATTTATTTGTGCTTAACACAAAACTCTCTGCTTCTTATGGTGTAAAGCTCAGGCGCAAGAATTATACTGATCGATTAGATCGCAGTGGAAATCAATACGCACATTTCTTGAGCTATTCGCCGCCAATACTTCAGCTCTTACCAGAAATGCAATCGATTCGCAGCTATATCTGTTGACACATATGTTCATCTTTTTAAACCATGGTACTTTTGAGGCAGTCTAAAGAACTTCAAGAGAGCAGGTTGATACAAAGCGAAAAACGTTTGCCACATCAGCCATGATTAAGACTGCAGGTGTGCAGTGATGTTACAAACGCTTGAAAAATGCACAACCCCGATAGGGGTCAGACAGTAAATGCTGTGCATCCAAAGACTTAAAGGTAGCAAGAAATGTACAAATTGAAGTAAAAAATCAAAAAACAGCCGCACTCGAAGCTACCGTGCTAATAATAAGCATGTGAGAATAACGGTGAATAGCAGCACGATATTCGGAGCTCGGCAACCGGACAATGAGCCATTGCATCTGAAACACTTGCATATGGGCAATAGTTGTGGAACATAGTATGATAATGTTGAGTCATTAAAACTTGTATGTGTAGTATTTCCTAAGAATCGTAAGCAGCTCAGCTGGTAAAAGAACTCTGCAATATTTGGTCGTTGGTTCCACCTCGTGCCTCAGCAAAGACAACCGTTCGATCCTCCTGTGGCTGGCCCACTGGTGGTAGGCTTCTCTGGGGGTATAGCAGCACTGATTCAATACATCGCTGCGTCACCGCAAATCACTCTATTGGCCAGATATGCATTCAATCACTTGTGCGATGTTTGACGAGGCTGAATGCATGGCGTATCTCCAGAAAATGGGCCAACCGTGCAGAATTAGATGAAATTTCTCAGAGCCGAAGAAAAGAAGCTGCCATTAGCAAGTTCAGAAAAAATAAGCAGAATTTCTCTCTAAAACAATGGCGCACGGTGAAATAACAGTAAATAAACAGATAGTTTAAAACTCTGCTAAAAATAAAGGACAATGCCATTTTGTTAATAAGCGTCAATAATTTTTTTAGACTTAGGCAGTACTCTTCCACAAGTTCAAATTTTCAAAAAAATCCAAGTTTTTTGAACAAGTGAGGCAGCAGCAAATACTAACTAACGAATTCGTTGTCATCGTGTCCTGCTGGACGAAAGCTGTTGATTTAACTTTAACCGCTTCGCTATTCGAGATACAAGGCCCACCGAAGAAACTTTTGTGGATTCAAGAGAACCAGAATTTAATCGCGGTGGAATAATAAAGTTTTTTATCTTGCTGGCAAAGATCTACTCATATTTTAACGGTTCTTATTTCAATCCATAAAGTTCACTTTAAATTGAGATACGCTTGTTTAAAAGTATAGATGCAAAACCGTTCTCGGCCACTACTTATGATCGAAATCAATTCATATCGACCATTATGTGAGGCTAAGATGTTGAATGACTTACCTATCACCGAGACAGCTGCAGACGCGAACGCGCTGGGAATCGGCTCGGTCGTATCTGAACAAGTCCGCTGCCGACATTTCTCTGGAAAGAAGTTTATTCACTGAGTTGAACAGATGATAGGATTACTATTCGTCATTTTTTAATTTTATAGGCGCTTTTGAAGTAATCTTAGAAGTGGAAACTGAAAAACTCTCTGAGAGAAAGGAAAGGTAAGAGCCTCGATGATGCAGTGGCTAAGACGGGAGCCCGCGGAAAGGCTAATCGAGGGTTCGAAGCTTACCTGAGCCTTCGAGTTTCGTTCATATCTCAGACTTCTTTTAGTTTTATTCCACTTAATACCCTTACATAAAAAAAGTAATAGGTCGTTGGTAGAAAACTTAAGATCTTAGAACTAATTCTGGAAGTTTTGGTAGTAGTCGCCGAATGATATCCATTGCGTGGTATCTCTTGGCTAAGCATTCATTTCTTGGCGTGGTATTAGTGTACGCAGTCCTCCGTTTAACTTCATAGGACCCTTGTAACTCATGAAGTCAGCAGTTCACTGAAATAGTGCTTTCTAGATAGAAAGCGCGAAAAACGGTATTTGGCTTACGCTTCCTTCGTTAACAAAAAACTAACTGTAAAGTGACAGCATAGTTTTGCCCTAGTGAGTGCTGTGCCTGTGCTATTATCATATGTAGAAATATAGTCACATAATTATATAGTTTTTCTTCCATGGGGTCTTCGATCACACTCCGAAACTTCTCCCAAAATGCTAGGAATTGTAGTGTTTTCGTTCGTTTACCGTCTCAAAGAAATATTATCCCGATTTTTTCTTTTCTTGGCGAAAACTACGCAAGATTATTGCTGGTCAGTTTTTATAGAAAACTAGCACGTGTGTTTCGCCTTATTAGAAACCTCTAATGGAGGACGGGAGCTAATTTGTAAGCCGACACCGCAGCGACAGCGCGTCGAGGCTCCGGCGCATTCACTCTGATACATCAGAAACTTGATGCGTTCACGAGTACAGCTTATATCCTATGTCGAAACTCTGCTAGCTTCCCTTAACAAAATTTTTTGCTACGCAGTTGCAAAAAGTTAGCTTTTGGATATCCTTCTTCGAGTACATGTTTATGTCATCGCCATGCAGAAAAAAGCGGCATTACATTTCCTGAGCATTACAGTTCTTTCTAAAGTCTTTGGGTTGTTCGGCAGATAATCTTCTCCTCTTTATGAGTACTTCATTAAGAACTTTAAAGCAAAAATTTTAGCTCACTTGTTTAACCCTCTGGTTTCCACTTTATAACAACTTCTGTCCAGTTCATTGCATTAAATCAAGGGAAGAAAACAACGAGAAGGAGAAAAGTTTTCTTTTTTTCGAGTTCTTGACTTGTACGTAAAGTAGAGTAAACTGGTCGCAATAGAATTGTTGCGTTTAGCCAAAAAAGTGATAACGATGGAAAAGAAAAGCTTTGTCCCTAATAGTACAGTGATGGGAATCCATAAAGATAAGGCACTGATGACAACTCGTTGCCATAAACAAAGATCATCTGAAGACACTAGTGGAGGCTAATCTTCTCATAACGGTTTGGTACTTTGAGGAACGACCAGAAGTGAGTAAAATAGTAGTTTCCCCGACTATTTCAAGTGAGTTGCGAAGTCAAAAAGAACGACAAATGGGCGTAGCATAGCAAAAAAAAGTGAATTTGTGTGGCAATCGACCAAGACCTGGGCAAGGTGTTTGAAAAATTTTGTCCCGATTTGTGAAAACATTTCTAAGCAGTGAGCATTACCAGAGACTGAAGGTACACTTTTCGCTAGATCACCGTATGAAACATATCCTCACGCAAAAGTAGTTGGTGAGCTAACAGGAAGCTCTTGCACTACTAAATAAAAGATGTTTACCCATATTACGTTTTTAGCACTTCCGGATGTGAAAGGCTCACCGACAAATATCGTAGCGATCAAACATGCTAAGTGTATGATTGTTCAAGCCTCTCCGTGCTAGAGTTAAAGCACATCCACGCATAAACAGACGCTTTCCGGTGGGTTGTCCTGGAACATTCATTCTGCTAAACAAATCTGCATTCTACCTCAAAGCAGACTGGGTTAGACCCCATTCGCTGGAGCCCCCCGGCCGGTTACCCACCCATCACGTAGAGTTCCTGCTGGACGGTGAGGCATATCGTCCGACACGATACCAAATGCATCGATTCCGGATTCATCGGTTCGTCACACTGATGCGAGAAGTTTTTTTGGTGCTGTGAAAAACCTGCGAAGAAGAGAAATGAGCCAACTTCGTAATTTTTTTTCCAAGTAAATTAACAGAATTCATTCTGAAAAATGTCAGCTAGTCTTGATAGTTTTGACAGGTTTGTACTGACAGAACCACAAACTTTGGCTGTTGTGGATAGGATAGGACAACTTACTAAAATCAACGCATATTTTAAAAACTGAGATTTCCATAAGAAACCGTCGATAAGTGTATATGGTGAAGGTGAGCGTAACTGTAAAACTTGCTGAGGAAGCGAAAATAGTGGCCGATATTGTGTAAATCTGCCCACCGTATTTCACTTACGTTAATTTATTGAGGATTTAGTAACTCGAACACTTGAGCGCCCCATCTTCATTAATCAATGGGGATTTTTTACTGTAAATTCGCGAATTCGCAAGAATTTCCCTCGGCGGAGATCCAGAAGCCATTTGAGGACTTTTACAGGTCTTTACCACTTCAGCTATTAACACCTCTGGAGATGATGAAGCGCCAATACAGATACACCTTTAGCGACGATGAGGCGCGAAGCGAAGTATCAATGATTTAGCACCACGAGGAAAAAAGGCAGAAAACAGCGAAAAGAATATTAAGTAGGCTAGATGGAGTCGCGTAGTGAAGTACGTTAACTTGTTAAGTAATTCATTAATTGGTCGGTGGGAAATTGGAGTACCTAGAGAGAGATTTTATCCAGTTTCCGCTTAAATTGCTCGGCTCTGTTACCTCGGATCTCACGATGGTAATGGGACGTTAAAAAGCTATATCGGCATACTACTAACACTAATAAATAACTGATATTTACTGATATTCAACCACTGCAAAGTTGACGCGCCAGCGACGAACAGTGGTTGCAGAGTTTGGTGCTAAGGTCTTGTGTAAGAGCAAGCACTTCAGCAAAGCGATGGTGAGCTCATGAAAAACTTAGTCTAATGTCATACAATATAGTATAGTAGAGTGTTATAGTACAGAATGTACATTTTATAATTATCTTCAACAGTACTGAACCGAACCCAACCTGTTCAAACCGTTTTTGAAAAAATTCCTCGTACATGGGTGACATGCAGCTGTAGCAGCGGTTTTGGCGATACATGCCTAAAATAAGGATCGATATCTAATTGTAACACTTTTTGTATAAAGCAAAGTTGCCCTTCTGACCTGCCTCAACATTTGCTAATAGAATATATACACATATGGTCAACATTTGCTATCATAATGCGCGCCGCACTTCCTGCAAGATATACTGTACATTTCAAAGGGGTTAATTAAATATGAATCGTTAACTATAAACGACCGATTTAAAGAGCAAATAAAAGAAAATATTGACGATTGGGTGATTGCTGATGTCGCTGGTCGATATATAACTGTCTGAGAGACAGGCGAAACGAAGGACCCGCATGGTGTGGTGGTGAACGTGTTAGCCCCCGCAAATGCTAACAGCGCGTTCGTTCCCCAACACCGACACCTGCGGTCCGGAGTCTCAGCAACATTGTAGTTGTATGACACATAGTACCTTGCCGTGAAAAGTTTTAAAACACAGTGTATGAAAAGTTAACATCGTGATTTAAAAGAAAATATTTCATGAAAATATCGGTGTGCATTGCGTAAAAGCAAAAAGACTGATAGGGGAGTTAAGCATAGATTTTCCGCTAGTAATAACGGAATTCAATTGAATCGGAAAGACAGAGTTATAGAAATGAGGATTTTCGTGTAACGGGAAACGCACAACGAAAAAAAGTGAACGAGCTAGATCGGACATATTGCAAATAAGAGCACTGAAGTGTGGAAAAAATTCAACAAAATGTGAGAAGCGGTGGGGCCAACTTACAGGTAATGTGAATGGGAAATGGAATGAGTCGAGAGTAATATTGGGGAGAGAATGAAAGGACATAACTCTTTTACGGGAGGGTTTATCACAACTGTCACGCACAAACTCTCCCACGTAGTTGAGAACGAATGATCTTCGTGACGAGCAGGTAATCAGAGAGATGCCCCGAAAAACGTGCTAGATGCGCTAGACACAGGTGAAATGTCGTACGAAAATGCCAACATTGAAACACAAGTCATCTCTTCTGTGGTGTGACTAACGAGTAATGGGACCTAGCCCCCCTCTGAGCAGAAGATTTTGTTGACGGGAAGCCGAAAGTGATAAATAACTTTACGGGTAGCTGCAAATTAGAGAACCCATGATGGATAACTGGGATCGAAATTTTGAAAAATGGAAAGCAGGAATAAAGCTATAGCTCACAACGAAACGGAATGAAGCTATTCATCTCCATACATTTTGGTCGTCGTTAAATTTCCCATCAGGCTTTGGGAGGAGGATACTCGAAATGAGTGACGAAAAAAGCCCTTAAACTCCACTCGTCACATGGAAGGAGCGAATTTCTGCGCAAAGTTATTTCTATAGTAAGATAAGGACAGGACAACCAATGAATGCGTTTCTCTTGCTCTTATTTTTAATACCGCCCAAATATTTAAATCTTATCCAAAAAGCTTGGCATGACGCGAAACGCGCCTTCTCAACTCCTCAGATCAGAAGACCTTTCCATTCACCGACAAGTCACTGACCTCTAGAAGGGACTATAAACAATGTTTTTATTGTATTTTAGAACATTGTGGAGAAACGAGACTGAGTTTTAAATTCGAATCCGATCATCGACCACTACTCTGAAGAAAGACTACTTCAAATTAATTTCAAACAAAGGGACAATCGCTAAAAAGAAGTGACAGCAGAACTTCCATTGGTTTCTACGAATTCCCATGTCTTAGTAACTCTTGGATATGAATGAAGAAAATAATCGAATGTTTGTTTGAAAGAACAAATGCTGCTTCCCCTGATGTGGAAACCAATGAAAACGACCGAGGAAAAAAAATGAATGTTAATGACAATAAAGGAAATGAATAGATTAAATGAATATGCTGTTGAATACACGTCCTTGGCTTATCGATATTTTGTTTGAACAAAACCGCACCCTTACTGGCACTGGGATGGCGCTTCCAACTAAGAGTGAAGCCAGCAATGTTAAGCAAAAATAACGAGAAAACCTTTAGAATTTTCATGGGTTTTCCTAAAACATAAGAAAGAAGGTAAAAAGGAAAGATGAGGTAAATACGGGAACGAGAATGATATGGGTAAATATGAAACGAACGGAACTCTTACGATACAGGAGGAATTACCGAAGAACATTATCGGTAGCACAATTTTGTGTAGTGGTCGTAGGTTATGTGATGAACATTCTCATGTTAACTAATTTAGTATAACTAAACCTTACTGCTTGTTATTTACAGCAGTAAACAAATAAAATATTTGACGAAGAGTGGTGTCTTTCTTTAGGATGTCCAGGGCATTTTATGTTGGTGCGAAAAAGCACCAGGCTTAATGATAGAAGGATTCGAGCGGCACTCCACTGGATTCGACCCCATGTAAGAACAGGCCTCAACATCACAAAAAAAGGAACGACTATGAACACTCGACTCAGATTAAGAGCCGAAGGTGCCGGAAGTACGTTAATCACAATAAAGATTCGGTAGCATCCTCGTGTTAGCTCATAAATAGAGCAGAATGCGAAAGGTGATGGAAAACTTGAAGTGCTGATGCGAACTAATAAATACCCTATCTTAAAAGTAACATAATGAAAGGCCGGCTAGAATTAGAAGTCGACGCTGACAAAATTGAGAAGGCGTTGATCTTCGAGAAAAATCCCGTTTCCAGCCGAACCAGGCCTCAGTGGTAGATCAAATTACTTAAATGATTTTATCATTCGTAGAATAGTAGTAGTACAGTGAGTACAAGGTATAAATCACCTCGTTAGCTAGATAACATAATGATTGTCTGCGTCAATAGATATATCAGGAATGAGACGATTATCTCTAACAAGAAGACGAGCAACTCTAGCAAGCCCTCAAATGCAAGTTCGCACAAAGAACAGACATATTAACCCGTATATATAACCACGCTAGGAATGGAGCGCGCGTGAAGCGCGGTGGTCAGGGGATGCTCTGAAATGCACAAGTGGTCGTTCGTTCGGTACTCGCGTCGGGCCTACCAGCCGTTCTATCCTTCTGGGGTCGAAAAATTTGTACCAGACCTGTTCTGAGAGATTGCAGTACTGAAATGATATACCACGGTTGGCCATCGCAAGTCACTGTACAGGCCAAATATGCAATCATCCACCTCTCCGATGCCTGATAAAGTCGAATGCATGATGCATCCTCAGGGATTGGTCAACTTTGAACACTTTATACTTTTCAACGAAGCTGAGATATTTGCAAAACTCTGGACCGCAGGTGCCTATGGTGGGGAACGAACGCGCTATTGTCCTTTCCGGGGAGTAACGCGTTCACCACCACACCATGCGGGTCCTTTGTTTCGCCTGTCTCTCAGCTAGTTCTATCGATCTTTTTGCCATCAGCAATCACCCGTTGACGGGATTGATCTGGGGAGCCCAAATCGGCATTGAACCCAGTTAAGCTGAGGCTATAGTTATAATCACAATTTTAACCTTTTTTGTTACTGCCTACTATTTTTTTTGATGGCAGGGTATATTGCGAAATATAACTTTAACGAAGCTGAGATATTTGCAAAACTCTGGACCGCAGGTGCCTATGGTGGGGAACGAACGCGATATTGTCCTTTCCGGGGAGTAACGCGTTCACCACCACACCATGCGGGTCCTTTGTTTCGCCTGTCTCTCAGCTAGTTCTATCGATCTTTTTGCCATCAGCAATCACCCGTTGACGGGATTGATATGATATTATAAGTATAGCCTCAGCTTAACTGGGTTCAACGCCGATTTGGGCTCCCCAGATCAATCCCGTCAACGGGTGATTGCTGATGGCAAAAGATCGATAGAACTAGCTGAGAGACAGGCGAAACAAAGGACCCGCATGGTGTGGTGGTGAACGCGTAACTCCCCGGAAAGGACAATAGCGCGTTCGTTCCCCACCATAGGCACCTGCGGTCCAGAGTTTTGCAAATATCTCAGCTTCGTTGAAGTTATATTTCGCAATATACCCCTGCCATCAAAAAAAATAGTAGGCAGTAGCAAAAAAGGTTAAAACTTTATACTTTATTATCCCATGTTAGGGAATTCTAGAACCTTTGTTGGACCAGTATTTTATGTGCCTACGGCACAAGACTGGTTACGAAGCTTGTTTTAGTGGCATCTCAAAAAAATTGTTGGGAAGACATCAGATTTTCGCATTAGTTTATAGCTATCTTTTTTCCTAATTCTCTTCGAAAAAAAGTCGTCATAGCCAATTATCCAGCTTTCCTAGTTAACGGTGGTTATGATGGAAAGAGAAGGGGGCGAATTTAATGTGCCACAAAATGATACATAACGTCCGATGCGCGTTGCGCATAATGTATTTGGTACAAAAAAAATGCCCTCTTCCAAGTTTAAGCCGACATATCTTGGTTCAAGTTAAGCTTTAGAAGTTAAAATAAAGCTCAAGATTGTCAAATACAAGATACGAGTTCCCCCCACTCTATCGGAATCAAGCTGTGACCTTTTGGATCCCAATAAACGCACTTTCCCGTTGAGGCTCTTATTTAGAAAAGCGGAACGACTAAGGATTTCTCGTGTCAGACATGTCTTCGAATGTGTCATTGCTGTTTTCTACCGATAAACTTGTGTTGGAGCTTTGGGGAGTTGAACTTTGCCTCCAACTTTCGAAATTTTTAATTCCAATTTGTTAAAAAGTAAAAATGCTATTTTATGAAGATTATACACATAAATATGCTGACCTAGAGACCTCAGGGAAAAACAATGGCTAATCCAGCAAAAACCCCGAAAAATGGAGATCATGATCATGTTAGGGCCCTCACAACCAGTGAGGACGGGCCGTCCAAGTATCCAAGTAAGTAAGTAGGTGCGCACATAAATACACGACAACAGAGCAAAGTCTCTTCGATAAGATTGAGGTTCACAACTCCTCAAATACTTTGATCATTGAAAAACTGCCAATTGACAAAAAACGAGCATTGGGCATTATGTGTTAAATAGAATCTAAAATCCACAAACAAATACTGAACCAGACGAGTAGTTATCACGTTAACACTTAAGGCACTAGAATAATTATGTAAGCTACGCTTGAAGTTCTTTAGGTGAAGGCGGGAAAGAGGCTCGTTTATTACGAGTAGGGAGTAAAAAATATGACAGAAAAAATGACAGATCACTTCGTGAGTTTTAAAGCGCTTTCTTTGCTCAACTATGTAACCATCATTTCCCTCACCATTCTTCAAGTTCAAACCTGTCAAAAAAAATACCAACGAAAATTCAAGTGCACGCCGCTATAATTGGCTGTTGTACTGTTAAACATCAATTTTTCTTCATACGATCGTCACATCTACTGTGCGGATCCCAGGCCTTCTCACATTCGATTCGTTTTCTCACATCCATCATCACCTAAGGTCTTCAAAGTTTTACGTATAGCACTAACTGTTGCTTGAGAATTTTCATTTCATCTTGGATGTCGCTGAATGTTGGTAGAGTCGACTCTCACTGGAGTTCTGAGATAGCCGGTCTAGAGCGTTCCCAGTTGGATTGCTGCGAGTCGTTTTTTCACAGACAAGTCCGGCACCAATTTCACAACCCCGGGAGGATGTGAGGCTTGCTGAGCGCGGAGCAAGATCGAACCAGCACCGTGCTCGTGATGAGTGGCATTACCACATATAGAATTAATCAAACAAATTTGTCAATGTCGAATTTTATGAAATAGAAGTGATTCTCTGGTGAAAACGAAGACGTTGGAACGTTAGCAGTGTAAGCGTTGTATAACAAAGTCGTGTAAGTTGAACGACTAAGGAATGATTCTATTGAGAATTGCGAGACATATCATAAGCTCCAAACAGAAATTGCTTTAGCTAAAGTTTGAAGGTTTAGAAATGACTCTCTAACGACATCAAGCGAACGAGAAACGTGACATCGGTGCAAAGTGTAACACCGTATGCTAGGCGGCAGTATCGCATGTCAGGTTTTGTTTCAAAATGGTCGTTCAGTGCAACCGAATACTTTGTAATAAGGATCGAATTCTTGCACGACATGTAATTTCAGATTATAGAAGACCCTAAGAACTGATATTGATACCATGACTTCCGATTTTTCTTTTCAGCATCTCCATTCACTGCCTTAAAATGGCTTACCGTCTCATGCTATTGAAGGATTATTACTGAATGTTTGAATTGTGACACCATCTGTCTGCTCATATGAAAACCGTCGGTCTATAAAAAAGAAGTGCATGCTTGTTTTCTCACTTATCTGATAGACCTTAGTAACTTGGAAAAATCTCTGTGTGTCACAGAGTTGGTGCTCTCAGCAATGTATTACCGTCGTCACATGATTGAACAGCAATGATAGAGTAGAACCATGGCTGAAAGAAAGACAAAGCAAGAGCTTCGGTTGGTGTAGTTAACAGCAGTTGAGCTCCCATGAAGAGTGATCGCGGGTTTGATATCTACTTCAGGCTCCGAGATTTGGTCATGTTTTATCATCCTTATGGTTGTACTTTACCTCATACCCTGCCATGAAAAAGGTAATGGGCAATAAGTGAGAAGATGAACTATTGGAACTCGGTCTAAAAAAATTTTAAAGCAAAAAACCGTACTGTTTTTGTTTCGTGAGCTCAAATTTGGACGTAATAAAAACAGCAGCATTACGTAATTTAGCGAAAGCTTCAAACCGATAATAGGATCTCTCATCAAAAAGTATTCAAGAGGTTACATGAAGCTCAACATTCACGATTCACCGACCACATATTATTTAGAACACATTGGAAAAGGGAAGAAGGAAATAAATGGGTGGAGCGTTAACGGAATAAATGGCAGTGACATTGTCGTCACGAATTGTGTTGTGCTTGTTTTTACGTAACAAAAGGGATCTATTTCTGGACCACATTGTGATGGAGACGTAAATTGGATCGCACAAGATCTAGAAAACGTCCACTTTAGTGATTGGATCAAGATGAAGCCACCGAGCATTTTCGAGACCTTATTTTTGCATCAAAGAAAATTATGATGACTTATCGTCTTCCGTAAAGGAATAAAGCTAAAGGCTCTGGCCTTTGATCAATCCCTGAGGGAAGCGCCATGTATTCTACTTCACTAAGCATCGTTTGGAGGTGATCGAATGCATATCCGGCCTTTTACAACGACTTGCGGTGATCTACCGATGTATCGAGGCAGTGCTGCTACCCTCCCAAACAAGTCTCGTACCAATTTGCCAACCGCGGAGGAATGGAAGGCTCGGTGGGCACCGGGAGCCAGAAACGATTCCATGTGTGCGTTGCGGCGCCTCCGACCACTCCGCCACATGCGCTCGTTGTAGGGGGCAATAATATAATAAAACCCCTTAAATCTTAGCTAGACAGCAACAGGCATATAATGTGACGAAACGGACGAGATTCTTTAGAATCTGAACCTTACGTATTCATAAACGTCCAAAAGAAAGTGTTCAGCCCTTTTTGTGTAACTACGCTCGACCACACGTTGCAGAACTAACGCAACAGAAGTGGAACGAGTTGACCTACGAAACCCTTCCTCATTTATCGTACCCATCAGACACCAAGATAACCATGTATCACAGTTTCAAGCATATCGACAACTTCTTCCTGCTAAAATCCCCAACAATCAAACCACTGGCAAAAGTTCCCTCGTAGAATTCATCGCTTTCAGAACATCAGAACTTTTAGATAATAAATAGTTCTGGAGTGTAAAAATGTAGAGAATATAATTTAATACAAATATAAAGCGAATGCCATATGCAGAATATATGTTTCTGGAATAATTAATCTTCTGCATTATTCGCAGAAATGTCTACATTTCAAATCCAAACTGGCTCTTATTTTGACTAACAAGTTAAGTCGAACTACAGCTTTTCAAAGATACGGTAGAAAATTGACCAATACTCTTGCAACAACCGTCTCAGGTTCTCGGAAGTCTAATGGGCTAAACAGCCAAGGACGTGCAAGAGGCTCAGAACAGGTGAATGTTGGAACTCTGACTAAATAGAGAAACATAAATTGCTTACCGCATCAATTTGAGGATTTCTGACCTGTCTTAAAAACATTATGTTTCTGTTAACAAAGTAAAAACAGAATTCATATACATTGTCGACTGTTATGTTTTAAGCGGAATTGTCAAAGTTCTATAAGCAATTGACATTAACAAAACCAGAGAAACAATAAAAGTACAGACGAAACCAAAAGATTTGCAATTGATGCTTAAAACATGAAGCTCGAATATACTGTGCTCTGTATATGCATATGTATATGTATATGTATATGTATATGTATATGTATATGTATATGTATATGTATATGTATATGTATATATATATATATATATGTATATGTATATATATAAGCTGGAATTTACAACCGAGGTTATATGACAATCGGTTTGAAAAATAAAGTTCGAAGTTGATTTCCCAACTGACGATAATTCAGCGATTGCTGGAATGTTTAGAGAGTTGAGAGCATTTATATACAGATTTTGCTCCATTGCGTTAACAATAAAGGGTAAAGCTTTTTGGAGTTGATCAATCCCTGATCCCTCCAGGGATGCGCCATGCATTCGACTTCATTAAGCATCGTTTGGAGGTGATTGAATGCATATCTGCTCTTTACAATGATTGGCGGTGGTCTATCGATGTATCGAGTCAGCGTTGCTATCCTCCTAAACAAGTCTGGTACCAATTTTTTCGATCCCGAAAAGATGGAAGACTTGGTGAGTTAGGAAGCGCGGGATCGAGCCCATGTGCATTGCATGACACCTCTAACCATTGCACTAAACGCGCCGCACACCGCATACCTTAGCAATAAGTATACATATATGTAATCCTACAGAGGTTTTCAAAAACCACAAAGCAAGCATGGAAACTGGAAACACCATTGATGCACAGAGATTCAGTACCATATCCTGTTAGGTGAAATCCCACTCTCTCGCCGTCCTCGATTTGCGAAACACGAGCCCTAGAGAAGAAAAAACAGAGGATTAAGTTCCTTAGGAGTCAAAGGTAAAAATAGGCATTTTATTTTCGCAAAATAAAAAGAACCTGTATTTTGCTGGCGAAGATCTGCATATTTCAATGGTTTCTATTGTAAGTTCAACACAACACGAGCTGAGATGTTCTATTTCAAAGTCAACGCCAGAAATTGCTTCGCCATAAAAAAGTATTGTATTTTTTTGCGGTTGTCATTTGCTCAAATAATACGCTGAGGGTCAGGTGAGCACACAAGGAAAACAAACAAACTATAGATTGCTTTTTAAGCCATCGTCTTAGAAAAAGTGGTACACTTGTGCGCTAAATTAGCAATGTCGTAGTAGGGTAGCACAAATTTATACAATAATCCACACTACATTATATCCCACAAAGATGGCCTTTTCCTTACCAATTTCGCGACACATTTTTTCGGTGATGTCCCAAAACCAGAATAAAATTAAGTCCAGAAACTGCATAAATATGTGCTTTGATTTCAGCGCTTGAAAATGGAGTTAATGAAGAAAAGCGATAAAAGGAGCGATATCACGAACAGCTCGCGTTGGTTAATGGAAGGGATCTCTGTGCGCTATGTTGGCCGTTGAGCATAAAGGCGATTTGGACAATGGATGAGCTCGAAAGGAATAAAGCTTAGAGAAATTGAGTAGTGTGCTGTCAAGCTATCGTTGGTGAAAACCTATACCGGCATAAAGCTTCATGTTGTTGTATCGGCCTCAGCTCTGGTAAACACAAGAAAGTACGAAGCATTTACTCTGAGGAAACAATGAACTCTTCTGATTTTCACATCTGTAGAAGCCACCATCACTGCCCAGTCGTTAACTGTGCCTATGTGAGTGTAAGTGGAATTCTATGACCCTTCGGTCCTTTGTATAGTTTGTTGCAAACCAAAACCTAGGAGGCTTGAGCGAAGATTGTCGGCTCTTTTGTAATTGCCAATACTAAAGATTATATCTTTCCAACGGTTTACCGCCTCATCGTGGCTGGGAGGTGTTCCTGGGTGTCGGACTGCGATGTACAGCGGGGCGATTCGTCCTCCCGGCAGGGTCTCCCAAGCTGAGAAGGAGTTCGGCGTTTCCATCAGAAACCTAGCTAAGAGTGAACCAATATAGGACCCACCACCGTCCTAGTATCAAAGTCGCATGGTGGCAAATCTCCCTCTGATCCACAAGGGCTGCGACTGTGTGTTGTGGTGAAGACCTGGGGGGCAGACTTAGGCCAGGCTGTCCTCGGGGTTCCACGAAGCCACAATGGCTTAATCAGCAAATCTCCGAAAAAATGGTGATTATGCCGGGACCCGCACAACTAGTGAGGACGGGCCGTTCAAGTACCAATTATCAAGTATCAAGCGGTTATATGGAATCGTTTCGCCTTCTCATAAAAAAAAGGCGTTGAAAGTGGCTTCACTTTTTCATTACTGAGAACACAGAACTTGGAGGATTTGCAGGTTGAACATTAGTAAACATCATCTGACGCGTTTTGTAGGTTCTACAGGAATGTTTCCAGTATAATTTTAACTTCAGTGCTTCACTGAAACTAATCAGACAAAAAATGTCAACATTGAGAAATACAAATTTAAAAAGTCATTCAAGGTTACATCCTGCTGTTTTCCATGAGTTTTAAGATTCTCAACATGTCTATATACGTATATATCTGTATCTATATGTATACACATATATGTGTGTGTGTATACATATGTATATAGGTATATACACAGGGGTGCTTGTGGCGCAGTGGTCAGAGGCGTCCTGCGACACACACGTGGAATCGATCTCCACGCCCATGGCCCACCAAGCCTTCCATCCCTCCGGTGTCGGCAAATTGGTACCAGACTTGTCTGGGATGATGGCAGGACTGGCTCGATATATCGGTAGCCGACTGCTAGTCATTGCAAAGGCTAGATATGCATTCAATCACCTCCAAACTGCTTAATGAGTCGAATGTATGGCGCATCCCCCAGGGATTGATCAACGCCGAGAGCTTTATCCTTAATTTTATATATATGTACCCCATATATACTATGGACTGTGAGCATTTAACGCATAAAGTTCTAATTTATTTAACTCTTTTTTAGAGCTTGAAAATAGAACTAAGATGTCGCCAGAAAATTGGTGTGCTTTCGCCAAACAGTTTATATTTACTCGTTTCAAAAGAAAGAAAATTGGCGGTCAATCTAATCGATAACTTTCCTCAAGTGGAATTTTTTTCGTAAATACATTAGGAATTCATTGCAGTTGCAACAAAACAACTCGCTATCTTGAGAAGATTACCTGCTACTTATAGCAATTGTCAGATTTTGTGATTTCTATACTTGCTGAGAAATCATCTTTCAGCGAGTTACTAAGCAATGGTCGAAACAGAAGCGGGCTTTATGTGACGCTAAAAAGTTGAAACACTTGTGAAATCTCCATATTTCCGTGGGATAGTTGGAAAGAAATCATGAATGAGCATACGATAGGGAGATAGAGAGGGAAAAAAATGACTTAAGCAAATCTCAGAATCAGCTCGAAGAAGCGAATGGTGAGTAATGAAAAAGGGGCAAAAACTGGTTATTATAACATTTAGCAGAAATATGTTGACAAGGTGATGGTTCTCGACAATAACTAACAGCCTATCTGTGAAAAAAAGTATTCAAAAGGAGCTGAGAGCTTGTCAGACTTCAGGTATATTCAAAATCACATGTAATTTCTACAAAACACTTTTTCTTACGTTAAATTCCTTCTAAACTCAAATATTTTGAGGAGAAACTTTGAAAACCGTAATCGCCAGAACGGCAACCGCATCGGTAAGTTGTTCGAAATAGAAGTCGTGAAAGAAAAAACAGAAAACAACGAGGTGTTTTGTAGCAACCAGAAGACGAGAATTTAACCTTGTTAGAGTGAGAGAACATCATTTTTTTATTTAAGTCAACAACTTCTATTACAAGTAGATATGTGATTGCTGATAGCATCTGTTGGTCAATAACATGGCTGAGAGAAAGGCGAAACAAAGGGCTCGCATGGTGTGGTGCTGAACGCATCTGCACCGGGAAAAGGGTAATAGCGTGTTCGGTCCCCACCGCAGACACCAACGGTCCGGAGTTTTTGCAAATACCTCAGCATCGTTATGGTTATAGATGCGTGATTGTTTGAAGATAAAGAATTGATCCCATGCCTATGCCCTTTTTTTTGGAAATAAAAGAAGATTTCTTAAATAACTGGAGTGCCTTTGGGTTTGTGAATACAGTATACTGGTAAAGGAGACTTTGCTCTATCGTTCTATGGGTATGAATGACAGGTACGCTACCACTTACTGAGTGCTTCTTTGGTCCATTATTGAAAACTGTTCCTATGAACATTTTGAAGTATTTACACCTTATGATAAGTCCGTTTCGGTGGTTTTTTATATCATGCATTTCATACGATGACAGTAGTTATTAAAATGAAAGAGCGATTAACTGTTAACCAAATTATCACTCTGCAAACTTTTTCGAAAGACGGGGTTTTTGTAAACCATTAAGTGAAGAGCACATCTCACCCCTACTATGCTAATCTGTTCTCGATAGCTTTCGAATGAGTGTGCACAATGCTGTTTAAAAAATTCCGGAACATACGAAACTCTCTAAGGACGCAATAGTACCCATAGGGAGCGTCATGGGTTGAAAGCAGCTCTCCCTGGAACCCCGAGATAGCTGTGCGAGGACGTTCCCCTATTAGTTATTAAAACCACTCTGTACTTTCTTTTTTTAAAACAATATTTCTAAAAAATAGTGTTTTGGAAAAAATATTTGAAAAATATTGTTTCGCTATTCGCTATATGCTGGTTAACCTAGTACCGACTACTGCAGGATGGATTGTCCGTTAAGAAACAAGTTATTCTTACCAGAAAATCATTATCAACAACAATCGCCCTCTACAAAAGAGTGCTGCAGGGTGAGGTTGTCTCATTCGAGCGGTGCTCCACTAAAGAAGATCCGTCTCTGTACGGCGACGAAAACACCAAATCGAGAAGGTGAACAGCTATGGATCATCGACTCAGATCCAAAGGCTCTGATGAAAAGGAAGCTGTCGAAACGTTAGCCAAATAAACGTCTTTATAAAACTCGTGTTAGCTTAACAATGCAAGGTCTTTTTCTAAAGTTCGTTGAAGCAGTTTTAGTTTTCTAAGAGATGTCGGTCTCAGAAACGTAAACGACGTCTCACCACAAAAAGAACACCATAGTACAGCTCTCTTTTTGAACGTTCAAGGAAAAAAGGGTAAAGGTGTTCGCATTTATCAGTCCCTGAGGGATGCGCTTTGCATTCGACTTCATTAATAAGCGTTTGGAGGTGAATGAATGCATATTACAACTCGCGGTGGCCTACCAATGTATCCAGTCAGTACTACTATCCCCCCAGACAAGTCTGGTATCAATTTGCCGACCCCGGAAGGATTGTAGAGTTGGTGGGCCACTGGTGCGGGGATCGATTCTATGTGTGTATCGCAGAGCGCCTCCCACCACTACGACAGACTCACCTTTTTGAATCTTACAAAAACAAATTTGACACAGTTTTCTTGCTCGATGTGTTTCTTTTTTTTGTAGCGTTTCGTTTTATTATAACGACGTCACTTGTTACAATAACTCTTCATACAGGAAATACAAGCAATTTTGAGAATTTTGATACGATTTTCTGATCAGTGCAACGTACTTTTCACACGACATTTCCAATAAGCGTTTAAAGCTGTAAACGCGGTTAATTAGCTGTTGTAATGCTAAATGGAAGGTACAAACGGAAAATGCAGGAGGGAAATTATATGGTGATTTCCCTGAGACGAGGAATGAGCAAGGAGCAAGCAAACTAGTAATTAGAGAGATAAGGTAAGTGTGGAGACGCGAACGCAGCAATGGAAAATTATTGCTGGTGATCGGTTTCTATTAAATGCTCTAGACGGCAGCACAGAAAAGGAGGGTTGAGATTCGACGTCTGTCCAACTCGAAACCTCGGAGGAGTGAACTCGTAGAATGATTCAACACTTAACTAAATATCCGAGGAGTAGATGGAAAATTATGTAAAGCTTTCTCTTTTATCTTTGCAAAAAATTTCATCGATCACTTATGTAAATAAAATTAAGTATGAAGTATTTCTCGGGAACATTCCATACGTCTACAATTTTCAATTAGAAAAAGATGAAAACCCTGAGGAAGGCCAATTCATTATTTCAGGAACTAAATCGGCTACAAATCTGGGAAATTCTTTCCGGTAAAGTTTAAATGTAAACATGTTACTGTTGCAATGCAACTACCAAACCCACATCGCAAGGACGACCGGCTTTGGACAATCGATTTGGATCATTCCAGGGTGAAGAAGACAATGGCGTCAAAACGTTAAGAAAGAAACTTGTGTTAGCTTATTGGTGAAATGGCAATGATATCGTAAACATACCATTTCTTAAAAAGTAACAACGAAAGCGCCACTACTAGCAAAAAGCCAAGGGAAAAAAATCCATCGCAACACTCCTATCGCCTCTAGCGACGAAATAGGAACCAATAAACCAAGAAAAAACCGTAGTGCTGGTGAGCGAAACTCGATGTGTTTTCGTCACGTGCACTTCGTCTAAACAGTAACAGTAAACGACTCGAAAACGCTTGACATCCAATCCAAAAATGGACTGCTCCACTAGTCGATTCGTTATCTTTTGGAAGAAAAATGGCTCAAAAAGTTCTTCTCACTCCATCCAAAAGAGTTTAGAATGGAAAAATTTTTGGAAGCTAAAACAAGATCAAGCCCAATGAGTAATGAGTGTATCTTTCTGGTGGCTTCATTACAGCGGGAGAGGAGGGGATCCGTGTAGATCGTGGAGATGTGGAGTAGATTTGCAACGGACGTTTACGAATAGAAGCGATGAGCAGTAATACGATTAGAGATGGAACATATGCGCCACTCGCACTTTACTAGGCGAATCACATTGCTTAGATTAGAACTGACTAGCAATCGGCTGTCGCGTCTGTATGAAATAACAGAATTAACAGAATACTTGGAAAAAACCAATGGCTGGCTAATTGGAAGATTCATATGAATTATTTCAAAACGCCAGCTAAAAAATAACAGCTATGAACAATGCTGGCTTAATTAGCCTGCGGTGAACCACTCTGCCTATAGTAATGATGAACAGGCTGGCTGGTTCGACATTATGGATTTTGTAGAATAAGTGAAGGAGAGAAACCTATTCGGGTTCGCGAGGACTCACACTAAAGCCAATGATTGTCATAGCCATGCACGCCTTGCAGTTTCTCCTCAGACATCGGCGTCATAAAAATTTCTCGGACTTAATCAGAAGAGAATGACCGACAATGTCTTTACATTGAATACATTAAACCGCTCTGGCATGCAAAACAGAAGAGACGTTCACAAATTATTAACATCAAGAATAATCTCGGAGTGCATGTAGCGCAATGGTCGGAGTCGTCCTGCAATACACACATGAGATCGATCGCAGCGCCCATGGCTCACCAAGCCTTCCATCCTTCCAGGGTCGGCACATTAGTACCAGACTTGCCTTGGAGGACAGCAGCACTGACTCGACACATCGGTAGGCCACTGCGGATCATTGTCAAGGCCAGATATGCATTCAATCACCTGCAACGATGTTTAATGAAGTCGAATGCATGGCGCATCCCTCAGGAGTTGATCAACACCAAGAGCTTTGTCGCTTTTTTGATCCTTTAAGAATAATCCGAACCACTTCTATTCATTAATGAAGATGTTATTTAACGAAATTATATTGCATTAGATATTTCAAACTTCCGAGTATATTTTGATGAAGAATTATAAGCGAATGTAGAGTGAAGAGTACATCTAAAATCGTATAAGAGTTCTCACAGTAAGGCAACTCAGCATTGTTTTAGGAGGTCGCTGAATCAGTAAACAGCGATTGGAATAGTGGTCAGAGGCGTCATGCAGTACACATGTGGTCGTTGGTTCCATCCGGTGCACCGGATCCATCAAGTCATCCACCCTCTGGGGTCTGCAAACCAGGAGGACAACAGCACTTATCTGATACATTGGCAGCCATTGGAAGTAATTTTACAGGTAAAACGTGCATTCAGTTACTTCTAACGACGGTTGATAAAGCATTCCTTAAGGATTGATCAATGTTGAACGTTTCATCCTTTATCCTTCATCCGTTAAGTCGGTATGAACTCAGTGCTCACAAACACTGCTCATTTTTCTGTCCTTTACATTTGCCTGAAAGCTCAGAACTGCGTGTTCTCGGTGCGCGTTTGATTTAATGCTTGTAAAGATCTGCCACACCGTATGTGTTCTGTATTACGACTTATCAAAAATTTTAGGATCTTACATGACGTGCTCTATCGTTTTCACATTTTTTTGTCATTGGCTTGACATGCAATGAAAGTGAAGTCATGGTAAGAATCAACACCGTGTCCAGAACGTGACCACTGGCTTGACCTCGGACTTTGAAGAGGTTATGGGCCACAGAAGTGACCAGGACAATAGATATGCTCTATTCTTCTTTTCTGTACTCGTACTTTCAGAAAGGGTAGTATTCCAAAAGTTTCCATTATGACGGATGCATAAAGACATCTTAAGTAAAAAAGTGGAATCTCATCATTTAAAAAAAATTCATTAATGTAGGTAAGAAGTTTTTACTCTTACTCAGGCCTGATATATTTCAACAATGTAACCGCGTTTGCAGCTCTACCCATTGAATACTATCTTATTCCATTCAGTTTACATATATCACAAAGGAACGGGAATTCTACTCAGTTTACATATAACATAAGGGATTGGGTCTGTAGCTCAGCATATTGACTCATTTGAAGGCTTTTTCTTTACTCTCTCGAGCTCTTTAGCATACGGATATCCTTATGTCCAAGTATCAAGTAATATTTAAAGTAAAATTCAGTTCCCATAACTTCACGACTTCTATGGGTTTGACATGCGGCAGTCACTCACCTAGCATGATTTCATAGTTATCCAACCTATTGCAGGATATAAAAAAATAAAGCGTCTAGTGTCGATCTGTTCTAAACGGGCGGGCTCTTTTTGACTCCACTAGGTCCACTGATGTAACTGAATGCATGTGTGACCTATACATTGACTTGCGGAGACCTACCAATGTGTGAAATCATCTCGGAAGTATGTCACCAATTCGTAGACTCTAGAGAGGTGGATGCCTTGGTTTGCCCAGGACGCGCGGTCAAGCCTATAACCAAGCGCATATGAGCTATTAGAGCCCTACGCACTCTCACCAACCTCATTACCTCAGCGTGGGTAAAAAAGACATTCTATCAAGTGGTTAGTTTTTTTGCCTACGGTGTAGGCACATGTATGACCTTACCTGATCTGAGACTTTAGCTATGCACAATGGAAAGAGAGAAGTGGGAAAGCTATGTACTGTAAAATGATTTTAAGAAACCATGAAATTGAGACTTTTCGGCCTCTTCTTTACTTTCAGTTGTGTAATGTATGAATAAGCCCGGTAATATAACCCTGACTCGTCCAAAACTGTAATTTTCCGCGCTGTCCTCTGTCCTTAATGGCTTTCTCAAAGAAAAGCTCAGATATGACTAAGAAGAATATACAACTGGATACATCTATATGGAGTAACACGACTACGTTATACAAAGCAAATCTACGAATAGCAAATGACGTGAACTGGAAGGAAAATCATAATTTTTTGATAAGCATCCATTAAGAAACTATGTCAACATTTAAATGTCGTCATACCTACATTTCCGATAATTTTCTGTCCGGTGTTAATCTACGGCGCTAAAAAGTACAAATACTTTTCTGTAAGCGAGCACCACAGCCAAAGAACAAAGCAATGACGGAATAAGAGAGCACTTAGCGATACGTTTTTTAGGAGTTGCCTTGAAAGAGAGACGACTATAAAACGCAGAAATCACTGGACTATACAACACCACAAGAAATAGTGCAAGCTACTCATTGAAAGCATATTTAGTGAGGTGCAAGTATCTTTCCCATTATAGAAATAACAAGGGGCGCGTGTGGCGCAGTGGTCGGAGGCGCCCTGTAATACACATGGGATCGATTACCGCGCCCATGGCTCACCAAGCCTTCCATCTGTCGGTAAACTGATACCAGACTTCTCTGGGAGGATATTAGCACTGGCTCCATACATCGGTAGGCCACCGTGAGTCACTGTAAAGGCCAGATATACATTCAATCACCTCCAAACGAGCTTAATGAAGTCGAATGCATGGCGTATCCCTAAAGGATTGATCAACGTCGAGGGCTTTATCCTTTATCCTTTGTGGAAATAACGGCGTTTACTGTTGACTACGTACAAGCTCAGCACAAAGTTGCCTGAGCGTAATTAAATAACAGGCAGAGGACTTTAAAAGTTGGTAAACACTTGGAAAAAAAAATCTTATGGCAAAGGAGAGAATTTCAAAGTTGACATCTGTCCAGGGAAGTTTTGGTTAACTCAGGAAATATACGTCTATAAGTAGTAACCTAATATGATCAAGAAGCTTTGTGAAAACATTTAGCATAGAGACCCGTAACGAAGGCATGAATGCAAAAAATTTACTGTAAATTTTTCACCATTGCTGCTCAGGTAGAATGGAGATGATCTCAGCCAGAGTGGCGCAATGCGACGTAAACAATTTCGACGACGTATCGGACCTTCATCGTTTGCTCTGTAGTGGTGAGAAGTGTCGTCTCACAATATCTGAGATGAATTCAAGAAAATTTCAGTGAAGAAACGATGAGCGGCGGATCATCAGAATTCGGTGAGTTGTTCTCGGATGAACTCCGTGACTACCACTATGAAAAGCCTGAAAGGAAACTAGGAAAGGTTTGTGGTGATGGTGATTTTAACGCTAGTGGAGAGAGAACATTTGCTATATATTGCTAAGATCCCTCATGCAAGCACATTAAAAAAGTGAAACATTGTGATTTCGACTTCAGCCCAGGCAGAACTCAGCATAACCTCAACTTAACTGGGTTCAATGCCGATGTGGGCTCCCCAGATCAATCCCATTGACGGTGATTGCTGATGCCACTAGTAGATAGAAAATTAGCTGAGAGAAACACAGAGCAAGGGCCTCCGTGGCGCAACGTGTAATGAGCGAGACCCCGGAGAGGGAAACCGTGGGTCGCTTTGGCTCGGGGTCCACGTTTTGCGAATGTCTCGTGATCGTTGTGATTGATTTCGCCTAGTACCCTGCCGTGAAATCTGTAGTAGACAGTGAATAAAAAAGTAAAGCACATTACTGTCAGCATTTGGCAGTGCTTTGCAATTTAAGCTATGTCCACTCCTGTTTCGTTTGTATCCTCCCACTCCATACAATTACCATGAATTATTATAGTGATTGGAGCTGAAATAGCGACCAACTACCAGTCAAACTCCTACTCAATGTATTTGTTCGAAAAACGGTTCCTTGCATACTTCTAAGTGAAAAATAGAGATTTTTTACGACAAATCACAAAAGACATCTATATTCTACAAGCATTGACTATAAGAAGTCTAGCGAAAGAGCTCTGCGCGGTGAAATAAATCAGCGAAAGGCGTGCGCAATGAAACTGATACGTACGGCCCATAGCGTGCGCCAGTGTACAATCCGCAATTAATGCGCGTAGTCGCGAAAGGGTTGAAGAAATGATGCGCTGTGACAAAAAATTAACCTCACACAGCATGCCTAATTGCAGCTTTATCCATTTATATTTCATTTCTCTTATAAAATTTATCGATGATGCTCGTCTGTCTGAACGTTCAATTTCGCCACGAATCCGTGCTGATTGTCATCGGGGAGAAGGAATTTCATCGTTTCGACCTCAGTAACGATCGCTTTAACGCACTAATCTGCTTGATTTGCTTGATAGTAAGTCGAGAACGAGGTAATTGAAGAGCTCGTGAGAATTAAGCGAACAAAATGCTGAAATGAAGAGTACTCGCAAGGTCTAAATCTAGTACAGCTCCGTTAAATGACAGGGCATATCATGGCATTTGAAAGGAAGATTTGTAATAAAAAAAGAAAAACGCACCTCAACCAACATAGAACGTAGAAAGACCATCATTCATTTATCAACAAAGTGCGTCAATCTGTCATCACTAAGGCAAGCAGACGCAAATTTCGTGAACCTCTATTCATGAACCGTACTTACTCTCTTCGAAATCGGAGTACGGTAGCTAACGGTCTTTCGCACAGTGTGTATGTTTATATTCCAGAAAATTCTTCCCAGTATCCGACAGTTCGAGAAGAAATTCTTTTGTAGGTGAAGCCGTCAGATAGAATGAAATACATAGAATTGGCAAGAATGGCATTACGGACTGGAGTTTTCTTCGATCTGTGGCAGTTATTAGTTGATTGTTGATAAGCTGGCGAAAAAATCGACTGCGAGTCCGGCAGGCCTTTTTATTATCGTTCGTAAAATTAATTTATGAAGATTCAAGGATCAAAGAAAGCAAAAAATCCCAAAAAATTACTTTTCTGAACAATACCGGGTCATTTGACTTATTGTAAAAAGCTCCCGAAGATTCGGACGCTTGTTTTGAGTGCCGCGATGATCCGTCAATGTTTTGCTTAGTTTGATTTGAATGTCACGGCAATGAATTATGGAGTCAACGAGAGAGTGTGAGGAATATAAGTCACAAAAAAAACGATTAAAGGAAGCAAAAAGCCTAGTGTAACATGGAAACAGTGAGACAGCTCTTGGTAGAAACTCACATCACTTTTTTTTCTTCTTTTTTTCCTTCGCTCCCAAATCGTAATCTGATAAATCAGTAAAGAAACAGGCATCCATATAAGGAAATCCATATAAAGAATAAATGACACACTTTCGACTCATTCTAATATGAATAGGACATGGTGGACGAAAAGAAATGGCTCAGAAGACCATTTAGGATGCTAGGGAATGAGATACGATAGCTTTTGAGCACCACTGTGGTCACAGTTAATTGCCTCCCTGCCAGATATAAACCCATCCTTCCAACGGGTTGCCGCCTCATCGTGGCTGTGAAGTGTTCGTGGGTGTCGGACTGTGATGTACAGCGAGGGAATTCATTGCCTGGTAGGGTCTCTTTAGCTGAAAAGGAGTCCGGCGTTTCCATCAGTAAGCCCAGCTAGGAGTAAACCAATACCAGGATCCACCACCGGCCTTTTATCAAGCTAGTCGCATGGTGGCAAGCAAATCTCCCACTGATCCACAAGGGACGGCGACCACCTGTGGTGGTGATGACCTGAGGGAGACTTTGGCCAGATTGTCCTCGGGACTCCAGGGAACCATAATGGCCAAACAAGCAAATCCCCGGAGAGTAGAAATTATGCTGGGGCCCGCAGAACCAGTGAAGACGGGCCGTCCAAATATCCAAATAAGTAAGTATATAAACTCACTGTTTACTACAGTGGTTGTAACTAAAGTAGTAAAAAAAACTTCCCGTAGAAATTTAGTTTGTTTAGATTCCGAAAATGCTGAACTGCCTTTGTAAAAGTCTTATGGACCAAATTATGGAGCAAGTACAAAAGCAAATGCACTTTTTAGCTACATTTAGTTGTATGCAGTATCTAAAGGCAGAACTAGCAAACTCGGCTCGTTCTGTTTATATTTCTAATAGCTTTCTAATGACACAGACTTTGGGGGCATTTAATTCACTCACAGCTTCCACTACGACTTTTTTTCAGAATTCTGGAGATGTTTGCGCTTTGTTATTCAAAGGCACCTCCATGTTCAATTGTGCGAGGATTTCAATAATTGAAGCTCATAGAAAAAACAATGGCCGCTGATTTCACACCGACTTCAGGATGAAAGAAAAAACAGCAATTTTCCGCCATGATTTTTTCCCGCCAAGAGCGTGCGACCCGCCAGTTTTTTGGCGCTCTCGATCGCATCTACGCATCGCACGCTCTCTTGTGTCGCAAACCGTTTGCGCCTCCGTGGTTAACGTTGTGTTTCTCGCCTACGTAGCGACGCCCAACGTCGTCTGCGCGCTGTCGTGTCACATTGTCGAAGGCACCACTGTGAGACGCTCGCCCCCACGGGTGCCGCTCGCCTCACGGGTGCTGCTCGCGAGGACGAACGTGGGCCGCGGTGTGCCCGGGAGGCGCACATCACGCATCCTGTGGAAGGCCTGACCCATGGAACTGGCTTCAATCCGGCAAGCTTATAGAACTTGATTGGAAGGTATTCATCTCGTTGTTCGTCCTTTTTTCTCACGATCGTTTATAGTTGATCATCGGTCGAAAAGAATTGAATGAATGAAGAATGAAGGAAGAATGAATGAAAGAAGAAAGAATGAAAAGAAGGAAGAGAGAGAAAAGAAAGAAGGGAGAACATATGAAGGACAGAGAAAAGAGCGAGCGAAAAATGATGAAGTGATGATGAGAGGATTACCTGTACGCAACGGCATGTAACGTGCTAGATAAAAAAAAGGCGTAAAACGAAACAGAGGTGGATCCAACAGGGAAAAGTGGAAAGTGGCAATTCAGCCATAACTTAAGAGACTTTATTTTCTTTTTTGAACATTTTATCGTGAGGTGTGAAAGTAGAAATTTGACGGTATAGGTGCTGATACATGCGCAAAACATGGGACAGCTGTCCTTCGAACCCGCGATAACGCTGTCTAAGGTCTCACGTGTTATCCGCAACACCAACTGAGACCCTTGTTTTGCCTTTCTTTCGGCCAATATTTTACTCTGTTGCTGACTTTAACGATCACCCGTCATCGAGAGTGATCTGTGGAGCACAAGTTGGCGTTGAACACAGTTAGGCTGGAGCACATAATATTAAGTTTAAGTTGCGTTTCACATAATACCTTGCCATGAGAAACGAATGGGCATGCAAATAGAAGTTAAATACGCCCGGCATTCACGACTTTTGTCTAATACTCTATAAAGTTATTTGACCTGATACAAGGAAAATTAGTGGAAGCAAGGTGTAATATTTATGATCTAAATCATAAACAGAAGCGTTTAATCTCTTTGATGAAGAATACTGCGCAATTTGAGATGTGTTTGTTCTGTCCAGGACCAAAGTAGGAAGAAAAAAAGTAAGGAGTGTTGCCTATGATGAAGCTTAGGACAGAAATGTATTCGAAATAAATAAATAAATCAAAAAGTAGTTCTTGAGATACTTCTGGAGGCGGGAACTTGCCTGCATTAGCCGTTGCTCCTTTCCCTGCAGTAGGTGATTGTGAGTGATTTATCACTAACAGAAAATCTATCAACTCAGCGGCTCAGGAACTTGAAGTGCCTAAATGGGTCAGAGCAGATTGGCTGACAGTGAAGAGCTAACCGATGGCCCTTCACTGAACAGCATCCTATGCCCCGTCACTTTCTCCCTGTCATAAAAGTGTTTTGATTTCCTTGGCCCTTTGGTAAATTGTACTCAAGAATTCGCTGCCGACAGCAGCCAGAGTCATTAAAGAGAGTGTGTTTTTGTTCTTTATCTTGGCTTTGAAATGTTGTGAAAATCAAGCGAATCTATAACAACAAATATCTTACACTGGCATAACAAGAAAAAGCTCGTGATCGCAAAAAATTCTACTGTAGAGGAAAATCTTCGCCAATGCACACAATCGTGTTTGTAGAAAACATCACTGGAGGACCATGATATCATGGAAGTCTTCTAGGAAAGTCATTTGGGTTACTGCAAAGTATCGAACAGCTCTACTACTCCACAGTTTCCATCGCTTCAAAAATATTTCCCTTAACGGTTGTAGCAGAAGTGCATTTGGACGCCGAAGTTCAATCTTCAATGTTGATAGCATCATCAAAGTGGAGAAAACCTTCGGTAGAAAAAAGATTAGCTCAATGGTGCCACAATCTTTTAGCCAAATTTCGAAAACTTTTTGATCACTTTTATTTGGTAAATTCCTTTCTTGACATTCGAGATGCAACCTAAGGAGAGTTTCCACAGAGGTTCCCTCTTTCTGTCTTCGAAACAGTGATAGTCGGACACAAGACCTCCGCCCAGCTTATAAACACGGGCATGAAGGTGTACTATCGGATCAACGATTTTTTTCGGATTTGAAAGGAAATTCCACTACAACACTTTAGTGGTGTTGGTCCTATTCAGTTGCAGCACTTCGCCACAGATTTTCTTCAATCATAGTCACAATAAACGAACAATAATTAGATATGTTTATAATGTTCAAATTACACAAGGTTGTTACATAACCTTTATTCTGCTAACGTTTCGATGTCTCCGTCTTCTTCAAAGGCGATGCTCCAGGTCGATGTCCACAGTCGTTCGACCTCGTGTTGTGGGTCGTAATAGTCGCACTGAGTTGAACCTTTTTGAGTGGAGCAGCGCTCGAATGAAGTAATCTCACTTGGTGCAGACCTTTTATACAAAACGGTTATAAAAAACTTGAAAAAAGGCCACCAAATTTCATAAGGAGGCGCGTAACGCAATGGTAGTCATGCAGTTCATCACGTGACGGTGCTAGTTCGACCCTGCCTGGGCCCACTAGGCACTTCATTCCTTCGGCGTCGGGAATTGGTACCAAACCTGTCTCTAAGCATTCCGTTCTCCCCAATCTTCATGGGAACGCCCTGGTTCTGCCTCCTTAGAGCCCAGAAAGAATCAACTGGACCAGCATTCAAAGGCATTCATAAAGAGGACGAGTATGCTCGTCCAGCATCTGAACCCACAGGCAAAATGTTCGAACACCTTCGTGGACGGAAGGAATCGAATCGAACGCAAGAGGTGCTGGGATCCAATCTGTCTCATGCCGTCGGAGAGGGAGAACTATTGATGATTAGCCAAGAGAGATAAACGCAATCTTAGAAATTTTAGACAGCATGTGAAAGAAGTCGCCGCATTCAAACTACGCATAGCCATCTCCACGACCGACTTCCTATTAACCTCTCCATTGATCAACCAATTCTTCATATTCATGTTGAGCATAATCCTTTGCTCAACAAGAATGTAAAGCAGTACGCATATCTACGTTGAACTTGAGCGCATGTGGCGCCGTGGTCGGAGGTGCCCTACAACACTCACATGGGACACATGGGATCGATTCCTGCGCCCGTGGCTCACCAAGCCATACATCTCTCCGGGGTCGGAATATTGATACCAATTTGTATGGGAGGATAGCAGCACTGGCTCGATACATCGGTGGGCTACGACAACAATTCATTGTAAAGGCCAGATATGCATTCAATCACCTCCAAACGATGCTTAGTGAAGTCGAATGCATGGCGCATCCCTCAGGAATTGATGAAAGTCGAGGCCTTTATTTTTTTTATACGTCGAACACGACAATTTAGATCATTGAAGCCGATAAAATTAGTGAGAAGTGCCACCGAAATGGGTGGAGAAGAAAAGCGACCGAGGTACGTACCGCGAACAGCACGAGCTTGCGTTCCCAATCTCCTTCGAGGTCCTTTCTGTTGCTAAAGCGATATGGTTCGACAACAGATTTGTCTTGTAATCAAAAACGCTAAATCTAACACCTGGCTTTACAATATTCACATATAGTGATGCAGATTACACGAGTGCTCCATAATTTACAACTGCTTTCAGTGCAGTACTTTTTAGTGTCTTGTTGTATTTCTCGTACTTGCTAATTGAACCACTCGGCACGGCTATTTTTACGACCTTCGATAGCATCATGGTGTCTAATCATAGGATGGAAAGAAACCTGTGTCAATATGACCTCGTTTCTATCTATTAACTATCGTCATGTTGTAATACGTCGTGTAAATTCATTGTGCCTTTTATTTTCTACGTGATGAAGTTCCGTAGTCACTTTTCCACTCTCCCATACGAAAAAGTGCTATGGTTTACAGTCGGACTTTACCTGAAGATATCTAGAGGTGATCAATTTGGTCTATTTCAATTTCTCTAATTTTATTTCTGCAGCATTAGCTCCACAGATCCGCTTGGCTTACGCCATCGTGAAACAGACCATTGGCGAAAAATCGTCGCTTTTTTAGGAGATATTGTCCTTCCGAATTTCACGTTTCGTGCTGTCATTCGTTGAGCTCACGCGCTAAAGCAGAAGTGCCCACTTAATGATTACTTCAGAACTTCGCTCGCTGAGATGCCCTCATTTTCGCTCTCTTTTGGGAAAGGAAAAATTCCTAAAAATACGGTTCTGGCCTGATGTTGAATGTTCATCGTGATCAACAGTGGTGTTGAAATGGTTAGACGTTCTTCTTCTGTTACTCAATTGAAAAACAAGCGGGAAGTAGATAGTTGCACCCACCAATTCTGGTGATGAGCGATTTTTTTTGCGTAGACACCAACCCAGGGACACTTTATTACTCGGCACTACATTGCATTTGTCTGTTTCTAATATATTGAATTGAACTTATTTATTGTTTGTTGTGATGTAAATCTACTGAGACTGAATGTGAACTTCACAAAATACGAACTCTATTAAATACAGTATTTCGACCTATGGAGCTCATCTGATCTTAATAACAATGTTTCAGCTTTTATTTGCAGCCTATTCCTTTTCATGGCAAAGTATGATGTGAAACATAAACACGAGGATGCTGAGATATAAGCAAAACTCAGAAGCTCAGATAGGCTTCGGACACGCAATTACTATTTATGGGGGGCTCACGTGCTATCCACCATACAAACCGAGGCGCTTGCCTTGTTTTGCTCTCAACCATGCAAGGATAATTCCGAATTCGAACGTCAAATGAGGTCCCGAGTTCCAATGATAGTCCAGCATCATCGTAATTCCATTTAAAACTGTCGGAAATAGGAACTTTAGATAACTTCGTCAAGTGGGTTTGTATGGAAGTGAGCTTTTTTGGTCTGTGCTCCAAATACGTGCAGAAGCAGTTTACCAACTTATTCGTGTTTCAAAGCTGCTCTCGTAACCTACTTATTCCGATCCTCATCTTCCATACCCATATAAATGCTACTCTTCTTTATGCATGATCGCTTGTGTAAAGCTGAATGGGTGCCGGTTTTTATGTAGTGAGAGTTTCTACGTAGTGTCACTAACACCACGATAATATGATGTCATCATGATAAATTGCCTTACGTTTGCATGTTTACCTCATCATCGTAGCAACGGAGATTGGATATTGGACGAAGTTGTATAGCCGGTGTTCAAACCACTCGACATCGTTACTTATGCTAAGAGGGCGCTCAACACCTTAACAGGTTAACAACGCAAATAAAAAGTTAATCAACGACATGACTTGTCTCGGCCCTCAACAAACCAAATCATCACCAGAGGTGAACTTCTTTGGGGTCGACAAGGGCCGGGCGGCATTATTTTTATCGCTATGGAACACAGCGGTCTCTCGAAACTCAGTCCGAAAAGAATACTCGAAGTAAACACGAAGTGTCAGTTAACTGGAAATTGTTTGTTGAAGGTGCTCCATTCAAATCTTAAGGAAATGAAGATGTCTCTATGCTAGGAAAGTCATCTAGGTTCAAGTATTTCTCCTCTGTTTCTGTCAATCTTTGTGTTGTTTCCGTTAATTAAATTGCAGGAGTGCAACATGTGAGAGTAATTGGAAGCTTAGGGAGAGGAGACGACAAAATTAACGCCTCACAGCAACAGAGGAGGAAACAAGAAAAGAGAAACACACAGATTACAGAAAAGTGTAAGCACGGACAGTAGTAAATATGGACAAATCCACATAAATACAAGGAAAACTGGCATGTTAAATTTTTTTTAAAACCATTCCTCAGAAAAAATATAGCAAAAAAAATATAAACGGATAAAAGATAGAGCTCTCGGCGTTGATCAATCCCTGAGGGATGCGCTATGCATTCGACTTCATTGAGCATCGTTTCGAGCTGACTGAATGCATATCTGGCCTTTGCAATGACTAGCAGTGGGCTACCGATATATCGAGCCAGTGCTGCCATCATCCCAGACAAGTCTGTTACCAATTTGCCGACCCCGGAGGGATGAAAGGCTTGAAGTGCCATGGGCACGGGGATCGATTCCACGTGCGTGTGTCAGGGCGCCTCCGACCACTGCACCGCACGTGACCTCTCGCAGCACTGTATTGGAATTTAACTGAATGAGTCCTCACATGTGCATTTAACTTTGAGTGAGTAAGACCGAACTGAATCTCTGAGAAGGTAACATTTTTCTCTGAGAAGGTACTTTGTAATTTTCTTAGCTACCCCATTACCGTCTTGTTGCTCTGATATGTTTCTAATGAAACTGCAATGACATGCAATCAAACAACTGAAATACTCAAGCTGCTCAATACCCACTTCATAATAATGGCAAAACAGTGATACATCCCGTAATACGGGCATGCTCAACACTTAAAAAGTGAAAAAAAATATATATTCTAGAGGGATCTCGATCTTGTTTAATTGAGAAATGATGTAAATAACACACGATTCGTTGAAAACTCTGTCTACAACCACATTGATGCTAAGATATTTGTAAGGTTTGCAACCCAACCCAGATCGAACTCTAATTACACTTTCACGGTGCTCATGTGTTTCTCACGGAACCATTGAGACGCTCGCTCTACATTTCTCTCAGCCAGTTTTTTTGTATTTAACGGTGCCATCAGCAACTACCCGTCAACGGGAGTGATGACGAGCAGAAATCGGCATTAAACCCAGTTAAGCTGAGGCTATAGTCCAAATCACAATCTGTAAGTCTTATCTTTTTTATCTTACCATGCAAAAAATAATATTGGGCAGAAGATAAATGTTACGCATTGTGATTTCGATTACAACCTCAGCTTAAATGGGTTTAATACCGTCTTGTGCTCCACAGACTATTCCCGTCAACGGATGATTGCTGATGGCACCGCAAAGTATAAAACTGGCCGAGAGAAAAAGCAGACCGAGTGCCTCGGTGGTGCAGGGAGTAACATCTGAGCCCCCCGGAAAGATGAATCATGGTTCGATCTGGCCTGGGGTTTAAATTTTGCCAGTATCTCAGCACCATTGTAGTTCACTCTTTGCTCGAGGTCGCATACTGGCCTGGTTGTTAAACTATGATTTTCACTCCATGACTTAAACCAGGAAGCGCATCCGACTTTGGATTACTTTAGTTGTTGCTACGCTCCAACATTCACTGTCCACTTGCAAGGTACTATCATTACCACCGTTAATATAACTAACATAATCATTTTTACTTGAATACTTGGATATTGGACGGTCCGTCTTCACCAGCTGTGCGGAACCCAGCACGTAGGCCATTCGTTCCCTTCTCTCGCAATCGTAGTACATGGTGGTGGTCTTGTTCGAACATGGTATCAGTCTCGTACCGTGATCTGTAAAACAACTGCAGCTGTGGGTACAGCTGATTAACTATGTTTACGAACACGTCCGCCCAACGTGTAGGTGGTCGACCTAGGCGACGTTTGCATTCTGTTGAAGTCCACTCTATTGTTCTTTTCGTCGATCTGTCGTCTGTTCTTCTCATTATGTCACCGGCCCATCTATGTTTCGCTATCGATGTATACTCCCTGGATATCGAAGATGTGACAGATTTCGAAGGTCAGAGCTTCGCATTCCGGCTAGATATTGAGAGTGCCGGTTATATTTCAGAAGACATCGCTCAACCGCTCTGTGAGCAGTGCGAATCATTCTTGACGTAGTTGAAGTATCAACCTACGCCTCCGCAGCATAATAGAGCGCTGGGAGGACCGTAGAATTGAAGAGATGAGCGCGAATTTTCAGGTCCTTAAGTTGGTCAGTGGCTTGTTTGAGAGGTCCGAGTGAGGCCCAAGCTGCTCTCCTTCTTCTATCTATTTCCTCCCTCATGTTGTTTTCCATATTCATTGATTGCCCAAGGTATACATACGAGGTGGTCTCTGCAATGAGAGCTCCATCCAATTCTACTTTTTCCGCCTTCGCACCACGGGTTTTTTCATGAACTGGGTCTTCTTTCGATTTGTGCGAAGTCCAATCTTTTTTCCCCCGCTTCGTTGAGCTTGTTGATCATCATCTTTGCTTCGCTAGTACTTCTTGGGAAGATGACAATGTCGTCGGCAAAACCAAGGTTTGATACGAATTTTCCATCAATATTTATGCCTTTCTCATCGCAATCGAGTGGCTTCATTATCCAATGCAGTGCGGCACTGAACAGCCTTGGCGATATTGTGTCGCCTTGTAGAACCCCTTTTTCTTCTCGACAAACTTCGATGACGCTGGACACGGCTTGGATGTGCTCCATGAAGCAAAATCCTTTTCGAAATCCTGCTTGCTCGACTGGTTGCTCCTCATCCAATGTCGTTGATATGCGCGAGAGGATAACCTTCGCGAAGAGCTTGTAGAGTACACTCAACAAGCGTGTGGGACGATAGCTACGAAGATCCCTTTGGTCTCCTTTCTTGGGCAGGGATGACCGTGCGCGACGTCCTCCACTACTCTGGGATTTTTTTTCCTTTTGAAGGTAGGCTGTAATATGACTTGCGAGAAGTACACGTAAATTGTGACCTCCAGCTCTAAGCAAATCGGCGGTAACATTGTCTGGTCCTGGAGCTGTGCCTCTTTTCATGCTTTCTATCACAAGTCGAATCTCCGACAGAAGAATTCCAGGTGGGTTTTTTTCTAGTGGGAATACTGGGGTCCGGGACGGTGATTGTGGAACGGAAACGTTTGGTGTAGAACGTTTCCGCTATTAATTCCATATCATGGCGGGAACTTTTGACGATCCCATCTTCGTTCATCAGGGAACGTTGAACTGACAGCGCAGCGGAACGTTATAATCACACGAGTCCCAACGGCATTTTTCCTGACTGCTTCTTTTCTCTTCTGTTTCCAGTGGTTTCTTCTGCTTGTACCGTTGTAGATCTTCCTACAAAGCTCTTCTACAGCAGGCATTTATTACTAACCATGTTAAACGTGTTGCAGTAGGATCAAGCTTCAGTTTCCTTCTCTTTTTGAGCAACTCCTTAGTAGTGACGGAGATGCGATCCGATCTTCTTGCTTGAGGAACTGAGGCGAATTCGACACAGCTTTTCAGTCCTTCGACAAGCAGCTCGTAGTCTTCGGTCAGGTCTTATTTAATCTGCCAGTCACGTTTGGATAGGTCTTCGTTCAGAATGTTGTCGTCGTATACAGCTAGACTTTTTCTTCGTGGTCGATGAAGAGAGTTCTTTTCCAGCTTGCGGCTGAATCGAATCTTCGCACGAAGGCGGTGATCGGAACCAGTACAGAATGACGGGACTACCGATGTGTCAAGTAGACACCATCTTCTATTTATCAGAATACGGTCGATCTCCGCATGAGGCATACCGCTGGGAGACTCCCATGTCCAAAGGCGGATTTCTTTCTTATGGAAAAACGAGTTTCCATGGAAGAGACGTGCTGCAGACAGGAGTCCTGCGAGACGGTTTCCCATTTTCGTTTCTTTCTCCTAATCCAAAATTTCCGATCCTGTATTCGCTCTCGTTGGCCTTTCCTATTCTGGCGTTGAGGTCTCCGACAACAAATTTACGACACGCTTTATCATTGCGGATGACTTCCTCCAACTGATAGTAGAACGCGTTTAATTCGTACTCAGCTGCGTCGGTCGGTGAGTAGCAGTTGATGACAATGATCTCCTTATGATGCGACAGTTGAAGACGGAGGACGGCTATGCGAGGGGAAAGGGTCTCGTATTAGTCGACGAGATGGACAATGGACGGGTGGACGACAAAGCCTCCGCCGCCGACATTTCGTGACGGGACCTTTTCTCCACGGATCACAAGGGTCCCGTTGTTTAGTTGGCATCTTCTTGATTTTTTGCTTTTTGTAATGGCATCACATGAAATTTAATGCGATCTGCGGCTACAAGAAGGGTGTGAAGATCGGCGTTTGTGGAGAGTGTTCTGGCATTATACGTGAATAGTAAGAAACAATCCCCATGGCGTGTGGTGCGTGTGTTCGTCTGATCTGAGTCCAACGACGTCCCGCGAAACCCGAGATTTTCTGGCCTCTCACCGGCTGGCTCACCGCCTGACGTCATAGGTGGGAGCACCATGCGTGCGAAGTACTGAAGCTGGCCTATTGCTGGTCGTGCAACTTGGTCGTCCCTGGAGTCCTGACGTAACCTTGCAAGGGCGTACCCAGGTCTTCACCACGATATTGATCGGAGGGAGGTGTGTTTTCGGCGAAGGATCCTCGGTATTGTCATTCTTATTATCACTATTATTGCAATAAGTTATCATGTATTCCTTACTGCTATTTTCGTTCTATTTTAACTTCGGATGCCTTCTCTTTAATTACAAAATGCATACTGTGTTTTGAGATCCGACTTTTCTCCTCCATCTTCGTTATAACCCTGCTCTTGTTTCTACGTTCACCTTTGCTCGAATTGTGATAAAAGGATAAAAGGACAAAGCTCTCGGCGTTGATCAATCCATGAGGGATGCGTCATGCATTCGACTTCACTAAGCATCGTTTGGAGGTGATTGAATGCGTATCTGGCCTTTACAATGAATCGTAGTAGCCCACCGATGTATAGAGCTAGTGCTGCAATCCTCTCAGACAAGTTTGGTACCAATTTGCCCACCCCGGAGTCATGAAAGGCTTGGTGGGCCATGGACGCGAGGATCGATTCCACGCGTGTGTGTCAGGGCGCCTCCCATCACTGCGCCACACGTGCCTTCAAATTGTGATATTCGACAAAAAATAAAAAAAAATGCGGATGTAAACAATTTTTGGCAAGACTTTTTAGAATGGGTGGGTTGCAGCAAAAACTGCTGGAAATGTCATGATCGCAGTGCACTAGGAAATCAAAGTGACTATGTAGTGCATCATGTTCTGAAATGTTTGGAAATGGGGATGACAATCTTCAAGATAGAGGATCGCACGCCAACTACCGGCAGTTGAGCATTTGAAGTCGTTAATTAGACTAGAAGCATGCATAGAGCTTAGGGATAGAATAGGTAGAATCATAGAAACAATTTCGAAAATAGCCAGCCGAATTTTGAATAAGAAACAAAAAATAAAGTTAAAAACCTCGGAAAAAAGGGTGAAAGGTGGACGAAAGCCTAGTAGATCACTGAAGTTAATTTTGTGCTTCTTCCATCTCGTAACACTCTTTCTTGATTGTGTAGCAAGGAACGACCAAAACTGGACTCTGTTGGGTATCGGAAGATGCTCTGCACAAGGTCGGACAAACGAAAAATGCGAAAGCACTTCCGAAAAACTGTTACTAGAGAGAAGCGTTGTCCAGAAATCGAACAAAAGACGTGATGACTTCGGATTCGGCCACCTGCATTGTTCATTGAACGTACCATTGGTAACGGCAAAAATACTAATAAATCATAAAAATATCGCTTCGGGCATTGTTTGCTCCTTCGAATCTCGTGTTAATCGCTTTGCTATTTGAAAGCGAGCCAAGACGGCAATTTAAAGTGAACAAAAGGACATTGTAGTACCTCGGAGATGAAGATGGATGCATTCAATCAATAGGGCACTTGTCTCTCCTACTCTTTAATAGTACTTGTCTTCGTGTGTACTTGCACATGAGGTGCTTCAGCATGGTTATATGAGAGAAACTCTACAAGATATATTGAGGGTGCTTTGATGTTCTCTACAAAAACTAGGTCTGATTCGTGCTGCAGATGGGGGATGCGGTTTTCATTGGTGTCTATTAGAGTAATCTCATAATTCAACAGATAATTGAACTACTGTTCATATCTTTATTACTGATATTAATACAACTACGATTACGGAAGTTTGGCAACGAACCAAACACTTTGAAGACTTCTTCCAAAATATAATCGGCTTTTAGAGGCTTTTAGACTGGTGGATTTTCGTTAGATGAAAATAGCATCTTTCCTAATCCGCACGAGATGATTTAGGTATCAAATGTTTCACAGATGATCGGCACTCCACCGCTGACGTCAAAAGGTTTCAGCGGTGGTTTTAAAACATGTGTGAGGACGAACATAAGCTACGACTTGATTTCATAATATTCGAAGCATCACACATTTTTTCATAATTATTACATAGAGAACTCTGTTGGAAGCGATTCCACATCTTGCGTACACCCGATGCCTTAGGTCTACCAATTTTCGTCCTTCGAACGCGTACGAATCCAATCTGCGCCAAAATGTGCTATTAGGGTGGTCGATCAACACTGTAATTACACCCTGGGTTGAAAAAAGTTTTGTTGAGATAAAATAGGGGTTTAAAGAAAAAACGTGGAAATGTTGCGTTAATTTTTTTTGCCAATTGTTTCCACATGCTCTAATAAACCGGCATGAAAGGTTTTAGTGCTTTTTTCAACACATTCGTTTCTCCTCCTCACGTTAGTCCTCGTAGTTTACTTCCAGCAATGGAACGTGTACAAGTACCAGCTTTTCATCTATAAAACGCCTGCATCTGCGAATACACGGGTCACTTTATGCACAAACGTGTCCGCATTTCACGTAGATGGTTGACTTAGAGGGCACTTGAATCTTTGAATTTTTTGGTCCTCTATACAGTTCGTCCATCCATCTGTGGTCTCCTTTCTCATATCACTGGCACATCTATCTCTCGATACCCAGTTGTAATCTTCGGAATTCTGAAGTTCGGATACGTTGCGAGTGTGTGAGCAACGCAGTGATAACTTTACGGGTGCCGGCTATATTTCAGAAGACATTTTTTTAAAGCGCTCTTTGGTTGCTGCCAAAATTTTGCACAGGTTTTAAGTATCATCCCACGTCTCTGCACCATAAGAGAGCGCTGGAATGACAACTGAGTAGAACAGTTCAGGGCAGAGTTTCGCTCTCTGAATGGTCTCTTCCTTTATGCTGTTCTTCATTCATTGAAGACATGTATAAAATACTTTTTGTGGTCAAGAACGGTCCAGTTTGATGCATTCAAATTCATTTACATTCATTCATTTACACCACAAACTTTTCAAAACTTGGACTTTCTTGCCATTTATTTGAAATAGTAGGTACTCGACACATTATGTCATCCTAGAGTGGTCGATCATATTTTTTTAATCCTAGTTCCATATCTACAATTGGTTCAAATGTCGTACTCAAGTCAATTGATAGGATAAGTATGCAAAGAAGTTACTGCCGACAAAACGTTCCGCTCACATCTAGACCGTGCTAAAGATGTCGGAAAGCCTTAGAAAGTCTGTGTCTAGATGGAAGAGAAGATTACTCAATCAACAATAATCTAACCACAATGACGCTGAAATATTTGCAAAACTCCGGACCGCAGGTGTCTGCGGTGGGGGAACGAACGCGCTATTACCATTTCCAGGGGCTAACAATAATCCTTCTTTACAGTTCTGGAAAAAAAACCACGTACTAATAGAAATCGAAACAAGTATACGAAACACGGGGTTTTTTGGTTGAAAACTTACAAGTGAATCGCTGACTTGCAGAAGGATGCTTACTAAGTGATACCACTACACGGGCAATGCAATTCTCATACGCGGAATATTAATAGTGCTTGTTCCTTCGAAATAATCAGTATGTGCAGTGTAATTATGTTTAAATCCAGTCATCTAATGCATGAGGATTTCTTGAATAGATAGTTTTGTCAGTCCTTCGTAGTCATTTGGCGCAGAAGTAATTCCCCTACAAAACTGGGGAAGTGAAATTAAGATTCGCAGGGGAGTTGGCGGAATGACCAAAGGACGTGGAGAAAATCATTAATTCTAAGCATTAGCAAGCTCTATCGAGCAATTAGGAACGATGGAAACAGTGAGCGCAACGAAAGAATCCTCTCGAGTATTGCAACGCTTTGATGCCGGTTAACAAGTCTAAGAAGCAAGCATTGAATGAATAGTTGTGCTCGTAAAACGTCGTAAAACAAAAAGTTCACTTTAATTTCAAAACAAAACATGTTTTTACTGATGTGAAAAAAGTGCAGATTCGAGCACGCGATCTTCTTCCTCGATGGCTAAATCAGTTATGCTATATAGGCCACCCACTGCAGTGGTGGGTTCGTTCGCGATCGTTGCATGAGCATCGGAATAAGAAAACAAAGAAGAGCTGGGATATCTCCTCGGTGAAGAACTCGATAAAATGAGAGAAAATCCGAGACTTGTTTGGATTTCAAATTACCCCCACTCCAAGAATTGATTGAAGTTTTTAGTAGGATGAATAGAGTTTGATACGTTGAGAAAAAGATGTGCTATAATTCACTACCATAAGTAAGACGATTTGTTAGGAAAAATATAATGCGCAGGCTAGTGCTGCCTTTCTTATATTTGGCTCTATTCCTTTCTTCAAAGAATTTCTTCAATTTTAAAGAAAATCTTTGTACCACTCTAGTTCTTAGACAAACGACATTCAAACCACCAGCGATATTACAAGAAAAGTAGCCTGTTGAACTCGAGTTGAATTAGAATGAAGAAAAGACCTTAACTGCGAAATAAAGAACGTGGTTTTGAGAACTCCATAAGGGAACGGAACCAACAAGACGCACCTAAGGACAGCAAAAAATGTGGGCGGGCGCTGATTGTGAAGCTAGACAGACGACTAGAAATGTAAAGTTCTCGTTTAAATCGCGAGGAAAAATTTTCCCCCCTGCTTTTAAGCATGTGCGTAAATTGAAGAAAATGCAAATTTAAATAATATGGTTTCATAAACCAAAGGGTTTTCTCCGCCTCCAGAACTATGTAGTGTTCTAAATGGAAAATCCATTTCACCGTCCAAACCGAGGGAAGGGGGACTAACCACGATTCTAGGTTCTAGTTCGACCCTGGATCGGATTGAACAAGCGCCTCATTCCTCTGTGGCTCGAAAATCGGTACTAAACCCATCTGGGGAAATTCATTTCGAAGTCGAAACGCTTTAACTCAGCTATAGACTCGGCCAACATTCAAAGAGATTCATTACGAAGGAAAAATCCTCAAGCAGCAGCGAAACCCACACGCACAGAGTTCGAAGCCCCTTGTGTATGATAGGTGTGTGGAAATGAATCAAATGCAGAAAGTGCTGGGATCCGTACAATGGATGTGAAAGACGGGTGGTGTAAGACAAAAAAATTTATCAGGTGTATAAATTATGATGTTAGAAAGGCAGACAATTACGAAGATTACTTAAAAGCGCTAAAGAATAAAAAAGCCAACACCTCGGAAAATCAGCCCTTACCGTAAGACGCAGGAAGTGATCAAAAGAATGGGAAATTAAGAGATGAAATTATTAACAGCTCGCCTGATGTATCACATAGAAGATATAGCAGCCCGTTGAGGATACGAGCGAAAGAGACTCACGCCAAACACAGACGATAACGATGCACATCATCATCATCACCAACACCAGCATCGACACGACGACACCACAGCAACACGGCCATAGATTTGAACGAAATCGACGACGGACGAGCACTGGTCTTCAGCAGTGTGTCATTTCCTTAGAAGCGTTTCAATGTTCTTTGTAAACGAGGACAAGTCACTCCAGTTGGTCGATTCGGTACTGTTGCGACACTTTTTCTTTTCCTGGAATTCCTCGGTAAAAAATCTATCAGCATGGTTAGATGATAGTGTCGAAATGTAATAAGATCGAGGCGTTAAGAAAGAAGGTCACGCACGTGAATGCTAAGTCAAACGTCAAAATTAGTATCCACCATGATTTTATGTCATTGTGCTGGGATTATTTGATATACATAGAACACTTTTTTTTATCTTTAGGCATTGAATGGAATGTAATCAGACAATCATTTCCGAAAAAAATTCTTCTACAGAACGAAACTGGATTTGACTAATACATGGGAAAGTTTGCCACTCGGACTAGTCATTTTCCTTCCTTGATTCCAGTGCTTTTGATACCGCCTTCTTTCGGTCAGTCGATGGGCGTCTAGTCTTTCCGGTTGGAGTGCTAGTAGACTGCCGATCTGAAGAAATAAGTTCGAAGTCGAACATCTTCCAGTTTTTGAGAATGAGCAAGAAAATACTATGTTCTTTAATTTTTTACACTGCAAAGTTCTTATTGCATACAGTTCCGCTATGTATAAAATAATACTGAATTACACAGGTAATGAATTTTGAGCTGTGTTGAAGTCACTTGCGCTAAATTTCAGTGAGTAAATGAACTTAGAACAGACCTAGTGGGCTCTCCTCATCAGAACCGTTGTCGTCTGCCTCTCTTTCTGCCTCGCTATCGCCTTCATCAGACGTTGCACTTCCAGAGTGGGAATGCAGTTTCGACCTGTGATGACCACGGTTACCAGAGTTGGTAGCAATTCAGTAGAAATATTCTGTACTGAGGCAAAAAATAGTGCTGCAGGTCGACACACTTTCCTGGTTAATACTATCGCGCTTTCCAATGGTTTACGGCCTCACCGTGACAATCGCGTACTTTTCAGTTCCAAGATAGGATCCACTGCAGTGAGTTCATCCGTCAGCGGCCTTTTTTAAACCAAGAAACTGTTCACGATTGCTATTCAAAAGCTTAGCTAAAAGAAACCAGTGAAAGGAGTTACAGCGTCAACAACTTAAATGCTAAGTGGCGACTACTTGGGAAAGCCCTAGTAAGCCCTTTGAGTTTCCGGAGGAGGAACATCTTGCCCAATTAGCGAGTTACTACTCGAACGAAAATCCTCCGAAGCCTATATGATTCTTTGTCATTCCTTATGGCGAAACGTTCAAGTATTCAAGGGTGTTTTTTAATGTTCGTGGTTGATGCAGTTGTGCATAACTACCTAAGCTATCATCGATATAACGAGAAACGTCCACCATGTTCTTCAAACACTTGAATTTTATTTTCATCGCTTTACGGCGCTTTCTTCAATTGGTCGCATTCTTCGATGCACTACATTACTAGTCTAACGGACAATAACCAAACGAGGGCTGCTGAAAGCTTTTCAGTGGTTTGTCAGGAAGACAAGAAGGCACGCCAGAGGCAACTCCACAAAGGTCCGTGGTACTTGCAAATATCAAATAGATATACAGCTGTGCTTCACAGTTTAATCCACTTGACCTAATAAGTACGAAGTCGGTATTGACAGTCGGTGGTTCGCAGGAAAAAAACGAGCAGATTTTTCGATGGAGGAGTGGCAATGACCTACAGCAAGACTTTTCGACGGTGCAGCAATAGGGACACTTTACATAACAACGGACGCATATGTCCTTTAGGGTGCCTCTCTGAATGGAATACGTACGGTTTTTTGAAAATAAACAGTTTTTTTGTAATCATTAGAGTGCCTTAGGGGGTTGTGTACGTGACAGAGGAGAATTTACTCTCGTTCTATCGCTATGAATGATATGTATGTTAGTACCTCCAACGTGTAAGACTCTTCCACTAAAATCAGGGAATAGCGCAGCGTCTTTGGAAGTCTTAAAATCACACCCGAACTTCATTTTACCAGCAATTGGGAGGACGCTAGCCTTACACATAAACATACTATTCCTTGTAGGCACATGGAAGTACTCTTGCAAGCATTCATAGCAATAGCAATATTCCATTCAATTCAACACCCTGTCATGGAAGGGAGCAGTAAATAGAAATTGTTGTAATAGCTGACTGGTCAGTGAACTTTTCCAAAAAAAAAGCTTTTTTTTAATTCATTAAGTGTAAAGAATGGGTTCTCTATTCTCATACCTGCAATTTTGATCTGCTTTCGACTAACTATCGAATGAATATACATAGCACAGTGAAATAATACCGAAATAGGAGCGCCATAAATTGAAAATGTACACTATAGTGGCCATACCGTACCCTAGTCCTGATGCGCGTATTAATTATAGTGTCCTCAGTGGACGTCATGGGTCCTTGTTAGGTAGTGGATCTCATCCATCTAATAGGGGAAACAGAGCTCTCGGATCTCTCCCCCCTCCTTCTCAAACAACATCTTTGAAGATTTTGGTGGAGTATCGAATAGGAATTTCACCAATGACAATCAGTCAATCACGTATCCATTGCAGAGGAATTAAATTACGTTCTTTTTCCTCCATCTTCAAACCAATTTTTTTCATTTGATTCCTTATCGTCCTCTTCTCCTGCACTTCCCCTCTCCGATATTTTTTCTGTATACTTTCTTCTCAGATAGATCAAGACGAATTCCTTTGTGCTTTTCTCTATCAAAACTTTTTATTGCAGCTTCTGTCTTTGAATTTGCATCTTGTTTGTTGTCTGGTCTCATACTGTTGTTTATTCAACACTGTTACTTTCCTTCATCAGTTTTTTCTGTTTCCCTCTCATTTTTATCTTTCATCCATACTTAATTTTTTTCACTTCTTCTTTCTTAGCACCGACCATTTACTGTGATTTAGAAAGGTCGTTGAGGCTATGTAGATTCCATGTTGACCTTTGCAATATTACAATCTTATCTCATCTTCCAGAAAATCTAATTGGCGTGCATGCGCACAAACTGGCAAAGAAGGAAAACGAACTCCTTTGACGGATCGAGCGGAGGCTCAACCAAAAAGTTGCTAAGCAAAGTGATTAAAAAAAACAAGAAAAAAAATGACCAGATGAAAATCCTCACTTCTCCTCATTTTTCCGATCATCGTCGCTTCCTTGTTTCAATGAGGGCAATACGACTTCTGCTTGGGTAGTTGTATTTTTCTTTAACTCTGCGATATCTTCCTTTTCTTTCACATCCTTCTTTCGCTTTCCACTCGTCGTTGCTTCCTTGCCACTTCGTCTTTTTTCTTCGGCTTTCGAAACAGCACCTTTTTCAAGCTTATTCTTTCCTACGGCTGAAATGAGAATCAAATATTTCCGACGTGAAGAGTTTTACTAGGTACTCTTGAGTTAAAAGTAGCCGATGTCTATGTTTATTATAACCTGGTTTAGATTGACCCTAAAATTACCAAATCTTTTAGCTTTTTGGTGAGTTTCGAGGCTTTCATGAAGAAAAAATTAGATTTTTTAGCAACAATCCTACTTCATTACTTCTTTCGCTTTTTTACTCATTCTCTATGAGAACAAAGTAGAGTGCTGTCAAATATAAATGTATTTCCTTTTTCCGTGAACAAATTGTTTTCTTTTAGACCAAGAGAAGGGTTTGAAACTTTAACATCGTTTTAAACTTTCCTATTATTTCAATGAAGCTGAGATATTTGCAAAACTCCGGACCGCAGGTGCCTATGGTGGGAAACGAACTCGCTATTGTCCTTTCCGGGGAGTAACGCGTTCACCACCACACCATGCTGGTCCTTCGTTTCGCCTGTCTCTCAGCTGTAGTTAATTAGCTATTATTAACCGACTATTTTCCTTTCAGTGACAGGGACTTCTCGAGCCGAACACTATGGCAAATACCTTCGCAAAAATTAGAACAGCAGCACGTTAGACTTTCGTTCGGGATCTATTAGTGCATTCTCCTCTAGAAATGTCGGAGCAAACCTCAGCCATAACTAATCTTTGGCATGAACAGAATGTAGGCGAAAGTGAACCGGATCTTTCTTCAAAAATGAGAATTGGCCAACATGCAGCAATTCAAGATTCCTCTGCTGAAGAACCCCATGTATTAAGTCTTAATTCAAACATGCCTCCCAACGGTTTACGTCCCTCATCGTGGCTGGGAGGTGTTCCTGGGTGTAGGACTGCAATGTACAGCGAGGGCATTCATCCGCTGGCACAGTCTCCTAAGCCGAGAAGGAGTCCGGCGTTTCCATCAGGAAGCCTAACTAAGAGTAAACCAATACCAGGATCCGCCAGCTTCCTGGTAACAAACTAGTCGCATGGTGGCAAATCTCACTCTTATCAACAAGGGCTGCGACTGCCTGTGGTGGTGAAGACTTGGGACAGACTTTGGCCAGGCTGATCTCGGGATTCCAGGGAACCACAATGGCTTAACCAGCAAATCTCCGAAAAATGGAGATTATGCTGGGTCCCATACAATCAGTGAGGACGGGTTGTTCAGGTATCAAGTAAGTAAGTAATTCAACATGACATTCACACTGCACATTCTAGGCTGTGTCGTCGATAAGCAGTACACTTAAGGAGTGGTGAAGTAACACAACTACCTTGTGTTTTCCTCTTATTATCGTCAAATAGTGCTGCTGCTGTTATGGTATTTGAGATTGGGACTTGTGCGTTCTTCGTCCTAATTTGCATCTTCGCATTGCTGTTCGATGTGGTGGAAGCACTTTTCTAGAAGAAGCATTGAACAATGAGGAAGAAATGAGGTTAAAAAAAATCGAGCCGTTGTTCGTTCTCCATAATGGAGCATTACAATAAATGCCAATGAACGTTTAAGAGGTTAGAGTTCTGGTAGATGTACTTTTGTTCACAGCATAAGCAGTTTTAGGCTTATGAACTGCTATTTTGCAAAATGAGAAGAGATGGGCGAAACACCTCGTGAAGCCTGGTGTCTTTACTGGAAAAAGCAAGTTCCTGCTTTACCTCATATGAAACGGGTTCAAATCTAGTTGTTTCTAGACACTACAAAGAACCAAGATGAGAGGATTTCAGGGCATTTCTTTTAACTATTACAATACACGTGCATAAAATGTAAAGAGTAGTAGCCATAAAGTTCAAGGATTAATTTCCAGTGACCACTCGGGCCATCGACTTTGATCGAAATTGAACGACCAACACTGAAAGAGCTTGAACCATACCGTGCTGCTTTGTGAGCGCTTCGTGATAACTGGCTTGCCTTCGATGCGCGTTTGACTTCGTGATGCTCTTATTGGCGGTAATCTGAAAACCAGTTAAGAATTACTGCCGTAATAACAACATAATGCAGTAATAATTTGGAGAACCGTCTTAACTCTCTTTGAATAATCAATATATCTATTTAGCTTGTTCACATTTTTACGAGTTTGGTACTAAGTTTCATTCGGCCAACGTTTCGTTCGATTTTTTTCAGAGAAAACCAATTGTTATCAACGGTCAATAGGTGTATCAACAACCATCCTTGTAAAAAAAGCATCCTCAAGTGGGAAAACTTCAGTCGAACACTGCTCCACTTCAGAAGATTCGACTCGGTGGAACTAAGAAGACCGAACTCCTTCATGGCAACGACAAAAAGGCAGTGGAAAATCAGCTGGAATCATGGCAGATCTAAAGACGAAGACGTCGATACCTCAGGCAAATAAAATTTTTTCTACCGATCTCGAGTAAAGTGGACAATCTAAAGAAGTACACAGTGGTATTTTGAACGCAGTGATATCTTGAATACGGTGATATATTGAGTGTAAAATGATAGTTATCCACCAAACGACGATAGCGATAAAGGAGACTGACGAAGGATCGTCATTAAAATCGATGGTAAATTTTCCAAAATTTGTACTTTGTTTCAAAAAAAAGTACTGTTTCAGCCGTGTAGCTCGGTCGCAGTCGGATGGGCGAGCAAGAAATGCAGACGAACGAAGTCCGTCCTTTTGAGAAGCACCATAGTTTCTCAGATATACTGAGGAGATTTCATTGGATCAAAGGAAAAGATGGGCTCTAATATGATGACATAAGAATTTGTTTCAAAACCATCTTTCCTTTAACCTTGACGTGACTAATCAATATGTATTTTTTCTTTGATAAGCTTACACAAAGTTGATAACATCCTTTATTTTCGGCTAATATTTCAACGGTATCGTCTTCATCAAAGCCGATGATCCGAGTCGACGGTCTCTAATAAAGACGATACCGTCGAAACGTTAGCCGAAAATAAAGGATGTTATCAACCTCGCATAAGCTTATCAAAGAAAGAATAAGAATCTATTATCGGCTTGTTGGAAAGTGTATTTCGTATTGCAATAATTTGTCTTTGAACGCTTTTCTATTCTTGTTACTTTTAAAACAACAATGTATGTTTAGCCACTACATTTGAAGTTTTTGAGTACTCAACCATATTCTGCATAATAACTACTTGGATACTTGGACGGTCCGTCCTCACTGATAATGCGGGCCCGAGCATAATCTCCATTTTTCAGAGTTTTGCTGGTTTAGCTCTTGTTTTCCTGGAGTCTCGAAGTCAGCCTAGCCAAAGGTCTGCCCCAGGTCGCCATCACCAAAAGGAGTGGCCGCCACTGTGAATCAGAAGGAGATTTGTCACCGTGCGACTACTTTGATACCAGGACGCTGGTGGATCCTGGTATTGGTGGTTTACCCTTAGCTAGACTTCCTGATGGAAACGTCGAACTTCTTCTCAGCTTGGGAGACAATGCCAGAGGGATGAATTCCCCCCGTTGCACGTCACAGTCCGACACCATGGAACATCTTCCATCCACGATGAGGCGGTAAACTGCTGGGAGAATTCTGCATAATTACTTCTTGGATTTTTTTTATGAAAAAGACGTTGTTTCACATTTTCCAGAACAATTTGTTACCAATATTGCCGTCACTATAGCAGCAGAAATCAGAGTTGGTTCGACGGAAATTGAACAATCATGAATGCATAGAAGGCGTATACTATAGAGCGCGGCAGTATTTCGTGACTGATATTTTGTAATTGAACAACAATGATGTGTACACTGCGTTGTAAAGGATTGTTCACTTGGGTGCTGTTGAGCTCCTCAACGGTCGGGATACAGGAATCGTCCACACGCCGTATTTTTGCGGTATGAAGTGACTCGACGAGGCGACGTAGTCCTGAACGGAATTTAAGTAGAACTAAGACCATATTTGTTACTGCCGTTTGCCCAAACGGTATTAAATTTGCGAGTAAAGCAGCAGATGTGCCTACATAGAATGTAATGGTGCCACGAAATTAAAAGATATTGGTATTAACAACGATGACTTTACTCTTACGTGTTTATCTTCGACTTCTGCGAGGTGACGCAGTGGTCTTCCATCGAAAGTATACAGCTTCTTGGCGCCGTATGGCAAATCCAGTTTTCCGCTGAAAAAAGGCGCTTTACATGGGAATTTTTAGCTTAGAAGCAGAACGAACCACTACGAAAGCCCAAAATCGCTCTCGCGTTGCTGTGAATAGCAAACACCTACGACACAGGATTCAGAATCCCTCCAGACCGCACAAAGACTCGGTTTGTCAAATGAGTAGTAGTAACCCGCAGTGATGCTACCACGGGATTATTTCTGGTCAATTTATTATCTTCATCTAACATAACGAGTCCATGCCTTCTGCTCTATCTAACGTCCATTCTGCGTAAATGATGCAGTTTATTCTGGTAACGGTATTTCTGCAAGCAGTGCTAATACACCCAACATATTGGATAATCTTACATGTCGTAAGTCATCAGCGAAAGTAAATCAAAGGATTATACTGGGCAAAACTACATTTCCGTTAATGATAAATGTACAAATGCAACTCAGGGTTAATTGCCGATAGGGAGAGGTTTCGCCTTGATCCTAAACACCATTGTGAGCGGGAAGTTGGGATACGGCAAAGCGTTCAACAAACTCTTTAACTACTATGCCTTGCCCAAAGAACTTTGGAGGAATACGAATTAAAAATCGATTGAAGAGTTGGTTTTAGCTAGATGTCGACGAACATTATTGATGATAGCTAAACAAATTTGGATCTATACATGCTTATAAGAAATACAAAAAAAACTTGTACAAATGTATGCTTGTGTTGGGCAATACAATCAATAATGTATTGGAAGTGAACGTTCCCGTCAGGCTAAAGCAATAAACAAAAAGGAAGAATGAAAAGAACTTGATATTTTGGAAATGATTCAATGTATTAGAAGCTGTACCAACTGCAGTCCACTTAGTTATGAGTGATTCGTTGGGATAGCTGTAGGTGATTTGGGAAGCTATTTCGCGCGTCTCTAGATTCTAGAAAGAGGATCAAAACGAGGACCAAACCCAACTGTGCGCTTTTCTGAAAGGCAGGTTGATTCTTTGGCTTGACTCGATTTCTGTTGGGACCGATTTCGAATAAGTTCTGGATTTACGTTGACGTATTAATACTTATACTTGCATATGAGCCATTTGTATTTCACAAGTCAGTTCTGCTGAAACCTTGCAATAAAGTGACAGGGAAGCACATAGGAATAGTTAAAAGTCGCTTCAATAAATAAGCTCAATATCTACTCTAGTAGACAGTGGAAAGCTACTGGTGAGTATATCCAGTTCCCACGTTATTTAAGAAGCAATAAAAAAAATGGGCCTCATTCTCGTTTTCCTTGAAGGTAGCCGACAAGGAGGCGTTAGTGGAATGAGTAGGGTACGCTGCTAAAATCCAAATAACATTCTAAGTTACTTAAGTATTGGAAGGCTACTGCGACAAATTCTACTTTAAATGCAAGCGTAGTACCTAGTGTGTATCCCAGGACAAGATAAGACAGTGAAATTTGAAAAGATTAAGGACGACGTCATTTAATTGGTTCAAATAAGATAAACGCTGTTTGTGATATCGGAAAAAAACTTTTTTTTCAAAACACGTAACAGCAGCGAAGTCGGTAGTGTTGGTAAGTCATCTACACAATTTTGGCTGTGAACATCAATTTCTCTGAGCGATTAATGACCCAAATCCAACGGAGTTAAGGGTTCTTGAATCAATACCAGCATTGACGATCTTCGTCATTTACGACCCATTATCGAAAGATGACGAAGACGAGGTGGAAATTTTCTTTGCAGACTAGAGAAGTGCTACAGAAAGAACCATAATTTTTTTAACATCATTAGTAGCTGTCTCAACGCTAGTATTGATGATAGCAGAAGCTCTCAAGAATTTCGGATCTGGCCTACTGACATGAATGGAATAGGAAGAACAGAGAGAGCGGCTGCGTTAGTTCATCAAGATGACCAAAATCGCAATTGCACAATTTTGGACACGGTGGTCTCTGGTCTCCAATGGAAAATAAGATGACTAGATAGACGCGGAATATTAGCAATTTGAAGGTTTCACTTGATCGAATTCACTGTTTTCTTACAATTTTTACACGTTTGAAACACTGCCTCTTCTGCACAAGGTTCTTTCTTTCCACAAAGGAGAAAAAATTTCTGAATTCGACGGATGAAATTTGGAAACTAGATTTGAATTTGCCTGATTATAAACTGGATATTTTGAAGATACCACTATCGAGAAACTAGGTAAGAAGTACGACCGGCGTATTTCACACCTTCACATGAATACAAAGATTTCCATAATTTTAAAAGTCACCCTGTGATTTTCATTTACAAGGTTACTCAAGCCATTATAGGAACACCCGAGCCGTGGGAAATCATCGACTTTTTCTCCGAACGTGCAAAGCAAAAATGCGATAAAAGAAGATCTTAAGGAGAGGAAAACGAAAGTAATGGCGGAGGCGCAAAGGCAGGAAAGAGTATTCGCAACGTCCACCGAAAATTCGCCAATACTAAGGCCAGGATGGCCACATTTTTGACACCCAGACGGAACACTTACAGCATCGAGAAAGGCAGTGGAGAAAATCGTTCCCGACTACTACTTTGATCTCTTCAACATCGACATCCACTTGCGTTCTTATAAAACCTCCTTGTCTCCCCCTTCTGGTTCTATGGTTCTCGCTTCCAAAGCCCGACATGCTATCTCGTTTTAGCATCTGAAGAAATTTTCGCCAATCGTTATCAATGCACTGGCTCCACTCTTTACACGTTACCTCTCAGAATGCAGGCTTCCTGTCAGTGGCACACCCACGGGGCAGTGTTGTTTCAAGATGAGTGAGATCTCTGCGTAATCGGCAAATATCACCCACTCTGTCTGCTGCCTATCCTTTACAAGCTCTTCACACGGACTATCCTAAACAGAAATAACAGAAGACTAGACGGAGAGGACATCCATGTGAGCAAGGAATCACAGCGTGAGTCCAAGAGATCGCTCTTTCTCACTTCCATGGATTTAAAGAAAGTTTTTTATTTAGTTGAGGCAGGTGAAATCATGGGAGCTCTGGGCAGTCAGGGTATCCTTACTTAGCACATAAATTTTCACGCGGAGCTATAGAAAAATTTCACCACAAAAAATGTGACCATTCTATTGCGATATTAATGGAAATAAAAAAGAGGGGGTTCGACAAGGCGATAGCACCAAGCCAAAATTATTTGCACCACACTCGAGAACGCATTGCGAAGATTTGGATGGGACAACCTGAGAGTGAAAATTGATGGTTTGCCAACGATGAAGAACTAATTTCGATCGACTTCGACGAAGCAAGGATTGGTCATTAACTAAATCTCACCATAACGACATTTATAAAGAGTGGATTTGTTTTACACGTCATTCACGCTCAACGGAATGGGTATCATGAAGTGCTCCAGTGTGTCTACCTAGGTCTGAAAATCAACATGATGAACGGCTGAGCTTGAGACTTAAGCAAAAGGAAGCGAGCCGCTTCGAGTGCTTTCAAGAGCATAGAAGATGAAGTTAAGAGAACAAAGAACACCTGCCTCCTTGCTAACCTTTTTTTGGATCCATTATTCTTCCTGCTTAATCGTATATGTCAAAAAACTTGATCGCTACATTAACAAGATGAAAGACCAGAGTTATCAAATGCATAATCGAGAGGGAAATGTTGGGAGAATGCGGCGTAAGCCGCATCATGCAAGTGAGATAGCAAATCCGAACGTACGGTCTAGGTCAACAATCAAAATTGGAGACATCATCGCTCACTCCAGAGTGTCGAAAATCAGCAACAATGATTCTGATATATTCGTAAAGCTTGGACGCCATAAGATTCGAACCCGCGATAACTCTTTCTGGGGCTCACTTCTTGCCTAATGCACCACCAAGGCGCTTGCCTTGCTGTTCTCTCGAACAGTTTTTTTATCCTAACGGTGATATCAGCAACCACCCGTCAACAGAAAATGGCGAGCACAAATCTGCATTGAACCTAGTTAAGCTGAGACTGTAGTCGAAATCACAATGTTTAAGTTTTTGTTTACCGTCTATTATATTTTTTACGGCAGGATGTAAGTCGCAATGGTGCCGTGATAATTGCAAAACTGTGTACAGTGCGCAACACGTGAGCTCCCAGAAAGGACCAAACGTTCGAATCAGGTGTGGGCTCCAAGTTTTGCGAAAATCTCACCACCATTGTGGTTGTATTTCACATTATTCCAAGATGTGAAGAAAATAAAAGGCAATAAATAAAAAAAGTTGAACATTGTCGGAAGTGAGACGAGCAAGACACGTTAGGCGTCTGAAGGGTAACTTATGGAAGCTGTTAGCAACTGGTTTCCTTGGGATGTCAGAGGCACTGTAGATCATAGGCATGACGGTAGAGCTCTTCAAGAAAGCCCTAGAAGACACGTATGACGCTTACCAGTCCTTAGAGTGAGCAAAAGCCCTTGCCTGTAATAAGGGAAAATGGAGACTTTGCTGATGTTGGCTTGAGCAACTGGACAATCAGTAGGATGGCAGGTGATACAGATATAGATTACGTACCAAGTAAAACACAATTTAATGCATAATTTAATGCAATGTACTCGCTTACCTTATTACGTTCAGCAACTGCTCCATATTATGCACATATCGGTGGTTGAGGACAAACTGCAAAAAACGAGTAGAGAGTTTTAATGATTTTATTATTAAGAAACTTGCTCCACTGAAATGTAATTATGAAATAGCTCGGAAATTAAAGTTGGATTTGTAATTTCATATTGAGGTGGATAGCGCGGTGGTAGTGATGTCGGTTATCACGAGCGTGGTGTTAGTTTGATTCCGCCTCGGGCCAACCAAGCCTGTCATCCTTCCGGGGTTGGGAAATTGGTGTCGGGATTGTACCGGAAAAAATTACTCTCTGCAATCCAATTGGAAACGTTCCAACCCGGCTATCTCAGGACTCCACGGAGAATCGACTTGATCAGCAATCTACGACATTCAAGATGAAATGAAAATCTTCAAGCAGCAACTGAAGCCACACGTAAAAGTTGGAAGGTCTCTTCATGGATAATGGATGTGAGGAAACGAATCGAATGTAAGAAGTGTTGGGATGGGATCCGCACAGTAGACGTGAAGACACATAGAAATAAAAAAAAATTTCACATTTCTTGTATATGTTTTAGCAGTAATATTTTTTGAACGCCGTACTATATATGATTACAAAGCCTATTTTATGCATTTCCCAGCTTAATTGAATTCTAGTACAACTAGTGTTTTTTGACACATTTTATAGGTTAACAATTGACATGACAAAACAGAAACTTTAACAAATTTGTCAACTGCTAGAATGGCTTGGAACATTAATGCCTCATGTTCCCAAGGAATTGTTAACAAATGTATTTCAAAAAATTCATCGTGACGAACTCAGCATTGAAGATAATGAAGCTCGCTGACGTCTTTCTGCTATCGATGAGTATGAATTGAAGGCTTTCCTGGAAGGAAATACACGCAGAACTGTTCGAGAACTTGCAGAAGAACTTGGTATAAGCGTCCCAACTGTTTCGGAGCATCTAAAGAAAATTGGGTAGTCGAAGAAGCTTGACATGTGGGTGCTGCACGAATTGAATGACATTCGAATAAATTGTCACTTTGAGGTATCACTAACGAATCCTCCGTCCAACCAGAGCGATCTGTTTCTGAATTATCTTGTGTCTTGCGATGAGAAATGGTTTTTCTGCGATAACCTGTGATGACCATCTCAGTGCTTCGACCACATGAAACTCTGCCGCCTTCTCGTAGCCCAAATTGCACCGAAAGTAGATAGCGATGCTGAGCGCTTGGTGGTTCAGAAATTGTTTAACCCGTCACGGCTTCCTTTTAGGTGTGTCTGTTACGTTCAAAAGAAGTACAACCAACAAAATCGGTGAAAAGTGCCCGCAACTTTAACTTTATAGTAACTATTGCTGGAATAGTTTCCATTTCCATGTTATCCTAAGCTCCCTATATTATCTGTTTACTTGTAATCATCTGCCCTTGCTCATTCTACAGATTGTTTCTTAGCGACCACCTTATGCACTGGCCTCGCAGCTGTAGGGAAAGAAATCGACAGCTTGGGCACTAAATAAGCAGCTGCCAGCTGAAAACATTCTTCAGCATTTCCCGTTCCAATCTGCTTTTTGTATAAGCTACTGCATCGCTGTCACACTTTTTTGTGAAAGCTTTGTATAGCAAAACAATACCTTGTATAGCCTTCAGAAACTCTCCACAGTCTCCCTTTAAGCCTTATTTCCAGCTCCTTCTTCCAAAACTCCGCCTATTATGGAAGGAATAAAAGGAGGACTATTACTCATCCAGTGTGTGTCTCTGGTAGTCCCAGTGCCTAAGCGTCTCCGCCTTCCAGTCTTCCAGTGTTCTGCCCTGCTTCGCTCTAGTGCTTCGCTCGTACCCGTTCGCTCAACTAGATATCGACAGATTGTTAATATTGTATCGTTATTATTGCTATAAACTGTTATAATCCAAGCTCTAGGTTGTTCTCTGTACCTACAAAAAGTCCTGCTTGGCAAACTCGTACAAAGTCGAACATTCCATCCACCACTGGCGGACAGAGGACGTATCCGACCAATTACTATTCTATACTCTGCTGGCCAACCAGTACAAATGTATGCGCTCCTCACCGAGCAACAAAAAGCGACTGATCCTTCCCACGATAACGAGCAAGAACATATCGCTTCAGCGACGCTGCGAAAAATTAGGCTTCGAAAGGGATTGAGCTACGAAACAGTGCCTCATCTTTCACAATCGACAGACCTCATGCCTATCAGCGGCCACTTGCTAAAGAATTTCGATAACTTCTTATGCGAGAAATGCCTCAAAAACCAAGTCGATGCCTGAATTGCCTTCAACCACTTCATCACCCTCAGAAGTTCGAAATTTTTTTAAAATTGGCATGAGTAAACTTGCTTCTCTGTTCCCAGGATCGACTTTCTATTAACCTCGGCATTTGAATATGAATGCCTTGTTTTTCTTGTTCAGCAATCGCGAGGCTGTTAAACAGCATACATTTACTTCCACAGAAAAACACAATACAATACAACAGTAGCTGACGTTTCGGTAGTATCGCCTTCTTCAGTGCCGCTTTTTACGTGCCTTCCAATGAGAAAGATTAGAACAGCTGATTCAGAATAAAAAAAAATTGAGAAAAATTCAGAATAAAAAAAAATTGAGAATCAGCTGTTTTAATCTTCCTCATTGGAAGTCACATAAAAAGCGGCAATGAAGAAGGCGAAACTACCGAAACGTCAGCTACTGTTGTATTGCATTGTGTTTTTCTATGGAAGTAAATGTATGCTGTTTGACAACCAGGCGATTGCTGAACAAGAAAACGACGCATTGCATCTATGTGGCAAAGTTGTATTAATTCCCTTCTACTTCGATTAATAAGCTTTTATTCTGAGCTGAGATAAAAAAAAATAAAGAATAAAGCTCTCGGCATTGATCAGTTCCTGAAGGATGCGCCATGCATTCGAGTTCATTAAGCATCTTTTGGAGGTGATTGAATGCATATTTGCCCTTTACAATGACTCGCAGTGGGCTATCCAGCAGTGCTGCTATCCCCCCATACGAGCCTGGTACCAATTTGTCAACACCGGAAAGATGGAAGGCGTAGTCATAATAACTGTAATATTATTGATGACAATAACTTTTAGAACACACGAGAAGATCCGTTGCATAGAGCGAACTTAAAGGAAGTTCAAATCGAGAGAATTCATCGTACCAATGTTGTGAAAGTATATAAATGCAAATGGACCACAAGTTGGCAATCAACTGATTGCAGTCGGATGACAACTGCGAGAAGTCGATGTCCTCCGCGAGCTGAATGTTACTCGAACGTGGACATCATTAACATCAGTGACCCATTTGGGTGCTATGTTCCACTGGACACACCACGAACGTTAGATTGAACCTGTTCGTTAGTTGAGATAGGAGACCCAAGAGAAAAGGGCGCGAAAGAAGAGTAATACTAATTTGCTTTGACGCTTGGGTGGCCTCTTCTGATTGATTATGAGTACTCCAGTATAATTTCTATTTGGGTGGACATTTGCTGGCTCAGCCATTGCGGTTTCCTGGAGTCCCAAGGTCAACCTATTCGAAGCCTTCTTACTTTCTAAAAGAAGAAGTGATATTTTCCAAAACTCAATGCGTTTAAAACAGAAATAGTATTGAAAAAATAATAAACCAAGCTCAGAAAATTAAGGTAGAGAGATCTGAAGATAATTCTTAGAGCTATCAAATACTTTAGCCCTTCTGATACAAATTACAAATTTTTTAAAAAATTCCTGAAATGATGGATGCGTACACAATCAAGTACGAGCACCTGAAAAATTACTTAGATTTTATGTGTTAGAGAAAACAAACTGTCTTTTATGCAGCATTACTTGATACTTGAATGGCCCGTCCTTACTGCGGGCATCAGCACAATCTCCATTTTTTCGGAGATTTGCTGGTTATGCCATCATGGTTCCCTGGAATCCCGAGGGTCAGCCTGGCCAAAGTCTGCCCTATGTCTCCACCACTACAGGCACTCGCAGCCCCTTGTGGATCAGAGGGAGATTTGCCACTATGCGACTTTGATACCAGGACGGTGGTGGATCCTGGTATTGGTTTACTCTTAGCTAGGCTTCCTGATTGAAACGCCGGATTCCTTCTCAGCTTCGGAGACCCTTCCAGGAGATGAATCCTCCGCTGTACATCGCAGTCCAACACCCAGGGAGACCTCCCAGCCACGATAAGGCGGTAAACTGTTGGGAGGTTATCCAGCATTATGGATGTTTAAAAACAATAATCGCACAAATCTAAAGTCACCTTAACGCCTTGATGGTAGGGGTCGCCGTTTTTGAATACCTTTATGGTTTTCACCCCGTTATTAGACGAAGAAAACGAAGAAGAAGTGGAAAGTGAGTTGGACAGTGAGGTGTGGACCGACCGACGAACGCTATTGTTGCACTGCTTATCCATCTGAACAAGTGACATCAAGTGGACATAAATAAAAATAGAAGCCCATTTCTATTCTAGGAAATCACAACCTATTCGTATTTCGTTCAGCTACTTCGTTGTCATAAGATGCCGGTTGAGGTAAAAGGCTGCCTGTGTTATCAATCGGTGACAATGAGAAGTGAACAAATTAGATGACCAAAGCGATCGCGGTTCTTAAGGTGGTGAAAGTGCTCTTCTATATGTCACATAGTAGGGTTATAATGTTTTCTAGACAATGAGAAAATCGAATTATCACCTTTGTCACCTGTCCTTCCGTTGACCGTTGAGCGACTTGAGCGTGTACCATTGAAGTCTTCATTCCTACATGTTGTGTGCAGAAGTGCTCCAGCGGGTTTTGCTCGCTCATAATTTTCTTCTAAGGTCTTCATAAAGAATTATGACCATTGGTGCTTTGCCGTACTAAATCCTCTTCGAAACCTGGTTTGCCTCTCCTACTTTTTTATCAATCTTGTTGAGCATAAATCGAGTGATTGGTTTTATAAACGAAGAATACGAAAGACGGCGGGCAACTTGGGCAATAGTTGCCGGTGCCATAGAGTTCTCCTCTTCCGTGCCACAACAAGGACTTGCCCACTTTGCACTAAGTAGAAGCATGATTTCTGACAGGTTTCGCGTAAAGTACCGAGCCAGCGTGTCAGTGAAGACTGGCAAAAAGTTCTTCATATGTTTGTTCCATGACAAGGTAGCATGTCGGAATCCGGAGAAGAGAACCTGTGAGACGACAAATCCATCCTTATTGTCATACAAGGCAAGCAGGTGGATAATGAATAGATCACAATGATATTTAAGGTCGATTTTTCTCCATTGTCTTTCTTGAAGTTGTAACAGTTTGTCTGGTCGTTAGTGTGCGATCGTTTTGATTTCGTAATTGGCGAAGTTTCTGCCGGGGGTTGCGAATGTCTTTCCCAGCCACTGGAGCTTGAGCCATATTGGCGCGTTTCCTCGAGTGTTTTTTAGAGACCGGCGCCTCTTGGTGAAATTTCGAGCCCCCCATCCGTCAGAGCTAACGAGAACGAGGCCGTCGTATTTTTTCATTGATGTTCTCAATAGCGCTAGTTTCCCGAAAGCTCAGCTGAAGATATGAATAAATCCGAATTCACTATGATTTTGGGACTCCTTTTATAGAATTTTCTGAAATCTTGCGTCACGGAAGCAGTAAAATTTTGAGATAACAGCGACATTGGTTAGGCAAAATCTTCGATTTGCTATGATGTATATTGTGAGTAGTCAATTAGCATGCCATGTCCAGCGGTTAGAGTGTGGTTTCTGAAAGTGCGAATTACCATGAATGGTCTTGGTTGCCGTCATAAATTCAGACAGCCGCTCACCCTGTTCGTTTCATTTTAATCCGTGGGTCCCAATATAACGTTCTTCAGACGTTCTTCTTGGTCCAATCTTAGCGTTAAAATCTCCAGTGATGACCTTGAAGAGTGTATGATCTTCTCTGTAGAACTTCTCCAAGTCTATATAGAACGCTTCGACTTCTTCTTAGTCATAGTTTGATGTCGGTACGTAGACGACGAAAATTGTCAAAGCATTTAGTGATCCACATCTCTTCAACCGTAAAAAGTCCAGTTTGCGTCGTTAGTTGTTTGAGTGAATCGATCACGTTTATGGCCAAATTCGCGATGACGAGAACGCCCACGCTGCCGACTGTTCTTTTGTCGCATGTTCGGAGGAAAAGTTCTTCTCTGGTGTTATAGATGACGTTAAATGGATGTTGTCTTCTCGTATCAGCCAGTATAATGTCTTCATGATTTGTCCTCCTTACCTGCATGACTAGGTCCTCAATGGATGTCTCGGATGCAAGCGAACGTGCTTTGTTGGTGAAGATCGCCACACTATTCTTTCGAGATTTAGGTTGTCCAAGGTGGGCGTAGGCTTTATTAGAGATAACAATAGCAGATGAAGCATCTACATAAATGAGTCGAGGATTATACGAGAATGAATTAAGTGCATATTTAAACCGGAAGGCAGGTGACAGCTACCTGAGAAAGCTTCAATGAATAATGGATAGAGAATGTTATTAAAAGTACCTATTTATGGTGTGGTTTTACACAATTCAGAGAAGGGACTGCTCAACAATAGTAGAAGAAACGTGTGACGCTGTGTGCTGTAAAGTAGCTGCTTAATCGCCTTAGCGTCGTCGAACGAATTATTTTCGCTGATATGGTCGAGGTGGCAACGAGCTGGTGAGGTAATGTGATATCAATCACCGTCAACAGGAATCTTTTAGAGGGAAGCAAAGCTACTGTACAATGATGACTTCGCCTTCATAATCTCTCGTTGAACAACCCCCATCTGCTGCTCATCGAACTATCCTATTGGATAGTTGAGTTGGCGTGATTTCAAATTAGAGTGGTCAGCTTTAACTTATCATTAATACTACTTACCTGAATACTTGGATGCCCCTCTTCACTAGTTGTGCGGGCCTCAACATAATCTTTATTCTTCGGAGTTTTACTGGTTTAGCCATCGTGGCTCCCTAGAGTCCCGCGATCAGCGCAGACAAAGTCTGCCCCCCAGGTCTTCACCACCATAGATAGCTCACATCCCTTGCAAATCAGGGAGATTTGCCACCATGCGACTAATTTGATACCAGGATGGTGGTAGATCCTGGCATTAATTTACTCCTAGCTAGGCTTTCTAATGGAAACGCCGGACTCCTTCTCAGCTTGGGAGACCCTGCTAGAGGGATGAATTCCCGCAGATCGACACCCAGGAACACCTCCCAGCCACGATGAGCAAGTAAACCGCTGGGAGGAACTTATCATAAAAAAATCTCTAATTATGTATAGATACCCGTGAATGAACGATGCAAAGTTTTGGACTCTATGTACTCTATACTCTACTATTTTTTGCTAATTCCTTGACAATAAGAAGAACTACTCATGTCTCCCCGCACAGTAATTTGGAAGAAAGAAAGTTATTACTGCGCGAAACTACACTGAGGTGAATTGAAAGTCACTAAGAGGAATGCCACTTTCTTACTTTTTTGGACATCTATGGGCTATGGTCTGGGATTCCGCAAGAAAACCGAGTTCTACTTTATGGTCAAAATACTATCTTCGTACTTGAGTTTTTTCGTCCTGGGTTTTTTCCCTCTCACATAAACACTTTCTCTCTAAATGGTCTTTAGATAGCAATACACAGAAAAGTGGCCAATCGAATGGTAAAAAACAATAGTAAATGCAAATTTGGATTGTTACGCCGCCTTCGAGTAACTGGTGGGCTAAATAACGGATTCGATTACATAACAAAAAAGTGACATCATAACCACGAATCAGCAAACTTTCTTCCGAACTTCCTTCCTTTTTACTTCGGGCTTGCGGGTACCTGTGATATGAGGAGCTGGGAGAGCTATAACATAGCCACTTCAGGAGTCCAAAGGAAATCACACTTGATCATTATTAAACATTTCCGTGAAAAAGGAAGTTAACACATTTCTAAATTGCAGCATAGTCCAAGCCCGATCCCTACAACTTAAATGGGTGACGTTAGCAAGACAGCGAAGCGAGTGATAGAATTGCTGAAGAGAGGTCATCAAAGAAGCACAGTGAACAGAAGTGTGGATGAGAAGAAAATAGAAATTATTGCCCAGGATCGACTTTCTATTAAACTCGGCATTGGATTATGAATTCGCCGTTTTCTCTCTCAGCAGTCGCGAGGTTGCTAAACAGCATACGCTTTACTTTCCATAATAACACACATACAGCACAACGGCAGCTGACGTTCCGGCAGTACTGCCTTCTTCAGAGCCTGGAAGGGTATACTAATGCGCAACTTACTAGCTCTTTGACCTTGACCTTGAGGTCTTTCACCTAGTAAGCTGCGCGTTAGCGTACCCTTTCAGGCTCTGAAGAAGGCGGTTCTACCGAAACGTCAGCTAAGGTTGTGTTGTATGTGTGTTATTGTATGGAAGTAAACGCATGCTCTTTAACAACCTCGTGATTGCATTGCTGAGAGAGAAAACGAAGAAATTATTACATCCAAAATAAGCTATTGTCATGGCCCAACTATCATTTTGTCAGCGCTTTAACCTACCAGGTAATTCAAGCAATAAATGTTAAGATACAACAGCTTTCATGTTGTTGTTCTCGGCAATTGTCCCTATATTTTTAGAATTCAATTTCATCACGCGAAGAGCAATATTGATTCTCAGGGGTTCTTACTAAGTCGCAGCACTGAAGTTAAAATTGGAGATGTTGAGGAAAATGGCGTCTTCATGTTTTGCTCAAGAAGGCACACGAAAATTAAAGTTTTAGGTGGTTGCATAAATGGGTTACACCAAGCAACTTGGAATCAGACCTTATAAGAAGATTTTCATGGCTATAACGAATTGAGCAATCAGGACACATCATCTATGCAATAATAAAAAGTCGAAACTCCCTTTTTATTGGTAGGTTTTAAAAACTTTCCAACAATTAGAACTACTCAATAAAACGGGTGACATGCACTGGCTACCTTACAGAGACTCAAGCGCAGTCATGACAATGTGGAGTTCTTCTGCGCCATCTCCTAGGGCAACGCCTCCGTGTCTCTCGACACTGGTTTGAACATTACTTGTGCAATCGAATGGGATTTTAACGGATCTAAAAATTTGCAGGGAAACCACTTCACACAGCACCAAATATTTCAGTTTCGGCTAACAGTGTTACACAACTTAATAGAGTTCGCAGAGAATCTTTGAATCCGAGATCCACTTGGTCATCACATGCTCCAAAGCTATACGAGTCACCTGATAGAGATCTAATATCCTAAGAAGTGACTTTTATTAAACACTGGTTAAAAAAGCAGTAATATTCTGCATGCTTAAACCGACATGAGGCTACTATAATGTTAGTAATGAGGTACCAAGCTTTTATACCTCGTGTCAGCTTAGTGGCACAGGAAATTATTGAATATTGTTACCGAGGTTTAATGAAGGCTTTTAATAAAATTCGGCTCCTAAGATATTGATTGCCACGCTACCTGCCATAAATGGAAATACTAATACTGTTGCATGTCGCACTGTCCTCCCAAAGTTGGTCACATTGGATGCGGGAAACGATCGACATCCGTACTGCTTAAAAGGGTACCGCTGACTGAAGCTAACTGTTCGAGCGGTGTTCGCTGTTTTGATTCTGCAAAGACCAGCTTGGGACCATTGACTCGGATAAACCCGACTCTAAGGATGGTGAACGCCGAGGCGCTAGCGGAATAAAAGTTTCTACACCTGCCTCGTGTCAGCTTAATCATACAGAAAATCATGGATATCAAATACTTCAATCAGGACGGGTTGTTTTCTATGAAATATTCAACTTTTCTCAAAGCCAGCATCATCTAACCTCACCATGAATAACCAGCATCGCGTTCAGATTGCTTATTCGACGTCTTTGTCTTCTTCAGAGCCGAATTGATTCGAGTCGATTGCCCAGAGTCGTTCGACTACCCCGTTTGGGACGACGGCATGTCGCATCGGTAAAGCATTGAAGAATTGATCAACGTCGAACGCGATGTCCTTAACCATTATGTAATAGTGGGATTCACTTCAGGTTTCTCGGAAATTAATGCCCGATTTATAATTTTTCTACTTTTCTTCCAATTTCTCCCGTACATGCTCCAGCAACAGTCTTTTTTTCATCGAATTCGGCATTAATATGTATCAGTGAGAAGTCCAGTCTACACAGTTTACTCAACTCCATTATAACTGGATTATATTATAAGTTCCTTTTCTGAGAAATTTAAAGTTAAGAGTTCAGATGTCAAAACAGCTGTTTCGACAATCTACCACCACGAATTCAAACTCAGACATACGCATCACAAACGACTCAGAACATTTATGAGGTACGAGGCCAGAAAAGTGTTCACTAGTGTCCGGTGCGATGTTAGTGTCAGAAATTTCATCGTGGAGAGACATAACTCAATATTGAAGACAAGGAAGGTTGAGGACGTCCGCTTGCTATTGACAGCGTTCAAATGAAGGCTTTTGTGGAAGTAAATACGCTCACGACTGTTAGCAAACTTGCATAGGAGTTCAATGTAAGAACATGTTTCTCAGAGTCTGAAAGGTTGGAGAGTCGAACAGGCGGACAAACGAATGTCGCACAAATTGAGTGATTGTTAGCCGTTTTCAGTTGTCGCAGGCACTTTTTTCTGAGCGACCGGAACGATCGGTTTCTCGATAGTATTACGTAGTGCAACGAAAAAATGGATTTTCTGTGCCAACCGGTGCTAATCTTCATAGGGATTTAGACTACGATGATGCTCCACAGCACTTCCCAATGCTTACCTTACACCTAAGGACTTGTTTGCTGACCTTTTGCTGGTTCCCGTTTGTTTAATCTGCCACAGCTTTCCGAATCTGGGTGACCCGACGTTGCGCACTGGTTAACAGCAAAGAACTAATCGTTCTCCAATATAACGCTCAGCGACGCCTTGGACAACCAACGCTACAGAAGATGAGCGAGCCCAGCTACGAAGCTTTGCCTCATATTCGCCCGACCTCTTACCTGCCGACTAAAACTTCCTCAAGCTTCTCGACAACTTCTTGTTCGAGAAAAACCACAGAAGCGGAGCTGTGACCGAAACTGCCTTGGGTGACTTCATCGCTTCAAGAAGTCGAGAATTTTTCGCAAACGGCACAAGTAAACTTGTTTTCCGTTGGCGAAAATCTGTAGATTTCAAGGATTCTTATTTCGTTTAATGGTGTTTGTAACTGAGATAGGAAACTTTAAATATACAAGTTGAAATTAAGCATCAAATCTCAAAAGAATTAACCACCTAGTAATAGAGCTAGGGAAAAACTTAAAAAAAGGTCCAAGATATTGGATATTACGCCATATTATAATATTACCAGGAGAATGTGGCAGGAACAAAAATCGGAAGGTAGTGCGATAACTTTGAGTACTCGAAGGCTAAGTGGTATTCATAAAGAAACTTAGCTTCATTGACAATGTTGCTTAGTATAAGAGTTCTTCCAAATCAATTAAAAAACGGCGATTTGGGTCAGAAGACGTCCAGTAAGGATAGAAGGAGAAGGTTTAGATGCAGAGTTCTTGCTGAATTCATCTATTACACCATGCGGTTTTCTCGCACAGTAGAGAAAAAAGAAGTCCCGATCGCCGAACTTCATTCAGTTTTTGTGTCGTATCTCTACACCGACGAAACGCGCAAACGCGCAAAGGATCTTCTACAATAAAAAATAAAGGATGAAGCTCTCGGCGTTGATCTATCCCTTGGGATGCGCCATGCATTCGACTTCATTAAGCATCGTTTGGAGGTGATTAAATGCATATCTGGCGTTTACAATGAGTGGCGGTGGCCTACCGAAGTCTCGAACCAGTGCTACCATTCTCCCAGACAAATCTGGTACCAGTATGCCAACCCCGCAGGTATGGAATGTTTGGTGGGTCATGGGCGCGGGGGATCGATCCTCTGTGTGTTGCAGCGCGCCACCGACCACTGCGCCACACGCATCCATCTTCTAGAAAACAATACACAACCATAGGTTTGAGGCGACACAGTTTTTCTCATAACTTGCTAGCAATCCGACTAGGTCTAGTAGAAATGAAATAATTAGGAAATCTGCATCTAAATAGAACCTATGAGGCAATTTTTTCCTTTCAGCAATATCTGAAAAGATTTTACATTTATTTCGCTAGAAGCTTCATTTATTCAGATTACAGCCTTTTTAAATCTCTTGCTATCGTATCTTACCTTAACTTTTTTGTTGATCAACTAGTTTTATTACCCTGTAGTAAGCCTGGGATTAGGAAGAGTGAGATAAAAAATCATCTGAATCACCTCTAGAATTTACTTGTTCATCGATGTGTCTAATCGAATTCTGTAAAAAGCATATTAACAACCACTGTCTGCTCAAGAAGTCTACAGCTTAAATGGTTATCGTATATAGTGAAGTGAGTGTTGGAATAAAGGAATACGAAGGACAAAACTTTCGTCGCAGTTTAATCCCTGAGTTATGCACCATGCATTTGACCTCATCAAACATCGAGGTGGATCAATGCCTACCTAGTCTCTTTAAAAACTTACGATGGTATACCGATGTATCAATTCAATACTGCTCGCAAACAGGTTCGGCATCAATTTGCGGACCACGGAGGGCCGAAGATTTTCATGAGGCGTGCGCCTGGGATCGCGCCACTGACAGATCGTGTGTACTGTAGTGCACCACTAAACTGTGGAAAAGTCAAAATCGCTACTATGGTCCCACTTCACCGCCACGTTGAGCTTGGAAACGGAGCGATGGTGACACAGCGGCCCCAACTGGAAAGCCGCTCGCTGTCGTGTCAAGTTGGTATCCAACATGAATAAACTCGCTATGCATAAGTTGCATTTTAGGTGAGCTCCGGTTGTTAACGGTCAGTCGTCGCGCCGCGTCGCCACTATGACTGCTGAGCGCTGCTGCTCTTCGAAACAGGTGAAGCTTCAATTTCATGAGTAAAAATATTAACTTTACTTGTAAAAAAGGCTTTTCTGTTATATGAAGACAGACTTGCGAGCACTTGCAATTGATCGGCAACTAATTCCTGATCCAAAGGAGTTGCATCAGTTGAACTCCAGATGATGGTTTCAATTAATGTCACGTTGAAATAACGATGAAACACTCGACGATTCGAAGTTGCGGCATACAGTCAGAAAGAGACAACCCTTCCACGCATTTCTTCTTCTTCAATTTTTTTTCAACAAAATGGCATATGAAAGCGTGAAATACCGTTTCTGGTTCAGTGGATTGTTTCCAATTGCTCGACTAAGTGCATCTCGTATGTTATCGTTTCATCTGCGATAAAAAAGGCCTGCAATCGAATGCAAAAGACTGAAAGTGTGGAATAATGGAAAAGGTGTTTTTAGCCTCCTATTATCGAGATGGCGCGGCTGGCGCAGTGTTCGGAGACACCCTGCAACACACACATGGGGGTTGATCCCCGCGCCCTTGGCCCACCAAGCCTTCCATGCCTCCGAGGTCGGCAAATTGGTACCGGACTTGTCAGGGAGGATAGCAGTGGTGGTTCGATACATCGATAGGCAACCGCGAGTCATTGTAAACGCCAGACATGCATTCAATCACCTCCAAACAATGCTTACTGAAGTCGAATGCATGACGCATCCCTCAGGGATTGATCAACGCCGAGAGCTTTAGAGCTTTTATTATCGAAATAATCCGAAACTTTGCTCAATCACTTTAAATTTTTAGAACGATGGAGTAGTGAATTACAATGGATCGCCATTGAACCACCGACAGAAAGAAATTAAGGTAAACAGTAGTGCTGGAGAATTTCTAAGTTGCTAATCGATGTTAAGTCTAGAGGATTAGCTTTATCAAGTGGCACTGAGAATTCTTAAAAGTCAAGAAGTCGAAAATAAGAACTGTTTTTTAGTTGCTTTTAATTTCTCATTAGTGTTTTGGAAACATACGACAAAGTTTGTTTCATCTCTTAGTATAATATTCATTAAAGATTTCGTCTAAACCGCAGAAGAGAAAGTTCTTCAAGCAGCACAAAACAAAGGTGCGTGTTTAAGAGATAGTTATGTCACTCACTCAACGATCAGTAGGATTAAGGTGATGATGAATCGGTTTACAAGTCTTTTTTGGGCTTTTTTTTAAATTGTAGATGTTTTTCAAGCAATAGTACTTATTACTATTACTCTGTAGAATGTTTAGGTAGCACGACTTCACAATACGTTTAGCCTCTAACATGACAACCTTTTATTTTGTTCCTGTGTTAACCCGACGGTGGAGCTAGTACTGCTGGTTGATTTGGGCCACAAACAATCTCGTAGTTGTTCGCTCTACACAACGCCATCATCCTCTTATGATCGGTTTTTTTTTGTTCTTCTAAAGAAGGATCTTGAAAATGAAAAAAATTCGATTTACGAGGGCAGTATTTTAAAAATTTTGAACTGCGTAGTTCGCTTTCATACTGTATGTACTGGTAGCATTAGATAAGACATCGTTCAAGGTTTGTTTAGCTGGTGCGTAAAATTTTCGACGTGATTATAATGCCAAATCACGTCCTAACTGCATGGTAGTGTGCTAGGTAAAACCTGATACTTGATACTTAAACGGCCCTTCCTCAATGCTTGTGCAGGCCCCAGCATAATCACAATTTATCTGAGTTTTGCTGGTTTAGCCATTGTGTTTCCTTGCAGTCCCGTGGTCAGCCTAGCCGAAGTCTGCCCCCAGGCCGTTACCACCGCAGGCAGTTGACACTCTTGTGGATCAGAGGGAGATTTGCCACCATGTAACTTTGATACCAGGACGGTACCGGATACCGGTATTGGTTTACTCTTAGCTGGGCTTTCTGATGGAAATGCCGGACTCCCTCAGTTTGGGAAACCCTGCCGGGTGGAGCAATCCCCCTTCTGTACACCGCATGACACTCAGGAACACCTCCCTAGTCGCGATGAGGCGGTAAATCGTTGCGAGGTAGAACACTAATTGAAATGGTGATGGAGTTTTGGTTAATCACTTAATCGGTGGCTGTTGTGACAAACTCCAACGCCGCTACCTACCCTGTTCTCCTTCCTCTGCACAATTGTCCTTCGACGTCGTTTTCCTTGTTCATCGAGTGTCCTAGCTATAATGATGCATTCTATGTAATTAAGCAACCATCCATTTCTAGTTAGTCGAAATTTTTTTATTGTAAAGTAAAATTCGAGTAAAAGAAGTTGCGCAGCTTGGTTGTAAACTAGTGTTGGCCATGTTACTCTCCATGTCACGGAAGGCGATCACACGACAATGGTACGATGTGCAAATTCTATGAGAACATAGAGAATAACATAGAGGAAAACGAAAACCGTTTTGAGGTTGTTGGTGCTGAACAAGGAACAGTGTCCGCAAGGTGTCTCGAGTATGCTGTGTTCTTCTGGTATTAACAGCATTTCATCAGCCGAAAATCTCATGGAACCCCATGGACTATCTCCTTACTTGACGTTATAAGTGGAATCACCCAGTTTCCAAGAAATAAAAAACTACTTTTTGTTCGTCAATCGAGTTCTTATCTATTAATCACTTGACAAATCTATTTGATCGTTCACAGGTCGTCAAAACTAGACAGCTACCATCTTTTGTTGATAAAAAGAGATCCATCACCGTTTAAACAGATTTCCATAACGGTGGCGTTTACTGGCATAGGTTTGAGGTAGTGGCAGCCATCGGTGAAATCACAGAAAATTCGTTATTTGTTGTTAGGCGGACGTTGCAAGCATGCAAAACTTCAGATAACCTAGTACCGAAATAACGCCTCGGAAATGCCGACGACGATCAATCTAGTGAAGGTGATGAACTGGAAGGATTCTATTATAAATCGATATCATTTAATACACAGAAATGTTTCGAAGTTCTTGCAAAGGCTTGAATCATCGGATAGAAGGTATAGATTTTAGGTTGACAAAGACAACGAACATAAACTCACTTCGGACTTCGGAGGATATAAAACCACTTCATCAACTGACCACTTTGAAATGCATCAAAAAAGCGTCAGTCTATTTTCCGACATTGTGGGCAACATTCATGAAATGATGTCGACTTGTGTTCCCCAAATCAATTCTGTTGATGGGTGATTGCTGATGGCAGTGTTAGATAGAAAACCAGCTGAAAGAAACGCAGATCAAGGACCCTCCATTGAGCAGTGTGTGATACGCAAGCCCCCGGAAAGAGTAATAGTGGTTCGATCTGGCTCAGTGTCCAAGTTTTGAGATTATCTCAACATCGTTATGGTTGTATTTCACTAAAAGTTCATTCGAAAAGTGCCATGCATTTGCATACTTGATAAACCTCAGCTCAATGAGCTGCTTGGCCTTGCAGCGAGGCCGAACGGAGATTTCAATGCTGCCCATTGTCTCAATGGATGAGAGATTGAGGTCACACAAGTAATACGAAATGTAAGTTTCACATGGACGGTCCTCTTGAAAATCATAGCTCCTAATAATTAATGAGGAAATTGAACTATTATGCTCTCAGTTATTATGACGAATAACTACGTTTTGCTATAGAAAAATGTTAAGGGCAAAGAAATGAGGGAAGAAGTGAAATCCTACATAAGGCGGACCCTCATTCCTGACAGAAAGGTAAACCGGTTATCTTTGTGAAATTTTTAACCTTCGAGTTTTAAAAAGTGTTATCCATATAACAAAGTATAAAGGATAGAAAGGATAAAGCTCTCGGCGTTGATCAACCACTGCTGGATGTGCCATGCATTCGACTTGATTAAGCATCGTTTAAAGCTGATCGAGTGCATATTTGGCCTTCACAATGATTCGCGGTGGCCTACCGATGAATAGAGCCAGTGCTGCTATCCTCCCAGACAAGTATGGTATCAATTTGCAGACCCCGTAGGGATGGAAGGCTTGCGGATCCTAGGGCGCCGGGACCGTTCCCATGTGTATTGCAGGGCGGCTCCGACCTCTGCGCCAGGTGCTCCCCTATAACAAAATGTAATGCTGGCAAATTCCACTGTGTACTCAATACTGCAATGCTAATCTGAGCACTTATGAACGTTTTTTCATAACAAAACCGCTCTAAAGGCGCATTCGACTTCTTTGCTTTTTAACGCTAAAATTTAGAGAAAATAAAATATTTGCAGACATTTTCTGACGAAGGAATATTCAACTATGAAACGTATAATGAACTGTTACAAGTAAGGGAATCCGGACGTACTACCTAGTAAGTGAATGAAAAACTATTCCGTATATAAGAGAGTGTGGTTTGCGCACCAATTCATTCCTGCTGCCTCTAACTCTTCTTCTTCACATGTAATGATTCGAAATTATTTCATGATGGGTCTCACGATCTGCGTCACTGACAGATCTCGAGTCGATTTCTCGCCAGGTAGTGCAGCCCGTCTGCAGCTCGTGGATGGGTGGTAAAGGCGAACAGGAAACAACACGTTACAAATCAGAGACGTTGATGAATCCATTGGGAGAGGTTCTTGTTTCTGCTGCGCAGTTGACGTGTGCTTTCCACATGTAGGGAGATACAATCATGTATACAAGCATGCTCGTGTTAGGATTGTATCCCGCTGATCAACCGAACTGTAAGAAGTGATTCACGAGGCTGGTGGTGGTGGCATGAACTCGCTTTCGACAATTATTTTCATGTTGGTTCAAGGAAATTTTGGCAACTACCCTTCAATGATACACATCCCGACAAAGCTCGAGAAAGATAGAAGTTCTTATTTATTGCTTGAAATAACAGAAACAAAACCATGTTTATAGATTAGTGAGCCAATACGAGGTTGGTAATAAGCTTTATTTCGTTAACGTTTTGACAGCTTCGTTTTCTTCAGAACCGGGTTGACGCGAGTCGACGGTCCACAGGCGATCGTACTCTTGATGTAGCATAGAGTCGTATCCAGTGAAGTGGACACCGCTCGAATGAGAAACCTCCACCTTCTCGACGGTGGCCTTCTTTGGAGGACGTATTTTGATCTGTTCTCGCCATCCGATGTGATCTGCTTCTTATGGCAGCAATGCATCTTGCAGCACTCAGCATTTCATTAGCTGGCACATAGCGCAGCAATGTCTTAAAAACAGACTTTATTAAACCTCAACAACAGTAATCAATATGTTTCGGGAAGAAATTTTCCAGAAACATTATTATAGATGTTTAATGAAAGCCGGTTTTTAAGATCGGGAACAAAATTATCTTTCCCAAGACCCGTAGGAGTGCCCGGCAAGGCAACGTTGGTAGACAAGTACGGAATGGCTGTTGAAATCCCAGAGCCATTCTAGGCCACCTAAATCATGGATGACTTCGGTGACGATTTGTGCTTACAACGCCACGCACACTACCATTTGAATCACTCACTGAGAGCACAACGAAGCAAGTAGAACTTCATTTAACTTGCTGAAATATGAGATCATCGCCTATTAACCACGTTACCAAATATTACCCACGTTACGCATACCAAAGAAGAACTTTATTTCGAAACATATGGGGATAGAGTTTTCAGCGTCCGCTTCCTCGTAAACACAACTTCGGCTATGAAATCGGAGGCGCATGGTTGATGAGATGTGGATCCAAGCAGGTTTGAGGATCTACTCGTTTATACTTCGACTTGAAGCTGTGACGAAGACTAGGAAGAGACGTTCTATATGGATTTTGAAGTTTTATATGGAACATCACACCTTTCAGAAGGTCATAAATGGCTAGTTAAGTGACAAAACTTGCCCAGAACTATAACTGAAATGTTCAATATTGTGACCAATCTAGAACGCATTGAACAACGTGGTCGGCTGTCTGGATATATCATGATGAATAAGAACATTCATGGTAAATTACAATTTCTGAAGCCCCCATTTCCAACATTATATGTGGAAATCCCCTAACGGACAGTGCCAGAACGAAATGGACCCCATCGTACTAAATCGAATCTTTCGCTCGAAATATTTTGGAGATGTCCCAGAGATTCTTGTAGGATCTGATCAGCACCATTTACGCTCAAGATTTTCTTTTGCAAAAGAAAGATAAAAAGTCTCTAGACAACAAAGACAAGCAGAATACCCGGTTCTTCAAACATCTTCAATAGTGCGAAAAAAGCCTAAGGTTTGAAAATTCCTAGACGAGATCTGCTTTCAAACGCATTTGAGTACCACCAGGTTAAAGTCACACGACCTTCATTCAACAATTTATACAGGAAGTTGTGGAAGAGAAATATGTTCCTCTTCGTGTTCTTTAAGTGACCATAATCCATTGGTTAACCATAGCGTACGAGAAGAATGCAGGAAATTTTTGTTGGTGCTTTTTTGACTTGTTTCATATCTGAAACATAAGTGGAACAAATGACACAGGTAACACAACGATAAAGGACTAAGCTTTCGGCGTTGATCAAACCCTGAGGGATGTGCCATGCATTCGGCTTCATTATGCATCTCGTTGGAGGTGTTGAACGCATATCTGGCCTTTACAATGACTCGCGGTGGCCTACCGATGTATCGATCGAGTGATGCTATCCTCCCTGACAAGTCTGGTATCAATCTGCGACCTCGGAGGGATGGAAGGCTTGGTGAACCACGGGAGCAGAGAACGATATCGTGTGTGTGTGTCGCAGGGCCTCTCCGACCACTGCGCCCCACGCGCCCTACAGGTAACATACGGGGTATAATTCCGACGTGTCTTATTTGACTCTGCGTACATGTTTCTTTGTTAAACGTCATATTTTTTTCGTTCTTGTTATGGCCATTGAGAACACGAAAACACTTGGTTCAGAAGCCAGGAACTCAACCGCTCAGTCATCCCTAGGTTTAATTGGAACATAGTTTTTTGTGTATACCGATTATATGCAGACTTGCTCGAGAGAGGAAATAGTTTAATACATGATGCAGTAGTAGGACCGTCAAGACTTCAAATTGACAACTACACGGCGTCTATGTGAACTCATAGTCTTCGAGATGGAATAGGAAAAAAAACAAAGGTAATCCACCAATCCTTCTGCTTCTACATATATGCTTTTTATAGCTACACCACAACGGCTATCAGTGAAAGCTCTGCAAGGAATTTTTCAGCGATTATGGAACACTCCTATCGTGGAGGATATTGACGAAAGTCTTACATACGAAGATCTTTCCGTCATGGTAAGTAACGGCTGCAGTTAACTTTTCACAAGAAAGAGGAAGCAACCTATTCAGAAACGCCCACTAGACCCACAGCCCTCAGAGTGCCATGTTAGTGAATTAAACACGAAAGTGCCATTCGACGTTGGAAATCATCGGCGGAACTTCTTCATTCCCTGAACTCGAAATTCATTACTATCGTGATTCGGCGTTTAGTGGTAACTCGTTGAACTGAGTGTACTTTTGGTTGTTGGATGTTGTTTGATTATTTGATGAACTCTTTTGGAACGCGTAACTGATTCAAAACGTCAGCACATCGATGGGAACAACGACAGTACTTTTACTGTGTTCATGAGACAAATTGAAATTGGTTATCAAGTCTTTGAACTTCGTCAATAAGTCACTAACAACTGATGAGAGTGAACTGCACATTATTTACCACGCTTGAGGGAACCTACAATTGTATTACTCTCATAGATTTACTGGCAAAAACATGAAGGAAAGGGAGGTCAGTAAAAGCTAATAAAAAAGTGGAAAATTTGGAATAGAGGACCACATTCAGCACGCAAAGCCACTAGCTGGGTCTAATCTCAAGCCTATTTCACAGAAATTCTTTCCTTCTTTTTTCTTCCTTCCTCGTTCCTATTGGAGAAGAGGGAAGATCACCTATAATAACAGAAATCACGAAAGAGTGTGACTGATGGAAAGGTGTATAGCTCTCCACTTGCACCTTGACAACGCCAACACAGTTACGTTGATTACTTGCTCTTTTCTTTGAGATTGTTTAGTTCAGTCAGAAAATGGGGAAGAATTGCTGTCATAGATGTCAGTCTACCTTAACCCATTCAAATTTTCAACCAACAAGCTTTTATTACACCTCCATCATCACGTTGCACCAAAAGAGCAGAAAAAAAACCCATCGTCATTGCAACACAGCTAGAACGTTTCGTAATAAATGTCAGCTGCGAGCTTCTCAACAGAATCTTCAAGGAAATCTTCAGGAGAACTTGCTTATGAAAACTTTCTTATGAAATCTCAGCAAGTTGAAGTTTCTCACAAATGAGCCAAACAAAGTGAAGCCAGGCTTGAAATTAGAATTAAACCCATTTTACGAAAGACCCTTGCCATGATAAAGAAACAAACATACAATAGTGGACTTTTTTAACCACAGAAACCGTATTCTGATATGCAACGAACACCAGAGGTTTCAAATGATAAAAACGATAAGGCGTTCCGTATTGATCAAGCCTGAGAGATGCGCTGTGCATTCGACTTCATCAAGCATCTTGAATTTGATTGAATGCACCTATATAATGACTTGCAGTGGCCTACCAATGCATTAATTCACTGCTGTTATCCTCTCAGGGAAGTCCTGCACCAATCTCCCGACTTCAGGATGGATGCGGAGCTTCGTTAGCGCAGAGTACTTTCATTGAACCAAGTGCAACGTGTGTATTGTAGGTAACCTCTAACCACTGCTCTCTGCGCGTCGTAAATATGGAAAATGGCGTAAAAGAGGAACTGCGTAGAAAAAGGGAAAACAGTATGGCCTACTTGTGCGCTATCGATGAGTCCAAAATCAGAATTGAAATTTTCGACTTTACAGTATTGCCCAGCGGTTGCTATATATCTAAGACGTGAGCCTACGTGGTTCTACCGAACATTATAAATAGTGTCTTGTGAAACAAACGAAAAAAAAACGTAGTTCGGGATCCGTAGAACTAGTGCAAACCTGCGAAAAAATATCTTATTTATGGAGTGGGTAAGAAGCATTTACGAACTGGTAATGTAATGAAGGCGATCGACAAGAGGATCAGACACAGACAAGAAGAAGAGCACAAGTGGACTCTGAAAGGGTACAAGCGTGCAATAGGGCAAACGCTGTAACATAGGAGTAATGGATTGTGGCTCACATCAAGTAGCTGTGAAAATAGCAGCTGAAAGGGGGAGATAGCGGAGGGGTTAGTGGCGGAGTCCATCAGGAAGCAAGGTGCTGGTGCGACACTCTATCCCAACGCTCGTCGGAACGTCTTAGCTCGGCTGTCCTCGAGAATGCAAGGAGAATCGACTCGGCGAGTAATCGACAAGAACAAGAACCTTAAGCAGCAGCCGAAACAACACGCGAAATGTTCGAAGACGATGGACATGGACGATGAATCCAAAGAAAACAAATTGAATGCAAGAGAAATGCTGGAATCCGCAGAGTAGAACGAGTTAGGCAGCTAAACAAAAAAATGGCAGCTGAAAGGAATACGTTAGGCATGATACGACACCTCCTAATGTAACTTCGCTTGAGTAAGCCACTGCCATGGATTGTGGCTACAAAGGACCGAAGCGACTGCAATACATCCCGGAAGTCAGCTATTCGCAAGGAAGATCACAGATAATCGATGAAGTTTAGCGCTTGATCATAACCATCTCCATAGCTGAAAAAGTGCTGCGGCTTCAATTATTTATTATGTACAATATTATAATTGCACTACATAATAAATAAATTTAAACAGTTCTGAGGAATTCGCCACTGAATTAGCGTTGTTTCATGAGGTCCGAGCACTGAATCATACATGACGTGTCCTTTGAAATATCGCTGAGCAGGTACTTATGTGAAAGTTTTTGGCAGCTGTCTACCTTAGTCGGCTGGCAGTTTACCTGAAAACAGCATTAAAGACAAAAATTTGTTCAAGGTGCTTAGAAACATCTTCGTGACAATCAGCCATAAAATCTACTAACCCCCCTCGAAGGTGCACGTGCACGTGACACAGGGTGTGATGTGCATCGAGTCACCCATCGTTATCGTCCGTCCATTCATTTCACAATGTTCTACAAAAAATAAACACCATTACTTGTTGATTACTGTGAAAAACAACTTCAGCATACTTTTCAGCGTGATCAAGGCCTAATGGTGTTGTGTTTTCCCCCAAACGAAAAGGAAGGGAAAAAGCAGACACAGCCGTGTCCCATAAGTAAAAAACCAATCAGTACACTACTCATTTTACTTACTTGGATACTTGAACGGCCCGTCCTCACTGGTTGTGCGGACCCGAACACATTCTCCACTTTTCGGAGATTTGCTGGTTAAGCCATTGTGGTTCCCAGGAATCCCGAGGACAGCCTGGCCAAAGTCTGCCCCAGGTCGTCACCACCACAGGCAGTTACCGTCCTGAGTGGATCAGAGGAACTTTTAACTGGGCTTCCTGACGAAAACGCCAGACTCCTTCTCAGCATTGGAGAGCCTGCCACGGGGTGAATCCCACCGCTGTAGATCGTAGCCCGACACCCAGGAACACCTCCCAGCCACGATGAGGCGATAAACCGTTGGTAGGCACTATTCATTTTGCTACCGATAAATACATTGGTCCACAAAACATGCAGCAACAGTCAAATTTACTTCCTAAATCAACTTTTTGACAGGCTACCCACGTACCTTCAAAGATTGCCCTAAACCTAAGCATCGATTAAGGGGGAAATTTCTAGTAATTAAGGAATTTTTTTCATTGTTTAGATAATTTCAAGCTACAATCCGAGCCGTACTTCGATCTTTCCAATGGATGAGATCTATTTGCGGAATGTCTTCACATGGAACCTGGGCGTTCCTGAAAAAAGCAAAAAACTGAGCAAAACGAAAAAAAAACACGTTTTAACAGACAAAAACACGCACATCAAATCGTCCGGGATGTCGAAAACATTTGGTTGTATCGATCGCAGATATCGACTATTTGCGCAGAAAATCGATGACAGACGGACTTTTCGAATTTCGGTTAGTTGAGCTTTAAAAAACAACGGTGGACAAATGTTATACAGATATTCACCCTGTAGGAAGCAAAAAAAAGCTTATCAAGAATGATTTTTCTCCTCACTAATAATATTAAAATGATGATGGTTATGTGATCTATACTATAGCTTCAGCTTAACTGGGTTCATGCCAATTTGTGCTCTCCAGATCTATTCCGTTGACGAGTGATTGCTAATAGTGCCTGCAGGTCAATAACACGACTGAGAGAGATGCGAAAGGAAAGACTCACATGGTGTGGTGGTGAACGCTTTAGTTCCCGGAAAGGGTAATAGCGTGTTTGGCCCTCACCGTAGACGCCATCGGTCCGGAGTTTTTCAACTATCTCAGCATCATTGTATTTATATTTCACATAATACCCTGGCATTAAAAAAGAGTAGGCAGTAAATAAAAATTGACGATATGACGATGATTATCTTTGAGATAAAACGCTCTGAGATGATCAATCCCTTGAGGATGTGCCATGCATTTGACACCATCTACAGAGAATAATCTCTATCTCCTAGTGCATTTTCATTGTTTTATCCGCAAGCTGCTTCGTAATAACCAGCCTATCAACTTCCTTTACAGTCTGCTAGAACGTATTTTGTAAACACTGTATACCACCAGCTGTATTCACTGTTAGGAAGTAATGGTTGACTAAGTGCCCTGTACTCTCCTTATGTGTTAACATCCGCAAAGTTGAAAAAAAAAACTGCCTAGAGAAAAGTCGGTCTCCTTCCAGTGGCCTTTGGATCTTCCAGAAATCAATGTCCGATTTCAACCTGTACTTTCAAAGCGGCATATCTTACGCCAAAATAAACTTTGTTGATAGAAACAAAAACGTTACCATTTCAGCCGACGAGAAATAAGCCTATTTATACTAGTCATATAAAAATTTGGACAACTGGAGACGACGAAATCACCGACTGTAGCTTCGGCTTCGGTTTGGCTTATGAAGCAATTCCCGTACAGAAAGTTGTCGAGAAGCATGAAAGCGTTCTAGTCGGTATGAGAGATTAGGCGAGTGTGATGGATGAGGCGTGTAGACGTCGGATTTTCTGCTGCATTTTGTCAAGTTGCTAGTCGCACATTACCGCCTTAATCAATTCATGCGGATTCAGAAAAATGTGGCAAATCAAACCAGCTGTAGATTTCAAAACAGAGAGCACGACCTTCCTCTGGTTCAATTCCGGCTTTGGGAGGTCTTGCGGAGTTTCATCGCAGTTCAATCACCGAGCTGACCGCCGCCGATTGTCGTAGAGGACTATTTCTCGTCGAAAATTACAACTTGGTCGAGAAAACGGTAGTTCTGGTTGCGCAGAAAAAGCGCCTACGACACCTCAAAATGGCGAGTTCTTTGACTGCGGTGCAATTCGTGTGGCACCACTTCATCGATTACCTTCGACTCTTCAACTTTTTAAATACCCGGAAACATTTGCTTACACTGGGTTCTCATGCAAGTTTTCGAACAGTTGTGAGTGCATTTGCTAGCGCAAGACCCTTCAGTTAATTGCCATCAGTAGCAAAAGGACGTACGCGAGCTTCCTTGTCATCAATATCGAGTTCGCAATGATGAAATTTTTGGAACTAACTTCGTACTGCACAATCATTAACAATTGAAAGGATAAAAATGATAAAGCTCTTAGCGTTGATGGCGCCATGAAAATGATAAAGCTCTTAGCGATGGCGCCATGAAGGGCGCGCCACGCATTCGACTTCATTAAGCATCGTTGGAAGTGATTGAATGCATATGTGGCCCATATAATGACTCGCGGTGGCCTACCGATGTATCGAGCCGGTGCTGCTACCTTCCTGGACAAGTCTGCCAGCAGTCTGCGGACCACGGAGAGAAGGAAGGCCTAGTGAGGCTGAGGCGCGGGGATCGAATACCATGTGTATTGCAGGGCGCCTCTAAGCACTGGGCTAAACACGCCCCATTAACAATTACTTGTCAATAATACAAGTCATTAATATTTCGAACCATTCGCGCAGTTGATTAAGTTTGTTGAAATTTCTGTTTTGCCATCCCAGTTTTCAAGCTATAAAATATGTCAAAAAGCTACGTGGTAGTATAGCAGTCGGAGCCAAACTGTTTGCAAAAAGCACACAATAGGGATGGCATTACAAATACGACATTAGTTTCCGAGCAATCTAATAGAATTCGCCTTCAACCATTTCTGTTCACCTCTTCTTGTCCTTGCTCTTTACTCTTCTCAGTTTCGTTTTAACCTACAACTTCCTGTTCGTCACACTCCTTTATCAGCCTATTATTATTTTTTATGGTCAACTTAACTTGTTGCTCATCATATTATCTTTGCCTGCTGATCCGACTGCCATTTTGTTGTTCATATTGCATAAAGGCTTAATTACCCAAGCTTGAGCTTCATAATGTGGCACCAACAGGCCCGTGTAACGTCTTGTAAAAAGAGGAGCATCATTTCATATTGAACGGTCTAACATAAACTGCTACATCGGCAAAATGGATCAAAAAATGAAGGCGTGCGCACTGCAGAGTAATTCGGCGTTCAAAAAAGCAATATAAAACTAAAATCTGAACTCCATAGCATTGCTTCCTATCCCCTATAAAGATTGGTACACTGTTTCTTAACAAATTTCCAGAAGTGCGTGTTCGTTTCAATGCGTAGGTGTGTACAATGATTACCATTTTAACGTTGACCAGAAATGTGCTACCTGAAATTTACTAATTGGAAATGCAGCTAACCAGGGCTAAACCTTGCAACGCCATCGTTTTCATAGAAGAATCGGTCACATCTCTTCAATCGTCCAAATTGCTCGGCAATTATACATGACATTGTAGGTCCGAGCTGAAATCCCTTTTCGTAATTCATGAAGCTTAGAAAGACTTGAGAAGGAGTAGCATATTCAGAAATCTTGAGAACTTGGTTTCTGAATATAACGGTTATCAGAAACTCTACATGGCGTAAAACAGTGCCCCTGTAATATTGAAAAGTGTTCTTCGTATTCTTGTTGAGCAAACGCGAAGTGTTATTTTATCCTCTATTCACGAACAAGCTAGCGTTTCGGCGGATTCCGCCTTCCTCAGAGCTTGGAAAGGTCAAGTTGACAGCAATCTATTTGGCTAAATACCTCCAAAACCAAACAGAGAAAGCGCTAAACCAAAATTTTAATCACACTGAACACAAAATAGCTTCTTTGCACACTCTCCGCTTTCTACGAGGCTTCCACTGAGTACGTCGCGTGGAGACCAACCGCACAGAATTCATATGGAAGCGTAATGTACTCCTCCCATCAGAATAACAGGCTTATATACTGCCCAATATCACGCGTGATAATGAGGCATTTTTTCCCAGCGGTTCATTTTCAGTTTTCTGGAATTGAGGCAGAACGCCTCGAGAGTATTGTGCGCTTGTGTTCTCGATTCATGTGCGAGGTTCGTGACCCGTACTTCAAAGCCCTCCCCGTTATGTATCTGGATCCTATGCGCCAAAACGTCAGCTTGTTCATGAATAAAGAATAAAACAACACCACGCGTTTGCTCAACAAGAATGCGAAGAATTACTTGATCAATGTCGAGGTTAATAGAAGGTAGGTCGCGGGACTTATTGAGAAGTGTGTGAGCTTTTCGTGTTTCTTTTATGACCTAGCAGTATCATAACATTATGGCTTCCGAAATAAACAGTGGGAAGAAAATCTTGAAAGAAAAGAAATAATACCAGAGCGCCTTTGACAGGTCGCTCACTAACGAGGCCTGGGAATAGGTCAATATCGTCGACGGATTCGTACAAAGATGAGAGTGCCGATATCGCGTCCTGGTCCATCTCTTGCTGAAGGAATTTGTTAGTAGAAATGGAAATAGTGAGAAAACATTATTAGAAGACCAATTTTCATTTAACGTCGGTGTGGAGTGACCAAAATCCTGTTGTACTGTTAAGTTTAAATGATGTTGTCACATAAATTTTTTTAATGTGGCTAACGTTTTCGGAGGAGAAATGATTCAAGTCGGTTGTTCATAGGCGTTCAAGCTTTCCACATTGGTCTTCGTATTCCATAGAGTTGAATTCCGTGGAATGCAGCATTTTATGAATCGCTGGTTCGTGTGCGACTGCTACGAACACTCGACTTGAATCACTGCAGTTCTGAAGAAGGCGATGACGTCGAAACATTAGCCACAATGAAAATTTATAGACCAACCTAAGGTCATCAGTACAATAACAAATTAATAACGGCAATTCTTGTTGTGTTCATCTGTAGTCAATAAATAGGGGGAATCTCTACACTCCTCGTTATATGACACTTGTTCTTTTTTATAATGATGATAAACACACTATGTTGAATGGATGCAAGCGATGAAAATGAAAAATCCACAAGTAATTATAGTAATGGGACCCACTCCCTTTCTAAAAGGGAGCGCTGCGTATCTTTATCTACACCAATCTAGTTGAGAGTATTCTCCATCTTTACCCAATTCTACCTCTTTCTACGATAATCACATACGTTAACATGTTAACACTTCGGCATTCTTACCTTGTACTGTTCAACCATCTCTCCTGGTAAAATTTCTACTGTTATCAAATGAAAAGCTGTAAGCTACACCATCTTTACCTTATTAGTGCTTCAGTACTAACGAAGTTCTCTATATGCTGCATTATTCCACGTTTTTTTTCACGCATACCGTAAAACGAATTGCAACATCTTCTTACAAAAAGTGCCGTTCTTTGTCTTATATTTTACCCGCGCTGTATAAGTGTCTGTCGGCATGAACTGCAGGCAAACTCTCAAGCTAGCGTAACTTCACCTAGTATACAAGGAATATAGGCAGGATCATCAGTCATTACCCTATTAGCCTGCATACTGTCCTCGTCAACTTATTTTTGCTGCTCTATTCAGTGTAGTACAATTAAGTTGTTGAGACCTCCATTTACAGACGTATTATTAACAGACGTCGTATGTTGCACACATTAGTGTCCCAATAATCAGTGATGCTTTGAAACTATTTTTAATCACGCCTATACCCTCTGCAGTGATAATCGCTGCTACTAGATTAGTGCATTGCGTACGCAAAGGTTCAATTGCCCGAGTTTGAAGCCAAGGTACGACACTGTGAGCCCTGTGTGGAAGGCGGCACACGAAGATATCTCCATTACACGGTGCGACGGTCGGTTGAGGAAAACTCATTAACGTCACGGCTCATCACGCAGCTCAAGTCATAAACGTCGTAACTCGACTCACACAGTTCATCGACGCTGATCAATGCCGCTTTAATTGGGTTCGGTACTACGAGTACTCCAGCTGGACTCACTAGATCATTGTTGCAGCTCACCGTCACCTTAACTGGATAAACGTACTACGACAGTTTTCACTAATGAATCTCCCTTTACAACATAGCGCCCGAGTACCACGTTAACAAGACCTCTACATTTATGAAAGCTGTTAGTCACTATGCTAACGAGCTGAAAGCTTTCTTAACAGGTGTCAGACAATTTGACGACCTCATGCGCGATCTTAAACCATACAACCGCTTGCTTTACTCCAAGATGGTATAAGGAAAATGTCACGGAAAATGAAATGCATTCCGTCTATCTTCTGTATCTTTTCAGACGAATGAAAAATATAGCTTCCTCACACCAGCTGTTTGTACTTGTCTTTCTGCAGTTGTAAAATGTGCCCACCTCCTATTTATGATGTCAACATTTATTGACTGCGCTCTTCATATGTGTGATACAGGTATTTCATTTCTCACGTTTGGGATTTTCCCACGGCAGTAAAAAGTCCTGCGTGGCAAATCGCATAAAGACGAGCGTTGTATATTGAAGCTAATAATAAAATCTGCTCCTTCAATTGATCTAATAAGCTGCATTCCGCTGAACAAGCTAATACATATAACTTCCTTTGAATAAATGAACCAAAGTAACGAACACTGAGGTGGTTCCAATTTCATCATTGACGATATGGATGGAGAAAGCTGGCATCCACGAAAAAGGTTCCACGCTGTGTAAAATCTCACCTTAAGATCTTCGAATTTCCTTGCTCTCCTTAAGCCGCAGAACTCTCGCAGGTCATTGTACGGCTGCACGCCATGGTCGCGAGCTCGCAGAATATTGAGGACTGAAGAAGAAGCAATCGCTTGTTGTTGCCCTTTTTTGCATGGAAAGAAACAAAATCTGTCGTATCAGTGTTAGTCGAAGTGATTAGGCATCTCATATGAAGTTGAAGCTGTTCAAAAGAGGGTCGTTACGAAAAACATATTAATCTTTTCACAAAGATTCACAGATTAGGTAGAATATTCATGTTTTTTTTTAAGAAAGGAAACTAGTGCCATATGATTTCTCTCAAAAAATGTAGGAAAAATCTTCGCGAAAGCATTTGGATTAGTCGAATATTTGTGGAGTATATAATATTCCCGAACCAGTGGGAAGACAGCAGGCGCACAAATTTCGCATTAGATATTTTTAAGCACTGTTTTCCTCAAGGAGTCTCCATCTCACGCTCACCAATAAGATCCATTCCACTTTTGGGTTCACCACGTCGCATAAACAGGTGGTTTCTTACTGCATTCGTGATGTGTCGATCGAAAGCCATCGAAGGTGTGCCTAGTAGGCCCATTAGCATTGAGTCCATGCCTAAAGTATGCACTGCAGATTTTGTAGAAATGATTCTTGCATTTCAGGTGTACAAAACTTAGCCTCTACCCTAGTATCTCGTTGATTGCACTGCTGTGGCCGAAATTAAAGCAATGGAGAAATAATAACCTCTGAAGATAGAAACTCCATCCATAATTCTAGATGTTTGCTTCAAGACATGTATAAGAAGTATATTATGTAGTTAAGACCATGTTTACTATGTAATATATTAGTTTATGTAGTATACGGCCACGAAAACCCACATCGGACAAAGAAGAACTGTGGACAGTCGGCTCGGATTAACTGGGCTCTGAGGAAAGTGGAGGTGCCGGAACATTAGCCGAATAAAGTTTTCTTTTTTAACAAGCATGTGTTAGCTTATCAAAGAAAGATTAAATGCTGATTAATCATACCGAGGTTAAATGAAAATCGGTTTTCGACATATTGTTACGCTCTACGCTCCCTGATAATGAAAGTGACTGCTTCAAGATGGATTGTTCGGAGGAAAACAAGTTTTCATCAATGGGTAATCACTATATAGCAGCCGTCCTGTACAAATGAGAACTGCCGAGTGAGGTTTTCCATACAAGCATTCTCAACTGGATTCGATTCGATACAATTACGAAGACCCACATCGGGAGAAGGGAAAAACTGTGGAAAGTTGACTCGGATCAATGCAGCTCTGAATTAGCCGAACAAAAGTTTTTTTTAAAAAACTCGTATTAGCTTATCAATAAGAGAATATGTTCTACGCAGTAAATGTCAGGAATCATGATAACACGCCTCCGTACTATATATCATCTTATTCACTGCATAGTGAATAAGTCAGAATAAACTTGGAACGGAAAGAAATTTGTCCAATAGGGTGTACTCTCTAACATAGCCTCATTCCATTTCGCTTCCTGGTGCCCGTTATCGAAGGAAGTAGTTAGCCTCGCGTGTGAGTGGTGTTGACGCTTGAATATTCGCCTTCAATTCTCCCTACTAATATTCTTAGCGGTGGTTGAAGAACGTTCTAATGGAAGTGCTGAAACAACCCAGCCAAGACGATCCAGATGTTCATCAAAGACAGTAATGTGCCTTTATGGGTCACAAACACCGTAATTTTTCTAGGATTCAACAAATTGGGTGGTGGAAATATATTCGAAGACCGCTGCATGCGACTCTCACTTCTAATACACTTAACGTTCTTAAACCCACGGACGAAAGCGCTTTGAATATTTCAAGGTTGCGAAGTCCTGACGAATTTTGAGCAGAAATCTCAACAAGTGTACACTCACCACCTGCCTCCTTATCGTACAACGGGCCAACATGTCCGAAGTGATTTGCTAGGTCAACTGGGTCGCTCATGTTTCTGAAAAAGGGAACATTATTAGCATGCTCATTAGATAGGCAAAATAAAAACACTGAAACTTTTTCGCTAAACTACAAACACTACGTTAGCTTCGCCTGGCTGACTAACTCAAGACAATCAACCGCTATCATGAAAAAACTGATGCATAGAAACTTATTAAAAAATCAGGCTTATGTCTGGTACACTTTAGATCCTATTCAGAAAGAAAGAAACAAAAGGATATCAGCAAAGATCGATGGAGTGGATGACAAACAAAATCGCACTTATAGTTGTAGTTCATCCTGGGGAACATTCGTCGTATAAGTGTGTGGCCAAAGCGAAACGCTGCGGTCGAAAACGGCTGCGATATCGATGCATCGCACGAATCATCGTAACCTGAAGAGTTTTTCTCTCAAAATACATTTGGAACCAGACGTATGGCGAAATGGAAATTCTTGGCGACTAAGCGACTAAACCTAATTTTGTGCGCATGCCAAGTAGAACTAGTCCTGTTCTTTGCTCGGCGTGGTACGCATTGAACAAAATGCGTATGCTTTTAATCGGACCAAAAAGGTCCCAGGCTTTTTTTCCCTTTCATTCTGGAAGTCGGTGTTTTCACACAAGCTTTTAGGTCTGTATGAGACTTTTTATGTTCTACGTATCCCACGGTGTATCCTGGTATATTTTCGAAAATTTCTGTCTTTTTTTTAAAGAAAAGAAATAATCACCAGTCCAACTTGTCCAATAGAACTTCAGCTGTCTTTTACAACACATGCCGAGTATAGTTCGGTATTCTTTATGTTTTTCTCTCCATCCACATATAAGCTCAATGGCCCTAGAAGTCTGTAATTTTCTCAAGTATACATTCTTGGAGGCATATTGATGATCACCCACTGTGTGTGCCCGCATTAGAATACCTTCATACTCTCTACGATGGCAGTTGCCTCAGTAGCATATCTTAATATCCTAGACGTTATTATCTTTCCCGTCGGTTGGCTACCAAGCTGGTGTAAAAAGAGTTTTTGTAAAATATTTAAGCGTAGAGAACGAGCTGCCATAGGCCACGTCTGTTACAGCGTCTATCTTGGATAAACTGCAAAATGGATTACAAAAAGTCGAAGAAAACAAGCTCTCTGCAGATAAATAAGCCAACGAAGATGAAATGCATAGCAATCAAAACGTACGACACAAATTCACTTCCACTATGCAATGATATTAATGCATAGAGTCGCATATGTTAAGTGTATGTACACATGTATTCAGCTTTAGTTTGTACGTGGCTCGCTGTGGTAAAGCTTAACGTGATTTAAGGGAATCATTTTAGCGCAACATCAACAATCGTAAACCACTAATACTTAAGGATTTTCCCTTTGATTATATCCTAGCTCAGTCTAGAAAATAGCTGAACGCCATATAAGTTGACTATTTTTTTTAAATAATCCGTCTTTACATCTACTGTGCTGATCCCAGCACTTCTCTCATTCGATTCGTTTCCTTGTACCCATTGTCCACGAAATTGTCTTCCAACTTTACGGTTGCCTTCGGCTGCTGCTTGAGGGCTTTCATTTCATCTTGATGTCGTAGAATGCTGGTCGAGCAATTCTCCCTGGAGTCCTGAGATACCCGGGTTGGAGAGTTCCCTACCAGTATAAGGTGATTATAATGGTATCATCACCGTTGCTGCTTGTGCAATCACGAATGGAATACCCGATTTATCGTGTTCATTGTTAAAATTTTTCACTCTTTTTCATTAATGTCCGCTGTTTATGAGTTCTATTTCATTTATAGTTCTAAATGTCCACCTCAATGGCATAACTGGTGATCTCGTTGGTGTAATCGTAGCCTGTACGAAGAACCACCACACAAATGGGTATTCTTCATAGATAACAGTGACCGTCGTCGTTCTTTGTTCATACCAGATTCGAGTGTACTTTATGAATAATCTGCCAGTTTTTTGTGAAATCATACCCGTAAAATATCCAGTTTTCATCGGAACTAATCCTTGAGCATCTAGAAGATCAAGCCCAATGATTTTCGGCAGGAACTCGGAAAACACGATATGCTGCAGTTGTGCCACAACAATACGACGAGTTTCCTGAAATCGTCGTTGAAAAGTTAAGTAAAAAAGAAAAAAGACAAAGCCCACGGCGTTCATCAATCTCTGACGGATCCGCGATTCATTCGACTTCATTGGGCATCGTTAGAGGTATTGAATGCATACCTCGTTTATACAATGACATGCTTGGCCTACCCACATGCATCAAATCAGTGCTACTATCCCCTCCTGAAAGGTCTGGTACTAATTTGCCTACCCCGGATAGGTAGAAGACTTGATGAGCCTGGGTCACGAGATCGGATCATCTGTATTTAATGGCATCTCTAATCGTAATATCGGCGGAAAATTAGCGTTTCATTCCATTTCCTTGTTTAAAACGGAGCATTGACAAAAATTTGGAAAACATTTCTCGTTGAGAGGGAATTAGACTTATTTCTTCTATCTAAAAAAACCTTTCCTATGAAGGGTACACTGGCATATCACCTGGATATCACTATAGCTGTGTGTACTGAAGGCAAAATTTTCATGCCTACACACTCAACTAAGCCATATGAATAACAAGGAGACCGTCGGTGATCAAGTGTTTTTTTCGTTTTGCTCGGTGATAAAACTACCTGGTAGACAGTCTCATCTGTCCAGTGGGGATTCATCGTTGACAGCTGCATGGCAATGCGATTGTGCTCACGCATCATGAAGGTGTGCATCACCGTTAGGCCTGGCTGATGTGAATTTCTTAAATAGAAGGTCAGTGTAAGGCTAAGCTAAGAATAAGGGAATTTAAGACTTTGACGTTAAGGTTATCCATCTTTTTCATTTCTTGCATAACATATTTAATGGGAAAAAGCCCAAAGTAGAACTCCGAGTTCTATAAAAGACCTTTCGTCTCCAGCGACAAAGCAAGGATTCCGTGGCGATGAGCGACAATCCTTTTCTTGATCGCCTTGTGGTAACATTATTTGACCGTGGCCTAAAAAACTCCTTCATTTCAGCCGCTTGACTTTTCAGAACAAAAAAAATCAAAAGACATATGTGCGCAGTTTATTTGCAAGTTCATCTATGGCATTGTAAAGGTACTCTTTTGCAGTCTAAACTGTAGTGATCGCCTTATTGATTTACTTTAAAGGATGAGTTACTTTTCACGTTTCGGAAAAAGTTTGGTGTTCTTCACTTCAGTTTTCGCACCTAAGCATGACGCCAAAAGACTTCGATAACGCAGTGATATGTGTTGAGCCAAGTGAACTGCATTTGCAAGTCTAGAAAAAAGTCCCTGATGCAAGGAGCTGTTCAAGAACCTCTCACTAAAAGTTCTTTCCCTGGTCTATTTTAGGAGTCGAATAAAGCTCTTTGCATTTCTGTTTCAATTTCGGATCCTATCGCGTAGCTATCAGTAGAAATTTGGTTAATGAACTCTCAGGTAACGCATAATCTATTAATTCCCATTTCAAGACCAACGGAGGTCCAAGAAAAAGTCAAAAAATCAGTAGAACTAAAATATACACCGAAGTCCGTAAAGTTGAGTAGTCCTCGGCTAGCCAATCGTAAATGCTTTGATTCGCATTCTGTAGAACCGTAAATGATGGAGCCGTCTATGTATGCGGTGAGCTGGAAACATTACTAAATTTCATAACGTCAAGCAATTACTTCTTGACCATAAAAAATTTTTCTATTTTTTTATTTTATTTTATTTAATCAGTCCTGAAGCCCACTTTTACGAATCCCAGCACTTCTCATATTTGACTCGGTTCCTCTCATCCATTGTCCACGAAGATCTTCCAACTTTACATATGGCTTCTGTTTGCTGCTTGAGGATTTCCATTTCATCTTGAATGTCGTAGAATGATGGTCGAGGAATTCTCCATGGAGTCCTGAGATAGCCTGGGGGGAGTGTTCCCAATAGGATTGCAGAGAGTGGTTTTTTCCCCAGACAAGTCCGGTACCACTTCCCCTCCCCAGAGGGATGAGAGGGCTTGGTAGGCCCGCAGCGGAAACGAACTAGCACCATGCTCGTGATGACGGACATCACTACCACTATGCTATCTGCCCCCTAAAAATTTTTCTGTAGGTAACTAAATTTCACTATGCGTTTGCACTAAGATCGTATACGCTTTTTTGAGTAGCGTTACACAGTCTTGGTTTGTTTGCAACTAGTTTTCGCAAGAAAGGTTCTATAGCATTCTGTTAAGAAATTCGACACGGCTAGACAAAGTGAACACAAAGCCAATTTTCTGTTTGCACTAAATGCCGACGACAACGGCATAACCAATCAACTGATAACCCTGGTTGATTTGATTCCTATATCCGAGGTTTAGCTGACCGAGCAACGATCTAGCGAACGGCAGACAACGGGGCTCCCCATTGGGATAGTGTGTGGGAAAGAACGGATCGCCTGGTTCCACTCGAATGGGCATACAGTGCACCGAGATCGTCTCCGCAGAATCACATCTGAAAACGCATTGTTAGGGTTGGCTGTTGAGAAGCTTTTGCATATGCAATTGAAGTGGAGAGAAAACGCATTATTGTGAACTTAGACGAAATGGCAAGACTTTTAAAAAAAGCGTGAAGCGTTCAGCATTGAATGCTCCCTAAATGAAGCCTGGTGCATTCGACTTCAGTGAGCCTCAAAGGCGGTCGAGTGCATATTTGATTTGCAGAATTACTTATGGTTACCCCATGTCTTATTTCAGTCAAACACAAGCCAGACACCAATTTCCCAAGCTCAGCGCCAGGATCGAACCAACAACCATACCTGCATGGCAGGGTACCTCCAATACCCTCAACATTAATAAAAAAATAAAATAAAATGTTAACACTGAGATTTCGGCTATAGCCTCAGCTTAACTGGGTTCAATGCCGATTTATGCCCCCATATCAATCCCGTTTACAGGTGATGGCGCCTTCAGATAGAAAAACTGGCTGAAAGAAATACAAATCAGGGCCTCAGTAGTGCAGTGTGTGTAACCCGCGAGCACCGGAAAGGGTAATCGCGGTTCGATCTGCCCTGAGGTGCAGGTTTTGCAAATATTTCAGCATCACTGTGGTTGCACTTACATAATACCCCTGCCAAGAAAAATTACAGTATACATGAAATAAAAAGGCTAATATTGAGACGATATAGATGGAAATTGTCATTCGTCGCACTACCACCTGAGTGTCCCTACCCGTGGATATTCAGTATCATAGTGACACGAACCCGTCATCACAGAGTGCACACGTCCAGTTTTAATGCCACAATTACGATTGCCTTTCTGTTGATATTTTTTGGTGTTTACAAACAACAGAAGTTGCTTGTTTTGCTAGGGTACTACAAATTCATTTACATTTCAAAATAATTGTGTTAACAGCATAAATCATAGATTATCCTTCATAAACAGATCTCCGATCTTCCAAGGGGAAGGAGGGACAAGGGCGACGACCTGTATGGATGGCATTTCACTTCTAATTAGGTGATTCATTTGTCCCAGAAACTGAGATGAGATGTAGTGTAATGTCGTTTTCAGCACAAAGTACTTATGTGCAGCACCTTGTGCAGTTGAGGATCTCGTCATTGGGTCCGCGAGCGATAGGCGAATGTGTGATCTCGTGGTCCAACATCTGACCGAACTGCATAACCATATGGGTGAATTTCACATGTGAGATGTCACGATCTTCACAGACAATGTTCGAAATCTGGAATTAAAATGTTATAAGTGTATGCGTTCAGAATAATTCTCTTCTAAATGAGAAGCACTTAAGCTACCAAAAGTGCACTGGATTAAAAACAACAAGAAAAAAGGGAAGACGCATTGGCATGTTAGTCTAAAATAAAATATCGAAGACGACTAGTTTTCGTACCCGGAAAATGCGTCCTCACTTACACAGCCGTGGATTTGGGAGCGGCTTTCCGCTTTTGGCGCGACTTCGTGGCGCATCAAAACCATCGTCGTAAACCGGCGGCAGTAGATGCCGTAATGGCGAGAAGGAGTTAGCATACCCGGGAAACTTCAAATTATTGCACCATCCCGAATGAGTACGATATCTGAAATCTCAGAAATATTGTAAGAACAACATATTAAATCTTTAACGATAAAAATGGTCGAAAACACACTAATCTACGCGAGAAAAATTACGAGTACCGGCATCCATTTCCTAGAATGTAGAACAACGGTATGCCGCCTCATCGTGGCCGAGAGGTGTTCCCTGGGTGTCGGACTACGATATACAGCGAGGGATTCATCGTCCTGGCAGGGTCTCCAATGCTGTGAAGGAGTCCGGCGTTTTCGTCAGGAAGCCCAGATAAGAGTAAACCAATACCAGGATTCACCGCCGTCTTTGTATCAAACTGGTCACATGGTGACAAATCTCCCTCTGATCCACAAGAGCTGCGACTACCTGTGGTGGTGAAGACTTGAGGCAAACTTTGGCCAGTCTGATCTCGAGATTTCAGGGAACCACAATGGTTTAGCCAGCAAATCTCCGAAAAATGGAGATTATGCTGGGGCCCGCACCATCAGTGAGGGCGGGCCATTCAAGTATCCGAGTAAGTATGAGAATATAGAACACGCATAGGCTTTTTTCATTGTGGTAAAGGATTCGAAGCTGAAAAGGTTGCTATGATTTTCTTCCAAACAGAACCTTAGAAGGGACATCATAATTTGGACACCCTGCTCTAGAAAGATTTCAACATTTTTGAGAGGGTTATCGTGGAAGTGTAGCTTATATAAAGTATCTTAAAGCTTCTCATTCAAATACGACAACAATTTTTCCCAGTCTTTGTAACTTTCACGCTGTCAATCCATATTGGCTACTACCAACGATTTTTTTCACAACCGAATGCGTCACCAACTTCGTCGTATGATCACACGGTAGTATTTTAGGCAGACATTCTTCAGCCGTCGATAGACCGTCATCGGACAGAAAGGCCGTGAAATTGTTTACAAACGTTGAAACATCAATATCTGGCAGTAGACGCTGCAGCACATCAATTTCTAGTGGTGGAAGACGTTCTTCCTCCGAGAGCACCTCACTGAAATAGTACTGCTTATTCATGATCAACGTTAGAGTGCAGAATTAACGGCAAAGTATAAATGCTAGAGAAGTTTCGAATCTTCTAATTCTCTAGAGCAGTACACGTGAGAATTCAGAAATTTCACTAGCTTGCTATATCGTCGAATGCACAAATACAGCAGAAAAAGCTACCCTAACTCACCCTTTAAGGAGTAGCTTTGTAGTCTCGAGCAAAATCGCCGACACCTGGGCGATCTGCTTCGCTTTCACCTTCGCACGCATCATATTGGAGTAGGCAAACAGCGGGTCACCCTTAGTGAACACACGCTGATCTTAATAAGGTTCATGAATAACGATATCCACGTGAATTCTCATCTTATGCTGAGGTTTGGCCATACTGCTATCAGCTCATTTTTTACGCTTAACATAAGACAAAGGCCTTGGTTAATCCAAAACTGTTAATTGGCCAGCTTGGTCAATGTAAAGTTCTAAAATAATTCGAAACAAGGTGGAGATCTTAACAGTACGTTGCAGAATAGACATCTTAGTGCCAAAGCGCTTCACTCTTCTTCTTCAGTTCCGTGTATATCATCTTTATCATTCATGCTCCGATTTACCACCTAGTTGCCCGAAGATGTGGTGCTTTTTGCGCAATTTCTTCACTATAGGCAGCAGCATCATATTCTATCTTAAAAGGATTCAATTCGTAGAACCTATAGATGAGCATAGCCACCAACACCTCTGATTGTTCTCTTTGACACCTCGCGTTTGATTGTCCCTAACATGCGACCTGGCTCGAAAACTTAAGCTTAACTTACGCAATCCATCTGAATAGTTCGCTGTATTTACGGTGCGTTGATTATGGCAAGAAAATTTTGCCTAGATCATGTAATAACTCTGCTGGAAAATATGCCGAAAAAAGAAAGGGGAAATTCATGGGTTTGAAAGAGTAGATGCGGAGTTGATTTGGAACTTGCTCTAAACCATAGCTATAAGCATTTCAGTACCTTGCGTCTTGCTAAGCAATATTGCAAAAATTCCAGCACTTGGAATAATCCCTGGCCAATTTTTTCTTGTGTCACCGGCGTTTCTGCTTAACAACTCTTCACGAACAAAATAGAATATCATGACTGCAAGCACGACCAAACTATCCTGCTCCGCATGATGGCTGTTAGATGGACTATAATTGGGATTGAAGTATTGTAGATGTTAGATGACACTCAGCAATATTCCTGTAGGTATATTCATTATTCCTTCTTGAAGTACAGAAGTAATATAGGAAAAAAGGATAATACGTTTGGCGTTGATCAACCCTTTGAGGGATGTGCTTTACACTCAACTCCACTGACATTGCAGATGTGAATGAATGCATGTACAACCTATACAATGATTTTTAGTGGCCTACAACTGCCAGCATCAGTTCAGTGTTTCTATTCTCCCAGAGAAGTCTGGCACCAATTTCTCGACGCTGAAGGAATGGAAGACTTGATGAGCGCGTGGCCCAGGATTGAACTCCTGATCAATGCAATGTATAGTGAAGGGCACCTCTAACCAATGCACAACGCTCGCCCCCTACAGGAGCTACCAAACGGCGAAATCACAACCTGCTTTGTAGAGTGCTTCTTTCTCTGCAACTAACACTGCAGGTGTTATCTTCGTTCTGCCTCCACCTCGTTTCTACATGACTTCGCAGGGTCGCCAATACGTGTGTAGGTCCCGAGCAACCAGTCGTTGTCTTGTCATATTACTTCGGGCCTGGCTCTTTAATGATCTTTAAACAGACCGATTTTTTTATAGTGTAGATAAGATTTAGAATCAAATTATATTCCCCTGCCGATGCCGTTGATGAAGGAACCATCCTACATTCCACCACTACATCGAACCTCAAACACAAAGATCACGATTAATCATGAGTTTAGAGGGCTGCTTTCTTCCATCTTGTTTCGTTAATTTGATAGTAATGCAAAAAAAGACGATATTAATTCATATGTGGGGTTTTGGGAACCAAATAGAGAAAACAATACTCACTGTGCCGCAAATTTGATATCTCACGTTTCTGTTGGTCCTTCAGATTATGAATAGCCAAATTTACAACCTGCAACACCAGAAGAAGACCAATAGTAAAGGAGGAGAAAAACAGTACGTGACTAACTAGACCTTTTCCAGCGTATACTGTGAGACGGGAAACGTTGGCCTGTCTTCCAAATCTTTCCACTCAGCTATTGATGGTGAAGCAAGGACTGATGAAGAACAATCGATCTGCATGTTTCTAAAGAGTACGCTGAGAAATCGTCTGACTAGCAAGCAAAAAATTGCATGAATGTTAAAACCACAACGCCAACAACTTTTTGTTTAGCTTAGAAAATTGCATCACCGAGTAAGCTTTACATTTTCTATGCCCTCTTCAGACTGTGAAGAGGTCGAAATCCTCCGAAAGTTCAGCCGTTTTTTTTGCAAGCTGAAATATGTTAACGACCTCGTATCAGCTTATTAAGAATATTCTGTAGATTTGGCTGTCAACGTTTTTGAAGACCACCCGATATCATGTATTGCGCATATTCCAGCACGTCTCAAATTCCTTCGCACCTATTACTCACGAAGTTCTTTGTTGAGTGTGGAGTGGGATGCTTCCTGAAGGTTTTCGATCCTCTTTATGTATGTCATTGAATGCTGGTCGAATCGATCCTTACTGGAGTCTTGGGATAGCCATGCTATGGTGTTCCGCGGTCTACACTACTAGGTGTTGCAAGACTGTGGATCTGAGGGAACTCTTCCCAGACAAGACTGGTACCAATGCTGTTTTTTGGAGGGATGGGATTTTTGGTTGGCTCGGAACATTGCGTTCATTATTGAACATCACCTTTACCACTGCGCCAGTTTTGTTGATCAATGTCAAGGTCGGATGAAACTAGGTTTTCGAAATTATTGAGAACATATTGCAAAACAGATCAAGAAATTTTAACCTCAGGACAACTGTAGAACAAAGAGGGATGAAATTTGCACGTGAACGTTTCCCACTACTTAGGGATCGCTTCTTCTTTAATCAAGAGTAAAGGTAATACTAACAGAATAGAACTTGCGAAGCGCAGTAGCGTTCTGCAATGATGTATGTCTCTATTTCTACTTAAATGCAAGTAAACCAAGTCATCTATCCTTCCGGGTCAGTAAAACTGTGCTAAATACGTCCTGAAGAAGCTCATACTATTCTATAAATCACGGCGAGTACCGTGGTGAGAATTGGGGGCGCTCTAGGAGATAGCTAGCCAAGAATTCCTGTAAGAATTGTTTCCATCATCATTCAACAACAAAGAATGGAAATTAGCAGCTGATGTTAGAATAACTTCGCGAACGACAAAAGCAAGACTAAAAGCGAATAAAAGAAGAGTTAGAATCTTCACAATGTGTGAAGACGAGTCATATAAATGGAATAAAGTGAACAAATAATGAAGCTAACGCTGCGGTGAGAACGGGGCTTAAAATATATTTTCCAAATTTTCTTAAATATTCCAGGCGTCTTGTTTCTGAAGATTTCGAAATATTTCGTCGACTATGACAGCATCGTAATAAGATTTGTTAACACGAAAGTAAACTCCAAAGTTGGAAGGCAGTCAGGTGACACAAGCGACGAAATACTCCCGCCGACGGGTCGACCACGACCAGGAGAATGAGTCTTTCGTCCCGCCCTTTTAATAAGTGATCTAGCCCAGGTAACTCACCAACGATGAACGTGTTCTTGAACAGTTACAATGTAGAGCGGAAACTCACTCGAATATGTTTTCGCGCATGAAAACGTTGCTCTGGATCTTTTTCAGTTCTGTGTTCGAGCAAATGATCTCAGCTAGAGTGGTCTTTCGCAACTCCATGAGTTGTCTTTCGGTGAATCCAGATTTAGCGAAGTAGTTCTCGTACCAAAAACGATCACCTCGTCGAGTCTACAATTATTCATGTGAAATAAAGACACGTATTATTTTAAATGTTCTAAAAATAAATGTGAAAATAATTTTGCAAATATGCAAAAAATAACACCAGAAAGTTTCCAATTTCTGAATCCATAAATCATTTGTGATGCAGAAGCAGCGCTATCAAAGACGAAAAAACTTCACAAAGTTCAAGGACGTCGTGAGGCGAGTTTTCGGCAAGTGGAATGCCAAAGGTGTAATTTGCCGATCTCAATTTCTTTTTGAAACGTTGACGAGTACGAGGTGAATAGCTTTGGACTAAACAGTTTTGTGAATATTGCTCTTCTTCAACTGCTTCTTACCCTCTGAAATTGCTTGCCGGCTATACATGCCATGGTGGGTCCGAATAATGACCCTTTCAACGGTTTCTCAGCCAACACACCAACTAGCAGATCAATATCGTCCACATTTTCATAGATTACACTGATATAGTCGACTTTCGAGTCCCTTGTAAAGTATTCTTTCAGCTCGCGGAATGATCGTACCTGAAGCTACTTTCATTTTGGAAACGATATGAAGATTTGTAGTAACTTTGATCTCTACCATACTCTAGGCATTTTTTTCTACTATGCCAACGAAAAAATTTCGAAATTGAAGTCATCGTCGGTGAAAGAATGCGTCGGAAGTTTTTGTAACCTGTGATGCCAAATACTAAGTGGTTTAAGGACAATATTGGTAAAATAAATCAAGAAACTTTGTCAGATAGCACAACCATGTCCTCGTCCCTAATCTATAAAGCTCAGCCACAGTCAGTGGTGGCGACTTGAGAGCGCCTGAACGCGGGTATCTCGAGTTCCCAGGGGAAATCACGCACGATTTAAAATGTTATTGTGAATAATGGAACCTAGTTATAGATGAACGTATATGTGAAGTTGACTAGCTCCGTGGATGATAACTGTGCATAACAATAAATCGAGTACAAAAAATGCTGGGATCCGTTTCATGTGAAAAATGGGCTGTCCAACTTTCTGACTAAGTATCTTCTTTTAAAATAAAGTGTCGTCAGCGACATGTAATACATTGGTTCGGCTCTTTTTTCTGCCCATACTGGAATGCAATATGGCCATCCGATAAAGAAAGAGCAGTAGCAATCCCCTGGTTGCGGACAGGGGGTTAATCGCGGAGCAAAAGCGATCTTTGCTTTCGTGCGACGCACATGGATTCAGGGGATGAAGTTCTATTCTTGCTGCGCCAATTTGGCACATACCTTCTGTGTTTAAGGAAACATATTCAAACATGCATGGGTGGGCGTATTCTCGTCTATGTTGACCATATTCTACGAGTCAGTTGGGCCAAACGACGGAAATCGAGTAACTGGGAAGCATATGGGAGTGGGAGCCACCGCAAAGCCGTGGATCAAAAACGCCTTTGAGAATAATCGTCGTTTACGCACCGACATCAAGCTATGACGAACAAGGACACGAAGCGCTCTGTATGAACTTGGAGGAATTCTTCAGAGTACACCATATATTCTTTAACGCCATCATTGGAGGTTTCAACGCTAAAACTGGGCCCAGAGGAACGTCTCAAGAACGTCGTACTGCGACTCACGGATTAGAATGGAACGAGCAGAGTGGGCGGGTGTTTGAGTATATCATGACTACCAAGAATCTTCATGGTAATTTGCAATTCTAGAAGCCAGCCCCCCACCCCCTCAACGCTGGGGAGTCGCTATTACAGATTATCATGACGAAATAGACCACATCGTAATAAATCGAAGGTGGCGCCCTAGCCGATGTCGCTGTTGTACCAAAGTTCTATGGAGTAGCATATCATCACCCTCTTCGTGCAAGCTTTCATTTCTCTTGTAAGGGAGGAAACGCAGCTGAACTCAAAAACGAATTCCCAAACCACAAGAAACTGGGAGTTATTCATTTTATTAAGTTGCTATTAGGCACGGTGCCGTTCTTCATAACATCGCCAAAGAATACGATTGACCTATTCAACAACTTCACTTTAGTGCTATGAAAGCTGGAAGTTCGAAGGTTTCCAGAAAGGCAACGGAGAAAATCATTCACGACTACTACTCTCAACACTTCAATACCCACGCACTCCCTGTACTCAGACCAGAAGATGGCTATATCGTTCCACCAGTTCTCTCTTCCGAGATCCGACATGCTATTTGGTCGGAACAGTAAGAGTTCTGGAGAGGATAGGATCTAATCACCTGAAGAACCTTTTGCCACTCATCATAAAACACACTGGCTCAGCTCTTCACACGTTCCCCTGACAGAATACAAGGCTCCCACTCACTGGGAAGACCAAGAAGGCTGTGTCATTGTTAAAGAAGGGTGACCTCCAAAATATCGGAACCTAACGCCCAATGTGCTTGTTGACTATCGTCTAGAAGCTCTTCACTCGTGTCATTCTAAATAGGATTGGCAGAAGACTCGGCAAAGGGCAGCTATGTGAGCAAGCAGGGGATTCGAAAAGGACTCAGCCACGATAGACTACACCGATGCGACAACAAGAGTCATTGAAGCATCGCAAGGCTATAGGAGACCGCTTTGCCTTACCTTAGTAGATTTAGAGAAAGCTTTTTGACCTCAGTTAAGATAGAAGCAGTTATACAAGCCTTCGACAGCCCGGGCATCCCTACTGGGTATCTAAACGTTCTCCATGAGCTACATAAAAATTTCACAACCGAAATACCGCAAACACTTGCGGTCCCAAGTTTTGCAATATATGTCAGCATCATTGTGGTTATGTTTCTCATCATACCCTGCAATGAAGAAAGAATAGGCAGTAAATAAAAAAGAAGTAACTACAAAATATCCCCATTATACACCGATGTTAACACTGGTGTCAAAAAGAGGGTAAGACAAAGCGATACTATCTGGTCAAAATCATTTACTTCTATCTTTGGAACGTCATCCGAACATTAGAATGGGACAACATGGGAGCATAAATCAATGATCGGCCATTACACCACCCTCGCCTTGCTAATGACATCGTTCTCACAACAGCAAACATTAGCCAGATGGGACGAATGCTAGCCCACTTTGACAAAGTCTGTGGAAAGATTGGTCTCCGACTAAATTTTACAAACACGATGTTCATGAGGAACGGATTAGTTTCTTATGCTTCATTCATGCTCAGCGGTACGAATCCCTCCGAATGTTCCAGCTACGTTTATCTAGGTCAGGCAATCAACGTAGTGAACGACTTAGGTTCAGGGTTTAGCATGAGGAAGCGAACGGCTTTGGGGGGGGAGCTTTCAAGAGCATCGGGGATGTAGTGAACAGAAAAAAAACACCCGACTCCGTGCCCATCTTCTCGACTCTACGAGTCTTCCCATGTTAACGTCTGCGTCAGAAAATTGGTCGCTGAGTAAGTAGAATGAAAGATCACTTAGCGTTATTGAACGCGCAGACGATGCTATCCCGTATCAAGCAAATGAAGGAAGGGTTCCGCAGCTCCGATCTACGTCAACGATCAGAAGTCAAAGGCGGATGTTCTTATGCCAAATTGTTGAGGATACGGTGGACAATGAGTACAGACGACAACCGATGGACAAGAGCCGCTAGTGACTGCGTTAATCGGGATGTCAAACTTACCGCAGTAAGACCACCGAACCGATTGTCAGAGTTCCTCACGAAAAGCATGGAAAAATGGTATGGTGCTCAATGAGTCCCTACAGTCAGCAGAACCCACTGGGCTAATCTTGCACGCGACAGGGGAAAAGTGGAAGATTCACAGCAGGTCACTAGACTTGACCTTGACTTGAGTAACTTGACGATGAACGGGACAATAGATGAATGATGCTGCAGATGTTTCTGGACACTGAAAATACAGTGGAAATAATCAATCTGTTACCTACGCAGTAATTCAACTTCTTACTCGTGTGAATCTTTAACAGAACCAACCAGTGGCAAGTTATTTGAAGCTCAGGGATGCATGCAAATTGAATTATAAAAAAAACCTCGTAGGATTGCTGGCGTCTAAAGGGGGTTGGGAAGTGCCAGAAATCCCACTTTTTAGCACCCCACAAGAAATTAAGCACCGCCATGAAGCCCATTAAAACACAAAATTATTGAGTGAGAATGAATGCTAAAAAAAATTGGAATGGACAATTGGCGAATACCGTGCTAGTGGACGCAAAAAAGCAAGCGACGTTCGCGCCTAGAAAAGACTTCACATTTAGTAAAATTAGTGCTGAGAGAGAGAATGACCGACTCATTGCTCATGTTTTCGACAGCGTAACTCCTTCCTACCACGACTGTACTCAGAAAATCCAGCGTTACAAAGCATAGGCACAAAGCAAAGCATTGAAGACACATCGTCTTGAAGAGGATACTAGGAGCAAATCGATTCTAGCAGGTGGATGAGAAGATTTGACGTGATAAAGTCCAATGGCGAGTGCCATAAGACCCGAAGCAGTATGGCGTTATTTGATTACTTCTATTCGCATGGTGTTAAATGAACCGAGTCACATGCTCTCACATGATCGAAGGGTGATGGCGCCCAGATTGACTTAGGCTTTCGGTTCTCGTGAGCATACTAGGAGTGTATATTACTATCTCGATGGTGGTGTCACCTACGCCTCGAGCGGCCAGAAAACAGCGAACGCGTAGTTTTCCGTGAAAAGGACACCTCTGTCGAAATTGTGACGAATCTGTTAGATCTGTTAGACAAAATGCAGCTATTCAGAAGTTGTAATCAGCTAGATTCTGACAATGTAAATGTAACAATAAGTGGCCACAGACTTTCTAAATGCGATATGAAACATTGTTCGTGATTCTGGCAAATCAAGAGCTCAATAGGTAGGTTAGCACGTGGAAGGAAAAGAGGCGATACTAGCCCAGCATGCAGTTCTCATGATTAGCTAAATAGCTTTGAATGCAATAAATTACTTGGACTTTACCTAGTTCACCTCATATTTTGTCTCACATGACATTCGTTTACAGAAATTCGTTCCTTGTTTACCTTGCCTAAGCCGCAGTGAGCCCGCACGACGGTGTAGGGATGTATGCCGTGATCCCGTCCTTGTTTTAAAGCGATGGAGACCAGATCCAGACCGATATCCAGATTATCCTTGAAGAATTCACTTTTTATCTCGTCATTCATCCTCAACGATGGCTTCGTGATATTCGTTGACATTAAAGTTCTGCAATATCCATGTATTTTTTGTGGAAATCATTCCAAAATGAGCTATCTGGTATCAAGAAAATACATTCGCCACCGTACTAGATTGTCAGGAACTCTCATAATTTTCTAATAACTTGACTATTTGAAGAATTTAGAGCATCACTAGTCTACGGAAGAGATCTTTATCTACCGCCCCAAACGTGTATATCGTCAATTTGTACTGCTAGTTTATTTTCAAGGTTATTTGAACGAAACCCCATTTTTAATCTTTTTATTTACTGCCTACTCTTTTTTAATGGCAGGTATATTGCGAAATATAACTTCAACAAAGCTGAGATATTTGCAAAACTCTGGACCGCAGGTGCCCATGGTGGGGAACGAACGCGCTATTGTCCTTTCCGGGGAGTAACGCGTTCACCACCACACCATGCGGTTCGTTCGATACAACTAGCTGAGAGACAGGCGAAACGAAGGATCCGCATGGCGTGGTGGTGAACGCGTTACTCCCGGGAAGGACAATAGCGCGTTCGTTCTCCACCCATAGGCACCTGCGGTCCAGAGTTTTGCAAATATCTCAGCTTCGTTGAAACCCCAGTTGTTCAATATACTCGTCGATCATAATACAGTCATTGGAAAAGGGAAAGAAGGGAAAAAAATAGACGGTTTGTGACTCCCAAAAAATCAGAAATTCCATCTTGACAGAATGGGTCTATAAATTCTAACGGTTGTTATTCAAATTAGTAAAGTTTGCGCTATGATCAGATCAGAATTTATTCTCGAACACGCATCGAAATCAATGAATGGAGTTATGAATGCCCTAATGTCATTAACGAGATAGGTTCCCATAAAGTAATAGCGAAGCCTGAACTTCAGAGTCGGATCAAGAATATTGGGAAAACTGAGGTAAACGCGCTCCTGATGAAATCATTTTTTGGCCCAAAAATCATTTCTTGCCAGTAATAACGATGTTCTTCAAAAGACTCTCATGAGGGACTTCTATTCCGCCATATTTGTACTGATTGCTGTTCTCACCTAAGTATATTCTCGATACCGCGATGTTCATACAATTTTCCAGGATTGTTAAATGAGGAGAACATTTTATCTTGAGGTAAAAGGGACCAGAGAATATAAGGGAAGGTGACGGCGAATTCATTCATCACTGAGCCTTCAATAGACATGTCGTAATCGGAATCGAAACCAGATTCATGCAACGATAGTCCGTATTTTCTGAAAGAATAATTTAAAATTTCGAGAAAAAACCACGATGTCCATCAAAACGACTCAAAGCAACCAATCGTATTGATTTTTGGACCTTCTTCAAGAAATTCCAATATGTTGAGTGGAACATATATGAGCCAGACTATCAGATCTCCCAAAGCATTCTTTACGAAAGGGTCCTAAACTGTGTTTGCGAAAACTAGACACAGCTTTGTGGTTCCACAAATGTTGTTATCGAGAAAAAAAACAAAAAGCTTTGCCTAATTTTGACGTCCATAGGATACGCTCCTTGAAGAAGGCATCAAGGTTCCAAACCTATCGATACCTCATCGGAATACTTTCTAATTTTTCTGCTTCATATCACGTGAATTGGAATTAAGCTCAAGACCTCTGCTTCATACCCAAATATTATTCACATGTCAGAAGCGATATGAATGGAAGAATTCGTACTTTTTTTCTACCATAATGCTTTTATACAAAGATGCAATATGGTAAAAAAAAATTAGTACACTATATCTCTTGTATACTCGATTTACCAGTACCAGGATCCACCACCGTCCTGGTATCAGTAGCATCGTGGCAAATCTTCCTCTGATCCACAAGGGTGTCGACTGCTTGTGGTGGTGACGACATGGGGCACACTTTCGCCTGGCTGACCTCGGGACTCCAGGGAAACGATGGCTAAACCAGCAAAACTCCAAAAACTGGAGATTAGGCTGGAGCCCGCACAACTAGTGAGGACGGACCGTCCAAGTATCCAAGTAAGACTCGATTTATATGATGCGCCATGCCTAAGTTAAATTTCTCAACATTTTAGTGAAAGAAAAACGAACGATGTCACCCTTCGAAATGCTTGAAAGGCAAGAAGAGGTATAGGGATATGGGTAATAACCCCAGTTGAACGTAAATGACTTTCGACCATTTTTCCGTCATGATAGGTTCTGGTTTATTCTTTGCTTTACCGAATTATGTTGGATTGTGGCATTTTTATGTTTTTTAAAGAAAAAAAATTTGCCAAGCATTACAGAAGTAGCATGTTCACACTGCACCTGTTACACAGAACTGAAAAAAGACAAGTAGAAGAAATAAAACTAATTTTTCACTGATGCCTTCAAACAGGTGCACATACTTCTATACTAAGTGGTTTCTATGATGCTTAGTAGAATCGTACAACTTTTACTTACTAAATCGATCTCGTGTTTAATGCGCTTTGGTTACACTTACAAAAAAGTGGAAGTAAAAAGTTCAAGTGAATAAACGTTTTGATATGCTCAATCTAAAAAAATCCTTATTAATGGTATCTTCAGATTCCAAGGACTTTCATCTCCAAATATTTCTTCTAGTAAACCTATCCTCGGAGGTCGGATGGTCAGATTGGGCTTGTGTTTTCATCAAACAGACCACCCCACACATCCTATGTGGAGTAGAAATATACTGCTGTTCAATCTTTCTTTCATACAAACTTACTTAATGTTTTCCCTTCCGAGCATAATTGGAATAAACTCGTTATAGGTGATGTGCTGCAGCTGGGCGACCACTATTCGACGAGCTTCTTCGAAAAGTCTGGCATCTAACCAGTGACGATTCTGCTCCTGAAGAACACATCTCCATATTATCTTTTCCTTATTGGTTTACGTTCATCTTACAATGTATCAAGAACTTGTAAGACAAACGAACTCGAAAAAGATAATATCAGATTAGTTGATAAATTCAGGTCATTGTACAGTACAGTAATGCCACTAAACCGTTCAGTTCAACTCTAAATGGACTATTCTATCCTAGTAAGAGCTAGCGTGAATAACAACGACGTGTAGCTGACCTTTAAGAGACGTGCTACTCGATTGTGCTGTTTAATAAAAACAGTATGAAGAGCGGTTACACCAGGAAGAATATTCACGTCATCAGAGCCAGAAAGAGAACAGCTAAACACCAAATCTTAAAAGAAAATAGGTCACAATTCAAATGGCTTTTGATAAGCTCAGTTTCAGCAGTTTTGCGAAGCGGCTGATTTCCCGATGACTGGCGATAATTCCTTGAATACTAAAGCACTTAAAGAGTTCAAAACCTTATAAATTTGCAGAAGAAACTTTGTCCTATCGCATCAATCGCATACACAATTTCTATACAACTCTTTGCAAATTTAAACATGTTTGGATTTCAAATTGTCGAGAAACTGATGAGACAAGCTAAGCTCTGTTTTAAATTTCAGACGCAAGGGCGATATATTGGGAGACACCATCGTATCATTCTGGACGAAATAGTGCTTGATCATTTAGTTCCATGGTGGGAATAGAATATACAACCAAGAACAATCACAAAATTATATAGAACTGATAAAGTGATAGGCATACCGTCCCTCTTTCTGACATTTCCCCTTCACATCAATTTGAGGTAACTCGCCAAGGCCTCCATATGTTCGAAGCTGACCTGTGTTCTTAGCAATTTTATTAAATTATGTATTATGAGACCAGTCACAGTTTTCTCGCTACACCTGATCGTATCTAGAAGTTTTTCTTCGGTCTTTTAATATTCTACGAAGCTAAATCGAGATCAATTTTCAACATATACCAAATGAAAACTGAACAAGAAGGACCTTCTACATGCTTCTATCAAACCACCTTGTAAAAAACTGCGCATTTGCTTAGCCCGCTCCGGACTCGAGCCATATATGACACTACCGTCGAGATAGGAAGAGACCATGTTTGCCTGCTCACGTGGACCAAGAGCGCAGGCCAATCTTGGTGCCACCATCGTTCGGGCGTGTGGGATGCATGTTATCCGATTCCTGAAACACCACACGAAGAGGTCATTTAACTCGACTCGGAATAACGCGGCTCTGAGGCAGGCGAAAGTGCCGAAGCGCTAGCCAAATAAAACCTTGTACCAATCTCGTGTTAGCCGAATCATGTAAAAAATTATTGATTATTTTTGTCGAGATTTAATGAAAGTCGATTCTTAGGAATGGTTGGGTTAATTTTAAAGCAGCTTTTACACAAAAAATAAGTCGAACATCAAACAATTATATCAAATGAAGGAAGTAGACCTCAGCCATGGGAAGGAGTTCCTCCTTAACTTACTGCTAGAAACGCCCTCAACTGCAAATGTGTAGAAAAAGAAGTTCTTTTAGAAGCACTGAAGGCATTTCCATTACACTCAGAAATTTCAGAGCTTAAATTGAACGCAAAAATATACCCATTACTTTCAACTGCGAAATAGCTATTGTAACCGTCTATACGTGATAGACACAAAGCGTATTCAAAACATATCTCAAAACATGGCTAGAAAAAGGACAAAATAGATCGAGCATCTTTCTATAATATTACCAACGATATTCGAGAGTGGCTTCGTAAATGAGATGAAGGTCTTAAACAGAAAGAAGGTAGCCAACGTCCTGTGATTAACCACAACCAATTGCAGACGAATAAAAAAAGCAGAACCAGGTAAAATAACTGGTGAGGTTTGAAGAAGAAAAAAAAAGAACGGCGCAGTTATTGACGCTATAGGGTGACAGTGTTGTACATGAGAGAAACGCTCACTGTGGATCGGTGGGATCTTTTTCCACTCACCACTCATAAAGGATAAAAGGATAGAGTTTTCGTCGTTGATCAATCGATGAAGTATGCGCCAAGTAATCGCCTTCCCTAAGTGTCGTAAGAGGTGACTGTTATGAATATCTGACCTAAATAATGGCTTGAGGTGGTTTACCGATGTATGGAATCAGTGCTGCTATCATACCAGACAAGTCTGGTACCAACTAGGCGGCCCGAGATAGACGGAAGGCTTGGTGAGCCTGTGGTGCAGAATCTATAACATGTGTACTGCAGGGCGGCTCTAAACACCGCGCCACACTAGCCCTCTCACCACTTATTTGAGGGAAGAATTCAATCCAAATGTTCTATTCTTGCACTACTTCTCTTTTTTCTTCTTATGTGATGACGAAATGATTTTCCAATCTGCGAGTGACCAACTGACTGAATCTTCTTTGAAATAGGAACGGGTGATTAGAAGGAGTTCATAAGCGTTGCACTGTGAGAATATGATATGTCTCTGAATAAATCGCAGTGATTGGAGATTCACATTACCGAAGGTGATCTTTCCTCCTAATGGAGAACAAATTCGGCAGATGTGCCGCAGAAAATAACAAAACATCGTCGTTGCGTTTGTAATGGGCGTCGATTCTCTAGAAATGCAGTGAGTAGAACAACATTATCAACATTGCAGATAGCGTGGCTCATTATAATGTGTTTCGAATTTGTCTTAAATGTTGAGGAATAGTTTTGCCGTGGACATGCGGAGAATCTTAACTTTCATATCTCCGTCGTAACTGGGTGAAAAGTTAGTGATGGAGGGCTATCCATAGTTCCAGCACATTCGGGGACAGCGAGCGGATTTCTGTTATTTATTCCCTATTGACGTCGGACATTGTAACTACGTGCTTGTTCATGTATATCTGGCAGTTCTGTAGACTTTGATGCTCTCGAAAATCCCTCCATCCCGCTAGATTCCAAGGTGTAGTGTGTTCTCCATTTGGCCGTACCGTCATCTGCCGTTTCATGACGTTCGACGACAGCAAAATTAACTTGCACTTGCAAGTAGCGCCTAATATGGTCCCACTTGTTCATTTCGTCGTCATCTTTTTTTATATTTGTAACGCACTGTCTGTTTCCTTGCGCTGTACTTGTAAGACGGTGGCATATTCTTTTTCAAAATGCATCGAATTTTTTAAGTTTGCCTGCCACATAGATTTTGCCGGAAGAAAGTGTAGTACGGACAGTTCTATGTGTGGTTTACACTTTCTTATCAGGGCCCACAATTGGTTGCATCCGAGTAGGATGAAAGATTTAACCGGCTTTCGAAAAATTTACCACTTTTAAGGTCTCTGTAGTTCAAATAGTTCAGTGCTGAAGAAACAGGAAGGACTTATTTCTTTTTTCGCCTTGTGCTAAGCTGAGATATTTTTTTTATTTTATTTGATCTGTCTTTACGTTTACCGTGCTGATTCCAGCACCTCTCAAGTCCAGTTCGTTTCCTCTCATCCATCGTCCACGAAAGTCTTCCAAGTTTTTTACGTGTGGTTTTCGTTGCTGCTTGAGGATTTTCCTTTCATCCTGAATGTCGTGGAATGCTGGACGAGCATTTCACCCTGGAGTCCTTGGATAGCCGGGCTGCAGCGTTCTCAGTGTGATTGCAGAGAGTGATTTTTTTCCAGGCAAGTCCGGTACCAATTTCCCGACCCCGGAAGGATGAGAAGCTTGGTTGGCCCAGAGCGGAATCAAACCAGCACCATGCTCGTGATGACGGACATCACCACCACTATGCTATCCACCCCATTAAGCTGAGATATACTGCTTTACAGTCATGTGTTGTTGGAAACAGTAATTATTTTTACTCTAGTCTATGAAATCCTTGCAGACACCATCAGAAGTGACTGCAGAACTAAGTGAGTTTGAGGACGAATACGTTGGCGAAACGGAAAGACCACTATGTCTCCCTATGAAAAGGCACTTACACGGCAAGCGTAAAGTTAAACAAAATGCTGCAGTAGGCGCATACGAAACACGGAGGCATAACAGGGAAGATTTTGAGGTAGAAGTGACTATCTTCGCAGAGGAATCTAAAATCTCAGCGTCTAAAACCCTCGAAGCGTTCTATGTAAATTTTATGAATCCAAAAATGAACCGCAGTGAGGAGTGCTTCGTTTTCACAAGTGATCTCAAACAAAATCTCGGACTGATATTTTGACATAAGAACGGAGTGCTGCTCATCCATGCAGATTCTGCATGGTTGATTTCTCCGTGCAATACCCAGTGTAAGACTTAAAGAAAGCGATGAATGTTTGAAGAACCTGTTTTTTTTCGAAGCGATCAAAATCGAGGTGCCGTAGTTTTTTCTGTTGAGGTTGCAGCTAAATTGACCTTTTCAGGCTATGAGGAAGAAGAAATCTGCCGAAACGTCAGCTTTTGAGGAGAAGTAAATAATATGTATAATCTCGTACATGCTTAGCAAGAAAACAGCGAATTCTTGAACAATTCAAAGGTTAATGGAAACTCGGTCTTGGGAATAAATATACAACTATTAAAAAGCCCAATAAAAAACCCGAAAATATATAAGAGTTTAGAGTCTTAAAGAAATAAACATATCGAAACTGTCCAATAATTCCCAATATACCTATAAGCCGGATCTGCCTTGGGAACTTCTATAACGTCGCACTCGGGGTGAGAGAAACCATGGCGACAACAAGGAAGTGGACGCACAGCGCCTGAAATGTTTCGCACAATTAAACAAGAAAAAACATGAAGTCTCTTTCATTTTGGGCTACTTCTAAGTATGAGTTTGTGGCCGTAGTGCTAGTATTGGGAATTATTAGGACGTAACATTACAACAGGACATTACACGTAACACTAGAAGTAGCCCAGCGCGAGAATATCATGAGACATCAGTGCATTCAAAACGCAGCATCGAGAGGCTTCAAATATCTATTGCTTGCCACCAACACTCACAAAGTTTGTTATCTAGGCACAATTCATAGTTATCCACTGATCGAACTCTTTTTTCATAATGTATAATAAATCTTAATTTCACAAAGATCTCCAGCTTCGGAACCCTATGAATCAGCTTACGGTGGATATAAAGCTAACACTTTTTCGTTTATATGCTATCCAGCCACTTTGGGGAGGGCACGTGAGAGGTAGAATATCCTGTAAGTGGATGAAGTTCGATCACAGGATATACGAAATGTCGATAGATTCCAGATGGTTTCCAGAATTTCTCATTTCGAAGATTACAAAATATACCGTAATCCGAAGAGGTACTACTACCATAAGACATGATCATTTCTAGTTTCAACAAGTCAACCAAAGTAAGTGTTATGGAGAAAGTATTTTAGTGAAAAAATACAGTGAAACTTGCAAATGTGGAACAAGGGCAAGAGTAAAAAAAATAGAATAAAAGATATGAAATAAAAAATTGGAGAAATTTTTTGTAGAAAGAACTTAATTTAATACTTCTTTGTAGAAGTGCTACATGTTGAACTAAGGAGAGATGATGAAAGAAAAAATAAATTCGCGTTACGATTACCATCAATTATCGCTTGAGTCTCAACCAAGTTGACCATGTCGGAAGAGATGAATTGCATCCAGTGCGCAAACAGAGTAGCTACAGTAGGGATGGGCCTAAAGTACTACCGTATCGTGGACATATCGCAGTGCTGAACCAACGGAAATCAGCAAAAGAAACTCTTGCAGCAAGCTGTTTAAAAATCAATGACATTTGAATCGTTTCTGGTTTAAAAAAAAACACATTACATTTGCTAATGGAGTGAATAAAGTGAGCGAAAGACTGCGCACAGGTGGTAAAGGTCTGCCGCTGACTGCTTCACGTGGTAGAGAGACTCCTGGAAAGTAAAAAGGATTGGCCATGATATATATTTAAATAGCCTAAAAAATTTTGAACTATGCAAGGAGTACCTAACGAAGTAAGATAGAAAGGCAAGAAAGAAAGGTTGCGAAAAAAGACAAAGCAAAGGCGTCGGTTGGTGTTGTGGATAACATGTGACCACTCGAAAAAGAGTAACCACGGGCTCGAAGAGCACCTGAGGGTTTCGAGTACTGCTCATATCTCAGCGTCATTGCAGTTGTATTTCACATTGTAATTTAAACAAAGAGTGCCAGAAGAAGAAGAAGTGTTTAACAAAGTTGACTATGTTCCACACTGTTGTGCTCACTAGAGTTCTAGATTTCACATTACTGTGACTTAAAGTATGTTTATCCATGTCATGCTGTTGGCTCCCTACGAGCTTTTGAGAAAAGTGTGACTATAATTGGATGCTAACTCTTCACAACGAAACACTTCGCAGCTCGAGACTTTCAGCAACGTCACATTTCCATAACAAAACAGAGAACTTATTTAAGGCTTGGCTTTTGATGACAGTATCCTTAATTTGGAATGAAGGATGTTAGATAGATGACAGAATCATATGAATAGATCCTGCCATTCATGTAATAAGACCATGATCAACAAAAAAGACCTAGATGTTTCTACGTCTGCGCATGCTAGAAGTACGTGCAGGTGATGTTTCGTTCCAGTGTACGTTATCACGGACATAAGCATACATGAAATAATCCACTTTCGTGGATATTTCGAAACATATGTCTTTCTGGAGAGATTTTCATAGAAATTTTCTGTATACATCAACAAAAAATTTTGTACGAAACATCCAAAAAATTGTATGAAAACGAACCACTGAAGGATTTTATCACTAGCGAATACACACAATTATAACAAACCGTCTTCATAAGCTGGTTTCAGCATTCGTGACAGAGCTGTGTGAGAAGTGCCCCACTCTGGTTGAGCAACATTGTTACAGACACCGGAGTATGACCCTGAAAATCAAGCAGAACTATCTGCGTAGCAGAATCCACCATCTAAAAAAAAAGATTGACGTCGGGTATAATTGTCCCAGAAAAATATATTCGGTAGCTGCAGTCCATATATGAAGAACCGTTAGCACATTCTCTTTGGAAATGAAAAAGCAATGCTGATAAAAGCCACAATCCAGCAAAAAGCCGCAAGTAAAAATACCTGTAGTATGTAGGCGGACATACTTCTAGCCTAGATGTAGGACAATTACCAATTGATGAAGACACGTGATTTGGATCGATACCGAAACGAAGCTCTCGCTCCCGCAATCCCAACCTGTGTTGAACTGCTATTATGTTCTAAGAATTATAGACGCGCCAATACGAAGTCAGTTCAATTCATAAAGCTATCACTCATAAACAACCTTGCAGTAACCATAGTATTTTGAATAACGTGTTTCTACAAGTTGAACGATGGATGCAAAATATGGGCAGCCTGTTCTAAATAGATCTCAAAAAATTTTTGCAAAATTTTAACACTTTCCCTTTTGCAGTTACCAACTCCGCATACGCTTTGTTTAGTGTCCGCTTCTTTCAAAATTCTCTTTTCCGCATTTCTACATAACCACACATCCCATATTGTGCGGATCCCAGAAATCTGCGAAAAAGACATTCAGATTTTGAATGTAGTTCAGCTGCTGCTTGAGAATTTTGATCTTCTTCACGACAGCCGCTAAATGTTAGCCGAGTCTATTCTCTCTTAGCCCTAGAGGAGCATCCCATACAAACCTGGTACCAATTCTACGGCTCTGGAGAGATGAGAATTTTGCCTGGCGTGGGGTGGGTCGATCCACGGTCTCGTGGGCGCTAAATGGCATTAATAGGACCGCGCTACTTGTCTCTCAAAGGTACCCGACAGAGCAGCGTTAATGGAAAGAGTACGGAGAGGCTGCTTGAATCCTAGAGCCATTCTTATTTACTTGGACGCTTGGATGTCCTTTCTTCACTGGTTGTGTGGGCCCAGTTCTGCTGGTCTAGTCATTGCGGTTCTTTGGAGTCCCAAGGTCAGACCGGCGAAAGTCTACCCCTGGTCTTCACCACCACAGGCCACCCATGTGGATCAGGGGGAGGTTTGCTACTAAGCGATTACTGTGATACGAGGACGGTGGTAGATCCTGGTTTACTCTTATCTGGGCTTCCTGATGCAAACGCCGGACTTCTCAGCTTGGGAGACCCTACTGGTGGATGGATCCACCCGCTGTACATTGCAGCCTGATACCCAGGAACACCTCCCGTCCACGATGAGGCGGTAAACCCCCTGGGAGGAGAGCCATTCTAGGTTATCTAAATCTGGAAGACTGTAGTGACAATTTGTACAGAAACGCAAGCGCACTACCATTTGGAACTTCCATGAGAAAATCATGATGCAAGTTAAGAGACTAGGGACGACCTGACCTAATTGGTTAAAATACGAAAAAGATTAACCTTTAAAAACTGTTTGTGATATTACAGAAAAACTAATCCTCAAAACATGCGACAATAGAGAGGCCTGCTTAAAACCTAGTCCTCATGATTTTGGCTATGGACATCGATTCCTGTGAACACACAATGAGTAGAATCCGACACTTGTCGTTGAAGAAATCTGGATCAACATACTTCCACACTCTTCTCCTTTTACGCAACGACATCAAAAAGACGAAGTCAAAGCGTTCTACATGAACTTGGAGAAGTTCTATAGAGAAGACAGTACATTCTTCAGAGTCATTATTGGCGATTTCAACGCTAAGATTGGAGCCAGAAGAAGGTCACAATGTGACCCACGAGACGAAATCACAGTTCCAGAATCCCTGCTCTCAACGCTGGACGTAGAAACCTCCCAAAGGAAAAGGACCATAACGAAATAGACCACATCATAGCAATTCGAAGGTTTTGCCTAACCGATGTCGCTGTTGTCCAAATTTCTACACAAAATTGGAGCAATGCCTCATTCCAATAGGATTCACTTTTTTTTCCGCGAAAAGGACAAAAAGCTGTTAAATTGAAAAAACCAAATTACAAAACCACCATAAAAACTTAGGAATATTCAGCTTTTGACAACACTGATGGGAAATAAGAACGACGTAATCAACATTTTCGCCGCTAAGAATGCCGCGATTTCAAAAATTACCAGTGGACGACTGCCTCAAACTACGCAGCAGCTGACAATCCAGTTTAGAATCTTATAAGCCGCAGTCAATTACAAGCTTACCTGCGAACTTTTAAAACACAGCAGAAAAAGCGGTTAAACGAGACTTTAAGGACAGAAGAAGAGCAGAACTGGCCGAAGTTGGAGAGTCTAGGAGGAAGACTTATACCTTCCACCGAGGCTTCCCCAATTAGAAGACCGAGGTCTTCGCACTTAGACGCCTAGACGAAACAGTTTCAGCTTCTAGATAGACAATGGATAAAACCGTCTACGTCTACTACTTGGAACTGTTCCGAAATCCGGCATGCTATTTTATCGGTGAAGAATTGAACAACGCCTGGCCTCGCTAGGAGTAGATCCGAACATCTGATGAACCTTTTCCCATTTTTTCAGCAACAGACTGGCCTGGCTGTTTCACATGTTTTTTTTCACGACCCAGCTTCACACCTATTACGCGGATTCCAGCACTTCATGCATTCCACTTGTTTTCTCGAATCCATCAACAACGTGGGCCTTTGAACTTTCAATGAGTGGATTTGATGCTGCTTGAGGATTGTTGCTTCTTTGTGAAATCTGGATGGCTCGTATCTACCCCGAGCCCTGGGATAGTTGCTGCTTCGGGGATTTGAGGGAGTGAGTTAGAGCCAGACAAATCTGGTTCCAGGTTGGCAAACGCGGAGAGATGAAAGGGTTGGTGAGTGTGGGGAATGGTCGAACCAGCACCGTACACGTCAAGAACGACATCACTACAACTGCGATACCCGCATCATTTGCACATGTGACCTGTCAGAATGCAACGTTCAATTGAAGTTCAAAGTCAATGGAAGACCAACAAGACCATGTCGTTGTACAAAAAGGGAGACCTATACGGCATCGACAACTATCGCGCAATCAGTCTGTGTACGTGGCTGTAAATTCTTCACTCGAATCCCTGAACAGGATTTACAGGACACTGGATGAAGAGCAGCAATGTGAAAAAAGCGGGGCATAGGAAAGGATTCACGATAGACCAAATCCATACGATAACGAAACTCACTGCAGTATCACGAGAGAATATAAAAAGCCCGCTTTACCTCATTTTTTGTGAACTTAAAAGCAGCTTTACATCGCTCTCTTGTTTTCGTTTTTCTCAGCGTTTTTTAAATCCCCTTTTTACCAACACAGTACTATCATCTCAAAGAAAGAGTATACATTAGTTTCGACTTAGTTCAATCAGCCAGAATCAGTCGTCGAAGCTCTGGACAATAAGGGCGTCCCTGCCTACCATCTAAAGATTCTCCGCGAGGTATATAAAAATTTCATCATCACCATTTCACGACGATATCAACATTGAAATAAAGAAAGTGGTTCGATAATGCGATGCCATCTCGTTGTCCTCAAAATTATTCACAGCCGCACTCGAGCACGTGATATAAAGGATGAAATGGAGCAACATGGGAGTGAAAACCGATGACCAGCAATTAGAACACGTTTATATCGTGTTCACAACATCAAGTGTTAACCAAGGAGAACGAATTTTAGCTGACTTCGCCAGTGTTTGAGAGAGGATTGGTTATCGATTAAATCTCATGAAGACCATGTTAATGAAGAATAGATTTGTTTTTCCGTACCTCATTCACGCTCAACGGAATGAGTGTCACCGAATGTTCCAGTTACGTCCATCCAGGTCGGCGAATCAACATGATCAACGACATAACTCTAGAGTTGAGCAGAAGGAAAGGAGCGGCTTTGGGGAGGTTTCAAGAGCATCGAGGATGTAGTGAAGAGGACAAAGAACACCCGACTCCGTGCCCAGCTTTTCGACTCAACGGTACTTCCTGCCCTAACGTATGCGTCAGAAACCTGGTCGCTGCGTAAGCAGGATGAAAGATCACTCAGCGTTATCAAATGCGTCGTCAACAGAACGATGTTGAGTCTCCCGTGTCATGCGAGTGAGAAAGGAAGTAAGAAGTTCCCACCTATGTATAAAACCAAAGATCAAAAGCGCCGGTTTGCACTCCAAAATATCAAAAATCAGGTAAGCCAGACGCGTGATGCGCCTAAACGACAATCGATGAACAAGAGCTGTGAGAGACTGGATTCTTCGTGATGTCAAACGCACAGCAGGAAGACAAACGACGAAATGGTCAGAGATCTTCATGAAGACACTAGAAAGAAGATCTGTTGCTGGGTGAGTCCTTAAAACAGGAAGAACTCACTGGGCTAATATTACATGTGAAAGGGGCAAATAGAAAATTTGTAGGAGCTCGTTCGAGTTCTTCGACGATCAATAGGATGACGAGTGATTCGAGCACAGTGACTTCAAATTGCCTACCGATGTATCAAGTCAGTGCTGCTATCCTCCCAAACAACTCTGCTATTAAACTGTTGACTCCGAAGGGATGGATAGCATGTCGAAGAAGAAAAAAAAGTACTAACTTGGACTCAGAGACTTTTTATACACCAAACCTTCATTTCATCACCTCTACAGTTCCCAGTGGAGAGTGCACGGTGCACCGCGAAGGGATTGATCAACGCCGAACGGTTTATCCTCTTGTCCTCTTATTTTCACATCGACGACATCACTGGGGTGGGGGGACTGTGCGCACGTTTTTAGAAACGAAGCAATATGGATAATCGTAGCGTGGGTCAAAGAAAAGCGGATTCACTTCGACATTGAACGCAAGTTCCGAGAGGACCGATTTGTCTATCACTCAAGTAAAGTGTCTGCAAAGACCAAGAAAGATAAGTAAATAAAGTAGAATTTGATCCCATGCTTTCATGAAATTAGGAGGCTTTGAATCGAGACGATTAGCTTGAAATAACTCACAGTGTGAGCCGCTTGGTGATCGCTATGGAAGTATAGGCGGACTTGCTTCGTTCGACAGCGCTCCTGTCGACGTGGTGCATGCTCGTCCATTGCTCCACAGTGGTTGCCAGTGGGTGGCCTGAACACAACAAAGAAGAAAATGTGCTGATGAAGGAACTCGATATATCAATGGATTTTTGACTTTTCGCATGTGCCTCCACTGTATAAACAAAAAATGAGAAGGGAAACTCTATCAATCTGATATACCCTTGTTAATGAGACTAGAAATCAAGGTTTTATCATGTAATACGATCTTATGCCCGATTAGAAAGAATTAAAGCTACGAAACGAAGTAAACTCTTCCAGTCAGCGTATGAACGACAATGTTAGTCTTGAAATCTCCCATGAACACTGAAGAATATGGCGGAGAAAAAGAAATTCAATCTTCACAACAGCATATGTTGCAGGTCTCTCAAGGGTTCTTCATTGAAGTACTCATCACGGTAACTGGGTAATCTTGACTGGACAGGTGCAAATGGGGAACAAAAAACAACCCTCACCGGAATACGAATATCCAGGATCTGTATAGTTGAAGAGAGCGTGTACTTCTTTTTTTGCCTCATTAGTAGCAACCCAAAATAATCCGTCCGGTATACGATGTGAAAGTACGACTCCTACAAAAGAACCTTAGACCATTACGACAAACTGACAGCAGATATAATGAGCTTGACACCACCTTTGTTACCTTTTTCTGCTTTCTCCCTCTATTAAGACAAAAAAACCAAAAATTTTTGGAAAATGGAGATTTTTCTTGTTTTTCTTTAAAACTGCAGTCGTAGAATTTGAGAAAACCTACGGTTCTCTTTGAGAAACGGCGTTACCGACTTAGCGCCTTCATTTTGACACGGTAGAAACGATTTGCCGCAAGGTATGTTTGAGCCGATACACAGTGGAACTAGTAACACAGACCAGATGGCCATCTGGAACGTGGTACTGTTAGCAAGTTCCAATTTCAGATACAGATTAACCCAGAAGTGAAGAACTGAGTAGAAGAACCTAGTAGAAGAACCAGGAACGTCGCGATCTCTCAAGAACAAGAGATGAGTGTTTGAAACCAGATGTTTATTTTCTGGGAACGAAAAGGAGAAGCCACGCCTTCCTAATAGTGGCATAAGGAGAAATGACCGTTTTTCTCCATTCACATTAGTCTGTACAAATCTCGCCCTGAATACAGTCTCTGGATCGACCCCAGCTCCTGTCTACTCTAGTTTTCATCGCGATCGAGCCGATTATTTGGTAGCAGACTCCTCCACTAACCATAAAAATGTAAACTTATTTTGTTTAATGACCTCTTATAGTGAAAATAGAACCAAATTTAAAACTGATTTCTTTTAGAATACTGAATAATAGGAGCGATACAAAAAAATTTGCCTAAAATTTATCTTTATCTTCAGTTAGTAACTTTTTTTTCCAATAATTATCCTTTGCCAGCATGCAAGATTTCTCCTGCTTTTTCATTTGTAAAGACTCCACATTCATGAACATCACTGTGGATTTTGGGCTAATTCTGGAAATTAGGCTAAGAAGAGAAAGCTGCTGTAGTTTTGACTTCAGTTTGAAGAAGCGAAGTTTGAGACAGAATACCTATGAGGTGACTAGACGTTTTCATTTCCGCATCACTGCAGTCAAGTTGTCACTACATAACGAAAACAAATGACCCGAAGAAAATTTACGAATCCTTAGCAATTTTGCACATAGACGTTGGAGACGATGAAGCAATTCAGTAGATAATAAAGGTAGTTCTAGGACCATCACAGCAATTCTGACCGGCTCGACTGTTTCCTCCACAAACAATAGACCTTTAAGCTGGCGCGAAATACATAGTATGAAGACCTGTGAGAGCAAACGGAAGGATTAAAAGCCACATACATTATCGAAGGCTATTCAGAATTTGAGTTTTTTATGGAAACAGGATCAATGCTTTATTCAAATAATAATTTGATGCTATCATCGATTCTCTACACTACAAAAAAGGGGGTGACTAGAGGAAAACTAAAATTCCGACCTTCTTAAAAAATTAGGTCGCTAAAGTTGCTTATAAGTTTTTGTATTGTGTTAAATTAAACAAAAAAGAAACGAACATGACCGAATCTCAATGGCAATACTAATGTATCCCAAGCAGGCAACTAAAGCTAGGAAAGAGTTGAAGCGTTCGCTTTCTCTACCTTTCTCAGAAAGTTTTCCAAGTGCATTCTTTGTTGAAAACTTTAGTAGGTTCACATTAAAATAAGAAGTACTCCGAAAAAATATAATATGATCACATGACACAAGCTTTCTAGCAAATCAATTAGATTTTGCCCAGGATTCTATCGCATATTTTACGCTATGAAGCACTACTCATATGGCTACACAGCACTACTCCTAAAGGAGTGCTGCTCAGTCTTCAGATGGTCTTGGAGGTATTTCGAACATTTGAAGGTAGTGGCAATGGGAAAGCGATTGACACCAAGCCTTGCCATTGCCTTTATGTCTAAGACGGAAGCGCCAGCAATCAATGTCCGGCTGTTACTCTACAGTAGATATGTAGATGATTGCTTTGTCACCTCCTCCACACAAGAGCAGACGGAAAAGTGTTTTTAAGTTACTGAATGAACAGTCAGAGTAGATTAAGGTTACTGGAGAGAAGCCGAAAGAAAAGTGGCTTCCAATTCTGAGCGTTGAAATTAACCTATCCAAAAACGGCTACATCGCGAAGTGGTACCGAAACCTAAGTAATAAAAAACATACTGGCTCATTTCCTTTCCTCTCACGCCTCACCCACAAAAAAGGGCGCTTGTAGAAAAATGTTTCCAACAGCATTGCGTGCCCAGGAAGGGAACAGAAGGAAAAAATGCATGAAACTGGCGCGGCAAATACCCAGTTCTAGTGGATACGAGACTATAGGTTCTCGGGATAACTGCAGAGGAAAAACCACGCCTCAAATGGTAATTACGGGAAGAATAAGGTACCGTTTATACTGCCTTTTATTTCCAGCAAAATAAATGCAGCTGTAAAACGTTGCTTAAGAAGGCCCAGTCTAGAGAATTCGGTAAGAGCAAGTGAAACACCACCGAGCAGTATAAGAAGCCGTTAGTTCTCAACCACCTGTATGGCTGTCAATGCACTACGCGAAACTACATAATATGTTCCAATGGTAGGAAAAAGTGACTGCGTTAGTTCGGGTAGAGTTTATATGACCTCTTGCAGAACATGCGGGGGACGAGTACTTTGTCAAAACGGGTAGAGCCACTCTGCGGGCGTATAAAAGGACATCTAGCCTGCAACCTTAAAGTTAAACCAAATACTCCGCTAGGCGTGCACAGGACACATAGACATAGCGGGGAAGATTTTGAAGTAGAAATTATCATCCTCACATAGGAATCGAGAACTTAAGCAAGGAGAAATGCTTCGCTGTGACGTGTGGTCTCACACACACGGTATTCAAAACTGATATTAGACACATACGCTTCCATGTGAACTCTGTGCAGTTGGTCTCCAGGTGAAATGCTCTGTAGCCGATTCATAGAAAGCGATGGGTCTGCGAAGAAGCTATTTTGTTTTCGGCGCCATTGAAAGCTTTGTTTCTTGGGATCTCTGTTTTGGTTATGAAGGTGTTTGGCCAAGTAGATCACAGTCAACTGGACCTTCCTAGCCTCTGAAGATAGCGAAATCCGCCAAAAATGTCAGCTTTTTTCTGAATAAAAAAGTAAAATAACAACGTCGTGTTCTCTCATCAAAGGAAGAGGTGATTTAGTAGCCATACGTATTTCTTTTTTTTTCATAAAATTCTGTGTACACTACAAAACTTTCTATTCTGTCATATTTTGGACGCTCTTAAGAACAAACCTACTACCTGGACACGTTAAACTGGGTCATCACTATAAGAACTGCTTACTTTATACTTGAAATGCCCGTCCTCACTGATTGTGCGGGTCCCAGCATAATCTCCATTTCTCAAAGATTTGCTGGTTAAGCCAGGTTCCCTGGAATTCCTGGGTCAGCCCAGCCATGCCCCAGGTCTTCACCACCACAGGCAGTCACATCCCTTGTGGATCAGAGGGAGATTTACCACCATGCGCCTTCGATACCTTGGAAACAGGACGGTGGTGGATCTTGGTATTGGTTAACTCTTAGCAAGACTTCCTGATGGAAACGCTGGATTAAAAATTTAAAAAAACAGATGTTCTTTAAGATCCGATTTCAAAGCTGAGTATAAATGGAAGTCGGTTTTCAAAAAGACTACTTTACTCTAATCTAGCTGACGTAATACCGACTTCTACGGAATGAATTGCCTTTATGAAAGCAAATTATCGGTGGATAATCAGTCAACAACCGTTCTGTATAAAAGAGCACTGCCGATTGTGGACAGACAGTTCACATCGCAAGAATGAGGATCTCTAGACAATCGACTCGAATCAGTCCGGCTCTGATGAAGACGAATACGTCGAAACGTTAGTTGGAATAAAATTTAGATGATAACCACGTGTAAAGTGCCAAGAGATTAAACTGGTTACAACAAAAACCAGACTATAAGAAGGACGCGGATGAACTACAGGATGTCTAAGAACCACAAATTAGAGTTAGTCGGTAAATGCTAGACGATGATAGACACATGCGAAAGCGCCAAAACAGCGAAGGAGAGGAGGGCGTGCCAGGAAGCACTAGGAGCTATCGTGATGTCGGTGACTTCGAAGACGCCAAGAAACCTGCTGCCATGAGGCGACGGCCGAAGACCGCCGAATGGCGACATGCTGCAGGCCAACTCGGGGTCTCCGCTGAGCATAAGGGCAGTCGCGACCGTGCCGAAAAACTTGCCCATCCACATTGAACAGCGGCCATATCGCTGTTGTGATGCCGAAGTCGCTAACCGGATATGCACTAACGGCATTAATATGTCTACATACTTTGACTTAACAACGATGTAGATTGTAGATCAATAGCGAGGGAGAAAATTGCCCAACTCTGCTTCTTCAGAAACAATTCCGAGAATCCAGCAACGAAAAAAATCTATTCTGCCGTATTACCAGCCTACAGAACATTTTTTGAAACCAGTCAAATAGCCGTCAGTTCGATAATCAATTGAATTTTGTTACTAAAATGAACTACAAGATTCGCCTAAGAGGTATGCGCTATCACCTGCGATGCAAAGGCATGTTTCTTCTGGGTGGGTCGCAATAAATGTGTATTATAAACTATTCTGATTAAAACGGAGATAAACACGAACTGTCTATGTTCTTATCCACTTTGGTTTTCATTAGCTCCTGTACCCACTAGTTAATTTTGCAAGGCTTCTTACATTAGCGAAATATTTCCCTAGCGAAAAATCAGAAGCTAAGAGTAAAAAGAGTTTTTTTCAAAATTTTGTTTGAACTAAAAAATGCAGCCAAGAAAAAAAGTGCCTTTTGTCTAATGACGTTTAGGAAACTTTGAGAGGTTCCTGGTGAACTAACACGATTTAAAGAACCTAATGTGTAACAAGTAAGAACGCATCAAAGCAAGTTCGAATTCTCAGATTCTCATCGTTTCTACTGGTACACATCTATACTTCGGCTTTGTACGAAATGGTTAGTAAGATCGTATAGGAGGAAGAGAACATTAATGTCTCTCGTCAGCCCATTTCACAAGCTACAGTATAGGAAGGAATCACACAAAACACATTTCGGGCATAATTCGCCAACTATAAACAGAGATATAAACGAATGTATGAATTTCAATTATAGAGGACGGTGCTTGCTTGGCGTGGAAATTATTGCTGGCGTGCCTTAGACTGAAGCTTTTGCTGTAAAATGAACAAAGCACCACAAACAAGGAAATGACTACCACTGGACCAGGGTAGCTTGCTTATCCCGCTCAGGATAGGATGTTGTCTCTGAAACCAACGTACTGCGAATTGCTGGTAGTAGCAGCAATACTACTAATGGGTGCCAGGCAACTAATAACGTATTTCATCAAAAAAATGGATGAGAAAACTCCACGCTCAAGTAGTTGGAAAAGGTAAAATATATTAACTGCCCTACTCATTAACTGCTTTACTCAGTACTTTTTTGGCACAAGAAAATAATGGGCAATAATTCGATAGTTCTACTCAGGGCCACGTAGTAAACAAAGAGATATGTATCATATCTCATGATCTATCACCTACTCCAATCGTTCATCAGTAAAGTGAAACAATTCCGTTGGAAAGACCCGAAAAAGCATATCATTTTTGATAATATGCCCTTTTTAAAGACTTTTACAGTAAAGATAGCCACAAGAAGGTTGCAAGCTCGAGTTGCGTCGTAGGGTCACTGTTATCTGGCTTCCTCCAGAAAAACTTCTAACTCCTCAACATGGATAAGCATGGAATTAGTCCCTCATGTTCATCGCAGTTCGAAACAAGGAACTTCCTGGTACGCGGCCAATCGTTAATGGGGCGCTAATAAAAGAATTATGATAGAAGAGAAGTGTAGCTCAATAGATGTTGTGGGAAACAAACAGGAAAAAAAACGAGTTCCGAAAGCCATGTATTGTCACCTCCTCTTCAACGATGTCACTAGTTGTCCATGCACGGCATTAAGGAGTTGTTCGCCCGAAAATGTCAACGATGATTACCCAGCTACTGAACGATTGCTTTTTTCTTATTAATTTAATGAAGTTCCTTACGAGCCTCTGAAAATATATAAAAGTTGTTGTACTGGCTGCATATTTGGGCAAAAGATCGTGATATAATCCTCAGCTTTTTCAATGAGTTGTTCGAAGAGGTTCTAAGATGTTTGAGAGAATATTTAGGAACGTATAAAACAATTTTGAAATATAGTTTCCTCTATTTGATTTTAAACTTGGAAGTCTGCTCCTCCACAGTAATTAATGGCTGGAATTCCACTGGAATAACCAGGTTTCCTGGATGTTTCCATAATGAGGTTTAACTCCAGTCTACCAGCATGGATATCGTTCCGCTCAGTTAGCACACGACAGGCTGCGTGCGTTCCCTCTACTTAGTCACTTCCAACAAAAAAAATTATGCCCCTTACTAAAAGTGATGATGAAATTAATAAGGTGTAGCAGGCGATAAATGTTTGTATTCCTCTATCCAGTGGCTAAGGAAGATTATTATCTCTTACTGTCTTCTTGTATTTTTTTTATTTTTTTATTTTATATGACCCGTCTTCACATCAACTGTGCGGATCCCATCCCAACACTTCTTACACTCGATTCGTTTCCTCACGTCCCTTATCCACGAAGAGACCTTCCAACTTTTACGTGTGGCTTCAGTTGCTGCTTGAGGATTTTTATTTCATCTTGAATGTCGTAGAATCCTGGTCGAGCAATCCACCCCGGAGTCTTGAGACAGTCGGGCTGGCGCGTTCCCAACTGGATTGCAGGGAGTGATTTTCTTCCCAGACAAGTCCGATACCAATTTCCCAACACCGGAAGGATGAGAAGCTTGGTTGGTCCGCACCGGAATCGAACTAGCACCATGCACGTGATGAAATAATGTCATCTTCTGAATAGTAACTTAAAAAAGTCGAAAATCTGCGTAGCAAGGTTACCGAGAATTATAACATTAAATTTACCTTTTCCGTAAGTCAACGGCAGAGACAGGGTCTGATGACTTGCTAAAGGCGAAATTTCTTAAGGGATTCGCGACTGAGTTATTCGTTGCACCATATGCCGGTGATGATGATATTCTCGAGTGTCATGAGTGTGCGGAAAATCGGCTTCTGATCTGTCGCCGGTTCGATGTGCAATGGAACATCGGCTGCAGCAAGCATGCATGGACGTCGTCTGTCTGTCTGTCGGCGCTCGTCCTTGTGACCCCGTGTGGTGAAACGGCACCCGGATCATACGCACTTTATTATGGATGTGACCTAGCCTGTGGAGTGTAAGAGATGTGGGTGATGATTTATAAAGCTCTACACGTTTGAGGAAATGTGTTTTAATGATGGTTTAAATGATGGTTGTAGTGCTTGGACCAAATGTATCTTCATGCTTAAGAAGTTTTTATCCAAGCAATCATGTCTCATAAGCAAAAGATCTAGGTGGACCATAGGCCTCGGTGTAACGATTCTATTTCGCGATTGTGATTTTCTTTCTAAAAATTTTATGTAGCTAAAAAGTCAAAACATGAAAATACAGAAGCGAAAAAATTCGTCGTTTGTCTTTTTGGAATATTCCGACAGAGTGACTTAGAAAGCAGTCGGTCAAACGAAGTTGAGTCAGAGTTGGCATGAAAGTACTTCGTGGCCGACGAAAGGCACAAAGCGGAATACAGGTTTGATCAAGCAACATTTCTAAGATTTTCAATACATCATTACGACTGTAGTTCATCGGCATTCGGATTTCCCACAAAATTGCCATCTCTGAGGCCTGCAAGACTGAGACGTTCAGCTGGCAATCAGTACAATGGAGGCAGCAGTCCAATTCCTGCCGCTAACAGCACAATAACCAGACAAAAGCGATCAAATCACGGGAGTTATAGGATTTAAAGAACTTCGAAAAAAAAAGGGCAAAGGGGGAGGGAGATAGAGACAGAGACGGAGAGAGAGAGAGAAAGAGATTTGCGATAGAGCGGAGAACGTTCCTTAACTTGTAGATATCAGGCTCGATTGCGCAACAACATAGTTTCAAGTATATTCTGTATATCACTGTATATCAATCACTATAAGGCCCGGACCTTATTCTAAATTTCCTTAGTAATTTGATATTATGCTCATTTATGGCTAAATTCTCTTCAAATTAAAAAGGAAAGGAGACAAATTCGAGATGATTCCGAAAAAAAAGTAGCGCAATAGCAAGGTTGCATTTTGTCAAAGGATTGCTGACAATCGTACCATAGCAGTTTGATACTGAGAGTTCCATGAGAAGAGCTTTCAACTTGAAGACAAGTGGAGACTTGCAGCTAATGAAGACGATCACTCGAGATATTCAATGAAGCAGATCCGGCAGAGAAGTACCAGATTTAGAACTTCTCAATGAAAAAATAAGGGCAAGCAAGCCTGATAAAAAATGAATGAACGAAAACAAGATGGTCGCATGAAGTCCAGTTTTGCTTTCTTTGTACAAATAAAACGATCACTTTTTAGGTCAAATTGCTATGCTTGCCTAAAAAATAGACTTCTTACAACGAACGACAACTTTACTTTAAATTGGCACCAATTAAGGCTATGTAGACGTTTTCGTACCTTGTAGATGAAATGATCCAGTGCAGTTTAGTTCGTCCTAGGGGAGACGCTCCTCCGAACGGTTTTCCGCCTCATCGTGGCTGGGAGGTGTTAGTGGGTGTCCGGCTGCGATGTACAGCCGGGGGATTCATCCACCTGCAGGGTCTCACAAGCTGAGAAGGAGTCCGGCGTTTCCGTTAGGAAGCCCAACTAAGAGTTAACTAACAATAGGATCCACCGCCGTCCTGGTATCAAACTAGTCGCATGGTGGCAAATCTTCTGATCCACAAGGGCGGCGACTACCTGTGGTGGTGACGACCTGGGGCAGACTTTGGCAGGCTGACCTCGGGACTCCAAAGAAACAGACTAGATAAACCAGCAAAACTCCGAAAAATGAAGAATATGCTGGGACCCGCACAACCAATGAGGACGGATTGTTCAAGTATTTAAGTACGTAAGTGAAGGCACTATAAAACCAACTGCTTCAGTGACAAAGCACCGTTTCACATTTATGAAGCGGTGATGCAGAAACTAAATAAGTTGGAGGACGAAATTCTGTCTCAGTGGTCTTACTGAAAATTCAATCACCAACGGATTACCACTTCTCCAAATCTCTGGAGAAGCTTTTTGAAAAGAAAATACGACTATAGAGGCAAGAAGTCAGAAAGATCTCCAATTGTTATTTTCGGAGTTGGTTGTTTATATGTAAAGAAATTCCAAGGTTGTAGAACGATTACAAAGGTTTGGAATAGCTCTTAGTCTGGTTTTTAAGGCGCGATTCCAGAAATTAATGTTTTAAGTGTTAAAATTTTAGTTCAAGGTCAGATATTTTAAACTAAAAAACCTAATGCACAAGCGTAGTAACCTGAAACTAAAGCCCAATACTAGCCTGTTGCAGGAAAAAAAATTCATCCCGTTAGTTCAATTTCTTCAATTTAATAAAACGGAAATGAAAATGAACGGTGAAAGACATTTCAAATGGATTTAGAGACCCTAGTTCTGGTGCCAGCCAACGACCACATCAGTCCAGGTTATATATAGTCTATATTTCATCAATATTCTTCAATCATCATTCAAGAATAAGGCACACTTGAGAAATACCGAGAACATTTCTCAAATAAACCTATTCACATTATCTGACTGGAAAAGCGTGAATCAAGGGAATAATGAGTGTGCTTGATACCGTAAGATGGGGGTTGAGCCACTCTGCAGCTGTACATGGTTATATAGCCGGCTACGGCAATCTGAGGAATGGATCTGCATAGAGGCTTGCAAGAAATGTCCACGACACAGGTTTTACGCGATGTGATCTCAACAAGGGTGCGAGGGAAAAATGGCATCAACACGAAAGTGGACGAAAACAGCAATAGTAATCTTCATCGGAAAGCACGTGTGCTGTAGTTTGCTGTAGTCACGACGTGGACACCATATAGACATCCAAGAGGTTGCGCATAGATCTTCATTTCGATTCACAACCCACTGATCCGACGGGGCACTAGATAAACTAGACTAATACTTGCCAAATCGGCGAATTGTGTTCACTAGAGAAGCCCACTATGCTTTGAACTTTTGCGTGGTTTTCTTGTTCAGCAATCGCGAGGTTGTTTAGCAGCATATATTTACTTCCATAGAAAAACACAATACAATACAACAGTAGCTGAGGTTTCGGCAGTGTCGCCTTCTTCAGAGCCTGGATGGGTATACTGATATAAAAATTTACTAGGCCAAACGATTCAATAGTACTTATTCTCATTGGAAGTCACGTAAAAAACCGGTGTTTTTCGAGAAGCTGTTGATCATGTAATTACCATAGAGTTTTTTCGTCTTTTTGTATGTGTTATTATAGCGTTTGGCCTAGTAAATTGATATCAGTATGCCCTTCCAGGCTCTGAAAAGGCGATACTGCCGAAACGTCAGGTACTGTTGCATTGTATTGTGTTTTTCCCTATGGAAGTAAATGTATGCTGTTTAACAACCTCGCGACTGCTGAACAAGAAAACGACGCATTCATATTCCAACGCCGAGGTTAATAGAAAGTCGATCCTGGCAACTATTACAACATGTACTAGCAAAAATACTTTGAACTTTTTGTTAAAGATCTTCTATACGAGGGCACTAAAAGAATATTATCCCACAGTTACCATACATCAAGCCGCACATCGTTACATGTCAAATAAAGTGCAGATAGCTAGACTGGAAAGCAGACTTTTCAGGAATTCCGTCGCACTAGGCCAGTGAAAGCAGCTTCAACAGCTTTGCTGTGAAGTGTTTCAAGACAAAGTACCAGTGTGTAGGAAATTTATAAAGAATCACACCAGGAAACTTTAAAGAGGAAATGAAAGAGAAGAGTACACGCTAAAGCGAAGGCAACATAGCGACTGGAAGTTCCTTGTTCATCCTGACAAAGCAGGTGGCTTGTTGTGGTACAGAGCAACGTCACTAATGTTTTCGAAAGACGAACGATCCGCGTGATTCAGACTAATTTCGATGCTAGCCCAAGAAAATTCGTATAATCTTCGCGGATGACACATATATGTTTTGACATTTTTCCCATGGAAAACAATTCGCCATACTGTTCACCAACACTGCTATTACTTCCTGTCGGAATATTATTCACAATCCATTTGGTGAAGTTGCTGAAAAGGAACAAGGAAAAATCGGAGTACAGAAAAAATATTTTGTAAAAGTAGGTCTAGCTGACATTGATCAATTCAGCCAGTCCCCATCGTGCATCGGAGCTCCTTGTGTGCTCAACTCAGCTAGTCCTTGTTCTCAGTGCGTCCGAACGGCTCTGAGGATACGAGAAGCAACACGCTTCTGACATGATGCCCTTTTTTCACTGCTTTGGTGAGAACACATCCATTAGAATTCGCTCAGTTCTGCTTTCTCATATATTACTCCTATCTAAGTTATTGAACAGAAATGACCAACTGCGTCTCAGCATAGGTGAGCCTCTTATGAATACTCAGTGGACATCGCATTCCAACACTAGGGAACAGCCAGCGGCCATGATTGAAGCAGCAGTGTTACACCTAAAAACTCGTGGTGGCTCGTAATGTGTCTCTATAATTCCACTTTAAATGGATGTAAACATTATTTTGTAGATAACCTTGCAACGTTAACTAATAATATTTAAAAGAGAACTCTCCGTTCACAACGTTGCTGGTTTTTCGACAATAACCCATATTCTCCCCATTAGTAGAGAAATGTAAGAGTTATGAATGCAACGAATGGGGTTAATGTAATAGAAAAATGTAAGAAATACACAGACAGACTTATAGAAAATAGTTTGCCTTATCGGCTTAAGGGAGTATGCGAGTTGATAAAATTTAAACTTGTTTAGGATTAAAATTCCCAAAGAATAAGAAAAGAAATTTAAATTTTTAAGATATTTGTCATGCAAGTGTGGCTAGTGTGAAAGCCAGCGCTACACTGAGAGACACCATCGTTTCTCGCACGACGACATCTCGCACGTTCAGTTGAATCCGTGTTCGAAGTACGACTCTTACCGCAAAAACGTGATCACAAAAAGAATTCTGTGGGAAATCCAGAGAACCGGTATTAGAGCAAGTAAACTTTTATGGAAAGATCTGTATATTATAGTATAACTACAACGGTGCTGAGATATTTGCAAAATTCCAGACCGCAGGTGTCTGCGGTGGGGAACGAATGCGCTATTGTCCTTTCCGGGGAGTTATGCGTTCACCACCACACCATGCGGGTCCTTCGTTTCGCCTGTCTCTCAGCTAGTTCTATCGATCTCTGCCACCAGCAATCACCTGTCAGTGGGATTGATCCGAGGAGCGCAAATCGGCAATGAACTCAGTTAAGCTGTGGCTCCTGTTCTGTCTGTATATTATAGTAGTTTTGTTTCGAAACAAAGTTCACCATGGGTTGAGATATGTTGATTTAAAGTTAAAAACGGCCTTTATTCTTCTATCGTATGACTCTATATGAAGTCATGGGAGAGAAACCGACTCAATAATTGTCAGTTCGCTCTTCTTTCTTTTGAAATCGGCGTCCTGTATTGAATTTTTTACACGTGGTAAAAATCAGTAAAACACGAACAGCATAGTGGCAGCGATACCCGCTTAATCCATGGGGGACGTCCTAGGCAAGTTATTCAAGGATTTCACGAAGAACCGACTAGATCAGCATTCAATGTCATTCACAGCAAAAACGAAGATAGTCAAGCAACAGTTGAATCCAAGAAAAATCCAAAGATTTTCGTGGGATATGGATGGCAGGCAACGAATCGGATACAAACATTGCTTGGATTCGTAAACTGCGATATGCGATGTTGAATCGTGTAATAATAAAAAAACAAACAGACATAAATACTTCATGTAAACCGGTATTGGTACGGGACACTGGAATGACAGGACAGAGCAGAACTTCGTGCTGTCCTGCCGATAGACAGTACAGAACTATCATCATCTCTCCATGTTCATGGATTTTGAATTATTGTAAAGTAATTCGATGTTTTTCTTTAATAAGCAGACACGAGGTTGTTACTATAGATTTATTAGGATACAATAGCTGACGTTTCGGCGGTTTCCATCAACTAACTTGAATACTTACAACAATTAAACGGTAGGTGTTTAAATGAAGCTGTTTCTTATGCGAATACAAATTTATTTGTTAGGTTTTATCTGCTGGGGTCATGAAAGTGTTTGGCTGAGTAGATCGCATCTCAATTTGACCTTTCCAGGCTCTGAAGAAGGCGAAACCGCCGAAACGTCAGCTATTGTATCCTAATAAATCTATAGTAACAACCTCGTATCTGCTTATTGAAGAAAACATCGAATTATCAATCAATGCCGAGATTAACAGAAAGTCGGTCTTGGGTATTGTAAAATAGCATAAATTCTTTACTAAAGCTTTAACTTTCACTTCTGTAGAACACTAGTTTTCTTGGAGTACGTCGAGCAATCGGCACTACTTAAAGTACGAGATCTTCGGGCGAGTAAGCATCATTTCTTTTTCAACGTTCAGGAGTCAGAGGTCTCTTTTGTATTCACAAGATAATCTGGAACTAAACAACAAGAAAAAGTGGAATGAGGACACATCATGAAGATTTCCCAGTCTCAACTAAAATCCAGTAAAATAACTGAATTTATAATATTGACAACGAACGTCATATGAACGATTTCTGTTGGAGAAAATCAAGAAGATCAGGAATACATCATAAGCAGTAGCTTTTTGCAAACGTCACTATCACCTGCCTAATCTGATACATAAGACAAAAAATTGTCTTCTCATGACCAGTGGAAGCAAATTTATGAGGTTTTGCGAAAGGAAGAAACCATAACAAAGGAGGTCAGTAGAGGTGTTGTCCTACGATGTATCAACTGCGGTGCCCCCTCAAAAAAAACCTTGAGGAATCATTGAGAAATGGTAAGGCTCTATAGTGTGCAGAACTGGTTGACCGAGTTTGGCACCATGGAAATGCTGAAATAATTGCATGTTTGTTAATCGCAACGATAATACGATGATTTTAATTCGTTCTAGTTATACAGCACCTACGTCAGGAAGCGCGTAACGCAATGCAATGGGCCGTGCACCGGTCGCTGGTTCGAATTCGCATGGTTTGGAACACATCTCCACAAGCACGAATTAGGGCTCCAAATCTTTCTGTTTTATACTATCATCACTAGAAACACAATTTATCCATTGAATGGTCTAAAAGTATCAAAAATAATAGCTGCATATTGATTCGTCAGGTCTGGTTCTGTACACGTCTGTTGGCCAGTAGTTGCAGCCGAGTTTATAAAACTTGTTCAAAATTTGTTGTTTGGCACGCAAATAACGCATTTTCAATATGATGATAATATGATGTAATATTCTAAAAATAATAGTGGTAGCAAAAATACAGTAGCACGGAGGGATTAGTATCTACAGCAGCACAATTTATGAAAGAAAATCAATAGCGAATATTTGAAACCCTACAGGCTTCATACAAAGGTCGATAACTTCAGTCCGAGTCAAATGCATGAATTCGATATCATAAACCTTCTTCCTCGACTTCTTTAGGTGAGAATCTGATTTAATTATGTTCCCTGTCGCTTATAGAATGTGAGCGGAACAGACAAGAACGACGTTTTTTGTAACTAGACGATTAGTTATGAAGTTTGTGGGGATTTACACTTATGGCTTCTTATACTGCGTAGATTTATAACGTATCCGACAGTGACTGAAGTAAGGATTCTTTTTCCATGGAAGTGAAACACACATTGTTGTGAACGTTTTGAAAAAAGCCGTGCCATGGTGGTTCTTTCTTAAAGGAAACCGTCTGACGGTGTTCGGTAAGTGGGCAGCGCAGAGCAATGAGGCGCCACGTGAACCGCACATCGTCATTATTCGGACGTTCACTTCGGTTCAGCCGTTCCTCAGCTGTCGGTAGCAAACTCGTCCGCAGAGAATAAAAACTCTGACTTTTCCACTGGTCGCGACCTGCTAGTCAATACGAGAGCGAAATCCTCACTAATTGCATCGCTGAACTTGCAAATGACCTTCAGCTCTTCGCTATTTATGTAGCGGTTCACCATAATACCGTCACTATCATTGCAATGTTTTATAAGAAAGTAGCAAGCAAAGCTATAAACTAAGAGGAATGAATGGATGGAAATCTTCTAAAGAATGAACCAGACTACAGATTCTTCCCAGCAACCCAAGTGAGAGCGCTGTAGTCCAGCTATCCCAGCACTTCAGGGAGAATCGACTCGAGAAGCATTCAACGATATCCACAAGGAAGACGAAAATCCTCGAGTATCACCCGGACCTACATGTTGAAAATTTTTGAGGATAATGGATGCAAGGAAACGAATGGAAGGAGAGAAGTGTCAGGATCCACACAGTGGATCTAAAAGACGGGCCGGGTGAAATAATGCGATAATGATTGGGGGAATAAAGCAAATACTTTTCGTTTTAACACAAGCATAATCTATCTATTTCGTCATTCTTTCCCAAGAAAATTTCTTTTTTTTCATAATGCAAGCAAAACAGCTTTTTGCTGGGTTTGTTTGAAAACTGATCATTTCGATAGATTGTTGTTTCAGAAAAGTGGACTCTTAATAAAGCATGTTCTACAAGACTTTGTTATTTTCTTCAGCTCAAGCCATCAAACATTCAGACAAACGCAAAGAAATGTGAAATGGGGGATTAAACGCTACACGCTAGTGGAAAGTCGAATGGAATTAAGACAGCGAGTCGAGATCAGCAAAACTTGTTTAGGATTGCAAATGGCCAGCTCGAGTGAAAAGATGACAGGCATACTTCACATGAATGAAAGATGATGTTTGTGCATAGGTAGCGATGAAGCAGACGAAGAGATCAGGAAAAAGACGTCTGAGCACGATGTGCACGTACTAGATGGACGTGCGCAGACCTGCGTGCTACTATGGCGCTCGTAAAAAAAGTGAGAAGAGTTTGCTCCAAAAATACGACCGCTTGCTTTAAGAAAAAGTTTATTCGATAAGAAACATTTAGGTAAAATAATCATGGAACACTGTATAAATCGAACCAATTACCAACATCGACCAACAATTACCAGTTTAGTGAATGGGAGTCAGAGAAACATTGTGAACTGCAGTCATCATCTCTTGGAAACTCAGTTTGCGTGCTAATCGTTCACACAGAAAGAATAAATGTGAGAAACCAGTAGAGCTTTAAAACCGGATCCAAACAGGTGATTATATTCAAAACACTTTTTAAGGACTCCAATGCACGAAATACGGCAAGTAAAGTCCATGTCTACTATTGTTAGATAAGTTGCAGAGTTTCCAACGAGGTTCGGAATCCTTTCGGATGCAAGCGCTTATTGCCGTTGCTCATGATTCCCTGATTTACAAAAAATATACACGCTCGAATTCGAAGAGATCAAACGCTGAGGAAGACCTGACTCGACACGAAGGCGAAGACGCCACATCGAGATTACGAACTGTGGATCACCGACTTGGATCATCGGCTGCTTGCCAGCCAATCTACTCAGATGCGTGTTTCATCATTTTAAAGAACCAACGACTAAGGGGTTACTTCAGAGCAGCTGAAGCCACTACGCTGCACCCACCCTTTCTTTTTCGATTGGAAAACGGAGAAGGACAGTTCTTCCAAAACCTAGACGAATAATTTGTAGGCCTTTCACCGAAATGGGCAATTAGTTAGCATAGTTGGTTAAACTACACCGTATTTCTTTGAGAGCCAGTAGCATTAGTTAGCATTTCACGCTTTGAAAGTTGAATTTGCGCGCGGCCCGTTTTTCAGCGGCAGAACTGTTTTTGAATATTCGATCGAGTAATATTTCAAAACCAACTTCCTTTAACCTCGGCATGACTAATCAATATGTATTCTCTCTTTGACAAGCTTACACGAGGTTGCTAAATATGTTTATTTTCGGCTAACGTTTCGACGTCTTCGTCTTCGTCGGAGCCTTCTTCGGGTCCTCGTTAGTAGTGCACAGATCGAATATGTAATCATCTACCTCTATAACGTTTAATAGAAGCGAATGCATGACGTTCGATTAATCAACCCCTAATGGATCAGTGAATCCCGATGGCTTTATATTTTTAGCTAAAAACGAGAGCTCTGAGTGCCGCCGTTTGCACTTTCTGGACCACTGCTTCCGACAAAAGTACAGAGATTCACCAATCGTCGGGCGGTCTATGTATCGTTGTTAAAGAGATGTTGTTAAATTCGTATTATTTTGAACGCCACCCGCGATGGTCGTGATGATCGGTTACGACGAACAAACTAGACGCAGACGACCTCAATCGGCGTCACGCCACAGTTCATCCATAGAAAACTGGCGTCTGAAGCACGTAGTCTACCCGCATGTGACAGATGTTGATGACACTGTAGGGTTAAATTCTACAAAGACAGGGGTTGCACAGCAATGATGTCAGTGATGCCAGACAAAAAACGCTAGAACTCACAACAAGAAGTGAAAAGAGCAAGCACATGTTTACTTGCCTAAAAGCCAGAATGTTGGCGTTCCTTTTTCACGATCTCGGCCCTATTAAACACAGAGAATAAGCCAAAAAGGAGTAGTATCAATACTGACTCTTATAATCTAGACAACTTCATTATCACTTTTAATGCGGTCGCAAACATCGATCACCTTTTGGATGAAGCGAAACGACTTGCTAGTTCGAGTCTTAAATGCAACATTTTTTCAAGCATATAAATTTCCTGAATGATGTGTTTTAAAAAGAAAATTCAGTAGGTAAAGTAGTGAATCAGCGATGCTCAGTGGAACACACAGTCTCATAGAATTAGCCTAAATGACGGGAAAGCGACGAATGTAAAAAAAAGACTAACTTGGAGCTAAATGGATTTCCCAACACTTCGCTGCTTTCAGTTCGGCAGTTCTGAATTACTGAAACATTAAAATATTCGCGGAACGTAAATCATAGTAAAAAAAACCCAAACTTCGAGCGAAATAATCTTTAGCTGTGGTAAGAAATCAAGACGAGCCTCACTGCTGAGTATAATGAAAGGTACTGACAGCAAGGTAATACATGGATCCTCATGCACGACGCTTCATAAATGAACCAATTTATGGTGATAATAATGTAACCATCGAACATTTAGACAGTAATAAACTGACTACACAGACTGGAACAGAACTCAACGAAAAGAAAAAAAGAGCCAGTTTCACGAAAAAGCGTTGTCTGTTAAAAATATGTGCCATATTTGAATCAATGTAACACTGTAGTAGCTGTTCCGTGTCTTAGTTTCGTAACCTTGCGCGAAATGCGATCTAGTGGCTTAGGAAAAAGATAGACGGATAAGCTTTGATGGTAATACATTTTCACATTGGATAGAGAGTTTATATTCGAAAAGAATAATTGGGAAATATACAAGCACTTTTGTTCATTGCTAGGTTAGCTAGATAACATTGGCACTGACAAAAGTTGGACTTTACTTCTTATCAGCGCAAACTTTGGAGCTTGGTAATCATGATGACATCTCCACGAAAAAAGTCTTGCCTTGCATGATACTTTATTTTCGGGTTACCTGAAGCCACCATTCAAGAATTAACGAATGAAGGATTCGATTCGGTACATTATGTCAGCGGATACTCGATTTTTATGCGATGATTTCAATTCATAGGTGCACTGGGCTATAAGCGCCTTTCAAAACAATTCTTGTCCAGTCGAAAGAACTTCCTTTTGTATTGGGGTGCCAAAAGTTTTTGTTTTTTTTCTTCTCTCGGCTAGGCTTAGAAATTATTGAACACGTGGAATCTCGTCACGCAGCAAACGTTCCCGAACTCTTTGGTGATGACTAAACCTGATTGTAGCACTTCTAATACGCAAAAAAAAACCCTGTACCTTGTCTCCAATTCTTTCAAGATTCCGATTTTGAAAAAATTTAAAATTGAAGCAACGTGAGCTCCAGTTACCGTAAGATTACTGGCAGGTGTCGAGAAACCAGCTTGGTAGCGATTGTGTTGCTCACAATGTTGTGCGAATAAAATCCAGGGCTTTTTCAGGTTTAATGTTCAAATTAACGGATCTCAACTTTTAACAAGGTAAGGAATGATGGATGCAGAAGTTAGGTGACAAATTCATATAGCGCTACGGTATCGCGAAACAGTTCACACGGTTGGCGATGGCGTAGTTGCTGGCAATTGCTCAAAACTAATTGGAGCCACAAGAAACATTTCATCCAATATAAAACGGGACATTCATCGCAGTGATAAGTGAGCAAGCCCTTCTATAGCTTGCGTTATGGGGAGAATTCTTAATTAGTGCTCCACAAGACGAAATAACATCTACGTACTTGGCCACTGACTCCATCACGAAAGAATTACTACTTCAGATAATTAACGATTCACAGTTTTGTCATTTCGTATCAAAATAAATGTGCTGGTACCTTATCTGTTATTCTTTCGATATATGATGACTGATGAAGGCGCATTTACACAGATAACTAACCAAGCAAAAAAGGATGAGAGGGAGAAAACGCGTTGTAGGAACGAAAGTGAAACGAAAAGCAGCCAGCATAAGGGATACGCACGCAATGGTCCGTAGTCCGTAACCCTAACGCGACGTCAACTACTCATCTTATCACCAACTAAGGATGGTTAGTTAAAGTTGGACAAACACAAAAAGTAACCGGTTCATTTGTGTTACTAGTTAGTAGAGCTATACAGGAAGTACTATGTGTACAGCTGATAAAATCTAACTTAACATCAAGAATGCATAGTTCGAAAGAAAATAGTAGTATAGAGTCCGATTTAGCATAATAGTCCATGATTTCGTATGATGCAGAATCGTGTGCGACAACAATTTGATTCAGAAGAATTACAAAGAGTAGTGTTTAGTCATAAAAACCAGTTTCGTACACTTAGCGGTTGTTGTTCGCTCCTCCTCACAGCATGGCTTGCCCCTTCATTGTAGCTGGGGGTGTTCTCGGTTGCCGAACTGAGATGTGCAGTGGAGCTCATCTCCCCCAAAGCCATCTATGCTGAGAAAGAATTCAAGGGTTTCATCTAGAAGCTAGTGCCATAAATCATTGCAATCATTGCATAGTAACAATCTTCTCTTGCGCAAGTTGATCTTCCTTAGAGGAAGGAGACCTCGAGTTAGGAACGTAGGGGGAGACCTAGTGCAATTGACTCCATGAATAAAATCTCACACTACTAGAGACCACCAAATAGATGGAAACTGTGTGCGAACGATTCTTCGCGAAGAAGGACTATTCCATTAAGCTCAAGTAGAACGTTGCTGTTGTATTGCACATTAATGTTACCAGATCTATGATCCCGGTTTGGGATTCATGAAACAAAAGCCGACTTGGCGAAAGCCAGTTAGCCAGTTTTGCGCCGATAAGATGATTGCAGTCAGTGGTTAATCGAAGAACACAACAGCGATTTGTTTCCTTGCGGACTTTCTTCGCGGTAAAAAAAATGTTCCTAGTACAGCTTTAAAGGTCACCTTGAGATTTGCGCAGTGTAACAGGTAGCTTATTAATGACGTCAGCTTATTTACTACTGTATAAAATGTGTCCCATTTCGGAGGAAATTCCAAGTGACATTTGAAAATCGATTAGACCGACTATAACCTTTTGAAAATCAACTTCATAAATCAAAGTAAGAACCGTTACAATCACTACAACTTTGTCAGTCTGGTCTGGATTCATCAATTTGTCGGAGGCGTTTATGACAATCTCTTCATTGTGGTGATTCATTGGTGATACGCCTGGACATTACGATGGATGAGACAAAGTTCCGTAGTCAACCTTTTTCGACCATTACTTGTTACACATGAGAAGGTTGCGCTACTGGTAGCTGATGTTGTGGTTAATGGTACACTTTGTGGAATTCTTCACAGCGTTTCTATGCTGTAATGGTTTCTGCCGAGATCAAAGAAAAGTTGTAGTGAACCACTCTGCTGCCCAACATAAAACTGACCGTAACTTTCTTTTTGACACACATTTGGCTTCGTGAACTGTTTCGATCTCCTCGCCTTTGTTCAACTTTGCTCATCGCGCAGAATTCATTTTTCTTTGCACATAACAACGCGATCAAATAGCAAAACTTTTTTGCGCAAACGAACGGAATATACATTTCGTGGTGACAGTCTTCTTTCTTACAGAAACTCGGGCTTTTGAATTATTAAGAGTCTTCTTTCCATCGTTATTTCATCCGGCACCTATTTCTCGAATTTTCGTGAAATTATTTAAAAGCCTAAGTGTTTAGAAAGACATTCTTTTTTACTCTTTTTTATAGACTTTCCAAAAACTCTCCAACTGGATGTGAAAATTTTTCCCTTAACGGCATCAAATACTGATCGTCAATGGTAGTGAGGCTTGCTCGATCCGAATCGCCTCCGAGGATCTCATCTCCATCGGGTGGCTTTTTGAAACAAACGTTACTCGGGATGATTGTTAACTCTAGACGAAGGTAACCCTAAGTTTCCACTTCCACGACTCCGTGTCGAGTTCTTTGCTTTCTCTTTTCTAGAGGAATAAAACTTCTTTGTTTCCTATATTCATTTTTTACTACAGTGCCTAAACGTGGGATATAAATTACCATAACAGGAAAGATCGATGTAGGAATGTGGAGTGAAATGTGAGATTACTTGAGGAGCTGAGAGCATCTAAAGCTTTCACACTGAAAAACTGGACATTTCGCTCTGGGAAACCAATAGCACTCTGGTAATAAGACAATAAGCATCCATGCATATCTTTCAAATGTCATTCTTTCTTATTTTTTACTATAAATGAATAACCTCCCAACGCTTTACTGGCTCATCGTGGCTGGGAGGTGTTCCTGCGTGTCAGACTGCGATGTACAGCGGGGGTGATTGGTCCCCTGTCAGGGTCTCTCAAGCTGAGAATGAGTCCGGCGTTTCCACCAGGAAGCCTAGCTTAGAGTAAACCAGTACAAGGATCCACCACCGTCCTGCTATCAAAGTCGTATGGTGGAAAATCTTCTGATTCACAAGGGCTGCGACTGCCTGTGGCGGTGAAAACCTGGGGCAGACTTCGGCCAGGCTGACCTCGGGAATCCAAGGGACCACAATGGCTTAACCAGCAAATTGTTGAGAAATGGAGATTATGCTGGAGCCCGCACAACCAGTGAGGAGGGACCGTTCAAGTAACAAGCAAGTATCAAGTATAAATGAATAAAGGATATAAAATTAATGACTGACAGAAATACAGTCAGCCTTACTCTAAATGTTGCAAGGAACGCATTTCAGTTAGACAGTGACTTGGATGTGTATAAACCATTCTACTAATTGTTAAATTTTTTTATTTACTGCCTATTACAGTTTTGAAATTCTATAGTTGTAGTTGGCAGCAAATAAAAAAGTTAACATTGTGATTTCGACTACAGCGACAGCTTAACTGGGTTCATTGCAGATTTGGGGCCCACTAGATCCATCCCGCTGCTGATGGCAATGATCAGTAGAAATCATAGATCAATAGAAAACTAGCTGAGAGACAGGCGAACCGAAGGACCAGCATGGTGCGGTGGTGAGCACGCCAGCCCCCGGAAAAGGTAATAGCGCGTTTGTTCCTCACCGCAGACACTTATGGCCCGGACTTTTGCAAATATCTCAGCATTATTCCACTAATTGTTTTAGAATCAACTTTAGAAACCTTGGAACGAGAAAACTCAGGCACGAAATTTATGCGTCCAATTTGCAGCGAATGCTTCTTCATTATTCCGTCCCACTCTATCACAATGACCGATTTCCGAAGACAAGAAAATCTCAGTGCATTTTCAGCCACGTCTATGAGCCCAAGAAACGCAACTGGGTCAAATCTTGCGCTGTAATGGCAAGTGTCAGTTGCTGCCGTGTTTCACTCACAGACAGAAATTAAAGAGGCTTAGGGAGACAATGCGCATTGATTTCACTGCGTACTTGGCCAAAAGTGCTGCATTTCGAGTCTCGACCATAACCACGAACATTTATCGCTCATGGCGAAATAAAATGGAGGCATTAGATACTGCCTATACAATATAATTTTGATTTTTTTCAAAAAGAAGCTGTAATGTTCCGCAATCCTTTTATCACTTTTTTTTCTCGTAAAGATTCATTTTCTTTTTACAGCGAAACGACTGAACACGTAGGATTTCGTCCAGCGGAACTGACATTGTCCCCGAACTCATCGTTGACTATCGCCGCTGCTATCAATTTCGTTGTCAATCTATTTTAAAGCCCAAAATTAAACAAATGTTTAAAAAACTATGTATAGGCTTAAAGTGATCAAGCAAAAAGTTTTCTATGAGTTTATCAAGTTCTCAACTTCCAAAGTACTTGCCGAAAACCCACGCTGACTCAAGTGAGTTAGACAACACTTTATTGACATTACCCTTGTTCATATCTACTGTGCGGATCCCAGCACTACTTGCAGACGATGCGTTTCCTGTGTCCATCAGACACGAAGATCTTTCAACTTTTACGTGTAGCTTCGGATACTGCTTGAGGATTTTCATTTTATCATTGACGTCTTAGAATGATGGTCGAGTGGATTCTCCCTTGAGTTCTGGGATAGCCGGGCAAGAGCCTTCCACTTGGATTGCAGAGAATGGATTATTACCGGGGATAAGTCCGGTACTAACTTCCTACCCCGGACGTATGAAAAGGTTGACCATTCCTAGGCAGTATCGCACCAGCACCATGCTCATAATGATCGTCATCACTACCACCGTGCTATCTGCCCCCAAAGATTCCTTTTTAAATCTATGAAGGATGTACAGTTAGAAAAAAACCTGGAGTTAACAGAGCAACTGCATTCTATCAATATATCTGTCCATTTTATGCCGCACTGGAGGATTCCAGGACCGAGTATGATGTAGTCACTACACCGGAATTGTGTACCACCAACAGCGAGGGTAGCAACCTTTGCGATTGACTTCAACTTCCTAACTCTCTTCAGTGATTTCCATGATCGAGTTTCTATTAACCTGAGCAATGTTCAATAAGGTAGTGTTTTCTTCTTGACCAAACACGAGGTTGTTAATAGCAAGATTTATTCAGTAGTGGCTGACGTCCAGACGCCTTCGCCTCATTCAAAATCTGGAAAAAGTTAAAGTGACAGGCGCTCTACTCAACTAAACACTTTCAAAGACTATGCAGAAAAAAACCCAATGTGTCAGTTTTATTCGCATAATAAATGGCTTATTTTAAATTTTTACTTATTGCTGGGAACTAGACATACAGAGTCTTAAATGAGTGAGGAATGTGCCTGCGTCAACTCAAAAAGGAATATGCGCGGCAACTTTGCAACCATCAGTTATTTCAAAACTTAAAATTGAGAGGTGAACATATTTGCTCCTGGGCCTACTTACTAAAACACATAAGTTAGCATGCCCTGCTCCTCCTGGATCCAACAACGCTTAAAAATTAAAGGTTAGGCCCACCATTAGCTGTGTCAAACCAAAATGTTTCTGGATCGTCTACGTGACGCGCCTCCTATCGGTGCGTCGTGATGAGGTTCTTCGACTTTACCGCACTTTATAATAAACGCGACGAATGACATTGCAATGAAAGCCATCCGCAAGATCCTTATGCAACATGAAGGAGAAATAAACATATATGACTACTCGATTCAGCAGCTCATGGCCATCTAGGATGCCTGAACTACTCAATCCCCAAACGCTCCGCAGAATATTACGCACACACATAAGCGTTGGCAATGAGACATTGACTGGCACCAAGCCTTGCCGCACACGAGGAGATCCACAAATGTGCTGAACTGCTAAACCAACACCCAGAGCAAATAAGTTTATCCGAGAAGATCCGAAAAAAATGGCTTCCATACCTACCCGGAAACTGCTCCTTCACCAAATGAAAACAAAAGCCAACTAGCAAAAGGTATGCTGGTTCACTGCTTCTCTTCGCACCACCCCACCCCCCCACTACACCCCCCACATCCCCCACAAGCAAGAAGAGCGCTTGTAAGAAACATGTTTCGAACGGCCACCACTGTGTGCACAGGGAGAGAGCAGAAGGAAGAATCCCTGAAATTGGTGCGGTAGGTAGTCATTCCCAATGGCTTCGAAACGGTTTACTCCTAGATACGTTTAGAAGAAGGCCCACGCCTCTAAGCAGTATGTCTAGCGAAAATCAATTCGAGTTAACCTTTCCCTTCGTGTCCAATGAAATGAGTGCAGCTACAAAACGTTGCCTAAAAAGGATCGATTTAGAGAAATTAGCAACAATGATTGAACCAGCGAACGCTCTAAGACACCAGCTGGTTCGTTGTCGTTTGTATGATCGTTTATGCGAAAAGCATAGTTGCGTAATTTATCCTAGCGGTAAAGAAGGCGATTGCATAACTTTAGCTACAGTGTCTCTAATTTGTTGTAAAGCATATGGCAACGAATACGTTGGCGAACTAGATCGCTTGACTGCCGTATAAAAGAGCACTTAGGTGGTAAGTGTAAAGTAAAGCCGAATACTCTGCTATGCATTCATAGGACGTAGACACATAATCTGGAAGGTTTTTAAAATGGAAGTCATCATCTTCGCACAGGAACCTAAACCAACAGCGCGATGAACTGCAGGGAAGAGTGCCTTGTGATCAACAGAGACCTGACGCCATACTTCAAGCTGATTTTTTAAGCCTGACCCAGGGACATTCCTCACCCACGCAAAAATCTGTGTTGTTCGTTTCCATCAATGAACTTTTTAGAATTTTTTTATAGGATTAAAGGAACAAAACAGCTGGTGTTCAAAGAAGCAGTTTACTATGTGAATGAAATTTATGAAGAACTGAGTTTTTCTGCTTGGAAAGTGTATGGCTATGTAAATTGCCTGTCAATTTGATCTTCCCAGGCTCTGAATATGGCTAAACCGCCGAAACTTCAGCCAGCAATGTTTAGATCTTGTTATTAACAACCTCATTTCTGCTCAAGAAGAAAACACGTACATCAACTAATTCTTCACAATTATGCAGAAACAACGGGAACAGTAGCTTATACTACTCCTTTCAAGGGCTTGCGTGCAGCACAGTGGTCAGAAGTGTCCTGCATTAATTACACTCTTCGTACTTGGTTCGATCAAGTGCTTCAGTCAAAAAGTGACGTTCATAATTCCAGGGTCGAAAAGTTGGTATCAGATTTGCCCATCCGGGAAGACAAAAGCACTGACTTGCACAAATCGCTAAGTCCACGAAAGCCATCGCATAGGCGGAATATGCATGAAATCACCTACGCGATGCTTAATGGAGTGGAACGCATGTCACATCCCTGTGCAACTGGTCGTCATCGGACGTTTAATTCAAATTCCTTTCACAGTTGTTGTTTTCAAAACACCTAGCCGTTTAAAAAACTTCTATCAAATTTCGAAAATCCAAGTTGAGCGTAACACTTGAAGGCCTACGTACTTACTACTTACCTAGTTGCAAGACATTTTAACTTTTATTTACTGCCCAATCTTTTCTTTCGTGGAAGAATACGGTGTGAAATAAAAACAGTGGATTCTGAGCAAAACTCGTAACCTCAGTAAGGGCTTCAAACCACCGACTACCCTTAATAGGGGCTCACGTGCTATCTATGACACCATTCCCACTGACGGGTAATTGCTGAGAGCACGGACAGAAAAAAAATACTTTGAGAATGACAAAGAAAAAAGCCTAGTTTAGCGTGATGCACAGCACTTGAGCTCCCACCTGGCAGGGGTAGTCTTGAGTTCGAAGCCCAACCGAGGTTCTGAGTTTTGCTCACATCTCGGCATCTTTGTGGTTGTACTAGTTACAAGATTTTAGGGGGGGGATGAAAGAGCAGAATCCAATTTTCCTACACTCTCAGGCATTAATAAAGGCATATGCGTGAACACGACCACGAGAATACGGCAGGTGTTTGCCAATCCGATGCCGTAGAGACAATGAGCCTATTTCCTGAGACCGTCTGCATTTCACAACAAGTACAAGGTCAGCCAAAGTCCCCGTCAAACTCCTATCCATTCGTCATCTAGGGATGACAAATCGCGTATAACCAGATCCGCCTTATGGGGGGAGAATTGTGGTAAGACAAAAACACAGGTAAAAAGAGGTAAATAATAGAATATAATTTCCTAAGAATTTTAACTGAAACAGCACTTGTGGAATTTGTGGTAGTATCGAACCCGATATCAATCGGTGTGAACGACTTTTTGGTTTCACGTCGACTTCCCTTCCTATCCCTTTCAATTACCGTCTAGACTTTCAAATTCTCTCCTGAAAAGGAACATTCACCACTGGAGAGAAAGGCGAGGACAAAAACGGAGAAGATGATGCGCTTCGCTCTCGCTATTTTTGCGTGTGCAGAGAAATTTGTTTCGACATGTCAGATAATTTTTGGCGCACTGTCCCTGTTTGATCGTATCTTTCCAAAGCGCACAAACAATAGCGATTAAAAAAAGCCTCTGGTTTTCGATCCTTCATGGTCATTTTTTTAATATTATGAACGCCTTACGCATAAAATGTTGTTCATCTATAGTTAAATTTCGCTTTACCGACGCTTAATTTAGGAAGATTCTAAAACAATCCATAAATCGAAGGTTGCGACAAGAAACGGACGAGTTTTAGTGTGAAACATCACTAAGTTCGGCAAAACTCGCATTTACTAAGGTAAGATTTACTCCTTTGAAAACGAACTGAGCCCACTTTGGAGCCAAACCAATTCGTGAACATTTTGAGAGGACTGTATACAGATTTTCTACGAGTATAGATATTTTCACGTATTGACGAAGGCGCAATTTCAGTCGATTTCTACCAAACTAAGTTCGCCAAGGTTTCTCATTTTCTGGTGGTTCCTAGCTGTGATTGCCGTTCCAGTCATGGCGACGAAGTGTCAATACCACTTAGGAGAGGAGGCGTATATGTGGCAAATTAATGAACCTTCTGGATATTTCCTTATGTTGATCAGTTCCGTCGGTTTCTACATTCGAGGGCAAGCATGACAGTTTGCTAGCTACCAATAACCATTCTAGCTGTTCCCAGGATCGACTTTCTATTAACCTCGGCACTGGAATATGAATGCGTCGTTTTTTTGTTCAGCAATCGCGAGGTTGTTAAACACCACACATTTACTTCCATAGAAAAACAATACAATACAACAGTAGCTGACGTTTCGGCAGTATCGCCTTCTTCAGAGCCTGGAAGGGTATACTGGTATAAAATTTACTAGGTCAAACGCTTAAGCTGTACATTACGTTCTCCCGGGAGAAACCGAGAAAAAACTGGCTTCCGTTTTTTAAACGTTCAAATAAACCTATCAAGTAGCGGTTACATGACAAAGTGATACCGAAAGCCCAGTAACAAGAACATCCTCGTTCATTTCCTTTCTTCCCACCCTTCACAGACAAAGAGGGCGCTTGTGAGAAACATGTTTCGAACAGCCACCTCTGTGTGCACAAGTAAGGAACTGAAGGAAGAATCGCGAGACTTGGCTTGGCAAATAGTCATCTCCAATGGCTACGAAATTGTAGCCCCACGAGACAAGTTTCGAAGGACAGCGACGCTCCAAAACGAACGATTTGGCCGAAACAAAGTCCCGTTTATTTTGCCCTTCATTAGTGATGATATAAGTGTAGCGATGAAGCGATGCTTAAGAAGGGCAGGTCTAGAGGAATCGGTAGCGATATTTGAAATACCACCGGCTGCTCTACGTCGTCAGTTAGTTCGTAACCGCCTGTATGACCGTCTATGTGAAACAACAAATTGCGTAATTTGCCCTTACGGCAAGGATGGTGATTGCATGAGTTCAGGTACGATATACCCGATCTCTTGTAATAATTGCGGAGATGAACATGTTGGCGAAACGGGCAGACCTTTGTGCATCCGCATAAAAGAACACCTAGATGGCAAACGAAAAACTAAGACAAAGTACCCCACTAGGCACGCATAGGATACAAAAGGATAGCGGAGACGATTTTGAAGTAAAAGTCAATATCCTTGCACAGGAGACTAAAACACCACACCAGCGCGAAAACTTCTTGAGGCTTTTTTGGACAAATGCCAAAAACCCTACAATGAGTAGCAGGGCTGAATGCCCAAAGGTCATGCGCGACGTGACCCCGTATGTTCGCATCAATTTCTGATGTGAGATGGTGCAGTCATCAACCATATGCAACTATAATCAGCCGTTCTAATCTTCCTCATTGGAAGTCACGTAAAAAAAGCGGTGAGTATTTTTTTCGAGAAGCTGTTGACCATGCAATTACCATAGAGTTTTTTCGTCTTTTTGTACGTGTTATTGAAGCGTTTGGCCTAGTAGATTGCATATCAGTATGCCCTTCCAGGCTCTGATGAAGACGATATTGCCGAAACGTCAGCTATTGTTGTATTGTATTGTGTTTTTCCATGAAAGTAAATGTATGCTGTTTAACAACCTCGCGATTGCTGAACAAGAAAACGATGCATTCTAGCTGTGTTCTGTAGGTGTAAGCACAGGTAAGAAAAAAAGCGATGGCAGGAACCTTTATCACTTATTACTTGAAAAATATATATGCGTGTCCGAGAATTTACTAAGTGGAGAAAAAGTAATGCCGTTGTTTATAGTGGTTCCGCTTTGTGACGTCTCCGGAAAAACAAACGTGGATTATTGGTTACCGAACGGATTGCGTGATGAGGGTAAGAATCGCTCAACTACACGCTGCATCATCTCCAATAATGATTGGTGAAGAAATTGACCGATCGTGCGGTGGACAGCACAACGATGACATTGGTGAGGACATGGACCCATCAGACGATGGTCAACAGTAGTACAACGAAAATCTCGCATTTGATGCTGTGCCCCACCATCATAGTGCATTGTAGGAAAGTCTGCACTGAGAGTTCACTCGATATTAAAGACCGAAGCTTCATAACTTCACTGAAGGAGTGGGATTTCAAACAGTGAATTCAGCAAATATCGCGGACAGGTGCAGGGTTTTAAATATTAAATTCGGCAAATATTGTCGATGCGTTGAGTAATTTAGTGTACAACGTTACTACTACAGTCTTCCTTTCAAGAAATGATCTGATAATGACTACACTTCCAGGTGACGTTAGTGGCACCAGTCATAACATAGGCCATCTTTGCGATTGAAAATGTTTTAGGTATTTGTTTCAATTTAACATTACTACCTCCGAACGGTTTACCGCATCATCGTGCCTGGGAGGTGTTCCTGGGTGTCGGACCCCCTGGCAGGGTCTCTCAAGCTGATAATGAGTCCGGCGTTTCCATCAGGAAGCCTAGCTAAGAGTAAACCAATACCAGGATCCACCACCGTCCTGGTATCAAAGTCCTATGATGGAAAATCGCCTTCTGATCCGCAAGGGCTGCGACTGCCTGTGGTGGTGAAGACCTGGGGCAGACTTCGGCCAGGCTGACCTCGGGATTCCAGGGAACCACAATGGCTTAACCAGCAAATCTTTGAGAAATGGAGATTATGCTGGGACCCGCACAACCAGTGAGGAGGGGCCGTTCAATTATCAAGTAGAACATTACTACGGAAGGAAAACATATTTACAACATGAAGTCATATGCTCATCGAGATCGTGCCATGATAAAGCCTCTAGTAGAAAAAAGCATGAAAAATCGAAAATTACTACTGTAAAGTGCATGATTTCCAAAGCAATTTCAAGCCTAAGTTGGTTTTCATTAGAGGCTATGCCGAAAACGTTTGCCAATTTTAAAAACGATTGATTTGAAAAGTGGTTCGGTTACTGGTCTCATGAACTAATTCTCATTCTTCGTCACTAAGTTCACTCGCTGAACAAGTCCGGTGTCCTTTAACGGATTCGAGACGATTCTGGTTCTTCAATGAGGTATTTGTGGACTTGATAGAATCACAGAAATAGCCATGCACTAACGCGCTTAGTACTAGTACAAACAATCCATTGTTCTGAAGTGCAGTTTCGATTTTAAAATTAGTCGAGATTCAAGAGTCTAAATTTCCACAATATTAAAGCGCAGGGCTATCTTTGATGCAATCGGAGGCACGTCCTACAGAACGAAATTCCCCCTTTTTGAATCGCTTCGCTGTTCGAGGTGCAGGTCTCAGACAAAAAAAAACTGTTGGTCACTGGAAAAAGAGAATTTCATTGTGTTAGAATAACCTAACTCAAACATAGTTTGAAAATATTGTTCCAACTTTAACAGCTACTTTTAATATTTCTTGTTGAGATATGTTCGCTCAAAATTGAAATTCTAGACTACCTTAAGCAAGTACGAGTCATATATGCCTCATATGAGCCAAAGTTGCACTACTTTTTAAAGTGGTTCATTCAACTTAACGGAAAATCCGTTGCGAAAAAACAATAATCAAACGAGGCCCATCAGAGTGAAGCATATAGGCCACCGTGCTTTGGTTTCAAGATCGGATTGGGAGTGGATCTAAGCACTTTTCAAGCCAATTCCACATTTTAATTTAATCGTAGTTGTTGTATTCTGTATCTGTAATAAAAAAATGCTCTGATTTGAAAGCGAATAGGTTGCGCTTGTACCTGATGTTACATGGGAAACCGGTCTGGCGAGATGAAACGTGGTGTGGATCCCTTCTGAAACACGCTCTTCTCTACAGGTCCACCAAACAGAAACCAGTTCGCAAAGATCACCAAAGGTTTTTGCGAAGAAAAATTATCCAAGATTCATAAGAATAATTAAGCTTGACTTTGAGTAGAACTAGTAGTAATTGTACCTTAACTACATGTTTTTTTAGGAAAACGTTCAATCGAAATACATGGAGTCTTCGTGCCACGGATTTCGGCGTGGGAATTGCAATTTAGGACGTGAGGTGTAAGGATAAAAGGATAAAGCTCCCAGCGTTGATCAATCCCCTGAAGGATGCACCATGCATTCGACTTCATGAAGCATCGTTTGGTGGTGATTCAATGCATATCTGGCCCCTAACAATGAAACGCTGTAGCCTAGTGATGTATCGAGTCAGTGTTACTAACTTCCCAGACAGATCTGGCGCCAATTTTGCCGTTCGTTGAGGAATGGGAGGCATGGTGAACCTGTGGGATGGGATCAAACCCATGTGCATTGTAGAAGGCCTCTAACCACAGCGCTACACTAGCCTAACGTGAGGTAAGCGACATAAAAAGTATTAGAAAAGAACTGTTGAAATAACGAGCAGACAAAACGTTCGGTAATCGCTGGTTTGTGCTTCTACACACGTCAACACAATCGCCAAGAAGATGCTTGAACGCAACACCTTATTGTCTCATCAAATATGGAACTTAAAAAACCATTGTTTTCTCGGGAATTTTTTTCCAGACTGCTTGCAAGGGATGCAAGATGATATTTGTTCTGCTTCATTTCAAACTTCACTGGAAAGGTCAGAAATTTCAAGAAAACAAACATATTCTGAAATTTAGGAATTTAGCCCATTTAGATTTATTTCAGCCGTTTCAAATTGGAGGAAGTGTAGCCATCAAAGCAAAAACGAATGAGAGAGTGATAGCAAACACAAAGTATCTGGTGACTTGTGAGAAAATATTACGGTCTATAAAGTGTGTTGGACAAAGAAGTCACAATAAAATTGGCCAATCTTGGAACGGTATTGATTTTTTCCAGATTTAGGCCTAAAACGCTGATAATGAGTGATAATAGGAATGATAATGTTGACAGAAAATGAAGGCAGATGGATGTTCAGAGCAAGTCTGAGTAGAAGTGAATAATTCTTTTGCCTCGAATACTCGCTTCGAGATTTTCATGCTTCATTCCCATGTCATCAAAAAATAAGTGTTTAAACGAGGGAATTTTGAAATCGGTAGCTGGATGAACTATGAGATCATGAAAATGATGAAAGGGAGAGGAGAGTACAAGAAATCGGAAGTAAACATGTGGAATTGAAAATCGAGAACAACATTACAGCACCCTTCAATTTTGCATTCCTTTCCTTAAGCCAACCCACTTTTTTATCCGCTGTGCACTGAGTCCGTTTCGGACACATTCGTGGACTGGAATAAAACAAAAAGCCACTAGCCAGTCTAAGAAGAAAGAATATCGCTATTATCCACGGTAGAAAAGAAAAGATACAAATAAATTCTAGAGGTTCACTTCTCCTTTGTCCTTGTCATTCAAAGAGGATAAAAGATGTAGTCGGTAAAAAACGATTGGTTCAAAGCACAACACGGACAACACAAACTAAAGTTCAACGAAAACACTGCCTGCTTTGTTTTCTCCGAAAAAAAACCAAAACTCAGACTTGGGGCAAAAACCACTTTGGACAATGTACGAAAGGATTACGTACACAACTTGTCCAGTATTGTACTAGTTTAAAGTCATCACGACGAGATGAGGAAGAGGAAGACCGATAGTGAGCCAATTTTTTTAGTTGGGTGAAAAATAAGGCGAGCAAAGGAGGGAACTCGACGAAATCTACATTTAAAAAGGTCTGCTTCACAAACTTCATACAAGAAAGACCGAACAAAAAAATGCAAAGAAATCAACACCAGTGATGGCGAGCCGTAGACGACGACAGAACAAGCTGGAGATTGTGAACGAACGTTAATAAATCTCGTGCGTTAAACGTCATGCGCATTTGGGTAAAACCCAAAATCGATTGTTTGAGCTGCATAGGAAAACACTCGAATCAGACACGAACACAAATCATGAGCTTCCGAGTGGGAATCGGGAATTCCAAAAAGCGCTAAAAATCCAGCCATATTCAACGTAGCATTAGAGAAATCAGTAGAAAAAAAACCTACAACGGCTAACCATCATACCACATCAACTCGGCTATCGAAGGAAAAACGGTTACATTACACAATACTACAGCAAAAAACGGTCGTTTCAAGTGTCCATTATGAACAAAGGAATACGAAACGATTAGGACAGGAAGTAGGTAAGCAGCTTTGTCTGATATCGATAATTTCGAAAATCGGCAACACTAGCGGGAGAAAACCTCAACACAAAAAGAAAGTTAACGTTCAAAACGTTACTTTTTATGGGCGATTAGAAAACAGTTTCAGAAGGCGCCCTTTAAAAAATTGGAAAAAAATAAGCACTTCGTTCCCCGGAATCCAATGTGTGCTGCTGACTAATCATTGGGCATAGGATAAAGACGGGAGACGTAGCTCGCAATATTCTTACTCGCCTCTTATAGGGCCTCAGGGATCACAATAGCTAGATGGGCCAGAAGAATACAGCCCATATAATTTTTGAGACTGACCGTCTTTTAATCACGGTGGTGAAATGCTGTAAAACGTAAAATGGAGAGGGATGCTCCACTGAGGATGATCCAGCTAGATGCGCGGCGAAGACACCACTTCGAGGACACGATCAACTGTGGACCATCTATTCGGATCATCAGCTTTGATGAAGACGAAACCGTAGAAACGTTAGCCGACTAAACATCATTATCAACTTCGTGTAAGCTCAACATTATAACACAGTCCATATATTTGAATAAGTTATGATTCGTATCGAAAGTACGCTATGTGTATGATTCTAACAACTTTTGGGACTTTTGATATGAGAACGTGAACTTGGTAGAAAAAACAGTGTGAAAATAAAAAAATACCGATGATTTCAGTTTGTTTTCTCCATTCAACGGAGTGAGGACGAGCACCTACGGATCATTGGCTCGGATCAATCCGGTCCTGAATAAGACGAAGACGTCGGAACGTTGCCCAAATAAATTTTTTAGTCACATTATGTTAGCTCAATAATCCAACAAGGTATAAATCTCAAAGTTGTATGGCGGTGTAGGGCTTCAGCTGTCTCCTACTCACTATTCTGCAGACCTCCAACATCGAACTCATTGAATTGTGATTTCATGAATTTCCATTTTTTAACTTCTTTGCAATACTATATGCTAAAGATGAAAATCAGAAGGCGAGACTCTTAGCGGACGTGGGCTTCAGATGAAATTGGAGAACCTTATTTACTTTATTAATGGAGGAACTAAATTCGATGAAAAACGCCGAACGCGTTCAATAGGAATTTTGCTCATCTATTTAGAGGTTTTTTTGTTTTCTGGAGATAACAATACACAAAGAATTTTCTTATTATTAAGGAACGTGTTGCCTGTAATCAATCAACTTCTCTGTGACTGGCTATACATGGAAATGTTTTCAAACTTTGTCGCATTGCTCATTTCTCGCTCACAATACATCTAAAACGAGGGCTAGGAATAAACTTTCAGTTTGATATCCAATACCATCAAACAGTACTAAAGGCAGGTGGAAATCATTTTGTGTTAATGAACAATATCCTCCTGCAGGGCGCGTGTGGCGCAATGGTCGGAGGCGCCCTGCGACACACACGTAGAATCCAGAACCACTCACCACTCGAGCGGTAGTGAAATGAAGTGAGGGTGCATGATATGAGCGCAGCAGCAGAACTCAAGAAACTATGAAAAGATCTGATCGATAAGGATTGGTCACCGAAAAAAAGTCATCGGGACCACGATTACGATTAGAACTTCGGAAATCTTCCACTTCAGTTCAACAATAAAAAGTATGAAGCGTTCGACATTGATCGGTACCAAGCAATGTCCAATAGCAATTTGTCAATTTCGGAGAGATGAAAGGCTAGGTTCTGCGGGATCGCAGAATCAAACGACAAACACGTAAGTAATATTTTCTTGGATTATTAAGCAAATTGAGTTTTGTAGGCCAAAATATCCGCATAATTTCCATAAGGTTTTCATACCACTTTGATTTTGTTCTATTGTATTTCTTCATTGTTCTGTCCTACAGTATTTCTGCACTTTCTCTTTATCGGACGACTTCGTCTTATGTTTCAGCTACGTTTTTCTTTATTCGTAAGCACCTAAACCAAGCCCCGCACCTACTTCGAACTTTCTTAATATATTGATTTAGCATGTAGAACACCACAATATATCGATCTCACCGGCTGCCAATCTATGACATACCCCCGAAGCGGCGGGGCAACAATTCTGGAGCGGAAGTGAAGCTAAGCATACTATACGTGTTGGGTACGAAGGGCTTAATTCTTTGTTCTCCACATGAGTAAGCTTATCTAGTAGTTCTTGAGCAAATCTGCGCAACTCACGAAAAAAACTCCGAACTAGATTTAAAAAATGAATGTCAACCCACAATGTATAAAAGTACCAGATAGTGGGTATCTTAGAAGTGACGGTCAACAAAATACTTCACATTTAAACTCACCACCGTCCCATATTCTTTGCAGGACCGCAATTCTGAATGACTATCTACAGACATTTGGGATTTAATCATTCTTACCTTAATCATTGTTGGGTCCTTTCTCCTAAAATCGCACAAACGCTAAGTTATTGTTCATTAGTCTGTAATTAGATGAGTTCCTGATGTTAAATAGCGTGGTAGATGGTGCGTAGTTATGTTTGTAGTGTTAATGATGTTCTTCTCAAAGAGCCGCCTTATTGGTCGTGACGGCAAGTTTGCACTAGTTTGGTGAGAGTTGTTATCTTTTTTCAGGTCTACTATTTTTTATACTAACTCTAATGTATTGAATAGTCAATGTTGCGAGACTATAGCTGAAGTACGATGATTATGCTAGTTCACAAATTCAACAATTTCCCATGAAACTTTACAGGAATAGGAATTCACATTATTTGTACGATATTGACGCCTTTAGTCCTTTAGACGACCTAAACTAGCCTTAGGGAGAGCGGTCGAATGTGACCTTTTAAAGAAGTCACCCCAGAGGATTGTTCTAGTCGTCTCGCTCAGCAATGTTCGATAAGTTCCTTACACCTGTCAGTCAACTGTAGGTACTAGTAATTCTGATGACAGACACTTCTTCAGAAGTCTGTCGTTGGTTTAACTATATTTCAATGAGTTTGCGATAAATTCTAGGCGTAGCGACAGAAACAGCAAGCGTTTCCAGTTTCAAAGCATTTTTTACCTTAGCCGTGAAATTATGAAATTCACACAAGACGGCGAAGGTGTGAAAGCGACCGACTGTCGAAATTTTCATTTTGTGATCAGTAGCTCAGTGTGCCTTATTACTTCCAAGAGGATGTGTGGAACTTGTACGAAAGCTGTATGCGATTACCGGTGGAGATTAATGACTACGATGCTAATTCACTTAGATGTGTTTCAGACACATTACTTTGCTCCTTGGGCGCGCGTGGCCGAATGGTCGGAGGCGCCCTGCAACACACACGTCGAATCGATCCCCGCCCAAGGCCCACCAAGCCTTCCATCCCACCGGGCAAATTGGTGCCAGACTTGTCTGGGAGAATAGTAGCACTGGCTCGATACATAGGTAGGCCACGCGAGTCATTCTAAACGGCAGATATCTTTCAATCACCTTCAAACGATGTTTAATGAAGTCGAACGCATGGCGAATCCCTCAGGGATTGATCAACGCCAAGAGATTTATCCTTCATCCTTTGCCTTGCTCCTATTTGAGGACTACTTAGAACTTATCACATCTGTTGTTTGTGATATCGCATATTTTGATGCTAATTTTTATATTTTATACGATAGTGCTACATATTCCTTCCAACGGTTTACCGCCTCATCGTGGCTGGGTGGTGCTCCTGGGTGTCGGGCTGCGATGTACAGCGGACGATTCATCCCACTAGCAGGGTCTCCCAAGTTGAGAGGGAGTCCGGCGTTTCCATTAGGAAGCTCAAATAAGAACAAACCAATACCAAGATTCATCACCATCCTGGTATGAAATTAGTTGCATGGTGACAAATCTTCCTCTGATCCTCAAGGACGGTGACTGCCTGCCGTGGCCACTACCTAGGGCAGATTTTTGGTTAGCCTGACCTCGGAACTCCAGGAAACCACAATAGCTGAACCAACAAAGCTCCGAAAAATAGGAAATGACGCTGGAGCCCGGACAACGAATGAAGAAGGGCCATCCAAATATCCAAGTAAGTAAGTGCTACACATCAACTTGTAGGTGGATTTATTCAGTGAAGGGATCGTTCCGAGGAAGTGTCAGCCCCCGTTCCAAATTATCGATTACGGAAATGAATACTGGTGTTGATATTGACGAAGTTCCACCAAGATTTATGTCTTCATAGTTTCAGTGGTGCTTGGCTTACTGGAATTAACTGCAGCTGGCGTCTGTATGTACATGCGCCGTTATCCGCACTTGCGAACGGTCAAACACTAGTATGTTCATAGGTTGGCATCCTTCCATTGGCAAGATTCACACTGAGATCTTCAGCAAATCTGGCAGTTTAACGTGGTAGCTCATCTCAATAAGACAAATGCGGTATCATTCACGATGAAGGATTTTAACTCTATTAAATAGTTTCTGTAAAAAAAATAGACGAAACTTGTATTGAGAGAGCAGATTTGTTCATCTTGCTCGTCCTTCTGAGATCACGATCTTCTATCGTGAGCCAGTGATTTGGCAGCGACCGGACACCTTTCATGAAGAGAGGAACCAACCACCTATCGACTTCAGTGAAGAGCATTTGTTCGTGATACTCAAAAGCATAACGGAGAAACTTTAGCAGTGAGCGCCTGGTCAAATTTATATTGTAGATTTTTTCAGCATCAACTTGTTCGATCAAATATTCTTCGCAAGCAATAAACGATAGTCTCAAAATGTACAGTTCATCGTCCATGGTGGTGGTTTTATTCGAGCGTGGTGGCGCGTGCGAGTCTCATACCGTGATCTACTAAAAACAACTGCAGCTGCCAGTGCAGCCAGACTAGCCTAGGTTACGAACACGTCCGCTTAACTTGTGGGTGGCCGTCTTTGCGGACGTCCGCATTCTCGTGGATTCCACTCTACTTTTTCTTTTCGGCCATCTTTCGTCCGTTCTAGTGATTATGTGAGCGGCCCATCTGTCTCGCCAACGGATGTGTGTTCTCTTGGATCTCAAAGATGAGACAAATTTTGGAAATCAGAGCTTCTCATTCCGAATTAATATTTTCTGTGCTGATTATACTTCAGAAGATATCGTTCTAGCGCTCTGTGAGTAGTGTGCAATATTCTTGACGTGGTTGAATACTAATCCACGTATCGACTGCATAACAAAGCGATGGCAAGACTGTCGAATCGAAAACATGAGGACCAATGTTGGAGTCCTTTAGTTGGTCGATGGCTTATTTGAGAGCCAGGAATGAAGCTCAAGTTGCTCTCCTTCTTCTCTCTAATTCCTTTTTCACGTTGTTTCCATGTTCATTAAACGCCCAAGGTATACGTACAAGGTAGGTCTATAATTAGAGAACCATCCAGTTCAATTTATTTCCCTTCGCACCATGGGATTTCCATGACCTGAGTCTTCTTCCGACTTATGCGTAATCCGATCTTTTTTTTCACTTCACTGAGCTCATTGAACACCGTCTCTGCTTCGCTGGTACTTCTTGAGAAAATGACGATGTCATTGGCGAAACGAAGGTTTGATAAGAATATTCCATCAATACATATGCCTTTCTCATCCCAATCGAGTAACTTCACTATCCACTGCAGTGCTCCACTGAACACCTTTGGCGATATTGTGTCGCCTTGTCGAACCCCCTTTTCCTGTGGGTATGGTAAGAACTCGATGGAAAAGCTGTATTTTCGTGGTGCAGTTCCGATAACAGGCATAAAGTTCTTATTTAGAACGAGTCCACTCCTTAGTCGACGAGCGCTGGTAGGATTGCATTCGTTTCGACACTGTTAAACGCATATTCTTAGTCAACAAAAGTTAGGAATAAAGGCAGGTGGTATTCCCGATAAACATCATTGACCATGGACACAGCATGAATGTGATCCATGCAGCAAAATCCTGTCGAGATCCTGCTTGCTCGACCAGTTGCTGCCCATCCTGTTATTGATATGCGCGACAGCATATTCTTTGTGAAAAGCTTGTAGACGACACTCAACAAGCATATCGGGCGGTAGTTGTGAAAATCCCTTGATCCCTTCGGTCACCTTTCTTAGACAGGACGACAGTGCGCGACATATATACCTGTATATATATATATATATATATATATATATATATATATATATATATATATATATTCTTTCCAACGGTTTGCCGCTTTATCGTGATTGGGCTGGGAGGTGTTCCTGAGTATCGAGCAGCGAGGTACACTGGAGGGTTCCATCTCCCTGGCAGGGTCTCCCAACCTGAGAAGGAGTCCGATGCTTCCATCAGGAAGCGCAAAGATAAACCAATACAAGGGTCCGTCACTGTCCTGATAACAAACTAGTCACATGGTAGCAAATCTCCCCTCTGATCCACAAGGGGCTGCGAGTGCCTGTGATAGTGAAGACCTGTGGCAGACTTTGGCCTGGCTGACCTCGTGACTCCAGTGAACCACAGTGGCTAAACCAGCAAAACTCCGAGAAAATGGAGAATATGCTGCGACCGGCACAACCAGTGAGGACGGACCATCCAAGTGTCCAAGTATGCATCACCTGTATCACCTGTAGTCCCTGATCACCGAGTGACTCGAGCGGGCGCCAATAAATCTTCCATTTTTCCCTGTCGCATGCAAGAGTATCCCAGTGGCTTTTGCTCGTTCTAGGGACTCGTCGAGCATCATGTCTTTCATTTACGCTTTTCCTGAAGAAATCTGACGATCGAGTTGGTGGTGGGTGTTCCTGCAGTGCGTTTAACATCCCAAGGAATCCAGTCACTAACGGCTCTTGTCCATCGGTTGTCATTCATACGCATTAGGTGTCCGGCCCACCTTATCTTCGACTATTTGGCGTACAGAACGGCATCTTGGATTTTTGATCGTTGACGCAAGTCGGAAATTCGCATCCCTTCCCTTAGTTGCGTAACACGGGATACTCCTAGCATCGTCCTTTCGACTGCGCATCCAATAACGCTGAGTGATTTTTTCATCCTGTTTACGCAGCAACCAGGTTTCAGAAGCATACGTTGAAGCAAGAAGTACCGTTGAGTCGAAAAGGTGCACACGGAGACAGGGTGTTCTTTGTCCTCTTCACTCCATCCTCGATGCTCTTGAAAGCTCCCAAGCTGCTCGTTTCCTTGTGCTCAGCTCTGGAGCTAAGTCGTTCAACATGTTGATTTTCCGACCTAGATAGACATAACTGGAGCATTCGGAGATATTCGTTCTGTTGAGCGTGAATGATAACGTAGGATACGAAACCAATCCGTTCCTCAAGAAAATCTTTTTTGTGAGATTTAGTCTAAGATCGATCTTACCACAGGCTTTATCAAAGGCTGCAAACAAAAGTTCCGCTCGGCTAATAATTGGTGTTACAAGGACGATGTCATCAGCAAAGCGAAGATGGTGTATTTGCCGAACATCGATTTTCACTCCCATATTATACCCATTCCAGTGTTCGAATGACGTTCTCGAGTATGGCGGTAATTAATTTTTGGCGAGATGGTATCGCCTTGCCCAACCCCTCTTCCGACGTCGATGTTAATTTCGTTGTAGAATGGTGATGTCTTGGTTGTGAAATTTTTTTACAGCTCACGAAGATTCTTTATGTACTGAGTAGGGACTCCTTGACTATCAAGGGTTCCATGACTGCTTCAATCTCAGTTGAGTCAAAGGTCTTCTTTAAATAGATGAAAGTGAGACAGAGCTGTCTTTTGTACTCTCGCGATACTTCAATGAATCTTGTTATCGTGTGAATGTGGTCCATCGTACTAAATCCTTTTCGAAAACCCTGTTTGCATACATGGCTATCCTTCGTCTAGTGTTCTGGAAATCCTGTCTAGGATGGCCCGAGTGAAAAAGTTTGCAAACGACAGGGGAGCAAGCAGATTGGGCAATAGTTTGCCGATATCGTGGAGGTCACCCGTCCTGAACATCAGCACGGTCTTGCTGGTCTTCCATTGAGTGGGGACCTTGCATTCAGACAGGTAACGTGTGAAGAGCCGAGCCAGTATGTTTACGAGGACTAGCGGAAGGTTCTTCAGGTGTTCTTATCATATCTTGTCCGGACCTGGTGCGATTTTTCACCGACGAAATGGTATGTCGGATTTCGGAGGGGAGAACTGGTGGTACAACATAACCATCCTCCTTTATTTCACATGACGGAAGATGGACATGGCTATGGAAGAGATCCGAGTAGTATTCGTGAATGATTTTCTCTATTGCCTTTCTGGACGCTGTAACTGCTCCGCCTGGGCGTCGGAGTGCATTCGTTTTGGTCTTGTAATTGGCGAAGGTTCGGTGGGCTTTGCGAGTGCTCTTTCCAACCTCTGCAGCTTCGACCATTACTGCTGCTCTTTTCACTCTTTAAGATCTTCTTTTATCGCCTGTCTGCACTGTTTTGCAAGTTCGGACGTTAGTTCGCGATTGCCTGCAGTTCGTGCGATTCCACGCTGGCGTATCAGCTCGAGTGTTTCTGGAGACAGACGTCTCTTGGTGAATTTCGAACACTCTCAGCTTTCATAGCGCTAACGCGAAGATGTTAAATGAGCCGTTCGTATTCTTCGTCGATGTTATCGACAACGGCATCCTCCAAAAGCCGACTAATGAATTGAATAAGTCCCAGTTTGCGGTGGTTCTGGGACTTCGGTTTTTAAATTTAGCGGCTTTTTTCTCCTTTCCGGATCTTGCATTCAGACAGGTAACGTGTGAAGAACCGAGCCATTGTGTTGCCGATCCAGTGTGTTCATCTACAAAGTTTTTCACTCGGGTGATCCTAGACAGGATTAACAGAACACTGGACGATAGGCAGCCATGTGAACAAGCAGGCTTTCGAAAAGGATTTAGTACGATGGAACACATCCACACGATAACAAGACTCATTGAAGCATCGCGGGAGTACAAAAGACCGCTCCGTCTCACTTTCATCGATTTAAAGAAGGTCTTTTACTCAACTGAGATAGAAGCAGTCATGGAAGCCCTTGGCAGTCAAGGAGTCCCTACTCAATACATAAAGATTCTTCGTGAGCTGTAAAAAAAATTTCACAACCAAGACATCACCATTCTACAACGAAATTAACATCGACGTCGGAAGAGGGGTTGGGCAAGGCGATACCATCTGGCTAAAATTGTTTGCCGCCACCACATTGGAATGGGATAATGTGGGAGTGAAAATCGATGGTGGGCAATTACACTATCTTTGTTTTGCTGATGACATCGTCCTTATAACACCAAACATTAACCATGCGGAATGAATGCTGGCCGACTTTGGTGAAGCCCGTGGAAAGATTGGTCTTCAACTAAATCTCACAAAAAACGGTGTTCATGAGGAACGGATTGGTTTCGTATGCCCCATTCACGTTCAACGGAACGAATGTCTCCGAATGCTCCAGTTATGTCTATCTATGTCGGAAAATCAACATGATGAACGACTTAGCTCCAGAATTGAGCGGAAGGAAACGATCGGCTTGGAGAGATTTCAAGAGCATGAGGATGTAGCGAGGAGAACAAGGAACACCCGACTCTGTGTCCACCTTTTCGAGTCAACGGCACTTCCTGCGTTAACGTATGCGTCAGAAACCTGGTCTATGCGTAAAAAGGATGAAAAATCGCTCAGCGTTATTGAACGCACAGTCGAAAGGACGATGCTAGGAATATCCCGTGTCACGCGAGTAAGGTAAGGGATCCGAAGCTCCGACCTGCGTCAACTATGCCATTCTGTACGCCAAACAATCGAAGATAAGGTGGGCTGGAAATATAATGCGTATGCACGACAACCGATGGACAAGAGATGTTAGTAACTGGATTCCTCGGGATGTCAAGCGCACTGCAGAAAGAGCACCGACCCGATGATCAGGGTTCTTCACAAAAAATTTGGAAGAAAAGTATGACGCTCAATAAGTCCCTAGCACGGGTAAAACCCACTAGACCACTCATGCACGTGACAAGGAAAAATGGAAGATTTACTAGCGCCCGCCAGAGTCACTCGACGATCAACGGGACTACAGGTGATACAAGGGATCCCTTTGGGCCTGTTTATGCGTTTTCATGCTATTCATGCACATATTCATGTGCTTGCGCTCCCTTATCGTCCAATCACTATGTTTTGGCATTTATTAACCAGCTAAGCAGCTTATGTGTATTCCTATCCACTTTTTTGTCATATTACCCCCAAATTTTCTATATCATAGCAATTAGGTTGTTGGTCAATTACCGACTGTTAAAAAACACTTGTGGTTGTTGTTGTTTGTCGATCACTGACGTTTCGGCGATTTCGCCATCGTCGGTGCCGTGCTTTCACAAGTGTGGCCTCTGACTGCGTGTTGTACACAAGCATTGAAGAGTGAGGCCCACCAAGATCAAAAAAATCAGTTGGAAAAAAATGCGCCAGGTCACGTGTGATAGTGAGGTATTCGTCTTTCCAGCACATCTTTGGATTTTAATATCTATCCAAATATAGTGAATGGTGCGAAACAGTGCAAGCATCTGGCAGCGCAGTGCAAGAATGTGGATAACAGTAACGTAAATGCTTTGGCAATGAAGAATTTCTGGGTGACGTAGCTCAAACTCGGACAATCAAACCTTTGCACATATTGTTTGCACAACAACGCAATGAGACTACAAATATGTGCATGCACACAACATCGCAATGAGACTACAAATATGTGTATGCCAAATAAATTACAAATCAGGTGGTTCAGTAGGTTGTAGAGTGGTTCAGTCGGTTTTTATACTGCATTAACACATTGTATGAACAATAATGTAGAGCAGTATGCAGCAGGTTTATGAGCATATGAGTAACCAACAGCAAGATTTACGTGCACACAGTGCAAGAATGTTAATAGTGATCGCGGAAATGCTTTAGCAATAATAATGAAGAATTGCTAAGTAGAGTGCCTGTTGGCAACGAAAGTATTTAACAAAACTGTTGTGTTAACAACAAGCAGTAACTACATGAGATTCGATGATAGCAATAATGTATTGGTAACGCAAGAGCTAAAGATTCTAGTTAACATCATTTGTACCTCGGTGGATCGAAGGAATTGTGGATGGAAAGATTACAAAGTGCGAGAGTAAAATGATGAGTAAGAGCAACGGCGAGTTCCAAGGCGTCGTCAGAAGCCAAGTATTGGTGCTTGTGGACGTGGCCGTGTTCAAGCAAGTCGCTTTGGTATGGAGGGTCAAGGCTCGGGTCATGGTGTCTAGTCCCGAAACAATGAGACGTGCCCGATAGCATGCGTGGTGGCTTGCCTGATAGTTGAGAACGCCATGCCTGATGGCGTGCACAGTGGTTAAGAGGAACTGTGAATATGGGGCAGGCACGAGTGCCCTGTGCCAAGTATTTTATAATAAATAGGTTACATGCAGAAATAACAATGCAAATACATAATTTAATTAAAGACGTATTTAAGTGAAAGACAGGGAACAATTCATGAGAAATGTTCTCTGTCCCAAAACTCTTCAAAAGGCTTGCGCGTTTTCTTTTTGATTCCTGCCCTAGGATCCAGTTAGTCACTTCAAAATCATTGTCATTGTGCTTACGTGCCGTATTTGTACCTAGAGGACGACCTTGTCAAATTTTAACTTTTCTATCTAGATGTTCTTTTATGCGGACACAAAGTGGTTTACACGTTTCCCCAATGTATGCTTCACCGCATGTCTTTCTTGAGGTCAAGCATATTACACCTGAACTCATGCAATCCCCGTCTTTCCCATTAGGACAGACCACGCAATTTTCTGAGCTGCACAAACGACCACAGAGCAGCTTGCGAACTAGTTGACGGTGTAGGTTATTGCGTGGTCGAGAATATAGCAAGAATTCGAATATCTGTGCATGCTTTTAAGTTCGTTAAGAACAAAAATGTGGTAGTACTCAGTAACATATTCGCGGTTGTTAACAACAGCCGATAACTTTGAAATTGCTGACATTTTATAAAACTTTATTTCTATCATAAATTGTTTCAGCTACACCATCGCCTCATGTAGGACGAAACGATGTCCTATTGCACTGTTATTCCAAATACAACCATGGCAGAAAATCGTAAAGGGAACTTGGTTTTCTCCTGGACTTTGGAACTTGAAGAAAGATTTCTGGCCTTGAAAATATCGCAAGTCAACCTTCACAGAAGTAACAGAAGTTCAGTCTATCTGGGAAGTTTTACGACAATATTTTGTACACTAATGAATACTACAAGATATTACTGATTATTCACGCCCAAGTAAATGGAGATCGGTTTACAAAAATGTTATTTCGCTATTTGCAAGCTGACCTAATACCAGCTGCTGCAGAACGGATGGTCCGGAGAAAAACAAATTACTGTCAAAAGACAGTAAGCCAATCAACATCCCGCCTAAAAGGTTTAAAAGAGCACTGTAAAAGAGCTACTTCATTCCGATGGTGCTCCGCTCCACTCCACTGAATTCAACTCAATGCAACTACGAGGTTCTACATCACGGCAACGACTGAGAGATGAATCGACTTGGATCAATGCGACTCTGAAAAAGGAAAAGACGCCAAGGCATTTACCAAATACAAATTTTACACACTTTTATACTCGTGTAATTTCATAAATAAAACATAATAATATTTTTAACTCAACATATTACTTGTACAAAAGAGTACAACTGTAAAAGTAAACCTAAATAACAAATCATATGTTGATAAAACAATTCGGCGTAACTCAATCACAGAATCATGATTAACATATGAACGTCTCGGCAACTGAAAAAATATCTCTAAAGTTTACTCTTAGTTAGTTTCTTCAGAACGCCCTCCAGTTTCAACGCTTTCGTCATATCGCCCTTTATCGTCAGTTTTTTCGCCATAAATGCATTAGTTGGAGTTAGTTTACCCGTAAACATTGGTGCAAAGTCCGTGGCAGCAAGAGTAAATCTGGAAAGTACAAGATTGAATTTACTATTTTAATTCAACTAACGTTTCTCGACGTGCCCTCAAAATATTTGCTCTTCCCCTTCGTTCCAAGATTATAAGGAATATCACAAACTGTAGACCTCAGGCACTAAACAGACATCACAATAAAAAACAATCGACACAGTGCTTCTCTTTTCGCTAAGCGGGACTGTTTTAAAAATGGCTCCACGTTTCACTACTTAGTATTCCGATGGTTAGCACATTATAGGTTATAGGTGGTTCGACACGATGAGTACGTCTTGTAGTGCTTCATTTAGGTTGCTAGGCGCCATGTTATCTGAATAAAAAACTACCGTCTTCTTCACTGTCGACGTGACACCTTTTCAACGGAATAAATGTAAGAACTGCATATCCATCAAGCATGGAAAAACGTATTAGAAGTAGACGTGGCCAGTTGTACTATGGGTGATACGTAATGTGATAAACTACAAAGCAAAACTATCTATATAATACAGGTGAAGAATCTGCAGCTCTTATTGGGTCAAAAAAAGGCCAACGTTTTCTCTGCAAAAATTTCTCGCTTCATTCACAAGCTATAACCAACCATTTAAACAACTAACGAATCATCAAGAAGACATAAGACTTACTTCACATCTGCATTATTATCACCCTTCTCAGTTAATGATCCATCACCATTTTTTAGATCCAGCAGAATTTTTCTCTCCTTATCTCCGGTAAGAGTGAATTCATAAACGGCTGACAACTTTTCCACCAACTCTTTCGATACCAGATTTCTCACATTAGCCAGAACATTAGTGATATCTTCTTCGACAGCTAGCTGAAAAAAAACGTTCCTCAATTAGTTTCCATGACGACGAACACCATTTTGACCTTTCGTAAGCAAACTGGTTACGTTTAATACATAACGTACGAAGTGGGATTAAGCATGAAAATCTTTTTGGCAGCAAAAATCTGCAGATTATACTAACATTTAGTTAACAGAGTTCACTACGAGCTAAAACGCCACGTATGAATTTATACCAATTCGTACTATTTGTGTGTCAGAATGTACTTTTTTCCTGTAGAGGGACTTTCAACAACAATTCGCTAAAATCAATTTTATGAGTGCCTCTAAACGTCCGCATCATATTGTACATTTCCATAAGCTCAACAAAAAAAAAAAGACGGCAGGCGTGTCATGAAAATTTCTTACAAGATAAACATATTCTGTGACATAACTAGCTGAAATCTCATGAAGAAGGAAATCAATGAGAAATTACCTTTTTCAGTGTATCGATACTCTTTTGCCTTTCAGGTGACTGCAAAAACGTCTCCGGATAATTTTCAATGTTAGGAATAAAAAAATCCGCGGTTAATGGTGCGCCTAGAACGGCGTAATGTCTTTTAATATAAAAAAAAGAGATAGATCTATTAAAATGAGAAAAACAGAATCAGTTAGCAAGCTCACTAGGATCGATAGCATATTTTGTGAAGTCGGTAACACCTTCAGCACGAAGCACTTCCTCGTCAATGGCAAAGTTTCCCGTATAGTCACGACTATTCTTCGAAATCATGGCGTACGCAGCATCGGCCATGATTTCTGGCTAAAACTGCTGCACCGAGTAACAGCAGTAGCAATAACTACAACAGCTTGTGTTCTAAGAACTTCTATACCTTAAGCTTTACAGTCATATTTCTTGTTATTAGTAGGTGACATATAACTGCGGTATGAACAACAGTGTGGAAATAATTTTCTATTGGAACAATTACCTAATTTTTTGGCCACTGGAATTCAAGAAGATAGCGCAAAAAATTGGATCACCTGATTACATAAGCTATACCTTTCTTCGAATTGATCATTATGTAAATCATCGGTGGCACAGGCACAGCGGCTAGCAGTGCCCCCTACACACATGCTCATTGGTTATAGTCAGTGTCCAAAATTAACGATGTTGGCCCCTCAGCAAATTAGACTTATCTCAGCCGATAAAAGCGCTGCCTCGATGTTTAGCAATAGTGACTTCCAGTTAACCTCGACATCAATATATAAGTTCCCCAGTTCCTATATAGTGCCCTTTATGACCTGAGACAAAGTATTTGTGTCTTTTGGCATTTAGTGGCTAACCTATCGACGACTTCGCCTTCTTCATCATGCCTTGAAGCGTCTGATTAGTTTCCTAATGAGTGGGTTTCATGTATAAAATAATCCTAGATGGACAACACACTGGTGGTCCAACTCCTTAGAAAAAAATGGATAGTGCAATAACGGGGAGTGTTTTTAAGGTATGAAAGCTTCTAGTGTTCATCGAATAAGGTTATGTAATAATATGTTCTTATCACAGAATTAACACCTATGCGGCGACGTGATCTCTACACGATTCATTCGATACGAATGACCGCCTCTAATTTTAAACTAACATATTTCAGGTTATAGCAAACTTTACTAGTTGCAATAAAAACAACCAGAATCCTAGTCTACGAGCTACAAGCTGCCTTTTGAAATTATGAAAATAAGACCATGAACCCCAAAAAACGTAATTTCCCCATCTTTCTTCGCTAAGGCTCGCAGTTCGAGAACGAAAGAAGTTGTACAAGCGGGATCCGATCGAGCGGAACACTGTGGTCTTTCCTCACGCGTTGGTAACTTTAAGGGGTACCATACTTGCGTGGAAAAATTTTAAAAACCTCTGTTTCCACTTTCAATTTTTTAAGACTTGAACTCTAAGAATGTTCGTAGTTGAAAGAAGATTTTATGAGGATTAAACACCCCCTAAGACGAAATGGTCTCTTCTACAAGTCTGTGAAATTTTCAACCCTTACAAATAGCTCATTAATGAAAAAATTGTTCGTTTCCGAAAAACCAGCTTCGTCGCGTGAGAGTTTAGGTCTAAAGACCAAGTCACCGAAATGTTAGCCAAGGAAAACTGAAACACATGTTAACAACCTCGTTTTAGCTCATCATTTGCGGTGAGTATAAACAAAAATAACCGACACAATACATCGATAGCCACTGGAAGTCACTTGGAAGTCAAGACATATGTGCGCTCAACCATCTCTACGATGACTGATGAAGTACAATGTATGACACGTCTCTCAGAGATTGACCACCGCAAAACACTTTACCTCTATGAAAGTGATATGAGCGAAAATCATTGCCAACTTCGAGTACAACGCAACATTTTTCAAACAAGAACTAATCAAATAACAACCATTTATTACTTAAAAGAATTATGAGAAAAAGAACATCTAAATGTCACTTTTGGGCGACAAATGGCAATACTGGAAAATTTAATAAAAAAATTTTAGAAAAATTCAAAATTGAAACCTTTTCCAAAAAGGTGAATGGGCGAAGATCCACAGTACTACCAAAAAACAAGAAATTCAGAAAAAAAAATCAGAATAAAAACTAAGAGCAAATTTGAGGAGGCCTATGCCTCCCTCGCCTAGTTTCGTAGATTTCTGATAACATTCGATTGAGTTAAACAGAAAACAATTTCAGTTAACGTGGATACCTTTCTAGATCCTGAAGCGCCAGAACCACCACTAAGCATGTCCATAGCTGCTGTCCAGATCGCTGCAGTTTAAAACTTTAAGTTGATAATGTAAAAACAACTAAGGAGTATAAAGAAGGCAAATGCTCCGACAAGAATTATTTGTGCTGAAAAATTTTTCGTGCACATAGGAGTAATTTTACCTGCCTACTACAGAAAGAAAACTCGCCTGTTAGGGGCCATAACGCATTAACAGCGACACCGTATGGACGGAACTCTTCATGCATTCCAAGCACACACATTGACATCCCGTATTTTGCCATTGTATATGCTACATGATTCGAAAACCACCTCGGCTCCATCAACAATGGAGGTGAAATGTTCAGAATGTGTGCGTTCTTGCTTTGCTTCAAATATGGCAAACAGTGTTTGGACATAAGAAAAGTTCCCCGAGTGTTTATTGAATGCATGAGGTCGTATCGCTTCATCTGCGTGTCCTCTGTGTTCGTCAAACTGATAGCGGACGCATTGTTAACGAGTATATCGATCCCGCCGAACGTTTTCACCGCCATTTCGACAGCGTTTTGCACTGATGCCTCGTCCCGAACATCCACTATACAAGGCAAGGCTTTTCCTCCAACCTAGAGTAAGCTGTCTAAACAATAGAATACACATAGCAGTTAAAGTTTGATTGTGTGGTCAACTAATGCATGACATGATAATTACAGTGCATGGCATGATATTACGTCATCCTGTCAGCGACCAAACTTTTATATAAGACATCTAAAGGGCTTTCACTCAATCAAACAAGTCTTCTAGGTGGGAGTTTGTGGTACCATAAACAAAGGAAAATGTACGGTTAAAAATATGATATCACAAGAATTCTTTCACCATAACACACTTATATCACCTAATCCCTGTAACACAGTTAATAATTAAGTCAAAGTTGATAGTAAAGTTTCCGCATGCTCTCCTATGAAGATGAACAGTTACCTTGAATGAGGGACACGTAGAGCACCACATTTTCCTAACGAACCGTTGGAAGGCATCCACGGTTAGTTTAATTACCTCTGCAGTGGGATCTAGATGTACCATTCGTCTCTCAAATGGTAAAAGCTTGGCTTACTAGCTGAAAGCTAGTTTAACAGTACCTACCTTCTGTCATTTAGTCGATATTTACTATAAGATACCTATACGCACACAAACAAGCATACCCACGTAGCAAAACATTAATATAGTTGTAAAAATTGGAATCCATCCTTTGAGTACTTTGCGTGAATACAAAAAGTATAATCCGATTTGGACACATGGAAAACTTGTCCCTTAAAAACGCTTGCTTCCGTGTTGAATAATGGCTTTAGTTCGCGTCCAACCTCTTATACGCACCACATATCTCTGCGTTTCAGCATCTCAAAGTAGTTCTTAAGAGGTAAGTTCGCGAGTATATGAAGGTCCCATATTTATTTTAAATAACCAAAATTCCCGCCTTCCATAACACCAGGACCTTACGATTCCTTATGAAAACGAGCAATATTTGAAGTAGGTATGATCTATCCACTGATTTTCCGTCAGCAAAACTTTAGAACTGCCACCGTTTCCACACAGATAAGCTCTTAGTACTAGTAGTTAGAGATACTCTTATTAAATCTATTATTCCAATACTTTGCCTTATGAGGTGCGTATAGCTCTAATTCGAATACTACTGCAGTACTGGGAAGCAATTCATCACCGAAAACGAATGCGTGAATACAGGGTACTTCTAGCATTCTCTTCTTGACTGCACATTCGATAACACAGTAATCTTCCCTTCTACTTAGGTACCATCCAGATTTCCGATACATATATCAGGGCACGAAGAATCACATGGTGGAAAATATGGGTAGGACTAAAGTGTTCCTCTTCCTCTTCACTATATCCACGATGTTCTCAGGAGTTCCACAACCCGCTCGCTTCCTTCAGATTAACGTTGGAGATTATTCGCTCATCTTGTTGAATTCCTGTCCGAGATACACAAAGCTGTAGCAGTCGAACATACCCATTCCGTAGAGCGTGAATGGAGCATCGGGAATAAATCTGTGTTTTCGCAAGATTTCGTCGAGGGCAAATATTTCCATAAGCGTTCTCGAAGCAGGCCAACATTCGTTTCGTCGGGCTAATACTTGTTATTGGAGCGATATCACCAGTGAAGCAAGGGTGGTGCAATTATTAATCACTGACTATGACTCCCATGTTGTCCCATTCCAACTGTTGCGTGATGTTCTCCATGATAGCTGTAAAAAAAACTTGACTACCGCCTTATGGAGCCTCTATCCTCATGTCCATATTAATCATATCATAGAATAGCGATATTGTGGTTGTCAAACTGTTAAGTAGCTCACGAAGGATCCTTATCTTAAGTTGCAAGGTCATGGCTATCTAGGGCCTTCATGACCACATCAGTCTCTGTCGAGTCGTAGGCCTTTCTTAAGTCAATAAAAGTTATAAAACCGTCCTCTTTACTCTCGCAACTATTCAGTGAGCTAGTGTGGATATCGTTTATAATAGTGAATTATTTCCGAAACATGGTAGGCTGACTTTCCTTCGCCCAGTGTTCCACTAATACTGAACGGGATGGCTTGAATGAAGAGATTGTAGAAAATAGAACGTAGGTAGGATGAAGAATACTTACAGATGCAGCCGTCAATTCTTTTTCGTGGAACAATACGGTCCTAGTTGTTTTCCATTGACCGGGTGTCGTACGATGCTTCACGACTTAGCATGGCCACGTAAATATCGAAGTTTCAGTGGGCGTACCACATGCTCTTCCCCACCTTTGCAGTTTCTGATATTATTGCTGACTCTCCCTCGTTATAATCCTATCTCATTTCCACAGTGCAGAGTTTTACAAGCACACACATGAGCTGGCTGTTATTTACGGTTCGTGTTTGCAAAGCGAAGCGTTTCTTAGTGACTTTCCATCTCTCAGCTTTCATAGCGTTAACGTGAAGTGGAACATGGCTATCGTATTCCTCAACAGCGTTAAAGATAACGGCATTTCTCCAAAAGCCGACTACTATTCCAGATAAGTTCCATTTTATAGCGGTTTTGAGACTTCGCTTCTTTAATTTTGCCACCTTCCCTTCTTTCCGAGAACAAAGGAATATATCGCGAAAGAGGTGATTGTCATGTCGCCTATAAAATTTTGGGATAACAGTCAATTTTCGAACATGTCGGTGTTCTCGTCTATACGATTTTGTCCATGAACATCGATCCATTCGAACAACTAACGATCCGAATCGGACGTTTACGATTAAAAAGATGTCGATCAATACCAGCTTTGACAATCTTCGTCGTTTACGCGCCGACATCAACCTATGACGACGAAGAAGTAGAATCGTTCTAAATGGACTTGGCGAAGTTCTACAGAGAAGACCACACATTCTTCAAGGTCATCATTGGAGATTTCAACGCCAAGATTGGACCAAGAAGAACGTCTGAAGAACGTCACATTAAGACCCACGGATTAGATGGAACGAACAGGGTGAGCGGCTCCCGAGTTTATCATGGCAACCAAGACCATCCATGGTAACTCTCAATTTTAAAGTCCCACCCTAAACGCTGGACGTGGGAGTCTCCCAATGGAGAGTACCATAACGAAATAGACCACATCATAGTAAATAGAAGGTTTTGCCTAACCGATGTCGCTGTTGTCCCAAAATTCTACACGGGATCAGACCACCGTCTCCTTCGTGCAAGATTCTATTTCTCGCGCAAAGGAGAAAAAGCCGCTAAATTCAAAAAACCGATGTCCCAGAACCACCGCAAACTGGGACTTATTCAATTCATTAGTCGGCTTTTGGGAAGATGCCGTTGTCGATAACATCGACGAAGAATACGATCGGCTCATTTAACATCATCTTCACGTTAGCGCAATGAAAGCTGAGAGTTCGAAAGTCACCAAGAGACGTCTGTCTCCAGAAACACTCGAGCTGATACGCCAGCGTGGAATCGCACGAGCTGCAGGCAATCGCGAACTAACGTCCGAACTTGCAAAACAGCGCAGACAGACGATAAAAGAAGATCTTAAAGAGAAAGAGCAGCAGTAATGGTCGAAGCTGATGAGGCTGGGAAAAGCACTCGCAAAGCCCACCGAACCTTCGCCAATTACAAGACCAAAATTGCACTCCGACGCCCAGGCGGAGCAGTTACAGCGTCCAGAAAGGCAACAGACAATATCATTCACGAATACTACTCGGATCTCTTCCATAGCCATGTCCACCTTCCGTCATGTGAAATAAAGGAGGATGGTTATGTTATACCACCACTTCTCCCCTCCGAAATCCGACATGCCATTTCGTCGGTGAAAAATCGCACCAGGTCCGGACAGGATATGATGAGAACACCTGAAGAACCTTCCGCTAGTCCTCGTAAACATACTGGCTCGGCTCTTCACACGTTACCTGTCCGAATGCAAGGTTGCTACCCACTGGAAGACCAGCAAGACCGTGTGCTGATGTTCAGGACGGGTGATCTCCACCTCCACGATATCGGCAAACTATCGCCCAATCTGCTTGCTGTCTGCCATCTACAAACTTTTCGCTCGAGTCATCGTAAATAGGATTGACAGAACACTGGACGAAGGGGAGCCATGTGTGCAAGCAGGGTTTCGAAAAGGATTTAGTACGACGGACCACATTCACACGATAACAAAACTCACTGAAGTATCGCGAGAGTACAAAAGACCACCCTGCCTCACTTTCATCGATATAAAAAAGCCTTTGACCCAGCTGAGAATGAAGCAGTCATGGAAGCCCTTGATAGTCAGGGAGGGCCTACTGAGTACATAAAGATTATTCGTGAGTTGTACAAGAATTCCGCAACCAAGATATCACCATTCTAAAAGGATATTAATGTCGACGTGAAAAGAACGGTTGGGAAAGCGAAACAATTTCGCCAGAACTGTTATCGCCATCCTCGAAAATGTCACGCGAACATTGGAATGGGACAACATGGGAGCGAAAATCGATGGTCGACAATTACGTAATCATTGCTGATGACATTGTTTTTCATAGCCAAAGGAACGAATGCTTACCGACTTTGATGAAGTTATGCAGCAGTTATGGTCGGAGCCGTAGAGGCTAGGAAAACAGTCGCAAAGCCCACCGAAGCTTCACTAGCTGTTATAACACCAAACATTAGCCAAAGAGAACGAATGCTCACCGACTTTGATAAAGCCTGTAGGAAAAATGGTCCTCAACTAAATATCACAAAAAACATTTTCTTGAGAAACGGATTGGCTACGTAGTCCAATTCACGCTCAATGGAAAGGATATCTGCGAATGCTCCACTTCCATTAGCCAAGCGGAACGTATGCTTGCCGACTTTGATAAAGCCTGTGGAAAGATTGGTCTTCGACGAAACCTCACCAAAACGATGTTCATGAGGAACGGATTGGTTTCTTATGCTCCATTCATGCTCAACGGAACGAATATCTCCGAATGCTCCAGTTGTATATCTACGTCGGGAAATCAACATTATGAACGACTTAGCTCCAGAGATGAGCAGAAGGAAACGAGCAGCTTGGGAGCTTTCAAAAGCATCGAGGATGTTGTGAAGAGGTCAAATAACACCCGACTCCGTGCCCATCTTTTCGACTCAACGGTACTTCCTGCCTTAACGCATGCGTCAGAAACCTGGTCGATGCGTAAGCAGGACGAAAGACCATTCAGCGTTATTGAACGCGAAAGTCAAAAGGACGATGCTAGGAATATGCCGTGTCACACAAATAAAGGAAAGGATCTGAAGCTCCGACCTGCGTCAACGATCAAAAAACCAAGGATGCCACTCTGTACGCCAAACAGTCGAAGATAAGGTGGGCTGGAAATGTAATGCGTATGAACGACAACCAATGGACAAGAGCTGTTAGTGACTGGATTCCTCAGGATGTCAAACGCACTGCAGAAAGACCACCGACCCGATGGTCAGAGTTGTTCACGAAAAGCCTAGAAGAGATGTGACGCTCAATAAGTCCCTAGAGCTAGCAGAACCCACTGGGGTACTCATGCACTGTAGCTGTTAAAGGCAGTTTTAACTTATCTTGATTTCTGAAACATTTCTTGCCCATGAAGAAGTGGCTGTCATTAGGCGAAAGTTGTAGCTACTATGTTGGATGAGGCGTAGTTTCGCAGTCTACCTCGCTGGAGTGGAAAGTGAAGAGGTATTTTTAAAGGATGGTGTGCATTAATTTCAATTTCGCGGGAAAAATTATGGCTCTTTAGTTGGGAACACTACCCAAAAGTTGCTATTGTTGCGAATGTATTAAATATATTTCTTATTTTACCTGCCTAACACTTATTGAATGAGCGCTTCTGGCGCAGAGCTCGAAGACGCTCTGTAACACACATGATATAGATCCCCGCGCACTAGCCCACCAAGCCATCCGTCCTTCCGGAGTCGGTAGATTGGTACCGGTCTTGTCTGGCAGGATAGCAGCACTGTCTCGATATATCAGTAGGCCATCGCGAGTCATTGCAAAGGCCTGATATGCATTCAATGACCTCCAACGATACTTAATGAAATCGAATGCATGGCGCATCCCTAATGGATTGATCAACGCCGAGAGCTCTATCCTTTTTAATTTAACATTTAGTAAATGAGCGCTTTACATTCCTTGTGGCAACTACGAAGGTAGCATAAGAAAAAAGACGTTATTAGAGGAGATGTAAAAAAACAATACGTTATCAAAATCAACAATACGTTATACATTCAACATCACTGACTATATAATTTGCATTTACATATTACCCAGTACACTACGTTAATCCCAGATTACATTCGATGACTTTACACAAAGTGAGCGGATAGCACAGTGGTAGTTATATCCGTCACCACGAGCATGGCGCTAGTTCGATTCCGCCCCGGGCCAACCAAGCCTCTCATCCCTCCGGGGTGGGGAAATTAGTACCGGACTTGTCTGGGAAGAAAATCACTGTCTGCAATCCAACTGGGAACGCTCCAGCCCGGCTATCTCAGGACACCAGGGAGGATTGCCGGACCAGCATTCTAAGATATTCAAGATGAAGTGAAAATCTTCAAGCAGCAACCGAACCCACACGTAAAAATTTCGAAGGTCTTCATGGACAATTGATGCGAAGAAACGAATCGAATGTGAGAAGTGCTGGGATCCGCATAGTAGACGTGAAGACGGGTCATATAAAAAGAATAAAAAAAGATTTTATACTTTCTTGTGTTTAGCATGTTGTCCGCATCTACAAATCCCTTCATGCAATAAACACACCATGGTTCAAATAATAAACAAAACCACGAAATCACTTGAAATTCTACTCAAACAGTGAATGAGCTTTCCTGCAGATTTATTCTAAGCGATATGAAGAAGAAAAAACATAATGGAAAGTAAAGGTTCTCAACACATGGTATCCAACCTTTTCAATGTCTTCAGCCGCTGTGTAGATAGTTCCTGGCAGCTTAGGATGAGGCACTGAGGTTTTGGCGGCCACCACGATGTTAGCTCCATCCTATATGATATATAATAATATATTATATACATACATATGTGCATATATATATATATATATATACATTATACGCACCATATATTGGATACATTCATATGAATGTCACACATTTTATACATATATGTATATATATATATATATATATATATATATATATATATACATATATATATAAAGTCCAACAATACTTTCATTTTATTCGCTTCCTCACATCAATCATCCACGAAGGTCGTCAGGTTCACCTGTAAAGTCGACTGCTTGTTGAGGAAAAAAATGGACTTCTTCATTAATGTCGTTGAATGTTGGTGGAGACGATTCTCTCTGGAATCCTGGGGTAGCTGTGCTATGGTGTTTCGAAGTCTTCACTATAGGCTCGCGCTAAGCTTTTATGGCAGTAATTTCCTGAAGCTGAATTGGTGGGATACTTGACGTTGGGCCGATGCCTGGCCGAAGCAAGACCTCGTGCATATTGAAAGAGCTCTCTATCAGTGCTTTAGCGCCCAACACATGAATACACATAGTGGTTTAATTGCTCAAGTTTGGAGGTCGGGAATGACATGTGGGAACAGAACTCCGACTCCACACAGTTGTTCCCTGCTGACTCAGAGCACTTTTGCTTCAACGGTTATCGCATTCCTTACATAGATATGTACATAGATGTATAAACACATGTGCATATATATATATATATATATATATATATACATATATGTATATATATATATATATATATATATATATATTACCTGCATCATCTGTAGTCCCGTTGACCGTCGAGTGACTTGTGCGGGCGGGAGTAAGTCTTCCACTTTTCCCTGTCGCGTGCAAGAGTAGCTTAATGGGTTCTGCTCGCTCCAGGGGACTCGTCGAGCATCATATCTTTCTTCAAGGCTCTTCGTCAAGAACTCTGACTATCCAGTAGGTGGTCTTCCTGCAGTACGTTTGACATCCCAAGGAATCCAGTCACTAACGGTTCGTGTCCATCGGTTCTCATTCATACGCATTATATTTCCAGCCCACCTCATCTTCGATTGTTTGGCGTACAGAATGGCATCTTTGATTTTTGATCGCCGATGCAGGTGGAAGCTTCGTACCCCTTCCCTTACTTGCGTGAAATGGGATAGTCCTAGCATCGCCCTTTCGACTGCGCGTTCGATAACGCTAAGTGACCTCTCACCCTGGTCACGCAGCGACCAAGTTTCTGACGCATGCGTTAGGGCAGGAAGTACCGTTGAGTCGAAAAGGTGGGCATGGGGTCGGGTGTTCCTTGTTCTCTTCACCACATGCTCGATGCTCTTGAAAGCACCCCAAGCCGTTCGTTTCCTTCTGCTCAGCTCTGGAGCTAGGTCTTTCATTATATTGATTTCCCGACCTAGATAAATATAACTGGAGCATTCGGAGACATTCGTTCCGTTGTGAGTCTTTTTTCTTTTGAAAAAATCTTTTTTGTGAGATTTAGTCTGAAGACCAATCTTTCCACACGCTTTATCAAAGTCGGTAAGCATACGTTCCGCTTGGCTAATGTTTGGTGTTATAAGGACGATGTCATCAGCAAAGCGAAGATGGTGTAATTGCCGAACATCGATTTTCACTCCCATACACTCCAATGTTCGCATGACGTTTTGGAGGGTAGCGGTAAATAATTTTGGCGAGATGGTATCGCCTTGCCTAACTCCTCCTTTGACGTTAATGTTAATTTCGTTGTAGAATGGTGATGTCTTAATTGTGAAATTTTTTTACAGCTCACGAAGATTCTTTATGTACTGAGTAGGGACTCCTTGGCTATCAAGGGTTCCATGACTGCTTCTATCTCCAGTTGAGTCAAAGGTCTTCTTTAAATAGATGAAAGTGAGACAGAGCTGTCTTTCGTACTCTCGCGATACTTCAATGAGTCTTGTTATCGTGTGAATGTGGTCCATCGTACTAAATCCTTTTCGAAACCCTGTTTGCTTACATGGCTATCCTTCGTCTAGTGTTCTGGAAATCCTGTCTAGGATGGCCCGAGTGAAAAGTTTGCAAACGACAGGGAGCAAGCAGATTGGGCAATGGTTTGCCGATATCGTGGAGGTCACCCGTCCTGAACATCAGCACGGTCTTGCTGGTCTTCCATTGAGTGGGGACCTTGCATTCAGACAGGTAACGTGTGAAGAGCCGAGCCAGTATGTTTACGAGGACTAGCGGAAGGTTCTTCAGGTGTTCTTATCATATCCTGTCCGGACCTGGTGCGATTTTTCACCGACGAAATGGCATGTCGGATTTCGGAAGGGAAAACTGGTGGTACAACATAACCATCCTCCTTTATTTCATATGATGGAAGACGGACATGGCTATGGAAGAGATCCGAGTAGTATTCGTGAATGATTTTCTCTATTGCCTTTCTGGACGCTGTAACTGCTCCGCCTGGGCGTCGGAGTGCAATTTTGGTCTTGTAATTGGCGAAGGTTCGGTGGGCTTTGCGAGTGCTCTTCCCAGCCTCTGCAGCTTCGACCATTATTGCTGCTCTTTTCTCTTTAAGATCTTCTTTTTATCGCCTGTCTGCACTGTTTTGCAAGTTCGGACGTTAGTTCGCGATTGCCTGCAGCTCGTGCGATTCCACGCTGGCGTATCAGCTCGAGTGTTTCTGGAGACAGACGTCTCTTGGTGACTTTCGAACTCTTAGCTTTCATTGCGCTAACGTGAAGATGATGTTAAATGAGCCGATCGTATTCTTCGTCGATGTTATCGACAACGGCATCTTCCCAAAAGCCGACTAATGAATTGAATAAGTCCCAGTTTGCGGTGGTTCTGGGACATCGGTTTTTGAATTTAGCGGCTTTTTCTCCTTTGCGCGAGAAATAGAATCTTGCACGAAGGAGACGGTGGTCTGATCCCGTGTAGAATTTTGGGACAACGGCGACATCGGTTAGGCAAAACCTTCTATTTACTATGATGTGGTCTATTTCGTTATGGTACTCTCCATTGGGAGACTCCCACGTCCAGCACTGAGGGTGGGACTTTAAAATTGAGAGTTACCATGGATGGTCTTGGTTGCCATGATAAACTCGGGAGCCGCTCACCCTGTTCGTTCCATTCTAATCCGTGGGTCTTAATGTGCCGTTCTTCAGACGTTCTTCTTGGTCCAATCTTGGCGTTGAAATCTCCAATGATGACCTTGAAGAATGTGTGGTCTTCTCTGTAGAACTTCTCCAAGTCCATATAGAACGATTGTACTTCTTCCTCGTCATAGTTTGATGTCGGCGCGTAAACGACGAAGATTGTCAAAGCCGGTATTGATCCACATCTCTTCAATCGTAAATGTCCGAGTCGGGTTGTAAGTTGTTCGAATGAATCGTTGTGCATGGACAAACTCCGAGAACGCCAAGCCGCCGACTCCTCTACTGTTGCATGTTCCGAGGAAAAGTTCTTCTCCGGTGTCATAGACGGCGTTGAAAGGCTGGCGTCTTCTCGCCACGGCCAGGCCGATGACGTCGTACTTTATCCTTCTTGCTTGCATGAGCAAGTCTTCTATCGAGGACTCGGATGCAAGTGTACGTGGATTGTAGGTACAGATCGTCACCATAGTTCTTTGAAATCCAGGCAGCTTCCATTGGCCCTGAGATTTTAGCAGCCTCTTCGTACTCGTCCTACCCAACGCTGCGAAACTGGGGGCTCTTTCGGAGTCCGGGGAATGAGGCCCGTTTCTTTTTACTGTTTTTAGCTTTTTGATACCCATGTATAGCCTCAGGGCTCTGAACGTGGGGGCTGGGTATACTCACGGGTAGCCTGCCAGGCTCTCCCAGAGTGGACATAGAGCTTATTTGTTGGAGGGGCTCCCAACCGCCTCCAATATTTTCCGTGTCACTTGATTGCAGGCTTTTGGCCGAATTGACTCGTAGAATACAATCTGCATAAACTAGAACGCACCCACAAACGCGTGAATGAATACGCCACGTAAATGCAGAAAGTATGTGTCAAATCGGCGCAGCAGAAACAGCGAGCCCATCCCCTGGATCCACCTGCGTCTCAGGGAAGCAAAGGTGGCTTTTGGTCCGCGATTAACTCCCTATCCGCCACCTGGGGACGCGCCACTTTGCCTCGCGACTAACCGGCTCGAGATCCCTCATATGAGGGATATATATATATATATATATACATATATATATATATATATATATATATAATGGTTCAGGTTGGAGCCGGGTTCCGGGCCGCTAGGTTCCTCGTCCTTACGGGGAAGCAAATTGGTACCAGACTTTTTCTGGATAAGCTGTCTCCTTCAAATCTACAAGACCTGGCAGTTGCCTGTAATGGAGGTCTAAGAACGCCTTTCAACGGGTATCATTGGATCCCAGGGTAAATCCACATGACCAGTGTCTTACGATGTAAATACGAAGACATCATGAATGATGCATGTAGGGGAAACGAATCGTTATACACAACCCTTAAAATATGTCGTAAAGTCTCGTCCAAAGAAAGTGGATGAATAAACAAATGAATAAGTAAAAATGTTTTCGAAAGACTGTAGTATGCACATATGTATTTATGTATTTATATTAAACTACTTTATTACAGCATCTAGTAGGCTGATAGATACAACAAGCATATATACAAATATGTATAATGTATACGTATATATATGCATATGTACATATACATATCTATGTCCAAATACGTGTATATGTATATATATATATATATATATATATATATATATATATATATATATACCTACATATGTACACAGACATACACACATCTGGATATATATATATATATATATATATGTATGTATCTATGTACGTATAAAGTTGGTTATCTCATGCTTACCTTTGCCAGTTTCAACGCAATTTCCCTGCCAATACCACGCGACGCACCAGTGATTATGATAGTGCGACCACAGAATTTTCTGGAACTCAAAAAACCTAAGGACGCCACAATTACGCATGGCCAGCAATCTGCATCTAATCCAGATTCTAGCGCAACAAAAATTTAACAATTAGAGACTTGCTTGGGTGTAGTTATGGTATAAATGCATTTCGGCGTCACCAAAACTATTGCATTTGTTAGCAAAAAGGTTTACTCGGCTAACGTTTCAATGATTTCGTCTTTTTCACAGCTGGCGATTAGACTCGGATTGTAAAGTATCAACTCTGACGATGGGATATAAAGAAGACAAAATATTCGATACGTTATCCGAATAAACCTTTGTATCTATTAAAAATCCAGAAAGGTGTTATTAATAATGTGGAGATTAAACGACGGTCAGTTTGAAAAAATATTCTATCCGTTTCTAACAGGAGTACGCACTCATCAAAGCCACGTAGTCTATCTTATTTGCAACTCTTATTACCACGAGATTTCATTGACGCTATAAATACCGTGTTCGTCTAGATTTATTTTACAATCTACAATCATTAAGATTTACATTGTCTGCAGAGCACTCACAATCTTTACAACCTAGAACTCTACATTTAACTCCTTTCAAATATTATTTATACTCATTATCACCCACTTTCCTTATAGTCGACATATTATACATGTTACAAATTGTTGTCTGTATGAGATACAACAATGAAATCTATGGAAAAGGCATGTGTCCTAAACCACACAGAAGTAAAAATTAGCATAATACTTGCTAGTTCTCTTGAAATACGGAGAAAGAGACTCCATCCGGTGGCACGACATGTTCCTCCAATTCTATAGGATTCCAGCTGTTCGCTCCTCATCTTCTAGTAAATAACTTCTTTTTGGAGAATCGCTCTCCGTTCTTCTTACATATGCCAACCATGGGCACTTTTATGGAGCAATTTCTCACTTAAAGAGACATTTGCATACCAGTTATCGGTGAACAGACGTCTTCTTTGATTTAACAAACTGTCCATGATCCCATCATTATGAACCGAGCCAAAGCTCCGTTTTTCGGAGGTGTTCCTACTGGCCGGACCTTGGTGTACAATTTGAATGGCCGCATCCTTTATTTTGCCTTTCATTTGGAAACCACTGCCAGAATGTACCATTCCCATTAAAGGGCACAAGGGACTCATAATACATACATTGATGCCAAGTTTGATGATTTCCCTAATAATTTCATTAACTTTGACAACTAGGCTGAATATACACGAGTTCTCGTACCCATTATAACATGCACAGTCATAAAGATGAAGATTCGCCAACAGATTGAAATACTCGTATCACACGAACACAAAACTCGCGTATGGTAAGAAAGAGCCTGTCTTGAAATCGATGGTTCCCTGTGGAACAGCTGATTCATCTCTTTTTTCCAAATACTGTTACTACTCATCACTCCGAAGGTTTACTGCCTCCACGCACCTAGAGATGAGTTCTAGGCCCCCAAAAATAATCCAATCGTTTAGCTTTAATAAACATAAAGGCACGAGATTTTTTGCCCCACAAAAAATGATGGCGGAAGGCCCCGAAAACCCGATTTATTCGTCGAAGCTCTTGACTCGGATTGAAAGGCGATTAACCACAGCAGATTTCGTCCAGCCGTACATGGTGGTGATGCACAACATACCCTCGATATTTGCAGTTGTTATGCTTGCTTTTAAGATATATCTAGGTCTTAAAAATAAAACTCAAAACCCAACAGTTTTGGAAAGTTGGACAAGGTATAATGCATACCTTCAGAGAGATAGAGTCAAGTGGACTCCTCGTATACCAAAAACCAGCACCGTACATTGTATTTGGCGTATAAAAATAACTTTTGACTAGTCACTGATTGCAATTTCATTTCTTAGACTTAGACCCACTTAGAAGTATGCAAGGAACCGTTTTTCGAACAAATACATTGAGTAGGAGTTTGATTGGTAGTTGGTCGCTATTTCAGCTCCAATCACTATAATTCATGGTAATTGCATGGAGTGGGAGGATACAAACGAAACAGGAGAAGACATAGCTTAAATTGCAAAGCACTGCCAAATGCTGACAGTAATGTGCTTTACTTTTTTATTCACTGTCTACTACAAATTTCACGGCAGGGTACTAGGCGAAATCAATCACAGCGATCATGAGATAATCGCAAAACGTGGACCCAGAGCCAGAGCGAACCACGGTTTCCCTCTCCGGAGTCTCGCTCATTACACGATGCGCCACGGATGCCCTTGCTCTGTGTTTCTCTCAGCTAATTTTCTATCTACTAGTGGCATCAGCAATCACCCGTCAATGGGATTGATCTGGGGAGCCCACATCGGCACTGAACCCAGTTAAGTTGAGGGTTTCTCAACTTTCTCTAGTTTCTGTTCAGGCTTTTCATAGTGGTAGTCACGGAGTTCATCCGGGAAAAACTCACCGAAATCTGAAGATCCACCGCTCATCGTTTCTTCACTGGAATTTTCTTGAATTCATCTCAGATATTGTGAGACGACACTTCTCACTACTACAGAGCAAACGATGAAGGTCCGATACGTTGTCGAAATCGTTTATGTCGCATTGCGCCACTCTGGCTGAGATCATCTCCATTCTACCTGAGCGGCAATGGTGAAAAATATACAGTAAATTTCTGCATTCATGCCTTCGTTATGGGTCTTTATGCTAAATGGTTTCACAAAGCTTCTTGACCATATCAGGTTACTACTTATAGACGTATATTTTCTAAGTAACCCAAAACTTCCCTTCGACAGATGTCAACTTTGAAATTCTCTCCTTTGCCATAAGATTTTTTTTCCAAATGTTTACCAACTTTTTAAAGTCCTCTACCTATTATTTATCCACGCTCAGTCAACTTTGTGTTGAACTTGTACATAGTCAACAGTAAGCGCCGTTATTTCCACAAAGGATAAAGGATGAAGCCCTCGACGTTGATCAATCCTTTAGGGATACGCCATGCATTCGACTTCATTAAGCTCGTCTGGAGGTGATTGAATGTATATCTGGCCTTTACAGTGACTCACGGTGGCCTATCGATGTATCGAGCCAGTGCTGCTATCCTCCCTGACAAGTCTGGTACCAATTTGCCGACCTTGGAGGGATGGAAGGCTTGGTGACCTGGCGCGCGGGGATCGACCACATGTGTATTGCAGATCGCCTCTGACCACTGTGCCCCACGCGTCCTTTTCGGGATACAGGCGAATATATGTCGATAGCGATGCACAGATGGACCGGATACATAACAGGAAGAACAGATGATAAATGGACAAAAAGAACAGTGGCATGGACTCCCAAAAGAATGCAGTCGTCTTCTTGTGCGACTACCCAATCGATAGGCGCGTATTTACGAGGTTAACACCAGCTATCTACATTGGCAGATGAGATTTTAGGACTATAGAATGGGCCTCGCGAGCGTCACTATTTTCGAAGTGGACCACCACGCTAGCGCGAGAGAAAAACGAGTCGATACTTTGGTGCGGCTCACAATACCAGTGAAGACGGGCCTCCAAGTGAGTACGTTATGAATGTCACCGAAATACGGTCCCTGGTAGGGGTCATTCTCCCCCAAATCAGGGATGGCTGTGCTACATCACTTTCAGCCATTTGGAAGGCATGAGATGATTCCAGAGAACGCTGGTAATTTCTCGACCGAATTTTCTAGGATGCAGCCGAATCAACATCATGGTCGTAATGAACGTCTTCATTACCACTTCACTACCTACCGTATCTCGATCCATCATAGTAATTGGAAATGAAATAGCAATCAGTCACTAGTCAAAAGTTATTTTTATACGCCAAATACAATGTACGGTGCTGGTTTTGCAATAGATAAGGTGGTATGCGAGGAGTTCATTTGGCTCTATCTCTCTGAAGGTATGCATTATACCTTGTCCAACTTTCCAAAACTGTTGAGTTTTGAGTTTTATTTAAGACCTAGATATATCTTAAAAGCAAGCATAACAACTGCAAATATCGAGGATACCAGCACACAGCGAATAGCAAAACAATCTTCAAACCGACCGTTATTTTACCTCGGTAGCAAAATAAACAACATGTACAATCAAATGATCAATAAGAAAGGCGCGATAAAAACCTCTGCGAACAGCTAAACATGTGTGTACCCATCACAGTACACATTTTATGGACACACATGTTTGCTATGTTATAACAATAATGGTTAATCGCCTTGGAATAATAGGACGAGAATATTACACTTCACAAAATCTGCTTCCCAATAAGTGCTGCTATCCGTACATATTGACGGTTTTAAAACGCTACGTACTCTTACAATTTCTTAGGCATGTCAAGAAGTGACATTGTTGTAGAAAATGACAAAATATTTGACCAGAACAGCCTTTGTAACATGTCGAAAATACTTTCTAGAACGATTATCTAAATGTTAAGTTAGAAGTACAACATGGGAGAAAGGCAGTAGAAAAACTAACCCAGAATTGAACATTTAGTTGACGAAGAGTTATGATGGACAGCAGACACACGATAAGAATTGAAGCGACGCAAGGTGCTATCTACAACAGTACATGGCAGTAGGAAGAATGGACATACGTCATTCAATGTAGCTGGCCATTACCAAATCATGAAGAGAACAACAATTGAACAAAAACTTTATTTATAAATTTCCCTCTTACAGCATCTTCTCAACGTATTCTTTTTTCCGCACTTTGATGTTAAGAGGAAATTTCAAAACAAGGTAATAGATAATCGAGCTCCTGCGTTCTACGAAAAGCTCTGAGGAGAACTGGAACCATGACCCCCGTGACGCAAAATTCCCTTGTGCTGGACACCAACTTTAACATCCACAAAAAAAAAGAAACACTTGAATAAAAATCTGTGAAACTGTACGGAAAGTCAGCCTCATCAACCACAATGCAATTAAATTACATGCATACGACAGAAATAAAAATATGGATGGAAAAGGGAAACGAGTGAATCCAAAAATGGGCATCACCTGCGGAACACATTTTCTGGAACTCGCATGATTTAGTGGTCATTAGATAGGATATGGCCACGTGACCTTGGGTTAATGAAGGTTTAACAGATACGGTTGTGATAATAGGTTTTTCGGGAATTAGTGCAAGAATCCTTGCTTTCTTTTCTTCCTATGTCCCTTAAGAAAAATTTTTCCAATTGCTGTACTATCATATAACAACGCAAAACCTATTTTATGCAATACCATTCTGTATAACTTAATTATAATATGGATTGTATTTTAGACAGATTTTACAGGGTAGAAAATGAGATGTCGAAAAATACCACTGTAACAAATGTTTGTAACCAAGTTTACAACAAGTACTCCGCACTTTCTCTTCCTTGTTCATATTGTTCCCGTTCATCGATTGAAGTTTCTAGAGTTGAGTGTCGTCTTAAATCAAGTACTACTCCAGAATGATATAAAGAAGATGAAGACGCGCAAGGACAATGGGACTTGTTGCTCACAAGCGAACTAGTGAGTGCTTAAACCTTCCCTTCCAATAGTTCGTATGAATCTTTCTTTTCCATAGTATAGGTATAAAACCCCTCTTCCACGTAGTCACCTAGTCTTTTCTAGGTGCTTATGGGATCTATTCGCGGCTATCCGCATCTACTCTTAGCGGACGAATCCGTGACAGAAATACTATGAAGCTATTGTTGATTTCCACTTGTTCCTGACCATTTTTGGTTGCATGAGAAGCGATTATGCTTAACTTCCTCCAGTGATTTTGCAAAAGGAACCCGATTCACAGGAGTAAGCTAGCATCTGTGACGATCATCTGAGAACGCTGTAGTAGTGTTATCTCGTGATTCAAGGAAAAATTACGTTCGATAAGGAATCGTTTCAATATGTGAGTGAGGACAGAACACTCCACGTGCTCAAAACTAACTTGCAGCAACTGAACCACTTCCGTGGTTACGAGATAATGAAATCAATGATGAAAGCTCACCGAGTCCTTTCAGTATGGTTAACTAAAGCAAATTAGCAAATATCTCAATATTTCCCGTTCGTTTTACAGATGAAGTAGACGACTAAACTGTGCCTTGCTCACATTGACAAAAGGGGTTATTAGGTGAGATATATCACTTTAAAGATACAACTCAAGAGTCCTGCATTAATTTCCGAACCCAGAATGTACGGAATTCGATATAATCCAAACATTATAAATAAAAAACAGAAACAATCAAGCAATTTGGTGTAATCTGAAGTGAAAACTACACGAACAGAAACTGATCAATATGTGCGAAACATGCAACTACAAATATTTCAGACGTTCTCATATTCTACCACCTGCTTATTTATGGCAGCAAGAGCACTATGTTGCAAATCTGTAGACTGTAGCTGACTCATGTTCCACGTTTTAACGAAATCTAGCGAATCGCGTACAGTATGATCTCGAGCATGATTTAGCACCTTCAAATGAACTAATTATCCAACTGTGCTACATCTGCTAATCGAAAGCATTTCTCAACTCATCGAGGAGAACAGCAATCTGGCGTTCGAGAAAACCTACCACTTTAGTCCCTTGCACCCCAATAGGGCTCTTCTTTGCAATTCGTTCAGCTAATGCCAATGCTCCCTCAACCACGCTCTCTTGCGTAGTAAAAATGCGAGAAATCAGTCCTATAATGTTAGAATCTCTAATTGTTCCTAGCTGCAACTAGAAAAAAGCCAGACATTAAGGTAAACATGAAGATTGAAGTGCACCCTTTTCTTCATTCGTTTTTTCTTGCACTAACTGAGTGATTATTATATGTGCTGAGCACTGTGAAAATAAAACTTGTGAGTTGGTAAGCGCATTTAAGAGTAGATAGCATGAGCGAACTAAAAAGAACTGTATCTTCCTATAAACGAATATTAACTAAGCATATGCTTTAGATAAAATATTATACCTCCTGTTTAACATCCAATGGTTTACCGGATCATCGTACGTATTTTATTTATGTATGTATGTTCTCTATGTATATTCCTAGGCGCCGAACTGATTTACAACCACACTCGTCCTTCAAGCAGTGTCGAAATCTGAGGATCTATCATTTCTACCAGAAATTCCACGTCAACCACTATCAGGATTTCGTTTCATCCTAGCAACAAAAAGAACAGCTGGTAATGATGATGGTGGCGCACTGCTTTCGAGAGTCCAAGGAACGCAACTCTGGCCAAACCAGAAAGTTACCAGTCAGATGGAATTATGTTCACAATTCCCCGTGATTCGCAAGGAGAAGAAATTCAGCTACCGCACCTCGCCCCCGTTACTGTAACCGGCATTTTCAGGGCTTTTCCGGCCTTCAGACCACCCATGAGAATACTGTAGCTAGACCACCCGGGGACCACCTATGTGTTAAATATTTTAATGAGAATAATGACACCTGCCTGCACAATCTGGTGAAATTAGAAACTAACACAATTTGCACAACATACAGGGAAATCATCCAATAAAGTTTAACGTCAGGAAGGCAAAGAAGGGAAAATACCACACAACAACTACTTCTAACAAACGAAAAATTATTAGTCTTTATCTTAGTCACTTCTGATTGGTAAACAAAATTGTCCACTGTCTCATGGGACAACATTAACGTCGGTTACTGAGAAACACGGGGTGGAAAGAGGAATTTAGAAAATCCAGTTTAGCAAATTTAAACGGCCATTTTTCATTTTGAAACAATCACTTGAATTCAAGATGGTTCAAAAGCTCGAATTTTCAAGCTCGTAACCTATGAACAAAAAATATCAACTGTATAAAACTTATGACATCAAGTACAACTTGTCAGTTTGTTTTAACTGGTCACACAAGCTAGTAACATTGATTTCGTCATAATAATATATGTCGAATCTGGCTCATCTAAAGCTGTGGTGACAAATCTAGACTCTCTTCTGTGTGGTCCAATATGTAAAGCAAAAGAAACTTACCATACTTAAGCGCCTCATCGGCTCCAACATCTCTGGCCGTAAATGTCAGTTCGCGGGTCCAGCTGTCATTTGCGACAATCTTTTGGATTCGATTTAATGTTCCTACATCTGCCGCCATGCCAATGTCAACTTCCTACAGAAAAAAGCAATTATTGACTTTTGCGACTACTGTGAGTACAAAACAACTTGACACTTTGATTCTTGAACGGCCCGTCCTCACTGATTGTGCAGGGCCCCAGCATAACCACCATTTATCGGAGATTTACTGGTTAAGCCATTGTGGTTCCCTGGAATCCCGAGGTCAGCCTGGCCAAAGTCTTCCCCAGGTCTTCACCACCACGAGCAGCCCTTGTGGATCAGAGGGAGATTTGCCACCATGCGACTTTGATACCAGGACGGTGACGGATCCTGGTATTGGTTTCCTCTTAGCTAAGCTTCCTGATGGAAACGCCGGACTCTTTCTCAGTTTGGGAGACCCTGCCGGGGGAACGAATCCCCCCACTGTACATCGCAGTCCGACACCCAGGAACGCCTCCCAGCCACGATGAGGCGGTAAACCGTTGGGAGGTATAAAACAACTGCAGGGATCAATTAAAAATCATCAAATGCATAGTAGGACAAAAAACCAAGTGGACGGTTTAATAAAAGTCACACTGAAAATGAGACTTTCGAAACAATTAAACTGTAGGACAAGAATTTTAAAACAACCATAACCTTATGAGAAACTTTCAGACTAAAGGTTGTAAATATCCAAGCCATTCAGCTTTAAGGAGCAATACCATTGGCATCCAAAGCACAGAAGGTGTGGACAATAACTCTTAGAACTGTCTATTTCAGAAAGTTGTAGCCATTATAATTTGGCAACTGTGCGCAGCCGGATTCTAGACTGGGGAGATGGCTGATCAATTGTTAGGAACGAAGAGATAAGTGTTCAAAGTAGTAGCACTATCGCATTGGTATAAAAGAAAACTCATACCCCTAGAAGGCTATTTCAGCTTCAATACTTCTTTATTTATTATATGGCCCGATAACATATGTATCAAACTATCCGGATCTAATTCACGAAGGCCCTTGAACTTTTCTTCCGTGTGAATTTTGTTGCTGCTTGAGTACTCTTCCATATTCGTCACGAATTGTCGAGTGGAGTCGATATGCTTGTCGAGTTGATTCTCCCTGCAATCCTGGGATAGTGGTGCTAATGTGTTCCCACGTGAATTAGATGGAGTGAGGCTCTCCCAGATGAGTGTGGTACCAATTTACCAGCCTCGGCCAGGTGAGCCTCAGTAACCCCTGTTGTGAGTAACCCAATACCGCAATCAACATCGGAGGAAATAGAAACACAATGTTTACTTTTTACTTACCTCCCATTATTACATTACTTTCTTACAGCAGGGTATAAGATGAAATATAACCACTATGATACTGAGATTTTGCAAAATTTGGACCGCAGACGAAATTTAAACCCGCGAATACCCTTTCCGTGGCTCCCACGCGCTACCCACTGCACCACTAAGGGCGTTCCCTTGCCTTTGTCTCAGAAATAAAAACACTTGGCAGCTTACACAAACAGAGTAAAAAATATCGCAGTTACCCTTATGCTAAATATGGAATCGCTGCTGGCGTAACGAATATCACAGGCTGTGATCAAATCTACACCGGCTCCAACACAGTGAGAGTGTATCGCGGCAATAACGGGTTTCGGACAATTCTGCAAACAAAATATCCTTGAAAAAAAAAGGTAGCAAAGAAATGGACTACTTAAAGCCACTGAATCACCTCTATCGCCGTAAAGCCGTCTTGACAAGTAGTAATTATACGTTGTAGAATGCGTCCTTTTCGTCCAACCTCAACCTTGTCATCCATCAACATTCCAACAAGTTCCTACAAACACGTCGAAAAAAAATCTTGGGAGATTTCCTTTAACTTGGGTACACATATTTCATAAATCTTACAATTAACGAATTCGTTAACTGCCTAATTTTGATTACAGGGATGGCCGACGACTTTCGGGTTTCGCACTAAGGAGTGAATCGTATGTGATTCATACAGACCGTTCACCATCATGTACACCTCCATCAATGACCCACTCCTTGCATTGTACCTTCCCTCCGAGAATCTGGTTTCTTCCTTTTTAGTTGGTAATTATCCCGATTATTCTCTGCCCTCAACGCATTCTACTTCTCTCTATATTGTACATTCCCAAATTTTTGAGTAATTCAATGTTTTTCCTAGATTTTCTCCTGGTGGAAAATGAGAAAAACTCATCCATCATCCAATCACATTGCCGATAGCATTTCATAAGCTTTTGTGCTCTTACGAGGAATGTGAAGGCTAGTTCTATAACGTGAATCTAGAGTGATTACGCAAATGAGGTAGCGGTTTTCCTCCAAAGAGTGTAAAAAAAAGTGAACCTAATTCCCTTAATATGATGCTAGTGGTTAGATAATTGTCTCATAAATCTTGGAACTTCAGTGAAAACGTTAGTGGAGAACCTCGGAATGGGTGCACAGAATCAGCTTATTTTTGTGATTTAAGAGTGATATTTGGAACATGATTATAGTGTAGGAAAACATATCAGGCAAATAAGACCAGCTGTGGAAACTAAAATCTCTGGAACAGTTAAAAAACTAGCAGGATTGTTCCCTCAGACGAACATAGCTGGATTGCTACAGTCAAAGTAAATGGATTACCAGTCCAGGCTATAAAAAACTTATTGGAGCTGGTCAACTTTGCTCATTGAAATTTTAAGAAAATATACGAATGTTACAAAATATCACAAATCTCAATCTGTTCTGATGCGTTTCTAACTAGCAAACACTTGATGGAACTACTGTGGAAAACAATTATGTTTAGATTAGTTCAATGGCGACAATCGAAAGTGTAAACAGCAATGCTTACAGATTGCAGTTTTGCAAATAACATGAAATTAAAGCACACTGTAAATATAATGAGTTGTAAAGATTCAATAACATATGTAAATATGTACATCATATATGTCGTCATAAATGTATCAAAAAAAAATTAAGCTTTCGGCGTTGATCAATCCCTGAGAGATGCGCCATGCATTCGACTTCAATAAGCATCGCTTGTAGGCCATTGAATGCATATCTGGTCTTTACAATGGCTCTCGTTAGCTTACCGATGTATCGAGCCAGTGCTGTTATCCTCCCAGACAGGCCTGGTACCAAACTGCCGATCCCAGAGGGATGGAAGGCTTGGTGAGCCACGAGTGCGGGGATCAATCCTATGTGTATGCTGCAGGGCGCCTCTAACCACTGCGCTACACACGAACCTAATATCGTATATAAGTACCATAATAACAATAGTTGTCGTGAAAACTACAGCTTACAAAATAACTCCCTTTGAATATTACCGCTACAACATGCGCCCTGTGTAGAAGCACTACCGTTAGCCATGTAAAGGTGACGAGCGAAAACGAAAAACTGTTTGTAAATAGCGAATTCCAGGGTTCAGTAACAATACAGACATAATGATACCGATATACAAACAAAACGTGGAACCAGAAGTGGGTTCCGAAACCGCGAATTCCACTGTGGGTTTCATGCGCCTCCCGCCGCACCAACTGAGGCTCTTGTTTTGACATTCTCCCAGTTGGTGCTATCAGATCATTCCCATTAACGAGTCACTGATAATAGCACCGACAGAGTACAAACATATCTAAGAGAAAGACAAAATAAGCACTTCAGCTGGCGTGGTGAAGAGCACGTGAGCCCCCCATAAGGGTAATCGCGGGTTTGAAGCCCAGATGAGGTTCCGAGTTCCGCCCACATCGCAAAAGAATGGGCGGAAAATAGAAGTTAGGAATTTGAAATAAAGACATAGTCCTACATTCCTCAAGCGTCTCTGTAAGCACTCTCTTAACCAGCAACACCTTTCGATGGATAAGATAGCTAACACGATAAACGGACTTCTATAAATTAATGAGAACAGCGTAAAAGTTTTCCTAAACAATATGTGCTATCAACATCTGTTTTGGATAAGCTATCAATTGAATATAAAACAAAGCAAAACTCTGCGTGACGATACAAAGAGAAGGAAAGAAAATGAAGCAATATGGATGTGATTCATGCAGCCGTAAATGTGTTAGAAACATATGCGTTAATAGGACTCGATTTAACTTTTTTATTCACTACCTACTAGAATTTCCACGGCAGGACTTTATAGGAAATCAATCAGAATGATGCTATGTTTGCAAACCTCCAGATGGCAGGTGTCTGCGGTGGGGACCGAACACGCTATTTCCCTTCCCGAAGGCTTATGCACACACCATCACACCATGCACATCCTTGCTTATGGCACTGCTAGATAGAACACTAACTGAGAGAAAGACGAAACGGAGGACGCGCATGTGGTGAACACGTTAGCCCCTGGGAAGGGTAACACTGTGTTCGATTCCCACCGCAGACAACTGCTGTCTGGAGTTTTGCAAGTATCTAAGACTGACTTTGTTATCAGAAAGAATGACCACATAATTTTAAGAAAGAAAACATTCAAAAAGAGTAACACTGATGGGCTTTCCAAGCATGAGGAACTCGAATTCAACGAGTGCTAGAGATAGCACAATTTTACTTCGAGATGCTGATAACGCCTTTTCTTGTATTCTAAAGACAAAATGATAAAAACAGAAGTTCCGCACACCCGAAAAAAAATGCATTACCAATACACGTTCTGTGGCACTAGCAGCGGTGAAGAATGAACTCACCCCCATACCTTGTTGTAAGTCTATTCCAGCGCAAAACGACTTTCCAATCCCGGAAATAACAATTGCACGGCATTTTGGTTCTTCGGCAAGCTCGTCGAAAACAGTCTTCATCTTCCTGAAAACTAGTAACTAAGACTATAAATGCAGCTAGAAAATGATATGCATTTAGATTTGCAGGAATAAGTTTGAAGATTTTAGGAACCACGGCCAACATTTAGGGGGAAAAGCATTCGGCGTTGGTCAATCCCTGAGCGATGAGCCATGCATTCTATTTAAACAAGCATCGTGGAAGTGAGTGGATACACATCTTATCTATATGATGCCCTTCGGGAGCCTGCTGTTCTATTCAAATCAGTCTCGTTATCTTTCTAGAGAAGTCAGGCGCCAATTTGTCGATCTCAGATGGACGGATGGCTTCATTTGTCAAGAACGTGGGATCAAACCTGCGATCTACTCAGTGTGTCTTGCAGAGCCCCTCTAACTACTGCGCTGTACACGTGCTTAACTGCTGTTGCGACCTTTCGTCTAGTACCCACCAAATCTTCCATCCCTCTGGGAACGACAAATTGTTACCAAACTTGTCTGGGTGGACAAAAAACACTTCATACACCACTAAACCACTCAAAGCCATTGTGTAAGCCAAATATGGGTTCAATTACATCTACGATGCTTGATAAAGTCGAATTCAAGGTGCGCTCCCCATGCATTTGCCAACATCGAAGACCTTGCCATTTATGATCAGCACAAACAGCTGTAGAATTAATTACAAAATTTCACACAACGGTAAGGAAAGAGGGTTGCATATAACATGAAGATTAATAACGGCAGCACCATACATACTGCCACATAATTCTCATTGGAACTGCGTCTATCCATCTAAGAACGGACCAGAAATCTTGAACTTAACGGGAGCGATTTAACGACAGACTTCCATAGATCCAATGTGAAAGTGTTCCGACGATCCGGCCGATTGAGCTGAACATGATATACATGACTCGCTTGTTCTCGCACCTCCAACTCTGCCATGAGTGACGACGACGTGCCCATGAACCGGATTGCAGGACGGACGAGCGATAAATAACTCCTCAGTCCTGCGTACATTTCCTAAAACAAATCTCGCAACGAAGCACATAAAGCGCGACGCCATAGATGGATCAATTTGCAACAGAGACACAAATGAGAACGGAACTCATAGATGGCTCCTCTGTTAGCATATGATTGCCTTCAGAAGGTGATTAGAATGCAGAACACAAATGAGAGGATCTACGTATAAGCTTAGGTGAACCGATGCTTACATGTCTTAAGCTGATATTCAACAGATCCGAATTAACGTACTCGTCGTTTTCTCGCTGTTGCCAGTGCACAGTAACATCTAGTTATGCAACTTGATCGCTGGCTAAACCACTAATGAACAAAGGATTCTATCAGGATAAACAGGAGGAAATGAAACTGTAGTGATGGGAACGACAGAGGGAAGGTTAGATGCTCACTGCCCCCCGTCCTGTTCACTAGACGTTGACCTTAAATTATATGTGTAGTACTTCTAATCTGATTTATTTAACTGCGAATACCATTCTTGTAGCACCTCCACTTGATTGCAGTACGAAAACACACCTGAAAGCTTAGAAATCACTGCGTTTACTGGGAAAGTAGGGAGTAGAAGGCGAAGCCAATGATAGCGACTTTCTACTGACCACGTAAGCGAACGAGTACTAAGTACGAAGTACAATGAACGCTAGCCACTAACAGTACAATTACTCAAGTACATTGCAGTTGTACTTCAATACAGTTGTACTACTCGAGTACTCGCGATGCGAATCTCATGGACATCGACCAAATCCGGACGAAGCGGACGAACCGAACTGTCAGAAATAAGAAACCAACGAGATATTTTTAAAAAAAAACACAAACGTAAACGTTAAAAGTAGAGACCCTAGTCTTCCCAATGAATCAAGGATTCTCAAAAGTGTTGTGGATCAGGGTTACCCATAAACACCGTAGACAGTTCCTGTCCATCCTTAGGCCTGAATAATCGCCATCTGAATTCCAAAATTAGTCGTCATCTGTAGTGTTTCCGAATCTGCGGCAAAAATCACACTACAGTAAGAAATAAGTACCGCCGTATTTGTGCACTGTGCTTAGTTTTCATAGTTTAGGATTCTTTGTTAGCTCTGGGGTCTGCTTTTCATTTGTTGTTCTGTGGCTCAGCCTAAATTATTATATGCTGCAAGTGTTTTTGATGCCAGGTTTTATTTGACCTTGGCGTGGATATGCATCTCAGTTTATTGCTGAACTTACTCGATGTTGCTAGAAATCACTGTTGTGGTTAAGTTTCCTCACTCTGTCCTTCCCAGTCGCGGCGACTCCAGTCGAGCGTCCACAGCAATTGTCTCCTTTTGCTGTGGTACTCCTTGTTGTTGCGTCCAATGGAGTCTTGTAGACCACAACAGTGCGCGATCGTCGCGGCTCTGAAGGCCAAGGCACCGAAATCTTAGCCGAAATAGTGATTTGTAACAAATTCATGTAAGATTTTCAATGGACGAAGCAGTTTGCATACAGATTTCAGGGCTCTCTTATGGGCCAGCTTATCAGTCGATCTTCCGGGTTATTTACTAGACGAGTTCCAAATCTTCGCCCGAATAACGATGAAGATCCTGAACAACAGCTGACGTACGCGAATTCGGCGGGTATGCATAATTCTTATACATTCGTTAGCTAGGGTTGGGCTTTAATGCCATTGCTGGTTCCTAGAAGCCTTTTTATTGACCAATGGTAACTTTATTGCATATGATGAGCCTTCCTTATTCGATCTAGAATCTTTATAGGGTCGTTCTTCGGATCTCATTTCTTGATGTGTGGTGGCCGATTTGATATGGCTAAGCCAGAGGCCTTCTTGTTCGGTGAGAATAGCGATCTGGACCTATTAGGAGGTCGATCTGTTCCGGTTTGTCGTTTTCTTCAGAATAACCTGACATCGCTCCGGTTTGATTTCATCATTCAAATTTTCCAGTGGTTGTTCGATGATTTGACTATTGCCTTTTTAAAAGTTTGTATAACACTCTTCCCAACGGTTTACCGCCTCATCGCGATTGGGAGGTGCTGCTGGATGTCGGGCTGCGATATACAACGGGAGGATTGATTCATCCCACCAGCGAGGCCTCGGAGGCTGAGAAAGAGTCCGGCGTTTCCATCAGGAAGCCCAGCTAAGAGTAAACCAACACCAGGATTCAACACTGTCCTGGTATCAAACTAGTCGCCTGGTGGCAAATCTTCCTCTGATTCACAAGGACGGCGGTTGCCTGTGGTGGTGACGACCTGTGGAAGACTTCGCCCACACTTACCTCAGGACTCCAGGGAACCACAATGGCTAGACCAGCAAAACTCCGAAAAAATGGAAATTGTGCTGGGGCCGCACATCCAGTGAGGACCAGGCATCCAAATATCCAAATAAAATATGTAGCATTTTATTTACAGCTTCATTTACTATTCTACTGGTCAGGTTCTCGTGGGACAGCTCTTTCATCAGTTAGGCTTAAAGTTTTAGTTGGTGGAAATGTGTAGCTATAAACATTTCCCCAAGGGAGCGTGTAGCGCAGTGGTTGGAGGCGCCTTGCAAACACATGGGATCGATCCCGCTTTCTAGGCTCACTAGGCCTTCCATCTCTCTGGGTCGGCAAATTCGTACCAAGTTTGTCTGGGAGGATAGCAGCACTGCCTAAATACATTGGTAGGCCACCATGAGTCATTGTAAGAGCCAGATATGCATTAAATCATATCCAAACGATGCTTAGTGAAGCCGAATGCATGGCGCATCCATCAGGGATAGATCAACGCCGAGAGCTTTATCTTTTATCCGTTCATAAGCACTTCCCATAAAAATTCTGTCATACTGATTGGAACCATTAGCGCTGCTCTACGTTTTTTTAATATGGAAATAACGTTGAATTCTTTCAGTTTCCTTATGCTTCTCCTCTAGGCAGTGACGAAGTCCGACCACTTCACTTGCTGGTCAATATAAGAAAGGAGTCGGTAAAATTTCAAAGGTAAATTCCCCTGTCTTCTCTGCTTCTTATTTAAAGTTTGAGTCAGCAATTTCTTAGTACTACGTGATATAGACATCTTTCGATGAAAGGGGGCCTTCTCTACAAGGGAATATTGTACTAAAGTGCCCTATTAACTTCCAGTATTTGAATATGTAGAAGTGAATGAGAGTGAAAATTTCACGGTAAATCCTTTAGTGCGTTGCTTCATCCTGGTTTAATTGCTAATAATATCAATTTGCTACAAATCCCTTAATTCTCTGGCTAACCTTGTGGTAACGTGTTTATGCAAAGTTGGCTGATGTTCTAGAATAAAGGACGTCGATGACTCTGAAGTGGAATCTTCTCTCTACCGACTGGAATTCACTTTAGACGCTGACTGCTCATGCTTCGTGCAAATCCATTTCAATGCTAGAGAACTCTACCAAGACGGCACAATCCAATTTGTATACCGCAGCAAGCGAGCGTCTTGTTCGGATGTATTTCATTTCGACGCCGGCTCTGACCAAACGTTCAACAACTTTATTTTTGATTCTTCAAAATGGAACTTGGCGGACGTAAGTTTACACGCATACTTCCTGGGATACTTGGATGTCCCGTCTTCACTCGTTGTGCGGGCCCCCAGAACAATTTCTTTGGATGGCCCGTCTTCACTCGTTGTGCGGGCTCTAGAACAATTTAGCCATTATGTTTCCTGGAGTCCCGAGGTCAGCCTGGCCAAAGTCTACCCCCAGGTCCTCACCACCACGGGCAGTCGCCACCCCCCATGGCTCAGAGGGAGATTTGCCACGCGACTAGATTGATATCAGGACGGTGGTGCATCATGGTATTGGTTTTTTCTTAGCTGGGCTTCCTTAGAGAAATGCTGGACTTCTCAGTTTGAGAGACCCTACCGTAGGGATGAATCCCACTACTGTTCATCGCATCTTGACACCCAGGAACACCTCCCCGTCCACGATGTGGCGCTAAAGCGTTAGGAGGTTTACATATATGAGCTACACTGCTAGATACTTTGCTTGTCTCTACAACAGTTTTAATTTCTATTTTCAGTTGACATATTCTGGGGGACTTTACTTCCCTATTGTTGTCGTCATTCAAACCGAAGATGTCGATCGAGTGCAAATGCAAAGCACAATGTGCTCCGTCGATGTGATTTTTTTGTGTATTAGTTTTTATAGATTCATCTCCAAACCAATTTCTCGTTTTTCTCCTTCATTTTTTAAGATAAGGTGGTGTACTACATGTTGCTTTCAGGTTGCCAACGATAGTAGCCATGCTCTGATATTGAAACCTCTTCGACAAAAAATTGCTTGCGATGGGGTGATCTACCTGCTTCAGGTTAGCTTAAATCTTCATCTTTTTTTGCTACAGTTAGTTCATTACATAGGTGGCCCATTCGCAGAAGCTGTGCTATTAGTAGCATGTTTTCCGTTCCTTTGTTCCCATCGAAGTGGCGGCTACCTTTGGTTTTGGTCTGTTCCAAACTACTTCGCATGTCAATGTTAACCTTTACTTACTGCCTACTATAATTTTTCACGATTGGGTATGATGTGAAGTACAACCAAAACCATGCTGAGATATTCGCAAAACGTGGACCTCGGGCCAAATCGATCCACAACTATTCTTTCCAGGGGCTCGTCTATTACACACTGCACCACTGAAACCCTTGCTTTGCGTTTTTCTCAGCTAGTTTCCTACCTAACGCTTCCATCAGCAACCATCTATCAGCGGGATTGATCTGAGGATCAAAAAATCGGCATTAAACTTAGTTAAGTGGAGGCTGTAGTCGATATCACACTGTTAACCCTTTGTTTGCCAGCTACTATAATTCTTCACGACAGGGTATAATGGTGAAATACAACCACAACGATGCTGAGACATTCGCAAAGGGTAGACCCCGGGCCACGTCCAACCACGATTACCCTTTCCGGGGGCGTTAGGTAGAAATTGCTGATCGCAGCGTTAGGGAGAAGACTAGCTGAGAGAAACGCAAAGTAAGGGCCTCAATGGTGCAGTATGTAATACGCGAGCCGCCGAAAAGGGTAATCGTGGTTCGATCTTGTCCATGGTCCAAGTTTTGCGAACATCGCAGCACCCTTGTGGTTGTTTCGGATTTATTAACATCTGCAAGTGTCATTCTATGGTCGACAGCTGCGAAACGTTTCGTCGACGTGGACCACTAATACTTCTGCCTATCCCATAGGTCCTCACCGTGGATGCTGTTAGATTCTATGTAGATACATTGATCACTTATTTTTTTTATTTAGTTACTTGATCATGCTGTCTATGGGCGATGCGTGAAATTGTTGACATGCTTAAGTCATTACTTTATATCTATATCTGAGCTGTGCTTTGTGCTTGGTCGAAAAACTGAGGCCACAACATTAGCTCCTTGTACATGATATCTGCTTCGCTGGTACTGTTCGGAAGGATGATGGCATGAAAACAAAGCTTTTGCAGAAATTTGCTGTTATATCGTTTTTTGTCTCAATCGATTAAACTCATACTTTACAATGCTGTTGTTTGTGGGTTTCAATAAGTGATGTCATCCGATACGAGCTCTCCATTTACGGTTTCTTAAGGGCCGATGGAAGACCCATATTTTCGTTGAGATTCTATACCTGAAATAGAAGAAGACAGAACTACGAGTAGTCGGAAGAAAACCAAATTTATGAAGAATGACTAGTATGAAGGAGAGTAGAGTAAACTGCATGGATCGCCGATTGGTGAAGACTACGTCTATATTTAAGCAAGATTCAGTTTGGATAACGACTTGAGAGAAGAATTCGATGGAAAATAAAGAGTTTTGAATAAAGGGCAATGGTGATGTTATTGATTCAGGCTTTCGTACAGAGTTATTAAGCATAGTTCTTTCCTATTTATCAGAAACATAGGACGATGCTTTGGTAATATGGAAAGTGTTGTATACAATACACAGGGCGTCGTGGCAGTGTTTTCCGAAGTTGAACAGACGCACACAATACCGACCTAGTTTTCACTGAGTTAGCCACCGAAGGTTACTGGTCCTGAAGACCCATCGGAATGCGCCTCAAGAAATAAATTTAATGAGACTAGAGGACAATAGGCGGGCGAGAACTCTGAAGTCGATTCCAAAGGAATCAAAACGAGCTTTAAGGAGACTGTTTGAAAAGCTGGCCGACATGTTCGTTGCAAAAGTGTTACCTATGCAGCTGGTATCAATTTTCGGATTTTCAAACCACAACTAAGCTTTCAACCAAATACGTGCTCATTTTAATGGCAACTGCAGGACAGCGAAATGAATTACGAGAGAATAAGTGGAATCTGAAGACATGTCGAGATGGTTGATCTAAGTGTCTGTATATGTCAACAAAGTATTGGGAACTTTTATATAGGAAGAGTCACCTTTCTCAGCAAACTTTTATTACCATTGCTATGGTTTCCACGTAATGCGCTCTGTTGAAGTCGTACTTACTCAACCGGTTAAGCTTCATTCAAAGCTACGCGGCCAGGTTAATGAACAGTTTGATGATCAAAGTCCACAAACAAATCGGGTATTAAGTTGTTGTGACCACATTGCTCACTCTTATCGAGCAAGGTGCTCTTCTCCTAGATTCTCCATTAATTTCATATTTTTGTTCTTCGAAAACTGTGATATTGGTTGCAAAAAAACACACCTGCGACTACCATGCATCTGATCTCAATACAGGTTTTAAGGGAATTATGTGTGTTTTGAGTGTTATTCCTCGAAACAAAACTTTTATAGGAGATATTTGGCATCGAAAATAAGGAAATGGCTACCGATGGTAGCAACGAAGACTGTGGATTGGAATGCATTATTTGTATGAGTGACATCCGCGACACTGTGATATTACCATGTCGTCATCTTTGCATTTGTAATAACTGCGCGGACACGCTGAGATACAAGGTATTGAAATTCTTTACTAAGTTCTTATATGCGAGCGAAAGATCTCACATAATCTATGTACTTTGCTTCTAGATATTTCTACCTTTTTCGTTCTTTAAAGATGTATACGATTGTTTCTAACCTTTAGCAAGGCATGATTAGGGTGTGTATTATGTGTGCAAGATGGCGTTGATGGTACAGGGTGAGATTGGGGCTACAACAATACTATAGATTTGTATATACTGTATCTCCTTCCAACGATTTATCGCTTCGTCGTGGCTGGGAGCTACGTTTTCATCAGGAAACCCAGGTAATAGTAAACCAATAGCAGAATCCACCACCGTCCTGGTATCGAACTACTTGCATGGTGGCAAATCTCCCTCTGATATACTAGGACGGGGGCTTCCCATGGTAGTGACGACCTGTGGCAGACTTTGGCTAGGCTGACCTTGCGACTCCTGGGAAGCAATGGCTAAACCAGCAAAACTCCGAAAAATGAAGGTTATGCAGGGGTCCGCACAACCAGTGAAGACGGGCCGTCCAAGTATCCAATTAGGTATATATTGTATCTTCCACAATGGGACGCTGATTGATAACTCCTCGTTGCTCTTTTTATTCACAGCAATTTTCCGCAACACACTTGCTATATATTTCCTTGTTTCGTTAGTACCTCAGCGTACTACATTTTCTGTTCAAACTTTTGTTTTACGGCGTGGTTTAGTGTACAGGTCGAGTAGAGTACACTGTCGGCAATGTGAAAGGCGGTCTTTCAGCTCGTCATGGGTCAACTTTCTGTCGAGATAGAATAGCAAATTGTCAACCAGCCATTTCATATTTTTGAGGGACTTAGTTAAACAAAGAAGTTGTGTTACATTGGTAATTAAGCTGGTGGATTTCGTAACAGTGTTGGAAGTTTAACTAAAGGCCGGGAAAGGGTAATAGCTCGCTCGTTCTCCACCACAGACACCTGCGGTCTGGAGTTTTGCAAATATCTTAGCACCATTATGGTTGTTTTTCTAGCAGTCTTCAATTTTTTCCCATCCAGACAAAATAAATTGTCCATCCATGTCCAGCTTTGCCCACGTAGACCACTGGATTGTTGCTTTTTTATATTATGCATTGTCAATTTCACTCAATGGTTTGTCTTAGCTGGACAAGGGAATGTTGTTACGTGTGGAATCGCGGTGGTGGCTAAGGGATTATTCATAAGCAGAACCATTCCATCAAAGAAAGAGTTTATTACTTCTGTATGGAAGAATAAGTAAACCTATACCAGGATTCATAGCTATGCTGGAAGAAACCAAGCGATCGAGTGGGAATAGTGCTAGAAACTGTTGTAATTGTGGAGATGAATCTGTTTGAAGGCATGCGAGGTCGTGGTATAAGCAGTGCAAGTCGTGATTGGGAAGTCCACTCGATCAGGAGAATGTCTGAGAAAGAAAATCGGATGGCGATCTAAACAAAAGACAATTGTAGGTATAAATCTTAACAGAGTTCTCTTTCTAGCTCAATAACTGCCCAATTTGTCGATCTCCTTTCCGTGCATTGATACAGCTTCGTGCTCGTCGGCTGACTCGTAATCTTGGGTAAGCTCTAGTTTTACATCAAAAATATTCTGTGAAGATCGCCTTTAAGTTACGTTACGACTACTGTTTTATTATTTTCCAGATACGAAACGGTTACCTTAGTGGAAGGTTTGAACGGACCATTGACACATCAATCCTATGGGAATGTTGAAAAGGTAAAGAGTTCAACAGACGAAGCTTTATTAGAGAAAGGGCACTCTGGAGAACGTAATCGTTTCGTTAATGGAGACAATCAGGTATTGACATTTCTTCTTGCAGGTAAAAATTGTATTACCATGCTGATGTCTTTGGTTGTCGTGCTTTGTCATTCCATACCTCAATATTCGATTTTAGTAGATGATTAATATGGATTCATAACGCTCTCATTCAACCTAACCTTTGCTTTCTCACTTTTCTTGCTAGTCCGTTTATCTTCCACACGTACTAGAGATGTTGTATTCAAGACGGTTTCTGTCTCTTTCTAGTCCATCGCCATCGATAATGATATCGAACTGGAGGAAACCACTGAAGGCATTGAAATGAAGATATATCTTCGAAATGATATTATGGCTCATGAAGAAACATCTATGTCGTTGAGCAACTTATCGAGAAGATCTGTATTGTCGAGCGATTTATCAAGAAGTCCCAGTCCGCAATATGACACGACGCCAGGAGGAGCTAATGTAGTTTATACCACTTTTTGTTGTGAACGTTTGCAAATTATTGCTAGTTCTGTTTTTTTATGGACAGGTAGGAGATTCAATGGAAAACACCCAGTCAATAGGAACGCATCGTTGTCTTCAGACTGGCAGCAGTCTTTCATCAGGAAGTGGTGTCACGAAACGTGCAAAAAGTTTCGGTCAAAAAACCACGGTTGCTGCTAACGAATGAGTGACCAATGGTGCAGTGGTTTCTTTCCAGCTAAGATAATTCATTTCGATCTTTTTATTATGTTCCTATCCGCTCATCATACGTTTTTCTGAAACTACTGAGTGTTCTACTTGAAGTAGCTGGCTAGAAAACGGTGGAACAATAGCAAAGGCCTCAGTAATATTGGCCAAACTTTGGACAGTTCCCTCTAAAGTTACTCCATCTTTTCACCTTATGGGGATCTATTTAGACTTTTTCCTTACCCTTTTATAATATTACGGTGTCCTTGAACTCTTTCAAATGCATTTGGCTTCATATTTATCCTGTTTTGAGTTTCTCGTTTATCAACTTGCTTTTAAAGCGCAACTTTTCATGGCATAAAGCGAAGCTGCCAGTAGTTAAGTATCCATAGGGTCCACAGAGTATAGTTGTTATTTGAAATGCAACTTCTCCATCACTTGTGGGTGACCTCCGTTGTGCCTTATACCGGCCTACTTGCTATTCACTGTTTGTTTCCTGGTTTTTCTCTTCGGTAAGACGAATTAGTTAAATCTTTCCTTACAGTACTTCAGTAATACTAATACAAGTGGTGATACACATTCTTTCTTTGATGAGCTTACACCAGGTTAATACATAATCTTTATTTTTGCTTACTTTTCGACGTCTTCGTCTTCCTTAGAGCCGATGGCTATGTGTCAACCTTGTGTAAGCTTATCAAAGAATGAATGCATATTGATTAGTCATACCGAGGTTAAAGAAAAATCTATTTTGAAATAAAAATGATGATCTTGTATTCTTCTTCTTGGTAGTCTTTCCGCCACCCAATTCGAGGGCCCAAGACAAGTAGCGCTTGTCGTTTTGTACCATTTTCCCACACTTTTCCAAAAATATATCTGCCCAGCATCATTGCGATCCCAGTTTGTTCTTCAGAAAATAACAAAAGCGAAGCATATCTCGTGCCATAAATCCCATTCCCATAAATACGACGGTGTCATTGTATCATTTCGAACTTGGTCTCACTCTTGCTGATTTGTAAAATCTCATGTATCGTGGTCATGTTGCCCTTAAATGTTTCTATTGTAACAGCTGTACGGCCACACAACATATTTGTTGCCAGAGAAGTTATTTTTCACTTAGTTGGAATGTTTGGGTTATTTGTGATACAAATCTTCTTCCATTCATCTGATGTGCCTTTAATGTCATGAGATCATCTTGCTTAATAATGCATAGTTACGTTGTTTATTTTGGTGGAGGGTGTTTATCTGTACAAATTTGTCGCCAGAACATAATTAAAAGTTTTATTTGTTTCCTGTTTACGTCCTCTATATTGCTGTTATTTAGCTACTGTAGTATTTTTCGCGTAGTTTTGTTAATAACTTCAGTACAAATAACTCCAAAGAACGACTTCCTGTAAACCTAGAAAAAATAATCAGTATATGTATACGCAGTCTTACGAACTGCCTTTGTTGAGCTAATGTGAGGTTGGCATAACATGTCGTCCTTGTTGTTGTCGCTGTTGTTGTTGCTGCTGTTGCTGTTGGTGTTGTTATTGCTGCTGTTGCTGTTGCTGTTGTTGTTGTTCAAAATACGTCTAGACTCTGAAGAAGGTGAAGTCGCCAAGACGGCAACCGTCGAATAGCAGCAACAACAACAATAACAACGACAACTTATGCCAACTTTGCATCAGCTCAACGAGGACAGTTCGTAAGAATTTGTTTCTAGACTGTAGAAATGTCAGCTTGGGATGCAGGGGTTATGATTGTTTCACAGGTACTATTCTTTGTTTGTGGGTGGCTATTTTTTATGAAGCAGCTGTTCAGGAATTATGAGGTGCACAACAGGTAAGATATTTCCCTTCATGTGGGAGCTTACGGTAGTTCTGTGCTTACTAGTGGTCCAGTTATGGAGAAAACTATTTTAAGTGCTACGAATTGGTAATTTGATAGGGTAGGGACATATCGTTTACATATTTCGGAGTCGTATTTGGTCAATTATTCGTATTTTTAGTGTCTTTAGGGGTGTCTCGGCAATAGGTTGCAGATGACTTTCAAGATTATTTCCTTACTCTATAGTCGGTTTTTAGAATGGTCCAGTTGGTATTTTCAATAACGTTCGCATTGTCTTGCACCATGTTTGAGCTTATCATTTTTGAAATTATGGATGTGATGGATTTTAGGTAAGTCTGGGTGAATGGTTTTAAAGTCACATGTTATTTGGACTTCGTGTTCTATGCTTCCCACAGTTTTAGGTATCGTTGTTGCTATTTTGTTAAATAAGTATATAAAAGAATGATAAAGCTCTCGGCGTTGACTTATCCCAGAGGGATGCGCCATGCATTCGACTTCACTAAGCATCGTTGGAGATGACTAAATGCATATCTGACCTTTACAATGATTGGCCTTTTACAATGGCAGCCTGCCGATGTATCGAGACAGTGCTGCTATCCTCCCAAACAGGTCTGGTACCAAATGGCCGACCCCGGAGGGATTAAAGGCTTGGTGAGCCTGGGGCGCGGGGACTGATCCTTTGTTGCAGGGCGCCTCCGAACAGTGGGCCACATGCGTCCTCACAAGTATTTTATCTTATTGTTTTCTCTTCTTCATCTGTCAATGCGGGAATGATGTCTTTCGAACCCATTTTTTCTACGTTAAGCTACCCAGTAATTATGAATAGAAATCTGTAATAGTCGTTCAAATGGCTCATCGAATTGATACTTGCAGGTCAAGGTTCGCTTCTTGGAGACTATGCCTGACTTCCATGTTAATCATTCTTATTGTAGCACTTCCACTTTACTTTGCATACACTCTTTTGAAGAGTATATCGTTTATACGACAACGATTTCTGAAGTCATTGACAACCTTGCTTTGGATTGTGTTCATCTACTTTTTCTGGAAGATTGGTGACCCATTCCCAATTCTTAGTGCAAAACACGGTCAGCTAGCATTTTTTCAAGTTTGTGACATAAAATGGAAACTTTCGTGTTTTTTTTTCTTGTTTCTTTTTCATTTTGTAGTTCAGCAACTATTTTAGTTATTGTAGTTGGCATAATGTCAGTAAAGTGATTTTCCAGGAATCTTCACAATTGAACAAGCTATTTCTCGCATAGGTGTTATTGGTGTGACAGTAATGGCAATCTTATCTGGTTTTGGAGCCGTGAACGCTCCTTATGTTTACATGACAGTGTTTATGCGAAAGGTAATTTCATTTCTTAATCAATTATATCTGCAATGGACGCTGTCATTGTTACTAGTGGCCAGCATAAATCCCAGAGTGCATTGACTGAATAGCGTACTTTGCGGACAGTTGGCAGATACTTTTAATCAGTATGTACTGGAGGGCTGTTGGAGCAGTGGTAGTGGCGAAGTTTCATACGGTTCTGGTTCAACACCGCGTTATTTAAACAAACCCCTCCCATTACTTCCTTGGTCCACAAAAACTAAGCTGCCTAAGACGGCTATCCCAGGATCTATTTTCGGACAGGAAGAATCGAGTCTACCAATATTCTACCACATTTTTAGAACAAAAAGAACAATTCACCAGTGTCTTCAAGGAATAGCCCAGCACATAGACTAATCCGAAGACCTTTGTAAATTAAAGGAAACGGATTGTGTACAAGAAGTGCGGGTATTCGCACCCGTGATATATGTGAGGACAGCCCGTGCAAGAAAAAACTGACATGTACTTAGGCGATTAGTCTTGATGTCTCGTAAAACTGTTACTATCGCACATTTTCCATCTTTTTATCCTTGCTGCTTCTTCAGTACTAGTACTATACTATCTCTAGGATTGTGTTTCATCAGTTCTCTTCACTTCACTTTACTCTACTTTTCTTTGCAAACTCAAACATGACTGTTCATCTCATTGCCGTCGAAGTTCGCGAATTTTGAAAGATCTTGGTTTCTGACTTTCTACATGCTGTTTCGAATAGATGTCCTGATTGTGCTGGCAGTTTTGATACACGATATCTTCACAATAGCTGACAATTGAATATAGACGAAAAGAAGTCTGATCCACATTGCTTGTATTTCCTAGTTCATGTATGGTAGTATGCTTCTCTTCTTTGTTCCTATTATGTGGGTCTTCCATTGTGATGTTCGGACCCCGAACTTGGGTGACTAAACCCCGTGTAAGTAGTATCATCGCAACATCGACGGTTGAACCAAGTCAATGAGCGTACGTGTAAATAATATAAGTAGTAAGTAGTCAATATGCACGATTACCATAAACAAGGAATAACACCAACAATTACACGAAAACTTCTGTATAGATACATGAAGTATTAAAAGGTGAGAACGATATGTGTTACAAATACAACAAGAGCCATGATCGAGTATCAGCAGGCAGTGTATTAGGGACGAAAAGCTCGCTGATCAGTAGCAATCTTTATACAATGGCCATGGAATGGATAGAAAAGCTAACAGGTTCGATATCTGTGAACATGCGGTCTAACAGTATTCTTTAAAGGGTTTCGGTTTTTGCTTCTTTCTTCAGTCTTACTATCTTTGCCGAAAGGCAAGGGCTATTTAAACTCGTGATGTCTAAATTCATGGTAAAATTGGGATAATAGTGATTCCAATTGAGCAACATCGAGTTTGAGATGGTTTGACCGATTCAAATTTTGTGCTCTTGGAGGATTTCAATATTGAACATCGAAGATCTGATTCCTTTGTGTTTTAAGATAGTGTATTCGCCTCAATAAATCCTCTCATTTTTTCTTTCCACTCTATGACAATTCGAAAGTCGTGATACGAAATTCTTCAGAGCTCCACTCAGCGCCGATCTTGGCACAGATTATGACCTTCTCTTAGGGCGTTTCCAAATCCATTTAAAACTCTCCGATTTCATCTTCGTGTGGCTTACGTTATAGAAGGTTTTAAAACTGGTTATAAACCGCATTTCATTCATCCACACTGGATCTTTAATGTTCCTAAGAAATGGGTACACAATTCCTTATCGGCGATAATGTCAATAGTAACAGTTCTTTTCTGGGCTATACTAGCAATACAGCTTTTCTCCATAAATTATAAGCGGCCTATTGCGGACGGCCTTTTCTGGTTTCGAGTCTCTGGTATCATAGTTGATGTCACCAATGCAGTAGTATCATATGTGGTCTGTACACTCTGGTCCTAATTATCAGCCTTTCAAGTTTTGAATCGACGGGGTCTTTTTACTATGTGTGTAGTATTTTTAGTCTCCCAATTTTGCAAGCTGAATTTATCGTACATATGGAACCCCACAATGCAAAGCAGTTCTGGGTTTAGGAACACTTTTCGCTACTCCCTATATTGCAATGCGGTAGCTCTTCTCAAAAACTACTTTCGTTTGCATCTTATTAACTATAAGAACTTCAATATATGCTCAGACTTTTCAGGTAGATCAAGCAGCTATCTCTCAGATGGAAAGAAAATTAATGCAAACCATGGAAATGATTGCTATAAAGAAGCGTCGTGTAGCCCAATACGAGAGGGAACTGGCATTAAGTGCTTTTTTCAAGAGGTTCGTGTAATTTACTCTCTTCTGCAGACTTATATAAAAAATCAAGTTTTCGAAGAAATTATGAATATGTGGTGTTGAGTTCGCTGATATTGCACACTGTGTAACAATGGAAACTTTTGTTTGTCGGACGGATATTGATTTGCTTTCCTATTTATAATTTTCTAAAATCAACAAAATTTAGAATTTAGAATGTGCAGTTTTTTGGCTATTATTAGAAATACCTAAACACGAAAATTTATTGAATCAACTACACCTAGTACTACTAGTGCATATTGAAACATAGAACGATATGATCTGTTGACAGTTAATCGTAAATCTTTTTTTCCGACGGAATCTTTGTAGGACAGATTAGTTGAAGGTATATTTACTACAATGAATCCTGGTAGTATGGCATGTCTCTGTATGTATACTCCTGATTACTGCACAAGATTAATAACTCGGCTCCGTATTTATGCAATGGTTTTGCAAATCTTGTTCTTGATACTTTGTATCCATTAGGACCGTGGCCTAACGGTTTCTCTATGAAGCTAAAGCTTTATGAATAGATGGGCCAGCTCTCACATTTGCTCATTCTGTTGTCCATATCTTCTCCTTTTCAAAAACATTTCCTAGATATCAGCTTTAAATACTTTATTGTGGTCACTATTTTCACTTGACTCTTTCTTGAGACTTTGGAATGACAAGAGATTTTCCTGTGTTCGTCAACGCATTCACTTCCTTTTTCCCTTCTCAATGAGAAATTCATCGAAAATGAGGTTAAATTCTTCCTCCGCAGTGAAATAGACTCTTCAGTAATTGTGAAACCAACCACCAATGGCTTACAGTACTGTAGCCAAATAGTGGATGAGTTTTTCATCGTGCGCATAAGTGCAGATGTTCCCAAAAAATGCTAAGCAAAACATAAAGGAACACATATTGCATGTGAAAAAGAAATATAGGCCCGTAGGAATTGCTAACGAAATGCGTAGAACAGCCTAATTTTACGCGCGGTTACTTCCTGCAGATGTGGATTGCATTTTGAACCGCGTGGGTTATTTTGCAAACCGACCGCCATTTAAGCTGGGTGTTAGTAATTATTACCTTCTTGGATTGTTAAACTAACACAACTTTGATAAAGATGTTTATTCGACTAACGTCTCGACGTTTTCATCCTCATCAGAGCCGATGGTCCCGATCGATGGTCTACAGCCTTTCGTGTTCCCGACGTAATGTCTTCGTCGTCGTACCGAGTCGTGTGGGTTAAGTTCATTCTGCACCTTACTTGACGAAAAACTGAAAGTTATATCATACTGCCGCCAAAACTAGGTGTGATCACGATTATGGTGCTAGTGATTTCGTAATTTCATCTTGTCTCTGCTTCGTACTCTACCTTTTGTGAAAAAGAATAACTTGCTTGCTACGAAGTAAACGATCATTCGATCTTCCCTAGAACTTCTTGATTCCAATCCACTATTCTTGGAGAGGCTTTAGCATTTAAAATCTAATAGTGAGCCTCCGAAAGTTGTGAATTTCGCAGTTACTACGGACGCTCTTGGTTGTCGTGACGAACTCAGATTGGCCTCTCACCCTTACATTCCACTTTATTAGTCTCGATATGAAATTCTTCAGACGTGGTGCTAATTTTAGCATTGAAGTTTCTAATGACAAGGGTTCCTCACTCCTTTGTAATGTCACGGACATTAGTGCTTATCTTCCCAACTGTAAGCGTTCCGTTTGGATCATTACTTGTTTGAAAGGGCTGGTATTCGTTTAAATGCTTCTGATGACAAATTCTGTTTCAAACTCGTTCTCCCCTAGAACAACTGTGCTTGTTCATATAATATTAATTTTACAACTCTTATTCTAACATTTTGCGAGAAGCTTTTCCGCAATACCATAAGCAGTGAATAGAAGGACGTACTTAGAGGTATTTGTCTTCTCGTCGAAATTCTGTTGCATCCCCATCTGCCCTCGGATCAGTAGAAAGTTTGAATGTGAAGTGTGTACGTTGTATTTACAGATTTTAACTGTCCAAACTACGATGGTCATTTTTGAAGTAATTTTGAGGCATATCTCGAAATATTTTAAGGATTTTGTGGCGTTCCTTCTGTGGTAGATGACCCCTATCGGATTCCCATATTCTTCTTACGTAACGATTTTAGGTAGTATAACATTTTAAATGCTTTAACTTTTTATCTGCTGCCTATTATTTTTCATGGAAGGGTGTGATATGAAGTACAACCAGGACGATGCTAAAATTGGAAAAAAAAACTCGGAATCTTAATTAGGCTTCGAATCCGTGGTTATCCTTACATGGGGCTCATGTGCTATCCACCATAAGCCAAGGACGCTAGCTTGCCTTTCTGTTTGCCATTTTTCGCTCTGCCGGTGCTACAGAGTTTTTTACTCTCGATAGGCTCTAATTTTTGCTCATATCTCAACATCGTTGTTATTTCAAATGCTTTGCAAATCTTTTTTCACGTAGTTCCGTGAGTTGTTGGTGTCTACCATTGGTAGCGAGGGTGCACTAGATTTCAGTGGCAAAAATTTGCCAAGTCAACATTGTTTTCGTATGTACCCTTTTTGCAGTATAACAAAAGTGCTTTCTTAAGGGAAAGATGAGCAGACAGGTTTACTTCATAGAATTTGGGGCACGATGTCTATTGCCACATCTGGAGGTACTCTGTGTGAGCAAGTACGGTTAGTGAAGTATCATTAGTTGTTGTCGCTATTGTGTAACATTTATACAATAGATTTTCTATCTGTAATTATCTTTTTATTTCTTCTCGTTTCTATTTGTTGTGATTTTCGAGACTTCCGAGTCGCTGGCTTACGTATGAGGCACGAATAGCCTTTCGTGGGGGTGCGTTCAATGCGCGCTATGCATTTTGGTTCGACTCCGCATTGAGTTAACCATACTCGCCATCTCTTTGAATTTCGAGACTACGTACTAAACTTGTCTGCTAAGGACTACGTTCTATCGAAGAGCTCCCTCCGATTTACTGAAGATCCTTACTTCTGGTGAAAACCTGGGAGCACCGTAACACAACAAATTCTAAGATTCCTGAGACAGTCGAGTCGAACAGCGTACATTGACATTGGGAAAGAAAACCAGAAATCCTCAATCATCGGCCTAACGTTTACGTATAGCTGATGACCATCGTGGATGATGAGTGCATGGGAACGAATTGGATGCCATGCAGTACTTGCAAAGTGTGATATCATGAAAAAACTCAAAAATGTTCCCGTTTACACCAATATCTTTTTATTTATAGACAACTTAACGAGGAAATTGTTCCTTTAAATGAACTTGGCCGCTACCTTTTCCTGGAGATTGTAGAGCTGCGCAATATGAAGGTGACTATCTTACACAGTTTCAGATCTTTCGTTTCTTATTACCGTGTGTTTTGGAGAAGGTCTTTATTTTAGGAACGCATAGAGTATAGTAAAACTTTGATGGGCAAGTACTTCAATGTGCTTGGGCACTTTTTCTCTGTGTACTGCATTTGGAGGATATTCATTTGTACAGTGAATATAGTATTTGATCGTGTTGGTAAGGTAGATCCCGTGACAAAAGCAATCGAGATTGGAGTGAATTGGATAGGAATTGATTTGGATGTAGGTATTTTTCTTCACAAGTATCCCAGTTGAAATCTTCGATGATACGCCTTAACCACACATTCATGATCAGCACTGTTTCATCGTCCCGAACTTATTTACTGGGATTTTTTTCCTTCTTGAGGCAACCTACTGAGGTTTCAGTTATGGAAGGTTAGCCTCCTTGTAAAAAAATCCCATCCAACCCTTGCTAATTCCTGGGATGCGACTATTCCTTGTGTTGTGTGTCTTGACTAAATGAAGGACCAAAGTAAAAAATTCCTGATGGTTTCTTTTGATGAAGGGGGTAGGGAGTGGTGAAGCCGGTGCTACATATTACATTCCAACATTCATAAACACTTCATCAGTATAGTTAGGTGGTAAGCCATAAAGGGCGTTTATCCAGTAGCTTGAAATACACAGTCATTATAAGCTACCGTTCTTACTCTTCAGGTGCGTTTTTGGTCACAGCACATCTCATTTCTTCTCGTTGGAGTAATTGCTGTAACGTCAATCCGAGGATTACTTATAACATTGACAAAATTTTTCCTAGCCATTTCAAGCTCTAAGTCGTCGAACATCATTGTTTTATTATTAGCTCAAATAATGGTGAGATCAATTGTGATGGATTCCGTTAGTTTTTTTTTCCTTAATTCCCATCTAATATTTGTTCCCCTAATCGTGTAAGTTTGTGAACGAACTATATTATTCGGTTTTAGGGCATGTACTTCGTCTCGAGTGTTTTGCTGATGAGAATGAATATGCCTCACCAGTATAGGTAATATATTTTTCCCCTTGTAAATAAGTTATTTAACTAGATTCCTAACATTTCGGCAATTCTTTTAAGGAAAATTATCACAGAAGTCCTAGGCGATCTCCAGTTTAACTTCTACCATCGATGGTTTGACGTTATATTTCTGATCTCTGCTTTATCGAGCATAGTATTTTTGTATTTAGCCCATAAACAGGTGCCTGTTCATTAATGTGTTTGCGACATATCTGTTTTTGATTCAAGTTGATGGTTGTGGTGTAAATAACTATGAAATAAATTAAATTACCATGCCACCACGAAAGTAGATCAGAAGATCCTATTGGTTGACAGTAGAACAACAACGTCCAGGACCACTGACGGGTGAGGATACTTCGTTCCAGCGGTGCTCCACTCCAGAAGGTTCGACTTGATGCAAATACGAACATCCATCATATCATATCATCCACACATCGGAAGCATGACCACGATCATGAGCATGGCAGGCAATGAACAATCGACTCGAATCATCGCGACTCTGAAAAAGATGACAGTACCGAAACGTTCACCTGCAGTTCCGTGCTGATCGTCGAGTGACTCGAGCGGGCGCTAGTAAATCTTCCATTTTTTCCCAATTACGTGTAAGGTTAGCCCAGTGGGTTCTGCCCGCTCTAGGGACTCGTTGACCGTTATACTTTTCTTCTAGGCTTTTCGTGAAGAACTCTAGTCATCGGATAAGTGATCTTCCTCGAAGCGTTACCGGAATAAAATTTTCAATAACAACCTCTTGTTAGCCTAATCATCTAAGAAAATATTATAAATTACAGCATTTATTCTACTTTTTTCTTTTCTTTTAACAATAGATTATAACCAAAGAGATGGTGAATACGCTGCATTACATTCAATTCTACAATGTTTTCATCCACGTAGTACTTGTTTATCATCAGCACTGTCACTTCCATACGCAACAATTAGTAATGTGCTCTCGGAAACGCTTTCCTGGATCATGCTTTATTGACAACTCGAGTTGCTTTCATAGAATTATGTACAAATTTCAACTTGTTCAACAGAAATACTTCTTCTTCTGCTAACAGTATCATTTCAACCACCCTAAATCTTCGTAAGAATCGATTTCGTTTAACATCTTCATGAGTTCGCAGGGTCGACTTTCTGTCAACCTCGACACTGGATTATAAATGCTTCGTTTTTCTTGTTCAGCAGTCGCGAGGTTGTTATACAGCATGCCTCTACTTCCATACCAAAACACACAGCACAACAGTAGCTAACGTTTCGGCAGTATCGCGCTCTCCAGAGCTCCAAACTTGGGTAGTTGAGCCATATTAATCGATTTGGTAGTTTAGTTGTGGTGCATAGTTAGATCTAATTATCCAAGTTTGAGGCTCCGAAGAAGGGAGTTACTGCCGAAACGTCAGCTACTGTTGTATTGTATGTTTTTGTGTGGAATTAAATGTATGCTGTGTAACAGCCGTGCGATTGCTGGACAAGAAAACGACGCATCTTCACGAGTGATCAATATGCTGTTGAATTGATAAGCTAAAGTGAGGTTGACATATATAAATTCTCATTATGGCCAGTGTTGTGGCGTCTTCGCCTTATGCAGAGCTGCAGTGATTTGAGTACAGGGTCCTCAGCCACTCATTTTTTGCGATATGGGTCATAGTGTTCACATAGAATGGAACCGAGTGGAGTGGAGCGCTGAACGAGCATTCATATATGGCGTTCTATTCAGATGTGATCAGACTTCCACGTTTTGGGAGATCTGCTGCCAATATTCATCAATATTGTCTCGGCTTATCAACCTGTGTTTAGGAATAAACTTACTCGTGTAATGGAAGATGAGCAGAACACCGCCGTTGTAAGAATGGGGAGACACAGACATTGGCGGTTATCCCCTAATTTGCATGCTTTGTGGTTTTGCAAGGTTTTTGTTCATCTCAAGGTTTTTCGGGATAGTTGGGTAGGAAGAGTCATGTTTATGAGATTGTGCTACATCGCGTTTTCACCGAATTGAAAAAAACCTCTCGTTGAGTTCCATGCGATTGTTGAAGCTTCATAAAACTAGAGTGATGTTGCTGAGCATACATCCTTCGTGGGAATTTCACAACTAAAATTTATTCGTTCTAGAACAACATTTTCATTAATATAGGAGCCTTTCAATATCTGGCCTAAACCACTTCATGTAAGTAAGAACGTTGTGCGAGAGCAGAAATGTGAGAACAGATGGATAGACAGCAAACACACATTTTTTCCTTTCACACGGATGACGTCATTGTTGTATAAAGCATTGAAGAAAGATTTATCCAGCACGTGAATGAAGCATTTGCAGTTGCTAATATAACTGATATAATTGAATTGAGGAGACGAATCGAATGTGAGAAGTGCTGGATTCTGCACAGTAAACATGAAGGATGGGTCGCATAAAAAAATATATTTCATTAGAGCTGATAGCTCAGTGATAACGATCCCGTTCATTACACAAACGTCCCACGCGCTAGCAAAATCTCGCTCCAAGGTGATTAAGCCTCTCATCCGCTCGAGGTAGCGAGATTGGTACCGGACATGTCTTGAACAACATCATTCCCTCTAGTCCGTCTGGGAACACTCTAGCACGGCTAACAAAGAAGTTCAAGGAGGACTCAACCAATTTTCAACGACATTCCTAATGAAGATAAAAAAATCCTGAGCAGCGGCCAAAGTCACAGACAAAAAAAGTTTGAAGATTTTCATGTACGATGGGAGCGACGAAACTAATCGAATTCAAGGATCCGCACAGTGTTATAGATGTGGTGTCGGTCCATGTAATAAAAGGATAAAAATGGAATAAAAGGATAGGAGCTCTCGGCGTTGATCAATCTCTGAGCGATGCGCCATCCATTCGACCACATTAAGCATTGTTAAAGGTGACTGATTGCATATCTGGTCTATACAATTACTCGTGGTGCAATACCTATGTATCGAGTCTGTGCTGCTGTTCTCCCAAAGAAATCTGACACCAATTCGCCAACTTTTGTCTAATCAAAGGCTTGTTCAGCCTGGAGCACGGAATCGAACGCTTTGTACTGCAGGACACCGCTAACTACTGCGCTAAATAAATTATACGCCTCCGAATGAGTCATGTTCTTGGGCAATTTTCATGTGCAAGCAAATTATTCTCAAAAGTGACATTTAATGGACAGGAATCCCACAGGGAAGTTTCCATCCTGATTTTCGTATGCTATTCCAATTGTTATGGTCTTGTATGTTCACTACCGTTTCCTTACCCGGCAATAAAATTTCAAATGCGCTTTTAGTTGTAAAAACAAACTTCCTCTATAGAACGTAGATCGGAGTTCTCTCTTATCACTTGCACAAGTCGGTGAATACCAGGTGATGGTACTGATTTCCTTATGACGTGTGATTTCAAGGCAAAGCGATGACGAAATGGGTGACGGTGTGTCTTATGATCAACGGCTTGGGCAGCGAAATGATTAACTAGAAGGCCTTCGTTATCCATATTACTGGGATCATTTTCAACAATTGGGAAGGGTCCGGTCATTTAATGGGCACCTTTCGGTGACGGTTTTTGTCTTCTATACAACTGATCACATTGAATTTTACCCTTGGTGTTAACAGCGGAATTGAATATGCTAGCCAGTTCACGTTGTGTGATAAGAAGTTGAACGATCCCTTGAAGAACGTTTTACACCATTGGACCACCATTGACCACCACTAATATACCACCATTTCATTGATAAGCCAGCACGAGGTTGATAAATAACTTTATTTGGTAAACGTTTCGATATCTTCGTCTTCCTCAGAGCCGGTGATCCCAGCTGATGTTGACAGATGTTCGTTGGTATCGAGTCGGATATTTTTCGGTGGAGCATTGTTCGAGTGAGGCAACATCATCCGGCAGCGCTTTTCTACACAGCGATCGATGTTCATATGATTGTCTTATGATCTTGTTTTTTCTGGACAATCCATCTTGCTGCAGTCGTCATTATCAGCTAGCACAGAGCATGACAATATTTGAAAAACCGATTTTCCATTAACTTTTGTTAGGTCGAATGTTTCGTCAACCTCGTGTTAACTTGTCGGTAAAAGAATACACGTTCGTTAGTCATACCGAGGTTAATGGAAAGCTGGTTTTTTGAAATATTGTTCTACATAATGGTTGCCGCAAGTTAGAATGACACTAAAAGACTTCGTTGATATTGAAAGGGAATCCACATTAAGACAGTGAATCCTGCCTCTGCTATGCACATTCAGCGCTCATCGTGCAGCTTTATCTGGAAACCTATGTGCGATCTCAAGTTGAATTTTCATAGCATATTTCAGCCCAGAATAAACTCTATGGATCGAAGAAAAGATCATTAGAATCTAGATGTTTTTGAAAAGTACAAACAAGTTCATTATATCAGCTGCTTAAACGCTTGGACTTCTGGAGGCGTTGAAGTCCTTGAAGACACAACGTCGCTGAGATATTTGCAAAAATCCGGACCCTCTGGTGTCTACGGTGGGGACCGAACACGCTATTACCCTCTTTCTGGGGGCTGACGCGTCCACCACCACACCATGCGCGTCCTTCATCTTGCTTGTCTCTCAGCCGTCTTATTGACCTATTGGCGCTACCAGCAATCACCCGTCAACGGGATTGATCTGGGAGCACAAATCGGCATGAACCCAGTTAGGCTGAAGCTATGGTATAAATCACAATGTCGTCAATGTTTATTTAATCTAACTGGGTTCATGCCGATTTGTGCTCCCCCAGATCAATCCCGTTGACGGGTGATTGCTGATAGCGCCAATAGGTCAATAAGACGGATGAGAAACAGGCGAAACGAAGGGAATCGCATCGTGTGGTGGTGAACGCGTTAGCCAACTGCAAAGGGTTATAGCGTTTTCGTTCCCGACCGTAGACACCAGCCGTCCGGAAGTTCTGCAAATATCTCAGTAACATTGTGGTTATACTTCACATAATACGCTGCCATTAAAAATTAGCAGGCAGTAAGTAAGAATTGACGACGTCTTTGAACACAGTTTCGGCACCGACTTTGTTTCTGAAACACGTCTCTTACAGAAAGCTGTCGAGATGCTTCAAGAAGCCGCAGCCGATGGACGAGGGGTCTGGCGAGTATTACTGGACGTATTTCTTCGGCGTAATTGTTTTACCCGGACTCAAGAAGCTTTGATTGATTGGACCAGTGGGCCATCAAATGGTTATTGTGACTTTCTTTTGGTGCAATCTTCGTCTTCGAAAAGTGCTGCAAGCTTTTCTGTCTCCCAACGTTTTAACATTGTCGTCAATTATCGTAGAGTATTCGTTTCTCGTTGTACGTCACAATACCGTAGAGAAAGGGCTAGTTCTAATGATGCAGAAGAGGTGTCAATTATGCCTCATAATGGTGATTGCTTTGATTTTCGTTCAATTCGTGCGAAATCCGTCTGCCGAAGCCAAATTTTTCTGGACTCTCCAGCCTTCTAGCTGCTAGGAGACATTTGCTTATATTGAGTTTTTCGGAGACTTTTCGAACAGTTATGAGCGTATTTGCTTTCACAAAAGCCTTCAATTCATCGTTGTCAACAGCAGAAGGGCGTTCGTGACCTTCCTTATTTTCAATGTCGAGTTTGCCATGATGAAATTTTTTGAAGTAACAGCGCCAGGAAACATTCGAGAGCAATTCCTTGGCCCCATAAGTGACTAATGTTTCTAGCCGTTTGTGCTGAGTCGCCGGAGTTTGAATTCGTCGAAATTGCTATTTTAACATTCGAATTCTAACCTTTAAGATTTGGAAAAACTCTGTTTATGTCATAATTCAATTATACGTAGAGAAGTACAAAGAAATTACCTTTGTAATGGTGCACAGCAACCTAGCAGAAATTATTTCTAGTGCATCACTTGTGTCACCATCACCTATCCTGTTGATCGAACTTTCCATTTCTCTTTTTTTTGCGTGCAAAAAGTAGCGCACTGGGCTCCGCTCGCTATAGGGACTCTTTGAGCATCATATCCTTCTTCCAGGGTTTTCGTAAAGAACTATGAACATCGCACTGGTGGTCTTCTTGCTGTGTGTTTGACATCTTGAATAACCTAGTCTCTAACAGGTCTTGTCCACCGGATTTGGAGTGTAGAAAGGCGTGTTTGATTTTTGAAGGCCAACCTGATTGGAAACTTCGAATCCCCTCTTTCACTTACTTGATACAGCATTATGTTACCATCGTCCCCTTCCAACTGCGTGTTTAATAACACTGAGTGATTTTTTATCCCTTTTTGCTCAGTTACCAGGTTTCTTCGCATACTTTAAGTTAGGGAGTATAGTGAAGTCAAAAAAGTTGGCCACGGAATCAAATGTGCTTTGCTCTCTTCACTATATCCTGGATGCTCTTAAAAAGCTCCCCAAGCTGCTCGTTTCGTTCTGCTCAACTCTGGAGCTAAGTCATTCATCATGTTGACTTCTCGGCCTAGATAGACGTAGCTAAAGCATTCAGAGAAATTCATTCCGCTGAGCATAAACGGGGCATATGAAACCAATCCCTTTCTCATGGACATCGCGTTTGCGAGAATTAGGCGATAACCAGTCTTTCCACAAGTGCTATCAAAATCGGCAAGCATTCATTCCGCTTGGCTAATGTTTTGTGTTATAAGTGGTATAATTACTTATCATCGATTTTTCATTCAGATCTCCAATTCCAATGTATGGCGCTGTGGAGGTGACAGGAAATAAGTTTGGTGAGATGGTATCGTTTTTGCTGTCCCCTCTTTAGACATCGGTGTCAATATCGTTACAAAACGGTAATATTTTGCCTTTGAAATTTCTATATAGGTTAGGGAAGAAGCTTTATATACTGAGCAGGGTTAACCTGGTTATCCAGCGTTTCCGTGACTGCTACTATCTCAACTAAGTCATAAAACTACTTGCAGTGAAAAGTCCACACTTTACCAGTGATAAACTTGAATTAACACGCAGTACGTTCCTTGGTGAGGCAATCAGGGAAGGTTATCAGGGATGTTTAGTCAGCCAGCATGTGATGACGTGGCCTCGTTATTTTTACTTGCGCACCTGAAGCAAGTTCTAATGAGAGCAGCGAATTGGTCGCATGGATTCAGTACGAATACCGGCAGCACATCACTACGATACACATCCAAGAATTGGTAAGTTCAAAAGTTCTCTACTCGAACTTGTAGGACTTTTACTTCAAATCAAACACTTTCCGAATTTTGTAGAGGAAAGGTGTTAGAACACATTCTGATTAATTGGGAAGAAATTCAGTCACATTAATAACGGGAAGTCAGTGCTAGTCAATGCATATAACGCGTTCAGCTCTCAGTCGTATGGTTTCTTTGAAGTGGCATCCACTCGTGATTCTTATTTTTCTACCAGAAATTCCTGGCTGAACTATGACACACCTTTGATTATGAGTTCTCAAACTTCTCACGTTGTAGTATAATAAATACTGAGCTATATGAACAGCTTCATTCTGTTAAATATACGATTATCTAGAAGAAAAAAATGCAAGAAAGCTTGAAGTCACAATCCCATCTCAGAATGGTTATGAAATCATTGGCATTTCAGCATACCAGACAGTGCATTCTGTTGCTGGGCCACTAATAGTTGTGAAAGGTGTGAAATTTCCCGCATTCGGTGAGATCGTGCACATCACACTCAAAGATGGCTCACAGCGTATAGGACAAGTACTTGAGACCAGAGGCCACAAAGCCGTAGTACAGGTAGGTCAAGCAATGGGGAAATGAGAATCGTTTTAATTATATTAACTGAGTTTGCTCTCAGAAGGCAGTCGCTAGTAGGTGGGTCTCACTGCCTGCTAGTACAAATGCTTCGTAAGACACTCCATATTCTATCTGCCGTTTTCTAATGTCCATTTGGTCAAATTTCAACAATTTTACAACGCAAACGCTGCAAGGGTGCTTGTAGCGTAGTAAGGGATGTCCTGCAATATACACTTGTCGCTGATTCGATCTCACGCTCTGGGCTCACTAAGCATTCCATAACTCTGAGGTCGTCGAATTGCTAGCAAACTTGTCGGAATGCAGCACTGATTTGACACAAAGGTAGGGAACCACCAGTCATTACATAGGCCATTTGCGTTCAATCGTCTCTGTGTCAGAAAAATTTTTTCGTCCATAGTCTTCGGTAAAAGATTAAAGGATCAAGGCTCAGTAACATCACGTTCCGTCATTTGTCTGTGCATCACACTTGAGATGTCTTTTCGCCGAACATTTGAAGCAACCGTAAAGATGCTGAGATCTGAGCAAAACTCATAACCACAGGTGGGTATCGGAGTGATGGGGCTCGCTTGCTATCCACCACACCAACCGAGGCTATTCTTTGCCTTTCTCTCACCTACGTTTTTACTCTACCGGTGCTGTCATCAATCATGCGTCAACGAGAATGAGGGAGTCCACCTGAGGTTTCGAGTCTTACTTATTTTTCAGCATATTTACGGTTCTATTTCAAATTGTACCCTACCATGAAAGAAACGAATAGGCAACAAATAGAAGTTACAACATTTTTTGAAGCAGTTATAACTGCTATATGTAAAATAATAAATATTTTTGATTGGGAACATCCCTCCCAACGTTTTACCACCTCATCGTGGCTGGGAGGTGTTCCTGGGTGTCGGACTGCGATGTACAGTGGAGAATTCATCCCCTGGCAGGGTCTCCCAAGCCCAGAAGGATCCGGCGTTGCCACTAGGAAGCCTAGCTAAGAGTAAACCAATACCGGGATCAGCCACCGTCCTGGTATCAAAGTCGCATGGTGGCAAATCTCCTTCTGATCCACAAGGGCTGCGACTGCCTGTGGTGGTGACGACCTGGGACAGAGTTTGGCCAAACTGACATCGGGACTCCAGGGAAACACGGTTAAACCAGCAAAACTCCGAAAAATGGAAGTTATGCTAGAGCCCACACAACCAGTGAGGACGGGTCATTCAAGTATCAAGTATCAAGTAAATGGGAACATCAAAATGGTTATTTGTATTCGAAACTATGTCTAGAAACTCATACAAATTCTATAATCGACCGGCACGTCTAGTCCCAAAGTTCAACTCAATGAGAAAATTATTTGTGTTGCTGCATCTTAAACGGCAAACATAGGTATAACTCTTACGCATTTGAGCCTTCAGTAGCATTCAACAATTAGAAACGATCAGTTAGAAAAGACAGCAATTCATTCTCTACGATTCGTAAAAACAATCAAGATGAACTTGCTTAACTGTGGTTCTTCTACGTCCATTTTATTTCTTTCGCTTTTGATTGGTGCTTTCTGTAGCACTGGTAATATGATGTCCGAAATCTCTTTTTTTCTTCACCACATCATAGGTGCAGTAAAAATCAAAACGTTTCTTTTCAAAGATCTGCTTACACAGCAGAGGTTTTCTACAGCAAAACGAAAATGCTTTTTATAAAAGGCCGGAAAAAACAATAAGCACATCATTCCAATAAAGGCACGGTGTTCTGAAGAATACGATGGCTGCTACGCAGTTGTGCGCAGCAACAACTGAGCGCATCAAGACCACGACGCGTACGCTCCAAACGCGGTTTCAGTGTGATTCAAATGCGTTGAAGGAGTTAGCAAGCCATATTTTATGTTTACCGTTCATTAATTTCTCTCTTTTTTCCTAGGTTTACGAGGGTACAGTAGGCATTGACGTGAAGCACACTGTTTGTGAGTTCACTGGTGATGTGTTACGAATGCCCGTTAGTGAGGATATACTCGGACGGACGTTTAATGGATCCGGGAAACCTATCGATAAGGTTCTTTTCTCTAAAATTTGATCGAGACCAAAACCGGACCCTCGTAGCTTTTTTGGAGAACATTGCTCAGTGATCTATAGCTTTTCTATGGTATTAAATATAAAAGTATTTGCTTTCTAGGCTTAACTAATAATTGTAATTTCGTCTTGATTCAACAGTGCACCCTCAGGCCCTATTTATTAGGGACCGCATATTTGCGCAGAAGACTTCATGGATGTAAACGGAATGGCGGTAAATCCGTATATGCGCGTTTATCCGGATCGAACGATCGAGACTGGGATATCAACCATCGATGTGATGAGCACGATAGCTAAAGGGCAGGTACATAGGCACAACTGTTGCACACCTCAAAATTGCGTAGTTTCATTGGTTAAAGCTTTTATATATCGTTGAGCCCAAAGAGCTCAGTAGCTAGACATACACTGCAGTTCACGAATGGTCACTGGTTTTGCTCTGTGCCAAGCCAACAACACGTCTTATTCTTTCAGAATCAGAAAAAGTGGTTTAAATCTTTGTAGGAAATGCTCCCTTTGGTAAGTAAAATCGAAAACAATAACTGAATTGGTTCCAATGCAGCTCAGCTGGTGCTTCATGTCGTCACTGTAGACATTCGCCGAACCTCATAGATTACAAGGAGATTTGTCGCATTGTAACTAGTTTAATACAAGAACAAATGGTTTGCTCTTACTAGGGTTTTCCACTAGAAATATCCGACTCCTTCTGGGATTGCGAAAACCTGTTGAGGGAATATTTCAATAAATTTTATTACAGTTGCTGGTATTGCATAGAGCTGTCATCAACTAAATCATTTATAAGAGATGAAGAAGTTCGGTGAAAGTGGTTGAACAATTTATCGGCGTCGAAAATTCAAGTACTAATCTCCGAACGCTAACTTCTAAAAGGTTCAGCTGCTCTTTGCGTAGAGGTGCAAACTTCCCTGCAGCCAATCAGACAGAGCATCCACATTTTTAGAAAGAAAAAGTTCAAAAAACTCGATGAAGAACAATGCAGCCAGCAGTTGACATGAAATTCTCGAGTTTGAGCTCCTGGCTTTCAAACACGAAATGCGTGACACGTTGTTTCTCCATTGAAAAAGGCACAGTATAGCAGCCTCTCTAACTCAGGATCAATTCAATATTTTTTTCTTCAGAAAATCGCAATATTTTCGGGATCTGGCCTTCCTCATAACGAGATCGCTGCTCAAATAGTTCGTCAAGCTGGTAAGTTTCTTTTGCTTTCGCTAAATCTTGACACACTGAAGTGTTCAGTTCAAATCAGTACAGTCCTTTAGGGATACCTTTTAGATTAGCACATATATAAATTAGCTGAATATATTTTTAAAATGACAGCAAGGTTCGAACTTCTACCTTGCTAGTGCAGTTACTTGACTGTCTTGAACATCGCCTTATAAAGTTGTCTTTGTTAATCGGAGACAATGGAGGACTCAGCGGAATTTTGCATGAGCTGACAAATGTGACGGTTGTCATCAACATCTATTCGTTTTAACACCTCGCTGTGAAAGCTACGTCGCAAAAAATATGGGCATTTGTGCTTGATTCAGCTTCCACAGACATTTCCAATAAAACTAAAACCTAAGGAACTCTATGAATCTGCAGGCGATTTAAAGACTAGACAACATCTTACAACGCTATCTATCATTAATGATTCCAACTTCGATATGAATTTCAGAAGAACTCATGTTATTGAAAATGTAATGTGTTAAAAATGTTCAACGATGAGCATGAGGTTGCACACGATTGGTATATTATGGAAGTCATAAACGATAATCGTCGCTCTAAAAAATACTCACTTATGTGTGATACACAAAATGGAAGGCACCATAACTTAACATTTCTATCGGGCGTAGGATTAGTTTCAGGGAAGCTTCACATAAGACTGTATTTTTGGAAGTTATTGTTAATGCAGGCCACGAGCTGCTTGTACAAGGACTTAGAAGTTGTGCCGAATTCTCTTCAGTACCTCGAGCAAGAAGATCAGATCGGATCTCCATTATCATTAAGGAGTTACTCGTGAGGAGAAGGAAAGTGAAGCTCGATCCTACTCTGAAAGAACTAACGCGTCTGATAATAAATGCCAGTTGTAGATCTTTGCAGGAGGATTTACATCAGTATAGGTAGGAAAGTTATTAGAAGAAGCTCCAAAACGATCTAATCCAAAGAACAAGAACTGCCGTAGGAATATTTGCGACTGTAATGCTTCGCCGTCCTTCATAATGAACGAAGATGAGACTATCATTACATCACGCTGTGAGATGGAATTGATAGAAGAGTTCTATAACAATCTTCCAAGTTCCACAGACTTCGTCCCTGACTCCAAAATCCCCGCTGCAAAGAAAACCATCCAGGATTTTACCCTATGAAGTTCGAGTAGCGACAAAAAGCACGAAGAGAGGCACAGTTCCAGGTAGGAATCGATAATATCACTGCCGATTTCCTTAGAGCTGGACGCTACAAATCACATGTACCTCTCTCAACCTATATGACATCTTACCTACAGAAAGAGAAAATTTGAGACCAGTGGAGGAGGTCGCGCACAGCAATACTACGCAAAAAGAGTGGCCGAAGAGATCTTCGTAACTATCGTCCAATGTGAATATCTACAAGCTATTCACGAAGATTATCCTTTTGCGCATATCGAAGACGAGGGATGAAGCACAACCAGTTGAAGAAGCAGGATTTCGAAAGAGATTCTGCTGTGTGGACCACATCCAAACCGTATCCAGGTTCATCGAAGTTTGTTGAGAATACCATCTGCCTTTAACCATAACTTTTATTGACTAAGAATAAGCGTTTGACAGTGTCGAAACCAATTCGATCCTTTCAGCGCTCGTCGGCCATGAAGTGAACCAGTACCATGCATAAATCTGAAGAAGACCCAATTCATGAAAAACCATGGTGCGAAGGCGAACAGATCAAAGTGGGCGTTCAATGAACATGGAGACCAACATAGAGAAGGAATGAGTCAGAAGAAAGAGAAAGCTTGTGCATTCTGGCGTTTCGAAAAAAGCCATCGATCAACTAACGAGCCCAAACATTCGCGCTCATCTTTTTCGATTCGACAGTCTTCCCAGTGCTCTGTTATGCAGTAGAGACGTGGGGTGACACTTCAACCACGTCAAAAAATATTGCGTGCAAGAAATCGTCCTCTAGGACGACCATCTTCACGTGGGCCAACGTGATCGTAACTAAAGTCAAACAACTATACTTGCAGGTGCAGTTGTTTTACAGACTATGCGGAGTTAGACTACCACTCACCATCAATCTCGGGATGAAATACGGGAAATTCATACAATACCTCACCAAATTGCGAAGTACTTCGAGATCCTAAACATCACCAAGAACCGCTGAGTGGAGCTGTAAAAGTCAGTCAGAAGTCAGTCAGTCAGTCATTTTCACCAGCTTCAATTTCAGTACCATTTTAACTAGCCTATAGCACGCGGTGTCGAGCGGGTTCTTCTGATGTGTTATATGCTGCCAAGTCGATAAGGAATCATCAAGGACAGTAATTTAAGTAACATGTGTCGTGCACTGCTTAGCATTTAGCCAGACCCAGGAAGAGTTTTTTAAAAGAAGAAATAGAAGAATATCTCTATACCGTAATGAAGTATTTCTACAACAAGATCTCTGTGGATACGTCTTTCCACAAGGCCACTTTAGAGAAAAGAGGGTATCGTGAAGAGGAAAGAACTTCATCTCAGCGAGATAGTTGGGTGCCTCATTGAAAGGAAACATTGTGTAAGTTTTAAGGCAGTGACAGTGTGGCAAAGTACCCATTTCCATCTTGCTAACGATCTAGATGCTCTAATAGAAACAGCGGGGTTATGAGAGAAACTACGTGTTGGGTCATTTGGACACTTTTGTGAAGATTCGTTCATCACAGTCTACATTCGCAAAGATCCTTTACAAGTCAAATTCACAAAGAAAGAACAGTACTCCTTTAAGTTAAACAGTGATGATCCTACTGAGTAGTTCAGCCTGTCTATCTTGTTCAGAAAGTCAACATCGTCAATAATTCGGGAGAAGCCTGCTCCATGAGAGGTATCAGACAACACTAGAAGATATTTAAACAGAGATGCGGTAGTAAAAAAAAACACTACTCAGCACAGTGATATAACTTTGTTATACGGCATACATTTACTTCCATAGAAAAACACAATACAATACAACAGCAGCCGACGTTTCGGCAGTATCGCCTTCTTCAGAGCCTGGAATCGAAAGTACTGAAAACCAAGTAACAAAAATATCCTGGTTCATTTCCTCTCTTCCCACCCTTCACACACAAAAAAGGGCGCTTGTGAGAAACATGTTTCGAACAGCCACCTCTGTGTTCACAACCACAGAACTAAAGGAAGAATCGCGCGACTTGGCTCGGCAAATAGCGATCTCCAATGGCTACGAAATAGTTATTGCACGAGATACGTTTGGAAGGAGAGCGACGCGCACAAGCGAAACACTTGGCCAAAAGAAAGTCCCGTTTATGTTGCCCTTTCTTAGCGATGAAATAAGCGTAGCTATCGTAGCTACTGAACGATGCTTAGGAAGAGCAGGTCTAGAGGAATCGCTAGCGGTAGTTGAAATAGCACCGGCTACCCTACGACGTCAGTTAGTTCGTAACTGCCTGTATGACCGTCTATGTGGAACAACAAATTGCGTAATTTGCCCTTACGGCAGGAACGGCGATTGCATGAGTTCAGGTACGATATACCTGATCTCCTGTAGCACTTGCGGAGACGAATATATCGGCGAAACGGGCAGACCTTTATGTATCCGCATAAAAGAACACCTAGATGGCAAACGAAAACTAAGACAAAGTACCCCACTAGGCACGCATAGGATACAAAAGCATAGCGGAGACGATTTTTGAAGTAAAAGTCAATATCCTTGCACAGGAGACTAAAACACCACACCAGCGCGAAAAACTTCTTGAGGCTTTTTGGACAAATGCCAAAAAACCCTACAGTGAGTAGCAGGGATGAATCTCCAGAGGTCATACGCGACCTGACCCCGTATGTTCGCATCAATTTCTGATGTGGGATTGTGCAGTCATCAACCTTATGCGACTATAATCAGCTGTTCTCCTCATTGGAAGTCACGTAAAAAGCGGTGTTTTTCGAGAAGCTGTTGATCATGTAATTACCATAGTTTTTCTTCTTTTTGTAAGTGTTATTGAGGCGTTTGGCCTGGTAAATTGTACATCAGCATACCCTTCCACGCTCTGAAGAAGGCGGTACTGCCGAAACGTCAGCTACTGTTGTATTGTATTGTTTTTTTTATGAAAGTAAATGTATGCTGTATAACAACCTCGCGATTGGTGAGCAAGAAAACGACGCATTCAGATTCCAATGCCGAGGTTAATGGAAAGTCGATCCTGGGAACAGTGATATAACTTTAATAGGAATTCTAAGAAGTGCAGATTTCTATACATACTTCTACTAATAGTAGTCATATGACTGTCTACGCCCCGTCGGACAGCTATTGGATTTCATAAAGATGATTTCATATACATAAAAACCACTAAATGATTCCTGCAAATATTTCAACGCTACCACTTATGCGCCTCGCTTTTTCGACAACGGGTATATTTTTTCCTGAAAAGAAATGGTGATTTAGGATTGTACGAGAAAGATGAATCACACGAGTTCGCTGTCATTTTCGCCGCTATGGGAATTAATATGGAGACGGCAAGACTTTTTGTGCAGGAGTTCGAGGAAAGAGGTGAGCACAACTGTTTCGGAAGTGTTACCAAAGAAGAGTGCACCTAATTTGAACAAAGGATGATAAGTAAAGCATAAAGCTCTCGGCGTTGATCAATCCGTGAGAGATGCGCATGCATTCGACTTCATTAAATATCGTTGGAGGTGAATGAATGCATACCTGGCCTTTACCATGATTCGCGGTAGCCAACCGATATATCGAGCCAGTTCTGCTATTCTCCCAGACGAGTTTGGTAACAATTTGCAGACCCCGGAGGGATGAATGGCTGGTCGTGGGCGCCGGGATCGATTCCACGTGTGTGTCGCAGTGGCGCCTCCAAGCATTGCACTACACGCGCTCGTCAATTTAAACAAAGTCGTATTAAAGTGCTATGAAGTGATTTCAGGGATTTTTGCAGCAGGAAGAATACCCTCGTTACCATTTGATGATGGTTCAAAATGTTCTAATGTCGTTAGGAACTCTAATTAGGAACTTTTCTTTTGAAACTTTTCCAGCCGGTTTCAAGATAATGGATCCTTACCTGGATATTGCGTTACATAATGTGGTTCACTTCAGGCGATATGCAGAATATTTGCATGTATCTTAACACTGCAGCCGATCCGACAATTGAGCGAGTGCTAACCCCACGCATGGCTTTGACGGCGGCGGAATTTTTTGCATACCAATGCGGACGTCACGTAGTGGTCGTGATGACTGACATGACCGCTTACGCTGAAGCACTGCGAGAGGCAAGTCATAGGGAACTGTTAGACGACATGGGTATGCTTTTTGTTAAAAAAACAAGCCAAGCGTTTCCCAGTGTTAGTCGAAAGGCTGACTGCCAACGCTGCTAATACAAAGACACTCTGTACCACTAAGTTGTAGAAATTTCTTTAACAATTTGTCCTAGGCTTCGCACAGTGTTCGCAACTCATTTCAGTATTGCAAAACTGCGAAACCTCGAGAACATGTAGAGCATTTACCACCAGAGAGAGAAGGCTGAGCATGTCACAAAAGCTGCGATGCAGTGGCCCTACTAACCAGATGGACCTAGGAGAGAAATTCCTGGTTTACTGATCTGGTTGACTTACACCCTTTCGTATGCAGTCGTCATATTAATTCAAGAATGAATGCATCCTATTAGGTTAGTGGAATCGGCTAAGAGAAAGCTTCCAACTAAGTGACTGAGCAGTACATTGGAGACGGTTCGACCTGGTATCTCACCACATATATATATATATATATATATATATATATATATATAGTATATGTATGTACATATATATGTAAATATATATATATATATATACATATATATACATGCATACATGCACACACAGAATCTTACATTAAGTGCGTGATAAATGTGGATGAAGTGCTCAATCAGACTGTCGGAAAAAAATTACCTCTCCAGATGAGCATCGTTTACAAAATGGGGAAGAACTTATTCTTAGAATACACGATAATGGAGAATCAAGAGAAGCTGATGTTTTCGCACCAGGAGCTTGGTATAAACATCTGTCCTTTAATAATAAACGACCAAAGTCGGTCATTTATAGTGAAGAGGGCAGTAGCGGTTTTGCCAACATTCTTCATCCTGCTTTAATATCTATACTGTTTGAGCACGACAGAGTTAAGAAGCTTTAACTTCTAAAACGATACGGTGTATGGAAGCACACTGAATAGCGCATACTCTGTGTTCCTGCGTTAGAACACCTTACCACCCTCCTCACTAGGAACAGTACCGTTACTTGGACCATCATACTCATGCGAAAACTAGTTCTTTGGAAATTACATGTAGTAGAAGACTCTCTCGAAGACAGTGGTATAGTAGATTTTCTTCTCTTGTCCAAGTGACAAGATTTTCTCAGACGATGCTTGATGAATCATCTGCGTTGGAGAGGCTACCGATTGAATACAGGTGTTATAGCTAGGAATCATGTAGGAAAAGTAGTAGCTAGAAGAATTCAGATGAGCCCGATTTGTACCAACTGCTCTGTACCCATCAAAATCCAGGCACGTGTTGAAATTAATCCACTCCATTTGTTATCTGAACGTAGCAAATTCACCGTTTCGTAAGGAGGGGTTCTAGTAGATGATATGAATCACCTTCGCTCCAATAGTTTCTCACAATGGCTGCGGCATGCTACTGAGTATCCCACTGCGATGTAAAGCGGAACGTTTAAGAAAAAGTTCGAATTTTTTTTGCCCATCTAGATGTCCAGCTAAGAGTAAGCCAATACCGGGAATCACAGCCGTACTGGTATTATCAAAATAATGCAAGGTGGCAAATCTCTCCCTGATCATGTGTAGATGATTGACTGTGGTGGTGAAAACTTCAGGAGAACTTCGGATAGGCCGACTTCGTAATTCCAGAGAAACCAAAATTGCTCAGCCAGTAAAACTCCAACCTCAGTACACTACGCATTGAGAGCTCCCTCCAATGACGTGCGAATTTCCCATCTAGTCACCTTAAACGAAGCCCTATCACCGCGCTTGCTCATTCTTCCTCTCCCTAACTTGCGCGTCAAAAGAAAACCACTGTCATCAACTGCTACTCTAACTTGCACAGCTGATGAGAGCAAACTGGACGCATTTTGCAACCAGTTGAAGGAAGTAGTTCGCAACGAGAATTCAGAACTCCTATAAATTCGTTGTTAGATACTTCAATGCCACAACAAGATAGACCGATGAAAATGAATACGGGATGGAAAAAATTTGGGAAAGGAGATTGAAATGGGAATGGAAATCGTCTAGAAGGTCTCCTCTGTCCAACACTTCTCTTTCACAGGAATTCGTTTTTCGAGAAAGAAGAAAATGGAATGGATATGGGAACCTCCTAACCGCACGATTCAAACAGAGATCGACCTTATTTTCACGAAAAAGAAAACAGTGCATGTTTGACCATCTTAGTGGTGCCTAGATTCAGTACTGGAACCGGTCACCTCCTTCTCCGTACGAGGATTCCATTCAGGCATAAGTTGGAAAAGAACTGTCATCGTACAAGAAAATCAAAGCAAATCGTGTAAAACGACGATGTTCTCAATAAAATCCTTTCCTCATATGATTGGGAGATAAAAAAAGACTCGACCTTGATGATGAATACAAGCTGCTTGTCGGAGGACTCAAAAACTTGTGCCAAGCTCAACTCACGTCCTCAAACAAAAAGTTCATAGCGAATCTCCATTACCGTTAAGGAGCTGCTCGAAAAGCGAAAAAAACTAAAACTTGATCCTACTGCAACACACCTAATACGGATGGTAATAAATGCTAGCTGTAGAAGATCTTTGCAGGAGGATTTACATCGGTATAGGCAAAAAAAAACTTATTAGAAGCTGCTCAAAAACGATCTGGTCTGAAAGAGTACCGTCAGGATCCTGGCGACTATAATGTTCCCCTATCCACCCTGATGAACGAGAATTAGGCTACCACGACAACCCGTCATAATGTGGAATTTACAACAGAAAGGTTCTAAACTAATCTTCTGCGTTCCACAATCCCAGCTGCAAAAAAACCACCCGCGATTCTGCCCTCCAAAGTTCGAGTGCGATAGAGAGCACGAAGAGAGGCACAGCTCCAGGAATCGATAATATCACTGCCGATTTCCTTAGAGCTGGAGGCTACAAATCACATGTACCTCTCTCAACCTAGATGACATCTTACTTTAGAAAGAGAAAATCTGAGACCAGTGGAGGAGCTCGCGCACGATTCGAGTGCGATAGAGAACACGCAGAGAGGCACAGCTTCAGGAATCGATAATATCACTGCCGATTTCTTTAGAGCTGGAGGCTACAAATCACATGTACCTCTCTCAACCTAGATGACATCTTACTTTAAGAAGAGAAAATCTGAGACCAGTGGAGGAGCTCGCGCACGATCATCATACACGAGAATGGTGACCGAAGCAATCTTCGTCATTACCGTCGAATATGCATGTCAAATGTACTCTACAAGCTACTTACAAAGATTATCCTTTTGCGCACATCGAAGACCTTAAACGAAGCACAACCAGTTGAAGAAGCAGGATTCCGACAGGGATTCTGCTGTGTGGACCACATCCAAACTATGTCCCCGTCATAGAGATCTGTTAAATCCGCCAAGCCCTCTTTGTTTTAGCCTTTATCGACTACGGAAAGACATTTGACAGCGTCGAGAATGATGCAGTTCTTTTAACGCTCGTCGACCAAGGATTGGACCCGTCCTACACATAAAAAACTGGCTGACTGCTATAGAAGTAAAATATAGCTTCTTGATCGACCTGTTACCATTCATGTAGGAAACGGGGTGCGACATGCGACACCACCTCACCAAAGCCTGTTGCGACCGCTTTGCAGTGGATAACGAAGCCGCTCTACTTGGACGAGAAGGGCATACGCATCAGTGGAATGTCCCTTGTCAGATCTTCGTCTTGTTGATGACGCTGTCATCTTTCGACTATTGTTGAAGCAGAGACCGTGATCTATGAGATCAACGAAGCGGAAAAAAAGTATTTAACTGCGCATAAATAGCAGGAACCCCAGCTTACGAAGAATCCTTGGTGCGAGAGCAAACGAATAAAACTATTAGGCATTGCAGGACCACCTCGTACGTGTACCTTTGATATTTAACGAATATGAAAAAAACATCATGGTGGTTGGATTAGACAGAAGAAGGAAAGCAACATGGAGCGCATTCGGGCCTCTCAAGAAAGCCACTGACCAGTAACAGATACAAGAATACACACCCACATTTTCTACTTAGCATTCTCCTAACACTCCGTTACCGATCATGGGCGTGGTCTGATACTTTAGCCACGTCAAGAACTCGACGTGCCATTCACAGTGCCTTTGAAGGGTGTTTTCCGAAATTTAACCGCCACTCAAAACTCTTTCTGGATTACGCGGTGCAGATCTTCAAAATCTATCCCATCTTTGAAATCCAGGAGAATACACATTGATTGAGAAGTACAGGTTAGCCGGTGATATAATAAGATGAACAGATGAGACACACGCGAATAGAACAGTGATGTGGACTCCAGGACAATGCAAGCGTCTTCTTGGACGACTACCCAGGTGAAGTGTTTCTGCGTTGCATCCACCGCGTGCATCTGCATCCACCGAAGTGGACAATTTTAGGACTACGGAATGTATCTCGCTGAGGTCACCACGTTCGAAGCAGAGCATCACCATGGACGACGACTGCACGAGAAATTAGTGGGTGGAAGATTTGTTGGGGTCCGCATTAATCTTCAAGAGGGGCCATCCAAGTGTCCAGCTAAGCCTTGCTTATGGTCACTGTTTCTTTTAGTGACGTCAGCATATAACTGATTGCTGTGAAAATGTCCTATGTTTTACAGAAGCTACAGTTTTCAATGGCAATCGAAATAGTGAATATGTGTAACTTTTTTCCCTAGTTCTTGCCGAGTGCACAGAAATCACTTACAATCTCTTTGCTGCAGGTCCTATTACAAGTTTATGAATATAGTCCTAGTTTTAACCCATGAAGCAACTTGACCATTGACAACATTCGTTTTTCTAAAATACGAGTAAAATATTCGTCGCTTCTCCACTCTGCTTCTAGTAAATAGAATATTCGTGTCTTCTCATAGCACCATTCCAGCTTGATTCTATTTTGTAAACGAATATTTTAAGTAGTCGATTGTTCAAAAGAATCGGCACTGTGACAAAACTTCTGTTTAAGTGAGTACCAACCTCGCTTCCTACTCTGCTGTTACATGTGTCAAGGAGCTCTTTGATATCATAAGCATGGTTTAGTGGCTATTTCTTCACGTTTTGGCTCCTTCTATAGAGAACTTCTCTCTGGAAAAGTTCTCTAACTATCTAAACAATAGTATTTGATGTCCATACCATGGCCGTCTCGCGGCCGCACACTAGTCGAGTGCGAAAGAAAGTCTTCAGAGCGGAATCTTACACTGGAGAGCGACGATGGCAGCGAAATACATTGCAGCAAAGCAGAGGAAATAACCGAGGCAGCAGAAGACTACCTAAAATTCAGAAGTCATATAGAAAGCTTTGAGTTTGCTGATTCTTCACAAAGAAGACAAGGCACCCCCAACAAGGGTACAAACGGACATCCAAGCAGTCGAAGTTCCCCCGAACTATAGCTACAGCAACACGTCTCGAACTACTCACACTCCCAATACCAACTTTCATTGGTAACATATGGGAATGGAATAATTTCTGGGAGTTATTCAAAGCGAACATATATTCCCAGAACATGTCAGAATCATATAAACTCAATTACTTGCTTAATTCGCTACAAGGGGAAGCACTCGATGCAGTGAAGAAATTTCAACTGACTAAGGAGAACTATTCTTAAGCAGTTAAATTTCTCATCAAAAAAGTATGCAGACTCGGAAAAACTCACAATAACACTCATGGACGAACTTGACAATTGCCAGCTTCGTTCCACCACGGTGCATTGGCCGTTTAAAGCACCTAACAACAGCAAGTTTCGCATTTCAACTTCACTGCTACCACTTCAACTTGGTGCCGTTTTCGTGAGTTCACAAATTTTAGTTCCACGAAAATCTTTTTTTTCCGCTTTAATTTACCATCACCAGCTCATTCCGAGTCCTAAAACGACGTATCACGCATTACACTAAAAAAGCTTGGGACCATACTGACGTGTCTCAAAGATGAGCAATTGGAAATGCTCAGCACGTCATCCGGTGGAGAGATAACAGAAACCTTCATATGTGACAGCATTTACAGCCTAAATGAAGGAGTTCTCACCATCGAAGGAGCTATCACAAAGCTAAACGAAGCACTAATCGTTACAACTTCAATGATGTCGAACTTAATTTTCTCACCCAGTAACATAAAGTCTTCAGTGCAAATTCATGTGCACGTATGTGTGAGTAGAGACTGTTGACGTCCTCGTTCCAGATAGAGGCAACCCAGAGTGCCGCTGAGATTTTGGCAGCTCAGCCTATTCGTTTTGACCAACAAAACACTTTTGGGTAATCTTTTAATAACAGCGAAGAAAAGTACGCATGTTCATTTTGCGACAATATCCAAGCGTACCGAACTCCTTGGCAGCAATTGGTATCCACACAAGTAACTTTAGCTGCATTCTGTGCTAGTTGGCTAGTGGATTAGGGAGTTGGTCGGATTTGTCTTTTGTCCGCCAACTGTACGTGGAATGCTCGACTTTGTATGGATTCGCCACGCGGGACTTTTTTCCGTAACTGTCGGGGGAAAACCTCGAGTTTGGGTTATAACAGTTTATGGCAATAACAACGGCACAATAATAATATGTGATATGTAACGATATGTGGTTAGCTGGATATATACGAGCGAGATTGAAATGGGAACAAGTGATACAACTGAAGGAAGCTAGGCGGACACTAAAGTTGGAGCAGGAACTGAGGGACTGGATGAAGACCGAACAAACGCTGCGAACACTTGAAGACGAATGCCGATGGTTGCCTGTATTACTTCTGTAGTGGGCGGAGCTTTGCCAGAGGGAACTAAAGACAGTGCTGACCCAGGGTATGACACGGTACATACGGAGAAGTACATCAAATGAGGCGGTATGCCAGAGGCTTTTATCGAAACTACGTGTCGAAACGGTATAAAAACTTATACCTTATGAATGGATAGATTTAAGATAGTCATAAGTAAATAGTTAGTATAGGACACATGTGATATTGTAGAGAATAGGAACTATTTAAGGAATAGTTACCATACTCCCCGCCTCGATTAGGATTATGGCACAATGTGTCGATTTGAGCTTAACAACAGAATTCTACAACATGCAATAATTGGGAGAAGTGTACATAGAGTATTCTATGAAAGAAAAGAAAGCTCATTGGGAAGTAAAGAAAATGCCTGCAACTGGGATAGAAGTGTGAGCAATAAGGACTAAGTTGTCGATGAGCGCTATTCTTGAGAACCTTTTCTCGATTTTTGGTTTTCTCTAGGTGATGAATCGTGTTCCATTTTGGGAGTAAGTACCGTTGTGCTGGCGCATGTTCTTGGTCGGAGGTTGTAGCGGTGTGTTAAGTTTTGCTCTGCTTCTTTTGAGTCTTCATTTGGAGGACTCTTTATGTTTCCTCCTGTATCTGGTGCTTGTTCTTCTGCTTCTCCTATTTCTAGCGAGATTAAAAGGTTAACAGGTCTTCGAATGATTTTTTTGGTTTGGTAATCTGACCTCCGCTTCTCTGATTGCTCCACTTTCTGATTGTTGCAATTTGATTATGCGGCCCGTTTTCCGTGTGTTCCGAGCTTGAACTGGCTTATGAATTAAGGCCACTGTATCCATGGTTGGAATGCGTGGTGTGCCTCTTTTGTTATTGATGTTGATTTTGTGCGATTCTCGAAGAGTCTTGAGATACTGCTGGCTCCAGATGGCCCAGTACTGTTCTATTAACTTGTGAGTAGAGAGTAGGGCCAGTTTGGCTTCTTGCATTGTGCGGCGTTTACTCTCTTCTTCTGATGGGATGTAGTCGTTGTCATTGTGATGTTCTCTAAGGGATTCAAACGGGTATGTGATTATTATGTCACGTTGAATAAAGTCGGTAGGTCGCAGTAGTTCTTTCTGGGAGGGATGTAAAGTGAACATGTTGATGATTGCGGACTAATACTTTACGTGCGGTTTTATACTCTGGTGCCTTAACGTAAGGTTCTGATGATGTTGCATTGAGTTCTGGAACGGTCTGACAAATTCGTTCTCTCAACTTTGGTCGTAGCTTTGATTTGCTCTTTGCTTTACTTTGCTTATGAACCTAAGTACATAGGCTATTGTTCGCTGAGCCGATAAAAAGTTTGTTATGTTGTTCCCAATTCACTAGCTCCACTTCGAAAGTTCCGACAGTGAGTATGGTGGTGTAATTCTCGGGTTCGCTGTTATTGGGCGTTAGCGTGAAAAGACTGGCCTTGTGGTGGTTTAATGTATGCCATAACAAATCTTACTTTCACCTGGCCTTGTGGTGACCTAAGTACATAAGCTATTGTATCGGCTGAGCGATACAATAGCCTATGTTACTTAGGTTCATAAGCAACAGTAAAGCAAAGAGTTTAGGTTATGCATATACATTAAACCACCACAAGGCCAGTCTTTTCACGCTAACGCCCAATAACAGCGAACCCGAGAATTACACCACCATACTCACTGTCGGAACTTTCGAAGTGGAGCTAGTGAATTGGGAACAACATAACAAACTTTTATCGGCTCAGCGAACAATAGCCTATGTACTTAGGTTCATAAGCAAAGTAAAGCAAAGAGCAAATCAAAGCTACGACCAAAGTTGAGAGAACGAATTTGTCAGACCGTTCCAGAACTCAATGCAACATCATCAGAACCTTACGTTAAGGCACCAGAGTATAAAACCGCACGTAAAAGTATTAGTCCGCAATCATCAACATGTTCACTTTACATCCCTCCCAGAAAGAACTACTGCGACCTACCGACTTTATTCAACGTGACATAATAATCACATACCCGTTTGAATCCCTTAGAGAACATCACAATGACAACGACTACATCCCATCAGAAGAAGAGAGTAAACGCCGCACAATGCAAGAAGCCAAACTGGCCCTACTCTCTACTCACAAGTTAATAGAACAGTACTGGGCCATCTGGAGCCAGCAGTATCTCAAGACTCTTCGAGAATCGCACAAAATCAACATCAATAACAAAAGAGGCACACCACGCATTCCAACCATGGATACAGTGGCCTTAATTCATAAGCCAGTTCAAGCTCGGAACACACGGAAAACGGGCCGCATAATCAAATTGCAACAATCAGAAAGTGGAGCAATCAGAGAAGCGGAGGTCAGATTACCAAACCAAAAAATCATTCGAAGACCTGTTAACCTTTAATCTCGCTAGAAATAGGAGAAGCAGAAGAACAAGCACCAGATACAGGAGGAAACATAAAGAGTCCTCCAAATGAAGACTCAAAAGAAGCAGAGCAAAACTTAACACACCGCTACAACCTCCGACCAAGAACATGTGCCAGCACAACGGTACTTACTCCCAAAATGGAACACGATTCATCACCTAGAGAAAACCAAAAAATCGAGAAAAGGTTCTCAAGAATAGCGCTCATCGACAACTTAGTCCTTATTGCTCACACTTCTATCCCAGTTGCAGGCATTTTCTTTACTTCCCAATGAGCTTTCTTTTCTTTCATAGAATACTCTATGTACACTTCTCCCAATTATTGCATGTTGTAGAATTCTGTTGTTAAGCTCAAATCGACACGTTCCTCCACGGAAGGCGCACGTAGTGTTCATCTTCTCGTTTTTCTATCGTTTCTTGAAATTGTTTCCAGATCGCCGGATTTTGTTGTTGTAACTCTTGTTTGTTGGATCCCATAAATTCGTTATCAGCGGGTGGCTCAAACGCCCAAGGGTTTTCCTCTGATTCGGTTATCTCATAGGAGGCTTGTGTGGTACTGGCTACGGCAACTGTATCAATGTCCGCTTCATTTTGTTGCTTGTATGTGCCTCCTGTTATAAAGTAGCCGAGTCTCGATATGATTAGTGTCAATCCCGACGGCAATGTATTATTAAGAGGTATTCCCTTATCTAATATTTTTTGGTACATCTCAGCTACCGAGCAGGATTTTAGGATGAATGGTGCTGGTGCTACGGGTCGGATCTGTTGAAAGAGGAATGCTATTTCGATGGAGAAATTCCCGATCTTCCACACTTAGGCTGCAGCGCTTTAATGGCTGTGTGATCATGTCAGTTCTAGTCACCGCTATTTCATGTTCTGCTCCATGAGTATCTCGCAATATTATGGAGGTGATTCCGTATTTCTTTGCATCTGCTTTGGAATCTCCAAATTTGTGAATTGCTAACTCAGTTGAGTACGCTTCTTTTAACTGCAAGGTCTTGGCCAAATGTCTAGTAGCACTTCTACTACCTTCTTTTTGGTCTTGTCTGGGTTGAGTACTATTGCCTGTGCCGCCCAAATATGTACTCTGGATTCATATTGCTTTATAGAATGAACAGCAATGGAATGTTCGCCTTGTGTCTCATCGGAAGTATTGACCGTGGGCGTGGTCGTTCTCCTCCTCTTTGTTAGGTTGTGTGGTTTTGGTTTTTCTTGGAGCTTTTTTCCTCTTTCCGCGGTTTAGGTTCACTTGGTAGGTGTTGGCACCTACAAATGGAAGTATGGTGTCCGTGCTTGTTACAATTTCGGCACGGGCCTCCTTTGCACACGGGTAAGCGGTGATATGAGGAACCGCAATTGTAGCAAAGATTGCGATCTTTTATTACTTTTTACTCCTTCCTGTTGAGTTTTTTATCGTAGTACAATCAATTGGGAAGTGTCCTGTCTTGTTACAATAGAAACATGATTGCGGTTTTTTTATGAGTGTTCGCTGATGACTCGTGGTCTGTCCTAGCGAACTCTTAATCGACGTATTGTTGCGATCGTTTCTTGTACTGGAGATTTGCCTAGTTGGCTTTCTATTGTCAGTTCTGGGCTATGTAGTCGTTAATTACTTTGAAGAGTTCCTCTGTTTTGGGTGTTGCGTTGATTCGGCATTGCGTGTTTCTCGTAGAGTGTGTCGTTGGATTTTTTCCCGTGAACTTTTTTCAGGAGTTGTTGTTGGAGATACATGTCATCGACATGCTCTACTTTATGACATAGTTGGCAGAGTATCGAGTGGAGAGTTTCGCACAATATTCCTTGATCTTCTAGTAGCTCGCTATTTGTTTGTGCTCTGTGTAGCCTGCTTAATAATTGATTTATGAGGGCTTGCCTGTTGCCATACTTGGCCTTTAGATGATCTATGACTATGGGATAGGATTTTCGTAAAATTTCGTATTGCTTGATGAACGTTCAAGCCTTCCCATGAAGAGAGTTTAATAGATAGTTCATTTTGAAGTGGTCGTCCATCTGCGTTGAATGGACGGAGTGCTCGAATGCTCCCCCAAATTGCTTCCCATTCCCATATATCTGCGCTGAAATTGGGGATGGGAATGGGTGGAAGATTTGTCACCGGTGGAGCGGTATGTGAGTCATTTTTAGCGTTGTTTTTTTGTGCTGTCTACTTTATTCTTCAGCTCGAGAAGATTGGAGAGGTAGTCTTCTGCTTTATCGATGTGTTCCAGTGACCTATTCACGTTTACTTTTATACCTTCCTTTAGTTCCTCTGGTATTGGAGTTTGCTCGAAGTTGTCTGCCGCTTTAGTGTAATTGTCTAGTGCCTCCTCCATACTGTCTCGATTTTTTTGTAATGGCTGATGTCGCTTGTTTTATAGTGTCTTTCCATGCAACGAGGTATTCCGTTCGTTGAGGTTCGTTAGGGAGGAATGTCTACTGGAGAGTTTACCTCCTGGTCGTATTTGTTAAATGAGGATTTGAGGAGGCTAATGGCCTTTGTTAGTGCGCCTAAGCGGGAGGAAAGAGTGTTCGGCATTTTTTTTCCTCCTTTAGTTTTGATAATAAACGTACTTGCACGTAAGTTTCTCTCCGTGAGGTTATCCGAGCTGCTGGTTGATTCCTTGAGCGATTCTTGCTCGCTTGAAGTAGAGATGGCAGATACAGTGGAATGTCAGAACAGGAGAATATTGAGTAGGGTAGCCAATAGATTGGCCTAGTGGTAGCGTTGAGCCTTGGGTTGAGTTGAGCGTAAAGTTGCGTTGAGCGTAGAGTTCGACTCGGTTGGGCCAATGCACCAATTTGTGATAGTTGGTGCAAGAGGTTGGCCGAGTAGTAGCTTTGAGCGTTTAGCTGAGTTGAGCTTGGAGTTCGACTCGGATAGGCCAATCCACCAATTTGTTCTAGTTGGTCAGTGGATTAGGGAGTTGTCGGATTTGTCTTTTGTCTGCCAACTGTACGTGGAATGCTCGACTTTGTATGGATTCGCCACGCGGGACTTTTTTTCCGTAACTGCCGTGGAAAACCTCGAGTTTGGGTTATAACAGTTTATGGCAATAACAACGGCACAATAATAATATGTGATATGTAACGATATGTGGTTAGCTGGATATATACGAGCGAGATTGAAATGGGAACAAGTGATACAACTGAAGGAAGCTAGGCGGACACTAAAGTTGGAGCAGGAACTGAGGGACTGGATGAAGACCGAACAAACGCTGCGAACACTTGAAGACGAATGCCGATGGGTTGCCTGTATTACTTCTGTAGTGGGCGGAGCTTTGCCAGAGGGAACTAAGGACAGTGCTGACCCAGAGTATGACACGGTACATACGGAGAAGTACATCAAATGAGGCGGTATGCCAGAGGCTTTTATCGAAACTACGTGTCGAAACGGTATAAAAAACTTATACATTATGAGTGGATAGATTTTAAGATAGTTATAAGCAAATAGTTAGTATAGGACACATGTGATATTGTAGAGAATAGGAACTATTTAAGGAATAGTTACTATACATTCTCAAAGTGGACGAAGAGTTTAGGAGCTTGCCTAGGAGCCATTCCTAACAACCAAATGGGTACTCTTTTGTCCGCTGATTGCAGGTATATGGTCAAGTTCACATGCAGTGCACAACCCGTACATGTGCAAGGTGTCAATCCGGCGCAGTAGAAACAAAGAGTTTCTTTGAATCCGCTTATGACATATGTTGAATCGTTTCGAGATCTATACCTTGCCAGCTTCTACCTAAGAACTTGCAATGTTGACTTGCCGCTGAGCATCCCTCAGTGACCGAGTTCTTGAAAATGGAAAAATATTCTAGGAAAAAATTTAAATAGCTCCGGAATGACAGCGAAAGTTCATTCCATGAGCACGCCAGATTAGCTAGTAGTACTAAAGACTTTGTTGCTGTATTTAGATCTCGTCGGCCCGTGAAGAAGTGCCGGGGCGAAGAGGATTTCCTGCATACATGTATACTGATTTAGCAACAATATACGAAAGAGCCGGCAAAATGAAAGGGCGCGCCGGAAGCATTACTCAGATTCCGATCCTAACTATGCCCAATGATGGTGAGTATGTGCACATAATGTGAAGATGTTCACTCACTCGACTTTCTTCCTTTACTTCTCCAATTTTCTTAGTTTTCTTGCTCTTAACCTTCGTTATTACTCTTCGCGTTCATGTTTTTCCTTTCTTTCTTTTCTTTCCATATTGAAATGCGTTTCTAAACAAGCGGTTTCTTGAATATTTGGCAGATATCACACATCCTGTTCCTGACCTGACCGGCTACATTACAGAAGGACAGGTGTGCTGCATTCTTTTCATTATTTACTCATAACAGTAATGAAGTCGTTTGCAAAAGTAAATTGAAGATCTTTGGATGAGATTTATAAAATAAAGTAAGCAATAAGCACGGCTCTTTTATATGACATGACTTTTTTGTGAGCTGATTTTACAGGTTTTGGCTGCAAAGTCCCAATTTCGGTTATAGAAAGCCATGCATTTTATATCTGCTGAAAGATCAGAACCAATTTTACAGTAATGATTCTTTTGCTTCATAAATTATTCGCAAGTAATGTAAGGATCACCCGTACTCAAATCGGTTGTCGAGCATCTTCAGTTGGCACCTCTAAAGTGTCCAGCGAAGACACGAAGGCCACTAAATTTTAGTTCAAGATCTTCATAAGAGGTCCGACCTAGTCGACTGGGCTGCTGTGCACTTGACATCTCGTGAAACTCAGACGCTGACTGCTAATCTTTTCATTAAGATGCATTGCGTTCTTTGTCTTACTGATCTCCTAGGCCTTAGTACATGGTTAAACTACCCTACTATTTGAAGGCTGGAGTAAGACAAAGCTTCGGATTCCTTTTTCATACGACTAATACAGAGTACTTTCAGCATGATTATTAGGGTAGTGCGTTCAATGACACCTCCTTCATATGATCTTCCTTGAGAGCTTCCAACATTTGGTGCGGACAGGAAAACTTCTGGAGTTTGACATATATTGGCTCCGCAGTGTTCCATTCAGTGCGTTCTAATGTGAAGTTCTTCAGACGTTATTCTGCTGCGAATTTTTCACTTTGGAGACGTAAATGGTAGCTTTGTTGAAGGCATATTTAGTGTTGTTGAGCTTACACGAGGTTGACATATGGATTTATTTCGACTAACGTTTCGACGTCTTCGTCTTCATCACACTCGATGGTCCCTGTCGGTGGTCCACAGTTCTTCGTTATCTCGATGTGGCGTCTTCCTTGTCGTACCGAGACAGGATCTTCTTCGTTGAACACCGCACGAATGAGCCAAGCACACCTGGCACTGTCCTTCTATACAGTTGTCGTTGTTGACAAGACTATCCGCTGATGATAGTTTGTTTTTCAACGGATAATCAACTCTGCAACATTCGGTATTATGTTAGCTAACACAAAACGAACAGCAAAGGTTCTGCTTGAGGGTTAAGTGTGTTATTTGTTGAAATGTTATTTTTTCATAGTTCTTTTCTCCAGGTTCAGATAAACTACCTCGATTTTTCGAGAATTGACGTGATAGTAGATGATAGTTTCATAGATGCTGCTGTTCTACATGTTTTCAACATGAACATCCGACTTGTTGACAGTTGTTCGAAAGAACCAATATTATGTCTACTTTTTTATTTAGTGCTTATAACTTTTCACGTCAGGGTATCATGTGAAATACAGCCACAAACGTGCAGAGGTGTTTGCAAAACATAGACCCAAGACCAGATTCGAAACCGCAATTAACCTTTCCAGAGGCTCACGTGTTACCCACTGTACCAGTGAGGCCTTTCTTTGCTGTCAACGAGTTTTCTACCCAGCGGTGTTATCAGCAATCAGCAGTCAACAGGGAATGATCTGGGTAGCACAAACTGGCATTGAACCTTTTTTTTAGAATCGTCATTGATTGCAAAACTTGTTGCAACTTGTTGCAGCGGGGAGGGCCAACTTTGAGAAAAAAAGGCGAATATGGGCGGACTCGTGGCGCGTGTGGCGCAATGGTCGGAGGCGCCCCTACAACACACACGTGGAATCGGTCCCCCGCGCCCATGGCCCACCAAGCCTTCCATCCCTTCGGGGCAGCAGGTTGGTACCAGACTTGTCAAGGAGTATAGCGGCACTGACTCGATACATCCGTAGGCCACCGCGAGTTATTGTAAAAGCCAGATATGCATGCAGTCATCTCCCTAACGATGCTTAATGAAGTCGAATGCATGGCGCATCCCTCAGGGATTGATCAACGCCGAGCGCTTTATCCTTTTATGCATATATATATATATATGTATATTATATTTTATATTGTTACTTTATACATTTTTGTATTAACATTTTAACAACATATTATATACTATTCATATATATATATATATATATACATATATATACATATATATATATACATATATATATATATATATATACATATATATATATATATATATATATATATATATATGAATAGTTCAGGTGTACATTGATCGGCAAATGTGGAATCGTCACATCTATCCACCCATAGACATTTTCCGTTCGCTTAGCCGCCTAATGAAAAATGCTATAGGTGAAAACATAACACGAGGTGACCATCCGTATGTATCGAATCAATTGTATGCAATGTATGCCGCAGCAAAAGAGACTCTAGCGCTCAAGACGATGGTGAGTTGCCTCTGGATTATCATCCGCAATCATTTACTTGGTTTTTCGGATAAAGCTAAAAATTTGCGTAGTCGTGCCCATTATTGATCATACCTCAGAAATGCCATTGACGACAGTAATTAAATTCCACCTTTCCTATAATTGTACTGTTTCTTAGAGAAGAGACCATTGAAAAAGCCTCAAATCCGACCAGATGAGATCAGTTGGTGACACGTGGAGGTAGTTGGAATGATTCTGAATATCTCTCCTCTGCTCATCTCGTAGTCTTGGTCTTTTCGTACTATTCTTCTAGACTATCAGTTTTCGTTTCAATGTATACGTAGTCGGTCGCAAAACCAGCTAGAGGTTCTGTGTGGTTCGTCATGAATTTGCCTTTATGTTTACAAAACAGCTTGGCTTGTCTCATAAGTGCTTCGTTGCTATGTTGCAGTGCTATCATTTTACTTTGATTCTAGGATAATATAAGATTCATATTTACTCATGTACGAGAAACATGGCTGACTCTAGCATACTCTGCTTCATGATGGGCAGTATCGAGACTTTCAGCCTGGGTGGTCCTGCCGTTTGAACGAACTGCTGCACTGTAGATGGCAGCTTGACGTCCAAGAACACCTCCCAGGGGTGCACCATTGGTAGTTATAAGCATATACTTCTTGATGTCACTAAAAATTCAACAGCAAAACAGCAAAAATTTTTGCAGTATTGTCAGCCCCGATTTTTAAGGTAGGCTCCGAGGCTCTTACAAGCGACAACTTGCTTTATTTGGAGTTTCTGAAAAGATATGATAAAAATTTCGCAACTCAGGGTGAGACTACGCCTTCATATATTGCGTACTGATGAAGCTAAGTTTAGTTTTTTCTTCAAAGCTTTCACAACCACACAAAGAATATCTTGTGGGAAGACTAGAAATAGAAAATAGACGACACGAAAAGCAGAGATGTTAGAGTGTCGTTTTCTTTTAACATTCATTCTACTTCCCAGATATTTATAATGAGGCCGTTGAAGATTTTTGTTAAAAAAAACTGTGACAAAAAAGGAGCTTTTTTATTTTTTTCAATTCTATGCGGCTTTTATTTTCCTTACACGGATCCCCTAGTACGAAGGTATTCCCACAAGCTATCCGGAAGGATGGAAAGCGTTCCCCAAAAGATGAGTTTTCGTATTCTCTAAACATTGAGAAGCTTGCTTCATCATCCTTGAGCGTATTCTGCTCTTTTTTTATCAACATTGTGTTAGTTATCGGTGAAAAAAAAACGTGTTCTGTTTCTCTTCCATTGTATTAATAGTAAGGAGCGGGTAGCACAGCACAGTGGTAGCGATGGCGGTCATTACGAGCACGGTGCTGGTTTGATAACACTTCGGGCTTGTCAAGACTGTCATTCCTCCGGAGTCGTGAAATTTGTACCAGACTTGTTCGGGAAGAAATCATTCTCTGCAATCCAAATGGGAACGCTTTAGCGCGGAACTCTCAGAACTCCAGGAAGAATCGACTCGACCAGCATTCAACGACATTCATGATGAAATGAAAATACTCAAGCAGAAACTGAAACTATGCGTAAAAGTTGAAAGACCTTCGTGGATGATGGGTGCGATGAAACGAATCGAATGTGAGAAGTTCTGGGAACCGCACAGTAGATGTGAAGGACGAGTCGTATAAAGAAGAAATTTTGAGAAAATATCAATAGTAATACGTGGAATCAAAAGAATAATGAACGAACGTTCACAATAAATTAGCTAACCCACCACGTTCTCTGTGTACGCCTTTGCTGAGGTCCATTCTTCATATTTCTACGTTAGATTTTCTAAAGATGTTCCCTCCAAGTCGAATCTACTACGCTACATTTTCCATTCGGATTTTTTTCTTGCGCTGCCTAATAGTCTGATATTCCTAATCTCTGTCTACTTTTAGTGAACCAGTTCATCAGATTGCGAGGCGCGGCTTTTAGCTACCCAACCCGTTCGGGGCACCCCCCTATTTTCGGTTGATACGGGCTGCCTGGTTTTGCGAAATTAGACGGTAGTTTCTCAATAAATAGAGGATTTAAGAGATTGTGAACATGACAGGATTGTAGAAGAGACCTTTATCTATTACATTATGATTACGAATGCTACGTATGATATTATTTACTGTACGCTACTATGGCCCACCATGCAAACACACTGATAACAGTATTTGGAAGTGTTTTCTAATTTATGCTCTGTCCAGTTTGGTATTTTTTATACCCTCACATTCCATACAATAACTATAGTTCAATACACCTAAATACTTGAATGGCGCCTCTTCACTAGTAGCATGGACCCGAGCACATTTTCTATTTGTTTCTTAACCGCACGATCGGCCTCCATGGTGGTGATCTCCTTCGAAGATCACGACGTCTGCGAGACACAATTTGTGATCCTTAAATCGTTCCCATCTGCAAATGAAGATGGTCGACTCCGAACACGTCCGCCTATCGTATCGATGGTCTTCCAAAGGACGCTTGGATTCTCTTGGAGTGCATTCCACTGTTCTTTTCTTCCACCTGTCATCTTTTCGTTTTCTTATATGACCGGACCCTCCATTTTTCACTACTGATGTGTATTTTCCTGGATCCCTAAAATGGGATAATTTTCGAAGATTTGAGCTACGTACTCTGGCTAGACGTTGCTAGTGCCGGTAAAATTTCAGAATGCGCCATCCAAGCTCACTATGGGTAGTATGCAAAATTTTCGAAGTAATAGAAGTATTAGCTCACGCCTGTACTGCGTGACAGAGCACTGTGAAAACAGTCGAGCCGAAACGGTGCTCGCGACTTTTTGGATTCGTTCCTTGACTGGTGATTTCTTCATAAGACTCTAATATGGCCCATGCTAATCTCCTTCTTCCATCTAATTCTTCCTTCATATTGTTCTACATGTTCATCGAGCATCTAAGGTACACGTGCGAGGTGGTTTCTGTAACCAGAGAACCATCCACTTCTACTTCTTCAACTTCCCCATGGGTTCTTCGTGTGCTGGGTCTTCGCCCTATTTAGGCGTAGTTCAACCTTTTCTCACGCTTTGTTGAACGCAATGAGCATCTCCTCAGCTTCACAGCTACTCCCCAAAAAGATGTTGATGTCATCAGCACAACGAGCATCATACGGAATTTTTCCCGCAGTATATATGCCCTTCATTCGTTTCGACGCTATCAAACTCTTTTTCATAATTGATAAAGATTAGGAAAAGAAGTACGTGGTACGCCAGGAAGAATTCTATTACCCATGAAAAGGTTCAAATGTTTTCTATGCACGGGAATACCTGTAGAAATCCTGCTTTCTCAGATGGTTGTGCTTCATCGAAGGTTTTCGATGTGAGCAAAAGGTTAAGTTTCGTGAACAGCTTGTAAAGTGCAGTCAACAAGTACATCGGACTGTGACGTCTTTTACTGGTTTACGATTTTCTCCTTCTGAAATCAAGATTTCATATGCACTTCGAGAAGGACATGTAATTTGTGGTTTCTCCCTCGAAGTAGCCTTGCTTTATTGGAACAGAGTTCTAGAGGTTGGCCTCTCCCCTTGCTATCAATGACAACTCGAACTTCACAGACTACGACCCGAGATGGTTTTTCTGCAGCGTTCCTGATTAAGTAGCATGTGGTTCTGTGGGGTTCTGAGGTCAGGCAGCTTCGCTTAGGTCGTTTCTACAGACAGTCACCGACCGTCATGGACCAGAGGATGAACTTGCGAATAACTTGATACCAGAGTAGTGGTGTCTCGTGGTTTTCGTTTACTTCCAGATGCTCCCAGCTGTGCTTCCAGATGATAACATCAGACTGCTTCCCAACTTGTGAAACTCTTCCGAGGGATATATTTCCGCTTTACTTGTAGAACACTCAGAAACTCGACCCGACTACGATGAGGAGGCAAGCCATTTGAGGATGAATTATTGTAGCGGTTAAAACTAAAGTTACATTCAATTTTCTGTCCAATTACCAGTTAATGAACTCGTTCGAGCAAAAAATGCCTTGTACATTTCTAGTGGAGATTTGCAAGGCTTACATGCGCCCTGTATCGGATAAGCCACCGATGCATTATAACTGTGTCGAAAGAAGGTTCTGTGCACCAAAATAAACCATTAGGGAAAATAACCCCTAATTTAGCTCATATCAGCACTCGTTGCTCCAGATGTGTTTTGTATGGAATGTACACCTTGGCGAATATGTAGTCAGATACAAACTAGAAAAAAATATAGCTGTTTAACGAACTGTATAACAAATATTTCAAAAATCTGGATTGGATTCCCATCGAGATTCCAAAGAGGTGGATTTTTCACTGCCCAGAGTCGTTATGGTACCACAACTGTTAAAGAATATAAAGAACTTGGTACATCGGTAAGCTCGCGCCATTCACTCTATAGGTGAAACATGCATTGGACCATCTTTCCGATGATACGATATGAGTCCAATACGTTAGAGGTTTCGAGAGCTAGTTTACTCGTTGATCAAGTTTAATGCGAACTTCATCTTCTGAAAAAATTCGACCGCTATCTCGACCGACACCGGATATCGTGATATCTCAGTGGCACTCAACGCGACTCGTAGACACTCAAAAAACTTTTCAGCCCCATTAACATCTGATTTGTGCAAAAAGCGATATATCTAGTTACTAACTTGCTACTTACTGCTAACTTACTTGACCTATTAAGACGATCGAAATAGAAAAAAGTAGAGTAAATTTTTTCTTTAAAGATTTTTAAAACCCAAAACCTGACTTTCTAACTAACCGTCTTCAATCCACAAAATCGCAATTAAATCTGGAAATTCTCTAAGCCCTCCTGCAGTATTATTTCACTTTTTTTCTAAATTTCTTTCACATGAAGGACAACATGAACGACGCACTATCGCTGAGTCACTGGATCTCGCATGGTATCTGCTGCGAGTGTTTCCCAGAGAGATGCTGAAGGCGATACCGGCATCCATACTGGATAAGTACTACACACGAAAATAGATGAGAATTCGATGTATGGTCTAGTATGGCTGTACTGTCGAACACGATCTATCTTCGTACCTTTAACATCTGCATCCACATCAAATTTGTCGAGTTTATATGAATTTTAAAATTTACCACTTCCAAGTTTTCTTTTATTTTGGACCTTGTTCCACCGAATTCTTTAGTCCATCATTGGCATGTAAAGACTCAATATTTCGTTAAAATACAAACATCTTTACCTTTAACGGTCGTGCTCTTCTTGAGTATTTCACTGGCTTTGTAATGGATGTACTATATAAATGTATATGTGAAGTGTATCTAAGCGAACTGTGTAGTACTAGGTAACAATTATGTACTTCATTCTGTGATTTGTTCCTTTTCTCAAAGTTTATTCTTAACACTTAGTGCCATTCGAAAAAGAGTTATGGTGACGGTGACGAGAAGGTAATTTGTCTCCTTTCTCTCCTTTTCTTTTTTTCCTCCTTTCCTTCCTTTCCTATCTGGCATTTATCACGTTCAACTCTAATTCTGAAATGATATAATATGTGTAATATGTGAACATTCTCTGAAGAGAACGTATTTCATCTAATAATCAACGATACTGTTCCGTTTTAACGCGTAACGTCCAATTCTATGTCGAATACAGAATTTGTTAACTCGCCCCCATCTGCTATCAGCACATAATGAACGAGACTATTTTATGATAATAAACAATGATTCTTCAATAACTCTAGAACCTGACAAGTTTGGAAACACTAAAGGGATATAGAGCAGGATTTATCTATCGCTCCGCGAGTACGCTATACATATACACTTGGACACTTGGACAACCCTTCATTTTTCGCAGTCCATATGACATCTTACCTTCAGAAAGACAAAATATCAGAGGGGGGAGTTCGCGCGCGATCATCCTACTCAAGAAGAATGACCGAATAGATCTTCGTAATTACGATCCAATTTGCTTGTTGAGTGTACGCTACAAGCTGTTTACGATTATTCGCTCGCGCATATCAAGGACATTCGATGAGGCGCAACCGGTGAAGAAAGCAGGATTTCGACAAGAGTTTTGCTGCATAGACCACGTCTGTGTCTAGGGTCATCGAAGTTTGTTGCCAATACCACCTGCCTCTAGTCCTAAGCTTTGTCGAAACGGCATATGTATTGATGAAAAATTCCTGTCAAATCTTCGTTTCGCACTGACATCATCATCTTTTAGAGAAATGACAGTGAAGCAGAGACTTTGTTCAAGAAACTCAACAAAGTGAAAAGGAAGATTGGATTAAACATAAGTACGACGAAGACTCAATTCATGAAGAACCCATGGTGCGAAGATGAACAAATCAAACCGTTGGTTCTCTGATCACAGATACCACCTCGTAAGTTTACCATAGACGTAGAGTGAACATCGGGGAACAACATGAAGGAGGAAATGGATACAGGAAGGAGAGCAGCATAGGCCGCATTCGGGCCTCTCAACGAAGGCACTGACAAACTGAAGGACCCGAAAATCCGCGTTCACCTTCTCGATTCAGCACTCCTCCAAGCTCTCTGTTGTGCAACAGAAAAGTGGGTTTATACTTCAACTACGTCAAGAGTCCGCGCACCAACCACGGAGCATTTAAACGATGTCTTCTAGCATCCAGTCGGCGCTCACGACGTATAGCCGGAATGCGTAACTCTGATCTCCGGAAGCTACTATGTCTTCGGTATCCAGCAGAATATCCATCAATGGCGGAAAACAGATAAGTCGGTCACATAACAGGAAGAGCAGAAGAGTAGATGATAAGCGGATAGAAATAACAGTGAAATGGACTCTAAGAAAGTGTAAGCTCCCCTTGGAAAACGACCTAAATTGTGGGCAAATTCGTTAGCTGCTAACGTCAACAATCTGCATTTGCAGATGGCAACGATTTCAGGATTACAGAATTTTCATCGCTGACATCACTTTTTGAAGCAGACCACCACTATGAATGACGACTGCACGAGAGAGACGCGAATTGGGATTGTACTGGGGCCCTAAAGCCAGTGAAGACGGGTCGTCCAAGTATCCAAGTAAGTTCTGATAACACTCCCATAAAGTTCTTATGTAGGATGGGTCCACTGCTTGGTCGATGAACCGTGAAAAAGATTGCATTCCCTTTCGACTCTGCCAAACGCTTTTAATAGTTGACAAAAGTCAGGACTTGAGCTAGATGGTTTTTCCGCCAAACTTCTATGACCCATGAAACGGTAAGGCTAGAAAACATTAGGCTATCTATCAGTGATAAACGTTGAGAGTTTGCAGTAATTCTTCGTCAGTTAGATGTTAAGGTAACGAAAAAGCATCATTATTTCTCAACTCAAGTTTGACAAAACTTATAAATTAGTATACATTGATAATCTTGCTTCTATCGATCCATCATTATTCAAGGTTAGACCCTTTATTAACTCTGCAGATGGACCAACGGATAGAGTAGCATGGTTTTCAACCCTAAAGCTTAACCAGTTGTTGAAACACATTCTTGCCCTTCCTAAGGACACTCAGGTATTCTTCGACCGTCTGCGTAACGCGCGTCTTAATAGCGCATACGTGATGGAGTCCTCAGACATTACTGACTCCGCTCTGCTAGCCATTCTCAAACAGCTCATGGGACACGAAAGAACAATAAGCATTTACGGCTTCCCAATTCAGCAGCTCATGGATTTCTTGAAATAGTGTCTAAACTGGTCAATCTTTAGATGGTCTGGGAACTATTTCACATAAATAAGAAGTTTGGTAGTGCAACAGCGACTAACACCAAGCCTTGCCATTGCCTTTTTGTCTAGCATGAGAGCTCTAGTAATCGACCACCGACCATTACTTCACTGTAGATATATAGATGATTGCTTTGTCATCTGATCCATACAAGAGGAAGTGAACAAGTGTTTGGAGTTATTGAACGAAAAGTGAGAGTACATTAAGTTTACCCGAGAGAAGCCGGAGGAACACTGGATTCCATTTCTTAAAGTTCAAATTGTCCTATCCGAAAACAGCCACATCATAAAAGTGGAACCGAAAATCATTGCAGCTCCTTGTGATAGTTGTAGAGGAAAACCCAAGCTCCCAAACGACAACTCTAGCGATAATGAGGTTCCGTTCATCTCGGCCTTCATTTCAAACGAAAAAAGTGCGGCTATAAAACATTAAGAAACTAAAAAGGTCAAGAGAATTTGGCAACAGTGATTGAAACACCATCGACCACTCTAAGACCCCGGCTAGTTCGCAGCCGCCTCTATGACTGTCTATGTACAACATAAAATTGCATAAATTCAAACATGAACCGCAGACAGGAATGCCTCGTTATTACGCTCGATTTTACGTAGTATTTTTGACTGATATATTAACATCGTTTTAGACCGACTTTCCTCAAACTACAGTATAAATTACCAATGTACCTTGTTTCACTGATATGCTAACACGACGTTGTTACCAAATATATTTTCCGCTAACGTTTCTACCTCTACGTCTTCCTCAAAGCCTGTGGTCTATGGTCCTCCGAAAACAAGTTTTTTATCACCGAATAATCATGGCAACACCAATCACCCTGTATAAAAAGAGCATCGCCTGGTGAAATTGCATCATGTGAGCGGTGTTCCACTGAAAAAGATAAGAGTCGATACGGAGACGAAGACACCAAATCGAGAGTACGAAGCACTTCAGACATAGACTGGAATTATCGGCTCTGAGGAAGATGAAGACGTCAAAACGTTAGCCGAATAAAGATTTGGTAACAATGTTAGATTGTCAATGGAGCAAGTTATAATGACATTTTAATATTAGACAGACACATCCATGTGAACTCTATGCGATTGGTCTCCACGTGGAATACTCAGTGGAAAAGTAGTGGAGCACAATAAGTGCACGAAGAAGTTGTTTTTCGTTTTCAGTGAGATTGAAAATCTTCTTTCGTGATTGTTCTGTTTTGGTTGTGGTAAATTGCTCATTAGATTTCAGTCAACTTGACCTCTTCAGGCTCGGAAGAAAGCGAAATCCGCCGAACCGTCAGCTTTTTTTGGTGAATAAAAAGTGGAATGACAACCTCCTGCTTGCTCATCGGGAAAACAGCTAATTATGTCGAACGATAGCTGAAAAGATCTTGTTGGTACATGACTTTACATGATGACATATATCCGAAGTAAGTCCCCATTTATGCAAATTATAAGCAAGAGGTAGCAACACTTGCAAAATGTTATATACTGGTAACAACTCTCTATAAGTCAAAGATATGGTTTACTCTATAGTGTTGAGCAATATTATAATATAGTGGAGGGAGAAAATCATTTCTATACCACAATCTTAACCTTTTTATTTGCTGCCTATTCTTTTCAATGGCAGAGCATGTTGGAAATGTAACCTATATGGTGGTGAGATATTTGCAAAACTCCGGACCACGTGTCTGCGGTAGGGAACGAACCGCTAGTACCCTTTCCGGGGGCTAACGCGTTCACCACCACACCACGCCGGTCCTTCGTATTCCCTGTCTCTCAGTTACTTCTATCGATCTCTACCATCAGCAATCACGCAGACACCTGCGATCCGGAGTTTTGCAAATATCGCAGCACCATGGAAGTTATATTTCCAACATGTTCTGCCATTAAAAAAGAAAAGGCAGTAAATAAAAAGGTTAAAATTGTGATTATAACTACACCCTCAGCTTAACTGGGTTGATTGCCAATCTGGGCTTCCAGGTCAATCTCGCTGATGGGTGGTTGCTGATGGCAGTGATCGACAGAACTAGCTAAGAGACAGGCGAAACGAAGGACACAAATGGTGTCGGTGGTGAACACGTTAGCCCCCCGGAATGGGTAATAACGAGGTTCGATCCCGCCGCAGAGACCTGCGCTCCAAAAAATCTCAGCACCAGTGAGTCAACAGCTTTCTTTAAACCGATGAAAGCGAGAAAGAGTGTTCCGTCGTACTCTCGTAATACTTCATTAAGTCTTCTCATCGTGTAGAAGTGGTCCATCGTACTGCATCTTTTGCAAAACCCTGTAATTTGAATGGAGAGTTTATATACGACAGACAGCAAGCAGATTAGGCGGTAGTTGCTGCTATCGTACAGTTCAGCTTTCTTGAACAATAACACAATCATGATGTTCTTCCACTAAATAGGAAGCTTGCATTCTGACAGATAATGTGTGAACAACCCAGGCATTTTGTTTATGAGGAGTGGTGGCTTCACATGTTGTGGTCTTATCATGTGCGATCCTGGTGTTGTTCGATTCTTCATCAACAAACTAGCACGTCGGATTTCGGAAATGAAAATTGATGGGACGAAATATCCATATTCTTCTATATGGGGAAGGAAGACGTGCCTGTAGAAAAGATCCGAGTAGTAATCGCGAATGATTTCTGGACTTTTCTGGGAGCTGTAACTGTTCTCTCTGTGCCTTGGAGTGCAATCATCTTGGTTTTGCAATGGACGAAGCTTCAGCGAACTCTGTGAATGCTTTTCCCAATCTCTGCAGATTCCACTATAACTGCTGCTCTTCTTTGTCTCAGATCATCCTTTATCGCGTGTCTGTATTGTTTTGCAAGTTTGAACGTGAATTGGCGGTTGCCTGCATCTCGTGCGATTCCGCGCTAGTGTATCAGCTCGAATACTTCTGGAAACAGATGCCTCTTGGTGACTTTCGGACTCTCAGCTTTCATTGTGCTAACATGAAAACGTTTAATACGCCGTCGCATCAGTCCTGGATATTATCAACAACGGCATCCTCCTAGGAGCCGACTAACGATTTGACTAAATCCCAACTAGTGGTCGTTTTGAGATTCCGTTTTTGACTCAGCGGCTTTCCCTCCTTTTCAAGAGAACTGGAATTGGAACCAAAGGAGACGGTCTGATCCCATGTAGAATTTTGGGATACCAGAGAGATCGGATAAACAAAACCTTCGAGATAATGTTATGTGGTCTATTTCGTTATGGTGCTCTCCAGTGGGAGACTGCCATTTTCAGCGTTGACAACTGGGCTTCTGGAATTGTAAGTTACCCATAAATGGTCTCGGCTGTTATGAGGAGCTTAGACAGCAGCTAGCCCTTCTCATTCCATTCTAATCCGTGGGTCCCAATGTGACATTCTTCAGACGTTCTTCTTGCTCCGTTCTAGTGTTAAAATCTCCAATGACGACTCTAAAGAATGTGTGGTGTTCTCTATAGAAATCCCCCCAAGTCCATATACAACGCTTCGACTTCGTCTTTCTCACAACTTTATGTCGATGCATAGACGACGAAGAATTTCAGAGCCAGTATTGAACCATAACTCTTCACTCGTAAACGTCCGATTCCGGTTGCTACTTGTTTGAATGAATCAACGTTCATGGCCAAATTTGGTTGGCGAAAACGCCGATGGCGCCATCTCCTGTATCATCGTTCTGAACGTGGATAAATTCAGGGTAGCTTGCCGGTCTCCCCCAGAGCAGACGAGGAGCTTATTTGTTGGAGGCGACTTCTAACCTTCTCCCATGTACTTGGCATTCACTTGATTGCGTCTTTTTGGCCGAATTGACTCGTGCAATACTATCCACATAAACAAGAACACACCCACGCACGCATGCATGAGTACGTCTTCCTCAATACAGAAGATAAGTGATGAATCGGCGCAGCAGAAATAGGGAGTCATCTCATTAGGATTTTTAGGATTCATCTGTCTCAGGAAAGTATAACGCTGCTTTTGCTTCGTGACTAACCTCATATCCAACGCCTGGGAACCCACTGCGTTGCTTCGCGACTACATCGCAAGAGATCCCTCTGTTAGGGAGGTCAATGGGCAATCTTTGTAAGGAGTATTATTGTTTAGAGTGTTTAATAAAGGACGAAAGTTTGAAGCGTTCGGACGTGATTATGCATTAAAAACGAGCCATGCTTTCGACACCTATAAGCATCTTTAGGGATGATTTAATGTATATCTGGCTCGTATAATGGCTTAGCGTGGCCCGTAAATGTGTTAGGTCAGTGTTTTTGTCCTCTATGTGTCGTTCAATTTTCTGAACTTGGAGAGATTAGAAACTTGGTCAGCACAATGCGCAGGCTCTGACGAACAGCCGATCCAGTACATATTGCAGAACACCTCAAACCACTGGTCTACCCGCGAGTGTTTCAACAATGATCATGAAAAGTGTACAGCTATGCTAAAAAAAAATGCTTTTAAGTTAAGAACTGCATGCATATAGGAAGGAAGCGGAGGAGTCATTTCCGCCGCCTCTTCATTGGCGACAGTCTCCGTGGTGCACTACTCTTTCTACGTTAATATTCTCTCCCTTCGAAGCGAACTAGCCTGTAAACGTTTCTTTGTAAATTGTCAAGCGTGGGAAATTAGTTTTCTAGTGTGACGTCTGACACAGAGTCTATGTTGGATAGGCTATCGATTGCACACAAACGCAGCAAAAAAAGCGCTATATTGAAAAAATAAACCACCGCAAATGAAATGCATTTAAAGCAATGCATTTTGAACAATTTGCCCCACACTCGTCCATTCCATGTGATGCCTTTTGGACTTCATGTGTTAAAATACTTGGAAAAATATATGCGATAGGAAGAAACGACTTATTTTCATGAGTATTAACGTCGTCCACTTTGTTGGTGCTGCTATGCTATCAGGGTTGTTTTTATATCAGAGATGTGTAAAAGTTGTACCCCACAGCTGCAATTCATTCTATCAATTTCCGTGAGAAAGAAAAAGAGCTTTTTTCTGTGATTTCCGTTTTCTATGCTATAAACGAGAACTGAGAATGACGTCTTACCAAGAATTCTGTCAACCTGTTAATCGGCACAACCGTGATGGATGTCGTTTATTTTCTAACTCAAATGGTTTGATGGACCGACTTCGCGTATCGTGTGGCCATCACCTTCTTCCACTCGTTCTGTTGTCTTGCAGCCGTCAGTCACAGTTCGTAGAGTTGGCGTTTGGATTCGGCTGCAACTTGAAGATCCGTTATCTTTTACTCTTATATATTGACTAGTTGCTAAGCGTAGTTCTCCTTTAAATTCCGAAATAGCCGCGTTAGAGCATTCCCACATCTTCACCATAGAGGTGAAATGGTCATATCGCTGAATAAACATTCCTGGATGTCGGATTGGTACGTACAGTGGGATTCATTACTCCAAAACACTCCCTGCGAGAAATCATTTCCATAGTTTATCACGTTCAAAGATAATGTTCCATTTTTTTGGTAAAGCCTCACATTTCGTTCTTTAAGAACAGCAAACACTTCGACTTAGATAGGTTTGCAAAGGTGTTTTTTGTGGCTGGCAAGTCGCTAAAATACGTGTTTTGCTTTAGGAGCAACTAGTAATCAATTATGGCTACATACGCGAACACGCACAAACCTCTGGTGGTCCAGAGTGTGGGACGTTCAACCTTACTTTGCGACAAATCATCAAAATGAAATTATAGTCACAAGAATGACGCCGAAAGCCATGTCATGTGTCAGGTCATGTGCGTTTAAACTAGGGACGCAATGCGAGCTTGTCAGGCAGGATGTATTCGCCCGAAGTGATACGTAGCGCTTGAACCTAAGCCACACTCGTCAGTGGTAACTGGTCAGAAGAACGGCTGGTTCGTCCACTCTCGTGCACTTATGTGAAATAAGTGCTAATAGAGCGTGACTGCTCGAGTTTTCCGACCTTCTACCTCAATTTAATGTTAGCTTTCCGGCTGCGCTCATGCTTTTTGTATACACTTGAACATGATGTACTTTGACAGAGTGGAAGCTGGTTTGAAGGTGAAGAAAATTTTTAGCTAGTATATCAACACAAAAATGTTTCATAATGGCACACGGGCTTCGGAATACCATAAGCGAAAGAATTCCTTCTACGTGGTGATCATTAACAAAGCGACCTCAACGAACTGGCGACGTCGTAAGAGCTAAATATTGAGATCGAGTGAGAAGAACGAAACTAACAGGGTAATTACATGCTAACGGCTGTCCAAAAGTCAAGTACTTAAGGCTATACGAACCTTTCTGAATTTAAACGACGAGCATAATTGAAGACAAGTTGTCCTTATTAATAACAGTTTTCACGTCGTGGTCATCTTAGTCACACTATACACACCTCCTCCCTACCCTAAATACAAGTAAAAACACTTGAATTACGTAGTAGTAAACGTGAGAATCGAGAATACCATTATACTTGTACACCTAGATGACTAGCCATCACATGAGTTGTGAGATGACACGTGGCATTCAGAACTTCTATTATCCGTTTCGGTGACATAAAGCTGTCATCTATGGATGTAGAGGATTTCATTTATATTGGATTTTTTGTTTCTACGTGAGTTCAGATGCAGCCTGAAGATTTGTCTCCATCTCTTCTCATAGACATGTTGAATACTGGTCGACTTCATTTTCTATGGAGTACTCAGATAACCGTGCTAGGATGTGCCCAGGTCTTCACCACAGAAAATCGTCAATTCATCTGAATTGGAAAAAAGGTTTGCTGTCTTAAAATAAGATTCTTCCAAAATGGCAGTCACATCCGTGTCAGCAGTGACACTTGTGATCTGAAGAGAGACTGACCAAAAAAGTTGCACTATGAATGGCACATATACTCATGCAATGCAATCACGATTCCAGCAAACTGGTTGGAGAACCGAAACTGGTAAGACTTCTAGAGATTTTTTGAAAGTCTCTCGTGCCAAGTGATGCGTGATGGCATCATTTCCACTACTTATGTTAAATGTCTCGCAAATCTTTGTGACGACCTATTCATACAAACTTGCAAGAAAGATTTCCAAATTCAATAACCACATCTTACTCAGATAGTTATAAGATCTGTCCTCACATGTTGTGCGAGTCTCAGCACTTCTGCAATTCATTTCATTGACTAGCAGCCGTCCTACACGTAAGAAGCCCAGCTCGTGTGTGATTTCGAATGCTCACTGAGAAGAAGAAAAGCTGACCTTTTCAAAGAAAAAAAGAAAAAAGAAAAAAGAAAAAGGGGGAAATTGTAGAAAAAGTTTATTGTCCAGTAATTTGCCCAACAACTAACTATTTTAATCACGAGAGCTACTGCATGAAATGTGCGGATATAAAACTCCAAAAGAGACTCAACATAAACTGCAAAACACTTCGAAGAAGACGACAGCAATGCATTTTCTATATAGACCACAATAACCCACGGTAAACAATAGTATACATATCATTCATACTTACAGAATAATAGAGCAAAGTCTTTCCTACAATCCTGTCATGTTCAAAATGCCTCAAGTCCTCTACTTATTGAGGAAAGACTTATGATTGTCAAAGAACTAGAAAGTCCCCAGCCGACGAAAAATTGCGCGTAATCCGTTCGGCCAACCTCTAATACGGTAGCAGGGGCGGAATGGGTTAACCCATTCGCGACGGTATGACATTATAGTGTCTGCACGTGATGGCACGAGTGAACGTTATGAATACTATGGTGTCCATTTTCATTTTGGTGGGTTCCGAAACCTCTTTTTACCGTAACATGTATATTCATTCGTTTTCTTTTTGTTTACCGCTTACTACGATTTTTACGGCAGGCTATCATTCGAAATCAACCACACCGATGCTGAGATATTCGCAAAACTTGGAACCGGCCAGATCGAACCAGATTTCCTTTTGCGAAGGCACGCGCATTACACACTGCGCTACGGAGGTCCTTGCTCTGCGCGTCTCTTAGATAGTTTTCTATCAACTAGTGCCATCAGCAATCACCCGTCAATGGGATTGATCCGGGAAGCCCACATCGGCATTGAACCCTTATATTCATACGCTTTTCCAAGCGAAAGCAGATTATAGTAGAGAGATGAGTCCAGGAAAGCCATTATCCACACCTAATGTTGTAAAAAGAACATCTTTTTTGTACAAATTTGTTAACCGGTAGGTATTTCAGCCAAGAATTAAATGTTCTTTTATTTTAAACGTTACGGTTACTGTATGGAATGTGCAGAAAATGAAAATGTCAGGCCAGCCACAAAAATAAGACCCCGTCGCGAGTGGCTTAACTCCTCCAGCACTGAGTGCCATCTGCACCCCATGAATATGGTTTTCGTTATAATGCGTTGCGAACATAAAGCACTCCTTGAATGCTATCAAATTTTGGGTGCACTACGTTGTAGTAGAAAGAAGCGATTTCTTACGCACTAGCTTTTGTTGCTGGCATCCTGATCTGTTATAGTTTCCATAAATATTTCATTTCAGTCAAAGGGTCCCAATGAAATGATCACCATCACCGCCCACAGTGGCATGATTTGCTCAAATGACTTCAAACTAGCCTTTGTGGTTTTAAACTAAGTATTTAATATACAGCACTAGCCTGCCTATACAATGTACCATGAAGTGAACAGCTTCGGAAAAACAACACGAGGTGTGAACTGCACAGCTGAATCGAACGTGTTTGTTTCCAATCATCATCTCAGTTGCCCACCCAATGATACAAAATTCGAGTTATCATGAGCGAAACCACCATCACAACTGCGCTACGAACAAAAACTTAGTTCGTTAGAACTAAATCGGAAGATCGATTTTCGATATGCCTAGGCATAACTAATTAATTTATTAAAGTTCTACCAACATATGAGTGCGGGTGGCGCAGTTGTCGGAGGTGTCCCCCCTATACACATGGGATCGATCCCAGCGCTCCAGGCTTACCAAGCCTTCCATCCCTACAGGCGGGAGATTGGTAGCACATTTCCCTGGGAGGATAGCAGCACTGGCTCGATAGATCGGTAGACCATCGCGAGTCATTGGAAAGACCGCCTATGCATCCACTCACCTCCAACGATGCGTAATTGATGCCGAATGCATGGCCCATTTCTCAGTGAATGATCAACGCCGAGAGCTTTAACTTTTTCGTTATCCACGAATTACAAGAACACGTGACCTCGCGTGAACACAACGAAACATTTTGCCCAAGTCGAGAGGACGGACGGCTGTGGACCACTGGCTCGGATCTTCGGCTCCGAAGAAGACGAAGACGTCAAAACGTTAGCCGGATAAATCTTTTTGTCAATCTCGTGTTAGCTTCATAATGCAAGAAGGTATCAGCAAAGACAGTTCGCAAGATTTAATCTCGAAGGGTTTCAACAGCATCGCGAAATCAGCACAGTTATCGAAATTACAACGGAGTACATATGCTACAAGACACACCAGACGAGGCGCAAACTCTATTCGTTGACTTCTGATGCGGTGAAGTTCGTATTATCTAGGCCGAAACAATCATGAGTACCTCACGAACAAGAACTTAGCTAGGCAGTACTTATCGTACGGAATAATCTCGAAGGATTCAACGGTATCGTAAAGTCCTTGCACTAATCAAAATCATAATGTGGTAGGTCTGGCATAGATCGTGTTCAGAATGAGTTTTCCCCCCAACGACACGACATTTGACGTGCTCACGACAAGTCCACCTGCATGCCGCGCGGGACTGTCGCGCGGTAGTGTCCACCAATTCACTGCGAAGCAAGTAGTGTCGCACGCGGTATGCCGTTGCTCTCGCGACCACCCTGTTAGCAGGTTGTGGTCTCGTTGGCTAGCATTTGTTGCTGCGCAGTGTCGTTGGTCCTGAAAACTGGCCCAAATTTTCCAAGTCGAGATCTGTGTCTTGTCCCTTGCTTCGCTTGTCGCGTAACTTTTACAGCTTCGCAGTGTTTTCCCATACATTTTCAGAAGCTCTGCTTTGATTCTCATGACTCCCCGCCATGACTTCCTGTTTGTAGTTGTTTCAGATTTGTCGAAAAGTATCATATAAACTGTGCGATCAGATCTTTTTTATATTGGGAAATTCTGACTGATAAGCTGGATGTGCTTCGAGAGCCAGTGAGGGTAACTGTGAAGGGCTTCAGCCGAAGTCAGTGTGATGTTCCAGATGTCTTGAAGCTCTTTATGTTCAGTTATGATTCTAATGTCATTCACAGGGGAAGGGTTTTTGCATTTCTCCGTTCGTTTTAGGCCTAGAGTTTTCGCGCTGAGGGTGATTCGATGTGTCCAGAGAAATTTCCATATATTGATTTCTTCACTTTGAATTTTACGAAAAAAACGGTACTGCTTTTTGCGCGGAAAGGGTAGTCGCGGTTCGATCTGGCTCGAGGTCCACGTTTTGCGACTATCTCAGCACCGTTGTGGTTATATTTCACATTATACCCTGCAGTGAAAAATTATACTAGGCAACAAATAAAACCTTAGCACTGCCAATTATATTTTTTTTCACGTGAACGGAACTTCTACTTTCGGTTGCTGTCCATCGGTTCCTAGTCGAGGGTTCACATTCAGGACGTTAAACCCGGTACTCTCTATCTAAGCGATCGTTCTACTACTGTTTTTGTGCTTAGTGTAACCGTTTTTGTACTTCTACAATCTGATTGCCTTTAGTACAACATTCAGCTACTTTTCTTGTTTATCTGCTTCGCATTTTTTTCCTTTTTGTCTTTAAATTTCGTGGTGAGCTTGTCACATGAAGCTATAAGTCCATTTCAGGTTTATTGTATATAGGGTCCTGCTTTGTCTGGTAGGGCAATCTGTACTTGTGGAGAGAAGCCATTATATTTCTTTTTGTTGTTCATTCTGCAAGGATAGTCCGGACATCACTAGTCGTCGGAGCAATTCAGGACAATCATTATTCCTTGTATATACTGTACAGAAATATTCTCTCTACTAACATTGTACAGTAGTGTGGACGAGTGCTTTATTCTGTCTGTTGCTGGATTTCTTTCGACATCGCTAAATAACAAATGGCAGAACCACAGTGGTCGAACGGCTATGTCCATAACGTATGGAATAACACGCCTCAAGGACGTGTAGGTGTGTTGCAAACTTCTTCATCGTTTTCCTTTTTTTCTGTTTTTTATTTGTTTAGCGCGACACTTGTAACTCTTCTAACGGTTTACCGCCTCATCGTGGCCGGGAAGTGTTCCCGGGTGTCAGCGTGCGATGTACAGCGGTGGAGTTCATCCCACCGCGGGGTCTTCCGAGCTGAGAAGTTCGGCGTTTCCAATCGGGCGCACGGCTAGGAGTAAACCAGCACCTGTATCCACCACCGTCCTGGTATCAAACTATTCGCATGGTGGTTAATCTCCCTTTGATACACAAAGTGTGGCGACTGCCTGTGGTAGTGATGACCTGAGGCAGACTTTAGCTAGGGAGACCTCAAGACTCCAGGGAACCACAACGTGTAAACCATAAAAAATTTTGGAAAAGTGAGAATTATGCTGAGGAGCGCACAACCAGTGAAAACGGGTCCAACTATCCAAGTAAGTAGGTATTATTGACTGCTGTTAACTAGAACATATGGGATGTGGTTTGAGGTATATAATGCTCTTTGTCTATCGAGCACTTCTCTGTCTTTGTAAAAAAAAACAGTCTGGCGGAGGTGTTCGATTGCATTTTTAATTTCTATTAATTGACAGGAGTTTCTCAAATTGTTTTTTTTTTTTTCGAAGGTTGGTATTTTAAATATGAACCTGTTGTAGAAACCGCGGAACTTCATTTGTTAGCCAGTTTACCATTCCTTGTATAATTATCGTTATGTTGTTCACCACGGATGTTCGTTGCTTGGGTACATTTCTGGTACTAAATGGTGTCTCAGGACCCATATGGCTGAAACTTCTTGGTCCATCAACCTTTTTCACTTCTTTTATCTATCCCGTCGATCTTTTTCGACGCATATTTGTCGTAAATCCATGCGTTCATCTCCACCTTAGTTTTACAGAGCTTCTATTCAGTACCGTGATGGTACTCGTGATTACACATGAGTGCATGTCTAATTTCACGATGATTCGTGAACTAATGGATGTGTCCGACCCAGCAATCCAGCGACCAAAGAAGCTGTTGCCCTTGTCCTTGGCCTATGTTGGGAGCTTATGAAATGTTTAGCACCGTCAACTGCGTGGTCTTATTCCTCTCGAAAATCCAGTGTTATAATTTTGCCAGACGTATTTATTGTTTAGGTACATTGGTACATCAGGGCGGTTGTCTAGCGACCACCATATCTCGTACTCGTTGCAAGCGACTTTTTTTCCGAGTTTCTATCAGCAATAGAGACTACTTCTGCTTGACGCTTCTTCAGTTTTGTGTCATTTGGAGAATGTCTCTTAAGAAGTCGTTGAATTTGCGTCTTTGGTTGACATGAAGTCGGAACTCACATGAAATTTCGATCATATTTTCCTTTCCTTGCTGGTGAAGAGACCATGTTCTATATATACGGCCGCTACTATGGTTGCTAGTTCGATCCCGCGCCACAAACAAACCAATCCCTTCTTCCTTCCTGGGTCATTAAATTGCTATTAGGCTTATCTGGAGGAAGGTGATACTGCCGAAACGTCAGCTACTGTTGTTCTATGTGTTCTATTTGTATGGAAGTAAACGTGTGCTGAATAACAACCTCGCGATTGCTAAAAAAGAAAACGACACACTTATCTGGAAGTATAGAAACTGTTCTTTAACAGTACTGAATGAGGTCGAATTCATGACACATCCTTCAGGAATTGATTACTGCCGAATGGTTTATCCTTGATCATTTGTTCTACATTGAGTTAAACCTCTGAAAATCATTGGATTCGAATTATAAGGCAACTAATTGGTGTTGATTCGATCCGTGACCAAACAAATTTGCGCGGATATGGAACCACCACGTATTCCTGCGGCTAGTTGTCCGTTACTTCTGCTTTCATCCATGACACATGACAAAAAAAGCTTTTTTGTCGATTTTGAAAGAGGTTGATTACTATACGTGGTTCTAAATTTTTCCTTCTCAGTTCGCACGGATATGTTTTAGTTCAGATTCCGATATTTGGTTTACTCAAATTCCATGGTCTTACCTATTTTACGAAGCTTTCATCTGCTTCGTATTAACAAGGCTTTAGTATCTAATGTAAGGAATTATGATTTTAGACCATTCCGTTAGCAAGCCTATAATGGTTGCGAATGCTAATACCAGTCAAGCAACGTCACCACATTCTGAATCCTACGGTCCTGGAGTGCTACAGATGGTGGTTGATAATGTGTTGAGTGGGTCACCTGCGTCTGTCAATGCTAAATTTGTGAGTGCTTTTTTTTCGTACTGTTTGTTCACACATCAAGTATTACTGAACTTTCAGCTTAAATAAGTGGTAAGAACACAATACTTCCTGTCTGAGCTGAAAAATGGTCAAGATATTATTCGTTCAATGCTACTTTTTTTATCTTTCTTTATCCACTTTTACCTATTCTGTTAAATTTCGCACGTGCTGGACTGTACGTTAGGATAACCCTGAAGTACATTTTAACACGTTGGTGACTGTGCGGGTTTTCAAACAAAGAGAAACATTTATGGGCTGCAAACAATCGGAATTTTATCACATAGGATGACTAAGAATGCATTGTTTACAGAAAAAAAAAGACGGAAAAAAATTATGTCCAATTGGTTCTCATTTCAATTGATGAAGTTCGTTCTGAGCTCAGATAGGATTGCTTATACTTCCGCGACAGTGCGTACTAATTTCGATGCGTACGTCTTCTACCAAGTATCTAGAGGTGGTTTAGATGCATATGTGACCTAAACGACGTCTTACAGTGGCTTTCAGATGTATCAAATCAGTGTTTTTACCCTCGCAGACAACTCTAGTACTAGTTTACCGGTACTGGTGGGATTAAAGCGGCCTGAGGAAGGGGAGTAAACCAAGAACCACATGTGCACTGCTGGACACCTCTAACCGCTGCGCTGTACGCCCTCTAACACCAAACATATATCAGATCTCAGCTTAAAGTGAACTTAATAATTGATGTATTGAAAGTATTACAATCCAAGCAGCTTTGTCGGCAAGGTACGATTTCATTTGTTCTATCGCAGTAATACTGTAATTTTCTGGAGTTCACGAAGCATTTTTCGCTATTTTCGTTTGGGCAAGGTTCACATTTCAAGAAGCGGAGCGATTTAGCAAGATTGGCTTCATTATGACAGATTGATGTCACCAGTTCATCATTTCATTGTTTCAAATTCATCATTGTTGTTTCGGTTGCTATGCTTGCCTCTAAAATCTTTAAAAAAGAAAATCTTGGAAATATTTTAAATCAAAATAATATTTCCAAAAGAGTTGGATGTATCCTTGGAGAGATATAGCAAAGTCTGTTAAATATGTATTCTCCAAGTTTTCCATGCGTATTTTAAATCAAGAATGCTCACAGATCCGGAGGCAGATTTGAACCAGCGTATTCGTGAACGTCTCACTCATCCCTCGTTTTTGTAAGCTTCCGAAGCCGAAGGATAAATTATGAAAGGTAGAATGGTAGAGTCTACGTTGTTAGCACGGACAACGATGTTTTCCATCCTGTTTTCTAAGCGTCAGATAATTTCGAAAATTTTGTATGCCACCCTTCTTCTCAGGCTTAGATCTGAAGCTATCATTCATTGCGTGGACTTATCTGCTGAGATGCATATGGTCACGGTGTTTGCATTTATTCGTTTGAACCTGAGTGGGGCGCTAGGAACTAATCGATATCTGGTGATATTGCTTTATAGAGGTACAACCGGAGCTGCATCCTTACGCAAGTACTGTTTAAATTAGATAGCGTTAGTTCAACCTCGCTAAAGCTTGATTTTATCCACCGTTATGTTCTCGCATTTCAGTTGTTGTGGCATTATCGAACCCATTTATATCGATGACAATCTCTACAAAATTGTGCTTGCAGAGTTGCTGTATAGCTCGTGAGGGTCTTTTTTGAACATAGTAGGAATTTCCTGGTTATATCAGGCTTTCATGACTGCTTCCATCACAACTGAGTTAAGAACCGTTTTGGCAAAAACAGAAACACTGGAAGTGCGATAAGGTCTGGTCTTATGCACACACAGTTTTTCATTGAGTTCCATTAGTACATGAGTACGATCAATCAAGTTGAATCTTTTTCAAAACCTCGCTTTTTCACTCCCCATCCTGTTGAAGGTCTTAGGTGTTAAGGTTGAAGAACGAAAAGCAGTTCGTAGTTGATGGAACAGGTAGTATAGCCGGTATACGTTAAGCTAGTGTAAGTTCTTTTCAAACACGACGTAGCAACCCACTTAGATTCGACTCATTCGGATCCTTTAAATCTGACAGGTGTTGGGTGAAGAACTGACTCCATGTTTTTTTACGCTGATCTTCTGAATGTTATTCATCAGCCTTCTTGTTCTATTGTTGATACATCAAAACTGAAAACGATGTATCATCCTTCTTTGGTAAATCTTGAGTTGTAACTAACTAGGAAATAAGTCTTCTCATAACTTTTGTTTTTTCTATCACTGTTTTGTAATTCAGTGTCGTTTTGATACAGCTAGTTTTCTGTTTCCTTTAGGGTCCACCAAGTGCTAGAGGAGAAGTTTCTTTACGGATTATAGAAGGAAGAAGGTAAGCAGCGTTCCCTTCAGATTATATATGCATATGTGTATATATATTTATATATATATATATATATATATATATATATATACATATTTGTAGGAGTTTTTTCTTTTTAGCGAGGACAAGCGGAACGAAGGTGCTGCTGTAGGTGTAACAATCCCTTGTGGTATTCCTTTGTTCAATTCAGGAGTTGAAGCACAAGGCGGCACACCTGATTTCCAGGTGGGATATTATGGGTTCCTTCACAAGATTTAGGAGCCTATCTATGAGATTTTTTTACGCTTAGAGAAGTTACTTCATCAATTTATCTTTAATAAGATTTTTTCTAGAGTTCCGTTAATTCCTTTTGAATTCGTTTCTGTTGGTTTAATTACTTCCTCACTATCAAGTCGATGTTTGCTGCTTCAGTTAATTGTTTGAATAGTTTTCTAGTCCAAATAGACTAGGTAATAGTGAATGATAATAATGGCTAGTATTAGTGGATATTTCAAATTATTTACCAACCTCGTGTAAGCTTATCAGAGGAAGAATACATATCCTTTGGATATTTATCGGTAATCTTTTTGTATGTCTAGGAAGCTAATTAGGTTCGCTGTAGATTGTTGTAGTGTTGCGACTCCGTGTTTTTAAAGGAAACTGTTTTTTTGTAGGAACGATGAGGTTATAAGACTCAGTTACATTCATGGCAGTTACTTTTACTGAAACTAGAATTCTTGTGTAAGGAACGTTTTTTAAGAGGACAAGGGCAATTTCCAGTTCCTCTGTCAGCTCGCGTTTTTGCTAACTTCGATCTCACGTTGAAGTTTTTTGTGAATCTATCATGGGGCTAATGGTTAGTTTTCCTACTTACTCACCGTCCTAGCGTTCCTAGATAGTTACCAATTCAATGATTTAAGTCTGTTGGTGGTAATCCTTTTCCTAGTTGAGAATGTTAGGCATCAAACTAACCAAAGAGGTAACTCGAACGTTAAGAAGCTCGACTGAGATCCTTACTCGACATTAACCATTTCCGAGGATCGACTTTCTGTTAACCTCGGCATTGGAATATGAATGCGTCATTTTCTTGTTCAGCAATCGCGAGGTTGTTAAACAGCATACATTTACTTCCATAGTAAAACACAATACAATACAACAGTAGCTGAGGTTTCGGCAGTATCGCCTTCTTCAGAGCGTGGAAGGGTATACTGATGTACAATTTACCAGGCCAAACGCCTCAATAACACTTACAAAAAGAAGAAAAACTATGGTAATTACATGATCAACAGCTTCTCGAAAAACACCGCTTTTTACGTGACTTCCAATGAGGAGAACAGCTGATTATAGCCGCATAAGGTTGATGACTGCACAATCCCACATCAGAAATTGATGCGAACATACGGGGTCAGGTCGCGTATGACCTCTGGAGATTCATCCCTGCTATTCATTGAGGATTTTTGCCATTTATCCAAAAAAGCCTCAAGAAGTTTTCGCGCTGAGTCTCATGTGCGAGGAGATTAACTTTTGCTTCAAAATCGTCTCCGCTATGCTTTTGTATCCTATGCGTGCCTTAATCGCTGCCGCGATAGAAAGTTTATCTCTAACCTTACAGCCGCACAAAAAATGTGGCATGCGAGAAATTAGAGAACTAATAAACTCAAAAAACAATAAGATTGTCCGTTAGTGATAAGGGGGGAGAGTTCGTGGTTATTCCTCGCCAGCTGGATGTTGAGATAACAGAGGAACGTCTTAGTGATGCTACCCTCTATCGCCCATCCTCTGAAAAGGAATATAAAAGTTCATACCGGAAGCTAAACAATCAGTTGGTCAGTGTGGCAAAGGCTGCAGGTTTAAAATTATCTGTCATTTCGCACTTTAAAATCGATAAACCAACATGTCCGCCCTATACCTACTTATTGAAACACATAAGTTGGTATCACCTGATGGTCTTGCGTCAACCAATCCGTCATCATTTAAGGTTAGACCCATCATCAGCTGTGTAGACGGGCCAACGGATAGAATAACCTGGTTTTAAGCCTAATACTTACCCAATTGCTTAACCATATTCCAGCTCACCTCACAAACACCCAAATGTTCCTAGAATGTCTACGTAACGCGTCTCCTAATAACGCGTACGTGATGGAGTCCTTCGACGTTACTGCGTTGTACACCAACGTATCGAATGACTCTGCAATGCAAGCCATCTTCGAACTTCTTGTTAAACATGAAGGAAGAATAAATATGCATGGCTTGTCATCCAGCAGCTAATGGCTGTCTTAAAGGAGTGCCTAAACTGCTTGATTTTCAGATGGTCTGGGAAATATTTCGCGCAAATAAGGGGGTTGGCTATGGGACAGCGACTGGCACCAAGCCTTGCCATTGTGTTTATGTCTAGGATAGAAGCCCCTGCTCTCGATCTCCGCCCACTACTCTACTGCAGATATGTAGATGATTGTTTTGTCATCTTCTCTACGCAGGAGGAGATGGACAAATGCTTTGAATTATTGAACGAGCAGTCTGAGTACATTAAGTTCACCCGGGAGAAACCGAGAAAAAACTGGCTTCCGTTTTTAAACGTTCAAATAAACCTGTTAAGTAGCGGTTAGATGACAAAATGGTGCCGAAAGCCAAGTAACAAGAACATCCTCGTTCATTTCCTTTCTTCCCACCCTTCACACACAAAGAGATGCGCTTGTGAGAAACATGTTTCGAACAGCCACCTCTGGTGCACAACCAGGGAACTAAAGGAAGAATCGCGCGACTTGGCTCAGCAACTAGCCGTCTCCAATGGCTACGAAATAGTAACCCCAGGAGATAAGCATGGAGGGAGAGCAACGCGCCCAAGCGAAACACTTGGCCAAAAAGAAAGTCCAGTTTATTTTGCCTTTTATTAGCGATGAAGTAAGCGTAGCTACTAAACGGTGCTTAAGAAGGGCAGGTCTAGAGGAATCGGTAGCGATAGTTGAAATACCACCGGATACTCTACGTCGTCAGTTAGTTCGTAACCGCCTGTATGACCGTCTATGTGGAACAACAAATTGCGTAATTTGCCCTTACGGGAGGAACGGTGATTGCATGAGTTCAGGCACGATATACCTGGTCTCTTGTAATAATTGCCGAGATGAATATATTGGCGAAAGGGGCAGACCTTTATGTATCCGCATAAAAGAACACCTAGATGGCAAACGAAAACTAAGACGAAGTACCCCACCAGGCACGCATAGGATACAAAAGCATAGTGGGAACGATTTTGAAGTTAATATCCTTGCCCAGGAGACTAAAACACCAGCGCGAAAACTTGAGGCTTTTTGGATAATTGCTAAAAACGCTACAATGAATAGCAGGGATGAATGCCCAGAGGTCGTACGCGACCTGATCCCGCATGTTCGCATCAATTTCTGATGTGGGATGGTGCAGTCATCAACCTTATGCGACTATAATCAGCTGTTCTAATCTTCCTCATTGGAAGGCACGTAAAAAAAAGCGGTGAGTTTTTTTCAGGAAGCTGTTGATCATGTGATTACCATAGAGTTTTTCTTCTTTTTGTAAGTGTTATTGAAGCGTTTGGCCTAGTAAATTGTATATCAGTATACCCTTCCAGGCTCTGAAGAAGGCGATACTGCCGAAACCTCAGCTACTGTTGTATTGTATTGTGTTTTTCTGTGGAAGAAAATGTATGCTGTTTAACAGCCTTGCGATTGCTGAACAAGAAAACGACGCATTAAGCACTTCGTTGTTCAACGTGTAATATCCCTTCCATTACTGAAAATCATTTTCTCTATCCAGTGATGGTGTTGAGTTGCCGTTTTTGATGTTTGAGATGTAATTATGAGACTGAAAAATATCGCCGTAATGAGATATTCGTGATTTCTATTACCTACTGACTCTACGGCACAGTTGTCTGTTTTTGAATAAAGAGCCCGGAATTTGCCCTACTATACCCATCATCGGCAAACAGAATCGTAGTGCGTGTATAAGGTGTAAATAAATTCATTATTTGTGAAGTATTAGTTGGTTCTGCTTAATATGCTTACTTTAGATGGCTCCATTTTTGTTCCAAGGCGGTCATGTAATTGGAGGAAATACTGCGATGCCGTTTGGTTCAGGCTCTCCAGCTGGGCCTGGATTTGGTTATGGAGGATGGGGCACAATGTACTCACCACAGCAACCGCCGGTGTCGACGTCCAGCGATGAATGTCTCAAGAAAGGGGGAGGTATCGCTTTAAAAATTAGTGGTTTTCGCTTCCATTTCATCGTCATTGTCTATATAGGTGTGGAAGAAAAAAGTAAAAACTTCACATGAAGCTATTTTTCCGCAGTTATAAGATTAGTGTAATAAGAGCTTAAATTAGCTGTATTCACAGATATACCGCTTGCAACTTCAGGAACTGTGTCTGCGAATGTGTTTTCAACATCACCTCCGTTCTCATACCAGAATCCTATGCTTGGTGTTACAAATAGTCTATCGAATCTCTCGATAGGCGGCCATCAAATCACAAGCTCCTTACGTCCTGATCATTCATTGCAAGGTTTTTGACTCGTTTCTTCTATGTTTGAAACACTTTGATTTCATGCTTTTGACTTCGGAACAATAATAATGTATGTTAATTTATTGCTAGAGGTCTTTATCAACAAAAGTCTTTTAAAAAAAGACTTATCTTGCAGTGACTAAATAAGTACAATGTTTTTTTGCTAACAGTTTGGAGGCCAAAAGCTATAAAGTGCGGATGTTTGGAAACATCAATTTTGTACTTTTATAAGGGCTATGAAACGACTAATACATGGTCTTAGGCCTTTTCTGTGCAGGTGGAAATTTGAGGGAAATTGAACATAAACGTTGAACTGGGTGCTTAACTGGGCTACGATTTTGTATAATCTCGATTTGAAATTATGTTTTTGCTGCATCTCGATTTTCATGCAGTTCAGTGCTGCCGTTATTTTTTTCAAAAAATCCATTAATTCTTCATTATTAAATTGTCAGCTTGCTATACAACAGTTTGTGTCAGTGTTGTCTTTTTCTCCTACGCAACGCACATTAGTGTTCCTAGGAAAGTGTTCATGTTTAGGTGCATCATCAGCGCTCTCAAACTTGCCTGCTCCTCATATGATGTATATGCGATACAATCAATCAAATCCACAAACACCCACTCTTGGCAATAGTCCCACATTCTTTGGTAAGTTGCAACATTGCAGTTATACCACTTTACGGGTACTGAACGACTTTGTAAACGTCGACTTAAAGCCCATGTGGCATCTTCACCAGTATTCATTTTTGGTAGTTTTATAAACCTTGAGACATTCATCCAAGGATTGGTAGGACTTTTTACTATGTAAAAAATCGCCGCGCTATGGTGTCCTGCATTATATATATATATATATATATATATATATATATACATATATATATATATATATATATATATATATATATATATTGTATGACATTATTTATTATGTGCAGGAAGTGCTATGAATGGTATGCCTAATGTGAACCTGGCTCCGAACGGCGGTTTACCAAACTACGGTACTGCCCACGCTTTCTTCAATGCTCAACCTCAATCGAACAACATGTCGCCTTTTAGTAGCATGCCACAACGACGGTTAGTGGACGAGGGTAACTCCAGGTATGTTGAAACACAGTCAGCGAACTATGCTCAGTGAAAAAAAATGGCTTAAGAAAATGTAGCTAGCATTTTTTTTCTCTTCATTTTCCTACATGGTCCAGTTGTATATAAGTGTTACGCTGAAGACAAAGTTTTCCAATACTTTCTACTTTTTCCTATGAAAAGCATGGAACAAATTGTCTAAACAGCCATGGCCATGCCTTAGGATTAGTATATTACCTTAGTAACTCGGTTTGTTTCGTCTCACCAGAGACCTTGTTTGGGTAATTATTATAGGGGTTATTTGTTGGTCCTTCTTCGTTAATCCAACGAGAACAAGCTGCCCTTTAACGCGCTTATTTTCTGATAATCTTGTTAGCCATCTAGTTCAACAAGGGAGCCCAGTGGGGGGGTGCGAGAAGGACCACATCTTCGGACCAATGTGTTTTTTTTAAACTAGAATTTGACTATGTTGGACTTCTTTTTAGGTCGTTGACCCTGTTGTTGAGTGAACCTCCGCTGTACATCGTAGTTTAACGTTAGGGATTCTTTCCTTAGCCTTGATAACGCCATGTACCTTTGAGAATGGTGACTTTTATGAGAACAATTGCATCCATCTGAAGACGGACTTTTACGGGAAGTCGCTATTTGCTGTAACACGAAATATAACATGACTACCAATCGATCCATGGTGTGCGGGAGGTTGAACAGTTATAGTTGGATTCCATTTAAACTATATGTTTTCCATTTCAGAGGCACGGCAAGTAGGAGCCACATTCTTGAAGATTTTCGTAACAATCGAGCACCTCCGTTGCAAATTACTGATATCTTGTCTCATGTCGTAGACTTCGCGAAAGATCAACATGGTTCGAGGTAAATTTTGAAACACTTTTCACTGTCTAGTCCAGGTTGTGATGATTTCCTTTGTCACTAAACTTATCGCGAGGTTTTTATTGGATTGCGAAGATCACTCAACACATGATGGTCTATATACATTGTGTACACTTACACATGGTCGAAAATTGTTTTCCCTTCAGCTTTAAACAAACATATGGCTCATAATGCACTTTACTAATCGAAATAAAGGCCGTTGTAATCCACAAATATTTAGCAACAATATGCAATTCATAGCAATCTATAACGATAAAATTCTAATTTTTTGGTACACAAGGGCCGTTGAAGCAGGTATTCGAACACGGAAGCGACTGAACAGTTGACATTTCGGAGAAAAGGGCAGGATTTTGTTTGCCGATGTGGAGTTAATTGAGATGTAAATGGATCTGAAATCGAGGGGAAATTTCGAAAAAAGTCATTTAATATACCTTTTCCATGGAATAGTTTATCGCCAATTATCAAAAAATCAGCATCGGGCGTTATTCGTTCATCGCAGTACATTATCTTCTTTGGCTTATAACTGCTCATTTCATTATACTTCATTGTTATACAAACTTTAAAATTATTAAAAGACATAAATTTAGGGAGACTGTGTGACACTAGATCAGCATAAATTTAGTTTGGTGTATTTACTACATTTGTTATTCTTTTATAGCGAATTTCTATGAATGGAGTTCTTATTCGTGGGAAGCGTCTTCTTAAGGTGTTCTCTGTTTAAGTTTGTGATAGTTTGATAGCTCTGTCAGATACTTCTAGATTCATACAGCAAAAGTTGGAGCGGGCTTCTGATAAAGAAAAACAGTTGTTGTTTGAAGAGGTACTTGCAAATGCTCACGTGCTTATGGTGGATGTGTTCGGGAACTATGTCATCCAGGTTGAATACTCCATTGTGTTGTTTGCTATAAGGATGGCCATAGTACCACCTTGGTTTTTTTTTTTGCAGAAATTCTTCGAATTTGGCACACCTGAGCAAAAAGCTGCTCTCGGTCGTTCACTGAAAGGAAACGTGATGAATCTTGCGTTGCAAATGTATGGCTGTCGTGTTATTCAGAAAGCAATGGAATCGATTGATGAGTCGATGCAATTGGAAATACTTCGCGAAATGGAGGGTCATGTAAGAATTTTGGTCCTCACTCATCATTGGTGTCTTTCTGGAGGGTCATGTAAGAATTTTGGTCCTCACTCATCACTGGTGTCTTTCTGGATGGCCATGTTTTATTCCCTAAAGTTTCAAGATTGCCGTATCAGAATATTCCATCCATAATATAGCTAGACGCCTTGCTAGGCTTCCGTGTTGAAATATCGAGTTCATTTCCGTTACCCTTCCGTGGGGCTCAGTCTCTACGAATGCTCTTGCGGAGAAACGCTCATTTACCTTAACATGGCCGGTACAAATTATCCACTAGTAGTTTGGTCCTGTCAGAATTGGATCTATTTTGTCGTGGATTATACCTAGTTTTTTGTGTCTTTATTTCCGCCAACTTATTTCTATGAAATTACAGGTGCTGAAGTGTGTTAAAGATCAAAATGGTAATCACGTGGTACAAAAGGTTATTGAGAAGGTTAAGCCAGAGCGCCTTCAATTTATCATAAATACTTTTACAAAGAATGGCTCAGATACGATTACTCAGCTTTCGACACATCCGTATGGCTGCAGGGTCATTCAGAGGGTGTTGGAATATTGTTCTGAAGATCAAAAGAGGCCTGTATTGGAAGCGTTACATGCGAATATGAGCACTTTGATAGTCGACCAGTATGGAAATTATGTGGTACAGCATGTTCTTGAACATGGAAGTAATCAAGATCGCGATCGTATAGTTCAGGAGGTGAGGAATTTCTTTAGGAAGGACGTTGGAAACCGATGGTCCTAGGGCGGAGCATTGGTGTTTAAGTGGTTTTATAAAGTCTACTTCCACGTATAGTAGTCAATGTCTTTTTTTTCTAAATTGCTGATCTGTTGCATAGTAAACACTTTTGTTAGCTCTTCAATGAAAAAAGTGCTTCAAGAATTAGGTGCATTGAAGGTGGCGGGCAATGTTCTACGATACGCACAACACAAATTTGCCTCGAACGTGATTGAGAAATGTTTGATCTGTGCCGGTGGTCATCATAAGACATCGCTGATAGATGAAGTTTGTGGTACTCTAAATGAGTAAGTTTCATTTATGTTCATTGGCTTGGATGTCATTTAGGATTGTGATGAAATCCTGTTTGGTCTGAAACCTCTTTCAGCCCACAGCCACCAATTTTGCTTATGATGAAAGATCAGTATGCGAACTACGTTGTGCAGAAAATGTTGGATATAGCCGACCCGGTTTATCGCAAGAAGATGATGTACGCTATAAAGCCACACATACCGGTTTTGCGGAAATATAACTACGGAAAACACATTATCAGTTAGTTATTTTACATGATCCATGTGTTGTTCGAAAGCTTCGATATTGTTTTACCGAACAGTTTTTTCATTGATAATTCCTGCATTTAAACCCACAACGTGTGTTTCGCATCTACTGCGTGGATTCCAACAGTTCCTACATTCGATTCGTTTCCTTGCACCATCATCGACGGACGTCTTTTAACTTTATGCGTGTGGGTTCGGCTGCCGGGTTGAGTACTTTTTTCCTTTCGTCGTGGATGTCCTTAAATGCTTGTCGAGTCGATTCTTCTTGAAGTCCTGGAATAGCCGGGCTAAAGCGTTCCCACTTGGATTGCAGGGAGTGGGCTTTTCCCAGATAGGTCTGGTGCGAATTTCTCGACCCTGGAGGGTTGAGAGGCTTGATGAGCCTGAAGAGTGGTCGAATCAGGACGGTGTTTATATTAATCGGCATCAGTACCACTGCGCTACACTCACCCTTCCTGATTTTGGTGCTGCTTGCAGCAAAAAATGGTGAAGTTCATGACTTCGAGTTGTCTTATTGAGGAATGGGGTTATATTCGAGTTTTTTTATTTGTTCATGGAGTTTAGCACAGCTTTGTGGGGTGAGGTATTCATATCCGATCAATCTAGTGGTTTCTTTTGTCGCCCAAACAACTTTCGAATTAAATCGTGAGTTTCTCCACGATATGTTGCATCAAGCTTCAACAGAGTGATGCACTAAATAGGACAGTTAAATAAAACAAAACGGAAAAACTGTTGCTGATGGGTCAAGTACACAATGCATGTACTCCCTGGAACTTCTATCTCCGAAGTGGATCTGTGTACGGCTAGCACTGCTCGTGGCAAAAGCTTTGGCGTCGCTTCATGCTCCAGTCATAAAGTTATACATCGTCTCAGGGGTGTTGATGTTGATTTGCATAAAGCACTTGTGCGTCTAATTGTTTCTTTAGTACTTACAATCAGTTGTTAGCACCTTTTGTCTCAACTAACCGGAACCGAGGGAATATGGTTTGGACCAAACGAGTAGCAGTTTTCGCCGACACATAGTTGTAGGACGTGTATGCTTCAACTCAAGAGCCTTGCTGGTGTCCTAATTAGTTTGCCGTAGATGTTATTGATACCAGGCTTTTTATTTGGATGATTAGTGTTTCTCTATGTCTTCATCTATCAGCGTGAGTTATTTCAGCATGTTTTTCTTTCAGCTAAGTTAGAGAAGTATTTCCAAAAGCAGCAGTACAATCATGCTCATCAGCATTCGCAATACGACATAACCGGAATGCAAGTAGCAAATGTAAATCCCGCCGTAATGTAAGAACAATGACTGTTTCCTTCATTTTAAATGTTTTATGTTTGTCTTGGGAAATCAAAGGGTGCCAAAAATATGTTCGAAATATCCAGTGAGATTGCTATGTTGCTTTGAGAGGTAGCTTTCTCAGATGTTTTTCGTTGTTATGGACAGCACCTTAAGGACTACTAGGTACGTTTTTCAAACGCTGATATCCATTTGGTATGAAATAAGCGCGTTTTGGTTACTCTATAGATAAAGTTGTTTTCCGGGGTATAGTGAAATTTTGTATAGATCACCAACCTTGTTTTCGTGATGCTTTGCAACATAAAATTTTACCGCTTGTAATACTTTGTAGAATTGTATTTGTATATTGTAAAATGATACTAGAGTTGTCTCTAAACTTGCCCCATGTATGATAGATAAGTACATCGTGGCGCTGCTGTTTTTATGTTATTTCTCTGTTTCATGTTCTGCAGCATTGTTATTTTTCGTTTGTTTATAAAATATACTTGTTTGTAATTAAAACAAATTCTTTACACCGTTTACTATTTTTGATATTTTGGCAATCTGCTTAGAAAACAATCACCTATATCACCTGTAGTATCGTTGATCGTCGAGTGAATCGAACAGGCGCCATTAAATCTTCCATTTTTCTCTGTCATGTGAGTAGCCCATTGGGTTCTGCTCGCTCTAGGGACTTGTCGAGCATCATACCTTTCTTCCAGGCTTAAAGACAGTAACAAAACATTTGATCCTCAGAGAAGTAATTATCAAAACAGAAGTAGAAGCAAAAAGTAAGAAGTAGAAAATGCACAATGTTTGCTTCGAAAAGCATCGCCTTCACATTCATTCCTATACGGTTCTTATTCCCTATCTGGAGACTTCGGCAACTGGACATCTTGCACGTGCTCTATTACTAACTCTTACAGGGCAGGGCGGCATCGGGTTCCACTTTTTTTCCCTCAGAATTAGAAAGAAAACTGCATATTATCTTGAGATAAATTTTTTGTCCAATGCGACCTCGGATATTAAATGTATGAGTTGTTTACTAATTGTCAAGGTGTGTCTCTTCTTTCACGCATACCAACGTTTTATAAACTCCAACTAGAACTGTGCTGCAAAAATTTGAATATACGAAGAAGCGAAGTCCTAGGGAAAAGAATACGGTTGGAAGTCAGTTTGTAGAACAAGATTTTTGGAGTAATCTTTGTGATGGAGGTAAACACGAAATCAGCACTGGTGCCCGAGCGAAATAACATAAAACAGGTGTTCTTTGGGATTTCGTGGAAATCAACGATAGTTACCTGTGCACGACGAAGCTGGTTTCTAGGTTATTGGTGATAATTTCTCGATTACTAGAATACTTCAAGAGTTTGGGACTTTGTAGATTTATAGTAGAGGCTTTGCTCGATCACAACAACCAAATATTTTTTTATACGGCGTCCTTTCAAAGATAGATATGTTCATGACTAAGACTTCTCAAAGATTAATAAATTTAAGCTTTTAAAATTTTCAACGGCAGTACGACAACACCTCCAAACGGTTTACCGCTCATCGTGGCTAGAAGGTGTTCCTGCGTGTTTGTTGGGCTGCGATGTGAAGCTGGGGCATTCGTCCCGCAGATAGGGTCTCCCAAGCTGAGAAGGAGTCCGGCGTTTCCATCAGGAAGCCCAGCTAAGAGTAAACCAATACTAGGAAGCACCACTGTCCTAGTATCAAACTAGTCGCGTGGTGGCAAGTCTCCCTCTAATCCACAAGGGCGGCATCTGCCTGTGGTGATGGCGACTTGGAGCAGACTTTGGCTACACTGTCCTCGAGACTCCAGAGAAACACGATTACTAAAGCAGCAACACTCCGATAGTGGAGAATATGCTGGGGCCCGCACAACCAGTGAGCACAGGTCATCCAGATATCCAAGTATATTTGCGGCTTTGTTCGATCACAAGCACCAAGTATATAATTTTTTTGACAGGGTTCTTCAAAGTGAGATATGTTATGACTAAAACTTTCGAAGCATTGGTGAATGTAGGTTCTCAAAATTTTCAGCGCTAGTACGACAGCTACATACACCAACGATGCATTGAAAAACGCCATCATGTTCTGGTGGGTGGGATCCCATTGGTGCGTTTGCGTTCTCATTCGAAATATGTGCGCAATAAAGTGAAAGAAGAGTATGCCACACCCTCCAATAAATCAGGATTTCGTCTCGGTAGAATGAGAGAAATTTTTATTCTGCGAGACGATATGTGGATTATAGCAGTTTTAAATTCACTGTGAGCTGAGAGATGTTGATGTGAAGTTAGAAGCTGCCATCCACTATTTTCACGTCGGATGACTCCCAGTTGATGCTATGCGTCGTGCTAGTGTTGATGAAGGATTCGGTGAGGTGAGGTGCGCATAATATCGTCCATTGGGATGTTGGGATGCATGATGAATTTTCCTACCAGTTTCTGAACAGCCGTTATCATTACACAATGAAAGCAAAGAAGATGAACTCGTCAGGAACAGTCTATAGAGAACATTCACCACCAACATAGGAATGTTCTCTATGTAAAACATTATCAATACTGTGTCCGGTGACCTTGCTCCTATTTTCTATATTGGTGTGTGTTTCTTGTTCTCCTGTAACCATTTTAAGTCTATCATCGCATCTTCTCTTAATTGCCTCTTAGCCACTGGCTCACGCAGTTACTCCGCAGGTGGCTGGAAAAAGGATTCTACAATTTCTTCCAACAAGCTGCTCTTTGTCCGACAGTTCGGGCACTAAATCAGCAGCAGTCAGCGGATTGTACTTTCCAGCACCTGCCGTCCCAAAGAAGTTTCCGAACGCTCAGCTGCGTCCTTTCACATGCAGCCCTATCAGATGGAGCTAGTTGAAAAAAACCTTTAGAATCTCTCTCTAGGCACTGTCTTTAGTTCCCTCCGACAAAGCTCCACCCACTACGGAAGGAATTCCAGCAGCCCGGGACTCGTCTGGAAGTGTTCGTAGCGTTCGGTTGAGTGTTCATCCGGTCCTTCTGTTCCTCAGTGTCCTAATTCCAGTACCCACCTAACTTTCTTCAATTGCTCGTTTGCTCTCACTTCAGTCTCACTCGTATTTACCCACTTAACCTCTATACCAGATATTATTATTGTACAGTTGTTGTTACTATAAACCATTGTAACCCAAACTCGAGGTTGTTCACGACAATTACTGAAAAAGACCCGCGTGGCAGCTACAAGGACCAATATTTACAACGACTTGGTATTCATATAAAGTTGGACTCAACGCCGCCACACAGTCAGGTTTTAAAGCTCATTTACGGTACGAAAAGAAAATCTGCTGGGCCCGCACTAATTGTGAAGATGGGCTATCAAAGTATCCAAGTACGAAAACACATACTTGTTAACTCACTAGGATACTTGGACGACCCGTCGTCACTGGTGGCGGCTCACTAGGATACTTGGACGACCCGTCGTCACTGGTGGCGGCAAGCTCCAGCACAACATCTTTTCATTTCTCTCTCACACAATCATCGTTCATGGGTGGTGGTCTCTTTCGAACATGGCGACTTCCGTGATGCCCATTCCGAATTCCTGAAAGCGTTTCCATGTGCGTATACAGATGGTTGACGTTAGCCACGAAACATATCCGCCCGATGTTTAGATTATCTTCGAGGATGACACTTCTACTTTCTCGGAGTCCACTCCACTGTTCTCTTCCTCCATCTGTCAACTCTGACTCAAGACTGTTGAGGCGTTTTAGATGAATTTCGAAAAATCCAGAGATAAACCGGAAAAACGTATACTTCACTATCACACGTGACCTTGCACCTTATTTCAAAATGATATTTCGACCCCTGGGTGGGTCTCGCTCGCCGTCTCACGTGAACAACGCGCTGGCCAGTCCCACTCATAACAGCACGGTGAGGAGCCTTTCTGATCAATATGACGTCTATTTAAAAGTTTGATCTTCATTAATACTTTAGCCTTTTTTTTCCACCGGATAATTAAAGTATTCTTCTATAAAATACGTCCAGGTTCTGAGGAAGGCGAAATCGCCGAGACGTCAGCCATCAGCCAATAACACCACCACCACCACCAACAACAACAAAGACAACGAAGACCTATACCAACCTCGCATTGGCTCAACCAGATCAGTTTATAAGACCATATAAATAAACATATTAACTGTTTAAGCCGAGGTTAATAGAAAGTCGGTCTTTCAAGTCATCTAACAACTGTTTTTCTTAATATGTGACCGGCCCATCTGTGTTTCGCTAATGATGGATATTCTCCTGGATCCTAGGTATGGGATAGGTTCGGAAGATCTGAGCTGCGCATTTCGGTTAGATGTTGTGAATGCCGGTTAACTTTCACAAGGCATCATTAAAGCTCTTTATGTGTCAAGCGCAGAGTTCTTTACATCGTTGACTTATGAGGCCACGTATCTACAGTACATCAGAGCGATAGGAGGACTGCTGAATCAAAAGGTGAGCGCGGGGGATCTGGGTCCATTAGTTGGTCCATGGCTTGATAGCGTTCAGCGATGGTAAATCTTCGAGTGATGGGCGATGCGCAATTCATTCGACTTCACGAAGTTAGAGGAGTGTGAAGGCATATCTGGTCTTTATAATGATTTGTTTTCATAAATTGTGGAGAGCAGGGGGCTCAGTGGCTAAAGTTTTAGTGCAATACACAGTGAATCGGTTGCTGATTCGATCCCCCTCCCCCGGGTTCACAAGCATTCTATCATTTCGAGGTCGGCAAATTGTACCAGACTTACCTAGGAGGATAGCAGCACTGGCTCGATACATCGGCAGGCCATAGCAAGTCATTGTGCAAGCCAGATACGCACTCAATCATCTTTAACGGTGCTTGATGAAGTCGAATGCTTGGGGGCAACCCTCACTCTTGGGGCAACGGAATGGTGAACGCCAAACACTTTATCATTTATTCTTTATCCTTTATGTATGTATTTAAGTACTGGACTGCATATTAACATGACTGCTTCAAGGATATTAAGAAGTCGAGGTCCGGCAAAACACTTGCTGCTCTAAAACAAAGCCAACTAGTCAAGGAAAGCGGTCAGCTACGAATAAATTGGATAGAAACTCAGTTCGTACAAAACCCATGATGCAAATTAGGAAATGCCGAATAAGTGAACTTTTAGAAAATACATGTAAAAATGTTCAGTGAGCTTGTCAAATGGTAAACACGATAGGGCACCCAGCGTTGATCAATCCCTGAGGGATGTACCATTCGACTTCATTAAGCATTGTAAGAGGTAAATCTCCCTAGGTAAGTTTGAAAACAATTTGCCGACACCGGAGGGATGAAAGGCTTGGTGAGTTTAGGGGTGGAATCGACCCATTATGTATTACAAGACGTCTCTAACCACTGCGCTACACGCGCCCAGTAAATGGAGTGAGATCGAAAGAAAAAATAGAGAGAGACATAATGCGGCCCACGTTTGATTCCAGCTTTTGTTTGTTTGTGAAGAATACTGATGACTAAACTAAAACCACTGCTTTTGAAGCATCCCTGGCATAAACAGGGGCAGTTGTCAGAGGCGCCCTACAACACACACATAGGATCGATCCCCGCGCCCAAGGATCACCACGCCTTCCATGCTTCCGGGGTCGGCAAATTGGCACCAGACTTGCCAGGGAGGATAGCAGCACTCGCTCGATGCATCGGTAGGCCACCGCGAGTCATTGTAAAGGCCAGATATGCATTTAATCAGCTCCAACGATGCTTGATGAAGTCGAATGCATGCCGCATCTCTTAGGGATAGATCAACGCCGACAGCTTTATCCTTTATCCTTATCCCCCGGAATATAAATATTCTTAGGCTAGAAAACAGGCATTTGAGGTCGCCAGCACTGAAAAAAGGTCAACAATGGCTGTAGGACAAAGTGCCGCGTTTTTCCCTCTGGGCAGTGGCAGTTCTGTGCATTCCATGCACGTCAGATCTTCAACCATACCACATATTAGTTCTGTCCTTCATAAAAGGACAAAAGCTATCCTTGTTTTGTAGAAGCCAGATATGGATCCAGTCATGTTTTTCGTATTCTTCACTTATCACAGACGAGATTATCCATTGGGAAGTTCGGATCCATAGCACTAGCTTGGTGCAGGAACTTCTACATTATTTAAATTTTGCACTGGACATTGGAATACACCCAAAATAAAATCTCGATTCGTCTTTTCTTAAACTTATAACTTAGTAGTTGCAGCTGCAAGAACTCGCAACATCAACAATCCGTAAGACGTGAGAACTACTAACGAACACACAGTGATTAAGCAAATGAGATAGAAGAATTCTAGGTTAGGGAGCGTAGTGGCCGGCCATCGGAAGTTGAAAGCGAACAACCGAGAGCACTTGTCGGAGGTGATGCTCAGAACACTGCGAGAGGGGCTGGTGAAGAGCTCAGCGCCTCCTCCACAGCGCTCGACGGCACGTTGCACAGCCACTGCAGAAGAAGCTGAACGAGTTCGAAAGCGAAACCCCTGCCCCAACCACCACATTCACTTCCCCTTTCACAAACCAACTACAACTTGTTCTCGCACCTAGAGAACTACTTTGAAGAAAACATCTTGAGCAACTAAGGTACTGTTGAAATTGTTGCCTTCGAAGGAATTCACCGCTTCCAGATCATCAGAACTTTAGAATTTAGAATTAAGAATTTTACCAGGATAAATGCGTTTCTGGTTCGAAGGGCTTTACAGGTTCTAGCGCTTTGTATTTGGGAAGATAAAACTGTGTTCGAACCTAGTTATAACGATTTGAAATCAACGGTCTGTAAACGGAATTACTTCCGCACCAAGTCGGTGATGACCATACTGATGCAAAATGTCTATGACTGCATTGAAAGATTACGGAGTGCTTTCGATCCAGAGAGACACTGTTCTTCACTAATCAACCCATTAAAAAAAGGATAAAGCTATCGGCGCTGATCAATCTCTGAGGGATGCGCAATGCATTCCACCTCGTTAAGCATCGTTGGAGATGATTGAATACTTATCTGGCCTTTACAATGACTCGGGGTGGTCTAACGATCTATCGAACAAGTGCTACTACCCTCCAAGACATGACTAGTACCAATTTGCCGACCCAGGCGGGATGGAAGACTTGGTGGAGCCTGGGCCGGGAATCGGTCGCACGTGTATGCGGGGCGCCTTCGACCACTGCGCTACATGCGCCATCTATCAACCCAATAAGGTTCACATTTTGCGGAAACACTGTTACCTGCAGTGGACTTGTAACAAGAACACGCCAGTGATCAAGAGTTGATTAGCTCCCGTGTGACAATGATTTGTGTGCAGGTCAGAGATTTGCAATGGGGGCGCAAGCGTGGTCGACATAGTCCTGCGATTCGTCGTGGTCTTTATTGTCATTCGAGGTATGGCTAGTGATCCTCTGTACTATGCAGTTTCGGAAGTTTTGAAAAAAGTGTTGGCAAAGGAGCAAAGTCTGCGTAATGCTGTATATAGTAGTACTTACAAGGTGAGTTGCTTCTCCAGGTAGTTCCGTTTCACTTCAAATTTGTTATTACTCATTACTTAGATACTTGGATGGCCCATCCTCATTGATTTTGCGGGCTCTCGCATAATCTCCATTCTACGGATATTTGCTGGTTTAGCCATTGTAGTTTCTTGGAGTCCCGAGGACAGCCTGGCCAAAGTCTGGCCCAGGTCATCACCAGCACAGGCAGTGGCCGCCTTTCTGGATCAGAAAGTTGCCACCGTTTGATGGTTCACTCTTAGCTGGGCTTCCTTATGGAAACGTTGGACTCCTTCTGAGCTTGGGAGGCCCCGCCGCGCGGATGAATCTCCCCCTGTATATCGCAGCCCGATACCTAGGAGCACTAGAACCCAGCCGCGATGAGGCGGTAAACCGTTGGGAGGGATTTGCTATTACTCGAAATATTTATTGGCTGGAGTGTTTTTGCAAAAGTATAGTTCATTCTGAGCTCATCGTGACAAAAAGTCTAATCTATGCATTTAAAATTGCATTTATCTGAAATAAAAAGTCAAGTGGTCCAAATATCGAAGTCGATCGACTTATTCTGACCGTTAGGGCAACATTATGAGATGTTGCGTTCATTTTTTATTTCGTAACATGTTACGGTACCTATTCATGACTATTTCTTACATCCAAGCCCCTACGTGTAGAAACAAGGGCGCGTGTAGCGCACTGGTCGAAAGCGCCATGCTATACACGTGCAATCGATCCCCGCGCCCATGGCCCACCATGCTTTCCCTCCCACCGGGGTCCGCAGATTGGTGCCAGATTTGTCTGGAAGGATAGCAGCACCGGCTTCATTGCAAGGGCTAGATATGCATTCAGTCACCTCTATGGTAGAGGGATTAATCAATGGCGAGAGCTTTATCCTTTTTTATCCACCCACGAGCACCATTAGCCACGGTGAGGTCGTATCTCTTTCTGGTAGATGTGTGTTATATCCGGTAATAGTTGTATAAGGTTGTATGTGTGAACACCTTATATTGGCGAAGTCTTTACCTTTCTATGAGATCCACCTAACTCAGTGTTTAAGTACACCAGTTCGCTCGTTCCTTATTATGAAGGTGGAGGAACTTCTTTTTAAGTTTTCGAGTTGAACACTTGTTTATTTTTCTGTTTTGACACACTGCTTCTATTTTTCGGTACTTTGTCTGGTAGTGATTGTCTTGCTGATTTGTCTAGCTTGTTTTTTCATCTTAAGTGACCATTATATTGCCCTCTATTTTATTTTTTATGTTGTCTTGACGTATCTAAACAGCGTTCTCATTTTCTTCTGTGCTACTGTGTTTCCAAAGTCCCATCCCACAGGTACTTTTCATTCCTCCGAAGGTCGAATGAGAGGTGATGCAGTGTCATCCCCAACCGCCAACGCTGATGCACAGGAAGAGCCGAAATGTAACCCTTTTGGCACGAGGTGGAGATATGTATGAGTTATGAGTTGAAAGACTTCAAATTATGATTTGATATGAGCATCTATTCTTCGTTTAGGCTAAAACACAGCATCGATTCGAGTTTTATCTCTAGTCACTTCTGTTTCCATTTGTATTCGATTTTAGATATTTGATAGATGAGACACGCGTATGGGACCATAATGCATGGGACAACGTTTGCTGGAGTGAAGAAATGGAGCTTCACGCCCGACAAGTAGTGGAGGCTCAGAAAGAACAAGCTGTTGATGATTCGAAAGCAAGAGATTTAATTGATGAACCGGCTAAGCAGTGGGACTCATTCTACTCCAAGCATCGTAATAACTTCTTTAAAGATCGCAAGTGGCTGTTAAAGGAGTTTCCTGAACTAGACATGGACAATCGTCCTGAGGGCTCTACGACTCGTGTTCTGGAAGTAGGATGTGGCGTTGGCAACACTTCGTATCCTTTGTTAGAATGGGATAAGCGTCACCGAATGTTCCTGTACAGCTGCGACTTTTCAGCTGTTGCAGTCGATGTCCTGAAAAAGAACGAAAACTACGATCAATCTAGGATATGCGGTTTTGTCTGGGATGTCACAGAGGATGCTCCGGAAGATGCACCAGAAGATAATTCGTTGGACTATGTTATTTGTATCTACGTCATCTCTGCTATATACCCTCCAAAAGTTCGCAAAGCGATCGATAACCTCGTACGGCTTCTGAAACCTGGTGGCATGCTATTATTCAAAGACTATGGTAGATTTGATCTCACCCAACTGAGATTCAAGGAAAACCGTTACATCGGTGAAAATTTGTACTGTAGAGGTGATGGTACTCTGGTATATTTCTTCAGCAAAGATGAACTGGATCATTTACTGTTGTCTGCAGGGCTTGTTCAAAAAGTGAACGTTGTGGATAAGAGACTCATTGTCAATCGAGCGAAGCAAATCAAGATGTATAGACAGTGGTTACAACTGAAGTATTTAAAACCTCAATAAATCGTTTATGAAAAGTTATATCTAAGCCACTATTAAAATCTTTATAATAAGTTGTTGAATTACAACCACAATGATGTTGAGATATTAGTAAAACTTAGATCGTAGACCAGATCGAACGACGATTACCCTTTCCGGAAGCTCCCATGTTACACATTGCACCACTGAGGTCCTTGCTTTGCCTTTCCCTCAGCTAGTTTCCTACCTAACGATGTCATTAGTAATTACCCATCAGTGGGATTGACCTGGGGAGCAGTCGTTTACACGATTTTGTGGAAATACTTGTTTTTTTGGGCATGCAAAGCGCAATGGTTGGAGGAGCCGTGCAATACACCCACAGTCGATGGCCCGAACTTGGTACTCACGCAGTCGGCAAAAAAAAGTGAGAAAACCATCAATGAATGGAATGAAATAAGAGTTGGAAAACAAGAATTATCGGACCTTATAGAGAAATAAATAATGGAATGATTAAGATTGTGTATTTATACATAGTACGCCTCCAAACGGTTTACCGCCTCATCGTGGCTGAGAGGTGTTCTTGGGTGTCAGATTGTGATGTACACGGGGGATTCATCCTCCCGGCAAGGTATCCCAAGCTGAGAAGGAGTCCGGCGTTCTCATCAGGAAGTCCAGCTAACAGTAAACCAATACCAATACCAGGAGCAAACACTGACCACCGTCCTGGTATCAAACTGTTGGCATGGTGGCAAGTCTCCCTGTGCATCTACCTGTGGTGGTGGCGACCTGGGGCAGACTATGGCCAGGGTGAACCTCGATACTCTATAGAGCTATAATGGCTAATCCAGCAAACTCCGAACAATGGAAATTTTACTGGGGCCCTCACAACCAGTGACGACGGGCCATCAAAGCATCCAAGCAAGTGGAACAAGAAGTCGCTGTTACGGTTAAGTTGTGAGACATTGCGATTTCGCTCGCTGTTCGATGATTTACTGAAGGATTCGGAACTTTCCCGGATTCCGTCTGACGCTGTCTTGAATGGAGACGTTAATCTAACATATGTATTGTTATACGAGTTCTTGATTGGAGCTGGTCTGGGAAGGGTGAGGCTCGTTAGATATATCCACTTTCATTCGTTAAGAGTATGGTTTAGACTTAATATTTCCCCCATGGTTATGAAAATATCAGAGAACACTTTCCACTAATACATTGGGGACAACATGAGTTATATATGGCTCATTTCTTTTCGGTGGTTTGTTTTGTTGCATATAGGTTTTTTGCTGCAGTTTTTGTACTCATTTAGTAGCTGGTCCAACAGTGTTTGGCTAAGAAAGGCTTAATTCTTGAGAGTGGTCATGAGTTCCACATTATCTGACCGCTCAACACCTGCAGCATCAAACCGAATATCTCATCATCATCATCTTCGTTCTCATAAGCTCCAGTTTCCTTTGCCAGTAACACGGGAGATTCTCTGGGTCGACTATCATTGTGCAGTTGGTCAACACTAAAGACCAATTCGTTTGCCGGCGACATGAGTCAGGCCTATACGACCCAATTTTCTTTTTATTGCATGAGCAGTGTTCTTTTACTGTATGGGATGGATGTCGGGAATATGTAAGAATAGGGAAATATCAACTACGTGTTTTGTGAATGCATTTACCAAAGAACGGAAGCAATGTGGCTGGATAGTGGACGAGTTATTCCCCACTTTACGCGAAAACTTGGAAATGTTGAAAAAATGGGGGTATATAAGATTGCGTGGAGCAGTTTGCTTTGGAAAAACGTAGGAATTAATAGTAAGGTACACAGAGGATCCGATTTATAGAGCGAAAAGTGCACTAAAAAGGAATGGTGTCAATTTGCAGGAGGTTCGTTTCGGCCACCGTGAGTCACATACGATTCATTGCGTGGGCAGCCGGAATTTAAGCGTTCTCGCCAATTTGTTGGATAAATTACTAGTGCATTCGGCATTTCCAATGCTTCCATTCATTTTTAGGCATCAAGTCGTTTAAGAGGTGCAATTTACAAACACACGAAGCCTATTCATGATCGGGTATGTGATTTTCTTTTTATCTCCCATTATAAATTAAGAAAAGGAAATTCAAAAATGATGTCATTTGTTAGGGTGGTCTGTAGATTTGTATGGATGGTTTTTTGTAGTTTTCATGTTTCTTAGCACATTCTAGACGATGTGAATTGGTTTCAACTCATGCGTGGCTACTCTTGCATGAATGAATTGATTTTGATTCACAGCGTACGCAGCGAAAATTTGATGTTTCTTCGATGGAAATGCCGCCGGCATTTGTGCGTTATCGCGAGTACATTATATTGCCATTCTCACTTCTTAAGTGACAAGTGTTCAGCAGTACAAAAATAGAAGCAGAAGAAGGCCATCCTATTTATTCAAATATCTTTGAGTAAGTGCGACTGTTACGAACCTGCACACATATAACGGTAATCAGGAGAAGTCACTTGCCGAAATCGGACGTGGTGTAGCTGCGATTAAGGAGAGTAGTGAACAAAATGGATTTGCCGGAGTCATTCCGCGCTATGCTCGTATAAACACCTTGAAATGGACAACGAAAGAAGCCATCGAAAGACTTCTCTATGAAGAATGGAAGGTAAATTCTTCTGTTCATGATTATAAAAAACAGAGATGACACGAGATCTCGCATCTATTGCTTGAGACTCACTGTTTATCGCTGGGCGCTTTCCTTGTCATCTCCGCGTATTTTTTGTGCTTTAAGTTGTTGATTTAGCTTAAATATCGATTTAGGTCATTTCATTGTCGCCCGAAGATAATTTTGTGGAGCGGGTTAGTGATATGGCTGCTGATGAGGTAATTTAAATATATCCACTGTATAAGTAGAACCTACCATCTACGAACATTTCCGTGTAAATTATGCATCTTTCTTGTTTTTGTCTGTTGCGCTATATTTTTTCTAATTGTAGGTTTTCGTCGATCCACACATCGAGAATCTTCTAATATTTCCACACTCAAACGAATTTCATCGTTACTGGCTCGTGGAGCAGCGCTATCTCATTTTACAAGATAAGGTACTATTAATTTCACCTGGGGGCGCGTGTGGCGCAGTGGTCGGAGGCGCCCTGCAGTACACATAGGATCTATTCCTGCGCCCCTGCCTCACCAAGCCTACCATACCTCCGGTGTCGGCAAATTGGTACCAGACTTGTCTGTGAGGAGTCTATGAGGATAGCTTCGCTGGTTCGGTACATCAGTAAGCTACCGCGAGCCAGATATGCATTCAATCACCTCCAAACGATGCGCAATGAAATCGAATGCATGGTGCTACCTTCAGAGAGAAATCAATGCCAAGAGCTTTATCCTTTATCCTTTTGCCTTCACTTTCTGTTTGTAATTGTAACTTACCAATCTTTGCCAGCCTTCTATAAGGTAGCCTTAATGAAGTGTAGTTCCTCTTTATAGGCTTCTTGTCTGCCTGCTTATCTTCTCTCTCCATCACCTGGTTCCCATGTTTTGGATGTTTGTGCAGCTCCTGGAATGAAAACAAGCCATGTGGCAGCGATTTTGGGAGGAACAGGGTGGGGTACTATTAGTGAATCGCTTTTTAGGTATTGTTTTATAAGGATTATAATCGGTAGCGTTTGCTACGATTCGTCTATGTTACACCAATTCATTATTCGGATTTTTTTACAACTCTGGGAAAAACTATTAAAAAATGAGACTGTCGTGTACTTCTATCCCATTTTTTTCATATTTAGAAAGATTTGGGCAATTGATCGGTCAGCAGATCGAGTGGAGACTATGGAGCAAATGTTGAAAGAATGCAATGTTGAAAACGTTTCGATATTCCACGATGACTTCCTCAAAGTAGACGTCAACGAGAAGAAATTTTCCAAGGTTCTGTCCTTCTTAACCACGGTTTTCTTTTTGTAAGTGCTGTAGAATGGGCGAGACAATTGATATACACGAACTTCTTGAGTAGAGGACAAGGCGCCGGCACTTTCGAATGGCGGGTTTGTTGCGTTCATTGTACTTTCTAAAAAATCGAATTTTTTGAAATTCTATGGTGATGTGGGTGTGTAAATTTGGTTTGGGATGCAGTTAGTTATAATTTAGGTGAGGTATGCAGTTGTTGACCCACCTTGTTCTGGATCAGGGATGGTGAAACGCATGGACGAGCTGACGGGTGGAAACGCACCACCGGAACGCCTGTCAAAGCTTAAAAATCTACAGGTAGTATACATTTTTGGGACCATCAACATGTTTTTGTTTATTTTTTTTGTTCTCCTTTTGTTCCAACTTCTCAACAATCTCGCGACGAGTGATAGGTATAGGTGTCATGCCGGTTTTGTGGGAGTGGCCCGTAAGATACCTACAGGTCTCATTTTCTTTCCAGTGCTTTATTTCAAGCAAAGAACTATTTTTCTATGTCTTTTGTAGTCAATTGATAGCTTGTACAACACAGATATTGTGTTGGGTTTTGTTCGGGAAAAGCGCTATATTGCACTTAGCAGTATACAGAGAACCCTTTTCCGAACAGGTTCACTAGCTAGAAATTTTGATGGTAATCGATTGTTATACCAATTCTAATTGCTATAGTGAGTGATAGTTATCGGTTGGAATGTGCTGGTATAAAAAATGCTGGAATGGAGACCTATAAGTTGCAGGACACTTCCAAATGATGACAGGAACGTGTTTATGCAATGGGTCATAGTTACATACAGTAAATAGCGTTATAAATATCTATTCCCAAGGAACGACAGAGCGAAGTCTTTTCTACAATGTATTCATGTTCATAACCCAAAAGCCCTCCAGTTATCGAAAAAATTACTGTTTATTTTCAAAAACCGGCAAGTATACCATAAAGTGTGAGAATTAGGCGTCATTCAAATCCATCATCCCGTTAGGCATCGTGGCGAGAGTGCTAAGAACTTAGTGCTAAGGAATTGTTCCTAATTGTTTTCCTTTAGGCGATGATCCTAAAGCATGTGTTAAAGTTTCCACGCTTACAAAAAGCGGTGTACTCCACATGTTCCATTCACGAAGAAGAAAATGAACAAGTAGTTGATGAGGTTTGATACGATCTTTATTAAAAGGAATATCTTCTTTATTATAGCACAGATATGTGCACTTCCAATGGATATCGGAGAGATTAGTGTACTTTGTCTGCGCCCTTTATATTTCTGTCACTGTGGCAAATCCTAGCTCTATACTAGGAGGTATTTTCGTCTATAAAATAAAAAACGAAAGCAAAAAGGACATAGCCTTTCAGACAAAAGTATTCATCATTGATGTATTAAACGAATGATATATTAACTCTTATATTAAAAGATCGAAATTGTGGGAACGTACTCGTCTTCGTAATCGGTAACCCCTTCATTAATAACGTTTCGAACCTACCCAGTGTTTATAATGAACCAATCTTGTCAATTACTAGAAGCCACTGTTCCTTCCAGCTTCCTTACGTCTGTCACCATGATTTTTTGGTATAGCGATCAAAAAGATCAGTGAGGTATCTGGATTCTTGTGTTGGCTAAGCCTACAGAAGGATTGGTGGAGCAGGCAGTAACTTCACTTATCTTTACGGCTGTCACTCTCGGGGCATTCCAGAGGGATGTAGTTTTACAAACAACAATATTTCTGAAGGAACACGCGAAGATGGAAGCCCTAATTAAAACAAATTTCGCTGGACGTAGAAGTAGGACGTTCGCAGTTTTAGCCCGTAGCAGGGGGCGCGTTTAGCGCAGTGGGTAGAGGCGCTCTGCAATACACATTGTATCGATCCCAGCGCCCAAAGATCACCAAGCCTTCCATCTCTCCGGTGTCAGCAAATTGGTACCGAACTTGTCTGGGAGGATTTCAGCACTGGCTCGATACATCGGTAGGCCACTGCGAATCATTGCAAAAGCCAGAGATGCATTCAATCACCTCTAACGATGCTTAGTGAAATTGAATGCATCGCGCATCCCTGAGGGTTGATCAGCGCCACGAGCTTTATCCTTTATTTATCCTTTTTTAACACATAACTTCATGTATGGACACAATAACATCCGCTTCCAATACAGTAGGTTCCAGAATTTTTCTCCGCACTAAGTATATTGTATTGCGGTGGCTAATTGGAAAGAGAACGAAATTGGAAGGGTGAGACTAAAGGCAAGGCGTTCTTTGCACTTAATGATTTGCAAAAAGCATCCTTTCGTACAAGTCCAATTTTCGACGATGCGCCCTAAAATACGACGCTTCGAAAAATCGCCTGGATGGTAGGAAATAGGCCATTGAGATTTTTATGCGTCTTATTCGGTTATCAGATCTTAATTATTGTGGGTGGATTTGGAAATTCTGTCTGGAATGGGTATCAACGAAGTATTTGGTTACCAATTTGATTTAATGTACTGCACGTTTAAAAGCAGTCAATCCTTATTCTCATGATTTTTCCGAAAATAGTGCTCAAAAGCACTTACTTGGTCACTAAAACCTCCAAAATTTATCAAGTTATTCTTTCATAGGAATAGAGCGTTTGGTTGTGCTGATTGAGGTCGAATTAAAAAGCGTGCTTTTTGGCATAGGAGGGGACATCACAATTTTCGGTCGAAATCGGGTGTTCCTTGTATTAATGTGAGCACTGCTTGGTTCAGTCGTCCACTTCATGAGTCAAATAAAGGAGTACTATTGAGACATTCACCAATTCGCTATGTCGATCTATTGTGAAAAGATCTGGAGAACTTTCTTCATTTGTTTCATTGTTTCGTGACCACGGTAGTTCATTTGCTGCAAGAAGTTGGGTTTGAGCACATGAAGTGTTCTGTCCTCACTCACATATTGGAACAGTTCCTTATCGGACGTAATTTTCTTTCGAATCATGTGACCATCACAGATAGTAGCCGTCTCCTCTGAATCGGTTTCCCTTCCGAAGTTGTTTCATAAACTACAACAGAAGCACATACTCGCTTTTATGAAACTCAGCTATCGTACACAACGCCGCTTTTTTCAACAATCATGGACTTAGAAGAAACTATCAATTTGGTTAGAAGACAACACTGCTATTACACAGATTTAGTTACCAGCAACATTTCTGTTATTATATTGGGGTACTTGATCAATCGTATAGAAATTTCAGGAAGAAAACCTTATCAGGAGATCAATAACGTTAGAAGAGATGTTTCCTAGAACCGTTTTATCTATTCTAAAATATTCAGTTGGTATTCTGATTGACAGAAATAAGGACTACTACTAAGCAGACCATAATGTCCAAGATCGATGTTCGAAGAGTTTCTTTGGTTGTATTTCATTTTACCAGGAAAAAAGAATGGGCAGTAGACAAAAGGTAAGCGTTGGTGTTCGATTTTCCGAACATATTTCGAACGCGAAAGCGAACGAGCAAACGGTATTTCTCTTAGCAGGACGAGGCGGTGTTCTCAGTCCGTCTTTTGTGTTTGCATTTGCTGTGCTTTCGTGAGAAATTTGAAACTTTTAGACTTCGCAATCAGTTCTTCTCGAAGGTTTTAGTTCTACACATATTTACAAGTCATTTCTAGCCAGGTCTTTTTACATCTATATGGCCAGACGTCACATCTACTCTGCTGATCCCAGCATTGCTTGCATTCGATTCGTTTTCATCGCATTCATCGTTCACAGCGGTCTCCCAAAAATTTGGTGTTTTGTTTCTGCTGCTGCTTAAGGATTTCGTCTTCTTTATGAATATCGTTGAGTGCTGGTCGAGTCGATTCTACTTACACTGTCGGGGATAACCGATCCACGTGAAGTGGAGAAGAGCGTTGGATAAAGTGTCGTACTAGCGCCTTTGGCTCCTGATCAACTGCATCAGTGATCACTTCGTTGCTGCCTTCTAAACACATCATAATCATTTATTGAATAACTAGGTTTTTCTCCATGGGGTCAAATAGGCAACTGAAATTATATACGAAGAAGGCAATGCGCAATTTGCCAAATTCCATATTTCGTTGTGGTTCTCGAAAGCAATATTTTTTCTTATATAATTCCTGAACAAACTTTTCATGTGGGATTAACAGACGTTAATTCTACTTTATTAATTCCGCTTCCATCTGTTTTCTCATTACAGGTACTATCTGACACGTACGTGCGACAGAATTTTCGTTTGGCTTCAAGAGTACTACCAAGTTGGAAGTTTCGCGGATTAGACACTTACGAATTTGGACCCGACTGTCTGCGAGCAGATCCTGCCGAGACACTGACGAACGGCTTCTTTGTGGCAGTTTTTGAAAGGATAGTGGAAAAAAATGTAACGGATATGCGAAAAATCCGGAATCGGCGATATAAAAAGTGTTTTGAAAAATCTGCAGAGGCTGTAGGAACAAGGAAACGAGAAGTTGTTGTTGGGAAGAATAGTGACGAAGAGGTTTTAACCATTGAATCAGCGTGTAAAAAGAAGAAAAAAAGAGGAAGCAGAGTCTAATGAAGAACAAGGACTACGTTTTCACCGTGCGCCCATCAATATTGCTATTCCGCATTTGGATCCTTACTGGCTGCTTACAAGTTTAGTTATTGAAATGTTTTGAGGAGCTCTTCCGTGAATTTCCCATTGTTTAACAATTTCTGTTGATTTTTTAATGCTGACTCAATATATACTTGATAAAGTCTACTAGTTGGTTCTGTAGAGGTTAATTTCCGTCAGTTCCTGTAAGCGATGAGAAGTGAGAAGAGGGCTCAAAGAAACTGCAACGAATGAAAAAATCGGCTTATACCCTAGAATTTCCTTCGTTGAGGACCGTTATATTGTTTGAGGATTGTTTTCGAGTTCCTCCTTGTACATTTGCAATTATGTAATTGCATGACCATCTTTGCATACCATCTCAATTCACCGGACACTTTGGCACATTTCACTTCTATTTTTTCTTTTTTTTTCACGCTATTAGTTCTATTAAGTTCAAAATGGTGAGCAAGTCCGGACGATTTATCCATGAATTCCGATTTCTACGTAATCCCGGTGAAATTGCGCAGTTCCAGTTTCGCATTTCGTCAGGAGAACGTTACGATCTTACGATAAGGTATTGGTTTCCAAATGCCTGTAGAGGATCGGAGAATTCTGTATGTGGGGAGACTTGGGGAAGTTTAATGATATCGACGATCACTACTTGAATATCTCTTAAAACGTTCCTGTATTCCTGAAAACTGGAACTACTGGTCGCTTAGGAAAGTGCACAAATTTGTGAACTTTATTGCTCACATGATTCGTTCTCTTTTTTGTGGTACTAATATAATACATTACGTTATATAATGTGTAATGACAATTTTGACCTATTATCTACTGCCTACTCTTTTTAGCGGCAGGGTATGCGTTGCGAAATATAACTTTAATGATGCTGAGGTATTTGCAAAACTCTGGACCGCAGGTGCCTATGGTGGGCAACGAACGCGCCATTGTCCTTTCCGGGGAGTAGCGCGCTCACCACCACACCATGCGGGTCCCTTCGTTTCGCCTGTCTCTCAGCTAGTTCTATTGATCTTTTGCCATCAGCAGGGCGAAACGAAGGACCCGCATGGTGTGGTGGTGAGCGCGCTACTCCCCGGAAAGGACAATAGCGCGTTCGTTCCCCATCATAGGCACCTGCGGTTCAGAGTTTTGCAAATATCTCAGCATCATTAATGTAATGATAATATTCCGTTGTGATCTAGTGGTTAGAATTTACGGCTTTCACCCGTAAGGCCCGGGTTGGATTCCTGGAATGGGAAGGCGCGTGTGGCGCGGAGGTCGGAGGCACCGTGCGAAACACATGGCATCGATTGCCGCGCCCATAGCTTACCAAGCCTTCCATCGCTCCGTGGTCGGCAAATTGGTACCAGACTTACCTTGGGAAATAGCAGCACTACTCGATAGATCGGTAGGCTACCGCCAGTCATTGTAAAGGTCAGATATGCATTTAATCACCTCCAACGATGGTTAATGAAGTCAACTGCATTCCACATCCCTAAAGGATTGATCAACTCCGGGTGCTCTATCCTTTCAATAATAAATGATGTATGATGTAATATTTAATAGTTTCCTAATTATGCGCAGGCGTTGTGACTGGACGGTCACAAAAGTGTTTGAAAAAAATTTATTTCAACCACAATCATACTTCAGTACTTGTAATGAAAATACGTTGATGATAGCCATTTTTCTTGAAATAGAATGAATTCTACTGAAAAGTCGCCTGCAGGCATCTACGATTTAAAAGCCTCTTGTAGCCGCGATGTAGTCCTTCGTGAACATTTCCAAATAGGGCGTGACACTATCATCTAGGTACTTTGTCTTCTTCAAATACAACAGCAAGACCTGATGGATGTAGAGGTATTGGTGCTCCGTCTAAAAGTGTACTGGTTTATGTACGTTTTTTAAAATGAAGTTCCTCAACCGAATTTTCTAACACCTTTGAAACAACGCAAATCGAAGCTTTTCGACCTGAATTCAAATTTAATAAGCCCGAAAGGTGTATACTATGCATTTGAAGATTAAGATCTTGTTTCAGCAATTCCTAACCTTAGTTATTCAGCAGGTACCCACGATATGGCAATATGCTTGCTAATGGTTTCTAGGATAGAATTTGTATAAGTACGAGCACTAAACCTGGATACTGTTATTTCGTTGCTTCCGCAATTCGACAAGATAAGTAGAAATCTCTAGCAGTGGTGCAGGCTGATGAATAAGCTCCATCGCGTGCTGAATAAGCACGATTGATCCAGTTCGTCCGATACCAGCCGAACAATGAACGATGATTGGCGTTCTGAAGAAAATTCGTCATTTCACACATAGGAGTCTCAACTAGATCGTACTAATAAGTCTCCTAGACAAAGTGTGGTTTTTTCATGCCAGCAACTTGGACTATTTATCAAGATACGGGTCTTTTAATAATTTCACGCCAGTCGTGCTCTGTCATCACGAAGATTTTTTCTATTTAATTTTGATTGAAAGAACGGGAAGTTGAAATATTAAAAAAATCGATCAATTGAGTAGAGTGTGTTCTACTTTCTGGGGATGCGTGTAGCGCAGTGGTTGAAGGAGTCCGGCAATGCCCACTGGATCGAGCTCCGGTTCGAGTCCTTCCTTAGTATCATAGAGCCATCCATCCTTCATACTGGAAATCCTATTGCTACTGGACTTTGTCGGATGGGGGGGAGGTGGATCAAAACTATTATTTGCTACATCAGTTAGCCATCCCAAGTTACTGCATAAACGAAAAATCCATTCCATGACCTCTAAGATTCTCGGTGAAGCCGAATGCATGACACACCAAGTCTGTTCCACGTTGCCTAGCTCCGAGCGTAGGCTTTTAAAAAAAACAATGCACTGGTTACAAAATAATGGAATAAAGAGTGCCATGGATTGTGTTTTAATATTAACTGTAATTTACTTTGCAGGCAAAGGTGTATTTGGCAAGGACTTTTCATCTGGAGACAGAACGCACGTGTTTTCCTTCAATTTCGAAAGTAGTGCAATAGGCGCGAGGTCCGCTTCAGGTACGCCTCGATCTGGCCAGTCCATCCAGTGATAGTGGAGGCAAGTGTGAGTTGGGTGATTGGGGATGGACACCTCCAGTTGTCGTACCATCACTTTAATTTTCGTTTCAAATGGAAATGGAAACTGAAATAAGCGATTTGAGGGTAGCAGTTATAATACAACTAACCATAGAGCTTGCTAACACAGTAAGCATACTGAAAGAGTGAGAACAGTTCAGAGCTATTCTATGAAGCAACAGTTAGATGGGGCCCGTACGGTGCACATCTGTTGCTGTTTTTGTAAGCCAAGTCTTATCCAACGATTACTGTGTAGTCCATGTCTACCAAATTTATCAACATGATTTGATTTCTGATTACTTTCATGAACTAGGTGCAGCGTAGGGGCTGTGTGGCGTATTCATTAGAGGTGCATAGCAATACACTATGGTTCGGTCGCTGGTTCGAACCTAGACCCGCGTTTACTAAGCCGCCATTCTTCTTGGGTAGTGGTACCATACTTGTCTGTGAGAATAGCAGTACAGACGTCATACGTCGCTAGGGCACCGCAAATCATTACACGAGCCAAATACACACAATCATCTCCAAAGATGCTTGAGAAGCCGAATGCATGGCGCATCCTTCAGGGGATTATTGATCAATGCCGAAAGGTTTATCCTTTTCTAAGTTAGACTGAATGCCTTCTAACGCTGACTGAACTAAACATGGCCCAGTATGTCGGAGCTATCGGAACTAATATATAGCAAATGGGAGAAGTGGTAACAACCCTTTTTGAATGAGCAAAACTGTTGTAGCAAGCGGAAAACTGATAAAGATTTCTAAGCTGAAACTATCGCATTTATGTGTGTGCACCTGCTCTTTTTGCCTTTACTTGAACGGTCACGTCTCCTTCGAAAGTGAGTGATGCACCTTCTTCAGTAGGAAAGTACTCAGCACATTTTTTTAGCATTCTGAAAACATCCGCCAAAGTATTTCGATGACACCGAATCGCTTATTAGCTCTCGTAATTATTTATAGCATTCTTGCTATATAGTTCATGGCCACACTGTTCTTTATACGTATGTTATATTTTTTGTCTATTTGACTGAGTAAGGGTGCGTGTGGCGCAGTGGTAGGAGGCACTATGTAATACACATGGGATTGATCCCTGCGCCCAAGGCTCAACAAGCCTTCTATGCCTCTGGGGTTGGCAATTTGGTACCGGACTTGTCTGGGAGTATAGCTGCACTGGTTCAGTACATCGGTAGGTCACCGCGACTCGTTCTGAAGATTATGTAAGCGTTCAGTCACCTCCAACGATGCTTAATGAAGTCGAACGCATGGCGCATCCGCCAGGGGATTGATCAACGCCGAGAGCTTTATCCGTTACTTTTATATCCTATTTGACTGATTAAAAGTGTTTCTCTAAATGATTCTAATTATCGTGATTTGTCTCCCAACGGTTTACCGCCTCATCGTGGCTGGAAGGTGTTCCTGGGTGTCGGAGTGCGATGTACAGCGGGGAGATTCGTCCTCCCGGCAGGGGTCTCCCAAGCTCAGAAGGAATCCGGCGTTCCTATCAGGAAGCCTAGCTAAGAGCAAACAAATACCAGGATCCACCACCGTCTTGGGATCAAAGTCGCATGGTGGTAAATCTCCCTCTGATCCACAAGGGCTGCTACTCCCTGTCGTGGTGAGGACCTGGGGCAGACTTTGGCCAGGCTGTCCTCGGGATTCCAGGAAACCACAATGGCTTAACCAGCAATCTCTGAAAAATGGTGATTATGCTGGGGCCCGCACAACTAGTGAGGACGGGCCGTTCAAGTATCAAGTATCAAGTATCGTGATTTGATTCGATAGTCTTCTAAAGGTCTGTGAAGTCATCCTCACTACAGAGTTATTTGAGGAATTATATTATATTTGGGGATTTGAGTTCAGCTTACTCTACGACACAACATTCTTTTTACAAATAAATTCCTAAAAGAGGGTGTGGGAATACACACAGAACAGAACTGAGTAATGTCATTTCCCCAAAAAAGTGGGACTTTTTGTCACAAATTAAGAGAGAAACATATAGAATTTACACGATATTTATGAATGTCACTATTTCGCTTCAGTTAGTCTGACTTGTTTTTCTGTGTAGATGAGCACTCTTTACTCTTTTACATTCTTCACTCGTAGCATGAAGCTGCTGTTTTGCAATCCTTCCATGACTGATGATGATAAAATTAGAAGACGACTAACGAGGATGCCACTTTTTAATAGTAAAAGAGGATCAGAAAGTTGAAGAAGAAGGAAATAGGACCAGAGAGAAGGTAAATATGAGATGTGGAAATGAAATACGAGAAGTGAAAACGTGGATGTGAAATTCCTGTGGAAGAAAGTGGGCCTGGACATGGCAAGAACGATGTTAAGAATGCGTTTATGAGAAACAGACATTTTTTGAAAGGGTTGCTACAGCATGACACATTCGTTAATGTGAGTATTTTGAACGTTTGAATTGAGGTCGACTAGCATTTTGTTTCACACGAAAGACCTTAGACCAATGTTGTTTCCAATTGGAGCCACTCGCAGCGTCAAAGGTTTCACTTGGCTGGTCCTCACGATGTCCTTTCCACTTATTCATCTCGTAAACGTGTTTCATGCAATGTACAATCTTTCAATGTATATCATAAAAGCCAAATCGAAGAGACCCGTAATTAAAGTAATACGCACGAATGGAAAACATCCTACGAATTTTTAACCCCTGTCATTCAGTGGTCGCCATACACTTTCCTTACTCTCAGACACGTAATGTTGCCCTACTCGATTTAATGACGACCGTCACTGGAAGTATCTAACCTGCTCCACAAAGTTGCACAGCATGAGAATCGCTAGCGATTTCTCCTGAACCACCATATACCAAAAGTCAGGACAGGTCTTCGGTAAAGGGGCCTAAAATCGTCTGAGTAACTCAGCACTTACACGACGTGCCCGCGGTGGTCTGGCTAGACACATGAGCATGCATACCTGTGTACAAATGAAGCGTTTTGGGCTGACTGGTGTCGATACGTAATTGGCGTGGATGTATGAAACTGGTCCAATTTTAATTACTACTCGGTCGTTGTCCAAACATCCAACATCCTGTGCACTTATGGATTTTGCAACACGAAAACGTTTTCACAAATCGTGTTAAAGGTATATGAGTGCTCGTAAAAAACTGCGCTACCTTGTAACGATTTCTGCCTTGTGGGTTCTGTGCCACAAACTCAGTCATTTTCGTGAAATCGTTCATGCGTTTCATAGATTTGAATTCGGCAATCAAACCATAAACACCTTTTTTCAGCGTTTCTTCGACAAACACTTTCACCTGCAAGTAGACTTATCTTTTTGTCTTTTTCTATGGTTTTTTGTTCCTTTCTAACCATGCCCTAACTGGAAGGCCTGCTTTAAAAAATGATGCTATTGTTTTGAATCCTTTCCTTACTACGGCAGGTTCATGCGTTTTCATGAACTTCTCAGACATGATTCCGCAAAGCTGGTTTCTTGAAATACTCCGGTGTTTGTACAGTCGAAAAATTGTGCACAGATCAAAAGTTAGCGCTTTTTCTTGACGCGTGGAAAGTGATCGAAAAGTACTCTTCTCTGTAAGTACGTCGACCTTATTGTTAGACTCTCTAGTACACCTATTGTAAATCTGAAGCCATGTTATTTAGTCCATGTTTATGCCCAGGGAAATGCAGTGGCTAGAGGTGACGTGTTATAGTGCCACGTATAGCTGCTGGTCGCCTCCGAAACGGATCATGTGAGCCTCGTCCCCCCAGCAGTAAATTCATACCACTCTGTCTGCAAAAACTATCTCAGACCCATAGACACCGGCAGCATCCCGTGGACAAGACCTGCGAGCGTTCTAATAGAGCTATCCTAAGGTTCTGAGGAGAACAATATCGACCAGTCACCGACATCCATAAAGAAGACGAAATTTCCAAGCTGAGATCAAACCAACTCGTGGTACGTAAGTAAAGAAATTTTACCCGTAGTTGCCTTTGGAATCAAATATTGTATCACCTAAGCTGTTACATTCCTTGAAAGAGAAATACAGCAAATTTAGAAACCGTGAAAGTGGTTAAGAACTTTGCCTATACTGAGCTTAGGGGACACTATGTAGGATAACTATATGTCCAAGTTTTTGATGAGGTTTAGAGAATAATGGCCATGTTGTCATGAGAACCATTAAGAGGAGGTTCTACTAATACAGACACTTAAGGTGACTGAAGCACACACCTAGGAGACGGAATGCACTAGAAGACATAGTTTATTGAGTGCTCAGTTAAAGAAAAATGCTACTGCGAAAAAGACACTCGTACCCCCAGTGAAAGCGAAAAAGTATCCAATTTGATGGTCCTTAGTATTACATAGTGATTTATTGACCACAATATAAATTCTATGCCATTGGTGTTTTACTCGATATTTTTGGTGACGATTTTTATATGTTCACAAAATGTTGCTGTCGAAAGCCATGACGTCACCGTCTCGTTTATTTATGTGATTGTAGAATATCGAAACTGTTGAACCTGCAAACGCTTCGCTGTTTTTGTTTGCTTTTGAACAGGTTCCTGAGATGATGCTAATCCCACCGAGGTGCGAGTCGAGATGCTGAAAAAATGGAACTACAGCTCTTGTTGCCACTTCTTTTACACCTCACAAAACAAAGTTGGATATTTTCTTGGACTCTTATGCTTGTTTTTTGTTAAACATGTCGTTGATATTACCATAGACGTCACATAGAGGTTGCTTTCCTACGAATCGATAAACCCGTTTCAGTGATGGCTCCTCTGCCGAGTTCGCGTATGGACATAGAGAACATGAACTTGTGGAAATACATGATCGAAAGATTCTTTCATTAGCATTGACGATTCTAACACTTTCCTTTTCCATAATGTACACATGTACTGTAGTTCATTGGCCTTACAACCACTAATTCGAGTCCTTCAAGATCCAGTAAGAATAGATAGAACATTCAAATGGAAAATTAAAGGTCTTCATCATTAAGTGAGATATTACTCAAAATTCTTGACGAACAGCACATTCTGCAACGAAGCTGAGATATTTGCAAAACTATGGACCGCAGGGGCCTATGGTGGGGAACGAACGCGCTATTGTCCTTTCCGTTCTTAGAGTTTTGCAAATATCTCAGCTTCGTTGAAGTTATATTTCGCAATATACCCTGCCATCAAAAAGACTAGGCAGTAAGTAAAAAAGGTTAAAAAAGCATATTCTGCGATAATTTGTATGCTTCAGAACTTAATACAATTTCTAGTGAAACAATGAATGGAAGGTTCTCACAGAAGATGATTGCCAAGGCAGAAGCTAGCTGTTTCAGAGAATTAGGCTGTAGCTATGGTGGTACCACCTTTCTGTGATAACCACACAGTCCAAATTCAGTCATAATGACGTGGTAAATAAAACATACCATCCTTATCGTGACCGCTTTCCCATGTATTACTTCAGACATGGATCAGTGATTTTCAGTTCGAGATGAATGCAGTCAACGTTCAGGTAAAGGATAAAAAAGCTCTCGGCGTTGATCAATTCGTGAGAGATGCGCCATGCATTCGACTTCATTAAGCATCGTTTGGAGATCGCTGAATGCACATCTGGCCTTTACAATGACTCGCGGTGGCCTACCGATGTATCGAACCAGTGTTGCTATCCTCCCAGACAAGTCTGGTACCACTTCACCAACTTCGGAGGGATGGAAGGCTTGATGAGCCATGGAAGCGGGGATCGATTCCACATGTGTGCTGCAGGGCGCCTCCCACCATTCTGCCACACGCGCCCTAATCTTTAGATATTAAACCGAATATGAATTGCTCCATAATCACCATAACATATCAAGACAACCATTTATATAATCACGGCCGTAATAGATGACAACGAACATCAACGAAACTACCTCAAAGGGCAGACAGCCTTGAAATGCAAATAGATTCAACGAATCTCCATAGCTGAGGAACTCACATTAAGCCGTCAGTCACCAAAAAAAGGAAAGAACTAAGATAGTGCCTAAGGGAGCAACTATAGAACCCGTAGAAGTTTCCACTGTTATGGAGACTGATTTGGCTTTAACAATACCATTCATCTACGAAACCGAAGTATAGAACTTTAACAACGAAAACCTCACTATTTCTGCAATTTCCAGTTAATCCTCGTGGTCACCGTACTCTTAGATTTAGAAAGATGAATTAAGAAAATAACGTTACGTACCTTTCGACTGATGTATTCTAAGTTAAAGCGGGGATTACGTAAACAAGAAAAAAAGTGAAGGTCAGACGCCAACCCTGAGTTAGATGTGCGAAACCCATAATGACAACGACGAAGACGACAAGGTGTGGACATTATGCATGCACTGACAAGCAATGTACACCTACACATCGTTAAGTATCATTAATAGCTCTAAAGTCATATGAATTCGCTTTGTACAGGTAGGTTAACAGGAAAAGAGACGCCGATGAGGGTCTAGTCAGACGAAACGCTAGTCGAGGTGAAAACCGAGAAATATACCCTTATCAACTAAGTCATGTAAGCAAATAAAGAAGGCGGGAACATAACAGATATTTCAGAGAGGCACTCACGCTTCCTGTGATGGCTTTTTTCGTTTTCATTTCGGAACATTCCTCTACTGTTTTTTTGTTTGGCTCCTTTACCTCTCGTTACACGAGTCGGTTTTTTCCTTGGTCTTAGAGCTCTAAACATCTCTTATAAAATCCACCTGATGACACAGACAAATCGTTCCAAGTTCAAAACACGAACGTTACATCGTCTCTTGATGTCGATGTGCTGTCAGATTTTTCTAAAAACACCCTATTTTACCAGATATCTTCAGTGCCAATCTGCCAAAAAATACTCTTTAAAACCTACTTTAATTTATTTTGTTTAAATGAAAAGAAAAAAAAGCTGCCGCATTCAGATATATCACTACCTCTCCTTAATTTTAAAGGGTGTGCTTAATGTTGCCTACAAAAATAATAATCAAACCAACCGGCTTTTGAAGAAGCCCACCTGAAGAAGAACATTAGGCCTACTAAAATGAAGACCACTGGAGGCATGGAAATTATTTATACTCATTTAAGCATATTATCATGTCAACTTATATTATAAGCGATGGTTTCCTTATCTTAACCATTTGAAAGGTGACCAACAATCTTAACGAACAAGGCTTTCATCCACCAATCTCATCGGAATATTCGACAGCTGGTGGTGCTATTTATTCACCAACATGAGCTTAGTCATGAACATAGGGTTTTTTCTTTGGAAAACTGACTAGTCGAGCAGATACGGCTAAAACGATGCCTACTTACACTAACTGCCATAATCTTGGCCATCTATGCCCAATCACCAAGCTGCGACAAACAGGCTATCAGCATGTTCTGTGGAGAATTGGAGTAGTCCTACAGAGGAGACCATACCTTCTTTAGAGTCACCACTGATACTCTAAACGCTAAGACTGGATCCAGCAGATTCCCTGAAATACTTCATATCAGGGGCCCACGAATTGAGAAGGAAGAAACATGCTGAGCGGCTGTCTGAATTTACTATGACAAACAAAGAACATCCATGGTAAATAGTAATTCCAAAAACCCCCGATCTCCGTGATGGATATGTGAATTATCCGACGGAGAATATCACAACGAGTTAGAACATGCTACAATAAATGTAAAGGTTTACTTAGCTCTTGTCGATGTCACCCCAAATTTTTTATCCGAATCGGACCATCTCATTCTTCAGTCATGATTCTTTTCTCCGCAAAAGAAATGAAAGCCGAAAAAGTGAAGAAAAAGTCCCAAAACAATCTGCAACTGAGACCTCCTTAGATCACCAGCCGTGGTGTAGAAGACGAAGTGTTCAGCTTTCAGCCAAACCCTGTAACGAATAGTTAGTGGCGGCTACGAGCGGTTCAGTTTGTGTAGAATATTAGCCACGCGGGTCTTTTAGTTGATGTATTGATCTGCCAGCCTCAAACTTGGGTAATTAAACCGTTTACATACATAAATACAACATTAATAACGTTATGGTAACGACAGAAAAGTAGTGGTAAATGGATCACGCGAGTTAAAGCTATGAGGTGCTCTCACTGGTAGTGAAGTGAGGCTAACAACGAGATAATGACATTTGAATATTACTACATCATTAATACAATAACAACAGTAATAATGAATGATTACATACAAGTAACCGTTGGTTAGCCGTGAGCGATGCCGCGCTCGCACTATCCGCGGCCGGTGCGGCAACTGAGGGAGACAGTATGATGGGGGGCGGAGAAAGAGACTGTATGCTGGGGCGGAGGGGGGAGACTGTATGCTGAGGCGGAGAGGGATACTGACGAGCCGTGTTTTCGGCTGAGCTAAGGATCAACATTATAGCGGTGAGGTGCACTTTTAGCATGATCGATGAGGACAGTAAGTTACATGAGCATTGATAGTGCTATGGACAACGACTGATGAGTCATCTACGGAACACAGTCAGGCGGCTGGTGGATAACGCTACGTCTACAGCGTGAAGTTTGCGCATCGATGGGTGCCACCATTCCCTAAGAGTCAAGGGCCAGAATGATAATGACTGCAACTAATAAGCCTATAGCGGCTTAACAAATACATAGCGTAAGTTGGCCGGTACATTGTGGGAGGAATGGTACATGCTATAACTGCTAGTGGAAAATAGGCCTTCGAGTCAGTACTCGACACCGAATATTCACTAGCTTTTAGCAGAATGCTCGACTTCGTGAGAAGACGCCACGCGGGACTTTTCGTAGTTGTCACAGAGCAATATCTCAAACCTCAAACTTGGGTAATTAAACCGATTAATGCATAAATACAACATCAATTACATAATAGTAACGATGGAGAAGTAATAGTAGAGGAATGACGTGAGTTAAAGCTATGAGGTGCTAAGGCTAGTAGTGAAGTGAGGCTAACAACGAGATAATGGCATTCGAATATTACTATACCATTAATAAGTAATTAGCACAATTACATTAACAGTAATAATGAATAATTACCAAGAAGTAACCGTTGGTTAGCCGTGAGCGATGCCGCGTCGCGTCTATCCGCGGCCGGCGCGGCGGCTGAGGTAGACAGTATGCTGGGGGCGGAGGAAGGAGACTGTATGTTGAGGCGGAGAGGGAGACAGTATGCTGAGGCGGAGAGTGATACAGACGGGCCGTATTTCCGGCTGAGCTAAGAGTTCAACATTATAGCGATGAGGTGCATTTTAGTGGATCAATGAGGACAGTAAGTGATGAGTCATCTACGGAACAGTCAGGCGGCTGGTCGTGGATAACGCTATGTAAGCAACGTGAAGTTTGAGCATCGATGGGTGCCACCATTGCCTAAGAGTCAAGGGCCACTATGATAATGGCTGGAAACTGATAAGCCTATAGCGGCTTAACAGAATACACAGCATAAGTTGGCCGCTCAGCGGCCTTGTACGCATGGCGTACCGTGTGGGAGGAATGGTACATGCCATCGATGGCGTTGCAGATTGAACGCATTTTAGTATAGCCGCCGCTACTGACAACGCACCGCAGATCAACTGATAAACAATGAACAGTGACACTAGGATGAGGATCAGGATGATGATGACTACAATGAGCTGGTGGGAAACGTGACGATGATGCGAAGTTAACGTACAATTCGCAACTGTCATTCAATAATGATATGATGAGTCCAATGTACAGTAATGACTATGTGCAGTATGACTTAACAACTGCGATAATCTACATTGGTGACACACGAGATCAACTGACAGGCGCGAACCAGGATAACAATTCACGAAGCTATTTATATGCTTCCGTAGAAGGCGGTATTTGGCACAGGTCCAGCATCATTACCGGAAACATCCGTCGGCTGCCTCTCCATATCCTCTCAAAATCCTATGGTCAGCTGGCAGACGACTGCTCTAGCCAGCATCCTCATTCTCATCTTGTTATTGTACGCACGATAACTTTTGGACAGTAATAACAAACAACAAGTTCAGATTCTAAGAATAGGTTTGCATAACAATACTGTTTACAGCGGTTCAGATTCTAAGAATAGATTTTCATAACAATACTGTTTACAGCGATCAAAGTTCCTTAGGATGGGATCAAGATATTTACGTACTGCGACATTTGCTAGGTAACTTGAGAAAAATGGATATGACACTTATTTCCGAAACATGCAGTCATACAAAGATAGAAATAGATATAGAAGAAAAATAGAAACTATTCTGGGAATAGCTGCTATGGCTACCACCGATGGCGTTGCAAACAGAACGCATTTGGAAACACCCGCCATTGCTTACAGCGCACCGTAGACAAGCTAAGAAACGAGGTACAATAATCTGCCGATTACTGAGGATGAAACAGAATGAATGAGAATGCGTGAGAATGACTGAGAATGAATGAGTGAGACTGAGAATGAGTTGAGGTGATTGGGGATGACTGAGAATGATGTTGCGAGAAGGGGATTATCGGCTCTACCGATCGGTGGTTAGATGAGTGATGGCACGTTTCCGCCGTCGAAGGCACCTGGCTTATATTGGCTGCGGGAGCCGCGTGCGTATGCAACCGCGGCCGATCTGGATTGTTGATCCTGGACTGCAATAGACTGTACCTAACTGCGTGAAACATCAAACGTCATTGGCTTCGTTGTTTCATAAGGAAGTAGTAAGCTGTTCTACTGCTACGCCTCCTCCTTCGGATAAGCCATCGTTGCTGTGCGACTAAAGTCAAACCTGAACTGCTACTGTGCCTGAAACACTGAACGTAATTAACCGCGTAGATTATAAAGGTTACATTGCGGTAACTAGTGTGCAGTCACGAGACGGCCATGGTATGGACATCAAGTACTACTGTTTAAATAGTTAGAGAACTCTTCTAGAGAGAAGTTCTCTATAAACCCAGATGCAAATCGGAAATCGTACATGGAAGACGATTGCAAGACAACCAACCCAATTAAAAAGTGCTAGGATCGGAGTAATATATAAATTTGATTCGAGTATGCAAACAGCTGAACAATTAGCCTGCTTTCGTAAAGGTGCCACTGTAGATAGCTATTTATATATAGCTAGATATTTAGGAATATGATGACCTGATCTAATAACATGTTAATGATAAAGAATCGGCACTTCGAATGTTACACAGAGACATCTCTCCGGGAACACTCATATATGGGCCATTATGGAGTCATGAGAGCTGTAGGCAATCTGTAACTCGTGTGCGGACGATGAAAATTCTTTAGTGTAGAGACAAGGGAAGATCATTATGGAGGAAAAGCAGCAAGAGTGTTCGAAACTGCACAGGTTGGGAAAGGAATCTGTCGCCTCCTGGAACCTCGCCAATTGCAAGATGAAGCCCAGTACACTGCTGCTCCAAACGAAATAGTCAGCTTCAAAAAAAATATAGTGGGGGGGGAATCGTACGCAACTTCCACATGGACCTCTCCAACAGCCACATCGTTCTGCCTTCATATCAAATCAAGTAGAGTGGGTGCATCGTCCCCGTGGTTCTCATTTTCGAATCTGTCATGCTGATTTATCGGTGAAGAATCGAACAACACCTGTTTCGAACTGGATGAACCTCGAACACATGAAGGAGCTTGCCGCAGTCCTCATTAACATAGTGGTTGGTTCTGACCACGTTACTTTGTCAGAATGCAAGGCTCGACACATTTCGAACGGTGCTATTTAATCGAGAGCGACGATAAATTTCATGTAGCAACTCTTCACTGAAACGATCTATAGGGCAAAGAGTAGTCTATATCTTTATCTACATTTAGCTTTGCCGTGTTTTATGCCTTTCACGCTGTTTGAAGAATATTCTGCATATGGCTGTGTTCCGCACTGCCATGCTGCAGCTTCATGCTGGTGGGGAATATACAGACTATTTTCTATCTGGCACAGAACATCCCTTATTTCTTAATACACGATCTTATCGTTCTTTTTCTTAATTAGGCGCCCTGTATTTTGACAAAGTAACGTGTTAAGAATGGAATATTCTGTTGATGAAAAATGGCGTAAGGTGCTTCACGTATTCGGGTCTCATCCTCTCCGAAACAGATGTTGTTTGATTCTCAAGACCCACTTTGTTTTAACAACGGCATTGATCCGTAATCCACTGCTTTCCTTGATGAGCAAAGAACAGGTTATTAGCAGCATTTATAATCCACAATAGCCGTTTCGGTGGTTTCGCCTACTTCAGAGCCTGGAAAAGTCAAGTTGACAAACAATCGATGCAGCCAAACACTTTTATAACCTCGGCAGACAAAACATGACACATAAATTTCCATTCGAATAATAAAGAACTTCTTTTGAATACCCACCGTGTTGTTCTTTGTAAGCCTTCCAATTACCCGGTGAAGACCAATCGCACAAAGTTTTACACGGGCCAGCGATGTGCCTAGCTCAGGTCAAAAAAATCGACGAAAGTGTATGGCGCGAAGTCAAGCGTAATCACACCGTCCTCCTGGTTCATTTTTGAGTTTTTGGAGTTTATGAAGACGATTCAAGAGCGCTACGATGTTTTGGACTCCGGTGTGAAGATAGTGAGTTTGACTTCAAAATCTTCTCCGATATGTCTCTGTGTCCTCCCAACGGTTTACCGCCTCATCGTGGCTGAGAGGTGTTCCTGGGTGTCGTACTGCTATGCACTGCGGCGAATTCGTCTTCCCGGCAGAGTCTCCTAAGCTGAGAAGGAGTCCGGCGTTTCCATCAGGAAGCCAGGCTAAGAGTAAACCAATACCAGGATCTACCACCGTCCTGGTATCAAAGTCACATGGTGGCAAATTTTCCTCTGACCGACAAGAGCTGCGACTGCCTGGGGGTGGTGAAGACCTGGGGCAGACATTGGCCAGGCTGACCTGGGATTCTAGGGAACTACAATGGCTTATCCAGCAAATCTCCGAAAAGTGGTGATTACGCTGGGGCCCTCACAACGAGTGAAGACGGGTCGTTCAAGAATCAAGTATATCTCTGCGCTTTAAATTTACCGACTAGGCTTTCTTAAATCTTAACCTATCCGAAAACGGCTACATCACAAAATGGTACCGAAAGCCAAGTAGTAAAAAAAAACTTGGTGGTTCGTTACCTCTTCTCTCACCCCTTTACACACCAAGAGGGTAGTAGTAAGAAGTATGTTTAAACAGCCATAGTGTGTGCATAGCAAGAAAGCAGAAGGAAGAATCCCTGAAGTTGGAGCGACAAATAGTCATTTCGAATGGTTACGAAACTAACTTTTCGGAAGAGGTGCAGAGGAAAAACCAGCGCTACAAACGATAATTCTGGCAACGCTAAAGTCCCGTTTACCCTGCCTTTCATTCCCGGCCAAAAAAAAGTTCACTTATAAAATGTTGCTTTGAAAGGGATGGTGTAGAGAATTCAGTAACAGTGACTGAAATAAAAACCGGATACTCTCATACCCCGGCTAGTTCCCTAACCGACTGTATGACTATGAACAACGCGAAATTGCATAATATGCCCTAACGATAGAAACGGTGATTGTATGAGATCGGATACGATGTACCTAATCTCTTGTAAAGGGTGCGGTGACGAATAAATTGGTGAGACGGGTAGACCACTCTGCGGTCGTGGGTACGATGTATCTAAGCTCTTGTAGAGGATACGGTGACGAATACACAGGTCAAACGGGTAGACCACTTTACGGTCGTGGGTACGGTGTACCAAATCTCTTGTGAAGGCTGCCGTGACGAATACATTAGTGAAACGGGTACACCACTCTGCGTTCGTATAAAGGAACACTTAGTTGGTAAATTTAAAGTTAAATCAAATACTCCACTGGATACGCATAGGAGAGAGGGACACAAAAGATAAGATTTTAGCGTAAAACTCATCATCACCGCGAAGAAATCCAACAAATCAGCGCCAAAAACTGTTGAAGTTTATTGGATAAACTCCAGAAATCAAAAAGAAAATGAGCTCCAGGAAGAAGTGCCTTGAGATCACACATGACCTCGTGCCATATCTCAGGCTGATTCTCTGACCTGAGCCAGGCACACTCTTCGCCCATGTAAAACTTTGTACCAGCTGGTCTCCACCAGACAATTGGAACAATTACAAAGAACAAAAGTGTAAGTTATAATTACAATTTTGACTTATTGTTTACTGGCTACTCTTTTTTTCAGCGGCAGGGTATATATATATATATATATATATATATATATATATATATATATATATATATATATATATATATATATATGTGAAATATAACTTTAATGATGCCGAGATATTTGCAAAACTGCGGACCGCAGGTGTCTACGGTGGGGAACGAACGCGCTATTGTCCTTTCCGGGGAGTAGCGCGCTCACCACCACACCATGCGGGTCCTTCGTTTCGCCTGTCTCTCAGCTAGTTCTGTTGATCTTTTGCCATCAGCAATCACCCGTCAGCGGGATTGATCTGGGGGGCCCAAATCGGCGTTGAACCCAGTTAAGCTGAGGCTATAGTTATAATCACAATTTTTAACCTTTTTTTACTTACGGCCTAGCCTTACTAGACTCTAAGTGTTAATGTGCCAATGGAATAATTACCAGTTTCTGAAAGATTAGCACCATTTAATGGGTGGTGCCAATTCTCAAGCAATGTGGTGAACGGACCCCAACAACCTTATAGCACCCTCTTCTATTAGCTGATCCGATCGCTGGTCATTATAAGTGTCTTTTTTAATAGAAAATTTTCTACAAGGCGTAAAAAATGTGCGCATAATTATTTAAGTGCTTCTGTCATCTGTTATCAGTTGTTGCCGAGGAGAAAAAAAAACAGTGTCGTTCGTTGTCTTGAAAAAATATTTGGCTAGCACATATTGTCAGCTACTTTTAGTTACTAACAAGCTTCCTCAACTTGTTCAGCTAACAGTCGTCTGGTGAACACCGAAATCAGATCTCATATCACGTTTTCAATTTCGACTACACGAAACCCCCTCCCCGCAACACGATCGCCATGCTCAAGACTCCGCAACACGACGTTGGATTCGGCACGTTGATATATCACTTCCAAGTTTCAGCAGGTTATATTTCCAAAGTCCCCAAAACGTCCCAAGGGCTCTGAGATACCTCTGTAGGAAAGTCATTTGGAATTCTTCCTTCTGAGATTCGAGATGAGAGAGAAGGCGTAAAGAAAGGCACAGCTCCATGATCCGATAATATCATCGCCGACATTCTTTGGGATGGAAGCCACAATCTATAAATGCTCCTCGCGTCTCACATTTAAAAAGGAAGAAATAGCAGTCCAGTTGAGAACGTCGCGTTTGGTCATCTGGTCAAGGAAAAGTGATTAATAGGATTTTCCTATCGCCCGTTTGCTTGTTGAATCTACTTTACAAACTCTTCACGAAGACTACGCTATCGTGTACATGAAGCACATTGAAAGAGGTTCAACCATTTGAACAAGCAGGAGCTTGACAGAAATTTTGCTGTATGAACCAAATGCAAACCGTGTCTATATGGTCACTGACGCTTGTCAGAAGTACCACCTGCCTCCACTCCTGACTCTCATCGACTATGAAGAAGCGTCTGACAGCGTCGAAACAAACAGCAAACAAATATGTAACAAACAAAAATAAACATGTTTTGTGACGTGTGACAAAAACATGTAATCCTGGTAATGCTCGTCGACCAAGAAGTAGACTTGTTCTACATAAGAACTCTTGCTGATTGTTATCGGAATTTTACCACGAAAACAGCTTTTGCAGTGACGTCTTGCCATACTCATAGAAAAAGGGATTCGACAAGGTGGAACAACATCACCAAACCTGTTTACTATCGCATTGCTGTGGATAATGAAATCAATGCATTGGGACAAGAAGGTTATGTGGTGGAAAATTCCTCTAAAATTTTCGTATCGCCGAGGACATCGTCATTTTTTCAAGAAGTAACAACAAAGCAGAGACGATGGATGACCAATGAGCGCAACGAAACGGGTAAAAAAATTGGGCTGCGCACCAAGAGGGCGAACACCCAGTTTATGAATAACTAACGATAGGAGGGTGAATAGATCGAACAGAATGCTTCTGTCATTACAAAGGCAAATTACATGTGCTTAGATCGTTCGCTGAACATAGAGAACAACACGGAAAAGGAATTAGACAGAAGAAGGAGAGCAGACTGGGTTGCATTCCTGACCTCCTAAAGAAACCACCGATCAACTGAAGGATCCGAAAACTCGCGGTCACCTTTTCGATTTAACAGGGCCACCCGCGCTGTGTTACGCAGTAAAGATGTGGCATGGTGCTTCGTCCATTTCAAAAACTCTGTGCGTTATCCACAGAGCACTTGAACGATGTCTTCTGAAGTACAACAGCATACACAACATCTAGCCGGAATGAGAAGCTCTGATCCTCGAAGTCTATCTTGACTTCGTGATCCAGGGGAACGCCATCGGTGGCGAAACATAGATATGCCGTTCGCATAAAGATAAGTGCAGATGACAGCTGGACGAAAACCACTGTAGAGTGGATTCCAAGAGGTTGTAGGCGTCTTCTAGGTTGGTCGCCTACACGTTGAGCGTACGTGTCAGTAACCGAATTGAATCGGTTGTAATTGCAGCTGCAGTCATTTTACAGATCATGGTATAAGGCTTGCACTAGCCATTATACTAGAATAAAACCATCACCATGTACGGCCACTGCGAGGTAAGGAAACAAATGGTAAATATGCAGAGCCCCCACACAACTCGTGTAGACGGTCGGTTCAAGCATCCGATTAAGCAAGTATATCCTCAAAGTAAAGTGGGCGGGTAGCTCAATGATAGTGATTTTGTTCATCATGCAGACGGACAGACCTCAAGCGCTGGTTCAACCCCGCCCAGGACTTGCCAAGCTCTTCCCTCCGGGTACGGGAAATTGGTGGCAGACTTGTACGACACAAGCTCATTCACTTTCATTCACTTGAGAACGCTCTAGCATGGCTATGCTAGACCTCTAGGAAGAATCGACTCGTCCAGCATGAACGACATTCATGACGAAAACGAAAAATCCTCAAGCAGCAGTGGAACCCACACGGAAAGAAAAAAGTTTGAAGAATTTCGTGTACAAGGCATGCCATGAAACGAATGAAATTGCTGAGATCCGAACAATGCGGTACATATGATATCGGGTTACGTAATAGAATGAAAGCTTCAAAGTTTCGATGTATCGCCTGTAACCGCAGCTGCAGTTATTTATTCGACCAGGCATTCCTCCACGAGCCCACGCCGTGTGCCCTCCTCATTTGCTGCTGTAGACATTGATATTTTTTTGCCTCTTTGTTCCCTTTTTTCTCCTCCAGCCGTCCTTTTCGTCATTTTCGTTTCTTCACAAGAGCATTAAGACAGTACTAACGTGAACATTTCGGGTAAATATCTGTCAGAAAAGCTGTGAGGCCGATTCTATTTAACACTTAATTTTTCACCGCACCAACTATGACTTTGTAGTGACTCGTGCTGACCAAACTGACCAAAAAAAAGCCCCCCACCAAACCCCCTCATGTTCTGTGCTCCAATTTTCTCCAATGATTAGCTAAGCTATTAATTTTGCCGAGATTCTGTGGCAGCAGTCATGTCATGTAAAGAAAAATTGTCTCATGTTTTTGGAACATTTCGAATTTTTTTGTGTAAAGAAGAACGATCTCGCTCACTATATAATCAGGGTACTTTCCTAATAATTTCTAAAACAAGTTTCCTAATCGATGCATGCCAGCTAATCCTATCCCGTCTACTAAAGGATCCATTGTCCATGAAAACACATAACATTGGATGGCCACAGAACATGAAGCGTCGTGTACAAAAGGCAATTGCAGGATGAGGACACCTTACCAGTGTTCCATTCCACTTAATTTGACTCGATGCGAATACGAAGACCCAAACTACCTGAAACAACCGCTGTAGACACTGAAGAAGGCGAGGGCGCCGAAACCACTGAGGTCTCTCCATTATATCCATGTTTTCCTTCTACACGCATTGCATTCAAGATTTCAAAAATTAAGCAAAATTATGGAAGCATCATGTTAGGTATGACGAGTGTAGTACAATGGTTAGAGGTGTCCTGCATTACACTGGTGTTCGATCCCGCACTCAAGCCTTTCATACCTCCTAGTCGGCAATTGGTACTATAGGTGTCTGGAAGGATAGCAGCACTGACTTGATGGATCTGTAGCCCACCTTAAGTCATTGTTTAGGCCAGATATACATTCAGTCACCTTTAACAATGCGCTGTGAAGTCGAATGCATGGCACACCTCTAAGGGACTGATCAATGCGGAGAGCTTTCAGTGCTTTTATCTTATGTGGATTGGCTATTCTATCATTTTTTCATCAATAGAATGGTGTGCCGTACTTTGAAGGAAGAACCGTTGGAGAACCATTTCTTCACTCTCTAATCGGAAATGGAGTCTAGTCGACGCAATTCGAGGATGTCGAAGTTAAAGTGGATTCTACTGATTTAGTGATTCTATGTTGACGCAAGCCGTCTTGATTTGGAAATAGGTGAACACTACTTTTTTTTGCGAATTCTTCTCTGTAGAGCTTTCCAAACTGCTGTGTAAGTTGGTATTTGTATGGGGAAAGGCTAGAATTATGGAGCACTCCGCATAACCTGTTCAAAGATAAAATGTTAAGGATAAAGTATTCGCCGTTGATTAACCCCTTAAGGGTGCGCCATGTATTCGACTCTACCTATTATTACAATCAGACGTGATTTCAGTAGTAACAGTTCTTTTAGCACCAGCGATTTTTGGCATTTGACGACATATGAACATTGTCGGTCTATTCACTTCTCCCAACTGTCATATCCATTCAGGAAATGTGGATGTACAACTGCGTCACGATTTACATCCATACCAGATATCCTTCATTTCCAAGAGAAGCAGTGATGGACGGGGGTGACGGAACGGATATAAATAACATTGATCTACCATCCTCAAGGCGCAGATATTTTTTTTCCAAAATTTTACTTTAATTTAAAAAATTTTTTCGATACCTAAACTTACAGAAATTTGAAGATGAGGTCTACAATTTTAACTCAAGTGCGGCAGCAGCAATGATCAGGGATACATTTGGGAACAGCATCGCGCCCTGTTCGATAAAATCTAGGTTGTTCAGTTGCTTTAAAAAAAGCTTTTCTGAGTTCCGAAAAATTGGGATTTCAAATTCGTAGGAAGGAAAATCTACACCTTGTTGGTAAAGATCTGCAGATTTTAGAGCCCTTCATGACAAAAAAAGAAAAATAAATTGGGTATGGAAAGTGCAATTCCTTCCACATACCTAAGGCATACGCTCAAATGACAAAGATGGGTTAGACCCAGAGAAGGCGCCAACGCGATGCTCAGAATTCCACGCGAAAAACCTATCTACAAGAAGAAAAAAGTGATAACTAGCAAGTTTCTTGAGCGAACAGAACTGACTATGCTGCTCTTACTCTGGGCATCGACAAATGGATGATGTACTAGTGCTCGTTCAAATAAACGGTAAGGCAAGTCATACAGATGATACAAGTAATGAATTGAAATCAATTCATGTCGTCATAAACGTCTCTAAACTATCAATAAGATCATCGCAAATGCGAGATTATTAGTTAACTGGAGCATTACAACGGCTAGTCCTCAATGAATGAAATGGTGATCGCCTTTGTACGTTGAATTAATCTCGAACCGGCATGTCAAACGCCGAGACCTGAAGGTGCCTAGAGAAAATATGCCTGCAATTTGTAACTGCCGTTTCAACCGCTGCAGGGCGCGTTAGTGCAGTGATTAGAGGTGCCCTGCAGTAATCATGTGGTCGTTGGTTCGATGACGCGCCCTGGCCTTAGTAGCATTTACACCCCTATGGAATCGGCAAATTACTGTCGAACATGTCTCGAATTATAGCAGCACTGACTTGACTGATCGGCTGTCCACCTAATTCACTTTATAGACTAAATATGCATTCAATCATCGCTCATGATGTTTATTGAAGTCGAGTGCATGACGATGATCAACGCCGACAGCTTTATCCTTTAGCGATCGTCTAGCAATTTGCGTTCTGCGGAGGCGCCATCCATGGTGGGCGAATCGTCCGACGTGCATACGTGCGAGTGACGACGCGCTCGCCCGTCTTCGCCGCGCGACCCGGCGAGCGACTGCTTTTCCGGCGAGGGCGGGCCACGCGGGTGCTCGTTGCAGTCGCGTCATTCGCGATGTCGTCGCACGCCGTCTGGCTCAGCAACGGTCAGACGATCCTTTACGCCCCTTTCGTCTGCGATAGCGTTGGTCCTGAACACTTGTGGAATCCGGACGTCGTCCATGGATTCTTCGCCCGACACTGGAGTTCGTCGATTTATTTGGCGCTAGGCTATGTGCTGTTGGTTAATGCTCTGCAGCGAGTTATGGAAACCAGGAAGCCTATGAGGTAGTCGTTGTTTAGCTCTCAATAAGTTTCATCATACAAAGTAGTTTAAAGTTCATCAGTTGCTTTTTAAACTAGGCAGAGTATAGATCGCTGTGAACCTCGTTCCTTTGATGGCTCAGGAGAGACTACATTCAGAAAAGATAAGATAACTTTGATGTATAGGACTGACGTATTGTTCTTTTCATTAGAAAACGAGGATCTGCCTTATTTTATAAGTCTAAAAAATAGCCAGCCTGCTATCGAATGCAGTTGTGGGACCACTTTTTGGTTCAAGAGTGCTGGTAGCTTCATTTTCTTCTGTCTGCTTTCCCACTTTGGGACATTTTCCCGTTTTAACCTATAAGTTCCAGCATTCTGGAAGAACATCTTGAGTTGTGGTCCTCAAAAAAGTAGCAATATTGATTATGTAACGGATTTTTCTGCTATTTCCAGTATGAGGACATTACTCTTTCTGTGGAACGGCACCTTGGCAGTGTTCAGCTCCATGGGCACATGGCGATTTGGCCTCGAGGTCTACTACATGCTAACAACAAGGTATTGTCTCTTAGTTTTTCAGCTTCGATCGATGTACATCTTTTTACTGAGTTAATGGTTCATGTGCATATTTCATCATCACATCATTTCTCATTCTGTCCTAATTATATTCCGTTGTTTCTAACTGAAAATCTCTTTCTGTGTGTGGCTAGAAGTAGGATTTATTAGGACCAGTAATTACCCACTTTGCTGGTAGTTGATTGTGCTTTTCTTTCCTATTCTATTAGTGAGGGCAGTGAATCCAGCAGTTGTTATCAGTTCACTGCTCCTGCAGGAAGATGTTAAAAACTGTAAGCATATTGAAGTGGGCTATCTGGGAAATGTTCTTGAAATGTAGTGGGGACGGTACATCCAGATAGTGGCAGCTGTTATCAGTTCGCTGCTTATGGAAAATTCTAGGTATGTTGGCATCGATTATCTGGGAAGTGCTATTCTTAGAGCATTTTTTTGTTATATTTTCTATAGCTCCAGTTTGTTGGGGCATTTTCTTCAGCAAGTATTTCGTGAAAATCGCTATTTTTCAGCCAAGGGAATTGCTAAACATTACGAGATCTTAAAGGAACAATTGTGACTTTTTAACAGATCCATTTCGTGTTTTAGTTGACGTCGGTTATGTACTGAAAGAGTCGTTCGTATTCCTTATAGGGAAATAGAATGCAAGCGGTCGCATGTTCTCATGAATCAGTGGATGTGCGATATTTTCGGTGGTGAAATTGATGGTTATGATTCACAGCCCGAGAGCTGTTTTGTTATAAAAATGGAAATAACCATTGCGTTCTCGTACACGAGCAGTCATACGTGTTTTAAAGCTTTTATTTGCACGAAAGGCCATGGGTGGCCGTATTTTCTTCTTTGTTTTTCTAGGGCTATAAAGTTCAAAGTTTATGAAGTCTGGTAGATGTATCCAGTTCTCACATTCCAGTCTATAGTAGCGATTTAGACCAATACTTCATTGCAGGCCATTCACGGATTCGGTTTGCTTCTCGGTGGATCCTCATAGTCCCGCTTCTTTCTGGGCATGCTTGTTTGCATTCTCGAAAGTCGCCGAGCTCGGAGACACACTTTTCCTTGTGCTTCGGAAGCGCCCGCTGATCTTTCTTCACTGGTACCACCATGCCGTCGTCCTCATCTACTGCTGGCATTCGGGTGCGTTAAATTCTCTATGCATTTTATCACCAGTAGGCATTCGACGGCTGTCTCAGTGCTAGTCTTCTGTACCATGTGGTGCATTGAGTCAGGTGTAAAAATAGAACGTCATTAGCGTTCATGGATTCCTGTTCAGTCATGGGACCGTTTGCGATGAAGACTTACTTTTGATTTTTTAGCTGATGTTTCCATAGCTTGTAATTCTTATAATGCCATTAACACTTTAGTTCTCTTTCCTTTAAGAATTTCACATTCGGAACACTTATAAGAACGAAGTTCGTTTTCATAGGTTGCTAGGGGGGGTTGTTATATATGTGTATATCGAGTGACAGGTGTTGTTTCTCACTAGAAATGAAAAACTACTATGTCTGGAATGCATGAGACTGATAGGCTAAGTTCATATGACCATATGACTTTTCATGTGGTTACCGGTGCATAGATGGCCGAGATACTTTAGCTTTTTAGGTTTAGACGAACAAAGCTCAGTGATCATCATGTTTGTTAATTGCAGTGCGACGAGAGTCTTCATATTCTAGTTGAAATGCTACAAGTTCACTTTATACAGTGAAATTATCCTTTTTTAAGTTTCGGAATCCATGAATTAGGTTTACCGGCCTGTTGTCGTGGATATCTGCATTTCCATGGGCAAAGCAATTCAAAAAGGGGAATTTGTCTGAAAACCGCTATCAATGTGGCCACTTGCCGTGCTTCCAACAAAGAGTTTCTAGATTTTTTTATTACACTAAATATTTATTTTTAGTTAAGGAAATAAAGTGATTATCATGACTAAGTAGACCTACCTGCGCTAATAGAGCACTAGCGCAAAGTCTCTTCTACAAGTTTATCACTCTTAGATCTTCGTGTACTCCAATTATGAAAAAATCATTGGCTATAGAGGAAATATGGGCAATCTTTTCTTATAAACCGTAATTTTTTTTTGTTCTCATCACTCTATGCACTTGCAGTAAATCTGTTGGTGTTGCAGTTGATGCAGTATTGTTAGGATTACACTGCTCAATTATGTTCGGATAGCCACAGGTTTCGAACAACCAATTGATTCACCACCACTTTTTTACGTAGAGTTCACATTTGTACTCATTAATAACGTTCAGTTTTGTTTTTTATTTGTTTATTCTTCTAGTCGTTGTAATATTCCACTCATTGAAATGGCTCTCTTCGTTCTCAGCCGCCTCTTTTTTATCTTTGTATTTCGCAGTTCAAGTAACCTGTGACAGCGTACTTAATCCTCATACTGTCTCACACCGGCCTGTTTGGTAGGTTAGAGATTGATGTGATGCTGAAGAAGTATAAGGCGTATGAAAGCTAAACTGGAGTCGTAGTTCCCCTTTGGCATTTGAATCTTTGTGTATTTCATGTATAGATCAGTGGTAGTGCCCTAAGTTAGCTGTTATTTTAGCTTTAGAAGGGATTTAGAACTATGAGTAGTAGTTTTAGTAGCAGCCAGAATCTAGAAACGAGTGAAGAATCGAGTGAGAACCAGTGTACTTCTATATATGTGAAGTGGGTCTTCTTGATGATGTTGAGATATTTGAAAAACTCCGGACCGCTGGTGTCTGGTGAAAGGGTAATAGCATGTTTGATCCCCTCCGCAGACACCAGCAGTCTGGAGTTGTGCAAATATTTCAGCATCATTATGGTTGTATCCCACCTAATACCCTGCCATTAAAAAGAAGTAAACAGTAAATAAGAGGTGACGACATTGAAGCGCTGTCTTTTTCTCGAATTGCTCATGAATACTTTAACTTATAACTAGTGGGGGGAGCTTTACTGTACTGAAAGTGGGTTCACTCAGGCCACATGATTAAGAGAAGTTTCTGAACATCAACCTACGTGTGCAGTGATCTGTATTCTCAGTCTGTCTGACGATTGCCTTTCTGGGAATCGTGGTGCGTGAATATTTACATTGTCAGTCAGAATGGCTGACAGTCAAACACCGGAGGCCCTTTGCTTCTCTCAACAGCTGCCAATTGCTTCAGAATTTATGGTGCCCTGATTTCTAATAAGTCTATTTGAGTAGAAGCACATAATATTGGTTCATAGATTTAAAACTTTGCTCAGGGTCTCACTTAGTAATATAGCTTCTATGTTTATGTTCATTATTATTCAAAACTATTCACTGGAGTCACCTCTTAAATTGTTTACTTAGGCGGGGGATTCGGGATTCTTCAAATATTATGGGATGGCCAAATGTGTTCGATGTGATGTTGTGTTTAGCAATAGAGGTAACGTCGAAACGCATTGTGAAGAAAAAAAAAACAGAAAAACGAACCAAAATTGGATTCGTTGAATAGGATGATTACGTTAGAATTGAAATAGTTTCGAGAAGGCGGTGGCTTATTTGGTTCCTCAGTTGGAGTCGAGCTTTTGTACTATTGAGATCCGTTTACTTCTCATGAATTAGGTGATATGTTCTCATTTAATGCCGTGAATTCTTGCATTTTTCTTATTTTTTTCATTTTTGTTGAATACTGATTTCATACACATATTTCACTCATAACCATGACGTTTCATGGGTAAAATTCAAATGTCCCTTAGTCGAGGTCTATAACATGTTTTCTCATCGTCTGGCAGGTTCACCAGTGCTCAGAAGAATTTTGACATTTTAGTCAGGGAGCTTAGGTTTAAGATAATGCTGGAATTCGTCAATGTCCTGAAGAAGAAATTTTTCACAAGGAATTTCCATCTGTTGCGTAAGAACTGAGATTGGTTGTGGTGGTGACTACGTCACTGATACGGGAAGAAAACGTGCAAACGGTTTTCCAACGTGGGTGGTGTTCACATCACTCGGCGCTGATGACACCATCCATCCGTCCATCGAAGTATCTAAGTAGAGGTTTATATTTAGTCGCACGTATTAATGTTACACCTTCTTTGTTTTTTTGTTTATGGAACATTTCGCTGAGTAATGAAATTTGACAAGTTTGGATAACTCGCCAACTTCCTTGTTAAACTTCACATGTATATTATTTATTATCTGTGAGGGTGGAGGGAGTAGTGCAGTGGTTACTGGCGCAGTCCATCATGAAGCAAATTTCTAGTGCGACTGTTTCCCCAAAGCTCTTCTCCAATTCACACGTGAGCGCCTTCGCCGGGGTATCTCCAAAATTGCAAGGAGAATTGATTCGTTCAGCATTCTACGATATCCACGAAGAAGGCAAAATCCTCAAGCGGCATCCGAAATAACGCGCCACATTTGTGGACAATCATTACGAGGAAAACGAATTGAATGCTTGAATTGCTGGGATCCGCGTAGTAGATGTGATGAAAGTCGTGTAAAAAAATTACTATTAGCTGTACGCTCTTCGAAGTTAAGATTATATACTCTTGAATTCATAGGGATAGAATATGTAATAGCTACGTCTTGCTGTACCTCATAGTAGCACCACTCAGAGATAACTAAAGCGAGAGAACAGATTATACTGGATGGATCCTTGATTGGATAGATTGCGTTTTGTACATACCTGCGACATTTGACGAATATGGATAACAGCTTGAAAAAGAAAACGGAGTGGAAGTGGACGGCCATTGTAGGTTTTTAAGACAACTACTGATGTGATTGCTGATCCTACTGTGTGCTGATTTCTTTAGTCGACCATATCAAAGAAGATGCGTAGAATACACATGTGTTCTGAAGAAGAACCAGCACATCAATGCTAAGCCATATTTTGCAGTACGGATCTTGGAGGCATACCTGTATTCGAGTAATAGAAGACTACATCTCAACAAATGAAACCATTGGCTGGTCATCAAATCGAAAAAGAAGAAGGCGGTGGACAAAAAATACTAGATTGGGTCCAGAATGAGACGAAGCAACCTCGAGGGAGACCGTCAAGAAAATAGTGGCTATATACAAACGCCTCCTTAGATCACGATTACAAGACAACGAAACGAATGGGGTCAAAACAGAAAAAAATTTGGAGTCTGATTTATACGTGTGACTGGATTCAATACCGATTTGTGCTTCTCAGATCATTCCCGTTAACCGATAATTGGTGATGGAACCGTTAGAGTAAAAAAGTGACTGAGAGAAAGGCAAAGCAAGGCAAAGGTTGATGTGAGGATAGCACGTGAACCCCCGGAATGGATAGTTGCTAGTTCGAAGCTCAACTGAGGTTCCAGGTTTCGTCATATCTCAGCATTCTTCTGGATGTATTTTACATAATACCTTGCCTCGAATAAAAGAGTAGGCAGTAAATAAAGGATAAACGTTGAGATTTCGAATGCAGCTACAGTTTGACTGGATTCAATATCGATTTGTCCTTCACAGATCATTCACATTGGCAGGTGATTTCTGATAAAAAAAAGGATAAAGTTCTCGGCGTTGATCAATCCCTGAAAGATGCGCCATGCATTCGACTTCATTAAGTATCGTTGGAGGTGATTGAATGCATATCTGGCCTTTACAATGACTCGCGGTAGCCTACCGATGTATCGAGTCAGTGCTGCTATCCTCTCAAACAAATCTGGTACCAATTTGCCGACCCCGGAGGGATGGAAGGGTTGGTGGGCTATGGGCGCGGCGAACGATTCCACGTGTGTCGCAGTGGCGCCTCCAACCACTGCATCACAAGCGCCCCCTGATTTCTGGTAGCATTACTGATTGAGTTTACAGGAATACGAGCTTGTAAAAAAATAAAATTGTGGAAGTCACCAAAATATAGGCAAGAAACACGGTCTTTTTTTGTGGCTAATAGGTATCAAAATTTAATGTAACTGCTGTCCTATTTGATTTATGGGGGCTGTAGTGTCCAATCATGCCATTTCTTACTAATCAGTGCTACTGATAAACTCTTCCCCATCTCTATACTGATTGCACAGAAAATGTGCAAGAATTCGGTATAAACATAGTTATAAGTCCTGAATAGGAGAGGAATTATGACAAGTAGATAACGGCACATTTAAAATGTTTAGGAAATTGATTTAGACTAGTCAAACTTAACCATCTATAACGGTGTTCCAAAGGGATGACGTGGTGTGCATGATATTACTAGTCACACCATTTCATGCCTTAGTAGTTTGTAATCTCTTAATCTCGTTTGCTTTAAAATGCTTTCATAAATAGCAGTGTCCCTGATTACTAAAAATACGGCTTGAAGTTCACCAAGGAAAAATACGTACGTATGGGCAGACACATTCTCTGAGTTAACCATGTTCTATAGTGGTATAATGAGTTGGACTATGAGCATTGTAGCGGCTACTTTTGGTAGCATAATATTTTATGACTGTGGAAATTCGTTAACATGTAATTGTTCGAGCCGGTTATGCATTCTCGATTCTAACGATGCTCGATGAAGTCGAGTGCATGGCGCACTCTTCATAGATTGAGAGATTGATCAGCGCCAAAAGCTTTATCCTTTATCTTTTACAATGCTTCATGTGGCTATGCTGAACAATAAAGCAATCGTATAACTTTATTCCTCAGGATTTGTAAGAGTAAAATAAGTTTCTGGACCACTGTGACAGGAACAGTTTTAATTAGGTTGGGATTTTTAACTAGTTGCACTTTTTATAAGTGCCCATTTTTTAGCTGTTGAGTTAACGGCCGCTGGACGTTGGTTCATTTGGATGAATTACTTCGTGCACTCGATTATGTATACGTACTATACCATCGTATCAACAGGCCTTCGACCGCCGAAGCGATTCTCAATGTGCGTTTATGTGAAGCTTTAGTTTACAGCCCTTTATGGCATGAAATTCTTGTTTTCTGCTTTTAATGTGTGCTTCACAGGGCTGTCACTGCTTTACAAACTACGCAAATGCTCGTAGGTGTAACGATTTCGGTTTATGTGTTATACCTGAAACTCAATGGCACGGTAAGTCGGTTTATCTGAAGTTAAAATTCCGTATTGCTAAGTGTTTCGTGGAATAATTCCACTGCTGTATCAGCTGTCATCAATATTACTGTTACTTCTCGAACTGTAGTGAATTTGATCCTATCGACTGTTTCGATTAGTATTATGTTTAAATCCACAAATCTCAGACACGTAGGGGATTTCAAGCGGATCATTCGCAAGACTAAGTGCGTTCAGAAATTGCAGGTAATCTATTAAAACTTAGGGAAAGACGAGTTAATTTCCACTTACCGAGTATGAATGTTACGACTACTTTCAAGAAGAACTATTAGAGTCTACAAAACTTTGCCTAGAGAATAGAAGCTCTTTTGTTTTATCACGATGAAATTCTATTTTATCCGGCCTGTTAGACGTTTGTGTACGTTGTTCTGTTGAGGCTCGTATTTCGAAAATGAAAGCAGTTGAACAAATAACTTATCGTCCACTAGAAAACGGTGATGTTCCCATATTCTGATGTTCGGATGGACCGTCTTTACTGGTTGTACGAGCCCCAGCACAATTCCTATTTTTTCGGAGTATCGCTGGTTTAGCCATTTTGGTACCCTGGAGTCGCCAGGAGCAGGGCCAAAGTCTGCCCCAGGTCGTCACCACTACAAGCAGTCGCTGCCCTTGTGGATCAGAGGGAGATTTGCTACCATGCGACTAGTTTGATACCAGGTCGGTGGTGGATGCTAATATTGGCTTACTCTTAGCTGGGGTTCTTGTGGAAACGTCAGACTCCTTCTCAGCTTGGGAGGCCCTGCTGGGGGACGAATCCTGTACATCGAAGCCCGACAGCCAGGAACAACTCCCAGCCACGATAAGGTTATAGAGAGTTGGGAGGGATGTTCTCATAAAAAAAGGCTAAAGCTCTCGGGGTTGATCAATAGCTGAGGGATGCGCCATGCATTCCATTTCACTAAGCATCGTTTGGAAGTGATTGGATGCATATCTGGCCTACAGTGCAGTGTTGCTATCCTCGCAGACAAGTCTGATACAACTTTGCCAATCTCGGGGAATGGAAGGCTTGGAGGGCCAAGGGTGCGGGGATTGATTCCACTTGTGTGTTGCAGGGCGCCTCCGACCACTACGCCACACGCTCCCATATATAACGTTTATGGATGTTCCCATATATGTTGTTAATTTAATGGCTGTCGGGATTTCGTTTGGGATTTTGAAAGCTTGGATTCTATCTTCATTTCCTTCTGAAATTTTCATTTTGAATGAGTTTAAGACCAAATAACTGTTTGTTTTCAGTCCCACCACTGTTCTAGTTATGGCAAAATTGAATTTGAAGGAGGGTGTTCGGCCCAGAGAACTCTGGTACCAAATTCCCGATCCTAGAAGGATGACAGGCTTGGTGAGCCCTGTACAGGGTCCAAGTAGCGGTCATGCTGAACGGCATGGCTGCCAAATAGCTACACTCCCCCTCTATAACGGCATCCCCATGAGAAATAAATATTATCATCTCACATTTACCACGACAGCCCAACATGTTCATGGCTGTACCTGAGTCCACGGGAGCCTATCTGTGGGTGCGAAGAAATTACTATGCGGAAATTATGATGTTCGTGTGCGTCTAGCGAGGACAATGCAGTGGGAAGCTCAGATGCGCGACTAGGACGATAGGATGGCTCAGTCATCTCCACTTGAGTCACTCATTGTTAATGCATTTAAGTGTGGTTCAGGTGACACGTAACGTATATAATTTATACTTGAACGGCCCGTCTTCACTGATCGTGCTGCGCCAGCATAATCTCGATTTTTCGGAGATTTGCTGGTTAAGCCACTGTGGTTCCTTGGAATCTTGGCCAAAGTCTGCCCCATATAATTTATAACAATCTTAATCAATATCCGAACAGTTAAAGAAAGCTATTTCAGGTATGCCAGCAGTCTTTTGACAATCTAGCCATTTGCTTTGCTATATATGCCTCTTTCTTGATCCTATTTTCGAAGTTCTTTAACATGGCATACCTTATGAAGAACGATAAGATAACAGTAAAACCAACGATGAAAACAGACTAAGCTTGACTGTTATGTGAATACGACTTAAGTGAAGTAGTTGTTCATGTGAAGTATGAATCGTTTTCTTTGTGATCTTTAATGTCACTTTAAATATTACCTGCCTTTGAGGTAGTGTTATCACTGTATTTATTAAGCATTAGGAAAATGCGGTTATGTGTTATCAATGTTGTTGTTGATGTTTATTATTCAATTTTCTTCCGCAATATGTATATATGTTAATGATAATAAGGCTTATTTTTCCTCAAAAAAGTCAATCCATACTGGAGAAGCACATGCAGTTACACCTTTGCACTACTATATATATATATATATATATATATATATATATATATATATATATATATATATATATATACCGTATCTGTTAACGAATAGAGGTTTACTGTCTAGAACCATATAAGTAGTTTCAGTGATGCTGAGATATTTGGAAAACTCCGGACCGCAGGTGTTTGCGGTGAGGACGAACGCGCTAATGTCCTTTCCGGGAAGTAACGCCTTTACCACCACACCATGCGGGTCCTTCGTTTCGCCTGTCTCTCAGCTAGTTCTATCGATCTCTGCCATCAGCAATCATCCGTCAGCGGGATTGATCTGGGAAGCCCAAGTGGCAATGAACCCAGTTAAGCTGAGGCTTTAGTTTTAATCACAATCTTAACCGTTTTATTTACTGCCTATTTTTTTCTAATGGCAGGGTATGTTGCGAAATATAACTTCTATAATGCTGAGGTATTTGCAAAACTCCGGATTGCAGGTGTCTGCGTGATTGCTAATGGCAGAGATCGAAGCTGAGAGACAGTGGAAACGGGGGACCCGCATGGTGTGGTGGTGAACGCGTTACTCCGCGGAAAGGACAATAGCGCGTTCAATCCCCATCGTAGACACCTGCGGTGCGCAGTTTTGCAAATATCTCAGCATCAGTGAAGTTATATTTCGCAATATACCCTGCCATTAGAAAAAAGAGTAGGCAGTAAATAGTAAATAAAACGGTTAAGATTGTGACATATCAGTAATGTTTGCTGAGCAAGCAATAATGTAATAGTTGTGGCTCTCTCTATCCAATGTGCCTCCACAAACTGTCACCCCAAGGAATTATGCAGTACTAGACACAATTTTCATTTGACTGTTGTATCAGTTCCCAGGATCGACTTTCTATTAACCTCGGCATTGGAATATGAATGCGTCGTTTTCTTGCTCAGCAATCGCAAGGTTGTTATACATTTACTTCCATAGGAAAACACAATACAATACAACAGTAGCTGAGGTTTCGGCAGAATCGCCTTCTTCAGAGCTAGGAAGGGTATGCTGATATACAATTTATTTAGCCAAACGCCTCAATAACACAAAAAGACGAAAAACTGTATGGCCATTACATGATCAACAGCTTCTCGAAACACTCACCGCTTTTTTGTGACTTCCAATGAGGAGGATTAGAATAGCTAATTATAGTCGCATAAGGTTGATGACTGCACCACCCCCGCACCAGAAACTGATGCGAACATACAGGGCTAGGTCGCTTATTACCTCTGGTCATTCCTCCCTGCTACTCATTGTAGGGTTTTTTGGCATTTATCCAAAAAGCCTTAAGAAATTTTCGCGCTGGTGTTTTAGTCTCCTACTTCGAAATCATCTCCGCTATGCTTTCGCATCTTAGCGTTCCTAGGGGGTACTTTGTCTTGATTTTCGTTTGTCATCTAGGTGTTCTTTTATGCGGATGCATAAGGTCTGCCTGTTTCGCCAATATATTCATCTCCACAATTATTACAAGAGATCAAGTATATCGAACCTGAATTCATACAATAACCGTCCCTGCCGTAAGGGCAAATTACGCAATTTGTTGTTTCACATAGACGGTCATACAGGCGGTTACGAACTAACTTACGATGTAGAGTACCCGATGGTATTTCAACTATCGCTATCGATTCCTCTAGACCTGCCCTTCTAAAGCATCGTTTAATAGCTACGCTTACTTCATCGCTAATAAAGGACAACATAAACGGGACTTTGGCCAAGTGTTTCCCTTGGGCGCGTCGCTCTCCTTCCAAACATATCTCGTGCGGTAACTATTTCGTAGCAATTGGAGATGGCTTTTTGCCGAGCCAAGTCGCGCGATTCTTCCTTTAGTTCTGTGGTTGTGAACACAGAGGTGGCTGTTCGAGACATGTTTCTCACAAGCGCACTCTTTGTGTAAGGGTGGGAAGAGCGGACATGAACCAGGATGTTTTTGTCACTTGGTTTTCGGCACCACTTTGTCATGTAACCGCTACTTGGTAAGTAAATTTGAACTTTAAAAAATGGAAGCCAGCTCTCTTTCGGTTTCTCTCTGGTGAATTTCTCTTGAGAACCTGTTGACCATGTAATTTCCATAGAGTTTTTCGTCTTTTTGCAAGTGTTATTGAAGCGTTTGGCCTAGTAAATTATATATCGGAATACCCTTCCAGGCTCGAAGGCGATACTGTTGAAGTAAATGTATGCTGTTTAACAACCTCGCGATTGCTGAACAATAAAATGACTGCTGTACGTTTTTAGGTTGAAAAAAAAAGCCTTTTTTTCCCCCGGTGTTCCAATGCATTCGTGCTGTCACATTGCGTAAAAAACAAAATCCATGCAACTTCCCTCATCACGTGAGGTGCCGCGACATCTCATTTCTTTCGCTTTTCATGCAAGGCGACATTCCAGGATCCATAAAGAAATGATAGGGAATATTGATTCTTCAGTGGAAAATGTTGTTTACACCTGCAGTTTCTGCACCTTAGCGTAATGGATGCTCAACTCTGTCTCACATTTCATCTGTATCACCTGTCGTCCCAATGCTCGTCGAGTAACTCAAGCGGGCGCCAATAAATCATCCATTTCTCTCTGCCGCATGAGGAGGTAGCCTAGTGGGTTTCGCTCGTTCTAGGTACTCGTTGAGCATCATAATTTTCTCATAGGATTTTTCTGAAGTACTCTGACCATCAGTTCGATAGTCTCCGCAGCACACAATAATGTTGACTCATCGTACTTGCGTGGCGACCAAGTTTCTGACGTATATGGTAAGGCAGGAAGAACCGTGGAGTCGAAAAAGTGGCCGCGGAGTCAGATGTTCTTTGTTCTCCTTGCTATATCCTGGTTGTTGTTGAAGGCTTCCGAAACCACTGCTTTCTCCTGCTCAACTCTAGAGCTGAGTCGTTGATCATATTAATGTCCCGGTAGAGATAAACGTAGCTACAGCATTCGGAGATATTCTACCGTTGAGCGTGATTGAGGCATATAAAACCGTTCCCCATTAACATCGTTTTTTATGAGATTTCTTCGAAGACCTATCTTACCACAAATGTTATCAAAGTCGGCAAGCATTCGTTCCGTATGGTTAGTGCTTGGTTTTATAAGAACGATGTCATCAGCAGGGCGAAGACGGTGCAATTGCAGACAGACCACCAATTTTCACTCCCATTCGTAAACAATTTTGGCGAGATCGTATCGCTTTGCGTAACCCATATCTTGACGTCGATGTTAATATCAGTGTAGATTGGTGGCTTTCCTTAAATCGATGAAAGTGAGACAGAGTGGTCTCTTGTACTCTCGCGATACTTCAGTGACTCTCACAATACTTGTAACCAAGTGGATTTCGTCCATCGTACTGAGTCGTTCCGGAAACCTTGCTCGCCCACATGGCTGTGCTTCCTCTACTGTTCTCTCAATCCTGTTTAGAATGACTCGAGTGAAGCTTCTACATGACAGACAGCAAGCATATTCGACGGTAGCTCCCGATATCGTGAGGGTAACCTTCCTTGAACTATAAATTATTCTTGTTGGTTTTCCATTTAATAGAAAGTTTGCGTTCGAACTACCATGAAAGGCCTTGGTCGTTACGATACTCACATACCGCTCACCTTGCTCGTTCCATTCTAATTCGTCAGTTACAATGTGACGTTCTTAGATGTTCTTCTGGGTCTTAAACAATGTTGGCCTTAAAATCCCCAATGATGACCTCAAAGAATGTACAGTCTTCTCTGTAGAACTTCTCCAAGTCCATATACAATGCTTCGGCTTTGTTTCTTTCAGAGCTTGACTTCGGTGTGTAGACGACGAAGGCTGTGAAAGCCGCTATTGATCTACATCTATTCAATCGTAATCGTCCGGTTCCTGTTGTTAGTTATACGAATAAATCAATGTTCATGGCCAAGCTCCTGATGCCGAGTGGGCCGATGCCACCGACTCCTCTGCTGTTGCATGTTCCGAGGAGCAGTTTTTCATCGGTGTTATGGAAGGCGTCGAATGGATTGCTTTTCTCATTTCAGCAGGACCGATAATATCGTATCTTATTCTTCTTGCTTGCATGATCAAATGCTCCAATCGTCAACTTGATCCTTTGCGATTTAGACAGCTTGGAATCGCCTTCAGATTTTAGCAACCTGTCCGTACTCGTCCTACTCAACACTGTCGTTTAGGGGCTATTCGGGGTATGGGGAATGAGGCCCACTTATTTTACTGTGCCTAGTGTTTGGTACCGAGGTATAGGTTGCTGAGCTGTGAACGTGGGGGGGTGGGTATACGCAGGGATAGCTTCCAGCCTCTCCTAGAGCAGATGGGAAGGTTATTTGTTTGAGGCGACTCCCATCCGTATGTGTACTTCCCAGCCACTTAATTGCAAACTTTTGGCCGAACTGACTCGTCGCATACAATTCGCATACAAAGGAAGGCACCTACACACGCCTACATGACTACGTCCTCACAAGCACAGAAGGTATGAGCCACATCGGCGCACCAGAGGAAGCAAGTCCATCCGCTGGATCGACTTGCATCTTACGAAAGCATAAGATCGCTTTGAGTCCACAATCAAATCCCCTATCCGCCCGGCACCTGGGGAGGTGACACTGCCACGCAGCCTCGCGACAAACCGACAACAGATATGTGCATATCATTATAAGTGTATATCCACGGATCTCCCTCACATGAGGAATCCAGGCCGGTTAGTAGCAAGGCTACGTGGCGCGTCCCAAAGTGCGGATAGGGGGTTAATCGCGGACCAAAAGCGACCTTTGCTTCCCTGAGACGCAGGTTGATCCAGGGAATGGACTCCCTGTTTCTGCTACGCCGATTTGGCACATACTTTCTCTATTTGCTAGGCATATTCATGCATGTGTGTGTGGGTGCGTTCTCGCTTATGCGGATTGTATTCTATGAGTCAATTCGGCCAAAAGCCTGCAATCAAGTGACAGGGAAGTATATGTGGGGCGGTTAGGAGTCACCTCCAACAAATAAGCTCCATGTCCACTCTGAGAGAGCCTGGCAAGCCTCCCGTGAGTATACTCAGCCCCCCACGTTCAGAGCCCAGCAAGCTATACGTGGGTATCAAAAAGCTAAACACAGTAAAAGAAACGGGCCTCATTCCCCTGACCCCAAAAGAGCCCCCAATTCGGCAGCGTTGGGTAGGACGAGTACAGAGAGGCTGCTAAAATCTCAGGGCCAATGAAAGCTGCCTGGATTACGGAGAACTAAGGTGACGATCTGTACCTACAATGCACGTACACTTGCATCCGAGTCCTCGATAGAAGTCGTGCTCATGCAATCGAGAAGGATAAAGTTCGTCTATGACACCGGAGAAGAACTGTTCCTCGGAACATGCGACAGTAGAGGAGTCGGCGGCGTCGGCATTCTCGTCAACACGAGTTTGTGCATGAACATCGATTCATTCGAACAACTCAACCCGAATCGGACGTTTACGATTAAAAAGATGTGGATCGATACCGGCTTTGACAATCTCCGTCGTTTATGCGCCGACATCAAACGATGACGAAGAAGAAGTCGAAGCGTTCTATATGGACTTGGAGAAGTTCTACAGAGAAGACCACACATTCTTCAAAGTCATCATTGGAGATTTCAACGCCAAGATTGGACCAAGAAGAACGTCCGAAGAACGTCACATTGGGGCCCACGGATTAGAAGGGAACGAACAGGGTGAGCGGCTGTCTGAGTTTATCATGGCGACCAACACAATCCATGAACTCGCAACTGCAGAAGCCCCACTCTCAACGCTGCACGTGTGAGTTTCCCAATGGAGAGTACCATAACGAAATAGAACACATCATAGTAAATAAGTTTTGCCTAACCGATGTCGCTGTTGTCCCAAAAATTCTACACGGGATCAGACCATTGTCTCCTTCGTGCAAAAATTCTATTTCTCGCGGAAAGGAGAAAAAGCTGCTAAATATAAAAACCGAAGTCCCAGAACCACCATAAACTCGGACTTATTCAATTCATTAGTCGGCTGTTGGGAAGGTGCCGTTGTCGATAACATCGACGAAGAATACGATCGGCGTATTCAACATCACGTTAGCGCTATGAAAGCTGTGAGTTCGAAAGTCATCAAGAGACGTCTGTCTCCAGAAACATTCGAGCTGGATACGCCAGCGTGGAATCGCGCGAGCAGCAGACAACCGCGAACTAACGTTCACTTGCAAAAGAATACAGACAGGTGATAAAAGATCTTAAAGAGAGAAGAGCAGCAGTAATTGTCGAAGCTGCAGAGGCTGGCAAAAGCATTCGCAAAGCCCATCGAAGGTTCGCCAATTACAAGACCAAGATGATTGCACTCCGACTCCCAAACGGAACAGTTACAGCGTTGAGAAAGGCAGTGGAGAAAATTATTCACGAATACTACTCAGTTCTCTTGGATAGCCACGTCCACCTTCCGTCATATGAAATAAAGGAGGATGAACATGTTGTACCATCGGTTCTCCCTTCTAAAATCCGACATGCCATTTCGTAGGTGAAAAATCGAACAGCACCAGGTCCGGACAGGACAAGATCAGAACACCTGAAGAACCTTCCGCCAGTCCTCGTAAACACACTGGCTCGGCTCTTCACACGTTACCTGTCCGAATGCAAGGTTGCTACCTACTGAAAGACCAGCAAGACCGTGTTATTGTTCAAGAAGGGTGACCTACAGGATATCGGCAACTATCGTCCAATCTGCTTACTGTCTGTCGTCTACAAACTTTTCACTCGAGTCATCCTAAACAGGATTGACAGAACACTGGACGAAGCACAGTCACGGGGGCAAGCAGGGTCTCGAAAGAGATTTAGTACGATGGAACACATCCATATGATAACAAGACTCATCGAAGTATCGCGAGGGTACAAAACACCGCTCTGTCTCATTTTCATCGTTTTACAGAAGGCCTTTGATTCAACTGAGATAGTAGTCATGGAAGCCCTTGATAGTCAAGGAGTCCCTACTCAGTATATCATGATTTTCGTGAGCTGTACAGAAATTTTACAACTAAGATTTCACCATTATACAACGATATTAACGTTGACGTCAAAAGACGGGTTAGGAAAAGCGATACCATCTCGCCAAAATTATTTACTGCAACCCTCCAGAACGTCATGCGAACATTGGAATAGGATAATATGAGAGTGAAAATCGATGGTCGGCAGTTACACCATGTTCGCTTTGCTGAAGACATCGTCCATATAACAACAAACATTAGCCAAGCGGAACGTATGCTTGCCGACTTTGATGAAGCCTGTGGAAAGATTGGTTTTCCACTAAATCTCACAAAAACGATGTTCATGAGGAACGGATTGGTTTCGTATGCCCCATTCACGCTCAACGGAACGAATATCTCCGAATGCTCCGGTTATGTCTATCTAGGTAGGTAAATCAACATGTTTAACGACTTAGCTCGTGTTGGGCAGAAGGAAACGTGCGGCTTGGGCAGCTTTCAAGAGCATAGAGGATGTAGTGAAGAGGACAAAGAACACCTGACTCCGTGTCCACCTTTTCGACTCAACAGTACTTTCTTCCCTGACGTATGCATCAGAAACCTGGTCGATGCGTAAGCAGGATGAAAGATCACTTAGCGCTATTGAACGCGCACTCGGAAGGACGATGCTAGCAGTATCCCGTGTCACGCAAGTAAGGAAAGGGATCCGAAGCTCCGAACTGCGTCGACGATCAAAAATCAAAGATGCCGTTCTGCACGCCAAACAGTCGAAGATAAGGTGGGCCGGACACGTAATGCGTATGAATGACAACCGATGGACAAGAGTCGTTAGTGACTGAATTCCTCGGGATGTCAAACGCCCTGCAGGAATACCACCGACCCGATGATCAGAGTTCTTCACGAAGAGCCTAGAAGAAAGATATGATGCTCGACGAGTCCCTAGAGCGAGGAGAACCCACTGGGCTACTCTTGCACGCGACAGAGAAAAATGGAAAATTTAATGGCGCCTGCTCGAGTCACTCGACGATCAACAAGACTACAGGTGATACAAGTGATAGGTATACATATATATATATATATATATATATATATGTATATATATATATATATATATATCATGTTGATCAACGCCGAAGCTTCATCCTTTATCCTTTTTTATCATACAGTTATAACGTCACTTTAGTCATGTCTTCTTACATGACCCGTCACCATATCTACTTTGTGCTGTGTGTGTCCCAGAACATGTTTCGTTTGATTCGTCATAGACCGGTCTTCGGACACTTCCCGTGTTGTTTGAGCTATTGCTTGAGGATTTCGTCTACTTCATGAATGTCGCAGAATGCTGCTCGAGTCGCTTGCAAACGTCGAGATAGCCGGAAAGGCGTTCGCACGTGGATTGGAGGAGAGCGTTGAGGCGAAGATCAAGTTAGCACCTTTGCTTTCTGATCGATGACATCACTAACCATTGCGCTATCCTGCCTCATTACAGTCATAGAAATATATAAATATATACTTGGATGGGCGCGTGTGGCGCAATGGTCGGAGGCACCCTCTACAATGGACTTGGGATTGATCCCCGCGCTTTAGCCTCACCAAGCCTTCCATCACCCCGGGGTCGGCATATTGGTACCAGACTTGTCTAGGAATAGACAGCAGATAAAGAGTGATTATACTGTGATTTATACTATAACTTCAGCTGAACTAGACTAAATGCCGATTTGTGCTCTGCAGATGAATCTCGTTGATGGGTGATTCCTGATTGCGCCTATAAAACAGGGCTGATAGAAAGGCGTTACGAAGGATGCGCATAGTGTGGTGGTGAATACGCTAGCCCCCGGAAAGTATAATAACGACGTTCGAATCACGCTACAGACACCTGCGGTCAGAAGTTATGCAAATATTTCAGCATCATTGTAGTTTCTGTGAAGAGTACTCCGTTCTCTATTATACCGGATGCGATATCAGCAATATTTTAAAAGACGACTTTCCATAACATTTTCAAACCAAAGGTGAAGTCATCAGCGAACAGCTGCTAATTCTCCGACGAGAAGCGCAATCAACCGGCTTGCCATCTTCGTCTTTGGATTAATAGTCTGCAATTCTATTCAACAGCTTTTCTCTCCTCAAAAAATTTGTGACTCGTTATTTCGCGAAACGTTTTATTACCCATACAGAGGTTTCAGAAAAATGCTTCATACTGAGGTAAAGACGCGCCTCAGTAAACCATACTGAGGTGATTCCGTGGCAGCGGCGACAAATTCAAATCGGATGCCCAGCAACATATCTGAAAGAGGATGACAATTTTGTTAAAACCTATCGCGGAAAATTAGAATTTTGATGAAGAACCGACTGCTCATAAACATTACTTGTTTACTACCAACTTCTTTTTGTTTTGTTTTTTGAAGCTACTAATCTCAAAAAGTGGATTTTCACCTCGACTAAGTTCTCGGAAGCAAATAATCAAGAATTGTCGTCAGATTATATCGGGTATGATTGCACCAGCAGCATAAGAACAGAAAATAGCAATAAAATATCGACAAATTAGTCCCACATTCTTGATAAGAAGAAAAAAGGAACTTAGCGACTAATTCTGTTCAACTGAACTGTATCTAGAATACTCAGCGGATATCTTGCAGTCAATACAAAAGATCCGACTTAAGAGCACAGCGTATGTTTACCGCACGTTACATTCCTTTACCAAATAATACCCCTACTTATTAAGCTAGCAAATAGTTGAACTTTCCAAAGTATTCAGATACCAGTTCCTTTGAGAACATATCTTCAATAGCAGTCTATCGTGTCACTGAAATGTAGACGTAATGCATTCATCATATCCGTTAAGATATGCTCTAAGGGGTTCCGTTGCTCAAATGGAGACTCTCCCAGTACAGTGCGAACAGCCGCTCCAATTTCAGGGTCCTGAAAAAAGTCACTACTAATTTGAAAGAAATTCAGAAATTTGGAAATCCTCATGAAGTGCAATTGTTGAGCAGAACCACGGTCGGCAGCAGTTATTGTTGTGATTCGGTTGCCGTTTTGGCGACTTCGTCTTTTTTAGAGCCTTTTATGTAATAATATCTATATAATTCAGTGAATTATCTATAGTACTAATGAAGACCTTGCATATAAATGTTAGATATGGGGCAATCCGTGTGTTGTTAACGTGGTACGACGACAAATGAAACCCACCTAGGTCAAGGTAACACATCAAATGACTGCACAATGCAAGCCGTTCTCAAGCTGCTCGCAGAAAATGAGGGGAGATTAGAAATGTATAGCTTGTCGACTCAACATCTAATGACTCTCTTTAAATAGTGCCTTAGTTGTTCCATCTTCAGGTGTTCGGAAGGGTATTTTCCACAAATGAGAAGATTGGCCAAGGGACAGTGATTAGCACCAAGCCTTGCCATCGCCGTTATATCTACGGCAGAAGCTCCAGCTTCCAATCACCGACCCTTACTCTACTGCCGATACGTAGACGACTGCCTCATCGTCTGTTTCACACAAGAAACGATGGACAAGTTCTTTCGATTGTTAAATAGGCAGTCAGAGTATATAAAATTTACGCAAGAAAAACCAACCGAAAACAGGGTTCCATTACTAAACATCCAAATAAAGCTTTCAGAAAGGGTTACATCACAAAAAGGTTTCGAAAACAAGGTAGCAAAAATATACTAGCACATTCCCTCTCCTCTCATCCTTCACACATGGAAAAACGACTCATCAAACAGAAGAAGAAAGGAAGGAATGGCTAAACTTGGCACGAAAAATAGTGATTTTCAAAGGGTACGAAGCAGATGTCACTCGAATCAGACCAAAATATAGGGTTATTTACCAAAATAATCTTTCAAATCTTAATAAGATCCCTTTAAGCAACCGTTCATATTAAACGAAATAAGTTGCGTCATTAAGAGGTACCTAAGCAAAAATGGTCTTGGAAGTAAAGTGGCGGTTATTGGGCTCTCACCCAATATCCTATGCCGTCGATTAGTTCTCAACCGCCAGTTCTCTATGATCGTTTGTGCAGCTCAGAAAATTGTGTAATCTGTGCTAACGGCAGGGAATGGGATTATATGAGTTCAGGCACAATATACTTAATCTCATGTAAGGCATGCGGTGAAGAATACATTGAGGAAACGGGCAGAACACTCTGTGTCCGCATAAAAGAACGTTGATGATAGAAAATGGATGATGTTGATGGAAAAGTTGAAATTCGACAAAGTACTCCTCTGGGTACACATAGGGCAAAAAGCACAATCGAGATGTTTTCGAAGTGACTGTCTGCATCTTAGTTCAGGAATCAGAAACATTAACGCGCATAACTCTTGAAGTGCTGTGGATAGGTTTCAAAACTTCTAAGGTACAACAACGATGCCACCCTCGCGCCGGTTCAACAAGTGCAGCTCGTAGCTTATACGTACATATGCGGTTCATTCATGCATATAGAGAACTTCCCTATCAAATAGAGAATTCTCTATCTACCTAATAAAATATTTCATAAGTCGATAGGGAACACTTTTCGCAACTGCGTGTAACCTATTGCATAGTAAAATGTTTGCTGCAACGCCCGCGTCCGTGCCCTACGTCCACATTCCATGTTGACGGTCAGGCACGCCATCAGGCATGCTACAAGGTACGACTCATTGGTTAAAGACTAGACCTTGCGACCCGTGCCTTGACCCTGCGATCCACGCCACTCGCTTGGATGTAGTCACGGCCCTTAGCGGTGCCATTCGCCTCCCAACGACTCGTCACGATCGTAACATTCCTCTAAATTGTTTGGTTCCTTATTGTATCAACATACTTAAAGGTAGATTCCCTCGTTGATGGATCGTGGATGGAGAATTGTCTATTTGGTAGAGAAATCCTCTATAATGCAGAGGTTTATAGAAAATCGTCCTTTTAAATTTGGAAACTGTTTCAGTAAATACGTTATTTTTTGCTGTCTGAGGTCGTCGGAAGTTGAATCATCATGGATCTTCCTCACTGCGGGATTTTCAGCCAGCTAGTCGCAAAGCTATGTTACGCATCTTTACGTGGAAATAAGGGGCTGCACTACCAAAACTATTCTGTACATGTCTTCAGGCGCAGGCTGATTCATACACTCCCTCAGTCTGTTGTGCTGGATTGAAATATGTTCGTAGACATTCATGCGTGCGTCGTTGGGTGCGCTTGAAAAACGGTAGGCAAACTTCATTCCCTTAAAGATGAAAGAGCTCTAGGTACGCACCGTTAAATAGTACAGAAAAGCTGGAAATCTGAGGGATATTCTGGAGTTCGTAATCTAAGAAAACTGTGATGCCAACCTGTACTTAGAAGGTCCGCATACGTCTTCCGTTAAGAATTAGACAATTACGACTATAACAAGTATAACGTCACAAGTACGATGTAAGGCTAGAAGACAGAACGCATTAAATACCGTTTATGATAAGAGAGAAGTGTTTCTTGGAGCGCGCATTGACAAAAAAAATTGGCTAAGTTGACACCGTTGTTATCACAAGCCTGGCTATGAACATTAAAAATAGCACTAATTTACAGAGTAAGGACATTTACAGTTGAAAAGATGTAGACTAAAACCAGGACTGACAATATCCGTCGTGTAACCTCATCAAAAAGCTATGATGTTGGCGAGGTCGAAGAACTATGTATGGACTTGGAGAAGTTTTATGTGGACTGGGATAAGATCATTGCTGGCAACTTTACCACTGGAATGGGTCGTCTTAGGAGAATATTCGAAGATGTTCATATTGTAATGTAATTAATGGAATGGAAAGGCGAGCAGTTGAGCTTACTATCGCCAAAACCATTCATGAAAACTCACAATTCTAAAAGGTCTTCGCTTAATGCTGCAGATCGGAACCCATTGAAAAGTACCACAACGCAATATTAACGACATCGTTTTGTACCAAATATACTCCACGGGAACATATCATCTCTCGTTCGCGCAAGATCCTTTTTTCCTCAAGGGAGAGAAACCCGCGTAACTCAGGAAACAAAATTATTAAACCATCGCAAATTGTGACGTTTTCAAATCTTTAGTTGGCTTTTGTGAAGGTACTGCTGTCGAAAGCACCGAAAAAAAAGCTGCCCCTAGTTCTCATCAACACATTGCCTCTGCTATTCCTCTTATGTAATCTGCCAAAATGTAATCAACAATCACCCAAACTGCCTGTTTACTTTTTATATAAAACTTCGCTTGAGACATTCTCAATAAGACTGACAGAATGTGGACGATGGATAAACACGCAGTCAAGCAGAGCTTGCAAATGAATTCAATACCACGGACCACATCCCACACTTATAGAGTTGAAAAAGGCCATCAACTAAGATAGGAAATAAGCAGTTACGAAATATAAGGAGAGCCCGGGTATCCTTACTCAGTACACTAAGATCCTTCATCAGCTAGACTGCAGTTTCAGAACCAAAATCTTACCATTCTACAACGACGTTCACATTACCTTAAAACCGACCTTCACTAAACCTCGGTAAGAACAATCAGCAATTTTCTATATGTGTAAAGTGACACGATGTTGGCATAAAAAACATTTATTTGGTTAACGTTTCGGCGCCTTCGCCTTTTTCAGAGCACCGTCTATCGGAGTCGATGGTCCAAAGAAGGTTGTTGTTGCGATGTGGGTGCTCGTAGTCGCAGCCAATCCAATCCAGAAAAAGGAGCACCACTCCAATGGAAAATTCCATTCGCTAGTGACCTTTTACGCCAGTTTGTATGTCATTTGCTAGCACGTAGCGTGACAATACCTTAAATGAAGTACCAACTGCTTCAGGACACACTGCTCGTTAAAAATCAAATCATAAAAGCTGTAAAAGCTGTCGGCTTGACCAATCCCAGAGGAATACGTCGGGCATTCGACTTCATCAAGCATCGTTAGAGGTGACTGAATACAATACGACCTATATACTGACTCACGGTTGCGCACCGATGTATCGAATCAGTGTGATATCTTCCTAAACAGGTCTGGTACTAGTTTGCCGATCATTGAAGGATGCAAGACTTGGTAAGCCTGGGGCACGGGATTGAATCCATGGGTATTGCAGGAAGCCTCTAACCACTGCGCTACACGCCCCCATAATCAGAATATACTGGATGTCAATTGACTAACATTCGTCCTGTATAAAAGGGCACTCCTGAGTGAAGTTAACCATTCGAGCGTTGCTCCTTCTATTGGATTAGATTCGAAGTGACTACGAACACCCACATCGCAACAACCATCAGTTTGGGACAATCGCCTTGGAGCAAAGTAGCTCTAAAGAAGGCGGAGGCGCTGAAACGTTAGCCAAAGAAAAAAATTTTGTACCTAACTCGTGCTGGCTCAATCAGATAGAAAATTAATGAACATTTAAATTAACGCGAAGATGGTGGTCCTAACATGGAAAAGACAACATTGACACAAAGAGAACGGTTCTGCAGCGAGATATCATCTCGCACAAATTTACCAAAACCACTATTATGAACGTCATATGAAAACTAAAAGAAGCTAGCAGTGCAGCGAGGTTCCCGATGTGCAACACCTTCATTTCTTCGAATCGTTCTTACACCACGAGCATTAGAGAGGCGGAACGAATGCTAGCCGATTTCTTAAGCGCATAATGGTGTTTGAACATAATGGTGTTTGACTGTCTTAATACGTTGATATTTATGACGAAGTTTGGTTTCTGATGATGTATTCAACGAAAGCGATAATTCCAAATGCATCAGCTACGTGTAGTTTGATTGAAAGGTTAGAACGACGAACGATCTTGCTCCAGAGCTGAGCAGAGGAAAACGTGTTGTCTGGGTTTATAACAAGGTGAAGAAAGAGAACAGAGACTAAGGCCTTTGCTCTGCCTTTTTCTCAGCTAGTTTCCTACCCAACGCTACCATCGCTGACGGATGATTGCTAACGGCAGCGTTAGACATAAAATTAGCTGAGAGAAACGCAAAGCAAGAGACTAAGTGGTCCAGTGTGTAATACGCGAGCCCCCGGTAAGGATAATCGTGGTTCGGTCTGACCAGGGGTCCAAGTTTTGCGAATATCTCAGCATCGTTTTGGTTGTATTTCACATCATACCTTGCCGTAAAAAAATTATAGTAGGCAGGAAATATAAAGTTAGCATTGTGTTTACAATAAAACATCAGGTACGACAGAACATCGAAAATCAGGTTGGAAGGACACAAGATGCGTCTGAACCACAAAGGAGCTATAAGAAGCGTTAGGGGGTTAAGACTGTACCTCACACAATGTCAAGCGCACTGTGGGTAGAGCACCGTTACAGGAATGAACCGATGGTATGTCACGTGATGGAAGTGGACGTCAAAGGTTAAAAAACTGAATTTATTTTACGTATAAACCAACACTACTCTTATCCATGAAGAAAAAAACTAGTTTGAATGAAGATAACCCTGGATGAGCAAGACTGCAACAAAAAAGCTCTACGTAGAGAATTGTGTTCTCAATTTGTAGCCCGTTTGTTCACCAAAAGGAATATAGCAATGCAAGCGAATGGCATACGGGATAACAGATGTCTTGAACGTTACCTCTATCCATTCCTGCAGTTCTGCTGCTGTGTCAGCTGCGTATTCTTCCGTTGCGAGCAAGGGAGAGCACATTTCAACCATCAGTTTTCTAACTTCGTCGTCACTGTCTTCGATCGCTTTCGGAAGAATGTGAAAAACACTTTGGATATTCGAAGGTAGTGCGCCATGTAAATAACGGATTGCGACTAATCTGTAAGTACATAAAATAATTTCATAGACTGACCATCTGCAAAGAGTCGAAGACTGAATGGGACGTTGAAACTACATGACTCGGTTCTTGGATGACCATGTAAAGCTTGATAAACCTTCATTAACACATAACGACCGTGATGTATTGACTTCAATGGACGTGGGGCGATCTCGCACATCGCTCTCCATGCATTTATTTCTCGGTGGTTTATTCATTTTTGTTTTGAATTTAACCAATGGTTTATCCAATGCAAATGTTTTTGTCAGACATGGCTCATGAAGACTTATTCTCTAAAAAAATTGTAAAAAAAAAGTTTACCGGTCTAGTTTTCTTTGCAGTGAGAGACAGTGGTAGGTGAAAAACGTATAGAGAGCGTCTTTGCAGTACTTTAACAGTGAGGTTCGACAAATACGGACATCTTTCACTACAGGAAAGTGGTCACCCACGAACCCTTTCACGACGTTGCGTACTGATTTCACTATGTACGCTGCTGTACGTTTCGGACTACACAACTAGATTCCAATGTGTTATCTCAAATCCTCTCCAATAACCCGCAGTTCGATGGAACCAACACGCGAAAATGGGCGTGGCCGCGAAAGGGTTAGACTATTGCAACAACGATTTAGCGTGCAAGCTGACCAGAACAGGTTGGGAGGCGTAACGATCTATAGATATCACCAGTCCTTCCCATCTTTCCATTTCAAAACAACGATGGTGCTGTGCTTTCCACTTTTTTTTCTTCAGAGAGATGACCTGCTCGAACATTGTTGTTTTTTCCGCAGTTGCAGATAAGATGGGCCCTCCTATGCAGTAAGTCATAAACGGGAAGAATTGTGCACCAGCCTTCAGTGTAGAAATGCTTTAATTCATCCGGTAAAATGTACAAAATTCCATCACTAGGAAGTGCACTACCTCCACAGTAATGTAGATATCACCTGTTCTCTGGATCGTAGATTGCGCTGTCGCCAAAAGTGAGTTTAACTAAATTGAAATTCACAACACTTTAATCTCTTCTCATAACATAGGATGCATAAGCATGGCAGGTAATACAAGCATTGGAGCTCCAACAACCTCTCAACTGTGGCAGTTTAATAATTCCTATCTTAGACATTGACTAACATTTGCATCTCGTGTAATCCACAACATATCCTTGTATGGTCCGTATTTCTCACTCGATATTTCACAATCGCTTTTAAAACACTACCTTGCTAAAACATTCATGGCCGACTTCATCATAATCATCGTTACGGTCACCGTACTCATCCCCGATTCACTTCATTTAGAAACCAGACTCTTCGACGGTGAGTACAGGAGGTTTCACATTGTGCCCTACATCTCCAGACTCTTCATTGCTACCTTCGAAGATCAGACAATCCATTTTCGATCATTTATCTACTAAAGTAATTAAAGGCGACAAAAAATGATTTCTTGACGAGTAGATTTTTTTTACGACGATAAACGGCTTCTAGGTAGGAAGAGTAAATACGAACACAAATACACTTCTCTATAGCGATAGGGTAACATCTCTTTTACAACAGTGCTAAGCTCTCAACTGAAATCCTCTAGATATCGAGAAATTATTCGAAGTAGTCGAAAGGCACCATCGTCCACTGCGTGAAAACACACTGAATTAAATTCTCGACCATTAAACAGCAGTTATTTTTCTTTTCAATCGCTTTGACGAATCATGGCTGTAATAGGGAATGGGCGGATACAAAAAACACCGGGAAGAACTCTGCGTATGTTGTTAAACACTTTCGAACGCTGACAGTAATGTGATTGCATGGCGGAAGGGTTGTAGTCCGACAGCCACCAAATCAGTAAACAATCTAAAGCTAGTGCGCCCACATTTACATCCTTAGTAGGCGTATAGACTCTTCACCCAACTGTCATTTCTGGTTGATAAACACATGACAAGGTACAGTGAAACTTGGCAGAGAAAACAGTGATAAATAAGTTCAAGGTCCAAGTTCATTTCGGCTTTATATCATCAGTGTCTATATCTTCAGTTAGCCAGTCTGGACGACATTCTATTAACAGAAAAATGCAGATTTATTGGCGTTATAAGAAACTATTGAGAAACCACAACTCCAGTTCTGCAGCAAATCGTGGAAGTAGGTCAAATGTAGATGCAAGCAATGTAAGAAATGTTGTGTTGCAATTTCAACCACTCTAATGGTAACAACTAAAAGTGTAAATTGCAAAAAGTGGACGTTTCCAGAATTTTAAACTGAGAAATAATTCTTTTCGTTCGGAACAGCGCCACAATATCAAAAGAAAAAGCTGCTGAAAGCATAGGAATGATGCTGAGATATTTAATAAACCTTGAAGCACAGGTGTCTACTGTGTGGATCGAATCCGCTATTACACTTTCCAGGGGTTAACGTGTTCACCACTGCACTATGCGAGTCCTTCGTTTCGCCTTTCTCTCAGCCAGTTTTCTACCTAAAGCTGCTATAGGCAATCACTCTTCAACGGGATTGATCTTGGCCGCACAAATCGGCAATATACCTAGTTAAGCTGAGACTGTAGTCGAAATCTCAGTGTTCGTTTTTTATTCACTGCCTATTATTATTTACCACGGCAGGGTATAATGTGAAACGTGAAGAGTAAGAGCGGCTTCGATCCCCATCGTAGACACCCACGGTTCATAGTTTTGCAAACTTCTCCATCACAGTAGTTGAATTTCACATCAAATCCTGTCGTGAAAAATAATAATAGGTAGCAAATAAAAAAGTTAACAGTGTTATTTCGAATTCAGCGTTAGATAGAAAACTGACTGAGAGAAATACGAAACGAAGGACCTGCATGGTGTGGTGGTGAACACGTCAGCACCTGGAAAGGGTAACAGCGAGTTGGATCCCCACCGTAGACCGCTGCGGTCCGGAGTTTTGCAAATATCTCAGCATCATAGTGGTTGGATTTCATATCATACCCTGCCGTGAAAAATAATACAGTAAATAGAAAAGTTAACAAAATGCAGCGTTTTCAACAATATGTGTTAAGGAAATGCGTGGTCTGTGCCGTGGAAATTCAGTGATGAACGCTCGCTTTGTAAGACGCAATCTTTCTACATATTACTTTATATTATATACATATTTTTTAGGGGGTGGATAGCACAGTGGTTGTGATGTTTGTCATCACGAGCATGGTGCTAGTTCGATTCCGCTCCGAGGCAACCAAGCCTCTCATCCCTCCGAGGTCGGGAAACTGGTACCAGACTTTTCTAGAAAAAAAACTGCAGTCTAACTGGGAACGCTCCAGCCCGGCTATCTCAGGACTCTAGACAGAATTGCTCGACCAGCATTCTACGACATTCAAGACGAAATGAAAATCCTCAAGCAGCAACCGAAGCCACATGTAAAAGTGTGAACAGTGCTGGAATCCACATAGTAGATGTAAAGAAGAGTCATGTAAAATAAAAAAGATGCATGCTTAACTTATTTATTTGTTGTTGTTTATTGTTATGCATTATCTCTTTATTTTTCTATCCAACTCTTACTTTTATTATCTTACATTTATATCTATGTACCCTCCTCAAAGTTTAATCATCTAACCATGGCGAAATGTTCTTATGAGTCAAATTTCACTGTACAAAAACAGCAGGGAAATCTAAGCATTCTGCTGATCAACGAATCTGTGTCAGACATGCACAGTAAGCAGGAGAATTATCATAGGACTCGTGAAGACGGAAATACTCGACTGCAAAGTTTTCTTTTGCTGTGATATGTAGAAAACAGCTTTCCTCGGACGATGCCAGTTGTAACGTAGATTAAATGGATACTAATAATATCTACTATAAAAGATAATCGGTCTGAATGCAGGCATGAAATCGGTGTTTTTTCAACCTTCTCAAACAGAAATTTGCCAATCCCGGTTGAACAGAAGGTTTGGTATGCTGGCGATCCAAGATCGAAACAAAGAGCATGTGGATCTTCGGACACCTCTAACCACGGCGCAAAAACGGTCCTTAGTTTTGAAAAACAGTCGTAAATGAGTCACACGGTCACGAACGTATTAACAATGACTAATCGTGGTTCAGCATCAGAGTCTGATAGGATAACGTCCTCGCACAATTGTGGTAGTTCTTCCTCATGACACTTAGCATCAAGAACAAAACATCGAAGTGCAGCGGCCCTAACATAGGGAGATGGATCGAAACGAATTAACTGTGTCAAAGAACCTGCAAGCATTCAAGACCATTGAAATAGAAGAACTGAACTTCAACAGGATACTTATTTAGTACTATACGAAGTATAGCATACAATATTACGAGACTAGATAAGACTAGATACCGAAAACGGCATAGAAGTGCGCAATAATCCTAACGATCCGATCCATAAGCGATTTGTAACACCTGTACCACCTGTAGTCCCGTTGATCGTCCAGTGACTCGAGCGGGCGCCGGTAAATCTTCCAATTTTCTCTGTCGCGTGCAAGAGTAGCCTAGTGGGTTCTGCTCGCTCTAGTGACTCGTCGAGCATCATATTTTTCTTCTAGGTTCTTCGTAAAGAACTCTGACCATCGGGTCGGTGGTATTCCTGCAGCGCGTTTGACATCCCGAGGAATCCAGTCACTAATGACTCTTGTCCATCGGTTGTCATTCATACGCATTACGTGTCAGGCCCACCTTATCTTCGACTGTTTGGCGTACAGAACGACACCTTGATTTTTGATCGTTGACACAGGTCGCAGCTTCGGATCCCATCCTTTACTTGTGTGAAACGGGATACCCCGATCGTCCTTTCGACTGCGCGTTCAATAGTGCTAAGCGATCTTTCATCCTGCTTACCTATCGACCAGGTTTCTAACGCATACATTGGGGCAGGAAGTACCGTTGAATCGAAAATGTGGGCACGGAGTCGGGTGTTCTTTGTTCTCTTCACTACATCCTCGATGCTCTTGAAAGCTCCCCAAGTCGCTCGTTTCCTTCTGCTCAGTTCTGGAGCTAAGTCGTTCATCATATTGATTTCCCGACCTAAGCGATTTGTAGGCTATCCAATTTAATACTTAAAAAAACGTCCAGTTCTATGTCAACTTTTTATTCACCGACTATTACTATTTCTACCCGCAGGGTATAATGTGGGATGCATCTACTATGATACCGAGATGTTTGCAAAACTTGCACTCGAGGTTGATAGAAAGGCAAAGCAAAGGCCTCAGTGGTGCCGTACGTGACATGTGAGCCTCAGGAAAGGGCAATTGCGGTTTGATCTGGTCTGGGTTCCAAGTTTTGCAAATATCCATTCTTATATCCAGATCATGTGAAAAAAGTCCTCATTAATGGATCAGAATCGTATCTAAAAACAAGTTTTCCACATTTCTATATAGGCATCACCATCAGTATTTCTCCAACATCAACTAGTGGTGACCCCAAATTTTGAATGAATGACGAGGGAACTTTTCGATGTCATGTTTTGCAAATCATATGACTCAAGCCTGGTTGTTCCACTCCAACTAATAACCATGCGTCTTTTGTTGTAATTCTCGCGCTTTGGGAAGGATAAGGGAATAAAGTGTTAAACATTGGCCAATCCCTGATGGAAGCGTCTTGCACTCAACTTCATTCATGATTAAGGATTGGATGCATAACTGGTCTATTCAGTTAGTTGCAGTGGCCCACCGATCTATCAAATCAGTGCTGCCATTCTCCCAAGCTGTTTGATAGTAATCTGCCAACCCAGGAGGGATGAAAGGATTGGTCAACACAGAATCGAGGCAAAAACAATGTGTGTATTTCGAAGCGCCTGTCAGTACTGCTCTAAACGCTCCTGATTTCTGCGCTACAACTCAATTTTCCCAAGCATTTTTGTGATTATTTATGCCACTTTTACCTCGCATGCATTCTCCTTTCCTAGGCATCCTCCCATACTTTGGGACACATCCAACTCTTGCGCATGACAAAGAGAAAGCAAACTCGTCCATAATCTAATTACGTTGCTGTAAGCCATCTACAAAGTTTGATAACACATGAAAATATAGTTGTTTTTTAAAATTTTTTATAGTCACCGGTTCCATCCGATAATATAAATCACTACAGCGAAACGAAATAAGAGTCTACATTGGTATAAAATTGAATTATGTAAGCATGTATAATGTTGGTAGTAGAGAAATAAAGTTTGACACGTTTCCCGTTTCTACTGGAATGAAGTGCATTGATGGAATCTTCTATGTTGTCGGTCAAGAAAGTTTGAAATGTATCACACACAGGACGAACAGATATGGAGAACAGAAGAATGGGTTATGGAAACCAACAATTGTTTAAGCGACCGAGATAAACAATCTTTGCCGTATCACGGGAAGTACTGGACCGTCGCGGCGGCGATATTATTCAAGTTGCGATGCATACACATAAGAAATATCCGCCTGGTATTGAGGAATTTCAGTCATAAATGGATATCTTGCGTGTTAGTTGCGAGGCAACGTGGCGAGTCCTCAGGTGATGGATAAGAGGTTGATCGCGCACCAAAAGCGACTTCATGCTTCCATGAGACGCATGTTAGTCGAGGGGATGGACTTGCTTTATCTGGTGCGTTGATTTGGCATATAGTTTCTGTGTTTACGAGGACGTATTCATGCAGGCGTGGGTGGGTACATTCTCTTTTATGCCGATTGTATTCCACGAGTCAGTTCGACCAAAAGCCTGCAATCGAGTGACAAGGAAGTATATGGGAGGCGAAAGGGAGTCACCTACAACAAATAAGCTCCACGTCTCTTCGGGAGAGACTGGCAAGCAACCCGTGAGTATACCCAGCCCCACGTTCAGAGCTCAGGAAGCTATACGTAGGTATCAAACGCTAAACGCTGTAAAATAAGTGTGCTTCATTCCTCTTACTCCGAAAAACCCCCCAATACAAAAGCGGTGGTTGGGACGAGTTCGGAAAGGCTGCTATACTCTCCGGCCGATTCTTGGCTACATCTGAGTCCTCGATAGAAGATGTGATCATGCCAACAGAGATAAGCTAAGACGTCATCGAACTGGCTCAGACGAAAAGACGTCGCACATTCAACGCCGTCTGAACATCGGTGATTTTTTCCTCGGAACATGCGACAATAGAGGAGTCGGTGGCGTCAGCATTTTCGTCAACACGAGCTCGGCTATGAGCATCGATTCATTCCAACAACTAAGATTTCGAATCAGACGTTTGTTGTTGAACAGATGTGGATGAATACCGGAACTGAAAATCTCCATCGCTCACGAACTGGCATCAAGCTATAACGGATACGAAGTCGAAACGTTCTATATGGTTACGGAAAAGTTCTACAGAGAAGACCACACATTTTTGGTCATCATTGAGGATTTTAACGCTAAGATTAGACCTTTGAAGAATGTCACACTGGGACACATGGATTAGAATGGAACGAGCAAGATGAGCACCTGTCCGAGTTTATCACAACGAACAAGACCTCCCACGGTAATTCGCATGCACCCTTCCTACTTATTGGAAGACTAGCAACACCATGTTATTTGTTCAAGAAGGTGAAACTCCTCGATATTGGCACCTACCGCTCAATATGCTTACAGTCTGTCGTCTAGAAACTCTTCACTCAAATTCATTCTAAACGGGGTTGACAGAACACTAGACAAAGAACAGCAGTATGAGCAAGCAGAGTTTTAAAAACGATTCAGTACGACGGAATAAATTCACACGTTAACAAGTATCGCGAGAGTAGAAGAGACCGTTCTTATCGATTTAGATAAAGATTTTGACCGAGATGAGACAGAAGCAGCTATGAAAGCGTTAGACAGCCAGTTCATCCTTACTCAGCATATAGGGAATCTTCGTGAGCTGTATAAAAATTTCATGAGCAAAATATCATCATCCCACACTGATATTAACATCGACGTCAAAACAGCAGTTGGGCAAGGCTATACCATCTCGCCCAAATTATTTTCCTCCACCTTCGACAATGTCATTCGAACACTGGAGTGGGATAACATGGTAGTGAAAATCGATGGTCGGCAATTACACCATCTTCGCCCTGCTGATGACATCGTCCTTGTAACACCAAACAGTCATGCGGAACGAATGCTTGCCCACTTTGACAAAGTCTGTCGAAAGATTGGTCTTCGACTAAACCTCACAAAAACGATGTTCATGAAGGATTGGTTACCTATGCTCCATTCACGCTCAACGGAACGAATATCTCCGAAAGCTCCAGTTATGTCCATCTAGGTCGGGAAATCAACATGTTGAACGACCTAGCTCCAGAGTTGAGCAGAAGGAAACGAGCGGCCTAGGGAGCTTTCAAGATCATCGAAGTAGTAACGAGAAAAAAGAACACCCGACTCCGTGCCCACGTTTTCGACTCAACGGTACTTTCTTCCCTGACGCGTATGCATCAAAAACCTGGTCGCTGCGTAAGCAGGATGAAAGATCACTCAGCGCTATCGAACGTGCAGTCGAAAGGACGATGCTACGAGTATCCCGTTTCACACAAGTAGGGGATGGGATCCGAAGCTCCGACCTGTGCCAACGATCAAAAATCAAAGATGCCGTTCTGCACGCCAAACAGTCGAAGACAAGGCGGGTCGGATATGTAACGTGTACGAACGACAACCCATGGCCGTTTGTGACTAGACTCCTTGTGAAGTTAAACGTCCTGTAGGAAGACCACTCACCCAATTCTCAGAGTTCTTCACGAAAATCCTGTGAGAAAAGTATGATGCTCATCAAGTTCCAAGAGTGAGCAAAAGCCACTAGGCTACTCTCCCACGCGACAGGGAGAAATGTACGATTTATTGGTTCCCGCTCGAGTTAGTTGACGAGCAATGGGATGACGGATGATAAAGACGACGTGTAAGAAAACGTCGAGCAGCTACTACGAAAAAGTGGGGGAATGCAGATGCAAAGAACATTTTCCATATAAGAACCAATGTTGCCTATCAATTCTCGATAAAATCCACATAAACTATCTGTGCAAGCAATTATATCGCGAGCACTTATTAATAATAGGCTGTTTTTTTTATGAACAAAGAAGAGGTTATTAACTGCAAGACGTACTGAATACAACACTAGCAGTTCGGCGGTTTAGCCTTCTTCAGAACTTGGAAGGGCTAAACTGATACACAATTCACTCAGCCAAACACTACGAGAACATTATCTTAAAAGGTACGATGTATCCTATCTCTTGGAAAGCGCGGGTAGAGAAATACGATGGCGAAACGGGTACATCACTATGTGCCCGTATAAAAAAACAACTAGAGGGTGCGCGTAGAGCTAAACAATCTACTCCACTAGGCACGCTTAGGACCCAAAGGATATAACGGAGAAGACTTCGAAGTAGTAGTAATAACCTACGCATAGAAATCTAAAACTTCAGTGCGTAGAAGTCTTGATAAGTTTTGGATAAACTCCAAAAATCTAACACAGAGTCGTAAGAAGAAGTGCTTTGTGACCACGTTTGATCTCCCGTTACATCTCAGATTAATTTTCTGATTTGAACCATGAAGATTTCTCACCGATGGAAGACTGTGTGCGGCTGTTCTCCAGTAATAATTCGAGGACTTAAAAACAACAAAACGATGAGTGTTTAGGAGAAGTTGTTCATTATGCGAATAAAACTTAAGTATCACGTTTTGTTTGCTGCGGTTACGATAGTGCTGTACTGAGTGGATTACGTCTCAATTCCAGCTTTCCACGCTCTCAAGAAGGCAACACTGTTGAAACGTGAGCCAGTGTTGTACTGAATAAACCTTGCCGTAGACAACCTGTTGTTTGCTCACCAAAACAGTGCGTTACATCGGTTTCACATGAACTCTGTGTTCAAGCTATTCCACCACTATTCGATAAACTCTCTTTTGAACAAAGCTTCTTGTATACCGTATTTTCTGATGTATTTCTTCGTAGGCACAGTGTCATGTTTTAAAGCAGCTCTATCAAAATGTAATATCTGAGGAATTTTCTAGAATCTCCCACTTGAGCATTAACACTAGTTTTGATAGCAAACAATCCACCCATCAAAGAAGGCGTATAAGCATCAGCATCATATCCCTCAGTTCGCTCAAGCAATGTTCTTAAAGTCTGCAGCCTTTGATTTCTTTTCCCATTTCACGTAGTAGAATTCCACTCGGAGCTTTCCATCAATAAAAACAGGATTAACGCCAATTGTACGTTATGTCTTTCCCACTTTAATCATCGATGTCCTACTTACTCCTATTGTTTGCTATAGTTGTTGTTCATCGTCCCAACGGTTTACCGCCTCATCATGGCTGGGAGGTGTTCCTGGGTGTCGGACTGCGATGTACAGCGGGGGGATTCGTCCCCCCGGCAGGGTCTCCTAAGCTGAGGAGTCCGGCGTTTTCATCAGGAAGCCTAGCTAAGAGTAAACCAATACCAGGATTCGCCACCGTCCTGGTATCAAAATCGCATGGTGGCAAAATCTTCCTCTGATCCACAAGGGCTACGGCTGCCCGTTGTGGTGAGGAACTGGGCAGACTTTCGCCAGGCTGACCTCAGGATTCCAGGGAGACACAATGGCTTAACCAGCAAATCTTCGATAAACGGTGATTATGCTGGAGCCCGCACAACCAGTGAGGATGGGCCGTTCAAGTGTCAAGTGTCAAGTTGTTGTTCATATCACTCCCACAGTCTATTCTATAAGCCACCCCTTCATTTTCAATGCAATTTCTTAATCACCATTTATCCTTGCTCATTGTTTCTGTTATCGTCTTGTCACTTATACTCTTTTGGTATCGTCATATTGTTATTGCTGTGTCGATGTCATTGCGGCACATCAACGTTTAATTTTCCAAGTTTGAGATTTCCTCTATGCTCGTACGAAGTCGAGCATTCATCTCAAGTTGGTGGCTTTTTGGTACTGTCAGCTGACTCGAACTATTGTATTCTACGGAGTTAATCACCACAGGAGATGCCTAAGTTAGTGGTCCTAATCTAATCGAGTTTGATTCTGATTCAGATGCAAGGCTTAAAGGTGTCTACACAGTCAACCTATCACGCTCTGGAAGATAGCGATCGACAATCAAGGAAAGGGTGTTGTCTAGAATGTTTCAACAGTTGTTACATAAATGACTGATTGTAGAAGTTATGTTGTTAAATTTAACTGAGCAATATAAATTGTAAACGGTGGAGAACTGTAGTGGTTGTAATTCTACGTAATTTTTGTGTAAAGAAAAGCGCTTTGTAAAGATTGACGGTCGCACGATCACCTGTATCACCTGTAGTCCCGTTGATCGTCGAGTGACTCGAGCGGGCGCCAAGTAAATCTTCTATTTTTCCCTGTCGCGTGCAAGAGTAGCCCAGTGTGTTGTGCTCACTCCAGGGACTCGTCGAGCATCATCTTTCTTCTAGGTTCTTCGTGAAGAACTCTGACCATCGGGTTGGTGGTCTTCCTGCAGCACGTTTGACATCCCGAGGAATCCAGTCACTAACGGCTCTTGTCCATCCGTTGTCGTTCATACGCATTACGTATCCGGCCCACCTTATCTTCGACTGTTTGGGGTACAGAATGGCATCCTTGATTTTTGATCGTTGACGTAGGTGGGAGCCTCGGATGCCATCCCTCACCTGCGTGACACGGGACACTCCCAGCATCGCCCCCCCGACTGCGCGTTCAATAGTGCTAAGCGATCCTTCATCCTGCTTACCTATCGACCAGGTTTCTAACGCATACATTGGGGCAGGAAGTACCGTTGAGTCGAAAAGGTGGGCACAGAATCGGGTGTTCCTTGTTCTCTTCACTACATCCTCGATGCTCTTAAAAGCACCCCCAAGCCGCTCGTTTCCTTCTGCTCAGCTCTGGAGCCAGGTCGTTCATCATATTGATTTCCCGACCTAGATAGACATAACTAGAGGATTCGGAGATACTCGTTCCATCGAGCATGAATGGGGCATGCGAAACCAATCCGTTCCTCATGAACATCGTTTTTGTGAGGTTTAGTCGAAGACCAATCTTTCCACAGGCTTTATCAAAGTCGGCAAGCATACGCTCCGCTTGGCTAATGTGTTATAAGGACGATGTCATTAGTAAAGTGAAGATGATGTGACTGCCGACCATTGATTTTCACTCCCGTATTATCCCATTCCAATGTACGCATGACGTTCTAGAGAGTGGCGGTAAATAATTTTGGCGAGATGGTATCGCCTTGCCCAACCCCTCTTTTGACGTCAACGTTAATATCGTTGTAGACCTAGATAATGGGATATCGTACGATACGATCACTAATTATATGGTGGATAGGCTATCAGAGGAACATTTTAGAAAAACCTAGGAAAAAAGAATGCACGTCAAAATAAAGTACAGAAGGAAATGAGTCATATTTGACTCATACCGGAACCAATAAGTTAAAAATTTTCTCCTGATTATTTACATATGGATATGACTCCTTTGAATTTAATGCACGTCTTTCTCCTTCATTACGAAACCTGTGGTACATACCAAGCATGGGACGGAAACATGGCGCAATCACTGCAATTTCCACTGCGGTATCACGAACTTCCCAGTTCGAATGAGATATGGCTGAAATGGCCCATATTCGATATAGCACAGTAAAAGTAAACATTCTGGATTACAAAGATAAACGACTTTCACCTCAATAATGTGTGAAATTTACAATACCATGGACTGCGTCAGGGTCCGAGTACCGGAAGACATACCATTCAATAATATGGGCAAGGCTCCGGTCCGACCCCACACTGGATCACCAAAGCCTTCAACTCCCATGGAGTCAAGGAACTGCTGCCAGAATTGCTGAAGAGCTTCTTCGAATTCGAATAAACGCTAGCTACTCCAAGTGGTGAAGATCAAAGAATGTCCTAGCACGGCTATCCCAGGATTCCAAGCAGAACCTGTTCACCCAACATTTAGCACAATTGATAAAGGAGATCAAAATCCTCGGTAACAGCACAACACAATTACAAACCCGAATACCTTGGCGAATGATAGATGCTAGAAAGCGAATAGAATGAAAGAAGCGTCGGAATCCGAACAATATGTATCGAGAGCTCATGCGAAATAAAATAGAAATAAATGTACTACATTACAGCCGCCGACATGATAAAGCGATAAAAGAGAGCAGTATCTTCCTGTGCCAAATTCTTTAGGAAAGGTACTTGCAGCATGCGTTTATTACCAGCTGTATGATGCTTTGGACTCCTTTGATCAGTTGTTTGTACCCTCAGCCTCACCCTCCTCAAATTAGCCTTTGTAGATAGGTTTCCCGCCTTGCAAATCGGCTTTTTCAAGACGGCCGCAATTCATGTCATGGTGTTTTCTTAGCTGGTGTTTGTATGGAATTGTCGAACCCAGTTACCAAGTCCATGTTTCAAAAATGAAACCTCAGTTGCAATTCCCGGTCCAATACATTGGAATTGAGTATGCCAAGTAATAGAAAATGAGTAATTCCAAATGTTTACTACGCCTTGTACGTTAATAAGAAAGAGCCCAAACCTTTTTTGACTTCTACAGCAATCCTATCACGAATAACGGTCATGGCTGCATGGCTTAAGCAATCAGCACCGTGCACCTTGCACACGGCTTCTATTAAGGAAGGGCATTCCTCAATACAAAGTGGTTAAGAATGTAATGGAACGAAACTGTAGAAGCAGATGTACATCAAGGGAACATATGAAATAACAAGAAACAAGAACAACATCTACTACAATGCAAATGGTGGCAAATTTTCCAATTGGATCAGTTAGTCAACTAGATAAATTAATTAAAACGGCTTTAAAAAATCTTACCAATAATCTGGAAAAACAATGGTCCAGTACCGCAGACATCTCACTAAGAGTGAGACGAGCGGATAACTTCGATAACATTGACTGCAGGTCTGACAGCGGTGAACGACGTCGATCCATTAAAACCTGACGGACTCTTGGAAGATACTCGCGGAGCGCCTAAAACGTTTACCCGCTTAGAACATCTGCTTTCGTATGTAATAATGCTTAATAAACTTCGAACCAAAAGCACTCTTTTTTTTGGGGAGGGGAGGAACAACGCTCTATTACAATATTTCAGCTTAATATAATGTAAGACGTATGAGAGGGATCGAATGTTCACTATAGTAAAGCATTAAAACATTAATTCTTTAGAACGATGAAGAAAACAACGAAGACGATTGTATAACACACTTGGAGAAATTAATATGATATTCCCAATATTTAGGCTCTGTTATTCTTTAAATTCCAGATTCTTTCCTATCAGCCGTAGCTTAAAGAGTCAAAACTAAACCACGCTGTTATAAACCGTAGATGTGGTTCACTATTTGTGCTTAGTCCTCGACATCAGAGTATGCCGGTATCCCCCCTTCTCATTTTATAACTGCGATATCGAAGACTAAAGGTGCGAAAACCGTACGTCATTCCTAACCTCCCAACGGTTTACCGCCTCACCGTGGCTGGGATGTGTTCCTGGGTGTCGGGATGCGATGTAAAGCAGGGGGATTGCTCCATTCGGCAGGGTCTCCCAAGCTGAAAAGGAGTTTGATATTTCCATCAGGAAGCCCAGCTAAGAGTAAACCAATATCAGGATCGACCACCGTCCTGGTGCGAACTAGTCGCATGATGACAAACCTCTCTGCTCCACGTACACGGCAACTACCTTGGGGACGACGTCGGCAGACTGCCTAGGCTGACCTCGGGACTCCAGGGAATCACGGTGGCTAAAGCAGCAGAACTCCAACAAAATACAGATTATTCTGGGGCCCGCACAAACAGTGAGGATGGGCCGTGCAAGTATCCAAGTAAGGTGTCGAAGAGATCACTGGAGATACAACGAAGCAAAAGAAATCTTGTCCTGAAATTTTTAGCATAACCTACCGACGCCCCTCACTGCGTGCACTTGAAGTCACAGATGATTCACGGGACAGTCAAGCGCCCTACTACCAAAATTGAAACAGCATCCTTTGATGGATGTTCGCTCCTTAATCCAGTTTCTTTTCAGTACTTTATTCCGTAATTCCTATCTCATATAAAGCGTCTACATTTCTATTCTCAACGTGTCTTATATGTTATTCTATGTATTTTTCCATGACTACTCAATTTTGCTATAATTTTGGGACATTTCCACCTCATATTGCGGGAAAAAGCTCGCCTTTCACCTAGTCACGGAGCCCCCAGCTTTGGTGATAGGTTCTGCATGATACCTATAACTCGGTACGCTCATGTTTTTTTAAAAATTAACTGGCCATTCCACACGGCAACCATAATTCATTACGTCATTTGGAAAAAAAAATCAAATATTTACTGAACACCAAAAATTTACGCGTTTGAATTAAATTGGAGACAGATGAAATGACACTTATTTTTGGACGTTTCATAAGAGAGAACAAGATGTCAAAGATGCTGAGAACGACGACAAATCCGGTTTGCTTTTCGTCGAAAGGTCTGAACGAAGTGAATCGGAGAGTGGCCATTAATTTGAGCATAACGAGATCGACAGTGAGTGGTTAAACTTTGTGTTTCCTCATAACCTTTGGAACTTCCATGACAACATCTGGAGTAGAACTACAATGATGGTGATGTTTGCAAAACTTCGGACCTCAGGTGTCTGCAGCACGGATCGAACCTCGTTATTAGCCTTTCCGGAGGCTAGCCTGTTCACCACCATTTCGTTTCGCCCTTTCTCTCAGCCGTGCAAATTTGTGCTCTCCAGGTCAATCCCGTTGATGGGTGATTGCTGGCAGCGCCTATAAAAGACGGCTGGGAGAAAAGCTAAACGATGGACACGCATGGTGTGGTGATGAACACGTTAGCCCGCGAAAAGGATAATAACGAGGTTCGCTCCCCGCCACAGACACCTGTGGTCCGGAGTTTTACAAATATTTCAGCATCATTGTAGTTGTATTTCACATCATACCCTGCCATGAAAAAAGAATAGGCGGTAAGTAAAAAGGTGGCTCCAATCTGGAGTATTTCAACTGTTCCTGCTGAGATGCTGAGAACTGATATAATTTCATGAGTTATTTACTTATAGCTGATCAATATTGTGATTTATTGATAAGTTTAGGGTAACCTATCCTAGTCCATGTGGTGCACCACTGCACTGAACTGGAGTCAATCAACTACGAAGATGAACACCACAAGAATAAACACTCAAAACCTCAGTTCATAGCAGTTCTGAAAAAGGCGAAGGCAACGAAACGTTTTCTCCTACAGAGTATTGTAAGAAACTCGTGTTAGCCTACGAAATGAAAAACGAAACAGAAAGAGAACAAGTCAGTTTTTAAAACGGAAACAGAATAAAATTTACACCTCCTTCTATGAATGCAACATCGATTGTTCACTCTAGAGTTCGATGAACATGTAATAACACATGTTCTGGCAGTAGATCAACGACAGGAACCACTAGAACACAAAATGGAGACTCGCTCTCCTAGTGATAAGAGCTGTCGATTGCTTTGGATACGATGTAAAAAGGTTCTAGAAATAAAAACTCGGAACTCCATGTAAAAGCATTCTTGGCCACCTTTAACATTTCAGCACAGAAGGAAGGCTTCAAAACATCAGACTGCATCTGAATCCACATAGGAACCCAATAATCACTATTAATAACGAATGACAAGGCAAGTAAAGGAACGAAAGAAGTGCCGAGGGCAGCTCCATCCATGAGGATTACCCATCCAAGAATCTACGCATTAGATGCTGAGATTTCTGTGCACTGAGACGCAGCGGCATTAAATATACAACTTTAGGTACAACCCAAAATACTGAAATGTGCAAATATGCTAAAACATAACCGAACCCCCGACATTGCGATATGAGTATAACAAGAAATGTCCTACCTTGTCATCTAGTAGCTCGATTACATCAACGAACCACCCCAACTTCATACACGGAGACAGAAATACGGAAGCAAGTAGGTCGTCTACATCATTACGCCTAAGAATAGTCATATCAATGAAGCCTACATTACAAACAAAGATCTCCCTTGTTAAAAAGGCTAAGCAGAAGGCCAATTGAAGAATTTAAGGCAAGATTGAATAACAAAAAATTATGAAGCAGCAATTTAGGCTTCGTTGGAAACAAAAGAATTGATGAAATATTCAAGACAAATTTCAAGATTATCTTTTTAGCGGATAATTTTCCGACTCTGCTATACTAAGATCACACTTGGACCGTCCGTCCTCAATGGTTGTGCGGACCCCAGCATAATTTCCACTTTTTCGTAGTTTTGCTGGTTTAGCCATTGTGGTTCCATGGAGTCCTGTAGTCAGCTCGGCAAAAGTCTGCCCTAGGTCGTCAGGAGATTTGCCACCATGCGACTAGTTTAGAACCATGATGGTGGTGGATCCTGGTATTGCGAACTCTTTGCTGGGCTTCTTAATGAAAACTCCGAATTCCTCATCTTCGGAGACCCTGATGGGAGGATGAATCCTGTACATCGAAGCCCGACAGCCAGGAACAACTCCCAGCCACCACGGGACGGTAACCGTTGGAAGGACGATCACACTGTGTTTAAGAAATGAGCTTATAGAAAGGTTTATGACTAAAACGACACGTGAACTTGACGCATCATACCAAATTGCTGCCATCGGGTTCTTTCGCAAAAAGTGTCACACTCGCTCTCAAAACCACCCACCCCAACATGGCTATGTATTGTCTCAACGTTATCACTTTCCAGTGCTCACATTTCTTAGATTATGGACTAGAACGAAATTGGCATTGGTTAGCTATACTTACCTTGTTGACTGTTGCAAATGTTTTATGATCAACTGACACCTCGCTGATTCATCCTTCCATTTGCTAGGCGAAAGATCACCCACCAACTCCATGTCCGGTCTTCATAAGAAATGAAAGGAAAAGCCGTATAAAATAGTAATGCCGAAGCTCGGAAAAGTTGTTGAAATGTTATTGTGCTTTAGATCTACAAAAAAAGTTCAATAATAATGATACATACTGCACTTTTGCAGCCAACTCGTAGACGACATCACCAGCCATACGGATCGACTGCACGGTACTCATGATAACTCGAACATGGTCACCGCTCAACTGATGAGCAAAACGCATTAGCACACGAGCGGCATCGTTCCTCACATGCGTGGAGTCCTAGATGGTACAAGCAGTCGATTACACTAAAACATTTAGTCCGTTTTACTGCGAAGTATTTCCTTGAAACTCGAATGCAAGGAATGTGTAGACTCCAGACCAATTTCGGTTTGATTGATATGATTGATATGTTGCTGCAAAGTCAAGATTTCTAGGGACCCAAGAGAGCCGTGACAGCTGTTTCTTATGCCGTCGTCCGTTGTTCCAAGCTGCTTCCAAGATGACGAGAAATCCTTAGGTGAGTTCGCCCTTAGCTGGTCCCTCTTGCCATAAATCGCAATCCAAAACCTACGCCACAGCAAGTCGGTGAAGTACCAAAGTCGGCTACTACTAATATCGTCTTAAATTCCCGTTTACCGTAATCAACAGGCATAAAATTCTGGTAAAGTGCACTTTGTATCCAAAGACGAAAAAAAAGGTATATTCACAGTCAATACGGCAGTTGCAGATAAAATGCTCACCGTGCGGGAGAACAATTCCACGACGGTTAGCAGAAACAGCTGCACGTCCCCACTGTCTTTCATCAGACATAGAAAATCACTAATTTGACGTCGGATGAAGATACTGACACCTTCATTAGACAGAAGTGAAACAGACCAAAGAATTACGTCTGGAAAAATCACAAATCGCAAACAAATAAATTAAAAAATGAACTACCTTCATGGTAGTAGAAGGTAGAAGAAAACGTCAACCTTTCCATTCGCCTTTTCGTCTGAAGCGATAACATGATGTATACAGTGCGAGAAGGTCGGATAGCACTTTAGCCGGTCGATTTTGTTGCAGTAGTACTTCAGTACGCTCCAACTGCCTAGCAACGTCCATTCCATCATTACTGAGAGACTGACAGTATTTCGAATAAAGACGGATCAGTAGGGAGACAGCCACAGAAGCATCAGTTTCGAAGTTTATGGATGAGAAACTCTTCTTGACGAAATCAGTTAGTCGACAATCTGAAAAGTCGAGGATTTGTAAATTAAAATTCTTGATGAAAATAATGGCAGGAAGAACCTCCTCCAACAGAAATCAACGATATCCATAAAGAAAGCGGAAATCCTAAGCGGCAGTAACTGCGGTATTGTTCATACGATTTTTTTTAACTTCCAGTAAATTCGTACATACTTGAGAATCTTCCTCGTCGACTAGAAATCTACGTGTCTGGTGTGAACTTGCATTTAATTCTGGAGTCGACTCATTGAATGAGGTGCGAGTGATTGTTAAACATTCGAAGGCTAAACTGAACTGAACCGTTCTACTTAATTAGTGATTAGTTTACATGAGGTTGCTGGAAATCTTCATCATTGCCAAGCTTTCGACGGTTTCTTTAGACTTATGGTTATTCGAGTCGAATGTCCACAGCAGTTGTTTCATCTTGCGACGTCGGTCTTCGTAGTCGTCGTCACATCGAGTCGAATCGAGTGGAGTAGAGCACCTCACGAATGATGTAGCGTCACCAAGCATTGGCCTTTTATACACAACGGCGGTTTCCCAGGAAAAAAGGACTGCCCTTGATCGATTATCAATTGAAATTAAAATGATGCTACTCCAGACCATCACTGAATGTTTCTTGGATCTAGCTCTGAAGGAGGTGAAACCACTGTAACGTTAGCCACAATAAGGATCTGTAACAACATAGTGTAAGATCGTCAATAAAGTAACACCTTGAAAACCCATGGTGAGGTTCATGAAAGCAGGTACTGACGTTGTTTCACTGAACTCTTTTCTAATGCAACGAAAACCCATTACAGTCAACGGCTCGGATATACCTGCACATAAAGCAAACAACAAGAAAGAACGTCAGAGACTAAGTTAACTGCATGGATCAGTGGAAAATTCTTTGTGAGCAAGATATAATGTTCGGAAATTTGAATGGGACGCCTTCAAGCGTCGTATAGGCTCTGCAACGTCCTCTATATGTACTGCTCTCTTGTCGTCCAAATAGCGTCGGTTTCAAGCAGAGTGAGGTCTCCGAGTACTATTTGACGAATCCATGGATTATTAACTGTCCGGAATAAAGTAGTTGGTTCCCATGAGCTGAAAACATTCCTCCACCCCAGAGCAGTTTTATCCTTTGTCGTCCACTTTGAGGTTCTCTCATTCAACTGTCACCAACTGTTCTCATAACATGAACGGCTCATCCATGTTTCGTATCCAACGTACTTTGTTATTGAGGAGAACACGGCACAGGCACTACGCATTGCAACAGGCATTAGGCACTTTATTGAGGGAACGACTTTTTACAAAGGCTCCAGTGTCTAATTCAGACGACAGCAACATTTCAAGAAACATTTTTCAAAGGGTCTATCGTTGAACATCACGTCTCACCTGAATGGAAGAGAGCCAAGAAGATTGTTCAGTCCAACTGGCAACTACAAAATTTCAAATCTGTCACTTTACTAGCAACTTCTTTGAGCAGTCCAAACAGCCCTGGTCTTAAGAGGACTATACTATAGAGTACTCTTCTGCGTAACTCCTCCTTCATGTCCTTCATGTTCATTGAACTCTTAAACACACGAGGATAGGTTTTGCATAGTTAAAGATATAAATAAATAAAGAAGAAAAGATTGAATGAAGCATAAATCGGATGCAGAGTGAGTTCGTGAGAAACCCATGGTGACAACGTGTGCAGATCGGAGATAGTTCTCCGATTAGACAGACCACCTCGTATCGTGTATGTCCGACGTTCAGTGGGCATGGAGAATAACGTGAAGTTGAATGGAAGCAGGAGAGTAGCATAAGCCACATTGGAGCCTCCCAAAGAAGCCACCAACAAACTGACGCTTCCGCAACTCCGGTCTCACCTTTTCGACTTAGTTGTGCTCCTTGTACCGTGTTAACCAGCAAAGAACTGCTAATAGCGCGTTTGTTCCTCACCAGAGATACCTGCGGTCCGGATTTTCCTATCTCAGCATCACTGTAGTTGTACCACATATAATACGCTGCCGTGAAAAAGTGATAGGCAGTAAATAATAAGTTATACGCTGCAAAGTAAATCAGTTTTATCTGCAGTTGCAGATGTTTTACAGGTCACGGTTGACGCTCTTATACGTTACAATAGTCGAATCAAACCACCACCATGGACGACGACCTCTAGACAACAAAAGAGAATGGATGTCCTGTGGCCCGCACAACTCGTGATGACGGACATTCCAAGTATCAAGTATACATGTATTTCTAAAGCAATAGGGTCACGTCTCTTCCACTTATCGAATCAAGTAATCTTGTTACTGGAAACTGTTGATGTACAAGCACGTTCACGAATGTGAGTCACATATGACTTACACCATCAAAGGTCTGGTGTAATACAAAGTACAAAAGACAATGCTCTCGGCGTTGATCAATCCCCTGAGGGATGCGCCATGCATTCCACTTCATTAAGCATCGTTGGAGGTAACAGAATGCATATCTAGCCTTTACAATGACTCGCGGTGGCCTACCGAGGTATTGAGCCAGCGCTGCCATTCTCCCAGGCAAGTCTGGTACCAATTTGCCGAACCCGGAGGAATGGAAGGCTTGATGAGCCTTGGGCTTGGGGACCGATCCCATTTGTACTGCAGGGCGCCTCCGACAACTGCGCCACACGCGACCTTGGTGTAACACAGTGATTATATAATGAGGTGCCTTGTAATACAGAGCTCGTCGTTTTCGCCCTTGTTCCTCAAGTGAGCAAGCGCTGAATCTCTCCAGGCTTGGAAGACTGGTAGGAGACTTATTTGGAAGGATGAAAATACTGCCTTTATACATCGGTTACCGTCAAAATTGGCACAGGTTAAATATGGATTCAGTAACTTCTAGGATTCCTAACCAAAAGTCAAATTCTATGGCGCATCCCTAACGGATAGACCAACGTTTGACGAAATTTCTTTTACCATCCAAGGTGTAAAACACAATGTGTAAAACTAACCCTTAAAGTCAACTTTGTCGATAAGGTTGTCTATCAAAGTCTCGTCGAATGAATGTGGCAATTCTTCAAGAGCAGCACAGTATTTGAAAATCTGTTCCAGTTGGTCTACAACACAATTGCTCCACATTCCTAACGTAATGTGTTCCTGAAAACTGCATTCAGTACACATCACTGCCATTGCCACTCAAGCTGATAGTACTACAACTAACAACTAAACCTATTCATGTATAACGTGCTTAGAATGCCAAGAACGTATGGAATCAAGCGACGTTTTCAAAGATACCGACCATTAAAGAACACAAAAGAAGAACACTTTGCTTAAAATGGCAGAAGTTATGCTTACCTTACCCACACCTGAACACTTGGATGGCCCGTTTTCTTTGCTTGTGCAGGCCCCAGCATAATTTCCATTTCTTCGGAGTTTTGTTGGTTTAGCCATTGTTGCTCCCTTAGAGTCCCGAGGTCACCCTGATGAAAGGCCGTCCCAGATCGTCACCACCACAAGCAGTCGCAGCCGATCTGAGAGAGATTTGCCACCATGGGACTAGTTTGATACCAGGACGGTGATGGATCCTGCTAGTGGTTTACTTTTAGCTGGGCTTCCTGATAGAAACGCTGAACTCCTTTTCAGCTTGGGAGATCCTGCCGGGTGGCTGAATCCCCTTGCTGTACATCGTAGCCGACACGACACCTAAGAACATCTCCCAGCCACGATGAGGCGGCAAACCGTTGGAAGGTACCTCACCTACACTGATAATAAAGTTCACGATGGAAAGAACAAGTCACTGCGATCGTGAGCCTAAGCCACAGGAAGGAAGAAATACTCGAGATATTTCTTGTAGGCTTGTTTGCATTACTTTCAACGACCAAATAGTAACTGCTTGTACTCCCATATATTCATTAGTCAGAGACTAATTTGAATCAGAACATTTAACACATTTAACAAAGTAGCAAACTGTCCAGTAAATCGGGCAAAAGAACAGTATTGAAACCCATTAGTGATAAAGTAGAAGGAATCAAAACATTTAATGAGGTAGCAAATTGTCAGATCAATCGGATGAATGAACTGCACTAAAGTCCATTCGCTTTACCCTAACATAACAAAACTCGGTAGTCTACGATTAGGGAGTTCACACCAGCTCAAATACTTCTACTAGATGTAAAGCATACAAATAGAAACACAGCAAACATTCTGTCACGGCTTTTCAACTAAAGTTTCGTCGAGCTTTGATTCAGAAGAGCCTCAATCTCTTGAACCATCTGTTTAGGCTCAGTTGTAGGACCAAATCTAAATTAACGAAAACATCATAAAAAAGACATCAAGCCAAGGACGTTGACGAACGCCTTGGATACCTGCGTAGCAAAGCAGAAGTTTGTGTTCAGAATTTCAGTATTTTAACTTTCTAGAAAAAATAATTCTGCCAATTACAAACCTCTTGCAAACTTTGCCGTTCCTATCAACTAAAAATTTCGTGAAATTCCACTTAATTGCATCAGTCAGGATGCCACCCTGAAAAAAAAATCACTGTACAAGAACAAGTCCGCATAAACGATATTTGATAATAAAGGAACGTTCATCATTCAAGAAACCGTGGAACATCCAAAGAATAAAGAATAAAGGATAAAGCTCCCGGCGTTCCCCGGCGCTCCGACTACTGCGCCACACGCGCCCTTCCAAAGAACACTTCCCTCAAATCTATGCTCCAGTGAGAAAGTTCGTGTTATTCTCCATCCAACGATAAATAATTATAGTAGTTATTGATATTTCGTTGATAAATTCATATTGTACTTACCTTCAGAGCGTAAACTATAGTGACTGGATTTGCTAACATGACATTTAGCGAAGATATGTCAGAAATCGGCAAAAACAGACACTGTAGAAAAGTTGGACGTTGGTCACTTCAACAGATACGGCCCAAACCTTAAACCAAAGCCAAACCTTGTTTGGCTAGTGCACAGAAGTTTCCTATTCAGTTCACACCGACAACACCGCAGCACTGAGTTAATTAAGCAATAGGCCAACGCAAGTCATGGGTAAGCTTCCAATCACTTATAACGTTGCTTGATAAAGTGGAATGTACTGCGCATCTCTCAGCACTGATCAACACCGCGGGCTTTCTCCTTCACCTTTCTATCCCGGAGTACAAATTATGTAGAAGAGATCACACCAAAGATGTTTTATAAGTTACTCACCTTCTGTTTCTTCAAAAATTTGTATAGTGGATCTGCGTTATCCCCGTTCACATCAATCTTTGCATAGAGGTCTGGTTCGAAGCTGAACTTATTTTCCACAAAATTCTTTATGTCGAGTTCACAGGCTGGTTCCTGCCCTCCAAATTGGTTACAAGGGAACGCCGCCACTTCTAAGCCTTGAGATTTGTATTTATCGAGTAGTTCCTTTAGCTGCGTGTAATTTGAGTTTGCTAACCCACACTGCGAAGCGACGTTGACGACCACTACCACTTTTCCTCTGAAACGCCTACAGTTCGTTTATATTTAATATCACAAGATGTCTCGTTGATATCATACCCATATATAAGTAAGGACTAAGGATAAAGCCCTCGGAGTTGATGAATCCCTGAGTAATGCGCCATGCATTCGACTTCATTAAACATCGTTGGAGGTGACTGAATGCATATCTGGTCTTCACAATGACTCATGTTGGCGTACCGATGCATCGAACCAATGCTTCTATGCTCCCAGAGAAGTCTGCTACTAATTTGCCGACGCCGGAGGGTTGGAAGGCTTGGTGAGAATGGGGAGTGGAGATCTATCCCATGTGTATTGCTGGGGACCTCCGACCACTGCGCTACACGTGCCCACACGGTAGACAGAGTGAGATTATACAACAACCCTTCTTAAACTCACTTGTACTTGTCAAGAGACACCTCTTTGTTGTTCGCATCCCTTACAGTGAACTGGTAGATGGTATCCGCTGACATCCTGGCCGAAGACAGTTTCAGTAATCGTTGGGAAGCCACTGAAATCATGATTGCCATTATGTTAGCAACCAGGTCACAAGAAAATGAGCACAAAAAACACACAAACATTAAGTGATACAACTCCACCTGTGTGTCCAAACTTAAATAAAACCTTGGAGAAGCACCTTGCCTTCATACACATGGAAAACAACTCAACAGACTTGCTTTCAACGACTGACAAATGTGAACGAAATGACTTCAAGAATAGCTCCGTGCAAAACAAATATCGCAAACATCCAAGCGGCAAAAATAGTAATGAGGAACACTTACAAACAGAGATTCATCCTTCTGTGCTACAATATCGCGAACTAGACCTTCAAGAACTTTCAGCAAGTTTGCCAACATATTTTTGTCATTCCTACGGGCAGCAAGTATGCACACGACTAAAGGAGAGGCAACAAATGCTCTGCTCCCTTGCAACAGTCGCACCCTCGATTGCGGGACTCCGGCGCTGTGCCGCAAACACACGCAGAGTCACGGCAGTAGCCACGGGAACCTTGGACCCGAGCAAGCCGCTAGCTCTAAGTTCCTTGTAAATTACAAAAAAAAAGTAGGGGAACACGACTAAGACCGCCCAAGTATCCCCACGTTACCAGTCATACGTAACAGATATCGTTCACAGTGTAGTGAATGGATAATGATAGTGTAGTATCCTAAAACAGTTCCTATAATGAAAAAAAGTGTTTCGAAAACAACCAACGGAAGGAACGGTATCCTTTTCTAACTCTGAATACCACCACTGGAAAACCCATCATTCATTATATATCCTTAGAAAGATTCGTCGTTGCATGTACAAGGCATAATGCGCAAGGTGATTCTGAATGGGAGCTGTTCGCAAATCCACACTCATAATAATTTCCTCCAAGTCTACTTCTTCTCTTTCTCAGCATCGTTCCCTTCTTCTCTTCTGCTCTTCATCTCCATTCCTAATCGATTCACATCTAATCAGAAATCTATTTTAAAAGGATATTCACCGACGGATACCATGAACATTCAGTGGACAAGTAAAGCTCCAAAATTTGCGAGACTGATTTCCAGTGAGTCTGTGCATCATCAAATTGAAGCATAGGAATAATTTTTTAAGCAGTCAACAAACTGTAAGAACAGTACATGAAACCTAATCACATCTAAACTCGGAATAAATAACGGGGCAAAATGACTGAAAAGACTGAAACAATGACATACAGAGATAAACAGTAACGTGAAAATAGAAAAAAGAAAGAAAAGAAAAAAGAGAAAGACAAAAAAGAACAAAAAGGACAAAAAAAGAGATGAGAACGAAACATAAGCTTGGTATGCACGGAATTTTGGAATGTATAAAATGTAGCGAAACTACCTATCTGTAGATATAACAGACATGGTCGTCTGAATATTTTTGTCACTTTCTACAATAGCAACCAGTTCAGACTACGTTTGCAGTTGAGTGTTGAAATGTTGAAGTCAAAACAGCAACAAATTCGGATAAAGAAGCACGTCAGAAATATGGCAAAACAATGGTAAACAGATATTTAATGAGAGAATAGATCCTACGGAAAGAGAGCAGTGGAACGAAGAAAAGAAATGTAAACATGTTCACGCTGATAAGGCAAGATACTTGGTGACGTTCTTTTTATGTGCTGTTTTCGACTTTTTCACAGCTGCATCATTTCCCAATGAGTCGCGCTTCCCTGTCTTCTTCTTGCCCAAATTCTGCAATTTTGTCAAGGCTTAAAAATGAATAATAGTAACAGTGACAATGATGATAACAATAATTATAATAAAAAGGATAAAGCTCTTGGAGTTGATCAATCCCTGAGGGATGTGCCATCCATTACACATCATTAAGCATCGTTGGAGGTGATTGAACGCATATCTGGCCTTTAAAATGATTCGCGGTGGCCTACCGATGTATCCAACCAGTGCTGCTATCTTCCCAGACAAGTCTGGTACGAACTCGTCAACCCCGGATAGATGAAGGCCTGGGCGCGGGGATTGACCCCATGCGTATTGCAGGGCGCCTCCGAGCATTGCGCTACGTGCGCCCAACAATAATAATAATACTAACAAAAAACAGCAGTAAAAATGACATTAAAAAATGAGCGTAATAATTAGTGGCAATAACGTCTATACAAACGTAGTCACTTAGTTATCATAACAAAAAGACAACGATGGCGACGAGTGCCGATATCAGAACAATCGACGGAATATTTATAGAGACATGAACGACGTCTTTATGACTTGCTAGTTTCATAACCGTAAAGTAAATGTCACCTGTTTCAAAAAGATAAGCAACCAAACACATTGTAGTCTGAGTAATCTCTGGACGACTAGGCAAATAAAAACTCCGCGTAAAAGGATGATAAAGCTCAGACATGCATCGACTAAGCAGACCGATGATTTGGCTGGTGGGCTTCGAAATGTCGAACAACCCAGGGAATGCTAAGCTACGGAACACTAGACACTCAGACCACCCAAGACGACGAGAACTATATTAGTCTTCAAGAAAAGTTACAGGAATTAATCGAAAAAAAGGCAAAAAATCTCGCGTAGAGGCCGAACATTTTTCTTTTTTTGCAAAATTTGGTTTTGGAATCACAATGCTAATGAAAAACACCTGCCTTTTTCTTGAGCTGCGTCTTACTCATATGCTTATGACGAATTTTCTTGCCAAGGAACTTCGGCATCGCTTTCATTCCTGATCCATGAATCTCTCCTATCGATTGTTTGACCTGGAAGCCAGAAATCCGGCTGAAGCTCAATCTGTTTAGCATGGAAAATTTCATTTAAAAAACCTGTTGTTTCACTTTTTCACTAAGTTCGTGCCCTGTTAACTTCTCTCCTTTACTTCGCGCGGCTCGACGTGCCTGAAATAAATATAATACATCTGCATATATTAAATAGCTATTTCTTCCAGACAGTATGTTCAGTTTTTATCAAGAAAGAAGTAGTCACTAAAGAAAACCACTGGAGCACTTTACCGTTAACTTTGGTCGACATTAGGTCAACTAATTCCTCCGTTATGCTTTACTCCTTCACTATGGCGAGGAAGTATTAATTTATGTTGAACACACAGTAAGAACTTATGGCTTGACAGCATCACCTTTCGGTTCCCAATGTAGTCATAAGGCAAGAAATCAATCTATGAGATCGATGGACACAGTAATTAAGAGCTGGAAAAAACCCAAGCACTGCTAACTAGGACATCCACCAGAAGTGGTCACCCGACTAGCTAAAAACGTGGAGGATTCGAATATCTAAGCAAGATAGGAAGCAATACCTTGGCTCTGACTGCTAGCAGGTTTTCAATTGAAAACTCAACAATAGGACGTCGTTGATTGGTGAATGTTTGTGAGTTATTATTCAGCTTTAACAAACACTCCATCGCATCTTTGTGCTCAGTAAAATTGACAAATGCGAATCCTTTAGACCGAGGATTACCCTAAAACAAAGGGAAATATAAGACATATTCACTTTATTTCCTTCATATCATGTGAAAGCTTTAAAGATCGACCATGCGGATAGAACAATTGTAATATTTCACACAAGAAAAAAAGCTATAATGTCCTCTACTTTCCACTAATAATTTTTCGCACCTTAGCATCGAGCTTCGAAGGATCCTTCCAAATACGACATTCTGTTATGGTTGCTAGTTTACCCACCGCCGTACGACACAGCTTTCTCAATTCCTCATCTGTCATTGTCATTGGGAGATTGTGAATCATCAAACGAGTAGGCGACACAAACCTGCAATCAAATAATAACTAGAAATTTTCAGGTACATCTGAAATATTAAATTCAACAGTCTTTATTTGTTAACTTTTATTTTCTGCAGGCCATAAATTTTTCACGGCAGGGTATGATGCGAAATGCAACCAAAACGATGCTGAGATATTCGGAAAACTTGGACCCCTGTCCAGATCGAAACACGATTACCTTTTTCGGGGGTCTCGCGTATTACACACTGCACCACGGAGGCTCTGCAAAAATCTAAGCATCGTTGTGGTTGTATTTCACATCATACCCTGCAGTGAAAAAAATGTAGCACGCAGAAAATAAATAGTTAACTTCCATATAGATTATTTCGTATCCAAACTGGAAAATTGCTATGTATATATATATATATATATATATATATATATATATATATATGCTAGACTGTACGTATATATATATATATATATATATATATATATATATATATAATATATGTATATATGTATACGTATCTATATGCATATATACACAATATGTCAGACTGATATTCCAGCGGAAGAGATGCACACCACCCATGTAAACATTGTGCGGTTGGTCTCATCAACATGTGGGTCTCATAAAAACGGTATGTCAAGAGTTTGTTTCAAACGTGAATGAAATTCGTGTATAAAGTTGAATCTTGTAAAGTTACGAAAGTGTTTAACTGAGTGGATTCTGTGTCAAGACGACCTTTCCAGGATTTGGAAAAGGCGAAATCCGCCTAAACGTCAGCAGTGAATAAACGGTATGCCAACAACCTCGTGGCTGCTCGCAAAAAACGATTGAATCATTGGACAGTGGATTAACGCAGAAGTTAGGAGAAAATCGGTCCCAGGATTAATTAAATTAGAATTACTTATATTTGTATTTGTCAATAACTTGTACTATAAAAATTATACATAGTTAGAGATTTCAGATTAGTGACCGGAATAAAAGATCTTCTTTTGAAATGGCCAATAGTAAGTTATATCACACAAGCCTTTCACGAGGACCATCACCGCACGCAAGGATTTCAAACCTGCCACCATTTCAACCTCAAGAAAAACTAACTGGCTATTGTTTATCTAAAGACTACAATGAAGTTGAAAGTGGTAGTATTGCCGAACAATGTTGTAATATCAACACGATTCGTGAAAAGAGTTCTCAAGTTTTGAAAATTGCAACATGTCAACATGTGCAAGTGCATGAGTAAAGGAAAACAGGACCTTAAAGAAGAAACTGTTAAGGGCCTAGGATATTGCATTAACGACCGGTTCAGCAGGCTCTTGTACAACAACTAATTTCATCTGTATACAGCAAGTTTTTCTCTTCATTCCCTCTTAATAGAGATTTCATCCCATCAAATCTCGGAATCGGTTTTCATTTATGAAACTCTGCGAAGAAGTGGCAACTATTGTTACTACGGATCTACTATCAGTAATTGGCAAATGTCAGAGCAAAACTATAAAGATACATACATATGGAGGTTCTGCAACTTCTTTCTAGATAATTCTGCCAATCTTTGCCGTTTTGCAGCATCCTCTGCACTCATCCCTTTTGCAGCAGACGTTCCTTCACGAATCAACGAAAATCTCAAAAGACGAAGATTTCTCTTGTCCTCTGGCACCTAGAAAATCAATTATTTTAGCTAGTCAGCCTTTGGAAATTGAAGTGGTTCCCTAAAAAGGTAAAACGTTTTCTCTTCAAGTGAATGTAACCTTAACAGTTTTCTGTTTCTGTATTTTCTCAGCGTTTTCTCGTTGAATAGCGAGTAGTCCTTTGACTTCACGACCATCTGAAACATGACGCTTAGATCCAAACTACTTTGTCTTCTACACAGAAAATATTGGAGCTCTATTGTCTTAACAATTATCAGTCGTCTACCTATTACGAAGCTGTCACACATAGCTCTTAGACACGCTTTAGCTTCCTCTGCTGTCGAGAAATGAACAAATGCTGTACCTAAACACGGGAAATTTCTTTTCTGAGAAATTGTAATAACAACGATGATATATAGTATTGAGACATTGCTGTTCTGCAAGGGTAACAATAATTATCAACTTATTCGTGACGGTTAATGAGAATACATGATTAATTCTACTTGCCGCATGGGATAAACAAGTTTTTTTTTCTCAACAATCTGACCCACTGGTTGTTTGAATTGTCCCAAAACGTCTTCTTTTTCGATAGAGTGACGAAATAATTCTTATTTTACGCCATGCAATATCAGCATGGGTTTTTTTTTGTTACTAAACATATATGTCCTGTACACCCCGTAATTACGCCAAATTTCGAATGTCTGAAACAAGCACTCGACTTAGTCGCATGATGAGGTGGTCAACTTTTGTCCTCAAAATGAAGGTGTCATGCATGGTCCTTCGTGGGTACTCCGGCTAGACTGATAGGTAACTTCACGGCCTTTCTTAAAGAAGACGCAGAGCTTAATTGTTAGGTGCCATCTAACCACCGACTGTTACATACTTCCTACTCATCCGAGTTCAGGTTCTCGATGAAGTCAACGGCTAAACCGTATACATATCTACAGGACCATTCCTCTAGCTGGAACCTAAAGATGCCAAGAAAAAACCGGAAAAGTACTGAAGACGATAAAGGAAAAATACAGCATATTGGGTTGTGTTATTATTCAATTCCTATTAAAGTGGATAAAAATTTTCTCCAGTGTGTTAGACAAATTACACCAGAAATAAACAAGGAAGAAAGTGATTTTACGAATAAATTTTGACGGAACTTTAAAGGAATTACATAGCAAAAACGAACAGGGGAAAAAAAATGAAAACAAACCCTTCGGATGTCCACTATCCCGGAATTTGCAGCAAACAGCAAGCTTTACATCCCCAAACTTCGCCATTTCAATTTTTAGTTTCTCATCAGTTGTTTCGAAAGAAAGATTTCTAAAACATAATTGACTAGTAATATCTCATAAATATCAGAAATACGAACTGAGTGATTATGAAGCTACTAATTTGGATTAACGAAGTTATACCCCTAATTATGTAGGAGCTGAAAAAATGGACAGTGTAAAGAATAATGATGACTTTAAAAACTTTGGACAATGCAATGCATTAGCCACTGTGTATCAGCGCTACTTTCGCAAGGTCACTTTAGACTACAGCACCCGTTAAACTCACAATTTTCTCTCTAAACGCTTTGTTTTGCAAAATATTTTTCATTGTAGTCACTTTTTGTTTGCGTCTATTCTTTCTTTACGGCAGAGTATGCTGTGAAATATAACCACAACGATGCTGAGATATTTGCAAAACTCCGTACAGCAGCTGTCTGCGGTGGAGATCGAACCTGCTATTACCCTTTCCGGGTCTGATGCGTTGAATACCACACTGCGCGGCTCTATCGTTTCGCATTTCTCTCATATTTAAAACAAAAAAATGTGAGAAATCATATACGATTAAGAATACAAAAAGAATCTCTCGGACCCGACCGAAGACTTGGGTGACTATAGAGTGACTTAAAACTTATACTTAATTCGAGTCGATATTGCAAAGAAGAGGATCAGATCGAATCTCTATACGACGAAGTTTCTCGAGAAGAAAACCGAAGCATGACTAAACTGCAACACTCTCAATATGGCAGATAACAAATCTCAGCATCATAAGACCTTTGAAGGGAGGTTTACATTGTTACAGGCAGAAAACACTTCCAGTGCAAAGTCAGATCACGGCATAACACTTGCATATGTCACCACTGACGAAGCAAATCACTTCTATAGACGACCAATCGCGAGGCAAAAATAGGAGTGAAAAATGTGCTACGGTCGGCTCTATTTGTGAAGACCAGCCGTTCATGTACGCAAATAAGTAGGGGATTCCACTAGACTTGGGCAAAAGAAAAATACTGCAGAGGTCTTGAAGTTAACGCAAGGTTTCTTACACATCAACCTAAAAGAATAACATCGAAACTCTTAAGATGCTTTGAACCAAATCTGAAAATAAAATGATGCACCACAACTTTTCGTTACACAACCCCATATCATAACTTTTGACCTGAGATAAAATTGCAGATTACCTTATGTAAACTGTAAGCCGGTGGTTCTCGTAAACAAAACAGCGGGGGAACAAACGAGAATGTTTTTGAAAAAAGCTGCCCATCGTGCGATTGATACACAGGTTTTTGATTATTTTCGACAACATTATTTTTGCATGTAAAAGTATTTGTCCAGTTAGACTGCATGATCTGATTAGGTTCTGAAGAAGATGAAATCCGCCGATACGTTAAAAACTGTGAAAAAGGTTACATCGACGAAACTATGTGTACTCATTAAAAAGATGCAAACTTCTCGGAAGAAACGATTTCGTGTAGTGGATAGTTTTTCAAAGCGAATAGAAGTTGTTCCAAACAGCACCAATGGAATTGCCAACACTCTTCTGCAGTCCTTGTGACGATATGAATATGAATGATGTAGCTGAATAGCACGAAGAGTCAGCTGCCTAAGGTACCTACGAAGACATAGACGCATGAAGAACCCTCACGGAAACCTTGGGTTGAAAAATTGCGTCGACAAACAGACCACTCCGTATTTTTAAAACAGTACCTTGATTACTCGTCTTGAGCAGAATTAATATGCATGAAGCTCCATACTCAGCGACCAGATGAGCAGAAATGGGATCCTGTCTGCTGAATGTTTATAGAAAAGTTTCTTTCTATCCGTTTTTGCATCCTATGCCTTGTCAAATATAGATCAAGTTTATGGCTCTCAAGAGGAGCGGTTCTCGAAAAAAATATACGCTGCATTTAAAAAAATTGTATAAACCTCTTCTGCACCTTTTCAAGACTTTTTTTTTCTGGTCTCCACGAAATCAGTGGTGGTCACTAATGTGCTAAATGTAGTTGAATTATTGTATAGAAAAGTACTAAACGCTTCTATTCTTTCGTATAAATTTCAAAATTTCAAAAACTAGGGCTCTGAATGCGGCTTTGGTTAGGAATATGAGATAGCTTCTACCATACCACAATAAAATCTGCCCGACAGTAAAAAAGTGATGGAACACGTCGTTACAAGACAAAGCCATGTATAAAATCATGTTAAACAATTAATGTCGAACACACTAAACAATAAATGTAAGGAATAATACCTAAGGAAAACGACGCGTTCCTCATCTATGGCTGGGTCCTTCTTTTCAATTCTATCTTCTCCAAATTCATTCTCAGATTCATCTCCTTCTTCTTTGTTTCCTTCCCAATTTGTTGTATCCATTTCGCATTTCTTACTGCTACTCTCATCCTCACTGTCACTGAACTCCTCACTGAGTTCTTCAGCACTGAAAGAACTATTCTATTTATTGTACCTAGACTGCGCTACTCATTTACTTTACCAAAGCATTTAAAGCACACACTTCTCCTCATCACCAGAAAATTTTCGAAGACAAAAGCTATTGATCACCTCTAAAATATACGTTTACCTGACTGATTGGAGATTTCTCGCTCCATTCTCTTCGATCTTTTCCAACTTCACAGCTTTCTTTAAATTTTCTCGTTCTAGAAGAAAACACACATCTGCCTTATTAACAATAAGACGACAAAATGGGAAGGTAGAGGTAAAAAATAACTCGAAAAATGACGAAAACAAAAAGGGTACCTTCTTGTGCAGCGCACTCATACGCATCCTTCGGCAAAGCCCAATCTGCTGCGACCACCCGTCCCTAACAAATACGATGACAACGACATATGACAAAGAAACATGTTTTTCAAAGGGGTGTACGATATTACTCGCGAATAGCTAGTAACTACAGATGGGAGGCTTTTTCTGGAACTATGTCTATCAGTCACACTGAGAAGTGTTGAGAAAATATGTTATCACAGCCATCCAATACATTTTTAAACCGCCAACCGCGCTGACGGATAAAACACCCAAAAAGAGGATTTGGAATTATTAATCGATTATCGGCGTCAATCATTCCCATGCCACTGCAGAGTTAATTTCAATCTCGAGCTAGTGGAAAAACAAAGGAGGACTACAACCGGCAACTTTGAAGTGCTATAGTTCGACTTCTTTTGTCAACAAGGTAAAAAGTTCAGTTATCCGGACATCATAATACTAAGTTCTCAGTATAAATTCTAAAATCGACGAATATTTTGAGAGGTTTTCCGTAGGTGCTTCACTGTTTCAGACTATTAACTAAAAGACATTGTTGCATGCTTGAAAAAGCAATACGCGGCTGGAAAGGTCAGATGGGTATGGAGGATGAGGCATAGTTTCTTACTCTAATTCGTACTCTAACTTATTGAACCTCTTGCGTTAGTTATGCAACGGATGGTTGAGCACTGCCGTAAAGTACAACTGAAATCTCTATTGACCTGGGGCGAAAAGGACGTTCTTTGTTATCAAGGTTTAAATTTACGGCACTACGTTTTCACAACGTATGCGCGCAATTCAAGAGCTCTATCATTGCCTATGTTTTGGTAATATTTCGTGTCGTTTTCGCTACAGAGTTTCTAAGTCTGAGCGCTCAAGTAAAACTATATGTTTTTTTCTACCCCGAGAACATCGATCCAACGCACCTAAAACCACCGTAAACTAAGCGTTAGACGAAGTATTACAAAAACAGTTAAGCAAGAAATAAGCTTAGTAGTGGTACAGCAACAATAAATGCACTAAACTTGTACTACAAAACGCGTTTACAAGTTCCACGACGTGAAAAACCACCAATCCTTTTGCTTTAACAAAACACTGTATGTCCTAATACAGAATCACCTTGGAAGTTCCGTAACGAAATGATGAGGTTCTATTCGTGTCTATGCAATTCATAATGTCATGATCAATGAATGAAACTTTTGGTATTCTATTGACATATCCCGCTTTATAGGTGGTCCCGTGTAGAGCAGTGGTCAGAGGCGCCCTGCAATACACATGGGGTCGATTCCCGCGCCTGTGGCTCACCAAACCTTCCAACCCTCCGGGATCTGTCGACAAATTGGTACTAAACTTATTTGGGAGGATAATATCACTGCCTGGATATATCAGTAGGCCAGCTTAATGAAATCAAATGCACGGTGCACCCCTCACGGACTGATCAATGCCCAGAGCTTTATCCTTTTTTTTACCCTGCTTTACATTACTAGAAGTCATGTTGGGTATGTCAGCACTCATTGAAACACTAATTTTCACCAAAACTTTCTTATGGACTATCTTATGGATCCACATTTCTCGCAATAAACTAGTGCACTGGTACCGCTGATGCATATAAGAGTAGACATTTTAGCGCGAATGGTTTATGGTCTATGTTTTGAGCATTTAACTAAAAGTCTAAAACAGGACCTACCTTGAATTTGTTCGCATTGAAGTAGTCACGAGCTTTTTCAGCGGATTCGCGGGTTTTGAACTGTACAAACGCGAAGCCAGCAATTCGACCTGCCATTTTCTTCGACGGTGGCAGTACGACGTCAGTGAATAATCCAAAATGTGAGCACACATTCTGGATTTCTTCGCGCGTTGTCTGAATTCGAAGGACTATACACCCTTAGAGATGCATTAGAGTTAGTGCTAATGTAATACAAAGCTTATATTGTGATGAAAAGAAGTCTATTTTGTCCCACATTTCGCTTGTAAACTTTATTTCGAAAGTATTCATTAGAAGGAAAACCAGTATTGGCAGAATCAAACTTGAATCCGAAACAGCTACCCAAAAACATCGAAAAACAGGGTTACTTGTAACTTTGGACCTTGAATGGTAAATTCCTTATGATCATCCTCCACGACTTCAACTTCGCATCTGTGTGGTAGTCCTTCCGCCCCTTTTCGAAGGATTGGTGAGCGCGGCTCTTCTTTGCCCCTAAAGCATTTCTGCACTGCCTCAAGACACATTCGGACTTTAATTACAAAACCTTTAAAAAATGACCACTAACCATTAATAGTATTTTCAGCTACAGCATCATTAATACAACGCTTGTCCTTGAATACTTTTCGCTCGGCTCCTGACTGACTATCCCTTCTATGGCTCTGACAGTCCATGCTTGGACACAAACTTTAAGAAAAGCAGCTTGTTCACAACCACAATTTGATACCAGGAAGGTAGTGAGGTCACAACGTATATGAAGGGGAAATATAAATCGCCGGATTTCAAAATATTTATGTACTTAACATCTTCTTTGGCACAACATAAACTCTTCAAAGCACTTGCTATTTTTAGCCAACAACATTAGCGGAAAGACTAGGAAAACTACGGCGATCTACCCGGACTCGACCCGCTAGCTGATGGCATCACTGTTGGTAAAGTCTGGTTGCCAGATGTATCCATCGATGATGTGACAGAACCAGGAGATGCAGGTTGTCTAGCTGCAATACCAACGTAGGCTTTAAAAACAAGCAAATGATCAGAAAACTACATCTAAAGTTGGTATGGATACTTCGCTGATACGGTTTAACTATACTACTTCAGAATACCATAGATGACATGGATCATACCCATCCTAGTATCACCGATGACAAGGAAGCCTTAACACCTTATACTCTTCAAGTGTGTCACCTGTACTTCCGTAGATCGTCGAGTGACTCGAGCGAGAAGCAGTAAACCTTCTATTTCTCCCTGTCGCGTGTAACAGTAGCCCAGTTGGTTCTGCTCCCTCAAGGGGGCTCGTCGAGCATCATATCTTTCTCCTAGGCTATTCGTGAAGAACTCTGACCATCGGGTCAGTGGTCATCCTGCAGTATATTCGACATCCCGAGAAATCCAATCACTAACGGCTCTTGTCCATCGGTTGTCATTCAAACGCATTACGTGTCCGGCCCACCTTAAGTGCGACTGTTTGGCGTATAAAACGGCATCTCTGATTTTTGATCGTTGATGCAGGTCGGAGCTTCGGATCCCTTCCCTTACTTGTGTGAAAGGGGATACTCCTAACATCGTCCTTTAGACTGCGCGTTAAATAACGATGAGCGATATTTCATCCTGTTTACGCAGCGATCAGGTTTCTGACGCATACATTAGGGCAGGAAGTAGCGCTGAGTCGAAAAGGTGGGCACGGAATCGGGTGTTCTTTGTTCTCTTCACTAAATCCTCGATGCTTTTGAAAGCTCTCCAAGCCGCTCGTTTCCTTCTGCTCAACTCTGGAGCTAAGCCGTTCAACATGTTGATTCCACGACCTAGATAAATATAACTGGAGCTCTCGGAGATATTCGTTCCGTTGAGCGTGAATGGGGCATAGGAAACCAATTCGTTCATCATGAACATCGTTTCTGTGAGATTTAGCCGAAGACCAACCTTTACACAAGCTCTATCAAAGTCGGCAAGCATACGTTCTGCTTGGCTAATATTTGGTGTTGTAAGGACGATGTCATTAGCAAAGCGAAGATGATGTAACTGCCGACCATCGATTTTCACTCCCATATTATCCCATTCCAATGCTCGCATGACGTTCTGGAGGGTTGCAGTAAATAATTTTGGCGAGATGGTATCGCCTTGCCTAGCCCCCTCTTCTGACGTCGATGTTAATTTCGTTGTAGAATGGTGATGTCTTGGTTGTGAAATTTTTTGTACAGCTCACGAAGAATCTTTACTGAGTAGGGACTCCTTGACAGTCAAGGGCTTCCATGACTACTTCTATCTCAATTGAATCAAAGGCCTTCTGTAAAACGGTGAAAATGAGATACAGCGGTCTTTTGTACCCTCGCGATACTTCAATGAGTCTTGTTATCGTATGGATGTGTTCCATCGTACTAAATCGCTTTCGAAACCCTGCTTGCTCACATGGCTGTCCTTCGTCCAGTGTTCTGTCAATCCTGTTTAGGATGACTCGAGTGAAAAGTTTGTAGACGACAGGGCAGCAAGCAGATTGGACGATAGTTGCCGATATTCTGTAGGTCACCCTTCTTGAACAATAACACGGTCTTGCAGGTCTTCCATTAGGTAGGGACCTTGCATTCGGACAGGTAACGTGTGAAGAGCCGAACCAGTGTGTTAACGAGGACTGCCGGAAAGTTCTTCAGGTGTTCTGATCTTATCCTGTCCGGACCTGGTGCTGTTCGATTTTTCACCGACGAAATGGCATGTCGGATTTCGGAAGGAAGAACGGGTGGTACAGCATATCCATCCTGCTTTATTTCATATGACGGGAGGTGGACGTGGCTATCGAAGAGATCTGAGTAGTATTTGTGAATGATTTTCCCCACTGCCTTTCTGGACGCTGTAACTGTTCCGTTTGGGGAGTCGATGTGCAATCATCTTAGTCTTGTAATTTGCGAAGCTTCGATGGGCTTTGCGAATGCTTTTACCAGCCTCTACAGCTTCTACCATTACTGCTGCTGTTCTCTCTTTAAGATCTTTTATCACCTGTCTGTCTTGTTTTGCAAATTCGGACGTTAGTTCGCGGTTGTCTGCAGCTCGTGCGATTCCACGCTGGCGTATCCAGCTCGAATGTTTCTGGATACAGACGTCTGTTGGTGACTTTCGAACTCTCAGCTTTTATAGCGCTAACGTGAAGATGTTGAATGAGCCGATCGTATTCTTCGTCGATGTTATCGACAACGGCATCTTCCCAACAGCCGACCAGTGAATTGAATAAGTCCCAGTTTATGGTGGTACTGAGACTTCGGTTTTAAATTTAGCGGCTTGTCCTCCTTTCCGCGAGAAACAGAATCTTGCACGAAGGAGGCTATGGTACGATCTGGTGTAGAATTTTTGGGACAACAGCGACATCGGTTAGGCAAAACCTTCTATTTACTATGATGTGGTCTATTTCGTTATGGTACTCTCCATTGGGAGACTCACACGTCCTGCTTTGGGGATGGAGCTTTTGGAACTGCGAATTACCATGGATGGTCTTGGTCGTCATAATAAACTCAGACAGCCGCCCACTCTGTTCGTTCCATTCTAATCCGTGGGACCCGATGTGACGTTCTTTAAACGTTTTTCTTGGTCCAATCTTGGCGTTAAAATCTCCAATGATAACCTTGAAGAATGTATGGTCTTCTCTGTAAAACTTCTCCAAGTCCATATGGACTTCTTCTTTGATTTCTTTGACTTCTTCTTCATCATAGTTTGATGTCGGCGCGTAAACAACGACTGTCAAAGTCGGTTTAGTTGTTCGAATGAATCAATGCTCATGGACAAACTCGTGTTGACGAGAACGCCTACGCCGCCAACTCCTCTATTGTCGCATGTTCCGAGGAACAGTTCTTTTCCGGTGTCATAGACGGCGTTGAAAGGCTGGCGTCTACTCGCCACGGCCAGGCCGATGACGTCGTACTTTATCCTTCTTGCTTGCATGAGCAAGTCTTCTATCGAGGACTCGGATGCAAGTGTACGTGGATTGTAGGTACAGATCGTCACCATAGTTCTTTGAAATCCAGGCAGCTTCCATTGGCCCTGAGATTTTAGCAGCCTCTTCGTACTCGTCCTACCCAACGCTGCGAAACTGGGGCTCTTTCGGGGTCCGGGGAATGAGGCCCGTTTCTTTTACTGTTTTTAGCTTTTTGATACTCATTTATAGCCTCCAGGGCTCTGAACGTGGGGGCTGGGTATACTCACGGGTAGCTTGCCAGGCTCTCCCAGAGTGGACATGGAGCTTATTTGTTGGAGGCGACTCCTAACCGCCTCCCATATACTTCCCTGTCACTTGATTGCAGGCTTTTGGCCGAATTGACTCGTAGAATACAATCCGCATAAACTAGAACGCACCCACATACGCGTGCATAAGTACTCCTCGTAAATACAGAAAGTATGTGCCAAATCGAAGCAGCAGAAACAGGGAGTCCATCCTTTGGATCCACCTGCTTCTCAGGGAAGCAAAGGTCGCTTTTCGTCCGCGAATAACCCCCTATCCGCCACCTGGGGACGCACCACGTAGCGTCGCGACTAATCGGCTATCGGGATCCTTCATATGAGGGAGATCCGTGGGTCTTGTACTCATGGACGAAAACAATTAGGACTTTCGACTCCAAACAAACACCTAAATGTCTTAACATTTATTTACAGCCTATCCCTTTTTTTTAGAAGGCAAATAGCACAGTGTTAGTGGTATCAGTCATCACGATCATGGTGCTACTTCGATTCGGCTCCGGGCCAACCAAGTCTCATACCTCCGGGGTCGGAAAATTCGTAATGAACTTCTCCGGCAAAAACCACTCTTTGCAATCCAACTGGTTACGCTTCAGTCCGGCTATCTCAGGTCTTCAGAGATAATCGACTCTACCAACGTTCTACGACATTCAAGATGAAATGAAAATCCTCAAACAGCAGCGTAAGCCACACATAAAAGTCGCAAGATTTTCGCCGATAATGGATGCGAGGAAACAAATCGAATGTGGGAAGTGCTGGAATCCACACAATAGACGTGTCATATAAAATAAAAAAAGAAATTCTCCTTTTTTATGGCAGGATGCGATGTGAAATACAACCATAAGGATGGTGGGATATCAGGGGAACGGGAACCTCGGTTGGAATTAGAAATCGCGACCACACGACGCTCAAGCGCATAGGGGCTTTTTTCTTCCTTACTGTAGAAATTGAGACACCTTTGTTGATGAAAAAGGTGCTCAGATATCCCCTGCCGAATTTCTTCGGCCTTCACAGTATCCTTGCTTCAATGGGACCACTGCCACATATCCAATAATCCACTAATCGTGGCACTCTAAAAATACCCATCTGAAGTCAGTAGGCGATGAACCTTCCTATCTCTTCAACATTTACGAGCTCCCTTCTATCCGTATTTGTTCGTCCCTTTCGCAACTACATCCCAAGCATAAACAATAAATAATTCTCGGAAACAAGCCACTTCTCTGCAATCTATGAAAAGCAGTCAATCCACATCAAAGTGGCTGTCACAGTCAGAAAAAGTTTCAGATTTCATATCAAAACTAGAAGCGTCCAGCCACTTCGAAATCGTTTGTTTGCGCACGATGGAAGCAAACACTACTTCCAATTCGATATACAGTCGCGGTTCCCGGTTACCAAGAATGCAATTACCCTAACACAGCCAAGCAAATGTCACAAGCGAAGAATTTATACCACTCAGTATGGGATAAAACCATTTACAGATCAATCAGGCAATTGAACTGCCTGGTTTTCCAGTACGTACGACACTCCAGTTCCACTAAGATACCTCACCTTCACAGACAAATACTTCTGAAGCAGTATTACTTTGGTCGGATTCTACAGTTCCCTTAGTAGCACCCTAAAAATACTTTCGATCATTTAAACATTCTAAGTAGCCGCAAAACTGTAAAAAATCGATAAAACCGTTAGCAACACCAAATCGGCTCGGCAGCGCAATTTCCAGATTTTTTAAGCTATCAGCTGATATGGAAAAAGTAGAAACAGCTGAACACTAGTGGGTCCAAATACGCAACTTCACGTTCGACAATGTAACAAATTCATCTACCTTCTTGTTATATAACTCCAGCAGAACCTTCTCCATGTGATCGATATCGTCGGCTTTGATTTCTATAGAAGTAAGAGGCCTTCGCAACATCCCTGAACTGAGACAAGTTGGAATACGTTACTCTGCAGAATCAGCTGAGCATGAGCAATCTGTGGAGCTTCGCTCACTTGGGCGACATCGTGATACAGCATGGATCTAACATCTGAGCCGACTCGAAGAATTTCTTCAACGATCAAACACACAACGACCGACATGCATTGATACAACGTATATGTAATATACTACCTCTCTCAATAATTTTTTATACTCTTGTTGAGCAAATACGAGGTGTTACTTTACTTCCTGCTGCAATGAAGCTGGCGTTTCGGAAGATTTCGCCTTCCTCGGAGCCTGGAAAGGTCAAGGTGACCGCAATCTACGCAGCCAAACACCTCCATAACCAAACAGAGAAAATGCTAAACCGATTTCAATCACATTGAACACAGAATAGCTTCTCGGCACATTCACCGCTTTCGATGAGTCTTTTACTAAATATGTCACCTAGAGACCAACCGCACAGAATCTTGGTTTAGCACGTTGGTTATAAAGGTGTTTGGCTGGGCAGACTGCGCTCAACTTGACCGTTCCAGCCTTTGAGGAAGGCGAAACCCGTCGAAACATCAGCTTTCTCTTAAATAAAGAATAAATTAACACCTCGTGTTTGCTCAACAAGAATATGAAGAATTATTCAATCAATGCCGAGGTTAATAGGAAGTCGGTCGGGGGAATTGCTTCTCTCAACTTCAAATAAGCCTATCTAGGCTCACAGTGGGCTTTACCAACAAAACTGAAATCGCTAAAATTCATATCCTTTTGCCATATAAGTGCAGCATGTTTCATTCTACAACGACAAAGTCCCGATTTTTGGAAACCCATGGAATGATCCTCATTGTTGAGGCCCGTATTGACGACAGCGAAAAGACTTAATCGCCAGATTTCCCATAATGGGGCATAATAGTACCCTAATACAGCGCTGAATTTTGCGACTTCGCCGCTTGCTTGAAGGGTCCCAGAAAACCGAATCTTATTTCCAATCGTGAGAAAATTCCAACTTGAAACAAATTTAGGATTGGGAGAACATTTTGATAGATTATTTAGACCCAAAGAGCGATAAAGCAAAGTCTTCCACACCACTCCACGAAGTATTTAATACATCCGTTTGACCCATAGAGGGATGGTACGATGCGAGACTGCCAGCTTCAAATCAACACATTTCAGCTCACAGCGAATTTTCTTAAATAAAACAAAAACAAATAGAATCAATAAATCCTTAGGCACAGGATAAAGATTCCTATGCTTTACAAGGACGAAATTCTAGTTTTCTGAGGCCTATAACATCTGCTCCATCCACTTTCACAAAAGAATATGTACAAGAGGGACTTCGTCCAGCATAACTACACTGATGTACCACCTATGTTTCAAACTGCCGCTCCTCTGCATGAAATTAGGAAATTAGGAAAAAAAGTGGAGCACCACGTAATCAATTCGTGAAAGTTTCAACTTGAACATGCTTAAATTTAACAGGGCACCATGTAAAAGCATTCTATGCGGTCGATTCGACAGCGAGAAACAATCATTTCCACAAATCTATGGCAAGCATGACTCTAGAAGTACTCTACCGATCGGGGAAATTATCGTGTTGTCGAAAAACCCGCCTGATCACAAGCAATTTAAAGGAGGACTGGCCACAGAGCACAGTTTGACATTGGAGCATGTAGCTATTGACACTGGACATTGTGAAACATCCGTCAGATGATATCTCTGGAAGTGTTTCGATTTCCTAGGCTTCTGTTCTTTTCATTTTCATTCTCTTCTTTGTCGTTTTTTAACTTTTCTATTTCCTCGGGGAAAGTCAAAGGTTGCTATGCCATTTAGTGTCGCACAATAAGTTCTCACTTTTGATTCGCTTTGTTCAGATGGCAACATTAGTCGTCGACACGTTCATAATCATCTTCATGGATAGTGTATCGTTTCCCAGAATTTCTAACGAAGGAAGTCGTTCTTTTAAGGAATTTCATGAATTCTTCTCTTGGATCATTTCTAGGAGGATCATCTAGGAAATTGGCTTGCAACTCTGTAAATTTGGCATGAGCACTTTTGTCGCACACGTTGCCCTTTTTTCGCGCTATCCAGTCCTTTGCAACGCCAAACATGGGATAAGCCAGACGCATCCTGTCCGCACTGTAGGCCGTTCCAGTGCGAGTCCGATTGCGAAATGTGCCACAACATCGCTATGCAAAAACCAGGCTCTGGATTGTTCTGCTGTTTGCCCTCACGACTGCGGTGAGCGCAGTCCGTGAACCCGTTATAGTTGACCATATGATTCGCTTCTGTTGACTTCCAAACTTTTGCAGCAGTGTTGTCACGTGTACTTCCTGGCCCGCACCGCCACGTTGTTTCCCTTACGGACTCGGCTCTCATCTCTGATCACGATCTCCTTCAGAATCTTCCATTGGTACAGGTGAATCTGAGGGGGGTTTATGGATTCCGGCTTGCATGGCCCGGTCATCGTCGCCTAAAGACTTTGAAGGTGATTTTAATCTGCGGCGGAGGTGCTCTTCGATGGTGATATGAACGAGGCCTAAGCTTTCTACAAGTCTCGTGTGCTCGAGTCTGAACACAATTCGAATATGCAGGGTAGAATATCTCTTCGAACGTGACAGGCCTTCCAAAGTGACGCAGTTCTTGGCATCCTGTGTGGAATTTGTAAACACACTTGGTCCGTAACAACACCATCCTTTCGTTAGTGGTACGTGGCTCAAGTGTAGCCCTGGGGGCCACGTGTTTGTTGAGTTTGTTGACGTGCCGACGTCAATCAAGAGTTTTACTGCATTACTGCACGATGGCTCGGATTTGCTAGTAGTGGTTCAATGGTATGTTCTCCGCTACATCTTCATGACCTCTCTACAGAGTCGTCAGTTCTACAGTGTTGTATATAAAGGATAGAAGATAAAGCTCTCGGCATTGATCAATCCCTGGGTGGTGTGCCATATATTCAACTTCATTAAGCATCATTTGGAGGTGATTGAATGCATATCTGGCGTCGCGGTGGCCTACCGATGTATCGAGCCAGTGCTGGTATCCTCCCAGATAGGCCTGGTACCAATTTGCCGTAGGCCTGGTACCAATTTGCCGACCCCAGAGGGTTGGAAGGCTTGCTGAGCCATGGGCGCGGGGATCGATCCCATGTGTATCGCAGGGCGCCTTCGACCAGTGTGCCACGCGCTCCCTTATTTTATATTAAGTTGTTCAGAAATAAATGAGCTTTTTTTAAAATGTTTATTGTTTTAATGTATTTTTTTGCCAATAAAGTATTCTTGCTTTTCAATATTATATATCGTTAGTAAGCTGATTTATGCTCCTTTTTAACCATTTCTTTATATTTTGCGAAGAGTTAAATTTTTTTAACAAATTTTGAGCTTTGCAATTTTAGATATCGAAAACCAGTCTTCGTCGAATTTTCTTTTATGAGTTCAAAATCGATCGTCGTGCAGCAGAGAGAGCTCGAAACATTAATGAAGTTTGGGGTGAAGTAGGTGAATGAACAGTGCGAACTTGGTTCTGGAAATTTCTATCTGGTGACTTCGACCTCGAACATAAGAAAGGCCGCGAACGTCCCAATGAACTTGACGACGACGAACTGAAGGCACTAGTCGATGCAAACGCGCGAACAACTGTTCGAGAGCTTGCAGAACAGCTTGGCGGAAGCACAGGAACAATTTCTACTCGCTTGAATCGCACAGGTAAGACAACAAAAAAAACTCGACAAGTGGTTTGTGCACGAACTAAACGATAATCAGAAAGATCACCGTTTTGAAGTGTCGTCTGCTCTTATTTTTGCGCAACAAAAAACGGCCGTTTTCTTGATTGAATTGTGACGTACGACGAGAACTGGATTCTATACGACTACCGGCGAAGTTCAGCTCAACGGTTGGATTGCGACCAGGCTCCATAGCACTTCTCATAACCGGAATTGCACCTCAAAAAAAGGTTATGTGACTGTTTGGTGGTCTGCAGCCGGACTGATTCATCACAGCGTTTTGAGTTCGGACGAAACGATTACGGCAGAGAAGTATTGCCAGCAAATCGACGAAATGCACCGTAAACTCCAAAATGAACGACCGGCATTAGTCAACAGAAGAGGACCAAACCTTTTGCACGACAACGCCTGGCCTGTGGAACCAGTGCTGCAGAAGTTGAACGAGTTGGGCTACGAAACTTCTCCTCATCTGCCGTATTCTCCAGACTTCTCGTATCACTTCTTTAAGCATCTTGACAATTTCCTGCGCGAGAAATGCTTCACCAAACACGATGACGGAAAAAAATGCTTCAACGAATTCATCGCTTTCAGAACTCCAGAATTTGGCACAGCTGGAGTAAGTAAATTTGGTTGTTTGCAAAAGTGTTTAGATCCAGATGGTTATTATTTTGATTAACAAAGTTTTGTTCGAAGCAATTTATGACATTTTAAATAATATAGGTAAAACGCTCATTTGTTTCTGAACAGCCTATTATATGCATGCATACGTCATACATACGTTATATATAATTGTATATGTGTATATATACATACATATGTACATGTATATATCGTACATATTTTTTTCTACATGACCCTCATTTTACATTTAAGGGGCGGTCCCATCACTTCTCAGATTCGATTCGTTTCTTCGCATCCACCGTCCACTAAGGTCTACTACCTTTCACGTGCCACTTCAGCTGCTGCTTGAGGATTTTCCTTTCGTCATGAATGTAGTTGAATACTGGTCGAATAGATTCTCTCTGGAGTCCCCTTGCAACCGCGCTAAAACATTCCCACTTAGATTACAGAAAGCTAACCTTTATCGGATAAGTCTGGAACCGGTTTCCCGGTGCCAGAGGGATGTGGGGATCGGTGTGTCTGAGGCGGTATCGAGCTACCACCGTGCTTCTGATGATCGGCATCACTACCACTGTGCTACTCCTTCCCCATTCTTCCCTTATATATGTATATATATGTGTATATATATGTATGTATATATATGTGTATGTATGTATGTGTGTATGTGTGTATGTGTGTGTGTGTGTATGTATGTGTGTATGTGTGTATGTGTGTGTGTGTGTGTGTATGTATGTGTGTATGTGTGTGTGTGTATGTGTGTATGTGTGTATGTGTGTATGTGTGTATGTGTGTGTGTGTGTGTATGTGTGTGTGTGTGTGTGTGTGTGTGTGTGTGTGTGTGTGTGTGTGTGTGTGTGTGTGTGTGTGTGTGTGTGTGTGTGTGTGTGTGTGTGTGTGTGTGTGTGTGTGTGTGTGTGTGTGTGTGTGTGTGTGTGTGTGTGTGTGTGTGTGTGTGTGTGTGTGTGTGTGTGTGTGTGTGTGTAAACACAGTAAACACAGTAAACACACCTTTGAAAAAACAGGAAATGACTTATTTTCAACTTATTATTGTGTGATCCTATCCTTATTCTAATCCTATCCAAATATGATTGGCAGGTTAAGGAAGATCCGACCGAAGACTACCTCCAGGTTGTTTAATGACTTAAAAATTATGCTGGTTTCGCTTGAGTTGCTCAACCAAGAAGAGCAGATTGCATTTCAATTACCACCAAGTTGTTGCTCGAGAAGAGAAAGAAACTGGTGACTGTTTTTACTGCAACACGCTTAACACGGCTAATAATAGTTGCCAATTACAGAGTAGTTTTGCGGGAAGGTCTACATCGGTGCAGATAGAAGAAGCCATTAGAAGCAATACAAGAAAAGAACTAATCCGAGGAAATTCCATCGGTACTTGTGCGAGTACAACGTTCCACTGTTAGCTTTTTTGGACGAAGTTGGGACCACTAAAAACTTCCCTCCATGATGTGAATTGGTAACGGAAAAGTTTTAGACCAACTCTGTCCGTCCCACAATCCGTGTCCCGGGCCCTAAAATTCCTGTAGAGAAAAACCACTCAGAATTCTTTCCTCTGAGGTTTGAGTTGAACGAGTACAATCTTATTAGCGCTCGTCGACCAAGGAGTGGACCCATCTTAAATAAGAACTTTATCTGAATGTTATCAGAACTGCATCACGAAAATACGGTTTTTGGATAAACCTCTCACCAACCCTTTAGAAAAACGAGTTCGACAACACCATGTCGCCAAAGCTTTTACTGCCGCACTGCAGTGGATGATGAAGTTTCTCGATTGGGATGGGTAAGGGATTCGTATTGATGGAAAAAATCCTATAAAATCTTCGTTTTGCGGATTACATCGTGTTCTTTTCTAGTAGTAAAAAAAAAGGAAGAGGCGATGTATAGTGAGCTTAATGATCGGGGAAAAAAACATCGGTCTACAAATAAATTGAGAAAACACCCAGTTCACGAGAAATCCATGGTGCGAACGCGAACAGATCAAACCAAGTGGTTCATAGACTACATTGTATATGTACGTTGGAGGTTCAATGAACGCGGAGAAAATTATGAAGGAAGAATAATACAGAAAAATGAGAACCACATGTATTCGGGCCTTTCAAAGAAGCCACCGAGCAACCAAAAGACCCGAAACTCCGCGCACACCTTCGACTCGTATACAGGTCCTAGCGCTCTGTTATGCAACAGAGACCTACTGTGATGCTTCAACCACATCAGTAATATTGCGCACTATTCACAGAGCGTTTGAACTGTGTCTTCTGAACTGTAGCCGGCACACAAAATGTTCATTCGGAATGCACTGCTCAGGTCTTCTAAATCTAACTTATATTCGAGACAGAGAAGAACAGAGGACAGTTGGATGAAAAGAACTACGATGGTGGACTTGCTTGTGATTAAGATCAAACAGCTGTACTCGAAGCAGAAGTTTTACAGATCACGATCTGAGACTGGCACCAGCCACCATGGTCAAATCAAGCCACCGCCATGGACGAGCTTTCCAACACAAGGAAACGAATTGAAGTTCACGAATTGGGCTCAAACTTGGGTAATTAAACCAGATTACTCGAATGAAAAATATACTGCAGTTTGCACAACTCGTGAGGACGGGCAGTCCAAGTATCCAAGTTGGTAAGTATTGTGTGATTGCCGTCCCATTATTTATTTGTGCTTGCGCATGGCTTTCTTCCAGTGTTACGTTAGTTTTGTTCTGTGTTCCATACTCGTCATGCGTTGTTCTTCCTGTCAGCCTCGATACGATATCATCTGCTAGATGAAACACGGTTGCCTCTCAATAGATGTGGAGCGTTGTTCAACAGATTTACGACAACGCGAAAAAATCGTTCGTGATCCCAGTTTTCCTGGAAAATTACTTTTTTCCTTGTACGACTATATTTTTCGTGAAAATTCAACGAATAGAGTGGTCTGAGTTGACTGTTTCAATATCTTTTGTATTGTAATAATGAAACAGTATGAACTGTAGAACCAGCTCAAATAAAAATGATTCTTTCACTTATAAAATCTGATTTTCAATTTCCTTTACCGAAATTCAATGGGAATCCAAAAACCGGGACGAAGGTCCGGATAGTTGCCAAAGTTTGCGTTCCGCCTAGTACTTCGGTTAGTGTTCTGTAGGAAAGTTCGATAGTAAAAGAGCGCAATCTCACTATTGTTACAGTCATTTCTTTCAAACCAGGGCTTGATGTTACACACGAGACTTTTCGCGTGCAGGTTCGACCACTGGTGAGGGTTTTTCCTTTCTTCATGAATGTCGTTCAGTGTTCATCGAGTCGATTCTCGCTGGAGTCGTGAGATAGCCGGGCTAGAGCGTTCCCATTTGGATTGCTGAGAGTGGACTTTTCCTAGAAAAAATCTGCTACTAACTTCCCGACCCTTGAGGGGAAGAGAGGTTTGCTAAACCTGAGGTGGGATCGAACCACTGCCGCGGTCGTGACACTCGGTATCACAACCACTGTGCTACTCGCCTCTTGAGGCAAAGATGTGCCATGTATTAATGCAACTGATAGCTGTGAAGAATGGACAGAATCAAAGGGGCAATAAAAAATGTGGAAATCCGATTATTCTGTAGCCATCTGCAGGTGAAGTTCGACCTTCTTTATAGAACCAACCTCTTTGGTGGTGGTAACGACTAAAGGTGGTGACCGTGAATTGGTAGGGCAGTTCCGTGCGTCCATTCTCACACGATTCATTAATTCTACTTGCATTCGTCAAAGTTATACCTTTCAGAATTCTTAAATTTGCTTGTACAGCTTTTGCTCATCAGAATTTTCGTTACTTGGTGGGACTTGTTGTGGTCGTCGTTGCTTATTCATCTTTCTGTTTCAGTTTTCGTCAGGTGTATGATTGTTCCTGAACACATTTCTGTGACTGGAGAGTCCGTGAAAGCTTCCGAATTTGATGTAACCTCTTTAATATCTTCTTTTTTCTCTCTCTTACTATCTAATCCATACTGTTTACTCAGGTTTTTTTTAAATTCCAGGGCCAAAATGTTGCGGGTCGTGAACGATTAATGCAACTCATGAATGTGCCAGATCGTATTGTTCTAACTGGAGGAAATAGTTATGAAGGTTTTGAGGCTGAACCACTAGAGCTAATGAAAGATCATGCTACTCAGAAAAGAGAGGTATTTTTCCAGTTGCTATACGTGGAAGGCATTTTACAGCCCTTTCTTTTTTTCTTTTTTTCTTTTTTTGTCTTCAGGAGAGCATCCAAGATTTACCGAGTGTTATAACTCTTGAACATAAGCCCTATTTGGATCGTGGAGAACCTAATGTATGTTGTTTTTGCTTTTACTTCCTTATCTTTTTCACTGCTGTTTTTCTCTTGTAACAATAAATTTTTTTATTGACTGTTAAGGATGAACCTGTTCAAAGCGAAAATTCGATCGCAATCGAGGAAAATCCACTCCAGGAGTTAAAGTTAATGCGACGTCAGATAGGTGCAGGTTTTGATAGCAGTTATCTGATCGATTTATTTAGAGTCCTTTCAATGGCTTACTGCCTCTTTGTGACTGGGAGGTGTCCCTGGGTGTCGAGCTGCGATGTACAGTGGGGAATTCACCCAACCCACTCCACCTCAGCAGTGCTTCGCACGCTGAGAAGGAGTCCGGCGTTTCCATCAGGAAATGCTGGAGTCCGCAAAAACCAGTGAAGACAAGCCGTCCAAGTATCCAAGTACTTACTTAGAGCCTACTTAGTACGAAATGCTTTAATGAGAAGATTTAATGTGTTGTTAAGTTTCCGGAAATGCAGTTTTTACCCGTAGAAGTAAGGTAAGCATTTTGTACCTCACAAGACCGACTTTCACTCAAACTCGGCTTGAATAACCAATCATCTGTATCATTGTACCATCTGTAGTCCCGTTGATCGTCGAGTGACTCGAGCGGGCGCCAGTAAATCTTCCATTTTTCCCTGTCGCGTGCAAGAGTAGTCCAGTGGGTTCTGCTCGCTGTAGGAACTCGTCGAGCATCATATCTTTCTTCTAGGCTCAACTCTGATTATTGGGTCGGTGGTCTTCCTGCAGTACGTTCGACATCCCAAGGATTCCAGTCACTAACGGCTCTTGTCCATCGGTTGTCACTCATACGCATTACGTGTCCGGCCCACCTTATCTTCGACTATTTGGCGTACAGGACGGCGTCTTTGATTTTTGATCGCTGACGCAGGTCGGCGCTTCGGATCGCTTCCCTTACTTGTGTGATACGGCATACTCCTAGCATCGTCCTTACGACTGCGCGTTCAATAGTGCTAAGCGATCTTTCATCCTGCTTACCTATCGACCAGGTTTCTAACGCATACATTGGGGCAGGAAGTACTGTTGAGTCGAAAAGGTGGGCACAGAATCGGGTGTTCCTTGTTCTCTTCACTACATCCTCGATGCTCTTAAAAGCACCCCAAGCCGCTCGTTTCCTTCTGCTCAGCTCTGGAGCCAGGTCGTTCATTATATTGATTTCCCGACCTAGATAGATATAACTAGAGCATTCGGAGATATTCGTTCCATCGAGCATGAATGGGGCATACGAAACCAATCCGTTCCTCATGAACATCGTTTCTGTGAGATTTAGTCGAAGACCAACCTTTCCACAGGCTCTATCAAAGTCGGCAAGCATACGTTCCGCTTGGCTAATGTGTTATAAGGACGATGTCATTAGCAAAGCGAAGATGATGTAACTGCCGACCATTGATTTGCACTCCCATATTATCCCATTCCGATGTTCGCATGACGTTCTCGAGGGTGGCAGTGAATAATTTTGGTGAGATGGTGCCTAACGCTTGTTTTGACGTCAGTGTTAATGTCGTTGTAGAATGGCGATATTTTTGTTGTGAAATTTTTGTACAACTCACGAAGAATATTAATGTACTGAGTGGGGATTCCTTGACTATCAAGGGCTTCCATGACTGCTTCTAGCTCATTTGAGTCAAAGGCCTTCTCTAAATCGATGAAAGTGAGACAGAGCGGTCTTGTGTACCCTCGTGATATTTCAGTGAGCCTTGTTATCGTGTGGACGTGGTCCACTGTACTTACTAATAACCAGTAGTATTCATTAAATACCAAAGTCTACAAGTCTTTTATTGATTTAAATTGTAGCGCAGTGTAGGAACCTTTGCAGTTAAGGCACACTTGCCGAAAAATGTTTTAAGCTTTATTATGCCGTCCGTCGAAAAGCTTAGATTTTCGATTCCGATTCATCAAAGAGCTTTTTGACTCTGTGAGCTGGCAAGTGTTTTTTTGCGAAGGAGGTGGTCCGAATTTTTGAACGGATGGTAAACCGTTGATGAAAAATCTGCTGACTAAGAGGGATTAGTGTGCTTCATGTCGCTCACTCTTTTTCTTTTTTTTTTTTTGTGGACGTTTGTCTTCCGTTGTTGTACAGAACTCATTGTTTTGTATTAGAACTCTTTGTGTTGAATTTTATCGTTTTGTATTGGAACAGTGTCAAGCATCGGGTGCTCCCTATTCAGTAGGAGCCCAAAGCAATGAGCAGTGAGCAATGCGCAGTTTACATCGATGATCTTCTTGATTTTCATTTCGTTCATGCAGCAACCAGTTGTCGAATTACTGTTTTACGCTTATTGTAGTTTCGTTTATGCTAAGATGTTATGCTAATGGATGGAATGGGTTATCAATCGCCTGGGCCAATCAAATTGTTAAGAATATTTATATTCGGTAGTGAAAGATAAAATTATGTTGAGGACTGTCCTATTCCTGCTGGACACAAGCCACTCAAGTATCATTTTTTAATCACAATTTATAACTTCTTATTTCCTGCCTATTATCTTTTTATGGCAGGGTGTTGTGTGAAATCCAACCACAGTGATGCTGAGATATTTTGGAAGTTTCAACTCTAAGTCAGATCGAACCGCGACTACCCTTTCCGGGGCTCACGTGTTACGGACTGCACCACTGAGATCCTCGCTTTGCCTTTTTCTCGGCCAGTTTTTTCCTAACGATGCCGTCAACCATCACCCATGAACGGGAGTGATCTGTGGAGCACAAGTCGGCATTGAACCCAGTTGGACTTATTCTATAATCGTACTCACAGTGTACAACTTTTTATTTTCTATCTGTTATTTTTTATAGTAGGGTATTATGTGAAATACAAATATGATGCCGAGACATTTGCAAAACTCTGGCGCTATGCCGAATCTAAACCCACCCGTGATTCTCCTTTCCGGGATTTCATATTTTAACAGGGTTGGGTCGTTGCGAAACTATTGCTGTTTTTCCCACTTATTCTTCTGAAAGTATTTGAATCCATTTCCGTGGGTCTCCTTCAAACAGTGCATTAGAATGGATGTAGACAGCATGGATGGTTCGTGATTCCAATTCTGATCACAGGTTCGCCATGGTTCGCTTTCGATTTGTAATCCCGTGGACCTTGTTTTATCGGTAATTTTTCTAAGAGATTCGATTTCGGTGCTGCTACTGTCTTATTTCTTTTCCACCTTCACGTCATTTTCCACGTGGTACATCATAGTTAACATCTAATGTGGTTTACGTTTTTTGTAGAATCGTTTGTGTACTTTTAAAACTGTCGTATCGTTGATTTTAAAGATTTTTTCTAGTCAAGTTTGTTGAATGTGTTTGAAGAAAATCAAACTCCAGGTTTTCCTAAAGGATGATGGGAGTCTTTTCTAACTTTTAGCAACTGAATCGAATCTTGGAAAAGACAGTGAATGGATCAAGCACAGCATGACACTAGGAGGGGTCAATGTGGTCCATACTGTTTTTTATGAGTGTGGTCTCTACATGGTCATTAGGCAGTTTCCTTGTTTAAACGAAGTTTGTTCTTTCTTTAATGAATGGATCTGCATGAAAGCGACATGCTATGAACAGAAGCGAAGTAAAAACGGATCAGAACCGTTTCGGCCTCTTATTCCAGTTTTCCAGACTGAATTCATTTTCTTTAGCTTTTTCCTATCCCAGATCTTAGGTCTTCGACAACGAATTGATGTGAAAACTTTTCCTTTTCAGTACCTGTAGGAGTGTTTTTTCGAGTAACCAAAATCTGTGAACGACGTTGTTGGCCGAGTCTACACATCCCTACGTAGATGCTTCCCTGATCAAAGCTGGTCGGATTTGTGTATGGGTTCGGTTGCAACTTGAGATCCCATTATTCGTTTTCCTCATCTTCATTGACTGTTGATTGATGTTGGAGCGTGATTTCTATTCCAAATTCGTAGATAGTCGTGCTAGAGCGTTTCTATATATATATATATATATATATATATATATATATATGCATTCATGGTGTATATAATATATACACATGTAAATATGTGTGTATATGTATACACATGCAGACATGTATGGCGCAGTGGATAGAGGCGCCCTGCGATAGACATGTGCTTGGTGGTTCGATTCTGTGTTTTGAGCTCACAAATCCTTTCATCTCTCCGGAATCGGTAAGCTGGTACCTTTCCTGTCTAGAAGGATACCAACACCGACTAAACACATCAATGGGCTACTGCAATTATTTTTCTATACTAGATAGTGCACTTAACCATTTCTAATTGCACTTGATGAGGCTGAATGCATGTCACATCCATAAGAAGTTGATCTACGCCGTGTGCTTTCACCATGTATATATATATATATATATATATATATATATATACATATATATATATATATATATATATATATATATATATATATACTAGTGTAGAAATGTGGGAATAAGAAATCGACCAACTACGCAAAGATATTATAATAGGTGGAAAGTTGCACTGAAGAAAAAAAAATACCAGGAACTTTCTAATTTTTAAAAAGGGGCTACTAATACGTATTAATGTTTTCCCTTTTGAGTTTGCCGTTCCTCGAGTAGCTTACGACGTCATAGTGGCTGAGGGTGTTCCTGCGTTGAATAACATGGACATTATGCCCAAGCAGGTTCGCACAGTTCCAGGCTTTATGATGCCGAAAAATCAGTACACTGCCGCTGGAGTTCACTGTTGTCACGGCATATAACCATTGGCAAAGTGGGAATGATGTTACGAAGACATGGCTGTTGCTCACCTTTTTTACGATCTGGGAACACTAGAGCGGGTTTCTGGAGCCTTTAAGTAAATGTGATAGCGCAGGCATTGTAGGAGAGGATCTGTTCAAGAATCAGTTATTATTGCGTCTGTCATACCCAGTTACCCTTCATACTTTTTGTGTTTCTTTAGAGTTTTGTATGAAATCATTTAAATAATGGATGCGGAGAACGTTTAGGTCGTATTTCAACAAGGTTGTTTCAACTGGAGGATGAGTTAGAGAAACATCGGTTTCGAGAAAAGGTTGTGTTCTTTATTTTATTATCTATTATCATAGTAGGTATAATCGTCTTTATCTAATTATGGTATCACTTCTATAAGATGAGTTAACGACCTGTCGACATGGAAACTTGTTGACTTTGTTTTTATTTAAAGAATAGGGAGCTCACGTAATTCGTCCGGTTGGTAAAGCTGTGGGGTTTGATAACTCCATCTTCGTGCTTTATAGCAATTGGCAGACATTTCTTTGGTCAACCATAGATACAAATGTGTATCAGGTGGCTACGAACTACGTCTACACCGTGTACACATGTATGATCCTATAAAAAATTTCGTATATACATACAAACACATACATACATACATACATACATACATACATACATACACATACATACATATACATGCACATATACATATACATATACATATATACATATACATATACATACACACATACACACATACATACACACATACATGCACATACACACATACATACATACACACATACACATACATACATATACACACATATACACATACATACATACACACATACACACACATACATACACACATACACACATACATACACACATACACACATTCATACACACATACACATACATACATACACGCACACACGCACACACGCATCATTAAAACTTTGATTGTTGCTGCACATAATGAAAAATATTGTGACCATTCCTACAATATAGGTTAACTAGATCACCCTGTTAGATGCCATGTTAGATGCGGCATTATGTGGACGGATAGTTCGTTGTACGGTTGCTAAAGGGTCGCTTTGTAATCTGTGTGACTCTTAAGGATACGTTTCGTTCCTGTCACACCTCTTTCTTACATCCTGTGTTTACAATTGCACACATGTTTGTGCGTACGTAGTTCACTTGCGTAAATATGTATTGAACCGTGTTGCTGCAGTTGCTTGCTGCAGAGTACGTGAGAGGTGGTTGAGGGACTCCTCCAACAATTATAGTTGAAGAACGGTGCTAATTCTATGCATTATCATTTGGCCTGCCAGAAGTGGAAGTTAAAAGTTCGCAAAATTGAACGTGAGTGTAATGCCAACACCGCCTCAACGGGTGACATCCATCCTTACGAATTTCAGAGTTTTAACGAACTTAAGCAAATCATACGTTGGGAGTGCACGTTTTTTGGTATTTGGCGCATTTTTCTCTTGTCGGTTGTCGTCACCTAAACATTTCGTAATCACTTAAGGTAACATGACTATCCAAAATCCAGCACGGCGCGGGAACAAAATTGACCATTTCTTTGATTCACAGTTGAGAAATTGTTTAACCCAATATTTGTACGTATCTCGATGGCACAAACTACCCCAGATATGGGGGTTTAATCTTATAATTCCCACTTCCTAGGTGAACGAAGTCCGCTATCTCAACCCAAATTCATTGGTGTTCTGTCCATATTTTTGGAGCATTTCCAATTCTTCCGTATGATGTGGAAAAGCCTATTTACCATTCATTCTAACAAGATGTTTCTGATCTTTGGTAACTGACTTTCAAACGTACTTTTTGAGTACGCTTCAAGTTTTTTTTAAACTCGGCGTTAATATAGTTATGATTTGAGACTGTGCATCTTTAATTCTTCATACTCTTGTTGAGCAAATACGAAGTTTTGCTTTATTTTTTATTGACGGAAAGGCTGACGTTCCGACGGATTTTCGTCTTCGTCAAAGCCTTGAAAGGTCTAGTTGACTGCAATCTATCCAGCCAAACACCTCCATCACCGTGTGAATTACTACAAGAGGTGCCCGCATAATCATTATAAAAAGACTGAGCGGCTGGTAGCTCAGTGATAGAGGTGCTTTTCACTACAAGCAAGGCCATGGTTCAATCTTGTGCAGGTCCATCCAGGGGCGGACAGAGGGCGGATAGCAGTGGTAGTGATGCCCGTGATCACCAGAGTGCTGGTTTGATTCCGCTCCGGGCCAATCAAGCCTCTCATCCCTCCAGTGTCGGGAAATTGGTACCGGACTTGTCTGGGAAAAAATCACTGTCTGCAATCCAATTGGGATTGCTCCAGCCCGGCTATCTCAGAACTCCAGGGAGAATGGACTCGACCAGCATTCTACGACGTTCAAGATGAAATGAAAATCCTCAAGCAGCAACCGATGCCTCACGTAAAGTTCAAAGATCTTCGTGGTCAGTGAATGCGAGGAAACGAACTCAGTATGAGAAGTGTTGGGATCAGCACAGCATACGTGAAAATGAGTCAAGTAAAATAAAAACCAAGTCCAACTACGCATTTTATTTACCCGGAATCGGGAATTCGCACCAAAATTGATTGGAGAACGCTTGTTTTGACCCATAAGTGCTCGACTATCTGCGATGTATAAGCGGGAACGCTGCAGCAGGCGATTTCGTAATTCCAGGGAAAATCAAATCGCCAAGCATTCAACGACGTTCGTAGAAAAGAAAGAAGGCATCAGGAAGCCGAAGCTTCATATTCTTTCGAATGAGGTTTTTTTCATCTTCTCATTTTTCACCGTTGAGGGTATTGTCTTGAGCAATAACGCGATTTAACTAGCTATGTTTCGGCCAGCAGGACGCCATCATGTTCCGCAATATATCGTTGAAAATTAGTCTGCGAAATCTTTGCGTTTTTCTTCGGTTAAACCAATCGTTTACCTCCCTGTGATGACTGCATCAGGCGTCTTCCGAGGCGACCGATTCTGCTGGTATTATAATTAGCAAATTCAACCATTCATGAAAAGTTTCTGGACAACAGACAGCAAGCGGATTGGACGATAGTTGCCTATGCCGTGGAAGTCACCGTTCTTGAACAATCGCACAGTCTTGTTGGTCTTTCACTAAGTATCTTGCATTCAGACAGGTAGCGTGTGAAGAGCCGAGCCAGTGTGGTTATAAGGACTGGCGGAAAGTTCTTTAGGTGTTCAGATTTTATCTTGTCCGGACCTGGTGCTGTTCGATTTTTCAGCGACGAAGTAGCATGTAACTGGCGAAGCTTGATGGGCTTTTCAAAAGCTTTTTTCAGCCTCTACAGCATCGATCATAACTGCTGCTCTTCTCTGTTTAAGATCTTTCTGTACCCCCTGTTTGCTTTGTTTATGTTCTTGTTTAGCAAACACGAGGTGATATTTTATTTCTCTATTTACCCACAAGCTGATATTTCTGCGGATTTCGCCTTCCTCAGATCCTGGAGAGGTCAAGTGGACCGCAATCTATCCAGCCATACACCTCCATAACTAAACAGAGAAAGTGCTAAGTCAAGATTCCAATCCCATTGAGCATATAATAGCTTCTTTGCACACTCACCTTTTTCTATGAGTCTCCCACTGAATGTGTTTTGTCTATGTTGTTTTGCAAGTTCGGACGTGAGGCGGACGTTCTCTGCAGCTCGTGCGATTCCAAGCTGACGTATCAGCTGGACTGTTCCAGGAGACGGATGTCTCTTGATGACTTTCGAACTCTCAGCTTTTACAGCGCTAACGTGAAGATGTTGATTGAGCCGATTGTGTTACTCGTGGATGTTGTCGAGAACGGCATCTTCCTAACAGCCGACTAATGAATTGAATAAACCCCAGTTTATGGTGGTTTTGAGATTTCGTTTTTTTTTTCAATTTTGCGGCTTTTTCTCCTTTCCGCGAGAAGTTTAATCTTGCACGAAGGAGGCTGTTGTCTGATCCCGTGTAGAATTTTGGGACAACAGCGACATCGGTTATGCAGAACCTTCTATTTACTATGATGTGGTCTATTTCGTTATGGTACTCTCCATTGGGAGATTCCCACGTGCAGCGTTGAGGGTGGGGCTTCTGGAATTGCGAGTTACCATGGTTGGTCTTGCTCGCCATTATAAATTCAGATAGCCGCTCACCCTACTCGTTTCATTCTAATCCGTGGGTCCCAATGTGACGTTCTTCAGACGATCTTCTTCATCCAATCTTGGCGTTGAAATCTCTAATGATATTCTTGAAGAATGTATGGTCTTTAACTTCTCGAAGTCCATATAGAACGCTTCTATTTCTTCTTCGTCATAGTCTGATGTCGGCGCATAAACGACGAAGATTGCCAAAGCCAGAAGTGATCCACATCTTTTTAATGGTAAATGTCCAATTCGGGTTGTTAGTTGTTCGAATGAATCGATGTTCATGGGCAAGCTCGTGTTGACGAGAACGCCGACGCCGCCATCTCCTCTACTGCCGCATGTTCCGAGGAACAGTTCATCTCCGGTGTCATAGACGGCGTTGAATAGGTGTCGTCTTTTCGTCTCGGCCAATCCGTTGACGTCGTACCTAGTCCTTCTTGCCTGCATGATCAACTCTTCTATGGAGGACATAGATGCAAGTGTGCATGCATTGTAGGTACAGGTCGTCACCTTAGTCCTTTGCGATTTATGCTGCTTGGAATGGCCCTGAGATTTTGGCAGCCTATCTGTACTCGTCTAACTCAACTCTACCGTATCGGGGCCCTTTCAGGATCAGGGGAATGAGATCTGTTTATTTTGCTGTGTTTAGCTTTTTGATACCCACGATACGTTGTTGAGCTCTCAAAGTGGGACTAGGTTCACTCTCATGTGGTTTGCCAGTCTCTGCAGAGTAGACGGAAAGATTATTTGGCTAGAGGGGACTCCTAACCGCCTTCTATTTGCTTCCCAGTCACTTGATTGCATGGTTCTGGCCGGAGGGACTCGTGGGGCACAATTCGCATAAACGAGGACACGCCCGCACGCGCCTACGTGAGTATGCCCTCGTAAATACAAAGGGTATGTGGCAAAACGGCGCAGCACTAACAGGGAGCCCATCTCTTGGATCGCCTGCGTCTCAGGGAAGCAAAGATCGTCTTTGGTCCGCGATTAACCCTTTATCCGCCACCTGGGGATGCGCCACGTTGCCTCGCAACTAACTGGCAAGATTTGATCTTCTATGAGAGACATCTCTGGTTCTCATCGATGGTGACAATAAACTGTGGATGTGGAGGATTGGTGCATAGATCCGGGACATTTTTATGAATTATTTGTAACTAATGTTTGAGAGCCGGTTGTGAAGGAGACTAACTAAGCTAAGTACTAGCTGATATGCTTTACCAAAGAATTATCGTGGGAAGCGCTAGGCGTTGACGAGATGAAGAGATTCATCGGTTTATGCGCTAACATAGCATTGTTCAAGTTCAAATTTGAGGTATTATTGGGTTGGGAATTCTCATTTTGCATGTTATCCTATGGAAACCCTTGTTATGGCGAAAAACATTCTTGGACCTTCCTACATGGACTTTTCTTTGCACAAGACTTATTGAGAAGAAGATCCATCTTGTTGACCGTCATAGCAAAACAGAAAAGAACTTAAACAAATCATCCAGTGGAGGCTGGAGAGTGGACGGTTGGCAGCGCAACAGAATTGGAGCAGTGTGACGGATTTAGATCGGAAAGATAAGAAGGACATTCATGTGCTGTTCACAGTTCATTACGCATCTCTTCCCTCCAACTCATTAATACCGTAGGTGATTAAAAGCTACAATCAGAGGAAGCTTTTAGTGGACACAATTGATCAATTGCACCTACTGTCTATTTGTTAGGAAGACCTGGAAGTTTTATGTATATTTCTGTTTGTTCATGATTTATACACGTCTATTTCTACCCATTGGTTAGAGCACATACCGCAGTTTTTCCAGTTGATTACTCAAGTGTGCCTGGTGAACTGATGGAAGATATGAGTGTGAGCGGGATATCAACTCGGAAGACTTTAAGAGAGACGTCTTCTTGCGTTGTATTGGAGGCGAGGCTGCTTCTACAACGTCTACTTCGCGTTTTATTGAAAAAAGCTGCGTTAAGGGTTTCCAAAAAGTGGAGACGATGTGTGAGTTGTTAAAAGGCTATTGCATAGCACCAAGATGGAAAACACGTCATTCTATGTGCCAGAAAGGTTAGCAAGAATTGCACGATGCTGTTCCATTATTGTTATTGTTATCAGTTACTACCATTAAGTTATATGATGAATATATATATATATATATATATCGTATAAATGTGGAATATGGATTATAAGTTGTACATTGTGATGTGAATGTAAAAAGAAAACGTGGAAAGACTTGGTAATTCCTTCGAGATACAAACTGTATTGAATCCCACTGATGAATCCATGCCCCGTGAATAAACAGCCACTCTGAAAACGTCTTTGTGGTCTCGTAATCTTATTACAGCGAATTACTTTCCCTAATTGTAGAGTCGAAGTGTTTAAGTAGAGGGATTTTTAAGCCTCTTCACTGCTCGTACCGTTTCTGCTGCACACTATTCAGCAGCCATAGTCTCTCGCTGCAGAATGATCTCGTCCAAAGCGGTTTTTTTTTTGTAAGTTCCTAAGTGTAGAGCTTTACCAACTCCTGATATTAGAACTAAGTTTGACAAGATATCGATGAAATACAAAAAGTGCGGTGAAAAATTTCTGTTAGCCATTGAACAGGCGTAATATCATGTGCTGTTATGTGATGGTCCATGTGTTAAACGTGGGGATACGATGTCGGTTGGTATCTTCTGTCGACGACCATTTTTCATTGACTGTGGCTTTCGATGACACGCGGTTTTGATTTGCTTACGAAGCGCCCTTGAACATCCTAATAATTTATTTTATCCTGTCACTTGAGCATAATATACAGTAACGATTTTGTCGCAAAGCAATAAAAATCTGAGGACTACTCATACCAGCTTATCCTCTTTTCTTCACCGTCCACAATTGGCCATTCTTTTGGCATAATCAGGGAGTCACAGCTGATGTTAATTTTCGGCCGTTTCAATGTCTAATGGGAGGGGATAATATGAACTTACCAGTTACCGATTTGAAAAGAGTGCAACTCTATAGTTGCCCATCTTAGCATTGAGGTTAAATTTTGCCATTGAAGCATGAATACTATGGAATGAAGCATAGGAACAGCACAAACATTTTGCAGAACCTAATATCACCCTTAAATCTGGTTGTTTGGGTTCTTTCTATCCTTGCAAAAGTAGGTCGCAATTTTTTCAGTTTAGTTTTAGGTGAGATCGTTTAATTTAATCTTGATCTTAATCGTCTGCAGGTTCTGAGGGTTGGTGCCGGTTTGAGGGATATTCATAGGCATTCGTGCACTTGCATGTTGAAAGTCAGCAATGTTTTGATTGTTTTAACCTCATTTGACATCGACTGCTAACTAAATGAGTAAGAGAAGATAGCGAGAAAATGAATGCACTTCTTTTTCAACAGTAATCCCCAACATTATTTCCCTTTTCATATTCGTATTAGAATCAAACTTAAAATGTATAGATATCCATTACTGCACCTTACATCGAGCATGAACTGTGCTTCCTTCCTTTTCAGATTTCCTTTTCGGCATTGTTCGGTATTGCAGCTGTACTTCTAATGGCGTTGTTGAGAAGGTGACAAGTTCAGTGAAAGGTTGCATAATCTTGGATATCTGACACCTGCGAGTAGTGTGGATTTAGAATTAGGTTGTGTGTTCTTTCCATTCTGATGATTTTTATCTTGTTCTAAGCCTAGGGATATGGTTGTATACGACTGATAATGTTACTTGACGTGGTACTATTCCTTATATTTTGTTTGTTTTGTGATTTTTTCTAGGATCTTTTATCCAGCGTCTTATTTTCGGCAGTTTAATTTGGCCTTTTTAAAAAAATCACATCAGTAGACTAATGTTTTACTCTTGACCAGATCTTGAGTTCTTATTAGAAGCTTCACTCAACACTGGCTGATTTCCCGACGTTTGCCTTTTCATCAGCGCTTGAAAAAGTCCAACACATTGACGTGGCATTAACTCAGGCTTGCAGTTTCACGACCTCAGCAGAAAAAAATTCGATGAATAAATTTTCATTCGCATAGTAAACGGCTTCTTTCAAACACTTACCGTTTTGCATGCCTTCTAGTTGCTGATGGAGACCTGCCGCTATAGCTCTTTTATACGATCGCAGAGAAGTCTGCCCGTTTTGCAGCGCATTCTTCTCCACATGATTTACAAGTGGTATATTGTACCGGAACTCCTGCAAGCAATTGACATCTCTGTTATACATAGAGGATACCACAAGTGATTACGAACTAGCCGACGACCTACGGTGTTGGATCGTATGTCAACCACTATATCGACGATTTCTCTAGACCGGGTTTTGTTAAGCATCGCTTTAAATTTTTTTAAGCGCGTTAAGGTGCCGTAGCTCTACCGAGGTGGAGGCTATGTTGAGGTTTGTGTCATGGAATATGTTTGCTTCTTGGGCTAAGCCTGTCATGTTTCATAATGCGAGGATAAAGACAGTGAAATATTAAAATTGGTGGCACTGATCAGTACTCACGAATGTTTACCGCTTCACTGAGGGTAGGAGGTGTTTCTAGGCATCGGGCTAGAATGCACAGAGTCCACCCAGCAGGGTCTCCTAGGTTGAGAGTGAGTGCGACCTTTCCATCCGGAAGCTCAGCTAAGCAATGCCAGGAACTACCACCGTCCTGGTGCCGAGTTAGTCTCATGGTGGCAAATCTCCTGATTCACAAGGGCAGAGGTGGCATGGGGTGGCCGCTACCTGAGGAAGGTTTTTACTAGGTTGACCTCGGGACTACAGGGAACCACAATGGCTATAGCAGCAAATTTCCCTGCTTCGGTACCGCGCACATTGTGCGCTAACGTGTACTACACCAGACGGTGAGACAACCGGTGACAGGCGATCAGATCTCGAGTTTCAAGGACGTCGTTGGAATCGGACAGAAACAGCACCCCACTACACGCTATAGAGACTGCTTACTGCTGTGTACGTGTAGCACGAGAATAGTCTGTTCAGACTTTCAAGCGCCGACCCTTACGGCCTTCTTTAGGCCGCCAATCGCTTCAAATTCTGTGATCGCCCAACAGCAGACGAAAAAACGGGAAGATCGACGTACGTTAATTAGATGACGGAACTCTTATCATTCATAGAGAGAAATTTCCTTTATGAAGTGGAGGCGTCGGTTTTCTCGTAAATAAAATAAAAAGCTCTCGGCATTGATCAATCCCTGAGGAATACGCCATGCATTCGACTTTATTAAGCATCGCTGGAGGTGATTGAATGCATACTTGACTTTTACAATCACTTGAGGTGGCTTACCGATGTATTGAGCCAGAGCTGCCATTCTCCCGTGCAAGTCTGGCACCAGTTTGCCGACCCAGGAGGAATGGAAAGCTTGGTGAGCCAGGGACGCTTGGATCGATCCCACGTGTATTTCAGGGCGCCTCCGAGCACTGCGCCACACGCTCCCTTGATTGGATTTTTCGTGCACCCATCTGTTTCCCATTTATCACCTCATACGGAATCATCTCACCGCGTTTGGTCGTCCTTTTCCTCGTTGGCCATTCTTCGTTCCCAACTTGTCCATCAGAAGAAAGTCAGTATCGTCATCTGAAAGTCAGTATCATCAACTGTTACCAGCTTACACAATTGACGAGAGCGGGCTATACGTTCTACAACCATTTGGAGGAAGTAATCCACAGCGAGAAGTCTTTGTACAAATTCGTTGTTGGAGAACTCAGCGCCAGATTAGAAAAGGCCAACGAAAATGGGTGCAGGATAAGGATATTCGGGAAAAGAGTGTCTAGTGGGAATAGAAACCATTATACAGGATTCCAATCTGCAGCATGGAGAGAAAATGTGCAATGGATGTGGGAGTCTTATGATGGCACAACTCATTCGGAGATTCTTACAAGCAGAAAATGATGCCACTTTGACACCTCCGTAATATTTGGGTTCTGTAGAGGATCTGATCAGCGCATTCTCCATGAGAAGATTCGATCCATCCATAAGGAACACCTGTTATAAATTAAGAAAGACGAAACAAGTCGTCTGTGACGAGGATATTTCCAGTGAAATCCTTTCCTCGTATGACTGACTGGCAGATAAATGAGGACCCAACCGACGACTACACGCTGCCTGTCAAAGGATTTATAACTGTGCCGAACTCACTTAAGGTTGATCCTAGTGCAACACACCTAAAAATGGGTGGTAATAAGTGCCAGCTGTGGAAGATCTTTGCGCTAGGGTTTACATCAGTAGGCAGAAAAATTTGCTGCAAGCAGCCCAAAAACGATCTAGTCTGAAGAAGTCTGATAAGTGAAAATGGGACTATCGCTACGTCCCGCCGTGATATATTATATAATAACGGATAACGGAAAAGTTCTACACAAATTTTTTCCGCTCCACAACTCCCGCCTTCGACCACCAAATCCCAGATGGTGAAAAACCGCCCTGTATTCTACCAATTGAAGTTCGCGTTGCGATGGAAAACATGAAGAGAGGCACAGCTCCAGGACCCGGTAATATCACCGCCGATATCCCTAGCGCTGGTGGTCACTAATTACATGTACCTTTCGCAACTTACATAACATCTTACTTTCAGAAAGAGAAAATCCCAGATCAGTGGAGGACCTCGCGCACGGTCATCGCACCTAGGAAGGGTTACCAAAGGGATCTCCATAATCACCCCTCAATATGCTTGTTGGGTGTACTTTACAAGCTCTTCGTGAAGATTATCCTGTCGCGCATATCATTGACATCGGATGGGGCACAACCAATAGAGCAAGCAGGATTTCGACAGGGATTTTGCTGCGTGGACCACATGCAAACTGTGTCCAGGGTCATTGCAGCTTGTCGGGAATACCACCTGCTCTTAGTCCTAACCTTTGCCGATTGTGAAAAAGCATTGTGTCGGAACGAATCTGTTCCTATCAGCGTTCCTGTATTAAAGAATGGAACCATCCTATATACGAATCCATCTGACTGTTATCGGAACTGCACCCTTAAAATATAACTTCTGCATCGTCATTCTACCATAACGCATAGAAAAAGGGGTTCGAATGGTGACACGATATCGCTAAAACTGTCTAATGCCGCACTGGAGTGGATAATGACGTCACTCAATTGGGATGGGAATGCTATCTTATGTATTTAAACTTTCTGTTAAGGCTTCCTTTCGTCGATGACATCATGATCTTTCTAAGGAATACCAAACGATGTGTTTTGAATTTAACAGGCATTCAAAATGTTTACCCGGAGTGCACAGCGCAGATCATCGAAGCCTATCCTAATTTTGGGTTCCTGAAGACATCGATGGTGAGATGCAGATGGACTGGTCACTTAATAAGAAAAGCAGAAGACAGATGGACGAGAACAACAGTGGAGTAGGCAACCAGCGAATGCAAGCGCCCTCTTGGAAGACCACCCATACGATGGGCGGACGTATTCGCAGCTAACGTCAACCATCTGCATTCGTAGATGATGGAATCGATTTTAGGAATTCGAAATGGGCCTCGCGAACGTCATCATATTCGAGGCTGATCACCGACAGACGACGAAGGAATAAAGGATGAAAATTATGCCGGAGCCAGCACAATCAGTGAAGACTGGCCATCCATGAATCCAAGTAAGATACTGATATCTTAACTATTCAAAAGACCGACTTTCTATAGACCTCTGCATAAATAATCGATATATCTATACATACAATATGCAGTCTGTAACAGACAACATATACCAGCCCTGCAGCAGCTCAACGAGGGCAGTTCGTAAGAACACATATTGGATACTGATCAATATCGCAGGTAAGCTTTCCAACACTTCCATTCCGTTCGAAATTTCGTTGAATGAGAGTGGTGCCGCTTAATTTTTGGTGCCAATCACAGCTGAATCCAGCTGGGTTCTGCCAGAATAGCCATGCTAGAGCTGGATACCATCTAGGGTGAGGTGTAATCATTCTGCGCCTAATGACAATCTAGACACCGTATTAGCAGAGGAGTCACTTTTTGCGTTGCGCTACATGGTGCTTAACTAACAGTTTGTCGTGTAACATTTTTCTTCTGACGAATCTGAAGATGGAACATGTCCATGCGAGGAGTCCTAGTGCACATGTGGAATGGATATAGAATGAAATCAACTTTATTGACATGTTATTGTGTTCTTTGGCTCCTTTCTTGGTCTTGCCATTTTGCTGCACATTTTTGTGCTATTATCCCAATTTTGAGAAACTAAGGCAGCCTGGACAGAGTGAGTTGTCGTACTTCGCTATCGGTACATTACTATGAGTAATTGATGATGTTAAACTTTGAGATGCGATACGATGCAGTCGCTGTGCATGGTTGCTGCAAACATGAAACCTAGAAATTTTAGAGCACCTTTTCACCGCGAAAATGTGGTAGGCCATGGAGGACAAACTTATCTTGAGAAGGGAAATAGAAATGGTGTTTCTGTTTTATTTGTTTAGAATTCACTATCTTATGTAAGCTGAATTAAGTTCATTTGTATTAGCAACAAAAGCTAAAAGTTCTTTTTCTTTGGTATACGCCATTATTCGTAATTTGAGTGGAAATATGCGGTTAACGAACATCTAAACTGGCACTGAATTTAGATGTTTCGAGAAGAGCACTGAGTATGATTGCATCGGAAGAAATGTTACAGTTTCCAAGTCATGATGCTTAAGTTTGTCAGCAAGTATTAGTTTGTAAAATTGCCAGGATAAGATCATTATTGATAGTGCGACGTTGAATTTCTCCTTCAGATTTCCACCGTCCATTTAGATCGAGACGCTCGCCCATAGTAGATGTCAGTCAGGAATTTGAACAATCTGTATATAGCTGGTAGTAATGTAGGCAACGAGTATATTGTTAATGTGGATGTAATATATGAAAAGTCGTAAACATGAAAAAGGCCCAAGTGTTTTGAACGGTCTCTTGAGGAGGCGCCGCGACTTTCTCACACCAAAGAGATTTCTAACCTTTGCATTAATGATTTATCACGATCCATAGCAGGAAAACGAAGCGTCTCTTCCTTTTCTTCGTTAATATACAGCACTCTATCAATTGGTGTCATGACGACCGCCGTTCCGGATGCGAAGAATTCGTGCACCTACAATTACACTCTATTTTTGTAAAACACCGGATTAAACTGTTAGTTGCATACTCTGGTTTCATTCAAAGCTGTCTTTACTTCAGCCATTGTGAAGTCACGCTCAGTCACTTTGAAACCGCCTATTTCTTGCGACAACTCCAGTATAGACTGACGAGTAACTCCTGGTAGGATTAAACCTAAATTATGATGAAACTATCTTTGTTTTCCTTTCCATTTGAAGCAAATTCAGCGATGTGAGTCCAACTTGTTATAGGTAGTGTAAATGTAAATTTATTCAAAAGCTAAAACATATATCATTCTTGAAGTCACAATGAAAGGATGTGGTTTTTATCAATTTGCTTTGATATACACCTGGTAAATTCGTTCGACATAGGGTGGCAATATGTTCCCTTTAAGGAAGTGTTATTATACCTTGCATAGAGGTCGTGCGCTCTCTATAAAAAGTGTGCTTACGTATATCACTTGTGTTACAATTGCTCAGATTAGGACTCATCATAACAGGACTAGTCGTCTTGTCGTTTGTAAATGTCGCACGTGAAATTCTGAATCCCATTCCGATCCCCACAACATGTGAAGACCACCTGTCGTATCAAGTACCCTGTCGTATGTAAGGCTTACCAACTACTCAATAGGATCTCTTTAGTCAATGGATACGGAGAATGCTGAGTATTGGAGTGTGCCGATGCCGAGAAACAATGTTTAACTGAAATCTCACGAAATATTAGTTCGATGGCGCGTGTGGCGCAACGCTCAGAGGCACCCTGCAACACGTGGAATCAGTCACCGCGCCAATGGCCCACCATGGTACTAGATTTGTCTGGGAGGATAGCAGCACTGGCTCGATACATCGGTAGGCCACCGCGGGTCTTTATAATGGCCAGATATGCATTCATTCACCTCCAAACGATGCTTAATGAGGTCGAATGGATGACGCATCCTTCAGGGATTGAGCGACTGCGAGAGCTTTATCCTTTATCCTTTCATTAGTCGGATTGGAAAGCTCCTACATATGCCGTTGTGCACAGTGACGCAACATCCAAAGCTTACAAGTATTAGTTATTCATATTTCATCCAAATGAATATTTTGATGCTAGCGCATTGGTGAAAAAGCAAAAACTTTTATTCTCACAGTATTTAAGTGGACTTACGAACGGTAAAATCGTAGTCGGTCATGTTAACCCATTCCTGATGTCAAAATATAGCTAGCCCTAAGATGGCTGTCGACAAAATTTCTGTCTCAATCATTTTGCGAGATATTATTTTGTTCTCATTTTAAATCTTGTTTCATCTCTTCCCAACGAAATATAGGGCTTCCAAGTAGCCCATTTTTACATCCCGACTTCTCCATGAAGAATGTCACAAAGTAGACAATGTAATTGTCTGTTGTTATTTTATATTCCAGTTTTAGGCACTAAATCGATTATGGTTCCTGTTCTGAATGGTTGTGTTATTGGTGATTTTGGTGTTCTACGTCATGTGCTTGGTTGTTGTTTTGAAGAATAAGTTTGCACTGGCAGAGCAGGGTAGTCGAAATTGGTCAAAATTTTGAGGCAGAACAATAACGAATACAAATCCTCTAAATCTGCATTCAATGTCAATTTTTAAAAACCATTTGAATTGCAGCATCTTTCAGTTTGGTGATAATCGTAAAATATGTGAAACTGAAGATATGCTTACAGATTGTTCGAAATGATAGCTTTCAAGGAATTTAGCGACTAATTTTAAACGCTTTATAATCTCCACCTTCTCATCTACGAGGTGAAGCGAAGATCGTTTGTTATTAGCAAGACTGCTAAACTTCTAATGTCCATATGTCACCCCATATCTTCCAGATACTCACCGCTGTTCAGCGTGGGCGTGATTAATTCCTCTTCTCCTTCTTCATTCTTCCAATACAAAAAAAATATTCATTGCTCCAGCCTCGGTCACCTGAAAATTCAACTGCCTTTTAGCAAAGATAGAACTTTGCTTAGTGTTGTGAGTCTTTAGGGAGCAATTGAGCAGCAGAATTAAAGCTCGTAAAATAAAATTGCCTTTCATCTAAATCGGACTCAAACATAAGTTTATAGAGAGTATGCAAGAGACTCAATTGTGCGAGTAATCTTGGTTATGTGCACTACCTGTAGGCAGCACAGGCACAACCCGTGCCTCAAAAGGATAAAACATTGAATGCTGAACGTTTTTCCACTCAAACTTCACAAATTTTCTTCGTTAGGACTATGCTTATGATAAGCGCTCACTCCTTAGCACACGCGGTAATTTAGCTTTATCAGAAAAAAGCATATAATAGAAATGCAAGAAACAACAGTCGCATACATAGTGTTCGGGTCCGGACAGCCACAGCACCTGATGGCAGCCTCTCTCGATGGCTTGTTCGCAGACGTATACTGTTGGTGCGTAGTTGGATCCCATCTTGAAGCCACCGACGCCTCCCTTGGCGGCCCGAATGTACTGCGGATTGGCGAGAAGAGCAATCGGCTAAACAATTGCAGCAAATCAACTCGAATATCTTTCAGTACAAGATACTGATTAGGAGTGATTGAGAGCGAATGAGGGCTATATTCTTCGCACAGTGATGCAACGAAGGATGTTGACTTGCCGACTTCTAATGGTAATTTCTCGATCACACACGCATTACAAACATTGTATTAGGCGTTTAAATATGTTTTTGTAAAATATCCTTTAAATAGTGGATTTGCTTAGCCTCAAAAAGCCTCAAACAGCCTCAAAAAGTTTGGAGACGGAACTATTGTTTTCTAGTTTTTCAGATGAAAAACTTTTCAAACTTTCGGCGTTGGCGCGACAACAGCAAAAACCAGCGAAATTTCATTTGGGGAAGACCACTGTGTCCTGCGTATGAAATTCTCTTTGTTTCATTGCTTTCATGTGGGAGCCTTTTTTGCAAAAAAGGTGGATCGCTTAGCTGTTCTGGAGAATCAGAATTTTATCATAGTAGAGTAACAAAAATTGTCTCTTGTTGCTAAAGATTTGCAGATCTTAATAATTTCTATTTCAACGCTGGTGAACTGAAATGTGTTTGGTCTAAATTCGAGGATTAGTACAGTTTCTCGAGACAAATGCATTGGAATCAATGCATGTTTGACGTTTCCTGTTCACTCATTATCTACGTTGCGATAATTTCAGTGTTTCAATATTACAAGTTAAAATAAATGCAGAAGATTATCAAATGGAACATTCGGAAAGCAATTAACTAGTGGATTGAGGCAGGATGACGCCGGGGAATAGGAATATTAATACTTTGGCTTACCAGCAAAGTTATTAGAAATCATCCCTCCAGGGATTAGCGATGGGCCGACGGAGGTATAAGCTTTTGCTAGTTATGAATGAGCATTAGGAAAGGGTTAATTGAATGCGTGGTGGAAACTAGTGGAACCCAAGCTGATAGCGTGTAGACTGTCCTGGAAGGAATCTATGAAAAAAACTACTCAAGGAAGACATCAACATGTTGGATGTTTGCTTTTAAATTTGTTTTATACGTAATAAAATACACGTATTATTTTGTTTCACATAATACCCTGCTGTGAAAAAGTAATGGTCAGTAGACAAAAGTTATACATTGTGAGCATACACATTTTTAGACACTGTACAAAATCAAATATCCAGCTAACATTTTTAAGTTAGGTAATGAATGTTTATAGTCCGATAGAGTAGTAAAGAGCCTCACAGAATATGTGGTGAAGTAGGGCCCCACTGGCGATGTGATCACGAACAGCTTGGCAAGTCTGCTAGAACTGAGTCCAAGTCGAGGGTCCGTTCCAATGAGCGTCGGTCGAATGTAGAGTGATGCTCCTTTTTCACGGGGCACCCATGATTGATCCAGACGAATCTGAAATATGTTGTATTTCGTTGATTCAAGAATTACTTATGAAAATAGATAGCTACCTTTTGTTAAAAAGGTTTAGTAGTGTCCGTGAAGGTAACTCTAGAATGTGATAGAAAACCAGACCTCAGGCCTCAACTAAACAGGATGGCAATCTTGTAACATGTCTGCGCCATCCGAGAGTAGTTTTTGTGTTTTCGAACGATGTGATCAGCTCGAGTCGAATCAACGGTATATTCTCACAAGTTATGTGTCTCGTTGTTCATATCAATTCAACTATTCCGATACAAATCGTTAAGCGATGGTTTTGTTAAACCCAGAGGATACCGACCAATTCCTTGATGCACTCAAGTAGCTCATCGCCATCAAAGTCTGGTAGAGCGGCTCGCACAGCCGTTTTTCGCATGCGAAGCATGTTGAGTTCGGGACGAAAGAGTCTAATGCGATCGTCGACACCACGGTAGGCTTTCATTCCTTCAAACAACTCAGGTGCATAGTGGAATACCTGGAATCACAGGGCGTTACTTCATTGCTGTACTGCTTTTCGATAACTCATCACAAGAGCGTTATCAAATAAAGTTGTATTAAACTAGAACGTTCACAGTGTTTCATCAGAATCATTCACATTTCAGTCGATCGTATGATATACTAGGTTGCAATGCAATCAACTTTAGAGCGATCTTTTCCATAGTCATTTGCTTTTTAAGTCTTAAGCTTCAGCAATAAGCTAATCGTTGTCCCAGGTCTGGGCACAAATCTGCAGGTGTTCCGATTTGGGTTCCTACTTACTTTTCTTTACACTGCGAACTTCTTTTCTTACAATTCATAACATTTTGTTGACTAAAATCTATACAAGATCTCCACTTCTGTTTAAATTTGCTTGGAATCATTAGTTTTTTCGACGCAAAGTGCTGCGACCGTAAAGACCAACGACACGTTAGGAAACACAATTCTGTCATATTGTAGAAAATCCAGCTTGTTCAATAAAGAACTTGTAGCTTTGAGAATTAAATCGAATATATGGCGAGGTGTTTTGATTTGATGTTGAGGGTGGCCGTAATTTTTGAGTTAAATGAATGGAACTCGATGCTTGTAGTGGGTTATAAACTAAGGGAATTCTCCGTTAGGAAGCCAGCAGCCACTGTCATGAAGGAAAGAAAAGAACAACGAGGTTTACAGGCTTTCTCGACCACATCTATCAATGCTGACGGTATTCGATTATTTACATTAATATATCCATTGGTTTCCTACATTTTGATTATGAGCAAAAAAAATTGCCTGGCAAAAAAATTGCTTAGCTCTTGGATTGTTTCACAATTTCTTAATATCTCTCCATATTTTTGGTAAAGTCGGCGTGGATGAGACGGCCGACACCCTCAAACGGCATCAACTGCGAATGCAGTGCTTACAACCCTTGGACTCTCTGGTAACATTCCATTCTTTATCAGCCGGAATGACCAATTCGATACAACCACAATGATGCCAAAAGATAATGATGCAAATGTATATATTTGCAAAACTCCGGACCGCAGGTGTCTGTGGTGGGCAACGAACGCACTATGACCGTTTCCGGGGGCTAACGCGTTCACCACCACACCACTACGAGTTTTCCTAATATCTCAGCATCATTGTGGTTGTATCATACATAATACTCTTCTGCGAAAAGTTTTAATAGGCAGTAAATAAAAAAGTCAAAATTGTGGTTAATTCGATAGTTTTTTGTGGCAAACATTTAAATTACTTTTCCACTGATTCACCAAAATTATTCAAGCAGAAGTGACAGGTATCACTAAATTGCATATTTAAGGATATTGGTGCATGTGTGTGATATCGCATAAACGTGACCAGTTTATATCATTGAAGTCTTTCATATTCAAACCCTCCTATCCGAATTGAGGGAAGAAAATCTCACCTTGCAAGAAGGATCGAGCGAAAGGTTTTCGTACGGACGAATACATGGCTTGCCCCAGCCCTTGTCAGCGCTCCAGTCTACATCAAGCATGTGGTCACAGAACATTTCGCCGAAACGGAGCGTATCACCCTGACGAGAAAATCCGACTTGATCTTGAATTTTATCGCCCTTAACAGCTTTTAATACATAAAATTTTTGCGCTATCATCTGAGGTAGAGCGCGAGTAGCACAGTGGTTGGAGACGCCATTGCGACACTCACGTGGAATCGATCCCCACGCCCATGGCCCACCAAGCCTTCCATCCCTCCGGGGTCGACAAAGTTGTACCAGAATTGTCTAGAAGGATAGCAGCACTGGCTCGGTTCATAGCCTGGCCACCGCGAGTCATTGTAGAGGCCAGATATGCATTCAATCACCTCCAGCGATGTTTAATGAAGTCGAATGCATGGCTCATCCCTAGGTATTAATCAACGCCGAGAGCTTTTTTTTATAATCTGATATCAACCTTAGTTGATTGGCGCATGGCAACACCTTTATGCCACTATGGAACCAAGCATGCTGTATAAAAGAAAAGAGTGTTCCCGATTCAAAGGAATCTGGAAAGTTTCATCTATGTCCCTATTACATAAATCCAACTACACAAAGAAAGGGAATAAGATAAAGTGACTAAAGAGGGTGTAAGGTCTAAAGGGAAGACGTGAGAAAAGAGAACAAAGAGTTGCAAATTTGGTTTTATAGGGTATTCTTCGTTAGTTTAATAAAAAATTGCGCTTTTGTTTGTGGCCACTGGATGCAGGACTACGTAAGTGATTTTGACAGGATACCTCCTTCGGAATTGGTCTTCGTTCCTTCTTCGATTTTGCTTCAATGATAGTGAGCTCTTTATGGTAGAACGTAGCCACCTTTCTGTTGGCATTTCCTCTAAAAAAAAAAATAGTGGTTTAGCGTTCTTTACAACATTCGAAACAAGTAGTTGTTGTGATTGTCTGCAAGCGATGTTGAAGAAGCCTGTCATTGAGGAACATGATGCCGAAGTGGATTTTTGCTTCTAACCATCTCTCATGCAAAGTGAAAATGATTTAGACATTGGAAATTCGCTAGGCACAGGCCAAGCACTGGAGCTGAAACCATAGCAATAAGAATTGCAGAGGTGTTCTCGACCACCATGAAAACGTCCTGTAATAGATTAGTAAAGTAAATGCACTTAGCTGGAGTCGCTTCACACTTCCAATTAGTAATTTTTTTTTGAGATATTTCCGTTCTCAAGCCATGACGGATTGAATGAACTTTTCTCGAGCTACACTTCCCCTGGATATTAAGTACGTAAGGCCCTAAGTAAGGTCCGAATTTAGTTTGTGACGTCATTGAAATCCACTTAAATTGAGAACTTTTTCATGGGTGCTAAAAAACACATTCAGTTGTTCCGTGAAGCACATTGCTGATTATTAAGACACTCCTATGATCTAAAGAGACCAAGCAATCTGTAACAAAATCAACCAAAATGAAATAAAGGTGACATAGTTGCTTCATCAGCAATACGAAACTTGGCGATGAAAGCTAAACATGGAAAGTCACATGCGAGGGTAAATCCGATGCACACCTACAGATTTACGTCTATTCAAAACTCACGTCAAATGTCGTCCAAATGTGAGCGTTAGAAGGCTTCGCTGCAGTGGCCATGCTGCATGAAGCATTGTGAGTAAACGTGAAGTTAATTAGTGGCGTAGTTAATTCTTTTTACGGGCTATCTAATCCGGAGCGTTCTAATCTCCCTAAATTGCATGATTTTTTTACGGGAAGAGAGCGACTACACTGATGGCTAGAACAACAACAATGCCAACCAACGTTTCCCAATGAAGCCAATTAAAAACTGAAGAATCAGACTTTTTTCTCAATCGTTTCACTCTATCATTATGTTAACAGTGATAGAATGCGTTTATCACATGCACAATAACAGCGCCACAAGGCTTCGTTGTTTAGCTACTCATTCTAAGTGATGTAGGTTGAGTGGTATATTCGGATTGAAAAGCTCCGGGTAGAATTTTAGATAAATAGTGATCTAATGCGACGCAATGTATTATACACAGTTGGTCATCTTTTCTGTATTAACACAAGGCACGAAACTGATTTTTCAATAGCTAAGGATAATCTCCCGATCACTAGATTAGCTGAAGAGATCAATATTTTACAAATTGGTAGAATGCACTTTCTTGTACTTCACCAGTCACGTGTTCAGTTTTTCTGCAATGCCTTGCAGATTTTAATATGTTTAGAAATAAAACTTTCGAAAAATTAGTAGCGAAATTTACGTTTTTCAGGATTTCAAACGCAGATGAAGCGGCTGAAAACACCGACGATACATTGGGAGCACCTTCATGCCCTGCTGAATCTACTCAATCACTAGTGTCTTTGAAAGCCTTGAAGCAACGATTTCGAAGAGATATATGTCATGAGCTTATGGTAAACATATGTTCCTCTTCAAACAGAAAAGTCAACTATTTTTGAAGAAGAAGACCTAAGAATCTGTTGGCTTCTATTCCAGCTAGTGAAATCTAATATGACCTGTGATATGCCTGCTGAGAGTTTAAACTGGCCATAATTTTAGCGTTAAATGCATTGTGTACAATGCATCGCGACCGTTACGTCAGTATTATCCTTGACTAAGGAGTCGACTGATTTGCTTGACGGCGAAAATTAAGGTGGTGCTGACCATTCTTCCATGAATGGCAATAAATCGTACCTGGACTGGCGGAAAATTGAGTGAGATGTGGAATGTGAGGTTAGTCGCTTAATTCTAACGCTGAACTTAAAGCGTCTTCAGTAATTGTGAAGATAGTAGCACAGATATAATTTTCTCGCGTTCCCGTATTTATCTTTCGAGAAAGGGTTTTGTTTGGTAAAATGTCACATACACAAGTACCCGCTCTTATGTCAGCAGTAATCAGATGCGAGCACGTGCGCCAAAGTAAGGCAGCGTAGATAGTCTGCTTAAACAACGCTTGAATTCTACTCGCGTGTGCTGCGCCGTTCTTCTCACTTGTTCAATCACTAGAACACACGTTCGATTATATCATTACTACGAGTACTGGATCTTTTACAACAGTCTGGGCTGTATGGTATTGCTATTTGCCTGTTGTATATCAGAGGATTTCAGAACATGAAGAATTCACCTGGCACGCGCGAAATTCTAGCTCTGCGCTTTCTCCTCGGTATTCCAGTTCTTAAGGATATGCTCTCTATGTTTTTTTTGTTTTTCTAAATAATTTCCACACATTTTGTTTACTGTTGCAGAAATAGTGGCTGTTTACAAGTGGGAATTCTGAAATGGTACAACTTAGCTCAAAGATAAAAGATAAAGTTCTCTGCGTTAATCAATCTCTGAGGGATGCGCTATGCATTCGACTTCATTAAGTATCGTTGGAGGTGACTAAATGCATTTCTGGCCACTATAATGACTCGCGGTGGCCTGCCGACGTATCGAGCCAGTGCTGCTCTCCTCCCAGACAAATCTGGTACCAATCTGCCGACCCCGGAGGGATGGAAGCCTTGGTGAACCATGGCCGCTGGGATCGATTCCACGTGTGTGTCGCAGTGGCGCCTCCAACCACTACGCCATATGCGCCCCTTAGGTCAAACATAACTTTACTAAACAAAATAAGAACTACTGGAATCTAGCCATTTTTAGCAGCAAGATATAGGTTTGCTTATTTAAAGAACATGAAGTTCCGTAGTTCTATAAACAACTAATTCTTCTAAGGCAGTTTCTGCGGAGGTTTAGTCACCGGAGATTTTCTCAGATGATGGTTGTTGAGATGACTAAGAAGAAGTGGCAGCTGGTGAGCAGGATGTCCGATGAATACGGTTGGTGAGATGAGGTTTTTCAATTCTTGATGTAGATGTTTAACAGAATTATTAGTGCTTTCTTCATGAGCAGAAGTTTCTTTTAGAGTATCCATATGGTAAAGAGGAAAACTGATGAGGAATCTATCGACATCATCAGGGCTGTTTTTTTATGAGGAAATGCTATTACCATTAGGCAAAGGAGACACTGGTCATAAAAAATGCACTGAAATCATGACACTGTGCAGAATGTCACACAACGAGTCGATTTAGTTCAAAGTTGTATTGTCTGGTTTTTTACACATAAAGCTCGAAAGTGGGTTTTCGACAACTGAAGATAATTTCCCAATCAGTATAATGCTTAGTGAGTTGAGGAGTATACCGACTTTTAGAGAAGTTTTTGATCGAATGAGTAACCTTATACAGTATTTTAGAATTTCAAATATGCTTAGAATTTATATTTCCAAAAAATTGGGGACAAGACTCGTAGTTTTCGAAATTCCAATCCAAATTTAGCACTGGAAACATGATCGGTACAATGGAAACACATTCGTATCTGCCAAGCAAAATTCAGGTTGCCCAGTTGTTTTTCGCTTTCGAAATAAGTCTTGCTGCGAAAAAATCGCAGAAAAAATGTGTCGTTGACTACAGAATACCGGAACTTCATTTTGGTAGAATAAGAGGTCTGTAGATTCTAATCTGTAGATTCCGACACCCAGGAACACCTCCCAACGGTTTACCGCTTCATCGTAGCTGGGAGGTGTTCCTAGGTGTCGGACTGCGAGCAAGCTGAGAAGCAGTCCGGCGTTTCCATCAGGAAGCCTAACTAAAAGTAAACTAATACCAGGATCCACCACCGTCCTTGTATCAAAGTCGCATGGTGGCAAATCTCCCTGTTATCCACAAGGGCGGCGACTTCCTTTGGTGGTGACGACCTGGGGCCGACTTTGGCCAGGCTGTCCTCGGGATTCCAGGGAACCACAATGGCTTAACCAGCAAATCTCCGAAAAATGGTGATTATGCTGGGACCCACACAACTAGTGAGGACCTGTCGTTCAAGTATCAAGTTCAAATAAGATTCGTATCGTTTCCATCACAACCAATGTTATTCAACATAAGCTTAAGTACTTGAAAGCAGCCATCGTTCCGCTCCGAACGCATTGTAATCAATGCATCTTGGGCGTTATGTTTTTAAGGTTTCGTTTTAATATTAGGCGTTTTATTTGAATATACAGCTCCATAATTTGATATCGGGAAGCCTCCCCACCTCACCCACATCCACCACTTTGAGACGAGACAGTAATCCATTGGTGTTGGTTTCATTTCTTATTTTTGCATTCTCTGGTCAAAATTTCTCGGGCTATTCATAGTCAATTTACTGAGCTTCTCGAACAGAAAATTCATTGATAGTAGTGTTTAACACGAAACGGTGTGATTACAATCGCATGCTTGCTCGTGCAAAATGCATCACTCGTTGATGACGTGGATCCACGCTGAAAATATGAATGTTCGTATATAACGACAACGGTTATTAAACCATAAAAAGAAGAGCCGCTGCTAAATAGGGCTTCTGCATTTTCACAGTTAAATCTAAATCATCGACTGAAAAGTTCCTTCTGCACCTCAATGAATAAAAAAGGTTTTCGCAGGATTTCCCATAATCAGGAATTACAGCCCAGTTTTAGGTTCACTAATGATCGCTCAGAAGGGGAATTATTCTTCTTGAAGTAAATATTTCATCTTTTAGGAACTGTTGCTTAAAGTATCGTATTTTGCTAACAAGGGCAGAACGTCCTCACAGTTATCCTTCTGCCGATAAGAAATAATTACTCCATATTATATGCTTTTGAAGAGCATATCTAGAAGAACGTCGATCGATCGATCGTCCGGACACTTTTACCACAAGTATGAGAATGTAAAACGTTCAATAAACAACTCACATTCTTCCTCTTCGGAACTATGTCCTTCGTGCTCGTGCTCGCCAATTCCAAACTCCGGTATGCCTAGATTATTTCCTGACTCATAATGTCCACCGCCCAAGATGTGTGGTGACAGGATCTGAAAAAAATTCGGCTACTAGGATACACTGGCTCGATACATCGGTAGGCTGCAGCGAGTCCTTGTAAAGGCCAGACATAAGTTCAATCACCTCCAACGGTGCTAAATAAAGTCGAATACATGGCGCATCCCACAGGGATTGATCAACGTCGAGAGGTTTATCCCCTTTGTAGTACAATATGAAAACGTTCTTGCTATTTCTCCATAGAATAGGAAACACCATCGAATTTATAATCGTCTCACAAATCGTTTAGCAAAGTAATATAATGTGTACATATTAATTAGTTTATTCTATGATATAAGTACAAAGTAGAATAGAATAAATTAACTAAGGTGTGCGCATTATATTACTTTTTGCTAATGTTGCTTCTGCTTTTTTGCTTTTGCTTTTGCCCCGCGCCACTGGTCTACCAAGCCTTCCATTCCTCCGAGGTCGGCAAATGGGTATCGGACTTGTCTGGGAGGATTGCAGCACTAGCTCGACACTTCGGTAGACCACCGCGAGTCATTGTAAAAGGCCAAATATGGATTCAATCACCTCCAACGATATTTAATGAAGTCGAATCCATGGGGCATCCCTAACAGAATGACTAACTCCTAGAGCGTTATTTTTTTTATCCTTTTAATATAATGTGAATCCACAGAAGAATGCCAAGTACGAAAGGCTAGTGGGGGAGGCAGTCGCAAAGAGAAAATCAGTGGAATACGGTTTTGCTACACTATCTATTGTTGTTCTCTTTTTACAGCAATCCGAGGTTGTTATTCAGCACACTTTTACTTCCTTACAAATATAACACATACAAAACAACGGTAGCTGACGTCTCGGCAGTATCGCCTTCTTCAGAGCCTGGAAGGGTACAGTAATATGTGATTTACTAGGTCAAACGTTTCAACAACGGAAACAGAAAGATCAAAATCTGAACAATAATTATACATGATCACCAGCTTGTCGAAAAAACTCACTGTTTTTATCTGTTTTCCACCAAGGAGGAACAGCCGCTTAGAGTTGCATATTGCTTGATTGCGGCACCACCCCACATCAAAAGTCAGTTCTGAGATACGGGGCTAGATCACGCGTTATCTCAGGGCACTCTTCCTTGCTATTCATTTCCAGATTTTTGGAATTTATCCAAAAGGCCTCGAGAAATATACGCGTTGGTGTTTTACTCCGTCGTGCTATGATAGCGACTTTTACATCAAAATCTTCTTCGCTATGTTTTTTGTATCCTATGCGTGCTTAGTGGCGTGCCTTGTTTTGATTTTCGTTTGCCATCTAGGTGTTCTTTTATGCGGATACATAAAAGTCTGCCCGTTTCGCCGATATATTCGTCTACGCAAGTGCTACAGGAGATCAGGTATATCGTACCTGAACTCATGCAATCGCCGTTCCTGCCGTAAGGGCAAAGTACGCAGTTTGTTGTTTCACATAGACGGTCATACAGGCGGTTACGAACTAATTGATGACGTAGAGTATCCGGTGGTATTTCAACTATCGCTACCGATTCCTCTAGACCTGCCCTTCTTAAGCATCGCTTTATCGCTTCACTTATTTCATCGCTAATGAAGGGTAACATAAATGGTATTTTGTTTCGGACAAACCCTTCGTTTTGGGCGTTGCTTTCCTTCTAAACTTATCTCATGGGGTTACTAATTCGTAGCCATTGGAGTTGGCTACTTCCCGAGCCAAGTTGCGCGATTTTTCCTTTTGTTCCCTATTTGTGCACACAGAGGTGGCTGTTGGAAACATGTTTCTCACAAGGGCCCTCATCCTGTGTGAAGGGTGGGAAGAGAGGAAATGAACGAGGATGTTCTTGTTGCTTGGCTTTCGGTACCACTTTGTCATGTAACCGGAACGTTCAAAAACGGAAGCCAATTTTTTTCTCGGTTTCTCCCGGGTGAACTTAATGTACTCAGACTGCTCGTTCAATAATTCGAAACATTTGTCCATCTCCTCCTGCGTAGAGAAGACGACAAAACAATCATCTATGTACCTGCAGTAGAGTAGTGGCCGGAGACCAAGAACGGGGGCTTCTACTTTAGACATAAACGCAATGGCAAGGCTTGGTGCTTGGTGCCAGTCGCTGTCCCATTGCAAGCCCCCTTATTTGCGCGAAATATTTCCCAGACCATCTGAAAATCGAGCAGTTTAGGCAATCGTTTAAGAGAGCCATGAGCTACTGGATGGACAAGCCATGCATATTTATTCTTGCTTCATGTTCAACAAGAAGTTCGAAGATGGATTGCATTGCGGAGCCATTCGATGCATTGGTGTACAACGCAGTAACGTCGAAAGACCCCATCACGTACGTGTTATTAGGAGACGCGTTACGTAGACGTTCTAGGAACATTTGGGTGTTTGTGAGGTGAGCTGGAATATTGTTAAGCAACTGGGTAAGTGTTAGGCTTAAAAACCAAGTTATCCTATCCGTTGGCCCGTCTACACAGCTGATGATTGGTCTAACCTTAAATGATGACGGATTAGTTGACGCAAGATCATCCGGTAATACCAACTTATGTGTTCTAATAAGTAGGTATAAGACGGGGCATGTTGGTCTATTGACTTTAAAGTCTGAAATAACCGACGATTTTTAGCTTGCCGCCTTTGCCACTTTGACCCACTGATTGTTTAGTTTTCGGTATTGACTTTTGTATTCCCTTTCACATGATGGACGATAAGGGGTAACATCACTAAGATGTTCCGCAATTATCTTAACATCTAGCTTGCGGGGAAAAACTACGAGCTCTCCCCCCTTATCACTAACTGATAGCCTAATGGTCTTTGAATTTATTAAATCTCTAATTTCTTGCTTGCCACACTTTTTGTGCGGCTGTAAGGTTAGAGATAAATCTTCTATCGCGATAGTGATTAAGAGTGTTGAGAACGCCACGCGAAAAACATGCGGAATTTTGTGTCAATTCCGTCGTTGGGGGTCCTGCTGTCTAAAAAATGTTCTAAGGAACGGAGATGGTGGTAATGTCGCCGCCTATTTGTTTTCACCTCTATTTGATGTTTTCTTGTTTGGCCTGATAGCGGAGTCGATCTTGAAGCTCATAAAGGTTGCATGCTATCCTACGCACGGTCGTTTTAGAAATGGGTTGCAAATTACATATTAGTGTACCCTTCCAGGCTCTTAAGAAGGTGATACTGCCGAAACGTCAGGTACCGTTGTGTTGTGTGTGTGTGTGTTTTTTTTTATTTGTAAGCAAGTGAAAGTGTGCTGAATAACAACCTCGCGTTTGCTGTAAAAAAAGAGAACAACAGATTTATAATCCAATGCCGAGGTTAATAGAAAGTCGATCTTGGGAACTATCTATTGTATTGCGTGCACATATCACGAAACTAATTAATCAGTTTAATAAGAATCAACCTTTTACTAGTTTTTTAATGAAAAACACGAAACACTTTGTTCTATGCAGATTAGAAAGCCAAGTTATACGTAGAGTTCTAAACGAGCACGAGCCTTTACCAGACACCTTCTATAATAAACGAAATATTCATAAGAAGTTCCTCTAGTTTTTTACGTTAAGAACTCACTTCCACGACCAATCTCTCTTCACTTTGTACTCTGGGCGACAAGATATCGGGACTCAGAATGACCAGTGACCCAGTTTCGGACGATAGGATGTACGGAGAAAGTATGCTAGGAGTAAGTACATTCAGTAAAAGAATGTTTGGCGCAAGTACACGTGGATCGAAGAATTTTGGAGCTAGAATTTCCGCAATCTGAAAGAAGACAAAAAATGGAAAGTATTTTTTCCATTAAATATTCACATTTTACCCAGAAAACACGCCGCATTTATAGCTCAGTTTTGACTTCTTTTGCAAAATTTATTCGTACCACAACCTTCACTTCCTTACTGCATATGAGTTAACTCTGAGGTACTTTTCGCAGGCTTATTACTGCAAATCCCGTAATATTGCAAGGGACGGCTATTAATTAAGGAGCAGAAGTCCAGAGGCTCTTCTTCTTACTCTCGGCTCCTCCCTGAATTCTATTACACCACTTTTTTTTACAAAATCGGTATATCACAAAACCGGCTCTCCTTCAACCACAGTATGACTAACCAACATGTATTCTTTTTTTTGATAAATTTACGCGAGGTTGATAAAGATTCTTTATTTTCGGCTAAGCCGATGATCCGAGTCAATGATCAACAGTTGTTCGTGCTCTCAAGGTGGCGTTTTCGTCCTAAGCGGGATCTTCCTCTGTGGAGCATTGCTCTCGAATCATCCATACTCACCCGGTGATGTTCTTTTATACAGGACGGTTCTTATCGACAGCGGTGGTTGTCCAGTGATAACCACTTGTTTTTGCCGGACAATCCATCCTGTAGCAGTCGGTACCATTATCGGCTAGTAGAAAGCGTTTTCACCTGACAATCACAGTTTAAAAGAGCATCGCCAAGTAAGTATGGCTCATTCTAGAGCGATGCTCCACTGAGGAAGATCTGGCTCGATGTGCGACGATGATGTGTGTCACTTCGATAATACGAACAGCTGTGGAACATCGACTCAGATCATCGGCTCTGATGAAGACAAAACCGTCGAAATGTTAGCCGAAAACAAAGAATACTTATCGACCTCGTGCAAACTTGGCAAAGAAGAATACGATATCAATATATCTCGATTTAGAGGTTTTTCCAAGATTTGCTTTCATACACTTTCTGCTTCTCGACATTCTCAAAATGAATAATGGATTCAAATGAGAGGAACGCGCGACAGTAGATCTTGTTAGTAAAGCATTTAATTCCTAAGCAACTTGGATGTATGTGTTCACCGCAGACAACTCTTACTTTTTTCTTACAAATTACAAGCACCTACTTTAAAAAAATACAAAACATTCACAGCTGTTTCACATTTGGTCATCTTCACACAAGTTTTACTGTAGGCGCAAGTAGATGATGTAATCTAGGTAAATAACTACAGTTCAAGGCATACCGCTGCGTACTTACTAAACTCGGCTCGAACTTTTCTAAAAGAGGAGAACGAAGTGGTTTGCTTTCAAAACGATACTGCGTACTCAAACCACGTTTAGAACAATGAGCTGAATAAGATTTAGAATTACCCATTGAGAATTTGGTAGTGGTAGATCGTGGCGACGGCACTTTAATTGAATTTAAAAATGGTCTGTTTTATTATTGCACTGAACGCAGATTCCACAAATCCAGAAAGCACAGTCTCAAGCGATAACACCCTCACGCTTCTGCTGAGGCTGCCTTTTTTCAAATATTTTTTATTGACACGGAGTGCTGAACGCTTGGCGCTTTTGATACGCCGAGAACCCTTAATGAACACAAAGAATAATGTGCAAATGGGACTTACTAACGCTTCTGGACTGAGAACCCAAGTGTGCATAGCACGTGGGGACAGCACTTCAACTCGGAACGAGGTCGGCGACATGATGCGTGCAATCAGCGCGTTCGGCGACAGAATCGCCGCCAGGAACACACGTGGCGAAAGTATTTCTGCCGAAAAATCCAGAAATCGTTTCTTAGAATGGTGGAAATCACAGTCGTAAGTATGACATCATGCTAGTCTCAAACAGGGCCAGCTAAAGACCACTGATTTAAGAGAAACAATATCGTTTCTTTTTATTTTTTTATACCGTCGTTCAACTCCTTAGTAGTAACTGGAATTGGGGACTATTTCATTACGAGAGCACTTTTGGACAAAGCGTTAAAAAAAACAGAAACTGATTATATGCTTATATCACTTGTTATCACCAATGCATATTTTCACTAGGGTTTTAGCTTTTCTGGGATGAAATTTGCGATTTTGAGAGGAATGGTGGTTTTTTGTGTACATACGACCTTTCCACATCAGACAACAAAAAGATTTCCTAAGATACTTACCACTAGTGCCCTAGGAAAGAGAACTTCAGCAATAAAGACTTGTGGGGACAGCGTCACCACTTCCAAAGCGGCACCCGTTCCTATCAAGCTGGTGAATACTATTGGTGAAAGCGTTCTGAACACGATTCCAGATTCCTCCTCAGTTCCCGCTTCTTCTGGTGCTGCGACTGCTTCGCTCTCCGCTTGTCGTCGCCATCGATGTCGAGCTAAATTGATAAGACCATTGGAGTATTATTCAGCAGAAAGATAAGAAGTGGTGCAGACAAATTTAGTGAGGGACTTGCAGGAACCACTTTTACTTTAGTCTTACGCTTGCAACTAGTCTCATTAGGGTTGTTATACAACATCGCTCTTCACAGTTCCCTTATTAAAAGGATGCTACCAAATCCTGATCGCTGGAATCACGACCCTATCACACTTAGCGCCAATGGGAAAGAAACTGGTCCCAGCGCTTTGAATGAAGTGCTTATTTGCAAGCAGTTGCATAATTTAATAAAGGAAATCGTTACTGGAAAGTCGGATTTAGGAACAATGTTGCACTTAGGGCATCTGCCAAGCAGTAATATCATGGTTGCCTTTATCTATGCCATTAGTCTTTTTTTTTGACTTTTCCGGATGACATTCGAAAAATGCATTCTTAAAACGCAAAACTCTTTGTGATAAGGGCGCTCATGCACTGCTAGCACTAATCACAAAAACCACCGCCCACATTATCACAACATCATTCCGCAACTTAAGGATCATCTTTTAGACAAAATGGCATCGAAGATGAAGCAAAACATAGAAATGAAGTCGACAAAAGCTTTGCCTCACAAATAAAAGACTCCTGGACGAAAACATTGAGCGGTTACGCAAGCGTTGGAAACGCATGACAGGAAACTAGCGCGTACGCAAGCATTGAGAACATATGATGGACAACTAAAATGATTATTTTATACACAAGATGCCATCATAACAGCGATGCACTTCGTGTTCCCAACCACATCACAACAAACCAAAAGTTCTGTTTAACCGATGTCGCTCTTGCACCAAAAATTGTACACGGGACCAGAACATCGACTCCTTCGTGCAAGACTTCATTTCTCGCGGAAAGGAGAAAAAAGCTGCAAAGGTCAAGAGACTAAATCCAAAACCATCGTGAACTGGGGTTTACCTAGATCACTAGCGTTGTCTTGGGAAGATGCCGTTACTTAGAAGATCGATAAAGAACACGACCAGCTTATTCGAAATCTCAACGCTATGAAAGCTGGAGAATTCGAAAGTCACCAAGAAACGTCTGTGTCAAGGAACATTCATGCTATTACGTCATCTCGGAATCGTATGAGCCGCAGAAAACCGCAAACTGACGTCTGAGCTTAAAAAACAATGCAGAAACGCGTTAAAAGAAGATTTTACACAGCGAATATGAGCAGTAACTGTTGAAGCTACAGAGGCTGTGAATAGCTTTAGCAGTGCTTACCAAAAACTTCACTAATTGCATGGCCAACATAACTGTAGTGCAGCACTCAGGTCGAGCAGTTACGGCTTCAACAAAGATAGTGGAAAAAATCATTTACGATTACTACCCTGGTCTTCTCAATAGCTACATCTTCCTGCTCGATATGAAATCAAGGAAAATGGATATTTCACTTCACCAGTTCTCGGTTCTGAATTCCCACATGTTACACGATTGGCGAAAAATCTTGCATCACTTGCTTCAGAAATGAGAGAGATCGATGTCTAAAGCTGTCAGCCCTCATCAACACAATGGCTCGGCTGTTCAAATGTTATCCATCAGAATACAAGGTTCTTATTCAATGGAAAACTAACAAAAGCGTGTTATTGTATGAAACAAGAGACCTCCACGAAACCGGAACTATCGCCCAATCTGTCTGTTGCCTGTCGTTTCAAAACTCTTCACTAGAGTAATCCTCAACAGGATTGACAGAACACTGAACGAAGAAAAGCCATGTGAGCGAGCAGGATTTCGAAAGGAATTCAAAATGATGGACAACGTCCACACGATAACAAGATTCACTAAAGTATCGCGAAAGTACAAGGGACCGCTCTCTCTCACTTTGACCAACTTAAAGAAGGCTTTTTCTTCGGTTGATATAGAAGCGGTGATAGAAGCTCTCTAACAGCTCTAATAAAATCGCACCTTAGCGCAAAAGGATCCTTTGTGAGCTATATAAGAATTTCTTAATCACAACATCACTGTTCTATAATGGCATTAACATCAATGTCAAGAAGGGTTCGAAAGGCAATACGATTCCGCCAAAAATATTTACGGTTACCCTCAAGAATATCATAAGTAAATTGGAATTGGACGAAGGATTGAAAGTCGATGGTCGAGAACAACACCACCTTCTTTTTGTCGATGATATATTTTACAACGGCAAACATAAGTGAGCCGAAATGAACGTTGACTTTCCACTGAGCTCGTTGAAAGATTGGCCCTAAACTAAACCACAAAAGACGACGTTCATGAAGAACGGATCTTTTTTTCTTGTGCATCAATTGTGCTCGAGCCACGTCCATCCAGGTCGGGAAATCCACATCTTGAACGGCTTAGCTCCAGAGTTGAGCAGGAGGAAGTGAACGTCTTAAGAGCTCCTAAAGGCATCGAAGATATGGTGAAGAGAACAAAGAACACCCAACTCCGTGGCCACTTTTTTCGACTCCACGATTTTGCCTGCTTCAACGTATGCGTCGGAAACCTGGTCGCTACATAAGCAGGATAAAAGATCACTCGGCGTTACAGAATGCGCAGTCGAAAGAACGATGCCACGAGTACCTCGCGCCATGAAAGTGAGGGAAGCGATCCGAGGCTCCGACCTACGTTAACGATCAAAAACCAAAGACGCCGCCCTATACGCCAAGCTGCCGAAAATAAGGTGGTTAGACATTTAATGCATATGAACGACAACTGATGGACCAGAGCCGTCAGTGACTGGATTCCTCGGGATGTTAAACGCACTGCAGGAAGACCACCGACCCGATGGTCAGAGTTCTTCACGAAAATTCTAGAAGAAATATATGATGCTCAGCGAGATCCTAGAGCGAGCAGAATCCACTGGGTTACTCTTGCACGCAACAAGGGGAAAGCGAAAGGTTTACATACATACATACATACATATATATGTATATATATATGTATATATATATATATATATATATATATATATATATATATATGCTCTCCCTAACGATTTACCGCCTAATCGTGGCTGGGAGGTGATCCTGGAATGCGATACACCAGGAGGGGGTTCACGCCCTTACCAGGACCTCCCAAGCTCAGAAGCAGTCCGATGTTTCCATCCGGAAGCCCCAGTACCAGGAATCACCACCGTCGTGGTGTCAAACTAGTCGAGTGGATGCAAATCAGCTTTTGGTCCAAAAAGGGGAATTCCTGGGGTGGTGACGACCTGAGGAAGGCTTCAGCTTGGCTGACTTTGTGACTCCAGGGAACCACTATGGCTAAACCAGCAAATCTCCGGAGAATGGGAGTTATGCCGCCATCCGCACCATTGGTGAAGACGGGTCATCCAAGTATCCAAGCAATTACACATGTACACATATATATATATATATATATATATATATATATATATATATATATATATACTTGGGATCTTGAATGGCCCTTCCTCATTGGTTATGCGTACCCCAGCATAATCTCTACTTTTCCGGAGATTTACTGGTTAAGCCATTGTGGTTCCCTCGAATCCCGAGGATAGCGTGGCCAAAGTCTGCCCCAGCTCATCACCACCATAGGCAGTCGAAGCTCTTGTGGATCAGAGCAAGATTTGCCACCAGGCGACTAATTTGATACCAGGACGGTGGTGGTTCCTGGTGTTTGTTTACTCTTAGCTAGGCCTCCTGATGGAAAGTCCGCACTGCTTCTCAGCTTGGGAGACCCTGCTACGGCAACGAATCTCCCCACTGTACATCGCAGCCCGACAACCAGGAGCACCTCCCAACCACGACGAGGCGGTAAACCGTTGGCAGGTCATGTATATATATATATATATATATATATATATATATATATATATATATATATATGAAGGCAATTGTGTTTTATACCACACATAGCTTTGTTCAACAGACTAGTTGCAATAAGCCTTGAACCATCATTGTTTTCAATCATATTTTGCAATTAATTGAACATCGTATGCAACCTGATCCTTCTTCATTTCTAAATCCCCAGGCCGGCCAACGAGGTTGGTCAAGAGCGGCCAGTGCTCGAATATCACGCTCAATTCGTTCCACCTTCTGTTCCTTCGTCAATGAACCTAGCTCGGTGACGTTCATTCCATAGACAAGTTGTTCTAAAAGTGTTTTTGTAGAGTACAACGGGAAATACTATTGACATATCAAAAATGTAATACCAAGCTTGCACCCTTTAACCGGAAACACCCTTCAAATAGAATTATATGAAAGGTCGAAATGAATAGCGAAGTGCTAAGAAGCTGTTGAGCTGACCACTTACCTTGACGATTGTAGATAAGATCCATCTGTTCGTCGTTTAAAAACGCGTACCCTTTCTCTTTATAGTCGGCTTTCTGTTCTTCGTTAAAACTGGCCTGAGCTCTAAATCTCTTTATAACTAAGTTACGCGAATGGGAAAAAATAATTTTCTCAATGTTCCTAAGAATACCGATAGGACTCCTTATCAAGGTACAAATTCACAAATCCTTAGGAGACTGAATTTAGATGTACTGGTCGGTATACTTGCGAGCTCCACGAGTATTTCCTTCGAGAAGCTAACTCGCGATCCCTATGCATACGCAGCGAATTCTCAGGTCATAGGAACATGGTAAAATATGGGTCGTAAAAATCCATATGTGATCATATCATTGGCACAAAGATGCAAATAGATGGAAGCGATCTTTTCCCTCTCGCTACAAAAAGTACTGCAAAGCATAGCTAGCACAGAGCGCCACTGGTAGCCGCAGAAAACTAGCAATTTACACCTGAGACCAAAATTTTTGAACAGAATTGATGAAAGAATTTCTAAGGGTGATAGAATGGGCAACATTATGTGGAGCATTAAAGAGTGGGAAGCGCATCGGTAACCTACAGTTTGTTAGTTAATTGGCTGAGATGAACCCAGAAGACTAGTGCAGAAGGTTGTATACTCTGTTCTCATCTCTTCTATAATCAGACTCCTATGCCTCCATATCATCTTGGGAATGAACGCCACGTAGATCCGACAGTACTGTCCTTAGAAGTAAATCATGCTACCTCGTCGGTGAAGAGGCGTACGGCAACCGGTCCGGACAGGATAAAAGAATAAAGCTCTCGGCGTTGATCAATCCCTGAGGGATGTGCCATGCATTCGACTTAATTAAATATCGCTGGAGGTGATTGAATACATATCTAGCCTTTACTGACTCGCGGTGGCCTAGTGATGTATCGAGCCAGTGTTGCTATCCTCCCAGACAAGTCTGGTACCAATTTGCCGAACCCGGAGAGATGGAAGGCTTGGTGAGCCATGGGCGTCGAGATCGACTCCACATGTGTGTCGTAATGGCGCCTCCAACCATCGGACAGGACAGAAAAACATGTGAAAAACGTACTGCACGCCCTCATCGACATAATCTCCGAACTTTTCACGTGTTATGAGTCATAAGCAAAAATCCCATATTAATGCGAAATCAGTAGCGTCGCGTTGTTACACAAAACAGGAAAGCCACATGACATCGACACATCGCCAGCTGTCCATGATCCAATGTGCCAAATTTCTTTCGTATACAAGATCTTCTTTGACAACCTCCTCAACTTGATAGACAGAACACTTCACAGAGGACAGCCATATGGGTAAGCAATGTATCGAAAAAAATTCACTACAATCAAACACATCTACATAATAACGAAACTCACTAAAGTGTGATAACAATACGATAACCACTATCACTGGCTTAAAAGGGCCTTCGACAAGTAGAAGTGGTCTTGAAGGATAAGCGTCAATCTTGATGTCCATACTCCAGTATATAAAAAGTCTTCAGAAGCTTGTAGTAAATTAACGGCTAGAATTTCGTCATGGCACAGGTACGTCATCATCAATAAAAAGAGAAGGGCTTGAAATAGTGAAATCTACACGATCTTCACTATAATGCTGACTTCTTTCTCATACCACCAAACAATCCCACAGTCATTTATTGTCATATCGTTGAATTCTTGTCTTATTTGGGGTCGAAGTGCGAATTGCAGCGCAACGTTCTTTCCCCGGGAGGGGGTCTCCCACGCTAAGTAGAAGTTTGACATTTATATCTGTAAGTGCAGCTAAGATAAAGCCATTGAGGGTAGTCTTCCAGTGCTACTTTCGAGATTTTCGGAAAAGAAGATCTTGGAAATCGTGCTTAAACCTGAATGATTCTTCGCGATTCGTGAAGAAAAAGTATGCGGATAAGTAGACAAGAAGATAATAAGCAATGGCACCATGAAGCTAAATGTTTTTTTATCGTCGCAGTTGACATTATTTTCACAGCATCAAGAACTGTTCAGACAGAAGAAATCGCTTGAATTCTCATTTAGCGCAACAGTTTAACACAAAAGAAGGCTCGAATGCCGAGATAATGTTGGAACTAGCGAATGCAATAAACGCTGCACAGTGATTGTTAGCGAGTTCATTCAGCGGGATATCAAAGCCACGCATGAATGACCGCAAGAGCGGAGTTTTTCGATCGACTCCTAACAAAAAATGTGATGATCTTGGGGTCTCTCTTGCGAGCAGAACCCATCGAAAACTTCTTGAACGCCATAAAAAAAAGAGATGACCTTACTAGTGCATGCTTCAATGAAGAAAGAGACAGCCAACGGAAAAGGTCTTTAAGGAGGATTTTCTGGTTCTAGAATGAAGGCGTTGATTGAAAATACGTGAATAGAGAAGGCGGAAACATCGTGTGGAAAGCATTTTAAATGTATCTGAACGTAAAAGGAACTACCGCATCCACTTCTTATTCTTCAATGATAGTTCTTCGACGATAGGTAATTTCACGTATCTCACTTCTTCCACATCCGGTTTTATTTTTGGTTATAAGACTCTGAATAATACAAACAATTTGTTGAGAAGTACAGGTCTCAATCACATAAATCAGACTTCTCATCCTTTCAAAAACTCAAATTAAATTAAAGTTGAATTTAAAGAGAACCACCATTTTCTCTAGTTTCAAAAGTGATGGGTGATTCGTGTGGAGAATTATCAATATAAGTATTTAGAAAATCTCTCGGCGTTTGATCAATCCCTGAGGGATTCGCCATGCATTCGACTTCATTAAGCATCGTTTGGAGGTGACTGAATGCATATTTGGCCTTTACAATGACTCGCGGTGGCCTACTGATGTGTCAACCCAGTGCTGCTATCCTCCCAGACAATTCTGGTACTAAGTCGCCGACCCCGGAGTGATGGAAGGCTTGGTGGACCATGGGTGCGGGGATCGATTCCACGTGTGTGTTGCAGGGCGCCTCGGACCACTGCGATGCACACGCTACGTGTGGCTATTATTCCCTTTTCTACGGTGTCGCAATAAATATTCCATCTAACTCTTTACAAAATGTGTATATATTTTTTTCGTAGTGCTACGCACTTCCAGTATTGCTCCTGCACCGCTTACATCCATTATCACATCTAGGAAAAGGTGTTGGTACCTTCGAGTGGAGGTTATAATCTGAAAAGAATTTGTTTTGTGCAGTAATGCCTATTATGCTTTGCGTAACATTAAAAAACATCTAGAGAAGTATGCCAAAAGCGCAGAATCGCTAAAAATACACGGTAATACGTACGTCAAGCAGTTCGGGCAGCGATATGTAACCCTCGTTCTGGAAGCTGAAGACCGTCGGTGAAAAGAGACGCTCGCCAAATGGTGCCGACCCATCAGGAAATATTGAGAACAGCCGAGGCGACATTACGGAAATCTTTTCGTCCGAAGTTTGAGCCTTTGCAAATTCTAGTGAGATCGTAAAAACTGGTCATCCTCATTGGTATATAATACTAAATAATCAGAGCAGTTGCATGGAAATCCCCAAAGAACTCAAATCTAACACTTCTACGATACACCTCTTAAAAAAGCACATTGTTCCTCCACAAAGCTGAACTATCCCAATTTCCTTTCCATTTGCTGCGATGCCAGCGTTAGATGTTTGTAAAAAACTCGTTTACCCCAGAGAGTTACGAAAAATTGGAAACGGAATAATTTTGTGAAAAAAAGCTTCGTGAGAAACTTTGTTAATAGCGAAAGTGAGACACCTTTCGTTACGAAGGATATGTGGCAATATTACGCCGCACTTAATTCTGCACAGAATTTTGCGGTTTATTCTCTTTTTTTGAAAATATATAATTTTATAATGTTAAGCATTTTATTTACCGCCTATGAACCAAAATGACGCTGAGATACCTGCAAAACGAGGCCCCACGCTGTAGTATTAATAGATGTTTTCGAAAGGGGATGATCCTAGACGGAAATATCATTGAGGAAAAAACGCATAGCTTATCTGAAAGCCGCATCCCTCTTCAACATAGTACAAACTAAGTGAAGATTTCTCAAATGTGGTAAGCGATTCCCCCACGAGTTGATCAGCACGCTACATCAACTTCGCTCGTTGTCAACGATGATATTCTTTCCGCTGTGTGAGTGACTATGTAGGAGATTCGTGCGGGCTTTACATTCAAATCGGTACAGCTGTGGACAAGTTTGAGTTGCATCGTAGGTAAGGCCATGGAAGTCACTTCAGACGTTTACATAATGAAAGTACCTTTGCGACATGACATTGGTTTCGCGCAAGAATGACACCTGGCGTTACTTTCTAGTGACTCAATCACACTGCATCTCGTTAGCACCTGATTTCATCGTCTTTGCATGTAACATATTATCGTGACTGTTGTTTATAACAATAAAAATTTTCAATGTTCTCTTAGTAAGATACCAAAAAATCTTAATTTTGCCTGCGATTCATAAAACACTCACGGCGTAAGCGTTGACAATGTCCAGCACTTCCTCCATTGCAGCAGCAGCCGTGTTCTTGAGTTTTGGTGCGTGACTATCAATTCCGAGTTCGGCTTCATCAAACAACCGGAAAAAAGCGAATTAAAACGAAGACATCTTCCACAGCTAGGAATTATTTGTGGTAAAGGAATAGGTAGCGGGTTTTCAAGTGATCATTTTTCTAGACGATTCTAACTGAAGAATATGATGCTCAACGAGTCCCTAGAGCAAGCAGAAAATAGTGGACTTCTTTTTGCATGAGGACAGGGCAAATGGAAATTTCACTGGCTCCCGATTGAGTTGAGTCACTTGAAGATTAAAGAGGCTACCACTGACAAAGGTGAAGGGTCTTCTAATTTTTTTTACTTTTTATATACTGCCTCTTAATTTTTCACGGCAGGATGTGATGCGAAATATAACCAATATGGTACCGAGATATTTGCAAAACTTGGATCCCAGGGCAGAACCCGCGAAAATTGGCAGCAAGTAAAAAGGTTAGAATATGTTGATTTCGACTACAGCCTCAAATTAACTGGATTCAGTTCCGATTTGTGGTCGCCTGATCATTCCCGTTGGCGGGTGATAGCTGGCGCTACCGTTGAAGTAAAAAAAACTGGCTAAGAGAAAGGCAAAGCAAGGGCATCGGGTGGTACAGTGGATATAACACATCTTTCAGGCACTTGAGCCGTCGGAAAGAGTATTGACAGGTTGGTAGGCCATTTGAGGGTCTTAGTTTTGCAAATATATCAGCCTCATAGTGGTTTTCTTATAGAATGAACGAAACCTTGAGGTCTCCAAGATGCTGACAGCATTTGTACGGTGTAGGAATAATGAATGCTATTTGTGCAGACAATTAGGGCCACATCTAACCAAAAACCAGCCCCATATCATCTTCCGCTAAAAACAAAAAGGAGAAGTCAGCCTGTAGTAGAGTTATCGAAGAGGGACAAGATAAGTTAACTAATAGACTTTCACCTTCTATTATGGTCATTCATCTCTCTAAAGAATTCGTTACACTTTTCAACTCGACGAAAGTGTTCGTGGATGAATTTAAGGTTCTCGACGTGTGACACGGGCTTGGAACCCACTAAAAAGCATATCAATTGCTACCGCGACAGACTGAACTAACGTTTTCTATTCACTTACGAAAAATTTTCCTCAAGTACCTTGCAATAATCTTTGACAAATCCAACGCAGGACGCGATCGTGGAATTTCTAAAAGAAGACTTGAAATTTCTTAGTGTCTCTGCAAGGACACAAAGAAATAGTTTTCCTCCCTGTCTCCCTTTACAGAGTTTCAAAACCGCATTATTGCAACAATCTTACAAGACATATTGGATTTACTCAGAAATATTTAAATAATCTCGTAACTTATTAAGTTGGACATTGGAATAAGATTAAGAAAGAAATGATAAAAAAGAAAAGTAGCACCAGCGAGAAATCAATACAATGTATCCCACCCTTTGCCGGCTTTATAGGAATCTTTCTAGTGACTTCCTTTCCAGTCCTAACATTCTTAAAGACAACTTTATCCGATTTTCTTTCTGCAGTACTATTCCTTCTCGTCAAGTTTCCTAATCTTGCCCGTATTCTGATGTCCCCATGATCCATTAGCGAACTAGTCTTGTTCTTCGCCAATGACGAGTTAGCTTTTTGGAGTTCGGTGTTCATCGCCGGCTGTTTATACTTCGATCTAGGTCTGTGTTGCCGCTTCGCGTTGTCGGACACGTCGAGCAGTCGTATCGTGTTCTTCGCCAATGACGAGTTAGCTTTGTGGAGTTCGGTGTTCATCGTCGCCTGTTTATACTTCGATCTAGGTCTGTGTTGCCGCTTTGCGTTGTCGGACACGTCGAACAGTCGTATCGTGTTCTTCGCCAATGACGAGTTAGCTTTGTGGAGTTCGGTGTTCATCGCCGGCTGTTTATACTTCGATCTAGGTCTGTGTTGCCCCTTCGCGTTGTCGGACACGTCGAACAGTCGTGCCGTGTTCATCGCCAATGACGAGTTAGCTTTGTGGAGTTCGGTGTTCATCGCCGGCTGTTTATACTTCGATCTAGGTCTGTGTTGCCCCCTTCGCGTTGTCGGACACGTCGAACAGTCGTGCCGTGTTCTTCGCCAATGACGAGTTAGCTTTGTGGAGTTCGGTGTTCATCGGCGGCAGTTTATAGTTCGACGTAAGTCTGGCTTGCTGTCGCGCGTTGTCGCGCGCGTCGAACACTCGTGTCGCGCACTTGGCGAGCGCGACAATTGTCTCAGCGTTGCGAACGCACAGATCGTATACAACGCGTTCGACCGGCGGTAAATCACCAAGTGCCTGCTTCGCGTGTGCCTGAAAATCGGCAACTCTCAAATAAATAGTTGATTTACTCACATGTCAAACGTTCAACTTCACTACTCCTATTCTCATTGTGTATTTGCACACAACATTAAGAATACGTCGTGATTCTTTGGCTTCAACATCTCGCTAGACAAAACGATTATTCTTTTTACGCTCACCTTAGCAAGTTTTCCACGCTTTTTATCTTTTGTAATTCTGTACAGCTGGAATTAGTTACATTGGTGTTCGTAATTAACGTACTCATGACCGTTCTAGTTTTGCAATAACTGCTGACAATTTCTCAGTCGCTAGAGAACGTGACATTTCGAGAATTTAACATGGATATGAAAGATGCAACGGCGCACGTAGCGCAGTGCTTAGAGGCGCCCTGCAATACAGGTGGCATCGATTCCCGCGCCTAGGGCCCACCAAGCCTTCTATCGCTCCGGGGTCGGCAAAGTGCTGCCAGACTTGTCTGGGAGGATAGCAGCACTGACTCAATACATCGGTAGGCCACCACAGTCATTGTAAAGCCCAGACATGCATTCAACCACCTCTTACAATGCTTAATGGAATCGAATACGTGGCGCAATAATTCAACATTGTATCCTCCCAAGTTAAACAGTTATATTGCCCAGTAATACAGGGTGAATGCATAGTGGCTATTCTCCTCACCACTAACTTAGTCTTCTTTTTGAAAGCTCGATTCATAGAAGTAGATAGGTTATGCTGGGGAAAAAAGACGGTGAAAATAAGGCGAGTTTTAGCCGATATTTTGCGCAGCGTTAGCTCTTCCCTTTTTTTTAAAGTAGACTTTAGTTTGATGAGTATTCAAAACCAGACCTTTATGAGTCCACGAATTGTGATCATTTGCCAAAAGTCGCGAAGTTTCTCCGTGTTCAGTTCGAGGAACTGCCGTTCTGTTGATTTTTGCTGAGGGATGGACGAGACGGTTACGAACAACGCTGGAACAATTTTTGAGTAGAGAACAGATGTTGACTGTTCGACTAAGATCAAATTAAGCGCACAGAAACTTACTCTCAATACTTAGCACTGCCAACAGAAACTGTACGATGGCCATCCATTTATTTCCAACACCGGCACAGTTTGCTTCAAGAAATGGTTGCTTTGTTCCTGGAAAACTTAGAAATGAAACCGTTCGACTATCGATCCAAGTACAAACTCATGCGGTCATAACACGAAAATGGAACAATAAGTACTACGTACGATATTCTAGGTAAATGAGTTGCCAATCAGATTCACTTTACTGGTTGAGTCCGAGTCTTTAGAAGGTGTCATAGAAATCATAAGCTTTATCGTAATTTGTTAGCAACTGGTTCTATTTCTTGATAGGAAATATAAAATTTAGAGCGAACTGCATAGAGAATTTTCTCGATTTGCACTAATCACAGTTGTTCCTTGTTCATAGCAATTCAATGTCTACAGTTCGTATACATGATATAACCAATCACTAATCGTAGTCTGCATTTATGTGGTATAAATAAAGGCTAAACCACCCGAGTTTAAGGTGTGCGCTGTGAGGACAATGGTCAACAAGACACGTGCGATAATAGAAAGTAAGCACAATCAGATACAAGCAACCATTTATCATTGTCAAATACTTCGTTCAAACGAGGAAATCAGTCTTCAACGTTGTAATTCAGAATCCAATGTTGTGTGTTCACCAGGAACTGATAGCCTACAAATGCATCTTAGTAGTATCTCAGCAGTGCAATTCCTTTTCACCAACTCTTTCACAGCTCCTACTTTCAAGGGTAACACCTGTACACTTCTAACCTATTAATTAACCGTTATCCAGACGCAAATCCACTTGGAAGGGTCTGGGACTGCGGTTCACACATCAGCTACTCTTAAACTAACTATTTGCTGTCTGTTCGCGTATTATTCAATCTCCGAACTATTACATGCTGTGACGAAGAGGTGGCAGTCACTACAATGTAATCCCATCGAATAAGCCTTTACGTAACAACCTCGTTCCAAATCGAACGCCGAGGAGGCTTTGCGCAACAAAGTAAACGTCTAGATTTTTTCACATAGCTAGTTATTACAAAGAAAGAACATAACAGTTGGGCTTATCGAAAGACACCACTACCTGAAAAAAATTTAAAGCTGAGAATATCGAACCACTAGACTACGTCACTGAAAAAATTTTTCACGATTGTTTATTCATCACTAATTGACAGCAAATGCTTGGTAGAAAGTTCTCTGTGTGTAGTATGAAATTTAACCACCTCAGCAAATCCACTTCAAGGAAGTTCTTTCAGTTGTCAGAATATCCGTGAGAAGTAAATGAAGTGAGCAGCCAATTTCCTATAGTTTACTTTGCACAACACAGATTCAGTACACACTCCAGTGGTTCAGCTATTCAAATTCAAACACCTAGGAATTTCATTAGAAAACGGAGCTTTAGACTTCATGGGTGTTGACACATTTGTTTACAATACTAAGTGGTTCTCATATGTCTTCCGGAAACGTTTCCGGAAAGTCAAGAATCATTGTCATTAATGCAACGTAATAGGTTTAAGATAGCTTGTATACCCCATCTATAAATGCTTTCTTGTCGATCTTTTCGCTCCAAAAATGGTATTTTCGAGGATCCCAAGGAGCATTGACGTGTAGCTGGTAGATTTGAGAGGGTCTAAGAAATTGTTGACCCTCTTGCAACGAAGCTGGCTTTCCGATAACTGACGGTAGTCATTCAATCACTAAAGTATTTAGGAAGTGAAAACTTTGTAGATTCATGGAAGATTCGACTTAGTTATAGATTTGTTCTAATGCTCTTTCAGATCTAAATATTTCTAGAGCTAAGCTTTCGGTATGCTGGTAGTAAATTTTAATATTTCAAAAATAACAACGAATCAGAGGCAGCTGGAAACATAAATAAATTCATTAAGGAACATCGTCCTGTTTTAACTGAATCTCTAATTCTGAACAAAATCTAGAAAGCAACGACATGATGCTGAGATACCTCATATAATGCACTTTGCATAATTCCCTGTCGTGAAAAAATAGTAATAGGCAGTAAATGAGAAGCAGGTCCCGGACGTTCATTTGGCTTTGTGTTCGAAAATGCGCTATGGGCTCCAGAAAACCAGAATTTCATCGCGGTAAAGCAAGAGAATACTTATTTTATAGGCAGGATTTGCAGATGCAGTATTTTCTATTGTGGTGAACAAAATTCGCTATCAGTCGCGATACCATGATTTAAAGTTGAGGACGGCCATCATTTTCTTGTTGCACAACCCAAACAAAGGTCAGGTCGTCGCATAAGTGTTAAGCAACTACATGAAGCGTGTTTTAAACTGGACCATAATGTTGAATGTTGCTTTTTTGGCACAGATCCAATATTAGAAAAAAGATTGGGTGAGAAAAAAGGAAAAGCAAGGACCGCGGATGACGTAGTGGATAGCACATGAGCCCCCCGTAAAGGATAATCGCGGGCTCCAAGCGTACTTCAGTTTCCGAGTTTTGATCATATCCCAGCATCCTTGTAGTTGTGTTTCACGTAATGCCTTTTCATAAAAAGGAATACGCAGTAAATAAAAATTAGATCATGCCTGTGAGAGACAATGAACCCACTCTAATAGTGCTAGGATTACTAACAATTTCGATCACATTTGCTGTATTGTCTAGCTTGTTCATTCCATCTACCACTTTTTATAATGTTAGAAGGCCACCAACACGTTTGATTACTATGGCTATTAATTAATATGCTCACAATACTTATCACCATCTTCTTATTAGGTTGCTAACTAGGAAAGGGTTTTTTTCGTTTTCGTAGAATGAAGAAGTTGTGAAACCGTGGTCACAGCGTTTACTACCTTGTCGTCAGTTTCTCTTACCATATTTCTTTTTATCGATCATATCATGAAAGCGTCTATCATCAACGACATACATCATCCTTCTCACGTTACGTGTTCGCGACTCGTCATTTATCGCCGATTATTTCCCTGACTCAAAAAGGCACGAAATCACAGTCACCCCATAAATCATCCGGGGAAAGAAGTAGATATATACACATAAGAACATATATGCATTTTTATATATATATATATATATATATATGCATATATATCCTCCCAACGCTTTACCGCCTCATCTTGGCTTGGAGGTGTTCCTGGGTTGTGATGTACAGCGGCGGAGGGATTCATCTCTCCGGCAGGGCCTTCCAAGCTGAGAAGGAGTTCGGCGTCTCCATCAGGAAGCCCAGCTAAGAGTAAACTAATACCAGGATCCACCACCGTTTTGGTATCAAACTAATCGAATGGTAGCAGATCTCCTTCTGATCCACAAGGGATGCGACTGCCCTGTGGTGGCGACGACCTGGAGCAGACTTTGGCTAGGCTGTTCTAGGGACTCCAAGGAACCACAATGCCTACACCGGCAAATCTCCAGAGAATGGAAATTGTGCTGAGGCCCGCACAACCAGTGAAGGCGGGCCGTCTAAGAATCCAAGTATCCAAGTATATTTATATATAAATATCACCCAAAGTTATATTTTTGTCGTACACAATCCACTACCATGGGGCGGGTGAGACTGTGGTGGTGATGCCGGTAATCGCAAGAACTGTGCTAGTTCCACCCCACCCGTGCTCACCAAGCCTCTCATCTCTTCAGAGCTGGTGTTGGTACCAGACGTGTTTGGAAAAACTCAGTTTCTACAATCTAAGTGGGAATACCTAGTCCAGCAATCTCAAGACTCCAGAGAGAATCGACTCGGTCAGAATTCAACGACATCTGTGACGAAAGGAAAATCGTCAAGCAGCAGCCGAAGCCACGTGCAAAATGTTGGGAGGGCTTCTGGAAAATGAATGCGAGGGTACTAATCGAACCCAAGAAGTGGTGGGATCCGCGCAATAGATTTGTAAGACGAGTCGTACAATGATAATAATTAAACTACCACCAGAAGCATAGCCTGGTTGATCACCGAGAGACTCAACAGGCACCAGCTACGTCTTTTGCGTCCCAGTTGCCGTCGAAATTACCCATTAACTAACGAGGTAAGTTATAAAATAACAGTGTTTAATGCCAATCAATAGCATGGCGATAATGATGCTAACAACTGGCAATTTATATTAATACAGTTACCTAGTCAAGACGTGTAGCAGCACCAAGGCGGGATAGATTCTTTCACAAAAGTGTTATTTGAAGATCTATCTATATGAGCAATTGTAAAGTAAAGAGTGACTAGTGAAGCGATAAAGTTTTCAACAGAGAGCAGTTAGCTGACGGAAGTACTAGAACATGTATGACATGTTTTGATACATAGTGGTCCTGATTCCTGATTCTGGGTCAATGACCGGCTAAGAAAGCGCGCAAGATGGGCGTTACTATTATGAACAGAGATGCGGCTTGGAAACTGATCCTATATGCGGAAGTATTACGGTCGTCTCGCACTTTTAGCCGCAATGTTTTCACGACATGACGTCGTACCACTTATTTTTCACAAGCAGGCACGAGCGTGAAACAAGGTGACCGATTAACAAACTGGTGACTAGATAACTCATGTGTGGCTCATATACTTGTAGTCCGTTTATCCCACCACATAGAGTTCTTCTCTACATTTTTTTGAAGTTCCTCAATGGCCTGTAGAAGTCGTGGCGGGCAAAGGCAAAGAGAAATTCTGTTCTGCACTTATAAATGTACAAAGAAGTTTTTCCAAACGGATGCGATGGCAGTTAATTTGATCAGTAATTGATCGCTATCTCGGTTCCAATCACTATAATGATTCACGGCAATTATGGGCGGGTACGAAAGGAACGGAAATCGAAACGGCATTGTTGCGAAGCACTTTCGAATGTTGACAGCAATGTGGTTGTATGATTGACCATAGACATATCGTATACCGCAGTGATAGAACAAAGTCTCTTCTATAGTGATTTCATCTTCTCAACTCTTTCAATCTTCTTGTTATCGGAATTAGGCGTGGTCGCACGTCTTTCGCAGGCACCAAGGGGTTAATGTCATGTGCTTTTCCTGAATGCTTGCATAATGTTTTTAGGATATCTCTTAAATCAACAACTTCTCGTTCGCTTATATTTCAAAGGAAATTTGCTTTGTTCGTTTTATTTTCATCAGACACAATGTCTCATATTTTGTGCAGATCCCATAGTTTCTCCTTTCGATTCTTTTCCTTCCATCATTCACAAAGGTCTTTGCGTCTTCATGTGTGGGTTTCGGCAGTTGCTTGAGAATTGTTGTCTTCTCTATGAATGTCACTGATTGCCGATCAAGTGGATTTTCCCTTGGAATCTTATGATAGCTGTGCTAGAGCATTTTTACACCTTACCGGAGGAAGTAACTCTAAACTTCGTGGATCGATGGAAACCTTTCAGAAAACTCTGGCGCTAGTTTTCCTACCCCGAAGTTACATCGGCCTGGTTGGAAACTGGGTGTGAAGTCATACAAAGGACTTTCAGCGTGTTACTGAACGGCATGTCTACAAATGCACAACCTGCGCCTAGTCAGTGCAATGAATAATTGTTTTATACCCATTACAGCGTATATTTTTTCGCTGTTATTACTGCCTGCCCTAGAGTACTGCACCGATGATGGATGATCCGAATTCTGCCAGTACCCGGCAGGACATGGAATTAATGGCGGAGAAATTCCACATCAACCTTTCCCGTTTTACAGTCTCCGTTCCTAACCCTAAAATTCCACCTGAAGAAAAACCTCCGCTGGTTCTCTCCTCTGAATTTCGACTTGCAGTAAAACCCATGGATACAGTTATAGCCCTAAGGCCAGATAACTTCGCAACCGACTTCCTTCGAGCCGAAAGCCACAATTCACTTCACGCAATCCATATTACATTTTACCTTCGAAAAAAAATCCCGGGTCACTAGATGACTGCACAATTAATCTGCCCAAGAGGGATGACCGAAAGAATCTACGTAGCTGTCTTCTAGTTTCTTTGTTGAGTGTGTAGTTTTTAACGAATTATCTTATAGCGCAAATCAAAGAATATGGGTGAGCCGCAACCACTTGGACAAATAGGACTATTACAAGGATTATTTTGCGTGGACCACATTAAAACCGTATCCACGGTCGCAGAAGCCTGTCAGAAACAGGACCTTTTCGTCGTTCTAGCCTTTACTAACTACGGATAACCATGCGGTTGAAAGCATGAGTGCAATCCTATTAGCATTCGTAGAACAAAGGGTGGAGTCGTCCTACAGATAAACACAGCTGACTATTGTCGTAGCTGCACCCCGCGAATACAACTTTTGCATCGACCACCTATCATCCTTATTTAGCAAGGTGTCTAACAAAGCGACACTCTCTCGCTAAAGCTGTATTTACAGCATGATGAATTCCCATAAAATCTTTGTTTTGCCGACGACATCGTCACCTTTCGAGAAGTGGCACTGAAGCAGAGCCGGTGATCAATGACCTCAACGAAGCGGAAAAAAGAATGAGAGCGCGGTTGAGTTGGGAACCTGTTTACTGTTACTGTAAAACCCTGTTTACTAAAACAGTGATGCGAAAGAGCAATACTTGAAATAGACGGTTTTCTGATTGAGGAGACCACCTCGTACAAATGCTTTGTTGTCAAAGAACACAACGAACATAAAGGTCATGAAGCAGGAATTGCAAACAAAGATAACAACGTAAAAGCACATTCGGGCCTCTGATTGAAGTCGAGCTCACCGCTAACTAACGGACTCCAATCTGGCTCTCAACTTTACCGGTCCTCCCAACACTCTCTTATGCAGCAAAGCCATGGACAGACACTTTAGCCACTCCAGAAATTCTGTTCACCACCCAAAGAGCGCTTGAACGATTTTTTTCGGGAACAAAAGTTGCAAATACAAAGTTTGGCCAACATATGCAATTCAGATCCTCGATAACTGTTTCATTTTCGAGATCGAGGAGAATACAAAATGCGCGAGACATAATAGCCTCGGTTAAGCAATGAGGTGGGCAGACGACAGATGGAGAAGAAATGTGGACCGGTTTTTCTAAACGATGAATGCGTTCCCTGAGTTGACCACATATATGAAAGGTCCCTATGTTTGCGGCTTTCATGCGCATGCTGCACTTCAGATAGGAGCGATTTATGGATCACGGGGTACGCCTTGTACACATTATCGTGCACTACATTTAGCACCTTCAATATTAGTCCACTCAACAATTTTTTCAACTCTGGGACGCCTAAACTTGGTTGAATTTTTATAAGGTCGAGTGCATTTTTCCATCTTCTATGTGGGTCTTGTTCAGGATTGAATATTCCACATGTGAGTCCGTGTTATTCTATGGTTCTTCAGCAGTGTTGAAGACGCCTGCATGCTAAACGGTTGCACATATTGCACATAATGCCGACATTGCGCGGTTTGGTATTCATCCTTTTTCTCATCTCTGAAGAATAGTCTTCGCTTCAAGTGCGTTTTCAACTTCGAAGACCAAAAAATTGAGAACTGTGCAACTCCTTCACTCGTAGAAGCTGAATTGCTGGAGGCATACAATATCTGTTGGGACGTTGGACTCGAGTGATGCATTGACATTCCTTCGTAAATTGAACTAAATTAACTCCCACGTCCGACTTTCTATTAACCTCGGCATTGATCAAGTAATTCTTCGTATTCTTGTTGAGCAAACACGAGGTGTTGTTTTTATTCTTTATTAACGAACAAGCTGACGTTTCGGCGGATTTCGCCTTCCTCAGACCCTGGAAAGGTCAAGTTGACAGCAATCTATTCGGCCAAACACCTCCATAACCAAACAGAGAAAACGCTGAACCAAGATTTCAATCACATTGAACACAGCTTTGCACACTCACCGCTTTCTATGAGGCTTCCACTGAGTATGTCGCGTGGAAACCAACCGCACAGAGTTCACATGGAAGCGTAATATGCCCCTCCCATCAAAATAACAGCCTTATATACTGCCCAATATCACGCGTGACAATGAGGCATTCTTCCCTGCGGTTCATTTTTCGGATTTCTGGAATTAATCCAGAACGCCTCGAGAGTTTTGCGCGCTTGTGTTCTCGATTCCTGCGCGAGGATCGTGACACGTACACGACAACTCTAGCGATAAAATGGTCCCGTTTATCCTACCCTTGATCTCAAATGATGTAAGTGCAGCTTTAAAACGCTGCTTAAGAAGGGCGGGTCTAGAGAATTCGGTAAACGTAGTTGAAATACCACCGAGTAATCTTAGCCGCCAGCTAGTTCGTAACCGCCTATATGACCGTCTGTGTGCAACGAAAAATTGCATAGTTTGCCCTAATGGAAGAGACGGTGATTGCATGAACTCGGGTATAGTTTATCTGATCTCCTGTAAGACGTGCGGAGACGAATACATTGGCGAAACGGGCAGACCCCTCTGTGTCCGCATAAAAGAACACCTAGTCGGCAAACGTAAAACCAAATACCCCACTAGGCACGCATAGGACCCAGAGACATAGCGGGGAGGACTTTGAGGTACGTGTCACGATCCTCGCGCAGGAATCGAGAACACAAGCGCGCAAAACTCTCGAGGCGTTCTGGATCAATTCCAGAAATCCGAAAATGAACCGCAGGGAAGGATGCCTCATTATCACGCGTGATATTGGGCAATATATAGACCTATTATTCTGATGGGAGGGGCATATTACGCTTCCATGTGAACTCTGTGCGGTTGGTCTCCACGCGACATACTCAGTGGAAGCCTCATAGAAAGCGGTGAGTGTGCAAAGCTGTGTTCAATGTGATTGAAATCTTGGTTCAGCGTTTTCTCTGTTTGGTTATGGAGGTGCTTGGCCGAATAGATTGCTGTCAACTTGACCTTTCCAAGCTCTGAGAAAGGCGAAAACCGCCGAATCGTCAGCTTGTTCGTGAATAAAGAATAAAAACAACACCTCATGTTTGCTCAACAAGAATACGAAGAATTACTTGAACTAAATTAGTTACAATTGAAGCGGTTTAAATAAATTTGGAAGATAGAAAAGTGAAGTTGTCCTACCGTCTCCATACCGACACCACACTGCATAAATAAAAAGTAAAACAACTGAATAAATATTTTCAAATGCTCCAGAATAAACAACGGCGACGCGGATGCCTTACGGTTGCGGAGAATTTTCCAAAAGTGACTTCCTGTCAGTCAAGTTCTCATTGTGAGGTCCTTTTGATGTTAATCAGCTAAGAGCAATTTCTTATGAATGCGTCGTTTTCTTGTCAGAAATCGCGAGGTTGTTAAACAGCATACATTTCAATAGAAAAACAATACAATGCAACAGTAGCTGACGTTTCGGCAGTATCGCCTTCTTTAGATCCTGGAAGTGTGTACTGATATACAATTTATATGATATATACAAGTGTTATTGAAGCGTTTGTCCTAGTAAATTGTAAATCAGTATACCCTTCCAGGCTCTGAAGAAGGCGATAGTGTCGAAACCTCAGCTACTGTTGTATTGTACTGCGTTTTTCTATGGAAGTAAATGTATGCTGTTTAACAACCACGCGATTGCTGAAGAAGAAAACGACGCATTCATATTCCAATGCCGAGGTTAATAGAAAGTCGATCCTGGGAGAAATTTCTTAGCATACATTTAGCTAGGGCGCATGTGGCGCAATGGTTGGAGGGCGCCACTGAGACACCTGAGACACACACGTGGAATTGATCCCCGCGCCCATGGCCCACCAAAACTTCCATCCCTCCGGGGTCGGAAAATTGGTACCAGACTTGTATGGAAGGACAGCAGCACTGGCTTGATACATCGGCAGGCCACCGCGAGTCATTGTAAAGGTCAGATATGCATTCAATCACCGCCAACGATACTTAATTAAGTCGAATGCAGGGCGCATTCCTGTGGGATTGATCTACCCCGAGAGCCTTATCCCTTATTTATACATTTTGCTGACGTTAATTGTTGCACGAATTACTTTTTTAAGGACATGGAAGGGCCTGCGGATATGCAACTTAGGCGAACAGTTGTTTTGGTAGCTTCACAGTCAAGCGCTGGGCACTGTTTACCTCAGAGGAACGTGGAACTGTTTCAGATTAATCACTAATGAAAAGAATGGGTGGGCATCAACTTTAGTCAAACCGAACACCGGAATTTGTGAAAAATGTTCGATGTGAAGCTGTATAAAGGAAGAGAAAATTACTGCTCAACTTTTGTAATGGTGCGTTCCTCTGTTGATAAAAAACTGTCTTGAAAATAGACACTTTGGAAGTCTCAATAATACACCACCGCCTGCTTTTCCGACCACATTTTGCTCAAATGCTATATCAATCCCTGTAGAAGAAATATTTCTAAAGATAGGGAGAGTCTTATCTAACATGGAGTGAAACTAGCCACCTAGCCAGTCTATATTCTAAGTGTCAAATTCTCTTCTTCGAGAATTTGGGCGTTTTCTATCGTTTGAACCACCGTAGAATTTTCACGACAGCGTGGTGCATTATTTTTAAGTTCCGATTAGGTTTATTGCAGTTTTTTTTACGTTATTAGATCAGTCCGGTAAACAATTGAAGTTGAAGCGGCCGTATTACCTAAGAAGCGGATGACGGGACTCTTATTAGAGGGAAACACGTCGGATGAAGCATAGCGTGTTCTCTACTCATCCCTGAATATGCAGATGTGCCCATGTGAGTGTGAGCACGTCGATTTGCTCAGAAGTCTGGAATCAAGTAGATGAGAAGTGCTTGGGAGGGGGTTCGGAGTTGTGCCAATAAACACACTATACCTCCCACCTACAATGTCTCATTAAATATAAACAAAACCTGCGTACAGTGCCGGAAAGTCGGACAAGTTATCCGTGAGTTTATCTAAGGAAGGGCAGTCTGTCGCTAAAGCTCTTTATTACGTGGATGGAAATTATGTGTTAAGTTTTGTCTGCCGAGGTTACGGAAGTGTTTGGCTGAGTCGGCGGTGTGTCAATTCGACCTTCCCAGGTTCTGAAGAAGGCGAAACTGCTGAAACGTCAGCTATTGTGTACTAATAAATGTTGTAATGACAACGTCGCCTCAACCTGATCAAGGAAAACTGTGAATAATTGCCCAGTGCTGAGGTTACAAGTAAGTCGGCCTTGGGATTTGTCGCTAAGAACCTCACTCATGTCGAAAAGGCGGTTCTGGCATGCGATAGGAACCAGTAGATAGTTCATTGCTATCCATCTGAATCATGTCATTCGGTGGTTAGTGGGTTGTCATCCAAAACTTATAGGCAAACGTCTATGTGACGGTTGAATTCAGTTTGTGGAAGTGTTGTGTAGTTTGGGAGAGGTTCCAGCGCACCTAGCAGAAGATTCTCCTTCCTTCAGAGCTTTGATAATTGCTTCGAATAGAAATCTTATTGGGAAATGGGCGAATCGTAAACAGCATAGCGGCAACAAATGATGCCAAGATTGACGACCACAGATGAAGTGAATCGTTGAATCAATAGGGTCCTTCCTCCGGAAACGGGTTCCAAGTTTAGCAAAGGTCTCAGCATCATTGTGGTAGTATCCCACATAATGTCGTCTTACCATGAAAAAAAATTAGAGTCAGCAAATAAAAAGTTAAACATTGTGAGTTTCGAAGAATTTCATGAACGCTGGGTGCGGGTATAAAAAGGACGAAGAACACAGCTCTCGCTCTCGGCGACCATCAATCCCTGAGAGATGCGCCATGCATTCGACTTCGTTAAGCATCGTTGGAGGTGATTGAATGCATACCTGGCGTTCAAATGAGTCACTGTGGCCTACTGATGTATCAGAGCCAGTGCTGTTACCCTCCTAGACAAGTCTGGTACCAATTTGCCGACCGCGGAAAGATAGAGGGCTTGGTGGGCCTGGGGCGCGGGGGCCGATCCCGTGCGTATTGCTGGGCGGCTCCGACCACTGCACTACACGCACATGCGGGGAAGGAACAGAATCCAAAGACCACTGGGACTCACAGTAGATGTGAAAGATGGGTCGTGTAGAAAACCATATATCCATATGCACATCCATACATAGGCATATACATACGCATATGCATATACACATACAAATATTTATATATACACACAGATGTTTTTCTTATATTTTACATTTTACATGACCCGTCATCACATCTGCTGTGGGGATCTCAGCAGCACTTCTTGCACTAGCTTCGCTTTCCCTCACATTCATCCTCTACAAAGGTCTTCGAACATTTGGCGCGTCGTTTCGGTTGCTATTTGAGGATTTCATCTTCTTCTGAATGTCGCTAAATGCTGGTCGAGTCGACTCTGCTTGCAATCGTGAGGATACCGGACCGAGGGGCGTCACTACATTGATTGGAGGAGAGCATTCGGGTGAAGGTCGATCCAGCACCTTGCTTCTTGATGAACTGCATCACTAGCCACTGCTTCTCTGTAATGCCCTAATCATGTTTCTGATATAGTATCCAAGTATTCTCATATATTATTTCGGTCAGTGATCGCATGATTCGGACGGAATCGACGTGTAGTAGAGAACATGCTGTGTAATTGCGGCCAAGTGGCAAATATCTAGTGGCTTAGAGGTTCATGAAAATTTAAAAAGTATTTTTACATTCTTTTTGGAAGTTCCCACTTATTTCAGAACTAGAGAACGACATGATTTTTCCCTATGAAGTCCGATTGTTGCTTTTGAACTTGTTTTCTTCACTGTTTTATGAAATGGACGGTTCCTCTCCTAAGTTTATTTGCTCTTTGAGGTTAAGTTCCTGCTAACATTTGTTACTGTTTGCAGAGAACTCTGTTATTCTTATTTCCAGAAAACAACTGGAAGAAAAGAAGCATCAGACTGACAACTGGTATTCGGTTGCTTATTGCGCCTACGTCTTTCTATCGAACAACTTTCGTGGGCTGCAAATCCACTTCTTCAAATGTTTGAGGTGACATCATAACTTCTTTTCGCTTCATGGTGTTATATTTCTTTATGGAATTGCTTGAAAATCTGAGAAGGTGTCCCGAGCATTGGGTTTTTACGCATATCATTTTGTCTTGAAGCGTGTGAAGCGCAATGGTTGAATGTCTTCTGTCTACAATACAATATGCATACATAGTGGTTGGTTCGATACTGTCTGCCAGGCTACTCAAGTCTCTCTCCATCTTTTCAGGGGAGAAAAGTTGGTTTCAGACTTGTTTGATGATAAGAAGACTCACTTGATACATCGGCTGGCCTTCGCGAGCCCAGATATGCATTCAATCGTTTGATGAAGTCGAATGCATGGCTCATCCCTCAGGGGACTAATCAATGCTAAACGCTTTGTCCTTTATCGTTATGCAAGTTATCCCGATTTCGTCGGAGTTTTCCTGGTTTTCATGCGTGATTTACCTAAAATAAGATATGTTTTTTCAGAAACTATTGGTTGCTTGTTCAAGTAATGATCCATTTTCCGTGATAGTTGTTGATCCAAGAACAGGAGTGGCGTCATGGAGCTACAAAGGATCAGAGCTGCAAGGGGCCACTGTTGGAATCGTGGATTCTCTCGGTGATATATTTCTGTTTTTTTACCCATAAATGAGGGCTTCTGAATTCCTTATCATGCTTTTTCAAGCGTTTCCTTTAGGTGTAAGTGGAGATCACTTGCTCGTTTCTATCAAGGATCGCCCATTAATCCATGCATTTGCTGTGCATCCACGGGATCGTTATCACCAAAAGGCGGTCGTCAGTGGTGTGATTTCCACCTTTTGCACGAATAAGGACGGATCCTTGCTGTTCGCATCAATCGCAACGCAGCTGTTTGTATGGCTGGTTAGTGCGCTTTTGCTTTTTAAATCTCACTTGGCCTAAAATTTAGCTCTAGCACAGAGTTGCATTGCCCTAACAACAATAGCAACATCTTTGCTGCAAAACCACGCTTTGGCAAAAAAGGCATGTTTTTGCTGTACGCAGTGGGAGAATCATGAGCAGTATGAAATTCCGGCTGATCTATTGCAGAGAACTAGAAAACACTGGTCAGTGAAATCCTCTTTGGTTTCAAATCCTTGTTCTACCACCTGCCTTACAAATTCTTTTCCTCTCGGACAGGCTATCCACAATGCGTATGCGTCATGGTGAAAATGCACCGACTGGTTAATGGGTTTTCTCGATTATTATGAAAAGCTAAATGAGTGTACAATTTCTTTATAACCTTCTTAATGCGGCCGTAATAGTCGTATTTCCGTCATCCCTTGCTAGAAGGATAATGATTTTTGAGGAGTTTCGTGAATTGATGGGAACCCTGGCACTCTGAGACATTAAATGAACATAGATGCGTATTCCTCCCAATGGTTTACTCCCTCATCGTGGCTGGGAGGTATTCCTGGGTGTCGAAGTGCGATGTGCAGCGGGGCAATTCGTCCCACCGGCAGGGTCTCTCAGGCTGAGAAGGAGTCCGGTGTTTCCATCAGAACCCCAGCTAAGAGTAAAATAATACCAGGTTCGACCACCGTCCTGTTATCAAACTAGTCGCATGGTGGCAAATCTCCCTCTTATCCACAAGGGCGGCGACTGCCTTTGGTGGTGACGACCTGAGGCAAACTTTGCCCAGGCTGATCTCAGGACTTCATAGAACCACAGTAGCTAAACCAGCAAAACTCCGAAGAAGTGGACGTCATGTTGGGAGCGCACAACCAATGAAGACGGCCCATCCAAGTGTACAAGTAGGTATATTCACACAGTTATTTAATAACTATTATAACTGTAGCTACTATAACTGCAATAGTAATTATGGAAAGAGTAAGCATTACTACTACAATGATGTTGACCTATTTGCAAAACTACTGACCAGAGGTGTCTGCGTTCGGTAACGAACGCGCTATTACCTTTTCGTGGTTATGACGCGTTCACCACCAAACCATGCGGGTCCTTTGTTTCACCTCTCTCTCGGCTTTTTTTAGTTTATTTTCCCATATTTTTTTATTCTTTGTTGTTTTTATCTTTTATTTTTATTTTTTCTATTTTTATTTTTTTTGTTTTTTTTTACATATTTTTGATATTTTATTTTCTGACTAAAAGCATAGGGTGTATTCGGAACGGTAGCATGTATTCTAATATCCAAACATGGTATTATTTATTGGAGCTCTGCAATCGTTGAAGCCTTGACTCGTAAAAAGTCTTCACAGTTTCCTTTTACCAGGTGTTTCTTCGCCAATCATAGTTGTGTTTCTTTGAAATCCTTATTTCTGTAAAACGATACGAGTTTTCCAAGTATTCTATCTTTATTATCGTATAATTATGAATTTTCCTTGAAATCAGTTCTCATGCAATAAGGGATCTAGCTGAAAAAGGTCGTTTTGCCTGCTTTTTAATCAGTTATCTTTAGCTATCAACTGGTGAACTTCTTGCAGTCGTAGATTCCCACTACCAAGCGATCACTTGTCTGTCATTGTCGTCTGATGAGTCGCTTTTATTTACGGCGTCGAAAGATGGATCGACGCATTGTTATCTGGTCTCAGAGTGAGTTTCTACGCCCAGCTTTTTGGGAATTTATTGGCGTTGTTTTAGAGTCCTGTTTATGTTCTCATCTCGGAGGGTGAATATCATATTCTGGAGACTTAACATCTCGGCCGATTTAGCCAAGTTCAATCCTGTCGCATTGTTCGACATTCGCATTCTTGATTACTGTGAAAATAATTTGAGCACTACTTAGGGTCGCATCTGAATTTTCATTGTTAACGGCATCGTTTCATCGTTTCAAACGTTTTGAGCCTTTTTTCATCTTATTGTAGTATTATTTCTTCAAATCGTGGATGCACTGTCGAGCCAATTCGCAAGTGGAGGGCTCATACACTGGCAATTTCTGGTTTGTCTGTTAGCAATGGAACGAACCCTCGCGTTGCTAGCTGTGGGTTGGATCATATCGCTGCAATATATTCTGTTTCTCTCGATGAAATTTTGTTGAAGGTTTCTATTATTAAACTATCTATCGGTAGAATATCTATTCATCAGAAGTTTTTTTTTTTCGAATAAAATATGGTTTTTGGCAGGTGTCCACCGATCGGCCTCTCACTGCTTGCAAATTCGATCCTGCCGAGTCCCGCCTGTTTCTAGGTTCAGACACAGGAAACATAGCGCAGATAAATCTCTACGACTTGGTATTTTTTGGAATTCGATATTACTCATTGTCATAATCGTTTATTTTTTTTTATTCTTAATCATTTTGCCACCTTAGTGTCCACGTGTGCCCACTTCCATTGACTTCAATACACGCGTGTCCTGAAATGATTGCGCCTCTCAAATATAAAGAAATATCTCAGCGGATCCTAGAGAACCTTTAAATTTATTGTTCTTCTCCAGCAAGATGCAAAATACCAGATTCTTCTGCGATAGATGTGATTTTTTTTTTTTTTTTGAAACTCGCATCTCGAGCAACAAGGCGATTACACAAGCAGAGTTTTCCCCAGCAGCATAATTCCCATCGATGGTGTTTGTAACAAATCTGGAAACATCGGTAAAGAACGCGACAGACTCTATTTCAACACCATGCTAGTGCTATGAAAGCCGGGAGTTCAAAAGTAACAAAGCGACATCTGTTTCCGAAAACATTGTAGCTAATACGCTAATATGGAGTCGCAAGAGCCGTTGGCGATCACCAACTCATGTCAGGAACTTTGAAGCTCTACTGAAAGGAAATAAAAGAACATCTTAAGAAGGAAAAGGCAGTAGTAATGGCTGAAGCTGCAGAGACTGGGAAGAGCGCTCACAACGTCCACCCGAAACATCGCTAATTATTAGATTAAGGTGGGACTGGCAAGTGGAACAGGTATGGCTTCCTGAAAAAGCAAGGAGTGAACTAATCCGGGAGTGCTGTTCTGATTTCTTCAATGGCCATGTTGTCCTGCTTGCATATGATATTAAAGGTGATGAATATCTCGTAGCACTGCTTCTAATTCCTAAAATTCAACATGCTGTTTCACTGTTGAAGAATCGTACAACACCTGGTGCTGACAGGATAAGTTCTGAGCACCTGAAGAACCTTCCACCAGTGTTCATAAACATACCAGCTCGGCTGTTCAAGCGTCACATGTCAGTATGCAGGGTTCCAGGGCAGAAGACCAGGATGAGCGTGCTATTGTTCAAGAAAGGTGATCTCCAAGATTTGGACAAGTATCGCCCAATCTACTTGCTCTCTGTCGTCTACATACTTTTCGCTCGAGTATTCTTAAATAGTATTGACAGAACTCGAAGCGAAGAATAGCTATGTGAGCAACCGGGGTTTTCGAAAAGAATTTGGCACGCTAGACCTTGTGCAGACAACATGACTTGTTTTACTATTGCGAGAGTAAAAGGGACCTAATTTGTTTCACATCTGTGGACTTACATAACCCTTTCACGACGGCATGTATTGGTTCCAATGCGCTGCTCAAGTGCACCTCCAATAACACGCCGTCCGATGAGCCAGCCACGCGAAAATGGTTGGAATAGTAAAGGGGTTGAACCTTTTTATTGTAACTACAAATTAGTGCAAGGGTTGAGCAGAACTGCTTCTTTTTAAATATTTTTGCGTAGGTACATAACTTCTTGACCAGACAACATCTTTGCGACGCTTTTTAGTCAATCATTGGCTTGTCGAATGCAGATTTTATACTGGAGCTTGTCCATGGATAGATATTCTCGTATTCTCAGCTGTGCTTGCAAAAAGACTTTTTTGACGGCGGAATGGAATCTGTGGATATAAGAAGTATTAAAATGACAAAATACATCTAAGCTATCACACGAAACTATGCGGAGAGCCAAGTACATCATGATTACATAATGGACGAATTTTTTTTCCATAACACATAAGAGGTGTCCAAGAACATGAGAACGTACACAGAACAACACGGCGGATATGTAGAAGTTGGAGAAACATGGGAAACATTTGAGGGGAATAAAACACTAGAATGATATTCTTAGGGCAACTAGTGTGTCGTGCCTTTCGCGCGATCTCAAGGACTGTTTATATTGACTTCACTGGGCGTTCCAGTTGCGCTCCAGTGACACGTGCTCGTGAAAGGAATAACGTTTTTTGACTCATTTGGGACAGAAGCGGTCATCGAAGCTTGGGAAGCTAGAGCGTCAATGCTTGGAATATGGAGATCCTTCGTCTTTTTGTTCTTAATAGTGCTTTCTTCTCGCTCAGTACTGTTTCTATGTTCCAACATATTATAACACCCCCATAACAAAGCCTTATTCTTTATCACCATCGCGTAGCACGAAGGCTTATTTTACGCCGTATGCACTGAACTCAGCTCTTACGAGCAGTTTTCCCGTCAAAATGACCATTGCCTTCTTTGTGTGCGTGTGCCGTTTTTTTTCTTTTTTTCGTTGTGGTATTCGGTTTCTTCACACTCTTTCCGCTCGTTCATTGTAATTCCTTCGTCTGAAAAGGCCTCTGTATGTCTTTTTAATGTTTTTTAAGGATTTCTATCACTTATACACGGGAAGAAAAAAGGCTTATCGTCAGTCACTCTAAGAGTATACATATGAATTGTTTTTGTAGATTCTTAAGTGGGAAGAACAACTTCTTATGGGCATGCCTGAGCACAGAATATTTATTCAATCTGCTGCATTCCATGCAAAGTGTGTAGTAAGAAACATTTGCGGCAAAGCAAACATTTCGGGGAGAGTGCATTTAAGCCAAACCAATCCACTCTGCCACCACGTACGCAATGATATCAATGTGCACCGGTTGCATTCATGCTAACATGTTAACAAAAAAGCCACCTCAAAGGTGTGTGTAATCCTTAGACTGTTTTTACATTATGATAATAAAGGTTAGAGCTGTAGGCGTTGGTCAATCTTTGATGGATGCGCCATTCATTTGACTTCATTAAGCATCGGTGGAGGTGAATTTGTGCACATCTGGCCTTTACAATGACTCATAATAGCCTACTGGTGTATCGAGCCAGTGATGCTGTCCTCGCTGACAAATCAGGTACCAAGGCTTGGTGGGCCTGAGGCGCACGGATCGATTCTATGTGTATTGCAGGGCGCCTCGGATCATTGCGCTACACGCCCTTCCCCTATATCATTATAGATAAAATGTCTTTTGATCCTAAACTGGTTAAGAATTAGAACTATAAAAAACTGAAAACTGGACGTGATTTTTCAAAATTTTTTAACGGTTGCGCAACAGCTGCAAACACAAACGACACAGTTTGGAGAAGCCATCATGTCCCGCTGTGCAAATTCCCGTTTATTCAGTTACCTTCGTGTACGAAGCAAAGCGCTCGACAAAAAGGGAGAAAAATGATCGTTGTACTCAGAAACTGGGAATTTTATCTTAGTACAAAAAACAAGACATTGTACCTAGTTAACAGTGATTTGTTGATTCTATTGATTTTTGTTCCAATTAAAGAAGTTCAATATGAACTTAGTTGTCTTGAATGATGCTGAGATATTTGACAAACTCTGGACCGCAGGTGTCGCGGTGGGGAACGAAAGCGCTATTATCCTTGGCGGGGGCTAACGTATTCACCACCACACCATGCGGGTCCTTCGTTTCACTCTGTCCTCTCAGCTAGTTCTATCGATCTTTTGCCATCACTATAGGGCTCCCCAGATCAATCCCGTTGACGGATGATTGCTGATAGCAAAAGATTGAAAGAACTAGCTGAGAGACAGACGAAACGAAGGACCCACATGATGTGGTGGTGAATGCGTTAGCTCCCACAAAGGGTAATGGCGCGTTCGTTCCCCACTGCAGACACCTGCAGTCCGGTGTTTTGCAAATATCTCAGCATCATTGAAGTTATATTTCGCAATATACCCTGCTGTTAAAAAGAATAGGAAGTAAATAAAAGGTTTAGTTGTCTTGGTTTAAATTGGAAAGCGAACATTATTTTCGCGGGTTTTGCTCCACATGGGTTCCCATCGCTGAGTATTGTTGAAGACGATTATTTCCAGAATCTTCTGTCACTTCATGTTTGAACGTTTAGGATCAAGCACGTGACTTGCTAATTCAAGTATCTGACGAGAAGAACAGGCGAATGCCTGTTTTCAACGGTCACAATGATGAAATAACCGTTTTTTCGATTAACGGAGATGGGTCATTATTAGCTTCTGGCGATTCGTCTGGAAAGTATTGTATATGGGAAATCGTCAGTAAACAGTGCCTCAGGGTGAACTTAATTTGTTTTCTTATTAGGAATTTGGGTGCTCATGCTAGTTTTATTTCGTACCATTTCATAGGTGTCTTCGATGCGTGGTTCCATTTCATCGCTCAAATTTGTGCCAAATTGGCAGAGTACATATATGGCAGATCGTGCATCTGCACATCCTATGTTTGAATTAAAACGATCTATTAGTGGAGGAGAGAAGATTAGCATGAGAGCGTATAGTGGGACAGATCTTAACCAGGTTTGCTTCTGTACAGTTTTGCTTTAATCTTTTCCTTTCTGTTTGTGTACATTTCTTTCTTTTGTAATGTGCGATTTGGAAAGTGGAATTCAACACTTACAATCACCATCAGTGCTTGATTTCTGAGTGGTATTCATGCGTAGGACATTTCTTTACGATGGGAATTGAATCTTTTCTCTTTTCGAAATAAGTGATTGAAAAGTCATCCTGTTAAATTTTGTGACCAATGATGAAGATATCGCGATTTACACAGAGGTTCACCGAAATATTACTATTTCCACCAGTCTTTGAATAGTTTCGTCACCATTCATTGCTGTATTTAGCTTCTTTTTTCCAATTTTGTCAACGTTTTGCGTATAGATCATGTTTGATTGTAAATACTCGATTATGACGAATAATCCAGTTTGGAAATATTGCATCAGGAAAAGTTTCTTCATGGAAGCTTCTATTCATTTTCATGTTAACATTGCACAAGTCTTTGTTTCAGAACTTCTGGCGTCGAGAGATTGACAGGTTAATAATCGACGTCCTTAAAGGATCTGCTTTTGGTTCGTTTATTGCGTTTAACTTTCTGGTATTGAGAAACATATACGTATATGTATATAAATATGGCTCCTGGGTGTCTGGCTGCATTATACAGCCGGGACTATGATCCGCCACCGCCGTAGTATCAAACTAGTCGCATGGTGGAAAATCTCCCGCTCATCGATAAGGGCGGCGACTGCCTGTGGTGGTGACCACCTGAGGTAGAATTTAGCTAGACTGGCTTCAGGACTCCAGGGAACCACAATGGCCAAACCAGGAAAATTCCTAATAGTGGAAATTGTGCTGGGGTCCACACAACCAGTGAGGAGGGGGCTATTCAGGTATCCAAGTAAGTATACGTAGATAATATTGTTACATATTGTACGTCATCAACAATACTGTAATATTAATATTGTAATGCGGTTTTAATATTGTTAAATTGTTTTATATACATATATCTTATTGTTTTAAATGTGTTACATAAATACATATAATATTCGCTACATGTGACATTATATATATATATATATATATATATATATATATATATATATATATATAAATGTAAAATGTATTATGTATAGGCATAATCTTTCGAGTTGTCTTAGATGCAAATTGCACTTTAAAAAGTTCCAAGTGCCTTCCGTTGTTATCCAAATTTAGAAAGACTAGAATAATTTATGTTAAGAAAAGTGACGAATGGGAGTATACGGAAACTTTAACACGTTGTCGACGACATAAGTGATTTCTGCCTCCTTCGTCTCGGATAACAATGGGGAGCGCAATTCCAACATAGAGCATATGCTTTTCGATCATTCATATTGGCGTGCAGAGTCTTTTTTCGTCGTATTTTCTACAAATGTTCGATAATGTTAACTTTTTATTTATTGCCTTTTAAAATTTATCATGGCAGGGTATTACGTGTGAAACAACCACAATGGTGCTGAGATATTTGAAAAACTCCGGACAGCAGGTGTCTGGGGTGGGGAACGAACGCGCTATTATCCTTTGCGGGGGCTAGCGCATTCACCACCACGCCATGCGGGTCTTTCGTTCCGCCTGTCTCTCAGCTAGTTCTACTGATCAGCGCCATCAGCAATCACCCGTCAACAGGATTGATCTAAGGAGCCCAAATTGGCAACGGACCTAGTTAAGCTGAGGCTGTAGTCAAAATCACAATGTTAACTTTTTAGTTACTGTCTGTAATAATTTTTCATGGCAGGGTATTACGTGTGAAACAACCATAGTGATGCTGAGATATTTGCAAAACTCCAGACCGCAGGTGTCTGCGGTGGGGACGAGCGTGCTATTGCCCTTTGCGGGGACTATACCATACCATAGTTATTGTATGGGACATCGGCTAAGAAAAACTGACCAACACCAAGTTTTCTACTCGTTTGTTTTATACGAATCCATTCGTATGATTCGAATCCTGGCAGGCACTCTATTACCACCATAAGATGGCAAATCACTGAGACTTGTGCGGAGGTGTGTGTAGTATGTCAGATGACTAGGCTCGTAAATGGTATCTTTTTATAACCAATAAATAGTCTTAACTCGTGTTCTTTTAAATTTTATGTGGTACCAAGTTTGTGCCTTAAAGCATTTATTTTTCCAGTTTTTACAATGAACACTTTTTACAAGCTCTGCGATTATCACAGCCCGCAACTTCCTTCCTTAACACTTTTACTGTAGATTTTTCGCCATAAAATCTAAGTATCTTTTTTTTTCTTGAAAGACTACCCTGGTCTCCATTTCTTTGACTGTTAACTGCTTTCATCCAGAGTATGGCTACTTGAATGTGTAGGCACTTCCACCTGTCCTTCTGAATTAAATTCCAATAAACTTGAGCCTTCAACTTAAGCGGCTGCACTTCCTGTATCTACACCACAAGTGCATCTGTGCAAGTCTCCTTAATCATTTGCCACTCTTCCAGTACGGCGGAGACATCTCTGAACTCTAGAGCACCAGTGATCTCTCCCGTCGAAACAAGCCCCGTACGACGAAATAATTTACTTGTAATTTGTTAATATGGAGTATATTTCTTGGCCGTCCGTTACATCTGTGTTGGATAAATTCTCGGCTAATCATAAAAAGTGTAAAAAATTTCAGTATGCGAAAATTCACCGTTGGAAAGTAAATGAACTGAAATCAATTCATGCAGGCCACATAGTCATTTATAGTGAAGATGATTGATTTGTAATTATAAATTAGTCTTAGTAACCATTTTTATTACTTACCTTCTCTTTTTGAGATACATGTTATGAGCATAATAATATGTTGCTTTGTTACTGATTCAATTTGTTTGGGATTATTTTGAGAACAGTTTCATAATCTTTTCAGTCCGGTTCATTTAATGTCAAAAACGTGAAGAAAACGAGCAAACGAAGCAGTGCATTAAACTATAAAGAAGACTGGAAAGCAGAGGAGATTATAGTTCCTGTTGAGGGTCTCGAAACTATAGAAATTGCTGGGTCGTCACCAGGAACGTCTGACGGTACGTGTACAACGTTTTCTTAATGTATTTCAGGTTTTGATATGAAAACCGGTGCAACTCATTGTTCACATTTGAGACCCATTGTATGCGATTAAACAACAGGTCGTCATTTGTTCATTTCTAACATCAAGACCACTTCTACATGCTTACTGTATACATTTGTCATTATAAGGTTTATGTGCCACGGATCTCCCTCATAGAGGTATCTCATGTCGGTTAGTCGCGAGACCACGTGGCGCGTCAGCAGGTGGTGGATAGGGGGTTAATCGTGGACCAAAAGCGACCTTTGCTTCTCTGAGACCCGGATGAATCTAGGAGATCGCCTCTCCGTTTTTGGTCCACCGTTTTGGCACATACCATTTGTATTTACGAGTGCGCATTCATACATACGTGCATGTGTTTATGCGGGTTGTATTCTACGAGTCAGTTCGTCCAAAAGCCTGCAATCAAGTAACTGTGAAGTACAGGAGGGGTAAGGAGTCGCATCTAATAAATAAGCTACACCTTTACTCTGGGAGAGAGTGTCAAGCTACCCGTGAGTATACCCAAGCCTCCACGTTAAGATCTGAATAAGCTATACGTGGATATCAACAGGCTAAACACAGTAAAATAAACGAGCCTCATTCCGCTGACCCCAAAAGAGCCCCCGATGCGGCAGCGTTGGGCAGAACGAGTACGAAGAGGCTGGTGAAATCTCAGGGCCATTCTAGGCTTTCCAAATCTCAAAGAACTAAGGTGACGATCTGTACCTACAGTGAACGCACACTTCCATCTGAGTTCTCGATAGAAGACTTGATCATGCAAGCAACACATAAGCAACACATAAGGTACGACGTCATCGGACTGGCCAAGCCGAGACGACGTCACCCATTTAACGCCGTTTATGACACCGGAGAAGAACTGTTCCTCGGAACATGCGACAGTAGAGGAGATGGCGGCGTCGGCGTTCTCGTCAGCACGCGTTTGTCCATGAATATCGATTCATTCGAAAAGCTTACAACCCGGATCGGACGTTCACGATTAAAAAGATGTGTATCAATACCGGCTTTAACAATCTTCATCGCTTACGCACCGACATTAAGCTATGAAGAAAGCGAAATCGAAGCGTTCAATATTGACTTGGAGAAATTCTACGGAGAAGACCATGCATTTTTAAAGTCGTAAATGGAGGTTTTAACTCTAAAGCTGACCCAGAAGAACGTCTGAAAAACATTACATTGAGATCCACGGATTAGAGTGGAACGAAGAAGGTGAGCAGCCATCTGAGTTTATTATGACGACCAAGACTACCTATGGTAACTCACAATTCCAAAAGCCCCCACTCTCAGCACTGGACATGGGAGTCTCCCAGTGGAGAGTACTATAACGAAATAGACCACATTATAGTAAATAGAAGATTTTGCCTAACCGATGTCGCTGTTGTCCCAAAATTCTACATCGGATCAGACCATCGCCTTTTTCATGTATGATTTCCTTTCTCGCGGAAAGGAGAAAAAGCAGCTGATTTAAGAGAATGAGGTCCCAAAACCACTATAAACTGGGATTTGTTCAGTTCATTAGTCGGTTGTTGGGAGGATGTCTTTTTCGATAACATCAACGAGGAGTGCGGTCGGCTTATTCAACACCTCGTTAACGCTATGAAAGGTGAAGGTTTGAAAATCCCCGATAGACGTTTACCTCCAGAAACACGCTAGCTGATACGCCGGCGTGGAATCACACGAGCTACACGCAACGAACAAGTGGCTTCCGAACTTGCAAACCAATGAAGACAGGCAGTAAAAAGAACATCTTAAAAAGAGGATACTAGCAGTTATAGTCGAAGCTGCAGAGGCGTGGAAAGCATTTGGAAAGCCTACCGAAGCTTCGCCAATTACAATACCAAGATGATTGCACTCCGACGCCCAGACGTAACAGTTACAGCGTCACGAAAGGCAATACAGGAAATCATTTACGATTACTACCCAGATCTCTTCGATAGCTACGTCCTCCTTTCCTCATATGAAGTAAAGAAGGATAGATGTGTTGTACCACCGGTTCTCCTTTCCGAAATCCGACATGCCATTTCGTCAGTGAAAAATCGAACAGCACCAGGCGCGGAGAGGATAAGATCAGAACACCTGAAGAACCTTCCGCCAGTCCTCGTAAACACATTGGCTCAGCTCTTCACACGTTACCTGTCTGAATGCAAGGTCCATTTTCCGTGGAAGACCAGCAAGACCGTGTTATTGTTCAAGAATGGTGAACTACACGATATCGGCAACTATCGCCCAATCTGCTTGCTGTCTGCCGTCTACAAACTCTTCACTCGAGTCATCCTAAACAGGATTGACAGAACACTGGACGAAGGACAGCCATGTGAGCAAGCAGGATTTCGAAAGGGATTTAGTACGATGGACCACATCCATACGACAGCAAGACTCATTGAAGTGTCGTTCTCTTCTTCAGCAATCGCGAGGTTGTTAAACAGCATGGGCGTTTGGAAGTGTGCGTGACCAAGTGACAGCTGGCTGTGAATAGCGAAAACCGCGCGAAAACCGTGTTCGGAAGCGTTTTATAGCGTCCAAACGGACAATTCGTCCATTTCGAGTGGGTGGTGGTTTTTTGCGTTTTTCTCGCTTAAAACGCGTTTTTGAGCGATTTCCTCGTGCGGATCCCCCTCCCCGGCCACACCCCCACTCCATAGAAAAAACACAATACAATACAACAGTAGCTGACGTCATCGCCATCGGCAGTATCGCTTTCTTCAGAGCCTGGAAGGGTATACTGATATACAATTTACTAGGCCAAACGCTTCAATAACGCTTACAAAAAGACGAAAAACTCTATGGTAATTACATGGTCAACAGCTTCTCGAAAAAACACCGCTTTTTTTACGTGCCTTCCAATGAGAAAGATTGGAACAGCTGATTATGGTCGCATAAGGTTGATGACTGCACCATCCCACATCAGAAATTGATGCGAACATAAGGAATCAGGTCGCGTATGACCTCTGGGCATTCATCCATGCTATTTATTGTAGGGTTTTTGGCATTTATCCAAAAAAGCCTCAAGAAGTTTTCGCGCTGGTGTTTTAGTCTCCTGCGCAAGGATATTGACTTTTACTTCAAAATCGTCCCCGCTATGCTTTTGTATCTTATGCGTGCCTAGTGGGGTACTTTGTTTTAATTTTCCTTTGCCATCTAGGTGTTCTTTTATACGGATACACAAAGGTCTGCCCGTTTCGCCAATATATTCATCTCCGCAATTATTACAAGAGATCAGGTATATCGTAACTGAGCTCATGCAATCACCGTCCCTGCCGTAAGGGCAAATTACGCAATTTGTTGTCTCACATAGACGGTCATACAGGCAGTTACGAACTAACTGACGTCGTAGAGTATCCGGTGGTATTTCAACTATCGCTACCGATTCCTCTAGACCTGCCCTTCCTAAGCATCGTTCAATAGCTACGATAGCTACGCTTACTTCATCGCTAAGAAAGGGCAACATAAACGGGACTTTCTTTTGGCCAACTGTTTCGCTTGGGCGCGTCGCTCTCCTTCTAAAGTTATCTCGTGGGGTTACTACTTCATAGCCATTGGAGATGGCTATTTGCCTAGCCAAGTCGCGCGATTCTTCCTCTAGTTCCCTGGTTGTGCACACAGAGGTGGCTGTTCGAAACATGTTTCTCACAATCGCCCTCTTTGTGTGTGAAGGATGGGAGGAGAGGAAATAGACCAGGCTGTTTTTGTTACCTGGTTTTCGGTACCACTTTGTCAGGTAAGGTTGGTGTAGAACGTTTCCGCTATTAATTCCATATCATGGCAGGAAGTTTGGACGATCCCATCTTCATTCGTCAGGGCTGACAACGGAACATTATAATCACGCAAGTCCCGACGGCACTTTTTTCAGAATGCTTCTTTTCTCTGCTACTTCCAATAGTTTCTTCTGCTTGTACCGTTGTAGAACTTCCTACAAAGCTCTTCTACGGCTGGCATTTATTACTAGCCATGTTAAACGTGTTGCAATAGGGATCAAGCTTCAATTTCCTTCTGTTTTCGAGCAACTCCTCAGTAGTGATGGAGATGCGATCCGATCTTCTTGCTTGAGGAACTGAGGCGAATTCAGCACAGCTTTTCATTGGGTCTGCTTTAACCCCTGCCGGTCACGTTTGGATATGACTTGGTTCAGAATGTTCTCGTCGTATACAGCTAGACTTTTTCCTCGTGGTCGATGAAGAGAATTCTTTTCGAGCTTGTGGCTGAATCGAATCTTCGCGCGAAGAAGGCGGTGATCGGAACCAGTACAGAGTGACGGGACTACCGATGTGTCAAGTAGGCGCCATCTTCTGTTTGTCAGAATACGGTCGATCTCCGCATGAGGCATACCGCTGGGAGACTCCCATGTCCAAAGGCGGATTTCTTTTCTTATGGGAAAAACGAGCTTCCATGGAAGAGACGTGCTGCAGACAGGAGTCCTGCGAGACGGTTTCCACTTTCGTTTCTTTCTCCTAATCCAAAATTTCCGATCCTGTATTCGCTCTCGTTGGCCTTTCCTATTCTATCGTTGAAGTCTCCGACAACAAATTTATGACATGCTTTATCACTGCGGATGACTTCCTCCAACTGATGGTAGAACGCATTTAATTCGTACTCATCAGCTGCGTAGGTCGGTGAGTAGCAGTTGATGATAGTGATCTTCTTATGATGCGACAGTTGAAGACGGAGGACGGCTATGCGAGGGGAAAGCATCTCGTATGAGTCGACGTGATGGACAATGGACGGGTGGACGACAACGCCTACGCCGCCGACATTTCGTGACAGGACCTTTTTCCACCGATCATAAGCATCCCTTTGTTTAGTTGGCATATGTCGGTCTTCTTGATTTTTGTTTCTTGTAATGCGATCACTTGAAATTTATTGCGATTTGGCTACAAGAAGGGCGTGAAGATCGTTGTCTGTGGAGAGTGTTCTGGCATTATACGTGCATAGTAAGAAACAGTCTCCATGGCGTGTCGTGCGTATGTTCGTCAGATCCGGTTTCAATGATGTTCTGCGTAACTCCAGATTTTCTGGCCTCTCACCGGTTGTCTCACCGCCTGACGTCATAGCTGGAGCACCCAATGTGCGGGTTACTGAGGCTGGCGTATCACTGGTCGTGCAGCTTGGTCCTCCCTGGAGTCCTGACATAACCTTGCAAGGGCGTATCCAGGTCTTCACCACGATGTGGCTCAGAGGGAGGTGTGCTTTCGGCGACGAATACTTCGCTCGGTCTTCCTACCAGGAGAGATGTTAAAACCGAAATCAGAAACGAAAGTAGGAATGAAGAAGTAACCGACCGCTCAAGGACGATGTAGAAGCCGAATGTAGAGGGGCTAATACCAGTACTAATAGGCTCTCTATACCAATACCACTACTAATAGGCTCCCTAAAAAACCACGCCACTTCTTCCCAGCACAAAATTTGATTAGTTATACTTCAAGTTGTATGCCTTTTTTTTGTCAAATTGTTTATGTTTATATTTGTTTTTATTTACATTTATATTCATATATACATACATATATATATATATATATATATATATTGCCTTTTTTGTCAAATTGTCTATGTTTATACTTGTTTTTTATTTACATTTATATTCATATATATATGTATATATATGTATATATATATATATATATATATATATATATATATATATATATATATATATATAAAATGTGACTATGAATGTAGTCACTATCCTCACACAGGAGACTAAAGCACCAACGCGCAAACTTCTTGAGGCTTTTTGGGTAAGTGCTAAGAACCCTACAGTGAATATCTGGTCCTGTATTTGCGCATCAAATTTTGATGTTGGGTGCTGCAGATCTATATGAGGAACGGATTGGTAACATATGCCCAATTCAAACCCAAAGAAATGAATGAAAAGATGGAAAATTTCCGGCCGCCCGCTCGAGGTCTTCGATCAAATCTCATAAAAAACGATCTATATGAGGAACGGATTGGTTACATATGCCCAATTCACGCTGAAAAAAAATGAATGAAAAGATGGAAAATTTCCGGCCGCCCGCTCGAGTTCGACGTTCAACAAGACTGCAGGTGATACGTGGAGGTTTATGTGAAAAAAGTGGTTCCACAGTAGATTGCCCAATACCACTCGAAGTCTAAACATTCGCGAGTATACCTATTTTCGGCTTTTTGTGGAGTGAAGGGTGTCTAAGTTTTCACTGTGCGCATTGTGAAACGTATAGGTGTTATTAAAGCCGTTTCCGCAACTTCATTGTTACACCCATAGAGGTCACTAGTTGCAAGAGTGTTAGTCAAGTTTAGGTGAAATTTACCGATGAGTAGTACAAAGTTGTTTGTGTATCAGCTCTTGTAAATAAAAATTATGGGAAAGAAAAAATATACAGAGGTCGTGGAAGCTCTCTGTTAAGCATCGCAGATAAATAACACCGTTTTTGTTTCGACAAATATAAGAACGTGTTCAGGCGTCTGTTCAAAGCATGACAAAGAGGTAATAGAAAAACAAAGGCGAGAGATCCAGAAGTTGAAGAAGATTAATACTGAACTGTATGATTTTATGGCATCAGAATTAACAGAACGTTGATATCATCAAAAGTTGAAGTTATTTCTTCTCGTACTATTTAATTTAATATCTTGTTATTTGTGGCGTTTGTTGATTTGTTGATTTGTTGACTGTTCAAAGTCGTTTTTTCTCACTGATTGGAATAAAGTTAGCAAAACTGTAAGTAAAGGAGTAAGTGGAGTCAGTTGTTAAGAGTGTAAATAAACAAGGAAATCTCTGTGGTCCTGGTTGGAATTTTAATATCATCTGGATCGCCTGCGATGAGAAAACACATTCGCGATATCCTTTAATTCCATTGTGTTGGTAGGACACTACAGACGTATTTTGATTTCGTTTCCTTACCATTTCCTATGAATTGATCCAGAAAGCAAACTGAGGCCAAAAGTACCTTCAACGAATTCACAATTCCAGAAGTCCGGAGTTTAGGCAATCTTCTTAAGAAAATATGCTGCCTGTTGACAAAATGTGTAAATTGCAGCGGTTATTATTTCGATTAGTACGGTTTCTTTTGAGCTGAGATATTCGGACATAAATTTTGGAAAGAATTCATATTTCTCAGGTTTCCTAGTACTACGCTGATGACGGTGAATAAACAGTCTGCATTCTTAGTTGATGCCAAAACAATATCATTCTGAAAGTCCAGCAACGAATTAAAATCCTAACTTATGAGCTTGAGTTTCGTAACTCTACGACTTTTTTTTGTAAGATGAACAGTGTTGCTCACGGAAGATGGTTGGATTCCACGTAGAACTTTGAACAAGTGGCAAGATCGGTTAAATCGTCCTATTGATATCAATGTTGTCAAATTTATGAGTGCGTTCTTCATTTGAAGCGTTGTAATTTCAAAGTTGAGAACAGATCTAGAACCGTATATTATTATGATGTGCCTTAATTGACATGATGAATTGGCACAACCTGTCGCCATATTTGTGAAGAATCATTCTGTAGGTCTCACTGTTAAGATTTTCTAACGTTTTCGTATGTACTATTTGCCATTGATGTCTCTGGTGATAACTTCTGTAGGACTACCCCATGCTTTTATTCCGAGTGTCAGCATCATGTTCAATGCAGTTTAGATGCAAAGGGAGGTAAATGGTAGTGCAAACTGTCATTGTTTCGGTTGTAAAGGTTAGACTTGAGTTGTTAGTGGTTCGTAGGTTTGCTCACGATGAAGCTTCTGTTGATACGATACCAACTCCACCGTCTCCTCTACTGTCGCGCGTTTCGAACAGTTTTTCCTCATAATTGATGCGACGAATGTACAAGAAATAATATCCGGAATCGCAGAACTATTTGTGACGATTCGTCACATATTCTGTTTTCTATGAACATTTTTCCTTAAATTTATTCACATTTTGGCTCTTTTCCTAGCCTCGTTAAGATCTTTGGACTCATCTGTCCTTCATCGGTACTTTTGGAAAAGATAACCATACTGCTGTCAAGCAAAGTTTGATCCTTATCATCTGTCAGTGCACGTATTGTTTACTAGCAAGCGACGGCCTCAATATCCACTGCCAGAACGGCCTTGGTGAAAATGATTCGCTTGAGGTCCCTCAAGGACCTTCGTACAACCGAATAGATTCCTCTATCGGGAAGACTCCATTCTTTGTCAACGAATGCCGTCGACATAGCAGTCGGTTCAGACTCGTATTCAAACCAGGAACAATCAATTTGGAATTTTTAAAACCAAGCATCTAGTTAAGATCACTTTAAAAAGCCTTCTAAGCTTTCCCTTTTGATTTTAACTGCGAAAAAGGTGAACACATACAGATACCAATTAGTTTGACATATCTATTATAAATCCCATAAAAAATTTCTGAAATATATAAATCTAAAAAAAAGTTCTTGAATTATTTTATCGAGTGAACAATGGTAACAAGGCGCGAAATATGAGAAATAGAAACATGATTGTTGTTGTCTTAAATGGCATTTAACCACATCGTGGAACTTCAACGTGGTCTTCCAGGGAAATCAAAGAGGGCACGGTTTGAAAGTTTAGCTGTTCAAAAAGCGAGCTGAAAATAAATCACCGTAGGCAGTTGCTTCCCTACGGACTAAACTTATCTGCAAGCAACTAGTCTGCATCCAATGCAAACAAGGTGAGTGCTTATGGAAACAATCTAGACCGACTTCTTTGGCTCTCCAGAGAGCAAGGAACTCGTCCATCGAGTTTCACTAACTCCTTTGGGCTAAACCTTCACAGTTGCCCAAATCTCGGATTCGACGGGCGCCAACAGAATTGTACGAAAGCATTCGTTCAGAAATTTGACAGAGATTATTTCCTTTAATGTAGCTACAAATCTAGCGACGGAACGAGAATTCACTTCTGAACACAGGTGTTGTGAAAAGAAACGAGTTCAATGACTAGTGCATATTGGCTTCCAGTCAAGGTTGCTGACATTAAGTGTCTTACTTTGAAAGTTGCACTTTTTTTTCAACTTTATAGATAGCCATGCCTAGGCGTTCTCCAGCATCTAAGGTTAATTGCGTTGCATGGAAGATTGAAACGAATCACCTGCACCACCTGCCTTGCCGCTGATCATTCAGTTAGACTAGCGTGCACTAATAAACTTTGTCCATGTTGCTTACGAGAGTAGTCCACTGTGTTTTGCTCAATTATATCATTCTTCTAGGGTCCTTATGGAAAACTCTAACCATTGGGTCAGTGGTTTTCTTGCCAGGGAAAATCTGACCACTGGGTCATTGGTCTTCCTGCTGGTCAGTGAACATGACGACAGCTGAAAACGCTGCTCTGTTTTATTTTTACCGACTTGACAGATTTCTTCGATGTTGTTATGAACTCAAGGTATCTTGCAGAAAAAGGTTTTTTATGCAAGTGATGAATAATTTTTTTGAGTGAATGAGTTGACACGAGTTTGCTATAAGAAACTTTTATTCAGATGACCTTTTAACGCATTCGCCTTCTTTAGTTGTCAGCTCAATCATGTAGAAAATTATAGGTCATTTCACCGACGTTTAATTGAAGGCGGTGTTTAAGACGAATAAAAAAAACGTTAACCTACAAATAATCAAGCTTTGTCCTGGAACTGATATCGTCTTCATAGCAACCACCAGTAGCAGACTGGCACGAATGCTGGTCGATTCCTACGGAGTGAAAGAAAGCACAAGTCCAGAGTTAAGTCTGAACAACACGATAGCACCCATTACATGATTGCTGCTCAACAAAACTTCCAGAGCAGAAAGAAACGAGCGCGAGTAACAAGCCCATCGATAGCGACCATGACAGAAAACTTACGACTTTGTGCGCACTTCTGCGTAGACATTTGAAATCATTGCCTTGCTTAGGCAAAATGAAAGTACGGTCATGATTCGCCCTATTCATAAGACTATCCATTTCCGCTCATGCCAAAGAAGTCCATCCGATTTCCAGCGAAAAATCGCACATTTTCTTCACGAGCACCTCGAGCGAAAATTGTATTCCTTCCACGTTCCTCGAGTTAGCAAGATTCATTGTGAAACATTGGCAATGCAAAGAGGGTGCTGCAGCAGAGAGTCTCTCGAGCAATACGATGTTGGACGAGACCAGAGTTGATATATTTTGTGAGCGATTATAATGACGTTAAATTGGTTCGTTTAATCGATCTTACTGTGCCCATTATTGCTCCAATCAATTCATTTATTGTCTACAAGGACATCATCACTGCTATATTGTTTTCTATACTCGGATCAATTCGCTTTTGAGTGTTTCAGGAAAAAGAAGAAGACGAAGCTGATAAGGACATGCGAGAAGGTTCAAGAATATACTGGTAGCATCGATGATTTCGCTGCGGATCTCATCGACTGACTGGATGATTTCCATCACTCATTCAGTTTGTTCGGTCGTATCGCCTCTTTGTGAAGCGAACTTCTCATTCGCACTGCCCCTCTTCGATTTGTATGCCCATTTTTCCCCCCCATTAATTTCATTTTTACGAAGCACTTTAGAAAACATGCTTAATAATACCATTCGTAATCTTACATTGTTGTGATTTTTTGTGGCCTTCCTCCAATAAAAAAAAGACAACTGTTGGCATTTTTCAAACCGACCGCCATTTATTCTCGGTAGTAATGATCAATACCTCCTTGCGTTTTTAAGCTAACACTAGGTTGACAGAGACGCTTATTCGGCTAAGCAGCTAACGTTTCGACGTCTTCGTCTTCATCATACCTGGTAATCCGAGCTATTGGCCTACGGACGAACGACTGTAGTATTTCCTTCAGAGTAATGTGGTGCACAGCACATTTTCCATCCGCACCGTTCTCGTGATGGGCGCGTGTAACGCAGTGATTAGAGTTGCCATGTGAAACACACAATTCTGGTCGTTCGTTCTATCCCTTGCTCCGGACTATGCAAGCCTTCGATCGCTCCGGGCTGAGCAAATTAGTATTAGACTTGTCTGAGAGGAGAAAAATACTGGTTAGTTACGTCAGCAGTATACTCAGTCTCAACTAGAGTTCTTAATGGATTAAAGGCACTTCACAGCTCTTAGGATTTAGCAACGCCAAACTCTTTAATCTTTTATCCCCTACTTTCCTCATTCTCACGAAAAAAGTTGAATATTGCTTAACATAATCATGTGAAGTGACATCCACGCTGTAAAATGATACACAGTAATTATCAAGATTCTTATAACTTGAAGTTAAGTGTGTTAAATGTTGTAGTGGGAAGAAACGGCCTAGTTTTTCACTAAGACTTGTGGCACTGGAAGGAGTGCTTCCCAAAAGAAAAAGTACTGCAATAGTATGTCACAACATTCTCAAACAAAGTTACAAGTACTATTGGATGGGAAATGCCACTGTAAATACTTATTACGTTAAGCACCCATCCTTAGTGGCTTTGGAATAAAATGCCAGAATAGAAAAGGAAAACCGTACTAGATAATCTTATATATTCTAAATAATACATATACTTTTAATAACAGCGGAATTACATGGCAGTTACGAAACGCAACGTACAACCAGCGAATATTCAGTTAGACCCAGCTGACTTCCAGAATCCTACCATTTACTAATTTTATCTTTTCGTACAAATGAGTTTATCCTGCAAAACCGAATTATTGCACTGTGAATGTCACAACTATTTGTTTGCAAAGTATTGGCTTCGATAGGTCGTGATTATCCTGGAGCACAGCGTGATTAGTCGACAAGAGAAATATTAGAATCTATAGGTTTTCATCAGTAAGATGCAACATTCACCATTGAATTTTGGGACAATGGAAATGCAAAATCATTCAGCGATATTTTCTAGTAACCACCTGACTGCTGATGTTTTCCATCGAAACTAGTCGCCGCGGTGCTTGAAAAGTGCTCAGTGAAAGAGAGGTCTATTGACTACGGTGAGTAGACCGGAGTTCCCTAACTCAATTCGTTCCACATCTTCAGCGCTACATCATGCATTGCACTACACCTGTACAAAATAAACATCTTGTTTTATTCACGAGCTTGTAAGTTTTTCGACTACCGTCATCACCATCTTCAGAATCGTAAAGATTTTAAGGAGTGAGTGCAAGCATCATTTCTTGTCGTGTGAGGACTCGAGGGTTTCTATTACGTGACTTCATCTCCTGCGAGCAAAAAATGCGACTATAACTTTGAGAGTTTTTGGGAACACCCTGTCGGCTTTACAGATGAGCTGGAAGTTGTGGGTTGTAGGAATGGATTGACTTCCAATCATAGGTCTCACGACGACTGACGGATCACTTTTTTTTGCATGGAACGAAGAATGTTCAGAATAAATTTTATAACGTTTACCTTATCATTCCTTGTATATTTAGTGTAGGACCCATTTTTTCGTTCTTTTTCACTTTTTTAAATGTTCTTAAAATGAAGAGCGATTATTTACAGGTTGGTATCCAGTTCTTTTGCAATCGTTGAAGTAGTTCTTAGACGGTGACCTTCTATAATCAGACCTCGCACAAGCGTATAGTTAATTTCTACAAAAAAGTGCTTTGTTGTACAGAAAGAATGTGTCCACAAGAATGCCAAATTGAAGTGAATGATTACTTCGTTGTGTTAGTGACAGAACATCAGGTTGCAACGGAATGTCCTGGACATATTTGACGAAACAATTAGTTTCTTAAAGTGCACCACAACATAGGTTTTAAGAACGATCTTTGAGATGTTAGTATTAGCATTAGTAATTAGTAGCAGTTCTGGACAAATTCCAAAGATCCAGAAATGAACCGCAATGTGGACTGTCAGGTTAGCACGCATGACCTCGTGCCATACCTCAACCTGATTTTTTTTACGTAATAATGCTCGCCCACGTAAGAATACGTGCAGCTTGTCCTCAAAAGTGACTTACGAAGGCTTAGAAAGAACAAAACAGTGAGTGTTAAAAAGAACCCGTTTTATGCGCATAGAAAATTTACGTGTTATGTCTTGTCTGCTGAGGTGGTGAAAGTGCTTGGTTGAGTGGATTGCGTGTCAATTTGCCCTTTCTAAAGTCCGAAGTAGCGAACATGCAGAAATGTCAGCCCCCTGTGTGTTGTTAAACGATTTAACGACAATCTCGTGTTTGCTCATCGAGAAAGACAGTAAATTACCAAGGTCATATATATTTCTTTATTCACGGCCAGATTACATGCCAGTGACTATCGCATAGAATGAAGTACTTAGTGAAATAATTCTTCGAAGTCAACCCAATTGGCTACACAACTCCAACTCTATGTTTGTCAATGATTACTTCGTTAGTACAGTGTCACAACGCCATTCTGCTGCTAAATGTGTTCTTCTTTACTACTGAATGAATTAGTTCCTTAAGGTGCATCATATCATTAGGAGTGCTCAACGTTTGTTCAACAAGAACATCGGGAACTAAGAGTGCTCTTAGGAGCGATCTTCGAGATGTGAATATTTACCAAGTTTGGAAAGGTTTTTATTGCCTCTCACCAATTAAGGCCACTGAATTCACCAGCGCTTTTCTTTTGGATAATCTAGCAGGTGAGAAATTGGTTAAATTTGATGCACATTGTTGAGCCTCCACTTTATTAGGTTGTTCAGAAATAAATGAGCATTTTTTAACCATATTATTTAAAATATCACAACTGGCTTCAAGGAAAATTTATTATTCAAAATAATCAACGAAAGAGAAGTTTACTTATTCCAGTTGCATAAAATTCTGGAGTTCTGGAAGCGGTGAAATCATCGAAGGCCTTTTATGCGTCATCGTGGTTGGTGAAGCATTTCGCAGCGCAGGAAGTTGTCAAGCTGCTTGAAGAAGTGATAGCCGGTAGGTAAGAGGTCTGGTAAATATGGCGGATTAGGCAAAGTTTCGTGGCCCAACTGGTTCAACTTCTACAGCGTTGGTTACGCAACGTGACGCCGGGCGTTGTCGTGGAGAAGGATCAGCCCCCCTTCTATTAACTAATGCCGGTCGTTTCTGTTCTAGTTTACGGTGCATTTCGTCGAGGTTGCAGACCACTAAACAGTCACCGTAACCTTTTTTGGTGCGATTTCGGCTTTCGGAAGCACTGTGGAGCCTGGTCGCAATCCAACCATTGAGCTGAACGTTGCCGGTTGTCTTACAGAATCTACTCCTCGTCGGACTTCACAGTTCAATCAAGAAAAGGGTCGTTTTTGTTGCGCAGAATAAGAGCAGACGACGCTTCAAAACGTTGATCTTTGTGATTATCGTTTAATTCGTGCGGCACCTATTTGTCGAGTTTTTTTGTCTTTGCTATGCGATTCAAGTGAGTGGTAATTGTTCTTGTAGTTACGCTAAGTTGTTCTGCAAGCTCTCGAGCAGTTGATCGTGCGTTTGCCTCCACTAGTGCCTTGAATTCGTCGTCGTCAAGTTCACTGGGACATCCGCGAGCGACCTTCCTTATCTTCGAGGTCGAAATCAGCAGATCGGAATTTCCAAAACCATCTTCACAGTGCACATTTGTCAACATTACCTTTACCCCAAACTTGATGGTATACCGAGTTCCTGTCGCGGCACTATGTCCACTCTTCCATTCGTACAAAAAGAGGATACAAATGCTACGTTAATTCACACTAAAGTTAAGGCCTGTAAGAAATTTAAAATAAAGTCGTGAGAAGAACCAATACTAGAATTGAAAGAGAATACCATGTGCTTCAAAAAATATAAAACATACATAACGAGTACGATTTTCATTTAAAAAGACACACAGAAAATTAAATAAAATTGGACATTTCATATGTACCAAGCTAATATCAAACCGTCGCTACGCTTGTGTAAGTCAACGGACAAATATTCGTGCCAGTAAATAGCTTTAAGAAAGATCGTTGAAATCACTGTGCAACGGAAATGCATATCGTCTGAACAAATCCACCTGGTTCCCCCAAAAGACAGCGAACGCGCCGAACACTTTGTTCACTACACAGACGGTCACATCACATCCGGTAACAAGTTATCATTAACTATTTAGATCTCTAACGATTCGCTTGAAATTCCCAAGCACAGTGTCAAAGCATTCCATGTGCAATTTAGATAACATAGACTTGTCCGAGCCACAAAATTTCGGAAAGGGACAAGCGCCATGCAAATTTACGGCGAAGATCGAAATGCCGGTCTCTTTCAATCCACTTCTAAAATTTACCATAGCGTCACACAGATTATATAGTACGTCTGCCAAGAATGCCATTACTGCCACGATCGTCCAGGTCTCTGAGATAACGTGAACGTATTCATTCATATTCCCTCGTTTGTTTGGTTAACTGTGTGTCCATACATTCAACAACAACTTCACCGTAGTCCACTGTGATATTAATTTGTGACCACTTCTTTCCTCTCTGCGCTTCTATTGCTGTTCTTCAGTTCTGTCCCACATTGTTACATGGCTACAGCATTTATATCATTCCTGCCCTTTTTTCCTCCACCATCCCCGGATTTCTTATCGAATGCAGCCTTTCTAACATTTTCATCGTCAGGAATGTACTTACATGGTCGTCATAATTTTCAATAGTGTAGTTATGCACATATTTACTTGAGAAAATGTTTCCCTGTTGAAAAAGGACACATATAATATTTATTGAAGCCCGTTTACTATTTGATTTATTGCTTTGCTTTGCTGTTTTTGAGAGATTAAGTATACACCAGATAATGGAAGGATACATTTTTAAACGATTATCAAATCATTTAACGCGATTTGAATTATTAAGATTTTTTTCCTAAGCACTTTAGGATTCTAAGCTTGAAGGGGGGACAGTGATAGGGGTGGGAAATTACAGGAAACACTGCGAAACTTGCACACTTGCGTACTGGAAAAGAGCGTTCTGATCATAAGACGCACGTTATCCTGAAAAGCGATCATCAGACAAGGATACGTCATAGTGTTCAGCGATGACAAGAAAGTCGTCAGGTGGAACGAAATCGTAGCGCCTTTCAGCAACTTCGGCAGAAAGTAGTAGCACGTGCTGCCAATGAATTGCGCAATGCAAGTGAGCAGGAAATTTGCCACCTGAAACCGTTTAATTTTCGATCTGAACACATCTTACTTGTAATTAGTGAAAGAATAATTTGAGGAAGCACACAGTTTTCCGCTTGCTTCAAACGATTTCGCATTGGATAGCATTCCTACGACAATCTCATCTTGAATGGCTAATGTGCCAACGAATTCATGGCCAACTGTTGAAAATATGGGTTTAACACCTTGGTTTATTGAATTAATTAAGATCTTATGAATCACAGAGCACAACCCCTCTGGGAAGGTACAAACTGCATGGTAAGAAGTTATAGCGAATCCTTGGAGGAATCTGCGCCTTTGTGTTCAGCTTCAACGGTTTTCCCGTCATCGTGAATGGGGTGGGTGGTTTATAGCTGCGGCTGCGATACATACTAGATATTCATCATCCCAGTAAAGGTCACTGGTGGGAGTTCCAGATGGAAGGATTACTAAGTTATCATCTTTGCAAGGCAATCTAACAATGCCTAACTTCTTCATAGCTCAGTTTATAAAAGCAGATTCATCAGGAAATAGTGGGGGAACGGTGCAACTGCATGTCATTCTGTTCACTTCCCGACGAAGAAGATATTTCTACGAGATTCTATTAATAATACGAGTTACAGGAGTTTTTGCGAGTTGAAAACACGTAGCGGAGGAGAGGAATGATGCTCAGTAAATAAAGAAATGGTGGAGAAGACTTGACTTAGACAACAACTGCAAGAAATGATAAAAAGAAATATCTAAAGTCTTTATGTGGGCACTGGCAGTTAACAGAAAATTTGAGACAAGGAACTCACTAGTTTCACGTCACGCTTCTTCACGAATGGCAATCGCACATGACCAGGATGAACGCTCATACTACGTATTTTGGTGAAGATAGCCAGGTAGATCATGAAATCCAAGCCGGACGACCCGAACGCCACTACAGTGAGGAACTTGCGGTACGCAACGCATCCACTGGATCGACGTTCTCACATTTTATAATATTTCAATAGTAATTATTTTCTATAATATTGATTTTGAAATAATTTCTAATATACCTTCCTGGAATAGAGGCAAGTAAATCCGAAGTTTTTCACTTGTTTGTTCAATATCCACGTGCTTTAGGAAAAAAAAACAGGAATTGCACGCGCTCGCGATAGCGGACAGGGCATGTTCGGGAAGTTCGGTGAAGTGGCGACTTTCCAGCTGTTGAGGCGACGCTCCAGACGAATTCGGTCACAGCTTCTTGGATTATTAAGCACACACGAGGTGGATAAAGTGATACATTCGTCTAACGTTTCGACGTCTTCGCGTTCTTCAGAGTCGGTCTGAAGAGGGTTTCTGATCCACTGGTGGTGCTCACCGCGATCTTGTTGTTCGTAGTCGCATCGATTCGAAATAACTCGGCTATATTTTCTGCAGTTCTTATTAGTCCCACTCCCACTTCCTTATTTCTCACTCTTCTTCCTATTCACAAAAATCATTTCAAGGTGTTTTGTCAATGAGAAAAAGGAATACGATTTTTTCTCTCGCACATTTATTAAACGAAGCGAAGATTGGAAGCGCGTTGAACTTTTTTGTCTCACTTGCGTTCATTGGGTTGAAGCGAACAGTCGTACATATTTGACAGGGAGACGATGCTCAAAAGGAAGCTTATAATGAGGTGAGGCTCTAAACGCATCGCAATGTATAGGCTGCACAACCAACGCTGCAAATTGAATGAGTTTGGCTAGGTGACAACGCTTCACCTGATTTTCTGCAACCAACAGTCGCTTATTATCGGCGGTCTAGCCTATCTAAAAAAATCTTCCAGAACTAATCGATCTCAAGAAATTGCTTTAGAGAAGTGGTGGGTTCCAAATAATTGGAATTTCATGTTGATTAAGTAAGTTAACTTGAATATCGTTGACAAAAGTATATAAATCTTGGCAGATGCTGTTATGACTAAGAAATTTAACTTGAACTGAATATCAGCGCATCAAAGCTCCGATCAAAAACGGCCACTAATTCTGCAAAGACCTAAGAAAAAACATTAATCCACTGAGCTGCGCTATGACAAGGCCTGGCGACGATGAATCAACCAAAATGTAAACTTGTGATCCAGATGGTCTTCGAACGCAGCGTATTCTGGAGATCATACTTAATATGCCTCTAAAGTGATGCGTTCTATAAATGCTCCAGTCAGAATACGAAAATGTCATTTGAAATGGATATTGCACGTTCAGTTTCTTCACAATGCCATTTCACGGTTCTCTTTCACTAACGAATCTCTAGTCGATTAGACACATTATATGGCTCTTTCACAGGCTGGAATTGAGAAGGAGGATAAATGTAATCCAAAAATGGTTGTATATAACAAGAATAGGGTTACAGTTCCACCCACAATGGTTTGCCTTGTTTAGCATGCGCGACCATATTACTGCATAGATTAATGCTTGACGATCTTTATGGCTTACCAGGACCATGAACCACTCTTTTTTTTTGCTTTATTTGTGCTCGGGACAATAAACTTATATATTTTATCTCTGTCATTGCGCTCGTTGTATAAAGTGAGCAAAAAATCAAATTCTGTAAAGCATCACTAATGAAAAACGGATTCACAATTGGACTCAACATGTATGAAGTCCCAAACAAAATATTAAATAAGGCGTCAACTAGCCTGACATCATAGATGTAGCCAAAATTCTTGTATCTCTTATAACAGCCAATGATATTCATGTGAGCAGTGAGCAAAATAGATAGAAGACACGGAATAGCCGTGAAGATGTACCAGCTCAGCCCATTCCTCTCTATCGTAGCACGCTGAAAATTTTCCTTTTTCACTTGCTTGCAGCTTCCTTCCTCACTTTTTCTAACGTTAAAATGGCTGTTACACTTATTCGAATACTATTCTGATGACGTGAATTTATTGGAAATCCTTGAGCTATCATTGTGTAAACAGCATCAAAAACTCTTGCGTTTCATGTGAGCCTACATATGCACCAGATTGCATGTGGAGTGTTCAGTATTTATAAAGCCGTCTGTTCAGCATAAATAACTTTCTCTCCAGTTTTTCTATAACTGGGGGTCTGAAAAATTTTCTCGAGTACCTTATCTCCTATTTCCTACTGCTTGAACACCGTTAAGAATCTTTCCTAAGCACTCTATAGCCCTGCCTAGGTAACTGTGGAGGGTAGAAAGTTATGTTCTGAATTCTTTGGAATTTTTTTACACACATTTTACCAAACGCAATCAAAGCGCATGACTGTTCTGCATAAAACCTGGTTTAACCGTTGTTTGCCTGTATCACCTGCCATAAAGTGGCTTGAAAATTTAATGACTTATACGTTTGTATTTTAGAATCGGTAAGTGACGTCAGAGGATTAAACTAACGTTCGCGACGTCAAATTATTAAAAATTATTTCACTACACCAAAATTTACTTTCATCGTTGATGTGAGTTTCTCATTCGTAACCAATCGCCGTTTCTAACAAAGCCGGAAGTTTCTGCTCCATCTTTCGCAAACGGAATTCTTACCAATGACCCTCTATAGGGGATTTTTTCTTTAACAAGATTTGACACTAGCATCGCAAAGCATTGTGTATCTCTTTGTGTTGAGTTCGTATCCATAAGATCGACCATAACACCAATAATTTCAAACATCTAGTCAACCATTATCAATAATCACCAGGGTTTCATTAAATCATTAACAACTAACCTTGATAGGGAAAAAAATATTAGAAACCTATCAATAGCCATAGTAGTTGTTGTGAACATGATTAATAGATAACCCATGGTATTGGGAGCTGTCAGTATGATGTTGTATGGATCCGCAATGCAAGCGTCTCCCAATAGCGTTGGTAGGAGTACGAAACAATTCGCACTCAAGAACACTAGGTTCCCGGCGATCAAACTGGCTATGTGTGGACGAACCGAATGCTCGACCAAATTAGATCGGCAGAGCACAACGACGATTAGAAGATTCAGAATAATAGAACAGAAAGTAATGAGAAACATTATAGTCCCCATTATAAGTCTATCCATACTGATGGAATGCACAGACGGATAAGCGGTACGAAAGCACTGGTTCGAGAATATGTTCCTTTTAACACACGAATGGGATACACAACGTTACACTAGGTCGAGCAAGTACTCGGTATGTTGAGGCGGAGCTAAATTTTGCCATTTACCTATCGTAGGTGGAATGCGTAGTAGGGAATGTTAACGGTTTTCTTTATTTTTTCACAAATTAAACGCAGCCACGATGAGAATTTCCATTTCGTCGTATACATAATTTCTGCCAGTCACGCATCACCGTAGTTTTCCTATCTCAGCGTTTTAATAGCTAAGAATAGCTGGAATTATAGTCAGGCAGATATGCTAATTAGTGGAAACAAGGAAGATCCAAAAAAAAGCCCACAATTCACACCTTAAGGAATAAACGGACTAAACGTTCCCCATTAATTAATTTGCTTCATGAATTCGACTGGACTGTGAAGTCACTGTCTATGTCTATCAGATAAACCGGATATCACTTCAGGAAGCTAGCATGGAGATCTTGGTTCATCCAGGGCGAAGCACTGAGCCAGTGACAACGTGTTCATTCTAGGGCATACTTTAATCACTCCAGTTCACGCGCCAATAAAAAACCACCACATGCCTTAAACACATAATGAGAGACAAAAGGACTCTGTAATATCTCGGAATGATTATCAAATTTCGAATAAACTGTTTATCTACTAATTGGTATTCCATCACGAAGACTTACCTCATTCCTCTTTTTGTAGATTAGCATTACAGTAATTTCTCACAGTGTTAGTAATATCATATCCCTCTACTTGCTTTGAAATCGCAAGAGTCGCATTAAAGGCATATTTCATCTGTGTTCAATGGTCCTGTGATCAGATCTTCAAGCTGAGAAATGACGGCGATGTAGCATCACAATCATGAACTGTGATCTAACACTACAACTCTTCTCAGTCTCTGCTAGCAAGAAGCAACTTTAAGAATACCTGTTGCATGGAGTCAGTCGTTGAAGGCAGTTCCAATCACGTCATGGCTTCTGAGGGATTTTTTTGGCAAGAAGTTGTCGTGATGTATGGGAAAGTGGTAGTCGTGAAGCGAGAGTCTATTGAGTACTGCTTGACATACTCCTGCACCGTAATCGTCTCATGCAGATACTTTTTTTTAAAGTCCAAAGATGCTTCGATAATTCTAGACTGGCCAGACTTTCTTTGAAGAAGCTCGATACGTTTAAATACGTACGTAAATAAGGTGTATTCGAATGCATGGCGCGCAGCCACATCCGGAAGTTTCGGACGTGAGAATTGACGACAACGAAAGAGGTGGTTGCTCATTAATCACTGGCGAAGTTCTGCAGACATTTCTCAAAGCTGATTCTCCAAAAACTATACAAAAAGCAACTAAGACTTGAGTTCGTCCAATGAATCTTTGCTTGATTTTGACGCATGAAGGCACTGTCACATGAAAGATTTCGATAAATAAAACCAGGGCGAATCAGCGTTAACAACTTCGCTCTCAGGTTTGTTTCGTGTCTCAGAGCGACACACACTCACAAACCTATTTCACTTTAATAATGAAAACAATGGGACTTTACATTTACAAGTAACGTCAAGAAAACGCAAAAAAGCTGTTATTTCTATATCTTCATTTCAAATGACACGATCTGCAAGCAGGAACAAACGAAGCAAATGACATTTTCGTATTCTGACTGGAGCATTTATAGAACGCATCACTTTAGAGGCATATTAAGTATGATCTCCAGAATACGCTGCGTTCGAAGACCATCTGGATCACAAGTTTACATTTTGGTTGATTCATCGTCGCCAGGCCTTGTCATAGCGCAGCTCAGTGGATTAATGTTTTTCTTAGGTCTTTGCAGAATTAGTGGCCGTTTTTGATCGGAGCTTTGATGCGCTGATATTCAGTTCAAGTTAAATTTCTTAGTCATAACAGCATCTGCCAAGATTTATATACTTTTGTCAACGATATTCAAGTTAACTTACTTAATCAACATGAAATTCCAATTATTTGGAACCCACCACTTCTCTAAAGCAATTTCTTGAGATCGATTAGTTCTGGAAGATTTTTTTAGATAGGCTAGACCGCCGATAATAAGCGACTGTTGGTTGCAGAAAATCAGGTGAAGCGTTGTCACCTAGCCAAACTCATTCAATTTGCAGCGTTGGTTGTGCAGCCTATACATTGCGATGCGTTTAGAGCCTCACCTCATTATAAGCTTCCTTTTGAGCATCGTCTCCTGTCAAATATGTACGACTGTTCGCTTCAACCCAATGAACGCAAGTGAGACAAAAAAGTTCAACGCGCTTCCAATCTTCGCTTCGTTTAATAAATGTGCGAGAGAAAAAAATCGTATTCCTTTTTCTCATTGACAAAACACCTTGAAATGATTTTGTGAATAGGAAGAAGAGTGAGAAATAAGGAAGTGGGAGTGGGACTAATAAGAACTGCAGAAAATATAGCCGAGTTATTTCGAATCGATGCGACTACGAACAACAAGATCGCGGTGAGCACCACCAGTGGATCAGAAACCCTCTTCAGACCGACTCTGAAGAACGCGAAGACGTCGAAACGTTAGACGAATGTATCACTTTATCCACCTCGTGTGTGCTTAATAATCCAAGAAGCTGTGACCGAATTCGTCTGGAGCGTCGCCTCAACAGCTGGAAAGTCGCCACTTCACCGAACTTCCCGAACATGCCCTGTCCGCTATCGCGAGCGCGTGCAATTCCTGTTTTTTTTTCCTAAAGCACGTGGATATTGAACAAACAAGTGAAAAACTTCGGATTTACTTGCCTCTATTCCAGGAAGGTATATTAGAAATTATTTCAAAATCAATATTATAGAAAATAATTACTATTGAAATATTATAAAATGTGAGAACGTCGATCCAGTGGATGCGTTGCGTACCGCAAGTTCCTCACTGTAGTGGCGTTCGGGTCGTCCGGCTTGGATTTCATGATCTACCTGGCTATCTTCACCAAAATACGTAGTATGAGCGTTCATCCTGGTCATGTGCGATTGCCATTCGTGAAGAAGCGTGACGTGAAACTAGTGAGTTCCTTGTCTCAAATTTTCTGTTAACTGCCAGTGCCCACATAAAGACTTTAGATATTTCTTTTTATCATTTCTTGCAGTTGTTGTCTAAGTCAAGTCTTCTCCACCATTTCTTTATTTACTGAGCATCATTCCTCTCCTCCGCTACGTGTTTTCAACTCGCAAAAACTCCTGTAACTCGTATTATTAATAGAATCTCGTAGAAATATCTTCTTCGTCGGGAAGTGAACAGAATGACATGCAGTTGCACCGTTCCCCCACTATTTCCTGATGAATCTGCTTTTATAAACTGAGCTATGAAGAAGTTAGGCATTGTTAGATTGCCTTGCAAAGATGATAACTTAGTAATCCTTCCATCTGGAACTCCCACCAGTGACCTTACTGGGATGATGAATATCTAGTATGTATCGCAGCCGCAGCTATAAACCACCCACCCCATTCACGATGACGGGAAAACCGTTGAAGCTGAACACAAAGGCGCAGATTCCTCCAAGGATTCGCTATAACTTCTTACCATGCAGTTTGTACCTTCCCAGAGGGGTTGTGCTCTGTGATTCATAAGATCTTAATTAATTCAATAAACCAAGGTGTTAAACCCATATTTTCAACAGTTGGCCATGAATTCGTTGGCACATTAGCCATTCAAGATGAGATTGTCGTAGGAATGCTATCCAATGCGAAATCGTTTGAAGCAAGCGGAAAACTGTGTGCTTCCTCAAATTATTCTTTCACTAATTACAAGTAAGATGTGTTCAGATCGAAAATTAAACGGTTTCAGGTGGCAAATTTCCTGCTCACTTTGCATTGCGCAATTCATTGGCAGCACGTGCTACTACTTTCTGCCGAAGTTGCTGAAAGGCGCTACGATTTCGTTCCACCTGACGACTTTCTTGTCATCGCTGAACACTATGACGTATCCTTGTCTGATGATCGCTTTTTCAGGATAACGTGCGTCTTATGATCAGAACGCTCTTTTCCAGTACGCAAGTGTGCAAGTTTCGCAGTGTTTCCTGTAATTTCCCACCCCTATCACTGTCCCCCTTCAAGCTTAGAATCCTAAAGTGCTTAGGAAAAAAAATCTTAATAATTCAAATCGCGTTAAATGATTTGATAATCGTTTAAAAATGTATCCTTCCATTATCTGGTGTATACTTAATCTCTCAAAAACAGCAAAGCAAAGCAATAAATCAAATAGTAAACGGGCTTCAATAAATATTATATGTGTCCTTTTTTCAACAGGGAAACATTTTCTCAAGTAAATATGTGCATAACTACAGTATTGAAAATTATGACGACCATGTAAGTACATTCCTGACGATGAAAATGTTAGAAAGGCTGCATTCGATAAGAAATCCGGGGATGGTGGAGGAAAAAAGGGCAGGAATGATATAAATGCTGTAGCCATGTAACAATGTGGGACAGAACTGAAGAACAGCAATAGAAGCGCAGAGAGGAAAGAAGTGGTCACAAATTAATATCACAGTGGACTACGGTGAAGTTGTTGTTGAATGTATGGACACACAGTTAACCAAACAAACGAGGGAATATGAATGAATACGTTCACGTTATCTCAGAGACCTGGACGATCGTGGCAGTAATGGCATTCTTGGCAGACGTACTATATAATCTGTGTGACGCTATGGTAAATTTTAGAAGTGGATTGAAAGAGACCGGCATTTCGATCTTCGCCGTAAATTTGCATGGCGCTTGTCCCTTTCCGAAATTTTTGTGGCTCGGACAAGTCTATGTTATCTAAATTGCACATGGAATGCTTTGACACTGTGCTTGGGAATTTCAAGCGAATCGTTAGAGATCTAAATAGTTAATGATAACTTGTTACCGGATGTGATGTGACCGTCTGTGTAGTGAACAAAGTGTTCGGCGCGTTCGCTGTCTTTTGGGGGGAACCAGGTGGATTTGTTCAGACGATATGCATTTCCGTTGCACAGTGATTTCAACGATCTTTCTTAAAGCTATTTACTGGCACGAATATTTGTCCGTTGACTTACACAAGCGTAGCGACGGTTTGATATTAGCTTGGTACATATGAAATGTCCAATTTTATTTAATTTTCTGTGTGTCTTTTTAAATGAAAATCGTACTCGTTATGTATGTTTTATATTTTTTGAAGCACATGGTATTCTCTTTCAATTCTAGTATTGGTTCTTCTCACGACTTTATTTTAAATTTCTTACAGGCCTTAACTTTAGTGTGAATTAACGTAGCATTTGTATCCTCTTTTTGTACGAATGGAAGAGTGGACATAGTGCCGCGACAGGAACTCGGTATACCATCAAGTTTGGGGGTAAAGGTAATGTTGACAAATGTGCACTGTGAAGATGGTTTTGGAAATTCCGATCTGCTGATTTCGACCTCGAAGATAAGGAAGGTCGCTCGCGGATGTCCCAGTGAACTTGACGACGACGAATTCAAGGCACTAGTGGAGGCAAACGCACGATCAACTGCTCGAGAGCTTGCAGAACAACTTAGCGTAACTACAAGAACAATTACCACTCACTTGAATCGCATAGCAAAGACAAAAAACTCGACAAATAGGTGCCGCACGAATTAAACGATAATCACAAAGATCAACGTTTTGAAGCGTCGTCTGCTCTTATTCTGCGCAACAAAAACGACCCTTTTCTTGATTGAACTGTGAAGTCCGACGAGGAGTAGATTCTGTAAGACAACCGGCAACGTTCAGCTCAATGGTTGGATTGCGACCAGGCTCCACAGTGCTTCCGAAAGCCGAAATCGCACCAAAAAAGGTTACGGTGACTGTTTAGTGGTCTGCAACCTCGACGAAATGCACCGTAAACTAGAACAGAAACGACCGGCATTAGTTAATAGAAGGGGGGCTGATCCTTCTCCACGACAACGCCCGGCGTCACGTTGCGTAACCAACGCTGTAGAAGTTGAACCAGTTGGGCCACGAAACTTTGCCTAATCCGCCATATTTACCAGACCTCTTACCTACCGGCTATCACTTCTTCAAGCAGCTTGACAACTTCCTGCGCTGCGAAATGCTTCACCAACCACGATGACGCATAAAAGGCCTTCGATGATTTCACCGCTTCCAGAACTCCAGAATTTTATGCAACTGGAATAAGTAAACTTCTCTTTCGTTGATTATTTTGAATAATAAATTTTCCTTGAAGCCAGTTGTGATATTTTAAATAATATGGTTAAAAATGCTCATTTATTTCTGAACAACCTAATAAAGTGGAGGCTCAACAATGTGCATCAAATTTAACCAATTTCTCACCTGCTAGATTATCCAAAAGAAAAGCGCTGGTGAATTCAGTGGCCTTAATTGGTGAGAGGCAATAAAAACCTTTCCAAACTTGGTAAATATTCACATCTCGAAGATCGCTCCTAAGAGCACTCTTAGTTCCCGATGTTCTTGTTGAACAAACGTTGAGCACTCCTAATGATATGATGCACCTTAAGGAACTAATTCATTCAGTAGTAAAGAAGAACACATTTAGCAGCAGAATGGCGTTGTGACACTGTACTAACGAAGTAATCATTGACAAACATAGAGTTGGAGTTGTGTAGCCAATTGGGTTGACTTCGAAGAATTATTTCACTAAGTACTTCATTCTATGCGATAGTCACTGGCATGTAATCTGGCCGTGAATAAAGAAATATATATGACCTTGGTAATTTACTGTCTTTCTCGATGAGCAAACACGAGATTGTCGTTAAATCGTTTAACAACACACAGGGGGCTGACATTTCTGCATGTTCGCTACTTCGGACTTTAGAAAGGGCAAATTGACACGCAATCCACTCAACCAAGCACTTTCACCACCTCAGCAGACAAGACATAACACGTAAATTTTCTATGCGCATAAAACGGGTTCTTTTTAACACTCACTGTTTTGTTCTTTCTAAGCCTTCGTAAGTCACTTTTGAGGACAAGCTGCACGTATTCTTACGTGGGCGAGCATTATTACGTAAAAAAAAATCAGGTTGAGGTATGGCACGAGGTCATGCGTGCTAACCTGACAGTCCACATTGCGGTTCATTTCTGGATCTTTGGAATTTGTCCAGAACTGCTACTAATTACTAATGCTAATACTAACATCTCAAAGATCGTTCTTAAAACCTATGTTGTGGTGCACTTTAAGAAACTAATTGTTTCGTCAAATATGTCCAGGACATTCCGTTGCAACCTGATGTTCTGTCACTAACACAACGAAGTAATCATTCACTTCAATTTGGCATTCTTGTGGACACATTCTTTCTGTACAACAAAGCACTTTTTTGTAGAAATTAACTATACGCTTGTGCGAGGTCTGATTATAGAAGGTCACCGTCTAAGAACTACTTCAACGATTGCAAAAGAACTGGATACCAACCTGTAAATAATCGCTCTTCATTTTAAGAACATTTAAAAAAGTGAAAAAGAACGAAAAATGGGTCCTACACTAAATATACAAGGAATGATAAGGTAAACGTTATAAAATTTATTCTGAACATTCTTCGTTCCATGCAAAAAAAGTGATCCGTCAGTCGTCGTGAGACCTATGATTGGAAGTCAATCCATTCCTACAACCCACAACTTCCAGCTCATCTGTAAAGCCGACAGGGTGTTCCCAAAAACTCTCAAAGTTATAGTCGCATTTTTTGCTCGCAGGAGATGAAGTCACGTAATAGAAACCCTCGAGTCCTCACACGACAAGAAATGATGCTTGCACTCACTCCTTAAAATCTTTACGATTCTGAAGATGGTGATGACGGTAGTCGAAAAACTTACAAGCTCGTGAATAAAACAAGATGTTTATTTTGTACAGGTGTAGTGCAATGCATGATGTAGCGCTGAAGATGTGGAACGAATTGAGTTAGGGAACTCCGGTCTACTCACCGTAGTCAATAGACCTCTCTTTCACTGAGCACTTTTCAAGCACCGCGGCGACTAGTTTCGATGGAAAACATCAGCAGTCAGGTGGTTACTAGAAAATATCGCTGAATGATTTTGCATTTCCATTGTCCCAAAATTCAATGGTGAATGTTGCATCTTACTGATGAAAACCTATAGATTCTAATATTTCTCTTGTCGACTAATCACGCTGTGCTCCAGGATAATCACGACCTATCGAAGCCAATACTTTGCAAACAAATAGTTGTGACATTCACAGTGCAATAATTCGGTTTTGCAGGATAAACTCATTTGTACGAAAAGATAAAAATTAGTAAATGGTAGGATTCTGGAAGTCAGCTGGGTCTAACTGAATATTCGCTGGTTGTACGTTGCGTTTCGTAACTGCCATGTAATTCCGCTGTTATTAAAAGTATATGTATTATTTAGAATATATAAGATTATCTAGTACGGTTTTCCTTTTCTATTCTGGCATTTTATTCCAAAGCCACTAAGGATGGGTGCTTAACGTAATAAGTATTTACAGTGGCATTTCCCATCCAATAGTACTTGTAACTTTGTTTGAGAATGTTGTGACATACTATTGCAGTACTTTTTCTTTTGGGAAGCACTCCTTCCAGTGCCACAAGTCTTAGTGAAAAACTAGGCCGTTTCTTCCCACTACAACATTTAACACACTTAACTTCAAGTTATAAGAATCTTGATAATTACTGTGTATCATTTTACAGCGTGGATGTCACTTCACATGATTATGTTAAGCAATATTCAACTTTTTTCGTGAGAATGAGGAAAGTAGGGGATAAAAGATTAAAGAGTTTGGCGTTGCTAAATCCTAAGAGCTGTGAAGTGCCTTTAATCCATTAAGAACTCTAGTTGAGACTGAGTATACTGCTGACGTAACTAACCAGTATTTTTCTCCTCTCAGACAAGTCTAATACTAATTTGCTCAGCCCGGAGCGATCGAAGGCTTGCATAGTCCGGAGCAAGGGATAGAACGAACGACCAGAATTGTGTGTTTCACATGGCAACTCTAATCACTGCGTTACACGCGCCCATCACGAGAACGGTGCGGATGGAAAATGTGCTGTGCACCACATTACTCTGAAGGAAATACTACAGTCGTTCGTCCGTAGGCCAATAGCTCGGATTACCAGGTATGATGAAGACGAAGACGTCGAAACGTTAGCTGCTTAGCCGAATAAGCGTCTCTGTCAACCTAGTGTTAGCTTAAAAAACGCAAGGAGGTATTGATCATTACTACCGAGAATAAATGGCGGTCGGTTTGAAAAATGCCAACAGTTGTCTTTTTTTATTGGAGGAAGGCCACAAAAATCACAACAATGTAAGATTACGAATGGTATTATTAAGCATGTTTTCTAAAGTGCTTCGTAAAAATGAAATTAATGGGGGGGAAAATGGGCATACAAATCGAAGAGGGGCAGTGCGAATGAGAAGTTCGCTTCACAAAGAGGCGATACGACCGAACAAACTGAATGAGTGATGGAAATCATCCAGTCAGTCGATGAGATCCGCAGCGAAATCATCGATGCTACCAGTATATTCTTGAACCTTCTCGCATGTCCTTATCAGCTTCGTCTTCTTCTTTTCCTGAAACACTCAAAAGCGAATTGATCCGAGTATAGAAAACAATATAGCAGTGATGATGTCCTTGTAGACAATAAATGAATTGATTGGAGCAATAATGGGCACAGTAAGATCGATTAAACGAACCAATTTAACGTCATTATAATCGCTCACAAAATATATCAACTCTGGTCTCGTCCAACATCGTATTGCTCGAGAGACTCTCTGCTGCAGCACCCTCTTTGCATTGCCAATGTTTCACAATGAATCTTGCTAACTCGAGGAACGTGGAAGGAATACAATTTTCGCTCGAGGTGCTCGTGAAGAAAATGTGCGATTTTTCGCTGGAAATCGGATGGACTTCTTTGGCATGAGCGGAAATGGATAGTCTTATGAATAGGGCGAATCATGACCGTACTTTCATTTTGCCTAAGCAAGGCAATGATTTCAAATGTCTACGCAGAAGTGCGCACAAAGTCGTAAGTTTTCTGTCATGGTCGCTATCGATGGGCTTGTTACTCGCGCTCGTTTCTTTCTGCTCTGGAAGTTTTGTTGAGCAGCAATCATGTAATGGGTGCTATCGTGTTGTTCAGACTTAACTCTGGACTTGTGCTTTCTTTCACTCCGTAGGAATCGACCAGCATTCGTGCCAGTCTGCTACTGGTGGTTGCTATGAAGACGATATCAGTTCCAGGACAAAGCTTGATTATTTGTAGGTTAACGTTTTTTTTATTCGTCTTAAACACCGCCTTCAATTAAACGTCGGTGAAATGACCTATAATTTTCTACATGATTGAGCTGACAACTAAAGAAGGCGAATGCGTTAAAAGGTCATCTGAATAAAAGTTTCTTATAGCAAACTCGTGTCAACTCATTCACTCAAAAAATTATTCATCACTTGCATAAAAAAACCTTTTTCTGCAAGATACCTTGAAGTTCATAACAACATCGAAGAAATCTGTCAAGTCGGTAAAAAATAAAAACAGAGCAGCGTTTTCAGCTGTCGTCATGTTCACTGACCAGCAGGAAGACCAATGACCCAGTGGTCAGATTTTCCCTGGCAAGAAAACCACTGACCCAATGGTTAGAGTTTTCCATAAGGACCCTAGAAGAATGATATAATTGAGCAAAACACAGTGGACTACTCTCGTAAGCAACATGGACAAAGTTTATTAGTGCACGCTAGTCTAACTGAATGATCAGCGGCAAGGCAGGTGGTGCAGGTGATTCGTTTCAATCTTCCATGCAACGCAATTAACCTTAGATGCTGGAGAACGCCTAGGCATGGCTATCTATAAAGTTGAAAAAAAAGTGCAACTTTCAAAGTAAGACACTTAATGTCAGCAACCTTGACTGGAAGCCAATATGCACTAGTCATTGAACTCGTTTCTTTTCACAACACCTGTGTTCAGAAGTGAATTCTCGTTCCGTCGCTAGATTTGTAGCTACATTAAAGGAAATAATCTCTGTCAAATTTCTGAACGAATGCTTTCGTACAATTCTGTTGGCGCCCGTCGAATCCGAGATTTGGGCAACTGTGAAGGTTTAGCCCAAAGGAGTTAGTGAAACTCGATGGACGAGTTCCTTGCTCTCTGGAGAGCCAAAGAAGTCGGTCTAGATTGTTTCCATAAGCACTCACCTTGTTTGCATTGGATGCAGACTAGTTGCTTGCAGATAAGTTTAGTCCGTAGGGAAGCAACTGCCTACGGTGATTTATTTTCAGCTCGCTTTTGAACAGCTAAACTTTCAAACCGTGCCCTCTTTGATTTCCCTGGAAGACCACGTTGAAGTTCCACGATGTGGTCAAATGCCATTTAAGACAACAACAATCATGTTTCTATTTCTCATATTTCGCGCCTTGTTACCATTGTTCACTCGATAAAATAATTCAAGAACTTTTTTTTAGATTTATATATTTCAGAAATTTTTATGGGATTTATAATAGATATGTCAAACTAATTGGTATCTGTATGTGTTCACCTTTTCGCAGTTAAAATCAAAAGGGAAAGCTTAGAAGGCTTTTTAAAGTGATCTTAACTAGATGCTTGGTTTTAAAAAATTCCAAATTGATTGTTCCTGGTTTGAATACGAGTCTGAACCGACTGCTATGTCGACGGCATTCGTTGACAAAGAATGGAGTCTTCCCGATAGAGGAATCTATTCGGTTGTACGAAGGTCCTTGATAATAAGCGACTGTTGGTTGCAGAAAATCAGGTGAAGCGTTGTCACCTAGCCAAACTCATTCAATTTGCAGCGTTGGTTGTGCAGCCTATACATTGCGATGCGTTTAGAGCCTCACCTCATTATAAGCTTCCTTTTGAGCATCGTCTCCTGTCAAATATGTACGACTGTTCGCTTCAACCCAATGAACGCAAGTGAGACAAAAAAGTTCAACGCGCTTCCAATCTTCGCTTCGTTTAATAAATGTGCGAGAGAAAAAATCGTATTCCTTTTTCTCATTGACAAAACACCTTGAAATGATTTTTGTGAATAGGAAGAAGAGTGAGAAATAAGGAAGTGGGAGTGGGACTAATAAGAACTGCAGAAAATATAGCCGAGTTATTTCGAATCGATGCGACTACGAACAACAAGATCGCGGTGAGCACCACCAGTGGATCAGAAACCCTCTTCAGACCGACTCTGAAGAACGCGAAGACGTCGAAACGTTAGACGAATGTATCACTTTATCCACCTCGTGTGTGCTTAATAATCCAAGAAGCTGTGACCGAATTCGTCTGGAGCGTCGCCTCAACAGCTGGAAAGTCGCCACTTCACCGAACTTCCCGAACATGCCCTGTCCGCTATCGCGAGCGCGTGCAATTCCTGTTTTTTTTTCCTAAAGCACGTGGATATTGAACAAACAAGTGAAAAACTTCGGATTTACTTGCCTCTATTCCAGGAAGGTATATTAGAAATTATTTCAAAATCAATATTATAGAAAATAATTACTATTGAAATATTATAAAAATGTGAGAACGTCGATCCAGTGGATGCGTTGCGTACCGCAAGTTCCTCACTGTAGTGGCGTTCGGGTCGTCCGGCTTGGATTTCATGATCTACCTGGCTATCTTCACCAAAATACGTAGTATGAGCGTTCATCCTGGTCATGTGCGATTGCCATTCGTGAAGAAGCGTGACGTGAAACTAGTGAGTTCCTTGTCTCAAATTTTCTGTTAACTGCCAGTGCCCACATAAAGACTTTAGATATTTCTTTTTATCATTTCTTGCAGTTGTTGTCTAAGTCAAGTCTTCTCCACCATTTCTTTATTTACTGAGCATCATTCCTCTCCTCCGCTACGTGTTTTCAACTCGCAAAAACTCCTGTAACTCGTATTATTAATAGAATCTCGTAGAAATATCTTCTTCGTCGGGAAGTGAACAGAATGACATGCAGTTGCACCGTTCCCCACTATTTCCTGATGAATCTGCTTTTATAAACTGAGCTATGAAGAAGTTAGGCATTGTTAGATTGCCTTGCAAAGATGATAACTTAGTAATCCTTCCATCTGGAACTCCCACCAGTGACCTTTACTGGGATGATGAATATCTAGTATGTATCGCAGCCGCAGCTATAAACCACCCACCCCATTCACGATGACGGGAAAACCGTTGAAGCTGAACACAAAGGCGCAGATTCCTCCAAGGATTCGCTATAACTTCTTACCATGCAGTTTGTACCTTCCCAGAGGGGTTGTGCTCTGTGATTCATAAGATCTTAATTAATTCAATAAACCAAGGTGTTAAACCCATATTTTCAACAGTTGGCCATGAATTCGTTGGCACATTAGCCATTCAAGATGAGATTGTCGTAGGAATGCTATCCAATGCGAAATCGTTTGAAGCAAGCGGAAAACTGTGTGCTTCCTCAAATTATTCTTTCACTAATTACAAGTAAGATGTGTTCAGATCGAAAATTAAACGGTTTCAGGTGGCAAATTTCCTGCTCACTTGCATTGCGCAATTCATTGGCAGCACGTGCTACTACTTTCTGCCGAAGTTGCTGAAAGGCGCTACGATTTCGTTCCACCTGACGACTTTCTTGTCATCGCTGAACACTATGACGTATCCTTGTCTGATGATCGCTTTTCAGGATAACGTGCGTCTTATGATCAGAACGCTCTTTTCCAGTACGCAAGTGTGCAAGTTTCGCAGTGTTTCCTGTAATTTCCCACCCCTATCACTGTCCCCCCTTCAAGCTTAGAATCCTAAAGTGCTTAGGGAAAAAAATCTTAATAATTCAAATCGCGTTAAATGATTTGATAATCGTTTAAAAATGTATCCTTCCATTATCTGGTGTATACTTAATCTCTCAAAAACAGCAAAGCAAAGCAATAAATCAAATAGTAAACGGGCTTCAATAAATATTATATGTGTCCTTTTTTCAACAGGGAAACATTTTCTCAAGTAAATATGTGCATAACTACACTATTGAAAATTATGACGACCATGTAAGTACATTCCTGACGATGAAAATGTTAGAAAGGCTGCATTCGATAAGAAATCCGGGGATGGTGGAGGAAAAAAGGGCAGGAATGATATAAATGCTGTAGCCATGTAACAATGTGGGACAGAACTGAAGAACAGCAATAGAAGCGCAGAGAGGAAAGAAGTGGTCACAAATTAATATCACAGTGGACTACGGTGAAGTTGTTGTTGAATGTATGGACACACAGTTAACCAAACAAACGAGGGAATATGAATGAATACGTTCACGTTATCTCAGAGACCTGGACGATCGTGGCAGTAATGGCATTCTTGGCAGACGTACCATATAATCTGTGTGACGCTATGGTAAATTTTAGAAGTGGATTGAAAGAGACCGGCATTTCGATCTTCGCCGTAAATTTGCATGGCGCTTGTCCCTTTCCGAAATTTTTGTGGCTCGGACCAAGTCTATGTTATCTAAATTGCACATGGAATGCTTTGACACTGTGCTTGGGAATTTCAAGCGAATCGTTAGAGATCTAAATAGTTAATGATAACTTGTTACCGGATGTGATGTGACCGTCTGTGTAGTGAACAAAGTGTTCGGCGCGTTCGCTGTCTTTTGGGGGGAACCAGGTGGATTTGTTGTTCGGAAGACATGCACTTTAGTTGTACAATGATGGCAACGATCTTTCATAAAGCTGTTTGTCAGCGCGGATATTTATTTCTCTGTTGACTTAACAAGCGTAGCGACGGTTTGATAGAATGGGTTCATTCAGAAGCTCACAACTCAACAGCCGAGAAAGTTTGGATCGCCTCAAGAAAGACTAAATGTAATCTAAAATAACAACGCAAAATATCGGAATACGTATCGTGGTCATCCGTATCATGGATATACAACTGTGTAGAAACTCCGCGAAAAGTTTTCTTCGTCATTTTTTATTGAAAATTCTCCTACCCTACTGTCTGGAATCCAGTCTCTGCGTCACTAGCCTCTTCATCAACTTTTCGATCGTGTTTCACTTATAATAGCTTTACTATCTTAATGGAGGATGTTAAATTAGGAAGATATCGTTCATCCTTGGATATGCTTCTGTCGAAAAAACTTGGAAGTCATCAAAACGTGGGCCAAGAAAGCGTTAAGCAATATCAGCATCGAATTAACTTGAAAAAGATCGGACGATTCTAGAGTTTCGTAATAAAGATGAGAGCTTCTGAAAGTGCGGGAATAGGCTGGAGACGATCTGTTGCATTAGACTTCGAGTACTTCGGTCAGATCCCACGTTTACCAGGCAGCAGAGGAGTTAGATGTAAGTGGGAATATTTTTTAGAGAACACTGGAATTTCAAAATCAAAAAACAATATGCAAAATTTGTACCGCATTAAGTGGATTAACATCAGATAGCCACGGATTTCCCTCATACGAGGGATCTCAAGCCGGTTACGAGGCGCGTCCCAAGGTGCAGACAGGGGGTTAATCGCAGACCAAAAGTGACCTTATGTTTCCCTGAGACGCAGATGGATCCAAGAGAGGAACTCCCTGTTTCTACTGCGCCTATTTGGCACATACCTTCTGTATTTGCTAGGCGCATTCATGCATGCGTGTGTGGGTGCGTTCTTGCTTATGCAGAGTTGTATTCCACGAGTGAATTCGGCCAAAAAGCCTGCAATCAAATGACTGCTAACTATATGTGAGGCGACCAAGAGTCGCCTCCAATAAATACGTCCACTCTGTGAGAGCCTGGCAAGCTTCCCGTGAGTACACTTAGCCCCCCACGTTCAGAACCCAGCAAGCTATACGTGGGTACCAAAAAAGCTAAACGCAGTAAAAGAAACGAGCCTCATTCTCCTAACGCCGAAAGAGCCCCAATTCGGCAGCTTTAGGTAGGACGAGTACAGAGAGGCTGCTAAAATCTCAGGGCCAATGAAAGCTGCCTGGATCACGGAGAACTAAGGTGACGATCTGTACCTACAATGCACGTACACTTGCACCCGATTCCTTGATAGAGGAGTTGCTCATGCAAGCAAGAAGGATAAGGTTCGTCTATGACACCGGAGAAGAACTGTTCCTCGGAAGATGCGACAGTAGAGGAGTCGGCGGCGTCGGCATTCTCGTCAACACGAGTTTTTCCATGAACATCGATTCAATCGAACAGCTCAACCTGCATCGGACGTTTGCAATCAAAAAAAAATTGGATCAATACCGACTTTGACAATCTTCGTCGTTCATGCGCCTACATCAAATTATGACGAAGAAGAAGTCGAAGCTTTCTATATGGACTTGGAGAAGTTCTACAGAGAAGATCATATATTCTTCAAGGTTATCATTGGAGATTTTAACGCCAAAATTGGACAAGAAAAACGTTTGAAGATCGTCACATCGGGTCCCAGGGATTAGAATGGAACGAACACGGTGAGCGGCTGTCTGAGTTTATCATGGCGACCAAGACAATCCATGGTAACTCGCAATTGCAGAAGCCCCACTCTCAACGCTGCACGTGGGAATCTCCCAGTGGAGAGTACTACAACGAAATAGACCACATCATAGTAAATAAGTTTTGTCTAACCGATGTCGCTGTTGTCCCAAAATTCTACACGGGATCAGACCATTGTCTCCTTCGTGCAAAATTCTATTACTCGCGGAAAGGAGGAAAAAGCCGCTAAATTCAAAAACCGAAGTCCCAGAACCACCATAAACTCGGACTTATTCAAATCATTAGTCGGGTGTTGGAAAGGTGCCGTTGTCGATTACATCGACGAAGAATACGATCGGGTCATTCAACATCTTCACGTTAGCGCTATGAAAGCTGTGAGTTCGAAAGTCACCAAGAGACGTCTGTCTCCAGAAACACTCGAGCTGATACGACAGCGTGGAATCGCACGAGGTGCAGACAACCGCCAACTAACGTCTGAACTTAACTTGCAAAACAATGCAGACAGGTGACAAAAAGATCTTAAAGAGAGAAGAGCAGCAGTAATTGTCGAAGCTGCAAAGGCTGGCAAAAGCATTCGCAAAGCCCATCGAAGCTTCGCCAATTACAAGACCAAAATGATTGCACTCCGACTCCCAAACGGAACAGTTACAGCGTTCAGAAAGGCAATACAGAAAATCATTCACGAATACTGCTAGGATCTCTTCGATAGCCACGTCCATCTCTCGTCATATGAAATAAGGGAGGATGGATATGTTGCACCACCGGTTCTCCCTTCCGAAATCCGACATACCATTTCGTCGCTGAAAAATCGAACAGCACCATGCTTGGACAGGATAAGACCAGAACACCTGGAGAACATTCTGTCAATCGTCGTAAACACACTGGCTGGGCTCTTCACACGTTACCTGTCTGAATGCAAGGTCCATACTTAGTGGAAGACCAGCAAGACCGTGTTATTGTTCAAGAAGGGTGACCTACAGGATATCGGCAACTATCGCCCAATCTGCCTGCTGTCTGTCGTCTACAAACTTTTCACTGGAGTCATCCTAAACAGGATTGACACAACGCTGGACGAAGGACAGCCATGTGAGCAAGCTGGGTTTCGAAAAGGATTTAGTACGATGGACCGCTTCAATACGATAAGAAGACTTATTAGAGTACCACCAGAATACAAAAGGCTGCTCTGTCTCACTTCCAGTGATTTAAAGAAGGCCTTTGACTCAATTGAGATAGAAGCAGTCATAAAAGCCCTTGATAATCAAGGAATCGCTACCCAGTACATAAAGATTCTTCGCGAGCTGTACAAAAAAATCTCACAACGAAGATATCACTATTCTACAACGATATTAACATTGACGTCAAAAAGAAAAGTTAGGCAAGGCGATACCATCTCGCCAAAATTATTTACCGCCACTCTCCAGAACGTCGTGCGACCATTGGAATGGGATAACGTGGGAGTGAAAATCGGTGGTCGGCAGTTACACCGTTTTCTTTTTGCTGATGACATTGTTCTTATAACAGCAAACGTTAGCCAAGCAGGACGAATGTTGGCCGACTTTGATAAAGCCTGTGGAAAGATTGATCTTCATTTAAATCTCACAAAAACGATGTTCATGAGGAACGGATTGGTTTCGTATGCCCCATTCATGCTCAACGGAACGAATATCTCCGAATGCTTCAGTTATATCTATCTAGGACGGGAAATCAATATGATGAACGACCTAGCTCCAGAGCTGAGCAGAAGGAAACGAGCGGCTTGAGGAGTTTTCAAGGGCATCGAGGATGAAGTGAAGAGGATGAAGAACACTTGACTCCATCCCCCCCCGCTTTTTCGTCTCAATAGTACTTTCTGTGTTAACGCACGCATCAAAACCAGGTCGCTGCGTAAGCGCGATGAAAGATCACATAGCGTTTTTTGAACATGTAGTCGAAAAGATGATGGTAGGAGTATCCCGTTCCACAAAAAATAAGGGAAGGGATCCGAAGCTCCGATCTGCGTCGACGATCAAAAATCAAAGATGCCGTTCTGTACGCCGAACAGTTGAAGACAAGGCGGGCCGGACACGTAATGCGTATAAATGACAATCGATGAACAAGAGCCGTTAGTAACTGGGTTCCCTCGGGATATTAAACGCACTGCAGGAAGACCACCGGTCATCAGAGTTCTTCACGAAAAGCCTAGAAGAAAGATATGATGCTCGATGAATCTCTAGAGCGAGCAGAACCCACTGGGCTACTCTTGCACGTGACAGGGGAAAAATGGAATATTTACTGGCGTCCGCCCGAGTCACCCCACGATCAACGGGACTACAGGTGATACAGGTGACAGGTGAACAGCAGACAGACAATCACTGTGAGTTACAATGACTCACTGATTTTTTCGTCTTTTTGCAAGTGTTATTGAAGCGTTTCGCCCAGTAAATTGCATACCAGTATGCCATTGCAGGCTCTGAAGAAGGCGATTCTGCAGAAACGTCGGCTACGATTGTGTTGTACGTGTGTTATTATATGGAAGTAAACGTATGCTGTTTAACAACCTTGCGATTGCTGGGAGGGAAAACGACGATTTTATAAACTACAAGATGTACCAACAAAATACCTTCGATTTGTGAAAGAACCACTGTCACTAAGACAAAAGATTGTCTTTGCTATACAGCAAATCAACTTTCTCCGCCGCTGTTTTCAACATCGAGTCGTGCCAAAGTTCATAAGACGAAAGCGACTTCACGAGATATGCGATCAACCAGAGGACAGCCAACAAGTACAAGGCATCGAAATGGAAGTACTTTGAGCTGCACTACGAAGAAAGAGGAACGAGATATTCGCCAGAATGAAAAAGTGTGCGACGAAGGAACAATTTTGTGCTAATATTAGGTCTGATGTAAAAATAACCTTGCGACGAAAATTCGAAAATCTTTGGAGTAGTTCACATGTCTCAGCTTCAAGAAACAACCGCAAACAAATTCTTTACGCTTTTGATAATAATGAAAATAAGGTTGATAATGCACTAAATATATCTAGGGTTACCGTACTTGGAGGCATGACCTTACCTGAGAACTCGCGTTCGCTACTAGAATTGGGTCCAAGTTTTTCACCGTCACATCCCGTTTCTGAAGCAACTGGGCGTAGGATCACGAAATGGCGTTATTACCACCATCTCCTTTCTCCAGAGCGTTCTTCAGACAGCAGGACCCCAATGTCGAAATTGATACAAAGTTCCGCATGTTTTTCGCACGATGTTCTCAAAACCCTTTCCCCACTATCGCGATAGAATATCGCGATAGAAAGTATGTCTCTAACCTCACAGCTGCGCAAAAAATGTGGCGTGCGAGAAATGAGAGAATTAATAAATTCGAAAACCATTAGACCATCTGTTAGTGATAAAGGGAGAGAGTTCGTAGTTAATTCTTGCAGTCAGACTTTGGGATAACGTAGGTAAATCTTTGTGATGTTACCCTTTACCGTCCATCGTCTTAAAAAGGAATACAAAAGACAATACCAAAAACTTAACAATGAATGGGTCACAGCAGCAAAGGCGACGGGCTTGAAACCTTCCGTTATTTCGTATTATAAAGTAGATCGACCAACATGTTTCGTCTTATACTTACTTATTAAAACAGATAAGTTAGTATCAGCTGATGATCTCGGGTCTACCAAGCCACTATCCTACAAGGTTAGACTTATTATTAGCTGTATAGACGGGCCAACGGATAGAATAACATGGTTTCCAGGCCGAATAACTATGCAACTGCTTACTCATATTCCAGCTCACCTCACGAAGACCCAAATGTTCCTAGAATGTCTACGTAACGCGTCTCCTAACAACGCGTACGTGATGGAGTCATTCGACGTTTCCGCGCCTTACACCAACGTAACGAACAACGCAATGCATGCCATCCACAAACTTCTTGTTGAACACGAATGAGGAATACATATGCACCGCTTCTCTATTCAGCAGCTTATGGCTCTCCTAAAAGAGTGCCTCAGCTGCTCCATTTTCAGATGGTCTGGGAATTATTACGCACAAATTAGAGAGCTGGCAATGGGACAACGGTTGGCACCAACTCTCGCCATTGCGTTCACGTCTAAAATAGAAGCCCCGGTTATCGACACTACTCTACTGCAAATATATAGATGATTGCTTTGTCATCTTCTCTACTCAGGAGGAGGCGGACAAATGCTTCGAATTATTGAACGAGCTTCTGAGTACGTTAGGTTCACCAGGGAGAAACCGAGGAAAAACTGGCTTCCGTTTTTGAACGTTTAAGTAAACCTATCAAGTAGCGGTTACATGACAAAGTGGTGCCGAAAGCCAAGTAACAAGAACATCCTCGTTTATTTCCTCTCCTCCTATCCTTCACACACAAAGAGGGCGATTGTGAGAAACATGTTTCGAACAGCCACCTTGTGTGCACGAAAAAGGGAACTAAAGAGGAATCGCGCAACTTGGCTCGGCATATAGACATCTCCAATGGCTATTAAATAGTAATCCGACGAGATAAGCTTAGAAGGAGAGCGATGCCCATAAACCAAACATTTGACCATAAGAAAATTCCGTTTATGCTGCCCTTTATTAGCGATGAAGCATCGTAGCTACAAAACGATGCTTAAGAAGGGCAGGGTCTAGAGGAATCGATAGCGATAGCTGAAACACCACCGGCTACTCTACGTCGTCAGTTAGGGTCGTAACTGCCTGTACGATCGTCTGTGAGACAACAAAATGTGTAATTTGCCATTACGGCAGGGACGGCTATTGCATGAATTCAGGTACGATATACTTGATCTCTTGTAATAATTGCGGAGATGAATATAATGGTGAAGCAGGCAGACCTTTGTGCATCCGCATAAAAGAACACCTAGATGGCAAACGAAAAGCATGACAAAGTACCCTACTAGGAACGCACAGGGTGCGAAAGCACAGCGGAGACGATTCCGATATGAAAGTATCCTGGCGACGGATGCCAAAACACGAGCGGGCAAGCTTCTTGAGGCTTTTTTGGATAAATGCCCAAAACCCTACAATGAATAGCAGGGAGGAATGCCCAGAGGTCACACGTGACCTGGCCCCGTGTGTTCGCATCAATTTCTGGTGTGGGGTGGTGCAGTCATCAACCATATGTGACTATAATTAGCTGTTCTAATCTTCCTCATTGGAAGTCACGAAAAAAAAGCGGCGAGTTTTTCGAGCTGTTGATAGTTGCCAGAGAGTTTTTCGTTTTTTTTGTGAGTATCATTGAAGCGTTTGGCCTAATAAATTGTATATCAGTATACCCTCCCAGGTTGTGAAGAAGGCGATACTGCCGAAACGTCAGCTGCTGTTGTTTTGTATTGTGTTTTTCTATGCAAGTAAATGTATGCTTTATAATAACCTCGCGATTGCTGAGCAAGAAAGCGATGCATTCATATTCCTATGCCGAGGTTAATACAGAGTCGATCTTGGGAACTCACTGTTTTGTTCTTTGTAAGTCTTTGTAAGTCATTTGGTGAAGACTAGCTGTACAGATTCTTACATGGGCGAGGGTTGAGACCTGACTTACGCAAATAAATCAGCCTAAGGTATGCGCGAGGTCACGCGTAGTCACACGACACTCCTCATTGCGGTTCATTTTTGGATCCTTGGGATTTCTTCAAAATGCTTCAGAAGTTTGGAGAATGCGACAACAGTAGTTGAAATATCACCAAGCACTCTTAGAGGCTAGCTAGAGCGTAACCGCCTTTTTGATCATCTATGCACGACGCCCTCCCCACCGTTTACCGCCTCATCATGGCTGGGTGTTCCTGGGTGTCTGACTGCGACATACAGTGAGATGATTCTTCCTCCTAGCAGAGCCTCCCAAGCTAAGAAGGAGTCCGCCGTTTCTTTCAGGAAAACTAATATCTTAGCGTACCTAAGAGTAAACCAATACCAGGATCCACCACAGTCCTGCTATTAAACTAGTGGTTTCAAACCTCCCTTTGATCCACACTGGTGGCGAATGTCCGTGGTGGTTACGACCTGGAGGAGACGGTTGGCTAGGTTGACCTCGAGGCTCTCGGAAACCAAAACTATGCCCTAGCCTGCATACCTGGAGAAGACGGGCTATCCAGGTATCCAAGTATCCAAGGATGCACGACGCAAATTTGCATAATATGCTCTGATGGTAGAAGCGGTGGGTATATGAATTCAGGTAGGGTGTGTCTAATCTCTTATAAAGAGTGTGAGGACGAATACGTTGACCAAACGGGTAGACCACTGTGTTTCCTTATAAAAGAACACCTAGTTGGTAAATTTAAAAGTTAAGCCAAATAATTCACCAGGTGTGCATAGAATACAGAGACATAGCGGAGGAGATTTTGTAAAAGTCACTCCGCTGAAATCGAAAAACATCAGAGAGGAAAACTCTTTCAGCACTTCAGATAAACTTCAGAACTCCGAAAATGGATACTTAGGAGGAGTGCTCTGTGATCACTTGTCATTTCACGCTGTACCTCATTATTATTTCTTGATCTCAGCTGGCGCACTTCTAACCCCCTATCAGACTCGGCGCGGGTGATTCCCAAAATTAACTGGATGACTCTCAAGGAGTTCATCTCAGTTTTTGCACAGAGGTGAAATAAGTAACTATTCTCAAAGTTACAGTAGCATTTTGATCCACGTCAAATTGAATCACTTACCCGAAGTCTTTGAATCTCCTATGATACCTAAAAATAAAAAAATAATAAAAAATAACACATAAAAATGCTAGGTGCGTTTGATAAAATCGTTGCTGCTCTGAAGAGGTCGATGGGTCGAAGTGTTCCCCCACTGGTATATTTTGTACCAACTTTGTGCAAGATTTCGAATGAAACAGCATATAATGTCACAAATATTGAACGAACTGGAATGCAGAACTCTGTTCACCATAGCAGAAAGACCTCCTCTTAGCCAACTATCACCTTTCAAGCACCATAAAAGCTTTTCCAAAGGAAAGACCAATAGGGCCACAGCTGGGAAACGGCTTCTAAGGATTTGGCGCTTCCAATTCTCCATCGTTCTATCTCGAATACTATATTATGACCATGAAAATAGTATTTTTTTCATCTTAGCAGAGTTACAGCACGTTAAACTAGCCTTTCAAAAACGCCAATGTTTTCTATCGCGCACAATTTTTTATTCTGTTTACAAGACCTCTTTGTAGGGTAAACACGTTTGAACAAAAGATCGAAATTGTTATGATTCTGGAAGTCAGATGGCTCAAGTTTATCTTCCCTGTCTGTGCATCAGGCACGATCCACAGAGTCATGTGCTGTCGTTGTGAATGAAGACATATGAATTTAACCTAGATTTCGGAAATTACCTTGTTCACTTTTTACTTTTATTTTCCTTCATTTTACCGTTCCCACTGGGCGTGTGTGGCACAGTGGTTGCAGGCGCCCTGCAATATACACGTGGAATCGATCCCCGCACCCATGGCCCACCAAGACTTCCGTCCCTCTGGGGTCGGCAAATTGGTACCAAACTTGTCTAGAGGATAGCAGCACTGGTTCGATACATTGGTAGGCAACGGCGAGTCATTGTAAGGGCCAGATATGCATCCAATCACCTCCAAACGATGCTTAATGAAGCCAAATCCATGGCACATCCCTCAAGGATTGATGAACGCCGAGAGCTTTATCCTTTTCTTTAGCTTTTATCATTATCACTAGATTAATGCGGCAACTCCCAATAATTTTTTTTTCTTCTCTGCAGTAGTATAGTTCTATTTAAGAATATTACGACTTATTAGAATAGTATATTTCCTCTTGAGAAGCATGCCTTAGCACTAACAATGTTGCCACTCTAGAAGGACCGAACGGTTGGTTAGACTGGACCGCGGAATCGAATCAGATCCATCCTGCGTGTATTGCATTGCACCTTTAACCACTCCACTACACTCGCCCACCATGAGAAAGACACGAGTGAAAAAATTGGCTTTGACCCACATTACTCTGAAGACGGTATTCCAAGCACCCAAATAAGCAACTCTTAGCCGATCATGTTCGTTGAAATTCTTGAGAGCCCTATACTTCTTCAACAATATTTACTATGATAATATCAACAGACAATGTATTGCTAAAAATATTGTCCGAACTTTCAATGATTTTTTGCATTATAATGCACTCGTTGGTCGGCAATTATATGATCTTCGCTTTGCTTTTGACGTCATTCTTATAATACCAAGCATTGGTCAAGCGGAACAAATGCTTGTCGACTTTGATAAAGCCTATGGAAGGTCCTCGATTGAATCTCACAGAAAAGATGTTCACGAGGAACGGATTGATTACGTATCCCCCCATTCACGCTTAACGAAATGAATGCCACCGAATGCTCCATTTAAGCCTATAGAGGTCGGGAAATCAACAAGATAAACGACATATCTCCACATTTAAGAGAAGGGAACAAAGAGCTTAGGTGGCCTTCAAGAGCATCGAGGATGTAGTGAAGAGAACAAAGAACCCCCGACTCCGTGCCCACCTTTTTCGACTCAACGGTACTTCCAATCCTAACGTATGCGTCAGAAACATGGTCGCTGCGTAAGCAGGGCGAAAGACCTCTCAGCGTTATTGAATGCGCAGTCGAACGGAGGATGCTAGGAGTATCCCGTGTCTTACAATTATGGGAGGGAATCGAAGCTCCGACCAGGGTGAACCATCGGAAATCCAAAAATACCCTTCTATAAGCCAAACCGTTGAAGATAATGTTAACTTTTTTTATTTACTGCCCACTACAATTTTCATGGCAGATTATTGCTTGTGAAAAAACCATAATGATGCTGAGGTATTGGCAAAACTCCGGACCGCAGGTGTCTACGATGGGGAACGAACGCGCTATTACCCTTTCCGGGGGGCTAACGCGTTCACCACCACATCATGCGGGTTCTTCGTTTCGCCTGTCTCTCAGCCAGCTCTAACGATCAGTACGTTAGTCCCCGGAAAGGGTAATAGCGCGTTGGTTCCCTACCGTAGACACCTGCGGTCCGGAGTTTTGCAAATATCTCAGCATCAATATTGTTGTCGAAGATAAGTTGGGCCAGACACGTAACGCGTATGAACGACAACCGATGGCCAAGAGCCATTAGTGACTGGATTCTCCGGGATGACAAACGTACTGATGGAAGACCACCGACCAGTTGGTCAAAGTACTTCATGAAAACCCTGGAGGGAATGTGTATTTCTCAACAAGTCTCTAGAGCGAGCGGAACCCAAACCCACTGGGATACTCTTGTACGTCACATTGAGAAATGGAAAATTTACTGGCGTCCGCTAGAGTCACTCGGCAATGAACAGGAGGACTGCTTTTACAGGTAGATGCACTCGATCGCACAAAGATCACACTGAGTTGAAATATCTGCGTTTGAAGCTGGATGATAAAAACGGCAGTTATTTTCCTGAGCAAGCTAATAGTTTGAAACTATGTTCTCCGACTTTATTCGAAAGTGAAATATTATCGACTAGGTTGAATGATTTACAATTGAATACTTGAACGGCCCGTCTTCACGAGTTGTGCGGGCCACAGCAAATTTTCCCTTCAATTTTTTGGCTCGCAACCGTAGCCCATGGTGGTGGATGTGAGCCTCACATCGTAATCTGTAAAACATCGGCAGGTGCGAGTACAACTGAAAACTTTCGTTACATACACATCCTGCTAACGGGTAGGTAGGTGTTCGTCCTAGAGAGCGCATGCACTCTCATGGATTCCACTCCGTAGTGCTTTTTGTCTATCCGTCATCTGTGTTCGCACTATACGCGCGATCAGTCTAAGATTTGCTACTAATGTGCATTTTCCTGAGTCTCGAAGATCAGATGGACTTCGGAAATCGGAGCTTTCCATTCCTAATAAATATTGCTTGTGCCGGTTATATTTCAGAATGCATTGTTCACGCGCTCTATGAGTGGTTCGCAATATTGTTGATGTGGTTGAGGTATCAACCCAGGTACGAGGGCTAGATCATGTGTGATCTCGGAGCATTCCTCCCTGCTATTCACTGTAGGATTTTTGCCATTTACCCAAAAAGCCTCAAGAAGTTTGCGTGTTGGTGTTTTGGCATTCTGTGCCAGGGAGATTGAGTTTTATATCAAAATCATGTGCGCAATGCTTTTGTATCCTATGCCTCCCCTAGTGGAGTACTTTGTCTGGTTTTTCGTTTGCCATCTAAATGTTCTTTCATGGGGGATACATAAACGTCTACCGGTTTTGCCAATATGTTCATCTCCGCAAATATTACAAGAGATCAGATATATCGTATCTGGTCTCATGCAATCACCGTCCTTGGCAAAAGGGCAAATTACGCAATTTCCTACTTCACATAGACGGTCATACAGGCGGTTACGAACTAATTGACGACGAAGAGTATCCGGTGGTATTTATACTATCGCAACCGACTCCCTAATTGAATTAGTAACGTGGAGTAGCAATTCACGCATCTCAACTTCAAGAAACCATAAAAGAATTATTTGCGCTTTTGATAGCAGTCAGAATACGGTTGACGATTCACCAAGAAAAACCAGGGTCACCATACTTGGGGGTTTGACTATACCTGAGAGCGCGCACTCACTATTAGAATTAGGTCCAAGCTTGACACCATCACAGTCCATTTCTAAGGCAACTTTGCGTAGGATCGCATGCAATTTGTATGAACTTCGAGATCTCCCCTATTAGGCCAAGAAAAAAAATATTGAATAAAATGGAAGTCAAGAGTGGCGAGATTACCACCGTCTCCTTTTTTCTACAGCGTTTTTTTAGACAGCAGGACCCTAACGTGGAAGTTGATACGAAATTCTGCATGTTTTTCGGTCGACCTTCTCGAAACCCTAAATCACTTCCGCGGTAGAAAGTTTGTCTCTAATCTTACAGCCGCACGAATATGTGATCTGCGAGAAATTAGAGAATTAATTAATTCAAAGATCACTAGACTATCAGTTAGTGAAAAAGGGGGAGAGTTTGCAGTTAATACTTGCCAGTCAGACTTTGGGATAACGTAGGTAAATCTTTGTGATGTTACCCCTTTACCGTCCATCGTCGTAAAAGGAATACAAAAGACTATACCAAAAACTTAACAATGAATGGGTCACAGCAGCAAAGGCGACGGGTTTGAAAGCTTCCGTTATTTCGCATTATAAAGTAGATCGACCAACATGTTTCGTCTTATACTTACTTATTAAAACAGATAAGTTAGTATCAGCTGATGATCTCGGGTCTACCAATCCACTATCCTACAAGGTTAATCTTATTATTAGCTGTATAGACGAGCCAACGGATAGAATAACATGGTTTCCAGGCCGAATAACTATGCAACTGCTTACTCATATTCCAGCTCACCTCACGAAGACCCAAATGTTCCTAGAATGTCTACGTAACGCGTCTCCTAACAACGCGTACGTGATGGAGTCATTCGACGTTTCCGCGCCTTACACCAACGTAACGAACAACGCAATGCATGCCATCCACAAACTTCTTGTTGAACACGAATGAGGGAATACATATGCACGGCTTCTCTATTCAGCCGTGCATATATTTCTCCATTTTCAGATGGTCTGGGAATTATTACGCACAAACTAGAGGGTTGGCAATGGGACAGCGGCTGGCACCAACTCTCGCCATTGCGTTCACGTCTAAAATAGAAGCCCCGGTTATCGATCTCCGGCCACTACTCTCCTGCATATATACAGATGATTGCTTTGTCATCTTCTCTACTCAGGAGAAGGCAAACAAATGCTTTGAATTATTGAACGAGCACTCTGAGTACATTAAATTCACATGAGAGAAACCGAAAGAGACCTGGCTTCCATTTCTTAACGTTCAAATCAACTTACCAAGTAGCGGCTACGTGACAAAGTGGTGCCGAAAACCAGGTAACAAAAACAGCCTGGTCCATTTCCTCTCCTCCCATCCTTCACACACAAAGAGGGCGATTGTGAGAAACATGTTTCGAACAGCCACCTTGTGTGCACGAAAAGGGAACTAAAAGAGGAATCGCGCAACTTGGCTCGGCATATAGATATCTCCAATGGCTATGACATAGTAATCCGACGAGATAAGCTTAGAAGGAGAGCGATGCCCCCAAAACCAAATATTTGACCATAAGAAAATTCCGTTTATGCTGCCCTTTATTAGCGATGAAGCATCGTAGCTACAAAACGATGCTTAAAAAGGGCAGGGTCTAGAGGAATCGATAACGATAGTTGAAATACCACCGGCTACTCTACGTCGTCAGTTAGGTCGTAACCGCCTGTACGATCGTCTATGTGAGACAACAAATTGCGTAATTTGCGCTTACGGCAGGGATGGTGATTGCATGAGTTCAGGTACGATATACCTGATCTCTTGTAATAATTGCGGAGATGAATATATTGGCGAAACGGCAGACCTTTGTGTATCCGTATAAAACAACACCTAGATGGCAAACGAAAACTAGGACTATGTACCCCCACTAGGAACGCATAGGATGCGAAAGCATAGCGGAGACGATTCCTTTTTTATTTATATGATCTTATAAACTGATCTTCTTTAGCTGATGCGAGGTTGGTATAGGTCTTCGTTGTCGTTGTCGTTGTTGTTGGTGTTGTTGGTCGATGGCTGACGTTTCGGCGATTTCGCCTTCCTCAGAGCCTGGACGTATTTTATATTAGAATACTTTAATTATTCGGTGGAAAAGGGTAAAGTAGTAATGAAGATCAGAGTTTTAAATAGATGGCGGGTTAGGATGCTACGGTGAAACTGAAAGGCTGCTCACCGCGATGTTACGAGTAGGACTGGCCCACGCATTGTTCACGTGGGTAGCGAGCACGACACATCCCGGGGCCAAAATATCATTTTGAAATAGGGCGCCATATCACGTGTGATAGTGAGGCATTCGTCTTTCCGGTTCACCTTTGGATTTTCGAAATTAATCCAAAACGCTTCAAATGTTTTGTGCGTTGATGTTTTCGATTCCTGCGCTAGGACCCGTACAGTCACTTCAATATCGTCGCCGTTGTGCGTTTTGTGCCCTATGCGTACCTAGAGAAGTGTTCTGACGAATTTTAACTTTCCCATCCGGATGTTCTTTTATGCGGACACAAAGTGGTCTACCCGCTTCCCCAACACATTCCTCACCGCATGCGCCACACGAGATCAAGTATACTACACCCGAACCCATGCAATCCCCGTCTCTCCCGTCAGGACAGATCATACAGTTTTTTGAGCTGCACAAACGATCATAGAGACAACGCGTGGGTAGTCCCCCTCGTAACATCACGGTGAGCAGCCTTTCAGTTTCACCGTAGCATCCTAACCCGCCATCTATTTAAAAGTTTGATCTTCACTAATACTTTAGCCTTTTCCACCGAATAATTAAAGTATTCTAATATAAAATACGTCCAGTATCTGAGGAAGGCGAAATCGCCGATACGTCAGCCATCGACCAACAACACCAACAACAACGACAACGACAACGACAACGAAGACCAATACCAACCTCGCATCAGCTAAAGAGGATCAGTTTATAAGATCATATAAATAAATATGTCAACTATCTATGCCGAGGTTTATAGAAAGTCGGTCTTTTGAGTTATTAAGAGATGTTCCGGCAAAGCATTTCCGACTTGTAAGAGACCCACTTTCTACGCCGCTGCTCAAAACATCGAATTATTCCTAACTTTATGAAGCGTAGGAAATTATACGAAGTATGCGACTTACCAGAGAGCTCTCAACAAATGCTGGGCATCGAAATAAAACTGCTACGCATTTCATTGCGGTGCGCACATAACGAAATGTTTTCACTATTAAACAAATGTGTGTACAAAGAAAACCACTGTGCTCAGCATTTGGAGAGGAATCTTTGGGAAGAGAATGGAAGAGAATAGTAGCCGGGTCTAAAGCGCTATGCGAAAGGATTCGGTGTGATATTAAGAGCAAGTTAAGGAAGAAGTTTGAAGATCTATCACTCCGCCCGAAAAAGGTCAAATCAAAGGACCACCGCTTGTCAAGTTGCAGGTAAAAAACCCTGAAATAGACTGGTCGCCAATAACATCCGGAGTTACTGTGCTAGGAGGCATAACGCTTCCGGAAAATGAGCGGTCATTGTTAGAATTCCGTCCGAGTTTCGCACCTAGTCAACCCATTTCTAAACCAATCTTGCGCAAGATCACGTCCAGTCTGCATGAACTTCAAGACCGGCCACGTTACAGGGTTAGGCTAGAAAGGTTAGGTAAAGTAGTACCAAGGGGCGAACTACCACCAATACCTTTTCCCCGAACTTTCTTTAAACAAGAACAACCAAATAGCGATGTTGACCCTACATTTCGTTTATTTTTCGGACGAAATTCTCCGCATACTTAATCACTACCAAGAAGAAAAATAAGCTCCAACCTCACACACCAACAAGGATGTTGTATGCGCCAAGTTAGAGAGCTCTTGAATTGAAAATCTGTCAGACTTTCTATTAGTGATAAAGGTGGAGAATTTGTAGTTATTCCTAGTCAGTTGGATATTAGAATAACAGAGGAGCATCTCAATGATGTTTCTCTCTATCGAGCATACTCTGGAAAGGAATATAAAAAATCAATACCGAAAATTAAATCAAGGATGGGTCAACACGGCAAAGGCAGCGGGTTTAGAGCCTGCAGTTATTTCTCGACTTAAAATCGAACATCCAATTTGTCCTGTCCTTTACTTGGTTATGAAAAACACATAAGCTCACTTCAACTGATGATATTGCATCAACGAACCCATCATCATTTAAAGTTAGACCTATCGTCAGTTGTACAGGCGGGCCAACGGATGGAATAACGTGGTTCCTAAGCCTTATCCTGACCCAGTTGCTAAAATTCATTCCAATCCATCTACCTAACACCAAAATATTTCTAGACCACCTACGGTGCGCGCAACCAAATTGCGCGCATGTAATAGAGTCATTCGATGTTACTTCACTTTATACCAACGTGTCGAATGACTCCACAATGCAAGCCATTCTCGAGTTGCTGGTAGAGCACGGAAAGAAAGTAAAAAATATACGCCTTGTCGATTGCGCAACTAATGACTCTCTTAAAACAGTCTCTTAGTTGTTCACTCTTCAGGTGGTCTGGGAAATATTTTGCACAAATTAGAGGGTTGGCCATAGGGACAGCGTTTAGCACCAAGCCTTGCCAACGCTTTCATGTCTAAGGTGGAAGCTCCAGTTCTCGACCATTGACCCTTGCTCCACTGTCGATACATAGACGACTGCTTCATCGCCTGTTCCACACAAGAACAGATGGATAAGTGCTTTGAATTGTTAAACCGACAGTCAGAGTATATGAAATTTACACGAGAAAAAACCAACCGAAAACTGGCTTCTATCCTTAAAAGTCGAAATAAAGCTCTCAGAAAGTGGCTATGTAACAAAACGGTATCGTAAGCCGTAGTGAAAACATACTAGTTCACTACCTCTCCTCTCATCTTTCACACATGAAAAAAAGCACTTATCAAAAACATGTACCGTACGGCTAAAAATGTGGTGCACAGGAGAAGAGGGTAGGAAGGAATCGCAAAACCTGCCACGAAAAAAATGCCATTTCCAATGGCTACGACGTAGAAGCCACTCGGGTTAGACAAAAACGTATGGCAGTTCCCCAAAATAATGTTTCGGACGCAAGTAAAATCCCTTTTAAGCTAGCCTTCATATCAAATCAAATAAGTTACGCCATTAAGAGACGCTTAAGAAAAAAGTGGTCTTGAAAATTATATAATGATTATTGACATCCCACCCAATACCCTACGCCGTCAGCTAGTTCGCAACCGTCTCTATGATCGTTTGTGCAGCTCAAAAAACTGTATGATCTGTCCTAACGGGAGAGACGGGATTGCATGAGTTCAGGTATAATATACTTGATTTCATGTAACGCGTGCGGTGAGGAATATGTTGAGGGAGACGGGTAGACCACTTTGTGTCCGCATAAAAGAACATCTGGATGGGAAGGCTAAAATTCGTCAAAACACTCCTCTAGGGACGCATAGGGCACAAGGGCACCACGGCGATGGTTTTGAAGTGACTGTGCGGATCCCAGCGCAGGAGTGGAAAAATCAACGCGCAAAACTCTTGAAGCGTTTTGGATAAATTTCAAAAATCCAAAGATGAACCGGAAAGACGAATGCCTCACTATCACACGTGACATGGCGCCCTATTTCAAAATGATATTTTGACCCCGGGATGTGTCGTGCTCGCTACCCACGTGAACAATGCGTGGGCCAGTCCTACTCGTAACATCACGGTGAGCAGCCTTTCAGTTTCACCGTAGCATCCTAACCCGCCATCTATTTAAAACTCTGATCTTCATTAATACTTTAGCCTTTTCCACCGAATAATTAAAGTATTCTAATATAAAATACGTCCAGGCTCTGAGGAAGGCGAAATCGCCGAAACGTCAGCCATCGACCAACAACACCAACAACAGCGACAACGACAACGAAGACCTGTACCAACCTCGCATCAGCTAAAGAGGATCAGTTTATAAGATCATATAAATAAATATATCAACTATCTATGCCGAGCTTTATAGAAAGTCAGTCTTTTGAGTTATTAGGGAGACGATTCTGATATAAAAGTCACCATCTTGGCACCGGATGCCAAAACACCAGCGGGCAAACTTCTTGAGGCTTTTTGGATAAATGCCAAAACCCTTTAATTAATGCAAGGAAGGAATGCCCCGAGATCACACGTGATCTTGCCCCGTACCTTCCCATCGATCGTTAATGGGGGAAAGGTGCAGTCGTCAACCATATGCGACTCTGACCAGCAGCTCTTCCTCAGTGGAAGGCACGTAAAAAACGGTGGGCTTTTCGAGAAGCTGTTGACCAATTGATTGCCATTTAGATTCTCATGTTTTTTGTTTGTGTTATTGAAGCATTTGGCCTAGTAAATTGCCTACCGGTATACCCCTCCAGGCTCTGAAGAAGGCGGTTCTGCCGAAACGTCAGCAACGGTTGTGTTGTATGTGTGTAACGTATGCTGTTCAAGAACCTCACGGTCGATGAGAAAGAAAACGACGAGTTTATAATCCATTGTCGAGGTTAATAGAAATTCGATCCTGAGAACTATCAGGCCAGGCTTCTAGTGCATAACAGAGCGCCGGGAATGCTGTTGAATCGAAAAGGTGAGCACGGAGTTTTGGGTTCCTTAGTTGGTCTGTGGCTTTGCAGGGGGGCCCTAATGTGAGGCTCATGATGCTCTCTTTCTTCTGCCCATGTCCTCCTTGATACTCTGCTTTCTGCGCACTGAACATCTGAGATACATGTACGTGGTGGCTTCTTTAAGCAAAGAATCCTACAATTAGATTTGTTTGCCTTCGCGCCTTAAGTTCTTCATGAAATGGGCCTTCGCCCTACTTAGGTGCAGTCTAATATTTTATTCCCACTTCACTGAACTCAATGAACGTTGTTTCTGCTTCACTGGCACTTCTGCAAATGACGACAGCATCATGAAAAAAACGAAGATTTCCCAAGGTTTTGCTGCCAATGCGAATACCGTTTTCGTCCCAGTCGTGTAGCTTCACTATCCACTATAATGCGGTAAACGGCTTTGGTTGCTGTCTCCTTGTTGAGCCCACTTTCCTTCAAGTATAGTACATCGCCTATCAGGAGGCTGTATTTTTCGTTGTGTAGGTCCCACAAAATTCAGATTATTTACTTCTTTCTATATGACCTGTTATGACACCTATGTGCGAATTCAAGCAGTTCTCACGTTCGATTCATTTCTTCGCATCCATTATCCACGAAGGCTTTTACGTGTGGCATCGACTGCTGCTTGAGGGTTTTTATTTCACCTTGAATTCCTTAAAACTCTGGGCGACTGAATTTCCTCTGGAGTCCTCAGGTAGCTGGGTTGGAGCGTTTTCAATTGGATTGCAAGAAGTCTCTTTTCGGAAAAGTCTGGTACCGACTTCCCGACCCCAGAGGGATGAGAGGCTTGGTGAGCCCTGAACTGGACCGAAAAATCGCGGTGTTCGTGGTGATCGGCATCATTACCACTGTGCTATTCGCCCCCTTTTGTAAATCATTAAACATAGAGGGTGATCGAATGCATATCCGGCCTATGCAATGACTCGCGGTGGCGTGCCGCTGTCTCGAGCCAATGCTACTATGCTCTCAAAGAGGTATGGTAGCAATTTGCGGACCCAGAGGGATAGCGGACTTGGTGGGCCTGAGACGGAATTGAATCAACACCGAGGTCGTGATAACCGGCATCACTACCACTGTGTTATCCGTTCCACTCTGAACAAATATACTGGTCGAGGGTTATGAAGATCTCTTCGCTTACCTTTCTTGAGCAGGATGACCTTGCACGACGTTCTCCACTGGTTCGAGGTTTGTTTCGCTTTGAAAATAGGCTTTCACATGGCTTTCGAGAAGCTTATGTAGATTACGGCTCTTAGCTCTGAGGAAGCTGGCAGTGGTACTACCGTGTTTTTAAGCTGTTCCTTTTTTTCCACGTTTTCTATTTCAACTAGAACCTCAAAGAAAAGAATTCCAGATGGTTCTTTATAGTGAGAATTTTATGGTCCAGGACAGGTGTTCTGGAGCGGAAAAGGTTGTGTAGAATTTCTTCGTAATCAATTTCATATCATGGCGGGTTTTAATCGAAGACCCAAATTCGTTCATCAGGGCGTGTAGCGGTACATCATGGCAGAAGGAAGCCGACGGCACTTTTTCAGACTAAATGATTTTTGCGATGCTTCCAGTAACTTTTCTGCCTACTTCTACAGCTCGCATTTTTTTGTCAGGCTTGTTAAAGGTCTTTGTTAAAGGAGCTTGTGTGCTGTAACCTACCACCTTGAGATCGAATTTTCCGAATAAAGTGCAGCTCGAATTCTGCACTTTATATACTACTGGGTTTTTCAAAGATTGCCAATAAATGGCTCTTCTTATTCGGGAAAGACCACAAAAAATCACAAACATCAAAGTTTACGAAAGACATCATTAAGCACGTGTTTGAAAGTCTGTGGTAGTAAGAAAAAGGAAGGAGAAAAAAAGTGGGCATCAAGTTAGAAGAGCAGCAGTATAAAATAGAAGTTCATCTTACAGAACTACTTGACGAGAGAATAAAGTGAGTGGATGGAGGAAATCATCTAAACCGAAGAGAATGCACGGCTTTAATCGACAAGGTCAGGATCGAAATCATCGGTGCTACGAGTGTATTCTTGAACCTTTTCGTATGTCCTTAGCACCTTTGTCGTCTTCTTTTCCTGAAACACTTAAATTCAAGCGGATTGATTGGACTATAAAAAACAGTGACGATTCTGTCGTATTAGGCAGTAAATGAATAAAGTCGAGCAATAATAAAGGCAATAAAGCCGAATGAACAAAGCAATTTGACAGCGTTATAGTTGCTAATGAAATATAACAATTATCGTCTCGTTCAGCATCCAATTATATCGAGAGAGCCACCTCTACTGCACTCCTGTTTGCATTGCCAGAGTTTCACAATGAGCTTAGCGAACTCGAAGAAAGTCTATGAACACGAAAAGTATCATACTTTCGTTCTGTATATTTGTAAAGAAATTATGCTGTCGATGTTGTTACGGTTGAAGATTACAGGTAGAATACTAAGACTGCGTGAAATCCAATTGATGAGGTCACCTATTTGGTGGTTTTCGTCCAGGCTCCCCATATTTTCGACAACCCTTACTTTCAATACTTTCTTGTACGTAATCAACGCCCTTATCTTTGTTCGTCGAGAATCAAAGGAACTGCTGCATGAGCGAAAAGGGCACTCCTATGAATAGTAAAATGCTCGCAATTTCACTTTACTTGCATAGTGCAAGGGTTTGAAATGCGTAAGCTAAATCGAATGAACGATAAGGCTGAAGAAATGTGCACTGAGCCGTAAATACCCTGTCTTCTTTATCTTCTCTGAGCTTGTTGGCCATGCTCGTTTCGGCTCCGATCTGGAAGTTTTCTTTTAGGCAAAAATCCTGTATGGCTAATATCGCGTTGTTCTAGCTTAGCTGTAAACCGATTCTTTTCTCGCGCTCCTTCCAAATCGACCAGCATTGGTTCAGTATGCTATTGGCTGCCGCCATGAAGACGATATCAGTTGCGAGATGAAGTACGTTTAGCTGTCGGCCATTGTGCTTTCATGTTTGCTTGGTTAACTTGCTAATTTTTTTTATAAAGAAATAAACTGTGCTATAATTCTTGAAGATGGATCATCTGAGCATAAGCAATAGAACAAGTTTTGCAAACGATATAAAGGATTAAATGAAAACAAAGACTTTGGTCCTATAATAATCAAATCAGTGAATTTTTCTAGCAATGATCCTGTAGGAAACTAACGCTACTCTCTTGCTCTCCTTAACGAAACTAAGTCACAGTCAATTCTAGAACGCCTTTCAATTCACTTTACGTTAAATGCTTGAACTTCCCAACAAAACCCCTCGCTTGAGCGATCTCGGCCAAAAGCCCGGCTTCGAATCCTCAATAATCACTTCTCGCATTGTCTCTTTTTTTCTCGTACACTGTTCCTCTTCCATTGTCCCATGGCAAAAGTGGCTTGTCTTGAAAGAGAATTTTAAGCTTAACCTTAGGTGAGTCGTTAAAATAAACTACACTGGATTTCTTTAAAAGTGATTTATTTTTTGCAGGTACAAACGCTAAATTCACGAGCATCGTGAATGATCTACAACAAACGTATTCACGTATTTTAATTCACTTTCTGTACTACAATACCAAAACACTTCGAACTCCGGGGTTTTTTCTTTTGAATTTAATTGCATTGAAGGTCCTGCAAAGCAGTTTCTGTCCAGGGAAACCCAGAATATGGTTGGTCCTACTGGCACTAAATGCAGCTGAACGACAAAAAATCTTCTAAGGTTTTATACTGTATTCAGGTTTCACAGATACGAAAGATGATGGATGCAATCATAGGTATTCCTTATTGTGGAAATTACTAATTCTATTGGTCTGCCCTCATACTCATCTCTTCATTTGCTAGTCAAAAGGTGCTGAGGTCACAAGTATATCGGGCTAAAAATGCAGGTAGCAGTGAAGTTCTTAGGATTACACAGAATGAAGCATTATTGAATTACTATAAGAGTTCAAGCTATTCGGGATTCAGGAAAGCGTGGAATTTGTAACCTACCTACTACTGCATTCTCCATGACTTCTTCCTTTTCGTCAATCTCCTTTCCTTCGACTTGTCTTGGACGATTTGGGCAAACAAGATCACGCGTAGAACATCGCAAGTCATCTGATATATCTTTGTTAGAATTACTCCAATTCACTCAAATAAACGGCTGACTATAATTCTTCTCATCACTTCCATCAAAGAGGTGATGTTGCTGCATCTCTTTTTAAAAAATAAGTAAATAAATAAATAGATAAACAGTTTTATTTTTTTACTAGGTCAGAAGTGCCTTGTTATTCGTTAATATATCTAACTGTTGCAGAATAACCCGTGGGTCTACCTTTCCATGTTATTCTATGACAACGTAGAAATAAAGAGCGCTCTACAAAAAAAGGGTGGTGTTTTTATCTATCGAAGAGTGTACTACACTCTTAACTGTCGGAAGAAGACTGGTGGCTGATTGAGGCACTCGATGATAAACGGTATTAGAAGTACAAGTGACTATAACATTGATATACCTTAATAGTCTTTCTATCCCACCTCTTTTTGGTTGAATCTCCTTTTACTTCTTTCACTGATAAGTCTGTTTCTTTCTTAATTGGTGGCAAACGATCGTCTTCTTTTTACTCTTAGTGCTGGTTTCTGGTTTGCTGAAATTACACTATGGCATTCGAAGTGGCTACCTGTGTAACCGATAGATGCAAGAAAGAAATAATACATGTTCATTTGTCATACCAAGATTAAAGGAAAGTCGGTTTTTTGAAATACTATTATGCTCTGTACTAGTTGGTAATGATCCCGACTTCTGAAGGATGGACTGTCAAGAAAAAAACAAGCCGTTATCACCCGACATTCACTATTATCAACAGCCAGCATCCTGCATAAAAGAGCGTCGCCGGGTGAGCATGCCTTATTCGAGAGATGCTCCACTGAGGAAGATCCGGCTCAATGCGCGACGAAGACGCCACCTCGAGAACACGAACAACTGTGGACCATTGTCTCGGATCACTGGCTCTGATGAAGAGGAAGACGTGGGAACGTTAGTGGAATAAAGATTACTTATGAACCTTGTGTAAGCACAACAATTTAAACATATGTTGATTTGTCATATAGAGGTTAAAGAAAAGTCCATTTTGGAGACAAATTCTAGTCGCTTTTTTACCTAACGCCCATTCTTTCTATGGCAGCATATGATGTGAAATATAGCCACAATGGTGCTGATACATTTGCAAAACTCCAGACCGTAGGTGTCTGCGGTGGGGGATCGAACACACAATTGCCTTTTCCGAGGCTAACACCTTCACCGCTACACCATGCGCGTCTTCCACTTCGCTTTTCTCTTAGCCGTATTTTTTAGGTGCTATCAGCAATCACCCGTCACAGGCATTGATCTGGGGAGTACAAATCGGCATTGAACCCAGTTAACCTAAAGCTGTAGGATAAATCACAATGTAGACACTTTTTCATTTAGTACCATTATTTTTTTCATGCAGGGTATGATGTGAAATATAGCCACAACGATGCTGAGATATTTGCAAAACTCCTGACCGCAGGTGTCTGCGGTGGGGGTCCAACACGCTTTTACTCTTTCCGGGGTGATCCTTAGATTTCACTTCTAAAATTAACTAAATTGTGATTTATACCACAGCTTCAGCTTAACTAGGTTCAATGCCGATTTGTGCTCCCTAGATCAATTGCGTTGACGGGTGATTTCTGATGGCACTGGTAGATAGAAAACTAGCTGAGAGACATGCGAAACGAAGGAGACACGTGGTGTAGTGGTGAATGCGTTAGCCCCCGGAAAGGGTAGTAGAGTGTTCGATCTCTACCGTACACACATGAGGTTTGGAGTATTCACAAATAATAGTGTTAGCAAAACGTTTTCTTGTGGCAGAATCATTTACTTCCAACTCACCAGATTTTCGAGAGGCGTCTTCAATACCAGGTAAACGCGGCAGTCTAGTAATATTCGTGGAGTGTCCCTTCGTTAAACCTATGAACAGTAATTTGCTTTCTTGAAGGCTTCAAATTACCAATAATGAAGTTTGAAAATAGTTGCTACCTTCCTCTTTTATTTCACCAGAGCGAATGGTTGCGACCCCCCATTGCATCGCTGTCTTCACTCCATATATCCTTCCGAGTCTTATTCAGGCGTTCCAAACTGCCAAAACACTAAAATGTATTTCACTAGTCATCTTGTGTGTCTTCAAGAAGGAGAAATATGAAACAGCAGTGGAAAACGATTTCTTACTATTGGATTTTATCTCTTTGTTTTCAAATCACAAGGCAGAATTCAATTACAAAAAAACTGAGTTTTCCTTAAAACTAGTTTGTACGTTAACAAAACCGTGAAAAAATGAACTATTGTGTAGGTAGGGGTAGCACAGTGACAGTGACCCAGTTCATTACGCGGACACCCAAACCTACCAACGCGCTAGTTCCACCCCACTCCGAGCTCACCAAGCCTCTCATCCCTACCGGGTACAGAAATTGACACCAGACTTGTTTGGGAACAGTTCCCTTCGATTGCTGCTACAAGCCTCCAGGAGGCATCGACTCGACTAGCATTTAACGACATTCGTTGCGAAGACGAAAATCCTCAAAGAGCAGCCGAACCCATATGCAGAAGGATCGAAGGCCTTCAAGGATGATAAATGCTAAAAAACGAATCGAATGTAAGAATGGTGGGATCCGCATTATGTTATAGATGTAGCAACAAGTCATGTAATAATAATCATTAAAACAACTTGTGGTATTGCCAAGCTAAATCAGCATCTCGTAATGCTTTTTGTTGTATTTATCCTTTTGACGACTTCGCATTCCTAATAACTCCATGGGCTGACCTTCTACAAACTTCGCCATGAATAATCATATTTTATACGTTCTTACGAAATGCCCATATTGAGCTAATGCGAGGTTGGTAATCGTTGTTATTGTTGTTGCTGTTGTTCGGTGGCCGACGCTTCCGCGACCTCTCCTTCAGAGCAGTGCTGTTGAGAGCAGGACTGCGGCCATGTTGATCACGTTTTCGCATACTTTGGAGGCGCGATGATTCGAGTCGATTGTTCACAGTCGTTCGTCCTCACGACTTCTTCGTAGTCACGTCGAGTCGAATCCGCTGGAGTGGAACAATGCACGAGAAGATTATGGATAACAATAAAACATACATCAACCTTGTTCTAGCCTATCAGTACAACAAGATATTGGCCATTGATGATGAGGTTAAAAGGCAACAGTCGGCTTCCAAAAAGCAGGGCTATTTACCACATCAAAAAAAACGAGGAAGAAATTTCTCCACGTAAAAGCAGATTTCAGCCATGCGTTTTTAATCCTTTATTTAAAACTATTGATTGCTTACTATATGACTAGGTTACAGCTTGTCTTTACTTCTGAAGAACGGAAGGACTGCGACGTTTCTCTTGTATAAGAAAGCACCGTCGGTAGATTCGGCTCAATGCAAAAACGAATAACCACATCGGAACTATAACCACCTCTGGAACATCGATTCGGTTCAATACGGCTCTAAAGGAGACGAAGACGTTGGAACGTTGGACGAATAAATCTTTTTCATCAACTTCTTGTTTGCTTGGTGGTTGAGGAAGGTACTGAATTCAAAATTTTTGTGCAGGTAAGGAGCTATGCAACACAGTACTTTTCCAGCTCTGGAGACCACGAATCTCTTGAATCATCAAAAAAATGTTGAATAATTGGTTAACCAGAGCTGAACGCGTACCTCTAGAAAAAAAATTGCTCCTTCTAAAATTTATACCTGCCAACAATAACTTCACGCAATTAGGGGAAGAAATGATATTCTGGAGCATTCGGTAAATTACTGTTCCAATCTTAAAACTCTCGTAACTCTTTTGTTTGGTAGAGATGACTTGGGTGCTTGAATGGCTCATCTTCATGGTGACCGGACCAGATCGTAATTTACACTCATTTCATTCTCGCACAATCGTCGTCTATCGTGGTGGTTTGCTTCGAATATGGTAACGTCCGCGAGACGCATTTCGGGTTCATAAATTCGTTCGTCTGCGAATGCAGATGGTTGACGTTATCTACGAACACGTCAGCCCATCGTTCCGGTTGTCTTCCATCAGGACACTTGAGTTTTCATAGAGTCCACTCCACTGTTCTTTTTGTCCATCTGTGATCTATTTTTCTCATCCCGACCCATCTGTGTTTCGCTCGACCAATATCTTTGTGGATCTCGAATATGGAATACGTTCCGGAAGATGGAGCTGCTCATTCGGTTAGATGTTGTATTTCTCGCTTTTATTTCAGAAGACATCGTTCAAGTGCTCTGTGAGTCGTGCGGAGTATTTTTGACGTGGTTGAAGTATCAGTCCAGGTACTGCATAACAGAGCGGTGGCAGCTATTACATTTGAAAACAGTTGAACAATGGAATAATGCCTTCACATCTCACAATTTCAAAGGCAGTCTACCGTTTCTTGTTAGAAAAATTTTAGAGAAGTGATATAGGCGGTGTGGTAAACTTCTCATCTTAAACAGTAGAGTTTTTTCTTTCAGAAATCCGCTTTATGTTCGTGCTTTTGAAACCATCATCTTTTTTTTCCATCATTAAAAAGGATTTCAAGACATCTAGGTAATACACAACCTCCTAGTTTTATTTGCTGGCAATTTCTTCTCGTGGAATGGTGTTCTGTAAAATGCAACCACAAGGTTGCTGAGATATGAGCAGAACTATCGACCTCAGTGGGGCATCGAACCCTCGATTATTATTGCTGGGGATCTACGTGCTATCCACCGCACTAATCGAGACCTTGTTTCGCCTTTCTCCCAGTTATGTTTTTATTCAACCGGTGCTACCAGTCAATCGAGCTAACAACTCTAACAACTAACTGTTTAAACTATATTTCAGTCACTGAAGACGCCACCACAGCAGTAAATAAAAAAATTAAACATTGTGATTTCCCTGTAACCTCAGTTTAACTAAGTTCAATGCCTATTTATACTATCCTGATCATTCCCTGTTGATAAATGACTGCCGCTAGCAGTGTTAGATAAAAAACTGACATAGAAAAAGGCAAAGAAAGGATCTCGGTGGTGAAGTGGGTAACACGTGACCCCGGATGACGTGGTAGTCGAGGGGCTCGATGTTGAACTTAGGTCGCTAGTTTCGCTTATTTCCCGGTATCCTGTGCTTGCAAATCTAGGCAAACTTTTTGTACACGATAGCTTCATGTTTATTAACGCATCGAGTTCACAAACTGAAGACCATTGTGGTGGTGCTCCTCAAAAACACATAGCCGTCCTCAAAACTTTACCTTTGCATTTGTATTTGGTTGCAAAATACATTTTAAAAAATGTGACAGTGTTTAAATGTGTTCGAATATTATCGAACTTCAGTAAAAATGACAAAATTTTTGCAGGATTGAAACGTTACAAACACTGACTCTACAGTAAATAAGGTACCCACAGAGCATGATGGTACGTATCAATCATCCAAATCATTGTTTCTTTAGTAGAACTAAGAGCACGGAAATTCACTCCTGGGTTATCAGGTCCCAAATATAACCTCGATTACTTCACCTTGTATGGACCTCTTCTATGCATCACCCAACATCAACTCATTAAGAATTCTTACCTTCTGTTTCGACAATCCACCTAGATAGAAGTTTGACGCAGTAGGACTCTTTGAAAGTCCATCAAGAGGATAGGGTAAGCAGGTAGTGCTGCCGTAACCTTCCTTTTTTCAGGTATATATCCATACTGTCGCCTGAGTTCAGAAAAATAGGTTTGCCCTCAGTTACTCGGACTAATGATGTCCATTTCTGAAAAACTATATTTGTATCGGAAACCTGCGATAATGCTGAGGCTAGCAGGGTTAATGTTTATGAACGAAATAGTTCGTATCAGAGACGTGAAGATATTACGGTTTAGGAAAAGAGCAGGTGGCCCATTGTACGTCAAACATGGCTCCGATTCAGCTAATAGTATAAAAAAACTGCGACAGCTTGCAAGAACGTGAAGAGAAGTCGGTAATATTCAACGATTTTGTGCACAATAAGCTTTCTTTATCATTTATGCTTAACGAGACTTACTTTTTTCCACTTGGGTCCACACACGATGTGCTCCATAGTTACAATCGATGAATGGACCGCGTTCAACGGCAACATACTCGCCATTGTTTTCCAGTTCGGCGAACTGCATCGACAAAGGATAGGGTGCCAAATGTGACTAAAGAAGTCAGGACTCACATGATGCACTTTGTTGCCGTGGATCGAGTACAGTTTGTGCACTGCTGTCGTTGTGCCCAGCTTCCTTGTGAGCGCATCCAGAAAAATTACCTGCAGGTCTATTCCGCTAGTGTCGTAAATTTTCCATTTCAGATATGTTTTCATACATTTGTTTTGACTTTTCATGTATATTTTAATATTGTTTGATCAAATACAAGAGCGAATATTTTCTAGTGGTCGAATCCGGACACCTTGAATGTTTAAATATTCGGTGAAGTAGACTGATCGTGTGCCATTCGAGCGTAAACTCCATCTAACAAAATTAAACTCTTGATGTTTTTAGGAAGTGGGTTGGGATTTCCGGAATGAAAGAGTTAAAAAGCTTTAATTTACACACTTAGTCAGTTGACGTAAAGCTGATATATGGCAAGGCCAACTATCCTTAATCATACTCAGTATCTTTTCTGATTCATAGTCCTCGTTTCCACCGAATAGCACCGTTCTTTGGAAAAAGCACCACAGTAGAATAGGGAGATCTATTGCAATAGAAGGTCGCAATTAGTGGGACCGAACTAAGCAGTTTAGATAATGTGGTATTCGTAAGTGTTCTAAATACACTTTGGCCACATCGAAAACTCAAATGCCTAAATTGAGGTACTAGAGGTATAAAAAAGCACATCGCTGGATAAAAATACTGTTCTGCAGAATCGTAGATTTCTTAAATATGAAATTTTTAGGTGGATCGCCGAGAATAAGAAGACAGATCTCTCTCAATAAGGAGCCATCAGCCTACTTAGTAGTGAGGCAACTTAGCACGTATCTAGGTGGAGGATAGGTGATTAGATGGGGCTCAAAACGGCTGCGAAATACCCTCGAGTATATCCAACTGCTACGCCGAAAGTTCACGAAGCCAAGCTTCATCAATTACGAGACCAAGAAGACCGCACTCTGACGCCCAAATCCAACAGTGATGGCTTCCAGAAAGGCTATTGAAAGAAATGACTACAAATACTACGATTTCTTCAAAAGAAAATAAAGAGGATGGATGTTGGTAGGATGGCTGCCGCCCCACCGTTTCTTCTTTACCGAAATTTCACATGCCATTTCGTCGGTGAAGAATCCAAAAACACCAGGTCCGGACAGGACAAACACCTAAAGAACCTTCCGCCACTATTCATCAACACATTGGCTCCTCTGTTTACACGTTACCTGTCAGAAAAGAAGGTTTCTATATAACGGAAAACCAGCAAAACTGCTTTGTTGTGAAAAAAGGAAACTTCAACGACATTTGCAAGTGTGGCTCAGTCTGCTTGCTGCCTGTCGTCCATAATGTCTCCATTGTGGCCATCCTAAAAAGAGAGAACAACGGACGAAGGACACTCATGTGAGCACGCAAAGCTTCGAAAGGGATTCAGGGTAATAGACAAGATCCACACGATAACAAACTTAGTAAAGTATCACGGGAGTACAAGAGACCACTCTGTCTCATTTTCGTCGATTTAAACGAAGCATTCAACGTAGTTGAGATAAAAAGCAGTCATGAAGCAATGGGGCTTCTCAACCCTTTGTAGAAAGATTCTTTATGAGCTGTACAAAAAATTTCACTGCCATAGACCACCATTCTACAGAGAGCGAATTCCTCTCTTCCTGTCTCAGTGTACCTGTAAAAAAACTGGTCGCCACATAAAAAAGATGAAAGATCACTGACTGTTTTTCGGACACGCAACGAAGAAGGCGATTGTGGCAGTGTCTCGCATTACGCAAAAGGGGGGATGCAACCTATGTCAGCGAGCAGAGACCAGAAACACCGCCTTACGGGTTAAATTGTCGAATATCAGGAGGCACGCAGACGTAATGTATCTGAACGACAACCGATATACAAAGGTCGTTAGTGAGTGGATTTCTCAGGAAGTCACAGCAGGAAGACCATCTACCTAATGGTCATAGTTTTTCACGAAAATCCTAGAAGGAAGATATGGTGATGAGTGAGTCCCTAAAGTGGGCAAAATCCATTGGGCTACTTTTTACACGCGACAGGTGATCAACAGAAAGTGGCGATGAAACTAGCCACGGTTCCACCAGTAGGCATACTGAATGGAGTGATAGCTTTGTGTCATCGACTGATCAAGCACACAATAACCCTTCTGACTTCTTATCCGCCAACATAACTATAACACACTTTAATGCACCCACCCAGTGCTTGTATTCGCGCCTTGCGACAGTGATCAGCTTTCCTGGATCGTGTTCATCACCGTTTTTATAGACGCGTATCTAAAAAATGCATTTCTAAGAATTCTGTCGCTTAATCTCAACATTGGCTTTCTGTTAGGCTCTGTATTGCTTAATTAATTCACTGATTTATTGAGAAGCAGACACGAGGTTGTTTACAACAAGATCTAATCGGTAGAATACTGGCTGAAATTTCTGTTGTTTCGCCTTCTACAGAGCTTGGAAAGGTCAAATTGACTCATAATCTTCTTAGCCATGCACTTTCATAACCTCAGCAGAAGACTTCATGCGTAAATTTTCATTCACATATTGAGCAGTTTCTTTCGAACACTTACCGTTTTGTTCCTTTCCAGTTATGTGGTGGAGACCAGCCACACAGAGTCTTACATCTGAGCAGTCCTAACAATCTTAAAAAGGGAATGAGAATTTATCCATCAAGCTTTCTTCTGAGGTTGTAAAAGCTTTTGACTAAGTAGGTTGCGTGTAAATGTGATCTTCACAGGTTTTGAAGAAGAAGAAATCGCCGAAACGGCAACCACTACTGTACTGAATGAGTCCTGTTGTAAGCAACCTCTTGTCTGCCTGCCGCTTATTGCCAGTCAATTCTTTGAAAGCGGTTCTGTTCCCGAGAAGAAAACTTAGAAATTTTCGCCTTTAATAGATTCAAACAAGCATCTAAAAATCAAATTTCGAACAACATTTATTTACGTTTGCTTTCACATCTCCTTGTGCCATTTTCTTCGATTTGAAATTTGAAGAGACAATGTTTGAAAAAAAAGCCACAACTTTGGGCCTGTATTGTCGATAACTTTTCTATAGCAACTTACCTGTGTGCACTAGAAAAGGATAACAGAGTGTGCAAAACAGAAACGATCTAATCCGTGCTATCTTTCGTTTTATTTCAACAGTATTCCAGGAAATTTGTTGAAAATGTAACGAAACCATGGCAATATGTGTGTAAGAAGTTCACTACAAGAAAACCTTCGAAGAAACAACTCCATCTATTTTAATCAGTAATTAAACTTGTTCTTTCCAACGCTTTACCGCCTCATCGTGGCTGGGAGGTGTTCCTGGGCGTCGGGCTGCGATGTACAACGAAGGGATTCATCCTCCTTGCGAGGTTTCCCAAGCTGAGAAGGAATTCGGCGTTTCCGTCAGGAAGCCCAGCTAAGAGTAAACCAATACCAGGATCTACCACCGTCCTGGTATCAAAGTCGCATGGTGGCAAATCTCCCACTGATCCACAAGGGGAGTGACTGCCTGTGGTGGTGACGACCTGGGGCAGACTTTGGTCTAGCTGACCTCGGGGCTCTAGGGAACCACAATGGCTTAACCAGTAAAACCCCAAAAAAATGGAGGTTATACTAGGGCCCACACAACCAGTGAGGACGGGCCATCCAAGTATCCATTTCTATCCACGAATCCAAATAATTAAAATTTTTTGGCGCACTTGTCAAATTGTAAAGTGTAGGAAGGTCGGATTATGTTTTCGAAGACATATCTCAATGTAGTGGCCTTCTATCAGCGAACGAAGCAGAGTCGCAGGTGTTCTCAACTTTTTCTGACAACTCTTCATAAATTCGGCTCTTCTTACTACTGGTTAGTCGCAGACATTTCAGTTCATCATGGATTTTTAAAAAGCATTCCGCTGCTGCAACGGTTTCACCAGAGTTCAAAAAGTTTGCAATTATTGCTTTCATTTACTGATTATCAGGAAGCTACAGTAGCCTTCTTTTGAAGCGAATCTGGTTTGCTAATGTGCTCCGGTGCTTCATCTCTGTCTAGTCATTCCACAGAATATTGTGATAGATGTCGCAAGTCGTAGCGAGGCATTTCTCTTCGCATATCCCAAAGAAGCGAAAAAAATTGGTGGCTTATGATCCACAAATCGAATGACATCAACTTTTTGGAGCTTTTTAAGTTACTTTTTTCCTTTTCCAGTCCAGTTGAAGTGTTCCGATGTATGCATCGTGATTAATAACAGGTCCTTACTGAACCTCTTCATTTTCAAGGCTGCCATCACCGTCTCGAGACAAATCTCCTCACATGGTCTGCTTGTCAACGAATTTCGGTTCAAGCAAAATTTCAAATTTCTTTCGAAGTCGATGAGTATAGCTGTTCGTTCCTATGGATGTCTTATGCCGAAGTTCAAATTTCCAGGAATTGCAAACTCGTATCGAAAACTCTGCTTCAGAGGGCAAATATAATAGTATACGTGAATATGAAAGAAATAAAATAAACGAATAAAGTCACGTGAAAACAAAAAGTATCGAGCTTCAGAAGAAAAGACAAAATTGGCAGTAATTTACGAACAACTCTAATTTTTTTCTAAAAAACCTTTCTATTGACGGATGATTGCTGGTGGCACCGTTAGGTAGGAAACTGGCTGAGAGAAACGCAAATCAAGGGCCTCAGTGGTGTAGACAGAGGGTAACACTTAACACTTGGAAAGGACAGTCCCGGTTTGTTCTGGCCTGGGATCCTAATTTGCAAATATCTCAGCATCACAGTGGTTATATTTCGCATCATCTCATCATATCCTCCCTTAGAAAATATTGATGGGCAGTAAATAGAAGTTAAACTTAGTGCTGTTATAGTTTCGTTGTTCTCGCTAAATTTTTAGCGCATGAGGTTCTATTCTGTAGGTTAGAGGAACAATATCTTTCCGGAAGAGTAGACTTAATGAGAAAAAAAGCACTGATATAATAATAGGCAGTGGATTACTGATATTATCATTCTAAACTGTCAACTCTCTAACGAAGAGATGCAGCAATTTGGAGCTCGAAATGCCACGAAATCCTGCCTTAAAAAAGCAGGTTGAGAAATAAGCGAAGACTCAGTGTTGGTGTTCTAATGTGATGGAAGCCGAGAGATGTTTTGTTGGGGAGAACAGCGATTGTCCAAATAACATGGTGGATCTACTCATATGCTAGTAGATAAGAAAACGGAAGATATATATGTACATATATATATATGTATATATATATATATATATATATATATATATATATATAAAGCATGAAGTTCTCGGCATTGAACAACCCCTGAGGAGTGCGCCATACATTCGATTTCATTAAGGATCGTCAGAGAGGATTGAATGCATATCTGACCTTTGTAATGGCTCGCTGTGGCCTACCAATGCATAGAGCTAGTGCTGATATCCTCCCAGACAAGTCTGGTACCAATTTGCGGACCCCGGAGGGATGGAAGGCTGGGTGAGCTACAGGGGCGGGGATCGATCCCATGTGTGAGTCACATGGCGCCTCCGACCACTGCTTCACAAGCGCCCTTATATATTCATATATTCATACATATTTGCAAATACTGGATCTTCCACTTTTACATAAAACATTTGCTGAGTAGATCTTCATATCTACTGTGTAATGTATAAATGGTTAGAATCCAAGAATATGATCGTGCTTGCTCTCGTGTGAGGGAAAACGCTGAAATCTTATTTTCTTCCAAATATCTACCAACTAATGATTTTACTTCTTTTTAAAAGGTGTTTTGTTAATTATAGAATTCCAGTGCCATTCTCCTTACTTCAAGGACGAAGTGGGTTGTTCACTTGGTGCTAGAAACGACACAACGTGAACGAAAGCGATCAATCCGCCGATATTGACGGTCACAAGAAGCATTCGATTCTACTAAGCAGGCAGCAGACATACTATTTCTACTTCAGCTGAGCTCTATGAGAATCACAGCATGCACTGAAGTACTCACACGAATAGCTTGAAAGTCGAAATCGACCATTACGGGCGATTTGGTGAAGTCGAACTCGAATTCACGTCGTTCGGCCCAATTCATTGGACTAACGGATTGCCAGCTGTCTCACCGTTCTCTACAAACAGCTTCACATGCTTGCCGTATCGACGAAAAAAAATGAAAAGCTTTAAGAGTTGAAAAAAACGCTAATAGACGTTGCGGACTTAGTAAGATGTGCAGTCATCCTTGTCCAACGGGAAATCGTTATTTTTTTCCTGAGTTTCTTCTACAAAAGGGAACATTGGAGTAAAACTGCATAGATTTTAGTAGTGACTGAGAATATGGTGGCTTGACGAAGGACATTCAAATTCAACCAGGATGTTTTGCATCAGATCCATTCGTTGCGCCAGCTGCTTGCCGACCTTGACCACTTCTTAAATTTTTGCCAGTTCTCTATTTTGTAGAGAAATATATTCATTGCCAATGTCTGAAAGGTGGGCACACATCCGAGGCCACCATTCTACTTTCGTCCAAGCCAACTAATCGTCGTTCATACAAAGACAGGAGTCGACAACAGCACAGAGTTGAAGGAATCAAGAAGAATGGTGGCAGTTGTTGAAATAAGTAGTGAACGAACGCTAAGAGTTGCCTGTTGTGTTCTGAGTATTGGTAGCATTATACAATAGCCTTATCGCCATACGACATATCGAGTATTTAACAAAGACGGTCAGAGGTATATTCAATTAACGCATACGCTTATCGTCTCTGAACTGTGTTCAGTCTCATGAATACGTGAATGGTAGAAACGCTTCCATAATAATTTATAATTGCTGGTCCACCTACGTAAGCCACTTGTTCCTAAGATGCATGTGCTTTTTTTCTTCTACTTCTCAAATCTCTTCTCTAATATCCAAGAATAGAAATGATTCTGGAATCATTCTTGTTCAGGCTGTTCGGTACAGTAACATGACTAGGTTCAGATGCCAAATGACTTTTAGTTATGATGCAAGAACGGAGTCAAAAATACAAAAAAATGTGACTGCTGTTGGCAGGGTTAGGGTAGAAAACTAGCTGAGAGAAACGCAGAGCAGGGCCCTCCGTGGTGCAGTGCGCAGTGCGCGAGCGCTCGGATAGAGAAATCGTGGTTCGATCTGGCCCGGCGTACACGTTTTGCGAATATCCCACCATCTTATAAACTGATCTTCTTTTGCTGATGCGAGGTTGGTATAGGTCTAACATCAACCCGCCATCTAATATACTTTAGCCTTTTCCACCGAATAATTAAAGTATTCTAATATAAAATACGTCCAGGCTCTGAGGAAGGCGAAATCGCCGAAACGTCAGCCATCGACCAACAACACCAACACCAACGACAACGACAACGAAGACCTATACCAACCTCGCATCAGCTGAAGAAGATCAGTTTATAAGATCATATAAATAAATATATCAACTATCTATGCCGAGGTTTATAGAAAGTCGGTCTTTTGAGTTATCTCACCATCGTTGTGGTTGTAATTCACACCATATCCAGCCGTGAAAAAATTGTGGTAGGCAGAAAATAAATGGTTAACATTGCCAAAATTGTATTCAAAAAAAATGAACCAGACATGAAATGGACAAGACGGAAAGTCGATAGCTACCTTGTTGCGGATAAGAATGTTTTGCAAATATCGTGAAAGAGAATCTTCGACAGCGTTGGGCAAATCATATCAAAAATGCCTGCTTCAAACTAAGTATTTGCTTTTGAAGACGTGAAATGGTTAGGAAATGATTAAAAAACAGCAACAATAACACTGTTCGTTACCTCGCTGACGCACAAATGCTGAGAAAATGAGTTCTATTGTGTTCCCAATCACTTAGTGTTCTAATTTTTGCCATACACAGTCTCCTACGTCAAGTGGAAGAAAAGCACGAAAGTCTAGAGTAGAGACTATGATTCAAGGGTCTTGGTGTCACGACAGAATAGACTCTCTAAGTGACGAAACTAATGGAATCAACCACAACGAAGAAATGAAAAGACTACGAAGATAAAGAGACGAAGAAAGAAGAGCAAAAACGAAAGAGTCCGTATTTTAGCGAATTTATTTGTCTAGAAGCGACTTAGGCTAAACAGTTCTTGAGCTAGTTTTTTGCGCTTAAAGTTAATAGTTATTCTAAGCTTGATGTTGATTACAATATTCTCTCTGTATTCCTAGTTTCAGTAAAATTAAAAAAAACAAAACTAGTGTGAGGGTAAACTCCAACTAACTTCAGTCGCTATGAGGTGTTTCTGTTTAAGAGGTTAGTTTCGTGTTTCGACTAATCCATCGTTCAATACTAATCTCATTAGATGCCATGACCCAACTCATCGAGTATTCACACTTCGTGTCGAGCTGAGTCGTAATTAGCAACTCATTTTGCCACAAGCCTACATGCGAACTTGGTGGCCGATGTTTAACAAAAACCTTTCAAAATGCAAATCTCGGTATAAGGGAGTGAGGGCGTTTCGTTGTTCTTTTGTGTGACATTTTCTGAAGAGCAACATAGAATTTTCGTGTGTAAGTTCACACTCTTGCTACCTGCCTTTTTTCACACAGTCGTTTCACACGAAACTTTGATCAACTAATTTCCATCGACCTCTTAAAATGTTGAGAGCGTTGAAGACCCCATAGGACTCATTGTTTTTGAAATTGCCAAACAAAAAAAAGAGTATCAAGATGAAGATATTGCTCATTATGCTTCATTCTAAATGCTTAATTTAAAGTCACATAATACTTAATATGATTGCGTGTAGCGCAGCAATATAAGCTGCTCTACGATATGTACTGGATCGGTCCCTTGTTCTATCTCTCGCTCAGGGCTATCCAAGCCCACAATCTTCCAGGTCGGCATATCAGTACAGAGATTGTTTGTGAGGACATTAGCATTGATTCCGTACATCAGTAGGCTACCGCATCTCAATGTAAAGGCCAAATATGCTTTCACTCACTTCTACTATGTTTGAATGAAGTCGAATGCATTGCGCATTCGTCCAAGATTGACCAATGTCTGATGCTTTTAAGCACATTATAATGACTAATAATGCGTCTAATACGGCCAATATTCGAACTTGCGAGAAGACCGAACCCTTAGCTATTTGAGCTATCGAGGATTTGCCTCTTCATCTTTCAGATACCGAGATTTACATTTTAACAAGGCAATATTTGTTCACTCAAGTGTTTTTAAACGAGAAAATAATGTCCAATGAATAAGGGTTTTGTAGGCATGGAAATTAATAAGTTGAGAAAGCTACCGTACGACTAGAAGAATACAGGTGCACACTTGCTAGAGAATGTGATTTGAGCCATCATAAACAAGTCGCATAGCAGAGTATGAAAGTGGCTCTGGCAGAACAATTCGCCTATTTAACAACGGGCACGAGATTTCAGCAATAATTCAAAAAAATATCAGGGTTGCTCACTCCGCTGTTATTGTTCTCCCTCAGCGCCCATGGAGAGGTCATTACAAACGCCTCCCACTTTCCTATTTTAGAAGTAGGTTATGTCAGGATGATGAGAAAATCGACTTTTAGTTTACGCCTTTTTGACTAAGTTTAATTTGATTTTACCGTTTATCCTAAACAAAACGTTCCAGAGAGTCCAAGGAACGAAACGTTTCTGATTTCTACTGAACTTTAATGCTTCATCCAAACTGGAACAAAACATCCTGCCTAATTCATGATTTTTTTTACGAAGTGTGACCACTAAAATGGACTCGGTAACCATTACTGTATGAGAAGAGACCTGAAAAAACTCTCAGAACTCACCATCTTCATTTGGTCTTATAAAATTATAACAAATGCGGATGTGAACGGATGAAAAAACAGTCGAGGTAGGATTAGGATTGGCCTGGGTGGGAGTTCGAAACGAGTAAGGACAGCTCTTGGTTGAACACCGCCAATTACACATCGATTCTGGTGTTATGGAATGCTGCCGAGAAAACGGAACTCGAATAAGACGGGTAAATAACCATCGACAATACACAGCAGAATAGCCAAACGAGCAGTAACTCCAATATGGAGAAGCATATAGAGAGCAGAGAGACCACAACACTCAGCGTCATCATCCATTCTTGCGCTTTTTCTTGCCTAAACACACAACACTGCAATAAAGAAATTTAACTACATTAATAACATAAGCCTCTCAAAAAACAAGAACTTCAAAACTCTTCGAACGAGATCATCGCCTATTAGTGGGGAAGAAGCTGCGAGACTTTTCAAGGGCTCCTCCAATTCAAGTTAATCTTGATTTTTTTCAAATATTTATCAGATGCTACATATGAAATGCCTGATTTTACTGTTTTAATTTTCCGTGTAATTTTTTTAGACAAAAGTTTTGTCCTTTATGTATGCTTGATATATATTTCTGAAGCACAAAGTCTGCTCTTCCTAATTTTTAAAGGCTTTGACTTCACTATGAACCAACGTAACATTCATGTCCTTTTTTTCTACGAGTGGGAGAGTGGACATGCAGCAGCTCGGAATATCGTCAAGTTTGGGGTGAATATAGTGTTGGTGAATCAACATGGTTCTGGAAATTCCGATCTGGTGATTTCGACCTCGAAGATGAGCAAAGCCGCGGTCGTCCCAATGAACTTGACGACGACGATTTGAAGGAAGGCACTAGTGGAAGCAAACACGCGAACAACTGTTCGAGAGCTTGCAGAACAGACTGGCGTAAGCACAGCAGCAATTCCCACTCCCTTGAATTGCCTAGAAAAGATGAAAAAAGCTCGCCATTTGTTACCGCACGAATTAAACGATAATCGAAAAACTCGCCGTTTTGAAGCGCCGTCTGCACTTATTCCATGCAACAAAAACGACTTTTCTCAATCGAACTGCGACAACCAGCGACGTTCAGTTGAATGGTTGATTGCGATCCAGCTCCACGGCAATTCCTAAAGCCGAAATTACACCAGAAAAGGTTGTGGTGACTGCTTGGTGGTCTGCAGCCGAACTGATTCAGCACACCTTTTTGAATCCGTGCGAAACCATTGCGACAGAGAGGTATAGCCAACAAATCGACGAAATGTACCGCAAACTACAACAACAACGACAGGCATTAGTTAATAGAAAAGAACCAATCCTGCTCCACGGTGACGCCCGACCTGCCCTCACATTGCGGAACCAACGCTGCAGAAGCTGAACAAGTTAGGGCAACGAAACTTTGCCTCAACCGCCATATTCATCAGACCTCTCGCCTACTGACTTTCACTTCTTCAAGCACCTTGCCAACTTCCTGGGCGAGAAATTCTTCACCAACCACGAGGCAAAAAATGCCTTCAACGAATCGTCGCTTCCAGAACTCCAGAATTTCATGGAACTGGAATAAACACACTTGTTTTTTGTCCAAAAAATGTGTTTATTTTTGATGGTTCTCATTTCGCCTAATAAAATTTGATATGAAGAACTTATGGCTATTTAAAGTTAACGTTTAGAATCACGGATCTAACTCATATGAGGGATCTCGAGCCGGTTAGTCGCGAGGCTACGTGGCGCGTCCCCAGGTGGCGAACAGGGGTTTAATCGCGGACCAAAGGCGACCTTGCTTCCTTGAGGCGCAGTTGGACCCAGGGTATGAACTCACTGTTTCTGCTGTGCCGATTTGGCACATACTTTCTGGATTTACGAGGCGCATTCAGGCCTGTGTGTGTGGGTGCGTTCTTCGGCCAAAATCCCTGCAATCAGGTGACAGATAAGTATATGGGAGGTGGTTAGGAGTTGCCTCCAACAATTAAGCCCCATGCCCACTCTGGGAGAGACTGGCAAGCTATCCGTGAGTATACCCAGCCCCCCACGTTCAGAGCCCAGCAAGCTATATGTGGGTATCGAAATACTAAACACAGTAGAAAAAAACGGGCCTCATTCCCCCGGACCCCGAAAGAGCCCCAGTTTCGCAGCGTTGGGGTAGGACAAGTACGGAGAGGCTGCTAGAGTCTCAGGGCCAATGGAAGCTGCCTGGATCACGAAGAGCTATGGTGATAATCTGTACCTACAATGCAAGTGCACTTGCATCCTAGTCCTCAATATAAGGCTTGTTCCTGCAAGCAAGAAGGATAAGGTACGACGTCATCGGCCTGGCCGAGATGAGAAGACGCCACCCATTCAACGCGGCCTATGACACTGGAGAAGAATTGTTCTTCGAATCACGCGACAGTAGAGGAGTTGGCGGCGCCGGCGTTCTCGTCAACACGAGTTTGTCCTTGAACATTGATTCATTCGAACAGCTTACAACCCGAATCGGACGTTTACGATTAAAAAGATGTGGATCAATACCGGCTTTGACAATCTTCGTCGTTTACGCGCCGACATCAAACTATGACGAAGAAGAAGTCGAAGCATTCTATATGGACTTGGAGAAGTTCTACAGAGAAGACCGCACATTCTTCAAGGTCATCATTGGGGATTTCAACGCCAAGATTGGACTAAGAAGAACGTCTGAAGTACGTCACATTGGGACCCACGGATTAGAATGGAACGAACAGGGTGAGCGGCTGTCTGAGTTTATCACGGCTAACAAGGCAATCCATGGTAACTCACAATTCCAAAAGCCCCACTCTCAGCACTGGACTTGGGAGTCTCCCAGTGGAGAGTACTATAACGAAATAGACCACATTATAGTAAATAGAAGATTTTGCCTAGTCGATGTCGCTGTTGTCCCAAAATTCCACACGGGATCAGACCATCGCCTCCTTCGAGCAAGATTCTATTTCTTGTTGAAAGGAGAAGAAGCAAATTCAAAAACTGAAGTCCCAGAACCACCATAAATTGCGACTTATTCAACTCATTGTCGGCTGTTGGGAAGATGCCGTTGTCGATAACATCGACGAAGAATACGATCGGCTCATTCAACATCTTCACGTTAGCGCTATGAAAGCTGAAAGCCCGAAAGTCACCAAGAGACGTTTGTCTCAAGAAAAACTCGAGCTAATACGCCAGCGTGGAATCGCACGAGCTGGAGGCAACCGCGAACTAACGTCCGAACTTGCAAAACAGTGCAAACAGGCGATAAAGAAGATCTTAAAGAGAGAAGAGCAGCAGTAACGGTCGAAGCTGCAGAGGCTGGCAAAAGCATTCGCAAAGCCCGCCGAAGCTTTGCCAATTACATGACCAAGATGATTGCACTCCGGCGCCCAGACGGAACAGTTACAACGTCCAGAAAGGCAATGGAAAAAATCATTAACGAATACTACTCGGTTCTCTTCGATAGCCACGTCCACATTCCGTCATATGAAATAAAGGAGGATGGATATGTTGTACCACCGGTTCTCCCTTCCGAAATCCAAATGCCATTTCGTCGGTGAAAAATCGAACAAGACCAGGTCCAGACAGGATAAGACCAGAACACCTGAAGAACCTTCCGTCAACCTCGTAAACACACTGGCTCGGCTATTCACACGTTATCTGTCCGAATGCAAGGTCCCTACCCACTGGAAGATCAGCAAGACCGTGTTATTGTTCGACAAGGGTGACCAACAGGATATCGGCAACTATCGTCCAATCTGCTTGCTGTCTGCCGTCTACAAACTTTTCACTCGCGTCCATCCTGAAAAGGATTGACAATCACGGGACGATGGACAGCCATGAGAGGAAGCAGGGTTTCGAAAAGGATTTAGTACGATGGACCACATCCACACGGTAACAACGCTCATTGAAGTATCGCGAGAGTACAAAAGACCGCTCTGTCTCACCTTCATCGATTTACAAAAGGTCTTTGATTCAATCGAGACAGAAGCAGTCTTGGAAGCCCTGAATAGTCAAGGAGTCCCTACTCAGTACATAAAAATTCATCGTGAGCTGTACAAAAAATTTCACAACCAAGATTTCACCATTCTACGATGATATTATCATTGACATCAAAAGAGGAGTTAGAGAAGGCGATACCATCTCGCCAAAATTAGTTACAGCCACCCTCCAGAACGTCATGCGAACATTGGAATAGGATAATATGGGAGTGAAAATTGATGGTCGGTAGTTACACCATCTTCGCTTTGCTGATGACATCGCCCTTATAACACCAAACATTAGCCAAGCGGAACGTATGCTTACCAACTTTGATAAAACCTGTGGAAAGATCGGTCTTCAACTAAATCTCACAAAAACGATGTTCATGAAGAACGGATTGGTTTCGCATGCCCCATTCATGCTCAACGGAACGAATATCTCCGAATGCTCCAGTTATATCTATCTAGGTCGGGAAATCAATATGATTAACGACCTAGCTCCAGAGCTGAGCAGAAGGAAACGAGCGGCTTGGGCTGCTTTCAAGAGCATCGAAGATGTAGTGAAGAGAACAAAGAACACCCGACTCCGTGCTCACCTTTTCGACTCAACGGTACTTCCTGCCCAAACGTTTGCGTCAGAAACTTGGTCGCTGCGTAAGCAGGATGAAAGGTCACTTAGCGTTTTTGAACGCGCAGTCGAAAGGTCGATGCTAGGAGTATCTCGTGTCACGCAAGTAAAGGATGGCATCCGAAGCTCCCATCTGCGTCGACGATCAAAAAATCAAAGATGCCGTTCTGCACGCCAAACAATCGAAGATAAGGTGGGCCGGACACGTAATGCGTATGAATGACAACCGATGGACAAAAGCCGTTAGTGACTGGATTCCTCGGGATATTAAACGCACTGCAGGACGACCACCCACTCGATGGACAGAGTTCTTCACGAAAAGCCTAGAAAAAAAGATATGATGCTCGACGAGTCCCTAGTGCGAGCAGAACCCATTGGGCTACTCTTGCACACGACAGGGGAAAAATGGAAGACTTATGGCGCCCGCTCGAGTCACTCGACGACCAACGGGGCTACAGGTGATACAGGTGACGTTTAGAATCGAATATGTCATATGTTACAACGTATTATATGGAAACTATTCGGTCAGAAACGTTTGCGGCGCTGACTAATAGTTTTAGTAAGTATGGTGAAGGAAATATTCTAGTTCAATTTCTTGATAACTCTTCATATTCACGATAGTGAAAATTCACTTACTTGTGTTGAAGAGAGCAAATGAATCCGACGAGTCTCGACGGTTGCAACTGGAACACGTTTTCACTGCACTAAACGTTTTTTCCCCTGCAATTATTATATTGTGTCGAACAGCTCTACTTCAAGAGATCTCACTTCGGCTTGAGCATGAGATCTAAATTTGATGAACTATACGCTGGTTAGAAATCCTGTGTTGCGTCCCACAGACTCCAGTTTTCTTCAATTTTACTCAATTTTTCCGTTTTTTTATTCAGTTTTTTTTTCATCAAGCAGTTCATTTTTTTGTTACCAATACGTCGCAAATCAGAAGAAGTACTTTCTTACGAAAGCAGCAAAATTCACTCTAAAAGTCAGATCAAATTCTGAGAGTGTGGTCAGTAATAGTGAGTATGCTATGGAGAGTTTAGAGTTAAGCACTTGCCTTGAATTTACTGGATACACTCGCCACCAGCGGAAGTTCGCCCAATTTCACCCCTTCGAAATGCTATCGATGTTTGTAAAATGGCTAAGCGGTGTTGTTCTTCGTTACCTATTATAGTATAGGTGACAAGTAAATGGGGATGAAATAATGTTCCTCGAAAAGAAACTAACTGTCTCAACTGTAGCCATGGTAGCCATCGTGTAGTGCGGGTGAACACCAATCAGCAATGTACATTGTACAATTATGCATTGTTTCACTGAAAAGCTAACATGAGGTTGATAAATAATGTTTATCCGGCTAACATTTCGATACCTTCCTCTTCCTTAGAGTCGATGATACGAGTCGGCGCCAACAGTCGTTCATACTGTTGATGTGGTACCTTCGTCGTCGTATCGAGTCGGACCTTCTTCAGTGGAGCACCGATCTAATGAGGCAATCTCATCCGCCGGGCCGTCTTCATACAGGACTGTTATTGCTGATGGTGACTGTTCGGTGATTACAACCTATTTTGTGGAGGTCGGTATCGTTATGAGCTAACATAGAGCGCAACAATATATCAAAAGTCGACTTTCCGTCAACCTCTATCTGACCAAACACGATGACGAAGACCTCAGAAGTCAGCCGAATAAAGTTTATTTGCCTAGCTCGTGTTAGATCATCAATGAAAAAGTACATGTTGATTGGTCACACCGAGGTTAAAGGAAAACAGGTTTTTGAAATGCCAATTAACACAGTTAATCATTGTATGAATAGGTTCTCATAGTTCAAGGGAGACAAAAACCTATTTCCTTTTTTGGTACTACGGTTTTTTTCAGTTTTCTTTTAACGAGAATGTAGCCGTTGCTGCTTTTCGTGCTCTTAGTTAGCATATATTTATTCTTATATGTTCTTCCCAGCCAAGATTTCGAACTCGTCGTATGGGGTGACCGGCTGGGCGTCGCTGACTGTTATGCAGCACTGACTTTCTATCACATGTGATAAGTCGATCAAAAATGGTTCTTTACTATTCTGGATAATGAACAGGTTGCAGAAATCATGGCTCATGGTTCAATCGCTGACATAGTGAGGAATCCATTCGCAAAGCTTTGTTGCTCTTCCAACTAATTCCTCGACTTTATTGATTACTGTACGTAATTCTTACGATTTGTTCTTGTTGAACTGGCGCGTGGTTGGAACCAGTTATTGTTGTTATCACAATTCGGTGGCTGACGTTTCCGCGACCTCACCTTCTTCAAACCTTGGATGTATTTTATTTGACGCTATTAGTATAATTCCGTGAATCGTCTTCAGTACTAATGAAGATCCATTATATTAAATAGAAGCCACACTTTGCTAAAAATTACTACCATTTTTTAAGTTCTGGGACCACATATGTGTTGCTCACGTGGGAAGACGGGTGAAACCCACCCAGATCGAAAAATCAATCTGAGATAAGGCGCTAGCCACGTTTAATAGTGAAGCCTTCGTCTTTCCGGTTCATTTCTGGATTTTTGACATAAATTTAAAACGCTTCAAAAGTCTTGCGCGTTGATGTTTTTGATTCTTGGCTGGCATCCTGACGGTCACCTCACAATCACCACCGTCGTTGCTTTTGTGCATTGTGTTTGCCTAGAAGAGCACTTTGTAGAGTTTTAACTTTCCCATCTAGATGTTCTTTTATTCGGACACAAAATGGTGTAACCTTTTCACTCGCATGCCTTATATGAGAATAAATATATCACCCGAACTATGCAGTCCACCTCTCTGCCGTTAGTGCGCACCACATAATTTTGCGAATAGCACAAACGATCATAGAGCCAGTTGTTGCCTAACTGACGATGTGGGTTACTAAATGAGACGTCAATAACCGGAACAGAATTTTTTAAGACCATTTTTTTCTTAGGCACCTCTTAATGGCGTTACTTTTCCTTCATTCTTCGTCTTCCTGTCTTCAATAGTATTACAGATAATTAACCGGATCATATGGATAACATTAAATAATAAGCATCCAGGCTCTGAGGAAAGCGAAGTCACTGAATTGTGAGCCATCGGGTCGCCACAACAATAACAACAAATGATATCAACCTCGTGTAAGCTCAAAAGGAACAGTTCATAAGGATTACACACGCCTGAATGAAATGAAAGTCGTTGTTGAAAATGTTCGCTTAATTGTTGCTCTCTGATTGCTTTGGGGCTGATTCAACAAGGATAATCAACTATTCGGCGTACATTCTTCATCCTTTTAGATCGGAAATTCGCTGATCTTGTAACAGCGTGTTCAGGTTACCAGCAGACCAGGTCTTTTATGCAAAATGTAGGTCAAATTCACGTGAAATATGAAAGCGTCGTTTTCTTGTTCAGCAATCGCGAGGTTGTTAAACAGCATACATTTACTTCCATAGAAAAAACACAATACAATACAACAGTAGCTGACGTTTCGGCAGTATCGCCTTCTTCAGAGCCTGGAAGGGTACACTGATATCCAATTTACTAGGCCAAACGCTTCAATAACACTTACAAAAAGACGAAAAACTCCATGGTAATTACATGGTCAACAGCTTCTCGAAAAAAACTCACCGCTTTTTTTACGTGCCTTCCAATGAGGAAGATTAGAACAGCTGATTATAGTCGCATAAGGTTGATGACTGCACCATCCCACGTCAGAAATTGATGCGAACATATGGGGTCAGGTCGCGTATGACCTCTGGGCATTCATCTCTACTATTCATTGTAGGGTTTTTGGCATTTATCCAAAAAGCCTTAAGAGGTTTTCGCGCTGGTATTCTAGTCTCCTGCGCAAGGATATTGACTTTTACTTCAAAATCGTCCCCGCTGTGCTTTTTGTATCCTATGCGTGCCTAGTGGGTTACTTTGTCTTAGTTTTCGTTTGCCATCTAGGTGTTCTTTTTATACGGATACACAAAGGCGTGCCCGTTTCGCCAATATATTCATCTCCGCAATTATTACAACAGATCAGATATATCGTACCTGAACCATGCAGTCACCGTCCCTGCCGTAAGGGCAAATTACGCAATTTGTTGTTTCGCATAGACGGTCATACAGGCGGTTACGAACTAACTGACGACGTAAAGTAGCCGGTGCTATTTCAACTACCGCTACCGATTCCTCTAGACCTGCCCCTTCTTAAGCATCGTTTAATCGCTACGCTTACTTCATCGCTAATAAAGGGCAACATAAACGACTCTTTCTTTTGGCCAACTGTTTCGCTTTGGCGCGTCGCTCTCCTTCTAAACTTATCTCGTGGGGTTACTATTTCGTAGCCATTGGAGATGGCTATTTGCCGAGCCAAGTCGCGCGATTCTTCCTTTAGTTCCCTGGTTGTGCACACAGAGGTGGCTGTTCGAATCATGTTTCTCACAAGCGCCCTCTGGGAAGAAATGAAATGAACGAGGATGTTCTTGTTACTTGGCTTTCGGTTCCACTTTGTCAGGTAACCGCTACTATGCTATCCGATGTCCTGTCCTATAGCTACTTATTAAAACACACAAGTTGGTATCACCTGATGATCTTGCGTCAACCAATCCGTCATCATTTAGGGTTAGACCCATCATCAGCTGTTTAGACGGGCCAACGGATAGAACAACCTGGTTTTTAAGCCTAATACTTACCCAGTTGCTTAACCATATTCCAGCTCACCTCACAACCACCCAAATGTTCCTAGAACGTCTACGTAACGCGTCTCCTAATAACGCGTATGTGATGGAGTCCTTCGACGTTACTGCGCTGTACACCAACGTATCGAATGACTCCGCAATGCAAGCCATCTTCGCACTTCTTGTTGAACATGAAGGAAGAATAAATATGCATGGCTTGTCATCCAGCAGCTAATGGCTGTCTTAAAGAAGTGCCTAAACTGCTCGATTTTCAGATGGTCTGGGAAATATTTCGCGCAAATAAGGGGGTTGACTATGGGACAGCGACTGGCACCAAGCCTTGCCATTGTGTTTATGTCTAAGATAGAAGCCCCCTGTTCTCGATCTCCGGCCACTACTCTACTGCAGATATGTAGATGATTGTTTTGTAATCTTCTCTACGCAGGAGGAGATGGACAAATGCTTTGAATTATTGAACGAGCAGTCTGAGCACATTAAATTCACCCGAGAGAAACCGAAAGAGACCTGGCTTCCATTTCTTAACGTTCAAATCAACTTACCAAGTAGCGGTTACCTGACAAAGTGGTACCGAAAACCAGGTAACAAAAACAGCCTGGTCCATTTCCTCTCCTCCCATCCCTTCACACACAAAGAGGGCGATTGTGAGAAACATGTTTCGAACAGCCACCTCTGTGTGCACAACCAGGTAACTAAAGAAAGAATCGCGCGACTTGGCTCGGCAAATAGCCATCTCCAATGGCTACGAAATAGTAACCCCACGAGATAAGTTTAGAAGGAGAGCGACGCGCCCAAGCGAAACACTTGGCCAAAAGAAAGTCCCGTTTATGCTGCCCTTTATTAGCGATGAAGTAAGCGTAGCGATTAAACGATGCTTAAGAAGGGCAGGTCTAGAGGAATCGGTAGCGGTAGTTGAAATAGCACCGGCTACTTTACGTCGTCAGTTAGTTCGTAACCGCCTGTTTGACCGTCTATGCGAAACAACAAATTGCGTAATTTGCCCTTACGGCAGGGACGGTGATTGCATGAGTTCAGGTACGATATACCCTGATCTCTTGTAATGATTGCGGAGACGAATACATTGGCGAAACGGGCAGGCCTTTGTGTATCCGTATAAAAAAAGAACACCTAGATGGCAAACGAAAACTAAGACAAAGTACCCCACTAGGGACGCATTGTATACAAAAGCACAGCGGGGACGATTTCGAAGTAAAAGTCAATATCCTTGCGCAGGAGACTAGAACACCAGCGCGAAAACTTCTTGAGCCTTTTTGGATAAATGCCAAAAAACCCTACAATGAATAGCAGGGATGAATGCCCAGAGGTCAAACGCGATTTGACCCCGTAGGGTTCACATCAATTTCTGATGTGGAATGGTGCAGTCATCAACCATATGCGACTATAATCAGCTGTTATAATCTTCCTCATTGGAAGTCACGTAAAAAAAAAGCGGTGAGTTTTTTTCGAGAAGCTGTTGATCATATAATTGCCATAGAGTTTCTCGCCTTTTGTAAGTGTTTTTGAAGCGTTGGCCTAGTAAATTGTATGTCAGTTTACCCTTCCAGGCTCTGAAGAAGGCGATACTGACGAAACGTCAGTTACTGTTGTATTGCATTGTGTTTTTCTATGGAAGTAAATGTATGCCGTTTAACAACCTCGCGATTGCTGAACAAGAAAGCGACGCTTTCATATTCCAATGCCGAGGTTAACAGAAAGTCGATCCTGGGAACTGTCACCTGAAATACTTCAAATCCATTCCTTTTAGTGACTAAATCGAATACAAAGGGATTAATAAAAGCCAAGACTGTTCTTTTTTTCTCTTCAAATGCTTCGCTGTGGCAGATTTTGCTGATGTGTTATCCTTCGGTTTGAAAATGTATGGGTAGCTTTCTACAAAGAAAATATGTACTTCTTCGTCTTTCGTCAGGTGTGCTAAGTTTAAAGATTTCTTTCCGAAATAAGGAGCCGGTAAAGGAATTTCTCGAGTTGGCTGTTTGTCAGTACTAGTTATCTTTCTAGAGCGGGGATAACGCAATGGTTAATGATGCCGTCGAGGAAGAGGCAAGAGCACTAGCTCGACCCCCCGCCCGGGGCGCTCCCACAGTCTATGTCGGGACGCCTTAGTCCAGCCATCCTCAAAGACTGCAACGAGAATTGACTCGACCAGCATTCTATGACATTCATAAAGAAGACGAAGTCCTTAAGCAGCAACTGAAACAGCATGGGAAATATTTTAAGACAGTTGTGTTTGTTGAATGCGATGAAACCAATCGAATGCAAGAGCTGCTGGGATCCACACAGTAGATGTGATGATGGGTCATGGAAAACAAAATGAATAAGAAGTTATATTTCTTTGCTCGTCGAGATCTATCAACGCGGAAGCTAGTCCTATTTAGGACTTCTTGTTTCAAAAGAAGAACCATGTAGCTTTTGCTCCGTTTTCCGTTGTTAGAATGCATATACTAATGGCGGATTCTGACAGCTTGAAAGGTCTTTTTCATCTGTACACGTAAAATTTCTCTTTCCTAGATAGTCGCGTGAAAAGATGGATAGGATATTTGTTCTGTTTTAAAATTCACTTGTTCTGTTTAAAAAATTCACTATATCCTTGATGGGCAGAGACGATTTTGTTAACAACAAAATTTATTCATTACAAAACTAGCTAACGTTGCGACGGTTTCGCCTTTTTCACAGCCTTGAAGTGTAAAACTGGTACGCAATCTACTTACTCAAACACTTCCATTTCTTCAGCAGCTAAAGCCTGATGCATAAACCTTATTCGTATAGTGAACAGCTTGCATTAAACATTCACCGTTTTGTTCTTCATGAGCCCTCTAGTTATTATTGCAGAGCAGCCGCTGAGTCTTACATGGGTGAGGAGTGTACCTGACTCAGATCAAAAAAACCGATCGGGGATACGTCGCGGGATACACATGACCAAAAGGCACTCTTCTTCACGGTCCATTTTTTCGACTTTTAGAGTTTATTTAAGACGCTTCAAAACCTATACCCGTTTTTGTTCTGGATGCATGTGCGAAGATGTCCTAAAAAAACGTCAGTCCAGAGAACTGAAATACCACCGAACAAACTCAGACGCCAGCTTATTCGAAACCGCCAGTACGACGGTCTACGTACAACGGAAGATTTCACAATACTGCCTAACGGTAGAGGCGATGGTTGCATTAGTTTGGGTACGTTGTACCTAACCTCTTTTAAAGAATATAAGGACGAACACGCTGGCGAAACGCGTAGACCATCTTGCGTCCATATAAAAGAGCACCTAGTCAGCAAATTTGAAACGAAACCAAACGCTCCACTAGGCGTGCATAGGACACCGAAACATAACAGAGAAGATTTCGAAGTAAAAGTCGGTTTTACCGCACAGGAATCCAAAACAACAGCGCATTGAACCCTTGAACCGTTTTGATAAACTCCAAAAATCCAAAAAATGGATCGCAAGGAGGAGTGCCTTTTGATTACGCGTGACCTTTTGCCATATCACAGTCCAATTTTCTGTCCTGAGCCAGGCACCTTCATCGTCTATGTAGGACTCTGTGCTGCTAATGTCCGTCAAATAACTGGAAATCTAATAAAGCGAAAAACTACGCGATAAATTTTGTCTGCGGAGGTTATGAAAGTGTTTGGCTGAGTAGATTGCATGTCAATTTGACCTTTGTAGGTTCTGAGGAGACCAAACCGCCACGTCAGCCTTAATAAAAGTAATTAATAAACGCTGTAATAAGAGCCTCGTGTTTGCTCATCAAGAAAAAGGGTCGGTTATTAATTAAAGCCGAACGTTAAAAAAAATTGCCTTGGATTTTTCTTCGATGTTTGTGTCGTTTTTTACTACTGCAGCGTGACCAAACCTGGTTCTGAAACACTTGCTTGTATTAAGTGCTTACCGTTCATTTGTTCGCGAGCAAATCGCAATGGCGTAAAGAATGACCGATTATCTGGTGGTGTAGACTTCCAGTTGCGTTCCTGCGGCAGTTGACGGCGAGAATGTTAAGCTACACGAGCAACGTGAGGGACAAAGAAGCAAGGAGCGTTTCTGACGGAACGCTCGTTTGGTGGACTACTAGGTAGTTTCTTTTCCTCGATCATTCCGCTTCGTTCGGGTCACATATGATTTGATTGGCCGCTCCGAGAACAATTTGGAATCAACATTTTGACGCAAACCGAGGCCAAACCAGAAGCCACGTTCAACATCGAAGACTGGGATGTGATTCGATTTTTTGCGTTTTTTGCGTTTATTGCGTTCTCTAGGGCCTAAGCTCAGGCTTAGACTTAGGCTCAGACTCAGGCTCATGCCTAGGTTCAGGCTTAGGGCTTTGGCTTAGGCTTAGGCCTATGCTTAGGGCCTACGCTTACGCTTCGGCTTAGGCTTAGGCTTAGGCTTATGCTTAGGTCTAGGCTCAGGCTTAGGATTATATTTAGGCTGAGACTTAGGCTTAGGGTTAGGCTTAGGCTCAGCCCGCGGGCTTTGGCAATCAGGCGACTTTTAGAGGTTTCAGCCGAGTTTTCGAAAATTTGCCGTTTATTCGACGACGTGTCGGCCTTTTTTAGCGTTTTTTTGCCGCTTTTGCGATTTTTTCGTAGTTTTTACATCTTTAGTGCCTGTGGGCGAAGTTTGTAGGCTTAAGCACAGGCTTAGGCTTAGCAGCGAGTCTTTTGGAGCTTCTGGGCGACTTTTCCTAGATTTGGGCATTTCTCGTGATTTCGGCACAGGCTAAAGCTTAGGCGGTGATTTTTTTGTCGTTTGGCGACTTTTGAAGAGGATTCCGGCGGTTTGAGTACATGCGGCGTATTTTGGGGGATGCGGCAGCATTTCCTACATTTCGGGATTTTAGGCGATTTCGGCTTGGGCTTAGGCTTAGGCTGAGGCATAGGCTTAGGCATAGGCGCTGCAATTTTGCGATTCGGTGACTTTTTTGAGGGTACGGGGTCTTTAAGAAGTTTTTGGCGACTTTAGGGGGTTTTCGGCGCATAGATTAAATTGCACGACTTTGTCGCTACGTGCGGTTTTCCTTCCCACCCTAAAGCTCCGGCTAAAGCCCCGTCCGACGCTTTGCCGCCTTCTTCCGTTATATCGGCAATTTTCCGACTCAACAGACCGGCTTTCTGCGAAGCTTCGCAGAAATAGTTTATATATTTATTTATACGATCTTATACACTGGTCTTGTTGAGCCAATGTGAGGTTTGGTATAAGTCTACGTTGTCGTCGTCATCCTCATCGCCGTCGTCGTCGTCGTCTTCGTCGACGTTGTCGACGTTGTTGTTGTTGTTGTTGTTGTTGTTGTTGTTGTTGTTGTTGTTGTTGTTGTTGTTGTTGTTGTTGTTGTTGTTGTTGTTGTCATGAACTGGGTCTTCCTTCGATTTATACGAAGTGCAATGTTTTTTCCCCGCTTCGTTGAGCACGTTGATCATCATCTCTGTTTCGCTAGTACTTCTTGAGAAGATGACAATGTCGTCGGCAAAGCGAAGGTTTGATAGGAATTTCCCGTCAATACGTATGCCTTTTTCATCCCAGTCGAGTGACTTCATTATCCACTGCAGTGCGGCACTGAAAAGCTTTGGCGATATTGCGTCCACCCGTCGATCCCCCTTTTCCTATGTGTATGGTAAGAGGTCGATGGAAAAGCTGTATTTTCGTAGTGCAGTTCCGATAACAGTCGCACAGAGTCCTTACGTAGGACTGGTCCACTCCTTGGTCATCGAGCGCTAGGATTAGGATTGCATTCGTTTCGACATTACCGAACGCTTTTTTCATAGGTTGGGACTAGAGGCAAATGGTATTCCCGACAAACTTCGATGACCCTTGACACGGTTTGGATGTGGTCCATGCAGCAAAATCCTTTCCGAAATCCTGCTTGTTCGACTGGCTGCGCCTCATCCAATGTCCTTGATATGCGCGAGAGGATAATCTTCGTGAAGAGCTTGTAGAGTACACTCAACAAGCATGTGGGACGACAGTTACGAAGATCCCTTCGGTCTCCTTTCTTGGGCAGAATGACCGTACGCGACGTCCTCCACTGGTCTGGGATTTTTTCCTATTGAAGGTAGGCTGTCAAATTATTGAAATCGGCGATGACATTGTCTGCTCCTGGAGCTGTGCCTCTTTTCATGCTTTCTATCGCAACTCGAACCTCCGACGGAACAATTCCAGGTGGTTTTTCTCCAACTGGGATATTAGGGTCCGGAACAGGGATTGTGGAACGGAAAAGGATGGTGCAAAACGTTTCCGCTAATAATTTCATATCATAGCGGGAAGTTTTAACGATCCCATCTTTGTTCATCAGGGTTGACAGCGGAACATTATATTCACACAAGTCCTGACGGCATTTTTTCAGACTACTTTTTTTTCTCTGCTGTTTCAAGTAGTTTTTTTTCTGCTTGCACCGTTGTAGATCTTCCTGCAATGCACTTCTGCAGCTCGCATTTATTACTAGCCATGTTAAACGTGTTACAGTAGGATCAAGCTTCAGTTTCGTTCTCTTTTCGAGCAACTCCTTAGTAGTGACGGAGGTGCGATCCGATCTTCTTGCATGAGGAACTGAGGCGAATTCAGCACAGCTTTTCAGTCCTTCGACAAGCAGCTCGTAGTCTTCGGTCGGGTCTTCTTTAATCTGCCAGTCATGTTTGGATAGGGCTTCGTTCAGAATGTTCTCGTCGTATACAGCTAGACTTTTTCTTCGTGGTCGATGAAGAGAGTTCTGTTCCAGCTTGTGGCTGGATCGAATCTTCGCGCGAAGAAGGCGGTGATCGGAACCAGTACAGAGTGACGGGACTACCGATGTGTCAAGTAGGCACCATCTTCTGTTTGTCAGAATACGGTCGATCTCCGCATGAGGCATACCGCTGGGAGACTCCCATGTCCAAAGGCGGATTTCTTTCTTATGGAAAAACGAGTTTCCATGGAAGAGACGTGCTGCAGGCAGGAGTCCTGCGAGACGGTTTCCATTCTCGTTTCTTTACCCTAATCCAAAATTTCCGATCCTGTCTTCGCTCTCGTTGGCCTTTCTTATTCTAGCGTTGAAGTCTCCGACAACAAATTTATGACATGCTTTATCATTGCGGATGACTTCCTCCAACTGATAGTAGAACGCATTTAATTCGCACTCATCAGCTGCGTCGGTCGGTGAGTAGCAGTTGATGATAGTGATCTTCTTATGATGCGACAGTTGAAGACGGAGGACGGCTATGTGAGGGGAAAGGATCTCGTGTGAGTCGGCGAGATGGACAATGGACGGGTGGACGACGGAGCCTACGCCGCCAACATTTCGTGACAGGACCTTTTCTCCACGCATCACAAGGGTCCCGTTGTTTAGTTGGCGTACGTCGGTGTTCTTGATTTCTGTTTCTGGTAAAGCGATCACATGAAATTTATTGCGATCTGGCTACAAGAAGGGCGTGAAGATCGGCGTCTGTGGAGAGTGTTCTGGAATTACACGTGCATAGTAAGAAACAATCTCCATAGCGTGTTGTGCGTGTTTTCGTCAAATCCGGTTTCAATGATGTCCTGCGTAACTCCAGATTTTCTGGCCTCTCACCGGTCGTCTCACCGTCATAGCTGGAGCACCCAATGTGCGGGTTACTGAGGCTGGCCTATTGCTGGTCGTGCAACTTGGTCCTCCCTGGAAGTCCTGACGTAACCTTACAAGGGCGTATCCAGGTCTTCACCACGATGTGGATCAGAGGGAGGTGTGTTTTCGGCGACGAATCCTTCGCTCCGTCTTCCTACTAGTTAATTCGTAGAGATGTTAAAACCGAAATCAGGAACGAAAGTAGGAATGAAAAAGTAACCGACCGCTCAAGGACGATGTACAGGCCGAATCAACGAAGTACTACCGCCGACTAAAAATGGAGCTGGTGCGCTGAAAATCGCTTTTTTCCGTGGTTTCGCCAGACAACTCGTCCGCCACCGTAAGTCGTCCACTACAGTAACTCATCCGTATAGTATTTAAGTATCTAATCTTGCGTTTGCGCTCTCGCGTTCTGCGGAGAGTTACTGGCGGGTGTACGTAGTCCTTCTTCGGGTCGTCTCATCGGGCACCGCGACGTGAGCGCTCTCTTCACCTCCAAAATCCGGGGGTTTTTTTTGCCATTTTTCCGGCTTAGAAGTCGTTTTTGAGCGACTTCCTTGGGCGGTGATCCCCCTTCCCCTTCCTAACCCATCGAAGATGTTGAACGTGATGTTTGGTTTGACCTCATAGATGGTTTGTGTCAAAATGTTGATTCCAGAGTGTTCTCGGAGCTGGTGGAAAAATAATGATTGTTTTTTGAAAGACGACTTTAAAAAGCTTCAACGCGCCCCAAATACAGGATTATTAACCGTAGTGAGGAAATTCTTCTATTTAGGCACTGCAGAATTGCGGGATCTGTAATTGACTAAACCACCGAAAACGTTTTCAACAGCGACGTAGTTGTAGATTTCCTCCATAGAATAGTTCTATAAATGAGTGAAAAAGGTTTTTTTGGCGACAGGTTTGATGAGTATGGTGACTGAGGTTGCCTTTGGTAACTCACTTCGTATCTGAAGCGCTGGATATGCCATATGTGCTCCGTTGTTGAGTACTAAAGGATGACATCCATTCTACTCGGTAGCGCTGAAAATATACGCCACAGTCTTTCAGTTCTTCACTGATTTCGTGACAATGTTTTTTGCTATGGTAGACTTTCGAGGATTCAAGACGATATAATAGATGCCATCAACGAGGAAGTAGTCATAAACAACTTTTAATCAAAACGCGCATTTGGAGGCTTTTCGAGATTCACTATGGTGTACAAACTGTGCTAAACAATGCCGATTATCGCATAAGATCTACTTTTCGCCTTATTTAACCACCTATCGAAAATGGGTAGTTTATTTCTCTGAGTAAAAGAAGCGCAGGCATATGCCAGTTGGCCTGTGGATTAGGGAGTTGGTCGGATTTGTCGTTTGTCTGCCAACTGTACGTGGAATGCTCGACTTTGTATGAATTCGCCAAGCGGGACTTTTTTTCCGTAACTGCCGTGAACAACCTCGAGTCTGGGTTATAACAGTTTATAGCAATAACAACGGTACAATAATAATATGTGCTATGTAACGATATGTGGTTAGCTGGTTGGATATGAGCAAGATTGAAATGAGAACAAGTGGTACACTTGAAAGAAGCTAGGCGGACACTGGAGTTGGAGCACTGAGGAACTGACGGACTGGATGAAGACCGGACGAACGCTGCGAACACTTGAAGACGAATGTCGATGGGCTGCCTGTATTACTTCTGTAGTGGGGTGGGGTTTTGCTAGAGGAAACTAAAGACAGCGCCTAGAGAGAGGTTCTAAAGGTTGTTCTACGAGCACAATCTGATAGGGCTACATATAAAAGGGCGCAAGTGCTTGTTCGGAAACTTTGGGACGGCAGTTGCTGGAAAGTATATTCAGCTGACTGCTGCTGATTCGCTTTCCGGCCACCTGCGAGGCAACTGCATGAAATGTTCGTTAAGAGACAATTTACAGAATGTTCGAGAATAGATGTATAACGATTATAAGTAGACAGCGATTGTGGAAGACATAAGCTAACATAGCAAGTGGAACTATTTAAGAAATAGTTACTATAAGGCAGACATCGTAACGAAGTGTAGCAGCTATCTATGGAAGTTTTAAACCTTCCATTGTCTACGATATGACAAACGATTAGCGCTGAGTACTTCTTCAACCTCCAAGTTAATTTCTAGAGAGTCTCGTTGGGACTACCAGCTTGAAATGTTGATGCGCACCTACAAATTCCTTTGTCACGAATAACCTTAGTGCTCGAATAAAACGTTCCACGCCATCTGCACACCGCGCGTTCGAAAGCCCTGACATGGCGTTATTATTTAATGACACTTCCAGTTACTTCCACAGAGGTTTATGTTTGAATTCACAAACAAAAATAAACTCTAGGCTTGAGAGTATTATTGCAAAGAGCCGAAAATCAGTGCAAATTACACTATAGAAGAAGAGTTCCATCAAAAAGAACGGAGTAAGAATGGCAACATGGGAAATAGCTGAACAAAAATTAAACTCCGAAACTGCATGCCATTACAATGCAGACAAAGAATATTTATTGCAAAATGTACGTGAGAAATCGATAACAGAAAAACGGCTACTTTTTCCGCTACCTATATAGAATTTCTTCAGCTGTTCTGTAGGATTTCATTTATATCATCTGTAACACATGTCCTCCACAAGGTTTCAAGCGATTTGAGCAAAAGGTTGCAGGAAACTCTCTATCTGTACTGCAGCGAGCAAGAGCAGCCCACACGGTCACATTGGCACCAGGCAACCAACGAGCATCGTATGCTTCTTATGAAGCCTTCGAAAAGAATTCTGACCACATCTTTGTTGTCAAAGTGCTTTCTGTTTAACATCGATTGGACCTCAGGTGCTAGTGGGTGGAATCCACCAGTTGTGGTTAAAGGGTGTCATATACCCGTATGGCTCATCTGTTAGGTTGTTCAGAAACAAATAAGCGTTTTTAATTATTTGAAATGTCATAGCCTGCTTCAAACAGAACTTTATTTATCAAATTAGGAACCATTTGAACTCCCACTAACGAGAAACAAGTTTATTTATTTTTTTTTATTATTATAATTATATTATTACAAAATTGTAGTAGGCAGTAAATAAAAAAGTTAACAAGTCTATTTGTTCCAATTGCACCAAATTTTGGAGTTCTGGAAGCAATGAATTCATTGAAGGCATTTTTTGCCCCCACCGTGGTTGATGAAGGATTTCTCGCGCAGGACGTTACCAAGATGTTTGAAGCAGTATTAGTCAATAGGGAGAGGTCTGGCGAACATGGCGAGTGAAGCAAAGTTTCGTAGTCCAACTTTTTCAACTTGTGCAACAATGGTTCCCCAACGTGAAGCTGGACGCTGTCGTAGAGAAAGACTGGTCTTTTCCTGTTAGCTAATCGCTGTCGTTGTTGTCGTAGTTTACGGTGCATTTCGTCGATTTGTTGACAATACTTCTCTGCCGTAATCGTTTCGCCCGGATTCAAAAAGCTGTGATGAGTCAGTCAGGCTGAAGAGCGCTAAACGGTCACCAAGACCTTTTTTGGTGCAATTTCAGCTTTAGGAAGTGTTGTGGAGCTTGATCGTAATCCAGTCAATGAGCTTAACGTCTCCGGTTGTCGTAAAGAATCCAAGCACGTCACATTTCGAACAAGAAAAGGGCAGTTCTCGTTGCGCAGAATAATAGCAGACGACACTTCAAAACGCCGAATTTTTTTGTTATCGTTTAATTCGTGTGACATCTACTTGTCGAGCTTTTTGTCTTTCATGTGCGACTCGAGTGAGTTGGAATTTCTCCTGGGCAATTCAAATTAGCGGAAATTGTTCCTGTGCTTATTCCAAGCTGTTCTGCAAGCTCTCGAAGAGTTAGTTGTTCACGTGTTTGTCATTGGGACGTCCGCGGCCTTCCTTATCTACGAGGTCAAAATCACCAGATCGGAATTTCCGGAGCCATGTTCGCACTGTTGATTCTCCAACACTACCTTCACCCCAAACTTCATTAATGTTTCGAGCTGTCTCTGTTGCACTACGACTGAGTTTGAACTCATAAGAAAACAGTTTGACGAAAATTAGTTTTTGCCTACTAAAATTCCAAGGCTCAAAATTTATAAAAAAAAAGTCGTCGTCGCAGCCGCAGTCGTCAACCACATGCGGCTCTGAGCGGCTGTTCTTCCTCGGTGGAAGACAGGTGAAAAAAGCGGCAATGAAGAAGGCGATTCTGCCGGGACGTCAGTTACGGTTGTGTTGTATGCGTGTTATTGTATGGAAGCAAACGTTTGCTGTTTAATAACCTCGCGATTGCTGAGAGAGAAAACGACGAATTGATAAAAAAAAATTGTTTTTTGGCAAAATATAAGAGAAAGTTAGGAAATGAATGAAGTCGGCTTTCTAATGATGTATAATATCGTAAGGCACAAAGAACATTATAGTGGTAAAAAAACATTAAAACAATAGATATTTTATAACGCTCATTTATTGCTGAGCAACCCAATAATTTCCGATTTTTGGCGTTTCGTGTTATCTCCTTTGCGTGACAAGAGCGAGTTACCGCACAGTCGCCATCTTGACTGCCCTTTAGATAATACTGAGTGATTTTTTCATTGCATCTAGAAGTGTCAAGATCTACAAAACTAACGTTGAGGAAGGAAAAATCATAACGTCGGAAAGGTGGGCACACAGGTAGATTTGCTTTGTACTTTTTGCTACATCCTCAACGAATGTGTTGAGGGTGGGTCATTGTTTATTTGCTACTCTGTTAGGTCTAATGCTAAAGTAACATTGAGGAGAAAATTCGAAGGCCGAGATCCCCCCTTTGAGCCAGTATCTCTAACCCGCCCCAGTTAGTAGCTTCGCCCACTTCATAAGCACAGCATGAAGGTCGCTATCGACTTGTCAATCCATTCATGCCAGCGCTGTATCACAGTGCCACCTAGCTATTCATCTCAGACACTGATGCATATCATAGCTGTCTTTACCTTAAACCTTGTGTGCTAAATGATACTTTACTATTGTTAGCGTTCTCCTTTCATCTTCCCTATACCACCTTTGCTGGTTGGTCGTGTTATTGCTCTTTATTTTGTATCTACATTTCATAGAACTACTGCTTCTTTACTTTTGCATTGATATTACCATAAGTGAAGATTTAAGTGCCAATGCTTGAGACCTGTCGTCGCGACAAAATCGAGAATACCAAGGCGTGGCTGAACGTACCACGGTAGTCGATCGAACTTAGTTTCGGCTTTCTTTCATCGCTTCTTCATAGTGTTCCACAAGTTCGGCAGCGAGTTGATCATTGCCTGGGGCTCGGGCGATTCCACATTGGTGTATCAGCTTGACTGTTCCTAAAGACAGGCGTTTCTTGATGAATAAGTTCTTATGGTTTCTTCTTGACCAAGTTTTTAATATAAATGTTTATTCAAAGGGAACAAAAGGAACTTTCCGGCGCTTTTCTCTTCTTTAGAGCCTGGAGAGGCCAAACTAACGTGCAGTCTTCTCACTCAAGTACTTTCATAACCCCCTCCTCCCCAAAAAAGCTCGAAACCTAAATTTCAATCGCATTAGGAATACATTCTTTAGACAGCTAGCCAATGTAAGCCATCGACCAACAACAACAACAGTAAGACAACTTACATCAACTTAACCACGTATGAGGTCTAAAAGACCAGTTCATAAGAACATATAAATAAATATACCGATTATTATGCCGAGGTTTATAGAAAGTCGGTCTTTTGAGCTCTTTAGACAGTGTTTAATTTTGTCAATCTGCCCTTCATAAGCGCTGAAAAAGGCGAAACCTCCAAAACGTTAGCCACTGTTGAACTAAGCTTATATTAACAACTCGTTCACCTCAAGAAGGAAACTAAGTTATCATTACCGAGCCTAATAGAAAGACGGTTCTGAGAAATATCACACGGCGTTTCTACGTGACTTTTGAACACAATGGCATAGTGGTTATTGATGCAGTCCACCAAGAAGCAAGGTGCTGGTTCGACCTCCCGCCCCAACGCTCTCTTCCACTCCTCGTAGGAAAAGCCATTAGTCGGCTATCTCAAAGATTACACGGAGAATCGACTCGACCGTTTCCTGACATTCATGAAGAAGATGGAATCCTCAAGCAGCAACCGAAGCAACAAGTGAGATGTTCGAAGATCTTTTGGAACGCTGGTGCGAGGGAAAACGATTCGAATGGAAGGTATTCTCCGAGCCGCACAAAAGATGTGATGACGAGGCATGCAAAATAAAATAATAAAATTAACAAAAATGAGGCTATAGAGGAAGAAATACCTGTATACTTGGATGGTCCCCGTCTTTACTGGTTGTGCGGGTCCTGGCATAATTTCTTTTTCTGGTTTAACCATTTTGGTTATGTGAAGACCCGGGATCACCCCAGTCAATGTCTGCTGCAGGTTGTCATCACCACAGGCAGTCGCCGTCCTTGCGGATCATTCGGAGATTTGCCAGCATGCGACTAGCCCGATACCAGGACAGTGGTGCATCCTGGTATTGGTTTACCCTAAGCTGGGCTTCCTGGTGGAAACGCTGGGCTCCTTCTCAGCGTGGGAGACCCTGCTGAGTAGATAAATCTCTCCACTGAACATCGCAGCCCAACATCCAGGAACACCTCCCAGCCACGATGAGACGGGAAACCGTTGGGAGGAGAGGAAGATATATGGTGTCTAACCTACAAGTACCTATGACTGCCTATGTTAACGATCGGAAAACCTCTTATCGTAGGCAGATCCAAAAAAAAAGTTTGCAGAACCAAAACAAAACTAGGTTCAGCACACAACATAAAGGTGTCAAGTTACTAACGCTATTGTAATTCTTAGAGAAGTCGCTGAATTCATATAAAAAATAGACGAATGGTAGACAGTTCTTAAGAAAATTTGATTCTGACGATGAAATACTTACTGTTCTAGAGAAGTACTAGTGTCGTACAGATATTCAAATAAAATAACAAATTGATGAAAATGTCTGAGTACAGATTAATTGGAAGGAAAACATGAAATAAAAAATGGGTGCTTACGGCATAGGCAAGCGTGTATTTCGTTCAAATTAATCAAATAAACCAAAATCCGGAATCGAGGAACAGAAACCGGTCCTTGCAAATGTTACAAACCTCGTCCGTGGACGAGAAAACCGAAGTGTTCTGCTGTTATGTGCACGATTCGCGCAAGGGAGCAAGCCATTCCTGCAATGACCTAGGCGTTTCTGAGGCGTCAACAAGGCTACATTATCAATAATCGATGCGAATTGGACAACAAACCGTTCGTGTATCCCAATAAAGTACGGGAACCTCCTCATCTCGGTTTCAATTTCTGAGTTCAAAAAAGGCGCGACATTTTGAAAAGTAGAGAAGTGGCTTCTCTTAAATACCTGGATACTTGGACGGACCGTCCTCACTGGTTGTACGGGCCCTAGCATATTCTTCATTGTTCGGAGCTTTGCTGGTTTAGCCACTGTGCTTCCCTGGAGTCCCAAGGTCAGGTCGGCCTGGCCGAGGTCGGCCTGAGGTAGTCATCACCACAGGCAGTCTCCGCCCTTGTGGATCAAATGGAGATTTGCCAACATGAGACAAGTTTGATACCAGGACGGTGGTATATCTTGGTATCGGTTTACTCTTAGCTGGGCTTCGTGATGGAAACGCCGGACTCCTCAACTTGAGAGATCCTACCAGGGGGGATGATTCCTCTTGCTCATATCGCAGTCCGACACCCAGAAACACTTCCCAGCCACGATTATGCGGTAAAGCGTTGGAAGAAATGGTTTCGCTAAGTTATAAAAAACTTCTCCAGTTGTTATTTATAACTCAGGAGGTAAGGAGTAAACAGTTTGTATATGTTCGTTCCGCCTGAATTTCCTGTTCGGTTTGATCGAACTGTAATGTGGCGTGGCGCCGCACGTTCTCTACTCCCACTATCTAATCGATCCCACTATCATCACTCGTACCCGCGACACTACATCACCGCTAAATTCGTTAGTGATTTCGTCTCCTAGTAATTGCTTCTTCAAACTTTCATAGCTTCTATGATATTTCTCCTCTTAGCAATGTTCTATATACCTTTGAGGTGGTTTGTTAACAATTACATCAGTAGTCAATTCGTTAAAAGGGAATTCTCAAAAGGTTTCTTATTGGACCTCCAGATTGGTCACGAATAATCGTCATTTCATTTAATTCTTCTCGAAATTCTTCAAACTGCTTCTCAGCATGTTTTAGGTGAATTATTATTGCTGATCGAGTTCCTTATCACCAGTTTCCCTGTTACTACGTGATGGTAGTAGGACCTTTTCCTCGTCTCCTAAACCTTTAATCAGGCCCGCTTGATGTCGTCATGAACACTTGAAGTAGAAAACACCGTCCTGGTTCAATGTTGCTCATGCCCAGCTTTTGAGTCATGACGTAGAAGGAAGAAATTATAGCTAGAATGTGTCTTTGAAGCTAAGGTTGATTGGAATGTTTTAAGACATTCTTAACACATTTTTTCCGAAATTTAGCATATTACTTGGTGAACATCAATATCTACCGCAAATCTTAAGACTCTGGGTACTTTAGAGTGTCAGCCGTGAAGAACTTATCCTTACAACTCAAGAACTCGCTATGTAAGCTTTAGAATGCCATCCACGACCATGCGGTTAAAAGGTTCTCGTTTTGTTTTCGCCTGCGAACTTAATGTTAATCTTTTTCCTTTTCTTGATGATTCTCGAAGACATGAAAGAAAGACGTAGAAGTTCAAGTGAATCAATGGGTCTATGTATCAGCTACGTGAAAAGTGTGCTCGCGTATCTATTGTGTTCTTGCTAAGGCATAAGCCATCTAATTATACTCAGCAGATTAGAAGACGGCTATTGTCGCCTTCGCATTAGCGTGGTAAGCTAGTAACCTCATTTCTTTCGAAGTGAGCTAACAATGTAAACCACTGCTTAGATCAACTTTCTCTGCCTGATCTGGAACCTGTAAAAAGCGGAAACACTGGAGTTCACACACATTATTCACATTTAGAACCAAAATTTCATCCTTAGTCATGGTGCCTTCTAAAAACTATTCTCTGTCGGGCCGGAAACGAGTGGAAGCGAATGCTTGCTATGTGTTAAGATTTTTATGTCACTCTGACATTGCATTATAGAGAGATTCGAGAAGACAGTGGAACTTACTCTTGTCGAAATTTTGTCGTCCCTATTCACTGAACAAAACATAAATTAGCGTTTGTTTATATTGTTGAGCTTACACGAGGTTGATAGAGATGTTTAATCGCCTAATGTTTCGACGTCTTCAACTTCATCAGAGTCAACGATTCTTGCCGATGGTCCACAATCGTTCCTCTTCTCGATGTGGCGTCTTCGTCTCGCATCGAAAGAAGTCATAAAGTCATAGACATAAGTCAAAAACTCAAACTCATGACAGCTCATCAGAACATAAGTCAACGGAACTGTCACAGAACATTCTGATCAACCGCAATTGTGTACACTTTCCTCGAATTCCGAGTTCTCAGTATTTGGTTAGAATGACTTCCTAAGCTGCGATATCGTAAACCAGAAATAGGAGACAATGGTGATTTTATGCTTGTCCACACTATTGGTATATCAATAAATGATTCCTAGAGAAGCATGAAAGACATTCGGTACCACCAATTGTATTTTAAACAAGCATCGCGACTTTCTTCTCATTTGTCGGTCTCGATTACCAGCAAACATGTGTTTTAGCACACTTCCATATGGAAAGACTATCGAGAATTTTATGGGGGCAATGCTAACTGATTCACTGATTTTTTAGTTTTATTCTCAACAGAATGAAGTCGATGGTGCAAGCGGACTGTGGAGGGCCGAATGCACTTGTGAGTCTCGCCCAGAACTACGGTGCTTCCAATCAGCGTGTAGCTCAGACTGTTAAAAGTGGTACGGTGTTCTTCTCGTTATTGTATTATTTGTGCATAGTCTTTAGTGTTTGCATTAATAGCAAAGTTATTAACAATAACACATCACGTAGTATGTATCCATACTTTCAAAAATATGTTCTGCTACGTCGTGTGTTTCTGTAGCCACAGTCTCCATGCATAAGCAGTGATAAGTAGCGGATGTGAAGCGATTCCTAATGTCAGTATAGATAGAGGAATACTTTCTTGAAAAAAATTGTCTCCAAAACAGAGATGTACGGAGTGAAGCGTAGTCTTGCTCCATTATTTAAGTATAATTCATCTCCGATTAAATGCGCCTCAAAGTGCGTGTCCCTTCGACACTTTCATTCAAACCCAGTAGCTGTGCCGATAGTCGTAATTGATCTGGTTCAGTGCTGAATTCTAAAAAAGAAGATGTTATATCTCCGAGCGATGCGTGAGGTAATGTGTTTACAGTTTACTCCGATTTGCTCATTGCTGTGTTCTAAACCGATTTAAGCATAGTGGTGACTACCGTATATCCATGGTTCTTTGCTATCCAATTTTGTTTACGAAGAAGCAAATGTCCTCAATTCGTAGTGGCACTTTGAAGATTTGAAATTAGATTCTCTGCGATTTTAGTTATGGTATATTAATACTTTTAAGAATTTGTTTTCGGATCCTTGATAAAGTGACAATCTTCATCTGTATCTTCAATCAGGTTTAGTTTGAAGTGGATTTGTTTCTAAACAGTTCAAGAGTGTCAAAGTGCGGGTGCTAAGTAAAGGTTCATCGACCAGTAGACTCTCCTGAGAAGAGTGTTGAAACTTATTTATGAGCAAATCAGTGCTAGGAATTATTGACACTATGGCAACAACATAGTGCGAACTGATAAGGGATATCGAAATGGGAAAGCCCTAGCAAGGCATTCGAAACTGCAGAGAGAGAAAATCTTCCTCAAGCAACATGTTGCAAATCAAATGATGTTCGTGATTATTGAAGTTGGGGCATTCAATATTCAAGCAGCCAAGCAAATTTGGAACTCCTCGATAGTCGGGGTAATGTGTAAATTTGCGTTTTAAAAGAGAATCAATAATTGAACAATTTCATATGTCATATTATGGTCTCTGTGTTATTCAAAACTGTTCAAATTCTTTTAATAAGTACTGTGAAACGCTCTGGTGGGCGGTTCTAGTTAGAAATTAGATTTTTTTTTCCCACGGTTTCTAATTCCGCTTTATTTTCCTTTGCAGTCGACTAGACGTAAGCGTTTTCTGGGGGGACTATTAAGTTGTTAAAGCAAAATCGTATCGTCATCGTGGGAATTTGTGTGCTCTTTATTTGGCACTCGATCTAAACCTGAAAGCTTTCTTTTTAGGGTACTCCACTGTTTTTTCCTGTTTTTTGCTTCCTTTTCGACTTTAAACTCGGAATGGTTAAAATGCCTTACGTAATAACTGAACACTCTGTTCTGAGAATTCGAAACATGTGTTGTGTTTTAATAACAGCTTCTTTGCTTTCTTTATATTCCGGCCGTATTAGTAATGTTGTCACTTGATTGAGACACTAAAATTACAGGAAGTTCAATCAATACGCACTTTTCTCAAAAGAATTTGGAATAACTGTTATGCAGTACCTCTGGAATTTGAGTACAATCGCTGTAGGCGAATCGTCTTGTTTTATTGTATCACAGTAAAGCAGGGGCGCTCGTGGCGCAGTGGTCGTCGGAGGCGCCCTGCAACACATACGTAGAATCGATTCCCGCGCCTATGATCCACTAAGCCCTCCATCCTTCCGGGATTGGCGAATGGGTGCCAGACTTGTCTGAGAGGATAAGAGCACTGGCTTTGGTACATCGGTAGGCCACCATGAGTCATTGTAAAGGCCAGATATGCATTCAATCACCTCCAAGCAATGCTTAGTGAAGTCGAATGCATGGCGCACCCATCAGGAATTGATCAACGCCGAGAGCTTTTTTTAATCAGTAAGGTGGGAACAAAGTTGTGCAACTTGAACATCGTACAAATTAGATTTATAAAAGGATAAAGAACGATGCTGTCAGTCATCTTTTGCTGAGGGACTCGCCATACAACCATGGTGGAGGTGATTGAATGGATATCAAGCGTGCCCGATTAATTGCAGTGTACTATCGACAATGAGCCAGTATCTTATCCTTCCAAAAAAGTTTGATATCAAATTAGGTACCACTGAGGAATACAGAGCTTGGTTAACCCGGGATGTAGGGTCGAATCATAGACTATTATACATCACATGTCACCTCTAACCACTGCGCTACAGCCGATTTTGAACTAGGTCGATATGTCAAGAAATTCTTGGGTCATAATAGAAACATTGCGGAATCACTGTTTAAAATTACGTGAACTAGCACAAGACGATCACTACCTTGTCATCAATATTATGACTATTCGCAAAAGCTAGAAGTCTTGAGACTTCAAGTTTTCTTCATCAGAATACGTCCAGTCCAAGTTTTTTGATGTTCACACTAACATAATTTTGTTCCCTTCATCGAGCGCACTCCTTTTGTATACGTGCTTCATAAGGTTTTACGTATCAAGCAAACGGTAAGCTGCTCTCTCGCATACCAAGTGCAGAATTTTTTGGACACGAACAAACCATCGCCGGCTATTCCTTCAAACTTTGTTTTTGTGCAAATCTCTGCTGAGGCGATCAAATTAATGAAACACGTTTTTCGGAATATAGTTCCTTTGTATCTATTCAACTCTTGTAAAAACTGTCAGCTTTTGATTTGTGCTTAATATTCCCTCAGAAAAAATTTAGGGACCGCTCAGGATGGACACGTCAGTTCGATAGCCCTATGGAAAATTAAAATTTCTAAAAGTGCCTTTTCAGCGGAATTCTGATCAAACCTCATTTTTTTTGTGCACTTTTTTGGAGATTCTTCATTAAGGGTTCTATTCGCTTTTGCCTTCATCTTCTGTTGGTGAGCAGCTCGCAGATGATTTCCTACGACAGAAAGCATTGGCCACTCCAGCGCCGTCGACATTTGATATGAAGGTATATGAGTTAAATCATAACATCATTAGTTGCCTAGAATGGAAAGAAGTTACTGGATATTCTATTTCAAAATGTTCGCTTTTACTCTTTTTAGTTTTGAAGTATTTCCTTCATTTTCGGCAAACTCTACAGCTCTCCTCTACTCCCACTGCTTGGTTGTTATACTCGGGTCGTTGCTTTTTGTGAACCATCCGGTTAATTCATTTAACTCACGCTTGTTTCACTGTTGGCATTTTAAGTACTTCCAGACTTATTGTGCAGCACTTCGTTTTAGAACTGGTTTTCCTTTGCCATCCGACGTTAATCTAAAAATATTTCCATAGATTGCAACGTTGTGTTTCGAAGTGCTCTTCAATGTAATTGAAACGGACGCCTGTACAATCTTACGACCCTGCCTCACCAAACCTTTCATCTCTCTAGAGTCAGCAAATTGATACCAAACTTGTATAAGAGGATAGCAACATTGACTTGATACATAAGTATACCACAGGCCAAATATGCATTCAGTCACCTCTCCGATGCTTGATGAAGTCGAATGCATGGTGCATCCCTCAGGGATTTATCAACGCCAAACGCTTTACACTTCACATAATCCATTTTGCAAAGCTCTGAATTGGAACTAGTTTTCCATTGTCAGCTCACGTTGACTTATCGGTGTGCTGTCGAACCTCAGTTTTACATGCTAAGCCCCCAATATTTAAATGACCCTTGTTTCCTTTAATGGCACTGAGTAGTCTTAAATTTTTTTGAGTTTTTACAAAGAAGGATATCTAGTCGGGTATTTGCTGAATAAAAATAGTTAAATATATAGATTAATTTCGCGGATCCCACGGATCTCCCTTATATGAGGGATCTCGAGCCGATTAGTCGCCAGGCTACGTGGCGCGTCCCCAGGTGGCGAGTAGGGCGTTAATCGCGGACTAAAAGAGACCTTTGCTTCTCTGAGGTATAGGTGGATCCAGAGTATGGACTCGCTCTTTCTGCTGTGCCGATTTGTCGCATGCTTTATTTACTAGGGCGTATTCATGCATATGTGTGTGTGTTTTCTAATTTATCGGGATTGTATTCTACAAGTCAATTCGGGCAATAGCCTGCAATAAAGTGATAGGGAAATGTAGGAGGACGGTTCGCAGTCGCCTCAAACAAGTAAGCTCCATGTTTCCTCTGTTAGAGACTGGGCAAGCTACTTGTGAGTGTACTCAGCCACCCTGTTCAGAGGCCAGCAAGCTATAGGGTGGTATCAAGAAGCTGAACACAGTAACATAAACGAGCTTCACTCTCCTGGCCCCGAAAGAGCTTCCAATTCGGCAGCGTTGAGTAGGAGAAGTACGAAGAGGCTGCTGAATTTTTGGGGTCATTCTAGGCTGCATAAATCGTAAAGGACTAGGGTGGCGATCTGTACCTACAATGCACGCACACTTGCATCTGCGTCCTCGGTAGAAGAGTTGATCATGCAAGCGAAAAAGCATAAGGTACTGTCATCGGACTGGGCAAGACAAAGACGACGCCATGCATTCAGCCCCGTCTATGACACCCCGAGAAGAACTGTTCTTCGGAACGTGCTACAGTAGAAGAGTCGGCGTCGGCGTTCTCGTCAACACGACTTTAGCCATGAACACCGATTCATTCGAACAATTAATAACGCGAATTAGGCATTTATTGTTGAAGCAAAGTTCATCAATACCGGCTCAAACAGTCTTCATCGTTTACACGCCAACATGAAACTATAGCGAAGAAGAAGACGAGGCCTTCTGTGTAATGATGGAAAAATTCTAGAGAGAAGACCTTACGTTATTCAAGGTCACTGGAGATTTTAACGCTAAGATTGGACCAGGAAGAACGTCGCATTGGGACCAACGGATTAGTATGGAACGAACATGATGAGCGGCAATCAGAATTTATCACGACGACTAAGGCCTTCATAGTAGCTCGCAATTCCGGAAGCCCCATCTTCAATGCTGGACGTGGGAGTCTCCCAATGTAGAGTATCGTAACGAGATAGACCACATCATAGTGAATCAAACGTTTTGCATAGCCGATGTCGCTATTGTTCCAAAATTCTACACGAGGTCAGACCATCGCCTCATTCGTGTAAGATTTCATTTCTCGCAGGAAGTAGAAAAAGGCGTTACACCCGAAAAGTGAACTCCCAAAAGCATCGTCAGCTGTTGGGAAGAAGCCTTTCTCCACAACATCGACGAAGAATACGATCGGCTCATTCAACATCTTCACATTAACGAAATGAAAGCTGCGCACTCGAAAGTTGCAGAAAACGTCTGTCGCCAGAAACACTCGAGCTAATACACCAGCGTGAAATCGCACAGGGTGCAGGCAACCACCAGCTCACGTCCGAACACGCAAAACAATGCATACAAGCGATAAGAGATGATCTTAATGAGAGAAGAACAATAGTTATAGTCGGAGCTGCAGAAGCTGGGAAAGTATTCTTGAAGCCCTCCGAATCTTTAGCAGCTACAAAACCAAGATGATTGCACCCCCAACGCCCAGGCGGAGCAGCTACAGCGTCAAGAAAGGCAATAGAGAAGTATGCCCTGCCCTCATACGAAATAAAGCAGGATGGATATATCGTACCATCGGTTCTCCCTTTCGAATTTCGACATGGTGCCTCCTCGGTGAAAAGTCAAGCACAACCAGGTCTGGACAAGATAAGATCTGATCATCTGAACAACCACCCACCAGTCCTCGTAAACACAATAGCTCGGTTCTTCACACGTTACCTGTTTGAATTCAAAGTCCCTACTCAATGGACAACCATCAAGACAGACGGTATCGGCAACCATCGCCCAATCTGCTTGCTATGAGACGTCTACAAACTTTTCACTCGAATCATCCTAAACAGGATCGACAGAACACTGGACGAAGACAGCCATGTGAGCAGAGCAATCGGCGTTTTTAAAAAGGATTCAGTACGATGGACATCCGCACAATAGCAAGACTCATTGAATTGTCGCGAAAGTACAAAAAAACCGCTCTGTCTCACTTTCATGGATTTAAAGGAGGCTTTTGACTCAGCTGAGATAGAAGCAGTCATGGAAGCCCTGGACATTAAGGCCGTCTCAACTCAGTATGCAAGGATATTTCAAAACCGTCTTTCTTTCAACCTCGGTACGACTAATCAATATGTATTCCTTCTTTGACAAGCTTGTACAAGCTTGGTAACATTTTTTTATTTTCGGCTAAAGTTTCGACGATATCGTCTTCATCACAGCCGATGATCCGAGTCGGTGGTCCACAATTGTTCGCGTTCTCGAGGTGGCGTCTTCGTCGCGCATCGAGCCCAGTCTTCCTCAGTGGAGCATCTTTCTCGAATGAACCATACTCACTCGACGATGCCCTTCAATACAGAGCTGTGGATGTTGATAATAATGATTGTTTGGCGTTAAAGACTTGTTTTTCCAGGCAATCTATCCTACAGAAGTCGGTATGATTATCAGCTAGTATAAAGCATAGCGATATTTCAGAACCGACCTTCCTTTAACCTCGGTACAACTAATCAATATGTAGTATTTCCTAAGCATTATAAAACAGCCCACATCCCTCTATAAAAAGAGCGTCGTCGAGTGTATGTGGCTCATTTGAAAGAGGTACTCCACTGAGAAAGACCCGGCGCGATGCGCGATGAAAACGCCACCTCGAGAACACGAACAACTCTGGACCATCGACTCGGATAATAGACTTTGATAAAGACGATACCATCGAAACGTTAGCCGAAAATAAAGAGTATTATCAACCTCGTGTAAGCTTATCAAGAAAAGAATACAATTGATCAATATATAAGGTTTCTTCGTGGGTAGTGGAAAAATTTCACAAGCAAGACATCACCATTCTACAAGGGTATTAACGTCGACGTCAAACGAGGGGGTTAGGCAAGGCAATACGATCTCACCAAAATGATTTGCCGCGAACCTCGAGAACATCATACGAACATTGGAAGGGGAACAAAGATGGGAGTGAAAAATCTTGGTTGGCAATTACACCATATTCGCTTTACTGATGACATCGTTCTTATAACACCAAACATAAGCCAAGCGGAAGGAACGCTTGCTGACTTCGATAAAGTCGGTGGAAAAATTGGTCTTCGACTAAATCTCGGAAAGCAATGTCCATGGGGAATGGATTGGTTACCCATGCTCTCTTCACGCTCACTGGAATGAATATCTCCGATTGCTCCAGTTACGTCTATCTGGGTCGGGAAATCAAAATGATGAATGACTTAGCTCCAGATTTAAGCAGAAGGAAACGAGCGACATGGGTAGTTTTCAGGAGTATCGAGTTTGCAGTGAAGAGAACAAGAGAACAAAGAACACCCAACTCCGTGCCCACCTTTTCAACTCCACCATACTTTCTGCCTCAACATATGCATCAGAAACCTGGTCGCTGCGTAAGCAGGATGAAACATGACTGAGCATTTTTCAACGCGCAGTCGAACGGAAGGTGTTAGGAGTATCCTATGTCACACAAGTAAGGGAATGGATCCGGAGCTCCAACTTGTGTCAACGGCGAAAAATCAAAGATGCGGTTCTTTACGCCAAACTGTCGAAGATAAGGTGGGTCGGACACGTAATGCGTTTGAACGACAACCGATGGACAGGAGCCGTTAGTGACTGGATTCCTCGGGATATCAAACGTACTGCAGGGAAGACCATCGACCCGATGGTCAGGATTCTTCACAAAGAGCCTTGAAGAAAGATATGATGTTCGACGAGTCCCTAGAGCGAGCAGAACCCATTGGGCTACTCTTGCACGCAACAGGGAAAAAATGGAAGATCTACTGGCGTTCGCTCGAGTCGCTCGACGATCAACGAGACGATAGGTGGTAGAGGTGATATGTATTATTTTATTCTTCCCTTTGAACCATCTGCTTGCTGGTCTAAGTACTCAGTGGAAGACTCATAGAAAGCTGTGAGTGTGCTAAGAAGCTCTTCTTTTTTTCACCGTGATTGTGATCTTGGTTTAGTATTTTCTCAGGTGTATGGCTGGGTAGGTAGCAGTCAGGCCTTTTTGGCCTTTCCAGTGTCTGAACAAGGCGGTATCCGCTGAAACATCACCTTTTTTTCCGTCAATGAAGAATAAACTAACACCTCGTGTTTGCTTGTCAAGAATATAGTGCTTTATATATGTTTTTTAATTCTTAGCATCGTTTAACCTTGAAAAAAGAGTTTTTAGACTTGAGTTTGAACTACGATATAGTATGCAGCAGTCATTTCAAAAACCTATATAAACCGGAGTTTGCGAATCTTCGTTTAATTCGTGTCATGTAGCCAGAAATGGTAGCAGTGTATAGTATTTTTAAAGTGTGGTAATGTGTAGTAAGTGACACAAGAATAGTTGTTTTCACGGTTGAAAAAATTATTAGTCATCTCTTTGAGGCACTCGCTACACAACTTCCAACTATATCAGCATCGGCGAGGAATCTGGCAAACAAATGGTCGTCAGAATATATTGCTCAATCTGGACATCAGGTGAGTCGTTGCATTTTTTCTTTTGGCACAGTATAAGGGAAACGTTTTAAATTAATTGTTTTGTAGAATACGGAACGCTTTCGGAGAACTCTACAGCTTCTTCGACTTTTTTGTCTTACAATTGTTCTCTTAAGTTTCGTTTTGGCTTTAAGATACATGTGAATATGTTTGTGAGGTGTCAGTCGGCATAAGTATGAGCCTGATTGCTTCAGCTTGCATCGATATGGTCACAGCAATACGCAGCAGAACAACCGCCTTACGAGATTGCGTGGGCGAGAGCCGCGAGCACGGCGCCACCGCATCCAGTAGTGTTGCAGAGGTAAGTTCTGCAGTCGGCACCACTCATTCATCACCAAGAACTCATCTTTATTTAAGTTTTCAACAAAGTTTTCGAACAGCTTCGTTGGGTACTTTTTTTAAACCATGTTTTGGGCTGATAACGCATTTGTGGTAATTCCGTTCGGTACAAGCATGACGCTGGTTCGGAATTTGCTGGACTCGTGAGTGACTAGCTGACCGTCTTTGATCTGCAAGCTTGGGGGGCTACCTTTGAGAATCCGGGAACGCACTACTATTGCTCTCCCGGGATTGTGGGAAAATCGAGTCGACCAGCGTTAACAAAATTCATGAAGAAGACCAGAAATCTTACAGCGGACAACCGGAAAAATCTACCTGAAGAGCTTAATAGATGTGGCGGATGCGAGGAAACGAATTGAATGCAGCAAGTACTGGGACTCACGGAACATTTAATGCCGGATCGTGTGAAAGTATAACGGATAGTTAAGTTGCGCAAAACGAAATGAATTTATGTTGTTCGTAACACGGCGATTTGACTGCTGATAATCAGTGATCGGTTCCACTCAGTGTAAGAAAAAGAAGTCATCCTACTCTGAAGAGTAGATGAACAATGCTTGTTTCTTAATTAAGAATCTGTTTTCTGCTTTTTTTCAAAAGATGTTTTCTACTTCTTTTCTTTAAGTTTTCCACTGGCAAAAACTATTCCATCATATGGTGCCAACATTCGCATAACTTTGATTTTGCAGCTCCTTGTCATCTGACAGTACCATGTGGTCTTCCGAATATTTGGACAACATCGACACATCGCTTCAATCAACACCGGTATGACAACAAACTGCATTTGTTTTTATACTTTAAAAAATGAACTGAAGTAGAGTTTCCAATGAACGATTTCAAACTCTCTCCATTACCTTGCGGCGAATTTGTCGCTGAATTGAACTCACACGTTATTGAAGCTGTGCATGAGGTATAATGAATAGTAAGCTGACTTACGTTTATATGATTATAACAGCAATGGTATTCCCACCAATCACCCCTACTAATCAAAAATATGGTCGTATTTAATACAAATGGAAACCAGGAATGATTCTTTGGAGGAGATTTTGCAGCTATCTAGCGAATTGGCTGACGCTTGGGCACAAGAGTTCACTTCTACTGAAGAAGACTTATGGGAGAGCTTGGAGAAAGAATGGCAAGCGGTTCAACCGAATATCGCCTTTACTCAAACAGAAGAAATAACTAACTTTCAACACGACCCATATGTTCACCAAGTAAGCTATGCTATTGTGTAGATGATGTTCCTACGAGTTTCGTGTATCCACTGTTTATGCGCTCAACGTTTAAATCATTTAAATCAAGTGCAGTGCTTCGTAATTTATTCTTCGTAAATGAGAGCTCAATCGTTCCTACTACTAACACTTGTCTAACTAAACTTCTTCAAATTAAGGTTCACAATCCATTCCTATCCCATGCCGATCCTATGGCTGAGGGCGACCGATTTATGCAATCTGGGGACCTCGGTAACGCCATGCTTGCTTATGAGGCCGCTGTGCAGAAGAATCCCAACGATGCCAAAGTCCGTGGTACAAGTTAATCTTTCAGACAAGTCTTTATTTTATCCAGTTCAATATGATTTTGAAGAGAAAACAGACCAAGAAAAGTTCTTGACCCACGATGTCCATGGTTGTCAAAACAAAAAAAGAAAAAACAACTGGTTTAAATGTTAGCTGCTTTCTCTGTAAAATTTCTTGGTAATGACTCTATCTTCGGAAGCAATTTGCACTAGGCGATTTCTCAGAGTTAGTTATCTGTTCTTGCCTCATCTGTATTGCATATAACTCCACTGATGAACTAACGACCTAACCATCATCAGTGAAGTTTCTGTTCGTAGTTAGAAATACTGTTTCTGGTGAAAGCTACCCACCAACGTTGTTGAACTGCAATTCATCCTTCTCCGAAAGCGTGATGATTTACGTGGTTTGTGTGATGAGCTTTGTAGTCTTGCAACTCACAAAAGAATTGGTCTGGTTTTGTTCTTCACGTTGAAATGTCCTTCTTCACACTTTTTCTTAATTACGAGCATCGCAGAGAAAATTCTAGTGTTTTGCCAACTGGAATACCCAACAATGTAGTTGTAGTGAAACATTTGACTACTGACCACTTTTTGAACTAAATGTGTTAACCAAAAGGGTGCTGAGATAAGAGCAAGGCTTAAAACCTCAGTTGGGTTTCGAACCCACGAACCCCTTGGCAGGTTTGGGCGTGCCATCCACCACACCAACCAAACCTCTTGCTTTGCCCTTCTTTCAGCCATGTTTTTGCTCTATCGGTGATATAAGCAGTCTCCCATCAACGGGAATGATGTGGCGATCATAAAAACAGCATTGAAAACAGTTATGCTGAACTGCAGTTGAAATCACAATGTTAACTTCTTATTTGTTGCCTATTCTTTATCATGGCAGGGTATGATGTGAAGAACACACGTTGTTTAACGTTTAAACACGTTTAGTTTGCCTCATCAGCTAAAAATCCTGATGAATAACAGGCAATGGTGCCAATATCACTTTGACTTTGAGGGTTTAGAAGGAAATATGGGTGACAAAATCTCTTAGTATTTTGTGCATAGGTGATGAGTGCCTAACAAATCCAGCTTTAATGAGATCTAATCAGCAAACTTCCCTTCTCATCAAATTCAATTAAACTAAATTTCGAGAAATTAAATTTACATTAAATTCAATCTATTTGTTTATATCAAACTGAATTCAGAAAGGTTAGAATTAAACTAAACTGAGTTTAAATTTCATGTAGGGTTTTTTTTGCTTTAGAGTGGGGTTATTGTGGATCTGCTGTTGTGATTACAATGTCTACCATCCCGTATTGCCCAAGAGTTGATCGTCTTTTAGAAGATTTCTAACGGTAGTTCTAGGTATTATTCCTAGACGAGCTTGTATATGAATGCCTGGAACTGACACACAATTTTGCTAACCCTTTATTAGCACTATAACGTTCCTGCAAAGCGCTATTATTCATGGCTTTATCATGGCGCTTCCACTGATTAGCACCGTTAGTTTTGGATACATTGCCTTCAATCTATTTCTGTAAGTTAACGATCGGCACTGATGTCTCAGCGCAAATGTCATTTCCACTTGGAGGTTAGGATTGATTCTAATCTTATCGGATACTTATACTTATTTTGGTACTTGGACGGTCCCTCCCCCACTGGTTGTGCGGGTCCCAGCACATTCTCCACTTCGTATTGTTGAGCAAACACGAAGTGTTATTTTTATTTTTTATTCATGAACCTGACGTTTCGGCGGATTTCGCCTTCCTCAGAGCCTGGAAAGGTCAAGTTGACAACAATCTATTCGGCCAAACACCTCCATAGCCAAACAGAGAAAAGGCTAAACCTAGATTTCAAGCACATTGAACACAAAAATAGCTTCTTTGCACGCTCACCGCTCTCTATGAGTCTTTCACTGAGTATGTCGCGTGGAGACCAACCGCACAGAGTTCACATGGAAACGTAATATGCCCCTCCCATCAAAATAACAGCCTTATATACTGCCCAATATGGCGCGTGATAATGAGGCATTCTTCCCTGCGGTTCATTTTCGGATTTCTGGAATTAATCCAGAACGCCTCGAGAGTTTTGCGCGCTTGTGTTCTCGATTCCTGTGCGAGGATCGTGACATGTACTTCAAAGTCCTCCCGGCTATGTCTCTGCGTCCTATGCGTGGGGTATTTGGTTTACGTTTGCCGACTAGGTGTTCTTTTATGCGGACACAGAGGGGTCTGCTTGTTTCGCCAATGCATTCGTCTCCGCACGCCTTACAGGAGATCAGATAAACTATACCCGAGCTCATGCAATTACCGTCTCTACCATTAGGGCAAACTATGCAATTTTGCGTTGCACATAGACGGTCATATAGGCGGTTACGAACTAGCTGGCGCCTAAGAGTACGCAGTGGTATTTCAACTAGGCTTACCGAATTTTCAGGACCCACTTTTCTTAACCGGCGTTTTATAGCTGCAATTACATCACTTGAGATGAACGGTAGGATAAACGGGACCTTTTTATCGCTAGAGTTGTCGTTTAGGGGGCCTAGGATTTCTCCTACACCTATCACGAGCTACAGTTTCGTAGCCATTAGAAATGGCTATTTACCGTACCAAGTTCCGGGACTCCTCTCTCTGCTCTCTTCCCGTGCACACGTTGACTGTTCGAAATATGTTTCTTACGAGCGCCCTTTTCGTGTGAGAGGGGTGAGAGGAGAGGTAATGAACCAAGGTGTTTTTACTGCTTGGCTCTTGGTACCACTTTATAATGTAGCCACTTTCTGGCAGGTTTATTTGGACGTTCAGGAATGGAAGCCAGTTTTCTTTCGGTTTCTCTCGAGTAAACTTGATATACTCCGACTGTTCGTTCAACAACTCGAAACATTTGTCCATTTCCTCTTGTGTTGAGCAAAGGACAAAACAGTCATCTATATATCTACAGTAGAGTAACGGTCCGAGATCGGTCACTGGTGCTTCCACCTTAGACATAAACGCAATGGCAAGACTTGTTGCCAGTCGCTGTCCCATTGCCAACCCTCTTATTTGAGCGTAGTAACTTCCGGACCATCTGAAGATTGAGCAGCTCAAGCATTCTTTCAAGAGTGCCATCAACTGCTCTGTCTTGAAGCCGTACAAGTTTGTTGCTTTTTTCGTGTTGTATAAGGAGCTCGCAGACGGCTTGCATAGCGCAGTCATTCGACACGTTTGTATAGAGGGCGGTGACGTCGAAGGACTCCATCACGTACGCGCTGTTGGGCTGCGTAGTACGTAGACGATCCAGAAACATCTGAGTATTCGTAAGATGGGCTGGAATGTGTTTCAACAACTGGGTAAATATTAGGGATAACAACCATGTTGTCCTATCCGTTGGCCCGTCTACACAGCTAATGATAGGTCTAACCTTAAACAATGATGGATCGGTAGACGCAATATCATCGCTGGATACTAGCTTGTGAGTTTTTACAAGCAAGTACAAGACGGGACATGTTGGTAAGTCAACTTTTAGTTAAGAGATAACTGATAGTTTTAAACCAGCAGCCCTTGCCACTTTGACCCATTCGTGGTTCAATTTTCGGTATTTACTTTAAAACTCCTTCTCAGATGATGGACGATACAGTGAAGCATCTTCAAGATGCTTTTTCGTTATCTCAACATCTAACTGATGGAGAATTACGATGAACTCTCCACCCTTATCACTAACGGATAGTCTTATGATTTTAATCTTATCAGCTCTCATACCTTTCGCATACCACGTTTTTGCACTTCGGTGAGGCTGGAGCTGTATCTTTTCGCGCGTTAGTGATTAAGGACTTTGAAAGTTTTATTCGTAAACATCCGAAATTTAACATCAACTTCATTCCTGGGCTCTTGCTGTTTAAAGAATGGCTGAGGAAACGGTGCTATTGGTAGGGCTCCCACTTGATGTTGTTAACACCCATTTTGCGCTTCTCCGTTTTTACATTCTCCACTTTTCGGAGTTTCCCTGGTTTAACCACTTTGTTTCCGTGGAGTACCGAGATCAGCCAAAGTTTGCTCCAGGTCGTCACCGTCACCAGGCAGTCGCCGTCTTTGTGAATCAGAGGGAGATTTGCCACCATGCGACTAGTTTGATACCAGGACGGTGGTGGATCCTGGTATCGGTAATGGTTTACTCTTAGCTAGGTTTCCTGATGGAAACGCCGGACTCTTTCTCAGCAAGGGAGACTCTACCGGGAGGATGAATCTCCCCGCTGCGCATCGCAGTCCGACACCCAGGAACACCTCCAAGCCACAATGAGGCAGTAAAGCGTTTAGGAAGGAGGGGGGCGGGGAATGGCATCCTTATAATGCTTGATGTTGTTCACTACTAACACTTAACTTGTTAATTCTTGTTTATGAATAACGCTTGGTTATACCTTCTCTGTGAGATCATTAGATAAGGATTGTCTAATAACAATTTTTCTTCCTATCTAATACAATAATACTGCTCAACAATGACCCCTGTCCGCACTCCGATTTCATGAAATAACAAATGCCATTAGAAGATTAGCTTAAATCGCGTCACGCGCTTTTGGGACATAAAATTGCTATTTTTAACGTTTGTCTATCTATACATGTTCTAACTTTACTACGTACCACGTTTCCATCACGAAGGATGAATAAGGGGCTGTAGTGAGCAACCCGGACGACGCGGATGTGGGCAAAGACAGTTTAATCCATAACGGACGCGCGCCTTTTAGCATGGATTTCTGAATGGAATACGAGCGTTTTTTTCCATTGTTGCAGACTTTTTGGTTTTTTGACAATAAAAAACACTTTAATAACTAGAGTGCTTATTTAGCGGGTAAGGCACAGTGGTAGTGGGGCCCATCATCACGAGCATTCTGCTGGTTCGATTCCGCTTCTGGCTCACCAAGCCTATCATTACTCAAGGGTCGGGAAATTGGTACCGGACTTGTCCGGGAAAAAAACCACTCTTGGGAATATTCTAACCTGGTTATCTCAGAACTCCAGTGAGAATCAACTCGAGCAGCATTCTACGACATTCAAGATGAAATGAAAATGTTCAAGCAGCAGCCAAACCCACACGTGAATGTTGGAAGACTTTAGTGGATTATAGTCGCGAGGAAACGAATGGAATGTGATAAGTGCTGGTATCGGCACAGTAGATGTGAAGACGTGAGACGTGTCGTATAAAAAAAGAATGGTTAAAGGAGTGTAAACACGGCGTAACTGTAGAAGAGCCTTTGCTCTATTGTTCTATGGGCAACAACGATATGTGAGCCACTATTTACTGTGTTTTATTGTGGTCCATTTAGCAAATACATAGTTGTCAACGTTTGGAAGTATTTCGAACCTCATGTTGAATCTATTCCGGTGCTTTTTATTTCCGCGTATTCCGTACAATAAACGTGGATGAACTAACGGTTAATTGTTTTCCATATTACGAATAAGCTTTTCGAAACAAGGTTTTTTTTTGTAAACGTAGGGGACGGTTTTTCCGATCTCATCCATCCTGTTTCGATTTTCTTTCGATTAGCTATTGAATGAATACATATAGTGCAGAGAAAAAAAATTCTGGAACTCACTAAACTGAATATTGACACTATAGTACCATGTACGATACCAATGTCAAGTTCCACCACCGGCCTGGTATCAAACTAGTTGCGTGGTGACAAATCCCTGCGTGGTGCACAGGGATGGCGACTGCCTGTGGTGGTGGCAACCTGGGGCAGACTTTGGCTAGGCTGACCCCCGCGACTCCAGGGAACCGCAATGGCTAAACCAGCAAAACTCCGAAGAAATGGAATTTATGCTGGAGCTCGCACAACCAGTGAATACAGGCCATCCAAGTATCCAACTGAGTGTCCACGCGGAGGGTTCAAAAGCTTCTCCTTTATGTGTACTATGCTCCGCTAGTAGTGTATTTGGTTTAATTTTTAGATTTACCGAATAGGTATACTTTTTATACGGATGCGCAGTGTCTAACCGTTTCGTCAATATATTCGTCTCCGCATGCTTTACAATAGTGCAGATAAACCGTGCCTGAACTGGAGCAATCACCGCCTCTACCGTTTACTGCAATTTTACGCCGTGCATAGGCGGTCATATAGGGACCTACGAACTAACTGGCGTCTTAGACGTTTGGTGGTATTTCCGCCACTGATACCGAATTCTCTAGACCGGCTCTTTTTAAGCAAAGTTTTAAAGATGCACTCATTTTGTCGGAAATGATGAGGCACATATCGTTTGCGGGCGAGATCCTTCCTATAGATCTATGCCGGAGAGAAGTGGCCGTTTGCCACGCCAGTTGCAGAGATTCTTGCTTTTGCTTTCCTACTGTGCACACATTGGTGACTGTTCGAAACGTGTTCCTCACAAGCAATCTTTCTTCTGTGTGAGAAGTGAGAAGATAGGTAAGGAACCGCGAAATATTTGTTCCTTGGCTTTTCGGAACCTCTTCGTGATGTAGCCACTTTCTTGGATACCTGGATACTTAGACGGTCCGTCTTCACAAGATGTGCGGACACCAGCACATGCCATTCGTTCCTTTCTCTCGCAATCATAGTCCATGGTGGTGGTCTTGTTTGAGCATGGTAGCGCGTGCCAGTCTCGTACCATGATCTGTAAAACAACTGCAGATGCGGGTACAGCTGATTAACTTTGTTAACGAACACCTCCGCCCAAAGTGTAGGTGGTTGTCCTGGGACGTTTGCATTCTCTTGTAGTCCACTCTACTGTTCTTTTTCGTCCATCTGTCGTCCGTTCTTCTCATTATGTGACCGGCCCATCTAGGTTTCGCTATCGATGTATATTCTCCTGGATCTCGAAGATGTGACAGATTTCGAAGCTCAGAGTTTCGCATTCTGGCTAGATATTGAGAGTGCCGGTTATATTTCAGAGGACACCGCTCAAGCGCTCTGTGAGTAGTGCGAAGCATTCTTGACGTAGTTAAAGTATCAACCCATGTCACCGCAGCATAACAGAGCGCTGGGAGGACCGTAGAATCGAAGAGATGAGCGCGGATTTTCGGGTCCTTCAGTTGGTCGATGGCTTCTTTGAGAGGCCCGAATGCGGCCCAAGCTGCTCTCCTTCTTCTATCTAGTTCCTCCTTCATGTTGTTTTCCATGTTCATTGACCGCCCAAAGTATACGTACAAGGTGGTGGTCTCAGCAATGAGAGAGCCATCCAATTCTATTTTTTCGCCTTTGCATCATGGGTTCTTCATGAACTGGGTCTTCTTTCGATTTATGCGAAGTCCGTTTCCCGCTTCGTTGAGCTCGTTGATCATCATCTCTTCATCGCTCGTGTTTCTTGAGAAGATGACAATGTCGTCAGCAAAACGAAGGGGAATTTTCCATCAATACGTATGCCTTTCTCATTCCAATTAAGTGACTCATTATCCACTGCAGGGCAACATTGAACAGCTTTGGTCGATGGAAAAGCTGTATTTTCGTAGTGCAGTTCCGATAACAGTCGCACAGAGTTCTTATGTATGACGGGTCCACTCCTTGTTCGACGAGCGCTGATAGGATTGCATTCGTTTCGACACTGTCAAACGCTTTTTCATAGTCGACAAAGGTTAGGACTAGAGGCAAGTGGTATTCCCGACAAATTTCGATGACCCTGGACACGGTTTGGATGTGGTCCACACAGTAAGAACCTTTCCGAAATCCTGCTTGCTCGACTGGTTGCGCCTCATTCAATGTCCTTGATATGCGCGGGAGGACAATCTTCGTGAAGAGCTTGTAGAGTACACTGAACAAGCACATGGGACGATAGTTACGAAGATCCCTTCGGTCTCCTTTCTTGGGCAGGATGACCGTACGCGACGTCCTCCACTGGTCTGGGATTTTTTCTTTTTTGAAGGTAGGCTGTCATATGATTTACGAGAAGTACATGTAAATTGCGGCCTCCAGCTCTAAGGAAAGTCGGCGGTGACATTGTCCGGCCCTGGAGCTGTGCCTCTTTTCATGCTTTCTATCGCAACTCGAACCTCCAACGGAAGAATTCCAGGTGGTTTTTTTCTAGCGGGAATATTAGGGTCCGGGACGGTGATTGTGGAACGGAAAAGGTTGGTGTAGAACGTTTCCGCTATTAATTCCATATCATGGCAGGAAGTTTGAACGATCCTATCTTTGTTCGTCAGGGCTGGCAGCGGAACCTTATAATCTTACAAGTCCCGACGGCATTTTTTTCAGACTGCTTCTTTTTTCTGCTGCTTCCAGTAGTTTCTTCTGGTTGTGCCGTTGTATATCTTCCTGCAAAGCTATTCTGCAGCTGGCTTTTATTACTAGCCGTGTTAAACGTGTTTCAGTAGGATCAAGCTTCAGTTTCCTTCTCTTTTCGAGCAACTCCTCAATAGTGATGGAGGTGCGATCCGATCTTCTTGCTTGAGGAACTGAGGCGAATTTAGCACAGCTTTTCAGTCCTTCGACAAGCAGCTCGGTAGTCTTCGGTCGGGTCTGCTTTAACTCTGCCAGTCACGTTTGGATAGGACTTCGTTCAGAATGTTCTCGTCGTATACAGCTAGGCTTTTTCCTCGTGGTCGATGAAGAGAATTCTTTTCGAGCTTGTGGCTGAGTCGAATCTTCGCGCGAAGAAGGCGGTGATCGGAACCAGTACAGAATGACGGGACTACCGATGTGTCAAGTAGGCACCATCTTCTGTTTGTCAGAATATGGTCGATCTCCGCATGAGTCATGCCGTTGGATACTCCCACGTCCACAGGCGGCTTTCTTTCTTCTGGAAAAACGAGTTTCCATGGAAAAGACGTGCTGCTGACAGGGAGTCCTGTGAGACGGTTCCCATTCTCATTTCTTTCTCCTAATACAAAATTTCTTCTATCTTCTATAGAAGCAGTCTTGGAAGCCCTGGATAGTCAAGGGGTCCCTACTCAGTACATAAAGATTCATCGTGAGCTGTACAAAAATTTCACAAACAAGGCATCACCATTCTACTACGATATTATCATTGACGTCAAAGAGGAGTTTGGCAAGACGATACCATCTCGCCAAAATTATTTACCGCCACCCTCCAGAACGTCATGCGAGCAATGGAATGGGATAATATGGGGGGGTAAAAATCGATGGTCGGCAGTTACACCATCTTCGCTTTGGTGATGACATCGTCCTTATAACATCAAACATTAGCCAAGCGGAACGTATGCTTACCGACTTTGATAAAGCCTGTGGAAAGATAGGTCTTCATCTAAATCTCACAAAAACGATGTTCATGAAGAACGGATTGGTTTCGTATGCCGCATTCATGCTCAACGGAACGAATATCTCCGAATGCTCCAGTTATATCTACCTAGGTCGGGAAATCAATATGATGAACGACCTAGCTCCAGAGCTCAGCAGAAAGAAACGAGCGGCTTGTGCTGCTTTCAAGAGCATCGAGGATGTAGTGAAGAGAACAAGAAACAGCCCGACTCCGTGCCCAGCTTTTCGACTCAACGGTACTTCCTGCCCTAAACGTATGCGTCAGAAACTTGGTCGCTTGCGTAAGCAGGATGAAAGGTCACTTAGCGCTATTGAACGCGCAGTCGAAAGGACGATGCTAGGAGTATCCCATTCCACACAAATAAGGGAAGGGATCCGAAGCTCCGATCTGCGTCGACGGTCAAAAATCAAAGATGCCGTTCTGTACGCCAAACATTCGAAGATAAGATGGGCCGGACACGTAATGCGTATGAATGACAACCGATGGACAGGACCCGTTAGTGACTGGATTCTTCGGGATGTCAAACGTACTGCAGGAAGACCACCGATCCGATGGTCAGAGTTCTTCACGAAGAGCCTTGATGAAAGATATGATGCTCGACGAGTTCCTAGAGCTAGCAGGACCCATTGGATCACTCTTGCACGCGACAGGGGAAATGGAAGACTTACTGGCGCCCGCTCGAGTCACTCGACGATCAACGGGACTACAGGTGATACAGATAATCCAAAATTTCCGATCCTGTATTCGCTCTCGTTGGCCTTTCGTATTTTAGCGTTGAAGTCTCCGACAACAAATTTATGACATGCTTTATCATTGCGGATGACTTCGTCCAACTGCTAGTAGAACGCATTTAATTCGTACTCATCAGCTGCGTATGTCGGTGAGTAGCAGTTGATGATAGTGATCTTCTTATGATGCGACAGTTGAAGACGGAGGACGGCTATGTGAGGGAAAGGGATCTCGTATGAGTCGACGTGATGGACAATGGACGGGTGGACGACAAAGCCTACGCCGCCGACATTTCGTGACGGGACCTTTTCTCCACGGATCACAAGGGTCTCGTTATTTAGTTGGCGTATGTTGGTCTTCTTGATTTTTGTTTCTTGTAATGCGATAACATGAAATTTAATGCGATCTGCGGCTACAAGAAGGGCGTGAAGTTCGGCGTCTGTGGAGAGTGTTCTGGCATTACACGTGCATAGTAAGAAACAATCTCCATGGCGTGTCGTGCGTATATTCGTCAGATCCGGTTCCAATGGTGTCCTGCGTAACCCGAGATTTTCTGGCCTCCCACCAGTCGTCTCACCGCCTGACGTCATTGACGGGAGCACCTTGTGTGCGAGGTACTGAGGCTGGCCTACTGCTGGTCGTGCAGCTTGGTCCTCCCTGGAGTCCTGACTTAACCTTGCAAGGGCGTATCCAGGTCTTCACCACGATGTGGATCAGAAGGAGGTGTGTTTTTGGCGACGAATCCTTTGCTCGGTCTTCCTCCTAGTTGATTCGGAGAGATGTTAAAACTCAAACTTGGTAATTAAACCCTTGGGTATTTAGTAGCCACTTTCGGAAAGGTTAATTTGAATGTTCAGAAATGGAATCCAGTTTCCTTTCGGTTTCCGTCTGGTGAAAATTATATACTCTGGCTGCTTGTTTATTAACTTAAAACATTAGCTTAGAACATCTTGTTGTGGTGAGCAGATGGTAAAACTATCATCAACTACAAGACGAACTACAGTAGAGTAATGCGATGGCCTGCGATGTATATTGGTGATTTCACTCTAGGCATAAAGACATTGGCAGGGGTGGGTGCCAGTTATTGTCTCATCGCCAACTCTTTAATTTGTGTGTAATATTTTTCGAACATTTATAAAAGTCCGGACCGCTAGTGCTCGCATGGTGTGGTGGTGAACGCGTTAGCGCCTGAAAGATTAATGACGTGGTCGATCCCCACCACAGACACCATCAATCGTGAGTTTTTCGTATATCTCAACATAACTATGGTTGTATTTCATGTAATATCCTATCATCAAAAAAAAGGGAATGAAAATTTGACTGCATTGTAATTTTCTGAGCAATCTGAATGTTTAGCTGTTTAGGCCCTCCTTTATGAGTCTGAGGGCCATGAGCTGCTAAATCAAGAACCCATACATGTTTATTGTTCTTTTGTGTTGCACAATGAGTTCAACTTATGGTTTGCAATGCGAAACGGTCATTCGACACGTTAGCGTGAAGGGCAGTAACGTGGAAAGACCCCATCACGTGCGCGTTGTTAGGACGCGCGTGAAGAAGACGATCCAGAGACATTTGGGTATTCCTGAAATGGCCTGGGGTGTGATTCAGGAACCGGATAAGGTTTAGTGTTAAAACGATGTTCTTATATCCGTTGGTCCGTCGTCATGCGCTGTTTTGCGCTGCTGTGAGATCAGAACTAAATCTTCTGTCGCGAAAATGCCTGATTTTGAGAGCTTCGTCCGAAAATATGCAGAAATGTGTCTATTTCGCCGTTGATATATTGTTATCTGAAGGACGTTCGAAGAAAAGGAGGTAGTGATAATATCGCTGTTCCTTGTTTTTTCGTTATTGTACACAGCTTTGTAATAGAGTCGATCTTGAAGCTCGTGCAGATTGCATGGGATTCTATGTAGGGTTTCTTCAGGAATGGGCTGCGCTGGTGTGAAACTTGCGCCCAATTCTAATAGTGAGCGTGCACTATTAGGGAGAATCATGTCTCCTAACACTATAACCCTTAACATTTCTGGAACGTTATCGACACTCGCTTTTTGGTTAAGACCTAGTATTAAACTATTCTCTAATTTTACCTGAAATAGTGTTTTTGTGATCCGGAATATTTATAGTATTTATATGGTAAACAAACCAGTTGGATTTCTCAAATCAAATCCTAAGGGATATTGTTCTTGATTTATTGGATCGTTGCATGAATGACTTTTGTTTGAAGGAAAGAAGAATTCCTATGGTGACAGTGTGTTTATGTATAAGAATCTTAGGATTTTAGGCGTAGGAGGCTAATATTCTTCTGTTCTCAAAGAAGGATTCTGATAAAGTTGTCGATGAATTCAACGAGTTGCAGGCTTGGTGTCATCTCGGTTTGTCGCATGCAGAGAATGAGAACGATTCTAAAGCTATATTAGCTCTCAATGAATGTCTGAAAATTCAGCCGGATTATCAGGAGGTCAGACATATTCCAAAGTATATTTTTTGATTTAAGCTAGGTTTTTGCAAATTATTCGTACCGTCAAATTAAAGTTTTTTTTTGTGAGCAAATTAGTGAAGTGGGCTCATGAAAGCTCTCCAGGCGAGGCACTACTAATTTTTAGAAGACATGTCATCACCAAAAGAGTGCTATGAATTATATCACTTAAGTCGTATGTGGATCATCAAACTCTCGAAGCTACTTCGTTTATCCTGGAAAGACTTTTTTCCGCCGATCTTGATTTAATAAATGCCCATTTTTCCTAACATTTTGTAAACTGTTTTTCTTGATGAGCCAACACTAGGTTGTTATTACAGCACTACTATGCACACAATAGCTGAGTTTTTGGCGGCTTCGCCTTCTTCAGAGTCTGGAAAGGTCAAATTGACTTGCAATCTACTTAGTCGAATACTTTCATAACCTCAGTAGACAAAATATAATACATAAATCTTGTGAACTGTTCTTGTTCTGGTCACGTCACTTTTGTGTGCTCGGTTTGGAAATCAACGATTACTACGTAGGCTCTTCTTGCCCTAGCAGTCTCGCTGACGAACGAATCAGCCGACAACAGCGCCCTGACTCAGTTAGAGAAGTGGCTGGTGGCTCATCAGGGCGGTGATCCCACGAATGTGCAGCAGAGAGCACATGCTGGCTTTAGCTCCTTCCTCGATCCCGACACCTTCAAACAGGTAAATGTGAAAAATTTCATGCTAATGCGCAAGTTCAGCGCCAACCAGTGTTCAAGTTCGCAACGCTGAATACTTTGCTCTCATACCAGTTTCCTAAGCGCTTTAGTCCTCGATTTAGCCTCGACTCGCTTCCAGCGACCATAATTGGGTAAGGCATGTCACGTTCCTAGAAGGTATTACTGACAAGCACCGTCAAATTTATGTTAGAGAATAACTTTTCAGTAAGAGTTTTAGTAGCACATCACTGAAAGTCTTCTTCATGCGGGGTTAGATTTTATTGAAAGATGGAACTTACAATGTGGTATGCCGTTTCCATGCAACTAAATGGTGTTGAAAGGAGAAATGAAGAGGTGATCAACAGTGTTTTCAGCCCATTATTGACTGCTTTTGCAGGTTGAAGAGCGATTTCTGAGTGTCGCGCGGCAGCAATCAGGCAAAGCCGACGCTGACCTCCAGAATGCGCTTGGAGTACTGTACAACCTTAATAAAAATTACGACAGAGCAATCGAGTGCATCAAACTTGCCATAGCGAATCGTCCAGATGTGAGTGCATTTGTGTACGATAAAACGGTTTTTTTTATCGACTACATACTTGCTTGGATGGTTTGCCATCACTGGTTGTGCGGGCTCCAGCATAATCTCCACTTTTTCGAAGTTTTGCTGGTTTAGCCATTGTGGTTTCCTGGAATCTTGAGGTCAGCCACGCTAAAGTCTGCCCCAGGTCATCATCACAATAGGCAGTCGCTACCCTCGTGGATCAAGGGAAAATTTGCCACCATAAGTCTAGCTTGGTACCAGGGCGGTAACTGGCGCAGGCATTGGTTTATTCTTGGTTGGGCTTGTTGATGGAAACGCCGGACTCCTTCTCAGCTTGAAAGATCCAGCCAGGGCTATGAATCCACCCTCTGTACATCGTAGCCCGACACCCAGGAAAACCTCCCATCCACGATGAGGAGGTAAACTTGGGGGGTTTTATCGACTACAATTTTAGAAATTTGGTTAAACTCGAAGTTGTAGATATCTATCGATTTTTGATCTTCCGTTTTTTTTAGTTTTATGGAAATGTTTGTTGTGACTTAAGATTTGAACCATTGCTGTGTTCGTTATAACAAATATCATCATCTCGGCCTGTTCACACTCACAGGATCCACGTCTTTGGAATCGCCTCGGCGCCACTTTAGCGAACGGCAATCGTACTCCAGAAGCCGTGGCTGCATATCGAGAATCACTCAAGAGGTATCCACTCTACGTACGAGCACGCTATAATCTTGGAATCAGCTGTCTTCACCTTAACAGTTATAGGTGAGTAAGTATTGGTCATTTATTTCAAAGCTACTAAAAAATCCATTGCTTGCACTTTTTTTAGCTGATGAAAAGTTGCGATGACCTGACATTTCACGTAACTGTAAGGCTTGCGAGTGTAACGAAATAGACCGTAGTAATTTTTGTGGCTTAATGATCTTAATTTGCAACCATTATCAGCATAGTGCTAAATTTTATTCTTCTGAATAGACACATCTCTTTAAAAAAAACGTAGCTAAAAAATCAAGGATTGTTTAGCGCATATTTGGTGGTAGTGCTAGTGAGAATATAGGAATCCAACACCTGTGTCATCGTTTTTCTTGAAGGGAAGCAATCGAGCACTTCGTGTCCGCCTTGGAGCTACAAAAGGGAAGCGCGGACACTTCGTCTATTTGGCCGACACTGCAGTCAGCAACCATTCGGATGCAAGACGCACCTGATGCGCTCTTTTCAGCACTGCGTCGACGAGACTTGAACGCTTTCAAAGCGGTACTTATGCAGATACGACCAATCTAAACACTCTGTCTTTATATTGGAATTTATGAATAAACTGAGAAGAATCTGAGTGTGGTTGTTTTTCTATGTGGATGATATGGTATCATTAGCCGCATCGTCAAAGTTGGTAGCATTGGACAACCTTGGATTGTGTGGGTCGTTTGTGTTTGCGATAGGTTGCCTGAAAGAAAACCAAGAATACGATTTCATTTTCCCTAGTGTTACATATCAATTTTTGGTTGCACAAAAATTATCATTGCTATACCAAATACTAGCCCAAGTGCTTCTAACCTATATCCTCCAACTATCGACGTATTGTAGGATAGGAAGGCCGGAGCGCGTTCGTCGACCTCTCAGGTCACCGATGTAGGATATACGCAACTTTCAGGCTTAAATTGGCCAAATTCACTAACCATATTTTTGACTTATGCTTCCAGTAAGTGACAAAGTTAAGTGGTACATGCTTGGTTTCCTTTCCTTTTTTTTTTCAAACCTACTCAGATCCTGTGAATTTCGATTCAAGTGGCAGTATGAAGCCAACTTCATTATTATTTTTCTTTGTAGAGAAGAAAAACTAGTGAAACTTTAGGAATACGGATTTAATAAACGACACACATTTTGCTTTTTCTCATATCATTTCAGCAATTTTTAAAACAAGTGCGGATAACCTTTTAGCCTCTTTATTGAACCAAAGGTGCTTTCTAGCCAACAGTCTTCCAGACTGTATCGTTAACATTTTTGTCACAAGGCATTGCAATGACCCACCAACTACCTAAACAGTGGCAAACAATAGTGAATGAGCGTCACAGTCAGGCGCGTTGTTCTCAGAATTGGACGTTTGAACGCTGGGAGAATGAGCATTCATATCGGCAACATTTTTTTTTGAGGAGTTCACCGACATGGTGTTGAACAAGCAGGGTATCACCCTAAGCTTTCGTTGTTTCATTCTAAATTGAGGCTACTGTTCATCTTCCACTCAAGAGACCAACATTTTTAATGAATGTTTCTGTTGAAATACCAACATTTTTCTTCAAATTCACCAACGTAGAGATTTTTTTTTCCAGGAATGTTAGGGAAAGTGTATTGAATTTCGTGGTCTGATTTCATGTAGTGCAACGATTAATAATGAGGAACAAGTGTCCGATTGTGGTTCAAGTTTTGTCTCACCAATTGATCGCTTTTGATGCAATCGTGAAATAGGCAGCGAATTTTAGCGTTGCAGAGTTTCGTTTATAGTAACGAAAAATTAGCCGACAAGTTGAGATTGCATCCTCATGCGCGATTGGACAACGCCCGTTGAAGATCGAGCTTCTCCTTAAGCGCGCTTGGTCCATTTCCATCAAAGATCGAGCTGTCTATAGATGTGCACAGACTGCATCATACAGTATGTATTTCTCCAAACACTCCATAATTGGTAGATCATTCGTTTCACATTCTTATTGCATTTCAAGGGCTCGTGTGGCGCAGTAGTTAGAGGCGCCACTGTGACACACGTGGAATCGATCCCCCGCGTCCATGGCTCACCAAGGCTTCCATCCCTCCGGGGTAGGCAAATTGGTACCAGACTTGTCTGGGAGGATAGCAGCACTGGCTCGATACATCGCTAGGCCACCTCGAGTCATTGTAAAGGTTAGTTATGCATTCAATCACCTCCAAACGATGCTTAATGAAGTTGAATGCATGGCGCATCCCTTACAGGATCGATCAACGCCGAGAGCTTTATTCTTTATCCTTTTTATTGCATTCTAATTAGCGTACTTCATACGTTACCTGTCCGAATGCAAGGTCCCTACCCACTGGAAGACCAGCAAGACCGTGTTATTGTTCAAGAAGGGTGACCTAAAGGATATCGGCAACTATCGTCCAATCTGCTTACTGTCTTTCGTCTACAAAGTTTTCACTCGAGTCATACTAAACAGGATTGAAAGAACACTGGACGAAGGAAAGCCATGTGAGCAAGCAGGGTTTCGAAAAGGATTTAGTACGATGGACCACATCCACACGGTAACAAGGGTCATTGAAATATCGCGAGAGAACAAAAGACCGCTCTGTCTCACCTTCATCGATTTACAAAACGGCCTTTGATTCAGTCGAGATAGAAGCAGTCTTGGAAGCCCTGGATAGTCAAAGGAGTCCCTACTCAGTACATAAAGATTCATCGTGAGCTGTACAAAAATTTCACAACCAAGATTTCATCATTCTACGATGATATTGTCATTGACGTCAAAAGAGGAGTTAGGCAAGGCGATAGCATCTCGCCAAAATTAGTTATCGCCACCCTCCAGAACGTCATGCGAACATTGGAATAGGATAATATGGGAGTGAAAATTGATGGGTCGGTAGTTACACCATCTTCGCTTTGCTGATGACATCGTCCTTATAACACCGAACATTAGCCAAGCGGAACGTATGCTTACCAACTTTGATAAAGCCTGTGGAAAGATCGGTCTTCAACTAAATCTCACAAAAACGATGTTCATGAAGAACGGATTGGTTTCGCATGCCCCATTCATGCTCAACGGAACGAATATCTCCGAATGCTCCAGTTATACCTACCTAGGTCGGGAAATCAATATGATGAACGACCCTAGCTCCAGAGCTGAGCAGAAGGAAACGAGCGGCTTGGGCTGCTTTCAAGAGCATCGAAGATGTAGTGAAGAGAACAAAGAACACCCGACTCCGTGCTCACCTTTTCGACTCAACGGTACTTCCTGCCCTAACGTATGCGTCAGAAACTTGGTCGCTTGCGTAAGCAGGATGAAAGGTCACTTAGCGTTATTGAACGCGCAGTCGAAAGGACGATGCTAGGAGTATCCCATTCCACACAAATAAGGGAAGGGATCCGAAGCTCCGATCTGCGTCGACGATCAAAAAATCAAAGATGCCGTTCTGTACGCCAAACATTCGAAGATAAGGTGGGCCGGACACGTAATGCGTATGAATGACAACCGATGGACAGGAGCCGTTAGTGACTGGATTCCTCGGGATATCAAATGTACTGCAGGAAGACCACCAACCCGATGGTCAGAGTTCTTCACAAAGAGCCTTGAAGAAAGATATGATGCTCGACGAGTTCCTAGAGCGAGCAGAACCAATTGGGCTACTCTTGCACGCAACAGGGAAAAAATGGAAGACTTAATGGCACCCGCTCGAGTCACTCGACGATCAACGGGTCTACAGGTGATACAGGTGAATTAGTGTACTACCTCTCTTGCTCCTGCAAGTGGAATAATTACTAGTTGCAACACCGCATGGATATCTGCCAAACAAGTTCGTCAGTAGTTTTTCAAAAAAACAAGGAGAGTTCGTCAGCGTTTTTTAATTTGGTTTATGCATTCTTCACTTATTTTTGTAACAATGAGATTAAAATTACTTAGTGCTCAATTAACAAGGTGCTGATTTTTATATTGTGTAGAGTTTGTCCCTTTGCAATACACTGGTTTTTAGGTTGTAAAGATTTATCTCTTTAGTGTGCTCAACACCCATGCGCATTTGGCGCAGTGGTCTGAGGCGCCCTCCAACACACATGTGGGATCGATCCTTGCGCCTCTAGCTCACCAAGCCTTCCATCTCTCCGGCGTAGGCAGAGTGGTACCAAACTGTCTGGGAGAATAGTAGCACTGGCTCGATACATTGGTAGGCCATTGCGAGTCATTCTAGAGGCAACATATGCATTCAATCACCTCCAACGATGCTTAATGAAGTCGAATGCATGGCGTGTCCCTCACGGGATTGATCAACAACGAGAGCTTTATCCTTTATCCTTTATTTTAATGTGTTCATTATAGCAATTGCTAAAAAGGTGCAGAAGTTATCGGCATTAGCCTAATGCTTCAATAATATTGAAATCGAAGATATAGATTGAATTCAAACATATTTCCATTCGGAAAGGGGAGCTAGTACGAAGCTTAGCGAAGACGACGAACGCTGCTTCTTAATTCTGCCATAAAAAAATCTAGTACTAATTCATCTGGTTTTATCCTTTTTATAGTGGGGAATGTATCGCACTTTTCTTCTTGCTGTTACTGCACCAGAAATGCAACAAATATAATCGTTCTGCCTACGCTATGGTTGTCGTTGTTGTCAATGCAAGAGTTGTTTGTTCTGTTCTATTGTTGGGCTTTCGTATGAAGCGAAGAACGACGATTTCTACTAACCGTAGTTCAGGAAGTTTGCTAAGCTCAGAATAATGGCCATAAAGCTGGAAATTCCATGGAAATTGCTCCCTTAAATACGTAGATGTTGTTAATTCAGTGGAGTGAAGAGCTCAAGTGTTCGAACCTGTGGTTTCAATTACTCTTGTCAATCACAACAATGCTGAGATATTTGCAAAACAAGGGTCTGCGGTGGGAAGAAACGCGCTATTACTCTTTGCCGGGTGTTAACGCGTTCACCACCAGGTGTGGAACATCAGAAGCATAAAGAGCCTTAGTAATATATAGAAAATGGCGTTATAAATATCATTCATGGTCATAGAACGAAAGAGCAAAGTATTTTCTACAATCCGTTCACGTTCAGAGCCCATGAAATCCTCGGCTAATCAAAAAATTACTGTCTATTTTCAAGAAGCCAACAAGTGCATCAAGTCTGAAAATTAGGCGTCGTTCAGCCCTAAGCAAACTCTAGATTAGGCGTGGTCGCCAGGGTGTTGGAAGACAGTGTTTTGTAAATTGTAATGTGTAGGAATTACTTTTTTTCTTAGTTCTTATACCTATGTGGTGTAGATTCTGTTCAACTTTGTGCGGAAAATTGAACCATCCCTAAAGAAGGTGGACTGAGGCCAATTCTGCCTATGTTTCATATGTGAGTTGAAATCATCAAGTAGTGTTTGTGACGAAGTGATGCAAAACAAGGTTGTACATGTTGTTTAGAGTTATGCTTGTCATAAAACCACACCTATTTTAACCATGTCATTCTTTTGCGACAGAAGTCGTTTAATTTCTGCATGGTGCTTCGTTATGATGTTTTGCGCCGCTTTGAGGTTAGAACTAAACTTTCTCTCTTGGAAGGGGTTAAGGATTTTGAGAGTTTCGTCGAAAAATATGTGGGAGTTTATGTCTACTTCCCTGTTGAGGTCTCGCTGTTTAAAGAACGTTCACGGTAAGGGAGATGGTGATATGATTTGAAGATGTGGTTCTTGTAACAGTTCTCCGGATCGACTTTCTATTAACATTGGCATTAGATTATAAATGAGTCGTTTTCTTGTTGAGCAATCACGAGGTTGTTATACACATAATTTACTTCTATAGAAAAACACAATACAATACAACAGTAGCTGACGTTTCGGCAGTATCGCCTTCTTCAGAGCCTGGAAGGGTATACTGATATCCAATTTACTAGGCCAAACGCTTCAATAACACGTATAAAAAAGACGAAAATCTCTATGAGAACTACATGATCAGCAGCTTCTCGAAAAACTCAGCGCTTTTAACGTGACTTCCACTGAAGAATAGAAGAACAGCCGATTACAGTCGCATATGGTTGGTGACTGCACCATCCCACACCGAAATTTGATGCGCAGATACAGGGCCAAGTATTCATTGTAGGGTTCTTGTCGATAAAATCGACCAATTATTAAGTTAGATGTGCTAGATCACTTATTATTCGATGCTCTTTTTATTTACGTTTTAGCGTTACATGTTTCAGATTCTCCTTAAACCTTTGCATAGTGCAAAAACCTTGCGTTCAAATAGCTAACAAAATTGTCATGGCCCCCTGAATAAGGCGGGCGGGTGTATAGAGAACTTTTCTCTGGGAAAGTTCTCTATCTTTCTATACAATAACATTTGATGTCCATATATGGCCGCCTCACAGTCGCACATCAAACACCGTAATGTAACTTTTATAATCTACTCGGTCTATTATGTTCAATGTTTCAGGCACAGTAGCGATTCAGGTTTGACTCCAGTAGCACACCAACGATAGCTTGTCCGAAGGAGGAGGAGTAACAGTGGAACAGTTTACTAATTCCTTGCGAAACAACGAAGCCAATGACGTTGATATTTCAGGCAGTTAGGTACAGTCTACTGCAGTCCAGGATCGACGATCCAGGTTGTCCGCGGTTGCATACGCACGCGGCTCTCGTAGCCAATATAAGCCAGGTGCCTTCGACGGCGGAGACATACCATCACTCACCTCACCCCGATCGGTAGCGCGGATAATCCGCTCCTCACAACATCATTCATTGTCACTCTCAATCACCACAATTCATTCACAGTCATACTCACTCATTCTTATCCATTCACATTCATCCTTCAGTAATCAGAAGATTATTGTATCTAGTTTCTTAGTTTGTTTACGGTGCAATGTCAGTAGTGGCGGGTGTTTCCAAATGCGTTATGTTTGCAACGCCATCTGTGGCATGTACCATTCCTCCCGCAATGTACGCCATGCGTACAAGGCCGCTGAGCGGCCAACTTATGCTGTGTATTCTGTTAAGCCGCTATAGGCTTATCAGTTTCCAGCCATTATCATATTGGCCCTTGACTCTTAGGCAATGGTGGCACCCATAGATGCTCAAACTTCACGTTGCTGACATAGCGTTATCGACGACCAGCCGCCTGACTATGTTCCGTAGATGACTCATCACTTACTGTCCTCATTGATCCACTAAAATGCACCTCATCGTTATAATGTTGAAATCTTAGCTCAGCCGAAAATACGGCCCGTCTGTAACCCTCTCCACCTCAGCATACTGTCTCCCTCTCCGTCTCAGCGTACAGTCTCCTTTCTCGGCCCCCCAGCATACTGTCTCCCTCAGCCGCCGCGCTGGTCGCGGATAGACGCGACGCGGCGTCGCTCACGGCTAAACAACGGTTACTTCTTGGTAATTGTTCATTATTACTATTAATGTAATTGTGTTAATTACTTATTAATGGTATTATAATATTCGAATGCCATTATCTCGTTGTTAGCCTCACTTCACTACTAGCCTTCGCACCTCATAGCTTTAACTGACGTCATTCCTCTACCATTACTTCTCCATCGTTACTATTATGTTATTAATGTTATATTTGTGTATTAAAGGTTTAATTACCCAAGTTTGAGGCTGGTAGATCAACACAACAGCTAAAAGACCCGCGTGGCTAATATTCTACACAAACCGAACCGCTAGTAACCGACGCTAACTAGCCGTTACAGTTCTTGGCACTTATCCAAAAAAGCCTCAAGAAGTTTGCGCGTTGGTGTTCTAGTCTCCCTGTGTGAGGATAGTGACTACAATCATAGTCATATATATACGAAGGACTGAAAAGCTGTGCCGAATTCTCCTCAGTTCCTCAAGCAAGAAGATCGGATCGCATCTCCGTCACTACTAAGGAGTTGCTCGAAAAGAGAAGGAAACTGGGGCTTGATCCTACTGCAACACGTTTAGCATGACCAGTAATAAATGCCAGCCGTAGAAGAGCTTTGCAGGAAGTTCTGCAACGGAACAAGCAGAAGAAACTATTGGAAGTAGCAGAGAAAACAAGCAGTCTGAAAAATGCCGTCGGGACTTGCGTGATTATAATGCTCCGTTGTCAGCCCTGACGAACAAAGATAAGATCGTCCAAACTTCCTGCCATGATATGGAATTAATAGCGGAGACGTTCTACACCAACCTTTTCCGTTCCACAATCACCGTCCCGAACCCCTAATATTCCCGCTAGAAAAAAACCACCTGGAATTCTTCTGTCGAAGATTCGACTTGTGATAGAAAGCATGAAAAGAGGCACAACTCCAGAACCAGACAATGTCACCGCCGATTTCCTTAGAGTTGGAGGCCACAATTTACATGTGCTTCTCGCAAATCATATTACAGCCTACCTTCAAAAGGAAAAAAATCCCAGAGTAGTGGAGGACGTCGAGCACGGTTATCCTGCCCAAGAAAGGAGACCGAAGGGATCTTCGTAACTATCGTCCCATTTGCTTGTTGAGTGTACTCTACAAGCTCTTCACGAAGATTGTCCTCCCGCGCATATCAAGGACATTGAATGAGGCGCAACCAGCCGAGCGAGCAGGATTTCGGAAAGGATTTTGCTGCATGGACCACATCCAAACCGTGTCCAGGGACATCGAAGTTTGTCGAGAATACCACCTGCCTCTAGTCCCTAACCTTTGTCGGCTATGAAAAGCGTTTGACATTGTCGAAACGAATGCCATCCTATCAGCCCTCGTCGACCAAGGAGTGGACCCGTCCTACATAAGAACTCTGTGCGACTGTTATCGGAACTGCACTACGAAAATACAGCTTTTCCATCGACCTCTTACCATCACAATATCGCCAAAGCTGTTCAGTGCCGCACTGCAGTGGATAATGAGTCACTTGATTGGAATGAGAAAGGCATACGTATTGATGGAAAATTCCCCTTCGTTTTGCTGACGACATTGTCATCTTCTCAAGAAACACGAGCGATGCAGAGATGATGATCAACGAGCTCAACGAAGCGGGAAACGGACTTCGCATAAATCGAAAGAAGACACAGTTCATGAAAAACCCATGATGCAAAGGCGAAAAAATAGAATTGGATGGCTCTCTCATTGCTGAGACCACCACCTTGTACGTATACTTTGGGCGGTCAATGAACATGGAAAAAGAACATGAAGGATGAACTAGATAGAAGAAGGAGAGCAGCTTGGGCCGCATTCGGGCCTTTCAAAGAAGCCATCGACCAACTGAAGGACCCGAAAATCCGCGCTCATCTCTTCGATTCTACGGTCCTCCCAGGGCTCTGTTATGCTGCGGAGACGTGGATTGATACTTCAACTACGTCAAGAATGATTCGCACTGCTCACAGAGCGGTTGAGCGATGTCTTCTGAAATATAACCGGCACTCTCAATATCTAGCCAGAATGCGAAGCCCTGACTTTCGAAATCTGTCACATCTTCGAGATCCAGGAGAATATACATCGATAGCGAAACATAGATGGGCCGGTCACATAATGAAAAGAACAGACGACTGATGGACGAAAAGAACAGTAGAGTGGACTCGAAAAGAATGCAAAAGTCCCCTAGGGACGACCACCTACACTTTGGGCGGACGTGTTCGTAAACAAAGTTAATCAGCTGTACCCAAAGCTGCAGTTGTTTTACAGATCACGGTATGAGACTCGCAAGCGCTACCATGCTCGGACATGACCGCCACCATGGACTACGACTGCGAGAGAGGAAACGAATGGCAAATGTGTTGGGTTCCGCTCAGCTCGTGAAGACGGACCCTCCAAGTATCCAAGTAAGTAAGTATTAGTACGGGTAAGGAATGTTTCTCAAGATGAAATAGGCTCATATAGTAAGTCATAACGTTCTTGTACAGAATTATACTACCGGATAGGAGGACCTTTTCTATACCTGTTGAATTAATCTAGTGGGAACCGTGCTGTTTCTTCATATTACAATTATTTGCTGGTTTTAAAATAAAAGTAGATGGAAAAGTGAGATTGAACAAGATAATTTTCGGCAATTCATATTTCTCTATTCACAGGGGAGATTCACAGGGAGGCTATTATTCTTCTCGGACACGTCTCGATTAATAGAAGGAGAAACCCTTAAATCCTCAAATTTTTCTTAAGCGGGAAAGAAGTTTCGTCGTAGAACGCTGAAAATATTGAGGCGCGGAATACTTCGGAAATCTTTTCCAGCGGCTAGCTGCTTGGTTTTTCCTTTGCAGGTAGCTGTTGTAGTGCTTGAAATCTGCTAGTTGGTTAAGAAGAGGTCTTTTGGCTATGGTGAACAGCGTTTTGTATTTAAGTCCGTTAAACGTTTAGAACATTATACTTCGCTCCATTAACAATCTTAGAATGGGTGGACACGTAATTTAATTATTGGTAACTTCCGGGCTCCACATCCGTCCGCCAAATGCAACGATTTCCGCAAATGCACATAATACTTTTTTTGTGATGTGTGATGATTCAATGGGTTCTAGTATGCGATTTCATCTTCTGTAAGCAATAATGTCAGTAAAATTTAAGGACACTTACTAGCTTCGTTCCAGCGCAAAAACTGAACTGAACTTGGTAGGTTGTGGTATAGAGTGGACTTCTTCTTACATGTTTACTGTTCGGTGTCCTGTTCTTCCAAAACGTTTCAAGCAGTTTCTAGATGGTCGACTTTTATAATCCGACCTCACGAATGCTTAGAGTGAGTTCCCACAAACAGTTCTTCGTTGTCAATCCAGTGCTTAACACAAATGTAAACTCTATGTTAATGAGCTATTGGTTTGTTATTTTAGTGCCATGAATCATTCTGTTGCGGAAAGCATTCCAATGGATTACTGAAACAACCAGTTAATTAAAACACAACATAACACTAAGAACGTCTCAGAAACGATCTATGAAAATGTGAGTATTTATGAGGTTGGCTGGATTTTTAACTGATTTTACTAATTGGGGCTCTCTAGAACTATCAGCATTTTTAGAACTATTGAGCTAATAGAGGTCGCGTGTGGCGCATTGGTTGGAGGCACTCTGCAACAAACGTGGGATCGATCCCCACGCCCATGGCCTACTAAGCCTTCCATCCCTTCGGGGTCGGCAAATTGGTACGAGACTTGTCTGGGAGGATAGCAGCACTGGCTCGATACACCGGGAGGCCACCGCGAGTCATTGCAAGGCCAGATATGCATTCAATCACCTCCAAACGATGCTTAATGAAGTCTAATGCATGGCGCATCCCTTAGGGTTGACCAATGCCGAAAGCTTTATCCTTTATTTTATCCTTTATTGAGCTAATATAAAAGTGGTTGTATTTGAAGCATCTTGCAGATTTGTTGATATCACCGTTCACCTAGGCTTAAGCAGTGGCTGATTCTGATGTGATTTGCCATTCTCAGAACTTTTCATAACGTTTTGCTAATGCGAAGCTGTCTCTGACTGCATAGGAGCTTCATTTTTGTATGACCGTAGGCAAGGCATCGTATATCATCCTGCAGAGTTCTTCCTGCTGTAACATAATGTTACCAAGACTGGGTTTTTGTTGAACGAAGAAACTCGGAACAGGTTCGATAATGGTCTTCTGTCTTCACTTCATGCGGTACCCAATTTTTTGTGTCGATTTTCCATTTTCCAAATAAGTAAGGACCTAAAATTATTCTTACTTCCGTCTATCTCATTCGCCAGCTTGTAAAGCATGGGATCTGCTCCAAGTACCTTATCCAAGTGCTTGATGTTGACTGCAACAAATCGCCTTCAACCTACTTTTTCCGTCCTCGGAAGCTCTCCACTTCTTCATGAAGGTTAGACAAACGTACCACATAATCATAAGTGAAGTTAAAGCAATGGGCATACTGCCAGCTATTTTTGCGGTATTCAAGTCGCTGAAATTTTCATCGGTCTGAAAAAGTCGATTCTTGGCCTGTTCCAGTCCACTCTATCTATATGCGAATGCGAAGGCTCACACATTTCAGGAATAATTCACGGACACTCGACTTAAATTATTGCTGCTCCGAAGAAAGCGAACAGGAAAAAGTGTTAGTTGGTTTAATAAAGCACGTTTGATGAGATAGAGATCCTCAGCTTGAGATGTGCACAGTGTGGTGAAGGGTCGCCAAGGAAGAGGATTGGACAATTAAAGGTGAGCAGATACGATTCAAGTTTTAATGTGTTTCATCGATTCTGACACACTGCATCTTCTCTGTGATGGTTTAACAAAGAATTGAAAGTTATCTTCTATTTACTTCCCGTCTTTCACATCTACTGTGTAGATCCCAGCACTTCTTGCATTCAATTCGTCCCCTCACATCCATCATCCACGCAAGCCTTCAAACCTTTTGCTTGTGCATTTGCGTCGTAGTCGTAGCAACGCGTGTAGCGCAGTGGTCGCAGGCTCCCTGCAATACACATGGGAACGATTGCCGCGTCCCTAGCCCACCAAGCCCTCCATCCCTCAGGAGTAGGTGAATTGCTACCAGATTTGTCTGGGAGGATAGCAGCACTGGCTCGATATATCGGTAGGTCACCGCGAGTCATTGTAATGGCTACATATAGATATGCATTCAATCACCTCCAGCGATGCTTAATGAAGTCAAATGCATGGCGCATCCCTCAGGGGATTTATCAACGCCGAGAGCAGTATCCTTTTTTTTATTTAGTGTCTGCTTGGCAAATTCCCTGTCGCCATGAACGCCGTTGAGCGCTGGTCGAGTCGCTTCTCTCTAGAGTAGTGAGCTAAAAGGATAAAAAGCTCTTGGCGTTGATCAATATCTGAGGGATGCGCCATGCATTCGATTCATTAAGCATCTTATAAACTGATCTTCTTAAGCTGGTGCGACGTTGGTATAGGTCCCACTCCTAACAGCACGGCTCTGAGGAAGGCGAAATCGCCGAAAAGTCAGCCATCGACCAACAACATTAACAGCACCGACAATAAAGAGACCTACCAACTTCGCACCAGCTTAAGAAGATCAGTTTATAAGATCATACAAATAAATACATCGACTATCTATGCCGAGGTTTGTAAAAAGTCGGTCTTTTGAGCCATTAAGCATCGTTCGGAGGTGATTGAATACATATTTGGCCTTTACAATGACTCGCCTTGGCCTACCGAAGTATGGATACAGCGCTGCTACCCTCCCAGACAAGTCTGGTACCAATTTGCCTTCCCCCATATGGATGAAAGGCTTGGTGAGTTGTGGACGCTGGGATCGATCCCATGTGTGTGTTGCAGGGCGCTTCCGACCGCTGCGCCACAGCGCCCGTTGAATAATGAGATAGGCGGTCTAAAGCGTTACCACTTAGATTGCGGAATGTAAACTTTTTTAACAGAAGCCTCAACCATTTTTCGACCGCGGGGGGATGACAGGCTTGGTGAACCAGGTGCGAGGTCGAATCAGTAGAGTGTTCGTAATGACTGGTTATGCTACCACTGAATTACTTGCTCCAAAAGTTATCTATAGGAAATCTTATGTTGCATAAGTTCGTATCATCAATGCGAGAAACTTTTCGAACAATTTGAGCAGAGTATGTGCAGGAGCGTTTTCCCTAGCCCAACTTTTCGTGAGACTTCAAGATGCTTGAAGGAAAATATCGACGTTAAAACCGTTGTAACATAGATCATAAAAGATTTTACCTGGAAATTGACTAAACATAAAATAAACTCCAAGTGCAGGGCTCCTTAATTTCAAGCAAAGGCGGCGGTTAAGGAGATTATTCGACGGAAATAATGAAGAAAGAACATTTCGTGGAATTCGTCCACAAATATGGGATAGGCCATTGAAATAGAAAATCTTGAGGTATATTCTAGCATATTCTACTATAATTACAAAAAGCCAGACTTTTTGAGGTAATCGAAGCATTAAAGTGTGACCTTCTGAATAAACTGATTCTATCAAACCACCGATGCGCATGTATAAGTCGACGGACGATTACCTGTGTGGATATCGAGTTTTGATGAAGGTCGTACTCATCATTGTGCAACCGAAATTCACCTCTTCCGAACAAAAAAAATCTACTTGGAGTCTTAAAGAGAGTGAACGAGCAGAACACCTTTGTTCACGACACAGACGGTCACAATACATATGGTAACAAGTTGCAAATAACCGCTTACGCGCAACTTTTTGAAATTCTTCACCACGAGATGAAAATAGATTTGTGTGAACTATAAACATTCAAGAAGAGACAAGTGCTGTGCAAATCTGCTTAAGGGATCTGGCGATAACCGCCTTCACTTCATTATCCTGAAATTGACCACGACGTCTTGGACATCGCACCGTGTGTTTCCTGAGCAGACCAACAATGCTACAATCAGCCAAGTCTTTCAGATCACATAAATCGTATTCATTTAAATTCTCTCGTTTATTTCGTTTACTATGCGCCGATATACTCAACGACAACTTCACTGAAGGGACTTTTTGCTCTGTTAGTTCGTGACCACTTCTTTCGGCCCTGTTCTTCTGTTGCTCTTTTCTAATTTTGTCTCACACAGTCACAAATCTACAGCATTTCCATAACTCGTAATGATTTCTTGCACTGCATTTTGAACGCCTACCAAAAACAGCCTATCCGACTTCTTGACATCATCAGGCCTTTACTTCAATAGTCACTATAATATCTAGTGTCGTGTTATAAGAAAACACGACAACAAAATCCATGTTTGTCATTGGTTCCGCTTTTAAGACGTCTTGATTTCCCATATTTACCTACTTCTCATACTCCCGTAGTTGAATTAATTGGAATAAAGGCTTTCTAACTAGCAAATGACGCACGTAGTACTTAGTATTTGCTACCCAATTCGTTCCTCTGATTAATGCCGACAACTAGGTCTGCGCTATTAGGTAATCGTATGATGTGATATTTATAACTTATAATGAAAGTAAATCAACACCATTTGAAGGATCCAAGCTTTGTGGCCATATACCTTATAATTGTCGGCTTCGAGGGAAACAGAGGATGGGCCGTGGTCTTAAACGAAACACTTCGTATCTTACACACGCGGGTATTGGAAAAGATCGTTGTGACCATACGACGTACATTCTCCTGGAAGACGATCATCACACAAGGATACGTCATGGTGCTCAGCGACGAAATGAAGGTGGTCAGGTGGAAGGAAATGCTACTCCGATTCAGTAGTGGCGGCAGAAAGTAGAAGCATGTGCTGCCAATGAATGCGCCGACACAAATTGCCAAGAAATGAGCAACCTGAAACTATTCAATCCACGATCTCATTAAACACCTCGTAAATAAGTAGTTACTTGATATTTGATACTTGAATGGCAAGTCATCGCTGGTTGTGCGGGCCCCAGCACAATCGCCACTTTTCGGAGATTTGCTGGTTAAGTCATTGTGGTTCCCTGGAACCCCGAGGACAGCCTGACCAAAGTCTTCCTCAGGTCGTCACCACGACAGGCAGTGGCAGCCTTTGTGGATCAGAGGGAGATCTACCACTAATGCGACTTTGATACCAGGACAGTGGTGGACCCTGGTATTGGTTTACCCTTAGCTAGGCTTCCTGATGGAAACGCCGGACTCCTTCTCAGCTTGAGAGACCCTGTCGGGGGGACAGGTCTACTCTCAGCGCAGTCTACTTAGAACGCATAAAGAATATTAATGCTATGTATATTACATAGGATATAGGAAGTGTTGTAACAGGAAAAAATACTGATTTTCATGGAAGGTTAATTTTGTGGTGTGACTACCTTTTGAAAACAAGAGAACGACAGAAGTTGATTGTAAAAGGTTCTGTTCAGAATGACAATTACGTGAGTTCATTTCGCCAAAAAAACGCGTCTTAGAGGCGATGAATGGGACTCGATGCATTTAAAGGAAATTTTTTTAAAGTAGGGAAGGAAAAAAGAAAAAACCCGATATTTAAAGCAAATTGAAAAAAGAAACCTACTAGCTTGATGTCACGTTTCTTCACGAATGGTAGTGGAGCACGACCTGGATGAACATTCGTAGTACGTATTTTTAATAAAGATAGCCACGTAAATTAAAAAGTTCACACCAGAAGACCCGAAAGCTATTATAGTCAGAATCGGGCGATGCATGTTACATCCACTGAAAAAATTTTCCATGTGATCTTGAATGTCTCATACTTAAAGAAAATTGCACCCAACTCCAAATTCGAGATTTTTTCCTATGGACACATATTTAACAGATTTCAAAGTTTTGTGAGGTCATGATAGCGATAGCGGAAATTTCGAAAAAGTCAATGGAGCAGCGTATTTCCAACTTTGGGGCGTTGAGGAAACGGTAAGTTAATTTAGCCTTGTTTTCTTTAGTCATTTCCTTATCCTTCACTCTTTTCCGATTCACAAGATCGTTTAACGGAGTTTGCGGAAGACGAGGCGAATGCAGTTTTTCTCTCATAAATTCATTACATAATCCAACAATTTTTAAATAATTCTTGCTTAATACGACCACAATGAATTTGAGACATTTGCAAAACTCCGGACGTAGGTGTCTGCGGTGGGGAACGAACCCGCTATTATCCTTTGCGGAGGCTAACGGGTTCACCACCACACCATGGGGGTCCTCCGTTTCGCCTGTCTCTCTGAAAATTCTTGCTTGATTTGCACTTTTTTAGGACAAAGAAAAGTGATGGCCAGTCTTTGAAACCAGTTTTATTAAACTTGTAAATGTGATTTTACCGTATTATTTATTACATCTACTGCTGATATACGCTGCTTTATAAATCATTTATCGCCTAACAATTAATTATATGGGACTTTCTCTGAGTTGATTATTTCTCGCCTAACAATTAATTATATGAGACTTTTTTCTGAGTTAAGCTGACAATGAATTCTAGCTGGTTGAAATTATGCTCTCAAATTATAAAGTTTTCAATATCCTACTTCGTGAGTGCACTGCTAGGAAAACAAGATTAGCAACATCTTTTCATCAGTGTATCAGTGTAAGAAGATTAGGGACGCGTGTTGCGCTGTGGGAGGAGGCTCCTTGCAATAAAAATGGGATTGATCCCCGCGCCCAAGGCCCACCAAACCTTCTGTTCTTCTGGGGTTGGCAAATTGGTACCGGACTTGTCTGGGAGGATAGCAGCACTGGTTCGATACTCGTAAACGCTAGTCATTCTAAAGGCCAGATATGCATTCAATCACCTGCAATGAAGTCGAATGCACGGTGCATCCCTCACGGATTGATCAACGCCGAGAGCTTTATAAAGCTTTTATCGGAAGATTGTCGAAGCATGGATTAAGGAAGGGAAATCGAACGCACAGTATGCGAATGGTTCGCAAGTTTTCTTACCACGGAAATGAGTCTTCATGACGGAGAAGAATGAGAGTGGTCATCAGTAAATAACGACGACTGTATGAAGACAACAATCGAAGCTGCTCCTCCAATAGCTAAGTGAGAGAATGCAGAAAGTGTTATCGTTGACAACGCAACAATCTTTTGCTATTTAAAAACCAATAGGTAATGGTAGTAAGCTGAACGAGAAAAAATTGGTGCCTCATAAATCAAAGGATTGACAGTAACACTACTGTCATGAAGGCCGACATCGGTCCCTTCACTCAACAACACCTACCGGTTTCTCGATCGCATTGACATGTGAAGAAATAGAAAGTTGATCAACCAATGAAACCGCTCTATGAAAAAGAAGTGCTGTCAAAAATAGACGAAGTCCCACGAAATGTGCAGTGTATGTGTTCAGAAATGCAATCAAAAAAAAGGTACAATCTTCTCGCACAACAGTGCTCGACTACAGATTGCACAACTAGCAAGAATTGAATGCGTTCGGATACGAAACTGTGTCACACCGATCATTCTAACTGGCACACAGCCACTTTCACAAGCTTCTCGAGAGGTATTATCTGAATGGACTACACTGAAAACGTGAATTTTCCAATGAGCTAAGGAGCCCAAATAGAAAGTCTAGCGATGGTGATTCGGTCAGGGTGTAGAGCGGTGACTCAGATCGTCCTTGAAAGCAATGTCTTCTTGTGATTAACCAATATATATGCAAATCAGCATGTAGAAAAGCGAGTTGCCGTCTTCCTTTTTCTGATGAGATGCTGTGTCATTTAAAAAGGTCTTGAATCCTGTTCTCTAATAGACCCACTGAACGGATCGTTTTCAATGAAGAATCTGCAGTCGATTTTTTGTTACGCTATGTGACTCGTTCATAGGTGATAGGTAAAAAATGAAGATAGATGTTATACAAAAGCGGGATACCTATATTACGGATCAGACTACATCCCTAAAATATTGATTGATGGGAACAAACAACTAGGAGAGCTGAAACCTCTTACTCGGCATTATGGTATGTTCTTTTCGTAGCCTAATTATTTGTTATTGCCCCAACTTTTGATCAAGGCGCCACATTTGAAAAGTATTAGCTAATTGTAATGATAGTGTAACTAGTATGAAAAAAAGCTCCGACCCTATTCAGTGGTAATAAACATCGTTCGAAACCCAATTGAAGCAAGTAAAGGGGCTTTTTTATTGCTTACAAGAATCGAGAGGCAATGCCACTTGTTGATTTTTGGTGGTCTCAGAATTGGCTGTGAAGAGTGAACAACAATAAAAAGCTGTAAAGCATCACTGATTATAAATATGAAGCTCGAGAGCTTCAAAATCGAGGTCAATTTCTACCAAGATTTCATCGAAATTTCAAGTGTTGCGCCAACTAACCTGATATCATAGATGAAGCCATATCTGCAATATCTTATGTAACAACCCACAGTATACATGTGAGCAGTGAGCAAAAGAGACAGAAGACACGGACTAGCCGTAAAGAAGTACCAAGTTAGGCCTTTCCTCTGTATCGCACTTCCCTGCAAGTTTTCCTTCGTTATTTTTTATTCTGCCCACAGATTCACTTTTCCAAATGTTAAAATGGCAGCTATACAAATACGAACGAGCTTTCATTACCGTTGAAAACCTTTGACCTATCAGTATCCCATCCCTGCCGAAAAACTATTCGGTTCATATGAGATAATTCCAGTCTAGGATTAACTAGAGTGCTTGTGAAACTTTAAGTACTGCTTAAGCAGGATTTATTCCATTTGGGATAGACAGCTTCTTTTTTCCTGTCTTTGTAAAACGGGATTCCGAAAATCTCCGCAAGCATCCCTTGGTCCAAGTTCATATTTATTCATACCTATTTTCTAATGATGAAGGCACCTAAACAGCATCAAAATTTCCCTGTTAGAATCCTTTTGACCTAGTTGCGGAACAGCCGAGAAATAAAAAAGGTGTCGAGGGCGAAAAACAATTTTGCGAATTCCTTGAATTACCAGCACTCGCTTAACCACAACGTTAGTAGTTCCACATATTTAGCAAACCATCATGAATCACCTGCTTTTCAAGTAAACCATAAACAACCAACCATCGGCTGAAAAAAATATGAGAAGTCTATCGATAGCCATTGTAGTTGTCGTAAGCATGATTAATAGATAGCCCATGTTATTGGGAGTGGACAGGGATGATGTTATACGGATCGGCAATGTGGGTGTTTCCCAACATCGATGGTAGGAGTACAAAACAGTTCGAATACAAGAACATCAGGTCCCCCGGCGATCAAACTGGCTATGTGTGGACGAACCGAAGGCTCGACCAAATTAGATCGGCAGAGCACGACCACGATTAGAAGATTTAGAACAATAGAACAGAAGGTGGTGATGAGCATGACGGTAGTCATTATAAGTCTCTCCATATTGCTGGGATGCAGAGAAGTATGAGCGTTATCAAAGCACTGCATCAGTGAATAAATATATCTTTTCACATACGAATGGGATACAGAACGTCTATCTAGACGGATAGATAGTTGGTGTGTTAAGGCGGAGCTAAAGTATTGCCGTAGCTTGTCGCACATGTGGAGCGTAAATAACAATCGCTATTGGTTTTATTCATTTTTATCTGATCAAACGCAGCTATACTGAAACCTCCCAAATGCTCATTTTAATGAAATCTGTCAGTAATGCATCACTATGGCTACCTTACCTGAACATTTTGATAGCTAAAAAGTGTTGAATTCAAGCGCATGCGAATATCGCACGTCACATGAACGACGATGAATCGAAAGTAACTCCACAAATGACACATTAAACAAAGAGAGTGAAAAAAGGATGCGGCGTTGATCAGTCGCCAAGTGATGCTCCATGAAGTCGACTGAACTAAGAAGTCAGTTTCTAGAACCGACTTTCTACTAAAATCGACATTATTTGATAAGTTAGTGTTTTTTCTTGAACTTGAGCCAGGCTGTTGGTAAAATGATTTGTTCAATGGAATACCGATAGACATTTCAGGAAATATCACTTTTCTGGAGCCTGTGAATGCCTGTTAAATTGCTACTTGGTGAACCATGCACTTCAGTCAGCTCAACAGATAGACGACAACAACCAAATTTCAATCGCACTGGGAACCAAACAGCTTCCTCACACACTCTCCACTTTCTATGATTTTCCCACGGAGTCTTGCAAGTGGAGACCAACTGTGAGGGATATTTGGATGGTCAATGTGCCTTTTTCCTGTCAAAATATCAGTCTGAGATATTATGCAAGATCATGCGTGATAACGTGGCCTCCATGTGGTTCATTTTTTAGATTAATGGAGTTTATCCAAAATGCAGGCAGACCGAAGTTTTTTCTACTCTTATTTAAGGATGGTGACTTCTACTTAGAAATCTTCTCAGCTATGTCTCTGTGGCCTGTGCGAGCTTAGTGGAGTACCTCGTTTAACTTCAAGTTTAGCAACTAGACTTCTTTTAATATTGATGCTGAGTCGTCAGTTTGTTTCGAAAATGTATTAGTTTCCACAGCTTTACAAGAAATGAAGTATATCGTACCCGAACTCGTGCAATCCCCATCTCTATCATTAAGGCATACTTTGAAATTTGCCGTTGTAGATGAGACGTTCAAACAGGTGGTTAGCAACTAACGTAGATCTTAAAGTGTTCGATGGTTTTCCAGTGGTCTACAGACCACTCTAGATCCAACTTTTTTTGAACAACGCTTCATAGTGTACTAAATCTCTCAGAAATGAAGAGGAGGATAGAAGAGAGCTTATTTTCGCTAGAATTATCGTTTGGGACACAGGGTTTTTCTCTAAACCTTTCCCAAGAGCTACTGTGTTGAAGAAAGAGGAAGAGACCAGAAAAGCGAATTCCTGAACTTGATCCATGAAACGGGCACCTCCAATAGCTGCAATGGTAAGTATGTAAAGAAGATGTTCTGTTTCCAATTCGAATGGAAGCTACGCTTCGCGGTGTTTCTGTTCAGCTTATGGAGGTATTAGGTAGGCTTAACTTGACTATTCCAGAATGTGAAAGCAAATTGCTCCTAAACATCACGAGCATTCCACTGAATAAATCTTGTTATTAGCAATCCCACGTCTGCTCAAGAAGGAAACAATGACTTATCAAGCCAGTGCTTTTGTCCACGCAGCCAATCCAGACTAGGCATGAAGGACTTAGCTCGCCAGGGGGAAGGATAGAGTCAATGACAACGTCTGACAGCACGATCTCTAAGCCGAAGAACATTAATGACGGGGGTACGAGGGTGCAGTAGTCAGGAAATACATCCTTGCACTACAACAGTTCTGCTGACCTTTTCTAGGATGACAGTGGACCTACCACAGGGGGATCCACTTATGGTAAAAACACAATAGGGTCGAGGAACGAGCCGTTTTTGTTACGCGGAAAAGAGTGGCGATACCCCAACGGCTATTTCGTTGACTGTCATTCAATTAAAACGGCAGCTGCTTGTTGAGATTCCTGGACTTTCCAGCTCTCTTCAGATTCTTCGAAGCAGTTCAGCCTATTATATCTAGTTTTTCTTAAAGTCCTGGAAGAGTTGTGCGGTTATTTGCTTGTGAGGAGACCTTCAATTCAACGTCGTCATATCAATAATGTCCGCGACCTCCCATCATTCAAAAAGGTCGAATTTCCAACGACGAAATTTTTCCAAACCAGCATGTATTTAAATTGCTGAGCTTGCACGAAGTTGATAAATAGATTTATTTCGGCTAAATTTTCAACGCCTTCACATTCATCAAAGCCGGTGATCCAAGTCGAGGGTCCACAGTTGTCCGTCGTCTCGATGTGGAGTCTCTGTAGTCGCACTGAGACGAGATCTTCTTCAGTGAACACCGCACGAATGAGCCATGCTCACCCGGCAGCGCTCCTTTATACAGAGCGGCAGAGCGGTTGTTGTTGATATATACGGACAGTCACATCAACAAGTTTGAAAATCGTTTCCCAAGCCAGTGTTACTCCGTGCGTTCGATAGCACTTCCCAAGCCCCATACTCACAAATGTTTCGAGACGTTTGCGTTGTGTACTTTCGAGTCTGAATTCAAAGAATTGGATTTGCCGGGACTCGTTTTTGAAGTCTAAAGTTCTATTCTTTGAAAATTGTAAAAGCGCAGTTTACTGCATAATACAGTATCGCAGTTGCATAAAATGAGCTTTCCAATGTTATGTAATGGTGCGGTATTTGGAGAAAATAACTATTGTTAAGACGTGTCCAAGGGATATGAAGTTACAAACAGGCTATTAATTTGCGATTAACCTAATAACAAGGGAATTACATGTTAAGCATTAATTTTCTGGTAACATAATAACAGTGCAGAACAGAAAACACACGCACTATTAACCAACTCAACCTTGTTATGAGTTTTATAAAAGTTTTTCGTAACGCCTCTATTGCACGGAAATTTGTTCCATACCATTTCGAGGCCTATTGTTTGCTTAATTATTTCCAGCGTATTGTTTACTATAAGGAGCGTGTGGTGCAGTGGTCGGAGGGGCACTGCAACACACACACACACATAGGATCGATCCCTATGCCCGTGACTCACCAAGCCCTCGATCCCTCCGGAGTCGGCAAATTGTGGTACCAGACATGTCTGGGAGGTAAGCAGCATTGGCTCGATACATCGGTAGGCCACCGCGAATCATTGTAAAGGCTAGATATGCATTCAATCACCTCCAAACGATGCTTAATGAAGTTGAATGCATGGCACATCGCTCAGGGATTAATCAACGCCGGGAGCTTTATCTTTATTTATCCTTTTTGTCCTTTATAGCACCTAATTCACAGTGGTGCTTGGCTTGTTGTAATTATTTCTTATAAAGCAGAAAATGTGTCACCATTTCAAGACTGGACACACTTCCTTTGAAGCAGCTCAAAGTACGTTTAAAACTAAATAAGGCGTATTCGAATTCATGGTGCTAGGCACATCCGAAAGTTTCGCACTGGAGACGTGAGACCTGACAGCAAACAAAAGTGTGGTTGCTCATTAGCGGCTGACCACCATCTGAAGGCAATTCTCCAAGTCCACTCGAAAAGAACGATATAAGAAGCAGTCAAAAAACTCGAGTTCGGTCAATGAACATTTGTTTGGTTTTGACATTTGAAAGGCACTAGTTAGTTGAAAGACTTCGATAAATAAAAAAGTGGTCGAACGTCTTGAACAACTTTGCCCCGTTCTTCTTTCGCTGCTCATAGCCAAAAATTCTTGATCTCATTATGATGTGTGGGAAAACTGAACCCAACCCAACTTTCTGCACAATGATTACGCAACGCTAGGCCTCCTAAACGCTTTCCAAAGACGAATATGGTGTCCCATAGAATGGTGCTGACCTGTAGCATAGTTAGGAAACCATTTTTTCCAGAGTTGACGAGAATGACCACAGCAGAGAATCATTTCAACATGATACGGTATAACAAATATTGTGTGGACCACAGCATTTCTTTCAATCGACCGGTTTCCTCTTTCATTAACGAGAACCTTCTGATTTATCATTTATAAAAGTCTTCCGATTTGGCGTGTGGGTTCGAATGCTGAGTGTGGGTTATCACTTTCTTTAGAAATGTCATTGAATTCTGATCTAGTTCATTGACCGGGTTTTTTACATAACGGTTCTATTGGCAGTCCACAGACATGATCGGAGTAGTATAAATCGGCATTGAACCCAGTTAAACTGAAGTTACAGTAAAATCACGGTGCTTAATTTTTTTATTTACTGCCCTCTCTTTTTTTATAGTAGGTGCTATATGAAATACAACTACAACGATGCTGCGGTACGAGTTGCAGCTAGAGCTTAACTGGGCACAAGGTCAATTTGTGCTCAGATTGCTCCAGTTAACGAGGGATTGCTTGTAGCACCGATAGAGCAAAATCATAGGTGAGAGAAAGGCAAAGCATGAGCCTCGATTGGGTAGTGGATAGCATGTGAGCCTCTAGCAAGAGTAATCGGATACTCGAAGCCGCCCTGAAGTCGATAGTTTTGCTCATATCTCAGCAATCTTGTGGCTGTAATTTATACAATACAGTGCCATGAAAAAAATATACAGTGATAAAAAGGTTGGAAAAAAATGTGTACATTCGATTTCTTTTTGTTAACGTTGTGTTCGACCCCCAGTTATAAATTTTGAAAAGCTGGCGTTCAAAATTCCACCACTGTGTCAGCCCTAACCTAATATCGTGTAACTAAAACCTTTAGGACATGCACATTTTTTTAAAGTGAAGTGGGTGGGCTTTTTGAACAGTGGCTTGTTTGTTGAGATTTTTTTCAGCAATCAATTGATTAAGCGACTGGCAGCAGAGTACACGAGAGGTTTGATTGGAGAAGTGGAAGATCCTATATGAATTCATGGCAATTTTACGGGTGAGAAGTGTGCCCAAGCATTGTTATGTAACAAGAAGTATTCCATTTCGATGAACTAGTTCCTAAGCTTTCCTTTTGACATTTTGTCCATTTCATGACAAAAAATTCAATGATTCCGTCAGTTCGGGCCTTGTCCTTGCAACCTCGTTAAAATACTGCAGAGCAAGTTGTCAGCTGAATTATGCTAGACTGTCTTCGACTTTCTTGAACAGAAGCTCAGCAAACCACACGTTTTGTTTGCTGGTTTATTCTTTTTGCGAAATATGCTGGCGCGTGTAACGTAGTGGTTAGAGGTTGCTTGCAATACGCAACAGATCGATCATTGTTTCGAACTATGGCATCGAGGTGACCAGAGTTCCCATCCTTCCTAGATTGCAAAATCAGGACCAGACTTACCTTAGAGGATAGGAGTCGTTAATTGACACAATGGTCGGCCAGCGCAAGTCACTGTTTTCTCCAGATATACATATTCAGCGTTCGGTGTTGATCAATCCCCCGAGGGTGTGTCATATGCTCGACTTCATCAGGCATCGTTAGAAGTGACTGAATGCAAATCTGGCTTCTTCAATTAACCGCGTTTCCTTACCATTGTATCAAGTCAGTGCTGTTATCCTCCTAGACAAACTCGATACCAATTTTGCGACTATGTAACAATAGATTAGTGGGGCTACGCGCGGTATCGAGCCAAAGGCTACGTGTATATCGCAACCACCTCTAACAACTGCGCTAAACGCTCTCACATGCATAACCAACGTTTAGAAAATGAAAGAGAAGTTGTTATTGTTTCTGTTAGTTTTTTAACGCTGCCCATACCATGACTAGTCAAAGTGGTAGCATTTGTATTTCTGTGTTTACGCGTAACCAAGGCGAGTAAGTAAATCACAGCTGCTTCGATTAAAAAAGTGAACCTGAATGATATGATATAAAAAGCTAGAAATTCGCGGCTACAACTTTTTTGTACGTTATGAGCTCTAACGTTGCAACGGCCTGAATTTTTAATTAAAAATTAATCACACTGTACTGTTCCCAGCATTTTTGTCTGAAGGTTTAACTGGTGCTTCAGGATTTTTTTCGTCTTCCTTGTGAATGTCGTAGAATGCTGGTCTAGTCGATTCTCTTGGAATCCCAGGTTAACACTGTTGAAGAGATCCCACGCAGATTGTGGAGCTCTAGGTTGCCCCCAAAGAAGTATGTTATCAACTTCTCAACCTTCCAGCAGGATGAGGAGCTAGGGTGGGTTCAGGGCAAGATCGAACAGCTCCTGGGTAGGTTGTCCTTTCACGTGATGAACAGGATCACTACCACTACTCTAGCCGTTCCTACGGCCAAATAACTAAGGCATGTAATTTATGGAACTGCTCCGAATTAATGAGGTCGTGCTGATTTCAGGTTGAACAAATTTTCTTCGCGGATTAAAACTCCTCCATAGAACGTCGCGAATTTACTTTTTTTATTCTCCATTTTCTTTCATTTTTATTTTATTTGATCCGTCTTCACGTCTACTGTGCAAATCCCAGCACTTCTCACATCCGATTCGTTTTCTCGCATCCATCATAGTCGAAGGTCTTCCAAGTTTTTACGTGTGGGTTCGGTTGTTGCTTGATGATTTTCGTTTCATCTTGAATGTCGTTGAATGCTGCTCGAGACGATTCTCACTGGAGTTCTGAGATAACCAGGTTGGAATGTTCCCAAGAGTGCTTTTTTTTCCCAAACAAGTCCGGTGCCAATTTCCCGACCCCGGGGGGATGAGAGGCTTGGTTGGCCCGAAGCGGAATTGAACTAGCACCATGCTCGTTATGACGGACATCACTACCACTGTGCTATCCGCCCTACTGCAAACAAAAAAGTGACTAGCACACGTGGATGTTAAACAAAGTGTAAATAAACAGTAAATTGGAACATTCTAAGGCTCTGTCTTTCAGCGGATCAGATAGGAAAGCTAAAATAAAACACTTGCATCGCTCAACCAATTTGATGCGATCCAGAGCGAAACTCTGTACATTTGAAACAGAACAGGTTAATGTCGTGGCAGGAGCTCGGGATAGCATCAAGAGGTAATGGTGGTGAATCTGCAGTACGAACATGGTTCCGGAAATTCCGAACTGGTTATTTCAACCTAAGATAAGGAAGACCGCAGACGTCCCAATAAACTTGACGACGACGAATTCAAGGCACTAGCGGAAGCAAACATGCGAACAACTGTTCGAGAGCTTGCAGAACAACTTGGCGTAAGCACAGGAACAATTTCCACTCACTTGAGTCGCATAGGAAAGACAAAAAAAACTCGACGAGTGGGTGCCGCACGAATTGAACGACAATTTAAAAAAAATCGCCGTTTTAAAGTGTCGTCTGCTCTCATTCTGTGAAACAAAAGCGACCCTTTTTCTTGATCGCACGACAACCGGCGTCGTTCAGCGCAAAGGATGGATTACGATCAGGCTCCACAGCACTTCTCATAACCGGAATTGCGCCTCAAAAAAAGGTTATGTGACTGTTTGGTGGTCTGCAGCCGGGCTGATTCATCACAGCTTTTTGAGTTCGTGCGAAACGATTACGGCAGAGAAGTATTGCCAACAATTCGACGAAATTCACCTTAAACTCCTACAACAACGATCGCCTTAGTCAAGAGAAATGGAGCAATCCTTCTTGACGACAATGCACGTCCTCACGTTGCGGAACCAGCGCTGAAAGAAGTTGAACGAGTTGGGCTACGAAATTTCGCCTCATCCGGCATATTCACCAGACCTCTCGATGAGTAAGACTCTGCACTCCGCATGGGTTTTTAAACACGTGTTTACACTTGTCGGTAGTTCCCATGCTATAGACTACAGCAACCGAAGCCCTTGACTTGTCTTTGGCAAGGGTAATCGAGCACGAGTTCCCGAGTTTTGCTCATATTTCAGAATCCTTATGGTTGTATTTAACATCGTACTCTGTCATAGAAAAAAAGTGGGCATTAACTAAATTGTGCGTGTGGCGCATTGGTCGGAGGCGCACTGCAACACACACGTGGAATCGATCTCCTCTCCCATGGCCCAGCAAGCCTTCCATCCCTCCGGGTTCGGCAAACCGATACCAGCTTCGTCTGGGAGGATAGCAGCACTGAGTCGATACATCGGTAGGCCACTGTGAGTCATTGTAAAGGCCAGATATGCATTTAACCACCTCCAACGATACTTAACGAAGTCGAATGCATGGCGCATCTCAAAGGGATTGATCAATACCGAGAGCATTATCCTTTATCCTTTTTAACTAAATGCTAAAACATAGTAAAACCAATACTACTCAACAGGGTTGCAGTTTCTTCTTTAGTTTAAATATTACGACAAATCTTTTCGAAGGCTGACAAACACCAAATTTCTTCTACAAACAGTTTTTCACTGCCTCAGTGTAGTTCCGCTCTCTACGCCAACAGCTAGATAAGCCGAGGTACGATCACTTCGGGACGACTTTCCTAACCTCTATCTTCTTAGTGATTGCGTAACATGTCCCAACTATTATCCTAAAAATCTACTTTCATTAGGCTTCGGCAACAATAATCAACAGTCCTCTACATGACTGTGCTAACGTCAGGGTGGCATATGCCTTCCTCAAAACCGCGTTGATCCGAGTCGATGGTCTAAAGTTCGTCGCCCACGTTATCAGGATGTTCGTTGTCGCATCGAGTCGAATACAGTGGGGAACTTCACTCGGCGGTGTCCTTTTTTCCTTTTAGTGCCTTTCTTTTAGTTTTTTATACCAACCTCGTTTCAGCTTAATTATATAGAAAATTAGTGATTATTGCTACCGAGGTGTAATGAAAGTCGATATTCAAGATATTATCTGCCATATTATGTAGCCAGCAAATGGAATGCAGACTGCTGTAGGAAGTAGTGTCCGGCCAAAATAGGTTATAGTGGAGGCAGAAAACGATCGACGCCGGCCTGTGTAGAGGGCACCATTGAGTGAAGTTTACCACTTGAGCGGTACTCCACTCCATCAGATTAGACTCGATGCGACAACGAACACTCACATTGAAACCATGACCAGCTGTGGAACACCATCTTGGATCGACGCGGCTCTGAAAAAGGCCAATGCTCAGAAACTTTAACCTAAAAGTTTTATACCGAACTCGTTTCAGGTCAATGACATAGAAAATTGCAGCATCAATTATTGCAAATGGACTGCTCTCTTCTAAAACTGGAAAAAGTGCTGGTGTAAAATGTTAAGTGTGATTCGAGGAAAATGTTATGACATTAGGGATGAGAAGAATATTGATGGCGCTGTCGATCTCATTTCTTCTTAACAAATAACAGATTATGCGCATTGATTTCAACCTGTAAGGTGGAAGTGGTCACTACCTTTTACTTGAGATCAACACAATCTGAGCATGGTGAACTCTAATAATTTAACGCACCAGTTAGAATCAGTAGATTTTGGCTAAGAAGCTGTAACTGCTCTTATTCTACAATGACAAACTACTAATTTATAAGAGTCTCCGAAACGTTTTTTATCCATTTTTCCGTCGAGGCTTGCATTTCAAACATAGAAACGGCTGTACATTGGAGACTAGGTTAAATTCTAATTATCACGAGGATAAAGGTGTTGCAGAGCAAGATGAGCAGCCCAGAGAAAGGGGCTATTCCAGTGCATACTTACAGTACCGTAGCACTTCATGGACAAGCTATTAGTGCTTGCAGATCGATAACCGATTGAATTATGCTATATATTATTATCAGACTCGCCTAAATAGTAATCCAAGTGAAAATGGTCGATATCTGAATATAACAAAGAATGAGTTTTTCTTCTGAATTGTCGCGCTGTTAATTTATGCAGTTGATGCGACTGCGATTTGGTAAATACAGCAGTGACCGACGCGCCACTATTTGTATCAGTTCAGTGCTGGATCAATTAGACACCTATGACGGCCTACGTGTTGGCAATTTTACCATCCTCAGAACTTAGACATATTACAGCATAAGAGAATAGAAGGATAAAGCCCTCGGTTTTGGTCAATCCCTCAGAGATATGTCATGCATTCGACTTCATTAAGCACCGTTAGAGGTGACTGAATGCATATCTGGCCTATACACTGACTCGCAGTGACCTAGCAATGTATCCATTCAGTGCTGCTGCCTTCCTAAACAAGTCTGGTACGAAGTAGACGACTCCTGAGGGATGGAGGGCTTGATGAGTTCTGGGCGTGGGACCAAACCAACGGCCAGGTGTATATCGCGTAGCGCCTCCAACCACTACGCTACACGCGCCCCCTAGTATATCATACCATGCTTTATTATTGCTTTGATATTTCTAAGTCCCAACGGAATCAAAGGTTTTACACTTGTACGCTAATGAAGTTGGAAAAGCCAGAAAGGTTCATTAAAGAGTAATATATGCATAAATCAAATTATCTAAGCGAGTGCAATAAGAAAAAAGTAGGAAATGGCCTTGTAGGAAGAAAAAGTTCTTGGGAAAGTGGTACAGCTTCATAAAAGGCTCATAAATGAAAAGAAAAACAAAATATGTAACCGAAAACAATTACAAACAGTAGGAATTGATCGTCATAGAAAGTAAATGCTCGACTGGAATGGCTCGTATTCCACAAAAGTTGGAAAGTTTCTGAAGCTTCACGAAGGCTAAACTACGGAAAAGCGAAATCCATACGTGTAGCCAGTCAGCAACAGTGAAATTGGGTTTTTGGAAGCAATATGGTCTCAGTAGAACCACCACATGAGAACGATTGTCGTGATAATATACTTCTAAACTATAGAAGTTAGAAAAATCTATGAAGCTTCGTTCGGGGTTATTGTATGCAAAAGCGAAATATCTAAGTGGATGTAGTCAGAAACTATGGGAATTGGCCACTTCGGAAACAACGCGTCCCACCGGTACCGCATCGAGGGCGATTTCCGTATTATCAGCATGAACATTAAAGAAGTTGAAAAAGGAATGAGGGTTCATTCTAGGCCAATTCTTCAAAAAGTGAAATATTTACGAGGATATAGTCAGGAATGGCAAGAATTGACCACTTCAGAAACATAGCGCTACATTGTAACCGCGTCGAGGGAGATTTTTGAGATACTGAACATGAACGCCGCCGGAATTGAAAAATTTTTCAAGAATAATTTTAGGAAAATTCATTGAAAAAGCGAAACTTCTGCGTAGATCTAGTCAGAAGCGGTAGGATTTGGTCCCCTCATGAAGACAAAGTTTCGATGCAATCGCATGGAGGATTTCTGTGTTACTGAACGTGGACACTGCAGAAATTGACGAAATCGTGAATGTTCATCCTCGGCTAATTCATCGATAAAGCAAAGTTTCAACAGATATAGTTAGAAACGTTAAGAATTGGTCCGTTCATGAACACAACGTTCCACTGCAGTGAAATCGAGGGCGATTTTCGTGATGCTGAACATGAACAGTAGAGAAATTGAAAAAATTTCGAGGCTTCTTTCTGGGTTAACTTCCAAGAAAGAAGAAAAGCGATTTATCTATGTTCCTGTTGTCAGAGATGGTAGACTTTGACCTCTACAGAATTATTCTTCTCCATGCTATTCCAGTTGAGCCTTATGTTTCCACACAGGCCAACACCCATCGTTCCACATAAGGGGGTCGTTCCTCATAACGAGCACCTAGACATTTCTGCACTTTGCATGTACTCACCCAGAATGAACCCGCATAATTATTCCAACTTCTACATGGTTCACGTTCAATATCACGATAGTCGCTATCAGTGGCGATTCCAGTCGAAAGTTGTGTTTCCATAGAAGCCGATTTCCATCGTTTTTCATGAGACCCACATAGATGTTTCGCTTTTTGCGCACACTGACATTCAATGAAGCCTCATAATTTTCAAACTTTTACAGAGTTTATGTTCAATATCACCGCAATCGCTGTCGGTGGTGATTCCAGTCAAGCTTGTGTTCCAATAGAAGCCAATTCTCACCTTCTCTCACAAAACGTACGTAGAGATTTTGCATTTCGCATAATTTGGTCTTGAGATAAGCTTCAGAACTTTTCCACTTTCTACAAGTTTCAAAAATAATATCACGACAATCCCGTTGATAATTACACTCGCTCAATTTTTCTTCCATTATGAAAATGCCAGCACTTTATCAGGATTTTGGATTTTTCAAAATTCTGTGGTGTAGAAGTACAACATCACGATAATCAGCCTCGGTTGCATTTCCTGTAGAGCTTTATTTTTTCAATATGGGCCATTTCCTACTTCTCCAACCACTCAGAATTCAAGGTTAGCCCCATCATCAGCTGTGTAAACGATGCTACTGATAAAGTAGCTTGACTTATAAAACAAGTTCTCATCCAGTTGTTGAAACACACCCCAGCTCATTTCACAAGTGCCAAGTGTTCCCAGATCGTTCACTTAACTCGCGTGCTGTGTGCGCTTACGTGATGCAATCCTCTAACATTACCGCTGTTTATACAAACGTTGCGAAAGAGCCCGCTATGCCAGTCATCCTCAAACTCCTTATACAACATAAAGGAGCAAAACCATGTATGGTTTCTCGATACAGCAGCTGATAGCCCTCTTAAAGGTGTGTCTAAAGTGGCTAATCTTCACATGGTCAGGAAAATAGTGTGCACAAAGGAGAGGGTTGGCAACGGGGCAGCGACTGGCACCAAGCCTTGCCATTGCACTTGTGTCTAAAACTGAAGCATTCCGATCTCCAGCCATTACTCCCTCCATTACCCTAACACAAAATATTTATATGACCCAAAAAATAGAACTACTTCGTATATTCTTAGTAGTACACATAAAATCAATTCTCCCTAAAATCGAACTTAAACCAACACAATTTAACCTAACACTGGGTAAATTTAGCCTTGTACTTGGACGACGTAAATGCCTCAACGGTGGATAAGCATTTCGACTAGTTCCACGCCCTATATCAACAAAACAAGAATCTAAAATGAAAACCGTTGAAGTAGGTAACAATAAAAACTCAAAATATTCAAACGAGACAACCTTATATCCGGAGCAGCCATCACCAAAGGAAACATTCATTTAGCAAAACCTCCAATTATATTCGATATCCCCATTAAAAGAAATCATCAAAAAAACCATGAGCATTAGCAGTAGAGTTATATAGCTGCCCGTCACACAACAATATCGTCGGCTTAGGCAGCTCCAAACGAATAGTCAAAGAAAGAGCCCCATCTAACATCCAAGACCACAAACCAAATTAAAAAAATACAACGTCCCAATATCCTTGTGATTAGAACTCTCCAACCAAACCGACAAAGCTCCCTGGTATTTCTTACATATATATATATATATATATATATATATATATATATATATATATATATATATATATATATATATATATATATATATATATATATATATATATATATATGTAAAAGGTTTTTTCCAATAAAGTTTTACTCCCATAAAGACAAAAACATCTAACAATGGAGAAGTTATAGCTAGTAAAACAACGACAGTCAAACGACATTAGCTATCATAAGAACTCGGTAACCCACTTTATAATTCAACACACTCAAAAACTTCCCACCTATGCGGGAGTAGACAATTAAATAAATGGAATAATAAAATGAAACCGCAAAATAAATTAACACTATCAAAAAAAATCTTCCTAAGCAAAAGCACATCAAGGATAATCACAAACTCAGATAAAACGACTGGGAAGGAGGTACACCTCTGTTAGTTAACAATACCAAAAAAAATAACCCAATTAAATACCAAATAAAAAAAATAAAAATAACAAAACAATAATCACTCTAAATCTTGGAGGTCTATTAAGAAAATATATTAAACGCCTGGACCTCATAGGAAAAAACTGCACAATCAGATAAAATACAAGAGTAGACATACATCCATGCGCTAACATTTTATCAACTCCGCTAGTTTCCCCTTTATAAACGAAACTCTAATAATGTTTACTTTTTATCCACAGACTATTGAAATTTTCCCGGGAGGCTATTATGCGAAATCAACCACAACTAGGCCGAGATATTCGCAAAACTAGGATCCCGGGCCATATTGAACCACGATTTCCCTTTCCGGAGGCTCGCGCACTACACACAGCGCCATGGAGGCCCTTGCTTTACGCATCTCTCAGGTACTTTTCTATCTACTGTAGAACTCTAATAGGTAATAGTTAAAAAATCTTATATGGGTAATAGAAGAATGAAGTGCCAACGACTTCAAATCGCTAGAAGTAAGCAAGAGGCAGACAAAATCATTCCCAGTAATAACAAAAACACCCAATAATTTTAATAAGAAAAATTAGTTAAAACCCAAAATTCGCAAAAAACCTACAGTATCAAACTTTAACAGTAAACCTGCCAACAATATTCTAGCTCCAGTGGGGTTTCCACATGAGCCTTAGGTAACCATAAATGCAAAAAAATAAACTGGAGACTTAGTCACAAATCTTAAAGGTTAAAAAGGATCTCAAGATAAAAGAAAGAGAAAAGCAGTAACTTGAGTAAAAATGACTTTTCAAGTGAATATACAAAAAGGACAAAGAATGAAAGGTAGTATAAAATAACAAATAATATCTACAACCATTTTTTTCAATTTGAGAACCAAATCCTGAAATCAAAATTGAAATAGGGAACATCGATAACTCAAAAAATGCACACGTTGTTATCACATATAGGCTGTCAAATACTTCAGATTTCTATTCAATTCGCTAACAATTACTATCCCATAAATAAATAATATCATTAACGCCAGTAAACCAGAACCATATGGGGGCGAATAGAACACTGGTAGTGATATCGGTCATCACGTGCATGTTGCTAGTTCTTTTCCACACGGGGCCAACCAAGCCTCTCATCCTTCCGGAGTTAGGGAACTGGTACCGGACTTGTCTGGGGAAAAAAAATCCCTCTCTGCAATCCAGTTGGGAACACTGCAACCCGGCTACCTCAGGACTCCAGGGAGAATCGACTCGAGCAGCATTCGACGACATTCAAGATGAAATGAATTTATGGATGATGGATCCGAGGAAACGATTCGAATGCAACAGGTGTTGGGATCGTTACAGTAGAAGTGAAAATGAACTATGTATAAGAAACTATGTTTTGGTCCCGGCACTTTTAACCACGACACACCTTTTAAAAACTTACAACTGTTAGGTTTGGTGCCAAAAATAGGTTTCAACATTTATAAGCAGAGGTTGTAAAAAATATATAGTGTAATGCGAATCGCTCGGATGTTATCATCATCCTCAGATGTTGGACACCTTACAGACAGCTGGGGTCTGCTAACCGTAGATGACTTTCTTATAGACGTCAATGCAGTTCAGTTTGTAAAGCCAGCATGGAATAGCGTATTTCGGAAATTTCAGCAGTTCTACATGAAGGCAGAAGGTCCGTGCTTGACGATAGTACAGTTTGCAATGGGCAGCAATTTCACGGATGTATATATGCGTTTCATCCTGGAACTGATTTCATGTCAGTGGAATATTCCTGCACAGAGAAGGAAGAATTGACTCCATCCCTTTTAAATTAAAAAATCTTGAACGATTTTATGCTAGCCTTTGCTAGAATTTAATTCTAACATAAGTTTTTAAATGATAGTACTGAGCATGTTTTCAAAAAGATTTCTCAACTAAATGGCTTCTTTTCGATCTAAGATTGCGAAAACTATCTATGTCATTCGAGAAAAAGTGTAGAATTTCGATAAGTCGGAGTATCTGTTAATTCAATAACCTTTTTCGGTTCTACTATTGTTAAAAAAGGTTCATTACCAAGCTAATCTCTCACACCTGTCTTCTGAACGGCACTGCTACGTCGGGTACTTTGGCTTTAGGACAACGGTTCGTATAACGAAGGCAAAACTCAACCGCCTTAAAAACAATATCTTTCCCCATTGCATAAAGTAAAAAGTCTATAGTATAGTTTTTGCCTGATTAAATGTCTGAGAATGGTTTGACGTGGCACGAGACAAAGTGCTAGTAAATTCGGTCTGTAGGAATATTTTGGACCGATCGTGATATTCAGTTCTGGTGAGAAACTGTTCAAAAATTAACTCGAGAGAAATAGGAGTGAGTTTTGCAGTCTTCTTAAGAAGTTGGTTTGCTTTCTGCAATCTATTTGTTTCCTCGATCATCGTAGGAAACCGGAAGCGACAAAATTTCTTTACATCTTCGGCAAAGGTTCTAAAGCGAAGCGGCTCCGGGCAGACGTATTCGAAGCGTTCTTTCGCATTTTTACAGTAATCCGTGTAGTCGATTTTGAGCTGCCTAAAAAATATGACTAAATACCGACCATATTTTTAACTCTGGCAACTAAACCTCTACCGTTTTTTTAAACGGAGTTTAACTCCCGTTGATCCTACCCTGCATCGAATTTGAAGAAGAAGAAGAAGAAGCAACGAGAAAAAAAACGAAATGTTGACTTATTGGCAAAACTCCGGATTACAGGTGCCTGTGGTGGGGATCGAACACGCTACCACATTTTCAAGGAGTAAACGAGTTCACCACCGCACCAAGCGAGTCCTACGTTTACCCATCCTCTCTGTCGTGTTGTATAGGGCTAACAGAAATCATCCGTCAACGGGATTTATCTGGGTAGCACAAATCGGCGTTGAACTTAGTTAAGATGAAGTTGTGGGATAAATTACAATGTAGAGGCGGATAAGCGTGTTCGATCTTCGCCGCCACAGATGCTTGCAGTTTGGGATTTTGCAAATATCTCAGCACCACTATGGGGATATTTCACATCATATGTTGCCATAAAAAAGAATAGGCAGTAGATAAAAAGACTGACTAAATTGCAATGTTGAGTATTTAGAGAAAATATCCCGAGTTTTCCTCTCAAATTCTTAACACATTCGGTCCCGTTTAGGTTGGTTTATGAGCTCTACATTTCTTAGCAATAGAATTGCATTCAGTAACAATTTCATTGCACGCATTAACTGATAGGTTTAGCTATCTCTCGTCTTGCAACTAACTTTTGTCTTGGATTTCTTCTATTTCTTGGTGGGTATTCTTAGATAGTACTTGAGTATACGAAACTTACGATATATGCGTGAATAAATTCGTCTTCAGCGTTTCAGGACACGTCTCTACGAATGCGTCACAGAAAGCCTGAAGGCACAACCTCCAGAGCAAAACCACTCGTCAAAACGCTTCCACGAAGCCCATTGTGGTAAACAGCAGAGAAAGTATAGAATAAATTGGGCTACATAATAAGCAAAACAACAGCAATTGAAAAACTCCGAAAATAGTAAGCCAGATTTTTTATCATACCATTGCTTCAAAACAATTTGTCTTTATCGAGAAGTTTGCCCTTCAAAGATAGTCGCTTAGTCGAAGAATGATTTTAGTCAGTAAATTCGTAAGTGAAAAAATACATCAACACAAATTGCTGAAAAAAAATGATACCTTTGTCTCTTTGAATGCTTCTTGTGGCGGTAGTGTGAAACAAACGTGGTCGTATTCGACTTTCAAAGATTTACAAGACTGGAAACAGCCCTATTGTTAACTTGCAATTTATAAGAGATGAAAACTCGTTGAAAACACTTGCTGGATCGTCGCCGGTTTCTCGGGCTAACCGCAAAAAATTCTGGTCATCACCGGCAAGCGTGCTGAGACGCGTCCAAGATGAGTTTATTCCCTTAAGAACCAGAATTTAAAATAGTCCGGACTTTACGATCCTGAAGACGTGCCAGATAGGTTATATCACCTTGTGGTTGCGATCTTCCAGCTTTTTCTACAGTTCAAGAAAAAGTTAGTGAATGAGAAACTGTACCATCAGTAATTTGTTTTCTATTGCCGTGCAAGTCAAATGGTGCTGATGAAATATCGAGTCGCGACAATCGATCATATAGTGGTGAGGAAATCGATGACGATATTGGGAAGCAAAGTACTATCAGCAATTCCAGCAGCACCATCTCACCTTGAACGCAAGGAAATAACTTCATTCTACGGTTTTTCAAAAGTGTTGCATGATGGGATGTAAGAGGACGTAAAAGTGACATGAGAATGAACTGTCTATTGAAATGATAACGCTACCATGATCGGATCGAATGCGAAACGAGATCGATTGCTGGTATTCGAACCAACAACCACTGGTGGCACCATCTCCGTTTACACAACGTCTGAACCAGTCTTCACAGACCTTATTCGACGGATCGGCATACCACGACTTCATTGTAAGGTGCTGACACCCTTTAGTTGGGAAAATACGAAAATTCAGACTTTTCTAGCAACTACGAGTGCTATTTTTGTGGATCGAAAAAATTTCTGCCTTGATACTGCTGTCATTCTTAATAGTACTCGAAGGACTCACGCAGTTAATCGGTGGTACAACTGGCTGAGTACACTTCTTTATAAGAATATATATTATTAGAAAAAAATTCCATTATTAAATCCACAATTTTTCTGGTAATTTTTCATGTTGCTCCCAACGGTTAATTATCGTGGCTGGGAGGTGTTCCTGGGTGTCCGGCTGCGATATACAACTGGTGGATTCATCCCTCTGGCAGGGTCTCCCAAGATGGGAAGGAGTCCAACGTTTCCGTCAGGCAGCCTAGCTAATGGTAAACCGATACCAGTATCCACCACTGTCCTGGTATAAATTAGTCGCATGGTGGCAAATCTCCCCCTGATCCAAATGGGCCGCAAGTGCCTGTAGTGGCGAGACCTGGGCAGACTTTGGCCAGGCTGACCTCCGGATTCCAGGGAACTACAATGCTTAGACCGGCAAATCTCCAAAAAATAGAGAATATGCTGGAGACCGCACAGCCATTGAGGGCGGGCCATCCAATTATCCAAGTAATTTTCGTCATGTCACGATCCGTTTATATTTAACTCTTCTGTAAACCATAAATACACCGTGAAATGCTTGGATGTGATTCCGCCCTTTACGATTAATTCAAATATCGACCGGTAATGCCTTTTCGCTTATATGTCAGTATAGATTGGCTTTATTTCATTTTATCCTACGCGAACTGACATTACATATTGTGCGAAATCCAGAATTTCCTGCATTCTGTTTGGTTCTTTGCATCCATGTAATGTGAAGGAAGGTGATCGTATTTGCTCGTAGATTCGTTTGTTTCATGGCGATTTTTGGCTTTCTCGCTAATGTTGAATGCATGTCAAGTCGGCTTCCTCTAAATTTCTAGAATAACCTTGCTATGGTGTTCCCATATCTTCTTCACAAGCAGCCGTTATCTGCTGTGGATTGTAAGAAGCGAGCTGATCTCAAACAAATGAAATACCGATTTCTCGATCTTGGAGGGAACGAACCCTCCCAACGGTCTCCCTGCCCCTGCGTGTCTGGGAGGGAGTTCGTAGGTGTCGGGCTGCCATGTAAAGCGGGGATTCATCCCCTCGGCGGGGGTTTCCCAAGCTAAGGAGCCCGACGTTTCCACCAGAAAGTCCAGCTAAGAGTAAGCCAATATCGCGATCTACCACTGTCCTGGTTTCAAAATAGTAGCATAGTGGCAAATCTCCCTGTGATCCACAAACGCGATGGGTGCCTGTGGTGGTGACCACCTCAGGCAGACTTTAGCTAGGCTGACCTCGGGACGCCAGGGAAATATAGTGTCTAAACCAGCAAAACTCCGAAACAATGGAAAATGTGCTGGGACCCGCACAATCAGTGAGGACGGGCCGTCCAAGTATCCAAGTAGGTAAGAGGAAAGGAAGACTTTGTTCAGTGGGCGCAGGGTCTGATCCGACAGTTCAGACACAGAAGAAGCTGCTGTCAGTGGCACTCTTCAGCATCTGCTGTTGCAATCTGCTTTTTGTACAAGCTACTGTGCATGCACAAGCTTTCATATGCATTTTCTGTAAAAGATTTGTATAGCCTTCACAAACATTCTACAATCTCCTCTGAACATTGCCCCCTTGTTCCTTCTGTTAAACTCGGTGCAGTACAGAAGGAATATAAAGAGTATTGTTAATCTTTCATTTGCTACCTGCTATAATTGCTGATGACGGCGCTAGGGCAGAAAACTAGCTGAGAGAATCGCAAAGCAAAGGCGTTAGTGGTGCAGTGTGTAATACGTGAGCCCCCGCAAAGGGTAGTTGTGTTTCGATCTGGCCTTGGGTGGTTGTATTTCACATAAAGAGCAGTATTAGTTACCGAGTTAATGTTCCAGTGTTTCACCTAAATTCGCTTAAGTGTTTCGCTCGTTTTTAGCCTAATTACGCTTACCCCTTTCGCTCAACTAGATATCGTCAGGTTGTTAAAACTGTTTTGTTATTATTGCTAAAATCGTGTATAACCCAAGCATAAGATTGTGCTTTGTGGCAACATCAAAAGTCCCGCGTGACAAACTCGTACAAAGTCGAGCATTCTACTCCGAGCTAGTGATTATTCTTTGCCGAAGACTGAATTGAATACTTATGCTCTACTCCACCAATTAATACACAATATTCCTTTTTAAAAAACAACCTGCCAAAGGAAATGAAAAGAGTTGAAGGTGTTCAGGTCACTGGATTCTCGAGGATAGGGGGGGGTACACCCAGCCCGTAACTTCTATCCGGGACTGCACCTTCACTTTCAAGGCTTTATCATGCATGGCACATTTGGTTTCTTCATGTCTTGCTTTAATATTATGGAGTTCTCGAACATGTGGCTTTTTATTTTGTGGCGCGTTCTCTTATGGTCATCACCAAAGTGGTACAGCTAAGGCTACGTTTAGCCACATTTCCTTAACAGCCATTGCATCTGTAACACCCTTTGCAGCAAACGAATCGAAAAATAGCAAAAAGAAGTTGCACAGTTTTAAAGAATAAATGATCTCTTTGTATGAGAAGATGAAACGCCTATTATCGGAAGGGCACTGTTGAAAACTGCAGTATCGAGTCTCCAGGCTCTTTCTGACGTCTGCCCCAAAATCCTGCTAGAAAGAAGAGGAGTTGTTGAAAATTGAAAAACTACAGAGGTTAAAGCCGAATTTGGTCCACTAATAACTACTTTGGGGATGCAAACATATGCACAAACAGAGTCGAAATTCTGAGCATTTTACTTATAACACTATACTACACCGAAAATGGATAAATAGCAATGAATCTAAGACGTGAATATACAAATATCGACATTACCACGGAAAATCAGTGGAAGATGAAGACACTCGAAAGGTACAGGTGTGACTGGCAGATGAGGACGCTGAGATTTGGAGCCGTAAATAAAACGTGCTACATATAATAGAAGTGGGAGAACCACAGGAACAAATGGGCCAACCACATTCTTCGATTCCAGGCCATTATTCCTCATGTGAATTGACAGTAGATTTGCATCGACAACCGTAAGTGAAGTTGACCTATTCGTCTGGGAATATTGGGGATATCAATCGACGTCTAGCCCGAGTTCATGTCAGTCGATAGGTCGGAGCGTAATCTGTAGATGAAGCTCGCCGTTGACCAGTAGCGGCGAGTCTTCAGTGAGCAAATCGTTGATTTCCACTTTCCGGTCAATATCTAACTCGCTTGAATACCTGTAACACACGAGTCATAGATGACAAATTTAAAAAAAAAATTTCAACTATACTCTACAAGTTGCATAATATATTGCTTGAATCCCTGGAATCCTAGTCATGGCTCGCCCTCAGCTCACTGTTCGGAAATCGAATTCATGTAGAAAACAAGATCTCAAAGTTTCATACCATATTTGTTTGTTTGTTTACCTAATTATCTACTTATATAATCATGGGAAAAATGCAGCAAAAGAGATCGTAGAAAGAAGGATGATTCAACACAAATGATGGAAATGTGAGAATATATTTAGAATCCAGCTTCGACCTCTTAGCTCCATTGATTACTCTCCACCCTCTTTCAGGAGAATTTTACAGCATCCGAAACGTCTTTATCTTTAAATCACTAACATATGGCGGTGAGGTGAGTCATACACTAGTCATTTTCCTTACGCTGTTTATTCTGACACTTAGAGCTTCATAATGGACTTTTTGTAGACATCTAATAGCTTATTCGACAGAAATATTATGGCAGGCTCCGACATAGAAAATACCTTTTGAGGCCGACAATATGACCAATAAATGAGTGTAATTTCAATTCCAGTCGATGTGCTTAGTCATGGTTATAAAGAATTGGAAGGTGTAAAGAATACAGTAGTAGACTCAACATAAGCTGTAATACACTTCCAACATTCCGATTTTTTGGTGTATCATAGTAACATGTGGCGAACAGTGTCATACATAGCATATATACACAAGAGCGATGGAGCAAGCTTCTTTTTTAACGCTGCTACGACCTCATCCGCTCAGGTCTTAGTTATCGAAAAATTGTCGTCTACTGTCGAAAACAAGCAAGTCCATAACCGACACGAAATCAGACCTTTATCATGCATTCGCCACACAAGATTCGGTGCCGGTACTAATGGGTAAAACAAATTAGGAAAAACTTTCTCTGTGTTGAATGGACTTGTTCAGTTCTGTATGAAATAAATGCACTTTTCATCCTAAGTCTTTCAAATTTCTTTGTGCAACACTGAAGCGTTTCTCCGAAACTACCATCTTCATGAATTCTCTCTCATGAGGAAAGAAAGCAGTGTTCAACGAATTATTGTCTTCCAAATAACAATGACTCTGACATAACAGGAATCAAACTAGTCGCACGGTGGCAAATCTCCCTCTGATCCACAAGGGCGACGACTGCCTGTGGTAGTGACGACCTGAGGCAAACTTTGGCCAGGCTGACCTCGAGACTCCAAGAGAAACACAATGGCTAAACCAGCAAAGCTCCAAAAAAATATAGAGTATGTTGGCGACAGCACAACCAGTGAGGATGGGCCATCCAAGTATCGAAATATCGAAGTATCCAAGTACTTACAACCTTTTATCCGTAACAGAGAGAAAGAAAAATTGAACTTTCAACTACTAGGTACCAGACGTGGAGATTCAAATCTGATGAGGAATTACTTCACCATTAATATCTGTCACGTTTAATCCAATTAAACTTCGGCCACTCCAGTAAACACTGGTACATTCCAATCATCCCTGTTGTGCAGACCAATTGGCTCCGCTTGCCTAACCACGAGACAGAAGTATCACGACTTTGGGATGATGAAACGCGTATAGTACATAGGTACGCATTCCAGACTCTGTCTCGGCATAGGCATACTTCGAGCTTTGCTTTCCCACTAAAATGTAGATCTCCTTCTCAGCTTGCGCAAAAGGTCTTGGGGATAAACCTTCGCTATAGCTAATTCTATAGCTAGGAACGCCAATCGATCACTCCGTACACCTGACGATTGAGTGCTACGGTAGAGTATTCGAATAATTCGTTGAAACACTATTAATAATGTGAGGAATTTTAACTTATTACTTAGTGCCTGCTCTTTTTAATAGGAGGGTATATTGCGAAATATAACTTCAATGATGCTGAGATATTTGCAAAACTCCGGACCGCAGGTTTCTGCGGTGGCAAACGAACGCGCTATTGTCATTTCCGGGGAGTAACGCGTTCACCACCGCACCATGCGGATCCTTCGTTTCGTCTGTCTCTCAGCTAGTTGTATCGATCTGTGCCATCAGCAATCACCCGTCAGCGGGATTGATCTGGGGTGCGCAAATCGGCAACGAACCCAGTTAAGCTGAGGCTGGAGTTATAATCACAGTTTTAACTTATTATTTGCTGCCTACTCTTTTTAATAGGAGGGTATATTGCGAAATATAACTTCAATGATGCTGAGATATTTGCGAAACTCCGGACCGCAGGTGTCTGCGGTGAGGAACGAACGCGCTATTGTCCTTTCCGCGGAGTAACGCATTCGTTGTTTCCGGAGTTTTGCAAATATCTCAGCATCATTGAAATGCGAGGAATATTCACGCTGTTCATAAACAGTCGGTCGACACAACCGCGAGGGAATTCATTGGCTTCAATGTAAACGTGGCCAGAAGGAATTTGACTTTTTCAGCTTCAAATCAGGTTATCTCAGTTCACAGTGGCATATATTATTTAAAATGAAAACCTTCGAATTCCATCTATCATTGCCAATAGCAATAATTCCTAATCTATAGCGATAAATTTTTGGTTTCCTGGATTCCACAAAGCGTTTGTTTTTCGCCTTTCGTCACCGAGGCAAACTCCTAAAGAAGTGAAGCGACTTAACAAGCAGGATTTCGTTCAGCTGCACATGTTGGTGATCCTGTCAGGTAAGAGGTAGTGCACTAGCTTCAAATAGTTCACGTTTTTAGAACTTTGTTAGCGTTTTCCACACTTTTTTTTGGACAAATAGTACTATGTTGTGCAAGAAATCTTTCTATTCTTAAAGCACTACGGTAAGTGTTTCCAAAAAATTCACCAAGTTCTCGCACCCTGAGGCGCTTGAGTTGTTGAGAAAGTACCGTTAAGCTCAAAAAATTACGTGTTACGAGAACACTCGCACGACCGCGAATGTTCCAAAAGTGATGCTTTAATCTCGTCTTTCTTTCGACATGACTTAAACCTTAAAAAATGTGATTTTTCAACAATTAAAACTCCTTGACGTAATGGTTTAAGAAGATAAGAAACAAGTGCGAGTCATTGTAAGTAAATCGGTAACGACTATATACTGCAATACGGTGAGTGTAGCGCACTGGTTAAAGGTGCCTGCAATACACATGAGTTCATCAATTCGACCGCGCGCCCGGAACTCACCAAGCCTTTCACCTCCTTGGAGTCGGCAGTTTGTACCAGACTTGTCCAGGATAATACTAGCACTCATTTCATACATCAGTGGGCTAGTGCAATTCATTGTATAGGCTAGATATGCATTCGACCACCTCTATGACTTAGTAATGGGATTGAATGAACGTGCACCACTAAGCGATTGATCAGCGCAGAAAGCTTTATCCTTTACCCTTTACGCTACAATATTGGGAGGAGGAAAGACTGCCGCACCTTTGGAATCAAAAAAATTGTCTACTATACATATTTTATTGGAGAGGAACACTGATTTGATGCATTAGTAGACCAGAGCAAGTAGTACGAGTGAAATTTCAATTCACTTATTTGTACGTTTTTTAATAGTATCAATGGCACGGTGCATTCCTAGTGGGATGATCAGTGCTGGTTTTAAAATTTAGACCGCAGACTATTATAAGAACGCTCAGTCTCCTATCCACAGGAATCCTTGCCATCACAGAAATCGCTGCCAATAGTTGTCGTCTTGGAAGAGTTGGGAACTTCTTTTCAATCCAGAAAAGTAGTGTCTGTGAAACGAAATGAGAAATCTCCAGCCCAGGTATCTCGATCTACGGAAAATCACGATCGATAGGAATTCAACGTGGAGTGACAGAAGCTTCAATTTGCAGCGGAGTCCATGCGCGAGCTCAACTACCACTGCGGACGACAATAAAACGTTACAAACGATCTATCAACAGAACGGTTACAGTATAGGACAATAAAAAAGAGTGGAGGACGTGGTGCGATCCACACAGGTGAATAAAACTTACTTAATTGTCCACTCTTAAAGGAAAAGCGTTATATGTTGATCAGTCCACGAGAGACGCGTCATACATTCGGCTTTACGAAATATTGAAGAGGTAATTAAATGCATATCCAGTCTGAACAGTATACTCGTGGTGGCCTACCGTTGTTTCATGTCAGTATTTGAAAATATCTTCAATCTGTTTCATATCAGTGCTTTCACACTCCAAGGAAAGTTTGGTACCAATTTGCCGATCCCAGAGGAATTAATGATTTGATGAAATCGCACATGGGATAGAGCAAACGATCGATCCAATGTGTATTGCAAGGCACCTCTAACTACTGTGTTACAAGCATCGAACCCAATTACGTCTTCACGATTGTTTCGTATTTAACAAGCGCACATTCACTGCCATAAGGGATTCAAAAATGAATTAAAAGTGAACATGCCCATCTCTACCAATCACTTTCCTTAATATTCACTTAGATTCAATAGACAGCAAATATCTGTAACGGCTATCTGCCTTTTCTGCTATAATCAGATAGTACGACTCCCTAAGTTATAGTGCGACCGTTTTCATAGTCGATAAGGACACAGTCAAAGGGATAAACTCAATGAGGAAACATACGCTTGTGAACGTCATAAGACGGTCTTATCACTAGATCAGGGTCACCGCGCCTTACGCATCCGCAGCACACGAATAAAATCGCACGTTCATCACCTAACAGACCAATCGGTCGAATCATTGCAGACAGTCCTCATCCCGAGGTTACGAATCTAATTTCCCGAGTTCCCATACCTACATTTAACATTATCTACTGTGCTATTTGTGATGTAATACAAAGCGTGATGCTACGAGTACCCGATATTGAGGCTGAGATGTTGAAAAACGGATTGTTGCATAATCCACTTTAAAAACAACCGGAAGACAAAAGCAGTTAGGAATAAGATTTCACGGCATTTCAAGCATACAAGCGAAGGTTTGCCGATCACGTGGTCAGCTTTTTTCGTGAAGGTCATTAGGGAGCAGTGAGAAAAATATGATGCTACTCCTGCCTCACCGATGAGTTAATGCTTTGCAGACCAATAAGAATCTAGTGCATAGCTGTGACTTATCAGTCGAGAAGGCTTCTTACTAATGATATAGGTAAGATATTATTGACATTTTTATTATAGCCTAAAAATACTTAAAAATACCAGCAAAATACTTGGAAACAGTTAAAAAGGATTAGGTTACCAGTGTCATCTTTATGGAAAAATATGGTATAACTCGAACCAAAATGTAAAATAAACTTTTCACAAACCTAGTTTTTGTGAAGTTCTTTTTGCTCGAGAACGATCTTAACACGCGCTTTTCATCGACAATCGACAGCATGTACTCGATTGATCTGCTAAGAATCAAAATAAAAAAAGCCACACCACGGAACGATTATATAATGAAGCGGTTTCTATCGAATTCACTACTATAGCGTGGATTAATCGAAAAAGGACTCCCAGAATACTTGCAATTTTTCTGTCTATTTCTTCGTTGCTACTAGGATCGTGTCCAAAAAGTGTTATATTAAAAGGATAAAGGATAAAGCACTCGGCGTTGATCAATCGCTGATGGATGCACCATGCATTCGATTTCATTAAGCCTCGTTGGAGGTGATTGAATGCATATCTGGCCTTTTTAAAATGACTTGTTGTGGTCTACCGATGTATCGAGCCAGTGCTTTTATCGTCCCAGACAAGTCTGGTACCAATTTGCCCACCGCGAAGGGATGGAAGGCTTGGTGAGCCACGTGCGCGGGGATCGATCCTTCGTGTGTGTTGCAGTGCGCCTCCGACCACTGTGCCATATGTGCCTTGCTATACTAAATATCTGTTCTTCAAGCTGCAATAGTTCATTGACAAAGATTGTCATAATTACAAAAACCTAAGTAGATACATAATGTACTGATATAGTAGAAACTATTGTTGAGGCGACAAGATCTCAACACGTATTGTCAAACATGGTATGATGCTCGCGAATTCAGATACTGACGATTTCAAGACGACCGATTAGTGATTCTTAACTTAATACCTTGGCTGATCGATATCTTCCGAGATTAGATAGGCTTTAAGGACATCGTCAACGGCATTCGAATACGGCGAACCGCCCAATTTCAGAGTCCATTGCCATGTTTGCAGCGGAAAGGTGCAAGAACGTGTGCGTATCTGCAACGAACGAGTTACAATCTGCATGACGTATGAGACAGCTGAAACATCGCCAGAACGAAACCGACTTGTTATTCACTCTATTTAGCACTAAAGAGAATGTCGAAAACGTCACACACACTACGATCTTTGCATGAGAACTATGCAGCAGCTACTAGTCAGAAAACTGCTTTAGCATAACACGCTGCTCACTTCATGCAGATTTAAGAGACCTCCCATGATAATACCATGAAGTCCAACGTCATAACTAAGAAACGCTTCAACTTTATCGAATGTACGCGAAAGTCGTGCTATAAATGGCAAATATCAGCATTAAAGTACCACAGACTGTTCGGCGCTTTGTTGAGGCTGAGCGAGGATGATAGATAGTGTTCCAGTGGAGAAAAAAAATCATCGCACTTCAAAAACACTAGGATTTCATTGGGCATTGATTGCGTTAGTGTAACAGAGTGCCAACTTATTAGTGAAAGCAGACGCTCGGTGAACTAAAAGTCATAATGGTTAATGAAAAGGAATGTGATCACTTTAATTAGGTTCATCTAAAGAGAGATTTTTCTAAAAAATGTACCCGATTTTTTAAATGCTAACTGTAAAGTATACCGGAAATCTCATAGCAACTAGTTTTAGAATCCCTAGTCGTAGGTGAAAACAGCAAAATTACCAGTGTCAAATAAAGTAGCAAGTTCTAGGAGTGGCTGCAAACACTTGGCGTTTGACTAACTCACCAGCATAAATTATCTTGTGAAATATGGCATATTTTGCATTTCAGTGGTACTTTGCCGAAAGGCAATTTTTTTTTCGTCTGGAATGCTAAGGAAGCCACAGTGGTCCATTCCCATTTTATCCTCACATAGAATTCCTCGTCCTTCTGGATCGGAGATAGGTGTGCCACATCTCCACTAGATTTCTTGGCAGGTACTTACCACTTTCCTCTCTACCAACAAAGGTTCACCATCGGCCAACGGTCAATCTTATCTATGACTTGGTCCACCAATTCGAGAAATCGTAATTAATCAATAGCTTAATGCCGATTCGCGTTCTCCAGATCATTCCCGTTGATGGGTGGTTGCTGGTAGCACCGTTGGGGTGAAAAAGAACTGGCTGCAAGAAAGGTAAAGCAAAGGTCTCAGTGGTGCTATGCGTAACAAGTGAGCTCTCGGAAAGGGTAATTACTGGTTCGAATTTGACCTAGGGTCCAGGTCTTGCAAATATCCAGCATCATTGTGGTTGTATCTCACATAATAGAATGAAGTGAAAAAATAGTAGGAAATAAGCAAAAAGTTAAACATTGTGGACAGACGAAATTTAAATTTTCAACAAACTACCACTATTTTAAAAAATTCTGTGTTACCGAAAATTGGTTTTTGAGTCCCGGCCCACCACAATGTCCTCTACAGGATGGTTTTCCCGTTCTGTAAGAGCCTGGGACGGGGCAGCGGACCTGTTTCTTCCAGAACAATCGACGGTTGCTCATGATGAAGACCCAGAAGGTATTTCTGAGACTAATTCGAGATTCAAGGGAAAACTACTATCGACGACGACCATACAACACGTTAATAGGGATAGACCCTCAAGTTGGAGCGTAAACCACACATGAACCGGTCAATTACAAGATGACGGTTGCAAGATAATGAAGTTGATAGAGAAATCGCTGGAGTCTGTACAATATCTGAAGATCCATTTAAGCAAGCAACTAAATAAGCGTACCACGAGGGCAACGCATAGGCCTTAAATTCAGCTTGAAAAATCGGAAGATAGAAAGCATCTCTTGCTTTCTGCGGCCTGTTTAATACAAAAAAAAGCTTTACCAGAAGCAAATCGTCAATATTGTCAATAGTACGGGCATCAAGTTATAATGTCAGCCGAACACTAGAATAATTAGAAAATGCACCTCAAAATTGATTCACCTGGAATGAGTGATCCATGCCCCTCTGATAGAGTTGTTCGTTCGAGATTGATATCCTCTTATCCCATCGTATATCGGTGTAGTTGCGCAGCAGAAACTGTGTCGTCAAGAACTCCCTGAAAAAGTCCCGAACATGGTTGAATGTGCGAAGCTATGCTCCAAGAGGATAAATGACCTCTGGAATTAATTTCTGCCTATGGTTAAAGTAAATTCCTTTACGCTAATGAAGATGATGATATAAGAATTTTTCAATAGCAGATTTCAAAAGTACTTAAGGTTTGCCCCTCTCCCATTTTTTGTGTTCAGAAATGAAAGTACTTTGAACTCACGCATGAGGGAAACCGCAGTAAGACACCCGATCTAGCAAGAAGCTTTGTCATTTCAGCAGAAGATTCGATGGGACACAAATCTTTAGGGTTGATCTCCATGTTTTCGCCCTTTACTAACTTGATACTTGATACCTGAACGGCCCGTCCTCAATGGTTGTGCGGGCCTCAGCATAATCTCCACTTTTTGGAGATTTGCTGGTCAAGCCATTATGGTTCCCTGGAATTCTGAGGTCGGCCTGGCCAAAGTCTGCCTAGGTCTTCACCACCACAGGCAGTTGCAGCCCTTTCGGATCAGCGGGAGATTTGCTACCATGCGACTTTGATACCAGAACGGTGGTGGATCCTGGCACTGGTTTACTCTTAGCTAGGCCTCCTCATGGAAACGCCTGACTTCCTCTCAGCTTTGGAGGCGCTGCCAAAGGGATGAATCCTCCCGCTGTACATCGCAGTCCGACACCCAGGAACACCTCCCAGCCACGATGAGACAGTAAACCGTTGAGAGATCTCGTCCTTTACACGAACATGAAATCCCTATCCATTACGAAGGCATGCGGAAAACACTGAAACTGTCACGACGTACTTGCAATTGACTCTGCTTGAAAGAGGAAGTGCTTGAAATTTATAGGCTAACAATATCTGCGGATGAAACAGCTTCGGATAGCATTCGGCAAACTGTGAGCGCTCAACATGTGTCAACTCGTCCGCGGTCATGAATGGAAACCTGCAACACATCTCTAATTCATATCTTTTTTCGAAAGGACAACAAAAACTTAAATCTTTAAAAATTATTGAGAGATATGAACAAAAGTGCAAAATGAAAGCAGGCACGAGGTTATGCAAACTCAATTATAGTTCTGTTTTTCTTTCACACGACACAAAAATCAAATGCTGTGCGGATATGAGCACTTTTTTGCAATAGTCTCATATCCTCGCATCCATTCTTTCTGTCAAGGGATCCTTAGATTTCTGCGTGTTGGTCTACTGTCGAGGATTTTTGGTTTCTTCATAAATGTAATAAAATGGTGATCCAGTTAGTTCTCATTCTAATTCCAGGACAGCTGTCCAGGGAGTTCCCAGATCTTCATCACAGAGAGTAACAAGCTTTTGCAGACTGCAGGAAGCGATATGATTCCGAACAGCTCTGGTAACAATAACCTGATCCGGAAGGGATGAGGAGCCTTGTTGGCCAATGGCGAGGGCGATTCAGGGCTGTATTGAATCCTGCGTTGTGTACGGCATTATTAGCACTGCGCCACCTACGTCCTCTTTTGCGCTTTATGGATGAAAGTCTACCCTCATTGTGCGTAAGCGCTAGGATAGCCTGATTGTTACCATTCGTATAGTCGCGTACAACATACACGATTACGAACTGGTTCATTGCGACTTCTAGCGGCACGTAGCATAGGACCGTTGTAGTGATACAATAAGAGCTTTGTTACACCAACATCGTTGCACATTTGGATCGTATGAATGCTTATGTTTTTTTAGTAAGCTCATGAAATTCATTACAGCTCAATCGAGACAACTGCAAAATCTTCTGTATTTTTTCAATAATATTGCAATATAGTCACTTTCTGTCTACTGCCTATTCCTTATTAATGGCAGGGTATGATGTGAAATATAACCACAATAATTCAGTTGGGATCCACTTCCATGACAAAATTCTAGAATTTCTACAATTTTGGGACACTTGGTATTACCTACTAACCCGAGAGCCTTTTTATAATGATTCTGTTCTTCTTTTTTTCAACCTGTTGTTTCCTTCTTGACTATTGGGTCTATCGTCTTAATGTTCCAACTTTACTAAGAACTGTCCACTGTGCTTTTCCCTTTGTGGAGCGATAACTGGTAATTTCCTTCTTTCTCTCATCCAAGCTTGGTGCATTTCCCAGATGTTCTCTTCAAGCTTTTGGCGAATTCTTCACGAGATTCAGGATCGGCAACACTTTGTATGTCTTCCAGTTAAAGAGGACCGGACGCATAAAGTCTACATGGCTGAGGAATACCTCGTCATAGAAAAAAAACACTTCTGAAGAAGACGAAATCCGCCTAAACGTTATTCAATGTGAAATTAATATTGCGCCATAACTTCGTCTCTGTAGATCTAGTGAGGAAGGTAGCGAAAGAGGTATATTAACAAACAGCTAAACTCATTCCAACTACTTCGAGAAAAACTTGCCTAGGAAGATTTAAAATTGAAAAATTTGGCCTTTTCTTGACCCAATGAAAAATTTTGAAACGAATCCTCCTACCCAAAAAAAAAGAAGGATCAAATAGGAATTGTCCATCTAGATACTATGGAGAAATGTTGCTATCCCCTATTTCATAGATTGTTGTTTTCCTTTATTGCTTGACAAACCGGATATAGGGTAGCAGTGAGCTCAATAAAGGGCTGGCTGTTGTGCCTCGTCGTTCCGGATGATTCGGTGCTTGCAGCCATCGCATCACCGCTTCCCATAAACGGTACTCGTCTGAAATGCTTTATATTTCCTTACTTCCTTTACTAGTACTTATAATTATCTAAGGTAGAAATTATTTGTCATAGCAACATAATACTCTGCTAATTACATTCTCTTGCGATTTCCTTCTCCATAACGAGTGTGCACTATCCAACAATTTAACGCACGCCATGTAAGGCAAGCTGCATACATATGTTACGGAAGCCTAGTGGCATTGTAATCGACAACTATACGATCTTCGCTTTACTGATTATATCTCTTTTACAACAACAAGCATTAGCGTAGCGGAACGAATGTTTGCCGACTTTGATATCGCTTGTGGAAGGATTGGTCTTCGATTAAATCTCACAAAAAGGATGTCCATAATGAACGGATTTGTTTCGGATGGCGCATTCACGCTCAACGGAATGAATATCTCCGAATACAGCCACATTTATCTAGGTTGGTATCTACGTTTATCCATATGATAAACTACTTAACTCCACAACTGAGCACGAGAAAGCGATCAGCTTCGGGAGCTTTCAAGAGCGTTAAGGACGTAGAGCTGATCGCTACGTAAACAAAACGAAAGATCACTCAGCGCTAATGATGACGTAATTGACAGAGTGACGCCGAGGAGATCCCGAGCCAAACAAGTGAAATAGGGAATCCCAAGTTCCCCATCTGCGCCTGCGATCAATGATCGGAGACGCCGCTAAGTACGCCAAAATGTTGAAAATCACGTGGTCTGGAAATGTAATAAACGTCTAAACAACAACAGATGGAATCTGGCAGAGTACGACGTGGAATACAAAACTAGCTCAGAGAAACGCAAAGCAAGTGCCTCATTGACGCAGTATGTCACGCGCGAGGCCCCGGGATAACTGTGGTTCGATATCGGCTGGGGGTCCAAGTTTTGAGAATATCTCAGCATCGTTATGGTTGCACTTCACATCATATGCTGCTGTGAAAAACAGTAATAGGTAGCAAATAAAACGTTAACATTATGATAACCAATAATTTCCCCATAAGATGAGGACTTCGTGAGTTGTGAACATGAATGGGCTGTAGAAAAGACTTTATTCTATCGTTCCATCAGCACATCATCCGTGCTCGTGAAACGATAGAATGAAGTCTTTTTCTACAACCCATTCATGTCCACAACTCACGAAGTCTCCATATTATCGGAAAATTATTGATTTTTATGTGCTATTTACTGATATTGTGATGTTTATTGTGACAGTTACTATATGTTACTATGGTCCGCTACCAAACACATTACACTCAAGATTTGGAAGCTTTTTGAAGCTTAGGTTTCTCTATTTTAGTATTTTTTGAGCAATCACACTCTGTTCGATAGCTTCCACTCACTATAGCTATTGGAATTGAATTAGTAGTCGATAAGCACCCAAATCTCTGGTTTGATAAACTCGTTCGGAAAACGGTTTTTTGTACATCTTAACCGGTTCAAACACAAATCTCATACCAACCTCGGGTCAGCTCTACCCTGTAGAAGATTATGGGTTTTTTTCTACATTTCTATGTGCGGAACAGATATTTTCCTGATCAATGCTCAAAACAGCATCTACGCTCTACAAGATATTGGTTCGTAACAAAAAGTGTAAGAAAATAGTCTATATGTTAAAAATAAAGCATCGGAAGAAAAAATGAGACCTATGGGTCTTACCGACCACTCCGCAAAACCACTATGACACCTACAGGCATCACTCGTCACCAGAGCGTTCAAATATATGATTAAAGAAGAACGGAGTTCAGAAATCTTGGAAAAATGCATCACTTCAAAAATCAAAATCACAATGGCACATTGGTAAATTACCGAAGGCATTACCTCTTTCAAATAGAAATAATTGTCTAAAGCTAACCTTATAAAGCAACAAGCTGATAGAAATGATAGTCTCCGGCATTGTATTTTTTCTCAATTCATAAGCGAAATAAACGGTGTAGATGTAATTTGTGTAGTTAAAATGGTTGATTAAAGCTGATAAGAGCAGACCAAAAAGGTTGATAAGACGATGAAAGTTGCTGCATACGCTCCGAGATGAAAATTTTTACCGGGTGATACCTACTCTATCTACCTAACAAATACATTCTATAAGTCGATAGAGACTACATTTGCCACAACGCCTGCGTGCGTGCCCTACATCCACATCCCATTCTAGCCATCGGGCACGCTACTAGACACAGCATCTTGTAGCCAATAGTCACACCACCAGGCATGCTATTGGGTACGTCTCATTTCTTGGGGACTAGACCCCCGCGACCCGAGCCTTGACTCTACGACCAATGCCACTCGCTTGGACGTAGCCACGCCCACTAGCACCGTCATTTGGCTTCTGACGACGCCCTGGAGATCGCCGTTACCATTCCATCATCATTTCCCTCCTGCTTAATCTTTTTTTTACGAACTCATTTGCTTAGGTTGTAATGATATTAACTGAAATCCTTAGCTCCTGCATTGCTAATACATTAGTGTTATCGTCGATTCTTATGTAATTACGTTGTGTTGTTAATATAAGTTAAATACTTTCATTGCTCACAGGCACCTTACAAACAGTTCTTCACTCTTATTCACTCCCGCGAACGCCTCTCATATTCTTGCGTTGTGAGCCGTTACACTGGTGCATACACTATTGTTAATGCATATTATTAGGTAAAAACCCACTGAACCACCTCACTTGTAATCTATTGTACATACATTCTCATTGCATTGTTGTGTAAATAGTATGTGTACACGTATAAAGGTTTAATTACCCAAGTTTGAGGTACTTTGAGCAATTCTTCGGTCTTATTCACTCCCGCGAACGCCTTTCATTCTTCCGCTGTGAGCCGTTAAAATACCAAATGAACAGCTCAGGAAAATAAAATTGAACAAGAATTACCTAGGGAGGCTTCAGCGAGAAAACTCTCTTTGAGAAGAACATAAGAAAATTAAGGTGTTAAGGTTTGACTGTAACGTGGCTACCATTTGCGCAATTTGTCTTGCTCATAGATGCTGTTGAATACTCGTCCAGTTAACTCTTGTCGGAAAAACGGGATTTCTGTGCCTGAGTATTCCCAGGCTTTCACTAACAGCTAGTAACCAGTCTTTTCCGATCTAAACGAGCATTCCCATGCAAATTTGATACGAATAGTCAACCCAAAGTGGTGTCGATTTTGGTTAGCCTAAAGTGAAGTGAACCTAGTGGTTAAACTTTTATTTAGTGCCCATTCTTTCCTTGGTAGGGTGTTATGTGAAATACAACCACAACGATGCTGAGATATGACCAAAACTCGGAGCCTTAGGGAGGACTTCGAACGCACTATTACCCTTTCCGGCCGCTTACGTGCTATTCATAACAGAAGCCGGGGCCGTTGCGTTGCCTTTCTATCAAGTGGTTTTCTTTCTCTACCAGCTCGATCAGCAATCATCCGAAAATGGGAATGATTTGGGAAAACTGGCTCAGAGAGGGGCAAAGCAAAAGCCTCGGTTGGTGTGGTGGAGTGCACGTGAGCCACCGGAAAGGGTTATCGCGAATCCAAAGCTTAGCTGAGGTTCCAAGTTTTGCTCACATCTCAGGATTCTTGTGGCTGTATTTCATATAAGTCAAGCAGATTTAGTAAGGACATTGCATGGCGTCTCGAAACACTGCGCTTTCTGCACCTAGCGATCCCTTAGGAACGACAAATAAAATCGATACGGAATGAGTTCATCACCATAACCGAGATGTTTAACTCATCGCACATCTCATAAGAGAGGTTCCCAGAAACGTCGATAGAAGATTCTTCAGCATTTCACACCGTCTGATTCTAATTTTCCTTATAACTTCCGAGGGTTCTTCAGTTCCATAAAATAATAATGATGAATCGCATATTTTACAAAAGTTGCTTAATTCAGAAGCTATGGCTTTCCAACAACATGGAGCTACGAAGTTGAGTCCTGCTTCGACCACAGTGCATTATTTAGTACATAAGTGATAGTCGCTTTCAAATTTCAATCTACATAAGGCCGTCTATACTGAAATTCATTGCTTAGGACAAGAAGTATTTTTTATTCTACCAAGATAAAATCCCGACTTTCGGGGCTGACGAAATGTATTCATTCGACTTTTTGTCGTTGAAGCTCATATTCTGAACAGGGGACAGCAAGCAAACAGGTGAGAATTGCACAACATTGGTTTGTTCAAAAGATAGAGTTTTCTACCATGATCAAGTCCCGAAATTGCCCTATTTGGAGGCAGTTAATGAAAAATATAGATAAAAAATAATTAGGCCTTGAATGGAGAACGAGAACCAACTGGAGACCACTAGCTGATTGCATTTGAGAATCTCGATCATTTGGTCACGATCCAACGCCAGCCAACTCTTCTCCCATTCCTCGGTGATAAGCAGTTCAAAGTCCCGAGCGATGGCTTGAATGCATGCCCGAATCAGCAGCTGTAACAGGGCGATCTTTGAAAAACTCTGCATATCATTTCAGTTCTTCCTAACAATTATAGGACGAAGCTAAGGTTAACTGATAGCATGCCAGATTTCGAAATGACAGAGCTATTAACACAACGTTCTACATTGGGTACAATGCATTACTGCGATAATCATGGCCGCTTTCAAATTGGACTCAACAAATCTGTGTTTGTATTGAAATACATTACTTTGAATAAAAACCATTTCTTATCCCGTCAAGATAAATTCCGACTTTCAGGAGGCCATGAAATGTATTCAATCGACTTTTTGTCGTTCATATTCATATCTTGAACACAATAGCAAACGAACAGACGAGAAATCGCCCAGCACAAAATGATGGGGTACCTCGATGTAATCGTTGTGTTCGCAGATGTCTTCCATTCGTTGAACACTTCAACAGTTTAAATTTTGTCTTCAGTTCTCCCAAAATTTTGGTCCCTAACACGCAAAAGATTAAAGTAACACGAGCAAAACTCATACATACAATTAAGATACTTTTCTGGCGAACGAAAAATTATCGGTAGTTGTCGAAAACTCATCTTCGGGCGCTATGAGTTCAAATTCCGGACCACCACGGTGAAATAACCAGGATAGTTGGACTTTTCGGATGTTTCACTGTTTTATTAAAAACAAACATTTATGGTCGTTGTATCGAGTATTTTGGAAATGTATTTTCGAAGCAATAAAAAATTCCACAGCGTATAACACAAGTGAGAATAAAGAACTTAGTAGTGGTCACATAGTAGTAATAAGCATAGCAACCACAATCACATAAACAGCTGTTTAACCTGGTCACCAACTCATTAGAAAGAAAAAGTTTTCCAGGGTAAAAAGATATAGTTTCTTTAAAATAACGTTGACGTCTGATATTGCCTCACAACGGTTTAACGCCTCATCGTGGCTGGGAGGTGTTCCTGGGTGTTGGGCTGCGATGTGCAGCGAGGGGATTCATCCCTCCAGCAGTCTGCCAGGTTGAGAGGAGCCCGGCTTTCCACCAGGAAGCCCAGCTAAGAGCAAACCAAATACCGAGATTCACTACCGGTCCGGTATCAAACTAGTCGCATGGTGGCAAATCTTCCTCTGATTCACAAAGGCGGCCACTGCCTGGGGTGGTGTCGACCCGGGGCAGACTTTGGCCAGACTGACCTCAGGACGCCAGAGAACCACAATGGGTAGACTAGCAAAACTCCGAAAAAACGTAAATTATGCTGAAGTCCGCACAACTAGTGAGGACGGGCTATCCAAGTATCCAAGTAAGTACCTGATGTTGATGACATAAATCTGGAAGCAATTTTCCGACGCCGTAGGGATGACAGGCTTGGTGAACCCGAAGCGGGATGAAACCAGTACCGTCTTCGTTATGGTCGACATCACTACCATTGTGCTATCCTCCCGAATATATAAAATTAAAAAATATAGAGTGCTTCGGGTTTGTCTTCGTCATAGCTTTATATCTGCGCATAGACGGCGAAGACTGTCAAAGCCACAAGGAAATTTTTTAAAAAAGTAGTCCGTTATCGACATTTATTGGCTAACATTACTTATCGTATTGAAAATCTTGCAAATCTTCATTTGTGGCAGAGTCAGCCAATTTTTTGTTCAAATCTATGTTTATTTTTTGTCACTTAAGAACCATGAAAAACTAGCTCTATCTTTGGACTACAACTGATGTGATTACGACTTGATGAAATGCGTCCACAGAGAAAACTTCTGTTCATAGTTTTGTCACTCTCACTTTCACTGGATCACACTTTCAAGAAAAATATAAACCGTAGTGTCTGACCTGATGATAGGCTTTTGTTGCATACGAGAACCATATACTGAATACATCCTTCAACGATAGACTGGGAAGGATCTCAGATATAGCGAAATCGATGCAGACCTTAAATGAAACCAGTCAGTCATCTGCCACAGCAACCTCTAGTCTCATCGTAATATCAACTGATTCGACCCTTCTAGTGGCAATGATGGGCTTGCTAGATTGTCATCCTACACACTTCTTGCGTTTTCAAGCAAAAATACTGAAGTATTTTTTATCACGAACCACTTATTATCGCTTTAAAAATTGGAGAAAACTGAAGTTGTAGTCTGAAGATCTCGAGAAAACATTATGATGCTTTATTAGTTATGCACTCTATTTTTTGTCTAAGCTTTAAAATCACAGTAAATTAAGTAAGAAGGTAAAAAAGAATTTCTGGTGAGAACAAATTTGGGAAGTCGGACACATTGACCTTTTTCAAGCTGATCACGTTATACTTGTCCGCTAGTATGAGTATCGGTAGACAGTTGTCTTGATGTAGCACCACATGATTACAGTAGAGAAATCGAAGGAACGCTGGAAACACCTTCTGACACGGAGCGTCCTCAACAATCTCGAGATCCTTAACAGCAAAATATACTGCTTAGTACTTTGTTCGATGGTCCTCACACAAAAGTGACTGATTCACTGATGTCAGGTCTTAAAGCTGCTTCTATTCAAAATACATCACTCTACGAGCAGATCCTCAATATTCTAAAATCCATCAGATAATTTTATTTAAACTACATAACTGGAAAAAGTATGTTATAACGATGTTCTATTGACAGTCTAGCGGTCCAACATCTTTCGTGTTGAGTACGCGCTATGAAAAGGCGGGTTGTGCAAACAATGGAATATATTTGACTAAAAACCAATATATCATACAAGGGTGTTGCGACTATTTATTGTTGACACTGCACTAAACGAGTTTATTCGTCTACATTTGAAATTTCCACATCCTGGTAATCTACTGAATTGGCCAATTAGATAGCCTCCGATCGTCAGGTTGATTAACCGAAACAATCGAAGTCCTCCTGAAAGAATTTTAACCGCAAAGAGACAAATCTTCCCCCAATTTATAAGAGTGTCGAAAACTTGGAAATGCACTAGCACCATTGCGTGAGAATATTAGGGAGATCGACAGTCGATCGGCATTCAATATGAGAGTGAGAAGCGAAGGGCATACATTCGTGAACGGCATACCATCACCTACATGAGCCCCACCCTTATATGTATGACAGTGGCAAAGCAAACAATCGGATGGAAGAAGAAATGAAGGATGCACAAACTCATGAAGACGAGATATCTAAGTATTCAAGTATATAGTATATTAATGCTTAGTAATTTGAAAACTTAGATATCTCGTCTTCATGAGTTTGAGAAAGCGGAAAAAAGAGAAGAAAATGAAAGAAAAAAGAAAAGAACCTTCGCTCACAAACTCCTGGAATAAAACTGTCTCAAACGTTGTTTTTGGAAAAAGATACCTATCTGCATTTCGTTGAACAGGTCCATCTTACCAATATAATTGGAAAGCTAAATTTCTAATATCCCATTTTCCTTTCCAAGACTCGTTCTCATTGTCGAGAACTGCCCGAAAGAAGTAACATGAGCGTTTCATTTGCTTGATGCGTTCTTGCAGAAATATTTATCATCACAAGGTAGACATATTCCGTAATTTTTCAAATTGGCAAATATAATCGACTCGAACTAGACCAATAAAGTTTTGGATAGTTTCACCGTGAAACCACACCACCTTCCTTTCGCCATTCCATCGTTGGCTTAGCATACGATCAAATACCTCACTATTCTTCGCCAAGATGAGACGATGGGCAGCAAAACTGAAAAGAGCCAATTCTCTTAATCAACATGGCCATTCTCCCTCCGCCTTAGCACCGCAGAACGTGCACTTTTCGCTGAGTGAGAATCAGCAAAAGATTGTGGGAAATGATCGCTACGTTACCAGTTGTTGCTCATCACTTCGCCTTCAGAGATTAACAGATGTCAAAAAACGCACTTTTCGTCCCCAACGATGATGTTGACATCGCTGAGATGGGCATTATTGTAATACTTGGCGAAATCGTTGAGCGCATCTCGGTCGTCAGCGAAGCAATCCATGCCTACAAATATAGCATCATCACTGAACAGTTCTCGTGTCTTCTAATTCTGAACACCTGCTCATCACCATTTACCAAGGCAGTCATAATTTTTGACATTTATTTACTGCCTATTCTTTTTTTCATGACTGGGTACGATGTGAAATACAATCACAAAGATGATGCTCAGATATGAGCAAAATCCGAAATCTCCGTTGCAGTTCGAACGCGCGACTACATTTTCAAGAAAATCACGTGTAATCTACCACGCTAGCCGAGGCCCTCTGTTTGGCCCTCGGTCAATTTTTTACCTTAACGGTGCCATCATCAATCACCCGTCGACGGAAATCATCTGATGAGCACAAATCGACACTGAACAGAAGCTAAGCTTAAGCCGAAGCTGCACCCTAGATCACAAAGTTTAAACCTCTATTTACTGCCCTTCTTTTTTCATGGCAGGGTATCATGTGAAATACAAGTCGTAATTCTTCGTACCAGTCAGACAATTAATAAACTGCTCTTCAAGCTACGACTCAGTAGTGTTCTCTAAATCCCTTCATGGTAATAAGTTTCAACAGCGTCTGCTTAGCTGAGCAATCTCTAACAATCAACTTTTCATTTGTTAGAAAACTTCATCACCAGAATTAGTTCATCCGAAGATGCGACCGTATTCTGGATGGTGGCGCAGCTACTGCAGCGTCACAGTTGTTTTTTCACAATCAATCTTGATTACGTGAATTTCTACTAATCTGCATATCGTTAGACCCTTAAATCCACTAGGCATTGCGAAAAAACCAACTAGTAGAATTGTTCTATTTTTTCACAGCTCTGGCGTTCAGGAATATTCAAGGATCGAAAGTCCAACTTTAAATAAAGTTGTTCCTGGCGAAAATTCGCTTTGAATAGTGACGCATACTTGTTCCTGTACATTTTCGTTCTTTGGAGCGTAATACCAAATTTCAGCACTCAATAAGTGCAATTGCCAAAAATATTTTAAAAATATGGATAACGGATAAACATCTCAAAGGCTGTGATCGCATTACCGGCTGGTTCCTCGGGACCGATGACGAGTCGATTTGGCACGTCACGAACCTTCATCGCGACCATATCACAGTGAGCCGTCACGTCTACACTATCGTCATCATTAACAGACATGTTCAGCTTTCGAAATTGTAAAGCGACAGAAGAGGATCCGAGGGCACAGCGAAAAGCAGCAGTTAGTGGGAAGCGAATGAATCAATGATTGTTATACGATGTGACGAGGCTTGAACGGTTGTGCCACTGTGAGCCGGCAAAAACGGCACATTCGGCGGCTGCCGGCTGGCCGACTGGCAACGGAATGAGATCGAGTCGCAGAAATGAGGCAGAAACAGGATTAATATGCAGGAACTGAGAAGAAGAATGCGTAATGCGAAACGAAAGCATCGTAACAGCCCAACTATAGCAATGCCCATTCAGCAAAAATTTAGAAGAGGAATCAATCAATAGAAGTCGATGTGCTCAAAAGCAACGTTGTTTCCACATGTTAATACGTTTTGAGTACTCAGATCGAATTGGTTTACAAAGTAGAAATAGTTCTGGTCATCAGTGCTAAAACGTAGATAATGACTTACTTCATATCGAGTCACTATAATCACAGCTAGAGCCACTGCATCGATATCGGCGGTATATCACTTAGTCCGTTATTGGTCCGCTTAAACCTTCTCTTCATTGCTCATACAAGCTCATTAGTACCTAACACAATGACGTCTGAGTGAAGATAGAAATGATAAATATACTATCATATTTCCTATTATTTTTTTATCAAGGAACCTACTTCGTAGTGGTTATAAGTGCCCCGCAATCCACACGAGATTGATCTTTGGTTCAATTCCACGTGCCTAACTCACCAAGCCTTTCCATCCAGTCGCTGCCAGCAAACTAGCATCAGCCTTGTCTGGGAAGGCACTATCACTGACTTGATACATCGATAGGACACGCAAGTCATTGCATAGGTCAGATATATTTTTTAATCACCTCTACGATGCACGAGGAAGGGTAAAATGCATGGTGAATCTGTCAGGCATTAATCAACGATGAACGTTCTGTTATGAATCCCTCTACTTTTTGTTTCTGGTGACATCTATGATTTTTGGTCATTAATATTTAAATGAATTTATCTGACAGAAAGAAAGCGTTCCAACCAAGCAATGACGCATGTATTTCTTCACCTTCCGTTCCATTTCGGATGGGAGTGGCAGCGATTGGCGGCGGAAAAGTTCATTAAATGAATAGTTTATTTGTTCACTGATGACTCGCACCCACGCCCATTCCAGTGTGGTTTTTCGAGTGCTGAAAATGTGGGAAGTGGCGCTCGTCTACTGCTCTCTCACTGACGACTATTTTACGAATTCCAAAATGGCAGCGCCTATATAGAAGATGTGTATCGACCGTATGTGCGATTAGAATACGCTCCTGGAAGCAGCAACGAACTGTCAGATGTTATGTGAAATTCGATGAACTATCACAAAGCTACACTGGTGTTACGCAAACGAATATCCCTTTCGACTTCGTAGTAACAACAACGACAACACTGTTTTCTTTTCTAACGGGAAAAAACTGCCATGGCTTTAAAAGGAAGCACCTATGTCTTCCAGAAAACAGAAAAAACTAGGGTTACCAATGAATACTCGTTTGTATTAACACCTGCGACGTAAGGAGGCGGTGATTTTGCATGGTACTACTAATGTCAGACCGGTATTGTAATATTATTCGCTCATTTTTCTAAGCACGTGTAGGAGAAGTGAGTAGCGCGGTGGTAGTAGTGCCATTCACCACGAGCACGGTGCTGGTTCGACCCCATACTGGGTTCGCCAAGACTGCCATCATTCCGAGATCGGGAAATTCGTACCAGACATTTCCTCACTGAAGCCACTCCTTCAAATCTGCATAGGAATGCTCTAGCACAGCTGTTCTAGCACTCCAGCTGGAATCGACACGATCAGTATTCAACGACATTCATAAAAAAGGTAAAACTTTCAACCAGCTGCCGAACCTACATGCATATGTACATCTATTTATAACCACTATCGATTGAAAGGAAAAGTCAAACAAAGATGAAACGAAAGCTGCGCCTTCAATCTCGCCGTCACAGCTTTTTTTCGATTATTAACGGCCGTGCATGTTTCCAAATAACTGCCGGTACTTTTTCAATAAAAAGAGTATTGGGAACTTTGGCGTTCCACGAACTCATAGAAGAAAGTTGGGCCTGTCGCTGTAGGGCACATATACCTTTCCTAAAGTGTTATTTTTTACCTGAATTTTCCAAGTTTTAACCTAATAAACTCTCCTTTTATCAAAAATTTTGCAATATATCAGCTGTGGCCATAGTCAAAACGCATTTGGAAGCAGCACTGTGCGTGGCCAGTTCAAACTCAGCCTCTTCAAACACTCTTCTGTTGGAGATGTGTGTTGGAAGCGCGTAAGGAAACGATAGATGGGTCAAAGAAGCCCAGCATTTCATCTTGATGGAGTTAGAACCCATAAAGGCTTAAGCCCGTGTTGGCAAAGATACTTAGATTCTAGTGACCTTATTTAAAATAATAGCGTTTCCTATGAACAGAGATGTTGTTTTCTCAACTATTTAATTGTTTTCCATCTATTTTAAAAGTAACACGCGCTACCACCGAACCAGCTCCTCTCTCAACAGAGATGTATGTGTTTGGATTTTAAAAGCTAAACATTATGGGCTACCTTTATTGCACACGTGGGCTATATTGTCACCAACGACTTAAAATCCTGGTATCTCGAGTAAAATAAATAAAAAACAGGATAGAGCTCTCGCCGTTGATCAATCGCTGAGGGATGCGCCATGCATTGCACTTCATTAAGCATCGTTTGGAGGTTATTAAATTTATATCTGGACTTTACAATGACTCGCGGTGGCCTACCGATGCATCGAGCCGGTGCTGCTATCGTTCCAAACAAGTCTGGTACCAATTTACCAACCCCGGAGGGATGGAAGGCTTGATTGGCCATTGGCACTGGGACCAATTCCACATGTGTGTTACAGGGCGCCTCCAACCACTTCGCCACACCCACCCTTCTCGAATCTGAGTACCAAAAAAGTGTCGCGACCGGTTTTGTGTGCCAATATGACGCAATGGAAAGACTAAAGCATAGCAATACATCTCCAAGTGCTACGTTTTATCTTATCTTTTATCTTAAATATTTTCAAAGGCCTTTATTTCAGGAAGTGTTTGCTTTGAATTATTAGGCCTGCAGCATCAGTTTAAAAGCCGATCTCACAGAATTTTAATTCAATATGTGAAATATACAGTCAGCCCTAGCCGGTTTTCCACCATAAACACTTACATTAATAGATTTTACCCGCATCTTCAAATCTTGAACATTTGGACATTTAACGCTCAGAACACGTTCTTTTAGTTCACCTTTCTTTTTTTTGACGAATAGCAGAAGAATATTTCTTGAATATCAGGAACTCAAAAGAAAAACCTAAATTCAACCGTGTATCCTGTTGGGTTTCGTTTTTAAATCCATGAGAAAATTAAAGATAACAGAAGCACGGGAACTGTTCGCCTTGTAACAAATAGAAGAGCCTCTTTAAATGGTACATCATAAAATCGATACGAAATTCTCAACACACAACAATGGAGTATGTACCAGACCGATAGTTCTTGAATCAGAAGCAAATATCATGCCTATCGTCGTAGCTTTCGATGCTGGTGAGAGAGAAATGGTTCAGTGCTGACGCCTATCGCGCCCATTTAGGAAGGACTGCAAGTAAATATGACGTAACTATGCGAAAACATGAATCAGAAACTCCGTTTTGGAGAATAACTATGGCCACTTTAGGTATTAATGACGAGAGAGAAAATTAAAAGAATACTAATATGTGAAGGCAGAGAAAAGGATATAAGAAGAAAAGTGAAGAAAAAGAGAACGAAAAGATAACATTTGTGAAGGATAGGACAGAAAGGTAGAAAAATGAAATGAAAGAGGAGTACAATGGATGAGAGAAGAGAGTTCAGAGAACAATAATTACGAAAGGCAATGCGATGCAGAGCTCGCTTTCATTAACAGACGACAAGCGTTCGCTTAAGAATAACAGCGAAAGAATAAGGATCGCCGAAACCGGATGCGTGGCGGAGTGTGGCCGTAAAGGGGTGCGCCCGCCAACGGTGTCGACCAGCTGGCGCGCCGACTCGCAAAACTCCAGTCACTGTGGAAACACCGTTCTGCATTCCATTTTCTGTGAGTAGTTATCACTACTTCATACATAAGGAATAAAAACATGAAAGGCAAAATATCACGTGAAATTGGTTGTCGTTCTCATCAAATTCGAAAATGACATCTGAAGGGGAAAATTTCATTAAAAAACTACTACCAGTGGTGAACCAACACGCTTCTTCCTCAATTTTTAGCAGAAACAAGAAAAAGTAGAGTTAACTTTTTATTTGCTGCTTATCGCAATTTTTCACGGCAGTGTAATATGTGTAATACAACCACAATGATCAATAATGCTGAGATAATTGCCAAACTCCGGATTGCAGGTGTCAACGGTGGGGAACAAATGCGCCATTACCTTTTCCGGCGGCTAAAAAACGAAGGACCCGCATGGTGTGGTGATGAACGCGTTAGCCCCCGGAAAAGGTAATAACGCGTTCATTCACCACCGTTGACACCTGCGGTCCAGAGTTTTGCAAAAAGTAGAGTGTTCTTTCACGTACATAGAAAATGGACTGCTTGTTATTGAACGTAGATGAAACGATAGGCAACGATCTTCCACGCTATCGAGAGCGGTATCTTGTTAATTCCACAGGTGTCAAGTGCATAGATGTTTGGGTTCATTTTGAAGAATTTTCAGTTCTCTACTTTCCCTTGAAATGGAGGTAGTGGTACTGCCGCTAAAAGATGTTTTAATCGTTTAAATAAATCAACCACTATGGGAAGCTTTGGTGAACAACCACATTCTAAGGATCCAGAAGGCAGTTTAAGGCTCGCAGTTTAGAAATTCTTTCGCAAATTGCTTAAAAGAGCTCCATACCAGCTGAGCGAACAAATTTTACTGCTTAATGAGTGATAAAGGTACGTCAGGAAGTCAACGATCCCCTTCCTCTTACCTCTTGATTCCTGCTGTAATGGATTCGTTGTGTAACGAAGGCAATCACTACTACAGAACAAATAATTCCTCCATATAAAGACTTGTTTACCAAGTTAATGCTCTCCATGATCCGCTACGAAAACTGCTATCATAAAGAAATTCATGTAGTATGAGCTGCAGATTAGTTCCTTCCGAGTTGCGAAAGCAGTAGAAGTGGTCCGACTACAACCTAACAAAGGCCAACATAGCTTACTTCCTCGAGACTTTAATGAGGAATGTGTTGATGTGCTTGAACGGAAAATCCTATATAGAGAACCGTCGACTACACCGACTACACAAAGTGTGATTTCAGAGGTGCATGAAAGCACATTGGGTAGAGATGCTTTGCAATAAACACGTGGTCTTTGATTCAATCACGCACCCTGGGAAACCGAGCCCTCCATCTTTCTGGGGTCGGCAAATTGGTCCCAGACTAGTCCAGGAAGATAAAAAGAAAGGTTAAATCAATCAATTTTCGACGAATAATGAGGTCTAATACAAGGTGTTTTTCTAGGGATTGATCATCCCCTGATGGTTTATCATTTAGAACTAGTTCCAAAACCAATGTGCTCTCATTTTCGCGTTTTCAAGTTTATATCGTCATTAAGTAATATTGTCACAGTCTCCACGGATCCCTTAATTCATATTCATGGATCCCAGATAGTTAATCACAACACTATTAAGCATCCCTAAATACTGCGGGTGATAAGGTAAAGTTACGCCAGATAAACAGCTACCATGTATTATGTTCGGCTTGGGAAGCTGGTGAATCCAAAAAATAGCCTCAGATCAATTGGTTTAATGCTGATTTGTGCTCTCCTGACCATTTCCGTTGACAGGTGATTGCTGGTGACATTGTAAGGGTAAAAAGGCTGGCTGAGGGAAACCCAGAAAGAGGGTCTTAGTGGTGCCGTGCGTAACACGTGAGCCTCGGAAAGGGTAATCGCGGCTTCGTCTGGCCTGGGGTCCAAGTTGTGCAAATATCCCAGAGTAGTTGTGGTTTCATTCCACATAATACCGTGCCATGAAAAAAATTATGGGTGTAGATTTAAACTTACACATTGTGACTTCAGAATATAGAGTCTACATCTTTGGCATACTGGATTCTTTCACTTCCTTTTATTTGTGCTCACATATACGAAAACACTATCCTTTACACGATTCTGTAGAAACTATGCCGCCAACTAATTACGAAGTGCAAAGTAGACGGATTGGACTCGTCTCCAACAAAGAAATTTTATGTCCGATCTGTAAGTATCCTAGAACAATACTCTGAACTCTCCATGACAGAGTTCACAGCAGGATACCCGTGGTTATTGCTCGCCAAAGCAGCAAAAAGAAAAGGGCCTCCTTCAACCAATTAGAATAAGGAAGTATGACAAGCAAGTAGGTGATGTCGAAGTCCCGTTTCAACTATGGTATGGAAAAAAAAAGAAAAAGCTGGGAAAGAGCGTTATTTCACCCATCGTCATCCTGGGAAGGTAACATCGAAACATTTTAAATATGTAAATTTGGGTAAGTCCACACAAGAAAAGCTGTACATTCTATCAGGTGGTAATAATCTAATATGAGGTTGAAGGTATTGAATGTTATTTGAAAGTTTTCACTTTGAGCAAACCCGGCGAAACTTACTGAACGAATTGAATGGCTGAGTAGATGACGGCGAGAAAAATCATGGCTGTTTACCCATAACTCCAAAGATTCACATGTTAATGTAGTAGCGGGAGTCAGTGATTAGCACCAAAAAGAAATCGACCACTCGTTGTCAATCGGTGGCTTTACTTAACTGATTCCGCTGCCTCTATAAACCTGTTGTCCAAATTCCTATGTAGTACCTTACTATATCCTCCTTTGCGAAAGGTTTTTCCTTTCATACGGAGGAAAAAGGTTGCAAAATTCATGAAACCGCTTCGGAATATACCATTCCTTATAGCATCGATTGGGAATACGACCTGCTCATTTATACCTTTACAACGGAATGTCCAGAGCTTGAATGTTATCAACAGAAGCTAGCTTCCAGAAACTGTTAACAAGGTATGGAATGGCTCTTGGGCGCGTGCGACTAGCAATATAAGTCTAGGCCTGTGAAGACCTGTAAGAAACGATTAAGGAAAGAAAGCATCAGTTTCGGATGAAGCTACACGTCTGTAGCATTGGTCAAGATGTAGACAACTAATATATCAAGATACCCATATTCTAACTATTGGCTAGAACAGTTACAGGATCCAGGGGAATGTCCATACCGTATTAGAGCATTTACGTTTTGCACAATTTCACACTGCCTCAATCCATGATGCAAGCTCATCGGTGGAAATTAATACAATATTTGGTACCTATAGGGATAGAATTGAATTTGTGAAGAGCCTAAAGGTACTTTTCATCCACGTACTTTATCAGCCTCTCACATGTTAATTAGAAAGCTAATTAGTTAGTAATTAGTAATTAGTAATTAATTAGATAATTAATTAGCTTAATTAGAAAGCCTAATTAGAAAGCTTCTAGTCGATGAATACCCCAGCAAGAGCGTGTTCCTAGAGAATTGAGACTTACGTGATATCCACAATTACGTCGCAACATGCCTGCAATTACTTACCTACAAGCACTTGAGCAATCATCAACAGGATTAGCAGAACGCTGGACGAATGGTAGCGTTTTGTGCAGACACTGTTTTGAAAAGAGTTCAGCGAGATAGATTATAGAAAACAAGCTAACGAAGTATTCGCACTGAAGCATCACAAAGACGCAATTATCTACATTGCCTCATTATAATAATCTTCGATTCAAATGGAACAAAAGCCGTCATGGAGTACATCGACAATTATGGAAGTTCGTCTTATGAAGTCATTCATAAGATAAGAGCAACTCCAATGCGATAATTCTGCCATTGTACAGCGGACTGAGTACAGAATATACGAAAAAAACCGACTGATTCTTAAGGACTAACACTGAAAAGATGAATAATCCCGCATTTTCTAGTTTCATCGATGTGGGAAGGATGCGTGTGGCGCAGTGGTTGGAGGCGCCATCGCGACACACACGTGGAATCGATCCCAGTGCCTATGGCCCACCAAGCCTCCCAGCCCTCCGACGTCGGCAAATTGGTACCAGACTTGTCTGGGAGGATAGCAGCATTGGCTCGATACATCGGTAGCTCCCCCAAGTCATTGTAAAGGTTAGATATGCATTCAATCACCTCCAATGATAATTAATGAAGTAGATTGCATGGCGCATCCGCTTTTATTATTATCAATGTGAGCCAAAAAGGCACGATGAAGAAAGACTCTTTAGCTGAGCAAGAAGAAGCTTGATTAGCCAACCCAAAAAAGATTGTGAATACAGTGAAAAAAAAAACAGACTAGCCAGTTTTACGCCATTTCCTTCGCAAGTGGCATTCTGCGTAGACTAACATAAGCCCACCAGACTTGAATGCTGCGTAAGAACGATGAATAAATGGTCGACATTGTCAAAGGTGGTATCGCGAAGATGATGCTAGGTGCAACCCATACAAGATAATTAGAGGAGGAAGCCAACGTTTAGACCAACATTGAAGGTCGAAGACCACGGTGAAGATTGAAGGAAGAAAGAGAACATAAAGATTTGAAAATCAGATCGACTGGACACCTGCTAAGTTTTTGCAACAACCGGTGAGCAACAGTCTTTCATGACCAGATTCCAACAGACTTTAAATGGACAGCAAAAAGACGTCATTAATCAGGGCTCTTGATTAAGAATAAAAACTTTACCAGCACCGTCCAGTGTCATTGAACAGCTAGCAGGAAGATAAATGATAGACGTAGTTGTTTTTTTTCCTCGGTTCATCACTAGTGTTGTAACAAGCTAGCGTTGGTTGATTATTGAAACCGCTACTAAATGCTTATGCATGTTGTGCAGTACTTGACACTTAGTTAAAGTACGAACTGAAAAAAGGATGAAAGGGAATATAATGCAGGGCGTAAATATGTAAAGATAAGCACTACGGACCATGTCTTTGAGGAAGAGAACAACAATAGAAAATAGAAGAATTTTTAACTTTAATAGTGAGCGCAAATCAAAATGGGCTAAACTGATGCTTTCGCTCATGAAACTGAACTGTTCGGAAGCGAAAAGTGATGGGAGTTTTTCAGTTTTCGTTGTTTGCCTTCGAGCTCGGTGTGGCATGGCACGAAGTCGTACTCCGAAGGGTTTAATTTGTCTTAGGCGATCATCATCACAACTCGCTAAACTATGCAAAGATTTACTGTTATTTGCTACTTATTCGCTCCGTTATCATGCATTCTCCACTCATTACAACTATAATAACTCTGATGAAAATGGGAATTTTGACGAAAAAGAAAGAAATCGTGATAACCTGACACGTCCTCATCACAGCCTGCACGAGTTCCATGTATTGAATTTTCGGATAGCCAGCGACTTTAGCTCGGTCGCAAAAGACATTTACAATTGATTCTGTGACTACCTTTCGCTTCCATGTAGGACTTTCATCACATTTGCCGTCTCATATGTACAAGATGAACTTGAAAAACATACTTGCGAAAACCCGACTACCAATAGCCCTACGGTATTAAATTTAAAGAAGCATAAATGTAAAGGAAAGTACGTAAAACCACTTTGCAATGGCACTTTTAGTTTCTAATTATTACTTTATTATCTAGCCATTCACTTATGAATGACTGTTAATGTTTCTGTAGTGAAACTTTCCCAGCATTAAGAAAGTCTTTGGCAATGAAAAAAAACGTTGCTAGGGATATTAATTATTATACTCAATAGAGGTTTCGCCGAGGCAATTCTTCCAAACTCTTGGATTTGTCTAGAATTTTGATCACTAGAAAAGGGGAAACAGAGTCGAATTTCTAAACCCTCAAAGCAAGCATGGCAGCCACAAACATTAAAAATGCACCCGCACACATCCTTCCGGACCCCGCTTGTTCAGTGGGTCATCTACGATGAGGAAAAAAACGAAGGAGGAAGATTTGTTGGCAACGGATAACCGGAATTTCATCGTTGTAAAATACCTGAAGTTTTACCTTGTAGATAAAAACCACGAGGCTAAACAGACTTTATTTCATGAAAGAGGATTTAATACGAAGCATGTCTGCTGGAAGTTTAAAGCCGAAAAGATTCTCCGCTCCGGCACGCATGCATTGAAATCAGTGCGTAGATCTCCTAAAAGCAAACCCACTTCCAGGTCATTCGCGTCTTGCTCTATCATGGTCCCACATGGACGACCAGCTCACTAAAGCAGCATTGACATCGGCTATGGAAAATCTAGCACTGTTTTTCATAAAGTGCAACTCACTGAACAATTACATGGTGTTGTGGAAAAAGAAATGCCCGATCGAAATCTCTACGAGTACAATGTGAAATACGCTTTCAACTATAGAAATAATAATAACTAATAAGTACGATGCTTCATGAGCAGAAAAAGTGGGATTAATACATATATAAATAATTTAAGTAAATAATAATAATATAAATACATAAATAAAATAAATATATTATACATAGTATAAGAATTATACAAATATGATCAGACAACCTCACATGCAACGCTCCTTTATATAAGGCGGTTGTTGACTGACTGTTGATTGATAATGATTTCTTTCATGTCGACAATCCATATTGCAGCAGACGGCATTAGAATAGCTAGCACAAAGCGTAATAATAGTGTACTGAGCCGAATTCCACGAAGACGTGAAACGTTGCTCGAGTAAAAGATGTATAACAACCTCGTGTAAGCTGAACAGTCCAAGAAATTTATCGATTATTTAAGCCTAGGATGAGTGAAAGTCGGTTTAGCACAAATGAACTGGGGTTGAACCAAAGTGCAGCGCTGCTTAATAGTGGTATTAAGAATTTCGTAACTACTCAACGTATTATCCTAGTATGAATTATCCTTCATAATTGTATGATGCGGTCATAATTTCACTATTTCGAAACTGTAATTTTAATGGCGATGACAAATAGTATCCTATTAAGAGTGGTTGCTAAGAGTCCTAGTAAGAGCTTAGTAATATGAGCGGTCTTAAAGCATGTCCATAGATGGTGCAATCGTTAGAAAAGCTTTATGATGTTGTTACGTGTTCCTAACACAATAGACATGTTTCTTGCGCTACTGTAATAACAGACTTTCCGTTTCTCTGCACTAGTAATAAAATAACCAATATCGAGAACTTCAAATTACAGAAAATTCCGTACGAGGGCTCAGCTGTTTTTGCATATGTGAGGAGTCAGCTAGGAGTGTAATACTGTGGTGTTGAAGTGGTTTGGGGGATTGACGATGAATGTCTTTCAGAAGTCTTATGAAACGTCATTTTTATTGAGTCGTCCCAAAAACGTGCACTTATAGTTAGCTATGGCGGGAGAACCAAGGAATCACTAGACGGAGAGCTTAAACCCGTTTCTGGCTGGTTAGTAGTAAAATAACTGCAATACCAAATGGTCAGTCAATGCGTATGATTTCTATGTAGCAGGTCACTTATGTACCGAAGCAGTCGGATCGGTATTGTATTGGCTCACCTTCATCGACGATGTTGGCGCATTTGTAGTGCTCAAAATACTCTGCTGTCATTAGAATCCAAAGAACTTTTAGCCGTTCACTAGAAGGGCAATTCTAAAAGAAAAACTAAAACACCGCCTAGAAAGCTAGAGAATGGATATGTGGCAATAATTCTAAGAATTCATGCGAACGATAAAGGGAATATTAATGAAGCAGAACGGATGATGCGAATGGCCGCGACGGTCCACTCACTTCAGTTCTGCTCAGACAGGCAACAGTAGAAAGACGGGAAGCAAAAAATTGATGCAAAGAATAAATTGCAAATTGCGGAGCTGAAGGCGGAGTTATCGATTTATACTCGCTTATTGTCCTTCACAGGGGCACTGAACGCTTGAAGATAACTACTAAAGTGAAAAAGTTGGCGATCACTGTACTATTAACTATGGCCAATTTAGGCAATAACTTGAAAGATGTTTAATTCTAGTGATTTGACTAACGGGAGCAAAGAAGGATTAAGAAAGGAAAAAAGGAAGAATTGAGAAGAAAGAAAAAAAAGAAAAGGAATGAAAGCAATAAAGAAAGGAAGGAGTCAAAGATTCGTACATCCAAGATCATTTACAACGTAAAAATCAGTGGGGAACGAACGCGCTATCACCCTTTCCAGTGGCTAACGCGTTCACCACTGCTCCATACGGGTCCTTCGTTTCGCCAGTCTCAGCAAGTTCTATCGATCAGTGCCATCAGAAATCAGCCGTCAACGGGATCGATCTGGGGGACCACATCGGCATTGAACCCAGTTAAGCTGACGCTTTAGTTGAAATCACAATGATTGCTTTTTATTTCCTGCCTACTACACTTTTTTACGGCTTTTTTACGGCAGAGTATCAAGCGAAATACAACCATAACGTTGTTGAAATATTTGCGAAACTCCCTACAGCAGGTGTCTGCGGTGGGGAACAAACGCGCTTTCATCTACAGCCTGAGCTTAACTGGGTTCAATGCCGATGTGGGCTCCCCAGATCAATCCCGTTGACGGGTGATTACTGATGGCCCTGATTGATAGAACTAGCTGAGAGACAGGCGAAACGAAGGACTCGCATGGTATACTGGCGAACGCGTTAGCCGCGGTAAACGATAGTAGCGCGTTCGGTCCCCACTGCAGACACCTACAGTCTTGAGTTTAGCAAATACTTCAGAAACGTTGTGGTTGTATTTCGCTTAATACCATGCCGTAAAAAATTGTAGTAGGCAGAAAATAAAAACTAAAACATAGAAATCATTCACGGAATTAAACGACTGAAACGAAATAACGAAGAAATAAAAATAACGAATTACCATGTTATACGTTAAAATCCGCATAATTTTGGTGAAATCAAGGATTAAAGAGACCACAAGCCCAACAACAAAAACCATCCAAAATATCATGGGAATCACGAAAAAAAAATTTTGAAAGGTCTTAAGAATGCAAGAACTGAAATGAGCGCTTTTTTTTGGTGGCGTAGGACCACTTGACCCTAACCAGAGCGTGAGGAGGACCTAACGAATGCAGACAAAGGAACAATTATCGTAATTGGAGGCCATCGAAACTTTAATGAGTTGTGAGAACGAACATTTACTGACGTCCACACCGTGTGATGATAATGATAATGATGAATCTCTTCTGTGGTTTCCATTATTGCAACAATACCCCTGAGAACTACGATTTTGATAGAGAAGTATCTCTCGTGTGCTAAAGTGTATAGCACTCGTCCAAAATTTATACACGCATTGTGAACTGAAAATGTACTATGTCGACAAAGCAAACATGGAAAAAAATCGACGTACTTCGTAGTGCCAGGTGTGTGCCGATCTATGGGCTCGTATTCGGTCAGACTTAGAACTACCGAAAAACCTCGTGCCTCCAATCTCCATTTGCTCTATATTAGTTCTCAGCTTATTATCGAGAGACACGAAAATGGTCCTCTTAGGCTTCTTCCGACTGCTTATGCTGAGATATGAGAATGGTCCTTCTAGGCTTTGGTCAGCTTAATTTGACAACACCGCCGCATTCGAAACAACCATCACATCCGCTGAGGGAGTAAGTTTTCAAATGCCCTATTCAACAGCCATCATTGGGCCCACTTGCGCATCGTAAATGAAGTTGCGCATAACGGATGTGGAGCCAGCAGCATAGTGCGAAACAACGAACCCCTTGGTCTCACAGCCCTACTTTGTTAGTAAAGTAACTCGAGTGATCTAAATTTTCAGGACTTTCGGTTCGGGAATCAGTTTCGAAAGTGAAAGGGAAAAAATTCGTTGATATGCTATCAATAATGACTAGCAAGTGAAAAAAGCCGCTAAAATTGAAAAGCAGGTCAACACTGCATTTTAGAGAGAGCAAAGAAGAATATACAAAAAACTTGAAAACAAAATGAACGAAACGATTTTCATCCTCAACTTTCATTCTAAATTTTGAATAGATAGGGGTTCGAAAGTGCTTGTGATGAACAGTACTATTCGTAGTTCTGGTCCTCCCACTTTCTCTCAGATAATCCGTGATGATCTCAGTTAGTGGTAGGAGCTTAAGAAAATATTATAGTATACGCAGGCAGTAGGTAGAAGTCGGGGAAGCGGTTTATTGGAAAAAAACGAAAAAATAATATCAGAGAATTAGAGAGTATTCGAACTATTCAGCACTTTCAGTGTTGCCCAAGCGAATAAATCACAGAGCATCCGCAATGAAGAAAAAAACCAGTGCCAAAGAGGGAACGGAAGAGAGAAAAAAGAACAGAGAGAAAAAGAAAGAGGTAGAGAGAAAGAGACAGACAGGCTGACTGACAGTCAGAGGGTAACAATAGCGCTTGAGACGTGTTCACGTTCAAGGGTTATTTGATTTATTTTCCAGCATGGTCGACCTTTTTTGTGTCTATCGTATCCTCAACACAGCATTAACAATTATCAAGTCTACAAGGCGGAAAGAGTGACAACGGAGTTTGAAGTTTTGAATGATCCTCCAAGTGAAGAAGTGCAAAACTAGTGCGATTACAAATCGTGAACGTAGATTATATCAGAATTTCTTTTAATTGATTGCCGACTAAAAGGCTTAGAGGTCACAAGCCAAAGCCAATGGCCAGAATTCGGGAATGAAATCCAGACAAAAATTGTCCTAGAACACTTGACCTTGTTTCACAGTCATTTTTGTCGCTATAATTTCGATGATATGGCAACAATAAATCAAATGTGACCATAGTTCGGAAACGGTGAGCCATGTTCGTCAAGATTAGATGAACATAGTCATAACGACTGAAGAGTTCACGAAACTCCACTCATAGACAACCACCCCAGTGACCCTATCACAATTGAAGAGCCTGGAATTGATTCGAAGACATCAAATGGGGTCGCCCATGGCTAACATTCAAATAGAAGGTGATGTCGGATTCAGAAATAGTATTGCAACCTATTTTAGTCCAAACAAGCAAAGCCTAATCATTGCTCATGACAAAAATCAACATACAAAGCCGCTAGCAAGAACTAAGGGAAATGATAGACCAAACCAGATCTTGACCTTGTGATAACGATGAAAAATCGAGCAAAATAACATAAACCATGAGACCAGAAGTACGATAGCCCAAACCAAACAGGTTTAAGCACTAAGATGTTTTTTTTCAAACAATGAACTGTGAAAATTAATGACGCTCAGCATAGAAAAAGAGCATAAAACGCGTCATCCTAACGTTTAGGTCACTTTATAACAAAGCGTTTTTCATGAAGTATAGTAAAAGTCGAAAAGGTTAAGAAATGTCAAGATAATAAGTAGTTCCAGAATAAATAACACAATATGATAAGATCTAGATGGCTAAGCATTCAGTCCACTGCTGAAACTGTCTTAGAGCATGTGAAGTACGATTATTATCGGTTAGCAGCAACCTGGAACAGTGGTGACGCAGAGGTCGAGTCGACGCACACGTTCCTGGATTCTGTGATTTCATGGGAGTCAAAAAAGTGTACGAGGACCAGAATGCAGCTGGATATTTCGATGACCCGTTTTCATTAGTGGTGAGGGTCTCGGCATAATTTCTGTTTGTTTCTCTCCTGTTCAATCGTCGTCCATGCTAGTGTTCTGCTCCGAACATAGTGATGTCCATGAGGCCCATTCCGAATTCCTAAAAGTCTTTCAATCTGTGAATACAGATGGCTGACGTTAGCCATGAACACGTCCGCCCATCGTTTGTGAGGTCTTCCAAGAGGACATCCGAATTCTCTTGGAGTCCACTATTCTCTTTGTCCATCTGTAATCAGTTCTTCTTATTACATGATCGGCTCATTTGCGGTTCTCTCATGATATATATTCTCCTGGTTCCCGAAAAAAGGGATAGGTTTTTAAGATCTGATCTTCGCATTCCGGCTAAACGTCCTAAACTAGAATACCTAACGAAGAGAAAAGGTAAACAACTAAAGTACACGGGAAAGTTTATTTAGTGGAGATGAAGTGGAAAAGCCAGCTGAGGCATTGAGGCGGAAAGAAGAATGTCAGTAAGAATAAATTCAAGTAACCAGCATAGATAACCGAAAAAAAAAGCATAAAAAATAGGTGAAGCACTGGTAGAAAGGCAGACAATTTTCCGTTTAGTCACATTTAGTCACATCACATCACATTGTTCCGCGTGTGTCATCTGAATAACTCATGTAGCATGTGACAAACCACTAAGCCGTCATTCAAGCACACTTATTCGGAAAAAAAATAGATAAGAAAGACAACGATAAACGTGCGGGAAGAAGGGAATGAGTAAGAGTAGTTCCATGATGTTCAATGAAATGTTCTTCCGCTCTTCAATAGCAGATAGAATGCGCGACGTGTCAGGACAGGGAAAGTTCTACGCTCAAAAAGTCCTTCCTTTTAGGAGAGTTGTCTAGACACGACTCAGAAGATCCTGCAATGCAGTTCTAGCATAGAGCATCTTCCCGGGATAGAACTACGGTTGACCCGAGTAAATCGGTGCTTGCGATTGGGTGGGAATGCAATAAGGAGGAACGGCGACTGATTGAATGACATTCTCAGAATCGGTGCATTGTCACCGAATTCAGAACGATTTCATTGTGTTACTTCGGAGAATGTGAGTTCTATGGAAAGAAGAATGAATCATACTTGGGACTTACTGTTCTTGGCTAAAATATAATCTAAAAGCTAAATATTTGTAACATTGCCCACATGTCAACAAAGGTCTTCACAAGACAAATAAAGTGTCAAACATTTCGTTTTCTTCCACTTTCGCTGTTAACATAATGCAAACACATGGTTGTTTTAACAGCATCTATTCATTCATGAAAGACGTTTCGGCGGTTTAGCCTTCTTCAGAGCCTGGAATCGTCAAACTGACACGCAACCTATTCAGTCAAACACTTTCATAACCTCAGCAGACAAAACATAAGGCATAAATTAGCATTCCCATAATAAACAGCTCCCTTTTTAAGTAAACACGATCTTGTTCCTTGTAAGTTCCTATTAGCTCTGTAGTCTGCATTTTGTTCTGCGAAAGAAAAAATTGTGTACAAAGTTTTACCTGTTGCAGTTACGAAAGTGTTTGGGTGAGCAGAATGCGTGTCAGTTCGACCTTTCCAGGCTTTAAAGAAGGCGAAACCGCCAAAACGTCAGCTATTGTGAATAAATAAAAGCTCCAACAACAAACTCTTGTTTGCTCAAGAAGAAAAGCAGAAATCGCTGATCAATGGCGAGGCTAGAAGAAACTCGGCCTTACGATTTTTTAATCATTATAATTTCGCTGCGTACTTAATTTTGTGTACAACTGACAAAGCGATGTGTTCTTCGCAATCGGTCATCTAAACCCAAGGAAGAATAAGCCTGCAAAAAATTCGGTGTTCTAGCAGAAAGAAGTATGCGAACCACAATTAACGTCATTAAGTTTTTTTCGTTTGCTTGAACTGTGGATGGGTAGACGTGTAACAGAGTTTTCCCCTCAAATGCCAGAGTTGTAAAGGCGTATTGTACTGACTAGTTTATAACTATTTTATCTAAAAATAACTAAAATTCATAAAAACTCTGAGGCATCATAAGGGAAACAGGAGAAGTCGAAATTGAGAGGAAGGAAAACTTTTATGCACTGGAAGAGTGAACGTGAGATCCTTTTCAACACCATTATGTGCCGATGAGGACCGCTCATGAACAAGATTTGTTATCAGTTAGACGACACCGAAAGATCGCCGCTCATGATATGATCGTGTTCCTGTTGGACCCCGCACAACGGAATACTAGCACTCCGAAACACACGACACCATCTTCTCTGCCTTTTTCTCAAACGGGCAACGATTTGGCTTCTCATCAAGAGGGAAACTTTACGAGCACCATACTGGTGGCGTAAAGAAATCGCATTTGTGGGCTGAGTATACGCGCACTTTGTAGATAAAGCTCTATGGAGTCTAATGGTTTTGTTTGTTCGTGGAGTGCAATGTGCGTTGAAATGTGTTGATTTCGATTTGAAAACGGCCACTAGTTCCGCACAAAATCCATTGCACACAATATCTAATGTATTCATTGCATTTAGGAAACGATAAGAAAAGAAAGCAGCAGTTTTTACATATACCACACAAAAAAGCATATATCGTGAAACATTGCCTCATGCATATTGTGTATATTGTTGAGCTTACACGAGGTTGATATGATATGTTTATTCGGCTAACGTTTCGACGTCTTCGTCTTCATCAGAGCCGACGATCCCTGTCGATGGTCCACAGTTGTTCCTCTTCTCGATGTGGCGTCTTCGTCTTCGTATCTAGTCGCACCTTCCTCAGTTGAGCATCTCGAATGAGCCAAACACACCCGACGACGCTCTTTTATCTCTCAAAATCTCAAGACTCTCTGAACATCATTGCTTTACTATTCGCCACGCAAAGGACCGACTGCTGCAAGGTGGATCATAGGTTGAAAAACAAGTTATCATCAACTGATAATCATACTAACAACAACCGCCCTGTATAAAAGAGCGTCGCCGTGTGTGTTTAGCTCATTCAAGATGCTCAACTGAGGAAGATCCGGTTCGATGCGAGATGAAGACGCCACATTGAGAAAAAGGAAAAACTGTGGACCACCGACTCGGATCATCGGCTGTGATGAAGATCAATACGTCGAAACGTTAGCCGAATAAATATCTCATATCAGCCTCGTGTAAGCTCAACAATATAAACAAATATTGATTATTATAGTCCCGAGCTTATATGACGATCGGTTTCAAAAATTATATAGTGTATATTTGCAAAACTCCGCACCGCAGGTATCTGCTGTGGAGAACAAACGCGTTATTACTCTTTCCGGGGCAAACGCGTTCACCACCACACCATGCGGGTCTTTCGTTTCGCCTGTCTCTCAGCTAGTTCTATCGATCAGTGCCATCAGCAATCACACATCGACGGGGTTGATCTGTGGAGCCCAAATCGGCACTGAACACAGTTGAGCTGAGGTTATAGCTGAAATTATAATTTCAACTTTTTGTTTGCTGCCTATTATAATTTTTCACGGCAGAGTACTGTGTGAAATACAACGGCAATGATGCTGAGATATTTGCAAAACTCCGGACCGCAGATGCCGCGGTGGTGAACGAATGCGTTATTACCCTTTCCAAGGGCCAGAAAACAAAGGACCCGTATGGTGTGGTGGTGAACCCGTTAGCCCCCGGAAAGGCTAAATAGCTAGTCCGTTCCTCACCGCAGACACTTGCGATTAGGAGTTTCGTAGATATCTCGGCATCATTACGGCTGCATGTCACATAGTACCTTACTGTGAAAAATTGTAATAGGCAGCAAATAAAAAGTTAAACTATTATGTATTTCATTATATGTATGTATTATGTATTGTATAGCACATGTAATACATCTATATATATATATATATATATATATATATATATATATATATATATATATATATATATGTACATAATCCTCCTAACGGTTTACCCACTCATCGTGGCTGGAAGGTGCTCCTGGCTTCCGGGCTGCAGTATACAGTGGAAGATTCATCCCCCTCAGCAGGGCCTCCCAAGCTGAGAAGGAGTCCGGCGTTTCCGTCAGAAAGCCCAGCTAAGAGTAAACTAATACCATGACTGACCAGCGTCCTGTTACCAAACTAGTCGCACTGTAGCAAATCTCCCTTTGATCCACAAGGGTGGCGACTGCCTGTGGTGGTAACGACCTGGAGCAGACTTTGCCCAGGCTAATCTCGGGACTTCAAGGAACGACAGTGGCTAAACCAGCAAAACTCCAAAAAAAATGGAAATTATGCTGGGGCCCGCACAACCAGTAAAGACAGGTAATCCAAGTATACAAGTACCCACGCATATTTACATAATATTAAACGTATATTATCGGTATTATATGCCCCGTATGTCATGTATATATATATATATATGTATATATATATATATATATATATATATATATATGTTATACATATTTATATGCATATACGTATATTCCGTATGCTACGTGTACTATACATATATATATATATATATATATATATATATATATATATCCTATAAGTAATATATCCTATAAGTATTATTACAATGCCATTTTGAATACGGGAAATTGCAGAAAAAAATCTACTCCATCATTGCGACTTTTCACATACGCACTTTCGCTAACTTTCAAATTACGTTTCACATGAAAAACATTTTAAACGAATAAACAGAACAGGTAATCGTGTTTTAGCAGATCGAATAAGAAACGGAACGTACTTCAAAATGTTTGTTCAAACAGTAAAAACATCATGAAACTTACAGTTGTACTCGTACACCCATTGTTCTTTGTCATCATGAATGCTGATAAGTTCAGAGGCATCACGACATTTCGACGACATTTTCGACGTGTTGGCACGGATTAGACGATCGACACTGAGAAAGGAAACAAACGGTCACTCACTGAACAGCTGCACGTAGCCGATGGAGAGCGGGGAGAGCAGGTGTGTGTCCACGTCCGACCAGTGCGCCATGGTGCCCACAGTGCTGACAGCTGGATTACAGTCCTGGAAACGAACGATTCGTCGATTCGTCCATGAGAACAACACAAAGGAACCAGGCGCGGACACTGGCAAGGAAGCAGCAGCAAGCAGATGGAGGAAATGAGACCACATGAAGGAAGAAGGGACAAATGAGAGAGGCACGCTTGGAAAAAAATGTAGACACGCATGCATGTTCTGCCAGTGTACCGCCAGTACGTTTTCTGCCAAGCAAGTCCTGTACCAATTTTCTCAGAAAACGCAACTTCTGATGGCAATTTAAACCCGACATGTTCATCTGAGCTTGGATTAAACGTACTACGTGATGAATCAGAACACTGTTTAAGCGAACACATCTTAAAAATTTGTTTGCTTCAATCACGTAAAAAATGGTTTTTAAAAAAAGTAAGGTAAATCTAATATTTGAAAAGTACGGAGGACGGAAAAGACGAAGTTGAACAATTCCCTATCGAAGAGGGGATGGTCGATATCGTAGGATTGATATTTAATGGATTCAATGACGGGTGAGTGGCAAATGAGAGATCGAGAGAGCGGTGGAGGTAATGCGATCGTGCAATGTACGCGTCTACTCGACCAGGCAGACGTTACGAAACCAAATCGGCTTCGCGGAACCAATTCACGTATTCAATGCAGAACGATAAGACCCATCCCGTGTTGTACACAGAATCGCTCATACTCTAACTGGAAAGCGTGGAACGTTGGACACTGGACGCATCGGATGACGGCGTGGCGAGTGCGAGAGCAGCACAAGGTGAATACCGCCAACGCAGCGGAGCCAAGACGGGCTGATGCTAACATTTCTGAGACCCAAGAACATAAACTGTTCCCAAAAAATAGAGTTCATAGAAATCAAAACCTGCAAATTATAATCTACTTTCGTCCGTCAGATTTCAATTATATCATAGAAAAATATAACCACACAAGAAATTGTGAGGGAGGACGTGGTGGTGAGATTTTGATGGTGAAGGAGCGTAGTAAGCCAAGACCACGGAACAACAGACCACCTAGCTATCATATTTTTGTTTAAAGGTCGTGAACACACTTCATACATGGTAAAAGAACAGCGGCATTTTATTTATAAACGAAGAAGGTAACTCGGAAAACAATAATGGTAATTCCACCGGGCACTTTACATCATCAGTTAGTTCTGAATCGCCTATCTGACCGTCTATGGAAAATAGATGATTGCATGATTTGTCCTAACGGTAGTAACTGTGATTGCAGGAGTTCAGGTACGGTACAATATAACTGATTTCTTGGAACATCTAGACGAATTTTTGAAAACCAGAGAAATTATTGGTCTAGGTACACATGGACATCGAAAAACAATGGCGATGGTTTTGAAGTAGCTTTCATGATAATGGCTCAAGAATTGAAAACATCTACGAGGTGAAGAAAACGGCTAGCTCTTTTTAGCTGGCAAATTACTTGTTTCCAGTTTATGAGTCAGGTTTTCATTAGTACTAGGGTATCCTCATAGAGTAATACAATATGGGTATAGAATACGTCTAGGCTCTGAAGAAGGCGAAATCGAGGCAACGTCAACCATCTAAATTTGAGAACAACTGATGACAACTTTTCGTTTGCTCAACAAGAAGTTTGAAAGAATGTAATTGATTCGAAACACTTTAGCTTTCGTTCTACAATTAGGTTTAATCGTTTGCCCATAAGGTGAGAGTGTCGCTTTCCAAAATGAGTTATGTAAACAGAAGATATTAAGAGCATTGTACTTAGAAAACTCCAAATCCATTCAAACCAGTGATCTCACAATTTTCGCAGGTGCGACTGGATGCTAAAGTACAGGCAAACAGATGTTCATAGAACTTTTTCTTTAACTTGATTTTAGAAAGAATGTTTATGTTTACTCGGCTAACGATTCAACGGCTTCGTTTTCCTCAGAGCCGCTGATCCGAGTCGATGGCCCTCACTTGTACGCCTCCTCAATGTGGCGTCTTCGTCTTCGTATCGAGCCGAATCTTCTTCAGTGGAAAACCGCACTAATGAGGCAACCTCATTGGTACCCTTAATGATCACATTCTTCCCGTCACGAAGGCGTCAAAACGCTAGCCGAGCAAACATTTTTATAAACCATGTGGTAGCTTAACATTCTAAGAAGATATTGATTACTAATGTCGAGGTCAAATGACGCTCGGTTTCAAAAATAGTTATGGCCGCTGTATTTGCAAAAACCCAAAAAAATAATAGCACAGATAAAAGTGAAACGAAGCACTCGCATAGCGTGGTGGTGAACGCGTTAGACCCCCGGAAAGGTAATAGCCGGTTCGTTCCCCCACCGCAGACACTTGCGGTCCGGAGTTCAGCAAATTTCTCCGCATCATTGTGGTTGAGTTGTAGGAAGCAAACAAAAAAATAGTTAACATTATGATTTTCAACTATAACTTCAGCTTAACTGGGTCCAATGCCGATTTTTGCTCTCCAGATCAACCCCGTTGACGGATGATTGCTGATGGCACTGTTAGATGAAAAACTAGCCGAGAGAAAGGCGAAATGAAAGACCCGCAATGCGTAGTGGTGAACACTTTAGCCACCAGAAAGGGTGGTATCGAATTCGATCCCCACCGCAGACCCCCTGGGATGCGGAGTTCTGCAAATATTTCAGAATCATTGTGGATGCATTTCACATAACACTCTGTCGTGAAAAATTGAAATAGGCAGGAAATTGCAATGCCTTCGCAGTGACTGATTCATCCATTTCCTATGACGGAGAAAGGACACAATACTTTCCGCTATCAACGGAACTTTCAGTATTCACCATATTTCTGAGCACGTTTTTTTATTCATAGGTTGTTCTAGTACCAGACTATGAATAACCTCATCGAAATTAATTTGTAATGGATACTAGAAAAAAAACAGTTATACAAAATGAAGATTTACAATGGAGATAGCTTTCGAATAAGGAACCCGGGCTTTCAAAGAAAGCGAGGCATTCTTCAGAAATAAATGAGCGTTTTTAACTATATTATTTAAAATGTCATAACTTTCTTTCTAAACTTTGTTAGTCAAAGTAAAACCAATTAAATCTGCTCATTTCAATGGGTTTAAGTTGCATAAAAATTCTTGAGTTGTGAAACGATGAATACATTGAAAGCATTTTCCGCGTCATCGTGGTTGGTGAAGCATTTCTCTCGCATGATGTTGTCAATATGCTTGAAGAAGTGATAGTCGCTAAGCGAGAGGTCTGCTGAATATGACGGATGAGGCAAAGTTTCGTAGCCCAACTCGTTCAACTTCTTCCGCAACGTGAGATCGAGAGTTGTCGTGGAGGAGGATTGGTCCTTTTCTGTTGACTAATGTCGGTCGTTGTTGTTGAAGTTTACGGTGCATTTCGTCGATTTCTTGGCAATACTTCTCTGCCGTAATCGTTTCGCCTGGATTCAAAAAGGTGTGGTGAATCAGTTTGGCTGCAGAACACCAACTGTCACCAAAACCTTTTTTGGTGCAATTTCGGCTCTGGGAAGTGGTGTGGAGCCTGATCGGAATCCAGCCATTGAGCTGAACGTCGCTGGTGAACGTAAAGAATCCAAGCACGTCATATTTCGAACAAGAAAAGGGCCGTTTTGGTTGCGCAGAATAACAACAGACGACACTTCAAAACGGCGATTTTTTTTATTATCGTTTAATTCGCGTGGCACCCAGTTGTCGACTTTTTTTGTCTTTCCTATGCGACTCAAGTGAGTGGGAATTGTTCCCGTGCTTACTCCAAGTGAGCTCTCGAGCAGTTGTTCGCGTGTTTGTTTCCATTAGTGCCTTGAATTCGTCGTCGTCGAGTTCATTGAAACGAACACGCGGCCTTCCTTATCTTCGAGATAGAAATCACCAGATCGGAATTTCAGGAACCATGTTCGCATTGTTGATTCAACAACACTACCTTCATCCCAAACTTCACTAATGTTTTGCCGTCTCTACTGCACTACGACCGAGTTCGAACTCATAGAAGAAAACTTGAAAATTATTTTTGACATCCAAAATTGCAGGGTTCAAAATTTGTGAAAAAATTGAACTTTTGACAAAGTATAAGGAAATGGTTTAAAAAAGCATTAACTAGCTTACTAATGATATATAATATTGCAAAGTATGAAAAGTATTGTATCGTTAAAAAAATACATTAAATTATCAAATATTTTAAAACTCTCTTTTATTTCTGAGCAGCCTAACAACAATGGCTAAGGGTAGGTTGCTTTAAGTATAAAAGCCCGCAGTTTTTCCAACTTGACAGCACTAATATTTGAGTGTTTCGCTGGATTTCGAACCATTCGTTGTTGGAGAGTACGAAGCACCCAATGAGACAAACCTCACAAAACGTCAGAAAAAACCTCAATCATGGGAACATTTCACATCGAAGGTTGTAAATTTGTAACTGGGAGCTCCATTACACACATAACGGGTGCAGTGGTTTAGTGAGCACGAACAGCTTATATTTGATCAGGCAGGCACATAGTCGATATGCAGCCTACGAAGCCCTAGCCATTTTTTCAACTTATTTTACCACATTACTTCCTCGGTGACGAAATTTGTGAGAGAAGTGCTAGGGGCGCATAAGCAAAGAAAAATTATTGATGAATGAAAAACGTTTAAAAAAAAGAGGTGAGAAGGAATATTTAAGGAAGGGCGGACATTACGAGAATTGACTTTTCGTGCTCTGCTAGTAAATTCACTACCACATTAGACGCAGATTTTGTGTAAAGAAAGATTAACACGGGAAGGCGACCACTTAAAGTGGAAATGAACAAACCAGCCATCTCGAAGCGAGCTGGAGTAGAGGACACCGCCACTCGATGATGCGTCATGTCATGCGACTCCCCGACAGAATTCTTCTATTCATTAGGTATGATTTATCATAACTTAAACAAACCCCTTGTCACTGATAATCTTTACTTGGTTCTTAGTTTTCTTCTTAGATATCAGTATATTTTTTAGGCTATCGGGTTCATGCTCCGACATTTGCAAACAATTTGCTACGTGTCAGTGATTTCCCAATCGGACCATTTTCTCAACGTGGCAGCTGACTTAGCTATTGGTTAGTAATGAGCTCATAAGGCTTAGATATACACACAGGAATACGACTAAATATGACACAGAATTTTTTCGTTTTAGTGCCTACACTGTTCCTTAAAAAGAAGGTGCACTACCACCGTGTGGATGTTGACTGTATAGACTGTAACGCATTTAGGTGGTCAAGTCGCTGAACGACTACTGAAAGCGCCTCCAAGGGTTTCCATACTCTTTGGCTAAACATTTAGGTAAAAAAGAATTGGACAAACCACATTTCACCAATGAGTGTTTTCGAGACGAAAACTCACGAAAACTTTTTTTTGACAAACTCACAAAAACTGTGGGTATCAGGACTCCCACGTTCGCGCGATATACTTATTCGAAATTTCTAGTAAGTTCTCAATCGCTTAACCATCATTTTTCTCGTTCGATTTCATTTTTGAAAGTGGATGAGAATAGGTTTTTCGTGAAAAAGTACAATAAAATATTATTTTTTGCACTATTATTACTATTATTTTCACTAAAAGGATAAAAGATAAAGCTCTCGGCGTTGATCAACCCTTGAGGGAAGCGTCATACATGCGACTTCATCAAGCATCGTTTGGAGGTGACTGAACGTGGATCTGGCCTTTACAATGACTCGTCGCGGCCTACTGATGTACCGAGCCAGTGCTGCTATTCTCCAGTACAAGTCTGGTACCAATTTGCCGACCCTGGAGGGATGGAAGGCTTGGTCCGCCGCGGGCACAGGGATCGATTCAAGTGTGTGTTGCAGTGCGCCTCCGACTACTGCGCCAAATGCTCCCACTGTCTTCATTACTACAATCGAATTATTATTGCTACCACTATTACTATTATTACTATTGTCTTCATCATTACTATTGTTATTGTTATCATTATTATCACTAGTGGTTATTATTAATTATTATTAACCGTTATTGTCATTGTTAGACCTGACGTCACACTGTGTCTGTGTCAACACTTCTTGCAGTTGAATCGTTTCCTAGCACCCCTAACAAATTTCTTCAGGTTTTGCATATGCATTCGGCGGTTGCTTGGGGGTCTTTTTGACTTCGTCACAATGTCACTGAGTCAATTCTCTCTAGAATCCTGAAACAGCCGGGCTAGGGACGTCCATATATCTTGATCACAGGCAAACCCCACCTGTTGTGGATTGGAGGGCGAGCTGTTCGCAAACAAGTCCGGTTCCAAATTCCCCCAAACCGTTTGGACGGGTGGCTAATAAATTGGCATCGGAGAGATGAACTACAATTTTCCATTCATTAAGCGCTATCTCTACCACTGGGCTCTCCGCGCCCATTTAATGCTATTATTGTCATTACTTGTAACAGTTCCTAGGATCGACTTTCTACTAACCTCGGCATTGGAATATGAATGGGTCGTTTTCTTGTCCAGCAATCGCAAGGTTGTTATACAGCATACATTTACTTCCATAGAAAAACACAATACAATACAACAGTAGCTGACGTTTCGGCGGTATCGCCTTCGTCAGAGCCTGGAAGGAGTACACTGATATACAATTTACTAGGCGAAACGCTTCAATAACACTTACAAAACAACGAAAAAACTCTATGCCAACTACATGATCAACAGCTTCCCGAACCCTCACCGCTTTTTTTCGTGACTTCCAATGAGGAGGATTGGAACAGCTGATTATAGTCGCATATGGTTGATGACTGCACCATCCCACATCAGAAATTGATGCGAACATACGGGGTCAGGTCGCGTATGGCCTCTGGGCATTAATTTCTGCTATTCATTGTGGGGTTTTTGGCATTTATCCAAAAAGGCTCAAGAAGTTTTCGTGCTGGTGTTTTAGTCTCCTGTGCAAGGATATTGATTTTTATTCAAAGTCGTCTCCGCTATGCTTTTGTATCCTATGCGTTCCTAGTGGGGTACTTTGTCTTAGCTTTCGTTTGCCATCTAGGTGTTCTTTTTATACGGATACACAAAGGTCTGCCCGTTTCGCCAATATATTCATCTGCTCAATTATTAAAAAGAGATCAGGTATATCGCACCTGAACTCATGCAATCACCGTCCCCTGCCATAAGGGCAAACGCAACTTGTTGTTTCACATAGACGATATTAATACCTACTTTTGACTAGCTAATGTCCCAAAAACTTCGCCTTCTCGAGTGTTAGAAGGAGGATGTATGGTAACACAGCAGTGTTCGGTAAACATTCTACAACCTTAGTCGAAAGTCAATGTATTAAGTTTAATATCACAAATAATCGCTAACCATTATTGTATTTTGAGGATTAAGACAATCCGCATGCTGTTCATTAAAGAAACTCATTCGGATTAAAAATTTAACCTCAGAAACGGAGCCAAAGCCACGTGTTCCAGTAATGCATCCGTCCTTTCGAATAGTCCTTGAATTTTTTTAAAATCTATCGAAAAATGGCTCAAGAGTTTTGCACATTGATGTTCTTGATTTCTGCTCCAGGATCGTTACTACTTCAAAATCATAACTATTGCGTTCTTCTGCCGTGTATGTACTGGAGGAGTGCCTTGCCGGGCTTCCAGCTCTCCACCTAGCTAAGCACACAGACAGAGCTGAGGAAGGCGAAATACACAGAAATGTCAGCATTTGTGAATAAAGAGTGTATAAACAACCTCGTGTCTGCCTTATCAAGAAAGTAGAGAATTCTTGATCAATGCCGACGTTAATACTTACTTACTTGGATGCTTGGAATGTCCGTCTTCACGAGTTGTGCTAACCTCAGCACATTTGCTATTCGTTTCTTTCCCTCTCAATCGTCGTCCATGGTGGTGGACTCGTTCGAGCATGGTAGCGCGTACGAGTCTCATACCGTGATCTGTAAAAATAACTGCAGCTGCGGGTTCAGCTGATTAACTTTCTTTACGAACACGTCCCGCCCCAACGTGTAGGTGGCATGTTGCACAACCGATGATAACAGGAAGTCGGTTTTGAGAACTGCCCGTTTTGCTAATATTGTTCGTCATAGCGTGTCTTGAAAGAGATTAACTATATCGTACCTGATCTCATGCAATCTTCGTCTAACGCCATTAGGACAAACTGCACAATTTTGCTTTTCATTCCGCTTTGAGCACCGCCGAATTGTGGTGAAAATTTCCCAAGAATTGTTTAACAGAATTTCAAAAAAGTTTATTTATCAACCTCGTGTAATCTTAGCGATTTAAACATAAGTTTAAAAGAAGTCTTCTTTAGGCCAAAATTATTCGCCCTTGGTATGTTTTCCCTTCAGTGCTAAGCTAAATGCCTGTGTTTCATATGTATCTTTGACAGAGGATAAATGAATGATCTATTTTTCACTGGCCATGTACAGGACGAGATGGACAAATGGTTTGACTTGTTCAATGATCAATTGGAGCATTTAAATTTGCGTCAGGAAACCTCGAAAAGGCTTCTCCATCCTTAAAACTTGAAATGAACCTTTTCCAAAAGCGATTACGGTAAAAAGTGCTGAAGCAGATAATGAAAATGTACTAACTAGTGCACTACCTTTCTTCACGCACATAAAAAGCACTTATCACAAATACGTGTGAAATGACTATAGGCCATGTACGAGAAGAGTGGAATGGAACGAAGCACTAAACTCATCCGTTTCCATTGTTCACGAAACGACAGACGCTCACGTTAGGCCTGAGGGGGAAACTCAGACTCAGTGCTATATATCTGATTTAAATGAGAACCTTGATAAGTTCCTTTAATCTCCTATGAAATATGCGCTACTATTAAGAGAAATCTGAAAAGGACTAGTCTGGAGGGCTCTGTGGCACTTGCTTAATTACTGCTGAACACTTAACGTTGTCAAATAGGGTGTTCAAAATAACGCCTGTTACCACTTAAGAACTTTTACACTACTCGACGTTACATATTCTACAGATCCCAGTAGTTTTTTCCATTCGATACACTGGTATTCATAGTCCACAACGGTCTTCGGTCGTACATGGGCTGGACTACTCTTCGAGAAATTGCTTCATGAATGTCTTTGAATGTTGCTCGAGTGGAGACTTTCTGTAATCTTGAGATAGCAGTTGTAGAACATTCCCTCATCATCAATTACAGGCAGCAGCCATTTTTTTATGACGTAGAGAAATTAAGCTGGTCTCAGAAAAATCTGCTCCCGTATTCTCATATACGTCGTCGCCCACTGTCTGTTGACTAATCGCGGAAGTCGTTGATGTTCTACAAACATATTCGTTAAGGCAGTAAGCCTCAATATAATCCACCAGTGCAGGCGACTACCTGTGAAGAAGAACTGAGAGCACCGTAGCAATGACGACAGAATAACAATATTAGGGCTTCATGAAAAAAAAACCACGGCAGACCAGCACTCAGCAATGTTCACACTGAAAGTAACACTGCATCTGACCAATAACGACGCATCTACAAAACGCAATAAAGACATTTGGCCATCCACTTATAAACCTACACAGACCCTGCTCTCTCTCGATGTCGCAGACCATATCAAATATGATGTGTTCGCACTTCAAAGAATTACGAACAACACTGCGTTGGCAATTTGTGGATAAATGATAGCCTTCCTGTCATTTTTAAAACAAAGGATTTCATCGTTTAGTGTCAGAATTGCAGTCTTCATTGCGTATCTATCCGTTTACTCACTTGTCCACATTTCGTTTCACGGATGACTTTACTATTTTTTTCAAACAATGTCGCAGAAATGGAGGTAAATCTTTGTGGGTTCAATAAATCATGGAAAAATGTTAGACTGCGAATCAAACAGAAGAAAGCCGAATACATGAAGAACAGCCGGTGAGAATAAAAAACAGCTAAGCCTGAGTGGATCACTGAGGAATGGTCGATGAGTCTGAGACGAGATTGGCTTGACTAGTCGAGAGAATAACTCGGTAAAAGATAACGAGCAGCTCGAGCAAAAATCGTGCATCTAACAGTGCCACTGACAAACTTTCAAATCCCGAGCTACGTACTTGAGGAAATAGAGAGAAGACACTCGAGTGATATTTTTTTGAAGATGAGCGCGTTAAACACTAATTATTTCCACAATGGTGGTGAGATATTTGCAAAACTCCGGACTGCAGGTGTCTGCAGTAGGGATCGAACACGCTATTACCCCTATTTGGAGGCTAACGCTTTTCACCACCACACCATGTGGCTCCCTTCGTTTCGCCTGTCTCTCAACCAGTTTTCAATTTCGTTGTGCTTTAAATTTTCGAATAGCATGAATACCATCTCGTCTTCGACCCACAACGTTGTACGTTTCGAAGGTATACATCGGAGAACTGGTCATATTGTGAAGAGAAAAAATGGCAAATGTTTGGGAAAAACATTGGATCCCGTGAGAATCGAGGCAATCTCAATCTCCAAAAAGTAGATTTCCCATTTTGACCAAGATGGAATTATCTTACAATTTTTCGAGCCACAGCACAACCATGCTCTGCTCACTTCATTTGACGAAACGATCTGCATGACGACGAATTGAGTGCATGAATTGTTTAAATCCCACATGACATGTCATGTTGGATCGTCAAGGCATTCAAACAGCACGGTAATGCTTGCATTCTAATGATGATTTGCCAATAAATCGTCAATTGATCCACCTCTTGAGCAGAGTAGCGGTAGTTTGATCCATTCAAAGGTGTAGAACTGCTGTGGACACTTGATTGGCCCATCTTCATCAACTCTAACACGTCTTCCATTCGTTCTTTCGCAACCGTCGTTGTCCATATTCACTAAGCCACCATAGTGTTTCTTTGAACTATCCATAAATATCGATTAAGGCAACAGCAATCACCCGTCAACGAGCTTGATCTGGGGATCCAAAATCGGCAACGAACCCAGTTAAGCTAAAGCTGTAGTCTAAACGACAATGTTAACTTTTTTGTTTACTGCCTATTACAATCTTTCATGGCACGTTATTATGTGTGACTTAACCACAATGATGCTGAGAAATTTGCAAAACTCCCGACAACAGGTGTTTGCGGTGGGGAACGAGAGCGCTGTTACCCTTTCAGGGGAAATAAAAAAAAGTTAACATTGTGATTTAGCCATGAATAGTTTCCAACTGCTTATAGAACTTGTTCGACGTAATCCTCAAAATCCTCTATCTATCCTGCGTTGTTTAGTAATATCTATTTTTCATTTGTTGAAATAAACTAGTCCGACTGCACAAGTCGTTCCTTCACTGATTCGACAACTTCACTTTTTTTCCATTCATAAAACAAAACAGTAGCAAAAAAATTCGAAGTTGAGAGAGATCCAAGAAATGCTTGTAAATCTCCAGTCATTCATCTGATATATAACAACTACTATTCATTATAGATACTCTTCATCGTCTTCTTAAAGGGGACATTGTACTCTCTCTTAATACTCGGGCAGACCTTTGCGTATCCTTATAAAAGAACACCTAGATGGCAAACGAAACTAAGACAAAGTACCCCACTAGGCACGCATAGGATACAAAAAGCATAGCGGAGACGACTTTGAAGTAAAAGTCAATATCCTTTGCACAGGAGACTAAAACACCAGCACGAAAACTTCTTGAGCCTTTTTGGATAAATGCCAAAAACCCCACAATGAATAGCAGAAATTAATGCCCAGAGGCCATACGCGACCCGACCCCGTATGTTCCCATCAACCTCCGACGTGGGACGGCGCAGTCATCAACCCCATGCGACCATAATCAGCTGTTCCAATCTTCCTCATTAGAAGTCACGAAAAAAGCGGTGGGTGTTTCGGGAAGCTGTTGATCATGTAATTACCATGGAGTTTTTCGTCTTTTTTAAGTCTTATTGGAGCGTTTGGCCTAGTAAATTGTATACCAGTGTACCTTTCCAGGCTCTGAAGAATGCGATACTGCCGAAACGTCAGCTACTGTTGTATTGTATTGTGTTTTTCTATGAAAGCAAATATATGCTGTTTAACAACCTCGCGATTGCTGAACAAGAAAAACAACGTATTGTCATTACTGTTATTATCTTCCGTCCCAACTGTTTACCTTCTTACAGTGGCTGAAAGGCGCTCCTGGGTGTCGGGCTGCGTAATACAGCGGGGGGATTCATCGTCTCAGCAGGGGTCTCCCAAGCTGAAAAGGAGTCCGGCGTTTCAATCAGGAAGCCCAGCTAAGAGTAAACCAATACCAATACCAGGATCCATCATCGTCCTGGTATCAAACTGGTCGTGTGGTGGCCAATCTCCTTCTGATCCACAAGCGTGGCGACTGCTTGTGGTCCTGACGACCTGGAGCAGATTTTGGCCAGGCTGACTTCAGACTCCAGGGAACCACAATGACTAAACCAGTTAACCTCCGAAAAAAATAGAGGTTATGCTGGGGCCCAATCAGTGAGGACGGGGGCATAAAGTATCCAAGTATTATTATCTTCATTATTATTATTGCACTGCTTACATACAAATATTTGTACGAATTGTGGACGAGTCCATTGATTCGTCTCTGTCGCCCAGTCAAGCGGGATGTGAAGTCAAAACGAAGAATATCCAAACGTGCTATTCGAAACTACTATCGCATTTCACATTTACTGTTCAAAATCAGCCGAACCAGCGTCATGGAAAATTCCTCGGACCTCTCGGTAAATCAACTTTTTAACCGTCTCGACAACCAAGGTGTGAGAAAATATTTAATGATTAAACAGGCGAAGAAAATGCCTTGGAATAATTTACTGTTCCACAACAGCAAATTTCGTGTAGTCGGGATAAATAACCTTGTATCTAGTTGGTTCGCAAAATATTTAGATAGCAACGGCTCTTATTTCCAACAATAAAGTTATGTTTGGGCCGAGTTACACGTTCTGAAAATCACGACTTAAGCATGATAGAGTCTTAGTGATGCTATCAATAGGACAAAGAGAAACAAAATCTACTTCTGATTCTTCATACTACAAACTTTTATTCTCGTACCGTTTCAGCGTCTTAGCCTTCCTCAGAGCGGCGTTCATCCCAGCCGATGTTCCACAGCTGCTCGTTATCTTATCCAGTCGAATCCAGTGAGGAAAGCACCGCCCGAATGAAGAATCTCATTCGGCGGTGCCCTTCTATACAAGACGGGTAGTTCATAGATTCCCGCGCCCATCATGATTTACTTTGGGCGGGCAATGCGTCCTGTAACAGTCAGTACTTCATTTGCTGGCACGTAGAGTGACAAACAATGTCTTAAAGACGTGGGGAAAATCGTATAGAAAATTATTGATTATCGTTACCGAGTTCCAATAAAAATCGATTCTTGAGGTATTTTTTTGCAACGCTTCGTGCCAGCAAGTGAAGTGTCGATAGCTACAGGACGGATTGCTCGCCCAAAGTATATGGTGCTAGAGACGGGAGTAGAGGCACCACCGACTGAAGTTCTTTATTCGAGCGGTGCTCACCCCGATGGATTCAACTCATACGAAAACGATCAGCTGTGGAACACTGACTGGGATCAAAGCGGCTCTGAGGAAGGCAAAGACGCCGAAACGCTTGCCGAATAAAAGTTTGTACCAACCAGCAGATCTATTCTTGGAAGAAACGAAAAGGTGACCGGGAACGCGGCCTGCGAATAGAGTACAGTCAGAAGAAGCTGCATGAATCACCTTAGAAAAACTGGCGACAATAGGAAAATCGCAATTGAGGATGCGATGATACTGCTCGCGTCAGTACTGTTTGATAAGGTCTGAAGTGACGAGCAAAACACACAAATGGTGCTGGAAATGTCAACAGAATCTTTCACGAAAGCAGTTATCATGGCGTATAACTGATATTACTGGTCCTAGATTGGATCGACAAACTACACAATTCTTAAAACCAGTTTCAAAAAGATTACCGCAAAACCGATATTAAAAGTTCACTACTCTACAGTTGCGAGAGATTAAAGGATGTTAAGCGAAGCAGACATTCCAAATGTTCACGTGGTTCTTGAAGAGGCTTATCAAACTTGAGGACATGAAATGTCTCAGCTAACAGTAAATCAGCGCTTCAAACTCTTTCTCCTACTCAGACAGTAGCGACATAACAACAACTTGATGTGGGTCGCCATGGTGGGACTTTTACATAACGAAAACCAAAGACATCCTGTTCCAGTTTGTTCTAGATACCAGTGCACCTGTCTAAAGCAACAAAGACCTATTGATGGTCTATACACGACAGTTAACGCTGTCATTCAGAAACCTAGGCAACATTTCACGTTCGCTTATCTCAGTGAACAACAATGAGCAACAGTGTGAACAGTTTCCTCTCCCTTTCTCACAATAGCCTCAGTCCATAAAAAGTGGACCTCTGTGTAGGGTCAGTCATTTGACCAGTGACATTTTCCAAAACACAATATTAATGTTAAATAATATCGAGGCAAATCCAATATTGAATTCTTTACAATTATCCTAGTTTGGAGGCGCCCTGCAACACACACGTGGAATCGATCCATGCGCCCATGGCCCAGCAAGCCTTCCATCCCTCCGGGGTCGGCAGTTGGTACCAGACTTGTACTGGAGAATAGCAGCACTGGCTCGGTACATCAGTAGGCCGCGACGAGTCATTGTAAAGGCCAAATATGCATTCAGTCACCTCCAAACAATGCTTAATGAAGTCGAATGCATGGCGCATCCCTCGCGGATTGATCAACGCCGAGAGCTTTATCCTTTATCCTTTTATCATAGATTGATGTATTGTTGGGCTGCAGCGACGGTAACAGTTGCTGTTGTTGCTGTGATTCGGTGGCTGAGGTTTCGGCGACCTCGCCTCCTTCGAAGCCTAGAAGTATTCTACACAACATTATCCATATGATTCTGTGAACTAGCTGTGGCACAAATGAAGATCTGATAAATAAATGAATGCCACTTCGTTTAAATACTACTCATCGTTTTATTAGGTGTGAGACCACCCGTGTGCTGTTCACGTAGAATGATGAGTAAAACCCACCACCAAAAAAATAATTTTCAAAAGAAAACAAATATGTACGACTTGTCGATTGAGCAACAAATGACTCTCTTAAAACAGTGCCCTAGTTGATCCCTCTTTAGGTGATCGGGAAGATATTCGGCAAAAAATCAGAGGGTTTGCCATGGGAAAGCTATAAGCACCAAGGTTTGTCATCGCCTTAATGTCTAAGGGGGAAATGTTCCCGAAGACCGATCGTCACTCTACTGTCGACATACAGACGATCAACCTGCATCGACTGTTCCACACAAAAACAAAGGGACAACTGCTTTAAACTGCTAAATATACAGTTAAATTATACAAAAATTTACACGAGAGGAACCAACCGGGAACTGACTTCCTTTCTTAAACAATCAAATAAAGCTTTCATAATATGGCTATACCACAAAATGGTTTCGAAAACCGGGTAGTAAAAACATACTAGTGCACTACCTCTTCACCCATCCTTCACAGATTAAAGAAGCACTTGTCAAAACAGATTATGAACGACTAAATATGTGTCCTCCCGAGAAGAGGAAAGGAAGGAATCGCTAAACTTGGCATTTAAAATAACCATTTCAGCAGCTGAAAGCAGAGCTCACTCGAATCAGATAAAGGTTGGGTTATTCCCCAAAGTAATTTCAAACCTGGTTAAGATTCCTTTTAAGCTACCCTTCATATCAAATGGAGTAAGTTACGTCATTAAAAGTTGCCCAAAAAGAAATGGTCCTGTTGCGGCAGTGATTGAACTCCAACCTAATACCACACGCCGCCAATAAGCCTGCAACCGCTTCTGTGATCGCGTGTGCAGCTCAGAAAAATTGTGTAACCTGACCTAACGGGATGCCGAGTATTGCTTGAGTTCACCTACAATATATTATAACTGATCTTATGTAAGATATGCGGTGAGGAATGTATAGGGGGGAATAGATAGAGCGTTTTGTGTCCGTATTAAAGAACATCTAGATGGGAGACTTAAAAATCGCTAAAGTGCTTCCGTAGGTACACATAGGGGCACAAAAGAACAACGGTGATGATTTTTAAAGTGAGGATTCTCGTGCTCGAATCAAAAACGTCAACGTGTAAGAGTCTTGAGATGGTTTGAATAAATCTCAGAAGTCCAAAGATGAACCGGAAAAACGGAGAGAAAGAGAGAGGGAGAGAGAGGGAGAAGGAGAGAGAGAGAGAGAAAGAGAGAGACTCCTATGAAGGCTTTTTAAATACGGAACACCTCAACCGGGAACAAACCAACCGCGGTGATCCTGAAGCCAGAAAAACTGGTCGTTCTTTGCTGAGTGATGGAACAAGTTTAACCACACATACAACAACCAGACAGCCTTTTTTCAGCGCCAACATTCACGAATTCCAAAGGTTGAAATCATATCAAATTATGCGTCTTTGCCATGCAAGATTAAAAAAGCAACTAGACCGATTTACACATCCTTAAAAGATCCTTACTATAAAGACAGTATAGATTAAATCACAACGTGTCGGTGGCGAAATCCGTTGTTGTATACTCTTTTTCTTATCCATTATGTCAGCTCAAAAGAGGGTTCTATCACCTCGCCTAGTCACTCTCTGTCCTCTCGACTTGCTTTAAGGAAAAGCCACCATGATCAGTTACTTGCGAACTTGTGCAGCTAACGTGGTTGATTGGATGTATCTTATGATCAGTTGCAGGAAGTGGTTAACAAAGGAAAGTCTTAAAAAACATGTTGTCAACGATCTAATGTCCAAAACAAAACCAGTGGAAATAAATGACCGGAAAATCTGGAATAGGAGCTCAAACTAGAAAAGAAACCGTCTCATAGGGATCCTTTCAGTTGTGATTGCTCGTTGGAGATTCGATTTTTGAGAAGAACACATTCCAGTGTATGTTGAAATCGCATAGTGATACAACACAAAAGGTGATACCTGCCGTATTACAGGAGTAAAATCAACCCTTCTCAGCATCTCAATGGTGTCTTTATGCTGGGCGGGTGAGATTAACGTGTTCTCCAGGCTCAGATTTGATTCGCCTTTGTGGTGGAGAAAAACACTCTCATAACTCAAGAATAGAAACACAAGTGACCGACGTGGAGTATGAAGAAAATATTCCAGATGCAATCCTTTCTATTATTGCTAGAACAAAAGGTATTCTAAAAATAACTCAAAAAGACCGACTTTCTATAAACCTCTACACAGATAGTCGATATACTTACTCATAGATCTTATAAGGTGATCTTCTTTTGCTGATGCGAGGTTGGTATAGGTCTTCGTTGTTGTTGTCGTTGTTGGTGTTGTTGGTCGACGGCTGACGTTTCGGCGATTTCGCTTTCATCAGAGTCTGGACGTATTTTATATTAGAATACTTTAATTATTCGGTGGAAAAGAGCTAAAGCACTAATGGAGATCAAACTTTTAAACAGATGGTGGGCTAGGATGCTACGGTCAAATGTAGTTCTACGCCATATTGAACAGAAAGGCTACTCACCGTGATGCTACGAGTGGGACTGGCCCACGCGTTGTTCACCTGGGGTCGCGAGCAAGAGACACCCCGGGGTCAAAATATCATTTTGAAATAGGGCGCCGGGTCACGTGTGATAGTGAGGCATTTGCCTTTCTGGTTCATCGTTGGATTTTTCAATTTTATCCAAAACGCCTCAAGAGTTTTGCGCGTTGATGTCTTCGATTCCTGCGCTAGGATCCGCACAGTCACTTCAAAATCATCGCCGTAGTGCTTTTTATGCCCTATGCGTACCTAGAGGAGTGTTTTGACGAATTTTAACTTTTACCATCTAGATGTTCTTTTATGCGGACACAAAGTGGCCTACCCGTTTCCTCAATATATTCCTCACCGCATGCGTTGCGTGAGATCAAGTATATTATACCTGAACTCCTGCAATCCACGTCTCTCCTGTTAGGACAGACCACACAGTTTTTCTGAGCTGCACAAACGATCATAGAGACGGTTGCGAACTAGCTGACGGCGTAGGGTATTGTCAAGACCAGTTTTTCTCAAGCATCTCTTAATGGCGTAACCTTCTTCCTTTGATATGAAGGGCAGCTTAAAAGCGATCTTACTTACGTGCGAAACATTATTTTTGGGGGAACTACCCTAGGTTTTTATCTAACCCGAGTGACTTCTACTTTGTAGCCATTGGAAATAGCAATTTTGCGTGGCAGGTTTTGCGATTCCTTCCTTTCCTCTTCTCCTGTGCACCACATTTTTTAGCCGTACGGTATATGTTTTTGATAAGTGCTTTTTTTCATGTGTGAAAGATGAGAGGAGAGGTAGTGAACTAGTATGTTTTCACTACGGCTTACGATACCGTTTTGTTATATAGCCACTTTCTGAGAGCTTTATTTCGACTTTTGAGGATAGAAGCCAGTTTTCGGTTAGTTTTTTCTCGTGTAAATTTTATATACTGTCGTTTTAACAATTCAAAACACTTATCCATCTGTTCTTGTGTGGAACAGACGATGAAAGCAGTCGTCTATGTATCGACAGTGGAGTAAGGGTCAATGGTTGAGAACTGGAGCTTCCACCTTAGACATGAAAGCGATGGCAAGGCTTGGTGCTAAACGCTGTCCCATGGCCAACCCTCTAATTTGTGCAAAATATTTTCCAGACCACCTGAAGAGTGAACAACTAAGACACTGTTTTAAGAGAGTCATTAGTTGCGCAATCGACAAGAAGTATATTTTTGCTTTCTTTTCGTGCTCTACCAGCAACTCTAGAATGGCTTGCATTGTGGAGTCATTCGACACGTTGGTATAAAGTGAAGTAACATCGAATGACTCTATTACATGCGTGCAGTTTGGTTGCGCGCACCGTAGGTGGTCTAGAAATATTTTGGTGTTAGGTAGATGGATTGGAATGAATTTTAGCAACTGGGTCAGGATAAGGTTTAGGAACCACGTTATTCTATCCGTTGGCCCGCCTATACAACTGACGATAGGTCTAACTTTAAATGATGATGGGTTCGTTGATGCAATATCATCAGTTGAAGTGAGCTTATGTGTTTTAATAACCAAGTAAAGGACAGGACAAATTGGATGTTCGATTTTAAGTCGAGAAATAACTGCAGGCTCTAAACCCGCTGCCTTTGCCGTGTTGACCCATCCTTGATTTAATTTTCGGTATTGATTTTTATATTCCTTTTCAGAGGATGCTCAATAGAGAGAAACATCATTGAGATGCTCCTCTGTTATTCTAATATCCAACTGACTAGGAATAACTACAAATTCTCCACTTTATCACTAATAGAAAGTCTGACAGATTTTGAATTCAAGAGCTCTCTAACCTGGCGCATACCACATTTTTGTTGGTGTGTGAGGTTGGAGCTTATTTTTCTTTTTTTGGTAGTGATTAAGTATGCGGAGAATTTCGTCCGAAAATAAACGAAATGTAGGGTCAACATCGCTATTTGGTTGCTCTTGTTTAAAGAAAGTTCGGGGAAAAGGTATTGGTGGTAGTTCCCCTTTTGGTACTACTTTACCTAACCTTTCTAGCCTAACCCTGTAACGTAGCCGATCTTGAAGTTCATGCAGACTGGACGTGATCTTGCGCAGGATTGGTTTAGAAATGGGTTGGCTAGGTGCGAAACTCGGACCGAATTCTAACAATGACCGCGCATTTTTCCGGAAGTGTTATGCCTCCTAGCACAGTAACTCTGGATGTTATTGGCGAGCAGTCTATTTCAGGGTTTTTACCTGCAACTTGACAAGCGGTGGTCCTTTGATTTGACCTTTTTTGAGCGAATTGATAGACCTTCAAACTTCTTCCTTAACTTGCTCTTAATATCACACCGAATCCTTTCGCATAGCGCTTTAAACCCGGCTACTATTCTCTTCCATTCTCTCCCTAAAGATTCCTCTTCAAATGCTGAGCACAGTGGTTTTCTTTGTACACACATTTGTTTAATAGTGAAAACATTTCGTTTTGTGCGCACCGCAATGAAATGCGTAGCAGTTTTATCTCGATGCTCAGCATTTGTTGAGAGCTCTCTGGTAAGTCGCATACTTCGTATAATTTCCTACGCTTTATAAAGTTAGGAATAATTCGATGTTTCAAGCAGCGGCGTAGAAAGTGGGTCTGACTTCCATTCTTAAACATCCAAATAAAGCTCTCAGAAAGTGGCTATATAACAAAAATGGTATCGTAAGCCAAGTATTAAAAAATATAGTATAGTATAGTAAATATATTACTATACTACAATATAGTACAGTATAGTAAATATAGTATTAAAAATATAATATTTAGTGGAAGACTCATAGAAAGCGGTGAGTGTGCAAAGACTCTGTGTTCAATGTGACTGAAATTTTGGTTCAGCACTTTCTCTGTTTGGTTATGGAGTCGTTTGACCGTGTAGATCGCAGTCAACTTGGCCTTTCCAGGCTCTGAGGAAGGCGAAATCCGCCGAAACGTCAGCTTGTACGTAAATAAAGAAATAAAATAACACCTCGTGTTTGCTAAACAGAAGCAGAGAGAATTATTCAATCAATGTCCAGGTTAATAGAAAGTCGGACGTGGGAGTTACTGCAAGATGTACCAGCAAGATACTTCCGACTTGCAAAAGAAGCACTGTCTCTAAGACAAAAGATCGTCTTAGCTCGGCAGACGATGCACTTTCTCGGCCGGTGCCTGAAACACCAAGTCGTTCCAAATTTCATAAAATGAAAACGACTACACGAAATATGCGGACTACCAGAGGATAGCCACCGAGTACTGGACGTCGAATTGAGAGTACTACGCACCTGTCTACGGAGCAAACAAAATCAGATGTCCGCCAAGTGGAAGAAGTGCGAGAAGAAGGAAAACTATTGTGCTCAGTATTTGGAGGACCGCCTATGGAGGAGAATAGTGGGTGGGTCAGTGTTGATTTGCAATTCTGTTAGGTCTAATGCTAAAATAGCTTTGCGGAGAAAGTTCGAAGACCTTTTGAGTAAATCGCATAACACGGCTTCAAGAGCATACAGAAACACTGCCAACGAACATCAAACGAGTAATGTACAAAGAAATTCAGGGCTAACCGTGTTAGGAGGCATGACTCTCTCTGACGGTACGCGCTGTTTATTAGAATTGGGACCGAGTTTCTCACCATCTGAACCCATTTCGAAGGGAACCTTGCGTAGGGTCGCATGTAGTTTGCATGAACTTCAAGATAGACTCCGCAAAAAAGCCAGGGATGAAGCGCTAAATAGGCGCGAACAGCAACAAGCGAGGGCACTACCAGTACCACCATTTCCTCAACCGTTCTTTAGACAACAAGAGCCCAATAATGAAGTTGACGTTAAATTTCGGACGTTTACGAATGAAACTTTCAAGGTCCTTAATCACTATCGTGCAAAGAGATACTGCTCTAACTTCATTGAAATGCAAAAACGTGGTATGCGGGAGGTACGAGAGCTGATAAGATCGAAAAACATAAGACTGTCGGTTAGTGATAAGGGCGGAGAGTCCGTTGTAATTCTTTATCAGTTAGATCTTGAGATAACGAAAAAACACCTTGAGGATGCTTCCCTTTATCGTCCATCGTCTGATAAGGAATTTAAAAGTCAATACCGAAAGTTAAACAACGAATGGGTCAAAATGGCAAGAGCGGCTAGGTTAAAACCATCAGCCATCTCCCAACTCAAAGTTGACCTACCAACATGTCCCGTCCCGTACTTACTTATCAAAACCCATAAGCTAGTATCCAGCGATGATCTCGTGTCTACCGACCCATCGTTATTTAAGGTCAGACCTATCATTACCTGCGTGGACGGGCCAACGGATAGAATAACGTGGTTAATAACCCTAATACTTACCCAGTTGTTGAAGGACATTCCAGCCCATCTAACGAACATCCAAATGTTCCTGGATCATCTACGTACTGTGCAGCCCAACAGCGCATACGTGATGGAGTCCTTCGTCGTCACCGTCCGCTATACAAACGTGTCGAATGACTCCGCTGTGCAAGCCATCCGCGAGCTCCTTATACAACATGAAGTAGCAATAAACATGTATAGTTTCTCGATTCAACAGTTGATGACACACTTAAAGGAATGCCTTAACTGCTCAATATTCAGATGGTCCGGGAGGTATTACGCACAAACGAGAGGACTGGCAATGGGACAACGACTGGCACCAAGCCTTGCCATTGCGTTCATGTCTAAGGTGGAAGCACCAGTAATCGATCTCGGCCCGTTACTCTACTGTAGATATGTAGATTACTGCTTGGTCATTTGTTCAACACAAGAGAAAATTGTCAAATCTTTCGAGTTGTTGAACGAACAGTCAGAGTATATTAAATTCACCCGAGAGAAACCAAAAGAAATCTGGCTTCCTTTTCTGAACGTGCAAATTAACCTATCAGAAAACGGCTACCTTACGAAATGGTATCGAAAACCAAGTAGTAAAAACATCTTGGTTCATTACCTCTCCTCTCACCCCTCACACGAAAAGGGCGCTTGTGAGAAACATGTTTCGAACAGCTACCAGCGTGTGCACAGGAAGGAGCAGAGAGAGAGTGCCGGAACTTGGTACGGCAAATAGCCATTTTTAATGGCTACGAAACTGTAGCTCGAGATAGGTGTAGAGTAGACCACAGGCCTTCCAAAGATAACTCTAGCGACAATAAGGTCCCTTTTATCCTGCCCTTCATTTCAAATGAAGTAAGTGCAGCTATAAAACGCTGTTCAAGAAGGGCCGGTCTAGAGAATTCGGTAACGATAACTGAAATGCCACCGAGTAATCTAAGACGCCAACTAGTTCGCAGTCGCCTATACGACCGTCTGTGTGCAATGCAAAAATTGTATAATTTGCCCCAATGGTAGAGACAGTGACTGCATGAGTTCAGGTACAGTTTATGTGATCTCTTGTAAAGCGTGCGGAGACGAATACGTTGGCGAAACGGGTAGACCACTCTGCGTTCGGATAAAAGAACACCTAGTCGGCATACGTAAACCAAATACTCCACTAGGCACGCACAGAACGCAGGGGACATAACGGAGAAGATTTTTGAAGTACAGGTTACGATTTTAGCGCAGGAATCGAGAACACAAGCGCACAAAATTCTCGAGGCATTCTGGATCAATTCCAAGAATCCGAAAATGAACCGCAGGGAGGAATGCCTCATTATCACGCGTGATATTGGGCAGTATACAAGCCTGTTATTCTGATGAGATGGGTACATTACGTTTCCATGGGAACTCTATACGGTTGGTCTCCACGTGAAATATTTAGTGGAAGACTCATAGAAAGCGGTGAGTGTGCAAAGACTTCGTGTTCAATGTGACTGAAATTTTGGTTCAGCACTTTCTCTGTTTGGTTATGGAGGCGTTTGACCGTGTAGATCGCAGTCAACTTGGCCTTTCCAGGCTCTGAGAAAGGCGAAATCCGCCGAAACGTCAGCTTGTACGTAAATAAAGAAATAAAATAACACCTCATGTTTGCTAAACAGAAGCAGAGAGAATTAAAAATATACTAGTTCACTACGTCTTCTCACATCCTTCACACATGAAAAAAAGCACTTATCAAAAACATGTACCATACGGCTAAAAATGTGTGCTGGCACGAAAAATAGCCATTTCCAATGGCTACGAAGTAGAAGCCACACGGTTTAGACAAAAACGTAGGGTAGTTCACCAAAATAATGTTTCGGACGTAAGTAAGACCCCGTTTAAGCGACCCTTCATTTCAAATGAAGTAAGTTATGCCATTAAGGGATGCTTAAGAAAAAAGTGGACTTGAAAATTATATGATGATTATTGACATCCCACCCAATACCCTACGCCGTCAGTTAGTTCGCAACCGTCTCTACGTTGGTTTGTGCAGCTCAAAAAACTGTATGATCTGTCCCTAACGGGAGAGACGGGATTGCATGAGTTCAGGTATAATATACTTGATTTCGTGAAACGCATACGGTGAGGAATATATTGAGGAAACGGGTAGACCACTTTGTGTCCGCATAAAAGAACATCTAGATGGGAAAGCTAAAATTCGTCAAAAGACTCCTCTATGTACGCATAGGGCACAAAAGCACTACGGCGATGATTTTGAAGTGATGTGCGGATCCTAGCGCAGGAGTCGAAAACATCAACGCGCAAAACTCTTGAGGCGTTTTGGATAAATTTGAAAAATCCAACGATGAACCGGAAAGGCAAATGCCTCACTATCACACGTGACCTGGCGCCCTATTTCAAAATGGTATTTTGACCCCGGGGTGTCTCTTGCTCGCGACCCCAGGTGAACAACGCCTGGGCCAGTCCCATTCGTAGCACCACGGTGAGTAGCCTTTCTGTTCAATATGACGTAGAACTACATTTGACCGTAGCATCCTAACTCACCATCTATTTAAAACTTTGATCTTCATTAATACTTTAGCCTTTTCCACCGAATAATTAAAGTATTCTAATATAAAAATACGTCCAGACTCTGATGAAAGCGAAATCGCCGAAACGTCAGCCATCGACCAACAACACCAACAACGAAGACCTATACCAACCTCGCATCAGCAAAAGAATATCAGTTTATAAGATCGTATAAATAAATATTCTAAAAAATATTACAACTTCTTCCCTGAAAGAATCGAACTCTGGGGTGAATATCCCACAGCTGTTCAATCAAAAGTTCACGTGGCATCCACCACGACCAACGGACCAGTGGATTGATTTGAACGAGCAGATATCTGAAAGTAGGATCTGCTGCAACACGTCCAAGACGACAGAAGATCTGTGCGGAGAAAGGCTTAAAACGGAACAGATAGAAGAAGTGCTTAAACCAGAATTACTCTTAGTATTCTGCTGCTATATTCCATGCAAATATGTTTTGTTGTTAACCTTGATGAATAAAAAACATGATTACTACAACCTCGCTCCATTTCTGTTCCGCCATCATATTTCCGGAACAAGAATTCCACCTGGGGGAAAGTGCAACTCAGAAGCTTCCTTCTGACAGTTCTGTTGCAATGAAGAACATGAACAAGTCGCAATTCCAGGGCCGAACCATCTCAAATTTTGACCTTTTTTAGACGAAAACCGCGAACTAAACACATTTATTGCAGCCATTATAACGCTAAGCCTCCAAAAAATAAGAAGAAAAAAGAAAAATAAGAAGAAAAAAGAAGTAAGAAGTAAGAAAGAAAGTCTTCAATGAAGATTCCTAGATTGACGTAACTGGAGCATTCGGAAATATGCATTCCGTAGAACGTCAATAAGGAAAGCGTAGCCATGCACAATTCCTCATGAACACCGTTTTTGCGAGATTTATTCGAACAACGATCTTTGCACAGGCTTTATCAAGGTCAGCAAGCATTTGTTCCACTTGGCTAACGCGTGCTGTTATAAAAAAGATATCACCAGTAAAGGAAAGATGGCGTGATTGCCGACCAACGATTTTCACTTCCATGTAGACCCATTCCAATGCTCGCATGACGTTCTCCAGGGTGGCGGTGAATAATTTTGACGAGATGGTAACGCCTTACCTAACCCCTTTTCTGACGTCGATGTTAATATCTTTGTATATCTTGGTTGTGGAATTTTTGCACAGCTCACGAAGAATCTTTATGTACTGAGTAGGAATTCCTTGACTATCAAGACCTTCCATGACTGCTTCTATTTCAGTTGAGTCAAAGGCCTTCTTTAAATCGACGAAAGTGGGAGAGAGCGGTCTTTTGTACTCCCGCGATGCTTCATTGAGTGTGGTTATCGTGTGAAAGCCCATTGTACTGAAACCTTTTCGGAACTCTGCTTGATCACATGGTTGCCCTTCGTTCGTGTTCTGCCATACCTTCTTAGGATGATTTCAGTGAGGAGTTTATAGACGGCAGGCAGCAAGAAAAGTGGGTGATTGTTGACGATATCACGGAGGTCGCCATTCTGGAACAATGACACAGTCTTTTTGGTCTTCCATTGAGTTGGAACCTGGCATTCTAACAGGTTACGTGTGAAGAGACGGACCAGTGCCATGAAGAGGCCTGGTGGAACTCTTATTCTGTCCGGACCTTTGGTTTTTCGATTTTCCACGGACGAAATACTACGTCGGATTTAGGGAAGGAGAGCCGGTGGTACGACTTATCCAGCCTCCTTTATTTCATATGAAAGCAGGAGGACGAGGCTGTTGAAGAGGTCTGAGTAGTAATCGTGAACGATTTCCTCCATTGTTTTCTGGAAGCTGTAATCGTTCCGTCAGGGCGATGGAGTGCACTCCAACGTTTTTTAATTAGCGAAGCTTCGGTAGGCCTTGCCTTGCAGCTTCGAAAATAACTGCTGCTCTTCTGTCTCTAAGAAATTCTTTTGTCTTCTGTCTGCATTGTTTTGCAAGTTCGAACGTGAGTTAGCGGATGCCCGCAGTTCGTCCTATTACATGCTGGCGTATCAGCTCGAGCCTTTTTGGAGACAGACGTCTCTTAGTGACTTTCGACCATTCAGCCTTCATGGAGCTAACGTGAGGATGTTGAATGAGCCGATCATGTTCCTCGTCGGTGTTATCGAGAGCGGCATTTTCACAACAGCAGACTAGTTATTTGAATAAATCCCAGTTTATGGTGTTTTGGTAGTTCGTTTTTGAACTTAGCTGGTTTTTTCTCCTTTCAGCGAAAAATGAAGTGTTGAGCGAAGGAGGCGATGGTCGTCCAATCCTGTGTAGAATCTTAGGGAAGAGGCATCGAAAAACCTTCCGTTTATTATGATGTGGTCTACTTCGTTATGGTACTCTCCATCATTGAGGGTGGGACTTCTGGAATTGTGAGTTACCATGAATGGTCTTGGTCGTCATGATAAACTCAAATAGCCCGTAACCGTGCTCCTTCCATTCTAATCTGTGCGTCTCAACGTGGCGTTCTTCATACGTTATTCTAAGTACAGTCCTAGGGGTTACAATCTCCAAACATGCCTTCAAAGAATGTATTGTCTTCCTTGTTGAACTTCTTCAAATCCATATCGAACGGGCGATAGTCAAAGCCGGTATTGATCCACATCTCTTCAATAGTAAACGTCCGATGCGGGATGTTAGTTGGTCGAATGGGTCAATGTTTATGGCCAAACTAAAGAGCGTCGAGAACGTCGACGCTGCAGAATTCTCTATTGTCGCATGATCCGAGGAACGGTTCTTTTTCAGTTTCATAGACGGCGTTGAATGGGTGGCTTCCTCTCGTCTTAGCCAGTCCGATGATGTCGTAGCTTATCCTTCTAGCCTGTATGATCAAGTTTTCTGTGAAGAACATGCAAGTGCGTGCATTATAGTTACAAATAGTCACCTTAGCCGTTTGCGATTAGGCAGTGCAAAATGGCCCTGAGATTTAGCATCCTCTTCATACTCGTCCTGTTCAAGGCCGCCGAATCAGGGGCTGTTTGATGGTCAGGTGAATGACGCTCGTTTATGCTACTGTGTTTAGGTATTTGAATCACACATATAGCTTGCTTAACTCTGAACGTGTGGGGTGGGTGCACTGACGGGTAGCTTGGCAGTGTCTCACAAAGTAGATAGGAGGCATACTTGTTGGAGGCGACTCCTAACCGTCTTGCATATACTTCCCTGTCATTTGATTGCAGGTTTTGGCCGAATTTACTCGTAGAATACAGTTCGCGCAAACCAGAACACACCCACGCATAGAACTCCCTTGTAACTGCGGAAGGTATGCGCCAAATCGGCGCAGCAGAAAAAGGGGGAATTCATCCCCTAGATCCACTTGCTCCTCAGGGAAGCATAAGGTCGCGTTTTGCCTGCGATTAACCCCCCTATCCGCCACCTGGGTGAGCGCCACGTTTCCTCGCGACTGAAACTGCGGCATGAAATTCCTCTATGAAAGAGATCCATGGATGGCGAGTAATCCAAAAGAAAATTCGGAATGCGAAAAAACTTTCTGGATTACGGAGATGTCTTACGTGTATATAAGTGTATTGAACATGGGAAATGACGAAAACGAGCAGTTCTACGGAAATAGAGAAACATGAGCTGCACACGCAGTTTTGAATGATATCACCGATCAAGAAACGGATCTAAAGGCTTGCACTCACTGCTTTACTCGACAATTCCGCAAACGTTTGCCTAGGCAACAGAAACCTGGGTTGACATTTCAACCACTTCGAGATCTACACAAAACTCACGTTAGAAATTAATTAATGGAAAAGATGAAGCGTTAATCTAGCTAAAGGATGTTAGTGTTCTAAAACAACACCTAATTGGTGAACAATCTGGGATTTATATCAGATCTTACACGGAACTGTACTGATGCTGAGATGTCGAAACATTTTTGATGTAGGGAACGGGTGGCGCAGTTGTAGTTATCATCACAGGAACTAAATTGATTGACCCACCCCCTTAGCTAACCAAATCCCTCATCCCTCAGGATTAGAAAATTGGTACCAGTCTTGTCCGGAAGCAATTCACTTTTTTAATCCAAATGGGAACGTCATAGAATGGCTGTCCCAGAACCCGAGGGAGAAAGAATCAACTCAACCAGCATTTAAAGTTTTTGATAAAAAAAGGATAAAAGGCTCTCGGCGTTGATCATTCCCTTAGGGAATTCGAGTTCACTAAGTATCGTTGGAGGTGATTGAATGCATATCTGGCCTTTACAATGGACTCGCGGTGGCCTACCGATGTTTCGAGCCAGTGCTGCTATCGTCCCAGATAAGTCTGGTACCAATTTGCCCACCCCAGATGGATGGAAGGCTTGGTGAGCCATGGGCGCTGGGATCGATTTCACTTGTGTGTCGCAGTGACGCCTCCAACCACTGCGCCACATGCACCCTAAAAAAGTTTGAAATTCTGAAAAAATTTTGATCACCTGTATCACCTATAGTCCCGTTGATCAACGAGTGACTCGAGCGGGCGCCAGTAAATCTCCCATTTTTCCCTATCGTGTGCAAGAGTAGTCCCAGCGGGTTCTGCTCGTTTTAGGAACTCGTCGAGCATCATATTTTCCTTCTAGGCTCTTCGTGAAGAACGCTGAACATCGAGTCGGTGGTCTTCCTGAGGTACGTTTGACATCCTGAGGAATCCAGTCACCAACGGCTCTTGTCCATCAATTGTCATGCATACGCATTACATGTCCGGCCCACCTTATCTTCGACTGCTTGGCGTACAGAACGGCATCTTTGAATTTTGGTCGTCGACGCAGGTCGGAGCTTCGGATCCCATCCCTCACTTGTGTGAAACGAGATATTCCTAGCATCGTCCTTTCGACTGCGCGTTCGATAACGCTGAGTGATCTTTCTTCCTGTTTAGGCAGCGACCAGGTTTCAGACGCATACGTTAGGGGCAGGACGTACCGTTAAGTCGAAAAGGTGGGAACGGAGTCGGGTGTTCTTTGTTCTCTTCACTACATCGTCGATGCTCTTGAAAGCTCCCCAAGCCGCTCGTTTCCTTCTGCTCAGCTCTGGAGATAAGTCATTCATCATATTGATTTCCCGACCTAGATAGACATAACTAGAGCACTCGGGGATATTCGTTCCGTTGAGCTTGAATGGGGCATAGGAAACCAATCCGTTCTTCATGAACATCGTTTTTGTGAGGTTTAGTCGAAGACCAATCTTTCCACAGGCTTTATTAAAGTCGGCAAGCATACGTTCCGCTTGGCTAATGTTCGGTGTTATAGGGACGATGTCATCAGCAAAGAGAAGGTGATATAACTGCCGACCATCGATTTTCACTCCCATATTATATCCCATCGCAATGTTCGCATGACGTTCTGGAGGGTGGCGGTAAATAATTTTGGCGAGATGGTACCGCCTTGCCTAGCTCCTCTTTTGATGTCGATGTTAATGTCGTTGTAGAATGGTGAAATCTTGGCCGTGAGTTTTTCGTACAGCTCACGAAAAATCTTTATGTACTGAGTAGGGACTCCTTGACTATCAAGGGCTTCCATGACTGCTTCTATCTCAATTGAGTCAAAGCCCTTCTTTAAATCGATGAAAGTGAGACAGAGCGGTCTTTTGTACTCTCGCGATAGTTCAGTGAGCCTTATTATCGTGTGGATGTGGTCCATCGTACTAAATCCTTTTCAAAAACCCTGCTTGCTCACATGGCTGTCCTTCGTCCAGTGTTCTGTCAGTCCTGTTTAGGATGACTCGAGTGAAAAGTTTGTAGACGACAGACTGCAAGCAGGCTGGGCGATAGTTGCCGATATCGTGAAGGTCACCCTTTTGAACAATAACACGGTCTTGCTGGTCTTCCATTGAGTAAGGGACCCTTGGGTGCTGTTCGATTTTTCACCGACGAAATGGCATGTCGGATTTCGGAAGGGAGAACCGGTGGTACAGCATATCCATCCTCCTTTATTTCATATGACGGGAGATGGACGTGGCTATCGAAGAGATCTAAGTAGTATTCGTGAATGATTTTCTCCGTTGCTTTTCTGGACGCTGTAATTGTTCCGTCTGGGTGTCGGAGTGCAGTCATCTTGGTCTTGTAATTGGCGAAGCTTCGACGGGCTTCGCGAATGCTTTTCTCAGCCTCTGCAACTTCGACCATTACTGTTGCTCTTCTCTCTTTAAGATCTTCTTTTATCACCTGTCTGCACTGTTTTGCAAGTTGGGACGTTAGTTCGCGGTTGCTTGCAGCTCTTGCGATTCCACGCTGGCGTATCAGCTCGAGTGTTTCCGGAGACAGACGTCTCTTGGTGACTTTCGCACTCTCAGCTTTCATAGCGCTAACATGAAGATGTGGAATGAGCCGATCGCATTCCATGTCGATGTTATCGACAATGGCACCTTGCCAACAGCCGGCTGATGAATTGAATAAGTCCCAGTTTGTGGTAGCTCCGGGACTTCGTTTTTAATTTAGCGGCTTTTTTCTCCTTTCTGCTAGGAATAGAATCATGCACGAAGGAGACGGTGGTCTGATCTCGTAGAGAATTTTTGGGACAACAGCGACATCGATTAGGCAAAACCTTCTATTTACTATAATGTGGTCTATTTCGTTATGGTACTCTCCAATGGGAGATTCCTACGTCCAGCGTTGAGGCTGGGGCTTCTGGAATTGCGAGTTACCATGGATGGTCATGGTCGTCATGATAAACTCAGACAGCCGCTCACCCTGTTCGTTCCATTCCAATCCGTTGGTCCCATTGTGACGTTCTTCAGACGTTCTTCTTGGTCTAATCTTGGCATTGAAATCTCCAATGATGACCTTGAAGAATGCATGGTTTTCTCTGTAGAACTTCTCCAAATCCATATAGAACGCTTCGACTTCTTCTTCGTCATAGTTTGATGTCGGCGCGTAAACGACGTAAATTGTCAAAGCCGGTATTGATCCACATCTTTTTAATCGTAAACGTCCGATTCGGGTTGTAAGCTGTTCGAATGAATCAATGTTCAAAGACAAACTCGTGTTGACGAGAACGCCGACGCCGCCAACTCCTCTACTGTCGCGTGTTCCGAGGAACAATTCTTCTCCGGTGTCATAGGCGGCGTTGAATGGGTGGCGTCTTCTCATCTCGGCCAGGCCGATGACGTCGTACCTTATTCTTCTTGCTTGCAGAAACAAGTCTTCTATTGAGGACTAGGATGCAAGTGCACTTGCATTGTAGGTACAAATTATCACCATAGCTCTTCGTGATCCAGGCAGCTTCCGTTGGCCCTGAGACTTTAGCAGCCTCTCCCTACTCGTCCTACCCAACGCTGCGAAATTGGGTGCTCTTTCGGGGTCAGGGGGAATGAGGTCCGTTTTTTTTTACTGTGTTTAGCATTTTGGTACTCACATATAGCTTGCTGGGCTCTGAACGTGGGGGGTGGGTATACTCACGGGTGGCTTGCTAGGCGGGTGGACATGGAGCTTATTTGTTGGAGGCGACTCCCTAACCGTCGCCCGTATACTTCCCTGTCATTTGATTGCAGGCTTTTGGCCGAATTGACTCGTAGAATACAATCCGCCTAAGCGAGAACGCACCCACACACGTATGCGTGAACACGGCTAGCAAATACAGAAAATATGTTCCAAATCAGCGCAGCAGAAACAGTGAGTTCATCCCCTGGATCCACCTGCGTCTCAGGGAAACATACGGTCGCTTTTGGTCCGCGATTAACCCCCTATCCGCCACCTGGGGGACGCGCCACGTAGCCTGGCGACTAACCGGCTCGAGATCCCTCATATGAGGGAGATCCGTAGAAAAGCTTTTGATAAGGTGACAAAACCCTCAAGCAGAAGCCGAAGCCACACGCGAAAAGCTCGAAGATCCTTGTGCATGATGTGTGAGAGATAAGAAATCGAATGCAAAATGTGCCTAAATCCACATACTAGATGTGAAAACGAGGTCGTGTAAAGTAAAAATGGAAAACACATGAATGCAGTTCATTTAGCTGGGAAGTGCAGAATAGTTGAAAAAAAAGAATGCAAGCATCCTTAATTCGGGCTTCTCGCAATGGTTGATTCTATAGTTTTTCAAGAACTAGCATCATTTGATCGCGGTATGGATAATCATTATGTTGTTTAGATTGTTCAGCTTGGGCGAGGATGTCATGAAAGTTCACTCGGCTAACGTTTCGATATCGACGTAGTACTTATTGCCTATGCGCTAGCTGATGTAACACCGATTACTGCAGGATGGATTCTCTACGTGAATGGAAATCGCAACCATTTGCCGATCAGCATCAAAAAGTCGTGTAGTTAGTCGTCTAGAAGAACAATGGAAATGGTAAAATTGAAATATAGGCTAAAATTCCAGTCGAATGACTTTTGCTACACTTTAACAATAACGATAAAGGTAGAAACAAGTGCAATGCACAACGCGCTTATGGATAAAAAATAAATAAAAACCTCTCGACGTTGATCAACCTCTGAGGGATGCGCTATGCATTCGACTTCATTGAGCATCGTTTGGAGGTGAGTGAATGCGTATCTGGCGTTTACAATGACTCGCGGTGGCCTACTGATGTATCGAACCAGTGCTGCTATCCTCCCAGACAGGCCTGGTACCAATTGACCGAGAGGGATGAAAGGCTTGGTGGGCTATAGACGCGAGGATCAATTCCACGTGTGTGTTGCAGGGCGCCTCCGACCACTGAGCCACACGCTCCCCTATGCGCTTATGGAGTACTAAAAAAAATTCAATAAACAAGACTAAATTCGATGACCACTGAAGCGAAAAAAGAGAATATGGACGCAGATTAAGAGCTATGAAGCTGGCCACAAACATCGTGATCCAGCTATTGCAGTGTAGTAACAATGTCCCAATAAAAGTATTATGACTAGAGGAGATTTAAGCACTGAGAATGTGAGCCGTTCTGAGGGCAAATAGAAGTGTATATGGTGATGTTGTAGCAGAAAACCTTAAAGCATAAGCAACAGCGCGCAGAAAGAATGATGGTGGAAATAGCTTACTGCAGCTTTTTTTTATCTTTGTAAAATTGGAGAACACCGAAGTGAAGGTGTTGACACGAAGAGCTTGAGAATTCTTCAAGAAGTCTTCAAAATAATGAAAACTTGCGATTGAAAAGAGCTAACGGCTTGGTTGGAGATTTCTCACCATTGAAATTATTGGCAGAGGTAGGCATAATTGCGCTGACCAGTTTTTTTTGGCATTCGGAACAATGAATTGTAGAAATTCACAAGAGTAGGAAGAAAAACTTTGGAGGTCATCTCACTTGAAATGGGTTGGTGACTACTCGCCTATGTCCGGATTGCGTTAATGAAGGTTATTATAGCAGTGTTAAGTCGATACACTATTATTTAACACGATGAAGAGTTTTTGATTCAAGAATTAACGTGGGATTTGACGCATAACATCCGACGTGCTGATTTTTCCGCAGAACAACATAGATTTGTTATGTGGGGATCTCTCTATCGCTTTCATCGTATATACATTTTTTTGTCAAAAATTCTCCCAATTTCAGCACATGACGGACGATGTGCATTGAATACAATCACACGTGGCGAAAAGTTACTGCGGGCTTCAAGTTCGATTACATTTGTCTAAATTTGCATGGAGCTTTATTTGTTATTTACCTGTTGTAAATGACAATTAGAAATAAAAACTGGAGATAGAATTTCATATTTCAGAGTTTCCAATGTAAACGTACCACTCTTAAAAGCATGCGATGCATTGGGGGAACACCATCATGTCCTGTTCCAGGTGAAACCCCCACTTGTTTAACGTTTCACTAGTTTACCCAAAAGAACGAACAGTACATTTCATGAACTCCATAAAACTACGATTACATCATGATAGGATAGAAGAACTTGTTCTTGTAGGAAAAGGTGTATAGATTCTAGAAGTTTGTAATTACTAAAATCCATTACAACCTAAGATATATTTGTTAAAAGTTGAAAGCGGCTGTAATTTTCACGTCGAACGTACTGCAGTCAATGCATGTCAGACGGTGTATATCAAAGAGCTGCTAAGCAGTTATAGAAAACGTCCTAAGAATTTGTAACGAACATGCAAAAATAAACATTACTACATTCCGGGATATCGGAAATGTCAGCAATTTAAACGAGCGATCCGTTCCTTGCAATTTTGCCGATTGCTTCACGAACAATTTAAGTTCTTCGAAATTAAACACAGGCAAGTATCGTGTAATGAGAACAGCGAGTCATAGAATGCTGAGCAGCGTGAATGTCTTGACGAACTTGAGAGTAGGACGTGGCTTGTTCGAGGATGGAAAAAACAGCTCACGAAAACGGAAACCAAAATAGGGACTAGCACATTCAAAGTAATTCCTTGCAATGGCGGAACTTCCCGACCTATGTACCTCAAGTGTTTTTTGCCTTCTGTTCTCTCCTCTGCATTATTCGACTTCGTCTCACTGTAAATGTATATTAAATTCATTTCACGACAAATATCGTTTATATCCTTTATACGTAAGATATAGCGCCAATAAGGCTCCTTATTTAATGCAGATGTATTTCTTCTATTGATGACCAAAATCGATTGTTTGAGTATTTGCACTGTAGTGCATTGGGAGCCGGAGTTTTGCAAATATCTCAGCATCATTGTAGTTGTATCACATATAATACGTTGCGGTGAAAAAATTCTAATAGGCAGTAAATAAAAGTTAACATTATAATCTCGACTACACGCCCACCTTAACTGGGGTCCACTGCCGATTTGGGGGTCCCTAGCTCAATCGCGTTGAAGAGTGATTGCTGATGGCGCTTATCGATAGGACTAGCTGAGAGACAGACGAAACGAAGGACCCGCATGGTGTGACTGTGAACGCGTTAACCCCAGAAAAGGGTAATAGCACGTTCCTTTCCCACCGCAGACACCTGTGGCCCGGAGTTTTAATATCTCAGAGTCGTTGTGTCACACGTAATACCCTGCCACGAAAAATTCTAATAAGCAGAAAATAAAAAGTTAACGTTATTTGCATTGCAGATCGCAATTTTTTTTGCATCATGCACAATGTAATTTAGTACACATCTCATAATATATCATGTCATATCGCAGGATACATCATGTATAGCATACATCAAATGTATATATTTACATGTATATATATATATATATGTACATATATATTTATATACACCAACAGCACCACCGCCATCAGTGCGTCCTAAAACAAATGACAGGGTATGCGTTTCTAGAGGCGAAGAAGAAGGGAATGGCGACGATGCGCACAGGGTTGACCTAAAAACAGCTCAGGACAGTTTGAGCATGCTCAATGATCGTTGAAAAACGTCAAGTGTCATGCAAAGTGGTTGTTGACCACACTCAAACTCTATAGATGTGAAAATAAATCGCTCAGTTGAATAGAATGTGTCCAAATGAATCGAATGTGCTGCAATAATGACGATTTTGAGATGACCAAAACGCTAACACTTGATAAGGCAGAAGAAGATTCTCGGCTCATCCACTTCATTATAAATCCCTAACAATTCTTACAGCGCTTCGAGAGGTCTCCTTGATGACGAAGGAAAACAAAAAACGCAACAAGAAATCACAAATGCAAATCGTTATTAACTTACACACTAGAAAGCCTAACGATCTTCCTTCGGATACTTCAGAAGCTATAAAACCAATGTGCTTCATTCGCCTCACCTCAAAAAAACAGTCTCGTGCTTTTCAGAAAGAAAGGATGGTTATAGAAGAGCTCCTAAAAGAAGTTGGAGCCCAATAAGCTAATTATTGAAGGACTACGGTGAAGATTGAACGTACAACTTGGCATCCACCCTGGCATCGGGAGCATTCATTGAGAGCGTAATTATTGACCTTAATAAAGTTAAACATGATGTCTTAACACAAGTCAACAGGAGAATACTAGCCCACTAATACACTGCTTATGGAATTGGGAACAAAATTGTTCCTTCCCACATCCGGCAGTAAAAGAATGGCTGAACTTGTGGCTTTTTCATCAAGAATTGCCCGTAGTTCATAGCTTCATCCGAGCTTCTTGATTTTCATCATTTATATCGGTCTTCTGCTTAAATGACATCGTTACACTTTATATGGACATAGAGAAATTATTTGAGAAGATCACAGATTTTGCATGGTTACCATAGAGTGCTTCAATGCAGGGTTTGGGTTCAGAGAAACATTCGAAGAACTTCATACCGAGGCTAATTAATTCCCATGTAGTCAGTGCCACTTAGCAATGCATGTACAGCGGTAATTTTCCTTTTACTCGAAGAATGAACTTCTATGGAAGAGGTGGAATGCGGACACTAACCGAACAGTGCGCCTTCTAGTTTCCTCCCAACTCTCATTCTAAACGTTTTGACCTTATGAGAAATTGAAAGACTTTTCGCTTGGAATTACCTCCGCAAACATCCTACAACATTACCATAGTTGAATAATATTTGGTTCGCCCTCATTCACTAAAGATGTTGGCCACTGGCAACTGATGATATCGACTCTTCCGACTCTTCGGAGTCCTTCTTTATTAACAGAGATGTAAAATGCGGAAAATAGCCTGGTGGCGTGATTGGATGGAGTCCCACTCGTAACCACATGGCTCTGAAGAAGGCAAAATCGCCGAAACGTCAGCCATCGACAAACAACACCACCAACAACAACAGCGACAACGACAACAACAACAACGACAACGGAAACTTATACCAACCTCGCACCAGCTCAGCAAAATCAGTTTATAGAACCGTAGAAATAAGCATATCAACTAACTATCCCAGATTTATAGAAAGCCGGTATTATGAGATGATTAATAGTTGGATATTTCTGAAATCCTTCCTCTCCAAATTAGATATGGTAATCTTCCAGCTGAGGGTCCCTACAATGTTAACTACTTCAATGTCAATCAATAGGTCTGGTTAATCCAAACCCTTGTTTTCTTAACTCTCAACACGAAAACGGATGAATGTAGCTTCAACGCGACTCCTAACTTGTTTCTTACTTTTCAACACTATACCCAAAAAAGCTTAAAAAAAGAAAGAGCACTACTAAAGAACAGCTTGCATGATAGGTGACATTCATTGCGAGTTTGCTAGTTAAAGGACAGTGCAATCGTTGTCCACCAGCGTTTAAGCGGAGCTGTGCCCTCATCCAAGAAGGTAATGAAGAGAAAAAACAACCTTTGCTCCAACCTCTTTTACGGAGACGGAGACCTTTGCACAGCCCAATATTATCTAAGAAATGTGCCACATTGTTTCGTTAGCAAGAACTCGTTTAGAACTCGAATCAACCATATGGAGCTCAATATCTGAAGGTTCACCAGCAAAATATAACTACAATGATGTCTACATATTTGCAGAACTCCATACCGCAGACTTTCGTCAGTTTTTAGTGTCCTTCTGACGCCGTTTTTAACACCCGAGTCGCCATGAACTACCATGATAGTGAAAAATCAGTGGGGCGGTGTTCTGGTAGGTCTATGTGTCTATGTGAAATCGACAATCAATTCACAGTCTACTTTGCTAATTGTAGTCGAGACACCCAGTTTTGGATTTCCTGAACGGCACTGGAAAAGCCAGCGTTAAATGGAGTACAATGATTTGAGCGAGCAAAGTTCAGAGAGCTATTTCCGGAAGTCATATAGTATAGAAGCGCTTATATAAAGCATTTAGAGATGCAACTGTGGAAGACATCGCTGTCTGACTATATCGTCAATACGAGAAATCCTTTCGATTTTTGAACAAAAACGTAGGAATCGCCAAAGGAAAACAGGCATTCTCACCCCGAATATACACAAGAGGAAGAGTACCACGGGCGACCTTACACTCTCTTCGGGAAGCCACCGGCTAACTAATTAACCAGTAATTACGCGCTCATCTTTTCGACTAGTGATCTTCGTACTCTGTTATGCAACAGAGGTATAGGCTGACACTTGAACCACGTAAAGAACTCTGCCTATCAACCACAGAGCAGTTGAACGATTTCTTCCGAAATTTAGCCGGCACTCACGTCTACCTGGATTGCGCATCTCAGATCTAGGAAGCTATCCCATCTCCGAGATATAGAAGTAGATCGATAGCAAAAACACATGATCTTTAACATAACAAGAAAGACAGGTGAAAGAACACAACTGATAGGTGGAGGCTGTAAGAGAATGCAGAAGACTTTTCAGATGAATACCCTAACGAAAGATGGAGGCATTCTTGGCTTACGTAAACTGTTTATTCTCGCAGATGAAAGCTTGGCAACCGAATGTGCCTTGCGAACTTCTCTATATTTAAAGCAAAGTATTTCCATGGAAGACGAAGAAACAATCGGGTGGAAAATGTGCGAGATCCCACACTTTGTAATCATGAAGAAGGATCATCCACCAACTTATGAACTTTTTTTCTTTCAATTTTTATTCCGCACTTTGCAGAATTTCTGTCAAAAAAAAAGCTCTGCTTGCATCAGATTCCGATTGTTCAGTCACTTCGTTATTTACAACGAAAGCCTCAACAGCAGAAAGCGGAAGAGAAACAGATTTATGGTGAAATGATGCGTAGTGTTTCACGATGATTCCATTGTATCAACTAAAGCGTGTCTTGTCACTAAAAAATGTAGAGATTTTAACACCTGCGTAGTGACTTGACTTCTATGGGAATCATTTGTTAAGTGATACCACGTCCGATACGAACTCTCCAAAGATCATTTTGTTTTCGTTGCTTTATTCCTGGTGTACGGAACTGCCTTCCTGCAACACTTGTAACCAAGCGGTAGCTCGTTGGACTCAGATGGTGCGGATCGAGCGGAAATCTATATTTTGCACTTGGAAATACACAAAAAACCCTTCTTTAGGAAGATTTCGTTGACCGTCGATTTTTCTAGCAACTGACCGTCATTCCAATTCTAGTCTTTATAATGAATCATAATTATCGTGCGAAATGGGCGCTTTTAACAAATACAGAAATAGACTAAGTATAGGCTCCACGGCACTTCCAACGGCTAACAATGACATCTTTGACGGAAAACAGGAACATACGGCAGATTGTAGCATATATACCACTTATACTCACAGCGCAATAGATCAAAGCCCCTTATTTAATTCTGCGGCATTCTCAAGGCGTCAAGTTGTTTGGCTATTGAAGTATCATCATATATCGTCGAAATTCCAGTACGTGCGTTAAAAGAAATGAAAATCAAGGATAAAGCATTCGGCGTTGATACATCGCTGACGGATGCACCTCATTAAGCATTGTTCCTTTACGATGACTCGCGGTAGCTTAGCAATGCATCGAGTCGGTGCTGCTGTCCTTCCAAGCAAGTCTAGTACTATTTTGCCCATCCTGAAGGGATGGAAGGCATGATGAGCCTGGAGTGCAGGATCGAGCACATGCGTATTTTATGGCGCCCCCCGACCACTGCGCTACAAGAGCCACGTGTATTACAACTTGAAATGAGGCTTTGATTATTGCAGCAGTAAAGCAAAATTAGGCGTCGTCGCGTAAGTGCTAATAGTTTCCTATTTAAATCCTGCAATCGGCTTTTTTTTAGCCACGGTATTATTCAATAATTGACCGTTTTCTTGATGAGCAGACACGAGGTTGTTACTACATTATTTATTCATGATGCCTAACGTTTAGACAGATTCCACCTTCTTCAGAGTCTCGCAAGGTCAAGATGATGTGCAAGGTTTCATGGATGTAGCAAATTCATACGGTTGATCTTTATAATTCGTGAAAATGAGTGGAGGATTTCTTGAAAAATAGTGAGTGTTTGGAGAAGCTGTTTTCAGTGCGAGTGAAATTTTGCTTTCGGGTTTTTCTATTGGGGTTATGAAAGTATCTGTTAAGCTAGATCACACTTAGCAAAACGCCAAATGTTGAATAATTATTCACACTGACAGCATCACTTCCAAATATAGTAAGGATCTTTCTTAGTGAGCGAAATGTTTAAAGAAAACGTTCTCAACACATTGGAAATGATAGCCATTGCAAACGTCCTTTCGAATACACCGCTCTCAAAAAGCTGAACATCGCTCAGGTTGACCCGATGTAAGAGAGAAGTACACGAAAAACATCTGTATTGATTGACTCTCAATGACATTGGCATACTGTAGAGCTGGATAATAACAACGACGTTCGCTCTGCAATTACATCTATAATTACAAGTTATCTGACATTAAAAACAGACGACCGTTGAAAGTTTAATTACTTTTGTACTTTGGATGTTCCTAATTGCTCTCAATACGAAAACGTTACGCGAATATGTTTTTCATTCTTTTTCTTCTTTCGCTGAAATATTTGTTCTCATTTGTTTTTCTTTTCAAGGGGCCTTTCCACTTATTACAATCGGAAGAAAATGGAAACCTCATTGTCTCAAACTTACCTTCAAAACACGGATGTAAAATAACGAGTAAGTTCCTATGTCCTTATATATTACTCACTAGTTACTACATTACTTAGCAAGAGGCCTCCCTGAACTTCATGGGTTTTGAACTGCTAGCTTTTTTTCTACAGAGTTGGAACTTTAAAGTGACCTTTTGTTCAGTGTGTTCCACTGCCAAGTTACTTTTTCGTCAGTTTCCCAAGATTGTCGTGTGTTGAATGTTGGGTTAAATTGTCGTTTATTCCTTGTTGAACCTACCTTTTTTCTCTTTCTCTCTCTCTCTCTCCCTCTCCCTCTCTTTAAATTGAGCTACCTTTCACCTCTTTTCTTATTTCTTTTGGATTGATTTTATGTTTACGAGAAAATCCACCTGGGTTTAATTAACTATGATGGCATTACATTAGCGTTTGCATCAAGTTCATGAAAGTCACTCGAAGACCAGTACTACTGCTAACAGTTCTTGATCTGTAGCTTGTTTTTTTTATTTCTGAAAGGGAAAAAGACCTAGTTAATCACAACCAAAATGCTTCTGAGATGTGGATAAAACTCAGGACCTTTGATGGGCTTCGAATAAGCGATTACGCTTTCCGGCGGGTCAGGTGGTATAGCACAAATAGAGTTAAAAGAAGGCTGACAGAAAGGCAAAGCGAGAGTTCCGCTAGGTGTGTTGGGTAGCACATGAGCTCCGGAAAAATTAGTTAGAAACTCGAAGCCCGGCTGAGGTCTCGACTTTGCTCATATCTCATATCATTGTGGTTATATTTCACATGATACCTTGCCACTGAAAACGACTAGACAGGAAATCAAAGTTGAAACATTAGTTAAATATGCTGAAGATGAAATTGTCCACCACAAGTTTTCTATTTCCATAAGCTAAGGTGAGTTTCCGCGAAAATCTTGTCGTGGTAGCTTCTCATTTTAAAAAAGCCGCATACTTCTCTTTGATAGTCTATGTACTAGAATATTCAACGAAACGCATTTATTCTAAGTGGAGAAACCTTTAGTCAGCCTTCATCCACTACTTTTCGGCTTCACCGTAGGGCGGGTCTTTAGCTGGATTGGTGGGCGGAGTGAACACTCATTTCAGCTATGCACGTCGTTCAGGCGACCATCGTATTCCTTCTAGTGATTGGAGTCGTCACTTTAGCACACGTTCACAAGTTAGTTTCCTTGTTCATACATAAATGATAAACCAAAAAAAATATGATAACAAGGGCTGCCATATCCGGCAAAATTGAAATGGAATGTGATCTGAGCCACATTCCTTAGGAAGCGTTGTAAATCACTCAGAATAGTTTTCAATGAGCTAAATGCATTAGTGCCTTTCTGTAGTGCAATCAATGTACCCGTGCTAAATATATATAAATCTCCCATGAGTTATGTAGTGACACGACGTCTGGTATTTCGTCATTCCACCACGACTCCACAATTGGCGGCAAGAGAAACGATCGACGGTACAGGTAGGACAACGTCTCGCCAAAACACCTATTCAGCTCCCATGTAAAAACTTGGATTTGAAAAAATGGAAGCGAGTGTCGATGACAGGAAGTCGTAACGTGTACAATGCACGTCGTTTCCATAAACGAACAACGAGAGGGATATGTATAGAACTCGATAGCACAAGCTTGAAGATTTCTTCCTGCGATTCTTAGAGAACATGCTGATAAAAAACAGATTAGTTCTCAGCGAAATTTGCAATTTATTTCAAACAGAAAATAGCTTTGAATACATCTAATTTTCTCTACCTCAACTGGAAAATGGGGAAATTAACTTGCCATGTAACAATTACAGAACTTAGAAGAAGGAAATGAGAATGCTAAGAGCATGCACGTCTTTGAATCCACAGTTCTTCAAAAGTCGTCAGCTATCAGGTTCCATTGAATGTCACGAATACACCAAAACGGCTAACGACGAGTTTGTGACAATTCTTTGCAAAATTTCTGATCTAAGGCCTTCATGAATCAGTCATTAGTAGACGCTGATTCAGCGAAAGTTGAAAATACCGTTCCAGCTTTCTTAAATGGAACTGGAATACATCAGAAGAGGAGGTTTTCTTACCAAACATGTTATCCCTCGACTTCTTAGCTGCCACAGAATTTGAGCAGCTTCTTGCTGTCGGCTTTCTATGCTCAACCTGTAGTGCACTTATGATAAGCAGATAAGAATTGGACAAGATGCAGAAGTAGACCTAAACATGTCTGCTTCTGTTGGCTAATAACGTTTTCCTCATTTTAGCTACTGACGTCGCTTAGTATTACTTCTCTACTTAGACAAGACCTATCTCCATATGTCTTGCTAGTGCGACTACTTCATCCTTTCGTTTCGTTGTATTGCAACCATCAGGCATGAAGGTGGTCGATTGTGTGGGTTCGGCTGCGAATTGGAGACGTGATATCCTCTTGTTTGGGAATACAGGGAGAGTGAAATTACTCCTGGAATCAGGAGATAGCTCTTATTTAGCTAATGCCTCACCAGATCTTCGCCACATGATGCAGTGTTAACGCGTTCTTAGTTGCCCGTTGTGGAAAAGGGGGAGGTCTTCCACCTTCTGGCTGGAGTTCCTTCCCAACGGCACCATTCCTGCGATCAGCTGACCGATTATAGGGGGACATGGCGTGTTCAGCTTTTTTATGAACCAGTAGTGGAGAAAATGACAAAGAAATAGAGCATTAGAGAAACAACTGAAACAAAAATCAAGCCTCACACTGTGACGTTCATCAGACATTTTTTTGTGTATTTTTTCAATGTTTCCTTGGATTCTATTTAGTTAGGCTGTATTTGTGATGTTTTAGGCGATTCAACAACGACTTCTATGAGCTTCTGAACAAGTATCAGCGAGGACAAAAGTGAGTGACTTACAGTACATATTGCCACATTAGTTAATTATTCCATCAGAAAAACTGCCAGCGATACTTCTTTCCCTCTTCTCTACCGTAATGGAGGTTTTATGAGAACTGATGCTTTGTAACTTGGAAACAAGCTGTAAAGCTGTTTTTAATTTGTTTTCGAAACAGAAACGAACCTTTGTTGTTACATCTCTGCTGCATGATGATTAAAGCTTCAAACAGCTTTAAATTAACAGTAAGTACTTTCTAAGGAGTTTTAGTGCTAATCGTATGAATGAATGTGCACAATTGAACTTATACCTACTCTAGTTGCAGTCTACACATAAGTGGTAAAGAAAAGTCTCATAGAATTTTAACCGATGGTTTATAACGAGGCAGCAGAATTCAGTAAAACGAAGAAACTTGTGAAGACCATCTTGCCAGACAACAGGTGTTCGAAAATCTGACCCTCACCGTACTAGTCACATAGCGAATTATTTGATGTCGCTAATTTGCTTTCATTATTTGGCAGTTCCCAGCGTTGCGAAAATTCATTCATTTGCAAGTTTACTGGGTTTCGAAGCACTTTCTGGAGCCGTTAATGGTGCCACCATGAAGCGCTTCCGATTAAACTTCATAAAACCTTCTTTTCCCGCTGTGAGGCAGAAAACTAAACTGTTTTAGCAAGAATACGAATATGAGGAGCAATTTGCTTCATAGTGCGATCTACTCATAGCGTTTGAATCGAAATTTCCTCTTAAATACCTATCTGAAAGGATATTTGTTGATAGCGCCACATCTGCCTTTAAAATTGAATTATCAAATATACAATGCATGCTTCTGGATTTGTTGGCACCGTTCTCTTGAGACCAAGATGCTCTAATATGTGCTCTTCACGGCAAATCAAAGCCATTCTGACTTATGAAATTTAACACTTTTATATATCCACATCCATAACCATTCGTTCGTGTTCTTGTAAGAAAAAAGAATTTCACCGGTCATCTATATTATCGGTGATAACTAACGTGAACACCTGTATTGCCTTTAGTCGTTCTTGCTACACTCTTGAACTCTGCGGAAACGAAAAGAACCAAGGATTCCATACAAAGCTCATTCTTCACCTGTTTCTTGATAAGGCAGTATCAGCAATTGCCCTCAAGGCTCTGCTCTGTCGGCTAGGTCTACATATGGGGCGCTTGTCAGGTTCACCAAAGTCGACGAAAAACCCACACATTGGAAGCAAACACCAATGGAATTATACCACACATTTTCTCTATTCATTTGATTGCTGACCAGTAGCCGACCCGAAATCACGCATGTACGCATGGAAATATCTATGTACATAGGAAATGTGGAAGTTAATCCGAAATGACGAAGACAACGCGGCCACTCCCCTGCCTCAAAAGCAGGCTGTGGCCACGCTTTGCTTCTCCCTTAACCACTGCGGTTCCTGAGCAAAAACGCACAATTTTGGGACATATTTGGTCTCTCTGTTGTGACAGTTTTTATTCAAAAATGTTCTGTATATCGCTTTGGATATCAAATTTTAATATAAAAAAGGTAAAGCTCTCGGCGTTGATCAATCCCCTGAGGGATGCGCCATGCATTCGACTTCTTTAAGTATCGTTGGAGGTGAATAAATGCATATCTGGCCTTTACAATGACTCGCGGTGGCCTACCGATGTATCGAACTAGTGCTGCTATCCTCCCAGACAAGTCTGGTACCAATTTGCCGAGAGCGATGGAAGGCTTGGTGGGCCATAGGTGCGCGGATCGACTGCACTTGTGTATCGCAATGGCGCCTCCAACCACTGCGCCGCACGCGCCCTTTTTACTGTTTCACTTTATTTTCCATATTTTTTCTGTTGATGTTGAGATAGTAGCTCTGCTGCATCCAACTTATTTGTAACACCTATCTACCGTCTGCAGCTACCTCAAACAAGTAGGTAACCTTGTTTTCCAAGAAAACATTAGGCAATCGATAATTGGTCGAAAAGGGAGACAGTAGCGCAGTGGTTATCACCCCCGTTCATTGATTGCTCACGGATCGAATGGCATCCCAAGCCCTACAAACCTCTCATCCTTCTGGGGTTGGAAAATTGGTGAAAGAATTGTCTCGGACAAGCTGACTTCTAATATGCGCGATTTCGCCCCAGAATGGCTTTCTCAGTGTTCCAGGAGATTCGACTCGACATTGAATGACATTCGTGGAGATGATGAAGGAATCCTCAATTGGCAGCCGGAGTCACACGCAGAAACGTTCGATGACCTTGGTGGATGGTGAATGAGAGGAGACGAATCCAATGCGAAAAGTGCTAGGATCCGCACTGTGTGGCACATGTGCTGTCGAGTCATGTAATATTAAAAAATTGATCAAAAAAGGCTTTGGAGTACTTTCAGATAATAAAATAAGCATGTGGGTTGTCTAGACTTTTGCACATTTATGAAGGTTATGAAGGTTCACTGATAACAGTGGTTCTTACTTTGATTATTTGACTTTTTGATTACTAAAATTAATTTTCATTGGAAATAATATAGCACTCACAGCGTTCCGTAAAAATTGGATATATTATTCTGAACAACCTGCAGGTGCATCCATGGATAACAACGATAGTAATAAATATTTACTACTAGCACTTGTAATTCCTATAGCCATTAAGTAAATCAAGCCTGTTTTTCGTCCTTAGCTTGCGTGAGAGTGTGAAGTGCGTGTTCCAAAACCTCCCAACGGTTTACCGCCTCATCGTGGCTGGGATGTGTTCCTGGGTGTCGGATTGCGATGTACAGCGGAGGGATTCGTCCTCCCGGCAGGGTCTCCCAAGCTGAGAAGGAGTCCGGCGTTTCCATCAGGAAGACTAGCCAAAAGTAAACCAATACCAGGATCCACCACCGTCTTGGTATCAAAGTCGCATGGTGGTTAATCTCCCTCTGATCCACGAGGGCTGCTACTGCCTGTCGTGGTGACGACCTGGGCAGACTTTGGCCAGGCTGTCCTCAGGGATTCCAGGGAACCACAATGGCTTAACCAACAAATCTCTAAAAGATGGTGATTATGCTGGGGCCCGCACAACTAGTGAGGACGGGCCGTTCAAGCATCAAGTATCAAGTAAGAGAGTTCCAAAAAACACGACTTTTTGGGATACAACTAAGAGTAGTATCACAACTATCTTATTAGCCGTATTCTTCTTATATGAGACTTCTTCCTGAAAAGTGAGGCTATTCCAAGAGCTGGTTGATCCTGCTGAAAATGGATCCCTGTCTTATATAGCAGTTTGACGCCCAACAGAAAACGTGTACTTTCCCACCAATAACGACGAGACGCTAAACACTGCGCTGAAAATTAAATATTATAATGAAAATGATAATAATGCAAATCAGATTAGTGCATGTTGCATTCGAGCAGTGAGGTGGAGGCAGCGCTCGTAAAGTAGATGTGTTAACCGCTCATGTAAGATGTAGAACAAGAAAACACTCGGGTAAACACGCGTTCAAACTTGATATTAACTTAGACAATTTAACGTCTTAATTAAATAAACAAATGACGGGAACCGCATTGCTAGCGATGCCGTTCATCGCGAGCGTGATTCTGGTTCGACCCCGACCCTGGGTCACCAGCTCCGTGGTCAGCAATTAGATGCCAGACTGTGTACTGGGAACAGGTCACTCCCTGCGTCCAGGTGGGAGCTATTACGACTATCCCAAAACTCCAAGAAAAATCGACTTGACCAGCATTCATAAGGAAGATGAAAGCTCAAAGGGCAACCGATTTTAAATGCGAATAGTTCGGAGATCTTCCTAAATGATGGATGAGAGGAAACGGATCGAATGGAAGAAATGGAAGAACCGCAGAGTAGATGTCGAGATGGATCGTGTAAAATTCTAAAAAAAGCAAATGAAAGTGTAATAATCCCCAAAACCGACTCTCTGTTAACCTCGGCATTGATTGATAATTCGATGTTTTTTCCAATAAGCAGACAAGAGGTTGTTATTACAGAATTTATTAGGATACAATAGTTGAGGTTTCGGCGGTTTCGCCTTCCTCAGAGCAGTGTGACAAATTACTGAACTAGTCTCTTACATAAGACATGTAAATTAACGAAAGCTATGCTATTTCATTAAAGGTCCTGAGGCTTAATATTTCAGAAAACGGATTTTCTATAAACGTCGGCATAAACAATCTATATATGTATATAAATCCCAAGCGCCATTGTTGTACTGAGAGGTTGGTATCAGTTGTCTTCGTTGTCATGATTCGGTGGTGGCCGACGTTTCGGCGACTTCGCCTTCTTCAGAGCCTGGACGTATTTTATGTAACGATACCCATATAATTTGGTGAATTATCTACAGTAGTAATGAGAATCTAGTATACAAATTATAGTCATTTTGTTTAAAACTGCTCACCGTTTTTTTGCTGTGGGACCGCCTTTGTGTTGTTCACGTGGGATGACAGTTGATGCCCACCCAAATCAAAAGGATCCATTTGAAAAAAAGAGTAAGTTCACGTGCGAGAGGGAAGCATTCGTCTTTCTGGCTCATCTCTGAAGTTTTGAAGTTTATGGAAAACGCTTCGAGAGTCTTGCGCGTTGACGTTTCATAAAAATTATTTAATAGGAGAAAGGGATAAACTTTTTTAGTTAATTTCTCAATTTTTTCCACACCACAAACATTTTAATGCAACCATTTCCTTTGAAATAAAGCTCGTCACTTCCGCAGCAGCTTTTCCTTCCGTATCCCAATGTTGACTCCATATCATCAAGGCGCGTAACTGCATGGAGGCAAATGAGAAACAATAAGCCTCACGAAGTTCACCGAATCCGTCTTGGATTTACTACCGCCACACAATGAATGAGAGTGTACGCGCTTTGATAGCCTAGCTGTTCCCAATTTAGTCGGGTATTGTTAAATAACAACTTGTGCACATAATCCACTTAACATCCTCAATCATTAATAAGAATTTGCTTGCAAATATAATAACGTGCTTGTTCTTCAAGAATGCCGAAATATGACAATTTTCAATTGGTACAACAGCTATCAATCGCGTCAAGTGATCGATTTCTCTGGATTGAGCATTACTTTGTATATGACATTTTCATAAATGGACTAGTATATTTCAAGGAATTCACTAATAAGTTTTATTAAATGCTTGGAAGATACCAAAAAAAATTATTTTTTATCTCTCATAGTTCTTTACGTCGGCCAAAGAAAGCTAGTGGAGTGCCAGTGCTAAGAAATGTCCCCGAAACTTATGCGTTATCTTGTATTTTACCTTCTGAAAGTTCAAGTTGGAATACAAAACATATAGAGAGATGACACTCCAGCATCACATAAGATCGAGGCTGATTTGCTATGCTCATGAAACCGTATGCTGTTCTTGCAACCCATAAGCCTTGATTTCAAAAAGAAAACCTGCTCAACCCAGTTGAGAAACCTCGAGCACTTTCATCTTACTGAGGCGAGGTGGCTGACGGACCGTCCTAAAATGCCGTCAGATTTTCTTGTTGAATACAGTCTACACGTTCTTCACGAAGATTATGCTTTCTCGAATATCATCTAGATGAGGGACAACAAATCTAGCAAGCAGGTTGTTGATAAGGATCGTGGTGCTTAGAATGGCTCTCATCGCTTGTCTTATGCTGTCACTATTCCTCACTTTAAGAAGTATTTAACATAGTAGAAATAAATGCAGTATCAGCGCTCGTCGACGAGATAAAGGATATTCTACGTAAGAACTCTGGCTGCCCTTTATCTTCTCGGTACCACGAACAGACAGCTTTTATGTCAAACCCTTATCATCCTCATAGGAGGATAGGTGCGATAAGACGGCGTTGTCTCTCAAAGCTTTTACAGCTGTATCGCTGTGTACAATGAGTTTGATTGACTGGCACAGGAAGCGTGTATAGTTGACGACAAATTCTTAGCAAAACTTAGTTTTATCGACGGCATCCATTAGAGAGCACTAGTGAAGAAGTAACAACGAGCAGTGAGCTCAACGAGGCGAAGAAAAAGTTATTGGATTACGCATGAATAGGCAGAAGATCCAATTCATAAAATCCTATGATGCGAACTGAGCCATGGGATGCATTAAAGCCTCTCAGGAAATTAACCTATCACCAAACGGATCCGGAAATTTACGCTCATTTTTTTTCGAACGCCTCTTGCTTTGCAGCTGAAACATCGGCTGATATTCAATCACATGGGAAAACACTGCGCACGCTCCACAGACCATTTGAATGATGTCTTCCAAAATCTAGCCGACACTCATAAAGTCTACCCGGAATTCGCAACTCAGACTTTCGACGGCTACTTATTCTGCCTTCGAGGAGAAGAGTACACTTCGATGACGAGACAGTGATAGACCGGTCTAATAGTGAGAACAGCAGAAGACAGATGGGTGAAAAAAACCTTAGGGGGCACCAAGAGAACATAAATTATGTGTGCATATTTATACGTAAACATTCACACATATATATACATATATATTGCATACGGACAAAAATGAGCATGTACGTACATATATGTATACTTGGATACTTGGACGGTCCGTCTTCACGAGCTGTGCGGACCCCAGCACATACGCCATTCGTTCCTTCCTCTCGCAATCTTAGTCCATGGTGGTGGTCTTGTTCGAGCATGGTAGCGCTTGCGAGTCTCATACCGTGATCGGTAAAACAACTGCAGCTGCGGGTACTGCTGATTAACTTTGTTTACGAACACGTCCGCCCAACGTGTAGAAGGTCGTCCTGGGGGGACGTTTGCATTCTCTTGGAGTCCACTCTACCGTTCTTTTCGTCCATCTGTCGTCCGTTCTTCTCATTGTGTGACCGGCCCATCTATGTTTCGTTATCGATCTATAATCTGCTGGATCTCGAAGATCTGACAGATTTCGAAGGTCAGAGCTTCGCATTCCGGCTAGATATTGAGAGTGCCGGTTATATTCCAGAAGACATCACTTAAGCGCTCTGTGAGTAATGCGAAGCATTTTTTGAAATTTCTTGACATATATATATATATATATATATATATATATTTAACGATATGAAGACATGAACATAATCTATTTTTTTCCAACAAGCTCCAGGCTTGCTGTAGTTCACTACACCGTTCTTCCGATCTTCTAGAGGCGACGAATTCTTCGATGGCCTTTTCGTTAGCGAGTTAGATATGGTCATTGAAGGCTTTCCCTGTCAGCATGAATGAGAAAGTGGCAGTCGATTGACGACAGCTCAGTGCTGCTTTTGGCAAAGCTTCGTAGTTTAAACATTCAACCTCGAAAGAGTCACTTGTGGAACTTCTGATGAAACAACTACAATGATGTCGAGATATCCGCAAAATTCAAACGCCAGATTAGATTCGAAATCGTGACTACCTTTTTCGGCAGCTCACGTGCTACACACTACCTTTGCTTTGTGTTTCTCTCACCCAGTCTTTTATTTGAACGGTGTCTTTAGCAATCAATCGTCAACAGTAATGATCTGGGAAGCACAAATCGGTGCTGAACCCAGCTAAGCTGAGGCTGTAGTCGAAATCATGAGGTACAACCTTTTTATTTGCTACGTATAATCTATTTTATAGAAGGCAGTAAATAAAAAATTATACATTCTAACAGAACGTTTACGTGCAAAAGAAATACACCTCTTTTATTCACCATTTCTAGACACATTTTCCGGTCTTTAACACATTAGTTCAATTATTTATTAATTATTAGCCATATTTGTTGTATAAAATAAGCACAAAGCGCACTTCGAAGCTATAATCCCTTTGATTTTTTGTTCACTTGGTTCCGGAACCATATTTAGCAGGTACATCTTTTTAACAGTTCCCAAGAACGACTCTCTGTTAACCTCGGCATTGAATTATAAATATTTCGGCCTCTTTCTCACGAATCACGTGGTTGTTATTCAGCGCACCTTTACTTCCTTACAAGAAGAACATACAGCGCAACGGTAGCTTACGTTTCGGCAGTATCGCCTTCTTCAAAGCCTGGAAAGGTACACTAATACGCAACCTACTAGGTTAAAAGCTACAACAGTACAAAAAGAAAAATGAAAATCTGAACAGTAACTACACTATCACCGGCTTCTCGAAAAACCCATCGTTTTTTACCTGCCTTCCGCGGAAGAAGAACAGCCGCTTAAGGTCGAATATGGTTGATTACTGCATCACCGTACATCAAAAAATCATTTCTGACATACGGGGCAAGATCTAGATTGTTCAGATTTTCATTTTTCTATTTGTACTGTTGAAGCGCTTGACCTAGTGAATTGTACATTAGTGTACCCTTCCAGGGTCTGAAGAAGGCGATACTGCCGAGTGTCAGCTACCGTTACGTTGTATGTGTTCTTCCTGTATAAGGAAGTGAAGGTGTGCTGAATAACAACCTCATGATTGCTGAGAAAGAGACCGAAACATATTTAGCAAGCTTTTCCGCCATTCAACTTCCTTTGAAATCATCGAAATTCATTGTCATAAAAATATATATGTCCTGTGTGAAATTTCTTCGAAAACACTGTTTTCTCGAGCGCCTTCCTTCTCTACGCTCTGACGGAATTTCGAGTTTGAATTCACGAACAAAAAACATGCATATTCTTAGTTCCGTAGCATTAATTCAAGCGGCCTACATCATTGCAGGTTAAGCATTGGAAAAGGCATCACATATATTGCAGAGCTGGTGTGGCGCAGTGGTCGGGACGCTCTGCAACACACACATGGGACCGATCCTCCCATAGCCAATCAAGCTTCCCTTCTCTCCGGGATCGGCAAATTAGTACCAGACTTGTTTGGGAGGATAGCAGCACTGGCTCGACACATCAGTGGGACACCGCGAGTCATTGTAAAGGGCAGATTTGCATTCAATCACCTCCAAACCGTGTTTAACGAAGTCGAATGCATGGCGAATCCCTCAGGGATTGATCAACGTCGGGGTCTTTATCCTTTTTGTTTCACATATATTTCAAAGGAAACAGTTATCACCAACATGAAGCAAAACAGGCACTACTTTGTCGATGAACAAACACGAGGTTAGGTTTGATAAGGATAACAAGAACATGCTGCTTCATTACCTCTCCTCTCACCTTCACGCAATAAAAGGGCAGTTTTAAGAAATACGTTTTTACAGCCGTCAATGTGTGTACAGGAAGAGAATAGAAGGAGGGACCCTTGAACACGGTGTGGAAATTAGCCTTTCCAATGGGTACGAAGCGGCAGCTACTTGGGATGGGTTTTAGAGGAAAAACCCCCCACCAAAATAATAAGTCTAGTGAAGATAATGTCCCGTTCATCCTGCCCATCTTTTCAAAGGAAATGAGTCCATCTAAAAAACGTTGCTTGAAAAGGGCAGGTTTAGAAAAAATCGGTAGCAATGATTGAAGTACCACCAGACACACTAGTACGCCAGCCAGTTCGTAATCGTTCGTATGACCGTTTTTGCGAAGCGTGCGACTGCATAATTTGCCCTGACGGAACAGATGGTAACTACATAAGTTCGGGTACGCTGTACCTTATCTCTTGTAAAGCGTGTGGGGACGAACACGTTGACGAAACGGGTAAACCACACTGCGCATCTGTAAAAAAAAGAGAATCTAGACGGTAAGCGTAAAGTTAAACAAGGTGCACAACTAGGCTCGTACAAGACATAGAGACATAACGGAGAAGATTTCGAAGTAGAAGCCACAAACCTCGCGCAGGAATCTCGAAACTTCGGCGCGTAAAAGTCTTGAAGGATTTGCATAAACTCCAAGAATCCAGTAATGAACCTCAAAGAGGAGCGTCCTGTTATCCACGTGTAATATGGCGCCATATCTCTGGACGATTTCTTCATCTGAGCCACGAAGATTTTGCACCCATGTAGGACTCTGGGTGGCTGGCCTCCAATATTAACTGAAGGACTCATGAACGACTAAATTGTGAGTGTTCAAGAGAAGCTATTTGCTGTGGGAATAAACATTTATGTATTAAGTTTTGTCAGTGGCGGTAATGGTAGTGTTTGACTAAGTGGATTATTGCGTTTCAGTTCAACTCTTCCAGGCTCTGAAGAAGATGAAATCGGCGAAACGTCAGCCAATATTGCAATGAATAAATCTCGCTGTTAACAATCACGAGTTTGCTCATCAGGAAAGCAATGAATTATTGTTGATTCCCGAGGTTAAAAGGAACTCAGTCGCGGGGTTTGCAATACAGGCAAATATGAAGTGAAAATGGAATAATTAATTTTTTTTATTTTTTTATGTTATGTGATCCGTCTTCACGTCTACTCTGCGGATTCCAGCACTTCTCACATTCGATTCGTTTCCTCGCATCCATCATCCACGAGGATATTCCAAGATTTTACGTGTGGCTTCGGCTGCTGCTGGAGGGCTTTCATTACATCTTAAATGTCGTAGAATGCTTGTCGAGTCGATTCTTTCTGGAGTCCTCAAATAGCCGGGCTGGAGCGTTCCCAATTGTATTGTAGAGTTTTCTTCTAGAAAACCCTGGTACCAATTTCCCGACCCCGGAGGGATGAGACGCTTGGTTGCCCGGGACCGGAATCGAATTAGCACCATGCTCGTGATGACGGACATCATTAACACTGTGCTATCCGCCCCTGAATCATTAATTATTTCTTATAAACTGTGTTGCACACTGCGGCAATATCCGCCACTATTTTTGCACCACTACTATACATATATGTATATATACAATCTTTGGAAAGTGCTAACACAAATCACCAATCTATCATTAATAAAAAGAAGCTCTATCGGGTTGGAAGCCTATTCGTTGGCAACTTTTTGTTCAGAATCCCATTTCTCACGCTTAGACCATTTGGTTCATTTGGTTAGTGTACATAGGCATGCGTTCTCTTGGAACATTTTCTGGAACATTTTATAGCAAGAGTATCAAAGAGTGTGGTCGCGGCGGTGGAGGTTACAACTAATCGAACCGATAGATTAACGAAATTCAAGCCAGTATCCTCTACTACGAGGATGTTGTGTTGACGAGCGCCGAAATTATCAATGCCACATACAGAGGAGTTCTGATTCAAGGACATCGACGAGAGTGGCACTATCTGAGAAAAAAGTGCGTCGATGTTGACAGTTGGGTATGTCTAACAGAGGCTTGCCCTCACAATCCGACAAGTCTCTGTGAGTCCTCGTCTAAGAGTAGTTCACTACTGTTTCACCCAGTTCTGTGATGAAGGGCGTTCTATTAAAGACTGTAATTGAAAGCCCGGTCATCTAAGAAAACAACAGCTGCCATATGCTATCGCCTACAGGTAACTCAGCGGAAACCAGTTTTAAACAATCACAAGCCAATGAAGACATTCCTCTCGGACTTGCAAGCTCTGATCTCCGGAACATTGTTGGAGCTAGACCAGACCAAAGGAACGTCGCTAACTATTGAGCAAAGGAGCTTTGAATGTCCGTCCTTGCCTGAAGATAGAACTACAGAATGAACCCACAATCCGCCTTTTGTTAGGCAACGCTCAGCTTTACATCGCAAAGTTAACTTGAAACCATAGATGATTTGAGCGAGACAATCGTACTTCACCCATCGCAATGTCTGGATATGACACTGCTAGAATGTCACCTCTTCGGAATTTGAGCGGGTGCTTTGCGACAAGAAGCCAGTGGCAGCGACAATCTCAGATACATGTTCGCCAATTTTGCGTGGCAACTCCGGCCCTTCTGAAAGAAAATAATCCAGTAGTCAGAAGATGACGCCTTTCCTTTCATAACAAAACGTACATTTGGGAAAACTTCTGTCCTGAATAAATGAAGTAAGAAATGAAAATCTGTTCGAAATGAGCTAAGACTCGTGCGTTAGTGTAGTAATAATTATTTCGTGCTTTCCACGGTGTATCGTTTAATTTCTATGTTCTGTTTTATTAATTCAATTAAGCATTACGTTCACAAGACAAGAGCGGTTAAGCAAAGGAAGCGTAGCGGTTAGAGATTTTGTGCATTCCATATGCAGTCTCTAATTTGATTCCTAACAAAGCTAACCGAACCCATATCTTTGCAAGATCGGTAAGCTAGTAAACGAATTGCCTGCGAAAAAAATGGGAAATTGGAAAAAAAGTTGTAAAAAAATTGTCCCTCCGATCCAAAATCGACAACTACAAACGATGAAGATCAGGGAACGCTATAGTGGAGCAATCCTGGTATTACCGGGAGAGTCTTTAACAATGCTGGAAAAGGGACAAAAAATCTGAGAGAGTAACCAAAACCACTAGCAAATCCGGAGATCTTCGTGGATGGCGAGCCCAGGAATGAAAAAAAGGAAGAGCTGGGACTTATAAAAATGTATAAAGACGAATCACAAAAACATAAATGTGGTGCTTTTCACATTAGTTAAAACTCGACTCCTCAGTTGCTGACATCCGATTTCCATTTGCATATAAAGCAGTGAAGATTTACACGAAAGATTGGAGTAATGGAGCGCAATTTAGCAGTCGAAAAACAATACTACACCCTAATGCTAAACAAACTTTTCATGCCGATGCAAATGATTCAGTGTTCCAGTTTATTTAAGTGTTTCCAATCTTGACCTTACAGAATCTTTTCCAGCGCGATTAGTGAGAGCCTGTTATTCTTATGTGTACAAGTCAATCAGCAAAAAAACAGTTCGAATAACTAAACAATTTTTTTAGGAGAATCTCGTTTTACTACGATTTTGTCGACCAAGATCCCAGAAGCCCTCGAAGGCAAGTTCAAAGTCTGCAGAAACAGTTAAACATGAAGATTTTGTAGATATTCCAATGCTCGGGATCTCATCGGTGCAGTGATGACCACCAAATATTTTTCAACCATGTAGTATTTAGACGACTAAGATCTATTGTCATATATGAGCAAATGCCCTTTCATAAACAAATACTGCTGTTTATAAAGGACAAGCAACCAGGTTCTGATCAAGCCCGGAAGGCTGCGCCATGCATTGGACAACACCGAACATCGAAAAAGACATTTGCATAGATGTTTGGCCTGCAAATATAAGTTCGCTATTTTCAAGCTCTCAGAAAACTGTGTTGTCAGTTTGGAGCTGTCGAAGGAATGGGAGCTTGATACACTCAAAGTGCTTGGTCGAGCAGAACAGTATGCGTTTGTTGCAGGAGCCCTTCACAACTATCTTGTGAAAGTTGTGAATCTGTTCGTTTTGCTACTAACGTCCAAGCTTTTCGATGTTTTTTTCCCGCACTTAACTAGTTTTATGTGTTATACAACCACAATGATGCTGAGATATTTGCAAAACTCCAGACCGCAGGTGTCTACAGTGGAGAACGAACGCGCTATTACCCATTCGGGGGCTAAGGCGCTCACCACCAGACCATGCGGGTCCCACGTTTCGCCTGTCTCTCAGTTAGTTCTATTGATCACGATCACCAGCAATCACCCGTTAAAGGGATCGATATGTGGAGTCCACATCGGCAACGAACCCAGTTAAGCTAAAAGCTCTAATCGAAATCACAACGTTAACTTTCTATTTCGTGTCTATTACAATGTTCTATGGCAGGATATTATGTGTGAGACAACCACAATAATGCTGAATTGAAACACTTGCGATCCGGAGTTTTGCAAATATCTCAGCGTATTGTTGTTGTATCACACATACTACCTGCCGTAAAAATTGTAATAGGCAGTAAATAAAAAGTAAACATTAACTAGTTTTTGTCCTTCTAGCTATAGAAGTAGGTCCAAAAAAAGGCATACCCATCCCACGGGAAACAGAAGGCCTGTCATAGTCACTGGAAAGCGTGAAACCAATTGAGCCTAAAAGCAAAAAAATTGAAGTGAGATGTGGATGAAGCGAAGCGACAAACAAATGGAAAGAGTTGCTCAGAAATCTCAAGCCAAATTGCGTGGAAATCATCATGAAGTCGTTTGAGAATTTTGCAGTTGAGGGTGTGGGCAGTTCGCAAGCGACCGTCAACAAGTCAGTTTCATGCTGAAGTAATCTCAAAGGATAAAACCTATCACAAATTCAACATTTCCTAAAGGAGTGATGGGCTCAAATCAAACTACATTTGATGGCAAAACCTACTCGTTTTCAACACTAAATAAACAGTGCCGACGCTAAAGTCTCCAGACATGAGGTTCTTAATATAATACGGATTAATTGAAGCAGAAAACCCCAGTATGGTATTTTTTACAAGATTTGGCGCTTGCCTAAAGGTCGAAGACGACGATCTCGTTTCCGGATTCGAGTTTTCTGGAACGATCACCTCATCAAATTCACTCTCGGCTATGGAATACGTTTCTTGAATTTTTTCAGGTATTTCTCCTTTATTTAAAAAAAAGAATACCGTACAAATATGGCTATGTTACAATTCTCTGTGAAGCTTATGGACAACAGCGCTCAAGCAAAACCTTCGGTTTCCTATGGCGTGGCCTTTCTAATGACATTCTCCGCTGGAAAACTTGCAAACCCAACGGTCATTACGGCTTCCCGGATTGTGAGTTGCGATGAATGGCCGAGTTTTTAATTATAGTAAACTCTACCTTGTTCTATTCTAAATCAGAACGCCATCGCAATGTGCCTGCTCCATTCGAATCCGATGGGTAACGATGTGAAACACTTCAGACATCTTCCTATGTCCAAAATGAGCAACAAAATTGATGAACTATTTAGAAGAGCTCTGAAGAGCTTCTTCAACTCTATGTAAGAAGTTTTAGCACCATCTTCTTTACAGCAGTGAAGCGTGAAGATTGTTAAAGCCAATATGGAAACCACCAATCTTCTCGATCGAAGACGTGTTCTTCGGGCCTGTAGCTACACAAACGGATCAACGTCGTTGGTTACATTACTGCTGACGAGATTCCAGTATATTCGGCTCCTTTGTACCCAGAAACATTTGTTTCTCGGTATTATAAACCTACCAACCTGCGAGCTCCTCAAGCCTTCCATCGATCCGGCTCCAGAATTTTGTATCATTCTTGCATGGGATCAGCTTGGTCCCACCAATCAACAGAGGAACGCTTCAAAATGGCTATCCTAGTACTCCAAGAAGAATAGGCTCAGTCGGCATTCAAAGACATTTGTAAACAACACGAAAGTCCTCAAGCGGGAGCCGAACCCACACGCAAAAAGTCCGAAGGCTTTCGTGGATGATGGAGTCCAGAAAGCGAATCGAATACAGTGCTGGGATTCGCATAGTAGATGTGAAAACGGGTTATGTAAAAAAACACCTCAGTGTGGGATTTAGATTATAGTTTGTGTCTGTGTGTGTCACAATTCGTCAAATTTGTAATTTCAGATTCGATCAACATAAAATGGCACCAAAATTTTAACAGTTTCTATCGTACTACCCAACGCTTCCATATCGGGAGATTTATGACACCAGAGAAGTGAGGTCCCAGGTTTTTCCTCTTTTTTGACACCAATCGATAGTTTACCGGGCTTTCTCCTGAAGACTGTTATACTCATGGCTGGTTTGTCTCTCTTCCTTAGAGTACATGTGGATCTTATTTGATTGAATAAAGTGGACTTCTGCACCACGTCCTTTGTGCCTCTTAGTCATTTGATTGTGGGCTTCTTGAAGAATAGACATGCAAAGTTGAGTTCCCACAACGTGGAAGCATAACCACCAACAAGCGCATAGATACATTTACGTACACGCAGAAGATGCGCGCAAATTTGGCGCAATAGGGTAACAACTTATCGGGCAATTTTTAATTCTGTTCAATGACTAACTTCTTCTTTAACATGCTTATTGGTTTTCTAAACCTCTTCGTTTAAAAATTTGTTTTGCAGCTAAACATTACAACTCCGGCTTTTTGCAAGTGACGTCACAATGATGCTACAGTGTTCAGTATCACTGATGAAGAATCAAGCGAAATAACAAACAAGAGCTCACAACAGTGAAATAAAAAATATAATTGTTACTACACATAACAGATCGCTAAATCATTGTGGGCTATAAAAACAAAGATGTTTTAAGGAGGTTCAATTTATAATTAAACTCTCATTCAGACGTTTCATCAGTCGTCACATATTGTGCGGGATATAGCAACTCCTCTACTATCTGCCTTGTTCGGCAATATCCGCACAGATAGTCACAATTACGTGTGTGTAAGTCTGCATCTTAAGGATTTATTTATTTCCTCTACCACTGTGGAGATTAGAGGAAACCAGGATTTGCAATATGTATTATTGCACGCTAGGGGACCTCCCTCACAGAGGGCTATTTCGCCGGTAGTTGGCGAGGCAACATGAAGCGTCCCCAAATGGCGGATCGTGGATTCCCGGACCAAAAGCGACCACATGCTTTTGTGAAACCCAGGTGGATGCATGGGACGGACTGTCTTTACGAAGACATATACATGCATAAGAGCGTAGGTCTATTCTCGTTTATGCGGATTGTATTATACGAATCAGTTCGAAATGAGGCTTGCAATCAAGTGACTGTAAGAGGTATGTGGGAGGCTGTTAGGAGTCGTCTCTAACAACTAAGCTCCTCTTGAGAGAATGGCAAGCTACTAATGGGTATATCCATTCCCCAAGGTCATAGCTCAGCAAGATATACATGTCTAGCAAACGCAAAACAAATGCAACAAAATGCAAAGTAAGCGGGTCTCTTTCCCCTGTCCTCAAAACAGCCCCCAATACGGTAGAATTAAAAAGGACGAGCAAGGAGAGGTTGCTTAGATCTCAGGACCATTCTGGGCTGCCCTAGTTTCAATGGACTAAGGTAACTATGACGTATATAATCTGTACTTATAACGCACGCTCATTCTCATCTAAGTCCTCGAAAGAGGACTTGATCATGCATCTTAAAAGGATAACACAAGACATCGATGGACTGACTGAGACAAGGAGACGTCACCTATTTTTTATTTTTTTTCAAAGCCTCAGTAACACAGGAAAAGAATTGTTCCTCAAAATGTGCGCTAGTGGAGTCGTTGGCGGTATCAGCATTCTCGTCAACAAGTTTGACCATAAACAGCAACTCACTCGAACAACGAACAGTAAAATCGGAAGCTTACGGCTGAAGAGATGTGGATCAATACCGACTTTGACAATCTTCGTCATTTACGGACCGACAATAAGCCATGACGAAGACGAGGTAGAAACGTTCTACATGGACTTGAAGAAGTTCTGTCGAAAAGACCATACATTCTTTAAGGTCATGGTTGGAGATTTTTACCGTAAGATTGAATGCAGAAGAACTTCTGAAGAACGAACGTTACGTTGAGACCCATGGATCAGAATCGAACGAGCACGGTGAGCGCCTGCCTGAGTTTATCATAACGACCTAGACCATTTATGCTAACTCGCAATTCCAGAAGGCCCACCAACGCGAGACGTGGGAGTCGCCCAATGGATAGTACCATAATGAAAAAGACGACATCGTTGTAAATCGAAGGTTCTGCCTAACCGATGTCGTTGTTGTCCCAAAACTTTACACAGAATCGGACCATCGCCTCCTTCGCACAAGATTGCATTTATCACGGAAAGAACAGAATGCCGCAAAGTTGGAAAGACGAACTATCAAACCACCATGAAAAAAGGATTTATCCGGATCATTAGTCGGCTCTGGAAAAGATGCCGTTATTGGTCAGATTGACGAGGAACCTGACCGGCCTTCTCGACATCTTCACGCTAGCGTTACGAAATTTGCGAGTTCAAAAGTCACCAAGAGACTTCTGTCTCTAGAAACACTGGAGCTGATACTTCAACATGGAATCGCACGAGCTACAGCCAACCGGCAACTCACCTCCGAGCTTGCAAAACAATGCAAATAGGCGATAAAAAGATCTTAAAGGGAGAAGAGCACCAGTTATGGTCGAAGATGCAAAAGCTGGGAAACCTAATCACAAAACCCACCAAAACTGTGGTAACTATAAGACTAAGATGGTTTCACACCGACACCCAGACAGAACAGCTACAGCTTAAAGAAAAAGAAATGGAGAAAACACTTCACTGCCGCCACACTCGGGCCCCTACAGCAGCCTAGTCCTGCGCTCATATGAACAAAGGAGAATGAATATGTCGTCCCACCGGTTCTCCTTTCCGAAATGCTACATGCTATTTTGTCGGTGAAGAATCCAGCAATACCTGGTCCTGAGAGGATAAGACCTGAATATCTGAAGAACTTTTCGCCTGCCTTCATCAACACACTGGCTAGGCTGTTCAAACGTTGCCTGCCAGAATGCAAAGTTCATATTCAGTGGAAAACCAGCAAGACTCTGTTAGCGTTCGAGAAGAGTGACTTCCACGACTGCACAAATATCGCCCAATCTGCCTACTGCCAGTCGTCTACAAACTTTTCAATCTTGAACAAGAATGAAAGAACACTGGACGGAGGGCAGCCATGTGAACAAGCAGGGTTTCCAAAAGGATACAGTACGTTAGACCATATCGACGCGATCACAAGACTTATCGTAGTATCGCGAAAGTACAAAAGGCCGCTCTTTATCACTTTCATCGATTTACAGAAGGCTTCTAACTCAGTTGGGATGGAAGCAGTAATGGAAGCCTTTGACAGTCAGTGAGTCTCTACTCACTTTGTAAAGAATCCTCGCGAGCTGTATAAAAATTTCACAACAAGGATTTCACGTTTATACAACGATATTAACATCGATGCCGAAAGATGGGTTAGGCAACACGATACGAACTCGCCAAAATTATTTACCGCCACCCTCGAGAACGTCATGCAAACATTGGAATGGGACAAAATGGGAGCGAAAATCGATGGTCGGTAATTACACCATCTTCGCTTTGCTTATGACATCGTCCTAATAACACCAAACATTAGTCAGGCCGAATGAATACTTGCTGACTTTGATAAAGCCTGCGGAAAAATTAGTCTTCGACCAAATCTTACAACAATGACGTTCTTGAGGAACGGGGTAGTTACGTATATCCCATTCACGCTTAACGGAAAAAAATATTTCCAAATGCCCCATTTACGTTTATACAGGTCAAGAATTCAACATGATGAACGTCTTAGCTCCGGAGTTGAGTAGAAGGAAACGAGCGGCTTGGAGAGCTTCCAAGAGCATGGAGGATTTGGTGAGGAAACAAAAACACTTAATGGGGTGCCCACCTTTTCGGCTCCATGATACTTACTGCCTTAACGCATGCGTCAGAAACCTGATCTCTGAGTAAGCAGGATGAAAGATCACTCACTGTTATATAATCCAAAAACTATGATATAATGCGAAGGAAGCTAGTTATGTCACGCAAGTAATTCAGTGTTTGCTTTCGTCAAAATGGTATGAGACCTTTCTGACAAGAATTCTCTCCTATTCAGAAAGGCCTCCAACTGCCTGTGTTGAAGACAGAGTAATTTATCACAGCTATCCCAGGATTCGAAGGAGAGACTTCTCGACCGATATTTAAGTAAAATCATAAGGAACAGAAAAAGTCCTCGGCAAAAACCCAACCCACACGAAAAAATGCGAAGACAGAACATGACGGCAGCGAGGAAACGAGGAAAATAAAGCGTTGCTGTGATCCACACAATATATAATGCCAGTTCATGCAAGCAACAACAGAACATAGCGCTTTATTCGGGTTAAGAAATAATTCCACGAGAACCTTGTTATTCAGCACTTTCACCGTGAACTACTACCTAACTTACGAAGTAAGCAAGAAGAACACATTTTATTCCTAATTCCCCTGACCGACTTTCTACTAACCTCGGCATTGACCAATAATTCTTTATACTCTTGCTAGGCAAACATGACGTGTTTCTTTATTCTCTATTGGCGGAAAAGCTGACGTTTCGGCGGATTTCGCCTTCCTCAGAGGTTGGAAAGGTCAAGTTGACTGCAACCTGCCCAGCTGAGCACCTCCGCTACCAAACAGAGAAAGTGCGAAACATTTTAACACATTTCTGTTTTCTTTTAAGACTTGCTTTTTGATTCAATAAAACCCCAGCAGCTACAAAAGGCACAAGTGCATGCGCATAATTTCCCACTAAACGGCTCCAGTTTTCTGCCAAGTATCAGAGTTTAAATAACGTGAAGTGACAGAAACCAAATCGAATCATGTGAGACGAGTTCTGAAACCCTTCACTGACATCTTGCAACGTAGCTTCCACCAACATGGAGGAAAAAATTGATAATAAAATCTCTAGAGAGAAGAACGGGGACTAAGCGACATCTAGTGAAACTATACCTAAAACAGAACGTGATCTACTCAACTTTCTGCTTCCGGAATAGAAAGAAAAAATTGGCTTAATATAAATCTTACGGTGTAGAAAAATATGCATGCGATGAAGACTATCTGGAGGGTTAAATAAATAATGATATCTAGGCAGTAATACTGAATGAGTGACATGTCTCTGGATTGCAATACTAAGTGATCCATTAGTCCCTCTTCAGCCACCATCTTCACCCACAGGGAAATCTCGGCACGAGCGGCAGCAGGGCGATCTTGAAGGAACCTAGCGATCGTTGTTGATTTACGAGCATATTTCCCTGAAAAAGCAAGTACTTCCTTATCCAATCATGACCTTACACCAGACATACATTAAGCGGGTACCCCTGGAATTGTTGGGAGCACGGATATAAAGCAAAGGAGAAAGTCATCCACACATATTTTGAATGCCAAATTTTGGCGCATTTTAACCTTTCATTTTGCAAAGCACTGAGTAGCACAAGTTACACTGGAAACTTTGTCCCTAGAAAAAGAGTAAAATTGTAGAAAATAAGAGCTATATGCAACTCACCCGTCTGCTAGAACATCGCGTATCGCTGCTTTTAAGGTGTCGCAGTTCAGATCGCGTCTGTCGATCACCACAGCCAGTCCTCTTCTCTTCATAATTTTGGCATTTAAAATCTGATCCGCAAACAGAGGAATCGCAACCATCGGTTTGCCAAAGGACATAGCCTCAAGCACCGAGTTCTTTCCAGCGTGTGTGATGAAAAGTGACAAACGCTTATCAGCTGAAATGATTAATTTGTCGAAGCCAAATGCACCGGAAGCAACTAGAGAAAAAACAATTAGTACTAGAGAGTAGAAAATATCCGATGAACAAATAAACAAAATTTGGAGCTGATCTTAATACAGCCGCTTAGACGGTGCTTTTTCTTGTGGACTCTGATAATTTTGCAAAAACTGGTCCACTTAGGGGATATGTTTATCTGAAATGCTTATAGAAGAGACATTGCTCGAAATATACTTAATAATTCTTCTAGAATGTCCGTTACTTTGAACGCTTTTCAAAGGCAAATTTCCCAAAAAAGGAATCTAACACTAAAAAATCTACCAAAATATTTCTCTACTCCTATAGTCCGACGCCAGATTTTTTTCACTGGAAGTGCTTCCCATTGAAATCAGTTAACGTTAACCGATCTGTCTAACATGTGAGTAGAAATCAACTCAAGCCGAATTCTATGCAGTGCCAAAACTAAAGCATAAACTGCTTCTGGCCACGCACGAATAAGATTACAAAAATCAGATTTATAACAGATAGTAGTCGAGACAACAGTAAACGTCAGCGATTACACGCGCATATCAATTTCAGCCGAGTAAAACACATAAAACCTTCAAGCTTGTGTCACTTCTGCTATAGGAATGGTACAAAACCTAGTAAGTCAGTTTGTGGCACCCATTTCCTCAGTACTATGTTGGAGTGCCTTTCAAAGAGAACTGCGTCGTCTTCGTCCTCGTATTTCCATATGAATGTTGTATTCGGGGAACGCAGAGAAGGCATTCATAATATCTGAACAAAACCGAAACCAAATCGGAATCACTGGGAAAAATTTGCATAATTTGACAAACAAAAAGCACGATACGCCTGCTCACGTTCTACAACTTGATATGAGCAGTAGTGTGAGCACAGTTCAAAGCGGTGAGCAAATAAGACTCAGCAATTCCTGTCTGTTTTATTCTTCCATTTCCTACTTCTTGGCATAACACATCAGCCACCAGCGATAATTTTCCCGTTAATTTGATAGTTTCTTAAGTCACAGAGTACGTCCTGCCGAGTGTTTCAATACAATGCGTTCTGCGAAGGAATACAAACAAGGGTTATAAGAACATTTATCGGCTCATTGTTTTCCACTTAATCAATTTAAAAACAGTGATCTATTGATCAATTCGAGGTCAGGAGAATGTCCTTCTTGGGATTCATCAATTCCTTATCGATGAAATGTCTGAAGCGTCTTTCTAAACAAGCGCCCAATCTCTGGCGTATATTATATATATATATATATATATATACATATATACTTGTATATATATATATATATATACTATATATATATATATATATATACACATATATATTTGTTTTTTTCACATGACCCATCATCTAATCTACCGTGTGGATCCCAGCACTTCTTCATTTTTGCTCGCAAACACTGTCCACAGAGGTCTACGAACACTTCGCGTATAGCTTCAACTGCATCTTAAGTATTTCGTTCTCTTTATGAATGTCGTTGAATGCTGGCCGAGTCGATTTTCCTTGCATTCTTGGACATCAGCCAGGGTTTAGGCGTCCCCTCATGGAACGCAGAAGACCGCCGGACCGGAGATCGGACGGCATCACTAACCACAGTGCTATCCCAGACCCATATATATACATATATATATATATATATATATCATATATATATATATACATATATATATATATATATCACCAGAATCCGCCATCGTCTTGGTATAAAAGTCGCATGGTGGCAGATCTCCCTCTAATCCACAAGGGCTGCGACTGCCCCGTGGTGATGAAGACGTTGGGCAGACTTTGGCCAGGCTGACCTCGGGATTCCAGGGAACCCCAGTGGCTTAACCAGCAAATCTCCGATAAATGGTGGTTATGCTGGGGGCCCACATAAGCAGTGAGGACGGGCCGTTCAAGTATCAATTATCAAGTATATCATCTGTATCACCCGTCACATCTGGAATCACTCGTCGCCTGTATCACCTGAAAGGGAAAACCGATCCGACCACATATCCATCCTCTTTTACGTCATATGACCGCACGAAGACGAGGCTAGTGAAGGAACCCGAGTGGCAGCAGTGAATGATTTTCTCCATTACCCTTCTGGAAGCTGTAACCCTTCCTCTTCCGCCTGGGCGTCGGAGTAAAATCATCTTCTTATAACTGCCACAGTTTCGGTGGGTTTTGTAAATGCTTTTTCCTAGCGTTTGTATCTCCGACCATAAGTGGTGCTCTTCTTTCTTTAAGACCGTCTTTTGTCGCCTGTCTGCATTTTTTTTTCAAGTTCGAAGGCGAGTGCCTTGCTTGTAGCTCTGTGCGATTCCACGTTGGCCTATCAGCTTTAGTGTTTCTGGAGAGAGACGTCTGTTGGTAACTTTTGAACTAGCAGATTTCACTGCGCTAGCGTGAAGATGTTGAGTACCCGGTCTGGTTCCCTGTCAATGTGATCAATAACGGCGTCTTCCCCACAGCCGATTAATGATCTAGATAAATCCCTCCTTAATGGTGGTTGGTAGTTCGTCTTGCAAGCTATGCCGCATTTTCTCCCTTCCGTAATAAATGGAATCTTGCGCCAAGGAGGCGATACTCCAATCCTGGGTAGAATTTTGGGACAACAGAGACATTGATTGGACAAAACCTTTGATTCACTATGACGTGGTCTATTTCGTTATGGTACTCTCCGCTGGGAGATTCCCTCATCCAACGTTGAAGGTGGGGCTTCTGGAATTGCAAGTTACTATGGATGGTCATGGCCGTCACGATAAACTCAGGCGACCGCTCACCATGGTCGTTCCATTCCAATCCGTGGGTCCCACCATGACACTCTTCAAAAATTCTTCTTGGTCCAATCTTATCATTAAAATCTCCGGTGATGACCTTGAAAAATGTACGGTTTTGTGAAATACTCCTCTAAGCCCGCTTAGAAGGCTTCGAGGCACCGCCCACTCCTCTGTTATCGCATGTTTCGTGGAACAGTTCTTTTCCGGTATCATAGAAGGCGTTTAACGGGTAGCGTCTCTCGTCTCAGCTAGTTCGGTGATTCCTATCCTTCTTACTTTCATTATCGAGTGTTCTATCGACGATTGAGGTGCAACTGTGCACGCATTGTTGGTACAGATCGTCATCTTAGCCCTTTCAGATTTAGGGTGGCCTAGAATCGCCCTGAGATTTTAGCATACTCTCCGTACTCGGCCTACCCAACGCTGCCGAATCGGCGAATCTTTCTGGATCAGGGAGAATGCGGTCTCTTTATTTTACTAAGTTTAGCTTTTTGATACCCATGTATAGCTTGTTGAGCTTTGAACGTGGGGGAATGGGTGCACTCAGAAGTAGCTTACAAGTCTCTCCCAGAGTAGACAGGGAGATTATTTGTTAGAGGCTACTCCTAATCGCCTCCCATATAATTCCTTGTCACTTTATTGCCGGTTTTTTGGCAGAATTAACTGGTGGAATACAATTCGCATAAACTAGAACACTCCCAATACGCATCCGTGAGTACAAGAATGAAAGGATAAAGCTCTCTGCGTTGATCAATACCTGAAGGATACGCCATGCATTCGACTTCATAAACGTCGTGTGGAGGTAACTGAAGGTAAAGGTAAAGGTAAATGCATACCTGGACTGTACAATAACTTGCTGTATCCTCACGGATAAGTCTCGTGGCAATTCACCAACCCCCGGAGTGATGGAAGGCCTGGTAAGCCAAGAGCGCGGGAATCGATCCCATGTGTGTTGCAGGGCGCCTCTGACCACTTCGCCATACGCACCCTCCATCAATGAATTTGGCTGTTAAATAAAGAAGATATGTGCTAAATTGGCACAGCAGAAACAGGAAGTTCATCTTCTGGATCCATCTGCGTCTCAGGGAAGCAAAGATCGCTTTTGGTTCACGTTCAACCGCCTCCGCCACGTGGGGACGCACACGTTGCCTCGCAGCCAACCGGCGAGAGATCCCTCTCTGACAGTGATCCGTGGATACATGTGTACATATATATGTATATATATATATATATGTATATATATATACATACGTACATATATATATGTATACATATACATATATATACATATATATATATATATATATATATATATATATATATATATATATATATATATATACATGACATAGATCTATTCATAATATTATTCGTGGGACGTCGTTTTCTTGTTCAGCAATCGCGAGGTTGTTAAACAGCATACATTTACTTCCATACAAAAACAAAACATGTAATTACCATAGAGTTTTTCGTCTTTTTGTAAGTGTCATTGAAGCGTTTGGCCTAGTAAATTGTATGTCAGTATACCCTTCCAGGCTCTGAAGAAGGCGATACTGCCGAAACGTCAGCTACTGTTGTATTGTACTGTGTTTCTGTATGGAAGTAAATGTATGCTGTTTAACAACCTCGCGATTGCTGAACAAGAAAACGACGCTTTCATATTCCAATGCCGAGGTTAATAGAAAGTCGATCCTGGGAATTATTCGTGGCGTCACTTCGCTATTATCATATATCTCGGTTATAGCATTTTTGACAATACTTTCTTCAGCTGAACACAAAATACATTGCTTAGCTCTTAATGAGATTTTTGCTGCATAGTTAAAAATGCACATTCGCTCTCTCACTATTTTGCTTGGGCAATACTGCTATATGCTTGGTTTACCGATATAATCACGTGACGTTATTAGAAGTCTTCCCTGTGGCTCATATTTGGAATCCATCGCCTTCTTCAGAATCGTGCTGATTCGAGACGGGTTGTTTCCACAACCAATTATTCTTGCGATGTGGGTCTTTGTAGCCGTACCTTGTCAAATCAAATGGAGTGACTCACTGCATGTATGAAGTACCGTCAGCTAGCAGTGCTTTCATTGGAGATATTGCTTTGCAATAGCCCAATTAGTCTGAATCCAACTGCTATAAGATGTGTGCTCAGTGTGAAAATATTAGATGGAAACTGATGAAGAGCCGTTCTATACAAACCGGCACTGCTGAGAAGCTACTTTATTCCCATGGTGTTTAACTCCATTAAATTCGACTCCATATAACTACGAAAACCCACGCAGCAAGAATCCATGCTGTGAACACGGCACACGAATCACTGTTGCTCTGAAGAGGACGAAGGCGCCGAAATATTAGCCTTAATAAAAATTTGTAAAATTTTGAAACTTCTGTGGTCTCACCAATAAACCGAGACACCAATTATCCATAACTAGGTTAAATGGAAGTTGGTATTGAAAACACTGTTACAAATTATCGAAATCGATCATGCGCGAATAAGAAAAATAATCAACGGTGCTTGAAGAATTAATAGGCCTCACTTGTTTGATGAGGTCACCATAGGCATCGATGGACACAAAAAGAGTGACCTGATATCCAGAGGGCATAGATCTCTTCATTGCTGGGTCATAACACTTACTCAACCTATATATAATTGCAGTGATGAGCCACAGGATGACAGCAATAGTATTCTGGTTTTGGCTTAAACGAGATTCTTGTTGCCACATTGTTAATCCAAATCTACATCATGTGTGTGGTGTTCCACTCTTTTCGATTCGTTTCAGTGATGCGACGGCACCAGAGGCGAATAAGGCGAAAATGAACAACTGTGGATACTCAACTCAAATCATCGTGGCTCTAGTGAAAAAGGAGAAAAATTTATGTATTAGGCTTGCTGAGGTTACAAAATTGTTTGCCGGGAAAGACTGCATGGCAATTTGACATTTTCACTCTCTGAATAAGGTGAAACCACTGAAACGTCAGCTATTGTGTATTAATGCTTACTTGGACACATGGACGGCCCGTCTTCACTAGTTGTGCGGGCCCCAAGACAATCTCCAATTTTTTTTCACACTTGCTGGTTGAGCTATTGTGGTTCCCTGGGACCCCGAGGTCAGCCTGGGCTAATTCTGCTCCGACTGTGGATTAATAAATGCTGTAGTAATAAACTCCTCTTTCCTCATCAAGAAAAACAGTAAATTACTGATTATTGCTGAGGTTAAAAGAAAGCCGGTGATACAATATTGACTATCTATACCGAGGTTTAATGTCAGTCGGCATGGAATATTAGCTTTTCTACGTGCCGGATAATAAAGAATCAATTTTTACGGTCTTTCATCAAGGAATGAATGCGCTTGTATTGATATACAACCTTACTGGAACGAACAGCTACGCGCTGCTGTCCCTTTATAATACTGTATCTGTATAAAACAACTGACAAATAGTAGCGGAAATATTCATGGCATACTATTTCGGAAAGCTGGCAGTGGTTTCAAACCTACCCTGTTTCAGCCACATTGGCATCCCCCTTTGATGTAGCAAGGGAGCCGAGAGAGAACAAGACGTTCTGACTTCGCTGTTCGAGAACGGCACTAAGCTTCTGAAAATTGAAAAACTGAGAGCTATTCTCAAATGACCCACAAGTGGGTGTTAAACTGTGTGTAGCAAAGGAGTTTTATGAAGCATCACATTACTAAACCATTTGTTGCTGCTTTCGATACAAACATTTTATGCACAAGAAAAACTGGTTTCGTTTCGAGTTCCGATTGATCGCTGACATTTGAACAAGGGACTCAGCCCTTTGGTACTTCAAAAAGAGAAAAAAAACAAACTCTGCAAACTGCATTTTTTGTAAACGCCAACACTTGCACTGTAAATAAATGTAGCAGGCTTAAGGATTCCTGATACCAACAGAATAAAGCACCTCATCCAAAGGCTTCGGCTCATAGATAGTCGAGCCTCCTATATACCGCACAATATTTGCTGTAGGACGTGGTGATTCAGTGAACTCGTTGACATTCATCAATATGATTCCAGTTTTCTGCTGTAATCGAATATTCAGTTTTCTGCTGTAATCGAATATTAAACGCCTGCTACAGCTCCTAGTCTGAGTTCCACCTTGATAAGATCCCGGAGATGCGGAAATCCTGGAGAAACGTTGTTGGCCAACGCATAAACTTGGCTCTCCCAATAGATTAAGCGATAGTGCATTTCAATGGTGAATTTGAAATTGTCCAGCCTCTCCCAGAAAGACATCTCATCACTGTACGATGTATAAAGCCCTGAACAATATCTGATGGTATGTCTATTCTAATAAAAGAGTACTTCATCAAGTTCTCAACACCAGTCGCAATTCTTGTTGTATACAACTTTAAGAGGGAAACTCCTACAAAAACACTCAGAATTTTTATTGTATGTGGTCAATCCTACTTTGCTGCATAGAGGTTACTGCCGCTAATATTCTCCACTTTCTCAAAAACCTGCGTCACCAAAAAGGAAAAAAAACGTGATTCTGCAGAAATAAGATGCCTTTGAAAAAAATACGATTAAAAACTGCACTTCTTCCAGAAGCATCACTTTTAATCGATTTCTTTCCAGCACCTTTTATATAAAAGGCTAATGATTATATAATAGAGCCGTTCTGTGACGTGGTTAAATCAGTTCATACTGCACACATCGAACGTTTCCAAACCAGAAACATCTGTTGGTCGACAGACTCATACTGACCAGGAACGTAGCTGGGATTTGCAGCGAAACCAAGCACTAGTTGGATGTGTGGCGTGAAGCCCAGTGCTGACGTCAACACGGTCCTTTTAATTCCTATCATCTAAACAACAAAATGCAATCAATGGCGTCATTACTTTTTCAACAGACAACATGTCAAAGGAATAATAAAAAACAGTCAATGAGTGATTGATTGTGTGCACTGAACTCGAACACAGCAACGGCTGACCAGTCGTAGAGTTCATAAAGAGCGACGTCAAATTTAGCGGCGCGAAGTTCATTCAGGAACTCGACATCTTCGAATATCCCTGAAAACGAGGTCCTGTCTTCGGTCTTCCAACGGAACAGCATTTCCCATACCCGGAACTTCTTGCAGACATTACTAAACTCAAGTTCGAGGTACACTAGTCGTCGAACTGGAAAATAAATTAGAACCGCACAATAGAAATGTATAGCCATTATTCCTCCCTTGACATTTGTTCCCCTGGAAGGGCCAAGCGCTCCAGGAACTCGTTCGAACCCTTCCTAGGATTTCGGGAAGATAAACACGGTCGGCAATCAACAAAATTTGTGACGAAGACGAAAAAAATCCTTAAGCAGAGATCTGAGCTAAATGCAGAGACGTTCGAAGAACTTCGATGGTAGATGAGAAGAAACGAAATGAATGCAAGAAGTGGTAAGAATTGCATAATAGATGTAAAGATGGGCCGTGTAAAAAAAACCAAACAAATCAAAAACTATTGTTATCTTTTATTGCTTTATCAATGCCCCCAAATGCATACCTTGACCTACTCTTCTCATTATTGAGTGGAACTTTTCCATACCATTCACAGTGAAGCTTCGCCCCTCTGTTGTGAGAGATTTCCATAAGTGCGTGCCCTTAATCCTGCAATAGATATTCATGCATAACTTCCACTAGTGCTTTTTTCATGAAGAGCTTTTATAGCGACAACTTTTTTCGCTTACTCGAATTCTAACCACTCATTAATATCGTAGTATTTCGACTGGTAAGGTATTAATCGAACCGCTGCCGATGTATGTCCAACCGCATTCACATGCGGGTCCAACAGAGGCGCGACAATCGTCTGAAACGACTTCGTGAAGCTTTTTAATACCTTCGATGTCACATAAGTTAGCGTTTTTACTCCATGTCAACGACGGGACAGTAATCACAAACTGTATGGACGATGACTGTGACTCGAGCATGGTTGTGAAAATTTTCATCTGAGAAGCTATGTGATCCAGTTAAAAAATACTAGTCACTTCGATTTAACTGTGGCAGTCACCCAAAGATTTTTTTCTTGATTTTTAGCTACGAATTTTTTATATCGTATGACTGGCTTAAAAGGATAAAGGATAAAGCTCTCGGCGTAGATCAATCACTGAAGGATGCATCATGCATTCGACTTCATTAATCATCGTTTGGAAGTGAAAAGAACGCATATCCGGCCTTTACAATGACTCACGGTGGCCTACCGATGTAGCGAGCCAGTGCTGCTATCCTCTCAGACAAGCCTGGTACTAATTTGCCAAGCCCGGATGGATGGAAGGCTTGGTGAGCCATGGGCGTGGAAATCGATTCCACATGTGTGTTGTAGGACGCCTACGACCACTGTTCTACACACGCCCGTGTATGGCTTTCGTTAACTCCAACGAAGAAGTTAAAGCTGATATTTGCTATGACTGTTTAGTATTCTGAACCGTTAGAGAACAGGAAAGTTTACATACTGTTAGATGAATAAAGGAGACACAAAAAACATTGTAGAACAAACCACATTGTGACCGTCTCCGGCAAGTATATCAGCTATGTTTCCCATGAACCGCACGTGGCTAGAGCCTATTGTCGGATTCCATAGTAAAACATGAAAACTGCATGAAATGTTTAGCATGGAACACAATACCATCAACCGTCGGATCATTTCTAAGCTAAATAGTCACCAGAAATTATGGCGTGAAAAGGCATAACGCGTCAATGCGCACCAATAGATTTTCTACTCGTTGTAGATTTTATGAACTACGCAACTATCAGTGTAGTGAGACAAACAAGGAGCGAGAACCGCAGAAACAATCTGGCAATATAACCATAATAATAAAACTGTCACCCATAACGAAAGAATGAAATGAAAGACGTCGTTTACGCGTGGCTCTCATGTCCATCATCGCCAACATCACTAGACCTCTCGCTTTCCTCGGCCACACCCAGCCAGTGTTGGGCACCTGCACGAAGTTCGCGGCGGCAATCCATTCTCCTACCTTTTATTGTTTGAAATATAAAGTGAATAAGTAGGCTAAGATGTCGGTAAACAATTGAGTCGCAAGCATTATGTACTGTAATGATAACTAGTGGAGAAGAGCCGCGAGAGACTGGGCTTCACGTGATTTGAAGCTCATGAGAAAAGGAATGTTAACCTCATGTTGATACTACTACACGAAATCTCTAAATGAAAACTTTTGATATTGTTCGTGTCTCTCGCTCTCGAAAGAACAGAAAGTACTGATTACCTCGTGAGTCGACATGAACCATAAATATTTTGCCTTCACTAGTCGCTCGTTGATCAACGGTAGGAATTTTTGAGTAAACAACAAGAAGGAAAATCGACACTTAACAACCACCTATTGGAACTTGTTTGCCTCTGGAAATACATTACAATGAAATGTAAATTCATATCTTGAAAAATGAGGACATATTCCCAAAAGTTGGGGGGAAGGGAGGACCGGAAAGCGTTTATTTTTTTTATTTTGTTTGATCCGTCTTCATGTCTACTCTGTGGATCCCAGGATTTCTCCACGAGGATCTACCAACTTTTCATCGGCCTCTTCATACTCGTCGTGCCATATCGGGAGCTCACTCGAGGGCAATGGAATGAGGCCCGTTTATTTTGTCGCGTTTGGCTTTTTGATATCCACACGTAGCTTACTGAGCTCCGAACGTGGATATTCAGCATGCTCACGGGTAGCTATCGGGCTCTCCCTGAGCGGATGAGGCCCTCATTTATTGGAGGCGACTCCTAACCGCCTCCGTTATACATCCCATTTATTTTATTACGGGTTTTTGCTCGAATTAACCACTAGGATATAATCCGCATAAACGAGAACACACCCACACACGTATGCATGTTTACGCCTCATAAATACGGAAAGTATGTGTCAAATCGGCGCAGCAGAATGAGGGACACCATACCTAGATCTACCTGCATGAAGTATAAGATCACTTGTGGTCCGCAATTAACCCTCTATACGCCACCTGGGTACGAGCCATTCTCCACTAAGAGCCCTCCATGGCGGAAATCCACGAGAGTCACGAATCATCAAGAGAAATCTTCGACATACTCACAACGATTTGTATAGATTAAAATGCACACATAGTAGAGAAGATTTTTGTTTCTTCAAATTTAAACTAACACCAAATTAAAGGGAACGCATTGGAATCTAAAAAGATTGAATTTACGAGGAATGAAAATGCAACAATGCACAAATTATATAGATATGAATATAATCACCTATGACATAATATCTACGATATAATATGGATACATACGGCACAATGTATACGATATAATATAAATATAATACATATGAAATATACGATAATGGTGCTAACCTCGTGCGAGTATGTATAGAGCGATATATTGATTTTTTTATGCTTAGTTAATGAAATGTGGGTCTTTTAAAATAAATACATACATATACACGTATATATATAAATAATGGAAATAAGTGACGTATTGACTGTTGATCCTCCTGCGCACGAGAAGACTAGACCACCTGGTCTCTTGTACCCACGACGCAAAGATGAATCATGGTGGATACATTGTAGCAACAACAACTATAATACAATGGAGAAAACTTCTCTCTATAAGTCTGATAAGGTCCCAACTCCTGAAATCCACTATTCATTGAGAAATTAGCGAGAGTTATCGAAGAACTGGTACTGCATGTTGAGTGAAGCCCTATTTTTTAACAAGTAACTAGTTGTTATCTCAATTCCGACCGCTTTGATGGATCCTGGGTATTGAGTGAAGTGGAAAGGTATTAAAACCATAAAGTAAACGTCATAATATTCTTTGTACTACTTACACAGCTTAATTAAATGCCGACAGCGCTACGATTGGATGGCGGACGAATTTTCATTCACCACACGCACAACAGTTTAATATGGTGTAAGAACGTGGAAATGTAATCAGAAGGTCATATCGGATGCGTAGAAGTTAAGGGAAACACGAAGACATATGAAGGGACCGAAGAGAAGAACGATAATCTCAAAAGAACCAAGGTACCGTGCCCCTTGAGCGAACTCACAGACCGTACATGCTCATTTTAATGCACATCTCGTCTCCGCTCCGATGAGACGCCATGCTCCATCAAGTCCGACACCGAATGTGGTCGCAGTCGTGAAAGAAAAATGTCGCAATGAGTGACACCTATAAGTGTCATAATGGCTTAGCGGTAGAGGCCGATAAGACACCTATAGTTCTCATTTTCTTTTCGGTGCTTTACTTAACACGAAGAACTATAATGATACTGAGATATTTATAAAATTCCGGACCATTGGAGTCTGCGAGGAGAACCGAACACGCTATTACCCTTTTCGGGGGATACCGCGTTCACGACTATGCCATGCGAGCCCGTCGTTTCCGATTTCTCTCAGCCGTGTTATTGACCTATAGGTGCTATCAGCAATCACCCGCCGATGGAATTGATCTGAGGAGCACGAGTCGCCATTGAACCTTGCTAAGCTGAAGATGTGCTATAAATCACAAAGTTGTCACCTTTTATTTACTGCGTACACTTTTTAATCGCAGGGTATTATGTTAAATATAACCATAATGATGTTAAGGTATTTGCAAAACTCTGGACCGCTGGTGCATGCAGTGCGGACCGAACACGTTGTTACCTTTTTCCAGAGGCGAACCTATGCGTAGACCGATTGACCTATAGATCGGTATTTCACACAATACTCTGGCATTAAAAAAGAGCAGGCAGTAAATAGAAAGTGACGACAGAGAACTATTCCCCCCATACCTCTTGTTACCAATAGATAGCTTGCAGAACACAGATGATGTGTTGTGCGTTGGTCGGGAAAAAGCTCTATTCTGCACCTAAAAATATGCAAAAGAACTGTTTTCCAAACGAGTTCACTAACCAGGAAATTAGGTGCCAATCGACTACAAGGGGTGCATGTAACGCTGTGGTCGGAGGCGCCCTGCAGTATACATGGGATTGACCGCCGCGCAGCAGGCCCACCAAGCCTTTCATCTCTCCGGAGTTGGCAAATTGGTACCAGACTTGTCTGGGAGGATAGCAGCACTGGCTTGATAAATCGGTAGGTAACCGCGAATCATTTTTGAAGGCCAGATATGCATTCAGTAACCCCCAACGATGACACAACCCACGAAGTCTTCAGCTATCGAAGAACTATTGTTTGTTTTGAGAAAACCAGCAAGCCCATAAAGGCTGAAAATGCTCAACAAACCCGTGATTAGGCGACGTAGTGAGAGTGTTAAAAGACATTGATTATTCATGTCCAGGTTAAACAATAGTCGTTTAGGAAAACTACTGATCTGTTACATGCCAACTAATGTAACACTGACTATTGCAGAATGGGTTATCTATAAAAAAACAAATCATAATCAGTGGACAATCTGCGACAGCTGTTCTGTATAGAAGTGGCACTACCGAGTGAGGTTTCTCCTTGAGCGGTACTCCACTCCAAATGATTTGACTCCATACGACCACGAAGCGCTGCATCGCGAGAACGAATGGCTGTGGACAACGGACTCAGATCTATCTAGCTCTGAAGAAGACGAAGTCCTCAAGAATCGGCCAAATAAAACTTTCATTACAATCTTGTGCAAGCGCAAGCTGAGAAATCTTAAAAGATGAAATTCGAGTTTTTTAGAATTTCCGACGGAAAAGCGGAAGCTGCAAACATAAAGATGAATTGGGAAGCATTATCGTTCCTCTTTTACCCTTGTTTTCTTGTTGGAAATGTGAGCTTTCTTTCTAACGGCTTACCGCCACGTCGTGGCTGCCAGGTGTTGCTGGGCGTCGGGCTGCGAAGTATAGCGGGGAGATCCAACCCCCTGGCAGGGTCTCGCAAGTTGAGAAGGAGTCCGGCGTTTCTATCGCGAAGCCTACCTAAGAGTAAACCAATATCAGAATCCACCACCGTCCGTCTTGGTAACAAACTAGTCGCATGATGGCAAATCTCCTTTTTGGTCCACAAGGACGGCGACCGCCTGTGGTGACCTGGGGCACACTTTGGCCAAGCTGACCTCGGGACTCCATGGAACTACAATGGCTAAACCAGCTAAACTCCAAAGGAAAGTGGAAATTTTGCTGGGGACCCGTAAAAACAGTGAGAACGGCCATCCAAGTATCCAAGTAATATGAGCTTTGAAGCAATAAAAGTGGAAGAAGACACATATGTCATGTGCTCCAGAAAATCAGAATTTCACTTTGGTAAAATAAAAGGTGCTTTACCTTTTAGGCCATGATTTATGCATTCTAACAATTTTCATTGCCATTAATAGAAATCATTATGAAATGAGGTATGTTTAATCGAAGATGAAAGCGGCCATTATTTTCGCATCCTACGACTTTTACAGTTAACTTCTCGCAAATGTGTTAGCAACAAGCCTTTCCTGTAGCGCCTATGCCACATTCCGGTATCTGACTTGCATGTAATACATGAGCACATGGTTGCTTCTACTCTTTCACTTCATATACTAGTTGCTTTACTAATTTGTACATAATCGACCGAGTTGATTCAACGTGGAAAAGTCATTTAGCGAAAAGTACTGTTGAAAAACTACAATTGCTTGCAATGAACTCTAATTTCATCAGCATTGGTAGAAGTTGCTAGAAAAAAAATGAATGAAGCAAGTGGAAACGGTGAAGACTACCCGTTCACTGGTTCATCCTAGTTTCGCAATGCAACTGCTATTGAAAATCATGTTGGAGACGTATCTGAATGAAGTCCTTAACACGAGCTGAACACGTCAACCAGACGAATACCCTCAAGCCATTCAAATTCTGTGGAGGCTGTGAATTCTGTTCTCTGTTCTCTGTTTTAGTTGAACACTGCTGCCAGAAGATGCTGCACCTATAAGTGGTGAGTCCGGTGTTCAACTAAACGGCAATCAAAGATCCATGACGGTAGTCACTGCGTGATTGTTGGGTTGACTTCCTGAATCTGATCCTACACCGTTCTTCCATTCTCACCAGCTCTTAGGAACTTGCTCTATTCATCGAACGATAACCTATGCTTAATACTTACTTGGATACTTGAATGGCCCGTCTTCACTAGTTGTGCAGTCCTCAGCCTGATTTCCACTTTGTTGGAGTTTTTGCTGGTTTAGCTACTGTGGTTCCCTGGAGTCCCGAGATCAGCCTCGGCAAAGTTTGCCTCAAGTGGTCACCACCACAGGCAGTTGCTGCTCATGTGGATCAGAGGGAGATTTGCCACCATGCGACTAGTTCGATAACAGGACGGTGGTCGATCCTGGCATTATTTTACTCTTGGCTAGCACCATGCTCGTGATGACGGACATCACTACCACTGTGCTATTGGCCCCAAACTTATTTGCTAGTTACTTACTTGATACTTGAACGGCCCGACCTCACTGGTTGTGCGGGCCCCAGCACAATCACCATTTTTCGGAGATTTGCTGGTTAAGCTACCGTGGCTATCTGGAATCCCGAGGTCAGCCTGGCCAAAGTCTGCCCCAGGTCGTCACCACCACAGGCAGTCGCACCCCTTGTGGATCAGAGGGAGATTTACCACAATGCGACTTTGATACCAGGACGGTGGTGGATCCTGGTATTGGTTTGCTCTTAACTAGGCTTCCTGATGGGAACACCGGACTCCCTTCTCAGTCTGAGAGACCCTGCCGGTGGGACGAATACCCTCCACTGTACATGGCAGCCTGACACTATGGAATATCTCCCAGCTATGATGAGGCGGTTAACCGTTAGGGAGGACCTATGTTTAATACTACCCTTATTAGCATTACTTGCAATGTATTATGAGTGCAAAACAAATATCTACTTTCATATCCATAATCTACCTCTTCACCATTTTAACAAAGTGTCACTTAGTTGAAAGCGGATGAAATATAGGAAGAAAAGAACGAGTATCAAAGCGTCACTCTTCTGAACAACATTCAACTCTATCATATAATGCGTGTGGATTACGAGTGAACATTCCACCCACGATAAACCACACTGAATAAAAATTTCCTAACGGCCAGTCAAAGCTGGTAACAATGACTGTTCAAAGCCGCCTTACAGAAAACTTTAAGACTAATCAAAAACAGAAGTGCACATAATTTCCTAAGTAGAGTAGTTTGGTAAATGATAGGGAGAATTTTAATCGCACTCCCTAAGCATTCTCTCGGAATGGTATAAGCGTAATATTCCAACGTTTCATTTATTCCTGCACCACTACGATGGTTTCCTGCCTTTTTGATATTTTTGATCACACTGAGAATCGATGATGGTGAGAGCACAAAATATGGATTGAAACATTCTAAAGACTCCTGGCAGCATCATTGATTCCATTACATGTTCAACTTCGCAACAGTCTCAGTCGTCAGATGTGAATAAGATGTGGAATACCTTACTAGAATGGTAGGCACGAGAATTCGGATTGAAATTACGTTCTCTTTGGATGGCTAAAAAATGCGACTTTTATTGCTTCCCACAATCCCTATACATTGCCAGAAACCTCTTTGAGAGCTCATTATCACTATGCTTCTACTGTTATTTATTTCTTGGATTTTTTTGAGTTTTCAGCGGCGTCCTTTTCGGTGCAAATTATCGCGAATCCTTCAGATTTCGTGACTGGTAGGACGAGACGTTATTGTTACTATCAGAAAGATGAGCGCAGCTTTGGTGGACAATAAATGAGCTATCCAGCCCTGAAATGAGATCTGGACAGGAAATGAAACTGTGAAAAAAGGAACAAGAAAGAAGAAAGAAAGAGAGACGAAATAACAAAAAGGTGAACAGTATGGAATACCACAGTCGATGGCTGAAGCATAACAGCTTGTACAGTGTCGGCAAATGTGTAGATTCTGATGCTGTTTATCTTGACAGATAAGATGTAGATTGGCTAAATTTATGCCTCCCGCAATCACGTCCTCCCCCAGCAATGTCGTCCTTCCTAGCAATATCCACCTGACCGGATGTCTTTGGGATAAATAGCAGCTCTGGCCACGCCCATCCACCTAACTTCTGAGGTCACGTGCGTATGCTCCTCCTACGTGCTATGAGTTCTTAGCTGCGCCATATTCTACTTCGGATATCGATTTTTCCGCTTAATCCCTCTTACTGGAGTATTCTATTTGAGACATAGATTTTTTCTGTTGATCTCCATCTCCCTGTAAAGAACGTTAACCGTTAAATAAAAACAAAAACATTGTGCAAACTTGTGTGATGTTACTAGAGAAAACATCGATAGTGTTCATATATGTTCTCCTTCGCCCCCATATCCGAGTAAAATATGGAGTATGACCCCTGAAGCTGTGGTGGATTTTTCTGCAGTGGCAGAATACTACGATAGGACAGGTATGTTGAGGTTCGCCGAACAATAGTTAAGTCACTGTTTCGAAATTTGGCTGTTAGAGCGCTGGATGTACATCATGAGCATGGCGTAGATCGAATTTGATTCTATTGCTAGCCTTACCATTGTAATTTTGTGAAACTAATCCTATTATAACAAATCTTCGTATATCCTTGATCGTTAATGAAGTACCTTCTATACGGTTGGTGAAAAACTGAGAAAAGTAGATGAAAGCTAAGAAAAAGGCCACCAATTCACAAACCTACTTGTTCATGAATTTTTGTAATTCCTCTTCCTTACTCGAATCACCAAACTTCTGAATTCCTCGGTTATATTCAGGTACTCCATTTTTAGAACAAATAAGCAAGCTTGGTTTAATCTTGGGTTTGACGTGGAAGCTGTGAGCCATTACAAAAGGTATAACTCTGTGTAGAAATATGTCACTGTCGAGCCATTTGGTACTTGGTAGCGATGGTACGGAGTTGCGAAATTTGGTAAGCACAGGTGATGAGCTAGCTGAAAACCAGTGGTAAGAGAGTTTCCAAGCCTGGTGAACATTTTGGACAGTAGCAGCGCCACTAAATATTCACCTTCATAGCGTCCTCTTCCAGTTGTTTCGTTTCTTTTCAATTCTAGTTGCTATAGCGAATCGTAGTTATAGTAAGGAACGTGCGGGTATAAAAATTTGCGAAGTAGACGCATAACTGGCAAAACACCTTGAAATTCTGACAGGAATGCTTCTATATGATGTCGTAGTAACTCATAGTAAATAGTACCATGGATATCATTTATACCCATAAAGATATGGGTAGTTGTGGCGCAGTGGTCGGAGGATCCCTGCAATACACATGGATCGATTCCTGCGCCCAAGGCCTACCAAGCCTTCCATTCTTCCAGGGTCGGCAGATTGGTGCCAGACTTCTCTGGGAGGGATAGCAGCACTGGGTCGATACATCGGTACGCCTCCGCGAGTCATTGTAAAGGCCAGATATGCATTCAGTCACCTCCAAACGAGCCTAATGAAGTCGAAGGCATGGCGCATCCTTAAGGGATAAATCAACGCCGAGAGTTTTATGCTTTTGTTTTTATAGCGCGCTCAGTTCCGACGACGCGAAATGTAATGCTGCCTTAGTAGGTGGAGGTGCAGATCGCTTTCATGCTTTTGTAAGTAATGCTATGAATCATCCCTAGTCTTCATCAAGCACTTATTGAGTAGCTAAGCGTCAGCAAAAATCGGTATGCAAAGTGGTTCTTTCCTGCTGTATTCTTATTGCTCTATTTCAGCTTCATTAAATGTCAAAGACTCATGGGAATGGCACACAGCGGAAGTCGTTGAGGTAAACTCAGGGTCACCGACTTATTGCACTGTACAGATGAAAAATGTGCTTCAGGAAGCGCTGTGGCTGCAACCTACAGATCAGTTGCGGTCTTTTTCCCTCAAAAACCTCGTCAAGTAAGTGAAAATTTCAATGTTCTACTTTATGATTTACTGCCTATTCTTCTTTTGGCGTGGTGTTATATGAAATGCAACCACAAGGATGCTGAGATATGAACAAAGCTCGGGATCTTAGGTGGGCTTCGAACCCGCTATTACCATTTCCAGGGGCTCACGTGCTGCTCACCACACCAACCAAGGCCCCTTTGCCTTTCTGTCGGCCATGTTTTTACTGTAGCGGTGTTGTTAGTAATCACCCGTCAACGGGAACTTTAAACTCAATGTCTTGGTATACCGAAGGAAGTTCATGAGGTTGGTAAAGGGTTTTCGGAAGATAATATTTATAGTTCTTGCTTTCTAAAAGCCGACTTTTTAATAACCTCGGCGTAATTATTCAACACCTTCCTCAATTATTTAACCCAGACGAGGTTGGAATAAATTATTTAATCAGCTGACCTTTCGACTTCTTTATCCTCTTTAGCGCCGGATTGATCCGAGTCGATGATCTACGGCTCATCGTCCTCGAGATCCGTTTATTCATTGTCGCATCGAGTCGAACCCACTGGAGGGAACACTGATCGAATGAACAAGCTCAGTCGACAGTTCTCTTTTACATGGGAAGGACGTTTGTCGATTCCCGCCATTCAATATGATCCGCTTTTTGTCGGGTAAACGCATCTTGCAGCTCTCGGTATTTTATTGTCTACCACAAAACGAATCAGTATTTTTCAAACCGATCGTTGTTTGACCTCAGCACTAATGATCACTACCTTCTTGGGTTATTAAACTAACCCGAGTCTCATAGAAAAAAAGGTTTATTCCACTAACGTTCCTACGTCTCTCTTCTTCAGAGCCGGATTGATCCAAGTCGATGATCCACACGTTGTCGTCCTTTTGGTGTGGTTGTTCGTTGCTGCGTCAAGTCGAATCCAGTGAAGTGGAGCTTCGATCGAATCAAATATTTTATACCAACTCACTAACCTCGTGTCAACTCAGTAATCGAAGAAAGTTTTTGCTTTGTCCGCCAATTTTAATTTTGTTGGACTCGCTGAAGATTTTTCGGATAGATAAATTCGTCCAGGGTTTCATCTGTGCGATCACTGGGCTCACATTTGATACATCGGTGAACACTGTTGCATGCTGTTGACTGTATACCATTCTGCTCTCATGTTCACCAGTGCATTGCATGACATAACTTTACCTCTCTGTAGAAAATATGAAAAAGTAAGGTTGCCTATGTTGCAGTTATGATTGGAATGCAAGAAAACGAAAGTGTGTAGCACAGTGGTTATAGGACTCCTGTAATGCACAAATGTTCTTTGGTTCGGTCCCGCGCCGTGGGCTCACTAAACCTTCCATCCCTTAGAAGTCAGCAGATTAGTACCAGAGTTGTCTGGGAGGATAATAACACTGACTTGACACATTGATGGGTCATCACAAGCAAGATATCCATCTAGTGACCTCTGCGATGTGTGATGAAGTCGAATGTGTGACATATCCCGCAGGCATTGATCAGTGCAGAGAGCTTTACACTTTATCCTTTATGGAACAGAACGCTAAAAAATATTTGGTAGTGAAGTTTGCAATTATTTTCTTAATATGAGTCATTTAGGAAAAACTTGCACTTGCATAACTCAAAAGGAAGCGGTCGTGGAAATCGAAGAGAGCTAAGAAGTGGAGCCCATAGGGTGCGAGTAGAAACTCTATTCATTAAAAATTAGATGAAGATGAAGTAGAAAGCTGTATGTGTTCTTCGGATATCAAACCGATAAGATGATTTAACGACTTTCTAGAACACATTTGTATTTCGGTGGATCTCCGAAGGTGTGATTAAAAATGCGACTTCGCAGTAGATTTATTTTGAAGTCACTTTTTAGCCCAGATACCGCGATATTAAAGTGTTGTCAAGTGATGAGAAGGCACTTTTCGAGGTAAGAGGTGATTACGATCTTTGAAGATAATTACGTTGGAATGAAGCATACAGATTGTTGTTTCACTGAAATGAGAGAGCTGTTGTACTCACAGGAATGTGCGTATTGCAAGGGAGTCGGTAGGCCTTTTGTTGGCCACGCTAAGACAGCATGTCCTGTGCTTTTTGCGATGAGGCCCTGCTCACTGTGTGGCGCTGACGGATACGACAATCATACTCGCTCGTAAGTTCAGATTTCTCCATCTCACTTTAGACTTTGTAGGGGGTTCTGTATGCGTTTAAACGCAATATTCCTTTTTGCAACCACTTTGGCTCACATCCTTATAGTTGTTGTTAATCACTGTGCGGATAGCGACGAGTAGCAACAAATATGGTATGGAATTTTCTTCAATCACCCTTTTTTTCAGGCATTGTCCATCTCAACAGAAAGTCATATTAGCGCTGAAAGAGGACTATCGATATGGTGCTGAAATAAGGCAGGCGAAAAGATGTGCGTTAATATGAACTCTGGCATGAAATGCTTCAAGACGTAAATATATCTCTTATGTATATCTGGGGGCAAAATCAGTTTCTTGACATCCAGAAATGATAGCTCAATTTCTCGTTAGCAGGATCGTACAACCATTTTATAGTAGTTCTATAACGACAAGTCTAATCAGTAGTACTTCTCTAACTCTAGTAAAAAATGGGTAGACGTGTTTCCTATGAGTAGATTTGAGTTCCTTTGTAATCCACGTGTGATTCTTGACCATTTTCCACTTGGTGCATATTTTAATAATATTTCGTTACTCGCCCACTTTTATCACAGTATTTAACGTCACGCGAATAAATGTTCTTCCAGTAAATTGCAACAATTTCTATTTTGGCCGTTGTTTTCAATACATCCGCAACCATATGAGTCATATGGGACTCATACATGTTCAAGCATAGTTTGGCCATTCAGCTTCTACCAAAAAATATTTCAGCCCGCAAAGAGTTTTATCAATTCAAGTAAAAACTTTTACAATTTGGAGATTTTCACTAGTATGGTACACATTTTTGTTTTCCACTGTTGAGATTTGATCATTCGAAGCTTATAAGTGGTTCCTCTTGACCACTTTTGTTTTATAAAATTGCATTTTGGAGAAACCATTTGAGCCCTGGAGACAAATTTTTTTTTGAGACTTGTATAAGTTCATGAAGTCCCTAGATTCCCACTCACTCCATTTACTGTAAAAATTGCAGACGGTAGCAGGAAAAACAGGCATCACCTCGAATGTATTAATCCTCTTCCAATGATGCTGAGATATTTGCAAAACTCCTGACTGCAGGTGTCTGCGGTAGGGAACGAACGCGTTATTGTCCTTTCCGGGGAGTAACGCGTTCACCACCACACCATGCCGATCCTTCGTTTTTTTTCGTTGCTCGCCTGTCTCTCAGCTAGTTCTATCGATCTTTTTGCCAACAGCAATAGAAAAAAAATTTATCCTCTTCCTCAAAACATTGGAACGGTCACAGTGTTAAATTTTTTATTTACTGGCGCTTATAGCGCAGTGGCCAGACGCCTTGCAATACAATACACACATGGGGTTGATCCCCGCACCCAAGGCTCACCAAGCCTTCCATCCCTCCGGGGTCAGTAAATTGCTACGAGACTTGTCTGGGAGGATGCTACTGACTGACTCGATGCATCGGTGGGTCACCACGATTCATTGTAAAGGCAAAACATGCACTCAATCACCTCCAAACGATGCTAAATGAAGTCGAATGCCTGACGCATCCCTCAGGATTAGATCAAAGCCGAAAGCTTTCAGAGCTTTTTATTTCATCGTGTTCAAAGCGCACGTTAGCTTCCGAGCTTTCCTCACATCCCAGCATCATTGTGGTTACAGTATTCGCTAAAATCTCATCATTTTCATTTTTTTGCGACTGAATTAAGACGAAAGAAGTTTGGAGAATGGAGTAATTCCATTTGAGGTGAATTATCTATTCAAGGAATGTGCCCAAATCCTATCCGCTGAGGATTATGCGCGACGGGATGATTTCTGTAGAAATCATATGATGCGAAAATAAGGTCGCTTTGAATTTAAGTTAAAATAGCTTGTAGCGTAGTTTAGTGTTGGGAACAGTTGGAGTCTACAAAGTCTTGCCGAAGTACAAACGTTCTCCTCTGTTATTATGACGAATCTATGATTTCTGGGAGCCTATGACATACTTCACTTTGTTGCTTAGAGGGTCACCAATTTCAAGCACGAAACCAAATGAACAAGTGGGATTTCGTCCAGCATGACATGATGTTGTTCTTCAATTTGTGCCAGAAACTTTGTGTTTGAGTATTAAAGTTTGCGGTTTCTTTAGATGATCAGTTGTTTCCAAATTTTTCAACTTATGACTTGACACTTGGACGGCGTCTTATGGCGACTAGTGCAAGCCGCTGTATACTGTCCATGCGTTTTCCACGAAAATATTTCCTGGCAAACATTATGCCTGATGGCGGTTGTCTTTAAAAATGTGGCGACGTGTATACATACCACTCCACGTTCTATGAGGCATCTACAGCAGAGAATAAGGTTGACTAACCAGTTCCGGCTTGAGGATCTTCACCGTGGGTATCGCCAATCGAATACAAGCGATTTCTGGTTGGCTGAACGAAAGAGGCGAACTCGTCCGCGCCCGGCTGCAATGCGCATCATCGCCTGCCACTCAGCCACCACGCCAAATTTTCGGTGCTTTGCCATTGTTTATTTGTCAACTAAGAGATTTGGGTCTTCAAACCTAACAGCTCAGTCGTATAGAAAATTACTGATTAAACCGAACAATTTTTTTGGCGTTGCTTTGCTGTATTTCTTATGTGTATTCTATCCATTTAGTTCGATGTTAGTTCAACCCCGCCCCAGTGTTCTCCAATCCACGTTTATATTAGCCGCGTCAGAGGTATTGCGGTAAAATCTAGCCCCCAGTTATTTTCTCTTTCAGGGCAACTTGAAAACCCCTTGATGATGATGGTGATAGCGACTAGAGCTTAATTACTGAACATTTTTTTAAGTTTTTCGAAGAGAAACAAGCCATCGATCGGACATTTCTTAATCTATTAAACTTGGCAGGAAACCGTCCATTGTTATTTCCGGAAGGTTTTCACGGTGCACCACTTACCATTTTTTCTTGGGAATGAGAGTAGTATCTCTCATCTTTCAGCTGATCCTTTATGGGCAGAGAAAGTTGCAATCGGATGCAGTACAAAATGATGACGAAGAAAAAAATCAACGAGGTGTTAAAAAAGGCACCACTTTCATTTTGTGATAATGCCGTCGATCTACAAATGAGATGTGCATGTATGAATAGCCTCCTGCGGTCTTTTCTTTTCGAATTATTTTCTCTAGCTGATCCTTTAAGGCTTCAGCTTATTTCCCTCTTGTCCCTGGTCCGCCCCCTTTCTCCACCCTCCCCACTTTTTTTTGCATCAGTTGGTAAGTATTATTTGTACATAGTGCACTACCACCAACACTTCGTGAATGGATCTTTTCTCCACAAATGACTTGTGTGCCGTTATTTGATGGCCACACATCGGTCTCCCACCTTTGGTCATTTATGAGACAATTACGTGGAATTTGATGTGATCTGCGATCTCAAGGGTAGTGCGAAAGCCAGCGTTTATGAATACTTTTTGGTTCTGCAAGTGCGGAGTAAGGAAAAGTTTACATAGCATGCTGTGGACGTCCATGAACAGTCTTGGTCCATTCCCAGTGAGGATCGCTCCGCCACCTCTTAGCGTTTGATTTTCAGTAATTCCTAGTACTCTATACTTCACTGAACATTTTAAGTCTAACAATTTCATAAATAATGGTTGCCAGGTCTTTTCAGTGTTTCATGGTCTCTAAATGAACGCTTACGTTTTCTCTAGAACTATTCATTTAATTGCTTACTATTTTTGAACGTGAATTACATTCTTTCGCTCGGCGTGTGTTTATGAACGTAATTCTTCACCGCCTTTGTTTTCGGCTCGCTGCATCATAGGTGTTCCTCCGCATGTGTTTCTCTTCTGTTTTTCTTGTATTTAGACGTAGTTCCGTCAACCGTTTGCTAATTCCAGGATTTGGGGTTGATTCTATAAACGCCGAGAAGTTTAATCGCAGTGAAAGAACTGCAAGAAGCTAACTATTTGTCATATTTCCACTAGTTTGCTCTCACCTCTCAACGGCTTACCGTCTCATCGTGGCTGGTAGGTGTTCCTGGGTGTCGGACTGCTATGTACAGCGTGGGATTCGTCGCCCGGCAGGGTCTCCCAAGCTGAGAAGGAGTCCGGCGTTTCCAACAGGAAGCCTAGCTAAGACCAAACAAATACCAGGATCCACCACCGTCCTGGTATCAAAGTCGCATTGTGGTAAATCTCCCTCTGATCCACAAGGAGTGCGACTGCCTGTGGTGGTGACCACCTGGACAGACTTTGGCCAGGCTGACCTCGGGATTCCAGGGAACCACAATGGCTTAACCAGCAAATCTCCGAAAAATGGTGATTGTGCTGGCGCCTGCACAACCAGTGAGGTGGGGTCGTTCAAGTACCAAGTAAATAAGTAGTAAATAAGTTTTCTGTCGAGGGGGGCCAATAGCACAGTGGTAATGATGTCCGTCATCACGAGCATGATGCTAGTTCAATTCCTCCGCGTCGGCGCGTCGGGCCAACCAAGCCCGTCATCCCTCCGGGGTCGGGAAATTGGTATCGGACTTGACTAGGGAAAAAAACCACTCTCTGCAATCCAGCTGGGAACTCTCCTGCCCGGCTATCCTAGGATTCCATGGGGTGGGGCCGACGAGCATCCGACGACATTCAAGATGAAATGGAAATTCAAGCAGCAACCGAAACCACACGGAATAACTTGGAAGACCTTCGTGGGCGATGCATGCGAGGAAACAAATGGTATGTGAGAAGTACTGGGATCCGCACAGTAGACGTGAAGACGGATCTAAAATAAAATAAAATAAAAAGTGTTATCTTAAGCAGAGAGTGAAGATTTTACTAGAACTGCTGTTGAAGTCATTCAATGGTGAACAGCTTCATAGATGATGTAGCTAAGGATGTGAGGTCATCTTTTCTTAAGGTTTGGTTAAAAGATTTGTATATGCTGTTCACTGTAGTTGAATTACTCATAGTTTCGGTCGGATTTCTTTTCTGCTAACATATCAAGATTATGATGAGCTCTTAAAAAGGCAATTATCAAAGCAGATGTTTTTATTACATAACATGTATTTATAATTAATAATGGTCTGATAAGTGTCTGATTGCTATATTACCGCTTCTGACTGGTCGGTATTATCTTTCTTATACGAAGCATTTAGGTAATTCTCATTGTTTATTTATTTACCACAAGACATCTGCAATCGTATAGCGTATTATACGTATATCTGAAGTTCATGCATCGGCCCGGACAGTGGTTTTCTGGATCCATGCACTTTCTGAAATTATTACGCTAGTGAATAGTGTGTGATTAAAAAGATGGGTAAAAAGTTCGTACTCAAAGAACGAATGCCGTGTATTGACGAACCTAATAAAAGGGATTGAATCCACAAACATGTGGTGCTAACGTTCCAGCATTGAGTATTGGAGGCGATCCCCATTCAGGAACGTTTCTTGATAGAACGTTGGCCTACATCACTTAGATGTTATATCATTCAGTTCCTACTTACGCTATTGAAAATCTGCTGCTGCCGCTATATACTAAACTCTTCAAGCTGCTAAACTGGCAAGATGAAGGCTGGTATTCCAGCAGAATGACGATGGTATCTCAATCCAATCTGGAAGTGCTTTGAAGTGTAAAGGATTGGCTCACCGAGTTCGCTCCGTACCAGTGATTTGGGTAATAAGCTCCTTGTGCATTGGCAGTTTCCAGAGTTAAGAGAATTGCAAACATGGCACGGTTCATTTCATGAATGTGGATGTGGAGTGTAAACACCACTGTCGCAACAGCGTAGTTGTAAAACCGGATCAGTGTGTAATTAATTGCTTTGCTCATGATCTGATTCTTCACAACAAGACAGCAGTAAAACAGACGTGAATTTTAAGGGCTATGTGTTTTCGGTCATAACCAGCTCACTGCTCGATGTACTGCTTTGACTAAACGTTCTGCTTAATTTCTTATACGCTTTCAAAATTGCGTTCTTCTTCAACCACTACTTTCGAAGTCGTCAAACCTAGTCATCTGCAGCGCCCATTTCTTAGCAAAGTAAAGCTCTTATTCTTCTTAAGCCGGATTCTTTACTGATACACCGATATGGACAGCTCTGTTGTCCAAACACGTGGATCGTAGGGCGTACGACAGTAACAATTCATTGACCACTGTGCTACGTGTTAGCTGTTAAGTATTTTTGAAAGCGTATCCTATAAAATTTGTGTTTCTCACACTCATTAATGGAAGTAAATGGTACGATGTTTAACTAGTACCACGAGAATTGTCGTGGAATTCAGTGGAAATAACTTTACAAACCAGATATGCATTCAATCAGCTTTAGCGATTCCTCACGAAGTCGAATGCACAGCGCATCCCTCAAAGGATTATACTTCAAAAAGTAAAATTTTGTTTGCAAATACAGCTGATGTGTGCAGATGATGATGTCGAATAGCTTCGGGAATTTCCTGTAGCTAAACTCCTCTTCAAATTCACTGGAGTGTCATTTCGTACATCTGTGCATAGCCTCGGGCTGTACAAAATAGTCTCGACTTACGTCAGCACTTTTCCTGCTTTTTTTCAGAAACATGGAAGTCTCTAATGATGTTCATATTGCTTCAAATAAAGACAGTCGCATACCACTGTGATTAAGTGGGAGTTCTGCCACTAATTTGCCAAATTTCTCCCAAGACGATGGCAATTTCTAGGGTTGGAGCACCCTTAAAACTTCTTTGGATTTTTAGTTGACCTTTGTGAATTTAATCCTACTTTGCATGAAATTTCGGCGCCTGACACTATTCTGTTGTCATGATAGAACACTAAACTATCGTGAGAAATGAATTTGTTGTTACGTGCTTTAAACCGTTCACTTGTGTTACAGTACAAACAAATACTGCTGTTAACTGCAGATGAATGATTTTCTAAGAATCATCAAATGCATTTGCTAAGGAAATATTATACGTTAATTGAAATCAGAGGTTTATGCAAATATTTACAGCTTTTCAATGTTTCGATTATCCATTTCTTCGAACACAGAATCGCCAGTACCTCTCGCAACCCTCTCGATATCGTGACTGACTGAGCGCGAGAGGATTACTGCAGTAGGTTTCGGCGAACCCTCTGAAAGCAGAAGTTTGTTTACCGATGCAAAACTTTGTTAATTCAAATTGATATTATGTTATGATCTCGAACAACTGTTCATATTCGCGGGTCTTGATTTTTTAAGGCAATTTTACAGGAAACATGTCATCGAAATCATTTACGACTATCAAAGTGGTACTGCTAGACGGAGTAACTAAACCCACAGTACTTTATTCCCGAAACTATGAATGGTCAGGAGCTATGACGTATACAAGATTCATTTCCGTACTATCTACAACTTCTTCACATCTATGAACTGAAGACGGGATGGATCGTCACTTGCACCTACGTTGTCCATCCCAATCTCTACCAGTATGCATGGTTTTCACAGTATAATTTACATATTTCATGGTGCTTGAAATGTATCCTAGCGCTTAGTTTTCTTCATTTTTTTTCAAGATAAGGCGAAAAAATTGATCTTACTTCTAGGAAAAACCATTTCGGGTTACAAATATTTACCAACAATATGCATGTTTTCTCTTACTCTACCACGAGAAATTTGCTAGAGCACACAAACGTCTTTCTTCCTGTTTTAGAGGCTCGTATCTGGAGTTACGAACAGACAACTGGGATTTCCTCTACTATAACGCGATCGTTGGTCTCTGTAGCAACCGCGATTTTTTGGAAAGCTTAATTTAAAAAGGAAAGACTTAAGTTGAGAGCAACATCTTCGAAAAATGTCTATGCTCTTCAAACTACGAAACGAATTTTGTTGTGTCCAGCCCTCAGATCTCCAACATTTTTAGCTGTCCATAAATTATCGCAAACTACAGACCATGGAGAAAGTCTGTGCAGCAAAACAAATGATAAGAGCATTAAAATCACTGTGGACATTAAATAAAATGGTTCGTACTCCAGTTTTTCATTTGTCTCATCAGCGTGATTTTATCTTTCCTTTCGTTTCCGTGATTTCAGCGAATGTGGAATACATTGCTCTACAGAAGTGCATAGCAATTTGCAGTTGTTTAAAAAGTGGCACTAAGTCATTGAAAAACCTAGTTGAGGAAGAAACAAGTGGGCAGAAAAATTCTTCAACTTCTTAACACATAGTGGACGATATGATTCTTATAAAACTCATAAAACAATATAATTGCTATAAATCCCATACTACCCATTTCCTTTCTGCTCGTTTCTTTTACAACACAGAATTTTTCGCTGCATTTTTCCCATTCAGTCGGTACTTTACCACAACGCAGAAGTTAGATGCATGCCGATTAAGGCCGTTCCCTATGGACCGTAATCTATAAAAAATTATCTATTGGTTTCATTCGTCTCACTGAGAAAAACGACCACTCAGGCGAAAGGTATTTGACTTCTCTGCCTTGGTCGGTGGAAGAAAGAGGGCTTTAGTTACTGTGAGTCACACATTACACACTGCTCGTGGTGAAAAAAATTGACGTTGTCCCATACGCCATCGCTTATACGTTAACATATTTTCCTCACATCTTCATTCACCAGTCATTAATAACATCTAGCGAAATGGTGCTCATACTAAGAAGAGAACGACGAAATATTGTCTGTCTACTTGAGACCTTTAATTCAATAGTATTAGTAGTTCACAGAATGTGTGGAACAGTCTATTCCAGGGTCTATTTTTCCCAGCGGAAATGTAGTTCGGGGATGGCGCAATTAATAAACTAAACTTTTTTTTATAGTTAATTAATATAATTAATATAAATAGTTAATAAACGGGATAAACTTCAAAAAATCATGGCAAATACGCAAGATTAGGATCGGTCTATCCGCCACTTGAGGTGTACTGCATTATGTAAGAGGCCTCTACTAGTGCTCCTTGTTAAACATGTCCTGGAAATTCCAATGCATAGAAATTGTTTTATAACGGACCTGTAACTTCGACAGAGCCGTTCAATTGCGGCACTTCGTCGTCCGGGTGGAGGCTTTCTTGTGGGTACCACTGGACGGTTGGGTAGTGGAACATGACATCGTTCGGAGTAAATTGGACAAAAAACGACTGCCTGAAATATATGAGCTATTATTTTCCCGAACGCCTTGGCTGTTGTCTCATCACCGCATTTGTGATACAAAAAAATCTCATTTTTACTGTATTTATGTCGTTGTTTACGATACGAGCATTTTGTTTCTTTTCTGTCACCTGTTGCGCTGAAAATTGTGCAATTCTTATTCTAAGATCATTGTTTGCTCAGGATTACGTGTTACGTGATTTTCGATCGGTTGGTCAGCCTATTGCAGGAGTCATTCGCTACTGCTGAAAGAATTCTATTATACGGAAGCAAAACTCCCTTCAATCCACATGTGCCTAGGATGAAGACTTGGAAACGGTCTCCCAAGCTATTTTGGCTGTTAATATTGCAAAATAAATGCTTTTTGAGTCGTCAAGCTAACACGATAGATCGATAAACATGTTTACTCGGCCATCGTTTTGATGTCTTGGTCTTCCTAAGAGCAGATGATCCCCGTCCATGGTCAACACTCGTTCGTGTTCTCAACGTGGCGTCTTCGTCGTCGTATACAGTGTGAGGCAAACTCAATCGGCAGCACTTTTTCATATGGGACGGTTCTTGTTGGTAATGATTGTCCGCAAAAAGACGAAAAAAAGTGCTAGCGGAATTAACATTTCTATCAGTCTCGTGTCAGGTTACTAATCCAAGAAGGTATTGATTATTAATGCCAAGGTTAAATGACGACTGGTTCAAAAAATATTCATTTATTACTTGCTATGCTAGCTAACATTATACCGATAGCTACAGAATGGATTGCCTCATTCGAGCGGTGCTTCAATGAAGAGGATTCGACTCGGGTACGACAGACATGCGAACACGAAAACACCACATTGGGAAGACGAACGAGTGTGGGCCATCGACTTTCGATTATCGGCTCTGAGGAACACGGAATCTTTGAAACCTTAGCCGAATAAACATTTTTTGTCAACTTCGTGCTAGCTTAGTAAGCCAAGGAGTTACTGATTATTAATGCCGAAGTTAAATGGCGATCGCCTGAAAAAAATATTGATTTGCAACAATAAAATCAGGAAATAAACGTGAGAATTGACTATACTTGGACCAGTCCATTGTATTTATAATAGATTAATAAACACGTTAGTAACCTGATAAGTTGAATTCGTTAGTATATGAGTCCTTCGAACTCCAAAAATGTTTTAAAAGTAACCAAAATTTTAAGAATTTTAACGAAAATAACATCTTATCAAGTGTACGACTATAGAGAATATTCCACGAGAAATATCCTCTATCTTCCACTTTAACATCTCCCTTATAAATCATCTATTCATATTTATTAATCTTGTCATCCAAACTACTGCATTATAAAAATACTTAACATAATGCCCACATGCTTGCCTTACATTAAAATCCCTTTCTTAACTATCGGGCGCGCCACCAATTAAGGCAACTCTTTACCTATCGAGCACGGCTCATTGCTCGGAGACTTGACCCTGCAACCCAAGCCACTCGCTTGGATGTAGCCACGTCCCCCTAGCACAACCATTTGCCTTCTGGCAGCGTGTCGATCTAGCCGTTGCCCTTCCTTATCATGTTACATATCCTACTTAATCATCTTCTTTCACAACTGCTCCGTTTCACATAGGCAAAAAATAGTGTTAACTAAAGTCTTATGCTCTTGCATTATCAACATATTAAGGTTATCATCAATCCTCATGTAATCACTACTCGTTATTAATCTAGCCACCTCAAATACTTGCACCCTTTATAAGTACCCTAGGAAATCCACCATAGCCACACTAAATCATTTGTTTAGGTCGTAATAAGGAGTTTTGTCAATTTTCACGTAGTTAATAGTGGTTGTTAATGCAGCAATTGTCTGTAACACTTACAATGTTCATTAGTACTCTACCTCGCAGAATCTTCGTCATTGCTAAAACAAACCTGTCCTCGTCTATCACATTCTGTCACTGTGATCAAGTAATTTTTACGCTGTCGTAGTCATACCAATATTTTCACATAAAAAGCATTCCTATTTATATATCATATCCTCATAAACCCCCTTGAATAGCGCTCTACGTCATTATTAACGCAATTTGTTACCTATACTACTACTGCTCAGCGCGTGTTTAGCGTAGTAGACGGAGGCATCCTGCACAATACACATGGGATCGATCCCCTGCGCCTGTAGCTCACAAAACCTTCCATCCCCCCGGAATCAGCAAATTGATCCAATACTTGTCTGGGAGGATAGCAGCATTGGCTCGATACATCGATAGGCCACTGCGAGTCATTATAAAGGCCAGGTGTGCACCTACTGCCCATCGAACCACTTTGATTGTAATTAGTACATACATTTAGAATCTCATTGGATTGTTTTTTTATATATCATGTGTGTAAACGCTTTAAATACTCAAGTTTTAGGTGTGGCAAATCGCTGCAAATCAAGAAGATCCGCGTGGCAAAACTACCATCGCACACAACCGGCGAACTTTTTTGCTACGACGACAAATAACCCCATTCACCTACGAAAAACCCAGGGGGAACACCAGCAATCCTTAATCGTTCTCTCTGCGCACAGAGTCTCCATGGGCGCCCCTAGCTAACAAACACGAAGACCACGCTTTTAGCGTTTTAACTAGGAAGTAGCTATAGGTACTTTGCAAGATTCACATGTTTAGTCTTTACTGCATTTCTGGCTAAAAATGCTGGGCTGGTTCTCCGCCTGTATGATTGTTCTGAGAAAGAACCCGCGTTGCACGTCAGCGGTGATCACCAAGCAACCATCCTAGGTCACGTTGAAGCAGCAAACCATTAAGAGAATAGTGTATATTTTCGGAAAATAAGGTGATGTCAATCAAGAACACTCACTTTTTGGCCGAATCTGAATGGGTTCGGACAGACAAAGAGATACCGATTCATGAATTCCTTACAGAATTTCGTGAAATCGATACGTTTCTTCTTTTTATTCTCAGGTCTGAAATGACGTCTAATGTGAGAATCCATAACTGTTGAGAATAAAACTGAAACAGTGTAAAAATGAATAATAACTAAGATCCTGTTTAGATTGTCAGGTTGTAAAAGGGAGAAATGGATAATAAGAGAAATATGGACGAAATAGGCAAACATTAGCATAACAGAAACAATACAGACTTTGTAACACCATTCGTTCGTTGGATGAGAAAACGTAACTCTAGCGACAAACTTTGTGGTGGCGTTAAAAACTTACGATACACAAAAAAGTGGACTTGATATCGTGGTCAAGTAAGAGGCGTCTTTATTTGTAAGCCAATTTTCCAAACATCATCATCAATTGCATTACCTTGCCATGTGGTACTTACGTTCTGGTAGTGGTTCTTTCGTTATTCTCTTCTGACTCGACATCAATAGGCGCCAATTCTCTTATTAAAGCTGTTCTACAAGTATTTTCGTTGGATTTTTTTCTTCCTTGACGGTAATTGATTAGTAATGAGTGTCAGTGGTATCAAAGAGCAAAGGCGACCGCTTAAGAGTCAAGATATGTTACTGACGGAACAGTAGCCTGGTCCGGTTCATCCTTCGGAATGCGGAAGCAAATGTTTTCAAACGCTTGACAGAATTCACTTTCCTTATCATCCAGCTTGCGCTGACCGGTCATTGCGCATACTTTAACGTATTCCAGACGCAGTTCTGCACAGGCTTCCTGAAAAACATAGTAGTTTTTTTCGTTATTGGGAAAATGCCTGTCCAGTTCAACAATCTCTTCGTAAGGTCTAACCGAAGAGCGTTTTTTGTCTTGTCAACCATATTATCCTAAAAATGTCGTTTTCAAGAATTTTCATCGTGGTTTTGCGTTCGTTAACCCTATGGGAATGACAGCGAGAAGAGAGAAATAGAAATAATTTTGCCCCCTATTCTCGTCTTTTGCACAATGAAAAAGCGATCGTGAGAAACATGTTTCGTGCAGCCGCCGTGTGTGCACACGCAGAGAACCGAAGATGGAATCCCTGGACTTGGCTCGAAAAATAGCTATTTCCAATTGCTTTGAAACGGTAAATACTCGAAGTAGGCTTAGAGCAAAGATCACAACCCAAAATGAGTCTACTGGAGATAGGGGTTCCGTTCATCCTGCCCCCTCATTTCCAACAATAGAACTGAAGCGAGGAAACGTTGCTTAAAAAGGGCCGATTTTGTTAAATCGGTAGCAATGACTGACATACTACTGAACATTCTAGCAAGCCAGCTAGTTCGTAACAGTTTCATTTGATTATCCACGCGAAATGCAAAATTGCATAATGTTCTCTAACGGCAGAGATGCCGACTGCATGAGTTCGGCCACGGTCCACCCTAATCTCTTGTGAAGGGTGTGGGGACTAATACATTGGCGAACTGGGTAGGTCAATCTATTTCTGTATAGAAGAACACCTAGATGGTAGGCGTAAAATCGAACAAAGTACTCCACTAGACGCGCATGGGACAGAGACATAACGGAGAAGGTTTTGAGGTAAAGGTTACTATTCTCGCACAGGAATCCAAAATGCCAACGAACTTTCGAGGCGTTTTCTTGTACTTACGCGTGATCACGCGCCATCTGTCATATCGTTTTTTGATATGGGCCACGAACACTCACCTTTATGAACATCTGTGCGACATAAATAGCTGGAAGACAAAGAACAAAATGGTGAGTGTTTAAAAGATGTTGTTTACTATACGATCAAAATTTAGGAACTGAATTTTCCGGTGGAGTTACGAAAGTGTTTGACTGAGTAGGTTGCGTAACAATTTGACTCTTCCAGGGTCTGAACAAGGCGAAGCCTGGAAACGTCAGCTATTCTGATTGAATGAATGCCGTAATAACAAACTCGCATTTGATCATAAACAGAACTGTGAATTAGAAATAATTCTGCTCATTGTTTGTCGTCACTTGTTGTAGCAGTGTGCATGAATTTATACCATTCGCCGCCAAGGTGTTCCGATCACTGTTCCCTGGTCATTTTTCTCACCAGCCGATTTCTTCAATATGTTGCTAGTACTGTTTCTTTAAAGATGACTGCGAGCGAAATTAGGGAAATGAATCCCGATACTCAGCGGTAAGTCGTGAGCTTTCTTAGGAAATACAGAACTTATGGCTCCATGTGAGCCCAGACCAGATCGCTGCCAACGAATCTCGATTTATCAGGTTTTCAAACTTCAGAACCACGTAGAGGTTACGAAAACGGGCGACAGCTTCTGAAAAAGCCGCGAGCTCGGATGGCTACAAAGTCATTTGGGAATCAGCAAACCAAATCCCACCGAAACCGCCTAGTGCTGTTTTCATTTAATAGTAGTGAACCAAGGATTTGAGAAAAAAAAGGGGAAAAAAAAACAGGGCAAAAATGTTTCATAGGGACATAAAAAAGCGGGAAGATGTGCATTTATCAAGCCACATAAAAAATCTCACGCCGAGTATTTGGAAATATCTGCGTGGAGAACTTTTGTCAAACGTTCTCGGCTTTGCAAGATGAAGATTTTTTGCGGCACTTAATGCAGCAGAGTTTAGTGAGCAGTAACAGCAGTTAGAAATGTTGCTTGTGGAGATTAGAACGGGTTTGTACGTCCTTCCCTGGATTTAGTAATGTATTTCTTGTCACTTTTTTCCGGCCGAGGAAGGAAGAAATCAATGCTAATTCATTTGACAAGTGTAGTAAAAGTAGGAGGTATCTTAAACCTGTGACCCCTATACAAACTAATGCATAGTGGGAAAGGTTTCCATCTCGGATATCTTAACATAAGTTGGTCCAATGGATGCAGACTACCTTGTCTTTTTTCTGTGATTTCGTTACTGCTAGCGACCGCCGTCTTGGCTGCATGAACTTTGCAAAACGCTAGCGTTGGATCGCGGTTGCATCCCATCGCTACGAGATCCCTACACTGACACAATGAGACGACACCAATAAGAATAAGTAGTCGCATTTCCTGGAAGTAAGAATTTCTTCGACATATTTTAATTACAACGAAATTATGGATTTTCAAAACGATACGTGAAAAAACAGTGGAAGTAATTCGCAATCAAATTGGCTTTTCCAGGCTTTGAAGAAGGCACAATCCTTCGAAGCATCAGCTTTAGTGAATTAAGAGTATAATAACAACCTCTTGCGTGCTTATGAAGGAAACAGTGAACACTGGGAGTGTTATGTTTGGAGCTCGGTTTCATTATTCATTCGAGAAGTGCTACGCTCCAGAAGATCCGACTCGATGCAACTACGAAGAGCCTCATCGCGATGACGAACAGGTGGTACAATCGATACGAATCATTACGGATGTGAGGGAGACGAATACGTTGAAACATTGGCAGAATAAAGTTTGATAACATTCTCACATTAGCTTTGCCATTTAAGAAAATATTACGTCTGAATTCTTATGAATATTTGTCCGGTGAGGAATATCGAGCAAGTCAGTTGTGATGTTCATTGCCATCTTCCTACTTGATGGACTGAAAGTTAGAGTGATCTACCGTGTTTTTCCTGTGAGTGAGATTGGTTCCCTTCTGTACACGCCCAATTATATCCGGAACACAAGTGTGACAGTACGTTCGTGCAGAGCATGCACCTTGTACATTGCTCCAGGCTAAGGCATAAAATACAGTGACTGAGTACATAGGAGGCGATTGGAACCACCTCATCTCGTCGTATGTCCACTGTCATAAAGTCTTACTAGTGATCTCTGTACATATCCAACATGTACGCAAAGCCCTATTCTTTGATTGGGCTTCACACGAGAGTGAGGCATCCTTCATGTTGCAGCGGAGCCCTCTGGACTCCTATGACCCCATCGATTCATGAAATATAAAGGTTACCTTAAGCGTTGTCAAGCAACAACACAATAAAACTGTAGTAAGGCAATAAATAGGCTAGATGTTGAACACGAGACAACTAAGAGAAAAGTGCAGTTGGCAGCAAGAGCGTCATTGAACTGGGCACAAGAAAGCATCGGAAGATTACGGCTAATTGAAGACAGGAACAGTGTGTTATGTTAACACTCACCAATCAATGAAGTAAGTCACTTACTTAGCTACAAGAACGACCCGTCTTCTTGAAAGTTATGGCCATTTTTCCATTCCTTCGTTATATTACAACAATCCTGTACAGAGATGGTCAGATTATTGTGTGGGTTCGGTTGCGAGTTGAGGCTTTGTGAACTTCCCCTCTTACAGACGCGCTGAATGCTGGTGGAGCAAATTTTCGCTGAAAACTCATGATACTACATTGTTCTTAGGTCCTCAGTACGAGCGATTACTGGAATTATTATATCGTGGGAAGTTTGCCACCTTTTGAATCAAAATCTTTCAACAAGGCAGTAATTCTGTGTTCAGTGTACCGACCGAAGGTGATGTAGCACGGCAAGGCCGGTGCACACATCGATGGAATGAATAAGTCAAAATCTTTAACAGCTATTTAACCGATTTTCCGAAGCTAAAAATTCTCGGTTTAGGATGATTTTCATTCAACATAGCATTGATTTACCATTTACCCTTTCAGGGGGTTCACATGTTATCCACTGCAGAATCGACGCCCTCGGTTTGCCCTTCTCTCAGCCTGTTTTTTTACGCTGACAGTGCCATAAACAATCACCCGTCAATGCGAAAGATCTGGGGGAACACAAATGGGCACTTAACCCATTTAAGCTGGAGCTAAAAATTCTAATCATAGTATTCAACCTTTATTCACTGCCTACTTTTTTTCATTTCAGCCTAGTAAGTGAAATACGTGTAGTATTTCACCTAATGCCCTTTCGTAAAGAGTCATAGGTAGTAAACAAAAGCCAAACACTAGTATTGATTTATTTATTATCTGGCTAATCTTGATGGTAACAGTAATTCGGAAATATATAGAAATTTAATGTAATATTTTAATAAGATCCACACCTTATTTTATAAATTTATAGTGATATTAGAAAAAATGGAGTATTGCGTTTCGTTAGTAGATGGTTCTGACAATCTAATAAGGTTTGTGGGGCGACATTCAAGAACATTCCCTAATATGCGTAAATGTCATGGTGCGATCACGATGATTGGGTTGAAATGACAAGCAGCAATCCAAGATCGTTAATCTAGTTAGTGGCGGCGATATAGTGGCGCTTATTCAAGACTGGGAAGCGTTCTTAGGATAAGAGAGCTGGAACAGGTGAACAGAAAGAACGACCTGTGAAGCTGCAAATCGATGGAAACAGAGCTTAGTTTGAGCGCAGTACGGCAATACTTTGAGAATACGACAATACATTTGTTTAATATATTTGTCGGTACTACGAAAATGTAAAAAGACGGCCGTTAAGGAATGCGAGAACGGAATAGCAAAAAGCTCTCGCTGCTTGTCCGGAGCGTCATCGAACAGCATTAATGTCTGTTTGCCTCTTTAATTCAATGATGAATAGCAGAAATCAGAACCAGTCTTTGCTGACGACACTGTTCTCGAAAACCAGAAATCAGATGAATCAATATCGTCCTTACTACTGTTCAACAATATCAATAAAGGGTGTGTATGAATGGAGAATAGCGGCACATTAAAGAATTTTGAGCTCATTTGTTTCTAATATGCATGTGTTTGTGTTGGTAGCCAAACCGGTGCACGACGCAAGACATCAGGAGGATAAGTATCTCTTAGGCAACAGTGATCGCTCTAGATTAGCGTGGTGTCACGTTTTTGACCGGTTCTAGGATGAGACTATGATAGTTCTCTGAAGAAGACGAAAATAACGAACAAATGCAACTCACCGAACTGGCGTAAATTGGTTTAAAAGCTAATTGCCTTTCTTCCTCTTATTGAGAGCAAAAATATAGCTGCTCTGCCTTTCATAGCATTGTTGTCTGAAGTTTGCAAATGTTGTTAGTTCGATGGGAAGGATATCTAGAGCGTGTCACATTACCGTATCCCTTTTTAGGTAGGGGGAATTCTTGGGAATCAAAAATTCGCGAAAAGGTTAAGACTGTCACATTTTTCTCGTTTACTTATGAGCAGGATGGGTGTATAAATGTTAATATCTTTGAATTTCCTGAGGACGCCCTTATCGGGTCCTGTTGCTGTGCCTTTCTTCATTCTTTCTATGGCAACTCGAACATCAGAGGGTGGAATCCTGAACGATTTTTCACCAGCGAGGATTTCGGGTGGAAAAGATTGGTATAGAACGTTGCCCACATGACGTCGGATTGCTGAACATTATAGTCCCAGAAATCCTGATGGCAGTTGTTCAGACTGGATCGTTCTCGAGCTGCTCCCAATAACTTTTTCTGTCTATACCGATGTGAATCTTTCTGCAATGATGTTCTACAGCTGTCATTTATTATCCGCCGTGTTAAGTGTGTTGCAGTAGGAACACGCTTCAGTGTCCTTCTCCTTACTAGCCACTCCTTAGCAGCAATGGACTTGTGGTCTGAACTTCCTATTTAAGGAAATGAGGCGAGTTCGGCACAAGTTTGAAGTTCTTCGACAACCAACATGTAGTCTTCGGTCGAGTCATCATTTATCTGGCAGTCATATGAGGAGAGGATTTTATTGCAAAAATTCTCGTCATAAACGACTTGTTTCGTTTTTTCTTAGAGGGCAACAGTAGTTGTTTTCCATCTTATAGCTGAATCGAATCTTCGCACAAAGAAAGCGGTGGTCAGATCCAGTACAAAATACAGGTACCACTGAGATGTCAAAGAGGCACCGTTTTCTGTCCGTTAGAATATGGTCGATCTTCGCATGAGTTGTGTCATTAAGAGACTACCATGTCCACCGGCAATTTTCTCTCTTCTCGAAAAATGGATTCCCGTGGAACAGGCATGGTACGTACAGAAGTCCTACAAGACGGTTCCCATCCTCATTTTGATTTCCATCTCCGCGTTTTTCTATCATGTCGTTAAATTGTTCAATTCACGTTGTAGGTTCTATGGAAGTCTAATGCAGTTTGAAAGGGAAAAGTCTTTTATTTTCCATATAAGTTCGATTACATTAAAGTGTATGCAGTCAAGCATGATGAAATATCATACGAGGTCATTGTCTTTCCACAGCATACATCACTAATAATTGCATAAACCACCGCGAAAGTTTACCTCGGTGTGCTTTGGTTTGAAATGGAATCTCTAAACGCATGCAAATTATGTTCACCTACGGTTCCGATCTCGAACAGATCGGTTAGTTAGATTTGCTCCAATTTAACCTTGTCACTACGAAACTAGAGCAGTTGGTGCAAGTAAGTTGGGTTTTTTTTAATTTCTAGATGAAAGAAAGGAGGACCTCCCAACGGTCAACCGCCTCATCGTGGCTGGGAGGTGTTCTTGAGTGAAGGATTGTGATGTACAGCGGGACGATTCATCCCCTTCGCAGGGTCTCCCAAGCTGAGGAGTCCGGCGTTTCCACCTGGAAGCCAAGTTAAGAGTAAACCAATACGAGGATCCACCACCGTCCTGGTATGAAACTAGTCGCAAGCTGGCAAATCTCCCTCTGATCCATAAAGGTGGCGACTGCCTGTGGTGGTGAAGACCTGGGGCAGAATTTGGCCAGGCTGACCTCGGGAATTCCAGGGAACCACAATGGCTTAAGCAGCAAACCTCCGAAAAATGGAGAATACACTGGGGGCCCGTACAACCAGTGAGGAGGGGCCATTTAAGTATCAAGTAAGGAAGGCGAAACGAAGGACCAGTATGGTGAGGTGGGGCACGGATTAGCCTCCGGATGAAGGATAATAGCGTGTTTGATCCCCACCACGGACACATGCGGTTCGGGGTTTTGCAAAAATATCTGCTTCGAGTCTATTTATATGGAAACTCAACTTCTTCTTTTTTTCGTTTCGTTTGCTCACTGCCCATGGGCGAATCAACTAAAAACGGTACAGTTGTTGCTTCAAGTTCATTTATTTGTTTTCTTTTAAAGCGACCTAAAACCACATATTGTCCAGATCTTAGTAGATTTTTCCTACGGTTCTTCTTGCCTCCATCATTCACAAAGGTCTTCCGATTTTGCACATAGGTTCTGTTGCTGCTTAAGTAATTTCGGTTTTTCTTTAGGAATTTTTTTTCGTTGAATGCTGGTCGAATCTGTTCTTCCTGTATTCATGGAACAGATGTGCTATGGCGTTTCTAGATCTTCACAACGATCAATCTCTAAATTTCGAGGAAATCTTCTTCTTGTTACAGAAAAAGCATGTGCTAACCGTGATGCATTCTTGCGGAGTAAAATGACAACAAATGTGAAATGGCATAATACAATGAACTGGACAACAGGTTTTGCACCAGCAATTGACCCTATGGTCACGTTGTACCTACAACGATCTCAGATATGAAACTAAATGGAAAGGTGACCTTGCTCAGTCAGGCTCATACTATGATCTCACAGTAATAAAGGTTTTACGCAACTGGTCTTGAAATTCGTTTAGCTTTTTAATGTCATCACGTATAATCTGCATGGTCCCGCACGATCTTTGGGTTCTTATCCCTTACAATGCCACGATAGTGCAGAAATTGGAGTCATTTCTCAAATAACGCTCTAGAATTGGATTGTAGCCAGTCTGAAATTACGACCAATATGGGATAGACGTGTATTGTGCTGAAATTATCAAAGTTTCAAAGAACACTCCTTTCGGCCATGGGAGACTTTCTACAAAATCGTCAATGGGACTGTTACATCGAGATAGGAGACAACCATATATTCCCTACGTTCTTTTTTTCTGCTTTAATTATGAATTCTTTGCCTACACTACAACATCAAGCAACGACGATAATGAGACCGAGATATTTTCTCCAGACTTGTGAAATCTCTTCAAGAAAAATTTCTGTGGAGATTACAGTGAAAGGAAGAGGAAGAGCTCTAGAGTTCATCTTGGTGGCGTATGTTATCCATGACGTCTCACAGTTTTATACGTCCTCTTCTCTCCACATAAGTGGTATTGCCTTGATTGAGACTGCCACAACTAGATTAGCCGCCATCGGTTCGCTTTCTTAATGCAACAGTTCTCCAATGGTTCAAAATCGCACTACATCGTAAAAATCTTGCTTAACATTGCTTTTCTCACATGAAAAAGATAAATCCAAAAAATTTCTCAACGAAAATTGCAAATAAACTTGTTTGCCGTTTTTCACAAACCTTTGAGAAGGTACCGCTGTCCTCATCATCGATGAAGACTGTACAGTTAAGCAATTCATTGAAGCAATACAGAAGAAAATATTGTAGCTTTGGAGCACTCATTCGATTAAAAGCGTTTCCATTCTGCTGAGATGCTTGCCATCATGGATTGCTTAGTGAGAATATTCCCCATTCAGTATACAGAAATACGGCACGACCTTTACAACCTACCAGAGGCAAGAATCTGCAGCAACATCACCGTTCTCTTAAAATAATGGATTCGACAAATCGAAATCATCCCGTCACATTCATCAAGTACGCTCCAGACATCTTCCTATGCTTACTCGACGGCTATGTTGGTTTGTACAGAAAATTTTGCTGTCATGGAATTTACAGTTAGCAACTGGAGATATCAGTAAGGAATTCGCTAGGAAGAGCTTGCGATTGCGGATTGCAGCGACGCTTTTTAAAGCTTGTATGAGTTTTCATGATGGAGAAGGTCGTAGACGTCTATTAAAAGTGGACGTCGACGATGTGAAGCCGAGAACCAATGCCACACTTCCAAAAACTACTTAAGGGTTGGAGAATAATCGACGTTTATCGAACGGTCGTTCCTCATTTGAAAGGCATCACTGGGAAGGTGAAAATTTTCGACTAAGATATTAGGCGTCACCCACAGTTTTGCGCGGATGCGACGTGCCACAACGCCTAATTTAGTGCCGGCTACGATCTTGGACAAATTGACTGGAATTAAAAAATATTGAGGGATTGAAAATATGATGCAGTTGAACAGGATTTTGCCGTACGCATTCAACCTGATCCTGTAATAGGCGAAGTGTCGGTGTGCGTTGCCAGTGCCTTCAACCTCTCCATCGGTCATTATTGCCGCTCTTCTCTCCTTGATACCTTCTTCTATAACCATTCTGCAGAGTTCGGGCGTCAGTGTGTTGTTGCCTGTTGCCTGCGTGCTTCAACATAGGTGTATCAGCATGAGCGTTCCTGAAGACAGGAATCTCTTCTTGACTTTCGAACCCTCGGCTACTGAGCTAAACGATATGAACATCAACGTAAAGAGAGACGTTCGATAAACCGAAACCATCTCGCCAAAGTTATTTTCCACCACCCGCCAGAACGTCATGCGAACACTGGAATGGGACAATATGGGAGTGAAAATCGATGGCCGGCAATTACACTATCTTCGCTTCTCCGATAATATCGTTCTTGTAATGTCAAGAATTAGCCAGGCGGAACGAATGCTTACCGACTTTGATAACGCTTAGGGAAAGATTGGTCTTCGCTTACATTTCAAGATGACGAAGTTCATGAGAAACGAATATGTTTCTGATGTCCTATTTACAATCAGTGGAATAAATATCTCGTAACGCCCCAATCATGTAAATCATGAAGTCAAAATGATGAACGAATTGAGTTCAGCAGGAAGAAGCCAGCAGGTTGGGAATCTTTCAAGAACATTATGGATAAAGTGAAAAGGACTGAGAACACGCAACTCCATGTCTATCTTTTTGACTTCATGTTTCTTCCTGTCTTAAAGTACGCGATGGAGATCTCGTCGCTATGTAAGCACAAATGTATATTTATGTATGAAAACAGGAAAGCTAGCCATGCAAGAGCAAAGTTCTCAGCTCGCTACCACGTCGTCAACCTTAGTGACAAACAATGGCAAGCAACTATAGAGAAGATCATATATGTTAAAAACAAGCCAAGGACTTAAGTACAGAAGAGTTGGTACCAATAAAGAAAGTATTACACCATCTTTACCAACGCTGGTAAAAAGGCTCTTGGTTTTCTGCGGTGGATAGAAATTCGGAGTTTGTCAACAACAATGAACTGGCAAAAGCTATTGATTATGTATTAGATATCCTACAACCTGAGTTTGCATTATCAGTCCTCGTCTGCTTTTTTTGACTAGAAACTTTTGTATAATTCACCGATAACAGTTTAACACCCATTTGGCTTGCTTTCTCCAATAACGCATAAGAACACGAAGAAAATATGAGCGGAGGGGACCCAGCAATCAACACAGGTAGTTGCGGAGTACAACAGTTGAAAATGCAGTTCAATCTTTCTCCACATGCGACGTGCATTGAATTTAAAGCGAACAGCTGACTGTTCATACATGACAGCATATCTTCTAGGTGTCTTTACCAGTATTTCGCTCTTGCGCGTCTTTTAAATCCGTTTCCATGTTTTTCAGCTTCTCGTACCAAATGTGTTCAGCAGATGGTAAACGGTTTCCCAACATGTCATAAAACAACTACCACAAGTTGCATCCGTTTAGAATACCGATTGTAAAACAAACATGAGTTTTAGGTCGTCTTTTGGTGCCATCATTTCAAACTATCAAGGAGCAAATATGTATATTTATTCTGCCTCACATTTCCTAAAATGCGAAGTTGTGACATTGACAGATCGGACGTTCAACATACAGCATTAGGTCAGGCTCAGAACAATTTAAAGTAAGAATACCGAAGCTTTCCTCAAATATGCGACTAAAACGTCACATGCTATTTACCATGCTTAAGTTCATTAAATCACATGGATTACTCAGTTGCTTCTTACGATATGTTGCATATTTCTGCTACGTAACCCTCGATCATTCTACTAGTCCAATGGGTCGCCGCCGTTCAGCAATAACCCCTGTCGTGACCATCGCGCAGAGTTTGCGATCGTCGATGGTATTTCGCCCTAATGATCTCAGAGTGCCAGGAAAAAACACACTCAACTAGCATTCAACATGTCAAAGAAGGATGAGCACCAATCCTCAAGTCGCGATCGAATTTACGTACGATCGAGACCTCCTCCATAGGAGTGGAAGTCTCGATAGAACGAAATGAATCAGGAAATGTGGGATTCGTACGACTCTTGAGGATGGCTATTTCATTATTTAACTGCTCAGCTTCATGGGTAATTCCTTCAATAGCATGCTAATGTTTTCTTTGACATGAAGTAATTTTTGTCCCAAATTTCATAATGCTACGTGAAGAATACTTACCGATTCAGTAAATAGTCAAGAAACTCTTTAACTTGGTTAAGCAGTCAAACTAACCTAGTTTTCCGAGAGGTGTAAGTTTCACTGAAGTTCCCTTACAAGCCACACCACATTTTCATACTTTCGGCTACAAGAACATTATACCCTTATATACACAGAAAGCTAATGAGGAAGGGATACAATAGCTTGTGCACATAGCGTGATGTAAACAATGCGACCAGTACCTAAGCGAATGAGGTGACGCTACTCATTCTTGAACGGGCTGGAGAAGGTCGCAGTGTCGATCCATCGGGCGATGTTGCTTTGTCCGCTGGCTATGGAAAGGGACTGAGGTAGGGCAAGTACGCAGGTCTTGGGTCAAGTAATTGCGTGTACGAGATTAATGATAATGTCGAAAATTATAGTCGCATAAGGTTGATGAGTAAAAAAAAGCGGCTCTGAAGAAGGCGATACTGCCGAAACGTCAGCTACTGTTGTATTGTATTGTGTTTTTCTATGGAAGTAAATGTATGCTGTTTAACAACCTCGCGATTGCTGAACAAGAAAACGACGCATTCATATTCCAATGTCGAAAATATTCTCTACAGGGTACAGAACAGTCTATATAACACTTCATAGGTGTATCCGTAGAAAATTCCTTAATAAAAATAGCAAACACGGGTTGAATAAGATCAGTAATAACTTAATAAACACTGCATAAGTGAGCCCCATGCTGCTTCGTTAAAAAACCAAAAGTGATTGTATTACATACCTACCGCTTAATCAAGACGTGCAAGGATAGAGGTTTGGCCACATCATCTGTTTGATATAGTATAGACCTAATCTAATTTAAGAGAAGAACATGTGAGATGACATAAATACAAATGAAAATGTGTGAGACAAATGTTATAGCACAGAAAAGGACCCGTTGGTGGAAATGGAAGAAGCAGTATTCAAAAACCAAACTGTAATGAAAACGAAGGAAAACTATGAGAGACCTAATGCGATGTCAAAATGACTCTGAGAGCAGTAAGTGAGTTTTTATATGATGCTATATACTACTAGATTTACACGAGAGATGGTTATTACTGGTTAGGCTTGACTGGCTTGCCGTCCCGTAGTAGGTTTCACTTCAATGACAATTGAGAGTGGAAGTGGTTTTTCCTGTGGAAGCCGCGCCTTCTTGAATGGAAGTGCGGCGAACACCACTGGCAGAATTACGAGACCATGACACATGCCGAGGAATACGACCAACACGACGACCTAAAGAATACGTTCGTCGACCCGGCTAGTCTTTAGACGATTTGAAAAAAAAGGTGTCTCAAAAGGAAAGAAAAAAACTTCTTGCGCTAAGCATATGGCCCAGAGTACTTTCCAAGAACCAAGTATACGTTTGCAACTTCGTAGCGACACAATAACTACGAAAGAAGGTAGTCTTTAAAAGTATTTTAAAATCAACTTTGCGATTCTACTCGCTATGGTTCCGAACAGTTTAAAGAGACATCCTTCATCGCTGAAGCTGGAATTTCTTCTTCACTCACAATTTCGTTCGACTTGATAATTAATAGTAGGGCTTCACACCAGTGAATTAAGCGACCGTACAGAGCCTATTAGTCCCTTTTGGACCCCTATAGGGCTGTTATTCTCGGTAGTAGAATTTGAGTCGTATAATGTCCATTGTCGCTTTAACATTAGTGGAACAATGTTTTGTTTTTTTATTTTTTGTCTACTACAGTTTTTACAGCAGGGTATTAAACGAAATACAACCACAACTTTTGTTGAGATATTTGCAAACCTCCGGACGGTGGGGAACGAACGCGCTATTACCCTTTACGGGGCTAACGCGTTCACCACCACTCCATACGGGTCCCTTCGTTTCGTCGGCCTCTCAGCTTTTTCATTAGTAAAATCTCATTAGGAAAACAACTTCATGTAGAAAAAAGTCTCCAAGACGTACCTTCACAAACACTTGCACCATATAAGCATGAACAGCTACAAGTACAACGATGGAGATCATCGTCGACGTTCCTGACTGGAACATTGGCCAGGCGATTGAAGCTAACGCGTTACGGATTCGCTCTTTCTTATTCGGAAAAAGTAATAATAGAACATAAAATAAGGAGCAAAGTTTCTGATGCGATTTATTGCTAATGATAAGCGACATTAGTGGATCGATACATATGAGTGCTACTGGTGCCTAAATCAAGGCAATGAATTTTTAATTTCCTTTGTCAGAGGGTTTCAGGGAGCAAATATGTGGGGAGGGCAATGCCTTTCCAACAAGCATAAACTAGCGTATGACCGACCATAATTGGATCCCAATCGACTGCGATTGTGTGGCCACGGCATAATGCTTACAAGAACCTTTTTTACAGTCTACTTGAAAAAACCAATCTCGTCTGAACGACATGTTCAACGACTAAGAAAACGTCAATAACGCCCTTGCCGACTACTTCGAGTGGTAACTCTTTCCATTTTTCGACTACGAACACACATAAAGTTACCGGAAAATTGCCCTTATAGTAATGCCACGTGATGTGGGCAACGAAGTCGACGGAGAAACCGATGGCCATCAACAATGTGGTCATAGAGATCGGATCCAAATCGATGTTTAGGTACACGAGGCAGCCGAACACACCTGAAAACCGTAGAAGCATCATACAACAAATTCTTGGTTTGGATACAAAATAATCTATGTATTAGTTATACACTGAGGCTGCGAATATGTTCAATATAGCAACATATACATAATGATCTTACGCGTTATTCCACTTTACCACACTGAGGAGCATTCATCGAATTGTGCGACTACTAAACGATATGTGAAACATAGAAGAAGATCAAGAATATACCCTTTCACACTATTTTTCATAGTCTGTGACACATTTCTAGCTGGTTATTAAGCAATTCATACAAGAAGAACTTACCGAGATTAATTGATAACACCGAGCACGACGATGTTACAATGGTGACGGGAGACGGTGTGAACAGGGTGAGAACGATGAGCATGCAAATCAGTGCGAAGAAAACAGTCTGCTGAGTTACTGGGACGATCGAAAGCAGCTGAAAAGCTGCTTGTAACACTGATTCTTTGGATGTGGATGTTCTATATTTCTGTTCAAACATTATTCGCTTGAATATAATGGCATCTATGTATATTGATTGGAAAGTAACTTCCTACTTCAAAGCACTTATATTTTATATATTGCAACGTTGTTCAAATTTTCTCTATATATTTCTTAGTTCAAGGAATTTAAATCTATTTCGTTCTTTCTTTTTCCAGGTCGATTATTTTGTTTAGAATTTGGAAGCCCTACAAACACGGCGTCCTTCAAGCTGAGAAGGAGTCAGGCGCTTCCATCAGGAAGTCCAGCTAAGAGTAAACGAATACCACGATCCACTACCGTCCTGATCTTGAACTAGTCCCATGGTGGCAAACCACTCTTTGATACGCAAAAGCTGCGAGTGCCAGTGGTGGTAAAGACCTGGGGCAGACTTTGGCCATGCTGTCCACAGGACTCCAGGGAACCACGATGGATAAACCAGAAAATCTCCGGAGAATGAAAATTATGCTTGGGCCCGCACAACCAGTGAAAAACGAACCATCCACGACACTCATCAACCATCCTGTAGTCTCTTTTCTTTGACTTACACGTAAATGGACATGTTTCATAGAATTAGTGAAGAAAACAAATCATTAGTAGCTAAATGACTGACTAGTGAATAAACAAATTAAACAATAGAAATCAAACAACTGATTGGAAAATATAAATGAAGAAACTCGTAAACGAGGAGAAAATTTTTCGTGCAGAACTATAGAGGGCGGAGGTTCTCGCCAATATGATGTTGTCCTTGTGCTTATTTCAATATACTTTCTAATAGAAGTAAGGTCAAGTGTTCTACAATGTAGTGGACGAGAAATGTTTAACCTGATCTGAATACATGGAGAAATCCTCGTAAATGGTGATATTAAGGTGGCGATACTCGCTGGCGATAATTCGCCATTGCTCCAAGAGATTAAGACGCTCAGTCCAGGTGACGGCATTGTGAAACCCAGTGGAGAAAACGAACTTCTGCAGACATGATGGACGCTCAGCAAGGCAGTCTCTTAAATTTTGGTTTGCAATTCTGTATTTTAGTACGAAAACGTTCTGCAGACACGTCGCAAGCCTCTACTTTAAAGGCAAGTCAGTCGTCTAAGCTTCTAGTGCGATGCGCTAGCAATTTATACACCCCGAAGAGATGCAGCGTTTGGTGAGTCTTTATAAACGAAGAGGAGTAATGAATGATATGGTGTATTCTCACGCTTCTCATCCCATAAACTAACAACACTATTGATGATAATGACGTACCTGTGATCACCAAGATTCACGTAATGGCTCCATCGCCGGTACTCTTGCAACTTGAAGAATTCTGGAAGATAGCGATATTTAAAATCGATGGAGCCGTGTTCCTGAAAAAGAACAGCAAGATGAACGTGTCGCAGCAATTAGGCTTCACGTTAGATTTTACTGTCATCCAAGCACTAAAATTTCATGCAACGTGATTTTTCACGGCCAACGATTTTCGTCTCTCCCGAATTCTAGCTGGAGATTTAAAGATCACTGAATGATTGAGGTAGAGTGGTGCTAGTTCTAAATCTCCACATAAGTTATCTAGACCCCCCACACTTTTGAATCCATGTTGTCTGTGACAGATTCATTTGCGGTTATTAAATCACTGAGTTGTCAAAGTCATAAATATTGCTCTACAGGCTATGTCCATATTCACTGGTTCAGCGATTTTAAAGCGGATAAAAGTAAGGATAAAGCGTTCGACGTTGATCAGTCCCTCAGGGATGCGCCGTGCATTCGACTTCATTAAGCATCGTTTGGAAGTGATTGAGTGCACATCTGGCCTACCCAATGATTACGGTGACCTGCCGGTATATTGGTCCATTGCTGCTATCCTCCCAGACAGGTCTGGTACCAATTCGACGATCCCGGAGGGATGAAAGGCTTGACGATCCCCGGTAAGGGGATTGAGCCAACAACCACCTGGGTACTGCAGGTCACATTTGACTACTGCGCTACAAGTGCCTTAAGTGCACAAATTATTGAAACATTTTCAAGTAAGCTGTAACACAATCGCAACCTGTGGTGTTTAGCGGTCCTGCTGCTTAGGCCGACGCCAAATTTTCACCCTTTGTGGGCCTGCTGGTCTTCCGAAAATAGGATGTTGAAGTTTTCCGATACCAAGAAGACTTGAGAGTTTTTGAACATGACAGGATTTCAAAGGAGACTTTGCTCTATCGTTCTATGGATATGACTATGCAGCTTACTATTTACTACATTTTATTGTGGTTCATCCTATAAACACAACCATCAGCATTTGGAAACGTTTCTCAACTTGTGCTGCATCTATTTCAGAAATTTTATAATACTTGTACATTCCATTCAATAGCTCTTATTCATTATAATGAGTGCAATCGAAATAAAAGATAATTCCTGGTCAAAGTACCGATCAGTGAACTCGTCCGAGAGAAAGAGGAAAAGTCCTTTTGTATATTTCTATATACAGAATAGAGCTCTTGCTGGCCGATTTCGCCGCAGCAGCTGTGTTGGACAGCGATCGTTTGGTTGCAAGAATCATGGGGAAAGAGTCTTCTTTGTCAAAATGAACCATTAGAAAAAAATGGCGGCTATATAGCTCACACCGGTCACGCTGCGTGTCGCGTATAATTGTCTAGAATACACGCCATTGCGATTGTATTAAATTTAATTCCTAAAATGTTTATTGATACGAAATTTTTTTTGAAGTTAGCTTGTTCACTGAATCTTCAGTAGACTGAGAAGGATTCTACAACAACTTACAGCTGAATTACGCAATTGATGTTCATAAGGTAAGAATACGCAGTAGTTTACCTTTTTCTCCTACGTACGGTAGGTACGGTAGAAGCCACATGTGCGTACTCGCCGCACCAACACTGTTGTTGGCTGTTTCGAATCGCCGCAGAATTCTCATGATCTCAGGCACTGAATTCGGTAAGTGCATATCGCTCGGGTTGTTCACAAATACGGCTACCTAAGTGAACAGATCTTAGATCTACTATAATCGAGAATTCATCCAACTTGTAGCAACATTTTCATTGATTTTGATGACTATTTCTTCAGCATCTTTAAAGAAACTGTACTAGTAGACAACAGCCGGACACTTACGACGCAGCAAGGAGAACGCGGTGCAAAATCGTGACTTCAAAACGGAAAAATGGACCTTATTATTATTCTTTAAAATGAATTTATATATGGCGGCTAATTAAAGACTCTATCCCAAAATGACATAATTGAGGAACCTGTCCGCCCTCCTTAAAGATGATATTCGTCTGAATTCGTACGAGCTCGAGCAGTGGAGAGTCATCAAGAAAGAGTTTTTCCGACGACAATCCCACTTTAATACGCATCACACCGTGTATCATCAGAGCCCAGTAGACCAGCATCACTCCTAAACGAAATGGATTCAGCCGTCAATGTGGGTTTTTGAGCGTACTTGCTAAGATATACATGGTCGCCATTTACCACATAGGTAAGCCGAATTGGGTTTAGTTAGATGTTCCTATGACTAGTAAGAAATAGATTCTTCAACACCGTCGAACTGATCCTGGACCTATTCCGAACTGTCACAACTTTTAATGTCGACTTTGATCTTTCTAGCGGAGAAATGAATTGATTACAAAGTTCTAACAAAAACAAAATTTTCCTCGAAAATATGCTTTAAACTTTAATCATTGGAAACAACTAGAACTACGCTTTCTAATAATAACCCATCAAGCTTTATTTGCAATCTGTGACCTTTGCCGTTAACGAATAAGAAATGAGAAAAACGACAGCACAGTCGAGGTACCACTTGTATGACGTTGATCTTCACCGACAAAGTTTATATTTGGTCCTGTTGCAAGGAAAAAGTAGTCCAGTGGGTTCTATTAGCTCTAAGAACATGCTAAGCTTCACACTATTCTTCTAGGAACTTCCTGAAATTCGTCGTGCCATGAGATAGGAGATCCATTCGCTAAGGTCTCTTGTCGTCCAGCACTTGTCGTTAATGCACAGCATGTATCGAACCCACATGAATGTCGTCATTTTGCAGCAAATACTCTCGACTGCCTCCTCATTAGCGCTCAATGAACTGCTTCGTAGCGGTTACGTAGCGGTGAGGTTTCCAACGCAGATGTTAAGGCAGGAAGGATTGTAAAGTCGAATAGGTGGGCACGGAATCGGGTTTCATTCTTTCCATTCCTTATATTCTCGATGCTCTTGGATGCTCTCCATGCTGCACCCTTCTTCTTGCTCAGCACCGAAGCTAAGCTGTTCATCATTTTGACTTCCCGGCTCAGAAACACACAGCTGGTGGAATCGGAAATATTGTTTTATCCGTTGAGTGTGAATGGTTCGAAATCGTCACTCACAAATGCCGTCTTTTTTGAGATTTAGTCGAACTCCAATCTTCTAAGTCGGCCAACTCTCATTCTCTCTGGATAATGCGTAATGTTATACAGACGATGTCACCAATAAGGTGGAGATCCTGTAACTGCCAACCATCGAATTTACTCCGATCCTTCTGAAAGCCGTGGCTACTCTGCCTGTAGCATCGGAATATTTTCACCTTAACCTTGTTATTAGGAAGTTTCAGAAGGTGCTGCAAATGCTCATTCTGACTTCTGCAGCTTCAGCCATCACTTCTCCTTTCCTCTCCTCTCTCACCTAACGTCTCCTTTGCCTTTCTGGAGCGTTCTCGAAGTTTGCACATCAGTTGTTGACTGCCTACCGTGCATGCGATCCTACACTAGTTAGAATGCACCATTAGATAAGCACCTTCTGAGAAGTTTTGAACTTTCTGCTTCTATGGCGCTAACGCGATGTTTTTTTGTTGGTGTTATTCCCAAACATGATTAAAAAGCGTAGTAAGGAAACAAAGGATATAAGATGATTAGTGGAAAAATATCCAAAACCATGGAAAATAACGATGACCATATTCGTGAAAACTTTATTCCACAACTGACCTCCCACTATGAATTTGCTCCAAATCGACAAGCTGAAATCGACCCACGCATCCAGAATCTTGTTGAGCATCCACGACACACCAAGGAATAGCCAGTTCTCTTCTTCCTTTTCAACCTAAACGAACGTTATCAAAATGTGTCTTGAAAATGATCCTTATTTATATTTTTCCTTCCTACTTGTTTGATCCCTATTTTTTTAATAATCCTTAACCCTTATTTATTATTTTAGCTATTTAGAGGTGAAGGATTCGTAACAAGAACAATACGCAACAATTAGTGACAAAACGTTTATTTCAATGTTAAAGTGAAACCTAACCTAAAACTAAACTGAAATCAATGAAATCAACTTCTAGCCCATAGAAACTATCAGATCGCATTCTTTTATACCTTTGCCGGTGGAGGTACTGTTAGGCAGCAGAGATAAGCATTGCCTCTGCGAGCTTCTCGTTCACCACCCAATGCTAACACGGCGGAAAAGAAGAAGATCTGATATATGTAGTCGTAAATAACGGCCACCGAGATGAAGACACAGAATGTCTAAATTAGGCAGTCTCCTTTTTAGAGTAAAGGGATTTAAAGAAAGATGTAGATTTGTTCCGACTTTTTGAAAGGGGATCGCAAGTTATAGCACTGATATTAGCAACTATAGCTTAGGCTAGAAACAAAAACTAACATAGATGGCTGGTGTATTAGTGGAGATTCCTATTGAGAAAGAAAGTAGATTAGTGAGCGACGTGATGGAGATGGAGGGACCAGCATCAGCCAGCGTCTCGGCGATTCGCTCCCGTACAGGATGCCTAAACGAGTTCTTTTTTTAGAAGCTATAGAGTACGGCTCGAAAGAAATTTGTGAACAGTAATGGCAACGTTTACTTCTATCAATGTTTTCAATGTTCGTTCGATGTTGAGGACGGTTATTCGTATGAAATTAGAATCAAATTTAGCCCACTTCAAAATTAGAATCAAAGAAAAACCAAACTCGAGTTAGTGAAATTTCAAGGAAATTAGAACATGTATCCTATCGTGAAAAGTGAAGTGAGCTTACTTATCGTTGGTTTTATGGAACGCGTGTATGAAAATGAACACATCGTCGACACCAATGGCGAGAACTAAGAATGGCACCACCGTCACGATTGGCAAAAACTCGAAACCCATCTGAAACGCAGGGTGTTCAGAAAGGTTGCGGAGATTTACTGAATATGAATGGATTAAGCGTAGAAATTAACATCGTGCTTCGCAATAGAAGCGTAAGTAGTATGTCTGTGAAGGAATCCGAAATATTTTATAACTTACTTTTCACGCGGTATTTTCACCAACGCCACATGACCAAGGAATACTGTGAGCCTACTAGCGCTTCTTGTGCGCTATCCGTACAAGAAATTTACCACGCTTAATATGATACTTTCCAAGCAATGACTAATTCGTAAAGGAACTGGGTGTCTCTAATTCAAAGGAAACGATTGAACAATGACAGACTCAAACAGTAAAAAATGAAAGATCAGTTCTTGACTAATAAAATTTGCCAACTACTTTGTCGCTATCACCAGCCCTTGGCTGTCAAGACTTGGTACACAATCACTACTTGTGAGATTGAAATAAACAGCAGTTGGTCAATACGAGAAGAAAAAACCCGCCTCAATGAAGAACGGTGTAACCCCGGCAACGGTTAACGAAGGGGGGGATGCTAGATTTCACAGGCATGGCGGATACGGAATTCGGATGGAACTAGCGCAAGTTTTAAAATTGCTAAAGTATAACTCATGTTTGAATAAGGCTTCGTCAATGTCACGAAAATATGTGGACGAAACACGCTTTAACAAACGAAAAATTTCGAGAACGAGAAAGAAAAAAAAGCACAATAGGAAACACGGCATTCAGTTTTAACCTTAGGAAGAGTATACAGCAATATAGAATTTACCCAGAATAGATGTCCAAACGAGGCTACAAGCGAAACAATCGGGCAGATAACACCGAGAAGCGACTCCAAAGGATTGCTTTTCACTGGATCTCGTCGCAACGTCGTGGTCATTGTGAACACGATGAGAATGAACAGCGTCGCTCCCATCAGAGGCATAGCGAGAATTCCTAGAACACCAAAGACCTATTTGCTAAGTATTTTTTTGATAAGTACCAAAATAATTAATACAGAAAGAAGATTAAAATTGAAAATATTATTTTGCGTCGTTTTCTTGTTCAGCAATAGCGAGGTTGTTAAACAGCATACATTTACTTCCATAGAAAAACACAACACAATACAACAGTAGCTGACGTTTCGGCAGTATCGCCTTCTTCAGAGCCGCCTTTTTTTTACGTGGCTTCCAATGAGGAAGATTAGAACAGCCGATTATAGTCGCATAAGGTTGATGACTGAACAAGAAAACGACGCATTCATATTCCAATGCCGAGGTTAATAGAAAGTCGATCCTGGGAAATATTATTTTGCTCAAGGAATGGGGGAACAATGCATCATATTTTAGACATGGCATCATTTTAAGAGAACAAAACCAAAAACAGAACATTAGGCCAACGAAGAGTAAGCATACACATATTTTAAGCAAGTGAGATGTTCCATGGATTCTCGTCATGGAAGATGTTCTAAGTCGGCAACGCGTCAGACTAGGTGACGCATCTTATGCGCAGACAAAAAGGATAAAGCCTTCAGCGTTGACGAAGCTCTGGCCCTTTAGCAACTCCTTCAAGAATGCGCCCGCATTCGGCTTCATCAACCATCGCAACAGGTTACTGAATTCATATGCGGCCTTTCAGAAGCCCCCTCAAGCCATCGCCACCATCTTCCCAGACAAGAGAACCTGGTGCGAGTTTGTCGACACCGAAGGGGTGGAAGGCTTAGTGAGCTAGGAATCCAACAAAAGACCACGTGTCTATTTCAGGGCACTTTTACTCACTGCACTACAACCGTCCTCAAGTGACACATAAAAAGTGAAACGAGGATAAAAAAGAGGTTACATAACAGAAAACTCCTCGCAGTTACCATTAAGTAAGAAAGCACAGGTTCAGAGAACGTGTAAAAATAAATAGACTATAGTGACGAAATGTAATAAAATACAATGCACATTAGCTTGAGAAAATTCCAAAGAGGGTTTGAAGATGGGAGCTATTAGGATCAACTGATAAGTCAGTGGATCGGCTGAGAATACAACGTTTACGAAATGCTCCTTCAGATAGCGAGAAAATTGTTCTCGAAAATTAAAGCAGTGCTAGAGTTAGTGGTATTGGTGAAGAAATCTTAACACAAAGTCTTGACTCGTTAGTGCGTTTTATTAACATTCATGGCGTATTGGAAAATAGTGCAGGATTCTCTTTCTTCCAGAAGAGAGACAGAGCCATAAAATTCAACAGGGAAGAGTATCTGAAGTTAGCAAGCAGGCAGTAGATCACAATACTGTCACTCTCTTGTGTCTAGACGACCCACTCATTGAACTCTGAGCAGCAACAGAGAATATAATCCGGGTTTTCCAGAACTGTTCAGCACCGCGTTCAAGTGAGTTATGCGAAAATTGGAAGATAACAACATAGAAACGAGAACCGATGGTTAACAAAACATTACATTCATTTTGTTGATGAATTCGTTCTCTTATCACCTACCATTATATTATACCCACAATTAAGTGGGTAAAAAAAAGGATAAAGGTCTCGGCGTTGATGCCAGAGGGATGTGACATGCATTCGACTTAATCAAGCATCGCTGGAGTGATTGAATTCACATCTGGCCTTTACAGTGACTCGCGGTTGCCCACGGATGTATCGAGCCAGTGCGGTGCTGGTATCCTCCCAAACAGGCTTGGTAGTTTGCCGAACCAGGAGAGATGGAGGGCTTGGATAGCTTGAGGTGCGACGATCGATCCCATGTGTATTACAGAGCGCCTCTGACCACTACGTTACATACACCCTGACTAAGTGGATAGCTTGCAAAAGTAGTGAAACAGTGGTCTAACTGCCGATGGTACGCTAACGAATATCGTCTTCACAATTATCCCCGCCGTTCAGCAATATCATATCAGTTGCTGTTAAAGAAGATTGGAAGAACATAGACTATACCTGTTCTGCGCACCTCTTCTGATACTAGACCTTCACTGGTGCAGAAAACCCGGATGAGCGGATCGTTGATGATAGATTGAGAGTATTGGAATACAGCCTAAGTATTTAAGGATCAGATTTACCGGAATCCTCCCAATTAATTAAATACATGACTAAACCAAAGAATAACGCATGAAGAACATCGTCCTGAATGGTGAAAAAGGTAAACTACTACATAAAATAATGAATCGAAATAGAATCAGATTCTTTGCCACTGTCGTTTAGAAAAACGAAGAGAAAACAGCCAAATGAAACTAATTTTGAAGAAGTCTACGGTATAACAAAAATTTTGATGACGACTTGTAAAACGGATATAACCATAACAGTAGAATGCTCATTTTTCTCAGATTTATCCTATAGTCAACGGAATTTGAACCTTTTCCCATTCACGCATAATCGCCACCGAGCTCTCATTGTTGTAAATTGCGTGGAAATTGATGGCGATCAGACGCGACTCTTCGACTATTTGAGACCTGAAACATAAGCCTCAAACTTCCTCAGAACCTTCGAATCAAGTCGACAATTGCCTCATTTCATATCATATTTAAAGCACTAAAGAAAAAAATCACACACACACACACACACACACTACACACACACACACACACACACACACACACACACACACACACACACACACACACACACACACACACACACACACACACACACACACACACACACACACACACACACACACACACCTCCTTGTATTTGGTAACTGCGTGTTCCGGTCTGTTCTCACTCCCCATTCTTAACGTTGGGCGTTGGGGTTTTCCAATAGAGAGTACCATAATTAAACAAAGCATGTCATAATAAACAGAATGATTGCTTAACTAATAACACAAAAAATTTATACGGAATCAGACCATCTCCACCTTCGTGTGAAATTGCTCATCTCATTGAAAAGATAACCGCAAATTGAGGAAATTAAAATCGAAAACTATAGCAACCTGAGAATTATTCCGACCGAGATGATGCCGTTATCTATGATCGGTGAAGAATGAGGTCGGCTAATTCAACACTTCACATATTAATCTAACATTTTCTGATCTCTTTCTCTCACAGTAATACAAAGGAAGAATTAGAAAATCACCATTGGGCGTTAGTCTCTGGGAACACTCAAGATGTGATGATGAGAACGAATGATGAGAATTAGAATGAGAATGTGGAGTCGCAGGTGCCGTAGGCAACCACCTACTCACAGGCCAACTAGCAAAATACTGCACAAAAGGAGAAAAGAAGATCTTAAGGAAATGAAAGCATCAGTCCTGAGTGAAGCTGTAGAGGGTGGAAAGAGCATTTGCAAAGCCCATCGAAACTTCGCCAATAACAGAGTAAGAATTTCGTATTCCAACACCTAAACAGAATAGCTACGGCTTCCAAAGAAGGCTATAGAGAAAATCATCCGCGATCACTACTCGAAGCTCTTTATTAGCCATCCACCGATCCTCATATAAAATTGGAAAGAATAGTTATTCTTCCTTCGGTTCTTCCATTTGAAATCCAAAATGTTACCTCCTCGGTGAAGAAACACTCAACACTTCGGTCTCCTACAACATAAGACACGAACATCTGAAAAACGTTTCGCTAGTCCTCATCGACACACCGGCTCTGTTCTTAACACGTCAGGTGCCATGGTGCAAGTTTGCTGATTAATGGAAGACCATGTTGCTTCACAAAAAGGAAGACCGCCACAACATCAGTAACTATCGTCCAATCTGCCAGTTGTCTGTTGTCTAGAAACTGTTCACTCAAACCACCACCAACAGATTTAAAAAAAAACACTAGATGAAGGGCAGCCATGTGGAAAGCTTACAAGAGTATAGAGGGTGTAGTAAACAGAAAAAATAACACACGGATCCGTTCCAGCTACTTCGATTTTACGATTCTTCTCGCCTTGACATACACATTGGAAACCTTAACGCTACGTAAGCAGGATGAGAAATCATTGAGGGCTACTGAACGAGAAATCAATAGTGCACGCGCCAAAATCATGAAAATTATTTGGGTTAGACAAATGATGCGCTTTAAAGATAAGCGTAGCTAAGAGCAGTTAACGAGTGGATCATTTCGCACGCCAAACCACGACAAAAGGTCATCAGTCCGACAGTCAAAATACTCCAAGAGGATTCTAAAAAAGAAAAAAAATAGGCTTCACCAAGTAGCTGGAACGAACACAAACCGGTAGGCTACTGTCGCCTACTCGGAAGGGTCAAATGGATACTTCTCCCGCGCCTGCTCAACACACTCCGACGACTAGCACGATGACAGGTGGTGGTGATACACTAGATGTGTCACTACATAATCTCACAATTGAACTAAATGAATCCATACATAATAAGAGCGAAATCTCATATAATCGTTTGGGACGCTGTTTTCCCATCTGCTCACTGTGAAATGGAAGGAAATGATCGAAGATGACACAAAATACGCAGTAGTGAAAGCTCATTAATTTTGAAATTTGTTCGCTTTACACCAGCACAAAGCAGCACAAGGCGGGACGAATAAAAAAGGCGATTCTTAGGACGTACAAGTTGTTCACGCGGACCAGAAAAAAGTTGTTCGCCAGATAGACATGATGACCGAAAACGTTCATTGAAGGATAGGTCAATTTCACGTGGTTTACGCCCTTCCGTTGTTGATCGCGAAACATCGTAAGAAAGATGTTCACCTGTAAATGAAGTATTCAGAAACGTTTGTACAACAGCAGGCAACAAGTTTTTGACATTGGTACCAATTGCGCAAACTCTTTTAATGGTTCTTCGAAGCACCCTTCGTTTACTAAGCTTGGGCTTTTTCTACACATGGTCATCCAAAGCAAGAGGGAATTGAAATTTTCGCAAAACATGCCTATATCGGTAATTGTCAACAATGAAAAAAGAAGCCTAATCGTAAGAAGGCAAATACTCCTCCCGTATTTTTTTTACTTTTTTTTATTTATTATATACGAACCCTCATCAAATTTACTGCGCGGATTGCAGCAGTTCTCGCATTCGATTCGTTTTCCTTGCATTAGTCGTCCAGAGTGGTAACCGGACATTTTCTGCCGCTTAAGGACTTCTTCTGCTTTATGAAAGTTGTAGAATGCTGACCAAGTCAGTTCTCTTTGAAATCTTCGACGTAGCCCGGCTAAGGCGTTCCCACGTGGACTTGAAGAGAGTATTGGGGTGGAGATCGAACTAACAACTTTTGCTTCCTCATCGTTATCATCGCCAACCACTGCGCTACCTCCATTCGAATCAATCCGGCTCTGAGGATTATGAAGGGGCCAAAAGAATACAAGGATAAAGTTTTTTTCTATCGACCTGGCACTACCTTATCAAAATGCATGTTGATTAGTCATATCGAGGTTAAACGAAAGCCGGTAATAGTAAGTAAGCTTTACCGCATCGCTGGTTTCACATTGTGTACCACAAAAATCCGAGTAAGAATAGGAACGATTCCTGTAGTTCACTTTCAGCTTGTACTGAAGAAAGTCTTCGATTTCCAGCGCCTTGTCGATGTAACTGAAAAGTTCCTTATTTATTTCATAGTTTCTTGGTGAATTTTTTTTCCATTAACCACTAACAGATACAACTACGGGCTTCCGTAATTTCACTACTCCTCTGGCTGCGCAGGGCTTTCTATATAGGTTACACATTAATCTAGATACATGCCCAATCCCCGATTCAACCTTAAGGAAACCATATTCATGCAAAAACAAACACAATTTTGAAGTTTCTTTCAGTGAAAGAAATACCTCACAACAATCCAGGTATGCCTATCTTAACAGAGAAATCAGCATAATGAACGATTGACAACAAATTTGAGTGCAAGGAAACGACACGGTCGTGGAAATTACAAAATAATTATGGATGTTGTGAAGAACTGCGGCTCTGTGGACATCTCCTGAACTCCATGATTCTTCGTGTTCTGACGTATGCGTCGGAAATGTAGATGTAAACAGAATGATGGATCATGCCGCCTTATCGAACACGCTATCGAGACAGTGATGGAGTACGTCACACAGCGAAAGCGAGAGAGGGAATCCGAAGTTCCCGTTTGTATCAACGACGGATGACATAATTATTGGCGCTGCTGTAGAAGAAAGATGTCAAAATCAAGCGGATCGTCTTGAAGATGGTCGTGAAACGTTAGTCAATATCTTCCAGGGAGTGTCAGGCGCAGAACGTGATGATCACCCACCCGACTGTAAGTAGATTTTCATAATAATATTAAAAAATACTAGGTTCTTCAAGTCCCTTGGGTGGGCGAGTATAATCCACTATGTTGCCACCCTTGTAGCCCACAACAATAAGTGGAGACTTCGCTGCCTCGCGCTCAAGTTACTCAACAATTAACAGAAGAACAGATAACACACGTGATGCACCTCCACTAATGTGTGTTGTGTACTAAGGAATGTACGTGAACTCAAACGAAAAATAACGGTGACTTAGGAATGGTTTGTGCAATTTTGAGGACTATTATGTAAATAGAAAAAAAGTCAGGAACTGCTTTACTCCTCCATCTAAAGAAAGTCTTCAATTCCCTTGACCAGTTCCCTTTTCTTCTTTATACCCACGCAACAATGCCTAATTTTGCTTTATTACTGCAATGGATGACGCCTAATTTTGTGTCTCTACGGACCTGTTGGTTTTTTTGACAATAGGCGACAATATTCCAATAGCCGAGAGATTTGACGGGTTTGGAACACCAAATGATTATGGAGGAGACTTTGCTTTATCACAATGTAGGTATGAAAGATTTGTGTCCTACTAGCTTGGAGTGTTTCACAACTTGTGCTATGTATATTCCACCATTTTTTATACCCGCACATTTCATACAATAAATATTATTCCTTACAGTGATTGCGATCGAAATATTACTCAAACAATAGTCAAATTACCGCCCAACGAACTCGTTCGGAGAAATGATTTTTGTATGTTTCTAAATACAACACAGAGCTCTTCCCAGGCGACGCCCCCCACGACGACTATGCCAAATGTGCAAGTGACTCGTTTCCAGAAGCATAAGAAAACCGCTATATGCTCCCTAAATAAACCACCCAAAACAAAACGGGCTCTGTGGAGGCCACGTCGATGTCTTTGCCTCTAGCAAATAACTCCTGTAGAGGTCACATCGCGTAGGTGTTAGGGAACTCAGTAATTCAGAATGTCCCCGGCAAACCACTTCATGGTTTCTCTTAATTATGCAAATAATGACAATAATTTTGGCGACAAAACATAACAAAATAATGTAATGTACAGCAGTAAACAAATAATAAAAAATGACAGTGTAGTGATAAATAAATAAAAAAAATATTTTGACGTTCATTAATTGCCTACTCTTTTTTCGTAACAGGGCATCTTTTGAACTACAACCGCATGCAGGGATGCTGAGAAATGAGCAAAACTCGCAACATCAGTTGAGCTTCGAACCACATCACCCATTGCACGGCTCACGTGCACTCCACCACACCAACCGAGGCTCTTGCTTGGCCTTCCTTTCATCCTTGTTCTTACTCTATCGATGTTATCAGCAACAATACGTTAACGGGAATTCGGAATCCCTCCTCCCCAAAGTCACGGTTTTGTTGTATCTCAGCATCCTTGCGTTTGTACTAAACAACAAGAATAAAATGTAACTAAATATAGGGACAAAATAATAATAGTGAATGTTTATAATAAAATGTTCGCAACAAAACAATAATGATACATGAGAGTAATACTGCGATAACGAAACAACAAATGCCCATAAGATGGTGTGAGAAATCGTAAAAAGTGGACAAAATGGCACAGAAATATCTAACAAGTTCACGAAAAAGTCTATTTTTTAAAAAACTGCCGACAATGCTTGGGCAACCAGAGTACTTGAGAACCTGGCCAACTTATATGGAAGAATTTGCAGAAGAAAGAATACAAACAAATTATTCATATGTTTCCACTATATCGGTCCTGGACAGGTATGAGAGACATGTGAAACAAGGGACCCACATGGTGTGGTGGTGAACGCGTTAGCTCCCGAAAACGTGATAGCGCATTTTTTTTCCCACCGCAGACACCTGCGATCCGGAGTTTTGTAAATATCTCAGTATCATTACAGTTATGTCAGTTCTGTTATGAGTTCTGGTTTTAAGGAGTTTTAAAACCACTAATACAAATTGAAAGTTCGGAGCAAACAAGCAGTCTAAAAATCCACAACGCATTCGCGGACATCAACGTGTCCCTGCTAGACGAGATTACGCGTGTTCGGTCGCTTTACTGCTCTAGATAGCACTTATCATCTTCGGAAAATCAGAAGTTATGGTGGTCAGAAGAAAAATTTCGCCTTCTTGGAGAATTTCTGCGGATTCTAATATGTTTGGCTCTGATCAGTCAACCGCTATGAGCTTGGATTTTGAAGGTTGACTATCCAGAATATTTTCGCGCACTTATACACCGAAATCAATGCATATAGTCATGAATGTGTTGTCTAACACAGCCACCAACGAACTCACTTTGGTCGCAGAATGTTACCTTCATCAGACGCCTTCAGAGCGACGACCACATGAAAAGGACTGCCTAACTCCTGGAAGAACTCTCGCGCCACGGCGAACTCGTATCGTGAAGGTGAGTCGGATGCGCTGCAATGCGGTTTCGGCTTAGTAAAGCACTACAATTGCTCCTAATGTCTTCTAAGCTGTCTGAGGTAGACAAACCTCTTTCTTGATAGATTTAACCAGCAAGTGTCATACCTTAACAGTATCTCCACTTTTACACAGCATGCTTTACTAGCAAGAGCTAGACGCCACATTATTGGTGAAGTTGAAACGAAAAAAAGTACACGGTGAGGTGAACAGAGCCAAAGAACTTAAAACCACCTTCCACTACCCTTTTGTTCTTAGGTTTTTTGACTCCTTTACAGAAAGGAGTTTTACCCCCACAAAGTCACTTTTATCATATTTCGGCTCCTGGTAATTCAGTTCGGCATGATAAAAAAAATCAGGATAATCTGAGTTGTTTGCATATTTTACATCACTCGTCATCACATCTATTCTGCGGGTCTTAGCACTTCTTGCGTTCCATTGGGTCTCCTCCGATTCATCGTCCACAATGGTCTTCGAACATTTCGCGTATTGTTTCATCTGCTCCGTGAGGATTTAGTCTTCTTTATGGATGTCGCACAGTGCTGGTTGAGTCAAATTTCCTGGAAATCATGCAGATAGCTGTGCTAAGGCGTTCCCACATGGATTGGAGAAAAGCGTTGTGGCTGGTATAGAATAAGCGCCTTTGCTTCCTGACCGACGGCATAACTTACCACTGCGTTTTTCCCGCCCCCGGTAATCTGAATAGGGTGGGTGGTTATAGTTATCAAGTAGAGAAAAAGTTTTCTACATTCCTGCAAACTAGTTTTCCAAGCTGATTTAGCTAACTTTTCGCCCCCTGCAGTTATTGCTCAGTTTCAGCCAAGTAAATAATTAGAACCACAACACAACTAGAACATGCTCACCTGAAATGATCGCGGACATTGTTGACCTCTTTGAAACGATACACACCTCCAGCCATTAGCACGGCCCATATTACACTATAACAACTACATAAATTCTCTTGTATCAGAGCAAAGAATAAACTTCCACGAATAATTAGGAATAGGAAAAAAAGAGCCCATCAAGCGTGAAGTGTCTTCTAGATTGTCCGCATCCGCCTCCGCACGCGGACTGAGCATACGAGTATCTCTAATTCGAGTTGAGCAGTTTGTTAACAGGTAAATGAACTGTTAAGTTCTCACAAGTTGAGGTTCAAGGGCTCTTCGCCTTACTGTTTCTAACACTTATTTTTTTCGCGCACGGTCATCCTGCCCAAGAAAGCGAACGAAGGGATCTTCGTAACCATCGTCCGACATGCTTTTGAGTGTGCTCTACAAGCTTTTCAAGAAGATTATTCCCTCACGCATATCAAGGACATTGGATGAGGCAAGCAGGATTTCGACAAGGAAATTGCTACTTGGACCACATCCAAACTGTGTCCAGAGTAAAAGCAGTTTGTCGTGAATACCACCTTCATCTAGTCCTAACCTTTGTCGACTATGAAAAACCGTTTGATAGTGTCGAAACGAATGCAATCCTATCAGCGCTCGTCGACCAAGGAGTGGACCCGTCCCTACATAAGAACTTTGTCTGACTTTTATCAGAACTGTATCATGAAAACACAGCTTTTCCATCGATCTCTTACCATACCCATAGGAAAAGTGGTTCAGGGGCAGGGCGACACAATATCTCCAAAGCTGTTTCGTCGCGCACTGCAGCGGACAATTAAGTCACTCGATTAGGATGAGAAAAGCATACGTATTGGTAAAATATTCCTATCAAACTTTCGTTTCACCGATGACATCGTCATATTCTCAAGAAGTAATAGCGAAGCAGAGACGATGGTCAATGAGCTCAATGAAGCGGAAAAAGATCGGGCTACGCATAAATCGGGAGAAGATCCAATTCATGAAAAACCTATGCTGCGAAGGAGAACAAATTGAACGCGATGACTTTCTGATTGTAGAGATCATCTCGTACGCATGCCTTGGGCGATCAATGAACATAGAAAACAACATGATGGAGGAATTAGACAGAAGGAGAGCAGCTTGGGCCGCATTCAGGCCTCTCAAAGAAGCCAGCGACCAGCTGAAGGACTCGAAAACCCGCGTTCACCTTTTAGATTCAACAGTCCTTCCATTGCTCTATTATGCTGATGAGACGTGGGCTGATACTTTAATCGCGTCAAGAATACTCATAGAGGGCTTGAATTATGTCTTCTAAAATATAACCGACACTTTCAATCTTTAGCCGAATGCGAAGCTCTGATCTTCGAAAGCTGTCACATCTTCGGGATCCAGGAGAATAGACATCAATAACGGGACATAGATGGGCCAGTCACATAATGAGAAGAACCGACGACAGATGGACTAAATAACTGTACAGTGGATTCCTTGAGAATGCAGGCGTCTCCTAGGACGGCTACTTACACGTTGGGAGGACGTGGTCGTAACCAACGCTAATCGGCTGTACTTGCAGACAGATCACGGTATAAGATTCGCACTCGCCGCCGTTCTAGAATAGAACCACCGTCACAGACGACGATTGTGAGAGAAAGAAACGAATGGCAAATGTGCTGAGGTCCGCACAACTCGTGAAGACAGAACATCCAATTGTCCAAGTAAGCAAGTTGCATTCATTTTTTATCATGTATTTTACACGACCAGTCTTCATACCCACTGGGCGAATGTTTTTTCCTCACGGATGTTGTTGAATGCTGGTCGATTCGATCCTCCTTCCAATCTTGCAGATTGCCAAGCTAGCGCATTCGCATTTAGAATAAAGAGGAAAAACTTTCTTAGGACAAGTGTGGCACTGATTTCCCAAGTCGAAAAGAGTGGGAGGCTTGGTGGGTCCAATGCGGTTCGAAGCGGCACCGTGCTCGAGATGATCGGCATCATTACTATTGCACTACTCGCCTCCTCCCCCTTATCAGTATAGTAGAAGAAAGTTTGCAAAGTATTCAAAAAAAATTAAAATTGTTTGGAGTTTATATAAACTGCTACACTGTTCCTTTATTGTTATAAAGTATTCGAGCATCTCTATTTCTTCCAGTTCGTTGTTTTGCACTCAGCATTCAGAAACATTCTGAGATTTGTCTACGGATTCGTCCATTCGTTCCTTCTTGAGTATTTCGCCTTTTTCATGAAATTAGTTGCGTGCAGATCGAGTTTATCCTCTCTGGTATTCTGGAAGAGCTGTAGTACAGCGTTTACATGTTTTCACCACAAGCATCCGAAAACCGTTCTGGATAGGAAGTCGTTGCCAGACAAGTGTATTGTGACAATGTGACAACGAAACGATGTTTCATTGGGCAGGAGCTGGGTTGAACTAGCGAACACGAGATTGCTGGTCAGCATCTAACCCTCGCATTTCTCTCTGCAGGCCTCATGTAACCCATTCTGAAACCCTCTACATCTCTGTGCCCTTGCCTAATGGGACCAAATCATGTTTCATAGATTATCAAAAATCCAGAATATACCTTAGCAACTTGGAAGTGCCAGAAGCATGGTTGAGATTTTATTATTTGAACTGGAAAAACACTGTAGTCACTTTTTATTTACTCCTTGTTCTTTTTTTCATGACTGGGTATGATGTAAAACATAACCACAATGGTTTGAGCTATTTGCAAAACTCCGGACCGCAGGTGTCTGCTATGGAGATCGAACCCGCTGTCATCCTTTTCATGGTCTAATGTATTCACCTCCACACCATGCCAGTCCTTCGTTTCGCCTTTTTCTCAACCGAGTTTTAACCTATAGGTGATAGTACACTATTGATGACACTCTTAAATGAGCGCCTAAACTGTTCACTTTTCAGATGGTCCGGAAGGTATTACGCACAAATGAGAAGTTTGGCAATAGGACAACGACTTGCACCAAGCCTTGCCACTGCATTTATGTACTGAGGTGGAAGCACCAATAACAGATCTCCAGTCAGTACTCTACTGTAAATGTATTACTGTGTACTGAAATGCATTGCTTCTTTATTTGCTCAGAGCAACAGGAAATAGACAAATATTTTGAATTAATGAATGAACAGTGAGAGTACATTAAGTTAATCCGAGAGAAGCCGAAAGAAAACTGGCTTCCACTTCTGAACGTTCTCATTAACCTATTCGAAAACGGCTGCGTTACGAAATCGTACCGAAAGTCAAGCAGTAAAAATATAGTGGTTCATTACCCCTGCTCTCGCACCTCACACACAAAAGGACGCTTGTAAGAAACATGTTTATAACGGCCACCAGCGTGTGTACAGAAAAACAGCAGGAGGAATCCCGGAAACTGGCGTGGCGAACAATGGCCACGAAGCTTTAGCTCCTCGGGATAGGTGTAGTGGATGTACCGTTTATTCCGTCGTTCATTTCCAACACGATAAGTGCAGCAATAAAATGCTGCTTAAGAAGAGCAAGTCTAGAAAATTCGGTAACAGTGATTGAAATAATATACCATCGGGCACTTTAAGACACCAGTTAGTTCGCAACCGCCTGTATGACCACCTATGTACAACGGAAGATTGCATAATTTGCCCCCAACGGTAGAGATTGTGAATGCATAAGTTCTGGTACAGTTTATGTGATCTCTTCTACTGTGTGTGGAGACGAATATTAAGGAACACCTCGTCGGCAAACTTGAAGTTACACCAAATGCTCCACCAGGCTGGCATAGGAAACAGAGAAATAACGGAGAAGATTTTGAAGTAGAAGTTACCATTCTCGCACGGGAATCGAGAACACCAGCGCGCAAAACGTTCGAAGCATTCTGGATATGTTCTAGGAATCCGAAAATGAACCGCAGGGAGAAATGTCTCATAATCACGCACGATCTTACAGAGTATTTAGGACTGATATTTTAATGTGAGAGGTACATTACGCTTCCACGTGAATTCTGTGCGGTTGGACTCCACGTAACATACTCAGTGGAAGACTCATAGAAAGCGGTGAGTGTACAAAGAAGCTATTTTGTGTTCAATGTGATTGAAATCTTGGTTTAGCGTTTTCTCTGTTTGCTTATGGAACTGTTTGGCTGGATAGATTGCTGTCAACGTGACCTTCCCAGGCTCTGAGAAAGGCGAAATCCGGTGAAACGTCAGCTTGTTTATAAATAAAGAACAAAATAACAACCTCGTGTTTGCTCATCTAGAGAACAGAGAACACTGCTTAATTCGAATAGCCTTGTTAGTCACTAAATGCGCATTTTGGTTTACGACTTTTTTGATGATATTGATAGTTTTCCAGTGCTAATCAACACAAAATAATGATGCTGAGATATTTGTTAGACTCAGAGCCCAAGCCAGATTCGAACCTCGTAATTACCCTTTCCGGGGTTTCAATGCAGATTTTTGCCCCACAGATCATTCCCGTCGACGGATGATTGTTGATCGCTCTATTATGACAGAAGCAAAGCAAAGGCTTTATGGTGCTACACCTGAACCTCCGGAAAGGGTTGTCGAAAGTTCGAATCTGGCCTGGGGTCCGGGTTTTGCAAATGTCTCAACATCATTATGGTTTGATTCCACATAATACCACGCCATAAAGAACATTCAGCAACTAGAAAGTTGTAGAACGTAAAACAATTTTCAGTAAGTAGCTCTATAAAGTGATTAGCGTGTTTATTGTTGCTTATGATAATTTAAACTAGCAATAGTCGTTGAGTATAGCCACGATTAACGGACGTCCAACGAGTCTCATTGTGACTTCTAAGCAAATCCTTTCACATTAGCAAACGTTGTTCATTCGTTATTTATACCATGTTTCGAACAACCGTTTGCTTAAATAAATAAAAAAGGACAAAGCTCTCGGCGTTGATCAATCTCTACGGGATGTGTCATGCATTCGACTTCATTAAGTATCGTTGGAGGTGATTGATCGCATATCTAGTCTTTGCAATTACTTGCGGTGGCCTACCGATGTATTGAGCCAGTGGTGTTATCCTCCCAGACAAGTCTGGTGCCACTCGCCGACGCCGGAGGGATGGAAGGCTTGGTGGGTCATGTGCGCGGGATCGATTCCCACGTGTGTGTCGCAGTGGTGCCCACAACCACTGCGCCACACCATTCTGGAAGATATTCTTAGGTGTAGAACTAGCAAAAGTTCATCCTTGCTAAAGTATCTCCAAGAGTTAAGATTTTATATCCTTAAGTCCAACTAAAAGTGGAACAGTGGTAGGAATAACTACACTACCATCCTCTAAGTAGCTGACAAGAGGTCACCAACATCACAGCCCAAATGCAAATTGTACAAGTGCCTGCTTAATTCCTCGTCTTATGAAAACCATTCGTTCAAGTTCGAATTCCAGTACAGTTTGACATTATCCAGCAGCTAAGTTCAATCCGTATTTCCTAACACCAAAACTAACACCAAAAAGCCATTATCTTTAACTTCTAGCGCCCAGAACTTTCAACTTGAAAGCAACAGATCTTAGCTAGGAGCAGGTTATATTACTCAGAATAAAAACGCCTAGAAGTTAAGAATTTTTCCTCGAAAGATGCAAGTCACCTTTTTTCTGTCAAAACGAAATTATGTTTCCAATCGGGCGCAGGACACATATTTCTTCTACTTCATTGCGTCAAGGCTCATATTCGTAAACGAGAGCAAATTAACAAGCGGCAATCTATTCACCGCAGCACAATGGTGTTCCGCAATCCATCGTTAATTTGTGCTTCTGCAGCTAACCTGCTGGAAAACTCTAAACCTTAAATTTCCTAGTTATTATTGTAAGATTTAATTATTTAGGTACATTTCTTTGCCTTTAAAGGGCCGCATGTGGCGCAGTGGTCAGAGGCGCCCAGAAATATTAATGGGATCGATCCCCGCGCTCCTGGCAAATTAGTTACCTTTTTTCTGTCAAAACGAAATCCAATGGCCGATTTTCTAAGAGACAGAAGCTGCCACAAATCGCATGAATAAAAGTGTGGGATTAGAGAAATAGTAGGAATTCATGCTTTTGCGAATTAAAGCGCTCGAAATAACGTTTCGAGTAGAAAAATTGAACAACCTTACCATGAAGTGGTAACCGTTATTGTTTTTCTAAACTCAGCCAGTGCAACAATGTCGTCCTCCGAGACAAGTTTGTTGACAATTCATCGTCCTCGGATGACAATACAGCTGTTAAGAGCAGTGGAGGTTGCTAAACAAAGCACCGAGTGTGGAAAAACAGACGATAAACAAAGTTGAAGTCGTGGGCAACTTTTTTTTTGCTGCAATACCTTGTCTGCTAACACTTCTTTTCCACAATGTCGTTGAAAGCAAGTGAAAAATGAAGAAAAAAACTCTTATCAGCATCTTCCACCACGCCAATGCGAAGTGGCTTCATAGAAGACAGTGAGATGACTAGTGATGTGACGCAGTGACTAGAGATGGCGTATAAAATACGATTGCCACCAGAGACGCTGGTCACCAAGCTAACCAATGCCCCATCACTGCATCACTGGTGTGAAAATTTCCACCAAACTTGTTTAACAAAATTTCATAGGACTCGCAATGTCAGGCGACTGATAACGCCTTAGCATGAATATTCCGAGAGGATAGCTCCAAATAGCTTTCCAAGATATTCCTAAAGAAGTCAAAGCCCCCCAATTAGCAGCCTGACACTCGCGGAAAGATGAACATCTTCGTGGATGACGGAGGTGAGAGAACGAACGGAATGAAAGAAGTGCAGGGATTTACATCATATGCGAAGACCATCATATGAAAAGTAGGAAAAGAGATGACACCAGGGATTCTTTACTGATATTGATCTTCAGACGACATATGCCTAAACAGTTTCGCGATGCTTCTTTAATGCATCACCGTTTTGCGCCAATTAGCGCGAACATCTATTCTATTCATAAGATAGGTAGTTCTGGCCAATGTAAAATTTGCTAAAGTTTTTATGAGTTACCACCATGGAGTTGTTCAATATGAAACAAAGAATGGAACAAAATTTTGAAGTCCAGGCAGAGTTTAAAATTTAAAAAAAAAGAAAACGAAAGATAATGAGGACGGTTGAATTACATATAGCTTGTAATAATTCCCACTCACCAAGATGCGAGCCAGGCCCTCGGCCAGTCGGCGATCTTCAAACCTAACGAGTAGAAAAGGTCGTGGGTTTTCTGTTCGACCAGCACACATAGGCGCTCCATTCGACGGAGACTTCACGGCTTAAATGAAATTTTTCGGAACCTCCATTTGTCATTCCAATCATGTGACTGTTACGAGAACTCTGAATTTGAAACACTGGATGTTCAGATGATAACGACACCAATTTATGGAACTACTTTGAAACTGCGTCAGTAGGGATCCGCCTGTTTGTCTGCAATCGCATTCATTATTTTGCATTTGGTAAAAGCAGAAGAGAGCATCACTGACACTGTTGATGCTTTGAGAAAAAAAGCAACGCAATAATCACAGTGTTGCAAACATTTGCAAAACTCCCGACCGCAGGTCAGGTCTCTGCAGTGAGGAACGAATGCGCTTTTAGCCTTTTCAGGGGGTAACGCGCTCACCACTACACCATGCGGGTCCTTCGTTTCGCCTGTCTCTCAGCTAGTTCTATCGATCAGTGGCATCAGTAAGTAAAGCCATCAATGGGATTGATTTGGGGTGAGGGTGGGCATATCGGCAATGAACCCAGTTAAGCTGAGGCTGTTAGTCGAAATCGTAATGCAAACTTTTTTTACTCACTGCCGGAGTTTTGCCAATATCTCAGTAACATTGCGGTTATTTCACACATAATATCCCGCCGCGAAAAATTGTAATAAGCAGTAAATAAAGAAGTTTACATAGTAATGCAATAGTTCTTGATAACTGAAGCAATATTTAGTGTAAGGATTAGTGGGGAAGAACAAAAGGTCCAGGTATTAGTTGAAACAGAAATTGTAAGACGAGCGAGGCGTTCGCTACACCATTCCTGACGGCGAAAAGATTGCGTGGGGGATCATCAAGTCGCGTAAAATGATTGGAGTGAACATCAGTGAAGATCGATAGTGCACTGTTAACAGTTTTAACCTTTCATTCCAGAATGTCCACATATAAGAGCTGCGAAAATTAAATCGAAGCTAGACATGACAAGCTGGCGAAAATCGAACAGGTTTCGTGAATTCTAGCACAGCTGGTAATTGAGAGCGTCGAAGGGATCGGAATTCGGAAAGTGAAAACTACGGCGTAACCGAGCTGTTGTAGGAAATAAAAGCGACATGTGAAAATTAGAACATCCGAAATAGTGAAAAAATATGGTAATTATAAGAACTTTTCAGAGACTTTTCACAAGTTCTTACTATGATACGGATTTTCGCAAGCAACATTACAAACTTGGTGTCAAAATGTCGAATTTGAAAAGTTAGACCTACTTCATGTTACATACGTGCACGATAAGAACATAATTGCCTTTGTTGCCAATTTAACCACCTAAGCTCAAACTAGTCTTAGGTCTAAGCGGCTAAGGCTGATTCCCATGAAAGGGGTTTATGTAGGTTAAGGGATGCATTTACATATTTTACGATTGAGCTAAGAGAAGTAGATTGGAGAACAAATAAAGAAATGAAGACTTTAGACTCGCAAATGGCGACACGTAAGAAAAATCTACTAAAGCTGAACTGTTTTTAAAGAAGGCCAGAAAGCATATCGTAGATTGCAATCCAGTGTTCAGCTTAGACATCGTCAAACAAGAAAAAGCACTGACTACAATGTAGAGACTTTCTATCTACTGTCTAAACATTCTTCATAGTAGGATATAATGTGAATTCTAATCACAATGATCCTGAGATATTTGCAAAACTGCGGACGGCAAGTGTCTGCGATGGGGTTCGAACATGTTATTTCCCTTTCCGGGGACTAACGCGTTCACTACCGCACTATACGGGTCCTTAGTTTCGCCTTTCTGTCAGCCGTGTTTTTTAACTCACAGGTGCCATCAACAATCACCCGCCAGAGGGGCTGATCTAGGGAACACAAATCGACATTGAACCTAGTTAAGCCGAGAAATTAGTCTAAGTCATAGTGTAAAAACTTTTTATTTGCTGCCTATTCTTTTCCCATAGCAGGGTATGATGTGAAATATAACCACAATCACATTGATGCTGAGATATTTGCAAAACTTGGACCCTGAGCCAGATCAGAAAATCGAGCCACGATTTCCCTTTCCGGGGACTCTCGCATTACACACCACACCACGTATGCTCTTGCTCTGCGTTTCTCTCAACTTGTTTTCTATCTATAATCACAATGATCCCCAGATATTTGCAAAATAGCTGAGCGCAGGTGTCTGTGGTGGGTATCGAACCCTGTTATTACCTTTTCCGGGGTTAACGTGTAAATCTGTAACGTGTTAACCTATCGGTCTTCCAACTATTTACCCCCTCATCGTGGCTGGGAAGGTGTTCCTGGGTGTCGGACTGCGATGTACAGCGGGGATTCATCCTGTGGCAGGGTCTCCCAAGCTAAGAAGAAGTCCAGCGTTTCTATCAGGAAGCCTAGCTAAGAGTAAACTAATGCCAGGATTGACGACCGTCTTGGTATCAAAGTCACATGGTGGCAAATCTCCCTCTGATCCACAAGGGCTGCGGCTACCTATGGTGGAGAAGCCCTGGGGCAGACTTTGGCCAGGCTGACCTCTGGTTACCAGGGAACCACAATGGCTTAACCAGCAAATCTCCGAAAAATGGACATTATGCTGGGCCCCACACAACCAGCGAGGACGGACCGTGCAAGTACCATGTAAGTTAACCTATAAGTTCAAACACGGCTGAGAGAAAGTCGAAAAGAAGGAGCCGGATGGTGAGGTGGTGAACACGTTCACCCTTGGAAAGGGTAATAGCCGGTTCGACACTCACCGCAGACACCTGCGTTTAAGAGTTGTGCAAATATCTCAGCACCATAATGATTACAATATCGTGCGTGATGGATACTTAGATGGTCCGTCCTCACATTACATGCGGACCCCAACATTTCCGTTCGTTTGCTTGTCGTGCCAGCGTTGAGCACATACTTTATCGGTTTTTGTGTGTGTGTGTGTGTGTGTGTGTGTGTGTGTGTGTGTGTGTGTGTGTGTGTGTGTGTGTGTGTGTGTGTGTGTGTGTGTGTGTGTGCGAATGTGAATTAAAGAATTATTGCCTCCTCTCTTTATTAACGAAGTGTTGACTGAGCGTGATTTTCCTTGAAACTACGAATTAGGAGTGATAACGCTTTTCACCACTTCTTCCGCAGATCCAGTCCATCATCAGTTGAACGGAAGCGCAATGACGCAAATAGTGTAGATATTTTTCTACCCGCAGAGATGCAACATAATCAGTGGGAAGACCTTAGTGGTGAGGCAGTGTAAATATTGCTAGAAAATCCCATCTTTTGAATGATTTGAATGATTCCATGAATGAATGAATGAGTGAATGAATGAATGAATGAGTCAATATGGAGACTTATAAATCATGATAAATAGGGCTTGTTACAGCATTGCACCGACGTTGGAGGTTCGGTGTTAACTCAACAGACATTCAAAAAAAATTGACGAAGGAGGACCCATCGGGTTGAAAAATCCGCCTTCTCTCATCGCAGTAGTGTTACTTTAAGCTTAAACTTCAAAAAAAGCAGTGCACATATTTTTAATTCATTCCTAATCTATTTCATTTCGAATTGCTTATTTGATGAAACGATAAGGGATGAAGCGCTGTTGAACAATCCCAGGGAGATGCGCTATGAATTCAGCTCCATTTGTAACATCAGAACGACGACTGAATATATATTTGCCCCTATACAGTAATTTGCATGGGCATATTGGTATGGAGTGATTTTTTTCAATCATCCAAGACAGTTCCGCTGCCAATTTAAATACACCGCATAGATAAAGCTTGATTTTCCCCTAAGCACGGGATCGAACGAACGACTTTATGTGTACACACGGCAACACTAACTACTGCGACATATGCGCCCAATAATATATATTAATAAATAAGTGAAAGTGAGAGCAATTAGAACTGATGATGACGGGCGCGAAATATAGAACAGTAGGAACCCAGTTTCAGTCGCTGTGAAATCAACTCTATTCGTAAGCTTCTGTTATTATGCACTTTGTTTATTTTTAAGGTAATCCAGTGAGCAATAAAATAGGACAACAAAAGAATTATGAACGAAAATAGAGTAACCTTTATATAGAGCATTACTTCTTGCATATCATTGCGTCTTCAAAACAAAAGAATATAGGGCAATAGTTAGTGGTGCCCTGCAGGTACACAGGGGATTGATCGCTGGTTCGATCCCATGCGCTGGGCGCAACAGACCATCCATCTCTCCGGGGGCAAAAAATTGGTGCCAGACTAGCCTAGAAGGGACAGCACTGATTTGATACATTGCCACCGCAAGTCATCGAACAGGCAAAATACGCCTTTAACCAACACTACGACACTACGAATGGAATTGAATGCAGTGCATCTCTAGTGGACTAATCAACGCCGAACACATTATCCTTTCACGCCTCTGTTGTCTTGCACTTCCACATCATAATCAATTTTAAAACAAAAAACTGGAGATTTAAACGAAGTAAACTTTGATGAATTGTCGTAGTGTGGTTAGCATGTTAATGAAAAAAGGCATTGGCTGAAAAACTCGTCCTGCAATCACGAATTCCGTATTCCTAGAGAAATATGAATTAAACACAATAATGATCACTACCTCTATTATTCGCTAAAAAAGAGTAGGCAGTAAATAATAAGTCAAAAATCTATTATTTGAAATCGAACTAAAACAGCCAGTTTGTTAGCAAGGTAGTTATACAATAATAACAGTAATAATAATAACAATAATAATAATCACAATAACAATAATAATATAACCGGCGAAAACCGTATAGAGTAAAAATGCCACGGTTGCTTCACACTGAACCGAAAATAATTATTGTCGTTCCTATATATGTAGATAATAAAATATCTAAGCTATGAAATGAGGCGAGCAGATCGAAGAGCGACGAAAGATAGCGACGGCGAAAGAACGTCTAAGGGAAGCGACCGGCTGGACCACACATAAGGTCAGAGGAGGGGGACCGGTTACGAGGGCGGGCAGCGCCTGGATATCCCGTTCACGCCACATCGCTCTCCGTGACGCATGCAGTCGTGGAAACAGCCGACCTGCTAAGTAAGTAACTAAGAAAGAGTGTAACATGGATGAGAAATCAATACCGTAAAGCATTTTGAGTTATGTCTCTTGCAATTTTCCAATCTCTTAATGTGGTCACAAGCTCGCCCTGAGTTGACCTTAGCTATTTGTGAATAGAATTAGCCACAATCATTGTCAAATCGAGTTCGTCTGTGCTAGACGGCCAGCGCACTCAAGCTCAGATAGAGAAAATGTCGTGAATTCCGTAAAACGGTTGGACGTCTTTTCTTAGCGCAAATAGGTATGAAATAATGATGTGATGAAAAAAGGAAATCAAATTCGTGAGGTAAAGCGAAGGGCTATTGGATCGCCACGTTGCAACACCCGGAAAAGGGTTGGGCGGTAGTACTACTCGCCAGGTAACTGCTCCTATTGTTTGCACATATCTACTTTGCTCTCATGCAGGTTTTGAGTTGACAAATATTCCTATATCAGTAGAAAATATTAATATTAAAAGCACCATAGAAATATTAATAAGTATTCGAGAAATATTAGTAAAATCTTATAGAAGGTTTGTAATCGTAGAAAATTTTCCAATTGCAACACCTTTTTCAGTATTCATTGTTGGCCCTCCTCATGTGATAGACATGGAGCCAGTCATAGGGCAAACGGCATAGTTCGTTCATAACGCGCGGGTAAAAAGGAAGTTGTAAATGCACTAGAAGCAACCAATTAATGGCTTGACTCAAACATAGCGTATGACTCTGTCTTCACAGAGTTTGTAAAAGAATTCCGTTGCAATTATTAGTTCCCCACACTGTTATTTTGTATAATTTTAAGGACTATTTGTTGGGTAATTATTATTTGTCCGGTAATGATTGTTCTTGCAATCAATTCTCAATGCATTTAGCACGGCCGAATTGATGCCTCAATGTAAGTAGAACTTGTTGTCTTGCTTTATGGTCCAAGCAAGGACACACCGTCACTTAAGTAACCCAAAATGTCACCAAATTGCTAACCACCAAAGTTTGTCCACTGTGCAGATGACTCAAAGAATTTCGTGTAGGAGACATGACTCTTGATGGTGGAAAATTTTCTTGAATCACCGCAGAAATTGTCGATAATCCTCGTCTACTTTAGGAATGCCAGGCAAGCGTGTATAACCAGTTCGTTCAAATGGTATTCTTCTCGTTGTGAACCAAATTTTCTAAGCCGTTTTGGTGCGATATATATGAAAAAGAGAGAACAGATATGCAAACTCTCCTAAGAGCCTACTACCTAACTTGATAACTAGCGAAATTACAGGTGGTGCTGGTACAGAATGAACGGTCTAGTTGAGTATAAGCTAAAGTAGAAATTATGTCGCAGACTACTCCTTGAAATAGGAAAGTGTGTGAAAACTCAGTTATTTCGGATCCCGTGCTCTACTACAGAAAGTAAATACCTGCAGTTAGAGTTTAAACAGCTTAAGACAGCAGAAAAAACATATTTTTTTCGAGCATATCACTTAATGTGTCCAATAATTAGAAAGAGTGCAGTAGTAATCCTTTTCACTTTTCTTTAGGAAGCAGAAGGTCCCTATATGGAGGGCTTGCATATTTGGATTCGGTGAATGATAGGGTTTGTAGAGACATGTGCTGTGCTGTGCCAGACCTCAAAGATGGATAACTAAAGCTTTATGCACTTGAGTAAGTCGATAAAGGAATCAGTAACAAAGATAACACCATGAGTAAGAAGATATATTGGGAGTAGTGTAGCATTTCTCCATTAGATTGGTAAAGTAGTGTGGAAACAAGTGAGAGAAAGAGCACACCGGATGAGGAAAAGTAGACGGCAAGTGCTAGCTCAACGACAGATGACTAGAAATGGCTGATAACGATTCTGTAACAGGCTGATGAAGTCAACCACAACGATGCCGAGATATTCTCAAAACTTGGACCTCGAGCCAAGTCGAACCACGGTTTCCCTTTCCGAGGGTTTCGGGCATAACACATTGCGCCACTGAGCAATCACCCGTCAATGGGATTGATCTAGAAGGCTCACATCGGCAATTAACCCAGGTAAGATGAGACTGCAGTCGAAATGTGGTTGATCTCGTATAATACCCTGCAGTGAAAATTGTAGTGGGTAGTAAATAAAAAACAAAACTTTGTGATTTCGACTGCAGCCTCAGCTTAACTGGGTTCAGTGTCAATGTGGGCTCCCCATATCAATCCCATTGATGGGCGACTGCTGATGGCACTAGTAGATAGAAAACTAGCTGAGAGAAACGCAGAGCAAAGGCCTCATAGCGCAGCGTGTAATGCGCGCGAACCCTCGGAACGGCAAGTAGTGGTTCGATCTGGCCCGTGGTACAGGTTTCGAATATCTCAGCATCGTTGTGGCCGATTTTGCATAATACCCTACCGTGAAAATTGTAGCAGGCAGAAGATACAGGATGATGAAGTATTATGAAGAGCATGTGACACATGGAATGCATATTAACTATGAAGACTGAGAAGCAAGTGGTAGCAAAAGAATATGTAAGCAGTGGTTTACGGCCAGTCTTGATGTTCAATGAAGGCAGTGGCTAATTGAGGAAGTGTGACTTCTTCCCAAGTTTTAACTTTCCGGGAGTTTTAACAAAAAAAATGTGGAACACTCCTCAACTATTGGTTTATAAAAACACTCAGTATAAGCATATAAAAAGCGTTTCAAAATACTTTAGTAGGGAAGCTTTGAAGCAAGTAGATAAGCTTGTCGTTAGGAACCAATTTACAAAAAGAGGAAGGAGGGTGCACTGCAAGAAAGAGAATATTTTTTTATTTTCTGCAGAATATTTTCTCTATGTTCGATTATACATGCTCGATATGCCAATCTCGGGTTCTCTGAAATAAAGGAAGAAACTAACACAAGACAAGCAAGACACAGTACAGATTGGAATCTTATTAGATAACATTACGGAAACATAGTGAATCAACTTTCAACAAATAGACTCCGAATGACCTTCGTGGACGATGGATCCGAGGAAACGAATCCAATGCGAGAAGTGGTGGGATCTGCACAATAGATGTGACAGATGGTTCTTGTAAAAAAGTCTCAGCTCATAATAGGCTTCCTTAATCGCTTCGCTGCAAAGCTTTTTTTCCGATAAGTGACGATCGTACCTCTCAATTAAGGTATATCAAGAGTTCGCTTTAAGGATTTGCACAAGAGACTTTGCTTCATCGCTAGTATCATATTCAACTTTAAGCAGTTTCCTTTCAAATTCAAATATTTTTAAAATTGAAACTTTGAGAAAATAGCAACGTACAACTTCCTACTTGCTGCGTATTTTTGTTCCATGACAGGGTATTGTGTGAAATACAACCACAGTGATGTTGTGATATTTGCAAAATTCAAACCCCATGCAAGATTCGAACCCGCGATGGGGATTAAAAGAGTGTTAATGAAACGTGGAGGAAAGGAATGAGAGGAGTGATTTTGTCGTGGACAAGCCTGATATCACCTTTTCGCCCCTGGAGGGGTGAGGGGCTTGGTGGGCCGGTGCCGCGTGGAGCCAGGGCATGGGTGGGTTGGGGCGTCCGCATAATGCACGGGGACACTATCACTGAGCGGCCTGCTCCCCTCAATGGAATGATGGTTCTCACAATGTATCCCTCGTGTTCTTGAATGCTTCACTTAAGTCGAAATTGTTGGAAGCTCAGTTCTTCTTTTCTAACTTTTTAAAAATTTTAACTGCAAACAAATTTGGAGTCGAACGACTTCGTTGGAGAAAAAAAAAGAAAGAAAAAGAAAAATTTTGTATGTCCTGGCGTGCGGGCGGTGCAGTGGTAGAGATACCGTTCAAAACACACAAGACCTCGATTCGATGGAACTGGACTAGCCAGACTTACCATCCTACGAAGTAGGAATATTGGTATCAACCTTATCTGGAATGTTGTCTCTATCCCACAAGAGCGACAATGTGTGAGAAACACCGGTGAACGCCCAAGGAGAGTTTTCGCTGTTCTCCAGAAGGAATCTATCCAACCAATACTCAACGACTTCTATTAAGAGTACAGTATTGAAATAGCAGCCGAACCCTCTCATATGTACGAATATCTTCGTGATTGAAGGTTGTGAGGAGAAAAAATCGAATGAAGTGATCCGCAAAATATGTAGTATAGCGTCGTGTAATATCCCCCCTCTTCCGACTTCGATGGTGTGGGAGCGGTGTGATTCTACCTTCATAAACACCTGCCATCTAAATATTACAACCAGCCAAACAATCTGGTTGCTTTTAGTGCAATCCCACAGATATAGATGGTGGGTCTGATCTTCTGGACTCAAGTAATTTAAGGTTAACTATCCTAATTTGCTCCTTTTCTTACTTGAAACTATCAACCACCTATTCATCGCTATCCTAAGCTTGCTAGCGTTATTATGCCTCACGAAAGCCATATCTTAAAAGCAGTGTTTGCTTCCTACAAGATGCAGTAATGTATTGCTTCAATTCAGCACGCTTTTTTTAGAATAGTATGCTCAATAAGCAATCAAACAAAAGCTATATCGAGTCCAAAATTTGAATCATTGAATGTCCTACAACTATGGCGATGAGTACGCGCTTGTCAAGGGTATACGTCATCTTTAGAAAATGTTATCGAGTCTTATTACCTTCTTATTTTACGTTTATTTTACAATATATATATATATATATATATATATATATATATATATATTGCGTTCTATACATGCAGGCCGCAATTATGTGTACATCCTGCATATAACCAACAGTCTTCACATATAACCCGCTTTTTTAGCCACAATAAACTATCTTGCTTTTAGCCATCTACAGTTACGATGAGTTAGGAAAAATGGCCGCCTATTCAACTGTAGACATCATAGCAACGTCCTTCTTCTTATCTTTGCATTCCAACACCATTAAACAGCTCTAATTCTGTCGGGCCATCTGTTTTCCTCTCTGCACCTTTTGAAAGACTACCTGATTGGGAAGTCCCTTCCTGCTTCTTCTAAAGCAGCCCCTTAGCCAGTTACTCTGTGTAGCAAGATCCCAGCAGTGAAAAAACTTGTGTCTCAACTATCAGTGCAACGACATGTTTCTTTTTTCATCCAGTAAATCGCACATGAGCTTCATGGCTACACTAGGCGCAAAATCTCCTTGGAAATAATAAAGATATAGATAGACATATAAGTAGATACGTGGATTAACTGTGGTCGAAGATCCAGAGGTTGTGAGGCATCATTTTGCAAGATCATTCACACTGACTTTATCAACAAATTTATTCATTTTCTTTTCGTTAATTTTGCTGGGTTCTCTAACAGAAAGCACAAGGGCTTCTAATTATCGCAAAAATCCCCATTTCCACCATTTTCATGCTCGATGGGAGGTTGATGAAGGTAGAGTTGAAGTCGTTATCGTCTGACGTTTCTTAAGACCATGATATGGCATTTTTGAGGTAGAAATTAACCCAAAAACATAAACAAAGAAATTCTTTCTAAACACGAAAGTCTAGATTGATCTGGGTGAGAAAGAGTAATAGGAAAGAAAAAAACAGAAACTGACGCAGGAGGATTAGCATGACGATAAGCTCGCAAGTTGTAGGCTAATGCACCTGATTCTTCTAGAATATTCCTGGAATGTGATAGAACTATTACTCCAATTTCTTCAATAAAAACAATAGAAATCACAATGTACAACTTCTAACTAATGTCCATTATTTTTTCACGCCAGGATATTACGTAAATTACAACCACAATGACGTTGACATATAGTCACTTTTCATTTAGTCCCTCTTCTTTTCCGTGGCAGGATACGATGTGAAATACAACCACAATGATGCTGAGATATTTGAAAAACACCATATCTGTGGTGGAGATTGAACCCGTTGTTCCCCCTTTCCGAGCGCTAACGTGTTGACCACCACACCATGCGACTCCTTAGTTTCGCCTTTCTCACAGTCATATTTTTAACCTATAAGCGCTGTCAGCAATAAACCGTCGGTCGGAATCGTAGTGTATAATTTATAACTTTTACCCAGTGCGCATAATTTCTCTACAAGAGAAACATCCTGATTTTGAGTACAGCCTCAGCTTAACTGGGTTTTAATGTTAATTTGTCTTCCTCAGATCATTCCCGTTGGCGGGTGATTACTGATGGCTCCCTTTAGGGTAAAAAATTGGCCGAGAGAAAGGCAAGCCAAAGGCTTCAGTGGTGCAGTAAGTTATACGTGAGCCCTCGGAAAGGGTAATTACGGGTTCGAAGCTCACCCGAGAGGTTCCGATTTTTTTCCGCATACCTCAGCATCTTTATGGCAAATCAATGTTCTTTTGAATGAAAACGTCCTAAACCGAGAATTTTCGCTAACGGAGAATAAGTCACTTAGCATTTAAAGATTTTCACTTATTCATTTCATCGATCTGTGCACTGACCTTGCCGTGCTAAATCGCCTTCGGTCGGTCGACTGAACACAGAATTAGCTACCTTGTTGGAAGATTTTGGTTCTTAAGACGGAAAACCTTCCCCGATATAGCAATTCCGGTAAGCACCTGCACTTCGGACCTGAGAACAATTTAGCATCATGAGCCTTCAGGGAAAATTTGCTCCACCAGCATTCAGTATGTCTATAAGAGGGGAGTTCACAAAGCCTCAACTCGCAACCGAACCCACACAATGATCTGACTGCCTTTGCTCAGGAATGTTTAATATAACGAAAGAATGGAAAAATGGCCGAAACTCTCAAGAAGACTGGCAGTTTTATTAGCTAAGTAAGTGATTTGCTCTATCGATGGATAAGTGTTAACACACTGCACCAGTCTTCAATTAGCCAGAATCTTCCGATCCTTCTCTGTGCTCTGTTCGATGACGCCCGTATTGTCAACCCCACTTTTCTCTTGGTTGTCTCGTTCCCAATATACCGTGGTGATTTTCTGACTTAGAACAATTTTATTGCGCTCTTACTTGACAGCCATATCTCAAAATATAACGAACATTACTAATTAGAATAAAAATTATCGCAATCTAAAGATCTCTGCCAACGAGACACAAGTCTTCTCACTTCGTCATTTTTAAAAAGTGTGTTTCTTTGAAGTTTAAACCTTGAATAAACTTAAAGTGAAAAATAATGCTGGGACATGAACCAGTTTTCTTCAGAGACGTAGAGCAAAGTCTCTTCTACAATTCTGTCATGTGATGGACTTCGCAAGTTTTTTCTCCTGAAAAACTTTTTTTTACATGAAAAAAATTCCCCACGACCCGTCTTTCAGATCTGTCGTGGCGATCCAAGCACTTCTTGCGCTCGATTCATTTTCCTTGCATCCATCACCCACGAAGGTTTCCAAACTTTATGCTTGTAGGTTCGGCTGCTGCTTAAAGATTTTTGTTTCGTTAGGAATATCGATGAATGCTGGTCGAGTCAATTTTTGGACTTTTCCTAGACAAGCCTTTTACCAAATCCCCGAATCCGAAAGAATGAGAGGCTCGATGAGCCCAAGGTGGAGTCAAACAAGCACCGTGATCGTGATGATCGGCTTCACTACCGCTGCGCTTCTAGTCCCTTGTTACCGAAAGTTGTAGAAAATTGGTAGAAAACCGACATCATACCTTATGCGGGACACCCAAAATTCCATTTTTGACAACTCGCTGACCGATTTTAAATTTCCAGTTGTTATTATGTGTTATCATCCTAATGGTTGACCGCCTCATCAAGGCTGTGAGGTGCTGCTGGTGCCAGGCTTCGATGTATGAGGGGGAATCAACCCACAGCAGGGTCTCCGAAGCTGAGAACGAGTCCAACGTTTCCATCAGGAAGCCCAGCTGAGACTAAACCAATACCACGATCGAGAACCGTTTTGCTATCAAAATAGTACCACAGTGGGAAATCCCTCTTTGATCTACAAGAGCAGCCACAGCCTGTGGTGGTGACAACCTGAGAGAGACCTTGGCTAGGTCTACCTTGGCACTGCGGAGGGAACCAGCATGGATAAATAAGCAAAAGCCCGAAAAAATGGAAATTACGCTGGGGTACGGAAAAGCAGTGAAGACGGATTATCCAAGTATGCAAGTACCCAACTATTACGTGTCGCGGTTATGCTACGGAAGGTTCACATACGAGATATACCGAGATGGACACAATCGAAGTTGTAAAACGTAGCATACGCTGAGAGCAATGTTTGTATGATAAACTTAAGCACATAAACTAAACAATGGGACACACTAGCAGTGTTATATCTCTTGATGAATAAGACAAAGTCTCTTCTACAAGTCTGTGATGTTCTCAACCGTATAACTTGCCGTCGACGATTAACAGTCATTACCGATAAAAACCAGCACTGCTATATTTAAATCACAGAGAGTTTTGCTGGTTCGCAGCCCCATGAAATCAATGATGGTGGCGTGTATGTTGAAATTTCCATTCATGTTTTTTAGATTCGTCTTCATTTCAGTTGAAACTACGCTGTTCTCTTTTTTCTCCGAGGGTGTTTTGCTTCGTTATCAGTTTTCCAAGTTGGTTTGTGACAGCCTTTTCACCTTGAACGTTTTCCAGATCCTCCTTCATCCTTAATTTCGTTCTCATGAAAGTAAACGAACTATTATTAATGTGCAATAAGTCAGTTAAACGTAAATCAGTTGTTGAAATATTGTTACGCTATGCGCTAGCTGATAGTGATACAGACTGCTGCAGGATGGATTGTCAGGAGAAAACAAGTTGTAATAAACGGACAATCACTATCAGCAGCAACCCCCTTTATAGAAGAGCACTGCCGAGTGCATTAGTTCGGGCGGTGCTCTGTTGAATTCGGCTCGATGCGATCGCGAAGACCCACATCGGAACAAGGAAGAACTGTGGACAATCGGCTCTGATCAATCCAGAAATAAGGAAGTCGAGAGCGCTGGAACGTGAGCTGAATAAAGTGTTTTATAAACCTCGTATTAGCTTATCAATGAAAGAATACAGCTATATAGCTTCTCTCAATAATTCACAGTTTTTCTTGATGAGCGTTCACGAGGTTGATATTAGAGAGTTTATAAATACTAAATAGCTGATGTTTCGACGGGTTCGCCTTTTTTCAGAGCCTGAAAAAGGCATGCAGTCTACTCAGCCAAAACTTTCGCAGCTTCTGACGTTCTGTATTAATAAAACTCTGGGGTTATGAAAGTGTGTGGCTGAGTAGACTGCATATCAATTTGATCTTTTCAGGTTCTGAACAAAGCGAAGCCGCCAAAGTGTCAGCTACTCTATATTAGTAAATTCTGTAATACCAACCTCGTGTTTGCTCATCAAGAGAAACAGTGAACTGCTTCCTTCAGTAACCATTCTATGTCTCAATTAGGAAACACATGTAGCGCCGTGGTTAAGGATACCCTGTAATACAAATTGAACCGGTGGCTGGTTCAATCATGACCCCCGTGCATAAACCTTCCCTCTCTCCAGCGGTAAGCGAAATCGACATTTTGGCGTGCATAACGACGTCTCTGATTTTTGATCGTTGACGTAGATCGGAAATTCGAATACCACTTTCTTAGTTTCACGAAACAGGATACTCCCAGAGTCATGCTCTCGGCTCCGCGTTCTACAATGCTGAGTGGTCTTTCGTCCTGGTTACGTAACGACCTGTTTTCTGACGTATACGTCAAGTCAAGGAGAATGGTGTCTAGGATGTCAACGGATGTGGGTGGTTATTTTCTTTTCCAATTTACTGCGCTCGATTCTTCCTACTTAACTCTGAAGCTACCGTTGATCACATTAACTTCTGGACTCAGACAAACATAGCTGCCGCATTCGAAGATATTCGTTCCGTTGTCCGTGTACCCAGCAACAAAAACAAATTCGTTCTTCACGAACATTGTACTCGTGAGATTTGGAGGAACTTCAATCTTCTCAACGGTTTCCACGGATTCAGCTAACATTCGTTTCGTCTGGCTAATGATAGTTGTTGCAAGAACGGTGTCATCGGCAAAGCAAAGATGACATAATCGCTCTCGCTCCTCTGTTGTCGACGAAAGTAGCAATAAATTTTGGCGAGATAGTATAACCTTGTCGACCCCCCTGTCTTTATTTTGATGTTAGTATTGTTGTAAAATGATGATATTCTGGTTGTGAATCTTGCTCCCGAAGGATCTTGTTGTACCGAGTAACGACGCCCTCACTGATCAGAGGTTTCTATCACTGAATCTGCCTTAACTGAGCCAAATCCGTTTTAAGCCAATATAAGTAAGACACAAAGTTCTTTGTACTCTCACAATAAGCCAACGAATTCTTCTTACTTGCATCGCGTCAAGTGCAGTGACTTGAAGCACCGCTGGAATCTCATCCGGCAGCGCCCGTTTACACAGACGGTTTCTGATCCGTTGCCTTCATATGGTGTTTTTTGTAAGGGTAATGTATGTGATGACAGGGGAAATTAGACCACCGCCACCAAAGAAAGCGAAAGTATTTTAAGCATAAGAACACGGAAACGTATTAATTATTAATTCAGAGGTTAAATGAAAGTCGGCATTGAAAATTATATGCTCGCAATGTGCCATTCATTGCAACATTGAACACGATACAGGATGCTGCGTTGGCATCACGAAAACATTTCAACATGGATTGCAATAGGTGTATAACGATGCTGTCTAAATGAGCTCTACTAGGTGGGAATACTCCATTCTACGGTGCTACATGTGTGGTGAAGCCGTCGGAGGCGCCCTGCAACACACACGGGATCGTTCCCGGCGCCCGTAGCTCACCAAGCCCTCCATCCCTCCAAGGTTGGTAAATTGGTACTATACTTGTCTGGGAGTATAGCAGCACTAGCTCGATACATCGGTAGGGTACCGCGAGTTACAATAAAGGTCAGATGTGCATTCAATCATCTGCAACGATGTTTAATGAAGTCGAATGCATGGCGCATCCCTCAGGATCAACGCCGAGAGCTTCATCCTTTATTTACCGTGCTACAGTATACTGGACAGGATTCGAAGGGTCTGTGAACACATAAGTCGTAAAAACAAACGATAACCAACCACTGACTCAAACTGTTAAAGTTTTGAAGGCGACAACACAACATTTGCCGCAATGAAATTTCTTAAAAAATAACCGGTGGTTTGATTAAGAGTAAGGGCCTAGCAAAGACCTCGGTTGGTGTTGGGGATATCACGTGAGCTTCCGGGAACAGTAGTCACAGGTTCGAAACCCATCGGAAGTTCCGAATTTTGCTCAAACCCAGCATCCTTAAGAAACGTGTATTTGAAGCCCTAGTGCAAGATTAATAATACAACAAGACATTGGATAATTATTATTCTAAGGTCGAGAGGAAGTCGACTTTTAAAAAACACTGTTTCGCTATATGTCAGCTATACTACCCACTAATGGGAATGATAGCATCGACAGAGGGAAAACCGTGAGGGAGTAGCACCGCCAAAGCCTCGGTTGGTGACGTGGGTAGTACGCGAGCCTCCGGCAGAGGTAATCGTGGGCTCGTAGCCCATCTGAGATCCCGAGTTTTGTAAATATCTCAGCATCATTGTCGTTGTATTTCACGTAATAGCCTGCGATTAAAAAAGAATAAACAGTAAATGAAAGTCAAAACAACCCTCATTGTTGCAAAGACTTCCCCCGCCTTCGCCTTTTTCATAGCGCTTGTGGACAGTAAGCTCAAATCATAGTGTCTCTGAAGGTCAGTTGGTAGGGAACTCGTCTGCAATAGGCGAAAGGGCAGATGTACTTGAAACTCAACTAAACACAGATAAAACGGACCACCGCTGTTTAAAAAAAGAATGCAACAGAATAATACTCTCTGATTGTATTTCATCATGGAACGTTTATGTAATCTCGGTATTGAGACCACAATTTCATGTAGGTCTGCGGCATGAGGCCTTATCTCTGCCGCATGTATTGTGAACTGAAATAAACTCAAGCCAGCAGATCTGCCACTATCATGATACTTTTGTTGCCTTTGTAATCTCTTCACCAGTGATAGTACCTACGAGCTGGTCATAAAAACAGTTTTTTGTATAATGTTAACTCTTCATTTACTGCTTATTATAATTTTTTCATGGCAGGATATTACGTGTAACACAACCACAACGAAGCTGAACGATAGGCAAAACGAAGCAACCACATGGTGTTGTGGTGAACGCGTTACTCCCCGGAAAGGACAATAGTGCGTTCGTTCCCCACCGTAGACATCTGCCATCAGGAGTTTTGCAAATATCTCAGCATCACTGTAGTTTTTGAATATCTTTTAGCGCAAAAAATAGCTCCCAGGATCGACTTTCTATTAAGCTCGGCATTGGAATACGAATGCGTCGTTTTCTTGTTGAGCAATCGCGAGGTTGTACACAATACAATACAACAGTAGCTGACGTTTCGGCAGTATCGCCTTCTTCAGAGCCTGGAAGGGTATACTGATATACAATCTACCAGGCCAAACGCTTCAATAACACTTGCAAAAAGGCGAAAAACTCTATGGCAATTATATGATCAACAGCTTCTCGAAAAAACTCATTTTTTAACTCATCGGTTATTTCGCACTTTAAAATTGATAAACCAACATGTCCCGTCCTGCACCTACTTATTAAAACACATAAGTTGGTAGCACCTGATGATCTTGCGTCAACCAACCCGTCATCATTTAAGGTTAGACCCATCATCAGCTGTGTAGACGGGCCAACGGACAGAATAACCTGGTTTTTAACCCTAATACTTACCCAGTTGCTTAACCATATTCCAGATCACCTCACAAACACCCAAATGTTCCTAGAACGTCTACGTATGCGTCTCCAAATAACGCGTACATGATAGAGTCCTTCGACGTTACTGCGCTGTACACCAACGTATCGAATGACACCGTAATGCAAGCCATCTTCGAACTTCTTGTTGAACATGAAGGAAGAATATATATGCATGGCTTGTCCATCCAGCAGCTAATGGCTCTCCTAAAGGAGTGCCTAAATTGCTCGATTTTCAGATCGTCTGGGAAATATTACGCGCAAATAAGGGGGGCTTGCAATGGGACAGCGACTGGCACCAAGCCTCGCCATTGTGTTCATGTCTAAGATAGAAGCCCCTGTTCTCGATCTCCGGCCACTACTCTACTGCAGATATGTAGATGATTGTTTTATCATCTTCTCTACGCAGAAGAAGATGGACAAATGCTTTGAATTATTGAACAAGCAGTCTGAGTACATTAAGTTCACCCGGGGGAAACGAAACAAAAACTGGCTTCCGTTTCTAAACGTTCAAATAAACTTATCAAGTAGCGGCTACATAACAAAGTGGTACTGAGAACCAAGCAACAAAAACATCCTGGTTCATTTCCTCTCTTCCCACCTTTCACACACAAAGAGGACGCTTGAGAGGAACATGTTTCGAACAGCCACCTCTGTGTGCACAACCAGGGAACTAAAGGAAGAGTCGCTCGACTTGGCTCGGCAAATAGCCATCTCCAATGGCTACGATATAGTAACCCCATGAGATAAGTCTAGAAGGAGAGCGACGCGCCCAAGCGAAACAGTTGTCGAAAAAGAAAGTCCGGTTTATGTTTCCCTTCATTAGCGATGAATTAAGCGTAGCTATTAAACGATGCTCAAGAAGGGCAGGTCTAGAGGAATCGGTAGCGATAGTTGAAATACCACCGAATACTCTTCGTCGTCAGTTAGTTCGTAACCGCCTGTATGACCGTCTATGCGAAACAACAAATTGCGTAATTTGCCCTTACGGCAGGGACGGTGATTGCATGAGTTCAGGTACGATATACCTGATCTCTTGTAATAATTGCAGAGATGAATATATTGGCGAAACGGGCACGCCTTTGTTTATCCGTGTAAAAGAACACCTAGATGGCAAACGAAAACTAAGACAAAGTAACCCACTAGGCACGCATAGGATACAAAAAGCACAGCGGGGACGATTTTGAAGTAAAAGTCAATATCCTTGCGCAGGAGACTAGTATACCAGCGCGAAAACCTCTTAAGGCTTTTTGGATAAATGCCAAAAACCCTACAATGAATAGTAGGGATGAATGCCCAGAGGTCATACGCGACCTGACCCTCATATGTTCGCATCAATTTCTGATGTGGGATGATGCAGTCATCAACGTTGTGCGACTATAATCAGCTGTTCTAATCCTCCTCATTGGAAGGCACGTAAAAAAGCGGTGTTTTTTCGAGAAGCTGTTGATCATATAATTGCCATAGAGTTTTTCGCCTTTTTGTAAGTGTTATTGAAGCGTTTGGCCTGGTAAATTGTATATCAGTATACCCTTCCAGGCTCTGAAGAAGGCGATACTGCCGAAACGTCAGCTACTGTTGTATTGTATTGTGTTTTTACTATGGAAGTAAATGTATGCTGCCTCGCGATTGCTCAACAAGAAAACGACGCAAAGAATAGCTTTTCTGGGTGGACTCCTGATATAAACATGTGGTGGCTGTCAATTGAATACAAAAATTGTAGCAAAAAAAAATCACTGCAATAAAACAAATGGTCAAAATTTTAAAATGACATGAATGTGAAATGAAGAGGATAGCCATTCCCAAAATGGCGTTGCATTCCTAAAGGTGTTGCTCTTCTTTTTAGATATAGATAGAGAAGTTCCGAGCGACCGAAATCACTTTAATTCGAGGTTCTCAACATTGGTTCATGCCAGTTCAGGCAGGTACGCTTACGCAGATCAAACTAATGTCAATAATATGATAATCAGACATTATCGTTCTTGGTGCAACTCATTTGTGAGAATGACTCAAAACAATTATTGTTGTGGTTGATCTCTTCTCATGAAAGCGGAGAGCATGTTCATCATGTCGAGATTTGGCTTCCACGATGAGGAATCACTACGACCAACAACAGACGCAAACAACTGGTCCAGAACTCGATCTTTCGGATGAAACTGCACATGAGATATCACGTCTTCGGCTACCGATCTGGAACCAGAAGTTATTTGGCCGAAAATAAAAATGATTAACGTAAAGAAAACGTAAAGAATATTACACATTAGTATTCAAAGACAAAGAGCTAGTAGTCAAATCAAATTAAAACAACTATGCATCATCACTCCACCAAGAGTTTTGAAACCGTTTAAAAGAATTTTTTTCTTCAATAACTGCACAGAACCATCAAAAAGAAAAAGAAAATTAACCAGGAGTTTGCGGAAGCAACAGAAACGTACTTCGCTTCGCTGCGTGAAACATCGTCGCGACTAGCAAGAAGAGCAGCGAGAAGATCTACAGGAAAGTTTGGATACTTTCTACTGAATGTCGTCACTTCAAGTGTAAGTAACGATTTGTCGCGAAGACTGATCACTTCTCCACAGGCAGAGATTAACGAGCAGATGAGTGAAAACTGAAATGTCCAGATGATCGTTAGATCTTGATAGCTGAAAAAAGTCCTAGTTCGGTCATAAGTAGATATTCAACGAGTATTTCATGAATAACATTTTCAGAAAACTTCTGCAACCATCGAAGAATCACTCCGTTCGATTTTTTAAAATAATCAAAAAACTCACTACATTAAACGTCATCTTTTCTAATCAGTGAAATTCCGGGCTCAGAAAACCTAATAAATTCGATCCATTTACTAAGAATAAATAACATATTGAATGGTGGAGTGGACATGGAAAAAATTGTGAAAATGGTACTAACAGGTTCGCTGATATCTTCCTCATCAAGAAGTTGCTGAAAAAGTCCTTCCAGTCGTAGTGAATCTGCTTTCATTCGGGACCCAGCTGCAGCCCGTTCCTCGTATGTGGCAAATGTCAGACGACTGAAGGAGTTCAAAGATTGCAGCAAAATGCATTACTTTTTAAATTACCATGCAAACAGACTTGCAGCGACCATCAATTATTCAACATAATACAACCTCAGGAATTAGATAACAGAATACCCGTACTTTATCGGTCTTGAAATGTTTTCAACTAATTGAACGACTTCTGTTGGGCAATTTAGGAAATAAAGTCTCGGCGTTGATCAATCCGTTAGGGATGCGCTATGCACTCGACTTCACTAAATATCGTTGGAGGTGACTGAATGCACATCTGGCCTTTACTCGCTGTGGCCTACCGATTTATCGAGCCAGTGCTGCTATCATGCCAGAAAGTTTGGTACCAATTTGCCGACCCCGAGGTGATGGAGGACTTGGTGGGCCAAAGGTGCTGGAACCGATCCCATGTGTGTTGCAGGGCGCCTCCGACCACTGCGCAAACGCGACCTTCTATTAAAACTATGAGTATATATTTACTTATATGATCTTATAAACTGAACTTGTTGACCCAATGCGAAGTTGTTATACGTCTTCGTTGTCGTTGTCGTTCTTGCTGTCGTTGCTGTTGGTGTTGTTGGTCGATCGTTGACGTTTCGGCAATTTCACCTTCCTCAGAGCCGTGCTGTTATGAGCCATCGATCAACAATCCCAACAGCAACGACAACGACAACGACAACGACAACGAAGACCTATACCAACCTCGCATTTGCTCAACAAGAGCAGTGTATAAGATCATATAAATAAATATATCAACTATCTATGCCGAGGTTTATAGAAAGTCGGTCTTTTGAGTTACTATGAGCATAGTGATTCGAAACAACGTTCGCCTACCGTGAATCTATCGCTTTTAAATATTCTCCAACAATCCTGAATTGTAAGTCCATCAGAAGCGCACAACGCGTCGCCGGACGGAGGTGACGATGATCAACATAGTAGTCCTGTATTGTCATACAAATCGTTTCAGTAGCAGAACACCCCCACAAGCCTAAAGATAATTAGCAGCACATAAAATAAGATATTTTTTCTTGAAGAAACTGCTCGAAACAGTCAAATCACCATTTTTTTCGAAAATAATTCGGCAAGGTGTGGACGCAAATCTTCACAGATCTCCTCAAGGAGAAAATTGACCCTAAAATTACAGCATAGTAGAGCGCTTTAAATCAATGACAATCTTTGATACAAGATTAGTTCCTCGGCAATAACATAAATAACACTTGTATTAACTCTTTCGAGAAGAAGCTGGTTTTTGACAATCGATGAAAACTTTTTGATAGGAATTGTTTCAGGAGTTCAGATTGTTAACATGAATTTTATCGAATCATACAAGATTTTTTCCCACCGCATAAGTCGCATTTATAACTTTCATATAGTGTCCGTTAAAATTTAAATATGCTAGAATGAGGAATTTCAAGCAATGAAAAAAAATGAACTAAGAGAATATACACGTCAGGGTCTAAAAAGTCAGAATTCCTTCGCGCTTTATTAAGAGAAATTTTATCGTGTAGGCAAAAATCTACAAATTCAAATACTTCTTATTGCAATTGGTAGAAGTCACTAAGAGCTGAGATAAGTTGACTTAAGGTTGAAAGCGGGCCATTATTTTTCACATCCTACGCTTCACGTAGAGGTAAGCTTGGGGAGTGAGGATTAAAACAACTATCAATGATGAAATTAACGAACTTACGCCACACCTACGGCACTATTCCATCTTGCGTTCAGTCGGTCAATGTTGTCTATGATTTGCTGACGCCCTACTGCTCTTCGACCAGCAACAAAGCTGTCTTGTTGCTCGTCACTTTCCATAGACAAACGCACCTAAACCGACGGAAGTCAACTAGAATTTAGGAAAATTATTTAGATCACAGCAACACCAGATTTGAATTAGAAGAGCTTTTACACCGCTTCGTCAATACACTATTTATGAAGGATAACCAGTTCATAGGGACGTGTGTAGTGCAGTAGTCAGAGGCGCCCTGCAATACACATGGGATCGATCTCCGCACCTAGGCTCATGAAGCCTTCCATCCCTGCGGGGTCGCCAAATCGGTACGAGACTTGTCTGAGGGATAGCAGTCTGCCTGGATACATCGGTAGGCAACTCGAGTCACTGTAAAGCCTAGATATGCACTCAATCACCTCCAACGATGTTTCATGAAGTCGAATTTATGGAGCATCCCTCAGGGATTGATCAACGCTGAGAGCTTTATCCTTTTATCCTTCAACTAGTTCACATACAATGGACGAAAACAATTAAAGCATTCGTGGCAGCGCTTTTGTTAGACCTGAAGTGATTAACTAAGCATACCTACCAGATATTATGGAATCACTGAGCTGAATCTATAAAATTGCGTCACACTAACTTCATGTCACTCATTTTTAGACGATGGACTCCTCTTTATCCATTTTGCTTCTGTACCAGTCTCTCTTATGATAAGAATTCAAGAAGTCCTATCAGCATCTTTGCATGAAAATATATAAAGTACCCATGTAAACGTTATGATGAATTGACCTGTTGCATGTATCTGTCTGTGGATTCAATACAAGTCTGCAAGTTGTTTGCAATTGCTATCTAAATATAACAAATACATTCAGTTCAGTTCGAAAGAATCATGAGAAAGACCTCAACACTTAAAAAAACACTAACCATGGTAGACGTAAATTCCCGAAAATTATTCCGGTTTTCAAAATACTTGTTACGATAAGAAGTAAATGCGTCTTTATATCGATTAGCGAAAGTAAAGAATTCTTCTATTGCCAAATTTATGACGCTTGGAATCACTTCGATACTCACTTCCTTGGCAAGTGTTACCTTAAAAAATTAAGAGCAGATTGTAATCGCTTAATATTGCTGAGGAAATAAATAGGCCAAATTTAAGTTAAAGCATTTACACAAAGAAGTGCAGACTTTACAACAATTTACTAACAATAAAGATTTTAAGAATGACAATACAGCAACGAGGAGCGCAAAATATCCCACAACACCTATTTATTCTTCACCCTGGTGTCAACATAAAACACATTCCCCCGAAACAAAACGAAAAATGTGCTGAAATTTCCTCCATATCCTATGCAACAGCTGATCACAAGAAATTAAAACCCAAAAATATCTACAGAAATAGTGTAATTCGACGGAATATGCAGCAGTCAATGAAATCTCGTTAAAACATCCCGTTGAAAACTTTTTGCACTGCACTTTTCTAGCAATCATGATACTTTATGGGGGTGCGTAACGCACTGGTCGGAGGCACCCTGCAATACACATGGGATCCTTCCCCATGCCTCAGCGTCACCAAGCCTTCAATCCCTCCAGGTCGGGTAATTGGCATCAGACTTCTCTGGGAAGATAACAGCCCTGGGTCGGTACATTGGTGGGCCACCGCAAGTCATTGTAAAGGCCAGATATGCAGTCAGTCACTTCCAACGACGCCCAATGACGTCGAATGCACTGCGCATCCCTCAGGGGATTGATCAACGCCGAGAGTTTTTAGCTTTTTTATCATTAATAAAAACGCTACGGCACACAACTCGCTAATTTCAGACTTTAAAAAAAGATTTTTGGGTTTTTCTTAAATGGAATTTCGAAACAACAGCATTTGGAGAATCCAGTAACAAGGCATGGAGAAGAGTAAGTCACAGAAATACCGTATCTCTCAGCATTCCAAACATAATGTTGGGTAAACTCGTATAAAAGTAACCAAAATTGTCCTCATCCGGTCGCACATTCTTATTCCAATCATCTTTTTCAGCACTTAATGCTTTTTCTAGCCAATTCTTCATATCATTTCGTGTCATGTCTATGAAACTGCAAATAGTAGACATTAAAATATGGGAATAGCTAGTACAAGATAATGAAGCGCAATGAACGAATGTTTTTCAAAGAAAGTCCTACCTGTTATATAACGAGCTCAATGAAGATCTCGATAGTACAGGATTATCTTCTAGCAGGGCAGATGCGTTAATCTGTAGACGCCTGTTTCCCAACAGTTCTTCTCCACTGTAATAATGGTGAAATAAAAGCGAACTGCAGATTGTTAACAGTGTTAAGGCTATAAAAAGACAGTGCCAAAAAGTTACGAATGTCTTATGTAATCCACCTTCTAACAGCGTTTGGTAAGCTTGTATTGTTAACGCATCGCTGATGAACGTTTACCTACTTGAATACTTGGACGGACCATCCTCACCTCATGTGGGGACAACGGCACAATTTCTGTTTTTTCAGAGCTTTGCTGGTCTAGCCATTGTAGTTCCCTGGAGTCCTGAGGTCAGCCTGGCCAAAGTTTGCCCCAGGTCGTCACCACGACAGGCAGTCGCCAGCCTTGTGGATCAGAAAGAGATTTGCCACCATACGACTAGTTTGGTACCAGCACGGTGACAGATCCTGGTACTGGTTTACTCCTAGGTGGGCTTCCTGATGGAAATGTCGGATCCTTCTCGGATTGGGAGACCCTGCTGGGGGGACGAATCTCCCCGCTGTAAATCACTGCCGGACACCGAGGAACACCTCCCAGCCACGATGAGGCAATAAACCGTTGTGAGGGATGAGCATTTACCTGACAGAAAATAAGCATTAACTGTTGTCAAACCTTATCTGTCCAAAGTACGTTGGAACTTTACCCGTAAGTCTGTATCCAGCTTAGCAACTGAACAAGTTCACTCTTTTCCAACCGTTCTGCTGCTATTTCTCGAAGCCGCTTGCATACACAATTATGATACATGTGAACAAATCTATCATAAATCTGATAATCTGGCGGGAAGCACGGAACGGCAGCACGTGCCAGCAGCAAGTCGTCGACAATCACTTTTCGACACACTTCCAGATATCTTGCCAGCCAAGCCTTGTTCAAAGTACGGTCTTCTAATTGATTCCCTTCAACGCGACTCCATACAGTTTTTTCAAGCACCTGAAATCCGCAATAAATAAAACTTTTCTTTTAAGAACGACTCGACATACACACTTATGTATATGCTTGTACATACAAGTATATATGTACGTATGTATGCATGCATATGTATATGCATATGTATACGCATATATATACCACGGATTTCCCTCATATGAAGGATCTCGAGCAGGTTAGTCGGGAGGCTACGTGGCGCGTCCCCACGTGGCGGATAGGTGGTTGATCGCGGACCAAAAGCCACCTTTGCTTCTCTGAAACGCAGGTGAATCCAGGGGATGACTCCCTATTTCTGCTGCGCTGATTTAGCACATACTTTCTGTATTTGCTAGGCGTATTCATGTATGCGTGTGTGGGTGCGTTCTCGCTTGCGCGGATTGTATTCTACGAGTCAACTCGGCCAAAAGCCTGCAATCAAGTGACAGGGGAAGTATATGGGAGGCGGTTAGGAGTCGCCTCCAACAAATAAGCTCCATGTCCACCTTGGGAGAGCCTGGCAAGCTACCCGTGAGTATACCCAGCCCCCCACGTTCAGAGCCCAGCAAGCTATACGTAGGTATCAAAATGCTAAACACAGTAAAAAGAAAAAAAACGGGCCTCATTCCCCTGACCCCGAAAAAAGTCCCCCAATTTCGCAGCGTTGGGTAGGACGAGTACGGAGAGCCTACTAAAATCTCAATGGAAAGGGCCAATGGAAGCTGCCTGGATCACGAAAGAACTATGGTGACGATCTGTACCTCACAATCCACGTCCGAGTCCTCGATAGCAAACTTGCTCATGCAATCAAGAAGGATAAGGTACGACGTCATCGGCCTGGCCGAGACGAGACGACGCCATTCAACGCCGTCTATGACACCGGAGAAGAACTGTTCCTCGGAACATGCGACAGTAGAGGAGTCGGCGGCGTGGGCGTTCTCGTCAACACGAGTTTGTCCGTGAATATCGATTCATTCGAACAACTTACAACCCAAATCGGACGTTCACGATTAAAAAGATGTGGATCAATAACGGCTTTGGCAATCTTCGTCGTTTACGCGGCGACATCAAACTATGACGAAGAAGAAGTCGGAGCGTTCTATATGGATTTGGAGAAGTTCTACAGAGAAAACCATGCATTCTTCAATGTCATCATTGGAGATTTCAATGCCAAGATTGGGCCAAGAAGAACGTCTGAAGAACGCCACATTGGGACCAACGGATTGGAATGGAACGAAAAGGGTGAGCGGCTGTCTGAGTTTATCATGACGACCATGAACATCCATGGTAACTCGCAATTCCAGAAGCCCCAGCCTCAACGCTGGACGTGGGAATCTTCCATTGGAGAGTACCATAACGAAATAGACCACACCATAGTAAATAAAAAGTTCTGCCCAACCGTTGCGGCTGTTATCCCAAAATTCTACACGGAATCAGACCACCGTCTCCTTCGTGCAAGATTCTATTTGTCTCGGAAAGGAGAAAAAAGCCGCTAAATTCAAAAACCGAAGTCCCAGAACCACCAAAAACTGGGACTTATTCAATTCATTAGTCGGCTGTTGGGAAGATGCCGTTGTCGATAACATCGACGAGGAATACGATCGGCTCATTCGACATCTTCACGTTAGCGTTATGAAACCTAAGGTTCGAAAGTCACCAAGAGATGTCTGTCTCCAGAAACATTCGAGTTTGTACGCCAGCGTGGAATCGAACGAACTGCACGCATCCGCGAACTAATGTCCGAACTTGCAAAACAATGCAGACAGGTGATAGAAGATCTTAAAGAGAGAAGAGCAGCAGTAATTGCCGAAGCTGCAGAGGCTGGCAAAAGCATTCGCAAAACCCATCGAAGCTTCGCCAATTACAAGACCAAGATGATTGCACTCCGACTCCCAAACGGAACAGTTACAGCGTCCAGAAAAACAATGGAGAAAGTCATTCACGGATACTACTCAGATCTCTTCGATAGCCACGTCCACCTTCCGTCATATGAAAAAAAGGAGGATGGATATGTTGTACCACCGGTTCTCCCTTCTGAAATCCGACATGCCATTTCGTCAGTGAAAAATCGAACAGCACCAGGTCCGGACTGGATAAGATCAGAACACCTGAAGAACCCTCCGCCTCGTAAACACAGTGGCTCGGCTCTTCACACGTTACCTGTCTGAATGTAAGGTCCCTACTCAGTGGAAGACAAGCAAGACAGTGTTATTGTTCAAGAAGGGTGACCTACACGATATCGGCAACTATCGCCCAATCTGCCTGCTGTCTCTCGTCTACAATCTTTTCACTCGACTCCTCCTAAACAGGATTGACAGAACACTGGACGAAGGACAGCCATGTGAGCAAGCAGGGTTCCTAAAAGGATTTAGTACGATGGACCACATCCACACGATAACAAGTCTGATTGAAGTATCACGAGAGTACAAAAGACCGCTCTGTCTCACTTTCATCGATTTAAAGAACGCCTTTGACTCAATTGAGATAGAAGCAGTCATGGAAGCCCTTGATAGTCAAGGAGTCCCACATAAAGAATCTTGGTGAGCTGTACAAAAATTTCACAACCAAGATTTCACCATTCTACAACGATATTAACATCGACGTCAAAAGAGGGGTTAGGCAAGGCGATACCATCTCGCCAAAATTATTTACCGCCACCCTCCAGAACGTCATACGAACACTGGAATGGGATAATATGGGAGTGAATATCGATGGTCTGCAGTTACACCGTCTTCGGTTTGCTGATGACATCGTCCTTATAACGTTAAACATTAGCCAGGCGGAACGTATGCTTGCCGACATTGATAAAGTTTGTGGAAAGATTGGTCTTCGCCTAAATCTCACAGAAACGACGTTCATGAGGAACGGATTAGTTTCGTATGCCCCATTCATGCTCAACGGAACGAATATCTCCGAATGCTCCGGTTATGTCTATCTGGGTCGGGGAATCAAAATGATGAACGACTTAGCTCAAGAGCTGAGCAGAAGGAAAGGAGCGGCTTGGAGAGCTTTCAAGAGCATCGAGCATGTAGTGAACAGAACAAAGAACACCCGACTCCGTGCCCAGCTTTTCGACTCAACGGTACGTCCTCCCCTAACGTATGCGTCTGAAACTTGGTCGCTGCCTAAGCAGGATGAGAGATCACTCAGCGTTATCGAACGCGCAGTCGAAAGGACGATGCTAAGAGTATCTCGTTTCACACAAGTAAGGGATGGGATCCGAAACTCCGACCTGCGTCAACGATCAAAAATCAAAGATGCCGTTCTGTACGCCAAACAGTCGAGGATAAGGTGGGCCGGACACGTAATGCGTATGGATGACAACCGATGGACAAGAGCCGTTGGTGACTGGATTCCTCGGTATGTCAAACGTATTGCAGGAAGACCACCGACTCGATGGTCAGAGTTCTTCACTAAGAGCCTGGAAGAAAAAATATGATGTTCGACGAGTCCGTAGAGCCAGTAGAACCCACTGGGCTACTCTTGCACGCGACAGGGAAAAATGGAAGATTTACTGGCGCCCGCTCGAGGCTCGAATCAGTCGACGATCAACGGGACTACAGGTGATACAAGTGATATATATATATATATATATATATATATATATATATATATATATATACATATATGATACGTATATGTATATGCAAAAGTTTTGTTTGCAAGCAGTCCAAGATTTGAAACTTTATTATCCTTGAATTAGCAATTATTTTCCTCGAACACTCTACCATTTTGTACTACTACTAGGCTTGTTTTGTGGACACTCGCTTTGACTAGTCGAACCATAATATAGGCTGTCTTTTTGACAAGTTTACAGGTCAGAACCAGGCATCATATTGGTCGGATGCCAATATCTCTTGCATTCAATTCGTTTCCTAGCATCCATCATTCACGAAAGTGAATTTTTTTAAGCATGAGTTCGATTGCTGCTTGACGAGGATTGTCGTCTTAGTTATGAACATCACTGAGTTCCAGCCGGGTCGATTCTCCCTGGAATTTTGGATTAACGTTGTCAGCAGCGTTTTCAAGTCTCTACGACCGTTAGCATTTATGGATAGGAAAGAGCTTTTCCGAGATAAGGTAGAGGATGGTAAATTGTTCTCAGAAAAAAGCTGGTAGGAATTTTCCGCCGCCGAAGAGATGTGAAGGAAAGGAGCCAAACGCGGAAAGGAAACAGTGCCTGGGTAGGCTTGGTATTTCGCATAATGAACAGGATCATTACTACTGACCGCCTACCAGTTTACTTTCACGAACACAAACCTGACCGTAGTGCGGCGTAAACACCCCAAAACGTTAGCGAGGCATGGGGACGACCAAGACAACGAATGCACAGTGTTAAATTGGTTTAAAAAAATCTCGTAGTGGCTGCTTCGATTTTCGAGATGAGGTACGTCGCGGACGTCCTTCTGCTACTGAAGACAATGATTTGAACGTTTTCGTGGGAAGAAACGTGTGCAAAACTGTTCGAGAACTTGCAGTAGAACTCCGCTTAAGCATCTCAACAGTTTCGGCTCAACTAAATAAGACTTCAAAGTCGAAGAAACTCGACAAATGAGTGCCGCATGAATTGAATGACAATGACAAAAAATCGCCGTTTTGAGCTATCGTCGGCACTTCTTCTGCGCAATGACAACGAACCGTTTTCTCTATCGTATTCTGGTGTCTGACGATAAATGCAACTTCTGTGACAAAGGTGAAGATTAGCTAGATCAGTGAATGGACAATTATATAGCTTTGCAGCTAATTCCAAAGCCGAAATTGCACCATAAGATGGTCAAACGCAGTGTTTGGTGGTCTGACACTTGTTGGACCCACCAGTTTCCCGAATACCAGGTCAAACAATTGCAGTGATGATGTGCGTCAAGCATATTAACGAAATGCATAAGAAACTTCGATGTGTGTGCCCGGTATTGGTCAGCATGAAGGGATCCCTCCCAAGGATAACTCGCAGCCACACTTCGCACAGCCCATTCTCTAAAGGGTGAATGAGCAGCGCTCCGAAGCTCATCCACCACAGTCAAGAGACCTCTCGTCTACCGACTTCCACTTTGTCAAGCATTTCGACAGCTTTCTGCGTTAGAAATGCTTCAGGAACCAAGATGAAGCAGTAACTACGTTCAACGAATTCATCGTCTCCAGAACACCAGTGTTCTATGCAGCGGAAACACAAAGACTTGTTTCTTGCTGGCAAAAATGTGTTCACATAGTAAATATTCGGATCAATAAAATTTATTGTAAGACCAGAAATGCCACTTCAAAGATACAGGCTGAAATGCTGAAATAATTTCCGAACAATCTAATATGTATATATGTACAGACTAGCCTCGAAAGTTTTCTTCCTCCAGTTTCGTGGTCGACCAGGTGGCATGAATGCACTATCACGACTTTTCTTTTCCACATAATACTTATCGATTCTAAAAAAATTCCGTTCTTACATAGCCTTTTTACTTTAGCACTTTCTTCAAACATATTTCCTCAATGAAAAAAAACAAGAAATGACCGTTCTTCACGTTCGACAATTCGGATACAAGAGACCAGCTCTTGTGGTCCATTGCCACTTTCACTACCCTTCACCATCTCCAGTGCACGACCAATAACAAACCACATATTACTGCTCAGATCGGTTACCAATTCGTCCACTTTTATGAAGAATGTTATCAGAAGATTTTTCTCATAGTCTTTATTTGCAGAGTCAGACTTATGCACTTCGAATAATAGCTCGTCCCTAGCCAATTCCAAATCCATAATACTTTAAACAATTAACAACTTAATGGAGTAAGTCAAAGCAGCCCTATGTAGCCAAGTGAAAAAAATAACATTATAATACGAACGAGCATAAATTTCACAATTTCACAAAAAGAATGAACAAACCTCTTATGAGCTACAAGTAATTTCCCTTGGTCCAGAGCTAATTTTGTGTCGTGAATCGTGCGATTTATGTTGAAGATGTGTTTTAAATTCTCCATAGCGGCAGCATACTGTCCTGAACACTTTATTTTTTTGCTCATATATTTCGAAACTACCAAACCCTGTTGAAACTTTCGAGGTAGCAAAGATGGTACTTCAACATAACAGTACTTTTCCGGGCTAAGACTAAAAAATTAGCTGAATAATCGCTATATAAAGGATAAAGCTCTTGGCCATGATCAATCCCTTAGGGATGCGCAATGCATTCGACTTCATTAAGCATCGTTTGGAGGGGATTGAATGCATGTCTGGCCTTTACAATGAATCGCAGTGGCCTAACGATGTATCGAACCAGTGCTGCTACCATCCCTGACAAGTCTGGTACCAGCTTGTCCACCCCAGAGGAATGGAAGGCTTGGTGAGCCTTGGGTGGGGAATCGATCCCAGGTGTATTCCAAGGCGCCTCAAACCACTGCGCTATACGCGCCCATAATCGCTGTAGATTACAACAAATACAAAAAAAAATCAAAGTAGGCATTAGAAGCTTAGTGTCCTTTAACAAACTGATATTTTTAAGCAAATATCAATTGTGTCACCAATTAGACATTAAAGTGTTGGAAAATAAGATAGTGAGATATTTGCAAAACTCTGGACCGCAGGAGCCTATGGCGGGGAACGAACGCGCTATTGTCCTTTCCGGGGAGTAGCGCGCTCACCACCACACCGTGCGGGTCCTCCGTTTCGCCTGTCTCTCAGCTAGTTCTATTGATCTTTTGCCATCAGCACCCGCATGGTGTGGTGGTGAGCGCGCTACTCCCCGGAAAGGACAATAGCGCGCCCGTTCCCCACCACAGGCACCCGCGGTCCAGAGCTCTGCAAACATCTCAGCATCATTAAAGTTATATTTCGCAACGCATACCCTGCCGCTAAAAAGAGTAGGCAGTAAATAAGAAGTCAAAATTGTGATTATAACTGCAGCCTCAGCTTAACTGGGTTCGTTGCCGATTTGGGCCCCCCAGATCAATCCCGCTCACGGGTGATTGCTGATGGCAAAAGATCAATAGAACTAGCTGAGAGACAGGCGAAACAGAAGGACCCGCATGGTGTGGTGGTGAGCGCGCTACTCCCCGGAAAGGACAATAGCGCGTTCGTTCCCCACCATAGGCACCTGCGGTCAGAGTTTTGCAAATATCTCAGCATCATTAAAGTTATATTTCGCAACGCATACCCTGCCGCTAAAAAGAGTAGGCAGTAAATAAGAAGTCAAAATTGTGATTATAACTGCAGCCTCAGCTTAACTGGGTTCGTTGCCGATTTGGGCCCCCCCCCCAGATCAATCCCGCTCACGGGTGATTGCTGATGGCAAAAGATCAATAGAACTAGCTGAGAGACAGGCGAAACGAAGGACCCGCATGGTGTGGTGGTGAGCGCGCTACTCCCCGGAAAGGACAATAGCGCGTTCGTTCCCCACCATAGGCACCTGCGGTCAGAGTTTTGCAAATATCTCAGCATCATTAAAGTTATATTTCGCAACGCATACCCTGCCGCTAAAAAGAGTAGGCAGTAAATAAGAAGTCAAAATAAGATAGTATTAATAGGTAAAAAGTATTGAAGAAAAGACCAGTATTGCAAACAAACCGTGACGTGCATTAGCGTCTCTCAACTCTCGCATCTTTTCTCTTAGCTGAGGGAAAGGCGCTAAACGTTGATGAATGGCCGCAATTCCTGTTTCGATGGAGTTGATATCTTCTGCAGCAGTGTGCAGGTGTGCAACAGCAGATCGAATACCCTCCAATTGTGATTGAACACCCGTTCTTAGCATTGCTTCGACGGCAGCCTATATTTTCCAATCATATATTTGCCAGGCAGCCAATTTTACTGCTTCAATAGTTTCCACCAACTAGCATATTAGCTACAGCACGAGTCATGTATCACTCGTAAATTTTCCGAAAATAATCTATCAACTCAAGTACAAGCAAATGTATCAGAGCTCAGAGGGAGTTTGATTACCATACTGACAACTAATTTTCTCCGGTTTCCTGTACGGAATTGTCTCCATAAGTCGCACGTGACTCAAGTCAGCCAACGTGCCTGTACCTCCTTAAAACAACTCCCTCCTTTTGCTACATTTTTTTCATGACCCAACAGCACACATCAAGCTGACGCCAGAGCTTTATTCCATTGGATTCGTCTCATCGCATCCATCGTACACGAGAGTCTTCGAATTTTATGAACGGATTCGCAGCTTGGTTGAGGATTTGATTTTCATTATGTCTCGTTGCATTCTGATCCAGTCGATTCCTCTGAGATCCTAGAGTATTCGGGCAAGGATTTTTTACATCTTGTGAATTTAAAGGATATTCTCAGACAATCTGGTACCAATTACTCTTGATAGGTGCACTGGTACCACGTAGCACCACTTGCACTGCGCTACCGGCTCTTTCCACTGAAATCCACGCTTTGTCACCCACTTTTCTTGCCTTATTAGAAATTTATTTATTCCTCACGTCCTTATTCTAGATCTCTTGTCTATATTTTCATGGTTTCAGAACATATCCTACTACAGTGTGTAACAAAAAAAACAAGCCCACCACCAATCTACATTGTATTCAGAATGTAGGAAAGTTTTGTGAAGTATACAAGGTATACTTCCACGTTTTTATTTTTTATATTCATTATTTCTATTTTTTATCCCCCATCCTATACGATTAGTCAACATATACTCTTTCATTGATTACTAACATGAGGTGAACAAGAAACCTTATTCGGCTAACGTTTCGACACCTTCGCCTTCATCAGAGCCGAATTGATCCAAATCGATTGTCCACAGCTGTTCCTTTTCCCGATGTCGGTCTTCATGATCGCATGGAGTCGAATCCAATGGAACACCGCTCGAATGAAGTGACCTTACTCGGCAGTGCTCTGTTATACAGGACTGTTGTTGTTGACAGTGACTGTCTTTTGATAACCGTGCGTTTTTCTTCGGACAATCCATCCTGCAGCAGTCGATATCATCATCAGCTAGAACAGAGCGTAACGATATCTCAAAAAGCCGATTTTCTTCTAACCTCGTTATGAATGCCCAACACACAGTCCTTATTCTTTAACCAATTTATTTTATTTTACTTTAATACTTTAATTGTATTTTGCCCCTTTTTTCTCTTTTTTCTTATCAACCTCGTGTTAGATTACCAACGAAAAATACATAACTCTTTACATTTGAGCATCTTCACGAGGTGCTGTTCTACTTTTTATTTACAAATAAGCAGACGTTTCGGCGGATTCCGCTTTCCTCAGAGTCTAGAAAGGTCAAGTTGACATGATAGTTTGCGAAAAGTTTTGCAGCTTCAGATTCGGCTTCTACGTACTTGGAATCTCAATTTTACTGCTTACTTCAGGATTGCTTTTGATAGTTAGCCATTCCTACGCATAGTTTTCTCTAACGCAGCACTAATTAAAGTATACTTCTCAACAAATTATACAACGATAATCACAACCTTCTTCCTGTCAGCTCTTTTACGCATCTGTGGTAGCTTCTCAAGCTGGTCTGGCCTTTGAAGCAAAGATGCGATTTGCTCCAGAGCAGCTTCAAACCCGTTATCGTCCATGCTGCAACACTTCGACTGTCCCTCTAAACGGACCAATTAAATGAAACTCAATGCATACCCTCGCAATTTCAAACGATATTAAATAGAGACATGCGTACTCCCTCACTAAACCGTTAAACCAAATTACGTTTATCAGAAATTTATTGGCTAGAAACAAATAAAAAATGTGGGTTGCATAAAGTATCAACTTGAAAAAACACCTGAACGTTGAGAAAGGACGAAAAAAACGCAGAAATTGGAGAAACATTTCAAGGTATAACGAAGTGCATTCACACGAATAACATTTATGGAAGGCACGTGGGATCACAAATGAGTCTAATTACAGCTCTTCCCTAATGGTGGCCCCAGCACCGACATACTGTTGACCTTCCAGTACGATCTCAGTAACTTGAGCTTGTTTGAGCAAAAAATCTTTAGCCTCAAACGCCTGCAATCCATCCCGGAACATAAAAATAGCTCGGTCATCATCAATTAGCACAGTCTAAACTATAGTATGATAACAACCACTTTCTATATTCCCTACTATGAAACATTAAATTCTTGACAACAATTTTTAAACAAATGTTGGATAGGATATGACACAAGTTCACGGTGGAAGGATTGTTGAACAACTATTAATCATTTATTGCGTCAATACAGGTTTTTTTGACTACAGCTTTAAAAAAATCTTTTGAAAAGTAGTGATTCATTGGTTTTTGTTGTTTCAGAATAACTAATCCTAAGCGGATTATGAACAATTGGCCTTCCCCTGAATTAGATGGAAAGGTAATGGAATGCCGGGACGGAATCCATCCTGCGCTTTGTTCGCGGGATAAAGAACCGTCTATTTTTGAACATCGTTCATAAAGTTTGACGAAAAATGGATTCTGTACGGTAATCCACGATTTGCTGCATAACAGTTAAAATGATGAGTTACTGAAACAATCCTACGCGGAAGATTTGCAGGGATTATGGCAACTGTTTTGTAGTCGGCTGATAATATATACCTTAATTTTTTTGATCCCGACAAAACCGCTGCAGACAGGAGGTATTATCAGTATAAACCAAGACACTGATTAAGAACATTCTGTTGGCTCCATTCCAATCCGTGGGTTCCAATGTGACGTTATTCAGAACTTCTGCGTCCAAACTTGGCGTTAGAATATTGAATGATGACCTTAAGCAATGTAAGGTCTTCTCTGTGGAACTTCTCTAAGTTCATATGGAACTTTCGACTTCCACTTCGTCGTAGCTTGATGTCGGCGCGTAGACGGCAGACGGCAAAGACTGTCGAAGTCGGTATCGATCTGAATCCTTCCAACCGTAAAAAGCCGATCCTGGTTGTTAGTTGTCAAATAAATCGATGTTCATAGTTAAACTCATGCTGAACAGAAAGTCCACGCCATTAACTCCTCCACTATAGCATTTCCAAGCAACAGTTCATCTCCGGTATTATACATAGAGTTGAATGGGTCGCGTCTTCTCGCCTCATCCAGTCCTATGCCTTCGTACCCTATCCTTCTTGCCTGCACGATCAGATCCTCTTTGGAGAACTCAGATGCAAGTGAAAGCGTATTGTAGATAGAGATGGTCACCTTACTTCTTTGAGGTTTAGGCAGACTAGAACGGCCCAAGAATTTAGCAGCCTCTCCGTATTTGGCCTACCCGATAATGCCGAATAGGGGCTCTTTCAAAATCTGGGGAATGAGGCCCAATTATTTTGATGCGTATAGCGCTTGACAGTCACGTATGCATTTTCTCTTCGGCTGACCTCTAAACGTGTGAATGGGCATTCTCACGGCTTGCTTCCCACATTCCCATAGAGTAGACAGGGCAGCTTATCTCTTGTGGTGACTCGTAATCGTCTCCCACGTACTTCCCAGTCACTTTATTTCAAGTTTTTGGTGAGGTGATCCTTAGAAACTCTCCGCATGCGCGAAAACACCACCACGTAAGTAAGCACGAATACGTCCTCGCAAACGCAGAAGGTATATGTTAAAACTGTGTATCGTCCTTTCGCCGAAACCCCACCCCCCTACGTCCCAGGAACTTCACACGATCAACACTTCACGAACCTTAACACGAATCAGTAATTATAGGCGTAATTAATATGCTTCTCTGAGTTGCGTTTTCAGCCATAGAATTAGGTACCAGTACGTAATAACATGCTCGAGACACTGCACATTGATTACCATGCATTTTCTCTTCGGCAGTTTATTTCTTCTCATAGAGTATTCTCGATATAATCTTTACATTCATTCGATAGTTTTACCGCCAATAAATGTTGTGCCAGGAATGGTCCGAGATCTACAAAAGGACGTTTTCAGGAAGTTCGTCCGTCAAGCTAGCTGGAAAATTGATGTCCTCGATAGTCAGGCACAACTCCCCTTGATTTCGGACCACTCCCCACCTTGTCGTCGTCATATGGTAAACACAAAAAAATTAAGTGATATCATCAGTGTATTATATAACGCAAAGAATGGAAGTTGAACTCGGAATAGATTCACAATCAACATTCTAGTATGGCTTGAATTTTGAATTTACCACAAACCTCTTTATCAAGACTACTTTTGTGGTGCTACTTCATGTTCCTTTCGAAATAACTATTTTTTAAACCGAAGTACCGACTTTGTATAGAACTCGGCAATAATAGCTGATATTTATAAATTTTATGAACATTCTTCTTGGAGCTGACGCAAGATTGTTACCAGTTGTCACTGTGATTCGATGGATGAACTTTCGAAGAAAAATAATCGAAAAAAAAACGAAAAATAAATGGAAAACGATCTGAGGAAACGATCCAGGTCTCGGGTGATAGTGAGAAATTCGTCTTTTCTGGTCAATTTTGGACTTTTCAAATTTACCTAAAACGCTTTAAAAGTCTTGCACATTGATGTCTTTGATTCCTGAGTTAGGATCCTCACAGTTACTTCAAAATTACTACCATTACGCTTCCGTACTCTACGTGTACCTAGAGTAGTACTTTGTCGATCTTTAAGTTTCCCACCTAGATGTTGCTTTAGGTGGATGCAAAGTGGTCGTTTCGCCAATGTATTCTTCACCGCATGCCTTACATGAGATTAAGTAAATTGTACCGGAACTCTTGCAATCGCTCTCCTCGGTCTCTTCCGTTAATACAAATAAGACAATTTTCTGAGTTGCATAAACGATCAATGAGGCGGTTGCGAACTAATTGACGGCATTGGGTGTTAGGGTAGGAGGTCAACAATTCCCACAGAATTTTCAAAGCTTTTTTTCTTGGGAAGCTTCTTGATGGTGTGACTTATTTCGTTCGATATGAAAGGTGGCTTGAAAAGGACATTACTTAGGTTTGAAGTACTTTTTTGCAGCATAACTCTACCTTTTGACCTGAACCGAGCGGCTTCCTCTTCATCGCCATTGGAAATGGTTATTTTTCGTGCTAAGTTAAGCGATTCCTTCCTTTTCTCTTCTCTATTGCACGCATTTTAACCGTTCGGTACATGTTTTTGACAAATGCTGTCTTTTCTTTTTCAAGTGAGAAGCATGAGAGAAACAGTGCACTAGTAAACTTTCACTAGTTGGTTTCCTATAGTATTTTTGATACAACCACCACCACAAGAACAAATGATAACAATCTCACGCCAGCTCAACAAGAGCAGCTCGTTCTTGCCTTCAAGATGGTTTTTCTTTTTTCTTTAGACAGTCGTTTTTCTTTTTACATGTATCCTTTCTAAAATCTTTGTAAAGAATTCTGACCTTGCAGTCGGTGATATTTCTGCTATGCGGTTGACATCCTTTGGAATATCTCTTGCGTAGCCGTTAATGGCTGCCGTCTACAGATTATCGTTAAAGCGCATCGCGTCCTTTAGTCGACCTGATTTTCGACATTTCGTCGTATATAAAGGAGTCTCTGAGTATTAATCGTTGATTCAGGGGTTAGGACCCCGAATTATCTTCTCTCAGTTGTGTGACAAAGTATACTCTAAACAACACCCTTTTGAGTGTGCGTTGGATAACGCTCTCATCCTTCTTACGCAGCGTAAAGATTTCCGAGAGCACATTAAGGCCGGAGGAACCGCAGAGTCAAGAAATGGACGCAGGATCGGGTGCCCTCTGTAGTCTTCACTATATCCCAGATGCTTTTCATGGTTCCTCAAATCGCTCGCTTCGCGCTGCACTTTGGGGCTCATCTCTTCCGGACTCAGACAGGTGCTGTTCGGCTGTCTTAACCTTATCGAGCGTTAATGAAGCATCAAAACAAATCTGTTCCTCACGAAGATCATTTTTTTTAATCGAAGACCAACCATACAAGAGGTGTCGATGGATGTAGGGTAAGCGATACCTTGTACTCTCACTCTACTACAATGAGCCTCGTTATCATGAGGATGTGGTCTATTGTAGTGAATCCTTTCCGAAACTCTACTTGCTCATGTACAACGAACAGAGTAAGAAGGAAGCTCGCATCCCGATAGATAACGTGTGAAAAGCCGAGCTACCACACTCTCTAAAACTGGCGGTAAGCTTCCCTGATGTTAGTTCTAATCTTGCCCGAAGCAGGTGTTACAGAGATGTTCCTCAAAAAGAAAGAAAGTGGATGATATTATCCAACCTCCCTAATTCAGTACGAAGGAAGGACACTGCTGAAGAGAACGATATCAGCATAAATGTTGTGAACGATTGTATCCATTCCCTTCCTCAAAGAGTTCCTTAGGTAACATTCGAACTCTCAGGTTTTTTTAGCACTAAAGTGAAGGTACGACTCATGCGACTCCACGATCGCGTAACAACTTGAGTGTTCCTGGAAACAGCCATCTCTTGGCGGCTTTCGAACTCTCGGTTTTCATAGCACTGCGAAGATGTTGAGTAAGCTGGAACACATTCTTCATCGATGTTTTCAATAACGACATCTTCCCAGTACCCAGTGCATAACTAACCATTTAGCAAATCCCAATTTACGAAAAATTTCGGTATTTCTTCTTGTATTTTATGTCTTGACTTCCTTTCTTAAAAAGCCTCTCACGGAAGCAGTGACCAAATCTCAGGTAGAAATTTGGGATAACAGCGATGTAAACCACCTTATCACCCTGAATTTATTTTTAAGTGGTCTATTTATGATACTCTGCATTGATACATAACCACTACCAACTTTGAGAGGATGGTTCTTGGAATTATGAGTTATCATGACTGGCCTTGGTTATCGTAAGCTCAGAGAGTTTCTCACTCTGTCCAATCCAATCTGAATCGTGGCTCGCAATATGAGGTTGTTCGGGTATTCTCTTGGTTTCAATATTGGCCACTATGGCACCAACGACGATCTTGCAGAAAGTATTATCTCTGTAGGATTTGTTCAAGTTCATACACGATGCTTCCACCACATCTTCATCACGTCGTCATAATGGAGCCTAAACAACGAAGATTCTCAAAATCGGCAGTGGTTGGTATCTTCTTCCGTAAGCGTCAAATTCGATATGTTGGTTGTTTAAAGGAGTCGAAGTTGATGACAAACTCATAGCGACCAAACATCAACGCCGTGAACTTCTTTAAATCATACATTCCAAGAGAAGCAACTCTCCCGTGCCATAATCGGCGATTGATATGTGGTGCATTTCGTCCCTATGCTCATGGTTAGTATACCGTTTCTGCAAGAATCTCTGTAAGAAAAGGCAGGCTTTGTTTACTAGGAAGCAATAATAATGTTAAGACAAGAGGAACATTTCGCGGCTGACAAAATCTCATCTCAATACTATACGCTAGATTCAAGGGCGTCTATAAGACATAAAGCTCAATGTCAAGAGAAACACTGGAAAGAACTCCGTTTGATATACAAAAAAAGAAAGATTTCAACGAGGCTTCATAGAAAAAGAGATTCACGTCCTAAAGAATTCCGAAGCAACTCTGACTTACTCCATACTCAAATTAACCTACACTTGCTCAAATCGGCGCCGCAGGAAAGTTCTTCACTGAAGAAAATTCCGTGAATCTACCTGTGCCTCAAGAGACCAAAAAGCCGCTTTTGGTCCGCATTTAATCTGTCCATTAGAAATAAGACGTAGACACGCAGTAAAACTACATACCTCACTTACGACGTGATTGTTTCGAAGCATTGAGCGCCATAGGTCGGTGTACTTCTCAGTAAACAGTCTACACTTCTTTGCTGGTGATGATGGATCTCGGATGTTAACGAACATTAAGAGCGTCTCACCCTTCTTCGTAATTTTGAGTAAATCCTCCGCAGTTTTCCCCCTATATTGGAGTGCAAATTAACAACGATGCCAAGATCTATACAAAACTTTCACTTCCTGATAGCTGTACCTGATGTTCCCTCAAATCTATTGGTGTGGAACGTCGCCTATGTGATGCCATTTCGTCATCATCATCATCATCATCACCAAGTTTATCTCTATCATTCCTTTCCCACTCCATATATAGTCGTTCCAAATCGGCATCACTAGAATCATAAATGAGAATGAATGCGATAATATAGAAACCACATGAAAATGCTAATTCTTGCAATACGAACAACAACGGAAGTTGGTTAATGGGATAACCAACTGAAGAATGGTTATGGCGCAAAAACACTGAAGGATGTGCAGTACGTGGGGAATATTTGTGAAATCGCTAGAGAAAGAATTAGAACCGTTGACAATTATAACACAATATTCCAGCACAAACGACGAGAACACATTGGCTTTGAATGGCAAACCAACAAAATAACTGACAAACTTACCTTTCTCTCTATTATCTATCAACTTATTCTCGTTATTGCACCAGCTCTGAGCCACACAATGATAAGCGAAGGGCATTACAAGAAAAACAACCAAAAGCTAACTTTTTTCGACAAAAGTGTCAGTTCAGTTCTCTTTCTTTTCCCACTTTCCGCTCCACTCAGCCACAGGCTCACCAAGCCATCCACCACTCCGAGGTCGGCAAATTGTTACCAGATCTATATCTGCGAAGATAGCAGCACTGAGTTAGTAAATCGGTAGGCCCCGCAATTCATTTTATTTGCCAGACATGCATTCAATCAGATTTAACGATGCTTGATAAAGTCGAACGCACGAATCGTCTTTCAGGAAGTAGTGATCTAAGCTAAGAGATTCATCATTTATCCTCCTTTTATAGTTTCCGTTTCGTAGGTTTCGAGGAACAATAAACCATATATGGACGTCTAGGAAAAGCTTTTCCTAGGAAAAAATTTATGTGCTATAATTTTACAAGTACACGGCTAGTTTGTGGAAGAGCAAAGAATATTACGCAAAGCGTTCGGCGTTGATCAATTATTAGTGGAAGCACCACGTATTCGTGAAGTATCGTAAAGATATTGAATGCAGATCTGGCCTATAGAATGACCTACCATGAGTAAAAAAGGATAAAGCTCGCGGCGTTGATCAATCCCTGAGAGACGCGCCATGCATTCGACTTCACTAATCATCTTAAGAGGTGATTGAGTGCATATCTGGCCTTTACGACTCGCGGTGGCTTACCGTAGTTTTGTGTCAGTGCTTCTATCCTCCCAGACAAGTCTGGTACCAATTTCCCGACCCTAGAAAGATGGACGGCTTGGTGGGCTTGGGGGCGGGGGACGATGCCATGTGTATTGCAGAGCGCCTTCGATCACTGCGCTGCACGCGCCCATATGACCTGCCATAACTTATCAATATATCAAGTTGTTTTTATCCTCTCGAATAATTCCACCAGCCATGTAGGATGGAGGGTAATATTTCCAAGTTGCAAAAGAAAATGCAATGAAGAAAGCACTTGTAATCGGTGATATCCTTATTCTTCTTTTGCGAAGCACGGATTTCAGAAGACACCGGAGCGATAGCATACACCAGAAGAAGGACGATAGCAGGAATGAGATGCATCTGAAATCTGCAAAAGCAGAGCTGCGAAAAGCTAATGTGAAGAGTTTCACAGAACATTCTCATATTGCCTAACTAATACCATAGCACTCTGTAGATTCATTCCAGTATTTCGTGTACCAAACCTCACCATAGCGTGAGACAGTCATCGTTTCATTGCCTCAGGTTGTTTCCATTGTCTTAATAGGAAGCGGAGTAAGAAAATCGGGTTTGCTGGCTAAATTAACTTTCATATGGCCATGAATTGCAAATTTGGGAGCTTAAATGTATTTTGGGTGAATACATCCCAATATTGGAAATGGAGAAATCAAACTCTAGCAAGTGACCGTATTTGCGGAATCTTACTCTTAGTAAGCCAAACTCCTCCTTGACCTCCCACATTTACAATTCATGGCCATATGAAAACTACTCCATCTAATAAACACGATTTTCTTACTCTGACTCCAACTAAGGCAAGGGAAACAATCTGAGCCAATGAAACGATGGCTATCTCACGCCTTGATGCAGTGTGGTCCACGAAACAAACTGATGATATCACAGCAATTCGCCAGTTAAAACTTTTCACTGAGTCACGAGGAAGAAGGACATCTAGATCTGCATGAATACGCCTCCAACTATATTCAAGTACCATTAAGAAACGGGAAACGACAAAACCTTATAGAAAAGAGATTTCAAAGGATTTAATGCTCTTCAGTATTTACGATCGAAATTTCACAGGTGCAAGTAGATCTTATAAATTACCTGTACGTAGTTAAACGTGTGTGGTAAAGACGGAAGCCGTTCAGTGACAGTCAAGAAGGTGCGCTGGTGAAGCCACTGCAACGACTATAGATGAGAACTCCGAACACACTTTGCTTCTGGATGTTCGATCTGGAGCACCACTTTCCGATTTTTTTTTCAAAAGCAGACATCACAAAGATTGTAAACGACCACATAAGGATAGAAATACAGGATAAAGATCTCGGCGATGATCAATCCCTGAGGGATGCGTCATGCATTCGACTTCATCACGCATCGTCTGGAGATAATTTGATGCCTATCTGGCCTTTACAATGACTCGCGGTGGCCTACCGATGTATGGAGGCAGTGCTGCTCTCCTACCAGACAAGTTTGGTAACAATATGCCGACCCCGGAGGGATGGAGGACTTGACGGGCCAGGAGCGTGGGAGTCGATCAGGGCGCCTCCGACCACTGCGCCACACGTGCCCGTTTTGTGGACCTAAAGGACCACACATCAATCCAAAATAAATTATTTACGACCACATAGGTAGATTTTCCATTGAAAATCAAACTGCATCCAGTTCTGATAACATCAACACAATGAACTGAACACCTCGTAACAGAATATGAAAAAAGTTTGGAAAAAAAGTGGTTTGATCAGATAATAGTATGATCGCTGATCATTCACGACATAACGTCCACCTCGAGACATTTGGAGAACTCTAGCTTATTTCAGATTAGAAAAGTGTTACATGCACTGGATCTAAGCACTTCATGGATCAAACCCTCCTCACCTCATAACTGGACTATCCAGGAATTGCAAAGAGGAGAAAGCCATCGAACCTCAGATCTAGTTCCGCAAAGTCGCTCACACACAATCGGTCCTACCGTTTTCCACGAAATTGCTCCGCGGTGCTGCCGATACGCTCTTCACATCGCCCTTCCGCTTAGTTACCCTAGATTCCCACTGACCTTCTGCTGCAGTCGTGTCCTATTGCGTTATTTTACGAGTGCTTGTTGTTTTTTCGTTGTTGAATGATATCGTTTCTCTCTTTTCTCCGAGTCGCGTGTAGCGCAGGGGTCTGTAGTGCCCTGTAGTACTTGATACTTGATACTTGAGTGGCCCGTCCTCACTGGTTCTGCGAAGCCCAGCATAATCTCCATTCTTCGGAGATTTGCTGGTTAAGCCATTATGATTCCCTGGAATCCCGAGGTCATCCTGGCCAAAGTCTGCCCCAGGTCTTCACCACCACGGGCAGTCGCAGCCTTTGTGGATCAGAGGGAGATTTGTTACCATGCGACTTTGATACTAGGACGGTGGTGGATTCTGGTATTGGTTTACTCTTAGCTAGGCTTCCTGACGGAAACGCCGGACTCCTTCTCAGCTTGGGAGACCTTGCCAGGGGATGGATCCCCCCTGTACATCGCAGTCCACACCCAAGAACACCTCCCAGCCACGATGAGGCGGTAAACCGTTGGGAAGGCCCTCTAATACATAAGGGATCAACCTCGCCCCAAAGCTCACCAAGCCTTCCATCCCTTCGGAGTCGGAAAATTGCTACCGGACTTGTCTGGAAGGATAGCAGCACTGCCTCGATACATCGACAGGCCACCATGAGTCATTTTAAAGGACAGATATGCATTCATTCATCTCTAACGATGCTTAATGAAGGCGAATGCATGACGCATCCCACAGAGATTGATCAGCGCCGAGAGCTTTATCCTTTATCCTTTTATCGTTTCTGTTCCAGTGCTATGATGGGGCTGTTTGCAAAAAAGAAGGATCCTAAGGAGCAGGTAAGGGAAATGCAACGGAAAATGCGGAATGAGATTCGCGCTCTCGACAGACAAGTGTACGGCATTCAACGTGAGGAGCAAAAAGTACGTTTCGACGTCGATGAGCGATGTTTCGTCACAGTTCCTTATTGCTTTACTGCTCCAAGCTTGTTATTAGAATCATCGTTATGAGACGTTTCGCTACTTCATTTCACAGTAACATATGGTATACATCAGTTGAGGTGATCAAGGAAATAAAAGAAGCAGCAAAGAAGGGCGACAGGGACGTGTGTGTTGTCCTGGCGAAGTCGTTACTGCAATCTCGCAAGGTGTACTGCTTTATCTTTGATTGTGCAAGCTTTCGTTCCTTTTCTCTTTCTTCTTTCCTTCTCTCGTTATTGTTTCGTTCGTTCTTGCTAAATCACCCAAGTTTTAGGCTATTGCTAAAATCCACGTGAGTAAGGCGCAGATAAACTCAGTTATAATGTGCATGCAGGAGCAGCTCGCTACGATGCGAATGGCTGGCTCTCTGCAAAAATCCACACAGGTCTTGCAAACGATGCAAAACCTCGTTAAGGTGCTTACTACATCTTGTTTTTTAATCAATACGTGTTTAGTAGGATTGTGGTGGCATGTAAGGGGCGCGCGTAGCGCAGCGGTCAGGGGGCGCCCTGCAATACACATGGGGTCGATCCCCTGCACACCAGGCGTACCAAGCCCTCCATCTCTCTGGGGTCGGCAAGTCGGTAGCAGACTTGCATGGAAGGATGATAGCAGTCGTTGAATAGGTCAGATATGCATTCAATCACCTCCAACGATGCTTAATGAAGTGAGGTGAGGGCCTGGAGCTTTATCCTTTATTCTTTTTACGGTGACATTTATGCGATGTCCATTCTCAGCTAAACTAAGCCGCATCCTTACATAGTTTTCTAGCTATTTAAGAGCCTGTATCCATCTAAAGGTTATAAATTTTATCATTTTATTTTATATGTCGAATCATAAACAAATATAGCTCTAAATGCGTTTTTTCTAAATAGAGCTTTTGATCTACTTCTTCAGTCGTTTCCTTAGCATTCAATACATATTTAAGCTGTCGTAGACTTTATCATCTCTGTTTTAGACCTCATTACGGGGATACATTTGTGGTTTTATTTCCAATTACTCCTGCCAAGTTTCGAAATTTTCTGCACTACTTCATATCCTTTCAGGTACCTGAAATAATGAAGACAATGAGGGAAATGTCACAGGAGATGATGAAGCTTGGTATTATTGATGAAATGATTGAAGAGACTATGGAGACCATGGAACCTGCCGACCTCGAAGAACAGGCTCAGGTCAGTATATCATCTCAAGTTCATTTTCATCGCATGGTCATTTCGAAAAGGACGTGATAAAATGCTGTGTTGATATTGGGGATTGCTCGATCTCGGTCCAGGCTCTTCAAAGCCCCTTATCTTTTGGATCGAGAAATTCGTAACGGGCTCCTCCGGGAGAAGATCATTCTTTGCAGTCCAATTGGGAAAGGTGTAGCCCGGCTATCTCATCACTCCAGGGAACGTCGGCTTGACCAGGAAAAGGACATCCACGGTGAAGGGAAATGCTATCATTTTATCATTTGTGGAGAGTGCTGGATCCGCACAGGATAGGTGAAAGATGTGTCGTGTTAAAAAAATGAAGAAGTTGATGTTGATATTCTGTAATATGGTAAGGTATTGTTCTATTTATATTTCAGCTAGAGGTTGTGAAGGCGAATTGGATTCCAACGCTGACCTAGTCCATATTTTCAAGGATTTCCTTAGCCTGTTACCTCTCACTTTTATGGTCACTTCATTGTTCACTCCTTGATCTGTTTTGTTTAATTCGTTAATTAGAGCATAGTTTTGCAAGGTTTTGACTCAATAAGACATGTGAATCACAGAGCGGCCACTTTTTTATATTTTTCCATGATTCAGGAAGAAGTTGATCGTATCTTATGGGAAGTGACGGCAGGAGAGCTTGGTAAAGCACCTGCGGCAGTAACAGGCGAGCTGGGTGGCCCACAAGTTGCAAGTGAAGATTTCGATTCGATGGCACAACGGCTGGCTGAGCTTCGAGAGTAACGTTCGGTTTAACAATGCTATATGTTAAAGTGGTAATCTGAATTTTGTACATAGGTATGTATTGTTAACATTTCCCGTTGTCTTGCTATGAGTGCCGTCAGTGGTAATTGTACATCATTTTTTAAATTGTTTTTCCTGTACTCCGTTCTTATGTTAAATTCGGTGGTTCCTGTAGCTGACTAATCGAAGTACGATCGTCATGACAGGATATCACCACAGTCCTAATAAACGCTGGCACCAACTCTGATGTCTTCTCAATGCGTAATGGATTTGGCAAGACGTATCTCGAATATATTGAAAATTCCTTGCTTAGAATTAGAGTAAATAGGGATGGCAAAGTTCTACGCCGTTGCCCACGGGTTTGAACGCGGTATATACGAAAATTGGGACGATGCTAAGAAACAGGTGTGTGAGACTAACGAAGGTATTATTAGCTTCATTGATTTGCAGTTGGTAAGATATCATTTAGTTGAAGCATCAACTTCTTTTTTCACAGTTATCTGTTGACTATACATCAATGAGTAACGAATAGAAAGCGTTGTCTTTATTTGTGAGTTAGACGAATGTTTTGAAAAAAGGTTTAGATTGATGATTTTCCGCAACCAGTGTACAAAAAATTCTCTACCCGTGAGGAGGCAGAGGAGTATTTGAGCGCTCGGCAACCGAAGAAGATCGAATGTAAGACAGCTTTTGCTTCTACCACTCATACAGGCTATTACTCAGTAATGCCTACTTAAAAGCAGTGATTTTCTAGCTACCTTCTTGCGACGCTCCGATTCATCATAACATTGGGGACAAGGGTTGTTCAGTTTGTACATGTGTAGGTTAGCAGTGAATATGTTCTAGAGAACGAGTTGAAGAACTAGGGGTACGTACTGGTAGGCCATATATTGCAAGTAGAGCCTTTCATTTGTAGGTAATGGTTTGTCTTTGTCTTTAGGTATTTAGGATTTAATGGCCAGGTATTCTAACACTTGGATACTCGGACGTCCCGTCCTCACTGATTGTGTGTGTCTCATCACAATTTCCACTTTTTCGGAGTTTTGCTGGTTTAGCCGTTGTGGTTTCCTAAAATCCCGAGGTCAGCCTGGCCATAATCTGCCCCAGGATAACCACCACAGGCAGTTGCCGACCTTCTGGATCAGAGGGAGATCTGCCACCACGCGGTTTGATGCCAGGACAGTGGCGGATCCTGGTATTGTTTTAACATTAGCTGGGTTTCGAGATTGAAACGTCGGAACTTTTTCTCAATTGGGAGATCCTGCTGGGGGTATGAATCCCCTCTCCTTCATTCTGCTACCACTCCATGTGTTCGCTTCTAATTCTTCATTTGTTGACTAGTCTTAATCAGGAACCGTTTCAGTAGTTTTTCCCGAGCCGAACAAAGATAAATATTACGCAGTTGCTCGTGGCTATACCGTCGGGGTTTTCGATAAATATGAGGATGTTAAGAAATATGTAGGTTGTTAAAAACAAAATGGCTTCGGCGCTATATAATAGCATTGATATAAGTATGTATGTAGATTTTTCAGATTGATGGTTATCCACAACCACTTCATAAGAAATTTGACAGCCTCGATGAAGCTGTTGCCTATTTCAACAAATTTTTTCATGGGACAGTGGAAGGTAGGACTTTTCTCCATGCCTATGATCAACCGTTCTTTACAACAGTTTACATTTAACCACTAGAGACCCCATTGAAGCGATCTAGTAAGAAACGCCGTACAAAGCTCGCGTCTTCGATGGTTCTACCCGGACCTAGGGACAAGTGGGCCTCCATCCTCCCATATCGGCAAATTGGTATCAAGTTGCTGACAACACAAAGTCGTCAGTTAGCAACCGTACCCATATTCCTTTATAGACGACGGATTTCAAAAAAGCAAATCGAATAAAAAAACTGTTTCAAGATGCACAGTATGTGAAGGCAGGCAACATACTTAGGTACTTTGATGGCCCGTCCTTACTGTTTTTGCGGGCCCCATCATAATCTACATTTTTTTCGGATATCTGCTGGTTTAGCCATTGTGGTTCCCTAGAGTCCCGAGGTCAACCTGGCCAAGGTCTGCCCCCACGTCGCCACCACAATATGCAGTCGCCGGCGTTGTGGATTAAAGAGAGATTTACCACCATGCGACTAGATCGGTACCAGACGGTGGTGGATCCTGATATTGGTTTACTCTTAGCTAAGATTCCTTATGGAAACACTGGACTCCTTCTGAGCTTGGGAGACCCTGCCAGGGGATGAATCCACTCGCTGTGCATCGCAACCAAACACTCCATGAATACCTCCCAGCCACGATGAGGCGGTAAACCGTTGGGGAGGGTACGATATATATTGGGATTATAATTTTTTAAGCACTTGGATGATCAGGGTTTTTGATATTGAAAATTTTGTTTATCTATTTTAAGGAAATAACGGAGACCAAGAGAAGTTAAAGCGAAGCGAAGGAACTTCAAAGAAAAAGGACGATAAAGGAACCGTCTATTATGCAGTTGCCCGAGGACACACAACAGGGGTGTAAGCAAAAGCATTCATTCACTAACTATAAAGTTTAGTCTACAATGTCCAATTATCGGTTTCTCACTAATATGTGTTGTGATGAGTGTAATTGACAGTGTATTTTAGATTCACGTCCTGGGAAGAGTGCAAAAAGCAAACGGTGGGCTTCAAAGGTGCGAAATTCAAGAAGTTCGATAGTGAGGAGGCAGCTACTATGTTCGCTGAAGGAAAGACTTTGAAGCAAATAGGTTTGCTTTTACGAAGTTCTACTAAGTTAGTTGCGTGCTATAATGTGATAAACACTTGTCATCTTTCGCAATTGATGGGATAAGCAAAATTTGGTGATTCGTTTGGGTTGGATATAGCATTCTTGCTGTTTGTCGCTTGCATCCAAGAATGCTGTTCAAGAATCGCTTGGTGTTGAACTTTTTTTGACATTTTTTAACAGAATCCTGAATTTAGAGGAGTCTGTTGGTTCACAGAAAAGATCAGCAGCGTCTACTAGTGAAAGTAGCGATGAAACACCGCAGAAGAGGAAGAAGAAATGATTTCTAAGTTTTCTTTGTTCCTCTTCCTTTTTTTGTGCTTCACTCTAGGCAGTGTGTTTAGACAGGCTTTTTTCTTTGTTCGAATTGTTTTGCTTTATAGGTTACTACCTCCTGCCATTCTAAATAATAGGTCACAGTTCTGTATTATTTGAAATGAACATGTCTTCTCTAGTATTGGTGACATTCCTGTGGTTATGTTCCAAGTACTGGCAATGAATACTTTTGTGCACCATTACATGACATGCTTCCTTTTCATGTGACTGAGTATTGTCGTTTAATCTATCTAATGAACGAGCACTACCACTTATTTTTTAGGCTAATGTGCTCTTCTGGGTGCATGTGGCGCGGTGGTCGGAGGCGCCTTTCAATACACGTGGCATCGATCCCCGCGCCGCAGGTCCACCAAGCCTTCCATCCCGCCCAGGTCGGCAAATTGGTGCCACACTTGTCTGCGAGGATAGCAGCAGTGGCTTAATACATCGATAGTTCACCGAGAATCGTTGTATAGGCCAGATATGCATTCAATCAGCTCCAACGACTATTAATGAAGTCGAATGCATGGTGCATCCCTCAGGGATAGATCAACGCCAAGAACTTTATCCTTTTTGTGCCCTTCTGGCGAGAAAATGTTGCTACGGGACTCCATAAAGATCTTTCGTAACTTTTCAGTCATATGCTTCAGATCATATGGCCAAAAATGGTTTCTATGCAGTTGCTAACGGCCGCAACGTCGGCGTCTATACTACGTGGGCTGAATGTCGTGCGGAAGTCAGCGGATATCCTTCGGCTAGGTGTAGATTCTGCAGTTTATGTTTTTCCTTCGAGTATTCTTCAGGGGTGTATGTAGTATTCATGTGATTACATTTGTAGACCACTTGTTTAGATATAAAAAATTCGGTACTGAAAGCGAAGCTCTGGCATTCATCGCCAACTATCAGCTAGGGTGTAAGCCTCTAGTTTCTAATGCTTTTGAAATGATAAAGAGAAATATTATGGGAGCAGTAGATTTTGATGTCCATTTTGCCTAGAAAACAAAAAGTGGTATAGTCAATTTAGGTATATCGAGAAATTCGAAGAGAGCTGGTGAATGTCCTACGAGTTCCACCTCAGCTGGCGATAGCAGTACACATGTGCTCAGGGTGGTGTTATATTACTAGTTGTAGTTAATTTCGCCACGATTATTCTTAAGATTAGGATTTTGGTGGACATTAGATGTTTTTCTGAGGTCAGAAGTGTAGAGTTGTTTGGTGTAAAACTAGAACAACTTACTAAAAGGTTCATTAATTAGAGTATAGTTGTTTCAAGAAAAGCTGTCGAAAGCGAAAAACAACGGAATGGTTGCCTGATCTCCAGCAAGCTCCAAAAAGACTAGAGGATTGGTTAGTTAGTTTGATCTGCACTCCTATCTATTTAGGTATCCAGATAATTTCTCTTCATGGGTTTTACATACTATCGGACGCTTTCATTGTAGCGAATTTCGATCACTTACTTACTTATTTACTTCGATGGCCCGTCCTCATTGTTTGCTCGGGCCCCAGCAAGCTTTCTGTTCTTTTTCGGAATCTGCTAGTTTAGCCGTTGTGTTTCCTAAGAGTCCCGAGGTCAGCTTAGGCAACTTCTGCCCCAGGTTGTCACCACCACAAGCAGTCGCCGTCATTGTGGATCAGAGGGAGATTTGCCACCATGCGACTATTTTGGTACCAGGACGTTGGTGGATCCTGGTACTAGTTTACTTTTAGCTGGGCTTCCTAATGGAAACGTTGTACTCCTTCTACGTTTGGGAGACCCTGCCACGAGGATAAACCGTCCGCTGTACATTGCTCCCCGACACTCAGGAACACCTCCCAGCCACGATGAGGCGGTAAAACGTTCGCAAGGATCCAGAAATTAAACACAGCTATAAGTAGCACTAGCTTTACGTGGGCGATAAGCCAGATTGCTCATTTTATAGGTAGTCTCTCAAGCGATGCTATCAGATTTCATCGTTACGAAGGTTCAAGATCTTTTGTATTTCTAGGTGTAGAGCACCTGCAGACCAATGGCTAGAGATGCTTTGTGATAAACGTTTTAAGTTGCTTAATGAAGTTGAATGCATGGCGCATCTCTCAGGGATTGCTCAACGCCGAACGCTTTATCCCTGAAGCTTTATTAACAGTTACCGTTCACATGTGGTTCAGAACAAACTTTTTGTTGGAATTCCGTTTCTTCATCTGGTTAAGCGTTGTCCAAAATCCTTAATATTCTCGATGAGATGAGATATTCGTGGTAGGCTTAGACAGCAAATTCAAAAACTAGATGGAACGTGAGCTATATAGATCCCTTCAATCGTGTCGTCTATGTCAGTAGAAGCACTTTTATAAAGACTGTCGACTAGCTGATATGCCTTCTTCTTCTCGAGTACTAGAAAACGTATTTTTAAAGCCCATTTGGATCTTTTATGGGAGAGTAAGTTGGTTTATGTAGTACGGAACAAGGAGGCGTCGGGCACTGAATAGTCAGTTGCTAAGGAACCATGAGGTATCCTATAGCTGATTCAATGTATATCTGGCCAAAACTTGTGAAAGCCTGCCAATTTGTGAAGTCATTTTTTGTCTTACCGGACAAATCTGGTACCAACTTGCTGAACCGGCAAGGATGGACAGCTTGTTTGCCCCCGCAGCACAAAGTAGAAGCAATGATTGTGTATTGCAAGACATCTCTAACGATATGCTACATTCTCCCTGTAGTATCGAGTGTGAGTAGCAATATTTGGGACCAATGCTTCCTTCTAGGATCAGTTTGGTATGGCCTTTTGTATTTTACTTATGGTTTTTACAGTAATTCCGAAATTTGGAAAGATGCTGTTGTTGTCTACACCGATGGTGCCTGCCCAAACAACGGACGAGGAACAGCAAAAGTATTGCTTGGCGTTGAATATTTCTTCTTTGTTTCTTTCGTATAGTGCTATTCATCTTATCACCATATTGGATACTGTATTGAACTAAGTCGCTGGTTTGCACATGTACCAAAGCGTAGTGGGCAGCAATATCCCTAGAGACAATTAGCTTATAAAGGTGATGGGCATAAATCTTACAGATGATTATCATTTACTTGCAACTGTAAGCAAAATGCAAGGCTCCTTACTTTTTATTAATTGCTGGAAGATTGATTCGAATGTTACGTACTTGGGGGACATGCATGGCCCGCCCTCATTGTCGTGCGGTCCTCAGCATAATCTCCATTTTTTCGGAGTTTTGCTGTTTTAGCCATTGTGATGTCCTGGATTCCCTGGGTCAGTCAGGCCAAAGTCCGCCCCAGGTCGTCATCACTACAAGCAGTCGCCGCACTTGTGGATCAGATTGAGATTTACCACCATGCGACTAGTTTGCTACTAGAAGAATAATGGATCCTGGTATTAGTTTACTTTTACGTGGGCTTCCTGATGGAAACGCCGGACTCCTTCTCAGCTTAGGAGAAGGAGATGAGTCTTCCTGCCAAGGAGATGAGTCTTCCCCTATACATCGTGGTCCGACACCCAGGAAAACCTAGCCACGATGAGGTGGTAAACCGTTGGGAGGGATTGGAATATTACGTTTTACGTACCTCCTTCTTGTGTATGAGAGAGTGACGAGAGTATAGAAATCCAGACTGTATTCTTGGAATTGTTCACATTCGCTGTAGACCACAAATAGGAAGTTTTAGAACAACACCTTTAAAAACCATTTGCTAGACTGAATTTAGCAAAGCACTTTGAAGAAGCCGTGTGATAAATTAGTTGGTTTAGGCAGGTTATGGTATCTATTGGGGACTGGACCATAAAGATAATACTTATGGTCCTGTTCATGGTGCACAAACAAACAATAGAGGAGAACTGCTAGCTGTGGACATAGCGTTAAAGCAGGTATCTCTGTGCATGTATAAATATATATATTTGTTCACTTGCTTATTTGTTTGTCTATTTATTTACGTGAGGATCTGACTACATGGGCTTTTCCAGGCTATTGAAAACAAAATTCCGTGTATTGTGGTTCGAACTGATTCGCAATTACTGATTAAATCAATGGACGTCTATATGGAAAAATGGAAAAAAAATTCCTGGAAGACTTCATCTGGTGGAGAAGTAAAGAATCAGGATCTCTTGCGTTCTATTGATGCAAGCACTCGCAAAATTCATGTACGATTCATCAAACATTTGTTTTTACATTCTTAGAGGAAACGTAGCGTTATACATTGTATTAAATTCAAAGTGGTTGTGCATATTTTCGACCCTTATTCTACTGTTAGGAAGTTCTGTTGAGGGAAGCTATTTTGTAAAGGATAAAGCTGTCGGCGTTGATCCATCACCTGAGGGATGCGCCATGCATTCGAATTCATTAAGCATCGTTGGAGGTGATTGAATGCATGTCTGGTCTTTACCATGACTCATGGTGGCCTACCGATGTATGGAGCCAATGCAGCTATCCTCCCAAACAAGTCTGGTACCAATTTGCCGACCCCGGAAGGATGGAAAGATTGGTGGCGCGGGAATGATTGCATGTGTATTGCAGGACGTCTCCGACCACTGCGCCACACGCGCCGGCTAACATAGACTACATTACAATTTATGGGAAACGCAAATAGCTCGATGGTTGTAAATCGCTCCAGATTAACCAGGAGTTTCGTCACTTCGAGCTCGATGAACCTCTGGCAGATTGGCTTTGGAAAGGCTCTCCATGAGAGCTGGTTGGGGATGTTCTAATAGAGCTAACGTTGAATCATAAGGAATGCAATTTCCTTAACTGGATGCCGAACCCACCTAAATAATTCAAAGATTACGAATGACCCGCGCAAGACGAGGAACAAAGTGAAAAAAGTGCTGAGATCGGCGCAGTATGTGACGTCGAACCATTTTTTTAAAAAAATATTTTCTTATTCTTTATGACCTGACATCACGTGGTCTGAAAACGGATCCCGGCACTTACTGCGCTCGATTTGTTTCCACGTATCTATAATCCACGGAGGTCTTCGGATTTGTGTGTGGGTTCGGCCGCTTCCTGAGAATATGCGGTCCTCGCTATAAATGTTGATAGATTATGATCGAGTCGATTCTACTTCAAACCATGGTATAGCGGTGTTAGGGTATCCTCGGATTTTCATTACAGGCAGCCATTATCTCTTGTGGATTGGAATGAGCTAACTGATCCCATGCAATGGCGACTACATTCCGGGGCGGATCAGCGCATTTCTTGCACCAGACGGCATAACCTACCCTGTCCGCCCTTTATTTTAATTAACAATATCTAATCTAAAATAAAAATTTGCTTAAGATAGATATATAAGATATAGTTTGTAAAAAATTGTGGGAATTTGTTTTCTTCACTAACACCGTTGATTGCTGATCGAGCAGGTCTTTCCTAGAATCATGGGGTAGCTGTGATAAGACGTTCCCATATCTAAGCCAGAGGTAGTTACTAGCCTTCGTGGATGGAGCTCTTCGTACCAGTTTCCCCGAGGGGATGGAAGGCTTCGCTGGTCTGGTGCTAATATTTTCAAGAAGTTTTCTGAAGATGGTTATTGTTATATTGCCACAGTCAGTGTTTTGTAGATAATTACTGTGTTCTACGTGGTAATCACTACAACGTCTTATCACCACATTGTGGATTCAGGCATTAGTTTTCCTGGATATTGAATTGCGATATCCAGCAGAAGATCTCCTCCTACAGCAGTGCCTTTCAACCTGGGTGGTATTCATTGCCATCCTGCAAATAAAGTGGTTAGTAAGTGGTAAATAGTAATTTACTGAGGAAGATTTTTTATGGTTCTTGGAACTTGACGGAAAGGAAATCTTGCCTAATGAAAAAATTATCATTCAAACGGAAATTTTCATGGGGACCGCTCGATTCTTCGTGAGAAGATAGGCTGTTGAACTATAAATAAATGGGTAGATCGCGTGTGTTCCCATAGTATCCCTGGTGTCGGATACAACTAATGTCTAGCATCATTGTATACCTGTGATACACGTGTATAGGTACGTATATATGTATATATATAAAGGATAAAATAAAGCATAAAGCTGGCTGTCGGCAATGATCAGTCTCTGAGGGATGCGCCATGCATTCGACTTCATTGAGCATCGTTTGGAGGTGATTGAATGCATATCTGGGCTTTACAATCATTCGCGGTGGCCTACCGATGTATTGAGCTAGTGCTGCTATACTCCCAGACAAGTATGGGTCCAATTTGCCGACTTCGAAGTGATGGAAGGTTTGGTGAGCCACCGGCGTGGAGATCGGTCTCATGTGTGTATTACAGGGTGCCTCGGACCACTGCGCCGCACTTGTCAAGGAGGACAGGAGCACTGACTCAACACATCGGTGGGCCACCGAGACTCATTGGCCAGATATGCATCCATTCACCTCTGTGCTTAATTAAGTCGAATGCATGGCGCATCCCTCAGCGATTGATCAACGCCGAAAGCTTTGTCGTTTATAGTGCATATATATACATATATGTATATATATATATGTATATTTATTTATATATATATATATATATATAATGTAGTATCCATAACTATGCATAGAAGTTGCTATTTTTTACAGGTGAAATTTGAGTATGTTCCTGGCCATAGCGGTGTATCCGGCAACGAGGCGGCCGATGAAATGGCAAGACGTGGCGCCAGCATGTATCGGAATAATTCGTAGTATCAGTGCAGTGACATAGTGATTGATCGGATTTCTACTACAGATAAAGTATTTTGAGGCGACCTTGTCTACTTCTCCGCCGAGCTTTGTTCTCCCTATGGTCCAATTCAATTGCCAAATTCTGAATTCGTTGTTCTTATAGCAAATCCTTCGCCACATTATTGGCTGAGCCATTATCGTTTTTGAGGGCAATGTCATTTTTGCAGGTGTTTAGTTCATGACATCTTTTTACTCAGCTCATGTTCCCATCGCTGGCTTCATTATGTCACCTAGTGGTGAAACTATCTGTCAAGATCCCCACAAATCAAGTTGATGTAGCTCTTTCGTGGCTTCGGAAGGCAGCGTCTACTCGTACCCTTTCACAGGAAGAACGCCGTATGTATGACAGTGAAAGGCCATGGATTTCTGCTCCAAAATTGGTTGTCGATGGCCAAACAGACGAATTCGATGTACGAGCGAATGGCCTCATTCGTTGGTTGCAACATCCTGAAAGGTTATTTTTGCGACATTCTTAGGTAGAAAACTGGCTGAGAGAAATGCAAAGCAAGGGCCTCAGTGGTGCAAAGTGTAATATGCGAGCCCGGAAAGGGTAATCGTAGTTCGATCTGGCCGGTGTTCTAGTTTTACGAATATCTCAGCACCATTGTGTTGTTGCTTTTGTTGTCTTAGTATATGAACTTTGATGCTGCAGAAAAATTCTCTGGAATTTTTATTCAGCTCTGCACAGATTATTTGGGTAACCAGGAACCAGTGTTAAGACATAGTAACACGTCTTTCTTTATAGGAGTTGTAGTATTCATTTCGATGCTAGCGACAATATGTACACGGTACAAGTGAAAGCTGCCTATTACGCTATCGCCAGTGTGAGTTCTTTTTATTATTAAACCCTACTTCTCGTGCTATCACTGTTATTGTCGCACTGACTAACGACTGATTCAGGCAATGTCCCACCGGGTATCACATGCAGTGATATATTCAACTAATGAAATTGTTGTGAAGGTAGGAAATGGTTTATACAAAGCGAAGAAAGAAGCTCGATTGTTCAAAGGCATACAGAGAAGGACTGGGATGACCCAAGACGGTTGCGACACCAGTGTAGGTTCCTCTGATATAAGTATCATTTACTGCCTATATCTCTATCTATACCGTCTGCTCTTGAAATACCGTATTGTAGTAGATTATGCTGATTAACATGATGGTGTGATATCGTGCCATAGTTAAGACTACTGGTGGAAGAGATATTGTCGGTTTGAATCACAGTGTCGTCACTTTCTATTTACCGCCTATTCTTTTATAGTGTCAGGGTATTATGTGAAGTATAACCTTAGTGATGCTGACATATTTGCAAAATTCCGTACTGCTGATACATGCGGTGGGGAGCGAACACTGTTACCCTTTTAGGGAGCTAACGCGTTCACCACCACACCATGAGAGTCCTTCGTTTCGCCTTTCTCTCAGCCGTGTTATTGACCTATAGGTGGTATCAGTAACCCATCAACGGGATTGATCTGGCTAAGGGAGAAACGAAACTAAAGACGCGCATTGTGTGGTGGTGAACGCTTTAGCCCCCGGAAAGGGTAATTGAGTGTTCGGCCCCCACCGCAGACACTAGCTGTCCGGAGTTCTGCAGATATCTCAGCAATATTATTGTCGGCTTGTTTAGGAAATATTTTTAGTTCTATGTCCTTTCGGGATTTTTTTTCGAAGGCGTTTTTTTCTTTAGGTGAGACTTTGCCCATTGGATGACGATACTCTAACGAGGTTAAAGTGGTCGCGCGACAGCGTTCTCAGTCGAAAGAACGTTCCAGTATGTTCGGAAAACCAGTTCAGAGAGCAACACTGCAGTGAAATACTTCGGATGTGATATGCGAATTTGTTTCATGTCATGGAATTTATCGAAATCTCCACATCTCCAATTATATGATGTAATTTGTGTCAGTGGCCCTCCCACTTATTGTCGAGTTACTCAGGCACCTCCATTTGTATTTATCACAAGACAGCGCTGTCTGCTTGGTTCTTCTGAATCGCTGAAATGGCATTAGAATCGGAATGTTCTCTGTCTAAAATCTTTCTGAACGGTCCTCATCATCAAGTCGATGGTTCCTTTCTTGCGTTTTACATGTAATCCATCGATTATTCCCAAGACGGATCACATGATTGTTCTATCTAGTTTTTTCACAGTATTGCATTTTATTTAAGCAGCATAAGTTCCCAACCTTTAGGTCGTTTGTTCAGTTATATTTTACTGGAGTTCATAAACAATGTGGGCAGTTGCATTCTCTTGATTGTGTAGTTTCAGTACCGATACTGGTCGTTCTGCCTGTAACCAATAAGAGTTCTTGAATGCTTTAGCTTACTTGGATACTTGGATGGCCCATCTTCACTGGTTGTGCGGGCCCCAGCATAATTTCCACTTCCTTGGAGTTTTGCTGGTTAAGCCATTGTGGTTGCCTGGAGTCCCGAAGACAGACTGGGAAAGGTCTGTCCCTGATCATCACAACCACAGACAGTCGTCGCTTTTGTGGATCAGAGAGAGATTTGCCACCAAGCGACTAGTTTAGTACCAGGACGGTGGCGGATCCTGGTATTGGTTTACTCCTAGCCAGGCTTTCTGATGAAAACGCCGAACTTGTCAGTTTGGGAGACCATGCCGTGAGGACGAATCCCTTCGCTGTAAATCGTAGCTCGACACCCAGGAACACCCTCCAACCACGATGTGGCGGTAAACCGTTGGGAGGAATGCTTTAACTACCTAGGTTATGCAGTTTCACTGTTATCATTGTTGCTACCAAGCGGGGGACTTAGTATGTCGAACAAGAACAAAAGGATAAATCTAAGTCCCAACGCATATGAGGGGAACTTTAGCAATATACGGCAATTTCCGGCTGTGATAAGCCCTGCTCTCGGGGTAGGGTAGCATATGAATGGATGGTGTCTGTTCATTTTCTGGATTTTCAGCCTACATTTCCTTCCTGGCGTAGCGGAGTGGGGTAGAATGTCTTCACCGTTGGCGCCAATTTTGTTGTCTAGACCGTTGATATTTCAGTTGCAAAGACTCCATATGCGTTCTACTGCTACACAATCGACAGAAAGTGTTCAAGTCTGCACAACTGGGTATTCGTTTATGACACCTTCAGGACGTGTCTCTAAATACGGGATATTCTGGGGGCCAGATGACCCGCGCAATGTCATTCGTGAAGTGCCCGGCGTAACTCATGTTGCCGCAATGTTAATGGCAATAATAGATGCCATCCGCATTGTGAGTCAGTGTCGTTTTGGTTGCTGACATATATTCAGTTACAAACAACAAATTAATGCGCATTGGGTAGCATTAAGCTCTCGGTGTTGACCAATCCCTGAGGTATGCGCCATGAATTCGATTTCATCAAACATCATTAGAAGTGACTGGATGCATATTTGGCCAATTGACTCGTGGTGGCCTACTCGTGCATTGAGTCAGTGCTGTTATCCTCCCAGACAGCTCTGATGCCAATTTGCCGACCACGAGGTGCTAGAAGACTTGGTGAGTCTGGTGCGCGAACCCATGTGTATTGCAGGGCACCTCTACCGCTGCACTGCACGAGCCACTACATACGTATGTATATGTATGTATATATATATATATATATATATATATATATATATGTATATATATATATATATATATATATATATATATATATATATATATATGTTATCCCAACGGTTTACCACCCCATCGTGGCTGGGAGGTGTTCCTGGATGTCGGGCTCCGATGTACAGCGGGGGATTCATTACCCCTGGCAGCGTTTCCCAAGCTGATAAGGAGAACGGCGTTCCCATCAGGAAGCCCAGCTAAGAGCAAACCAATACCAGGATCCGCCACCGTCCTAGTACCAAACTAGTCGCATGGTGGCAAATCCCGCCGAACTACAAGGGCGGTCCCTGCCTGTGGTGGTAACGACCTAGGGCAGACTTTGGGCTGGCTGATGTCGGGGCTCTAGGGAACCACAATGGCTAAACCGGCAAGACTGCGAAAAAGTGGAGATTGTGTTGTGGTCCGCACAACCAGTGAGGACAGTCCATCCAAGTATCAAGCATATATATGTATATATATGTACATATGCGTACATACACATATATATATATATATATATATACATATATATATACATATGTGTTTTTATACTTGGATGCCCCGTCTCAAGTCCACTCAAGTATCAAGCATCAAGTATATATATGATTGTGGTTCCTTGGAATCCCGAGGTCAGCCTAACCAAAGTCTACCCCAGGTCTTCACCACGACAGGCAGTCGCAGCCCTTGTGGATCAGAGGGAGATTTGCGACCATGCGACTTTGATACCAAAACGATGGTGGATCCTGGTATTGGTTAATCCTTAGCTAGGCTTCCTGATTGAAACGCGGACTCCTCAGCTTGGGATACCCAGCTAGGGGATGAATCCCCCGCTGTACATCGCAGTCCGACACCCGAGAACACCTCCTAGCCACGATTAGGCGGTAAACCGTTGGCAGGATACATATATGTATAAACTGGCAAATATAATAGTATAAATAAATAATAAATGAAAATAATAAGATATAAGTATATATACATATGTCTTCACTTTTCGTAGCTGTGAGGACCTGGGATTTCAATGGCCAGTTTGAATTGCGATATACTAGAAGTAGTGTTGTGTTCACCTGTTAGCGAATTCGGTTTGGAGCCATTCTTCTGGCGGTCAGAAAAAAGGCTTGTAGTGCTTAAAGTCTGAGAATTTCAGGCACGAAAAACTATTAGCGACAAAAAGTTGCTTCTCTACACGGACTATAACTGCCCAAGCAATTTTCGAAGTACGTTAAAAATTTATGCAGATAGGGACTTTCATTCATATTATGGCCCAAAAATGAAGAATGCACAATTGTTGGACGAATTGTACAAGCTGTCAAGAGACACTGATGTGAGTATCGCTGTACTGTTGATTCCTACTCACCGGATGGGTTTAAACACTCACGTCTACTTCGAGCTTCTTCCAGGTCATCTTCAGATATCGCCCTGCTGTTCAGGATAAAAAGCCGAACTATGTGATTGAAAACATACTCAAAGGAAAAAACTTTATGTCGTCTAATTCGTTGTCGACAAATAATTTTGCTGGTTTTCACTGCGAAGTTGGCGATGAGATGGACACAAATGGTGAAATGGCTACTACATCTTCAAACGACTGGCCTGTTGTTTACACTATGGCAATGTGTAAATCCTCGAAAAATGGTAAGAGCATTCTAATATCGTGGTTATTTATCATTTAGATAACCGCTGTTCACATAGAGCAATGAATGATTTGTCCTCTTTCACGTTGTGCGTTCTGTATGGACTGAGTTTTCTTCAGATCTATAGTCCTATGATTCTGATGATGGTTTTTATGATTCACTGAGCGCCAGCCTTATCTTAGTCTTGACTTGCACTTAACAAACTTTCTTAGGATGCGTGCTGATCTCGCCTAGGGTGGACAAATTACCGTAGGTTTTCGCACAATCGTATGCTTCAAATAATAGTAGTCAACGATAATATGATAAAAGGATAAATCTCTCGGGGTTGATCAATCCCAGAGGGATGCGCCATACATTTGACTTTATTAAGCATCGTTGGTGGTGATCGAAAGCATATCTGGCCTTTGTAACGATTGCTAGTGGCCTGCCGATGTATCGAGCTGGTGCAGCTATCTTCCCAGACAAGTCCGCTACCAATTTGCCGACCCCGGAGGGATGGAGCGCTTGGTGAGCCTGGGGCGCGAGGGGACCCGTAGGTATAGCAGCGTGCCTCCGACCACTGCGCTACACGCTTCCTTGTTTGCAGCATCAAGATTTTGGCCTTCTAGCGGAAAAATCGGAAGCAGTGGTCATAGTCTGTTATGGGTGTATTATTGCCTTTCAAATCCTATAATAAATTTTATGTGAGCATGTTGAGCGCCAGTAGAGCGTGATTTTCGTTGTGATTCCGAGACAGCCATGACAGCTCATTCGCAAGTTTTCATCACAAGTACACGCAAACCGTTGTGATTCAAAAGAAGGTTTGCTTTTTTGCTTAGGGGAATGTAAAATTATTAGTGGTAAAACAACCTTTCTGGAACCACATTGTTGATCATGTTCGAGAATCGTCCTACCCACTTTTAAAAGCTCTCCAGAACCCAACATTCTTACTGCCCCGTAGGCATGGGCTATTACCATTGTATAGCACATACAAAAGGATATGAATGCATCTACGTCTCATGACATACAACATGGTTACCATTTCCAGGGTTCAACTCAGCATCTTACGTTACCATTTGGTCAGACAAGCGTTGTGGACAGAATACAATGCATCGACTTGCAATGATGCCAGTGACTCTTTTTCGAGCGCAGTTAGCTGCTATCGAAGAGGCACTCAGACAGGCTGTTGATAATCGCCTTCCACGTGTCGTCGTAGTGACTGATTCACAAGCATTCCTTTTGAATTGGCGAAAGGGATGGTTAAAAACAACCGGGTCTCCTGTTCCAAACAAGTTTCTTTACGATCGAATAAGGGATCTTACACAGTCCGGTACAGAAGTGCGCTTCCGTTATGAACCGCCGCAAGCAGATAACAGCATGTGGTCAGAGGCTATCGATAAATGCTTCGAGGCAATAGATCTTCCACTTGTGGGCAAAGACCGTTCGGAATATAAAAGAGATATATCAGAAGTAGTTGCGGATGGGTCACTGTTTGATTCAAGCACTGCAAAAGTGAGAATTTTCAAGAAGGATATGAATAAGCCCGGAGGAATCATATGGGAGGCAAACGGTGGTGATGCGGAAGATATCACTTTGATACAAGGAAAGATTCATCATGGGCTCATTAACATACTAGAGAAGGCCACCTCTGTGGGATTCAAACATATTATCGTGCGTACGAACTCCGTCCGTCTAATTCTGGCATCTGAGAACTGGCTGCCAATTTGGCATCGGAATGGTTGGCGAAATTCATTGCATAAACCAATTGCAGACGCTGACTCTTGGAAGAAGATTTGGTGGCTGAAGAAAACTGTAAAGGTATATTGGGAACTAATGGATCCACCGAATGACAACGACAAAGCTGCGGCGGCTCAGCTAATCTCCTCTGATGATGTCAATAAACTACAATTGTAACAAATGATGTGCCAATTCAACTTTAATCAATCGGAAATAGTTGACTTATACTACCTTTGTTGAACCTTCCTTCTCTCGAGACCTATTTGCAGCCCTAACGTGACCGTCGTATGTTCTGTGAGACAAATATGAGTCCACCTTATGAACACTTTATCAGATAATGATTTGTTTCACTATGTGACTGTGTGTATGCTCCTGTTTCCACTGAACTATTGCGTGAGCTGTGATGAACCGTAGTGTTGAAATCACAATTCAGTTAGTAAGTCGGTGGATCACATTGTGACACACCAGTGGTTGCAAAGGCGGAAATCATTTGGTGTGCATATCGTATGTGCTCCTTCATCGAATACCGTAGGGAAATCAAATCTTTATTGAACAGTTTTCTTTGAAACACTTTACTAAATAATTTGACTCTTAGCTTAGGGGTTACTCTTAGCTGGGCTTCCTGATGGAAACGCCGGGCTCCTTCTCAGCTTTAGAGACTGCCGGGTAGACGAATCCCCCCGCTGTACACCGCTGGTCGACACCCAAGAACACCTCCCAGCCACGATGAGGCGGTAAACCGTTGGCAGGCTTTCGGCGAACACCGTGGGGAAAGCAAGTCTTTATCATGCTACCTTTCTTTCCCTTTGTAACACTTCATTAACTGACTTAACTTTGCTGAAATCACCATTTTATGTTGTTCTCAGTTTGAAAACGATTGGAATAATGATGTTTTTGTATTTGTTGTATGTACTGTGCATTCATTCATTTCTTCGGCTTTTTACAGCAACTTTTTCATATTTGGCGTTGTTCTTTTATCTGCTCTTATTCCTTCCTGTTGAAACCTTGGTATTCTCAACGTTGAAGAACCTGGTAATGGGATCAGTGATCTAAAACTTCTTGTTATTCGTTATTTACGTGTAACAGTGGCATATATTGTGTGGATACCATCGCTTTTAGTCCATGTGCAATCGTAATAAATACATTCACGACAACAATGTGCGAGAAAACCCGGGCTCATGGAGGAAGTTCCAATCCAGAGAGGGTGGTGAATGCTTGTGGTGACGAGCTGAGAACGCTATAGCACGGATATCTGAGGATTCCAATGGGAATCTACTGGAGTGGCATTCAAAGACATTCATGGAAAGAACCAAAATCCTCAAGAAGTAGTCGAATACACAGGAAAATTCAAAGACCTTCGTGGATGAAGGATGCAGTGAAATGATTCGAATGAAAAAAAATCTTGGGGTCCACAAAATTGATGATTTTGAGTCACTTAAAAAAGAACTGATAGCTTTATGAACAGACGAAATTTGGAACAAAATTTAATGTATTATTCCACCGGTAGCAGCGTGATGGTGAGCTGCGTGGCAATACTTTTTGCGTTCTGTCACGTGGGAGTGTCTCAATAGTATTTGCCTTACACTACGAATCGAGCTTTATATATAAGAGAGCCTTAGTATACTACATAGTGGAGAAATATCGAGAGGAAGTATCTCGCATGACCGACTTTCTGTTAACCTCTATTCGATCAATAATTCGCTGTTTTCTTAATGGGCACACATGGTCGTTACTATCCTATTTACTTGTTTACTTGGATACTTGGATGTCCCATCTTCACTGGTTGTGCGGGCCCCAGCATGATCTCCGTTTTTTCGGAGTTTTGCTGGCTTAGCTGCTGTTGTTCCCCTGGAGTACCGAGGTCAGCGTAACGAACGTGTGCCCCAGGTCGTCACCACCGCAGCGAGTCGCCTCCCTTGTGTATCAGAGGAAGACTTACCACCATGCGACTAGTTTGTCTTCATTCGAGTTTCTTCGAGGTCCTCTGCTGCTCATGAACCCTGTCGTTATGAAGTTATGTTGTCATAATTTCCCTATAGCCCACAGCCTCTCGAGAGAGAGAGAAGTTGGTTGAATCGTTGGTGCTTCGGGAGTTGTAGCTGTGTTGATGCAATTCATAGGAATACAGACCAGTGTAGAGTAGGCAAGTTGGTTTTCTCTAACGAGGTTGTTTGTTCTGGAACGTGGCTTGTAGGGCGCAAAAGACTAAAATTTCCACCATAAATTCCACGTAATGTTGGAGAACGGTAGCAATCTCCTCTTCGTTAATCCGGGTAAATAGGGAAGCCGAATATTCGCATAGTTCTGAGGCCATAATTTTAAACGATCTGTTTTGAGCTCCTTTCAACAGTACTTTCTTTTTTCTAACGTTGTAAGTTCTGTTGCAAATCCTCTGCAGATGGCACTTGTTACCACCCTTAGTTTGCAGTCGGATTCATCATATTGGCTTAAAAGAAATGACTTTTTTCTCCGTTATAAGTCCTACGATCACATTTTGTGTTAAAAGTATACATTCTTGTTGCTGTGCACCATTTTAAAGCCTGTTTATTGATCACCTGTTTTTCCATTTTGTACTTTCTGCAGCATCAAAAACTTCCTAGGACTCGAAACTAGTTGAAATAGTGTTCCTAAAGTAAAAAGGCTTAAAGGTTTCTTATCAGTTCGAAACTATATTAGCGGCCGATCGTCGTACGCGACAACAAGTGATGTTCAGTGTTGTGGTTGGCAGTAGAGAGATCCAATAAACACTTCGCTTAGTTGGACTCTCATCAGAAGACGGCTGTGGTGACAACTCGGCACTCTGGAGTTGAACTACTGTACAACTTTCTGAATCTTTCTGAGATGATCATGGCAAGAGAAAGCTATCCGTCTGTCACGAAGTCAATGGAATATGATTTCGTTGTTTTTCCCTCTCAGCAAAATTCATAATCCAATGCCAGGGTTAATATAAAGTCGATCCTGGGTACTATTTCAATGGAATATGTTAGGAATATGTATCCTTTCTTTGATGAGCTTACACGAAGTTGATAGATATATTTATTTTTCGCTAACGTTTCGACGTCTTCGTCTTCATCAGAGCCGATGATCCGAGTCGATGCTCAACGGCTTCGCCTTCGTGTCGAGTCAGGTCTTCCTATCTTCTCGGATGAGGCATACTTACTCGGTGATGCCCTGAAGAACAATCGTGGACCATCGATTCGGATCATTGGCTCTGATGAATACGAAGACGTCGAAACGTTAGCTGAAAATAAATATACCTATCAACCTCGTGTAAGCTCAACAGAGAAAGAATACATATTGATTAGTCACACCGAACTTAAAGGAAAGTCGGTTTCGAAATATTTTAGGAATGTTAACAAGCGCGTTGAGAATGTGGCCAACGGGAAATGTCCTTCCTCTTCCACGACAATTTTCGATCACCACGATGCACAACAACTGCTACACCAGATGCTAAAGAAATTGAATTGGAAAAATTCTGCATTCTTTGGCATACTCCTTTGAGCTTTCGCCAACCGATAGCGTTTCCTCATACATCCGGATAACTTAAAGCTGAGAAAATGCTCAGTAACTGAGCAACTGCTAATTGTGTCTTTTAGTAATTCGTTGCTTGCAAAACTTGGAAACTCTAAGCTACTAAAATAAGCAAACTTCGATATTGCTGAGAAAAATGTGTAGAATCTAATGTCCCGTATTTTGGAACAGACAATTATTTTTACAACACCGAAATAGTTAGTTTCCCAATGTTTTCGATGCTGATGGGCGGGTGTGGAGCAGTGGTCGGAGGCGCCCTTCAACCCACACGTGAGCTCTGTAGCCGCACTGATGGTCCAGCAAGCCTTCTATCCCTCTGGGGTCGGCAAATTGGTACCAGACTTGTCTGGGAGGATAGCAGCACTTGCTCGATACATCGATAGGCCACTGCGAGTCATTGTAAAGGCCAGATATGCATTCAATCACCCTCAAACGATGCTTACTGAAGTCGAATGCATAGCGCATCCCTCACGGATTGATCAATGCCGGAAGCTTTATCCTTCCATTTTTTATCCTTTTCGATGCCGACAATAGTGGTAACGGAAATGGGATACAAATTTTTTGATTGAACGATTGAGGACCACTCTGCAAGTTCTCGAATTCTTCTGTGATCATTTCGTAGTCCTCGGTTACATCTCCGTCAGTTCGCCAGTCATGCCATAGAAGGTCCACGCCTAGAGTGTCTTCATCGTGTACCACTTATGTTTTTCTTCGGCGATGAGAGAACTTTTTCGGCTTCTTTCTCCTCGTTTCGAACCTGCTGATTCATATTTTTCAGTTGTATGTTCGCTTCTTCTGGCGCCTCTTAATCTGGTGTGCAATATTACAAGTCTATCCGAGAATTTCTTGTTGCTGATCTCATTTCCAAGTTATTTATAGAACATGTATAATTCGATTTCATTATCTGCGCACTCTTCACGCAGCAATTGATGATCTGGTTTTGGAACGTGAAATGAGGATGGGGGAACGACCGATCGAGGTGAAAGAAAAGGACGAGACGAGGAAGATAAAGAATAGATCTACGGAAAGCTTACTGCTCCTACCCCTAATTCATGATGCGTCAATTTTTTTCACGGGATTGGAATTGAACCGTCGCTTAGTTGATGTATTTCGAACTCCTCTCTTTTGGTCTTCTTTAGGGTTGTCATGTGTAGTTTGATCTCACCTGTGGGCATAAAAAGGGCTCGAAGATCCTTCGTGTGTCGTGGACGTATTCGTTTGATCCATTTCCACTGAGGCCCTATACAACTCAAAATTTGATGGCCTGGCTTTGATTATCTAGCCACACGACCTCATTGACTGGACCGCCCTAGTGAGCCTGGTAGTGAAGCTAGTTTATTACTAGTCAAACAATTTGTTCCTCATATGATGGTCCCGAAGTAGAATTTCATGAACGTTTACAGGCACTGTGATATGTAGGCGCTTATGAATTGGCAGGAGAATAGCCACCTTGAGCGTAGGATTTTTTCAATGATGGTAGTCGATCGAGTGGTCGCTTGAGGATGTTATACGCACTGAGCAGAAGTATAAAAAATATGGAGCTAAAAAATTCGGCCAACCGCTTGAGAACAATGTAATGAGGAGAATCATCGTGGAAGGTCGTAAAATAAGCTGAAAAATTTCGTGAATATCAAGCTCCAAAAAATGTAGAAAGTCAAACAGGCAGCCCAAAGTTGTTGGAGAGTTGCTACCCGTAGATAAGACAAACATACGTATCTACAGAACGTATGCATGCATAGAAACACCCAGGCAAAAAGATATTAGGTTGGGCAGTTGTTATAGGTGAATTTTAATCTGATATCGTAATCAACGACGGTTTAGTACTCCAATCATTGTTTATTTTTTAAGCCAAGTATACATCTGCGAACAGTCTAGGATTAGAAATCCCATTTCGGGACCATAAAAAAACGGCGGCGCAGTGGGCCTTCCCATCAGGCGGCCTTAGATAAAATTTCATCACAATCTCTTGGCGAAAATCCTTCAGGCTCTACGCTGCTCGCTGTAAGTAGGCTTTAAATGTAAGCTTTCTATAGCATTTTCAAATGCTATCAACAAAAGATGTAAACATTTTTTTAATTGAATTATGTAAGCAAGCCTATTATCAGTGGGAATATTTCTGATGGGATCTGAAGAAAAGATTAAAAGTGAAGAAGAACGGCTAAGCCATGGGGGAGTAGAGGCGTTCCATATTCAAGATTATCATGGAATTCCTTGCTTCCAAGATTTTTAGCCCCTAGTACTGGTATTTTATTTATCACTTGAATTGTTTTTTTTCAAATAAATGATGAAGTCTAGAAGAAATGTCAACCTCCACATCGTTATCGAATATAACATCATACGGGTAATCTCTGATTGGAATCTGGCTCGATGTCTGACTTTTGGAAAGATCTCAGCATCATTGTGGTTGTATACTTGACACTTAAATGGCAACTGGTTATGCGGGCCCCAGCATAATCACCATTTGTCGGAGATTTGCTGGTTAAGCCATTGCGGTTCCCTGGAATTCCGAGGTCATCCTGGCCAAAGTCTGCCCCCAGGTCTTCACCACCACGGGCAGTCGCAGCCGTTGTGGATCAGAGGGAGATTTGTTACCATGCGACTTTGATACCAGAACAGTGGCGGATCCTGGTATTGGTTTACTCTTAGCTAGGCTTTATGATGGAAACGTCGGACTACTTCTCAGCTTGAGAGACCCTACCTGCGGGACGAATGCCCCACCTTTACATCGCAGCCCAACACGCAGGAATACCTTCCAGCCACAATGAGGCGGTAAACCGTTTGGAGGAGGTGTTGTCGTACTGCCGTTGAAAATTTTAAAGCTTAAATTTATCAACCTTTGAGAAGTCTTAGCACCGATATCGAAGAAGGTATCGTTTTTTAGAGTGCTAATCGTAGTAAAAGGTTCTTTTTAATCTTTAATTCTGGTGAATTACAACGTGAATATGAGGCGCAAGTGAAAAATTTAGTCAGTTACTTTAATGGGACATATAAACAATTCAGATTGCTCCCACAGGACAGCATCTGAGAGGAACGCTAATCTAATCCTGGTGACATTTAAGTGCAATTCTGACATTAACCTGAAACCCGTAACGAATGTTGCAGCCTGGGAAAACGTCTACACTCTAGCGAGCGAGCTCATTTTCTAGTCCTTTATTAAGCGATTTTATCCGCTACATTGCTTTTCGCACGAAAAACACTCATTACCCTAAGTGCTGTCAAATAAAGCACCGCAGGAAATGGTTAGAGTAACACTGCTCAAGCTTCACATCTACTACATTCAATGTGCACCTGCCTCATTGAGAGGTAATTTGAAAATGTACCCTATCGAAGCTCTTTGGTGTTTACGACTTTCTTCAATGAAAACAGGGTTTTTTCCCTGTGTCCAAGTTTGAACTTTTAAGAGTAAATTCGCTACGATCTTACGATCGTTGTTTCGGCGACTTCGCCTTCTTTAGAGCGATGACCTTCATGTAGTCCTCTCATAGTAATGAGCTGGAAGTTAACGTCGGATTTGTAATCTCAATTTCTCTTGTGCAAACTTTAGCAGCAGTTTCTTTTCGAACGCTCTACTGTCCCATATTCGCAAAGGTTGTTTTATGCACTTCAACTCCGCATAGATGGATTACATTATAAATAGTATTTTTGACAAATCTCACAGGTTAGAATTTCAGATGTGTAAACAGCAACTTCGACAAACTTACTTTTACAAGTTCAGGATGAGAACTACGATGCGCAAATAGCACGAAACATTAATCGGTTACAGGACCAAGAAAATGTTAATGAATGCATGATGTAACACTGGATTAGAAAATTTCATCGCTGCGAATTTGACGCTGATGACAAGGAGGGTCGCGGATGTGCGTCTGTTATTGATGACTATGAATTGAAGGCTTCTCTGGAACGAAGTGCATATAAAACTGTTAGAGAACTTATAGAAGAAACCTGTGTAAGCATTTCACTGCCTCGTAGCATCCAAAGATAATTGGGAAGTCGAAGGAGCTCGACAAGGCCTCCGTACCAATTGAATGACAAAGAAATCGCCATTTTGACGTAGTGTCGACGCTTCCTCTGTATAACCAAAACGACTCGTTGCTGTACCGTATTATAACGTGCGACGAGGAATGAATCTGCTTTGCTAAGCTGTCGTTGTCGCGAGTTGCACCAAAAGAATGTAATGCAATCCATTTGGTGCTCTACAGCAGGTTTGACAATCATGGCTTCTTGAATCCGAGTAAGTCGACTACATTGGCGAAGTACTACTAGCAGGTCGACGAAATGCGACAGAAACTTCAACGGCTGTGCCACTCATGGGTCAGCAAAGGGACCAGTCCTGCACCACAACGCCCAGCCACACATCGCACTTACGACGCTGCAAACGTCGCACGAGCTCGTCCACGAAACTTTACCTCATCTATCACTCTCGTGGACCACTCGCCCATTGACTACCACTTCTTCCCGCATTTCGATAACTTCTTGTGCGAGAAACCCTTCTGAAACCAAATCGAAACGGAAACTGTTTTTTGAAGACTTTATCACTTCCAGTAGTTTAGAATTTTAGTTAGGGACAACGTGTATATTCCAACGGTTTCTATCTCACTATTTTTTCTTGATTAGCAAATGCGAAGTTGTTATTACATTCTAAGAGAAAGGAAATAAATCGAAGAATTCTCACCCATGTAAGACTCTATGTGGCTGGTCTCCGATAAAGGCCGGAAGACTTAAAAACAGTTAAACGGCTCCGAAAAAGGCCAAACCCGTTGAACGTCACTCACCGTGTATTAAAAAATACTGTAATAACTTCGTAGTTCCTCATAATGAAAAAAAGTGAATGAATTATCACTGCCGAAGATAAGAGAAAGTTGACCTTAAGGGTTTCTTCTCCGACTAAGTCTATTTTGTGCTGGGGTATGCCATTGTAGCATTACAGATTGAAATTCGACATGAATTCCTCAACAACCAGAAATTTTGGCCTAATTTTTACTATTTGGTTAAATCTGCTATTTAGTCTTAATCATGGCGATTATAGATTCTACATCAGCTATTTGTTCTAAAGCGATTGCAAATAACTGTCTGGTATACTTCAAGGAGCATAATGTGGGCGTAAATAAAAAAGATTAGGTACTTGAGTTGATGTTAATAAAGAATTCGGGCAGAAGCGAATGACGGTGAATTATTGCCGCGTCTCGTGATGGGAAGAGAGTCGTTTGCGTCTACATCGTTTGGCTGCCGTCGTCTGGATTGAAACCGTCGTCACATCCTCATTGCTTTCTAGAAGTTAGCACAGTACATAAGTTTCTCCTCTTGAACGTCCTCGGTATGTATGACCACAGTGGTGATGTGATGCCGTGTCGTACAATTTCTTCACTTTTGGACTACAAGTCGTCAGAATTTCGCACTTATTCCAACAGGAATTCCACCTGCAGCTACCGGTACTACCATGTGCGTGTCGCTGAAATTTCAACGGCATCAGTCTTTTACGTTTCCGATTTCCTTAAACCCACCAAGTGCTGGTTTCTGTTGGGCCTTCATTACCAATAAACGATTGAAGAACCAGAATCTCGCGCAGTAGGACGCAATGCCGTCGCCGAATGAAATGAAAATTTCAGCTACTCTATGACTGCATCATCCGCAGTCATGTGGTATACGATTCAAAATGATTCAAATAATAAGGGATATAAATAGAAGAAGCATCCACTCAGTTTGTGAATGTGCAGTCAGTCGAATAACCCGATTATTCTGTTTGCAGTGACCATGTAGATATACGTGTTACAAGCTCAACCGACGGACTTTTTAGCCGTTGCAATGTTTGCATCTAAGAGCTATGGTGTCCCTTCGAACAGATCACCGTCCTAGGAAGTATCGATTTCATCAGGTCATTTATTATCGCGCTTTTTAAGCGATGCCCTTTAACACTTCTAGCTAGGAACTTGGCTGCCGTCGTCGATTTTTTTTCGGGGATACAAGGATTTTCTTATGAATGACGAAATGGAGGTGTTTATACCCCCAATCCTCAAATTTTTCCTGCCTTTTTTTATAAAAAGGTACTTCAACAATGGCCTAAATTTTACAGTTACTATTGTTAATGACGCCGGTTAATTTTTGTTAAAAAAAACCATTATAGTTTTTATCAGCATCGCCACCATTAAAGACTTTTATACCTCATTTCATTCCTACTGTAATTGTGTTCATTCCCATCGTTGTTATTATTGCGCTAATTATAGTTACTAACCACAAGGATACTGAGAAGTGAGCAATGCCTGGAAACTCAGTTGGGCTTCGAACCCACCTTACCATTTCCGGGCGCTCACGTGCTAATGACCACATCAACAACCGAGGCCTTGCTTTGCCTTTCAGCCAGCTTTTCAGAGAGTTTTGTTCAACCAAACATTGTTATTTCGACTGCACCTTCACGTTAACTGGGTTCGATGCCCGACTTGTTCTCACCAGATCATTTTCGTTAATGGGTAACTGCCGACAACACTGTTGGAGTAAAAAACTAGCTGAGAGGAAGGTAAAACGAAGGCCACAGTTGGTGCAGTGGATAACACGTGAGTCCTCAGAAAGTGTAATCGCAAGTTGCAAGCGAACCTGAGGTTCCAACTTTTGCTCATATCTCAGCTTCGCTGTTTCTACAAATCGCTGCCAACAGGAACAACTCTCAATTCGCCGCAACCAATCTTTGATTTTCTGGAGCTCACAAAACCTTTTTTTCCCTTTTCGCCACCAAGGCTAATGCCTAAAGCAGTCAAGCGATTAAAATCCGTGGTACGCTCTCCTCAAACGATCGCAGGAACCACTGCAATCCTGGAAAAGTAGGAATCAAAGGTACCAGTCTTCTCCGTGACCCAAAAGGGAAAGAACAGATAGCGGCTACCTGTTGTGAAGCCCTAGAGCGACTATGTTCCCATTTCAGGGAGATTCATAATCCAGCAGAACTAGATATTTATGCGGGAAGCATGTAACGGAATGGTTAGACGTGCCATGCAGTACACGCTTAGATCGGTGGCTGGTTCGATCCCGGCGTCTAGGGATGAGCAAACCGCCTAACACTCCAGGGTCGCCAAACTGGTACCGGATATGCCTGGGAGAATAACAACATTGACTAGATACACCCCTACCTGTGCAAGTCACAATGTAGATAAGCATTCATCAGCCTCTCCGGTGCTTGATCAAGTCCGATGTGTGGCTCCTCTCTCAGGTATTAATCAACGCCGAAAGTGTGTATTTAGGTTCTATTATATTCCTTTCTACCGTTTTTATTTGACTAAAGCGTATTCAGGTTGTCAATTTAACGTTTGTTTCACGGTGAGTATTATTTCGTCGGATTTCCCGTTCAGAGCTTGCAAATGGTCATGTCAAGCCATCTAATCGGTGGAAAAATTTTGATAACTTCAACAAAAACTGAAAATTTAAATTTCATTCACATGGTGATCAGATTGAATTTTGGGAATTGGGACTATGAGTACATTGAAATGAACGATGTGCCCATCTCTGGTTGGAAAATTAACTTTATATATGGGCGGATTTCATGTGGGCGATTTCTCGTAGCATTTGTTCAAGTCATCGATGATCCGTGTCGTACTATCTCCAGAATATCCATTCGTTTCTTTCGCTCATGATCACCATCATTGTGGTTTGTTTCGAGTGTCGTGACGTCTATGAGTAACTGTTTCGTGTTCCGTAGTTTCCAGCTGCGAATACAGCTGATTGGCGTGAACGAATCTCCATTTTGATGATGTGTATGCCGGTTATATCTGGCAAGGATGTTCCGACACCAGTTTTTATATTACGAACGCCTAGATCTTCCGCAATCTGCCGAACCTCCATGAGCGAACAAGTTTCAAGTAGCATCTGCAAATGCTCATTGTCGGTGATATTTTTGTGTTTCCGACCTTCTTCATCTTCAAAGAGCTAAAGTTTAAAACGGACATTTGAAAATAAACATTTTACAATATTATTATTTAATATGATCAACAAAACTGACGGAAGGAATCTTCATAACTAACGTACGATATGCTTGTTAAGTGTACTGTATAAGCTCTTCATAAGGATTATCCTGTCGTGCATGTCAAGAACATTGGATGAGATACGACCAGTTGAATAGTCAGGATGTCAATCTGGATTTCACTGCATGGGCCACATCCAAGCCCTGCCCAGCGTCATCGGAGTTTGTCTAGAATACCATCACCACCTAGTGCTAACTTTTTACCGAGTATGAAAAAAGCGTTTGAAAGTGTCGAAAAGAACGGAATAATATCAAAGCAGGTAGACCATGGACTGGACCCGTCCTACATAAGAACTTCATCTGGCTTTCACTGCAGTTGCCTTACGAAAATGCAACTTTTTCATCAGCCTCTTAGCACCCGCAAGAAAAGCGGCTTGACAAGACGCCACCAAATCGCCAGTAGTGTTCACTGCAGCGTTGTAGTGGATAATGAGGTCACTCGACTGCGACGAGAAGGGCATATGCATTGATGGAAAGCGACATCGTCGTCTTCTCGAAAACTGCTGACTAAGCAGAGTTAGTGACCACTGAGCTCAATGAAGCGGCAAAAAAAATTGGACGGTGCCATAAATTGGAGGATTCGAAAATCCGCGCACACTTCTTTGATTCCATTGTCGCTCCAAGGCTCTGTTATGCAGCAGAGGCGCGAGCCGGTACTTCAATCACGTCAAGTGTACTGCGCACTACTCATAGAACGCTTGTACGATGCATTCTGAAATTTAGCCGACACCACAAAATCTAGCATGGATGCGAAGCTCTCATCATCGAAATCTATCTTATCTTCATGACCCAAGAGGACAAACATCGATAGACAACATAGGTGGACCGATCATATAATGTGAAGAACAGACGACAGCTAGACGAAAAAAATTGTGGAGTAGACTCCTCGAGGATGCAGGCGTCCCCTAGGACGACATTCCATGCTTTGGCCGGACGTGTTTGTAGCCGAAGTTAAACAGCTATACTCGCAGCTGCAATTTTACATATCAGGTTATGAGACTCACGACAATGGGCGACAATAGTGACGCGAAGAAACGAACGAAAAATGGGCTGGAGTTCGCACAACTCGCAAAGATTTGCTGTCTAAGTAGCCAAGTAAGTATCATTTACTGTTCTTGTCGAAATGCACGTGGAGAACTCTGTTTCTGCAACTTACTGCTTTTGTCTAAATCCATGAGAAACTGTTTCAATTTGCTTTTTACTTTCATCACATTGACATAAATTGGATACGTGTTAGTTTAGCCTGGAAACAGTGTAGAAGAATTATTGGGCGAAATCCACGCTTTAACATATTTAAGACAGATCGGCTTTCTCGATAACTGCAGATAAGAGAGACTTTGAAAAACTTATAGAAAAAAGATGCCTCATAGCACAAGGATATGTAATAATAATAATAATATATTGGTAATGGGCGCTTCTAGTGTAGTGCTCAGTAGTGCACTGCGAAATGCTCGTGGAAGGAACTATTGGATTGCGGTGAATTAGAGATGGTTACACGTGCAATTTGTTGAAATTGCTTAAAAAAAGAGTCTGGTACCATTTAGAACCGTATAGCTTAAATCTAGCACCTGAAGTTATGGAGCTGATCACTTAGCGCGCTATTTTCTGTTGCTTGGTCGATGAGCTAACTGTTCTAGGAATTCCCTGTAGCACTACCTTGTTCCCTTGTGCTTGAACACGTCATAAAACTATGACTGAACAAATTCACAGTTTTCAAGCTTCTTCTTTGCCAGGAGAATTTTCCAAACAGTAGATAGCCGCTTTCTTCTGTTTTTCTCAATTTGGATCTCAGGATTTGATTCCAGAGGTAAAATCTATTGCTCCTGTGAATAAGATGCAAAAAATAATGTCGGTTTGGTTTTTTTTCACCATGCAGTGAGCTAATGAATTAATTTCAGAGTTAAAATGTTGAAGCGCTAACCACAGTGAGCTCAATAGCCACTAACAGATTGTTATGACATGGCGTTCTGATGAAGTTAGTCACTTGCTTCGACGTCTACTCCGTCAAAACAATTTAAACATCCTTCCGTGGCTCGTCGAGACCCAGCAAAAACATTGAATAATTCTTCTTGGAAATATCGATAGTATCTCTTAGAGAGCTCGTTTTCCTCATTTCTTTCTATGACATCAGAATTCCACTCTAGTATAGCTTCCATATCTGAGCTCCTAATGAAGCGCAGTGGTTAGTGGTGCCTCGGAATATACACGGGTTCAATTCCAAGTACCAGAGTTACCAAGACTCCCTATCTCTCCGGCGCCGGCAAATTTCCCTGGTGGGAAAGCTGCACTGACTCGACACATCGGTAGGCCACGGCGAGTAAAGGCCAGATATGCACTCAGTGATCTCTAACGATTGTTGATGAAGTCGGATGTACAGTACATTCCTCGAGGATTGATCACCGCCCAAAGCTTTATCTTTATCTTTATTATCCATGTCTACACGCTGTGGATTCTTTATTGCCTTTTTCATCACACGCCTTTTTAAAACTTTTACGCTGCTCGTGCACTCTTTTAACCATCTACTCTCCACTCGCGATATCTTTGCTGAGATGCCGAGCATAGACAGAGAAAATCATAACTGAAAATCATCTCTTTTACGAAGTCACAGTCAGGTTATGATATTTAATCCATGTAGTCGCAGCCGGTTTAAAATTTCTTCTTGAGTTCATGATTTCTTTCGGTTGCTCGTATTTCCACATATTCCCTAAAAAATCGACTTTTTCAGGTAAGAATGTCTCCATACACCCTCATATATGCTCTTCTTCTGCTAATGCTCGTCAGATGTACTGCATCATTATCAGGTTAAATTTTAACTCCCACATAGTATTCGGGAAATGTGTATCCAAATTGTTATTTTCTTCTTGTTGTTGAAGTGATTTTCATACATTTGCATATTCAAGGCGTAATACCCTTGTTGGTTCGGATTATTTTATTGTTAGTTTTAATGTATTCTTTTTCATTTGACAGTGGCCATATCTACGTTTAGACGGTTGGAAACTAAAAAACAAGATGAAGTAAAGGAAATCGTCAGTATTTTAGTAATGCTCTTCTAGTATAAATAGAGAAGCACGTTGTATTCTATTGACTTTTGGCATAGATCTTTAGTAGAGATTTTTTTAGAACCCGTGATAGAATACCTTGGTGTTCCGGCCGATCTGTCACACCTCTTGAAAAGAAAAGATGGTACGTCTCGTTGATGAAGTTATAAAGAAGCTTCTGATTAAGGACAACTAATTCTTTGTCTTACAGCTGCAACACCATACGAATCATCTAGGCATCTGCTGAAATCAATGCTAAAATATAGAAGATACTGAAACTGAGTCATGCCGTCCCCTGGATATCAGTATCACGGCGGATTCAACACAGTATATCGTCGTCAACAGAGTTGAAGCAATTTCGCCCAGTTGTTAGGAAGTTGCTAATGGTATTAATTATCGTTAATAAATTAGTTCGTTTTTCGGAACCATGTTGACTAATTAAGCGAATTGCAGGTGGCAAAGGCACATTTGGGCTTAAGTTGAAAGCTAACCGCGTATTTACCCGTTTCATGTCACTAGCATGACAACTATATACAATACAACAACAGCGATGCTGAAATGTTCGCAAAACTTGTACCCCGGGCCAGATCGAACCACGATTTCCCTGACCGGAGGCTCGCGCATTACACACTGCGCTCCAGTGCCACGGAGCCCTTGCTCTGCGTTTCTCTCAGCTAGTTTTCTACATAACGATGCCATCAGCAATCACTTGTCAGCGGGATTGATTTGGGTGCTAAATTAAGTACCAAAACTAGACGAAATTATAGTAGACAGGAAATAAAAAGTTAAGATATACAATAGAATCACCTAAAAAAGTAGCGGACAACTTTGGTGACAAATATTCGCACGGCCATTCTGCTAAAATGTTCTTCACTAACACACGCGAACACATCTGATTTCATGAAAGCTAAAGTAATTGTTAAGTCGTTCGCAGTTTAAGCCTGGAATACTGGCTGGGTTTTTTCGAAAATCGACGACAAATTTTTGACAGAGGAGTCATGGGGGTTGACATTGTAAGGTTGTAGAGCTAAACAGACTTTGCTGCATCCATTTAGAACTAGATCGTTCTTACTACATGCTACACATTTTTTTCATAGTTCACTTTCCACTTGCCAAAATTTTTAAGGAAAATTTGTGACCTATGTTGAACGTATTGCGGTATTTCTTACGTTCTTTTTGCCTAAAACGATAGCCACAACCCATCGTCACAATTGAAAATGAAAAAAATAGTTGATTTTTGATCGAAAACTAAGCCCTATATGCCTACATGAGAAGCGATGCCGGTTTCCAAATATTTCCCGATAGATTTCGATAACAAGTAGCACGTGTGATGTAGTGGTCGGAGGCGCCCTGTGACACACACATGGGATCGATCCCCGCTCCCACTTCCCACCAAGCCTTCTATCCCTCCAAGGTCGTCAAATTGGCACCAGACTTGTCTGGGCGGATAGCAGCAGTGGCTCGTTACATCGTTAGGCCATCACGAGCCATTGTAAAGGCCAAAAATGCATTCATTCACCTCCAACGATACTTAATGAAGTCGAATGCATGGCGCATCCCTCAGGGATTGATCAACGCCGAGAGCATTTTTTTTCTAAATTTCGCTAACTAGAGGACATACGAGGTTGATAATTTGTCATAGTTGTTTACCGCTATAGGAGAGTGTAACTACTTTTGTGCCGTGTATATTTCATTTTGAGTGTACTTAGAATTCAAACCTTCGAAAGCTATTCGGTTTTTGAATGTGGTAGGTTAGAAAGACTTCTTCATTCTGGGTGAAGATCTGTAAACTGTGTATTTTTTTCAAATTTCACCTGATAAGGTTCACTATGAGTTGTGCTTATTTAAAAGGTGTAACTGCTTTCCCTCTCCTATAAATTGGAAGCGAAGATAAATCAATAGGTGCAAAAATTAGTAACCTCAATAAATGAGTGGGATTTGGTTTTTTCAGTAGAGTAAACACAGTAATCTTCTATCGTTACACATCCTTCGTTGGCTTCCTCTTCTGGCTCCTCGCCCTCACCGTCTTTTTTACCGATCTCTACCATTGTCAGCCGACGAGAACTTCATCGTCGAGCTTACTCAACTTCTCATCAAGACTAACAGTGAGAAAGTTGGAGACGGGGAGCATATCGTGTATCGTGTAACTTCCTATACTTTCTGTCGAAGAAAATGAAGAAGGCGAACCTGAGAAAGGAGTTGAATGCGCTGATGACGACAGTGATGATGGTTAGATGGTGCAGTGCCACAAAACTTCCTTTTCGAAGAAAACAAGGCATGTAAATAGACAATTGGATGGAACAAATAGATTTTTACAAATTATTTGTAGCTGACATTTGAGAACCGGGTCGCCAAGTGGGCAAACAGAACTACTCTACGGAAGGGTGCTTTCGTGGGACGCGACAAGTCTTGACAAGAATGAAAGGGTTAATCGGTCTGTGCCTTGAGAGGGGTGTCGTTAGGCTACAACACCTGAAGGGTTATCACAATTCGAATCTCGCTTTATCATTCCATCCTGCTGCACCGCGTGTTGTGGCGGGTAAATTTAAAAAACCTGTTGACAATATTCCACTTTCATGACAACGTAAGAGACAGGCACCAGAATTCTGAAATGTCCTAGTACCGCACCCTCCATAACTGCAGTTGTGGCTCACTATGTGGTGCTACGTTTCATGCCCTATTCGCTTGGGGAATCGAAAGCATCTCCACACGAATAGTTGGTACACGAGTTTTCTTTGGGTGAGGATTTGTTGGAGAGAATGACTTATCTTTGCTAACAAGTTATCTCTCTGGAACCTGAATAGTGGAGCGTTAATAGTGGAAAAAATCGAAGTGATATAATGGTACTGAAGTAGAGAAGTAAGAAAAGCATTGTTATGATATCCCTCCCAACAGTTTACCGCCTTATCGTAGCTGGGAAGTGTTCCCGGGTGTCGTGTCACGATGTACAGCGAGCAGATTCATCCCTCCGGCAAGGTCGCCCACTGAGGAGTGAGACTCTTCCATCAGGAACCCTAGGTAAAAAGTAAACCAATACCAAGATCCACCACCGTTCTGGTACTAAGCTAGTCGCATGGTGGCAAATCTCATTCTGATCCATGAGGGCTGCGACTGCCCATGCTGGTGACGACGTGGGGCAGACTTTGGTCTGGCTCACGTCGTCACCACCACGGGCAGTCGCCGTGACGCCAGAGAACCACAGTGGCTAAACCAGAAAATCTCCGAAAAAATGGAAATCATGCTGTGGCCCGTACAAGCATTGAGGACGGGCTATTCAGTTATCCAAGTAAGTAAGTATTATGCAGTCCACAGCTCACGTCGCAATCATTTCCACTGGAATCTTTATCGAAACCTGAGGTAATTGAAAGTCACAACCAGAAAAGGCTAGTGGGTGACACATATGATCTATATAATGGCCTGCCGTCTATTTGCTAAGAAGAAAAGGAGAGGGCATGCACGTTTTGGATCTTCGTGGTTTAGGTACTTCGCCTTTTGCTCATACCTTAGCTGCATACAGTCCTTCCAGTTGATCGCTCAGGTGTACCTGGAAAACGCATGCAGGGTGTATATTAGGCGCCTACAGAAAATTTCGCTAAATGACTTTAAGGTGGACGTAGACTCGTATTACTTGGAAATTGGAAATGCTTTCATGCCGTCGATGCCACTTTTCCTTGAAAAAGGCAGGATGAGAGGTTCTAAAAAAATGTAGATGATGTGTGGTCTGTTGCAAAGTAATTATAGAGCAGCACGATCTGTTATGCGCTGCTATAAGTGTTAGAAAGGTTAGCACTGGTGCAGCTGTTAAAGGAGACTCCTCTGACCACCGTGCTACACGTGCGCTATCTGGAAAAAAAAGAAAGAAGAAAGAGAGCTGCCGCTGAACGTGGGAGTCTCTTAAGGGACGACTCATGCAGAGATCGGCCATATTCTCAAAAAAAAACGAAGATGGTGCTTAATTGACACATCGGTAGCCCCCTCATTCATTTCTGGTTCCGGCCACCGCTTTCATCGCGCGTAGATTCGATTCAGCAGTAAGCTGAAAAAATTCAGCTAATTGAGCAAGAAGAGAAGTTATGTTTTACATGACGAGAACATTCTGAACGAAGTCCCTATCCAAACCAGATTGGGAGATTAAGGAATATTCGGCCGAAGAATGCGAACTGCTTCTCAAAGGTCTTAAAACGAATTCGCCTCAGTAACTCAAGCAAGAAGATCAGACCGCATCTCCGTTACCACTAAGGAGTAGCTCGATAAGCGAAGGAAACCGAAGTTTGATCCTACTACAACACTCTTAACACTGCTAGCAATAAATTCCAGTTTTGTTGTAGTCGCAGAGGAGCTTTACAAGAAGAGCTACATCGGCAGAGACAAAAGAAGCTGTTAGAAACAGCATAAAAAAAGGAACAAGACTGAAGAAATTCTGTCTGTACTTACCTGACTATGATGTTCCGTTGTCAACCAAGATGAATGAAGATGGGATCACTATCACTTTCCGCCATGAGATGGAATTGATAAAGAATAAGTTCTTCACCAACCCCTTTTTGTTTCACAATCGTCGCGGAATCTAAAACGCCCTGGAGAAAAACCACATGGAGTTCTTCCTTATGAGGTTCCAGTTGCGATAGAAAGCATAGAAAAGGACACTCTCCAAGACCCGACAATATTACTACCGACTTTCCTAGAGTTTGAAGCCACAAATTACACCTACTTTTCTCAACCGATATTAAACTGTACTATTAGAAAGAGAAAACCCCATGCCAGTGGAGGACGATGTGCACGGTCATCCGGCTCAAGAAAGATGGCCGAAGACATCTTTGTAACTATTCTCTGATATGCTTACTGAGTGCACTCTACAAGCTCTTCTCGAAGATTATCCTACATGCATATCGTGGAGACTGGGTGGAGCATGACCAGTTGGGCAAAGAGGATTCCGACCGGGATTCTGCTAAATGGACCACATCTAGCTGGTATCACGCGCCATAAAAAGTCCGTCGGGAGTACCATTTGACCCCTAGCTTAACCTTTATCGACTGCAAGAAAGCGTTCGACGGCGTCCAAACCAATCCAATTCTATCAGCACTCGTCGCTTGGATTGTTATGGATCTGCACTACGAAAACATAGCTTTTCCATCAACCTTTTACCATACTCATAGGAAAAAGGGGTTCGTCAGGGCGACACAATATCGCCAAAACTGTTAACTATCACAATTCAGCAGATAATGAAGTCATTCGACTGACATGAGAAACACATGTGTAATGATTGAACATTCTTGTCAAATCTTGATTTTGCTGACAAGATCGTCAACCTGTTAAAAAAGTACCAGCGAAATATATACGACAATTCTTGAGCTCAATGAATCGGGAAAAAAGATCGGACTATGCATAAATCGGAAGAAGTCACAGTTGATGGGAAGAATGATGTCACCCATGGTGCGAAGACGAACAGATCAAACTGAAGGGTTCGCTGATTACAGAGTCCACCTCATGCGTGTACCTTGGACATTCAATGAACATGGAAAAGAACATGAAGGGCGAATTAAAGAGAAGGAGGAGTGCAGCAGGAGTTACGCTCGGGATTCTCAAAAGAGTCACCGACCCATTAAAGGACCTCAAAATCTGTACTCACTTTTTTCGATTCAACAGTTCTTCTAGTGCTCTGTTATGCGGCAGTGACATAGGCTAATAGTTCGACCATGTCAGGAATACTATGCACTACTCACAGAGCATTAGAACGATGTTCTCTGAAACACAACGCCCACCACAACATCCGTGCGGAATGCATACTTCTGATCTTCGAAATTTCATCTTCGAGACCCTGACAACACACTTCGACAACGAAACATAGATAGGCCATGGCTCGGTCATATAATGTGAGAACAGACTATAGATGGACAAAAAAAGAAATGCAGCGTGACTCTACGAGGACATAGGCGGTCCCTAGGGCCACCTACACGTTAAACAGACGCATTGGTAATTAAGACCAACCAGCTGTGCTCGCAGCTACAGTTGTTTTACGGACCTCAATATGAGTCTCGTACCCACCACCAGTCTCAAATCAAACTACCACCACGAAAGACGATTGAGAGGCAAAGAAACCACTGGAAAATGAGCTAAGGTCGCAGAACTCGTAAAAACGCACCGTCCGTCCAAGCATCCAAGTAAGCATAGTAGCTATTAATTATAAATTGTGATATGTGAAATAAATATGAAATAAAAAAGCAGGATTTGGGACTGTTTCGTAACGCAAACTGTATTGACGCGCACTGGATGTGTGTGATCATCGAGGCGCTCTGAAAAGTTCCTCTCAGTGACTTAACACATTATGGGAATAAGAAACTCCCTCTAAGTGTGAAATCCTAGTGTTCAACTAGATACATCTCTGGGCAAGTTCACACGCCACAGTTTCTATGGTGCACACAGTCTTCAACATCAATGGTCTCACGCGGCAAATGAACTCGTCCAAAAAGAGGGCTTTTTTTGGAAATTATCAAACACAGGATAAGTTGTCTCGGGCTACGCCTACATAACATCTCTGTTAGACAGGGGTTTTGACAAAGTGCAAAAAGTACAGCAAAAAGCTTCTGTGAACAACTAAACAGGTGTGTACCCATGTTTCGGTACACGTAATCTGGTATGTCTTCACAAAACCCGGTCGATTCACTTTGACCGCAGAAGATAGAAATTTGTTCTTTATTTGCGTTTGATGAAAGGAAAATGAATGAAAGGCTGATAGTTCCCAAGATCGACTTTATATTAACCTCGGCATTGGATTATAAATGTTTCGTTTTCTTTTTCAGCAATCGCGAGGTTGTTATTACTCATGAAGGTTGGAAGGATAAAAGACTACTGATAAGAGAAAAATTGACCAGAGCTTTATATGGATCAGCTTCGGTAACTGAAAATGTTATGATAGTGTTTACAATGTTTAGCCAGAATTTGGGCAGTTAACTCGAAAAAGATTCGATTGCTTTGAGCTATGTACACATTCTATTTCGTAAGGAATTGCATGGATCAGTTTAAAGGAGTGAAAATCTCACCTCGATTTTCCAATTGCAACCTGATCTACACTCAACCATTCGTCACTACGCGTCGTTTTGTCTTACAAATCTACCTAAAACTTGCGTATTCAAATCTGCACGAAGTAGAAGCCCAATCTATGCTCCATGTAAATGGCTATTTAGGCGAGAGAAAGGTCCTGTAATTTTTGGGCCAGAAGGTTGAATTTCTTCCTAACTTTAATGACGTCCAGATGTTAGGATCCTGAAAATCTGGTCAAAAGAGGACACACTTGAGCAGTTTCGTAAGCGATAAGATCTTGTGGTAGGTAATTTTTCTTATTTCAAGGGAGACCAATATGGAATAACAGCATTGAAAGCGATGAGGTTCAATCTCAGTGGTTATTTTGTTACTCAGAGCTCTCTTAACAGGATTTTGTATAGAAATAGATAGCTTGTCCAACCAACTAATTAAAGTGACCCATGGAAAGCTGTTCTCTTCACTGTGCAATTAAAAAAGACCTTTTCTAGGATAAGTGTATTTTGTGGCCATAGGCTATTGTATTCGAGAGGTTATATACCATATTAATTCTGCTGCTAAAGAGGGCACAAAAGTAGTTCTAATGAGCACTAAAGCACAATATTTTGGAACTGCCGCTTCTTAAGATAAGATGGTAAAAGTTGAAAAGTCTTCCTCGGGGTGACTCAGTGCTTACGGATTGCGCTCATCAATGTGCTTCAAAGCAATTTGCCTCTAGAAATCTTTTTGCTGAAGTTGTAACGTTGCGCCCAAGCATATTCATTTTGCATTCTGCAGTTTGCAGTTTGAACGTGCACGGTACTTACAAATCCTACATACAACTAATATTTTGTGTTCTTCAGTACACGAACTTCCTTTCCTGAACTGCGATTTTGCGAAGACTTGCGTTTTTTACCAAATGCATACACTTTTTGATCAGGATTGCAACATTCTAAACAATAGTGCTTTTTATGATGACTGTAACTAGTTTTACCTTGCTAACTTTGTTTCCCACACTTTTCTTTTTACCATTTGAAGTCGTAATGTCTACATAAGGGCTCGTGTAGTGCATAGCGCAGTGGTCGGAGGCGCCCTGCAACACAAACGTGGGATCAATCCCCGCACCTGTGGTTCACCAAGCCGTCCATTCTCTTTGGCTCGGCAAACTGGTACTAGTCTTGTCTGAGAGGAGAGCATCACTGGTTCGATATATCGGTAAACAACCGCGAATCATTGTAAAGGTCGGATGTGCACCCAGTCACCTCTAAAGTTGCTCAATGAAGTCTAATGCATGGCGCATCCCTCAGGGATTTATCAAGGCTATTGCTTTATCTTTTATCCTTAATGTCTTTATATCTCCCTGTAACACCCTCTGCATGTTTCAATGCGCTGATTCTGGTTTGTTTAAAGGAAATGAGAAGTAGCGGTGCGGAAGCACTCCCGCTGCCAAAGTAGAGGCCCGTATCCAGTTAATTCAGAGAGCTTTTATGCATGTGCACACTATAAATCTTCCATGCTCTAGTGCCTAAGAAAAGCTTCCCCCGTTGCAGCTTCTGGTTAACCTCGCTCTTGTTGAGTTGGAGAAAAAGTTTTCGTAATTAAATGTGCACATCATAACACTATCAATTTTATCATTACACTTCAATGTCATTAGAGCTTCTTTGCGGTGGATGACTTCTTTGAGAAGTTCCTTCTTCTTTTCACTACATGTGTGGATAAAAATGGTTGCTTTTTCATAGCAAATCCTCAACCAAAAGAAGACTCATGTGCCAACCACTGCTAGAGCAGTGCTTTTCGTCACCCTCAACAAATCGTATAGTATCTCTTCATTACACAATGCGCCTCATCTCCAGTTGCTGAGGGATCGCTACCGCTGAACGGTAAAGGATAACGCTTTCGGCATGATAGGTGCTCCATGCGTACGACTTTATAAATCATAGAGGTAACTGAATGGCTATCTGGCCTATATAACGACTTGCAGTGGATTACCAGTTGATGTTTTTCTTCAATAAGCAGACACGAGGTTGTTATTATAGATTTACTAGGATACAATAGCAGACGTTTCGGCGGTTTCCATCAACTAACTTAAATACTTACAACAAATAAACGGTAGGTGTCCAAATGAAGCTGTTTCTTATGCGAATACAAATTTATTTGTTAGGTTTTATCTGCTGGGGTCATGAAAGTGTTTGGCTGAGTAGATCGCATCTCAATTTGACCTTTCCAGGCTCTGAAGAAGGCGAAACCGCCGAAACGTCAGCTATTGTATCCTAATAAATCTATAATAACAACCTCGTGTCTGCTTATTGAACAAAAACATCGAGTTATCAATTAATGCCGAGGTTAAGAGAAAGTCGGTCTTGGGGATTACCAGTTGATCAAGTGATTGCTCCTATTCTCCCAAGCAAGTCTGGTACCAATTTGCCAAAAGCATTGGTGAGCCAGTGATGCGAAATCGAAGAAAGGATCGCGGGCTTAATGCGGGTCACCTCTGTCCCCATACGCTTTCGTTGAACATATATTGTTCATTCCTGGACATGCACCTAAGGTTGCTGCAGATATACGTATAAATATAGTCACCTCCTAGGTAGAACTGAGTAAGTTGAAGCTGTATTTTTGTCTGTCTTGAGAGATATACAAAAGGCGACTCGGACTATGAGCAGCGTAAAGCAATCCTCAATACACCGGTCGTTTATATTTTCTTGCATTCCCTACTGATAGTCTCGACTGGTTTTCTAATCTACTATAACTAGTGTCACCAGGTAGAAAACTAGCTGAGAGAAACGCAAAGCAAAGGCCTCCATGGTTCAGTGTGTAGTACGTGGGGCCCCCGGAAAGGATAAACGTGGTTCGATGTAGTCCGGGGTCCAAGTTTTGCGAATATCTCAGTATCGTCGTGGTTGAATTTCACAACATACCCTGCCGTAAAATTTATAGTAGGCAGCAAATGGAAGGCTAACATTGTCACCAGTTTTTCTGGTTGGTAAACACGAGGCTGGACAATAGGCCTTGAAATCGACTTCTTGCTGTAAAATGAACTGCAATGGATAACATGCAACAGTGGATGAGAATTCAAATAGTCCCTCACCTGTGATGGTCTAACAATTCTTATCATAAGGCAGAGACGGACGATCCTTCTGATTTCGCCAACACTTGTTCCCACTAATAACCCTTTTATAGCTTCTATTTGCTGGCCTCTGTCACATTCACCTTCCAAATGTTAAGTGATTCATAAAAATCTATCGGCTCTGCAACCTGTATCTCTGCACCGAAGCAAAAATTTTTTGGATCCATATCAGGTTGACTATGATCGAAGACCTAAGCAAAAGATTGTTATACCAATCACCACTGACCACACCGTGAACACATTTCTAGCAATCCACTTTCTCCAAACTCGCAAAGTCTGTTCTATACCTTATCATGTTCTCAACCCCCTCAATTCCTCCGGTTAACGAGAAAACTGTGGGAGTAGGGAATGTAGAAGTCAATAGGGAAAGTTGAAAAAAGGAGTGGGTCAACACGGCAAAGGCAATGGGTTTAGGGTCTTCAGTTATTTTCTTAGCTAAAAAGTGACTAACCAATTTGCCCTGTCCTTTACCTGCTCATTAAGACACATGACCTTATTTCAACTGGATGAGATTGCGTCCAGTGATCCATCATCATTTAAAGTTAGACCCATCATCAGTTGTATAGGATGGCCAACAGATAGAATATCGTGGTTCTTAAACCTTATCCTGTTCCAGTTCTTGAAAATTCATTCTAACCCAATCACCTAACACCAAAATATTCCTAGACCACCTATTGTGCCCTCAACCAAACAGCACGCATATAATGGAGTCATTCAATGTTACTTCACTTAATACTAACGTATCGAATGGCTCCGCAGTGCAAGTCATTCTCAACCTACTCGAAGAGTGTGAAAGAAAATAAATATGTGTGGTTTGCTGATTCAACAACTGATGACTCTGACGGGGATTGCACTGAGTTCAGGTACAATATACTTGATCTCATGTAAGTCGTGTGTTGAGGAATATATAGGAGAAACGAGTAGACCGCTTTATGCCCGCATAAAAAGAACATCTAGAGGGGAAAGTCAGAAATCGTCAAAGCACTCCTCTAGGTACACATAGGGCACAAAAGCACAATGGCGATGATTTTGAAGTGATTGTCCGGATCCCAGCGCAGGAATCGAAAACATCAACGCGCAAGACTCTTGAGGCGTTCTGGATAAATTTCAAAAATGCAAAGATGAACCGGAAAGACAAATGCCTCACCATCACACGTGACCTGGCTCCCTATTTCAAAATGATTTTTTGACCTGGGCGGGTCTCGCTTACGACACCACATGAACAACGCGCGGGCCAGTCTCACTCGTAATGGCACGGTTAGTGGCCTTTTTGATCAATATGGCGTTTATTCCACGGAGGTCCCTCATATGAGGGATCACGAGCCGGCTAGTCGCGAGGCTACGTGGCGTGTCCCCAGGTGGCGAAAAAGGGAGGTTAATCGCGGACCAAAAGTTACCTTATGCTTCCCTGAGACGCAGATGGATCCAGGGGATGAACTCCCTGTTTCTACTGCGCCGATTTGGCACATATTTTCTGTATTTACGAGACGTATTCATGCACGAATGTCTGGGTGCGTTCAAGTTTATGCGGATTGTATTGTACGAGTCAATTCGGCCAAAAGCCTGCAATCAGGTGACAGGGAATTATATGGAAGGCGGTTAGGAGTCGCCTCCAAAAAATAAGCTCAATGCCCACTATGGGAGAGACGGGCAAGCTACCCGTGAGTATACCCAGTCCCCACGTTCAGAATCCATCAAGCTACACATGGGTATCAAAGTGCTAAACACAGTAAAAAGAAACGGGCCTCACTGCCCTGACTACGAAAGAGCCCCCAATTTCGCACCGTTGGGTAGGGCGAGTACGGAGAGGCTGCTAAAATCTCAGGGCCAATGGAAGCTGCCTGGATCGCGAAGAACTAAGGTGACGATGTGTACCTACAATGCACGTACACTTGCATCCGAGTTCTCGATTGAAGACTAGATCATGCAAGCGAAAACGATAAGGAGTGACGTCACCGGCCTGGCGGAGAAGAACTGTTCCTCAGAACATGCGACAGTAGAGGAATCGGCGGCGTCGGCGTTCTCGTCAACACGAGTTTGTCCATGAACATCGATTCATTCGAACAACTTACAACCCGAATCGGACGTTTACGATTAAAAAGATGTGGATCAATTCCGGCTTTGACAATCTTAGTCGTTTACGCGGCGACATCAAACTATGACGAAGAACAAGTGGAAGCGATCTGTATGAAATTGGAGATGTTCTACAGAGAAGACCATACATTCTTCAAGGTCATCACTGGATATTTTAACACCAAGACTGGATCAAGAAGAACGTGTGAAAAACGTCACATTGGGATCCACGGATTAGAACGGAACGAATAAGGCGAGCGGCTTTCTGAGTTTATCATGACGACCAAGACCATCGATGGCAACTCGTAATTCCACAAGCCCCACCCTCAACGCTGGACGTGGTAGTCTCCCAATGGAGATTACCACAGCGTAATAGACCACATCATAGTAAATAGGTTTTGCCTAACCGATGTCGCTGTGGTCCCGAAATTCTACACGGGATCAGACCACCGTCTCCTTCGTGCAAGATTCTATTTCTCGCGGAAATGAAAAAAAGCCGCTGAATTGAAAAGCTTAAGTCTCAGAACCACCATAAACTGGCGCTTATTCATTTCGCTAGTCGGCTGTTGGGAAGATGTCGTTGTCGATAACATCGACGAGGAATACGACCGGCTCGTTCAACATGTTCACGTTAGCGCTATGAAAGCTGAGAGTTCGAAAGTCACAAAGACACGTCTGAACACTCGAGGTGAAACGCCAGCGTGGAATTGCACGAGCTGCAGACAACCGCGGACTAACGTCCGAACTTGCAAAACAATGCAGAGAAGTGATAAAGAAGATCTTAAAGAGAGAAGAGCAGCAGTAATGGTCGAAGCTGCAGAGGCCCGGTAAAAGCGTTCGCAAAACTCACCGAAGCTTCGCCAATTACAAGACCAAGATGGTTGGACTCCGACGCCCAGACAGAACAGTTATAGCGTCCAGAAAGGCAATGGAGAAAATCATTCACGGTTACTACTCAGATTGCTTCAGTAGCCACATAGTCCTTCCCTCATGTGGAAGGAGGATATAAGTCGTACCACTGGTTCTCGCTTCCAAAACCCGAAATGCTCTTTCGTCAGTGAAAAATCGAACAGCTCCAGGTCCCGACAGGATAAGATCTGAACACCTGAAGAACCTTCCGTCAGTCCTCATAAACGCACTAGCTCGGCTCATCACACGTTACCTTTCTGAATGCAAGGTCCAGCAAGCAGGGTTTTGAAAAGAATTTAGTACGATGGACCACATCCACACGATAACAAGAGTCATTGAAGTATCACGAGAGTACAAAAGACCGCTCTGTCTCACTTTCATCGATTCGAAGAAGGCCTTTGACTCAATTAAGATAGAAGCAGTCATGGAAGCCACTGATATTCAAGGTGTCCCTACCTAGTATATAAAGATTCTTCGTGGGCTTTACAAAAGTTTAACAACCAAGATATCACCATTCTACAATGGTGTTAACATCGACGTCAGAAGAGAGGTTAGGCAAGGCGATACCACATCGCCGAAATTATTTACCGCCACCCTCGAGAACGTCATGCGAACATTGGAATGGGATAATATGGAAGTGAAAATCGATGTTCGCTAATTACAGCATCTTGGCTTTGCTGATGATATTGTCCTTATAACACCAAACATTGGCTAAGTGGAACGTATGCTTGCCCACTTTGATAAAGCCTGCGGAAAGATTGGTCTTCGACTAAATCTCACAAAAAAGATGTTCGTGTGGAACGGATTGGTTTCGCATGTCCCATTCAGGCTCAATTAAACGAATATCTCCAAGTGATCCAGTTATGTCTATCCAGGTCGGGAAATCAGTATGTTGAACGACTTAGCTCCGGAGTTAAGCAGGAGGAAATGAGCGGCTCGAGGAGCTTTCAACAGCATCGGAAATGCAGTGAAAAAGAACAAAGTACACTTAACCCTGTGTCCATCTTTGGACCCAATGGTACTTCCTGCGTTAACGAATGCGTCAGAAACCTGGTCGCTGCGTAAACAGGATGAAAGACCACTCAGCGTTATCGAACGCGCAGTCGAAAGGACGATGCTAGGAGTATATCGTTTCAGACAACTAAGGGAAAGGATCCAAAGACCTGCGTCAACGATCAAAAATCAAAAATGCCATTCAATGGGCCAAACAGTCGAAAATAGGATGGGCCGGACACGTAATGCGTATGAACGAAAACCGATGCACAAGAGTCGTTAGTTACTGGATTCCTCGGGATGTCAAACGCATTGCAGGAAGACCATCGACCCGAAAGTCAGAGTTCTTCACGAAGAGCCTGGGAGAAAAAATATGATGCTCGACGAGTCCCTAGAGCGAGCAGAACCCACTGGGCTACTCTTGCACGCGACAGGGAAAAATCGAAGATTTACTGGCACCCGCTCGAGTCTGTCGACGATCAACGGGACCACAGGTGATACAGGTGATGGCGTATATTTAAAAGTTTGATTTCATTAATACTATAAATATTCCACCGAGTATAGGGCTACTAATACATACAATACGTCCAGGCTCTGAGGAAGGCGAAACCGCAAAATGTCAGCCAGCCATCGACGGACTAACAACAACGACAACGACGAAGACAACAACAACAACGAAAGCAAAAACTTACACCAACCTCGCATCAGCTCAACGAGATCAGTTTATAAGATCATATAAATAAAAATGATGTTATTTCACCAGTCCATGCAGTTAAAGTGAACAAATCTTAACACATACCGGACCACATGTATTAAAATGGGTGTACACCACTTCAGTCGTCCACGGAGGCTTTCCAACCCAACTTTTTGTATACTTTCGATAGCTTGTCCATGATATATGTTGTATTAGTTGTGGCTTATGAAAAGCTATTCTCTACACTTAACAACCCAAAAAACCTCTTTTGGCCGAGTTCATTTTGCAGCGAGAGAGTATTGCTGAAGGGCATGGTATGCAGCACAGAGACTGCAGCCAGTGTACAGAAAAAAAAGCTAGGGAAAAGGAATAAAATAGAATGGCCGTTAGTAATTTAACAATATTAACGTTAAATACTTACAGTTCTAATTACAGTTACAGGCCAAGAGCGCGTGTTACGCAGTGGTCGAAGGCCCCCTGCAACACATGTGGAATCGATCCTGCGTCCATGGCCCACTAAGCCTTCCATCCACCTGTGGTCAATAAATTGCTACCAGACTTGTCTGGGAGGATAGCAGCACTGACTCGATATATCGGTTGGCTACCGCGAGTCATGGTAAAAGGCCAGATATGCATTCACTCACCTCCAACGATGCTTAATGAAGTGTAATGCATGGCGCATCCCTCAAGGATTGATCAACGCCGAGAGCTTTATCCTTTTTTTTTATTTACACCTCTAACCTGCAATCAGTATCGACGGGATTCATTCAGAGATCATTCGTACTTGACCGAAATCAGCTAAAATCTTCAAATAAAACGCAATTTTTGGCTATAATAAATAATCGTCTCATAGAATATCGTAGTGGCAATGTGCAAAGTGCACGACGTCCACTGAAACACTTGCAGCAACATATTATCGGTCGTGTTTCTTTGCAGTTGCCTTGTAGCATCTCACACATCTTCTCTAATCCATTGTGTCGCTTTTTCAACTTTTCTGGCGGCTACTTTTCTCGGGATATCAAATGCACAGCAGGAAGACCACAAACGCGATGATCAGAGTACTTCGCGAAAAGAAGATATGATACCCAACAGGAACAGGTTCCAAAAGGAATCAGAACTCACTCGGCTATTCTTAAGTGGGACAGGGAGAAGTGAAAAGTTTGCCGGTGCTTGCTTAAGTCACTCGACGATCAACGGAACGACTGGTGATATAGGTGATATTTTTCGTCTCCCACATGGAACTTTTTTTCGCCCAGAAGTATTTGTGCCTTTTGTCATCAAATTGCATCCGTCAACTAAATCAAAAGGGTCTGTACATGTAAACAGAGCACTTTCCACCAACACCTTACTTTCTGTTATCGTAGAGCAAACACTTATAAGGTACTACTGGGCTCACGGATAATCTAACTTTGTCACAACAATGTTTCTTCCTTCTCATATTCCGACTCACTGTCTTCATAGATTTAATCTGGAAAAAAGTAGAGAGGATTCGATGCTATCTTCCACATCACTAGCTTCTTCTCTGATAGGAGTAAAAGATGACGCCCTAGAAAAAGAAAAAAAGTGAAAACAACAATAGAACAGTGGCCTTACATGTCGCTTTGGTGTGTTATCTATAGCATTCCTTTGAAAGTCGTGAAGCACAGACTGGTTTTCTTGTCCAGGAAACCTTATATATTATGAAGTCTATCCAAAATAATGAAAAATTTAGGATCTTAACACACTCAATTTTTTTACCGTTTTTTCAAAAGCGATTGTTTTGGGCTCGTGCGAACTGGAGGTGATCAAAAGGTTGAAAAATTGGCATCCCCAATAAACGGGCTCGGTTTCGTTCAGTTTTCAGCAGACAAGCCATACCCAGTCTTTGGTCAATAATTTATGACAACTAAGGGAAATTCTAGAAAGCCCGCCTTAACAGTGGAGGTGTCCACCTTCTTATGATGCTTTCGTTATTTATTCTATACCTCCTACGTCATCCTTTTCTCTTCACTTTTCCTCACTCATCTTTTTGTCAGCTGAAGATGACTTCAACTTTGATCTCAGTCTCAGATTTTCGTTAAGAGAAACAACGAAAAAAATTTCAGGTGACGAGGATACCGTGGAGCTTACTGTGGTTTCTGTCGAAGAGACCGAAAAAAAGCGAACAGGAGGAATAAGGTGAACGCGTGGAATGTTCGTGTATTGTGCAGCAGAATCTATCGTGCCATTCAGAGAAGGAGTTGCTATCCGTCAGTATATCACGCGTAAGAGGCACAAGCACGGATTCACGTTAGTCAGGTTGTGCTCAAGAGGTGGCAACACGTACTGAGTTTTGGTACATGCTGGTAACAATCACTCATTGGCAGTAGATGTGTTGTGGCATTCTATAGTAATTAGCTTATGCACGATTTGTTTGTTGAAGTGACCCATCAACGACCATTTTTACCCATATCATACGTTACGTGCACACTTCTCATCACAAATTCAGACATGCCTTGTGATTCAATGGGAAATATGTGGAGAGTGAGGGTGAAAAACCTCGCTGAATGACTTCGAGATGATCGCCTACTTGTGCTACATTGGAAACGAGAATGTATCCTAACTGCTCACTTCTCATTTCCTAAAGCGGCACCAGTGGTTGGGAAGAAGCAAAACGATGTGCGGCCATTTTTCCCAGGAGTCATAGAAATATGACAATGGCTTCTTTGCGGAAAACTAAGCTAAATCGAGCCCGTTTATTGAAGATGCTATTTTTTGCAGGTATTGATCAATCATTATTTGAAACATATACGACTGGTAAGCAGTTATACTTTCAGCAAACATCTCAACTCATGATGAACTTCGTTAATTGAAGTGAGGGCTACCAGAATCTAGAGTTTCTGACCAATGTCAGGTTTGTTTTCACTCTACCATAAAAACTAAGTTTCTATGAAGATTTGAATCTTAGCAATTAGCACGTTCATCTTCATTATTCGACCTTTTCTTTTTTCTTCGCTAGTGAGAACGGGAGGCTGCGTGGTATCCTCCACATCTCCAGTTTATCGTCACTCTTTGATGAGAAGTCGATTGAGGTCGACGTTGAAATCATCATTAGAGGTAAGAAAGTCACTAGTATCAAGAAGGAGATGGGTTAGAAAGAGAGAGACGGAGAGAGACAGAGAGAGAGAGAGAAAGCGTAAAGAATGAACAGATGGAGGAAGCACAGAATGACGATAACCTCACAAGGGAGGTGAGGGGGACGCTTATATGCTCCGTTCTTCCAGATCTAGAACACGCCTAAAGGATGACAAAACAATAGCTGCAATTTCTCGAATTAAATTTACGGAGAATTTCATCAGTTCATTGATGTTGCTAATAAATAAACCTACTGAGTGATCTTTGCTTCCGATTAATGCGTGGCCGAAGGCGGCCACACTTGCAACAAGCATATCTCGGGGCAAACGCTAAGAAGCTTCTTGCGTTGATCAGAGATCCTGAGGGATCCGCTATGCATTCGACTTCATTGAGTATTGTTAAAGGTGACTGAATGCATATCTGGCCTTTGCAATGACTAGTGGTGGTTACGACGTATCAAGTTAATGTTGCTATCCACCCAAACAAGTCTGGTGCTACACTTTAGAAAAGTCATTACTTCGCCAGTGAGCGATAAAAACAATTTTTTTTCCTGCAATAATGTCTACTTATGAACCTCGTAATTCGTCTTGTTATCGAAAATATATCAGGTTGAATCGGTAGTAATTAAAATACTTCCTTATGCGGGAAGGGCACTTCGTTCCCATTCGTAACACCACGGCTCTGAGGAAGGAAATCGCCGAAACGTCGGCCACCGGCCAACAACAACGAAAAAGAAATCCTATACGAACCTCGCACCATCTCAAAAAGATCAGCTTATAAGACCATATAAACAGGAAATCTTATCAGCAATTACCCGTTAACAGAAATGATCTGAAGGCACAAATCAGCATTGAACCCGAGTTCTCTTTTATATCTCGGCATACTTGTGGTTGTATTTCACACAATACCATTCCACAAAAGAGAGTAGACAGTAAATAAAAGGCAAACATTGTGATCTCTAGGCAGCTGTTTTTAAGGCACTTCTTGGTAGCGATACTGATTTAGTTTGATACAGAGGGCAGTTGAAAACGGTCTTATCATCTGGATTTAAAGCATTATTTTGAAGCTTTCTTTTGCCCGTATATTTCCATCTCTCAATTCAAACATCGGTGATGGTCATGCGGAAATTGCCGTGTCTCGTACTGACGATGCTTGATGAGTAATTCTGTACTAGCGATTCACTTTAATGAGAAGTCGACCCAAAAGTCTGGTTAGTGCATCTCCATACATTTCAAAAGCCCCCAAGTGTGTAGACATCTTATCTTGAGGTATTAGGATTGTTTAATAGCAAGAAAAAAACACCAGGTATTAATTTTGTTGTAATTGAATAAAGAGTTGTTGATAGACGCACACCTTTTCACAGTAAAGATAGGAAAATAAAAGGATAAAAAGGATAAAGCTCTGGGCGTTTTATCAATCCCCCTGACGGATGCTCCATACCTTCGACTTCGTCAAGCGTCGTTGAATGTGATTGAATGCATATCTGGCCTTTTGCAATAGCTCGCGGTGGCCTACCGATGTATCGAGCCAGTGCTAATATCCTCCCAGACAAGTTCTGTACCAATTTGCCGACCCCAGAGGGATGGAAGGCTTGGTGGGCCCTCGGTGCGGGAAGCGATGCCCGTGTGTGCTGCAGAGCGCCTCCAACCACTGCGTCACACGCGCCCAGATACGGGAAGTAGGGCTTGGAAATAAAATATGATAACATAGACATTAAATGATTCTCGAAGCTCTCAGAATTCCTCTTTTGTACGATTTCAGCGCGCTCATGTGTAACATGCGTTTCTAATGTAGTGCAGATACGAACGTGCTACTGAATAACAATCTACGTAAGAAGGAGTCGAAACAACATTCGCCATTTCCAATAGTAAGGGTTGCTTAACAATGCATGATTCTATCATGTACGGACGTTTTTCTTTTCGAACAGTAGTGTTTCCCTTTGTGTGTCGTCTAGCGTTCTGCACTTTCACGGCGATGAACAGAAACCTGATTTTATATAGAAAAACTTACTTGCTTTGATGCTTTGGCTGCCCATCTTCACTTGCAGTGTGAGTTTCACGAGCTCTAATAGATTTCCCTTGGTTTCCTTCTCGTAGAATCACCGTCATGGTGGTGGTCTGCTTCTGAACATAATGGCGTCCTCGAGGCACATTTCGTGATCACAAAATCGTTTCTATCTGCGGATTCCCTGTCGAAAACCACGAACACGCCTCACAAATGGTCTGCGTTGTAGTCTGAGAGAAGGTTTATGCCACGGCATACTTAGAAGTAAATTTGCCACCCTAGTGACTAATTTCGATGTAGCAATGTGATGATTCGATGTTATGGTTGGTTTTAGCTGAGTTTCCAGGTGGGAACGTCGAACTTCATCGTGGCCTAGGAGATCCCAGAATATCGATGTTGAAGCTCATAGTTACTGTTATGGCTGAGAGAAACGACGAAACACAAAGAAGAATTATGCGTTAGGCTCAATTGAACGTGTCTTAGAAATAGATATGACTTCTTGAATCGCACGAAAAGTTGTAAAGCTGTTAACGATTTCACAGTCGTTGTCTGGAAGAAATGTACTAGCTCTTGAAAATATAATTTGCGTCGTCAATGGAGACTAAATTTTACTTATCAGGGTAGTAATACCATTACCAGTGGTAATGATAGTGGTAATGTCATGTGATAGAAATTGCATCAACGGAAATTGCCCATTAATTCCATTAGTTTAAAATCAGAACATCTTATATTCACATATCCAATATTGTAGTGCTCTTCCCCATATTTAAGTGCATAGTTACTGCAATACCAAGCCACCTGGACTTGAGGCCCATAGGCCCACGTTTACCCTAAATCGAAAGTTTTTGTGGAGGATACGCAGCACAAAGATCACGAAGATTGAACCTTCTTCCGACTACAGGGACTACGTAAATTTGAATAGAGCGGACTGTTTAATACGAGCTGTTTAGCACAGCGTTAAATCGGACTGTTCGAAAAAATACTAGGTTAAATGGAGAAAAACTCCAGTTTCATCTCCGTAATATTTGATCCTCTGTTGCATTCAGTAGAGGTCATAATTTTCAGCTCATAAAAACTGAGTAATACTCATTCTTATCCATTCCACCCACGCCATTCTACGTCAACCGACCGACTACCACTTTTGTAAGCACTGCGGTAACGCGGTCTACGAAAATTCTTGAAGACTAAGCCATTCTAACGAAATTCTTCATAGTCGAATACGAATACTCTTCAGAAGCTATGACTTCCCTCTGTGGCTAGAAGTGGGAAAGGAAGGCGCATGCCACCGAACGCTTTTTAAGCCATTTTACAGGAGTAATTGAGAAATAACTCTCTACTTTGGAACACTCATAATTTATTTACCTCTCATAATATTTTTCTCAGGCTTTTTATGCATGTACTTCAAACAATTGAACTCAAATCTATGTTACTGTTGTCGTCGTTGTTTCCAGATCAAATATCATGCTTGAAATTTACTAGTCCTAAAGACCCTTTTAACTTGCAGGATCGCGCCCGGCTAGCAGCACTTTACGAACCTTGAAAATCCTTTGTTTAATTCCAGAAATGGTGGAGGACCATTAAAGGAAAACATGTTCAAAGCAACGCAAAGGTCACAGATATTTGCCATCGAAAACCTCGTTGCTGCAGGATCTGCAACTGATACTCGATGAAACGGTCGCCTTTCCAATCCCAGTGACCCCCAAGGCAGTGAAAGTAGCTCAAGAAATATTAACTTATGGCCTAGAAAAGTCAATTCGACAAGCGGAAAAAAGGTAGACTATCCTTTCACTGTGTAAGAACTGTCTTCAAGAAGATCTTGAAGTTAGCCGTTCCACTGATGCTCCCCCAGTGGATTCGACTCTATGCAACAAACAATAACCATATAGCTACAACAACCAGGTGTGAACCACTGACTCGGATCAGTATGGCTCCGAAAAAAGCGAAGGCGATGAGTCGTCAGCCGAATAAGGTATTATAATGACCTCGTGTCATCTCAATTATACAGAAAGTTCTTTGAATTGTGCTCATGAAGGTCGTTCTTGAGTGGCTAAATGCCCAATTCCTTGAGAGATGGATGGATCTTTGTAGTCTGCATGAGACAGCAAGAAGACCTCTTGACATCCTGCATTTTTTTTGGTTGCTTAAAGGAACAATTTTTGTACTTCTAGGTCAACAACTAAGAAACAACTTGCAGGCAGAACACGCGAAGTTATATCTTCTGTCCCACAAGAGTTCCTGTTTACACCAGTTAATGCAGTTCACCAGCGGCTTGAAAAGCTGATGGCGAGTGCTGATGCCCACATAGAATTTTAAATAGAGCTTTATGTTCACTATCTTTTCCTATTTATCCCCTGTAAGAACCACATCTGAGAAATAATTTATGAAATTTTAGAAACATGATGGGGTTGCTTTCCAATCACATTGTGTAAAAATGCATTACTGATGATGGTCCTAGCAAGCGATAAGTGTGAAGTGCTTTCATTTCAGTCCTCTGTAACGCATGAGAGATCACCAGATTTCCGTACTTGGGTGAAATCCCACAAATGATTTAAGCTTCCTTTACTCCGTTCGTCAAAGTGGTGGTTGATCTCGATAGTCAAAGTTGCTTGTTTATTATTGTGTGCCTTTCCTGAACATGAATTATTAATTATTCCTAGTAGAGGACTTCCTCTCTCATTACCGTCGATGCCGTCTTATTGTAACTGATTCTTTCCAGTTTTCTCTCTCAGCGAACATATCCCACTTCAACTTTTTTCCACTTCTTCCATTTCAGACGCCCGTGATAATGACGAGTTCCGGTTACATTTTTTACTACATCGTTCAGAAATAAATGAGCGCTTTAACCATATTATTAAAAATGTCTTGATTTGTAACAGTTCCCAGGATCGACTTTCTATAGACCTCGGCACTGGATTGTAAATTCGTCGTTTTCTCTCTCAGCAATCGCAAGCTTGTCAAACAGCATACGTTTACTTCCATACAATAACACACATACAACATAATCGTAGCTGCATAATTTTCTCTAAAAAAACTTTGAGCAAAATAAAAATCATTTAATTTTACATATTTTTGCCAACAAGAAACAAATTTACTTATTCCACTACCTTGAAATTCTGAGGCTTTGAAGTCATGAATTCGTTGAAGGATTTTTTAGCGTCATCGTGGTTGATGAAGCATTTCTCGCACACGAAGATGTCAAGGTGCTTGAAGAAATGGCATTCGGTAGGAGAGAGATCTGTTCAATATGGCAGTTGAGGCAAAGCTTCGTAGTACAACTCGTTCAACTTCTACAGAGCTGGTTCCGCTACACATGCGGCTGCGCGTTATCGTGGAGAAGGTTTGTTCCTTTTCTGTCGCCTAATGCGGGTCGTTGTTGTTGTAGTTTACGGTGCATTTCGTCGAAATATTGGTAGTACTTCTCTGTCGTAATCGTTTCGCGCGAATTCAAAAAGCTGGGATGAATCAGCCCGGTTGCGGACCACCAAAACAGTCACCGTAACCTTTGTTGGTATGATTTCGGCTTTCGGAAGTGCTGAGGAGCCTGATCACAATCCAACCATTGAGCTGAGCGTCGCCAGTTGTCATGCAGAATCTACTCCTCGTCGGACTTCACAATTCGATCAAGAAAGAGGTCGTCTTTGTTGCGAAGAATAACAGCGGACGACACTTCAAAACGGCGATCTTTTTGATTATCGTTTAAATCGTTCGGCATCCACTTGTCGGGGTTTTTTTTTCATTCCTATGAGATTCAAGTGAGTGGGAATTGCTCCTGTACTAACGCCAAGATGTTGTGAAAGCTCTCGAACAGTTGTTCACGTGTTTGCTTCCGCTAGAAGTGCCTTGAATTCGTCTTCGTCAAGATCATTGGGACGGCTGCGGCTTTCTTTATCTTCGAGGTCGAAATCACCTGATCGGAATTTCCAGAAACATGTTCGACCTGTTGATTCACCAACATTACTTTCATCCCAAACTTCATTAATGTTTCGAGCCTTCTCTGCTGCACGACGACCGGGTTTGAGCTCATAGAAGTAAATTGTCGAAAATTCGTTTTTTGACATCGGAAACTGCAAAGCTCAAAATTGATAAAAAAGAAATTAATTTTCGGCAGTATATAAAGGGGAGGCTAGCAAGAACATAAATTCAGCAATATTGCAAGGTACAGGATACCTTGTTGGTAAAAAAGTACACTAAAGCAATAAGTATTTCAAAACGCTCATTTATTTCTGAACCACCTGATTTGCTCTCGAAGTTGTCAGTGCTATTTCTTTCACTAAGTGTTACTTATTATAATCACTCCTGGTAATTAATATTCTTGTAGGTATTATTCCCAAACCCTCATATTTTCTGATAAGCATGCCCTTCACCTCTAAACGACTGGTTCGCCCTGACTGTCGCTATACTCTTCATGTTTCTTCCATAAACAATGCCGTTATGTAACAAAGGACTTAATAACATTAATGCCTGATTAGCTTCACTAAAACAACACCAACTGCAGTTGAGCAAATGCCTTTCGGCTCAAGCGTTTTTCTAAATCTGCTGTTTACTTTATCACCCGAAAATCGAGAACATCATTTATTCTATTAACCACGACCGACTTTCTATTAACCTCGGCATTGCTCGAACAATTCATTATATTCTTGTTGACCAAACACGAGGTGTTAGTTTACTTCTTTATTTACGCCTCTCTGTTTGGTTTTTGGAGGTGCTTGGCTGGGTAGACTGCGGTCAACTTGACCTTCCCAGGCTCTGAGGAAAGCGAAATCCGCCGGAACGTCGGGTTGCTCATAAATAAAGAAGTGGAATAACTATCATTTATGCTAAAAAAAAGTATTGGACTTGGATGTCTAACAGTTTCAGTGGTCCAGTTGAATGGCAGTCAGGATTTCCTATCTGATTAGTGAAATCACAATTGCGCTGCTTCAACTTGCTGTGATCATCTGCAATGGATTCATTCTCTTCTTATTCAACAAGTAAGTGCTTGTTGTAAGTAAGCAGTGCTTCAACTCCTTCAAACTATTTCGTATTTTGTTTTTTTGAAAGGCTGTTCCACAGCAATATAAACATCTAGAAATTACATTTCTTTTTCATTAAGGGAGAAAAGTGTTTGCCAAAATCCCTCTCGGTTACTGGTGTTATTTCTGGTGGCCACTGAGTTTCTTCATGCCGTGACAATTACGTCACTTTGTTCTATATTCACAAATAGCAATAACAGACAGTGATTGCGCACTTAAGTTCTCTTTCAGCTCTTCCCTACTCGATTTATCTCCCTAATTTTTTGGAGCGCAGACCATGTAGATCTAAATCCGTATTATGTAAGGATCACCAGCGTTCCTTTTATTGTTCAGTTGAAAATTAACCTCACCTTGACCATATCCATCGCTGCGGGAGAGAATATTGGTAAGATGCTCCTCGAAAATACTTTTTAAACAACATCTGGAAGATTTTCCAGGCTCTATAGTTCCCCGTCGCGTTCCGCAAGCTACCCTGCTGTGCATACCCAAAGTTCTGCTTGTTGTTTGGTTTCTTATTGGGAGTGATTGATCTCATCGTGGAATTCTCAATCTCACCTTTCACAAGAGCTCCAGATTTTTGTGGCCATTGGGTGTTTTTTAACCAACCAATTCCGCTACTACTGGGGAACGAGCAACATGGTGAATTTCTTTATTTTTTCAAAGGCATCTGAATAGCTTCCGAATGTCCGCTTTCAGAGTGTGGGCATTATTGTGATTCTTCTGCCAATTTTAATCCTCGTGAAACTCCGCATTATGCAACACAAAACAGAACCATTAAAAGCCACGAACTCGAGAGGAAACAAATTCAAACAGGTACTTCGTGAGTGTTCCTACTATTCAAGAAGTTCTGTTACCAATTCGTAAAAATCAGGCCAATAATGTTTCGGACGTAAGTAACATCCCCTTTTAAGCTACCCTTCATATCAAATGAAGTAAGCTGCGCCATTAAGAGATGCTTAAGAAAAAGTGGTCTTGAAAATTACGTAACGATTATTGACATCCCAGCCAATACCCTACGCCGTCAGTTAGTTCGCAACCGTCTCTATGGTCGTTTGTGCAGCTCAAAAAACTGTATGATCTGTCCTAATGGGAGAGACGGGGATTGCATGAGTTCAGGTATAACATACTTGATCCCGTGTAACTCATACGGTGAGGAATATATTGGGGAAACGGGTAGACCACTTGTGTCCGCATAAAAGAACACCTGGATGGTAAAGTTAAAATTCATGAAAACACTTCTCTAGGTACGCATAGGGCACAAAACGCACAACGATGACGATATTGAAGTGACTGTACGGATCCTAGCGCAGGAATCCAAAACATCAACGCGCAAAACACTTGAAGCGTTTTGGATAAATTTCAAAAATCCAAAGATGAACCGGAAAGACGAACGCCTCACTATCCCACGTGACCTGGCGCCCTATTTCAAAATGATATTTTGACCCCTAGGTATGCTTTACTCGCGATCCCACGTGAACAACGCGTGGGCCAGTCCGACTCGTAACATCATGGTGAGTAGCCTTTCTGATCAATATGGCGTCTATTTAAAAGTTTGATCTTCATTAATACTTTAGCCTTTTTTTCCACTAATAGTTAAAGCGTTCTTGTATAAAAATACGTCCAGGCTCTGAGGAAGGAGAAATCGCCGAAACATCAGCCATCGACCAACAACAACAGCAACAACAACAACAACGACAACGAAGACCTATACCAACCTCATTGGCATTGCATTGGCTCAACAAGATCAGTTTGTAAGATCATATAAATAGATATATCAAACAGGAAACAGTTATTACAACATTTATAAATACACAATAAACGACATTTTGGCGGTTTCGCCTTCTTCAGACGCTGGAAACGTCAAATTGACACGCAATCGACTCAGTCAAACGCCTTCATAAAATCAGTAGATAGAACGTAACCTATAAATTTCCATCGGCACAACAAGCTGTTTCTTTTAAACACTCACAGTTCTGTTCTTTGTAAGTCTGCCACTTATTTGATGGAGATCAGCCGCATATTGCCTTACAAGGGCCAGGAATGTGCCTGGTCCAAGCCAAAAAAATAGCCTAAGGTCCGCCGCATGGTCACACGTGATCACAACGAACTCCTGGTTGCAGTTCATTTTTTGGATCTTTCGAATTTATCAAAGAAGAGTTTGTTGATGCTTCAGATTACCATGCGAGGGATAACAATTTTACTTCCAAATCTTTTCCGTTTCGTCGCTGAGTCCATGCGCGCATAGTATAGTAGTTAGTTCAACTTTAGATCTAACGACTACGTGTTCTTTTATAATGATGCAATGCACAATGATCCAACCGTTTCGACTAGGTATTCGTCCCTGCACGCTATACAACATGTCAGATAAACATTGTCCGAATTCAAGCAAACACTGTCTCTACCGTTAGGAAATGCTATGCAATTTTGAGTAGTACATAGACGGTCACACAGCAGGTTACGAACTAACTACCGTCTGAGAGTTTTCGGTGATATTTCAACCACTGTTACCGAGACCTGCAAGCAGGCCCTTCATAAGCAACGTTTTATAGCTGCACTTATTCCCTTGAAAACGAAGGGCAGCATAAACGGCGCCTAATTCTAGCTAGAATTATCGTTTGAGGGCGCAGCTTTCGCTTTACACCTATCGCGAGCGGCTATTGTGTCGTAGCCATTGGAATTGGCTATTTGTCGCTCTAATTTCAGAGGTTCTTCTCTCTGCTCTTCCTGATCACACACTAGTGGCTACTCGAAAAAGGTTTCTCACAAGCGCCCTTCCTGTGTGAGAGGCGAGAGGAAAGGCAATAAGCCACCACATTTTTTTTACTTGGCTTTCAGTACCATTCTGTCTTCGGATAGGTTAATTTGTGCATTCGGAAATGGAACTGACTTTATTTTCTATCTCTCTGGGTCGAACATTTACTCTGATTGTTCATTCGGTAACTCAAAACATTTGTGCATTTCCTCTTGTGTGGAGCAAATGACAAAGAGATCGTCCATATAACTACAGTAGAGTAATCGCCTGAGACCGGTTACTGCAGCTTCTGTTTTATACATAAAGGTAATGGCAAAGCTTCCTGGCAGTCGTTATCCCACTACCAACTCTAATTTTGTGTAATATTTTCCCGCGTCATCTGAAGATTGAGCAGTTTAAGAGAGCCATGAGCAGTCGTATGGAGAAGCCTTTCATAAGAAGCTCACGGATGACTTGCATAGCGGGAGTCATTCGATACATTTGTATGAAGGCAGTAAAATCGAAGGACTCCGTTACGTATGCGCTGTTAGGGCGCACGTTACGAAGGCGATCCAGGAGCATCTGGGTATTTGTTAAATGGGCTGGGAAGTGCTTAAGCAACCGCATGGAAATTAAATTTATAAACCACAATATTCTATTCGTGGACCCGTCTGCACAACTGATAGTGGGTAGAACATCCAAGGTTTACTGATCGGTAGACGCCAGACCATCAGTGGGTGTTAATTTATGGGTTTTGGTAAACAAGTGTAAAACGGGACATGATGGTAACTCAATTTCGAGATGCGAAATAACGAATGGTTCTAAACCTGCCACACTTGCCACTTTGACCCATCCCGCGTTAAATTTTCTTACATTCACTGTGGAGTTCCTTTTCAGACGATGGGCGATAAAGGGAAGCGTCTCTAAGATATTTTTTGGGTTAGTTCAGCATCGAACCAGTGAGAAATTACCATCGACTCTCCGCATATATCGCTAACTGATAGTCTAGTAGTACAAGAACTCCTAGCACACTCTAAAACGAAGACTTCGAGACGTTAGCCGAATAAACATCTGTATCAATCTCGTGTTAGCCTAACAATCCAGAAAGGTATTGGTTATTGCTGCTGAGGTTAAATGATGGTCGCCCTGAAAATTATTGTTTTGCTGTTTGTTATATGCTGGCTAACATAACACCGACTCAGTAGCTTGGATTGTCCGCTGAAAAACCTTAGCCGTTTTCGATTTTGTTAGCTCTCGAAGCTATCGAATGTCGCATTTTTGCTGCGTTGTGAGGTTGGAATTGAACCTTCTCCCCCGCCATAGCGGTTAAAGAGAGATAGCTTTTTTTTATTCTGGCACGGTAGAAATTGGACTTTTCGAAAAAATTTAATTTAAAGAACCTGAAATGAAAATAATGCTCTAGGAAGTAGACGAGATTTTTCAGAGGTAGAACAATGCCTCCCTAAACACCACGTCAAGATATCAACTTCTCAGATCCTCTATTCTCTGAAAACATTGAGTTATCGGGAAGCCAGAATTGTTCACTAGGCTGGGCTTGTCCCGTAATCCACCCTTCTTTCCACTTCCAACTATTACAACTGGTCATTGTTTTCTGACGCGATGGGCGGGTGTAAAAACATTGAACTACACTCATAAAAAAAGTTAAACTCTTCCAAATGTCTTCGAAAGGTAAATCTTAGTAATATGAAGCAGACAGTAGCATATATATCTCTAGATAAGTAGAGCAAGCCATTTTCTGTAAATATGAAGTTCTCAAACTCAAATTCTTCTATTTGCCGAGAAATTACCGTTTATTATCGGAAACCCAAAAGGGTTATTTATTTGCACTACGTGGATCTCGGCAAGTATCACCATTTGTGCAATCGTCAAGATATTACAATCCGTCCCACACGGGAGCCATGCAGATTTAAACATGGAGCGTTGTGTCACGTGGCACTTCTTCTAACAACACTCACGAAGTTTGACCCAAAAAGGGAAGGAAAAAGCACAAAATGAGAACATGACTTCCCAGATTAAAAAGCATTCGAACCTATAGGCAAATAGATCTACAGACTCCAATGTTTTTTTTATTTCTAAACCAATAAAGTCCAAAAAAGAACTAAGATATGCTGGTCTTAAGTTCCTGGTAGACATTTCCGCCGCGATTGCATTCTCCTCACTACATGTTTAGCCTTGTGTGTTAACAGTGACTTCAGGCTCAGTCGAATTGCTGCTCCTCTAGTGATCGGGAGGGTATATAAGACGCTCTTTGCGTGGTTATAAGCAGTCTCACTCAGTTATACGCACAATTCACATCCAAAATTCTCACACTAGCAGTCATACCATCCATACTTCAGCTAATGTGGGCATTATTAGAGCAACCTGTACACAAACTCTTTTTACTTTGACTGCAACAAATGTTGACCTGATTGCTCTGGACGCCAACGGATTGACTCCTGAATTCCTGCTAATACCATGTACCGACCAAAGCAAGCTTAATGTATTTCAGAAGTCTCTTCGAGAGCATAACTCACTGAGTGTGTAGCTACTAGTAATATATTTCTCGAAAGTAGAGATAAACGAACCCTTATCTCAAAATCTTTGATTGGAACTTTCTCGGTCGCTTCCCCAACTCTTAATCAAATTCACAAGTACTTTCTGCAAAAGCTACTGCATCACTTTCACATGTATTTTCTGTACATGCTGTTGTATCACCTTCGGACGAACTCTTTGCACCAGCTAATGTACAGCTAACCCACAAATTTTCTGTGTGAGCACCTCAGTCATATTGCACTAACCAAGAAACCCAGAATCTCCCTTTGTGCACTAACTCTAGTCCCCTCTACCAATCCTTCTCCTACCGCAGAAGATATGTAAATCATCAATAGTTATCGCATAGTTCGCTCATAGAGTCTTCTTACAGTCTCCATCTTCCTGTCTTCTTCTTTAACGAAACAGAAATCGAGTGCCGAGCCCTCTATTAATACAAGTAACTTTAACTTCAGTTGTATGTTATGCCTTTTCCGCTCCAATCACCGATGTGTAGTTATTCTTTAGTCCGTGGTACAGTTGTTTACCATATTACTGCTCCAGTATATTGCAGAAGCTACTCTTACTACCAACCATTTAATATTACTGCTTCCCGCGCGATCACTTGTAATATTCTTTTCCGAGTTGTGTTCCATATGAAGCTTCTTCCCATATTACACCACCATTTATTGCAGAAGCCACTCCATTATTTTCAATATAAATTCTTCCTCATTGGTTCATCTTTGCTCGTTGATTCCATTGTCCTCTTGGCGCTCATATCGTTCACACTTCTTGACATCGTCTTATCGTGGTTATCGCATTATTATTGTTTTAAACGATTTAATTCCCCATGTTTGAGCTGTAGCAACACCAAAAAAGTACAGCGTGGTAAATCCATACGAAGCCAAGCCTCCCGTCTTCAGCCGGTGGTTATTCACTTCTGACAACTGAGTCGAACTTCAGCATTCAAGGGATCTAAGTTACTACAAATATAAAACATAACACATAATATGAGATGTATAATATTGCCACATGTACGACATTGGTGTCATCTTTGTGTGCCTACAGTATAAAACAATCTATAAGTTATTAATGTCCAGTTTAAATGAATGCCAGTTTCGAAAAAATAAACGTATGCAAACAATTACATATATATATATATATATATATATATATATATATATATATATATACATAGGCACGAGTGGCCTAGTGGTTGGAGGCGCCACTGCGACACACACGTGGAATCGATCCCCGCGCCCATGGCCGACCAACCCTTCCATCCCTCTGGGCTCGACAAATTGGTACCAGACTTGTCTGGGAGGATAGCAGCACTGGCTCAGTACATCGGTAGGCTACCGCGAGTCATTGTAAAGGCCAGATATGCATTCAGTCAGCTCCAACGATACTCAATGAAGTGGAATGCATGGCGCATCCCTCAGGGGATTGATTAACGCCGAGAGCTTTATCATATAAATATATATATATATATATACAGATATATATATATATATATATATATATAGCCTATATCCTCTCAACGGTTTATGGCCTCATCGTGGTTGGGAGGTGTTCCTGAGTGTCGGGCTGCGATGTACAGTGGGAGATTTGTCCCCTCCCCCCTCCCGGATGACGAGTCCGCCGTTTCCGTTTTATGTAGCCCAGCTAAGAGTAAAGCAGCACCAGGATCCACCACCGTCCTGGTATGAAACTACTCGCATGGTAGAAAAGCCTCCCTCCAATCCACAAAGGCCAGTGACTGTCTGTGGTGGCGAAGACCTGTGGCAGACTTTGGCCAGGCTGACCTCAGGACTCCACAATGGCTAGACCAGCAAAACTCCAAAAAAAACGGGAATTATGCTGGGGCCCGCACAACCAGTGAAAATGTGCCATCCAAGTATTCAAGTAATTATCTACTTATATATATGCATACATACATACATCTACATAGACTTTCTACACACACATGTATACATATATATACATATATATATATATATATATATATATATGCTAATAATGCATATAAATTACCTACCGCTTGCTGGTTCACCTGCGCAGGAGAGTAATACGCAATCTGGTCTGCTGTATTCATAAATAATTTCCGTTGGTTGAAGCTACCTGGCACGTCCAGAAACATCTAGAATAATGGAATAGTAACGTAGAATAAGAATAATAATAGAAGAATAAGAAATCAATGAGTCACATGACAGGGACTAGGAAGCATACAGCAAGTTTCACTTACTTGTGGAACTACTAGATCCTCCATCCTTTGCTGTCGCTGTTATGAATCATAGTTGGAATATGGAAGAGCGAATATGCAGCAACATTGGTTCATTTCACAAATCTCTAGTGTTGACTTAGCCTTATAGTTTAAGTGTACCACAAAAACTGGGATACGAACCTTCGTTATTATCGTTAAGATTTCGGAAAACGCCTTTGGATTCCACTCGACGTGATCAAATCGCGTGCATTCATCTGTAAAACTAAATAATTGGGTAATTCACAGTTTTCATGATAAGCAAACGCGACGTTGGTCCTCTGCAATAAAAGTGACGATGCTTTCAAACTGTGCGACATTGTGGACGGTGTGAACTCCATAGAGGTCCAGAGCGAGTGGGGCAAAAAATTATGCGTCGTCCACTGCGCACGCCACCGGAAATTAGGCGCTGTCGCAAATTTATTAGAAAGAAGACAATTCACAAGCAGTGGTCGAACCCGTACGCGAAAATTTCGACGATTTTCTGGAAGTGCTGGGATCCGCACAATAGATGTAAAGACGAGTAGTGTAAAACGAAATAGAAATAGTTCAGGATCGACTTTCTACTAGCCTCGGCACTGGATTATGAATTCTTCGTTTTCTCTCTCAGCAATCGCCAGGTTGTTAATCAGCATACGTTTACTTCCATACAATAACACATACAACACAACCAGCTACGGTTTTAAAATAGAAATAGATGTTCTGTTAAGACCACTCTCAAACAGAGACGAATTTGTTCAAACTTTTTATTCACTACCTATTTTTTTTCACGGCAGGGTATTATGCGGAATACAACCATAATGATGCTGAAATATTTGCAAAACTCGGAACCCCAAGCCAACTGGCCTGTGTTTCCCAGAAACGAAATTGTTTGCTTGGATATCTTGCAGAACGACTACGGAATCAGCGAAAGATTTTTTCCCTTTCATTTTACGAAACACATATTCGGCTTCGTTCAATACAATTCAACTAACAGCCACATGGAATGAAATTCTGTCGAACAAAAAACCCACTTAAAAATTTCTAACTCGGCGATTTGAACCATGAGGAAATAGTGCTGACGTGAATCCCGCTAATAAAGGCATTCGATCCAGTTGTTGAAAAACCAGTTTCAGCATTGTGTTCCAAATTTGGACGTTCTGTTTTCGATCATGCCTTAGCCTATGGTCACACGACTCCAGAGGATAAAAGGAATCGCATCTCGTCGAATCGGTTTCAGCGAATTTATCTACACGCGAACACGATTGCAGGACTGGATATCAACAGCACTTTCGGAGAAGTGATTTTTCTAGTGGTTAGGAATCAACTCAAAGTTTCAAACGTTTTCTTCTGATTTATATAAAATTTTATTCATGCTATTCTGCACATCACTTCAGAACGCAGACTTTGCTTCACATTTTCATTCCGACAGTCTTACTATCACAACATTATCTGCTTGGCCTAAGGTTATCGGAATAAAGATTAGAAAAACAAATTTTAGCTGTTTTTCTTGTGTGAATCCAAACTTGAGCATGAAAGTATATGAAGCTGCTTGGAACAGTTATGTTGAATTTCACCAAAATTTTTTCAACGTATGCTCAGCACGATATTGATATCCCACGTGTCGTGAAGGAAATGAGAGCACTGAAGATGACAAGGATTGCAGACAACTCACCTTTGCGACCATGAGCTCTCGAATTAGAAAGTAGAAAACAGAAGAAAGAAGTCGACAAACTGGAAAGACACGAATCTAAAGAAGGGATAAGTGATCATCGTTGCGGAGACCATTTCGAGCTTCCTATGGTTCTGCTCTGGAAGTGACGACGTTTTTGTGCGAGAGTTTCGAAGAATTATATACTAAAATTTAGGAAGTAGAGTATTCCGTACAAAGTACAGAATAATCTCTATATCATGCGGATTAAAAACTTAGTTACAAAAGAGCCAGCTTAACTGTAGTCGTATGCAGCGTCATTACGCTAGTACCGATTACTCAAGTCACTGTTTGAAATTGTCGCGAAGAGTCTCACGCGCTCGTTGAGGCCATCAGTTACGCTCCCTTCGACGTTCTCGAACCAGTTACCTATATTACAACTACCTCATTTTTAATTTCGTCGAGAACATCAGCGTATACGAAAATGTGTTCATTCCAGTTTGACTGGAAATTTCCCGGCTCTGCGTGGCTTTGTTTTCGCGGAGTTTTGAGCTAGCATTCTGGGGCCATCCACATCGTGACCATGGTCATCGCGGGTCTTTGAGATTGGTTGCATGTTTACCATCACGCAAGGAAGCCGTTCTTTATGACTTTAGTTTATCCTGTCTGAGCATCTGGAGAGAAATTTCGAATAGATAGGTTTAATAACGTCATCCTTACATGTACAATCCAAAGAAGAATGATATAAAGCTCCTGTAACTGTTTGAGTCGGTTGAAATGCTTGCTACTCATTACTGGTTTGAATCTTTGTTATTTCACAATGAAAAGTTCTCCCTTTTTTTATTCATAACAGATGGTATTGGTACAGTATCAACAGTACCAAGTTGGACTGCAGGACTGCAGTGAAAAGGATAAGAGGAAATTAATATCGTATCCACCGGAAGTCATCCTCAACGAAAGTGTTCACCAGCACACCAGCAATACTTTCGGTCTAGTTTAAATAATTCAATATTATAGACTGGTCACTTAATATATCATTCTGGGTTGTTCAAAAACCAATGCAGGATTTGCAACTTCATTATACTCGCACATGTTCTGACAACATTTCTTTTCCGAACGCTGTTCCACTAGGTCCTTTGGAAAGTAACGTCAGATTTCAAGTTACATTTTTTAAAGTGGCATATCTCAGGTCAGAATAAACTTTATTAATCCAAGTAAAAACCGTGGAAATTTGAGAAAAAATGGGAAAACCGATTTCTTTAAATGCCATTCAATTCGTATGGTACCCATTCGTCGATCACTCTCTACTTTCATATCTTCTTTAGACGTTCCAAAACAGTTAAAGTGCTCGCGCTGATTTCTTCTGCAATTTCCCGAAGAGTTGTTCGTGTGTTTACTTCTATCAAAGCCTTCAACTTATCGTTGTCAATAGCAGAAGGACGTCTGCAACGTAAGTCAACTTCAAGGTGGAACTCGCCATGATGAAATAGCTGAAACCATTATTGCAACATGCGTTCGTTAATGCTTCCTTGGCCCACACTTTTCTAATATTTTGAGAAGTTTGCGCTAGGTATACCCGAGTTTGAGCACGTAAAAGTAAACTTCTCGAAACTGTTGTTTTGAAATGTGAAATTCTCACCTTTGGAATTTGTCAACAAAACAATTTATATTGCAATTCAACTAAACTGCGCAAAAGTTCATAAAATGAGCTGTGTAATGATAAATAGTAGTAGAGCACTCGGAAAGAGAAACTCTTGCGAAGACATATACAAGAGACTAATACGGACTACCTATAGACTACCGTTGTGCTACTCGCTTCCGCTAATACGCAATACGAGAATATTGTCAAAAAAATCTTCTTATATGGGAGGCAAATAAAGGAAAACCCGACCGAGGACAAGCTGCAGCAGCTCAAAGGTCTTGAAACTCGCATCAAACTCCCCTCAGTTCCTCAAACAAGGAATTCAGACCGCATCGTTATTACAACTAAAGAGTTGGTCGAAAAGAGAAGGAAACTGAGGCTTTATCCTACTGCAAAACGCATAACATGGCTCATAATTAATACCACCTGTATGGGATGTTTGAAACGGTCTGCGTCCGAAATAAAATTCACATCATACCTTGCCACGAAAAAAGAATAGCATTAAGTAAAAAGTGATTGCAAATCACTGATGTTTTTTACACTTTACTTGACCCAAGTTTACAGATATTGTGTGGATCCCAGCGCTTCTTTTATTCGACTCGTTTCTTTGTGCCCATCATTCATAAAGGTGTTCGGATTTGCGTGTCTGCTTGAAAATTCTCGGTCTTCCTTATGAATATCGATGAATTCAGGATGACCTGGTTCTTTCTGAAATCCTGAAGCAGCCTTGCTAGATGGCTCCCTAGATCTCGTGGATCAGTGATAGATAAGTATAAGAGCAATACCTGGACCCTGGACTGATGGAAGGCCTGGTTCGCCTGGTGCAGGCTCGAAACAGGGCTTTGGTCGTGTTAACCAATTCGCGATGGTATAGACGCTATAGTTCCCACACGTAGAGGCGGGAGTGGTCAATATGAGCTATATGGAGGTCATTTTCCTTCTAATGGTTTACACTGGTGCACAAAAGCCTTTTCCTTTCCTGTATACTACAGAAAGCTGTGATCTTTTGGCTATTGAAGGCAAACGTTGGGGGTGGAGCGCTGATCGGGGAAAGCTCCATTCTGCACTTAACAATATACAAAAGACCTTTTCTCGAACGAGTTTTTAAATGGCAAGTTGACTAGCAATCGAAGTGTTATTTAAATCCTAATCGCTGCTGCAGTTGAAATAATGCTTTCACTTGTATTTACTGCCTACTCTACAGTAAGGTGATTGACTGCTCCGTGGAACATGTCGAGGAGTTGGTAGTGTTGGCGATCTCGTCAATGTGTGCTTCCCTTTAAAGGCCGACTCCACTAAACAGTTACCTAAACCGGATGCCTACGGTTGAAGAGATATGGATGGACATCGGCATTGAGAATCTCAGACATCTGTGTTCCCACACTTAGTTACGGTAAAAACGAAGTCGAACCGTTCCATAAGGACTTGAAGAAGTTCAACAGAGAAAAATATACCTTTTATAGGTTCTATGAGTTTATCATGATAACCATGACCACCCAAAGTAATCCCCATTTGCAGAAGCCACGCTTTCAATGCTTGACATGGAAGTCTCTGAATCACGAACAAAATAACAAAATAGACCATATTATAGCAAATTCTGCCCAAATGAAGTTGATATTCTCTCCAATTTTTGCTCGAAGCCGCAACGCACCTTCGGTCGCGCAAGATTCGCTTTTCACAGAATCCAGAGGGCTACAGAACTCCACAAAAAAAAACGATGAAAGCTCTAAACTACCATAAATTGAAACTCATTCAGACCATTAGTCAGTCGGTCTTTCGAAAGAATCCGGTGTCTGCAAAACCGATGACGAAATTGCTCACTGAACATTTTTATGTTAGCGCTAAAAAAAGCTTGTCATTCGAAGGTTACCAGAAGGCGCATTTCTCGAGGAACACTCGAGGTAATATGTGAACAAGGAATCATACAAGGCGTAAAAGTCGTCAGCTTACTTTTTTTTAGAAGCTCTATAGAAAGGCGACAAAAATGTGAACACAAAGAGATAACAGCAGCAATGCTGGCTGAAGCTGCAGAGGCTGGGAAGAGCATTCACAATGCCCACACAAACTGCGCCAGTTAGAAGAACGCGGTGATCACACTCCGGTGCACAAACAGATCAGCTACGGCTTCCAGAAAGGCAATGGAGGAAACTATCTACGATTACTACTCCTATCTTTTCAATAGCCATGTTGCCATGTTCTCCTACCCTCAAAATGAAATTAGGGAGGATGGATATGCCGTCTTACCAGCTCTCCTCTCAGAAATTTAAAATTCCATCTTGTTGGTGAAGTGTCGTAAACAATCGGTCTGGGAATGATGAAACCCATGCTTGTGAGGGATCTTCAACCAATTCTCATCGATACATTGGCTTGGATCTTCATAAATAGCTTGTAAAAAATGCAAGGTTCCTAAACAATGGAAGAGCAGCATGAATGGGTTGTTGCACAAAAGAGGTATCCACGACCAAGAGGGTTACCAGAGCACTGGACCATGAGCAGTCATGCATGGAATCAGAAATTCGCAAAAAATTTTGGCCAATAGACCACATTTACATTACAGCGAGACTCGTTGAAAGTATTGCTCGAATACAAGAGACCGCTCTGTCTCACTTCTATCGAATTAAAAAAAAGGCCTTAAACTCATTTAAAGCAGAAGCGGTAATGGAAGCTATGAACAGCCAAAGTGTCTCTACTCAAAGCGTAAAGATCCATTGTGAGCTACCTAACTTTTACGGACAGGATATCACCATTCTACAGTAGTACTATCGTTAACTCAAAGATCAAGATGTAGTGAAGAGAACAGAGAACACTCGAATCCGTAACCACATTTTCGACTCTACGATTCCCCGTGCCTTAAGGTATTCGTCAAAAACCTGGTTGTCACATAAGGATGAAAGATCATCCAGCGTTATTGGACGCGCAGTCGAAAACACGATTTTAGGAATATCCCGTGTCAAACAAGTGATGAAAAGGATCAGAAGCTCCGACCTCCGTCAATGATCAAAAATCAAACATGCCGTTCTGTACGCCAAAGCGTCGAAGATAAGGTGTGCCGGACACGTAATGCGTTTGTACAACCGATGAACAACCGCTGGCAACGGCTGGATTCCTCGGGATGTCAAATGCACTGCAAGAAGACCACCGACCGGCCCGACTGTTAGAGTTCTTCACACAAACCCTAGAAGGAAGATACGAGTCCCAAGAGCTACTCTTGCACGCGACAGGCAGAAATGGAAGGTTTACTGGCGCTCGCTCGAGTCACACGACGATCAACGAGAATTCGTGTGATAGAGGTGATGCGGGTATAGATAATGCCAAAAAGGATTTAAAATAGGCTGCAAAACCCTTCCAAATCCTGAGAGTATTGCACGTGGCTATGTGGATAATCCGCACATTTTCACATGAGGTTAGTACTTCCGAGGACAGACAACTTTCTTTTCATGAAAAAACATCTTCCGGTACAAATCCTCACATATGAAAGACAAGAGTCGTCATGACGAGATCCCCTTCTGTCATGGACTGTTGAGAACTCAGTCCCAAGCAACCTTACTGTAGCTGGGCGAATATCGATCGACTCGGACTGGATGCTTCGCACTGACGTCAAACCACGTGCCCGTCTAGGCGACCAATCAATAGCCACGCCCCCCCTCAGCATTCTAGAGTGGAAAAAAACATGCGGTCGCTGCGTCAACTCCCGCTTCTGTTCCATTGAGAGTGTTCACCTATGCGAAAAATGTCTTAGCAACTAGTCAATATGTATTCATTCCTTTATAAGCTTACATGGGGGTCGATATATAATCCTTATTCGGCTAACGTTTCGATGGTTTCGTCTTCATCAGAGCCGATGATCCGAGTCGATGATTCACAGAACTTGTTTCTCTGGACAGTCCATTCTGTAGAAGTCGGTATCATTAGTCGGAAAAAAAACTAATCAATGCTTCCACTTAATTTAGTACTTAACCTAAAGGGAAGTGTCCCTTCTTCGCTCTACAACCCTCGTAAGGGTTCGGACTGCAAGAGAAATTTTTATCACAGTGTACCACATTCGTCTCATGTTATATCGAACTGTGTTTGACTGCCATTCCTAAACTAATCGATTTGTGGGTCATGCGCCACAAAAGTTTCTTTTTATCCGAAGTGGTTTATTGGTATAAAAATACTTCAGTACTTCATCTAAGAAATGCTGACAGTACTGTGTCCCTCCTTCTGGTTTCGGTAGAATCTTGAGAGATAATCCATGAATGGGACCGTTTCACTCGTTGAAGCACCCAGTATGTCGCATTTAAGTACATGGGCTAAACCGCCTTCATTTTATGGTGTCATGATCGCCACATGGATAAAATGTGGTCTGTTCAACATTAGCAGTCGTTTTGTGAAACCTGTGGACGATTAAATACTGCCAGGAAGTAGCGGCACAACTGGACTTAGCAGTGCTAGAAGACATTGCTGCGATAGCCGATGGTCCACTACGCCATTCACTGGCACATTGACGCAGTTGGGAGCGAGTTTTTAGCGAGTTCTTCTCTTCTGCTCCTAAAAGAAGTACTTCCAGTGTTCTATTCTTAATCATACGAGTTTATTTGCAACCGTTGACCTCTAAGTGTTCCGTTTGTTCAGCAGAATATACCATAGTTACTAAGTGATTTGCGTTGTACGTCTTTTTTATCTGCCTAGTGCTTCATGTGTTTCAGAAGTTTTCATTCCAGAGCTCGGAGAAATGTATAATGGTATAGGCCTTCAGACGGCACGTGGTACAGGTACGAATGGATACGTGCAAGCAAATTTGTCAAATCTGCTTCTTTCCAAAGTGAGTAAGGGATACTAGGGAGGTCCCGTAGTTGTTTCTTACTGAAACCAGTAATGCCCTTCTACTTCTGTTGTTGATGACTTCACCGCTTGGAATCCCAATTTAGAAACGTGTTGAATACAACAGTGAAGCTGACTTACGTCGTATTGAAGCAGAACTAAACCGAGCTCCTAATGAGGAACTCCTGCAGCATCAAAGAAAGAGGGCTATCGAAATGAAATGTGCCGAATTTGAAATGTTAATGGAGGAGAAGGCAAGTTATTATCAGATTGTTGTTAACTTTCTGTTTTCTCCAGGAAGAGTTTGTCTACGGAACTGACAAAGTAGTTCATCCAGGGTTTCGATGATGATGAAATCCAGAAGAAAGTCTCAGACTATCGCAAGCTTTTGCTGAGTCAACTGGAGTCGGGTGAACTAAATTTGGATTCAGAGCTAGACACAAGGGATTCTCACGCAAGGGCCAAAGCTGCTGTTCAGGTTGTGTCATTGTTGTTTCCATGTTAAAAAAGCAAAGTTTCTTGGTTTTTTGCACAAGAATGTAACCTCTTCTACGATTACGTCTTGCGTCGTCGGGCGGCGATACACAGCGGGGGGATTTATCCATCCGGCAGGCTCTCCCTTAGCTGAGGAGTCCGACGTTTCCATCAGGTAGCACAGCTAATAGTAAACCAGTACCAGGATCGACCATCATCCTGTTATCAAACTTATCGCATGATGGCAAATCTCCCTCTGATCCACAAGCGCTGCGATTGCCTGTGGTGGTGACGACCTGGGGCGGGCTTTGACCAGGCTGACGTCGGGACTCCAACGAATCAAAATGGGTAAACCAGCAAAACTCCGAAAAATGGAGAATATGCTGGGGCCCGCACAACCAGTGAGGACGAGCCGTCCAAATATCGAAGCAAATAAGTATTTGAGAGCAGATTTACAATGCGTTTGGTAACGTGATTTCTGCATTCGTGACAATTTTTTTTGAACAGTCTGCTTTACCTGTATTACTATTTTATTATCCTCTTCCAGATCCGTGATAGGATGAGGGATGCCCTTGGAGTAAGTAAGGACTTCGTACCCGGTGCTTCAATGCAAGCGTTAGTTGCATTTCATACATGACACAAAAGCCTGATTGTTGTATGATGTATTCCATCTTGTTTATTTTTTTTAGACTTAACAAATCCGATGTGGTTGGAGCCGCTCTCACTCCTGCTCCATCTGTTGGTGGAGCGAATACATTACTCAGTACTCTCAAGAGAGAAATGAAAGAAAAATCTGAGCATAAGGTTCGTTGACCTCGCGCTTACCTCTGTGTCTGTCTAATCTTATTGAACAGAAGTTGAAAATTTCCATATTCTTTTCGCACTTGAATTTCATGACCACATCTGGTTTCTTTTTTGAGATTATCCATTAAGAAACGGAAGAAACACCGGAAAGAAAGCAGTTCGTCATCGAGTTCTGACAGCAGCTCATCAGGCATGTGTCCGTCTACACTTGAAACATTTGAATTTTTTCTTTTATGGATGGCTGATAAATATTTGCTTCACGCTTGGTTGGGTTGGACCTTTAATGACATGCAGAGGAACGCTACCATATGTTTAGCAGCAATATACGAGTGTTTATTGTCTGTTGTGAACGAATATGGGAATGATTCTTTTCTTCCACTCACAAAACCTCGCATGGCTACGATATTTAAAAGACTTGGTGTTCGTATTTTATGTTATAAATACATTTGAAATTATTAGGTTCTTCTGAAGATTCCTCTGATAGTGATTCTTCTGAAAGTATTGACAGTTCAAGCAGTGAAGAAAGAGGCCGCCATAAAAGGTACGTTTCGTGTTCTGTTTTTATTAGTATATTTTCCTTTATATTCCTAAACGTCAGGTTTCTTTTTTTGGTCCCCGTAAAGCCTTGTATTGCACTTATTTTTTTATTGCTTTCTACATTGTATGTGTTAATGAACTATCGCATTTATAAAGGTCGAAGAAGAAGAATGTTTCGAAAAAGAAATCCAGCAGGAAAACTAGTGCTAACCAGAGAAGACGGACCGATAATGGCCCTAGAGATCAGCGTAGTGACCAACGCAAGTACGTAATGACAGTATTCAACACAACATTGAGAGCTCATACAAGGCTCACACTCTTTTTTGTTGTCTTTGTTCATGTTAATGTCTGTCTTTATCTATCTATTTATATATTTTCGTTATATATGACGCTATCGCATATTGTGGGGAGCATAGCACTGTTCAGTTCGATTTGTTCTCTTCGATCCCCATTTCACAAACGTGTCCTAGTTATGAATGTCGTTGGATACTAGTCGACCTTTATTGTTAGTGTAATCGCGCGATATCTTTGTTAGAAATCTCCGTTGTGGTCCCGGAAATTCTTCTGTAGTTTTACTAGAGCGTGTCATCTTCACAGACGCCTTTATTTATCGTTCCTTGAGAAGCTTCTCGTGTCTGTTAGTCCTCAACTAGGCCAAACGCTAGCATTTACCTAAATTGATAGATAGACATTGGGGGAATTTCGAAATTCGGCCAGCCGGCCAAATAACTTTTTGAAAGTTTTTTAAAAAGTTTGGCAAGTAAACAGTCTTGCTTTATTTGATTGCTTTGTTTTCGCCAAATGTTGCAGAAAAGGAGATTGATGAGAAAAAAAGAAAAAGAAAATTGATTATTAAAGCCAGAGTTTTACAGATTGTTGTAAACTCTCTGGATGCCTTGATTTGCTCCTACTTTGTAAGTCTTGATGTATTTTTTAGAAAAGAGACGATACCAGACGATTCGAGTGCACTGCGACACCGCATTCATAGCTCACCTCGTTTTTCCAACGAGTCGTCAAGAAAGAAAATTCATGATACTCATGAAGTAGATCGACGAACGAGTGCTAAAACATGTTCACGTAGCCTAGAGGAGCAAGATTCAAAACATACGACGAGGTCGGTTAATAGGCTTTTCATTGGAAAAAGAAACAAAGTTCACTTGATGTTCGCTGATATTTTTTATTGGGATTTCGGGCAATACAACACTATCTCTCATTCTATCATCATTTGTTCACGAACTATAACGCTTTGTTTTTTCATCGGCAAATGAAGTAGCCATGCATATGTGCATGTATATATATATATATATATATATATATACTATATATATATATATATATGTACATATATATATATATAGTATATATATACATATATACATATATATATATGTATATATATACAGGTATATATATACGTGCATATATGTATGTATATAATATTATGTACGTATACGAGGTTGTTATGAAACCTTTGTACGGTTAACATTTCGACGTCTTCATCTTCATCAGAGCCGATGATCCGAACTGACGTCCACAGTCCTTCGTGCTCTTAATGTTGTGTCTTCGTCGTTCTATCGAGTTGTGTCTTAGTGGAGCACCGCTCAGTTATCAATGCATAGTCATTATCAACAGTAACTGTGCAGTATAAAAGCACGCTGCTGGATGAAGTTGCTTCATTTGAGCAGTGCTTCACTAAAGAAGATCCGACTCGATACGACCACGAAGGCATCGAATCGAGAAGACGAATGACTGTGGACCATCGACTCGGGTCGTCTGCTTTCATGAGGACGAAGACGTCGAAACGTTTGACGAATTAACACCTTTATCAACCTTGTGTTCGCTTAGCAATCGAAGGTGTTGTTTATTACTACTGAGGTTATATGACCATCAGTTTGAAATTTCATATATATATATATATACATATATATATATATATATATATATATATATATATATATGTATGCATATATGCATATATTGCATACATCACTGGTCGTGTTTTGTATGTTCTTTTTCTTTCTTTTATCGCTTTATTGAGACCTTGACCTATCTGATTCTTTGTAGGTGTTGTTATTGTTGTAAAAGCTTTCCCAAGAGTGCGAAGGTGGTGAAAGTAAAATGGTCCTGTTGTATTCCTATGCCTTGTAATAATACTTCGCATATTTATACGGTCGTGGATTATTTGTATCTGAGATTTCTATGCAACTTTTCTTCCCTGGAATAGACATAAGGCTTAGTGCAACGGGTTATACGTACACGTTCATTAAGCAGAGTCGAAGTCACCATGGAGGGAAATCCAAGTGAAAAAAAATGAGAATGATTTTAGCATTTTGAGATGGAGTTCTTTTCGATATCACTCATACCATCGTACTACTTCGAGCCATCTAACCTCCCCGCCTCATGAAAAGTTGAATATTTTATTGGCAAAAGATTTGTCTGCAAGGAGTGCCCTGCGATTTACATATAACTTTGTTATCTGAAATCACTGCATGTCTCAAATCCTCACTTGCTGCTCAAGGGAGCGTAAAATTTGGGAGTCAAATCCTTATTTGTTGCCTAAGAGAACATAAAATTGGGAAAATTGTATTACGAATTGATCAGATTAATAAACGTGGAGTTATTTCTTTATATTAGAACGAAATGTACTACTGATTTAGTCGAGTGCGATCTCCACGACACGTCAAACTGGAAAGAAGTTCCAGTGACGATGATCATGAGACCACAGACACAGGAAACAAGCGCTCGCCGAGACACTCTACTAGGCGCGAATCAGAATCGCGTGGTCCCGAAAGTTCGAGTCCATGCTCTGACTCTAACGATTCTTTAAAATATAAAATCAAAAGCACCGTTAGCGTTGTGACACGATAGTCCTGGTCCTCTGCGATCTCGCTACTTCTGTTTTTACTCGCTCATATTTTTACTGCATGACAGTTCTTTTCCACTCTCGATGTGCTGCAGGAACTTTGTTGTATTAATAGACAAGTGTAGCAGAAATTTTGAGTTGTACGTGTTCATTTCTATACCTCCTGTATGCCACACAAGTTGAATAAAGTATTACCATGGATGTCTTGAACGTAGCTGAGTTGAAGAAGATACTCCACCAAGATTGCTTCAATTAAGTAATTCTTACTGACCTCTGAACTATTAAATGAATAGTGATGTTTTAGCCTAATGGCTTTTTTCGATGAGCAGGAATTAATTGACCGGATTCGGCATGAGTTCCGCATAGAAGACGACTCAGGGACATGTTCGAGAGTTGTGGATCCTGAACACCGGTAATTACCCTTTCAAGTCTTCGAGGTTTGGTGATGGGTCTTTTTGAGTAGTAAGTGTGCACGAACTCGTGCTCTACTTTTTACCTATTTGTGAATCAATGGTTGCGATGATGTAGTGTGGCAAGGTATCACATCGGAAAATATTCTTGTGACTCACGCTCTCCCGTTTATACGACTCATGAAATTGCTTTTGTTGAGATTAGGCGAATCTTCTATACGATTTTTCATTTCAAGGCGTTCGAAATACGGAGGTCTCCCGTTAAATTTTCGACAGGCAACCAGCTCAGACGACGAGGACGATCATGGCAGTGCTTATTGCAACTATGAAGTTTGTCCCAACACAATTATGGTTTTATATTTTTCTCTGTGATAGGAAGTGAACTGAGTTCGCTTCACATTCGCACATTATCACTTCTTCCCTCGCTTCTTTCTGTTTTCAGTGTCATTTTATGCTCTAGATACCTCTGTTTGAAACTCCTACTCACACAAAACAGGTGATCGAAGAACGGCTGAGGTCACGCACGGTGGAAAGTGTAGGTAACATCGAGTCACAAAGCGGTATGTGAATTTTCCTTGTTTAAACCTCATTAAGAAAGCAACCAAATTCATTTGCTTGGAGTGAGTGAGAGCCTGAAGGAGCCTATGGAGTTGTTTGTTTCGAAAGAAGTCAGTCAAGGCAAAGAGAATTTGCCGAATCGTTCAGCGGTTTCTAGGTAGAGATTTTTGCGTTGATTGTCCACACTGGAATGTAAATTTGGAGCAGATCGAGCACAGATTTGATGTCGGCATTCAGATTTCTAAAAGAGAATAGTGCATCGTTGGAGAATCCATTACTTGGATACGCAAGATTTGAAGCAGTTGGAAAACAAGCTTCGAAAACAATCTTAGTGCTGTATAATGCCAAAGAATATAGTGAAGATATTTCTCGAATAAAAGTGAGTATTTTTTAACCCCGATGTGGCAGAAGGATTGCAGGTAGTTATTATCCTTTTACAGATCTCAGTACAACCATCTGCTAAAGTTGGGGAGGTCATCGGTTACTGCCTTTACAGAATTTTTGCTGATAGCGGAAATACTCTAAGGTAGAAAAAAATGGATATCTTTGTTCACTAATGCACAACTAACGTAAATGATATTATTGTTATAGTGGAAATGTGGACGACTACCAATTACTTATGGCTGACGACGGTGGAGAAATTGAGACAGATCTTCCTCCGCTTGATAGAAGCAGGTCCATTGGTGATTTGGGATTCACAGTACTCGCATTAGTTTCCAAGGCGAAATCTACAAGTGGCGGTGCGAAGCCTATCTATAGAGTGATTGTGTACGTATTACACTTTAATTGCCCAATATATATATATATATATATATATATATATATATATATATATATATATATATATATATATATATATATATATATATATATATATATATATATAGTATCCTCGTTCCTGTCCTCCCAATAGTTTACCGCCTTATCGTGGCTAGGAGGTATTCGATGTCGGATTGCGATGTACAGCGGGGCGATTCATCCCCTTAGCCAGGTCTCCCAAGTTGACAAGGAGTCCGACGTTTCCATTAGGAAGCCCAGCTAGGAGTAAACCAATACCAGGATCTGTCACTGTTCTGGTACCGAACTAGTCGCATGGTGGCAAATTTCTCTCTGATTTACAAAGGTGACGATTGCCTTTGGTGGTGACGATCTGATCTGGGGCAGACTTTGGCCAGGCTGACCTCGGGATTCCAGGGAACCACAATGGCTAAACCAGCAAAATTCCAAAAAAGTGGAGATTATGCTGGGGGCCCGCACAATCGATGAGGATGGGCCATCCAAGTATCCAGGTATCCAAGTAAGTAGGTATCTTTGTTCATATTTAAGCGGAGGTTACTGACCTGAAAAAGTAAACCGAATATTCGAAATAAGGGACAAACTAGTAAATATTTGGAGGAACTTGATTTTTCATCAAATAATTCCTAATGCAGGAAGCAAACTTTCCCACGACCACCAACTTCTGATTGAAAAGTGGATTTTGAGACCATTTTGCTTCTAAATACATAGCAAACGGAGAAAATCTAGTGTAATTTCAGAAACTGTTCCTTCCATAAATTTTAGATATTTGTCCAACGGTCACCAGTACATATTTGAACTAGAGCATCTCGACTATACACTTGAATGGCTACGTGATGAAGCACTGAAAAGAAGAGAAATGGAGTTGGTGAACAGGCCGCCTGGTTTAATAACAGGTAGTGGATTTTTTTCTCCATCTTATTTTTAGCGGGAACATTTCTTTTAATGCAACGTTTTAATCTCTGCGAAAGTTTTTGCTAAACAGGATTTTAGCGATATTGGTGCTGAGATATTTGTAAGAATTGGACCGCAGGCCAGATTCGAATCTGCGATTACTCTTTCCGGAGGCTCACATGTTAGCCACTGCACCACTGAAGTCGTTTGTCTGCCTTTCTTTTGACCGGTTTCTACCCTAATGGTGTGATCTGTGAAGCGCAAATCAGTATTGAACCCTGTTAATCTGACGCTGTGCTAAGAACCCCAACGTGTAGCTTTTCATTTCCTGTCTATTACTTTTCTTGGCGGGGTATTATATGAAATACAACCACGGTGATGCTGAGATACTTGCAAAAGCTGGATGCCAGGCTAGATTCGCCGATTTGTGCGCCCCAGATCAGTCCGGTTGACGAGTGAATGCTGATGGTACTTCAACGAAGCTGAGATATTTGCAAAACTCTGGACCGCAGGTGCCTATGGTGGGCAAGGAACGTGCTATTGTCGTTTCCGAGGAGTAACGCGTTCACCACCACACCATGCGGGTCCTTCGTTTCGCCTGTCTCTCAGCTAGTTCTATCGATCTTTTTTCCCATCAGCAATCACCCGTCAACGGGATTGATCTGGGGAACCCAAATCGGCATTGAACCCAGTTAAGCTGAGGCTATAGTTATAATCACAATTTTAACCTTTTTACTTACTGCCTACTCTTTTTGATGGCAGGGTATATTGCGAAATATAACTTCAACGAAGCTGAGATATTTGCATTTGAGATATTTACTAGCTGAGAGACAGGCGAAAGGAAGGACCCGCATGGTGTGGTGGTGAACGCGTTACTCCCCGGAAAGGACAATAGCGCGTTCGTTCCCCACCATAGGCACCTGCGGTCCAGAGTTTTGCAAATATCTCAGCTTCGTTGAAGTTATATTTCGCAATATACTCTGCCATCAAAAAGAGTAGGCAGTAAGTAAAAAGGTAGTCGAGGGTTCAAATTTGGCCTAGATTCCGAGTTTTTCAAACGTCGCGGTATCCTTATGGTTGTCTTTCATATAATGCTGTGTCATGAAAAAATAATAGGCGTTAAATAACAACTTATACAGTATTTCAGTGGTGGATGTTCTACTAGATTTTGCATTCTTCTAAGATAAGTTCTTACGTAACCTTATAATAATGGTCCCAATGGAATTTTTCACACCTATCAAACAGTGCTGTGATTAAGCAGTCATATAAACTTTTTGTTTATTGATAATCTTGCATAGGTTGATAAAACAGTTTCTTTTGGCGTTTTAGTAAAACCATCATAATTAAAGTCTCATCGACTTAAATAGAGAATAACTGCTGTATTACTCTTCTAAATGGCGAGTGTAGTGAGATGTTGTGATGTGTTCAAATACAGTTAATGAGACCTCGAGCAAAATTGAAATATCAGTGTAATAAAGGACAAATGCTCTTATAGTTATGAGGCGATCATCTCCTAGGTTTCTTTTTGAGGTTTTCCTGCTAATAAGGCCATAAGGTATTCATCTTTTAGGTTGCTTTTGGGTATTTTGTGTATGTATATGTATATGTATTGCATATTTGTACGTTGTATTTTTAGCTGGTGATCTAGTCTCATTTTAAACTCTTCGAGTGCACTGTGGTTAATGGGGAGTTATGGTTTTGTCACCGTTGGGTCTCTTCCAAACAAACGAAATTGTCGACGAGATTGTATGAAATACCGATCTAGAAAGTTTCCAAAACGTCTCCGTTCCTTGTCTTCCAACGCCTATGTAAATATTCGTGATCTCTTGTGGAACTTAGTCAAAATTACGTTAAGTCCCTAGTGAGACTGATAGTTGTTACTAACTAGACGGACAATGGTCTGTTAGCAGACTTCGTTTACATAGATGCTCACTACTATTATTTAGTGAAAATCGATTCATATGCTTACTTTGTGGTAGATATGGAATACGACTTGGAGGATGTCAACGTATTCAACAAACCATTGAACTTGTTCCAGTCAATTGCAAATAGCGGCTGTTCTGAGTTTGTTCTTGTAAGGAAATTCAGTAAGTCTTTCCCATCCTATAGATTGAATATTTTGTGTATTATTAGTTTTATTTAATCAAGATTGTAAAGAAGGTCTTGTAATGAGTCTCTGCTGGTTAGGTTCTCGTGGTGAATTCCATCCTCGAGGGACGATGTTTCGGAAGAAAAGCACTGCTTTGTTAACTCCTATCTCTCGCACGTCTAATAATCTGTCATTATTTGGTGAGTTTAATAAATATTCTAATTTTGTCACCAGCAAATGTTGCAAGCAACAACTACGAACAGATGTTTTAGTGGAAGAGGAAGTATAAATGTAACTAGTTTGCATTTGTTTGAAAGGATAAGCTTTAAATTGCAAACCAGACAGTGCTGTCATGTCGATGTTTTGAGGGGCCGTATAAAATGTGCTAATGGTTATTTCAGATTTGAGCAATGGTCAGATGACTTCTGCTGAAGCGACTTGTATATCATTTGACAGGCCTTCACAATTGTTGCTTAGCGAAGAAGACGAGGCTCTTGTCTCTTTTCGTATTAGCCGACTTCATCGCTTGAAGAAAAATTGGCCGGCGATTATGTGTTAGTTACAAGTTTTTTCTTCAAGTGAAGGAACTGTGAATGAAATGCAATGGTGACTATTGAAGATATTCTTGATGTTAGGGGCCCGTGTAGCGCAGTGGTCGGAAGCGCCATGCAATACACAGGGGATCGACTCCCGCGCTCGTAGCTCACCAACTTTCCATCCCTCCGGGGTCGGTAAATTGGTAGTAGACTTATCTGGAAGGAAAGCAGCACTGATTCGATACATCGGTAGGCCACCGCGAGTCATTGTAAAGGCCAGATATGAATTCAATCACCTCCAACGATGCTTAATGAAGTCGAATGCATGGCGCATCCCTCAAGGATTGATCAGCGCCGAGAGCTCTATCCTTTTTATCCTTTTATTCTTGGTGGTCTTCTTTTTCTGTTTATTTTTTAAATTAAACACTATCACACTTACAAGTGGAATTATCACTTCGCGTAAGTTTTGAGTTTTTAGTGGTTTTCGGAAGCAATTGGTGTTTTCAGCAGCAGTCGAGAAGTTCTAGAAGGGGCGATAGTGGATGAAGAACAATGGTTCTGATTCATTAGTTTCTCCCAACATTATCTGTCACCTTTGTGTTTACTGTTTTTAATCTACGATTTAAATCCATTTCAGCAATTCGCCTGGATTTATTCGACATTGTTCCTCTAGTCAGCAATCGCGTATCGTTTCTGCCCAAGTCTTACCAGAAGGTGATATCTGTGCCTTGGATCAACCTGTGCAACGTGAAAACTGTGGATCGAAAAACTTCTGGTGTGTGTATGTTGTCCTTCTGACGTTACATCACCTTGATTTTTTTTAATGGCAACATCCCTCAATGGTTTTGCCTCGATTTGTCGAAAACTAAACTGCTCTGCCTCTTTTTAATACTTTTCGTAGATCCTCTATGACGTAATGTATCAGTGATTCTCTTGTTGAATGTATTTATACCAGAGCAGTCATCGGTGTTAGCTCTCACTTGGTTGCCAGTCCTTGGAAAAAAAACCGATCCGTTGGTCAATGAAGTCAATTTGCGCCTGATAGCTCAAGCGTACGAAAACCGAACATGGAAAGTTGTACTAGTGGAGTTCGAAACCACCGAGAAGGCATTACAGGCCAAGGAACATATGGTCGACATAATACATGTTCTCAACTCTCCTGCTTATCAAGTAAGTCCTTGCGACGTTGATTTTCATACATTGTGATTATGATGCTCTTAGAAATAATGTAAGCTATTCAATATATTTCACCTTATTCATCGGCCTGCTCCGGAAACATACCAGTTGTTGAAAGTCAGCAGTAATCTGTATCACCTCTAATTTCTTTAGTCACTGGCTGTAACGGCCAGAAATGAAGTTTTGATTCCTCTTTGTTGAGCATTAGAGCTATGCAACGCGTTCTGATGATTAGAAGGAACGGAGACATAAAACACTGTCTTGGCTTATTGGGTATATGGCTATCTTGTTCAATCCCCGTGGACTATACGTGCGTCCCATTTACTTAAACCGAGACTGAACCGACCGTCATGTAATCTTCAGTCCATTGCTCACGACCTTTTGGCCAGTCCACGTAGTGTATCCAGTTTGCATACACAAGCAAACATATTATAAGGTTGAGGCAAGACGGGTAGAAAATTTTGAAGTAGAAACTGGCTCAGAGAGGAGCTAGTTATTCAATATAAGAATATTTAGAATCTACACTTAGAAATATAGAGTATTGCTTGATCAACGAGAGGTTTGATTGTTGCGGTAAAAGGGCCTTCATAGCTTAACTCGTTGAGCTTCTGCAACCTTAACTGTGCAACGTGTTCTGGAGTGTCATGGTGCAAGGAGAACAGACTTTTCTTCAGTCCTGTTTCGGATACTTATGCTTTAAAATAGAATATTCAGAACCTTTTACTAGGTATGTTGTTCTGCCAATAAGGAAAAGTCATTTTAACCACAATTTAATGCAGGTTAGGATTTCAAAGGATCTAGAAGCCTGTCTTCCTTCAATCTTCTACATTTTGTCGCAGAGGATCACTTTACAATGCGATCAAGGATTGGGTCTAGTTTATTGCATAGAAGAAGGGCAGGACCGACCCCATGACGTTAGCCTCGTTCATTTCTTCGAAATGACAAATCTAACGAATTTTGAGTTTTTCTACGATTGAAGTAGTTTTTGGAGGCAGATGTCATTTCAGATGCTCGTCCTCAAAAGCCTACGGACGGCCACAACCTTTTCCCCAATCTTGATTCAAACCTCTCTAGATTAAATCTTATAGAAAATCTTCGCATTGCACGTTTGTACTCGTTTTCCCGGCCCATAGTTGTATTATTATATTTCGAGGTGCTACCGTTTCTTTATGTCCAAAGTTGAAAGCGTTTCAGCCAGCCTAAAGTTGTTGTAGAGTAGGAGTTATTGCAGAGTATTGCATGGAAAATTGTTAAGAAAGAGAGAATCTTTAAACTACTATGCAGCAGCAGTGTAAGCAATGAATATTTGTTCCATTTGTGTATTTACTGGCAATTTCCCTAATGATTTGCGCATGCGACTGATGTAAGTCAGTACAACGCATTGCAAAGATGGACCTCACTTCCGAATTCCACTTGAGTCACAGTAGGAGTGCAAAGTCGCTTTTGTACACTTTTCACACCTTTTCGCCACAAGGAAATGTGCTACGAATTCTCGCTGAAAACTATTTTAAGGTTTCTCTCATGTTCCAGAATTCAAAACATAACAGGATAGAGGACCTCAAATCATTCCCATTGACGGGTGATTGCTGACAGCACCGATGAAGTACAAACACGATTAAAAGAAAACGAAACCAAAGGTCTCCGTTGGCATCGTGGATGTCACGTGAGCATCGGTAAAAGTAGTCGCGGGTTGGAAGCATTCCTGTGGGCATGTGTTTTGTTTATATCTCATTATCGTTTTAAGCACTGTGTGTGCTCACGCAACCGACTCTAATTTCATCTCGACATGATTTATCAATATTTTGTTGCATTCGAAATAAGCACTTTATCTACGAGCTAAGTAGTTTCGATTCACAGGTTTTCTTTATTACAATTATCTAACGTTCTATGATTAAAACTGGAATGCTAACATCTTTTTTGTCATTCTCGTTAAGGTATTTAGGCCTATCAACACTCGAATGACGGCTCCAGAAGCCCATCAGAAGCTGCAGAAGCCGTCCTGATGGAAATGGCCGATGGACTTCTTCCTTCTTCTTCTCGTCGTCTTCATAAAGGGTCGGCAATAAAGAGGCTAACTAGGATTAGACGAGCGTTGACGACTAGAAAATTGACGTTATGAAAATTCCTTAATGTATGTAGAAGAGTGACAATCCCAAGATTAAGAAGGGACAAGGAGACAATGTGCTATGGCTCGATTAGCAAGAGAGCCGGTTGAAAGGAAAGTTTTGCGACACTTGCGCAAGTTTTTTCTGTTGAAATCATGTCATATATTTTATTGAGGTACATATTCTGTCCACAAAATAATCCTAACTATTCGTTATTGACTAGCATTCCATGTCTGGCCACATCTTCGATGCTGTTTGTTCATAATTTGCCGATCGTGGGGCAAAAAACGACCGATTTCAGTTTTTAAGATATGTTCGGTTAGTGTTTTCTTCGTCCACGAGTATAATTTCGTTGTGGACCAGAAATGAGCGGTAATCTGGAAGAAAAGAAATGGAAATGTATCAGATACGGCGACATTTTCTAGCCAATTACCGCAGTTGTCTGGCTCATCCCTTTCGTCAACTTCTGAAGATGATCAGGGTAGAAATTGATAGTTATGTGGTAGCACTAATTCGAAGAAATGCGAATTCCTTCCAAGTTCCACCTATAGTAGAGAGGAACTTCGTGGAAGCCATATTTTCGTCCATTCATGTGGTGAGAACTTCCTTCCGTATAGTTGACGTAGATCTAGTTGTCAATAAAAATTGCATACAGAAAGTCCCTCCCTTATAGTGGGAAAAAGGATAAAGCTCTCGGCGTTGATCAATCCCTTAGGGATGCGCCATGCATTCGACTTTATTAAGCGCCGTTGGAGGTGACTGAATGCACATCTGGCCTTTACAGGACACTAAGTGGCCTACCGATGTATCGAGCCAGTGCTGCTATCCTCCAAGACAAGTATGGTACCAATTTGCCGACCCCGGAGGAATGGAAGGATTGGTGGGTTAAGGGCGCGGGGGTCGATACCATATGTGTGTTGCAGGGCACCTTCGACCACTGCGCCACGCGCGCTTCTGGTAGAAGTGGTGTACTGTTTCCTACAGTAGTAAAAGCAGTAATTCGCGTTTACTGATACTACCTGCTCTGTCAAAGTCGCTAAAGTGGTGAGAGATCCACTCTGAATACATATTTGATATCGAAGGTTGTTAAGTGTTGCAAAACTGTTTTTTCAAATTGGTATCTACCTAGTCCGGTAGTCTCAAGCGGGACGTGAAAAACAACTTTTGTGCTAATTGTTAGTCCCGCATTCTCACTTATGATCGGTTTTTCAATTTCACTACGAGTACTGCTCTGTAATATTTAGAATGTGAGTATGAAATGTCAAGGATTCACCTGAATGGAGATCACCCAATGTTTTTCACTTGTAATAGTTTGTTCGAAAAATTGTTTTAATTCGTGATGTTGAGCTTCAATGAAATGTATGTCAGCTCACAGTGAGCCTTATTGATCGAACACCGAGAAACAAAGCTGTATATTGTATCACTGTAGAGTGCTAGGCTATTGAGGTCCGTATAATTTCCGAAGATGTTTTCATTAGTGGCTTAGTTGGCGCAGAAACAGATATTTATTGAGATGCTTAAAAACTGGAGAGTCGTTTGATGAGTGCTAGCATAAGCTAGGTGAACGCGGGATCCTGCATCCTCTAATATTTAAGGTGTTGCTTGTCCACAGAAATGGTCGCTTTCGTTGAAATATTGCCGGTCGAAGTTCTTACTGGATTTCATCATCAGATTTATAATAATCCTCTTCTGTTTCAGAAGTTCCACCAAAATTAGAATGGTTCATGATTCTGATGGCCACGCAGAAACCACCATGGGCGTGTGGAAATTAAGCTTCGGGCATTCTTTCTGTGCTTCATCCTCGTCCAACTTTGGGAAGCACGGCAGCGGTTGTCGCATAGATTACATTTTAGGTCGTATTTCACAATCCTTACAGGAAGACTTTTTTAGGAAGTGAGAAAATAAACAGAGCAAACATAGCAATTGTTTGTTGGTTTTCCGTTCAATTAGTGGGGAATTTCGGAAACATTGAGGAACATCATTGTATCATGCTGGACGAAGTTTAATCTGTCAGTTTGCTTTCAGCTTCGAAATGTATACGTGTAAGCCGTAAAGTGTAAGAAACACATCTCTTTTTTCGAAATGTGTCAGCGGCTTCCTGGATGATCATGTTGACATGAGGTTGATAAAACGCTTATTCAATAATACGATTAGAAAGGCGTGAAGCCTTTTCGAACACTGTCTTAATACCTTTTTTGAGTTATCAAGCTAACACGAGGTTAGTAAAAAGGTTTATTTAATAATATGGGAAAGAAAGGCGTGAAGCCTTTTCGGAATCAATGCGTCAATACGCTTTTGGATTATCAAGCTGACACGAGATTGGTGTAAAGTATTCTGGCTAACGTTTGGACGTCTTTGTCTTCATCACAGCGTATGATACGAGTCGATGGCCCACGGCCGTCCGTTTTCTCAGCGTGGTTTCTCACCTAGCAGCGCTCTTTTATACATGTTGATTGTTGATGCAGTTAGTATTATGTTAGCTAGCACAGAGCGAATAGCAAAACAATAATCGAGAAGGTGAATAACTGTGGACCATCGACTCGGATCATCGGCTCTGATGAAGACTAGACCTCGAAACGTAGCCGAATGAAAACTAATCTATCAACATCGTGTAAGTTCAACAGTTTACATAGATGTTGATTATTTTACTACCGAGATTAAATGACGGTCGGCCAAGCCGATCTTATTTCGAAATATCTTGTAGATCACAATGTTTTACTTTTTTATTTCCTGCATACTATAATTTTTACCGTAGCTTATTATGCGAAGTACAGCCACAACGATGCTGAGATATTTGCAAAACTCCGTACGGCAGGTGCCTGCGGTGGGGGAACGAACGCGCTATTACCCTTTCCGGAGGCTAACGCGTTCACCACCATACCATGCGGGTCCTTCGTTTCGCTTTCTCTCAGCTAGTTTATGTTCACTGTTATTGTTCACTGATTTGAATATTTACCATGCATCATCACAGACAGCAGTTCTTTCCGAATTTCATGAATCGTCCCTAATCTATTCAATCAGATGCCCTTTAATACCTCTTTTTAGAATGACTGCGTGGAAAGAAGTAGTGAGGACACTTCCCACGTTTATGGCATCTGCCATTCGAACACGGTGCGCGTAACTAATACCTTACTAATACCATAGTGCTAATACTGCTTAACTACTGTATTTTACAAGTTGGAGTGAGGAAGCGACGAGTTGAAGACTGTAACAATCTTTGAGTGAATGGACGGATATCTAACGACGCTGCGAGTATCTTTGCAGTGATAGGAGTTAATACGATAAAGCATGACCTTCGCAGCTACTGCAGTCAGAAACGGTGGCATAAAATACCATGCCGCCTAAAAAGGGTAAAGGATAAAGCCCACTGTGTTTATTAATCCCTGAAGAATACACCATGTACTCGATTCACTAGGCATCGTTAGAGATGAATGAATGCATTTCTGTCGATTACAATGACTTGCTGTCGCTTACCGATGTATGAAATCGATGTTGTTGTCCTCAAAGAAATGGCTGTTACCAATTTACCGTTCATGAAGAGGTGGACGGCTTGGTGTGCTCGAGGCGCACCATCGAACCAGTGACCATGAAATAACATGCGTATTACAGTGCACCTCTAACCACTGCACTACGTGCGGTCTTCATGTCGCAGACAAAAGTAAAATCCCCGGTTGACTCGTTGATTGGATACCAAATAGGGTAAATAGCTTATAGAGAAACTCAATCAAGTAGCTCCTTTCGGGATCTGTTTAAACATCTCAGCGTTGCACGTAAATTCTAAATGTCACCACCCCTAAAGCACCATACCATGCGGGTCCTTCGTTTCTCCTGTCTCTCAGCTAGTTCTATCGATCACTTCCATCAGCATTCACCCGTCAATGGGGTTGATCTGGGAAACCCAAATCGGCATTGAACCCAGTTAAGCTGAGACTATAGTTATAATCACATTGTTAACCATTTTATTTACTGCCTGTTCTTCTTAATGCTCATTTGGGCTCCCCAGATCAAGTGATTGCTGATGGCAGTGATCGATAGAACTAGCTGAGAGACAGGCGAAACGAAGGACCCGCATGATGTGGTGGTGAACGCGTTACTCCCCGGAAAGGATAATAGCGCGTTCGTTCCCCACCGCAGACACCTGCGGTCCGGAGTTTTGCTAATGTATCAGCATTATAGATGTTATCTGATTGTTTCCTCTCACTCAATTTGTCGCTTCATCAAGAAGTTCACGTATGCTTGTCTACAGCCATCGCTTACGCCACCAAGCGCTAACGTCCTAAACATGTATTCATTTGGATACATTCAGCCTTTATAGTACCAGGCAATGATTATGAGGTTACGTCTTATTCTGGCTTTTCTAAAGCCGCATGCTTCTCTCTGCTTTGCTTAGCTTACAGGCACTGTGTTTGCTTCACTGATTCCTGTAATATAACAGCATCTCCATCAAAGCGTGTCTTCAGAAAAGCGTGTCTTCAGAAGAAATCACTGTCAACGTCTGCTCAACATTCCTGTATCAAGCAATTTTGCTTGTTTTATCTATAGAATCCTTCTGAGTTATAGGAGGCTTTCATGTTTCTGCAAATATTTGAATATAATTGGTGAAGTGGTACAGCTTTTCAACTCATGTTTGCCGAACCAAAGGTATATCTCCTGCACTTTAAAGTTCTGATCATCGAACAATAGTTCAAAAGTAAGCTCGCCTATGTTTTAGGCGATAATCGCGTGCGAGGTTCGTTATTCCTACACAATTAGCTGCTCTCAAAAGTGCCGTGAATGCTTCAAGAACATGTTTATAGTTTCTAGACTTCAATTCCAGGAAAACCGACGAATTCACAGATTGGACGCCGTGTTCTAGCAATACACGTGGTCTTCATCATAGTAAGAACAGTTGAGCTACAAATTCAAGGCGGTTTCTCTCGCATGTCGTTGTCAGCTAAAATTTTTTTAGGCGAGAGCAATGATGTTCATCTATGAAGAGAAGAAAAACATCATTCAATTGATCAACCAAGCCCACATTTTCTTGCAATGAATGATCTCATAAATGGACATCCATAATGTCACGACAAGTTTTAAAGTACTATAGAACTCGGTTTACCGATAAGACCTGTGTTACAAATTTTGTTGGAGTCGTTATAGCAGAATTCACAAGGCCAAATAACGCACGTCCTTTTCCACCAAAGCTTTTGGTTGTCAAAGCTTGCATATCTTTGTTAGGAGCGACTTGCAGGACACCGTTGCAGAGACCTAAAATCATATTCTCTCATTCGACAAGTACGGTATCGTTGCTCACATTGCACAAAGATTCACCAGCACAAAGCAGAGAAGTTTCGTCAACGGGTCCAAATACGCTGGAAATTTGAGTGCGTGATAATGCACATACTCCAGTGCTAATACTTGGAAGCGTTACAAATGCCAAGGATGTAACGAGAATTCCAACATAGTTACGATTGGCCTGAATCAGAGAAATCAACAGCACAACTTCTCCAATAGCGTGAAAAAAAACATGCAATTTACCTGCATGATTCTACTTTCTCTCCCCCCTCAGAACTGCAGCTGGTTGCGGTTTCCGCTGAATGGCTAGCAGTTTCACAAGGACTAAAGTCGTCAGAACAACCATGGTTAGGCCTATCACCTAAAAGCGGACACTTAAAAGACATATTTCTTTGAGGATAAATGAGTTTACCATATTACTAATTCCGACATAATAACGGAACTTGTGACTTAGAAAACATCCCGCAAAGGGGCAGTTGGGAGCATTATTAATCGGCGAAAGAAAGAACTGAAGAGTGATATCCGGCGCTGCCACCAGAATTCCAAACAATAGGCAGAACACTGTGTATGAACAAGAAGACAGTTTCCGGAAAGCAAGTGAGAAGGACAACGCCTAAAAGACCTAAAGACGTTTTACTTATTGGAGTGCCCATTTTGAAAAAAACATCTTACCAAAATCCTTTGCGCAGCAACGGATATGGTTAAACATCTGAGCAAGAAAAAGGAAGGTGGGCGATTCTTACAAAATATGGATTTAGATCTAAGTAGACCGGATTCCAAGAATTTGTGACATACACTGTACGGAAGGGCTGAAAAGAGCATGTAATTATTTCGTTTTCTTTTATGCGAATTTTGAATGCAAAACAAAGATGCTTACTTGCCACGGCGTGAGAAAAGTCAGTAGCTAACAGGAATAACACCATTTGCCGAGAGGAATTTTGGCGAAGGTTCTTCTCCCTTCAAGCAAGAAATGCTATATTTAGGCGCTTCTATTGCTGTGGAAACACCTTCAAAGAGCAAGGAAAAAGCTGTAGTGCGGAATTTTTTACGCTTACTTAGTGAATATGAAAAGGGCGCATCCATTGCAGATGGTCACGGCGAGTTGAACTAATAGACGTGAGATTTCAACGATCAGATAAGGCTTGACCGCCAACCCGTGTCTGGAGCTGGAAGCGTCGAACCTCTACCACTATTGTTTTTTTCAATTTTAACAACAGTCGCGATTTTTGAACTGAGAAGTAATCCGAATACATGAGTGCATAAACTGCTCTCCGAAGTGCAGCTTACATCCCCTCAATTTGGTTAAACATCCACTATAGACAATACATTTTCAACAAAAATATGTGAACACTAACGAACAATGTATAGATTTATACAGTCATGCGACGGTGTTATTTGTGAATGAAAATGAAAAGATAGAATCTTAGAAGGCATAGCGAAAAGTTGATGCTTGGAATCCATCCATTTTACAGATGTCAACTTCCATTTGAGTGAAGGCACGAGGAACCAGAATCTCTCGCCGTTATAGAGTATTTTGTAAGAGTTGAAATGAGGTTGTCCATCCCTATTATTGATGGGGACAGGCTCGTCTAAGCGCAGCTGGGATGCGGATCTTAACTCAGGTTTTGTGAGAAATCCTGATGGCGACTACTCGTACTTTCGCCAAAGCTCCTATCGTGAGCACTCTTCGCGCAAGTTTCATTTCCGGTGCTTCGATTGCCTGTTTCATTTAACCTTTTCGCAGAAAGTAGAATTACAGATAAAATAAATTCTTCGTTGAATAACACAATGTAATAACGAGTTGTGTCATACTCATTCGAAGAACTGTTGCAACTTACAATTTTCGTTTTTTTATTTGCTGCCTACTCTTTTTTAAAGGCAGAGTATATTGCGAAATATAACTCCAGTGATGCTGAGACATTTGCAAAACTCCGCGCTGCAGGTCTCTGCGGTGAGGAACGAATGCGCTATTACCCCTTTCCGGGGTCTAACGCGTTCACCACCACACCATGCGGGTCCTTCGTTTCGTCTGTCTCTCAGCTAGTTCTATCGATCTTTTGCCATCAGCAATCACCCATCAGCAGGATTTATCTGCGGAGTCCAAATCGGCAACGAACCCAGTTAAGCCGAGGCTGCAGTTATAGTCACAATTTTAACTTATTATTTACTACCTAATCATTTTAATGGCAGGGTATATTGCGAAATATAACTTCGACGAAATTGTGAAAAAAAATTGTGATTGTAAGTGCAGCCTCAGCTGAAATGGGTTCGTTGCCGATTTGGGCTCCCCAGATCAATCCCGCCGATGGGTGATTGCTGATGGCAAAAGTTCGATAGAACTAGCTGAGAAACAGACGAAACGAAAGACCCGCATGGTGTGGTGGTGAACGCGTTACTCCGGTACCAATCTCACGACCCCGGATAGATGAAAGGTTTGGTGAGTGCGGGGTGGATAGAACCAGCACTGTGCTCGTGATTATTGCCATCACTTCCACTGCTCTAACCGCCCGCGTAAGTCAGTGTATGGTAGAAATCTGCATTTCATCACTTCTGCGATGCTTAATGTTGAATCCATGGCGTTTCTGCTACAATTATGTAACGTTGAACACGTTGCTTTTTGATCTTTTAGTATGTTTATGAGGTTACGTGAGGTCTTTGTGCATATCTATTATTCAAAATAAAAGGCTTACTATTTATACAACAACGCGGGAGTAAGCCACTGATGGGCACACACTAGTCCGATCACCGCGGCTCTGGTGAAGGTGAAACCGCCGAAACGTTAGCCATAATGGATATTTGTACCAACCTCGTATGAATTCATCAATAAACCAAAATATTGCTTACCCACACCGATGTTCAACGTATGTTGGAATCGAATGTTTGCCGCTTACTTTTTTCGCGTTATTCTGTTCGTAAGAGAGCTTCCTTTAAATCAGTTTTCTCAACAGCGCATCCAGTGGGTCTCGACAAGGCATTGAATAAACTTTAAATCGGAATATGAAACCGGTTCGTTTGTCCTCGAGCAAAGAAAGCCTACTAATTGCACTTTGATAATCCTCATGCGGGTTGTAACGCCTTCCTTTTTCAAACAAACTTCATCGGCGATGTTTGTGGACATGAATAACACAAATACTATTTCCAATCTCAAATCGTCTAACACATTGCTGCTATTAACGGAAGAGAAATTCATGGAGGGAATCGCGATTTCTGTTCTTCAGATTTTTTAAAAAACTGAGGCGGGCTCGGAGAATTCTTCACTTTCCCCCCGTTTGCGATCAGAACTAATGAAGCCACTTAATTCCAGCTAATTTCAACTCGTCATAATCAGATCATGCAATAACGTGCTTGTCTACTCATGTGGTTTGTTCTGGGCAGCGCTTTGACTATTTCGGAGCCTACAAAAGTTTTTTTAAACGTCAGCATTACAATAATTTATGTGCTGATCATTTAGCGAACTTACTCTGGGTGCGTTTAGATTAGTGGTCGAAGGCGCCGTGTAATACACATGGGATCGGTCACTGCGCCCCCAGCCTCACCAACACTTCCATTCTTTCAGGGTCGGCAAATTGCTACCAGACCTGTCTGAAAGGATAGCAGCACCAGCGCGATACATCGGTGAGCCACCGCGAGTCATTGTAAAGGCCAGATATGCATTCTGTCGCTTCCAACAATGCTTAATGAAGTCGAATGCATAGCGCTTTCCTTATGGATTGATCAACGCCGCGAGCTTTATCCTTTATCTTTATTTATTCTAGGAAGCTGCTTACTTTGTTCCTTTCCTTGCTCCACAAATCCATCTTGCTAACATCTTAGGCATTTGCCATGGCTGCAAAAGCTTTTCATCATTGTTTTGTCGCTTTCTGCGCCGGTATGTGTGCGCCTTACTCTTCCACAACGCTGTCATTTTAACTGCGCATCGTCAGCGGTGAATACCCCTGTCACTCATCCCGTGAATGATTTCTTTTTGATATTTTTTCACTTAATCTCTTCTTATTTTTACATGACTCGTCATGTAATCTACTGTGCCAATTTCAGCAATTCTTGAACTCAATTAGTTTTCTCCGCTTCCATCGTTGACAAAGGTCTTCGAAAGATTCAAGTGTTCTCTCGTCGTCCTCTTTCGGATTTCGCCTTCTTTATCAATGCCGTAGAATGCGGGTCGAGTCGATTCTTTAACGAGCTAACGCGTTCCTTTATGGACTGATGGAGAGCGTTGTAGAGGTGTCGAACCAGCACCTTGATTCGTGAAAGGCTGCATCAATAGCCACTGCACTGTTCACTCCCCAACGATCTTCGCCAATCAACGTGGTGCGCCTTCGCCCGGCTATCTCCAAGATTTCAAGGGGAATCGACTTGACCAGCATTCTACGATATTCATAAAGAGGCCTCAAGCAGAAGCCAAAACAACAGGCCAAATGTTCGAAGACCTTTGTAGACGATTATTGCGAAGAGAACGAATCGAATACAAAAAGTACGGGGTCGCGCACAGTAGATTTGATGAACAGGCATGTAGAACGAAATGAATCTCGTCTGATTAATGTTATTTGTTTGCTCGATAAACCTATTCATATTGATATATGTTGTCGCAGGAGAGAAAGCCCTTTAAAAAATACATATATAGTAGCTGCATACCAAAGTTTGTCATGGTTTTTGTTTTTCTTGATTGGTCTTATATTCCTCATTCCAATATAAGTTCTTTGAACATTAAGGCAGAGTCATGGCTCAGTCTAGCCTCCGATTCTTCACCGATAACACTTATGAAGCCACTTTGACACATGGTCAGAATATTTTTTGCGATTCGTGTAAGATTCAATAGAATCTCCGTTGATTTGCAGTTTTAACAGCTTCTTATCCAGTTCCATGTTCTTTCTGGTCCCCACCTTGGTTTCTCGCTCATCTGAATCGATATTTACTCTCTTCAATACATTTCTGATTTCTCGAAAATAGTGTTATCAGGACGTTTTGATTGACATATCTAATTCATCCCTTCTTAGGATTAACTTGTTCCTTGCAATTCACATGCCTGAAGCACAACTCCTTTGCCCTGATGGGGGCAGCAAAGGAACTATAGAGTACTCGAGAAAAATGTCCAGTAAAACTGCGTCCAAAAAGGTTTCTTAATCGGTCAGTAGATTTCTGAATGCTTGAAATTCGTATGGCGTTAGTCGTGTGACTTAATTAAACGTGACGAATTCATTCTCTGCTTATAGTAAGCTTCATGGTTGCACTTTACGCCTGCAGCAACACTTCTGTGCTATGAAGGGGCGACGAAACCACAACAGAAAATTGTCGAAAGAAAAATGCAGATGTTTGAAGTCAACGAGTGTTAGAGATGGCACGAAGGCCAGTAGGTTCGTACTGAGTAACATGAGCTGATAAATGTCAGGCGAAGTTTTTTTGTTTAACACGATTTTCAGATCATTCGTTCCAATGTTATAACTGTTTGTGCACATTTACCAACTACCACAAAAGACTCCTTTGCTATTAGATCGTATAATTTACATCACACGACAAATATTGTTCAGATCTTAGTACTCTCAATTCGTTTCATCGAGTCCTTCATCCACGGCAGTCTTCAGATCTGAACATGGCTTCGATTGCAAATTGAAAACTTCTGCTTCTTCACTAATGCCATCGAGTGCTGATCGCGTGTGATTCCTAGAATCATGGAAGTGCCGTTACAGTATTCATAGTACTTTAAAACATGTATTCCCCCACCTTTATGAGAAAGGGGTAGCTTTCCCAAGAAAGTGTGGTATCGATTTTCGGGCTCCAAAATGATAGAAGACCTGAGTGGTCCTAATGGCTTGGATTAGGACCTTCCGCGTATTGAACGGCATCCCTATCATTGCTCTACTCGTGTTCACCATAGATTATAACACTTTGCGAAGAAAAAAGCACTTTGGTTGTTAATACTACTGCTAAGAGCTAACGGATGAAAACTGCAGATTGTTGCACATCTTATACAGCATTTATTTTCGTGATCGTAGCAAATTTACCTGTTTGGAAAGTTTTTTCGGTATTCTTTCCCAGTTTGCTGATGTCATTTCTTTCGCTTTTGTCTCTTTCAAAGAATGTGGCCACCATGCAAAGAAAAACTCATCCTAAGGACTGTTTTTTTAAAATTCCAAATCCAGAAGAAAACTCGTATTTTCCATTTCCAAAAAATAAGTCAACTAACCAGCCAGAAATCCTCAATTCGTCGCAGAACTCAAAACGACGTTCTTCGACTCCCTAAAAGCTGGACCTTTGGTAGCAGGTTTTTAACAAATTGATGAGGACGTTATCCATATACGGCTCACACGCGTAGTTGACGTAAAATATTAAAAACACCCACTATGGTCACAGTGCTGGAATTTGCTTTACATGGGCACTCTTAACATTTATTGTGCGGATCACAAAACTTGTTGCATTCTACTCTCGCATCCGTCGTACACGAAAGTTTTAACAGTCTTCATGTGTGGCATCTGCTACTGCTTGAGGATTGTCATGTTCACAATTGTCGTTGCTGATCCAGTCCATTCTACCTGGAATTCTGTGTTATCGCTGGGTTAGAGCGTTCCCCACAATGTGGCAATCTGCTAAATAGCGCCATAAATTTCCTTCAACGAGCTTCCATTAGCTATTTTAATATACAGGTTCATGTAATGTGCAAATGCGATTCCATTATTTTAATGGCATACATGAACTTTCTCAATGTTAAAGTTCAGAACTACTTGCCAGGAAGGCTTTTTGTGCCCATTAGATCTATTAGAAATCATGTGTTTATCCGAATTTTTTTTCAGAATTTCGCGGTCCGCTGAGCAGATCTGTCATCTCCGATTATTCTTAATGTTCTTGCGCTTCATCGTAATTGTTTTGATTTCCAGGCACTCGCTTTCCTTTTGGTTTTGGCTTTCATGATTTTTGAACGTCTTCCTTTCACTAGTGTCATTTCGTGCACTCACTGTAAAGGAGCTCATGATGATTGTTGCAGTGACAGCTAATGAACGAGTTACAGTAATTCCATGAGTTTGATTATGAGGTCCCTGGCTGCGTACATTTTATACTCTTTCATCGAGTACAGCGCTTCTCGTTCGAACTTGATTGCTCTCTATTAGATCTTCTTTTTTTCCACTTCTTCTACTAGCCAAATCTGTGTGTCGAAGAATGATCTAATCTCTGATATCTAAAATACAATAGCCTTTCCAATACAATAGTACTGTTAGGCGCCAGCTAGTTCGTAACCGCCTATATGACCGTCTGTGTGCAACGCAAAATTGCATAATTTGCCCTAATGGTAGAGACGGTGATTGCATGAGCTCGGGTCCAGTCTATCTGATCTCCTGTAAGGCGTGGAGAGACAAATACATTGGCGAAGCGGGTGGACCACTCTGTGTCCGCATAAAAGAACACCTAGTCGATAAACGTAAATTAAATACCCCACTAGGCACGCATAGGACCCAGAGACATAACGCGGAGGACTTTGAAGTACAGGTCACGATCCTCGCAGGGGAATCGAGAACACAAGCGCGCAAAACTCTCGAGGCGTTCTGGGTCAATTCCAGAAAACCGAAAATGAACCGCAGGGAAGGATGCCTCATTATCACGCGTGATATTGGGCAATATATAAACCTATTATTCCGATGAGAGGGGCACATTACGCTCCCATGTGAATTCTGTGCGGTTTGTCTCCACTCGACATACTCTGTAGAAGACTCATAGAAAGCGGTGAGTGTGCAAAGAAGCTATTTTTGTGTTTCAGTGTGATTGAAACCTTGGCTTAGCATTTTCTCTGTTTGGTTATGGAGGTGTTTGGCTGAATAGATTGCTGTCAACTTGACCTTTCCAGGCTCTGAGGAAGGCGAAATCCGCCGAAACGTCAGCTTGTTCGTGAATAAAGATTAAAAAATAACACATCGTGTTTGCTCAACAAGAATGCGAATAATTACAAGAGTCTTTAGTCAACGATTAACATTTCCCACTTTTCATCCTTTATCATTTTTCCGATGAAGTTGCTCGAGATTTCTTAGAAACACATTCCAATCTTCGTCATCACCTTTCGACGCCGTTTATATTTACTTATTTTTTTTACACACCCATAAGATGTGAGAGCAAAGAAGAGTTTAGAGAAAATTGGAAACCCTTTTCTGAGCTGCATCTGTTTGATATTCGAAATTAACAACCGCTTATAGTCATCCTCCGACGAGCACATCAGAAGTTAGAGCACCTCACCGGCTATGGAAAAGCAACCCTTAATGCCAAATCCCTTCAGCTATCTGAGTGGTACCAATTTTTATTCATTCTCACAATATCATTCTCTTCTCACGATTGCTTTCAAGCTCCTCTCTCTATCTGCTCCATAGATAGAAAGATTCCTTAGTAGGATGTGTTTTCACTGATCCTGTCGTTTTTGAACGCGTGCATTCATTCAAAAGTTTCATTTTCTTCGTTTCTCCTAAGATCTCATGCATTCCGTCCTTTTTCTCTGTGAATGGATTCAGTGGCTTACTTTAGAAAAAAACCAGCCATTGCAGAGCTTAGTGGGAAATTACTCCTAATAAAAAGTTAAGACTGCTTCAATATTTCAACAAGCCAAGATGCCGATGGCAAGGTTATACCGCGTTGTCTTTCACGATGTAAAACGGAACTCATAAACCTGACAGAATTCCAAGATCGATTTCCTATGAAGTTAGGAAAAGTACGGTCTTTTGAAAAATTGTCGACAAGCTCTCATGACAATTGACGACTTTCACGGATGAACAATTGAAAATTCCACCTTTCATTGGAGATGTTCCTACTGTTTTCTCCATCAACCGGAACCTTTTGAAAAATGTCCTTGTAAAAACACGTCTCAACTTAATTCCAAAAGCTTTTCTTCAGTGCTCCGAAAAGGAAGCAATCCGATCGTCTTCGTCCCCGGGCGGAACAATAGAACAAGGAATAAATTGGCTCCAGTAGACATTTGTTGTCTATTAAAGAGTGGCTTAACGAAACCCATAAGGGAATGACGTTTGTGTAGAACTTATATCGACATTTCTTTCACCAGCTGAACACCTACCCATTTTAATTCATTTCTTGTTCTCACCAACTGCGCTATTCACGGGCCATCTTCTTCTACTGTTTTCTTAATTGACCAACAACTTTTCAAAAAATGAATTATGTCCATGAAAAAAGTCTGGTTTTAACTTCCAGGAGAAAAAACAGAAAGTGCATCATATTAGGGCATAGAAGATAGAACCATAACGGAGAAGAGTTCGAAGTAGAAGTTACCATCCTCGCGCAAGAATCGGAAACTTTAACGCGCAAAACACTAGAAATATTTGGACAATTTCCAAGATTCCAAAAATGAACTACAGAGAAGAATGCCTCATTATCATTGCGAGATCTCACACAATATCTCACACCAGTATTTTAACATGAGAGAGAACATCACCAATCCATGTGAGCTCTGCATGGCTCTCGAAATGGAATACTCAGTGGAAGATGCATAAAAAAACAGCGAACGTGGGAAGAAGCTGGTTTAATTCTAATGCGATTGAAAACTAAGTGTTGCCGTTTTTTTGAGAAGCCGTTGATCGTGTGATTGCGATTTGGATTTTCATCTTTCTGTATGCATTATCGGAGAGTTGACTTAGTAAATTTAAAAAAAATAAAAAAAAATTAAAAAAAATCAATATAGCTTTCCAGGCTCTGAAGAAAGCGGAATCCACCGAAACGTCAACTTTAACGGAATAAAGAATAAAGTAACATCTCGTGTTTGCTCAACAAGAATATCGGAAACTATTTGATCAATGCCGAGGTTAACAGAAAGTCGGTCGTGCGAATTACTACAAGACGTACCAAAAAGTGAAGTCCGCCAGAACGTTAGGTGTTGTGCATATACAGTACAATAAGGGCTGCGTGTTTGCTTATCAAGAAAACAGCGAATAATAGATAAATGCCGAGGTTCATAGAACGCCAATCTTGGCAATAGTGGAGATGACTTCTTTCATTAATCTAACGGCGCATACAAAACTATATACGTCCATCTTCATTTGGAGCTGCAAGAATTTAGAACTTAATAGAAATTTAGCACTGAGTACATATATTGTCCGATTTGACCAGCCGCACATCAACTGAGTTCCCTATCTTTCCGAAGTCTGGAAATTGGTACTTGTTTGTGGCAAGCTCGCTCCGTCTATTTCATAAAAGCAGGCGTTTGCCCATGATGAAGAACTGGAGCACCTTGACAGAGGTATATTAGGATTCAAAGGAGAATCAATTCGACCAGCATTTAACGAGATCCCAGAATAGACCACAATTTCTCCAACTACCATCTCAAACCACACGCAAACGCGAATAATTTCGTGATTTTTGGATGCGACGAAGCAGATTGAATAACGAAACGCACGCAACGATGGCACGATGTGTGATGCGTGGTCGTGAAAAAATTTTAAAAAAACAGTAGGTACCAATTTTTCTAGCAAGTATTCTTCCATATTTTATTTTTACAGGGCGCGTGTAGCGCGATGGTCGGAGGCGATCTGCAACACACATGGGATCGATATCTGCGCACCAAGCTCACCAAGCCTTGCATCCCACCGGGACCGGTAAATTGGCACCAGACTTGTATGGGAGGAGAGCAGCACTGTGTCGACACATCGATAGGCCACCGGTCATTGTAAAGGCCAGATATGCATTCGATCACCCTCAAACGGTGCTTACTGAAGTCGAATGCATAGCGCATCCCTCACGGATTGATCAACGCCGGGAGCTTTGTATTTTTTAATATATGTACATACTTCTATTCTTCTATACTTCTACTTCCATTCGATCCGCTTTGCCGGCGCTGCAATTCACGAAGAACTTTCGATTTTTGTGTGTGACTTTGAAAGATGTTCGAGAATTTCTACTGTTCTTTGTGATTTCGTTAAATGTTCGTAGAGTCGATTTTCCTTTGAATCTTGAGGTAGCTGTGCCAGAGGATTCACAGTTCTTTATCACACGCAATGGGCAGCTTTTGTGGAATGGAGCAAGCAAGCTGACCGTACACACGTCTGGTTCGTAATTGCCGGAACGGGAGTGAAAGTGTACCTGGTAGGGCCGCTATGGGGTTGAACCAGGGCTTTACGCGTATTTAACGGCACCTCCACCACTGTGGCACGCGCGTTGCATTATCGCTGCAAATATTAATCCCCGTCCACTCCTTTACCACTCCACCCACCGTCTCCTCATCAATGACGCATTCATGGGCACCATCTACTCCTGTCGCATGGAATCCCACTTTTCTTAGTCGCTTCGTTTTTCCATTTAGGATCTTCAAGGGCAAAAAACAAGCGAGAATCTGGTTAGTGGGCTTCGGAACCCTAGCATCGAAATGAAGTAAATAAACCCGTTTTTGGCAAATATGATTGGATCTTAATGGTCTTTTTTCTTCTGTACTCACATTCTTTATGATCTGGCAGATTCGCACTTAAGATTGAAAACGTGGTTTATCTCCAACAATGTGTGATCAGTATATGGCTCATGTTATCGTAAATCAGTTGTATTGGACCGTTATGGTATGAACGTTGCACATTTCACGTTTAATCACTTTTTGTTAAATACTTTCAGAATGGGAGAGACGTAACCGATGGAAAGCCGTGAATTAAACCGTCTGTTCTCAAACTTTCAAAGATTCATCTTTAACTGTTGAAGAAAATAATGTTTGAAAGAACGACTCAGTTTAAGAAACATGTTCAACCGACCATAAAGCAGGCGCTTCCGATTCGAAACCTTTTCTCCTCGCAGAGTTCTCTATTATCCTTCGTCTGGAATATCATGTGAGCCATTCCATAGTTAACGTATTGATTTCAGGGAAATGAACAGATGTGCATGTATTTTGCTGTTTCTCACTTTCTTGGCACTGCTGTCTTGGTCCACACATGGCAGGTACGTCGGAACTTCCCTTGGTAATCGTCACCGTTTCTTTATCAATGTATTTTATTCACTATAGAATGGTGGAAAAGAAAAAAAAGCGATCTTGAAACAGCATAAATGACGACGCTGTCACTTTCATAAGCTAGATATATGTGAGCATAAGGAAATGCATAAGGTTAGGAAACGACATTATTTACGATGTTACTTTTCTAATAAATAAGTCGATCTCCCTTCTCTTCGTGTACAACGACGAACTCAAGAATGTAGATTTTCTTAAAAGGAATAGTATCGCCGATAATTCCGTGAGTTATTGAGTGACCCATACTTTGAAGCGTCCATTTGTCCCACGTCGCGGAACGGAGTTATCAAAGGGAACTGCGAGTTCCTTAAAGCGTCACATTTTCCTTACGTTCCCTCTTACTTCTCGTCCTTTAATAAGAAATTGGCCAAGGGTAGTAAGTCGAACCGCGGTGTGTCGTAGCTTTATTCTTAATTGGGATTCGGGATAGAAACTTCTCAAAAGTTCAAAGATAGGTGAATACCACTATTGTAAGGAGCCTGTGATGTTAAGCACAAATCGACGTACAAGTGAGCTCCATTGCCACAATGAGGTCGTAAAACATTGGGCGCAGAAACATAGTATGACGGTTTCTTAAGATAGCATCAACGTCATGAAATATTTCCATTAGTGGAAAGGGGAATACCGCAATGAAACAACGCGATACTGCTGCGAAAACGGTCAGGGGTTCATGTTTACCTCAACAAACACCATCATTCCGAAGCGCAAAGAATCGCGGTCGAATTTAGGTTTAGTGAAGGTTTAATACAGCTGTCCCAATTTCTCCATTCCCAGTCTATCCACATTTGCTTCACACGACGGTACGATGCGAATCCCGCTAATCCTCATGGAGGCAATCGGTTCGTAAGATGATAGAATTCACGGACACGACGCTCAACTGTTTTAGGGTCATTGCGGAACCGATGAGCTTGCCAATGAAGCGCCGTATGGTGATACGTGTTCCATTCATGCAAAATCCGGATTCTGAGCAACTCAGTCGCATTTTCTACACGAGATTTAGCGAACAGAAACGAAAGATGTTTAGCAGCAATGGTGCAAAAGATACCTCTGATTTATTCTACTAACTCTATCTACGTTTTCTATTGATTTCCATTGTGCTGCGTGTTTGACATATTGTAGTCAGATAAATACAAGTTTTGGTTTGATTTGTTCTCGTTTTCCTGATTATCTTAACTCAGAGCGCTCGCGCAAACGTTTCGTTAACATACGTGACACTCGTGTGATGAACTCTTGATAAATACTTTGTGTTAGCGCCAAGTAATTCCATATTTGATTATAAGAAGAACCAAATGGGAAAAAAAAGCCTGGAAAGGATTTTTCCCTAGGTAATCTGCTCTTACCATTAGTTGAAAAAATAAGAGATGACGATGACTACTAACGGAAAGAAGTACTGGCTTAGCCACTTTCGGCCACTCACTTCTTTGAAACTGTCAAAAGCCAAAGAATTCGAGATATCAATTTATAGAGATCTAGAATGACAATAGAATGTGTCAGTGCATTAATTCGTTATAATTTCAAGGTCTTTGACGAATAAGAAGTAGTCATTTTGAAAGTTCCGAAGCGCAGTAATCTTTAACGGTACATTTCTTCATTTACTTCCTTGGATGGCCCACCTTTCAGTAGTGGTGTGGGCCCCAGCACAATTTCCACCTGCTAGTCTAGCCATTGTGGTACTCTGGAGTCACGAGGTTAGCCTAGCTGAAGCTTTCCCTGAGGTCTTCACCACCCAAAGCAGTTGCCGCCCTTGTGGATTAGAAGAAGATTTGCGACCATGCGACTAGTTTAGTACCAATAAGCTGGTGACTCCTGGTATCGCTTTGCTCTTAGCTGGGCTTCCAGGTGAGAACGTTGGACTCCTTCTCAGTTGGGAGATTCTGCTGGAGGGATGAACCCCTTTGCTGTACATCGCAGCCCGACACCCAGGAGCACCTTCCAGCTATGACGAGGCGGTGAACCATTGGGAAGGCTTTTCTTTACATCTGCAATAAATGAATATGACAGTCTCTATTCCATTGAACAATGAAGCGATCTTCTTGCAGACGCCGAAAGTCCAAAAAACGTTTCCTTACGTCATCTAAGGAGAATTTCTCTCTTCCTTCTCTTCCAATTCAAAGATCTTCACACAGAATGCGCTCATGTCTTAATAACGAATAACAAAATCCATGTATTCCTGATTATATTGTGAGTTTTATTTCTGAACATTAAAAGAAACTGTTAGCGGAATCAATTTCCTAGTCCTGTCCTCCGTTTTCTTTTCTTTTCAAATGGATTTGTAGCAGAGCAAAAAACAAATACGTAAGCTAATTTTTGAACGGAAGATCTGGTTCTGTGCGAGACGATGACGCCACAGCCACATCGAGAAGAGGAACAATTGTGGACCACGGACAAGGATCGTCGGCTCCGATGAAGAAGAAGACGCCGAAACGTTAGCCGAATAAACATGTCTTCACACAGAATACGTCCATGTCTTAAGCTCACAATAGGATGGACAAAAACCACGAAGAAACCTCGGCGAATCGATCTGCGTGCTTATCTGTGTATAAAAAATTCTGGCTTGTGTTCTAGTTAGTTTCGCATTTGTTTCAAAAAATTCAACACGCAACGGCCAACAACTGACAATAATCTCTAAATCAATACTTTTTTAAGAACTGCGAACTTCACAGGGCTTATAGAAGAGATTTTGGCCTCGTCGCAATAGTTGCATAATTTTTATAAAATATGCTTTGAGTCTTGAATATAGTTGGAATTTTAACTATCGAAAAACGGAAAATGAAGTTTAAATCTTTGAAGTTCGCAAGGCAAAAGCGTTAGTTGGGAATGCATTGTGAGACATGATCGTGTCCTGTTCAGCGAAATACCCACTGTTCAGGTGCTTCACGCTCGAAATCCGACGAAGAAAGGTGGAAAAAGTCGAGCAGTTCCAGAAAATCAACACTTCCGAGTATCAGTATAATAAACTTTGCACCGTGGGGATAGCGATCCGTGGGTTCTGGTGGTTTCATTCTAATAAATAAAGTTCAAAACGAGCTGAGACATGCCCGTTTAGACTTGAAAGATGCCATTTTTCTTGTATCAAATGCATTGTACTCAATAAATATCGGATTTTTATGTCTTCATACGCAACTGCCAACATGAGTGATATATGACTCGATTTCTTTGCTGTTGTTTATCTCGCCGCAGAGTTTCTTTCGTATAGTTTTCACTCTTTTAATTTATTATTTACTTCTTATTCTTTTTAATGGTAGAGTATATTGCGAAATATAACTCCAATGATGTTGAGACATTTGCAAAACTCCGCGCTGCGGTGAGGAACGAACGCGCTATTACCCTTTCCGAGGTCTAACGCGTTCACCACCACACCATGCAGGTCCTTCGTTTCGTCTGTCTCTCAGCTAGTTCTATCGATCTTTTGCCATCAGCAATCACCCATCAGCGGGATTGATCTGGGGAGCCCAAATCGGCAGCGAACCCAGTTAAGCTGAGGCTGCAGTTATAATCACAATTTTAACTTATTATTTACTACCTAATCTTTTTAACGGCAGGGTATATTGCGAAATATAACTTCAATGATGCTGTGATATATCTATATCTATATCTCAGCATTGTCGAAATTATCACTCTGTTGACAGATCACCCACTAAACGTAAACCAAATACCCCACTAGGCACGCATGGGACCCAGAGACATAGCGGGGAGGACTTTGAAGTACGTGTCACGATCCTCGCACAGGAATCGAGAACACAAGTGCGGAAAAACTCTCGAGGCGTTCTGGATTAATTCCAGAAATCCGAAAATGAACAGCAGGGAAGAATGCCTCATTATCACGCGTGATATTGGGCAGTACATAAGGCTGTTATTTTGATGGGAGGGGCATATTACGCTTCCACGTGGACTCTGTGCGGTTGGTCTCCACGCGACATACTCATTGGAAGCCTCATAGAAAGCGGTTAGTGTGCAAAGCTGTGTTCAATGTGATTGAAATCTTGGTTCACCATTTTCTCTGTTTGGTTATGGAGGTGTTTGGCCGAATAGATTGCTGTTAACTTGACCTTTCCAGGCTCTGAGGAAGGCGAAATCCGCTGAAACGTCAGCTTGTTCGTGAATAAAGAATAGGAATAACACCTCGTGTTTGCTCAACAAAAATACGAAGAATTTTCAAACTGGACTTCTGTGGAACGTCAACTTTAAAACACATCTTCATTCCCAAATGGAGAAATTCCTGTCGCCCAGCTATCGAGAAAAAACAGACGATGAGTGACGACGGCTCAAGTCCCTATAGACTCTCATCGAATTGTGCGGATAAACCAAAGGATAAAGCTGTCGGCGTTGATCAACCCCCTGAGGTATGCACCATGCATTTGACTTCATTAATCACCGTTTGGAGGTGAATGAATACATATCTGGCCTTTACAATGACTCGCGGTGCCCTACCGATGTATCGAGCCGTTGCTGCTATCCTCTCAGACGAGTCTGGCACCAATTTGCCGACCGCGGAGGGATGGAGGGCTTGGTGGGCCATGAGCGCAGAGATCGTTTCCACGTGTGTGTCGCAGTGGCGCCTCCAATCACTGCGCCACACGCGCCAATTCTACGGATACGCTCAGCTAAAGAGATGTGATCATCGTCGACACCGATCAACGAAAGACATATCGATCACCTTTAAGACACAAACTCTCAATTGATAATGAATCGATTTATACATTGAGGGATAATATATACATGAACGGAACAGTTCACGAGCGTCCAACAAAAGATAATGGGCACACCGATTGAAATATCAAATACCTGATGAATTCTTCTGAATACACAAACACACGCATCTCTAACGAAAACAAACAGACACATTATGAAGTCGAATGTTCTAAGCTCACCCATCACCGAAATCCTGAGCGGAGCAAGTCGCGAGTCTGGTGAGGTGAGAAGCGAACACTCAAGCTGCAGCAGCGGCTTGTCGTTGTACGTGCCGTCGGAAATCCCTCCGTCCGTGCTGAGTCTCCTCCAATTCACAGCACAAACTGAGGTTGTCAGTGAACGCGATCAACAACTGGATGTACGCCAAGTACTGAAAACGGCACACTTTGTCCAATTTTTGGAAAAGCAAAATTCTTTAAACACAAACTCAAAAAGTTATCTAAGATATCTCAGTAAGTTCCTCACCACAGCAATAGTGTCATCCACTTCTGATTCGTGTAGAGACAGAAGGATGACACGCAGTAGAGATAGCACAGTCATGGAGAAAATTTGAAGAAATGTCTAGAAAGAACCCATAGCTAAAGAAAGAAATAACTGTTTCCCTTTGAAACGATCCATGTTTACCCTGATCCTGGTGCTCTGCCAGAACTTTTGCACTTGCGCTCTCGTGTACGAGTTTCGTGAGGAACAACCGTAGTGAGCGCAAATGAGATAGAAGACGTCCGTCAGTAGAGGCAGGGTTAGAAGGCCGTCCATTAAGGCATGCTGAAGACACGAAACAACACCGACGAACTGAAAGAACGCATAAAACGTCGATGGAAAAGCAGATGCGCTAGGCGAAGCTGTGAATATCAGTGTTTTTCATCAGGGAAACAACATTTCTCACCATAGTGTAGCGGTGTAAGCAATCGAAAAGGTCGTCTTGTAAACGCATTCCGCTACTCTGCGAATGAAACTGAATGAATTCGAATGAATGTGACAGTGGCCGCGACATTCTGATTTTTCACGCAGTATAGACAAAGCAGAACATAATCGCCATTGCTAATACCCCGACGCTTCGGAACTCGGCTGAAGTATGTACGTCATTTATCCACGAACAAAGGTTTTTGATGAAACAAATCGCATACTCGGCGACGAAAATTTTCCGAATACTATGTTTTCATGGTAGCTCCTTTGTCATAGAGAAACCGCGCTTTTTCTTCGAAAATGACAAGCATGTTCTAATAATCCTAGTTTTCCCATCTGATGCACTCGTCTTGTGAGTGAAAGGTATTTGTTGAGAGAAAAAAGTGAGAGAGGGAGAGGGAGAAGAGCTGAAAGGGAAAAGAGGGAAAATCGGTTATGAAGCTCCTCATTCTTTCGACAATGCTGTCATTTCTGACGTGATTTCGAATTGTGATGGTTTTTTCTTTTCGCAGATATGATCAGCTTAATATACAAAATAAATGAAAGAATAAAACTCTCGGCGTTGATCAATTCCTGAGGGATGCGCCATGCGTTCGACTTCATTAAGCATCGGCATCGTTGGAACTGACTGAATGCATATCCTGCCTTTACAATGACTCGCGGTGGCCTACCGATATATCCAACCAGTGTTTCTGTCCCCTCAGACAAGTCTAATACTAATTTGCCGACCCCCGGGGGATGGAAGGCTTGGTGAGCCTTGGGGTCGGGGATCGATCCTGTGCGTATTGCACGGCGCTTCCACCATTGCATTACATGCGCCCGTTTAGGACTACAATATGTACATATATATATGTATACATACATATATATATAGATATATATGCATATATGCATATATATATATATATATATATATATATATATAAAGATAGAGAGAGTCAAGTAGACCGAATAGTGAACACCGATTCTAACGAATGTACAGTAAGACAGCTATGAACTTTCATTGATTGGAAACTTGCGTGTATTCGGTTACTTCGGTGTTTTTTCATTTCATTTATGTTTACCATAACGAGGACTTATAATAAAAGCATCCAAGAGATATTTAGTTTGTCGCTCATATGATATGCTTAAGTGAAACGTACATCATCGACATTCAAGGAAATATGAAAGGGAACACACCAAGGTTCGCTCGGGTTAAAAGTGAAAATCACAAGCTGCATATTCAGTCAGAGGTAAATGCAAACAACTGGTTCGTCTTAGAAGGTGCGGAATAAACTTATGTATTGAAAGAGCACTGCAGCCGAGCTTTAAACTGTTTGATAAATGAGCTGCAAATGTTCATGAAGCCGACAACGTTAGAGCTACATCACCTCTAAAATTCGTTATTATTTGTTTGGCTACCCTGGAGAGAAAATGTCAAGCATCCAGTAGTACGAAGCAAAATGGTAGCACTTTGTCAGTTCAAAATGTCTTAGCAGAGTGTTAGTTAAAAATTAAAAAAAAGCTTATGACGGCTAAACTTGCTAAGGAAAAACAAAGCTGATTAAAAACATGCGGTGGGAAAGTAAGCACTGCTAGTACACGTGAATCTAAGAATTAATCGAAAACGTGAATTTTGCATGAAAAACAGGTGGAAAACTGCTCATATCTCAGGGGATAGATGTGTCGAAACGACGATGCCACGGTGGGATCTTAGCTGGGACCGCCGACGAAGCGAACGATTTTACAACCTCGCTCTTCTGCAACCTCCTAGTCGCTTCCAATACAAGAACAAAAACCATCTCTTCTTCGCAAACAGCTAGCTAAAATGTACAGATGTTGTAAGAATCTCAAGAAATCCAGACAACGCAGCCGTTTTATGGTCGCATGTTTAACGCTCTGATTGTTATTGCCACTCAACTTCTAGTCATGTGTGATCGCCGCCGACCGCGAAAGCAGAAGATTCGGCGTCGCCAGCACAACCACAGTGTCCTGATGGCTCTATAGAGTACGAAGGACTCGCTTCCGCATGATTGTGAGCGTAGGTGGATCTCTGACTTCTCTTCAGCCGCGAAGTTCCCACTATTCCGGGAGATATTTTTGTGGTTGAAAACAATTTTTTTGCTTCAGTGTTTCATCCATTTATAACCACAAGCGAAACAAACAAAATCGGAGTGAAAAATTGAAAAAAGAAAAAAAAATCGAAGAGCAGACATACATGGCGATGGACGCGCACGTTCTCATTTTCCAGCAAAGGAGTCACCACATGTGACAGTTTGCCAAGAATGAATTCAGTGAGGACGATGATGGTTACAACTACGATTCTAATACGGTACGTTGCCTATCTCGACAGGATTTGTCCTTCTATAGAGCGCTAACAGCATCGATCTTGCAGACGTTCTGCCCAACAAAAAAAAGCTAAATGTTTCCAACTTTTTTCAATCAGTAGCCACAAAACACACCATGGCATTGATGCCTTGCACGGTTGACGAATCGATGCGAGATTGATATCTAGGTGTTTTTTGACCTTGTTGTATTTCCTCAAGAATCTCGTCGCTTTCAAACTTTGAACCGCCCGTACGATCTGATAGAAACATTTATTTGCTCACTTTCTGCAAACTCTCCGACAACACAAATGGGCATTACCTGCCAATTTACCTGTAGTGGAAGCGCTATGTTTAATATCACAACAATGTGTGGGACACGCATGCTCGCTTGTTCGACTCCGCAAAGTCCAAGCAAGTATCTAAATTTCTTGATCGACAGATCGGTACCGGACTTGCCTGAGAAAAGCCTCGTTCGCTCCACAAAGACCAGCCACTATCCATGAAAACACAAAAAACCCGTGAACGTTCTAGTAGAGCTATTTCAGGATTCCACAGAGAATCTACTTCTTGGGCACTTAAAAAAGAGGGCAAAGTTCTCAAGAGGTAACCGAAGCCACATGCAAGTCCAAAGGCCTTCATAGATAACGATTGCCATCCAACGACAACAAATAGAATGAAATAAGTACAGGAATCCGCAACATATATGAATTCGAGTGTTATGGATAAGAATAAACCATGAAACCAAGCTAGATATCATATCTTGTCTTAACACGGCCTTCATACTTTAAAGCAAGCATAATCTGCCGAAACGTGGGTGACAATATTTATCACATACGAACACATAAATACAGTAAAAAAATATTCTTCAATCGCTCTGTGTTGCTTGGTAAAGGAAATCAGAGTTCTTATCACACACGGATTTGTTGGCCGTTGAAAAAGGTGTTTCTTGCTAAAAACTAGTCCAGCATATCAGCATACGGTTATATGGCCAGCTATCACAGCAAATCAAACGCTGAGTGGAGAGAGTTCCAGAATGAAAGGGTTCCTGAAGATGTTTCAACAAAAGATCTTCATCGCAGAGAATGCGTTTTCTTAAAATAATCATTGGCAGTGGGTCGTAATCAAAAAACAGTAGCAAAAAAAACATTCTCAAGACTCAGTAACTCCGGACACAAATGAGTGCAGTGAGAGTACAAAGACTACTTTGTAATGTTTTTGTCTGATAAGGAAAAAGATCAGAATAAGCCAATCAGAAAAGCTTTCGAGCGATTTACATTGGTGAACGAACAAGAAAACAAAACCGGTCGCTAGCATTAATGGTCACAGCAGATCTTCTCTGGAAAATATTAACAAGGAAAAAAAACTAAACAACGCCAAAAACCACACTGCAAACACCCCTAACACCGTGATGCCGCATGTACCCCAGTCTTCTCAACTGGTGTCCCTGGAATGCGAATGGGGAAATCGCCTTGCGTTCGTGATTAGGATCCGACACAATGCGAGTTTATCACCGAATGCAACAAATAATCGAACACTTCTCACCTGGACGCGCGATTAAACAGTTTTCTCGATGAAACGACCATTCTGAAAGGAACAAGCTTTTTGAGGAACGCAGCTTCATCCCCGGTGACGACAGTCGACAACATCAAAAGGAAAGATGTTACCGAATAGAAAGCATCACTAAGGAAGCCAAGAAGGAAGAACGGAATTGCGAGCCATAAGTTTAAACTTTAGTTGACATAGTCACCGTTCAATATAGCTAATTTATTGGTTTTATCGGCCTACCGCACACAAGAAAATCAGAAGATAGGTAAAAGGAACGATTGCGATTTTCATTTTGGGCTTGGTTCAGTTTTTCCTAAATTATTCACCTTATACAGCTTTATTGCCTGGGTTTTTTCATACCGTGTCCTTCCAATCTGTATTGAACTGATGCAGATAAAAGGCAGTGGTCCAGCGAAAAAAGAATATATTGTTTATTCAAAACGATGTTAAACGAAATTCGTATTACAAAACTACTTTAACATACCCAGAGGGATGCTGAGGTAAGAGCAAAACTTTGGAACCTTAGAAGGGCTTCCAGTCCACGACTATCCTTAGCGAGAGCCTGCGTGGTTTCCACCATACCAACCTAGGTTATGCGTTGCCTTTTTCTCAGCTAGTCTTTTTTTACAGAGCAAACCGATAGGGCAAAAACATGGCTGAGATAAAGGCAAAGCATGAACCTCGATTGGTGTAGTGATAGCACGTGATCTCCCGACAAGGATGTTCATGGGTTCGACGCCCTGTTGAGTCTCCGTGTTCTGCTTATATCCCAGCATCTTTATGGTTCTACTTCACATTATACCCTGTCATAAGAAATAATAGGCAGTAAATAAAAGTTGGACACACTTCGACATACAAATTCAGATGATCTTATGAGTATTCGCTACGGATCGATAAAGATCGGTAAAATAGTCATCACACTTCTAAGATTTATTTTCGAACTTGAAACAGGAAAGAAGAAACAATGAATCATTTTTTGACGACAAACAATAAGGACAAATAGTTTTTCGGTCGCGAGAAACGGAATATCCCCCCTGCCTCCGAACATTTAACTGACCCGATTTAGATGATACGAGTTCAATTTCCCAAAGAAAACTGTTCAAAAACAATGCGAACACGTCCGAAACGGTGGTAAAGATTGTGACAGCAGACCCTTTCGTGAAGTGATTCGTCTTGGCTTTCGTGACGAGTCGAATGCCTAATGGAACTCGTTGTTGGCATCTACAACTGGAGAACCGGAAACTATTTTGTTGTGATGTATGCGCGGAGGAAAGACTTAAGTGGCGTATAGTTAGATGTTCTCCGGTTACCAAAATAATGTTCGCCTAACGTTGTCCAATAATTATATACCTTCTTGCCACTTACTACTGCATAACCATAGAACGACTCAGAGAATGATTCCTTCCAGAATGAGTGAATTAGTAGCAAAGTGGTTAATCGCGGAGTTTCTTGGCATATCTCAGAAATGTTCAGCGTCGATAAACACTTGACTTCAAAAAAGTCGACCTTCAGAATATCCGGCTATAAAAGCAATAACAGAAAAGACTCAAAGAGTTCTCAGTAGTGGATGAATGTGTATTCGACCGCTGTGCGTCAGCTGGAGAACGACGGTTGAAGGTCATCGAAACTCTGATAGCTTTCGAAAAGAAAAACGAAAACTAGACAAATAAGATTAAAAAAGAAATGAAAACGTTAGTTCGAAAAACGGATTTGTTAATCGACAACTATAAACATCATTAATTTCACAACCACAGCTGTGTTTCAGTTAAAACGAGCGTTTATAGCGCATTGGTAGTAACGCTCGCTCAATACGAGCAAAGCGCTAGTTCAAACCCGTTTCGGACACACTCAGCTGCCCATTCCTCCGGGATCAAGAAATAGGCACCATACTCCCCGCTGCACCAAACCCCTCATCCCTCCTAAGTCGGGAAAATGGCATCAGAGTTGCACGGAGTGAGCCTGATCTCTCAATATAAGTGGGAACATCTTAGCACGACTAGCGCAAGACTCCAAGTAGAACCAACTCCACCAGTATTCGACGACATTCATGAGGGAAAACGAAGATCTTCAATCATTAACTGAACTCACATCCAAAAGCTCATAGTTTTCTCGAATAGTAGACGTGAGATCGAATGCAATGGAATGTAGGCATTGTCGGAATCCGCAAAGTAGCTGCGCAGACAGGTCATGTAGAGAAAAAAAACTTATACAAGGACTATAGTTCTATATATACAAGGTGTCTTTCATCCAACACGGACAACTTGTCATTAAAGGTAGGAGAGAAATCCTCGACATATTGGAAGAAACAAGAACAACGATATCTATAAGGTTTTCTAGTGAAAGTCCACCTTTACCCATTCAATCATTAACACTAAGAAATGCATTAATAGCGGGAAAAAACAATGCAAGCGTAGTATTAAAGGAAAAGTTAGAAGGAAATGGAAATGGATCGGAAATTTCGGTTCGATTCTAGGCCAATCACAACGGTAATCGGATCGCTCAGGTAAAGAACTACGGCGACGACACTCGGTGAAGGTTCTCACTCTAAACTGGAGCTTGGTCTTCTTCATTTAAAATGATTGCGCGTAAGTTGGTCCAACGACGAACACGATCTCGTTCCGGATCGATTTCCAACAACGTTGCACTATTATTCACGTGATGACCGATGTAATGTAGAGGAAAATACTCCTTTCTCATTTTTTTCAACTCAACAGAGGGGGATGCTTTATGACCGGCACTCTGAAGGGTATAAAACCACATAGGGAAAAGTGGTATTCGTACGAACGATTCCTCTGCAATGTCTCTTCTGCCGAGATTCTTGCCGTTATTCTCGGAAAATCACGAAAACAAAGGATTACCTAACGAACAAGCAAAAAGGTGTTGGCCGGTAAAACATTCGAAAGAGGATTCACATTACGACAAAAGTGTCGAGTGGCAGACGACACTGGTGCTTGAAACGGATAGATGCTATCCAAAATGTGTTCAAATTCTTGAGCTTAAACGAGGTTGCTATACAACCTTTACTCTGCTAACGTTTCGACGATTTCGTCTTCATCAAAGCCGATGATCTGAATAGATGGTCCACAGCTGTTCGTCTTCTCGATGTGGTGCCTTCGTTTTCGTATCGAGTCGGATCTTCCTCATTGCAGCATTTCTCGAATGAGCCATAGTCACCAGACGATGCTCTTATACAAGGGGATGGATACTGATATTAGTGATTATCTGGTGGTAACCATTTGTTTTTTCCGGGACAATCCACCCTGCAAAAGTCGGTGTCGTTATCAGCTGGTATAGAGCGTAACTCACCAATATCCATCATAAATGTGGTGGACTGGTCGGAGGCGTTCTGCAGCACACGTGGAATCGATCCCGCGCCCATGGCCCACCAAGCCCTTCATCTCTCCAGGATCGGCAAATTGGTACCAAACTTGTCTGGGAGGATAGCAGCACTGGGACGATACATCGGTAGGCCACCGCGAGTCATTATAAAGGCCAGATATGTATTCGATCACCTCCAAACGATGCTTAATGAAGTCGAATGCATGGCGCATCTCTCAGAGATTGATCAACGCCAAAAGCTTTATCCTTTTTTTTATAGAGCGTAACGATATTTCAAAACCGTCTTCCCTCTAGTCTGGGTGGATTGTCCGGGAAAAGCAAGTCGTTATCACGCATAATCACTGTTATCAACATCTGTCGCTTGTATAAAAGATCATTACCGAGTGAGAATGTCTCATTCGAGATGCTCCACCGAATGAGATCTCACTACTTACGAAGACGAAGATGCCACATCGAGAAGACGAAGACGTCGAAACGTTAGCCGAATAAATCTATTTATGAACCTCGTATAAGCTCAACAATTTAAATATAAGCTGGTTACTTTACCACCAAGGTTAAAGGAAAGTTGATTCTAAAATGTTGGTACGCTCTAAGCTAACCAAAATGGTTCCAGGATTTTTAGAATGGTGATATCAGTTGCGCCCGTTGGTAATTAAAAGGGGTTGCTCATGCTTTCATGCACGATATCCAGCTGAGCGATATACCAATTACCTGAGTCTTATTTGCTACCTAGCAGCTCTTTTGATGAAAATCAACACCATTTGCTTGTTTTTTTTTCACAGATTTCTCATCATCAACAAAGGATAAAGGATAAAGTTCTCGTCGTTTGTCAATTCCTGAGTGACGCGCCAAGCTTTCGACTGCATCAGGCATCGTCAGAGGTGAGTGGATGCATATCTGGTCTACACATGACTTGCATTGTCCTACAGATGTAACAAATCAGTGCTGCTATTCTCCCAGGCAAACCTGGCATCAATCTGCCCACTCTGAAAGGGATGGATGGATTCGCGGGACCGAGGCGTGTGATCGAACCAACGACCACGTGTGTGTATCACAGGGTACCGGTGATCTCTCTGCGCTAAGTACGCTCATCACTTTTATGTCATCCCTAAACTCTAGGCAGCTAGTTGCGAGGCAGAGTGTCTTTCATGGGTGGTGGATAGTTGGTAAAGTGCGAATCGAACGTAATTATATGCCTGGTGTAAAAAAACAGTCCTCTGAGATGGGCTGGTTAGCACTAATATGTTGGAGTCTATTGCTATCGATCGTACAGGTGTTAAAACCTGCTAGCATCCTAGAGTCGTCTTCTTGTTTGTCTTCCTAGCCATTTCAGCGCATGAGTAGTTATTTTAGAGAGCTCACATTCGTAGAAAATAGTGGATTCTATTCTGGAATTGACTTCTGCTTGCTGGCATAAATAGTGCCAAATCAGAACAAGTGCAAAACGACAGAGCAACAACCGCCGTGTTCACGTTGACCATATTAGTCTAAATTTTGAGATTCATCTAAGGTTCATAAGAAGCACTGCCTTCTTAGAAGGAAGAATTAGTTGCGGTTGTTCTGCATCGGAGGTTCGGAGATCCGAAATCTCTGAAGAAATTTAGACTTTCCCGTTTTTCTTTTCCACATGCCATCTACTAAGAACTAGAGAAAAAAGTTCTGTAATCACATGACTATATTTCGAATATAGGGCGCGTGTAGTGCAGTGATCGGAGGTGCCCTGTGACACACATGGGATCGATCCCGGCGCCCCAAGCTCACCAAGCCCTCCATCCCTCCAGGATCGGCAGATTGCTGCCAGACTTGTCTAGGAGGGTAGTAGCATTGCCTCGATACATCGGTAGGCCACTGGCAGTCATTGTAAAGGCCAGATATGCATTCAATCGCCTACACGATACTTAGTGAAGTCGAATGCATGGCGCATCCCTCAGGGGATTAATCAAAGCCGAGAGCTTTGTCCTTTTTCTATTTCATTTCAAACATGGAATCCATTTATCTAGTAAACTTATGCTATCCCAGGCTCCATCATGCTTTCTAGTCCTTCGATATCCGCAAACGGCTACCAAACTTATGTGAGGAATCCGCAAAGCCCAGCGACTGTCTGTGGTGAAAATCCAACGCTCCAGAAGTGTTATTCTACGATTCCACTAAGCAGTCGCCTTCATAAGGAGGAGAAAACTCTTAGGTTGCCGTCAAACCTAGACGCAAAAGCGAAATCACCTTAGCCGATGGCGGATCCAAGGCAACAAACTGATGGAAAAAGTGGCCGCAGTATGTGATTGAGGGACATATAAATAGATAAAGCAGACAAAAAATGAAGGAAAATTGTGAAATCTACCAGCCTAACACTCACCGAGTTCACTTAAGACCTGAATATTGAGATGCCACAAAAGCAAAGGCAAAAAACGGTGATTTCGTGAGGCCAGGAATCTACAAACTGCATTTCTACTGGGAGATGATCGAGCTTGGGCCACGGAATATCGCAGTGGCTCATAGATATTTCGGATATTTAACGATCTCTCCTTCTGTATAGATTGCTTAGACAGTCCATATAGACTAAGTCTAAAATATTTTGACAGATTTTTTAATATCACAGTCCACCTACTGTGATAATTTCGCGCTCTATTGCTGATTTCCGCACAACTTTCCAATATTGGTCCACGAAATCATTTCCTCGCCTATTCTACTTTCACATTCACTTCATAGCACATCCTGGTCCCCGTCATACTTTTCGACCTCGGTGGACAAAAAGATGAAGAGTGAAGCTTCGTCAAGTTTAGCGGGTCTAACGAGAACTTCAAGTCGGAAGCGATTACTCAAAGCCAAAGAAGTTGGTGCTATCCCGTCACTTTTTAGTAGAGTTTTGCTTCTGACTGGTTTTTGCCTCATATATTGCATTGTTTTTGAAGTTGACACCAGAATGCTTACTGAGTACTGGAAATTTAAGCACAGGAAAGCTAAGAAGAAGCACATCTTTGAGGAAGTCGGGACGTCTTGCGATATTTCACGTGAGAATGGTGCCGTCGACCGTACTGACGAACGAGATTCCGAAGGTTTACATTTCATACCATCTAAAGTCTTGCTAATGGATAGTAAAAAAAAGGATAAAGCTCTCGGCCTTGGTCAATCCCTGAGCGATGCGGCGTGCGTTCGACTCTATTAGCCGTCGTTGGAGGTGATTGAATGCATATCTGTCCTTTATGGCCTACCGATGTATCGATCCAGTGCTGCTCTCCTCCTAGACAAGTCTGGTCCCAATTTGCCGACCCCGGAGGGACGGAAGGCTTGGTGAGCCAGGGGCGCGGGGGATCGACCCCATATGTATGGCAGGACGCCTCTGACCACTGCTCCACACGCGCCACATGGATAATACAAAGCTGAATTAGCCGTTTTTAGAGAGGTTCATGGGACAGGAATTCCTTATTCAGATTCGAACGATGCTTCTGATGGTGGAGACCTTATCGACGATGAGAGCAGCCGACGAATTGACTTCGATATTGAGGCGTTTCCAATGGAATCGGGTGACCGGGAAGGAGTTGTCAATATGCTCACACAGGTGCGAAGTCGACAGTCTTTCTTAGTACTTCTGAATATTTAGTATATATATGATATTTATAGAGGTCACATTGTGACTATCGACTGAAAATCCTAACCTGCATCGAAAGACTTCATTGCAGATCTTTTTGAGAGCGGATATCGACCTTGAGGCGTTCGCGGACTTCATCATCGCTCAGAGTCCTTTTGGATTAGTCCTTGGGGTAGTTCCACATTTCCTGCTTACTATTTCTTCTTCTACATTGTCTTTCATTTTTGTGGAAAAAATAACAACCAGCCTTCATACAGCTTGCTAACAAATCCCTGTGAAATATATTTATTGGACTGCATATGTTTCTGAAATTCTTTGCGCCTTTCAAAATGCAACAATCATCTCAGTTTCTTGTGGATTTATTGTTAGAGGTAAGAAGGCATTAGATTCTACCCATCTACACGAGCAGCATGCAGGTTCACCCTACCACGATTAGTACGAATTGACCCCAGAAGATTTTCTTTTCTTTCTTCGTCGAGATTCCTCGATTCGAGACGGCAACTTTCCGTCGAGCAAGGCACTTTGGTGACGACGCCTGTGCCTTCTACGTTTGCGCCATGTGTTTTTCAGTTTTTAATCTCAAAACATGAAATGTTGCCGAAGCTTTGGAAAGACTACATGTACCACTGAAGAGATGGGGCAAAGTCTTTTCTAGAAGCTTATGAAGTCATCAAGTACTTTAACTGTCGAAAAATTATATCGGCAATTGCAGAAGAACCACCATCGTCGCAAATGTGTTAGTGAGGGAGCTGCTGTTTAGCTCTGTTTTTCAAAATTCGGCTCGTTGCACTTCTTATAGTTTGTAGTCTGAGGAAGACGAAGACGTCGAAGCGTTAGGTAAAGGATAAAGTTTTCGGTGTTGATCAATTCCTTAGGGATCCCATACATTCGACTTCATTAAACATCGTTGGAGGTGATAATATGCATATCTGGCCTTTAGCAATAATTTGCGGTGGCCTGCCGATGTGTAGAGTCAGTGCTGCTATCCTCTCAGACAAGTCTGCTGCCAATTTACCGACCATTGGGGGTTTGGAAGGCGTGGTGTGCCAGGGGCATGGGGATCGGTTCCATGTGTATTGCAGGGCGCATCCGACCACTGCACTACACACGCCCATTGTGTGGACCGTTAGTCGAATAAAGTTATTTGTCGGCCTCATGTTAGCTTATCAATGAAGAGTACTTGCTGTAGTGTTGATTGCCATTCTGCCTAACCAGAAAAGTTCTTCTTTAGCCGGCAGAAGATCAAAGTGACGAAGATAATGAGAACGTTGTATATGGAGTCGTCACTGCAGTGTCGCTAAACAACCTGGGCAGTGCACCGAAATTTATGAAGGATATCCTAGATTTTCTGGAGATGAAATCACGCAAGTTCGCATTGAAGGAATTCCGTGAAGCGCTCGAAGTGGCGAAGTCTAAACGGACTGGGATTTTCATAAACGAGAGGATGTTGAACTTTCCCTATCAAATAGTCAAGCCATCATTCAGCAGCATCAGGTACTTTTTATTTCCTTTATATCTTAAGTGAGAGTAATACTGTAGAATGTCAAACTTTTACAGCAAACAAGTTGTTTTTTTTTTCTTTAGTTGTTTCTGTGACTTGTAGGTTCTTTTCGTAGTACTTACATGTTGATTTATCTGCTGTTTGATAAATTTTCATTGTTGTTACTAACTTAGTGCTTCCCCCCCCACACATGGGATCGATCCCCACGCCACTGGCCCACCATGCCCTCCATCCCTGCGGGGCTGGCAGATTGGTACCAGAATTGTCTGAGAGGATGGCAGCACTGGATCTAAACATCGACAGACCTTCGGGAGTCGTTATAAAGGCCAGATATTTATTCAATCATCTCTAAACGATGCTTAATGAAGTCGAAGACACGACGCATCCCTAAGGGATTGATCGACTTCGAGAGCTTCATCCTTTATCCTTTTGGATATGTTTACCTTTTATTTTACCTTTTGCTACTTCATAGCTGCCATCTTTAACTACTACAGTAGCTAATTTAGTTTGTTTGACGATGAAGTCAACCAAGTTTAACCAATAACCATTCTTTTTGGTAATGTATTTGCTGTGAATTTTTGGTTCTGACAAAGTCATCGCCGTAGAAAGCATCGCTTCCTTTTCGGGGATTTATTGAAAATCTGCTGCGCTTGTAATACGTTATGTAAAACTTCTCGCTTTCATATCCGACTTGGTCAAACTGGGGAAGCCCTACCAAAAAATGATATATATTCACAAACTGCGTATAGAAGACCAAAATCTGAGTTTGAATATGCCTGATGAGGTGCACGATAAGCCTTTGAAGAAGAAGAGAAAGCCGGGAAAAGCTGAGAAGGTGAGTCGGCACGTTTCCAGCTCGTCCACTTCCTTACTGTTATTTTGTCTTTCTACTTAATTAACACTTTTAAGAGGAGAATGGCGATCCGCGATTTATCAAATGCTGATGTGATCTTCGACAATATTGAAGATAAAGTTTTGTACCAGGTATCATCCTTTCTCTATGTTTCGTTTTAATTTTTTCATTCTCACCACCTCCTCCGTTTGAGTTCCTTCCTCCCTTGCAGATATGTGAAGGTGAAGCAAATTTTTTCGACTATCCGGTTCACAGTGAAGTGGAAAGTTCGAGCAAGTTTCACATCCTTGTAAAAGATGGCAAATCTTACAAGCCTTATCGCAGAGTCGTAGTTATGGATATTAAGAGGTTGGTGCAGGACTGGTTTCTAATTGTAGACATGTAGTATCACTTAGCTATCGATTAGTTTCATTCGTTGCAGATTCGACGCGTTTTTGGAGCAGGTCATTAATGGTGTTTTTTAGAAAGTGTACGTTTACTGGTACATTCTATACTTGTTTATTTGTTTTTGCTGTCTCTGTTTTCGGTCTGTTGTTGAAGTGTCCTCAGAGCATTGTTGTTGTTCTTTTATTACGAAATTACTCTGTTAGTTGCGTTATGGAGCGAACTGTTTTTAATTCGATATCCGAACTTTTATCTTTTCTCGTACTGCGCCATCTGTTTCACTCATATTCATTTTACCTGTGTAAACTCGTGAAGAACAGAGCAACGTGTTTCGGACAGTTTTTTACGTTTGGTTATATCAGCGTTTATACTAGTGATAAGTATCTACTGCGGTTTCTAATTCCCTTAATCACCTAATGATTCTGTTGGGTACAAGTAAAATGTTAACCTGTTCTGCCGCGCGCTATAGCTCCCGTGTAAATTGTGCATGTCATTTGACCCAAACAGTACATCAGAAAGGATTTACTTTCCACAACCAGTATAGTCTGCACTGTGTACAGTTACCAGTTGTTATGTTAGCAAATTATGTCATCATGTGTTCCTGACGAAATAAATGAGAGTGCTAAGTAGAAGTCAGGAACACTGTCCAACAACCAAGCCAAGCTTTGACATTTCCAGTGATATGTTCACGCACGTGTGGCGCAATGGTCGCAGGCCCCTGCAACACACTTGGGGTCGATCAACGCGTCCAAGGCTTACCAAGCCTTCCATCCCCTGAGTCGGCAAATTGGTACCAGACTTGTCTGGGAGGATAGTAGCACTGGCTCGATACATCGGCAAGGTACGTACCGCGAGTCACTGTAAAGGCCAGATATGCATTCAATCACCTCCAACGATGCTTAATGAAGTCGAATGCATGGCGCATCCCCTCAGGGATTGATCAACGCCTACAGCTTTATCTTTTTTATCCTTTATCTTGATACATATGGCGTTGATCGTCGGAAATGCAGAGCTGGGAAAGGCGACTGTTTGCTATAGGCAGACATTATGTTATTCACGAGAATTCACCACTGCTTGTTACTATTACTGCTTCACCATCCAGTGCAACTATGCAGGTCGCAGTATCATTCGGAGAAGTATATCGCGATCCCTGGATATTGTACGATAACAGCCGGTTCTTCGTATCTGTTCTTTCAGCTTTCCCATTTTCTTCGCATCGTTTCCTCTTCCTCGTTTTTTCTGCAACTATCTATCAGAAGACTGCGTGATAGGAGCCGAAAATAAGCACGTTTTCCTATCGATATTTGTTACATCTTTAATATCAACTGCTCAAAAGCGCTTAACGGCGACGAAGAGTTCTTCCATATTTCTACCTAATTCAGAAATATTCAGGCAGCCACAAGGTACAGGCATAAATTTTTCACCACTGTGTGCCTGTTGCCACTTGCACCTTATGTTTTATATGAGCACTGCGTTTAGTAGTTGGAATATTGAGTTCCCCCTACCAAGAACGCGACTTTGTGTAACTTCCAGAGGCGGATGTGTAGAACAATGCAAATCATTGTAGTGTAGCAACGACAGGTGGTGGACTTTCTCAATCCTTCTACCTTCCAGGGTAAGAACACTTTTCTTAGTTTCAGACTGAGGTTAGCATCCTATGAGCCGCACTGGGAGCTGTCGTATTACTTCTCTAACAGCGGCCAGTCCGTCACCAATTAAGATCGGTTAAAAAGGAAGACTCAAGGAAACCAATAATATATCTATTTCTATACATATATACATACATAGACTTTTTGATGAAGGTGAAATTTTCGGAACTTTCTCTCTCATTTGCACGACACGAAATAAGCCCAACACCGCCTTCTGGACCGTGCTTTCGGTAGCGTTAAGCGATCCTTCATCGTGATTAGGTAGCGACCAGGTTTCGCCACGCACTTTAGGACAGATACCATTGTCGAGCCAAAAAGATGGGTACGGTGTCACGTGTTCTGTCTTCTTTGCCATGTCCTCGATTATCTTGAAGTCATCGCATCCCTCTCACTTTCGGCTGCCCAACTCCGGAGCCGAGTCGCTCACCATGTTGACCTCGCGACCCTAGACAGACGTAGCTGAAGCATTTAGAGATACTAATTCCAGACTACGAAAATGGCAACATTACCGAAACGTCAGCCGTCGAATTACAACAACAACAACAACAACAACAGCAACAGCAAGCAACAAACAAAAACGAACAACAAATAACAGATATTGGCATGTACGATTGACATTGATTAGTAACAATATTGATATGCAATTTACTACACCAAATGCTTCAATAACACATACAGAGGTGAAAATCTATATGGTAATCACATGATCAACAATCACATTGCTTCTTGCAAAGGAAGCGAGAAGGAATGCCCAGAGATCACACGTGATCTCGCCCCGTATCTTCGCATCGACTTTAGATGTGAGTGCGATTGCCACGTAGGGTTTCATCTTTCTGTATTTGTTATTCAAGCTTGAGGCAGTATGCATATCAATACACCTTCCCAGGCTCTGAAGAGGGCGATATTGCCGAAACATTAACTACTGTTGTGTTGCATGCGCTTTTTGCACGGAAATAAAACGTATACATATATGTATATATGTATATATGTATATATGTATATATATATATATATATATATATATATATATATATATATATATATATATATATATATGTAAATCTACCGACACGTGCTTAGGTTAATAGTACAACGATTATATGCATATATATATATATATATATATATATATATATATATATATATAGTGCCCACTTTTCGACTCAACGGTACTTCCTGCGTTAACGTAATCGTCAGAAACCTGGCCGGTGCGTAAGCAGGATGAAAGATCACTCAGCGTTATTAAACGTGCAGTCACCCAACTAAGGGAAAGGATCCGAAGCTCCGACCTGCGTCAACGATCAAAAAACCAAAGATGCCGTTCTGTACGCCAAACAGTCGAAGATAAGGTGGGCCGGACACGTAATGCGTAAGAATGACAACCGATGGACAAGAGCCGTTAGTGATTGGATTCTTCGGGATGTCAAATGTACTGCAGGAATACCACCGACCCGATGGTCACAGTTCTTCACGGAGTTAGAAGCAAAATATGATGGTCGACGAGGCCCTAGAGCGGCAGAACCCACAGGGTTACTCTTGCACGCGACAGGAAAAAAAATGGAAGATTTACTGGCGCCCGCTCGAGTCACTCGACGATCAACGGGACTACAGGTGATATATATATATATATATATATATATATATATATATATATACAGATATGTACAAATAGTATACAGATACTTTATTAGTTTTTAACCGATCTTAATTGGTGACGGACTGGCCGCTGTTAGAGAAGTAATACGACAGCTCCCAGTGCGGCTCATAGGATGCTAACCTCGGTCTGAAACTAAGAAAAGTGTTCTTACCCTGGAAGGTAGAAGGATTGAGAAAGTCCACCACCTGTCGTTGCTACACTACAATGATTTGCATTGTTCTACACATCCGCCTCTGGAAGTTACACAAAGTCGCGTTCTTGGTAGGGGAACTCAATATTCCAACTACTAAACGCAGTGCTCATATAAAACATAAGGTGCAAGTGGCAACAGGCACACAGTGGTGAAAAAATTTATGCCTGTAGCTTGTGGCTGCCTGAATATTTCTGAATTAGGTAGAAATATGGAAGAACTCTTGTCGCCGTTAAGCGCTTTTGAGCAGTTGATATTAAAGATGTAACAAATATCGATAGGAAAACGTGCTTATTTTCGGCTCCTATCACGCAGTCTTCTGATAGATAGTTGCAGAAAAAAACGAGGAAGAGGAAACGATGCGAAGAAAATGGGAAAGCTGAAAGAACAGATACGAAGAACCGGCTGTTATCGTACAATATCCAAGGATCGCGACATACTTCTCCGAATGATACTGCGACCTGCATAGTTGCACTGGATGGCGAAGCAGTAATAGTAACAAGCAGTGGTGAATTCTCGTGAATAACATAATGTCTACCTATAGCAAACAGTCGCCTTTCCCAGCTCTGCATTTCCGACGATCAACGCCATATGTATCAAGATAAAGGATGGAGGGGATAAGGCTGTGGGCGTTGATCGATCCCTGAGGGATGCGCCATGCATTCGACTTCATTGAGCGTCGTTGGAGGTGATTGAATGCATATCTGGCCTTTACAGTGACTCGCGGTACCCTGCCGATGTATCGAGCCAGTGCTACTAAATGTAAATGTTTTGATGAAAGATGGTATAAGGAAAAATGAAGTCAGCTTTCTTATCCTCAAACGGTGCCAATTATAAAGCACGAGTAGATGTTAAGTTTATTTGAGATATTTAGTCACTTCTTGTCCCTTCCAATGCTTAACGGTTCGGTGTTACGATGCCGGTGAAAGCACTGTGCCCAAAAAACGCGACGAGAGCATCGCACACCTTCCCTCAACTGCGGTTATCAATTTAGTTCTTTGTTTTTGCCCGCAATTACAAATCACGAGATTGGGCGGTTGAGGAAGTGTAATAGACCATATTTCTACTTTTGCCACGCACTTACTGAAATGGCACATTTTGTGAATATGGAATGCTTCCTACCTCCCAACGGTTACAAGTACTCAGAGTAAGTAATGGTTTATAATGATACAGCTCGTACAAACATTACAAATGATTCCGAAGGTGGGCACATTCTTGCAGATTCGAGGGCTTTCAAGGCGAATGAAGGAAAGCGACGTGATAGACATCATAAATCGAGATCCGAGAGTTTCTTTGTAGTCGCTGCCAGGAATTTATAACTGAAGAAGCAAGGTAGTGTTGTCCTTACCTCGGATGTGGATTACGCTCACATTTTTTTCTGTTCCTTCATTCATTAATTTTCCAAACGCTCTGTGGATGGCTTGGTGCTGTTTCGAAACTTTAACTCTTGAGTGTATTAATAGCCCTTTCTAGCTCAACCCAAAAAATGTCGAGACGTGTGAGTTTTTGCCAAAAAAGGACAAGTTTTATTTCGGTGGCACTGAGTGAGCGATTTTTTGAAACCTAGGTGACTTCGTATTTTATTCGACTTTAAATGCATGCTGGTGATCGTTGATAATTGGATCACATGAAAATATCTGGCTTTGGCCCAAAAATAAAAGGGATCTTGTCGAGTTTCCGCAAGGAGGAAGAGTTTCCACGACGGGTGTACCCATTATCGAAGGACGTCCGCTAAGAATCACGAAGCCTATGTGTGAGCACTATTCCTAATACTGATAGATACAAACCGACGAACGCTTCCATAGACTATTAACAAAGAAATTCTTTCAGTTTTTTTTTAGAGTTGTCGGTCTATTTATTGGTCTTTATGTTAGGGGTAGTTAAGCAAATTATTAACTGCTTTCATTACTGCATAATTTACCGCGACCCATTGAACGAACACTTTTAATGGTAGGGACGAATTATGAGCAGAATTGAATATTCAGTAGTATACACAAGGGTTTTGATTCCTGACGATTTAGCAGTCCGTTACGATTCGAACTTTCCGTCCATGATTCATTATAGAGAGCATAGCGGAAAATTCTGGTCGAGACAGAATTGATTTTTATTTGTCTTTGATGAGCTGACATCATGAAAACTGATGCGCTCCATCAGCATCGTGGGAAGCTGTACTTATCTGGCCCAAAATCTACGTTACGGAAACAACACATCTGGCAAAGTGGATCGCCTCTTGCGTGGACATAACGTGGCTTGTTATTTGTACCGCAAAAACACTAATTTCCATCTGGAGGAGTGACTTTACGACAGCAACTCGTATACACCATAAGGTGCCTCCTCTTGAAAAAAGGTGGTTAAACCATTGAAGAGTTGCACCGACTTCACACTGATTGCCTAAAAAAGCGACAGACCCCGTCCAAGGTCTCGTCAAGCGTTGTTCTTAAAGTAAGTGATGATGAATAGAAGGTTTTAACTGCTTTCAGCTAATAGGACGATTGAGGAACTGCATGGGAAGCAGCTTTCACTCGAACGCGATTGCGATGAAGAAGAAGAGGGTCAGTTTTTTTCTAGACAAGACGTTGATTGTGAATATGCGTGGCCGCATGATGGTATCGCAATAACAATAAGCTCTGTCACCTTATCCCCTCCTGATGATGCTCAAAACATCATTATTGCAAATTTGACATTTCAATTAATACAAGGTCAAGATATACTAATTAGTGGCGATCTGGGGAGACGTCATTACTGAGGACGTTTGCCGGCCATTGACCAATACGTCTGTCAAAATGGACCGCCACTGGCGAAAACGTATACGTGGCTTGTTATTTGTACCGCAAAACCTTTATGTTACGGCTAACGTAAACGCCACCTCTTTCGAGTAGTAATGAAATGATTCCTCTATTCTAATAACGAGAAATCCAATTATAAAGTACAAGTAGACGTTAAGTTTATTTGAGATATTTAGCCACTTCTTGTCCCTTCCAATGCTTAACGGTTCGGTGTTACAATGCCGGTGAAGGCACTGTGCCCAAAAAACACGTCGAGAGCATCGCACACCTTCCCTCAACTGCGGTTATCAATTTAGTTCTTTGTTTTTGCCCGCAATTACAAATCACGAGATTGGGCGGTCGAGGAAGTGTAATAGACCATATTTCTACTTTTGCCACGCACTTACTGAAATGGCACATTTTGTGAATATGGAATGCTTCCTACCTCCCAACGGTTTACCGCCTCATCGTGGCTGGAAGATGTTCCTGGGTGTCGGACTGCCATGTGCAGCGGGGGGATTCGTTCCCCTGGTAGGGTCTTCCAAGCTGACAAGGAGTCTGGCGTTTCCATCAGGAAACCTAGCTAAAAGTAAACCAATACGAAGATCCACTACCGTTCTGGTACCAAAGTCGCATGGTGGCAAATCTCTCTCTTATCAACAAGAGCTGCGACTGCCTGTGGTGGTGAAGACCTGGGGCAGACTTTGGCCAGGCTGACCTCGGCATTCCGGCGAACCATAATTAATAACCGGCAAGTCTCCGAAAAACGGAGATTGTGCTGAGAGCCGCACAACCAGTGAGGACGGGCCGTTCAAGTATCAAGTATCATCAGTAGGCATTTACATACTTCTCCCAGATTTTGTACTGTCCCATACAAGTTGAGCGTCTTGGCATGCCATGTACTTACTTACTTGATACTTGATACTTGAACGGGCCATCCTCACTGGTTGTGCGGGCCCCATCATAGTCTCCACTTTGCAGACATGTGCTGGCTAAGCCATTGTTGTTCCCTGGAATTCCCAAGGTCGACCTGGACAAAGTCTGGCCCATGTCTTAACACCACAGGCAGTCGCAGCCCTTGTGCTCAGAGGGAGATTTGCCACCATGCGACCTTGATATCAGGTCGGTCGTGGATCCTGGTATTGGTTTACTCTTGGCTAGGCGTCCTGATGGAAACGCAGGACTCCTCAGTTTGGGAAATTCTGCCAAGGGGATCCGACACCCAGGGAAACCTCCCAGCCACGATGAAGTGGTAAACCGTTGGGAGGGGCATGCCATGTTAGGTGAACAAAGCGAGGTAGCTTTGGAAGCAAACTAGGCGGTCTTTAAAGTCCTTAAATTGTTTAAGTTAAAAGACAGCTTTTCTAGATTGACTTCTAACACCACAATCCGTGACCCCCTCGCTATCGAATGTGCATAAAAAATCTTGTGAAGATGCCATGTGCAGCGAAATGAACTACCAAGTGGAAAGTTCACTGAATCAAAACCACTCCGGCAAACCAGCTTTGTTTAGGAATCAAAGTGTATCGTCCATTATTGGCTAAAAGGTGTCCCTTTACCACTGTAGTATTGTGATTGTTGTGCATTGCATAATCTATACAAATAGCATTGTCAACTCCTATAGTACTAGTCGTAGTGAACCGCTACACTGTGAGGATTCTTGAAGTGAGCGCTTCAATAAATGGTTCATTGCTGTGAAGAGAAATTACTCATAGATGGATAACTCTAGCTCCAGAACACTTTGCAAGAAGCTGACAATTCCAATCGCATTGAATTCGGGCTTCCAACAAAAGATTTATATCATTTTGTGGAGGATTTTGTGGAGTACACACTATCTGCCTCCAAACGGAGGTATTCGAAAACGGCAAGCCAGAGATATTTCAAACGACTAAACAAAAGTTGGGAATTGGTGAAAACAAGTTTAAAACGGCTTCCACCGTCCCACTTCAAAGACGTAATCAACGGATTCGATATCCATTTTAATTAGCCAACTTGTTATACTGAACTATCGTATATTAGCTGCCGAATATAGTATATGTGAAAACTCGATGAAACATGAATTGAATTGAATATTTCATTTCAGTTAGGAACACATGATAGTTATTGTTAAGTTAGTTAAGTTAAGAGGCATTGCTCTTCAGATAGTCGAAAGGCGTGAAAGTCGGAACTGTAAAAAAAAATGTAATGGAAGAAAGACAATGTTAACTTTTTTTATTTACTGCCTACTACAATTTCTCACGGCTAGGTATTATGTGAAATACAACCACAATGATGCTGAGATATTTGCAAAACTCTGGACCTCAGGTGTCCGCGGTGGGGATCGACCACCCCTACTATCCTTTCGGAAGGCTGAAGCGCTCACCACCACACCATAGGAGTCCTTCGTTTCACCTTCGCTCAGCTAGTTTCTCGAAGGAAGACAGTTTTTGCTTGTGTATAAGCTTAGACATTTCGCCATCTACCAATTCACAGCACTTCACAGATCCATGGTAGTGCGGCCACCATTTTAATTCGGAAAGAATTAATGTTTTCCTTCCAGCGACAGCTCAGGATAAGAGAGATGTAGATAGGTCCTATCCTCATGCTATCATCGCAGGCATCGACAAATATCCGGTGAATGTTACGAAAAGCATGCGAAAAGACAAACAGGAAAACCGAAACAAGTCGAGACTTTTTGTGAAGGTCGTCTCATATCGCCTTCTTCCAACTAGATAATCTATTGACGTTGGTTTCGATAATCAGAATATAAATAAGGAGTCACTGAAGGTTCTAAAAAAGTGCTGTGCTCTCGCAGAGATCAAGTGCAAGTTTGAGGAGTGATAAAAAACCGGAAATTAAAGTGTTTGTGTGGTTAGCTTGTATTTCCTGCCACCTAAATACTCATTCAATATACTTCAACATTAGATTTTTTCTTTCAGTTCCTGTGCAAAGGCTTGAGTAATATTCCTTTTCAAGAACCTAAACTCGCTGATGTCTCACAACAGCTAGGCACGCTTTCCCGTCTAATATAAAGGATGAAGGATGAAGCTCTCATTGTTTATCTGTTCTTTTGAGATGCGCCATATACCTGACTTCATTAAAGATACTTCGAGGTAATTGAGTGTATATCTGGCATATAGAATGCTCGGTGCTCTGCCGATGTATAGAATCTGTGCTGCTGTGATCCCAGACCAGTCCGTTTGCAATTTACCGACCCCCTGAGGGATGAAGGCTTCCTCAGCCACGTCCCATTCATGTACAAAGCGTCTTTTTTTTTGTTATAGCAGTCATCTCTAATAATGAAGTAGTTGTCAATAGGATCACTAAACTATTTTACATGGAGGAGAAAATAAAATAACTCAGTCTAAGTGCCTCTCCGGTTCAGCAAAGGTGTTAGTGGTGTAGTAATTGCTAGTGGAAATTAGGTCTTCGAGTCCATTCTCGGCACCTTATGATCACTAGCTTTGAGTAGGATGCTCGACTTCGTAGAACACGTTGGACTTTTTTCATAATTTTCGCAGAGTAATATCTCAGACTTGGGTAATTAAACCGTTTATAACAGTAGTAAATCAGGAATAATGAAATATAAACATCGGTACAATACAGGCTGCAATATAGTATCATGATCAGTAAGTGAGGATAAGACGGGTTAGTATCTTTGCTATAGGCTAGTGAAACAGTGCCATGTGCATTTAGAATACATGTCACAAGATTTAGGCACATTAAGGGATTTATATAAGGCCGTAATGCCTGACTCACAAACAACAATACTATAGGGTTACACATTATATGTAGGCTTGTGATGTCGTTCTGATAAAGTTAACACGTTAAGGGCGACATGTAACCTTGTTATAACATTGCGATGAGGTTATGTGTTAGCTTGTAAGTACATTGCGATTAGGTTAACGTATTAAAAAATACATAAGGCCATAAGCGTATAAACGTATGAGTATATTGCGATGAGGTTAATGTGAACACAGAATAGAGTTAGCGTGTTTAGAGGTACATGACAGCAAAGTTAATATACAACGTGACCACACACAATAAGAGTTAACACCTTGGATTAACTACATGGCGCATCACATGATGAACAGGTGGGCGAATACGATGTTGACTCACGGGACTATTTAAATGTCTTCTAGAGGAGGCGATCCTTTCCCACAGGTCCAGAACTTTTGCCGAAAACATTCGCCGACTTCCACACCCAGCTCCCCCGTGATCAGATCAGATGACTGAGGCCGATTTCCCAGACAACTTCATGTTCTTTGTGTTATCGTACTCGTGATGGTTTGGAACAGAAACAACACACAAAAAATTCCGATTGCATAAAAAGAGTTTGAATAACAAAGGATGTTTACGACAACTAAAGTTTCTCTCAATGAAGTGAGAACACTTACATGCTGCAAGATCGCAAAGCGATGTGAGGGACCACGAATGTGGCTACCACAGACCTACGATATGGTGGAAGAATAGTAACTATTCTGGCAATAGTTACTATAAGTGGAAATTACCTGAGCTCAAGAACAGAAGACTTTTTTGCTTGAAGCCTTTTAAAAGCACAGTTTATCAAAGTGTAGATATACCTGGTGAATTAAAGCTAGACAAATTGTGAGAACATAAAGCGTACGCGTAGAGTGAAACATATTCGTTGTTTGGTCTGTTTAAGCACCCTTACATTCACATTCTTTATCGCGGACAAATACTTCCCAGTTGAAGTTTTTCTAACCTAAGGATAATGTTTACTTCAAAGAGTTCATTGGACAATAACTGGAAGGAAAAGGATTTTCGTTGCCTGCTATAAATGATATCCAATAATAATATGAATCCCGATGATTATCTGACGAGTAATTTCATTTGTACTAATTACTGAACCCTTTTTTGAGTTCATAACAACGATGATTGACTAAGCACAAAAAATTAAACGTAAGGCAAGAAGCCATGTGTGAATGAACAGTTTCTAAAGATGAATGCTGTAGTAGTGGAATAATGTCAACAATTGAAAATGTCAGCGATGTAAACGCAATTGCTTTCCTGCAACCATTTTAACAATGGGTAAGTTAGAACATACTAGGTGTAGCTACCACATTCGGAACAATGATTACTTATTCCGTCGTTTTTCATGGAGTTTGGGAGCGCTGTAATTTTATTCACAGCGAGCGGTTGCTAACTATTAGCTCTGAGGAGGATCAGGAAATAAAATAGCTGAAATAAAAAAATATCGAAAAGCGATTCCTCGCTGACGAAAACCATATTACCAGTAGTTGTTGAAAAACACACTACCTTACAATTCCCAGATCACATTCTCAATTAATCACACAAAGAAACTGCGATAATAAAGGATAAAGGATGAAGTTCTCGGCGTTGATCAATCCCTGAGAGATGCGCCATGCATTCGACTTCATTAAGTATCGTTTGGAGGTGATTGAATGCATGACTGGCCTCTACAATGACTCGCGGTGGCCTACCGATGTATCGAGCCTGTGCTGCTATCCTCAAAAACAAGTCTGGTACCAATTTGCCGGCGCTTGGTGGAGCCATAGGCGAGGGGATCAATTCCACGTGTATGTTGCAGGGCGTTTTCGACCACAGCACCCACACGCGCGCAGGAAACTGTGTTAAAGTAAGAAACCACTTACTCGTCAACACTGAACAATAGTTACGCACGTGTGCGTCAACTATAGAGCAACCATTTTCTCTCAAAAATGCCAAACTAGTTCAAATTCCAAATTAATCATGGCTGTTATTGGGAATGCTGATTGTCGGCTACACGTAGACACCATGTTACTCACGAGAATTGACCACTCCTTGTTAGTATTACTGATTAACAATCTGATGCTACTATGCAGGTCGCAGTGTTATTCAGAAAACTACAATGAGATCCCTGGATAAAAGGATAAAGCTCTCGGGGTTGATCAATCCTTGATGCGATGCGATGAGATGCGCCATGCATTCGATTTCATTAAGTATCGTTGGAGGTGATTGAATGCATATCTGGCCTTTATAATCACTCGCGGTGGCCTACCATTGTATCGAGCCAGTGCTGTTATCCTCCCAGACAAGTCTGGTACCAATTTGCCGGCCGCGGAGGGAAGGGAGGCTTGGTGGGCCATGGGCTCGGGGATCGATTCCACGTGTGTATACCGATACCTTGATATTGTACGATAATAGCCGGCTCTTCGTATCTACTTTTTACCTTTCTCGTTTTCTCCGTCTCGTTTTCTGTTCCTCTCCTTCCTGGCAACTCGCTATCAGAAGATGGCGTGATGGGAGAACAAAGTAACTACGTTTTTTTCGCTCAATATTTGTTACATGTTTAATGTCAACTGCTCAAAAGCGCTCGACGCCCGCAAGAGTTTTTTTCATGTTCCTACCTAATTGTGAAATATTTAGGCAGCCACAAAATGCAGGCATAGATTCCTCACCACTGTGTGCCTGGTGCCACTAGCACTTTATGTTTTATACGAGCTTTGTGTTTAGTAGTCCAAATTCTGAGTTCCCCCTACCAACAACGCGACTTTGAGTAACTTCCAGAGGCCGATATGCAGAGCAATGCAAATCAATGCAGTGTAGCAACGACAGATGTTAGACTTTCTCACTCCTGCGTTGCAGGGCAAGAACACTTCTTTTGGTTTCTAACTGAGGTTAGCATCCCATCAACCACAATGCGACCCGTCATACTACCTAACAGAATCTGGTCCTTCGACTTCAAGAGCGGTTAAAACTGTTTAAGAATTTATACATATTATTAAGTTTTATTTGCTAAGGTTATGGAAGTGTTTGGCTAAGCAGATCTCACTTCAATTTGACCTTTCCAGGCTCTGAAGAAGGCGAAACGGCCGAAACGTCAGCTATTACATGCTAGCAAATTCTATAACACCAACCTCGTGTCTGATTATTGAAGAAAAACAGCGAATTCAAGTACCAATTCCCTAACCCTAGATGGATAGAAGGCTTGCTGAGCGGGGGCTGATGAATGGCAGCTCCAACGGTTTACTACGCCTCCGTATTGCCATTCTACAACGATATTAACAAGGATATAGAAAGATGAGTTAAGTAAGGAGAAACCGTATCCCTAAACTGTTTACTACTATCCTCAAGAATATTATGCGATGCTTTGGACAGATCACAATCAGAGTGAAATTAGTGGTTAACAATAATACCATCTTCAACCCTCTAGCGATGTCGTTCCTAAGCATCATCTAAGTGGAACGAATGTTAGATGACTCCGGCTATAACTATAGAAGGAGTGGTATTCGACTAAATCTTACTAAAACGATGTTATTGTGGACAGATTTGTTTCGCATGTCGTGTTCTTGTCCAATGGAGTGAATGTCTTATGGAAAGCCCTTGTTGAGGTAAAGCAAGGTGGGAGCCAGCTGTTATTGTTGTTGTTGTTATAAATCGATGGCTGACGTTTCGATGGCCTCGCCGTCTTCGATGTCTGGAATTAATATTTCAAAATGCTTCATCTACGCCCGTATTATGAGCGACTCGGCTCCGGAGTTGCGCAGGAGGAAATGAAAGTGGCGATGATTTAAAGGGAATCAAAGATCTAGCAAAGAACATTGAGAACACGTGACTCCGTACCCACCTTTTTGATTCGACGATGGTACCTGTATTAAAGTCCGTGATGAAAACCTGGTCGCTACCTAACCACAGCAGAAGATCGCTTAACGCTATCGAAAGCACGGTCGAGAAGACGATGTTGGGTGTTTCCCGTACCATGCAATTGAGAGAGAGAAAGAACCGGAAGATCCCACCTTCATCAACAAGACTTCGACCCTGCCATAAACATCAAAATGTCGAAAATTATGTGGCCTGGTTGGGCACATAATACGTCTAAACGATAAGCAATGGAGAAGATACGTTAGCGATTGTATTCCTCGGCATGTCAAACGCACAGCGGAAGACCGCCAACCCCTTCGTCCTATGTTTTTCACGAATACACAAAAAGGGACATACAAGAACAAATAGAAAATGTAGTGCTGCTTACTTCAGTCATTTCACTTTCATAGGAACTGCAGCGGAACTTCCAAAGCTACCGACCAACTAACGGAGCGAAAAACCAGCGCTCACCTTTCCAATGTAACGGTCTTCCCAGCGCTCTGTTATGCAACCGAAGAATGTGCTAATATTTCAAACACGTCAAGAAATCTGTGTGCTACTCATAGAGCCTTTCAACGATGCCTTCTAAAACTTAAAGGGCACTCGGGACGTCTAGCCGGAATGTGCAGCTCAAATCTTCTAACCCTAACCTAACCCATCTCCTACATATGGGAAAATACACATCGATTGCGGAAACACTGATAGGCTGATTACGTAATAAAAAAGGACAGGTAACGGAAGAACGAAAAGATCACTGAAGTGGACTCTAAGAGAAGGCAAGCGTTCTCTTTGAAGATCATTCATATGAGTGGACGTGCTTGTGGATAACATCATCCATGGAAACGATTTTAGGAATTCGGAATGCTGACGTCGCCATGTGCGAAGCAAACCGCCACCATGGACGACCATCAGGCGAGACAGAAAGGAATGAAAAATTATGCTGTAGCCCACACCACCAGTGTAGTTGGGCCTTCCAACTTCCGAAATAAGTAAGTATCAGTTTTCTTGATTTTTTTCTGATGGGTGATCACAAATAGCAGTAATTTTTCAAACCGATAGTCATTAAACCACGGCATTAAAATAAATGTGTTCAGCTTACGCGTGGTGTATGAAATTGTTTCATTCATCTAACGTTTCGAGACCTTCTCCTTCATCAGAACCGATGACTTGAGTCGATGGTCCACGGTTGTTCTTCTTATAAATGTGACGTCTTCGCAACAGAAGGATCTTCTTCAAGTGGAACACCGCAGGAATGAGAGGTGCTCTTTTATGCGAGGCAGATGTCATCGCTATGACTATCCGTTGATAATAATTTGTTTTCCATAATACAAGGCGGCTGTTGTTGATACGACTATACGTTGTTAATAAAAAAAATCATTGTTTTACTATTTGCTATAAGCAAGCTAACATGATACCGATGCAGGATTATTCATTGAAAAACAAATTGTTATCAACGGATAGCCGTATCAACAACAAGTATTAAGAAGAGCACTGCCGGATGAGCATGCCTCATTCATGCCGTGTTCCACTGGAGAAGACCCGCCTCGGTGCGACTACAAAGACTCCATATCGAAAAAAACGAACAACTGTGGACCCTCGAATCGGATCATCGGCTCTAATGAATGCGAAGACGTGGGAACCTTTGCCAAATAAAACAATTTTATCAGCCTCGTGTAAGCTTAACATTTTAAGCAATTTTAAGCAAGTTGATCATAAGCAGGTCTCAATCATCAAAGAGGGAGGCGTACTGAATGATGAAACAGTTTTCGAGCACGCAGCGAACTCATGAAAAAGGAAATTGGTGTTTCGTTAGCAGTAGATCTGAGAATGAATTTAAGAAAACAATGTCACAATAATGCATATGAAAAAAGCCTTTGATGAATATTGCTACCTTGTGTGTATTGTAGACATTCTCTATGTTCCTGCACACTATAATTCTTTCTCCTTTTCCATATAATAGTTCCACTGAAATTTTTTTTTCCTTATGCATTGCTTCGGCTCTTTTTATTTATAAATCTGTACATTTTCTCTCACTGAGTTTGTTGTGCTTTGTAAAAACCCCTTGCCTGGAGTCGATCTAATCATATTCTTCATGCCTGTCCATCATCATGATCCAACAGCCTATTCTGAGCTATACAGAAGCTTGTTGTTTGCCTCAGAAATCTCTGCCAGTTGATAGCGAACGAGAGGCTAGAATTAAGAAATCGAGTCAGTAATACAAGAAATGGACTTCTACCTACGGCACCTTTCTTCCATGAAAAAAAACAGTCTTCCTCCTTAAGGAATCCGGCACCGATTGGAGATCGAACGCATCTTTACGTATAAAGCAACCCAATCACTTGACGGAACCAATGTAGCAGGTCTTACTAGACAAAGTGTGATAGATTTAAGGACAGCGGCAAAAATTCAGCAACTTTTAGGTTACAGGGAATCTTATGAACACATCTTTATGTAGGCCATAATATATCCTTCGTCTGCATCGTTTAGACTAAAAACTATATGAGCGCAATCTCTACTGGAAGATGAGGGTTCCAACAACCGCTCTGATAGCCCTGGTTATCTAGGTGTTGACTAGGTACGTAATTGTACGACTTACTAACGTAGAGCTTAGACGGGAACCCTCATATTTGTACAGCTCCTTTAAGTGGTGTAGCAGCTTACGTATGTGGACAGCCTTTGCGTCTAGACTCATTCTATAAGTCATAGAGACTGTACTTACCACTAGACACAGCATCTCGTAGCCATAAGGCACAGGCACACCACCAGTCATGCTACCAGGGACGACTCATTGCTCAAGGACTAGACCTTGCGTCTCGAGCCTTGATGTCGACGACTTGGAGCTCGCCGTTCCCCTTTCCTCATCATTATTTGCTCACCCACATAATCCTTTCATTCAAATTTGCTTCGATTCACTTAGGCAAAGTAATGTTAATTAAAATTTGTAGCTCTTGAATTTCCAGTGCATTAATGATGTCATAGATTCTCTTGTAATTACTGCGCGTTCTTAATGTAACAGTTTTGGTAAATACTTTCCTCGCTCACAGGTACTCTATCGAACAATTCTTCATTCCTATTGCTAAAGCATTCTCGCTATCGCTATTCACATTCTTGCAGTGCGAGCATGTAAATCTTAACTCTTTTATAATCGTAGCAATACAATCATCAATCAAACAATCAATACAATCAATTTACACAATCAACAGCAGCTAATTACTCATTTCCTCACCACATTGTTATCACCATTTTGCAATATCACAAACTCACATGTGCATTCTAATGTGCTAACCTCTTCTACGGGCACTACTGTATTCTTCACCATATTTATACATCATAGTACTCCCCAGTCTGCGACAGAATTGCTCTCTTATCTCTGTCTAACCTCTTCTTATGGCGCTAGTGTACTCTCCGTCACACTTATAACCGCTGCACTACCTCAGCCTACGGCTCTCCATCATCTGTATCTAGCCTCTTATGCTTTAGCTTCCCCTCAGTAAGCAGCATAAGGGTACTGCAGCAGATTCAACGCTGTTTTGAGTACATCTCATTAACGACGTCACGCCGCCCTCCATATTACGCAACTGTATATTGTATATACATTTACAATCTCATTGCGTGTAAATTGTTGTGTAAGCAGTATGTACATATACATAAAGGTTTAATTACCCACGTTTGAGGTTTTGCGACACATACGGCTGCGCGAGCAAAAAGTCCCGCGTGGCCAGCCGTAAGAAACTCGAGCATTCAATCGACAGTTGGCGGACAGAAGAGAAACCCGACCAACTACCACTCTCTACTACTCTATTATTACTCTATATCCCATTGGGCCAAGCAACCTTATGCAATGTCAACCTCATACATCGCGTGTCGTATTCAGCAAATAAAATGGGATTGAGAAACAAACTTGGCGGTGTTTGTGAATTATTAAGTGTAGGAGGTAGCTTTCCTAGGTTAACTTTACCCCCATTAACCTGTATTCTACGCACTATGGATAGGTCACCACCAATAATCTATGTGATGCGAAATGCATCAGAGTTAATGGTGAATTGCGGTTAAAGCGCTCGGTCCACTCCATCAGATCACGTGATCAAAGCGCTTTGTCATTCACTGAAGCATGGAAATCCCTTTACCGCCATAGTGTTCTCATTATTTCGCGTTACTTAGTTTATACAAATGGCATTGTGACCTTGTTTAGTATTAGTCATAGCTGAATCACCAGATTTTTGTGGAATGTTCAAGAATGTGTTTGAATGGAAGGTTTGTTGCTATGAAGAGAAGCTACTCATGGATGGATTACTTCAGCAGCTGGGTACATGCCGAGAAGACGGCACCCTTCAGTGGCATTGGAATCCGGGAGCTATTCACATAACCATTCCAGGATTTGCCAAAAAAAAGATTGATACATCCTTGGTCCGATGACCCAAGCCAGTCATAGAATATCTGAAATATTTCAATCGAATGAACAAAAATTGGAAATTGATGATTGGAAAATTGAAGTGGTTTTCTCTGTCTTAATCGAAAAACCTATTTAACGAATTCTACTTTTTTTCTTGATATGACCCATCATCACCTCTACTGCGTGGATCCCAGCACTTCTTCCTTGCGATTCGTTTTCCTCTCATTCGTGGTCCACAAAGGTCTTCGTACATCTCGCGTCTTTGTTTCTGCTACTGCTTGAGGATTCCGTCTCCTACGACAATGGCGTGGAATACTGGTCGAGACCATCCTCCTTACTGTTCTGGAGAAAGCTGAGCTGGGGAGTTCGCACATGGATCGGATTAGGGGTTGAAGAAGGGGGTCTAATCAGAACGTTGAATCTTTATGGACTGCATTACTAACCGCTACGCCACCCCAAGGTATTCTATTCACTCAAAATAACAAACTGCTTAAAATGAACTAACGTATGGTCAAAAACCTAGTCAGAAAAAAGTACAGCCGTTCACGTGCGATAGAAGGCTTTTACCCAGTTGAGATAGAAGCAGTCATGGAAGCCCTAGACAGTTAGAGATCGTCTACTCAGTATATAAAAATTCTTCGTTAGATAAGATGGGCCGTACACGTAATGCATATGAATGACAACCGATGGACAAGAGCCGCTAGTGAGTAGATACCTCGGAATATCAAACGTGCTGCAGGAACACCACCGACCCGATCATCGCAGTTCTTCACGAAAAGCGTGAAAGAAAATTATGATGCTAAACGAGTCCATTGAGTAAGCAGAACCGACTGGACTACTCTTGCACGAGACCGGGAAAAAATGGAAAATTTACTGCGCTCGCTCGAGTATCAACGGGACTACAGGTGACATATATGATGGACAATACAGTATGCATTCGGAGTTTAGTGCGTTCCATAATTTTTTTCCCCTGCACCTTCTATATTCATGCGATACCTAATCGAAAACAGGTTAGAATAATACTGGTGAGACCACGAAAACCATTCTCTATACTTCTCGGATCCACTACTTGACCAAGATACACATAGCTATAGCATTCCTAAATCCCTTCAACTCAGATAATTATAAAAAAATTCATTAGAAAAACTATCCATTCCTTATGGACTCGCCTTCTTATGATTAGGTCATAGACTAATCTTCCCACAATAGTCGACAAAGTCCGAATTAGCGTCTAATTAGCGCAGTGCTTCAATGAGTCTTTTTTGCAGTACTGATGTGTTCTGTCCTACTGCACCGTTTTCAAAACTTATGTTGTTCATATGCTCGTTTTCTGCCACGCATTCTACCAAACCAGATGAGGGGACTTAAGTGAACAGTTCTTAGGCGACAAAATACGTGAAGATTAACTGGTGATTCTCGATGTCGTAGAAATCTCCCTTTTAGAACAATAACTCAGTCTTACCAGTTTTCCTACACGGGATCAGACCGCCTCCTTCGCGCAAGATTCTATTTCTCGCGGAAAGGAGAAAAAGCCGCTAAATTCAAAAACCGAAGTCTCAGAACCACCATAGACTGAGACATATTCAATTCATTAGTCGGCTGTTGTGAAGATGTCTTTGTCGATAACATCGACGAAGAATACGATCGGTTCATTCAACATCTTCACGTTAGCACTATGAAAGCTGAGAGTTCGAAAGTCACCAAGAGACGTCTGTCCCCAGAAACACTCGAGCTGATACGCCAGCGTGGAATCGCACGAGCTGCAGGCAACCGCTAACTAACGTCCGAACTTGCAAAACGATGCATACAGGAAATAAAAGAAGATCTTAAAGAGAAACAGCAGTAATGGTCGAAGCTGCAGAGGCCGGACAAAGCATTCGCAAAGCCTATCAGTGCTTCGCCAATTACAAGACCAAGATGACTGCACTCCGACGCCCAGACGGAACAGTTACAGCGTCCAGAAAGGCAATGGAGAAAATCATTCATGGGTACCACTCAGATCTCTTTGATACCCACGTCCACCCTCCGTCATATGAAATAAAGGAGGATGGATATGTTGTTCTACCGGTACTCCCTTTCGAAACCCTAACATGCCATTTCGTTGGTGAAAATTCGAACAGCACCAGGTCCGGACAGGATAAGATCAGAACACCTGAGGAACCTTCCGCCAGTCCTCGTAAATACACTGGCTCGGCTCTTCACACGTTACCTGTCCGAATATAAGGCCCCCTACTCAATGGAAGGCCAGCAAGACCGTGTAAATGTTCAAGAAGGGTGAACGTCCACGATATGGGCAACTATCACCCAATCTGCTTGCTGTCTGTCGTCTACAAACTCTTCACTCGGGTCATCCTAAACAGGATTGACAGAACACTGGACAAAGGACAGTCATATGAGCAAGCAGGATTTCGAAAAGGACTTAGTATGATGGACCACATCCACACGATAGCGAGACTCACTGAAGTGTCGCGAGAGTACAAAAGACCGTCTGTCTCACTTTCATCGATTCGAAGAAGGCCTTTGACTCAATTAAGATAGAAGCAGTCATGGAAGCCACTGATAGTCAAGGAGTCCCTACCCAGTATATAAAGATTCTTCGTGAGCTTTACAAAAAATTTCACAACCAAGATGTCATTTTTCTACAGTGATATTAACATCGACGTCAGAAGAGGGGGTCAGGCAAGGCGATACCACCTCGCCGAAATTATTTATCGTCACCCTTGAGAACCTCATGCGAGCATTGGAATGGGATAATATGGGAGAGAAAACCGATGGTCGGCAATTACACCATCTTCGCATTCCAGATGACATCGTTCTTATGATGACCAAATATTAGCCAATCAGAACGAATGCTTACCGACTTTGATAAAGCCTGTGGAAAGATTGGTCTTCGACTAAATCTCACAAAAACGATGTTCATGAGAAACGGATTGGTTTTGTATGCCCCATTCACACTCAACGGTACGAATATCTCCGAATGCTCCAGTCATATCTATCTAGGTCAGGGAAATCAACATGTTGAATGACTTAGCTCTAGAGCTGAACAGAAGGAAACGAGCGGCTTGGGGAGCTTTCAAGAGCATCGACGATGTAGTGAAGAGAACACCCGACTCCGTGCCCACCTTTTCGACTCAGCAGTACTTCCTGACCTAACGTATGCGTCAGAAACTTGGTCGCTGCGTAAGCAGGATGAAAGGTCACTTAGCGTTATCGAACGCGCAGTCGAAAGGACGATGTTAGGAGTATCTCATTTCACATAAGTAAGGGAAGGGATCCTGGTCAGAGTTCTTCACGAAAAGCCTAGAATAAAGATATGGTGCTCAACGAGTCCCTAGAGCGAGCAGAACCTACTGAGCTACTCTTGCACGCGATAGCAAAAAATGGAAGATTTACTCGCGCCCGCTCGAGTCACTCGACGATCAACGGGACTACAGGGTGATACAGGTGAAACTAGTTTTCCATTGACTAGCTACCATGCATTCTGAGTGGCAAGATATGAACAGCCGAGCCAGTGTGTTAGTGAGGAACGTCGAAAGGTTCTTCGGCTATTCAGATCTTATCCTGTTCGGAATGGGTCTTGGAAGATTTTCCACTGACACGATTACGCATTATAGAATCGGAGAAAAAGAACTGGTAGCATGACATATTCATTCTCCCTAGTTTAGGGATGATATGACTGTTGAAATCAGAGCACTCACTTTCTGGAAGCCGTATCTGCCCTGTAGACAAGTGTTGCGAATGCACTTCACAACATCCGCAGCTTCAGTTGTTGGTGGCCTCCTTAGGAAATTCCTTAGTCTCGATTCCTCAGAACTTCGCAAGTACGAGAACGCGATTTTGCGATTGCCCACGACTTGTACAATTTCACATTGACGCTCGAAAGTTCGTGAAGACAAGTCATTTCTGGTAAATTTCGGAACCTCGCATTGCTTCGCAGTAACGTGACTTTAAATAAGCCGGTAGTATTATCTGTTGACGTAACCAGCATGTTCAACTAGAAAATGGAATTTGAAGCTGTTTTTCATTCTTCACTAAACCCTCTTGCCGTAGTTTATACCGACATCCCACAAATGAAGTATAAACAAACAGAATATGAAAGAGGATTACAGTTCCTTTTAAGACGAGGCGCAACAACTATTCATTTCAGAATACAGTATCGAAATATCCATCCTATTAATTTCTCATCGTTTATTACCGTCATTACCGTCTATGATCCTCCTGATCAATCCTCTTAATGGTCTATACATCTTCAATAACTCGTTATTTTTATTCCTGAGATTACAAAACCTCATACAACGAATGACTACATAATATACATATGCCCTACTTAAAGAATTAGTAGTTTTTAAAGATAGTACTTATGTACACTAGCCTGCCTACTACAACTTCAGAGATATCAAACGTAACAATGTGCAAAGTACATTCGACGGTCGCACAGCTGCTTTACTCATCATCATCCATCGACGACCTTTGCAATACTGGCACAGGAAATCCATGTTTCATATCTTTCGCTGGCCACATGTACGTCTTATTTATCAAATCTGTATATTCAACCGAGTACACCTGTTGTCGTATGAACATTTCCTGCAAAACCGCTACTTTAGAGATCTGAGAAAATATAAAATCTCTAGCTATCCAGTAAAACCAGTCTATATTAAGCTTGTTTTTTGTATTACTCCTCTATTATCCTCTATTCTTCCATAATAACTATCTATGCCTTTGCATGGAAATTCCGTACGTTGATTTCAAAAGAGTATACGAAGCTCCACAGAGATATCTAAACTGAGACGAAGACCATGTTAATACCATGACCATGAAGACCGCCTATTAAAGATAGGCGAAATGTCTTCCGACTATCGTCAATACATAGGGACTTCTTGAATTGGGCATACGAAAATGCTTTATCAAAACTCCAGCAGAAGCAAAAACCTAAGCCAAAGCCAATCAAATAACACCCAAGCAGCAAAATCTCCATCAAATTTTCGGCCAGTAAACCAGTCAAAAATCACATGGACGGTGGGACTCCTCATTGACTGCATTTCTCGAGAAGTGAAAAGAACTAGCTTATTACTTCGAGGATCTTTTTTACGTTGATAGTACACCTTGAATACATCGGAATATATCGTGTTTCATGTATATCGTGCTGGGACGAATATATTGGCGAAATGTGCAGGGCACTATGTGTGCGTATAAAAGAACATCTATGTAACCGTAAAGTTAAACAAAATACTCCACTAGGCGCCCATTGAACACAGACACCTAATAGGGAAGGTTTCTAAGTAGAAGCCGTGAAAATCTAACACTTAAGCGTTAAGGAAGCATTCTTGATAAATTACAAGAATCCAAATATTGAACCACAGGGAGAAGTGCCTGATTATCAAGCGAGATATCACACTAAATCTCAGACTGATATTATTACGCAAGAAGGAAAAGTATCAATTCTGTGAATTCTGTGCGATCTGTCTCGACGTTGAGTACTCATTGGAAGACTCGTAGAAAAAAGTGGTTATGTGAAGAAAGTTAGTTTATTTCAATGCAATTGAAAATTACGTGTCGTGGTTCTTTTGTTGGAGTTATGGAGAGATATGGCTGATTAGATTGCAGTTAACTTGACATTTCCAGGCTTTTAAGAGGGTAACATCCGTCGAAACTGCAGCTGCTGTTAACAAATAATATATAATAACAATTCGTTTATGTTTATCAAGAAAGCAGCGAATTACCTACCAATGGCGAGGATAATAGAAAGTCGGCCTTGGAAATTTCGCGCTCTAATTCGAAAGACCGACTTTCAGTTAACGTCAGCACTAACATCACGCTACTAAGGACTAAGTCCTTTGATGCAGCATTATTAACAAAATTGTTTCAGAATTGCTGACGTTCCGTAGACTACGTGTTTACCATGAAATCTTTCCATGATGTAAACTACATGGGATTTTTTAAAACTGCCCTATGATAGCAGTATACGGATTGTCTTAGTACTTAAAAGTGTAGAAGACAGAAAAATGGTTATGAAAAATGGGAAATCGCCAGACGAACAACTATGAATGGACTTGTTAACAAGCTATATCAGCTCAGGAATGATAGTTAGTATTATTTTATTACATGGCCCAATATCACATTACTGACAGCCCTTCTTGCATTCGATTCGTTTCCTCGCATCCACCGCCATCTACGAATGACTTCGAATATTTTTACGTGTATATTCAACCGCTCCATATTTTCGTCCTCGTTGTGACTATCTCAATGCTGGCCAAGTTGATTCTCCATATAATCTCGCAGTAACCGTGCTGGTGCGTTCCCACGTGAATTGAAGGAAGTCACTTCTCCGAAACAGTTCTGGCACCAACCTCCCGAACCCAAAGGAGTGAGCTTTTTGGTTTCCAGCGGAGTCGAAATAGCGCCTAAGCAGGTTGGGCCGTCCGTGCAATAGACAAGACGGTCTTCATTTCCTAGCAATAAGGAGAATTTAGAGATCTTTCTGACCGCCAACTGAGTTAGTGGTTGGCGAGTGAAAGCATAATCAATGAAGCAAATGGTAATACTCGTTGATATTGTTGAACAAAAAAATGACAAACCATGTCTTCAGGTTTAGGATGCAACGTCGCCAGGTCATGCCTATACAAGTACTCACCAACCTAAAAACAACTCAACATTAAACAATTAATAGAAGATAAAACAAATGAGATCAAAACTGAAGGTAAAATTATTACACCAGCTATAAGTTCTGTCACAAAAATGATGCTATTGGTAAACGATTAATGGTAAATTAAACTATTTTAGTCATTCAACTACCGCCATCGGTAGAAACTAAGCCAGTCATTCGATCCCATAATGAATTTATGCCATCAATGTAGAAGCCATGGCCTTTCCTGACAATATAGTGCTCATGCAATCTGCACAGATGATTAATCAGCGCTACGTGGATATGATGCAGAATCCCGCAGTCGAAATCAAGCAGCTCTTCATGAATCAACTATGCGGGTGCGCGCAAGGAAGACAACCTAGGAATGTTCGCAGATAAATCAGCCCATGTTCATGTCGAACAGCGTTACTAGCGCACGTTTCGGTTACTGGAGCAAAATTGGAGTACAACACTCATTGGTGGAAATAGTGACTGTGAGCCAATGACTGAGAATCCACGTCGTGTGCCAGAAATTTTACACTGATATCAGCGAGTTAGGTTTATTCGCCGAATAAATACAATTATTTAGTCGATACGGGGCTCATGTTTAAATGATGATGTCTCGATTGAACACACACTTGCTCGATCAAATTCGACGTCTATGGAGGCCTGGTCTTTGTGAATATTACACCAGGCGACAGAGAGGACAACAACTGACGAGAAACAACGCCTGCATCACGCAGAGGAATTATGCAGCGGAGCACATCATCAACTAAATTGCTGAAGTCAAAACCGAAGAGAAACGACGGCGGAGAACTTTGAGATGGAAACAATGAGCAGTGAGTGCTACTTTTAGTGGATTATTATACCTAAATGCTACATAATAAGCAGAGTTTGAAGAATGGAGTGCATAAATGAAAAAGCTATTGAAATTTTGTAACAGAACATTGTTGCTGAGCCAAAATTAGAAGCGGAGTAAAAATACTACCTCAACAGCTATTTGAATAGATAGTTCGCGGATGCTCTTCAATCGTGGATAAAGTCTGGAGTAAGTGTAGAGTGATTTTTCGGTTACGGCTTCCGCTATCTTCTGAAGGTAAAGAATTACAACGAGTACTCCGTTCTGGGCGAATGTTGAGATTTCCGATAGAAAAAAAGACCGTCTGGTTGTTGCTGCGCTCAAAAACGGCAGAATTACTATCTGTGAAGATATATATATCTGTGGCGCAAAATTGATGAATTAGACTTTATAATATTCAGTTCCACTGTTCATAGCCTTGCTATATAGGATATCCCGCCATCTCATCTCACCTGTATACGCTTTTAACCTCTACGTCCTAAGAGTTTAGCATTTTCAACGGATATTCAACAACAATTCATGGGCGTACGAGCAAGTGGGGCATTTTAAATAGAAATTTCAGCACATTGCTACCTTATCGTCGGGTACTCAAAGTGTTTCAGTTTTACGGTTCGTCAAATAGAACGACGGATCTCTTTTTTTCTACAAGATCTTGAACGGTTAGTGGAGCCACGTCGAGAGAAAAGAAGACTAAAATCGAATGTTCTTTAACCAAGCTACTAGGAAGACTTATACTATGGACTTCTTCCTAAGACTGCCCCAGAAAAACTTATGTCGTGTGTAGGCATAACTACAATCAAATGTGTGCGTTTTTGTTTCCAAATGATCAAAAAGAATTCCGCACAAAAAATAATTGGTTGAGGAACGTGTACAATATCTAAAACTCTGCTCTAAACTTGAAAAAAAAAGATGCTGTAGACTCTAAAAAAAGAAACAACTTCAAAATCAGATCAGAACACCGTCGAACTCTCTGTGCTTTAAAACTGGGAAAAATTCTCGTTTTTTTTTCTTTCGAAAAGAGACTAACTCTGGCAGCGAGGAGGAACAATTTGTCAGGAATCCTTTTCGCTTTAAATAAGACACATCCCAGTGCGATTCCGGGAAAGATGTAGGCATTGTTTCCCTGCCCTGGCTTATATAGTTTACCGTTTAACTCCACGTTTTCAAATGGTGAACCGGAGGCGAAAAGCACAGTGCCCTGAAACGTCCAGAGATTTCTCGACCATTAATACAAGTCGAATTCGGCTCTTTGTAGGAAAATAGCGATCATATTTAGGGAGGTAATATCAGCAAACCCACATTTGTGCAACGATAGGCTGTCTCAGCAGTGCACTCAGCCTTGCTTGTCGGATTGGAGAGAGCGAAAATGATAGGCCTTGGATTGATCCTCGACATTTCCTGAATAATCTCCTCGGTGAAGGCACCAGCTACCGTTGAAGCACCTTTAACTGATTTTGCTTAGAAATAAAGCTTGGATCACGGATCATTATTCTAGCCCAGTCTCTACCAAACTATTTCGAATGCACACCTTTATTGTCGTCTTTCAAACCCTTAACTCAGCACAGTTCCATTGAAGGTTGCAGAAGTAAAAAAAATGAAAATCCGAAATAATTTCCTTATACTATTTCAGTGGGAAAACGATAGAAACACTTCGGTATCAACAATGACATTTAGCATAATGATTATCCATCTCGTCAACTGTTCGATAATTATAGTATTAGGGGACTTTATGACTTGATACACTTACTAGAAGAGACTCTGCGCCGTTGCTCTACAGGTATATATGGTTTTTTTCTAGAATACTATTTGAGCAAAATTTTTGTCTTGGAAGGTTAACTTTTTTGGTTACATCTGCATCGAGACCAATGCCTTGAATATCTTAAAAATTTACAGATCTGAGTGGATATTACTAAACTCAGTCATCCCCCTCGAGAACAAAATCTTCACCCTGAACTCCACTGAGGAAATCAAGGAAGGTGGAGTGCACCACAGTTTTGGTATCACTTTTTCACTATCTCTGACGAAAGCCATCAGTGGCTGATCGGGTTCCGCAGTGATATTTGTTCACTTCTAGATCAGTTCTAGACAGAAATTACGAATTCATCAACCAAACTTGGATAGACTGCCAGCAGCACTGTGCAGTTCAAAACTAAAAAACATCCTGAGCACGCGAAAATATGAAAAATGGCGAAACGGTAGTGCCCTGGATGGCGCAACCATTTTCTCAAACGCTTCGTATTTGGAGACTTCTGCGGAAAAAAAACCGAAGAAAACGACTCGCTGACTCCCACAAACCTAATCTACCTACTACCTGTAATTTTTGTCAAGTACACCGAGCAAGCGGAAGAAAGTACTTTTGGCACTCGAATCAGAAAAACTATTGGCCTCATGGTATTGGTGGCCGATCAAGTTGTTCCATCTGTTAAGGGGAGGTGATCGAGGTCAACACATGTGTGCTTAGCACTTACGACGTGTCCGCTACAGGGCTTACATAATGCGAAAATAATGGCAGCTTTCAACTTTAGAAAAACAGATCTTAGTTCATTACGAAATTAACATAATTGCAATCAAAGCTATTGAAATCTATAAATCTTTACTTCCATTATGAAGGTTATCTTCTTCTAGCGCGATAAAATTCTGACTTTCTAGAGGCCACCCGTATATACTTCTTCTACTTTTTTTTCTTCAAGGCTCATATTTTCAAAAGAAAGCAAACGAGCAAATGGGATTCCATCTAGCAGGAAAGGACAGTGTTACCCAATGCTGTATCTTTCACGTTTGCAGTTGAAATCCTGGAATGCTTTGTTGATTGCTAAATTACTATCAGTTATCAAAAAACAAGCTTCGTCAAGACGGTTAAAGTCGAATAGTGATAGATTTTCGGGCTGCGTCACTAATATATGCCTTTGTCGTCAATGAGCCAATAACCGGATCCCGCGACTTCGAATGGCAGAGGTAGGAACACTACAATGCTACTGAAATTAGAAATGCTTTCACTAGCCCGCTTGTGATCGCGTTGATTGTTTAAAATTCCTCGAGTAGCTGAGCCGAGAACTCTACAGAATTATAGGAAAGATACTGCTTCATAGCCGTAGGGTTATATAGAGTTTTCATAAAATAAACCTTCAGTCGCAAATTTGTTCAGAAATAAAGCTTCCAAAAGATTGACGAATTATGAATTTTTTAAAACTTCTAACAAATGGCAGCCGTAAAACACCAACGGCAGAATGTTGAACGCAAACTACTAGTGATATTAAGGTGATGCTGATATATTATCAACATTTTTCCTGTTCGAAATACGAGTGTCCAGAAAGAAGACATGAAAAAAAGTCTAGAGAAATCCAAAAAATCACAATTCAACCATAGCAGAATAAGGAAACTTGTGCGCTTTAGACAAAGATCTGTAGATTCCAAGTGGCTTTAATTCTAATTATTAAAGATAACTATGTGTCGCGACCATTGTCTTAATGTTGAAAATGACCACTACTTTCGAAAATATCTACTTCCAGCGTTATCAACGATGTGCGTGGAAGGGGACGGAGTTGAAGAGTTATTCGCCCTAAAGATCATTTTAGTTCGTAAAAAAAGACACCAAATGGTCAACTAGTAACAAATTCCTGTGCGTTTTGATGAGTCTCATTTCATGCGTAACTTTCTTTGCAGTTTGTTTAATCAGTTTTGTTGAGAAATACAAATCAAACGAGCATTAATATGAAGACGTACCGATAATTCCTGCTGGTCTCACAGTCTTCACTACTTCCAGTAGACTTTTTGTATCCGGCAAATCCTAAAATGAAATTACAGCCTCGTTGCCTCTCAAACAGACATTAAGTCATGTGCCATTCAAAGTTTAATTATCAAAACGTTAAGAAAGGACCAGTAGCGTGGACGGCTTGACTTAAACTTTAGAATGCTGTCATTTCTACAACCTTCAGGCTATCTTGAAGCAAAAAATCACTGCAAACCCCTTTTTTGAAGATGGAATTGTTGTTTTAAACGAAACTGGAATGAATAGCAAAGGGTGACTATGTTTTCTAAGCCATCATGTTTTGTTTACCCATCATTGGTTACCTTTTCTTCTACAGATCGTCAATTTTTAAATGACTCACTTTTGCGAAGTGTAGATGTCTTTCTGATAAATTCACGGATCGGCTTTTTGTAAGCAAACCATCGATGTCCATCATGTAAATGTTAGCGAATGCTTCCTCTTCCGTCAGGCCCTCATCAATCATTTGGCGAACGCACATCTCTGCCACACCGGTCGCAGCCTAATTTTTTCATTTACACTATTTATTTGCTTCTATTTACAATATTTAACAATACGGCCATAAATTCTCACAAGCAATGGCAATGCACTAGTATCAAATATTGTTATAGTAAGGAGAAAGGAACTACTACACAATTCGGAACTATTATGAAATCAGCTGGCATCAGTAGATTCATATATATATATATATATATATATATATATATATATATATATATATATATATATATATATATACATACATATATATATATATACATATGTATATATATATGTATATAGAGTGATAGCTGATTACTCCGTTAGGTTAAGAAACTGCCTCAGGTAAAAAGCAAAGCAAAGACCTCTGCGGTGCAATAGAAAGTACGTAAGCACCGTGAAAGAGTAAAGGCGGGTTCAAAGTGCATCTCAGTTCCAAGTTTTGCCCATAGCATCATTATGGTTATACGTATGCATATATATATATATATATATATATATATATATATATATACATATATATATATATATATATACACTAGACTCATATTTATTATGAGTTAAATTGTAGTTTGCAGCAGCAATGAGCCCTATCAACAGCACATCTTACACTTTGCGTGGCTCTAAAAATACATTGAAATCATGTGTACAGTTTTCGAGGCTAAAGAATTCCTTGGTGCATTAATTTTGCTTCAATCTGATTTCTTCGATTTCTAAAGCATCCATGATGCTGAAACAAAGTTAGTTCTCGAAATGATTGCGAATTATGGTTCACGACACTACGTTTTCTCATTTCAGTGACTGAAGAATCTGCTCATTTCTTTACAAACCACGATGGACTGTCATCTTTGATTGTAAACTATAAAAAAATGGAAATCCATCAAAGGTAAAAGTTTGGCCAATGCACCTATTTATTAGTCATAACGGCCGGACAGCAAATAGTTCGATCTATGCTTAGCATTACAACCGAAAACTGCTTCGGGACTGGAAAACTGATGGGAACTCACTCCTCCTGCACCGAAAAACACCAGCTTTTGTTGCGAAAGCTTTTTCTTCGTGACCCTTGTCGTTGCTAGCAATCCGGCCACGACAACAGCTGCTGTTCCTTGTATGTCGTCATTAAACATGCAGTACTCGTTTTTGTACCTATCCAAAAGCCGATAAGCGTTTTGGTTTCCAAAGTCCTCGAATTGAATTAGAGTATCACGACCAAACCTATAACCCAGCAGATATTCTTCTAATCGTTTCAATAAGATTATTTCGTCTGAATTTTAAGAAGTGTAAGAGAATGGGCGGGTATTACCGTTTCGTGCACGCCTTCATGAAGTTGTCAATTAACGTGTCGTACTCTTGACCACGAACCCGCGGTCTTCGTAGTCCAATATAAAACGGATCGTTCAGCATTGTCTAAAAAATTACTGGTTGTACTCTTACAGAATCCCACCGTGCACATTTTCAGAGACTGTGAAAAACAGAAGCTGACCTCCTGCGTAATTTTTCATCACAATGATTTACAACGCGTTAATCATTGAAGATCACATCTCCCTCAACCCCAGCCACCACTTCACTAAGTTACTACCGTACTTCTCTCGAACATTGTGCCTTAGTTATGCTTTTGAACTCAGCAGAAAATAATGATTCTCAACAGATTAGTTAGCAGGCGGAAGCACTATGGTATTGACGTCGGTCATCATGAGTACGGTGCTGGTTCCATCCTGCCTCAGGTTCACCAAGCCTCTCACCCCCTCCGGAATCGGGAAATTGCTACCGCACTTGCCCGGGGAAAAAAACCACTCTGTAATCCAACTGGGGACGCTCTTGCTCACCAATCTCAGGATTCCTGCGAGAATCGACTCGACCAGCATCCTACGACATTCAAGGTGAAATCAAAATCCTCAACAGCAGCCGAAGCAACACGTAAAAGTTCCCATAGTGGATGATGGATGCGAGTATACGAATCGAATGTGAGAAGTGCTGAGATCCCCACAGTAGATGTGAAGACGGGTCGTCTAAAACAAATTAAAAGAAGATTAGCACCATAACTTAAATAACCGCATTATATAACATTTGCATGCCCACTGTTTACCGCCTCATCGTGGCTATGAGGTGTTCCTGGGTGTCGGGCTGCGATGTACAGCCGAGAGATTCATCCTCTGGCAGGGTCTCCAAGCTGAGAAGAAGCCAGGAGTTCCTATCAGGAAGCCCAGCTAAAAGTAAACTAATACCAGGATCCACCAACGTCCTGGTACCAAAATAGTCGCATGGTGGCTAATCTCCCTCTGATCCACAAGTGCGCCGATGGCTTGGCGTGCATTCTAGGCCTAGACTGACATCGGGATTCCAGGGAAAGACAATGGCTAAACGAGCAAGATATACTGAGGCCCGCACAACTAGTGAAGACCGGCCATCCAAGTGTCCAATATCTGAGCCACCACGCTAACTCATTACACTTCTATTCCCTATTTTCTGACAACTATTGTCGTTTCAGGCAACCAATTATCTGTTACCCCGCTCTAACCTCTACCTCTGACAACTGATAGGCACTCAGTATCTAAGAGCTTTCCAAGACTAAGCTGAGACTAAATTGTTCAAACAACACTCAGAGCGACAAAAAATGTCAGGAAATGGAAATTTCAACAGATGGTACGTACATTATGTTTTAATAAGAAGAATGGTGGAGCATAACTAATGTGATACCTTATTAAGGTCAATGTAGAATAAAAAATGCACTTGTTCCAATTGACAATAGTTTTTTGAATCTCAGATTGTTCAACTACGGCACGTATTACTACTGCATGCTAACATAATCACTATGCGTAGAACATTCCATTAAAAAGTGGACATGTAAAAAAGTTGGAAGTCAACAAGGAAGATGACCTTTAACCAGTGACTGTTCCTTCACTGTAGGACTTTTCATGATGAATGAAGGTTGGCAAGAAGATTTGTGTTAACTTTTATACTCATACAACTTTCCATAGTATAATTTTTGTACAACGTCAGCAATGTGTTTCATTTCACTTGTTAACCCATTACGCCTAGTGTGGACACTACGGTGGCCATTTTGAGTTTGATGCGTTCCAGAAATTTTTCCCCCTACACTTTGTATATTCATTCGATACCTAGTCTAAAGCAGGATAAAATAGTAGGGGTGAGACAATGAAAACCGTTCTCTACACTTGACGATTTACAAAAACCTTCATAAAAGCTCGTTAACCCGGCAATTTCACTAACATTTAACTGCTAGTACATCTTGTAACAGTTCCCAAAATCGACTTTCTATTAACCTCGGCATTGGGTTACAAATTCGTCGTTTTTTCTCAGCAATCGCGAGGTTGTTAAACAGCATACATTTACTTCCACACAATAAAACACATACAAGGCAACCGTAGCCGACGTTTCGGCAGAATCGCCTTCTTCAGTAGTCAGCCATATGCCACTCTGAGCGGCTGTTCTTCCTCGGTGGAAGACAGGTGAAGAAAGCGGCTCTGAAGAAGGCGATTCTGCCGAAACGTCAGCTACGGTTGTGTTGTATGTGTGTTATTGTATGGAAGTAAACGTATGCTGTTTAACAACCTCGCGATTGCTCAGAAAAAAAACGACGAATTAACTGCTATTTCATTTTCATTACTATGGTCAATGTATGGAATGTGAGGATATAAAAAGCATCGAAATAGGTTTAACATGGGGTGCTAAACACTTCCAAGTGCTGAAAGCAATGTATTTGTATAATGGACCATAGTAGCACATAGTAAATAATAGCGTACATAACATTCATACCAACAGGACGTTAGAGCAGTTTCTTCTGCAAGTCTGTCCAGTTCAAAACCCACATGCACTCTAGTTATTGAAAAATACTCTTTATTGGCCAGAAACTAGAAGGTTCTGAGGCGACAAAAACTAGCCATATCCCGAAGACCTACGCTAAGCGGCTCGGCTCGGTTCCGTTAAGGCTTCAATTTACGTGAAAAAAAAGAGATGAGCTTTTCGGAAAATTTTCGGATGTTTTTATTTAAGAAGAATGAGGAAATACGATCTAACCTGATTATCAGTACCAACATCAATGAGAACCGGAAGACACCATCGTGGATGGAGTCCTGCCAAAGCGACATACAGTGACAACTTCCCTACGGGAATTCCAATTCCATAGGCACCCAAGTCTCCCAAACCCAATATCCGTTCGCCATCGGTCACAACGATCGCCTGATGAAGAATATAATAATGTAAGCCAATGGGGAGCTTACATGCTTCTCTTCTTTCCCTTTTTTTTAGAGAAAAAATTGATTAGCGCAATTCGTTGGAAAACAGTAGAATAGTCAAATTGCATTGAAGTGTTCAGATAAATGATAATAAAGTTTTGATAAGTATAAATACACTTACTATCGAAAAATATAAGATACCTTAATAGGAAAAAAGTGCACGGTTATTTGAGTTCAACAAAAACTGCGTCTTCCTAACTCCTAGTATTCTATTTTCGAATGAGGAAGGAGCTTATTTCCTTTAGAACTAAAAAGTTCTCACCTTTCAGAATTTTATAAGTATTAAAACAGAAATAACAAGAAATAATGCTTTACAGGAATCTTTACTGAGTCACTGTGACCTGGAAACTGGTAAAACCCTAGGTGAAGTAGACATATGGAACGTTTAAAACGGAATCAGCCTAATGACTTATTGTCTCAACATTACCAGGGTCTATCTGAAAACTGAAACAGAGGGAGTATTTCCACGGAACTCCATCTAAAGCTAAACCAATTCAGGAAATTGGAGCAATCTTTTTAAAAAAATTCAATCCCATCACAACAAATCTATTATATTTCCAATCTACTACGCCCGGCAACTAACGTGACTACGGTTTCGCAGAACCACTTTGGAATTCCGAGAAGAAAACCTTCCCCAGTAAGCAAGTAAGCATCTTTCATGGAAATTTCCGTGGCATCTGTAAGATTCTTCTACAAAATAACTCATCGAAGTAGCTAAGTATGGAATATAACCACTGGCCAGATCGATTGATTAATCGATCGTCGATTGATCAGCTGTTGGTTTTTCAATCATATGAAGACTTTTAGAATAGGTCCTTTCTAGAAATAGGGACTTTATGTTACAATAAAAAACATCTTCACTTACTTTTATACTTTTCGATGGCCAGTTGGACAGAATTTGATAGATCTTGCTAATCGAGTTGTCATTAATAGTGATGTAGAGCCCTCTAAAATCCATTTCATTTACAAGATACAAAATCATAAAAATAGTCTAGACAGAAACACAGAAGAATCTGAAGCACACTTTGGATTCCGATAAATAAAGCCAAATTTCTGGCATGCGAGCCCCACAGTCGGAGTGTAGACGATTGGCATAAGTTCTTTGATGTTGTCACAAAGTACTCGATAAAAAAGTTTCTCATTACGGTCTTGGAGACTGTCCAAGTGGATGAACTTCTCCAAGTCATTCGCTTCATCTCGAAGTTTTTTCATAACACGATAGGCTTGTTGTTCTTCAGTCATGAAAGCAGGCGGAAGAAGTCCATGAATTCCAAGGTATTGCCGTTCGTACAAAGAGAATGCCATACCCTAGATGAAGGTAGGGATGTAATGTATCAAATACCGGATAGAGTTCTATAGAAAAGAGAAGTCAATACAGCTGAACATGACAAGTACGTATTAGGTACTAATGGTAAAATTTTTTTTACTTGATATAAGCACTGACCCCACTTGTAGGCATTTCCAATCCTATTACGACGGAAAACTATATAACATTTTGACAGACAAATTATTGCAGGGTTGCTCGACCTTACAGAAATCTACTCGGAAAAAAAAACAGCACTCAGGAAAAGACAGGGAACTATACAGCACTGAGCTGTATAAAAGACAGACACATGTCACAAACACCCGCATTTAGTTCGTAACATGTGATTATCGTATTGAAAATGTCTCCGTGAAAACTTACCTTATTGAGACTGGGCGTCTTCAGTAGTTCAATACCTCTTTTGGACGGAGTGACTCTTTCAGGACGATATAGCTTATGTAAAGCTAACTGTTTCGGATCACTTAGATCGAACTCTCGGACCGACAATAGAGATGTGGTCGAAAGATGGCGCACACTGTAAGTATGACGAACAAATGGGAGAACAATTGGTGAAAAAGGGATACAGCACTTTTACAAACAGTTGGGAGCATAGTGGACGAAAAAAAAGGATTGAGCATTCTCATTTACTACAGTCTGCTCACTTGAGACACCAAGCAATATTGTAAGACACTGCCCACGAAGTCAACACATAGAACGGATGAGTTCCATTACTTTGCTTACAGTAGAAAACAAAGTAATACTCCAGTAACAAGCGGAATTATGTACTGTATCGAACTGAATGCGATGGTTCATATTCTCTTGAACTTGATTTCACAGCGGATGGGATGATAAGAGCACAAGTGAGTTCTTGAGACTTTGACAGAACTACCATTTTAATCGGTGATACCACATTAAAGAAGCGTTACTTTTCGAAACCGACTCATTTAGTCATCACTGACCTTTGGAATACCTTCTACTAACACCGCTAAACCATAACTGATAAGTTTTCGAAAACTTTGGGCTTACCTCTGTTGCTGTATCACACGGAACATCATCTTTTGCCCGTTAACTGAAACATCACAATTAAGCAAATGGAAATAGAAGTTGGAATCGACAACTGTAGATTAAACGTAAAGATTAAGATTGCAATAATGCGGCTTGGCAAAAAGAACTGAATGGCGTTGGGAAGTAGTTCAGTTCACGACTAGTGAAAACCTTTGGCTCCAGTTGTTGTGAACAGGCAATAAGTATTGATTTCATACCGGCTGCAGCAGTTATTGATGAAATTCTCAACAATAACATATGAGGTACGGATGAAGCCGTATTCGTACGATACCAGAATTTCCCAGTGTGGAATGATTTTGAAAACTTCTTTAGCTTGTCGAATTCATTCTAAATTTTTTCGTCCCTCATTTGCGTGATAACGGCGCGTGTGGCGCAGTGGTCGGAAGGGCCCTGCAACACAGACGTGGGCGCGTGTGGCGCAGTGGTCGGAAGAGTCCTGCAACACAGACGTGGGCGCGTGTGGCACAGTGGTCGGAAGGGCCCTGCAACGCAGACGTGGGCGCGTGTGGCGCAGTGGTCGGAAGAGCCCTGCAACACAGACTTGGAATCGATCCACGCGCACATGGTCCACCAAGCCTTCCATCCCTCCGGGGTCGGCAAATTGGTACCAGACTTGTCTGGAATGATAACAGCGCTGGCTCGATACATCGGCAGGCCACAGCGAGTCATTGTAAAGGCCAGATATGCATTCAACCAGCTCCTAACGATGCTTAACGAAGTCGGGTGCATGGCGTATCCTTCAGGGGATTGATCAACGCCGAGAGCTTTATCCTTTATCCTTCACTTGCATGGTACTGGATACTCCCAGTACAAAGCTTTCGGTTGCGTGTTCGATACTTTAGAGTGGTCCTTCCTCCCTGCTTATATAACAAATAGGCTCCTGACGCGTACGTTAAGCTAGGAAGTATCGTGGTCAGGAAGGTGTGTATGAAGTGTACGAAGTCACGGGTTCTTTAGCCTCTTCACTACGTCATTGATGTTGTTACAATCTCCCAGACATTTCGCTCCTTTCAGCTCAATTGTGGAGCTAAGGCGTTCATCATGCTGACTTCTCAGCAAAATGTAAATTCCGTTCAGTATGAATGAGGCGCCAGTAACAAATCCGTTTCTCATGAACATCGTTTTCGTAAGATTTAGTCGAAGATCTGTTAGTTCACAGTCGTTGCCATAGTCCGCCAACTTTCTTTCCGCTGTGCTAATGTTTAATGTTATAAAAATGATGTCGTTAGCAGAGCGAAGATGGTGTAATTGCCAACCATCGATTTCTACTCCAATAGTGTCCCAATCCAGTCTACGTATGACTCTCGAGCGCGGATGCAATCTTACTACCAATACGAATACAAATATTCATAAATAAAACAGAAATATTAACTTTTTATTCATTGCCCATTATTATTTCTCATGGCAGGGTATAATGTGAAATACAACCACAATTATGGTGATATATTTGGCAAATTAGGACCACAGGCTAAGTCAAACCGCTATTACCCTTTCCAGTGGCTAACGTGTTACCCATTGCACCACTAAAGGCACTAATGCCCTCGTTCTGCCTTTCTCTCGGCCAGTTTTCTATCTAATGGTTCCAAAAACAATCACCTATCAACGGGATTGATCTGGGGAGCACAAATCGGCAACAAAATCCAGTTAAGCTAAGGCTGCAGCCGAAATACCAATGCTAACTTTTCACTTACTGCCTATTATTTCTTGACTGTTGATGGCAACGTTAGGTAAGAAACTGGCTGAGAGAAAGGCAAAGTGATGAGTACCTGGACAGGTTAATCGCGGTTCGACCTAGCCTGGGGCCCTAGTTTGGCAAAAAAAAACAAATTGACGCTTATGTGGCAAAAGAATTCTTCCTTCCATTCGATCTACACGCGCGGGTATAAATTTAGCATGGACCACGTATTAAATAAGAATATAACAAAAGGACAAAAGAATGATAAAGCTCTCGGCGTTGATCAATCCCTGATGCGCCATGCATTCGACTTCATTAAGCAACTTTCGGAGGTGATTGAATGCATGACTGGCCTCTACAATGACTCGCGGTGGCCTACCGATGTATCGAGCCTGTGCTGCTATCCTCCCAGACAAGTCTGGTACCAATTTGCCGACCCCGGAAGGATGGAAGGCTTGGTGGGCCATGGGCGCGCGGATCGATTCCACGTGTGTGTCGCAGTGGCGCCTCCAACCACTGCGCCACACGCGCCCTTAATAAAAGGATACGTATGAACGATTTTTTCGCTACAATTTCTAAAATAATTAATTGACCAACTACAGTCCCTCACTAATTTAGTTGTGAGGCGAGTTAACATTAAACAACACTGACATTTCACTCCAACTTCTGACATAATCGATCGACTTCTTGTACTTGAAACGGGAAGATAAAGAGCTTAAGAATACAGAACCACCTTCCAAGGATAGGTTGTGGGCAATAAGAACTTCTTTTAAGAAGATTTTTGTGAAGAAGTCTAACAACTTGATTGGTGCCTTTCGTGCTATGCGCTTCACATCCAGCGGGAACCTGGGGCTGACGATGCTTGTCAACAGGTTGCCGTTAAAATGTGTCACGTGTTAACATCAGCTGTTTTTCGACATACTTACGGATGCGGTATCGGCTTTGATTTTAATCTTCGACATAAGTGGAATTTCGGATTCCTTCTCTCACTTGGGTGATACGGGATATTCGTAATAAAAGAGATATCGAAAGGTTGATAAAATAGTAAGGGATACAGTGTTCGGTGTTGATCAATCCTTAAGTGATGCGCCATCCATTAAGACTTCATCAAGCTTAGTTGAGGTGAATGAATACGTACTAAGACTATGCAGTGTACATCTGGCCTATTACACAATGACTTGTGATAGCCTCTCAATGTATTTTTTATCCTCGCAAACAAGTCCGGTGCCAATTTGTGGATCGCAGGCGGATAAAAGGCTTAGTAGGTTTCGGTGGTGGGATGCAACCAGCGACCGTCTGCACTGTAGAACATTTCTAACCAGTGCACTACATCCATGGTATTGTGTAACATCGTATGACAAACATTAAATATTATAAATTCGCCAGGTCATTGCCTTTTAAATAAATATTTATATAAATATTTACATGTTCTACAAAACTCCAAGACTATCTAATCCGTCATTATTGATGCAATAAACGCTGGCTTTAGGCAATAGAACATTAAAATAAATTATAGACCTATGACGTTTTACACTACTGCAATCGTTGAATAAGCGCTGAGCAGATTAACCCGTATGCGACGACGTGACCCCTACAGGACTCCTACGACGCGAAAACAATCGCCGCTCTCAACCTTAAACCAACATAGCTCATATCTAGTTTTGCCAATTAGAACTGAAACTTCTAGGATCTACAGATTTTTGCCTAGAGGATAAAAAAGCTCTTTTGTTTTTATCATGGCGAAACTCCGATTTTTTTGGAGCCCACGATATGTCTTTCTCTCAGCTTTTGCCTCAAACCCCACTTTCCGAAGATGAAAGCAAATGAACAAACGGGATTTCGTCTGACAGAACACAGTGGTGTCCAAACATGTTTGCAGTTGCAGCTCTTACGCTGGAAACTTTAAAACTTTAAAATCTCCCTTTCAATTTTTTGAAAATGCTGATTACAGACATATTTAAATTTGAAAGCACACAGTACAGAAAGTTCATATACGATTAGGGCTATAGAGTGAAGTTCCTTCTAGGAATGCATAGATGTTCTGAATTCTTGAAATACTCCATTGAACGAGGAATTCTAGTTAGCTGTCGAAAAACCAGTTTCGTCGAGAAACTGATAAATCGAGAAAGATGACGCAATTTCAACTAGGAATAAAGAAGCAGACGTTTCCATGATGGAATATTCCACTCGTCCTTCATAATTTGCACTTTTCTTTTTCTCCTATCCTTCTGCTATTGTTTCTCACTCTATCGTGACAACGGGATGATGATACTTGCATATCGAACTGCGATGAAGCTCATCAACAACAAAAGTCCGGCAGGGTATTCAGCTACGAATACAACCTTCTTAATGACGAATCCGGAAAGCTACCCAGCACAGCTAGCGAAAAGTAGGAAGTTTTTGGTTCTCTTTGGATGAACAGAACCCAGTAACAGTAAACAACTCTGTTTCTCGACATGGAAAGTGGTGTTTACCAGTTTCCGCTTGCACTACTCAATGTGATCGATGAAAATTGTAAACAACATAGTAACGATAACTCCAGATCATGGACTAAAACACCTAATATTTGACATATTTTAACAGGATAGAACTCTTTCTCGCAACCTCTCCAGTCTTAGGTAACGTTATCAAACTAAAATACCTTGTAAAAGAAATCGATTCAAACATAACTCAACGTTGTGATGACTACAGAACGAAATATTATAAGGATGAGAACTTGAAGAATTCTTATCGAGGCGGATATTACATAGAAATATCAAATAGAGAAGAATATGCGAACAAACAGATACAATCATTCAAGTATGACTAGAACAACCACAATGATGCTGAGATATTTGCAGAACTCCGGACCGCTGATGTCTGCAGTGGGAACGAACGCGCTATTACCCTTTCTGGGTGCTAACGCGTTCATCACCACACCATGCGGGTCCTCCGTTCGCCTGTAACATCACGACCAGAACACTTGCTAAGTACACTAATGGGAAACCACCTCACATAAATTTTTTCGTAAGATACTCACAGAATCAGATAACAAAACAGGAATAACGATCGATATCCGTTCCAGTTGTAATTTTAGGAGAAAAAAAAAAGAGAGTATGGAAATAAGCTGACGCTGTTAATGTCGTTCCGAGTGATTTGATGGGAATATTGATAAAACCGAGAAATTACCCGCGATGGAGAAAAACCATCATTCTCGGCTGATTAGCAGGATTATGGAGAGAAAACTGAATGGGTGAAACATGGCTACCTCATGGATTTTTTCGACGTGCATTTCGATCTACAGTGGACTTCTAGAAACGATACTAATCAAAAAGTACTAAGAAGACGCTTTACAGTTTTTTGTTTAGCATTTGTGATATTTTTGCAACCATCGAAGAAAGAAAGAACAGAAGAGGAAAAATACAGAAGCATCTCGACGAAAATGACCCACTGTAATTGAAGAGTGATAAAGATTCAACAATAACGATCTCTGACCATCACATTCGTTTATCACAACGATTGTCAGAGGGATATAACTTTTGACTAGCCTCTTTTTAATTTCAACTAGCATGAATTTTCAGGTACTTCTTGTTACTAACTGCATTTCGAACTTCGTTTAACAATTACAGGCATGTGCTATACATTGTGAAAAAATATCTCGCCAATAGAAAGTCGGTCGTAGGAATTATCTAGCTAATGTTACATATTTTAAAAAACCGACTTTCATCAAACCTTGACAAGAATAATCAATACTTTCCTGGATTACTGAGCTAACAAGAGGTTGATTTCCAACGGTTTACCGCCTCATCATGGCTGGGAGGTATTCCTGGGTGTCGGGCTGCGATTCTCAGCTGGGGGGATTCATCTCCCAGTAAGGCCTCTCGACCTGAAAAACAAGTTCGATGCTTCCAAACGGAAGCCCGGCTAAGAGTAAACCAATACCAGGAATCACTACCGCCCTAGTACTAAACTAGTCGCATGGTGGAAAATCTTCCTCTGATCATCAACGGCGGCGATTGCCTGGGGTAGTGACGACTTAGGATGGCTTCGTCTTGGCTCTCCTCGGAACTACAGAGAACCACAGTGACTAAGCCAGCAAGATATACTGAGGCCTGAGCAACCAATGAAAACCGGCTAATCAAGTATCTAAGCATCCTAGTAACAAGAGACTGCTAAAGCTCATTTATTCCGCTAACGTCTCGGCGCCTTCGCCTTCCTCTGAAGCGTGTTAATTCGATACGGTGGTTCAAAGGTGGTCGGCCTCGCGATTTGGGTGTTCGTAGTCGCACTCAGCCGAGCCCGGTTGAGTGGAACATAACACAGATGAACTTTTCCCACTTACAGGGTTCTTTTGTGAAGGACGACTGCTGGTTTATTGCTACACTTTCTGATCGATTTCCATGGCAGTCATGCATTCTGCAGCAGTCGATACTTCATTTCAATACTGACATACAGCGTGACAATGTCCTTATAGAAAAAAAGCGCAATTGGCTCGAATCAGCACGGACTTAAAGATGAAAGAACTGAAACGTTAAAAGATAAAGGATGAAGCTCTCGGTATTGATCAAATTCTAAGGAATGCGCCACGCATTCGACTTCATCAAGCATCGTTTGAGGTGACTGAATGCATATATGGCCCGAAAAAAAAAGTTGCAGTGTCTTCTGATGTATTGAGTCAGTGTTGCTATCCTCCCACACAAATGTAGTACCCCTCTCCAAAGGGACGAAAGGCTTGGTGAGCCAGAGGTACGGGATCGAATCCATGATTATTGTAAGGCGCCCCTAACCACTGCGCTACACGCGCCCGCTGTCCAAACGTATCCTAATGATCTATGGAAATATTAAGTAAAAAATGAAATAGGACTGAGAATAACAATAATAATAGAGTTAGCCGTAGTTCGCTAACAACACTTACTTTTTACTTTTCAAGGCTCAAAATTGTTCTTTGACTCATTCTAAGGAGCAAACAAGATAACTGATAACTTCGCTTAGCAATAAAACTTGAAAAGTTCGATTTTATTTATAAATTTAAAAATCTTGACAAACACTGAACGTGACTGCCAGGCCAGATAAATGCATAAGAAACAAGAATGATCGACAATAAGCCTTAGAAACAACTTTTAAACGATGCTTTTACTATGTCCCTACTCGAAATACCACTTTTATCGTACATATGGTTAGATAACCTCAATATTTTTAACTTATAGATTTTTCATCACTTTAAAAAAACACCACTGTATGATCGAAGAGCTTTTCATAGCAGAAAAAAACCACAGTAAGCACCATTCTGATGGTCAGAACAGTTCACAAAAACTCATGAAGTTAGTTTGTAAAGTGTTTATCGATGTGAAAAACAAGTCTCAACTCGACATGTGATGGGAAAACCACACGTGCGCCGACAGACAGCTTGTAAGCAGAGATCTTAGACGAAATGCCACCAACGTTGCCAGTTCATTTCATTCTCCCAGACCAGAGACATCCAACAGGAAAATTTAAAACTACTTTTTCAAATGTTTGTATATGGTGAAAACAATGACTAAATTATTTGGTCATACTGTAAAATATCAGATTTAGAAGAAACTTTTGCAAATCTGAGAACTTTTTACACCTCTATTGAAATCGAACATCGTCTGCAATATAATCACTACTGTGAATAACTGCTAGTTCATAAAGCACAGATTAAGCAAACGTATCCGTTTAGTGGTTTTGACCATGTGATTCCTGAGGACTAAAGCAAAGGTTAATCGAATTCTCTAACCGAAGAGTTACTCCCGAAGATCATTTCAAGGGTTCCGGAACAAGTAATTGTTGGAAGAATCTGCGCTAGTTGGTAATGCCAATAGTCGCAGGAATTTCCAGTGAACTTCTAGAATTGTCTCAAGACGCTTCATTAGCATTATAATACAAAAAAGGATTCGTTGCGCAAGGAAGGCTCTGTTCAAGTGATGCAAGCCAATTCCTCAAGAAGGGACCGGAAGCCATTCGTCACTACGTTACCAATTCACCATAGCTCACAGTAAAAAGAAAACTCCGTCTAGAATTCCATCTACGGAAGAGCACAACATTCTTCTTGTGGATGCCGCACGTCAGTGAAAATGGAAGCCAATTTCTTCTGGTGAGCACGGTGAGGTAGAGCTCATAGTTCTCATGATGGAATGTCCTTATCAATTTTTTGATTTCTTCTAAACTCAGAATATTTTAAACACGTTGCTCTTCCGCAACTGCAGCATCGCATGAGGTTTCATGTTTAATAAACGAAATATTAACAAGTCGTCAAGAAAAATAATCTCGGTTTTCAACTCTTAACATGGAATACAGAAGCGCATGTGGCGCAATGTTTGGAGGCGCCACTGCGACACATGCGTGGAATCGATCCCCGCGCCCATGGCTCACCAAAGCCTTCCACCTCTCCGGGCTCGGCAAATTAGTACCAGACTTGTATGGGAGGATAGCTGCACTGGCTAGATACATCGGTAGGCCACCGTGAGTCATTGTAAAGGCTAGATATGCATCCAATCACTTCCAACGATACTTAATGAAATCGAATACATGACGCATCCCTTCCGGGATTGATAACGCTGAAAGCTTCATCCTTTTTATCCTTTTAAAATGGAATATAAATATCACAGCCAGGAGTCAAATGTTTCAATATAAGTACAAATCGCTGCAATGCTTATATTTTTGGAACAATTTAAAAAGTCCACTTAGTTACCTAGGCCTATTTGCTTCCTCAGCTCCAAAAATGTTACTCCTATGCTAGAACTTCTGCTTTACACACTAGTTCTTCCCCAAGCTCATACCCCCATTGCCGTTAGATCTGCTTCAATTTATTTACGACTTTAACATACTCAAGATAATGTGGAATTCCAGTTGGTAGCTATACATATCGATGCCTGTCTTTCCAGTGCTCAACTACGTATTGAAACCAAAGCACATCATCTATCGTGCTCTTCTCGTCTACTAAGTGCGTAATAAAATTAGTCGCGATATCCAGAACTGAATTCAAATCATCGTCGCAAATGTGTCAAATGGTAATAAGGACAGTGCAGTGAAGGTATGTAGCAGACTTTGCCCAGGCTGACCTCGGGATTCCAGGGAACCACAATGACTTAACCAGCAAATCACCCAAAAAATGGTGGTCATGCTGCGGCACGCACAACCAGCGAGGATGGGCCGTTCAAGTATCAAGTAAGTAAGAAGTGAGGGTAGGCCTCAATACTGAAGAATTTCGGGGACTGAGCACAACTCCTATACACTGTGCAAGTGTTATTTCTTATTTTAACAAACAATTATTTAAAGCTGACTTTTTAAAAGACATTTAGATAGCGCAATACATCAGCTTGCCGTTAGAGTAATGTGGCAGAAGTCATAAAAAATGCATTCACTTCCAGTTTTCTTACTTAAACAAAAAGGAAATAGCACAAGACAAAAAGGAAAGTACATCTTGACGATACTTTTTGAACACAAACTGAACTTGATAATAAAGAACACGTTTATGTAGGGAAATAAATATTACATTTATAATTTCGCCTGGGCAACATACGGCTTAAACTAGAATAACTGAAAGGAAGGAAAAGTTGAAAGATGTTAGGTAGACGAAGCTAAAGAGAGGACCAAAAATATTACATCTACAATTTCACCTAACCAACATACGACTTGAACTAGAATAACTGAAAGCAAGGAAAAAGTTGAAAGATGTTAGGTAGATGAAGCTAAAAAGCAGACCAACACATTGGTTTATTGCCACTTTAGAACCCGTTTGAGGATGGCTGAGATGCATAAAACAGCTACACACATCTGTTCAGCTGCTACAGTTCACGAGAATTTAAATTTTAAGAGCACTTTTAAACAAAGAATCCTGAGCGGTAGGATTTATGAACATACGAAACGACTGATAACAAGGGTAGACACATAGTACAGGTCGAAGTAAAACAGATAGATTTCATAAGCGAACTAAACTCCTTTACGTAATCGTTTTCGCACTTCTTGTGGTACAACATCATCTGCACTGTAAAGATCTGCCCTAGGTAAACGATATGAATATCCATCCGCAAACACCACAGTATACTCGATTGTCTTCGACAAGAAGCGGTAGTAACCATCATACACTTGACCATCATTCCAACGTACTTTAACCTTAAACATGACTGTTACAACTGAACGTCTTCGGGAAATACATTAGGTAGAGATGTCCATCTCATATTTGTGATTGAAACGACTGTTCAGACACGGAAACCGTGATCAAAACAAAACAAATAATTAATCGAAATCTCATTTAGAAATGGGCTGGAACATTGTTCAAAAAAAACCTCTCGGCGTTGATCAATTCCTGAGGGAAGCGCCATGCATTCGGCTTGATTAAGCATCGTTGGAGGTGATTGAATTCATATCTGGCCTTTACAATGACTCGCGGAGGCCTACCAATGTGTCGAGCCAGCGCTGCTATCCTCCCAGAAAAAACTGGTACCAATCTGCACAGCCCGGAAGGATGGAAGGCTTGGCGTGCCATGGGCGCGGGAATAGACCCCATGTGTAGTACTGCGGGGCGCCTTCGACCACTACGCCACACGCCTCATGGAACACTGTTACACCAAGAGATTGTGGCATAGTACAGAATGGCTCGCTTAAAAAATGGCCGTTGTTGAAAAAAAACCTTCGTTATATCAAAGATTATAAATCAATCGCCGCTTCCTTGCAGGTATGAAAACTGGCTCGAAGATATGCCTCGTTGACCAACAAATCACGTCCAAAAATATTTAAAGGAAGGAAAAGCATGTAGTACTCAGTGCATAAACACTGACTAAGATATAACTTCACGAAAAGGGTGCTGATCATTCTTTCCAGTTGTAGTAGGTCGACAGATGTTCGGAAGAGGGCGAAGCAATAGCTATTGTTGTTCAGCATTCTTCGGAATAACTGTCCTCTTACAACTCAAAAGAATGATCAACATTCCCAACCGTCTACGTCGTGATATCTTTACTAGCCACTTGTTCGGTCGCACTGAACTATATAACTTCTCGGTTTAGAATATGTTATCGCACCCTGCTGCCCGGTTGATGTTGCCCGTCAGGACAACCATGCCGTTTAATACAGCCGCACTGCACGATGTCACTAGGCATAGTGTTTTCAGATACGGATCCGTCTTCAAAGTCGATCGTTAAGAGTGTTCGAAGCACTAAACGTTCCACTCTGCCCTGTTGAACGCGAGAACCACCGTCCATCCAAGCTATCACAATGTCACCCAAATCCACATCCATCAGCGGTTCCACTGCAAAACAATGTCATGAATCACCATGTTTTTTGCTTTTTTGTTTTCTGCCTATACATTATTCACAGCAGGACATTTTGCGAAATACAACCACAACGATGCTGAGATATTTGCAAAACTCCGGACCGCTGGTGTCTGCAGTGGTGAACGAACGCGCTATTACCCTTTCCGGAGGCTAACGCGTTCACCACCACACCATGCCGCTCTTCGTTTCGCCTGTTTCTCAGCTAGTTCCAAGTTAATATTATGAATAGTTTTTCACTTTACGATGATTCCTATGGTCTACGTAAGAGTAGGTAGAGGGAAATTGAAATGATAAAGATGAAAAGTACACTTTACCTTCGGCTGCTTGATGTCGATCACAAATCATGACTGTAACCAGTGGAAACGCGCGACGCTCAAAAAGGAAACCTGCTTGGCGAGCACAAGTCGCATGAGCTAGTACTGGATCATCATCCTGAAGACGTTGTAGTTGGATAGAAAACAATCCTCTAATTCCCACGATCCACTTTCTATTACCCTCCGCATTGACTGTGAAAGAAAGCGGTGACTGTGCAATGAAGCTATTCTGTGCCCAATGTGATTGAAATCTTGGTTTAGGTTTCTCTGGATGGTTAGGTTATGGTGGTGTTTGGCTGGGTAGATTGTGGTCACCTTGATCTTCACAAGCTTTGAGGAAGGCGAAATCCACCGAAACGTCAGCTTGGAAGTGAATAAAAATAAAATAACACCTAGTAGTTGCTCATTAAGAATATAAACAATCCTCTAAAGCAAATAATAAGATTCTTACATCGTCACAAGCGGAACATCTTATCAGTCCTTCACGACTATGTCCACACAGATCACACTGGTAACGTGACGATTCGTAATCATCACCCATTGCAAAAACATATTCTCTCGGCAGATATTTGAAGATCCCATCAATGGACGTTTGCTTCGGAGGAGGATGAGTGTAGCAGCATGATGGATTGGTAGCATCGTTGAAGACTGTTCGCCTTAAAAACGGATAAAAAACTTGCTGTTTTTTTTGAAAGGGGAAAAAATACCAGAAACAAATCACTGAATAAACTGTGCAGTAATTTACTCAAAAAGAAAAACAAAATATTTCCGAAATTTCAAAGAATGTGAAGTAACGGTCCCACCAAGAACCTCGCACTAGCAACAACATCGAAAAAGAAAAAAAACAAAAAGAAATATATTGCATGCAGAGTTTATTTTCCTAGCTAGATTCTTAGAGAAGTCGTCATAACGAGCCCTGATTGCCTGGTACCAGCTTTGATTAGACTGATGTTTTTCTTATTGGGTCGAGTTTTTCGTCTCGACTCTCAAAACCACCGTGAAGTGACAAGTTAAAACTACAGACATTCGACTACCACTTAAATCAGTCAGAGTTTTCTTACTTCACGATTATCCGCATTCCAGCAAGGATCTTCACGCAACACTTTGAATAACTCAATACACCGACTTTCTACAAACCTCGGAATAACCGATCTTTAACATATGTTCCCTCCAACTCGGGATTTCAGATGAAAACGTCCATCTCTTCACTTTGGACAAAATGAGAGGACAAATCCCCTGCCCTGTATTGTGTTACGACGTTGCGGCTTGTTAAACTTATAATAACGAAAACAGAAGAACAAGAAAGTATCAGCAAAGTTCGCTTGATACACATGGATCTTCAAACAACCTTTTGTTTTAAGAGCATTTTCAGTATGTTGAGAAGTCACAAAATCATAACACCAACTAGAATGCACAATATTCAAATTCTATAGATTTTTCAAAGAACAGACCGGTTGAAGATGGCGCAAGCAGTGTGGACATAAGCGCAGATATCAGCACCTGCTCGACATGGCACTAGCGCTCCACCTCTGAGTTCGCAAAGATGGCACGATGTACCCCGGATAGCAATTTCATTTCGACCTCTGCATCGGAAGCATCTCCAGCTTTCTAAACTTCAAAAAGCTCCGAACTATTGAAAACAGAATATACACTCAATTTAGAGACATTATAGCTGACTCAAAAACAACCAAGGGTTTCGATCTTGAAGCAAGATCTTATTTGGTGTTCTTTATTGCTTTTCTTAGGCTTTGATATTGAAAGACGACCCCCCTAGTATTTCAAAACGACATCAAGCAATGCGAAACAGAGGTGTTTAGAACGATCCAATCTTCTTCCGACCTTTTTGGAACACTGTTTGATAACGCCTCCTACTCACAAAAAAAAAACCAAACTGAATTTTATTCCAATTTTTTCTGACATCTCCTCGTGAGAACAACCAGAGCGTTAGCTGGGGTGAAGGAGGGAAGTTAGTGCAGCCAACTTTAAACTTAAGTCAGAAGTTAAAAGGAATATAAAATGCTGACCTAATAAGCTCCTCTCAATAGTTTACGCTTCATCGTGGCTAGGAGGTGTTCCTGGGTCGGATTGCGATGTACAGCGAAGGGATTCAGCCTCCCGGCAAGGTCTCCAAGCTGAGAAGGAATATGGCGTTTCCATCGGGAAGTCCAGCTAAGAGTAAACCAGTACCAGGATCCACCACCGTCCCGGTATCAAACTAGTCGCATGGTGGCAAATTTCCCTTTGATCCACAAGGGCGGCAACTGCCTGTAGTGGTGGATCTGGGGCAGCCTGGCTATGCTGACCTCGGGACTCCAGGGAAACACAATGGCTAAACCAGCGAAACTCCGAAAAATGGAGATTGTGCTGGGACTCGCACAATCAATGAAGATGGGCCATCAAGGCATTCAAGTAAGTAAGTAGGATCTAATAAGTTAATCCCATTTCACTAGTGTATTCAAAATAATTGGGACTTTTGTACTCTAAGTCTAGTACATCTTGCCTTTAATTAAAAACACATCGAGTTAGCATAGGAAGTGTGCTATCCTTGTTGATAAAATTGACATTGGGACAATGCAAATTAAGGCTTCCTTCTCTCAATATTTTCGGTGCAGGGAGAACCCGTGGCCAAGCAGTTAGAAGCGCCCATTAAAACATATGTCGCATTTTCGGTTCCGTACCTTGGGCTAATTCAGCCCTGCAAACGGGTGAGACTTGTTTGAGAGAACTGAAATAGTGACTTGATATGAATGCTTGATACACTGAAACTAACTGCTCTGAAGATCCTAGCAAGTCTTCATAAAGGCCAAATAAGAATTCAATCACTTGTATGCTGCGCAATGAAGCCGAATGCAGAGCATACCCTTAAGGGACTGATCAAAAGCTGACACTGTACCCTTTATTGTCCTTAGCACATTTTTTCCTAATCATTTCACTAAAATGCTAAGTAAGGGCACACTTAAAACCTGTAACTAACGGTTATGCAGATAAGTTCGACATTTAACGATCCGAAGAAAAGGTAAGTGAAGGCATTCTTATTTTCTGAGGCCATAGGATTTCCATTAGTGTACATTACCGCTACTTGTAAAACCTATTGTTGGCTTAGAAATCGTAGAGGTCAATGTATATGGAAACAGGCACCACTGATTTACTTCTCAGCACACAGCAACCATGACAAAGCCAAAACAAAAACAACTCCTAGAAAAACATAATAGAACTGGTATTGTCGCTATTTCTAGATAGGGAAACGGCTTGCGATGCAGTGGATACCCTGTTTTCAAAAACGACGAGCCAACAGAAGGTTGCACTTCATTGTTTACTTCAAGATAGTTGACCTTTCGGTGGGCTTAGTCGTCTGTTGTGAAATAAACACTGCAGTAATAACCTCGTGTCTGTTATCAAGAAAAAAGTAAACTGTTGATCAGTCCCGACGTTAACAGAAAATCGGCCCTGGGAACTGCAACAACTAGGATTTTACTACGACAAGAAAACGTATGAACACCATTCAATCGTGTCAAATCAATGATAATAGAATACGAATTGCATATTTCACCAGCGAAAATCCTATTTACATGCTCCGACATCATGTACTATGTGAATCTCAGCACTTTATTCATTCGATTTGACTCCTCGCATCCACCATTAAAGAAGGTCTTCGGATGTTTCATTTGCGTTCTGGTTCGGTCGCGGTGTGAGAACGAGTGGTCTTCCCTTGTGAAGGACGCTGATGGGTGGTCCAGTCGATTCTCCTTGGAACCACGAGGTGCGCTTAGGACGTTCCAAAGTCTTCACCACCTGTGATAGCCAGCCTTTATGGATATGCAAGAGGTGTTCTCAGACAAGTTTGTCATCTATTTATCGACTCCTGATGGATCGAAGGCTTGATTGGCCCAGTGCCGCGTCGAATTGGGGCCTTTCGCGTTTTAACCTGCGCCTCTACTGTTGCACTACCCGCTCCTAGCAAAACTGTCTTCCACATTTAAGACCGTTATGGCAACAGTTCTATGATGACTAGTATTATGAAACCGAAACCAAATACTATTTTTTTCCAGTTGTCAACTATACATCATAATTTAAGATCAAATGCCCCACATGTTAAAACCATGCTTTATTAGTTCTGTTTTGTTGTTTTAGACAATTCAAGTACTTCAGAATCCCTTTACGATTAAACACTTCTATAATTTATGACACATAAAAAAAGGTCTCAGCGTTGATCATCCCTGAGGAATGCACCATGCATTCGACTTCATCAAGCATCGTTGGAGGTGACTGAATGCACATGTCCTTTACAGTGTCTCGCGGTGGCCTACCGATGTATCGAGCCATTTCTGCCATCCTCCCAGACAAGTCTGCTACAAATTTGCCGACCCTGGAGGGATGGAAGCCTTGGTGAGCCTGGGGTGCGGGGATCGATCCCTTGTGAACTGCAGGGCGCCTCCGACCACTGCGCCACACGTTCCATATTTGTGCCACATAGAATGCGTAATCATATAATCATCATTCACGAGATGATATTATGAAATCTGGGATATTTTAAAACTTCTGAATCGTACCCATCACTGATATACTAGAACCTCCACCATAACACGATGGGTGAACCGATACGCAGCAATTTGAGCACGTAACAAGAACGTCTTCAGATAAATCAACGACTGGTAACCGACGTTCATCTTTAGCGAAACAAAGACCGAATGCTAATCGTGTTGACCTCTGTGGTACGTCGATCGACGATGTTGTGATATGCAGAGGCTGAAAATATTGACAAACAGCACAATGAGGCCACAGACGAGCAACAGATTGATTGAACGCCTTCTCTGCCGAGAAGTTGGTCGACTCGTTAGACCATAAGGCCGCTAAATGAATAAAACGATGATTAATGGTTAAAGTCAGTGTCTAACATATTCGCGACGATGCTGACTTATCGACAAGTGTCGGCAATTTCCTACTGACTAGGATATTAAAAGACTTAAGATACTTATAGAACAGACTTTCTTCCTTCTCTCCAAGGGTGTAAACAACTTACCCAAACATTACTTTCATAAAAAGTTATAAAATTCTCAACACAAAGACCAACAATGTGAGCCACCTATTCAGAACAATGCTGTTTGAGAAAAAAGGCGAAACGAAGGACCCGCATGGTGTGGTGGTGAACGCGTTAGTCCACGGAAAGGGTAATAGCGTGTTCGATCCCCACCGCAAACACCTGGAGTTTGGAGTTTTGCAAATGTCTCAAGATCATTGTGGTTGAATATTGTTTCTTTCTGACCGATTCCCGCTTGTTCAACTGAATTGCAACTTCCAGTAGGAACATCGAAGTAGAAAACCCAAAGGCAACGATTCATGAAACTCAGAAAGTTCAAAACTCATAGGAAAAGTACTACTTTGGTTCCAACGATAGGTACATTCTAATGACTATTACAATTGACAAAGTATCTAAGCTGAAAGCCTTAATCATTGTCGACTAGACATGCAGTGAAATCAATGCATATCGTGGCGAATATGTTGACTTGGAGTCCTCTTTGGAAAAACAACATAACGACAGTAAAAAGTTACCAAATAAAACTCCATACGAAGCACAACGAACTCACAGAGGCTATCCTTCCAACATTTTCGTGATGGATGCGACAATGTTGTCTGAGAGAGCCGCAAATAACTATCGTGATCTCTATGTTCTAAAATAAAGACGAATTAATGTTTAGAAAACAACACCTGTCAAGATCAACAATGAAAGATGTAATATTTAGCAAGGAAATTCCATTACTCTTCTAAGGACAAAGCCTTATCAAAAATATGTTTGCAAACAACCACAGGAAAGCAAACCGAACAACAAGTATCAAGACGGCAATGACTTTAAGAGTAAAGTACGACTTCTGCAAATAACTAAATACCTTCCAAATAAGAAATAACTGGATTTCAAACAACAGAAAATGACTGAACAACAAAACAAATGACTAACAAGTAACTAGATAGCTTCCAAACGGCTGCTTTAACAAGCTTTTTTGAGCTAATACCTTACCCTCTATGTTAATTCTGACAGCTTACGTACCACAGAAGCTGCGCAGAAGGTAGTCCCAAGAACCTTATTCTCTACACTATGAAGTTCACGAAAGCCTTAACAATTCCTGAGACGAGTTTCCGGATCCCGCTGCGACTCCCTCGACAATACAGTATCAATGCGACTGTTGCTAAGGATGTCTTTAGCGCTCTTTTACGTCGAAGTATCGACAAGTGCTTACGGAGTGCGCTTCACCTGTGTTCTCTTAGTGTTTATGGAAACATTAGAGTTTAGATGTTAAATACAATATGCATGTCTTGCACAAAATCAACACATTTCGTGATTTACAATTCTTCACGTACAATCCACACCTTCCAATAAACTACTTACTTTTCATGACCATTACTGAAATCTACTCTAACAGCGGGTGGGAGGTGTTCCTGGGTGTCAAGCTGCAATGTACAGCAGGGTGATTCATCCCCAGGCATGGCCTCCCAATCTAAGGAGTCCGGAGAGCTCAGCTAGGAGTAAACCAGTACCAGAAACCACCACCGTCCTGATTTCAAACCATTCACATCGTGGCAAATATCCCTCTGATCCACGAAGACGGCCACTACCTATGGTTGTGACGACCTGAGGCAGACTTTGGTTAGACTAAACTCGGGACGCCAGGGAACCACAATCGCTAAACCAGCAAAAACTCCAAAGAAATGGAGATAATGGTAGTGCATTATTTTGGCAATTCTTCATAGCTATCAACATACATATTTTTTGAACTGAAGTGGTCTCCACTAGTACATAAATGTCCACGCCTTAGTAGTACTGTAAATTTAAAGAGACTTCAATGTTGAACCCTTTGCCCTACTCTATGTACATTCCATTATAAATCCCCTTCCAAAAGCGAAGATCGACGATTCTTCAACAATCACTTGCTCAAACAACTGACCCTTCTCTTGTCCTTTCACAGTCATACTTCTAATACTAGCTATGAATAACTTGAACAATGAACTGGTTATAATTTCCGAAGCAGAAATTGTTGAGCCGCTCAAACTGGCTCACGTCGAAGATTCAGGTCCATCAAGATTTTTTAGGCTTCAAAACGCACCGCTGATCTCAGCATCATTATCTTCGTCCTCATGCTACGATTTAGCAATTTCAAGAAGTCTTTTTAAGGCAGAAACACAAGAAATTCGTAATCTTACTGCATCTTCAGCTTCTTGCTCATGGGCGATGTGAAGTGGACAGGAATTACGTTCAGTTCCATTCCTGCGAAAGTGGTTAACTGATGAAAGGTTCAGTTTTGAACTATGAACTCATTTTTGTCCTTTCAAACAATTTTTGTACTGTATCATGGCAGTCCTATAGAATAGGACCACACAGAAACTAGAAGCCTTTAAATGACTTAAGATGTCAGATATACCGATGTACGTATATATACATATATATATATATATATATATATATATATATAAGTCGTATATGTATATATATTATATGTATGTACGTATATATATATATATATATATATATATATATATATATGTATATAAAAGCGTGTTTCTAGAAAAGTACAGAAGAATACAGAGTAGAAAATAGAGAATATGCAGAATACTTACAGAAGAACTAGAAAGGAAAAAATGAGTGAAGACGCATTGAAGAACCTCACTGTATAGTGAAAAGATATGATACGGTTCTTTTTCGACAAGGTGGGTTACACGAATCTTGCGCATTGATTTCAATGCAAAATGTTGAAGGCGGAAAATTAGGCGTAGAGTATCGCTTGATTGAAAAAGAAGCTATAGAAAAAACACTGAAGAAAATGAAGAAAAATCCGTCCTTAAACCAACCACTTCTCTCAACAAAACTCCCACTACTCGTTCGCCGTTTTTTTGATTGGTCATTTACGAGGTTACAGTTCATATACTTTCCTCCACTTCTTTTCCTTCTTTCTAAAATAGAAAGACGTATAATAGAGGAATAACATATGAATTATCAATTGAACGGCCTAACGAAAATTCAGAAGCAAAGTAAAAAGGATAAAAGTCATAACCCACTCTTCGATGGAACGTTTTTCGTTGGCATTGGTAAGTACCAGTACGAGTACCACTTCTCAAATTTATTCCTCCTATATTTTTTCATGAAAGGCTAAAAGACATAAGTCCATTAAACGCTACCCTTTATAACTACAGCAGTTAAGAACAACTTATCGATCAACAGAAATTGATCCTAGTGTGTTAGAACAACTTAAGTAGGTCCTACCAACTACTTGGACACTTGCATGGCACGTCCTCATAGGTTGTGAGGGCCCCAGCATAATCTCCATTTTTCGGGGTTTCGCTGGTTTAGCCACTGTGTTTACCTGGAGTCCCGAGGTCAGCATAGCTGGTCTGCCTCAGGTCGTCACCACCACAACCAGTCGCCGCCCTTGTGGGTTAAAGGAGATTTGCCACCATGCGACTAGTTTGGTACCACGGCTGTGGTGGATTCTGGTATTGGTTTACTCTTAGCTGAACCTCCTGATGGAAACGCCGGGTTTCTTCTTAGCTTGGGAGGCCCTGCCGGGAGGATGAATCCACCTACTGTGCATCGCAACCCAACACCCAGGAACATCTCCCAGGCACAATGAGGCAGTAAACCATTGGGGGCCTAATTAATTAACATAATTAAGTGATGGAAAAGGAAGACAAGAAGAGAACGCCGCAGGGTGTGATGGTGAATGCGTTAGCTCCTGGAAAGGGTAGTAGCCGGATCGATTTTCACCGCAGACTGCTGCGGTCCGGATTTTTGGAAATATCTCAGCATCATTGTGGTTACAAAGTCTTGTAGTTCCGAAATATACCGTCATATCGATTTCAACCATATCCGAACGACATTTACATAGCATAGCGTTCTTTCCGAAATCAATCCAACGATCCGTGGCAAAATTTGTACTCTCGGCAATATTGTAGCCTAGATTAAAACCCATGTGGTATCCCTGAAAGCTATTAGTGAACAACGCTTCATTCCAAACAAGAAACCTTCAGCAAACAACAGCTTACATGAGGGAATGTTATGATGAACTCATTAGGATATTGTATCATGGTTCCATAAGGAATTTTATGTAAATCGAGCAGGGATGGAAGAACTATAAAGTTCTTATGCCTTATGAATGCCTAAATTTACTTATTCATTTTTACTTATTATGGCAAAAAAGGATATCATAGCAACTGCTAAGGCTTCTAAGAAAGCAACCCACCTTGCACTGACGATCGTACGCTGGGAACTGCTGTCGCATAAGCCTCTCGAAACGCGCAGAAGCCTCCGGAGGAACGGCAAACCAGTACTCAAGAAGATTTAGCTCAGGTTAATTTGTTGTCGCTTGTATTTTCCACAAATAAAAACAAAATAGAAGAGGGCAGAGCTCTTAGCGTTGGAGAATCCCTGAGGGATGCGTCATGCATTCGACTTCATTAGGCATCGTTTGGAAGTGATTTAATACATTTCTGGCCCTTACAATGACTCGCGGTAGCCTATCGATGTATCCAACCAGTGCTGCTATCCTCCCAAACAAGTTTGGTACCAATTTGCCAACCACGGAGGGATGGAAGGCTTGGCGAGCCTGTGGCGCTGGGATCGATTCGACGTGTATTGTAGGGCGCCTCTGACCGCTGCGCCACACGAGCCCTTAATAAAAACATAAAACAGGGTAAGTAATGACGTACTTTTGGCGATCCATAATGCAAATAATTAATCGAATATAGCTCCATGTCCTCAACATGCCATGCGAATGAAGCACCGTACATACCAAAATACAAATAAACAGAGTTCACTCCTTTTATGACCTTTCCACCAGTGACATTCTTCGTGTCGTCTAGGATCGTTCCCAGTTGCTTCATGTTAAACTCTACCACATCCTCATCATAAAAAGATCCCTCAGTGTCAGCGCCATAAATTGGATGACGAGACGACATATTTTCAAAGTAATACCTAGAAAAAAAGAATAAAATGCCTTTGGAGACCCATGATATGACCCATGGAGGTGCAGGAAAACGAAAGAAACTAACAATTCAATATCCCTTCCTCGCAGATTAGCTCTTGGATTCCGATGTTTCGAGCTTTCTGCTAGTTTCCGGAATTCTGCTCCAGTCATAGACTTTTTATAGACGTGATTCGTTTTCAGGATTGCATCATTATGTCGCTGGATCGATTCCCTTACGGGACTAAAAAGGAAACTTTACCTAACAACACCCCCTTACTAATCAATATATATGCCTTCTTTGATAAAGCTTATACTTAAGCTTTTTGATAAGCAAACACACTTCACTCCTTCTTTTGAATTGCTCAGCTTACACGAGGTTGATATATAACTATTTATTTTATATACTTTTCTCTTACAAGCCGAATAAATATTGTCTATCAACCTCGTGTCAGCTGAACAATCCAAAGAGACTTATTGATTGATTGCTCACGCCGAGGTTAGATGATGGCCGGTTGGAAAATTATTGATTTACTATACACTTTACTATTAACTTATGCACAGACGTACCTTTTTATGACAAACTGCTCTACCTCGTCATCTGTGTAGTCGAACTGGATTTTCGAAGGTCGCGCAGTCCACCCTTCAGGCGCTACCACCTTCAAATACCCTGAGCTGCACACAAAAGTGAACTAGCAAAATCCAACAATCATGTAGATATTAGGAAGATCACATGTGAATCACATAACCTATCAAGGTTAACTGCCGCTCATCACGTTTTGGAAGAATCCTACTCACTAGAGCGCTTGAAAGATGCTGACAAGAACAAACCTTGCAAATCCCGGATCTGCGATGAGCACCAATATCTTCAATCTTCTGTATGTATCCCTTGAAATCCCTGAACTCTTCAATAGTAGGATAAAACGTGAAGACTTCAAAACCTGCTGGGCCAGTTGGAATATGAGGAGGATGATCCTTTCTAAAAATTGTAATGAACAAAATGGATACGAACAGAGGGCAGCTCCATAGCGCTTAGTGATACTTTGGTGCGTCTTAAAACTTGATCTAATTTTAATCTTACCGCTTTGTAAAGTTCATAATTTACGACAATTACAGTATACTTCGGAAGCACTACAGTAAGAAGCTACGAAGTAACCGGTCATTCCCGGATCAATACGCATCAAAATGCCTGCTCTCGTATAGTGAAACAACGTCAACAGAAAAGTGTACGACATGAAGCTGGCGATTTACGACGCTTAAAAAACCAATTACACGGCTACTATACTTCTGAACTAACTGGATGATCGATGTGTTACGGTAACTACAAGTGTTTTTACCCATACAGGTTGAATTTTTCACCAAGCCTCAACCCCTGATAGTTTTCATCAAACCATGTATTTCATTACTTCATTGTTTACCGATATGTAAAGCATAAGATTTAAAGCTATAATCGAGCATATAGAAATGCCACAAGTATTCGTTTTCTAGCACTGCGTGTCTTAGATTGGGCATCCAGGATACGGCCATAGCCCTGCAGCTTATTGGCAAGCGGGTCTGGTTTGGTTCAGCGTAGTCTTTGCAAAACTTTAGAATCTATAAGAACTGTCCTTCGATATACACATGGTGCAAGAAAAGTGCTAGAAGTAGAAAAGGGTCACATACGAGTCCTACGGTGCTCCTCATATCCCGCAAGTATAGGAAGCCTACTATATAGCTCTAATGTACGATGTGCTTCGCCCACTGGATGAACAGTGTGATTACAGTTGGCACAAGTATCCATTCCAGACTCCAGTACACTCAATGTCCCACTTTTTGCTTGTTTTTCTGGTTGTGGCCGACTTTACAAGGTTTAAAGACATTCTCTGCTTTCTTAGGAATTCTCGGGTGCAAATGTGTCCATAACACAATTGAAATTTCATCGTGACCTAAGTTTTGATATAGCAGCTAGATTAAGCTTCTCGTTAGCAAACTGGTCGCAAACAGAAATATGCTGTATCTTCTCCCAGATGAAGTTCGCTAGACGATTTACTTAAGATTTGATTTCACATACGAAGGTACTAGATTTCACTTGTGTTACACAAGTATCAAACTAAACACCCGACGAGAATCCGGGACAGAAACGGGACAAAACACTGTCGCGAACGATCACTCAACAAATTCGCCGTTCGCGATAACGGCATTACTGTTATATGAAATAATATTGAAATTTTACTTGCACTGAACAGAAAATTGTACTGGAATAGTACAACCTCAAGTCAAAACGATTCTTCTACTTGTAGTGTTATTGTTACCCTAGAGTTAATTACGGTAGGAGGCCAAAAATAGTTCACAGAGACAGAAAAAAGGCGAACGTATTGGGCTTAGGGCATGATAAACTACGCCCAAGTTACAGTTAGAAAGAATACGGAGGACAAATCTCAATGTAACAGAGTATTTACTTATTCATGGTTGGGGTAGAGGTCGGCAGTACGGTAAGTTAGGTTCCACGTCAGGAGTTATTTTCGAAATCTTTGTTTTTTTGAAGTTGAAATGAAGAAGGTTTTGCCAGCCTCTTTTCATTAAACCACAAAGGGACCTAATTACTTTGGAACTCCTGGATAAAATCCCAGCCAATTCTTCGGGAAGTTTCGGAATTCACTTCACTCTTTAGCTGTGTTTGCTCAGTTTAAGAGATAATACAATGGAATAAAATAATATAGTAATTAAAACGCCATGAACCTGTTAGGAAATGGAATCTCTCCACCATCAGCATAGAAGGTCATTTGGCAGTCATTATTAAGCCAGTACGAATCGCCTGGAATTTTTTGTTTTTCTTCAACAGAAAGTCGACGGAATCGAGAGATCTCAAAGCTGAGAAGTCAAAATATTCCACGGAGTACTGCTCGGAACAAGTACTTCAATATGTACTGCTCGGAACGTAATTCTATCTTCGAACTTCTATCTCGGAACTTCGAAATCTATCCAGAAGAAAAGCTTTGTGCTCGGATTATTTAAATAATACTAATGAATTATTATGGCTCAATACTTTTCAAACAGTATTTCATTAAATCTAGACAGAAACAATCAATACCTTCTTCGATTATTAAGCAAATACAAGGTTGATAGAAGAAAAGTCCCGTTCAGTTGACGTTTCGATGCTTTCTGTCTTCTTGAGAGCCGAATTGCCCCACGACGTGGGTGCTCGTCGGCGCATCGAGTGAATGCGGAAGTTTTTCTTTTGTCTTTATCAACCCCATGTTAACAATCGAAGACAGCATTACTGCTCATATTCATCTAGGTGGCTCATACATATGAGCCACATATGGCTCACACTTGTCGATAACTCGATAACGTACACAAAGTTTAATGTGAGAGTAGCTGTATACGTTAGTGGAATTCATCGTCATGAACTAACAGCAAGAATAATGATAAAAAGGAAATGAAGAATAGTTACTTTATAGTCTACTCGCTTTACCAGTATTGCCAGGATATATGCAGAATGAAAAGAAGGTCATCATCGTTCCCATCCAACAGACATTTTCGAACGTTCCCACTTTGCTTAAGGAACTAAGACTCCCAACAAATGAGAAACATCGCTCATACCAGTTTCTTTTAAGAAATACGAACTTTTCATAATAAATGAAATTTTTAAAAAAAAACAGATTTCATACCCGTGTATAAACAAAGAATGATACCAGATTCTCTTTTCAACAAACTGTGCAAAAAACAATTGGATATGTAATGGGAGAAGACTGTGACGTCACTGAGCTTCACATATGAAGATTCAGAGAGTTGTCTTTACTTAGTTTTCTACTACTTCTTAAAGAAAACCAGTAAAATACCAAATTGTACAAGTAACACTTCAATCGAACCTGTCCGTTCGCAGAATGTAGCATGGAAGTAGAACATTCTAGGGATAGGTATCCTAAAGAGCCTCTGCTAAAGTAGGAAAGACTATTCTTTGCGGAGATATACTTCTTAAAGAGGGGCAGTAATGGTTAGGAATTTCTGATGCTTTCCTTCCTGAAACTTGACAAAAAATAATGGACACATTCCTTTTTTTCCAAAGAGAGCGACTATGAAGAAAGAAGTGACTGTCACAAATCCCTTAGGTGTGCATAGGCTTTCTCTTGCTGAAACTTGGCGTAGAATAAAAAGCACCAAACCTGGCTAGTAAACTTCCTGATGAAAACTTGTCGACATAAAGTTGTTTCCGTTTTTGTTTAGTTGTCATCCCGAACCACAACTAGGACCAAAGATTACTTGGGATTTTTGGCTCATCCAGAAATATGGTGCTCACGGAACGCCAACATTCTTCACCCTCCCCCCTCCCTTCCAGTTAGACTTACAAGTCAACCTCTAAGCTTCCTCTAACGAGTAAGTGAAGTATGACTGTAAGTTATCGACTTAAGACATATGCAGACCATTTCAATATAGAGTTTTGCTCTATTAGGAGCATTTAGGAAGACAATACAGAACTCACAGTCGTTTAGGACAGGACAAACTTCTCTTAAAACATTATGCCTGTGGGATCGAGCGATAATTTTCGTTTGCATAAACTCCAACAAAATTTCCCAACAAAGATAGACCAAGAAAACAAAGAACAAACGGTTGTAAAGGTTTATACCAGTTACAGAAACAATAACGCTTCATACTCTTCACATATCATCCGTTTTGAAGACAGCACATTTGCCTTTACTCCAGCTTCCAGCGATAACTACAAGAACAACTTCGGTTTCTTGGAGGCTGTCGGGTTGGGTTCCTAGCACACGAGAGGATCATAAACATGGAACGTCCTTAAGTTTTCTATATTCTAAAACCTATCCACAAGTCCCTTGTGTTTGTTTCGGACCGCCGAACGCTCCTACTAACATCTTCGAACAGTTCCTTGACTATCTTCTAAATATATTCCCATTTTAGAAATGGAAACCGTGACAGTCTGATAGCAGACCACCCACTAAGTGTTCCGGAGAAATATCTGATGCCAAGGATGGAACAGAAACGATCACAATAACCAAAACTCCAAAGCGATTACACGGACTTCACCGTAGTTTCTTGACTCAACGAGTCAGAAACGAATCCTAGGCGGTCCCGGGCCTCGGATCCCATGCTCGATGACCCGTAAGACTCGAGAGACCGGGTGGCAAGCTTGGTCGATCGCGACGACGCGCTCCGGCGTCGCGCTGTTCGTCCGAGGCGTCACCTGCCGGCGCGAAATTCAAATGACTCCGAGGGGAGCGCGCGGTCGCCGCGTATCGATTTTGGCGACCATGGGCGTCACTCGCCGGCGTTCGCAGCCGTGTTCGCCTGCCCATCCTATTGATCGCCGGGCAATTGCGCCTTGTTTTTCGTTTCATTCTGCTTCTAACATACATCTTCCACGACCGGAGAGTGTTTAGACAGTAATTCTCGTCAGTTTGTGGTAGGCCATGTCGAAGAGTTTCCATTTTTCCCAACGTAGCCGGATGAGAATGAGTTGGCACTGCGTGGTAGTTCGTGCTGAACCACTCTTTCGTCGCGTAGGGTGAAAAAGCAGAAGACAAGTTGCCATCTGTCGAGAGTTCCTCACCAATGTATACAACTGTTTTGCTACCACCAGCATCAGAACTCGTTAATCTTCGTTCTCATAGTTTCTTTGCGGTGTTTTTACGCTCGTAAAAGACCTGAGCAGCTAAGACTTCTGGCAGAGACGCTGCCAAGCACGGCATCAATGGTCGCAGCGCGCGCAGTCGCGACGCGTGCAGTCGCGTTTCGCGCGTGCCGCGTGCAGTCGCCTCTATGGACGCCATTCATTCAGTCGCCGGTCGGGCATCCAGTGACGCCCTCCTACCCCAGCCTAAGCCAATACAACCGTTTTCCCCTAGTCAATGCCGACGATATTGAAAGCGTTAGTTCCGAGACTCTAGTAACCCGCTGCTTGGATTTGCTACCTTGTGGGCCTGTATGGGCTGAGGGGATAGTTTTTTTCTATAAATGAATTTCTATCTGCGTCGTTTATCTGAATCTTTTAACACTTTACTGAGTCGTAGTATCGTTATGAAGTCCTATGTTTATGTTATCGTACTTAAACTTCTAAATGAAATCCTTCCAGCAATGGCCAAAGCTGCAAAGAAGGCGTCGCCTGCCAAAAAGGACGTAAAGGCAAAGAAAGGAAGCAAAGCTAAAGACCCTAATGCTCCAAAGCGTGCTATGTCGGCTTTCTTTTTCTGGATGGCTGACAATCGAGACAGAATCAAGAAGCCTGGAATGGGGGTGGCAGAAGTTGCGAAGGCAGCTGGAGTAGAGTGGGGCAAGGTCGCGGACAAATCGGTACGTTTTGTCCATGAGATAGTTTAGATACCCAAAGAATTTGATATACAGTGATGGTACTTACTTTAAATGATTTAGAAATGGGAGAAGAAGGCTGCCGAAGATAAGAAGCGCTATGAGTCAGAAATGGCCGCGTACAAAGGGAGTGAGTAATTGGATGTTCAAAATCTACCTCAGGGATTCCAATTGCTACCCAGTGTTTCGCGATACTCATCTGTAAATAATCTTTTTGTACCTGTCGAATTTGTCCTTTTCCTGTGTAAACGAGTAGCTGACGTAATAAATTTCCCTCTTGTTGTTGTCACACAGGATATTCAGCACGATCTAAAGGGTCACTGAATGAAATCCTCTGGTACACTATGACTAGTATTTCGACCATCTCCCGTATTTTATATTCAGACTTCTCGATTAGAGGCACTAACGCTCGGAAGCAGCGGATCCTTCGTAGAGAGAGGAGTATAGCGCCCGATATTCGGTAGGATATGCAGCGAATGCGGATGGCGGAAACGGATTAAGCGCGTCAGGCTAGGGCGACCTTGTCCAGACGCTTACGTCCATTTGGGGGGCAGGCGACCCATTTTTGTCATTTGGGAGTACGTATTTCGTAAGCATATAATTATGTGGGATATGCTTCGTAAATATAGAACGTAGACATGCGTTCGTATGTTTGCATATGAGCAGATTGTGCGATAAACGTTTTGGGCGAGGGCTCCGTTGTGAAATGAAGGCTTTATTCTTCATTAAGGACGATACCTATAAAGGAACTTCATTTGAATAGTATGGTTATTCCCACATAATCTAAAGGATTGTAACGATATAAATGGGGACGTTTGTGACTCGTAGATATGATGGAAGTGTTGTTTATTTGGTATTAACATTTGGTTTCAAATACTTCGAAGTAACTGAGTAAATAAATATTGGGCCAGGCCTATCTAGCACGGCGATTACCTAGAACTGTTAGCCAATCGTGACTATCATGACAAATATAAGTAACCTATCGTATTTAGCTCATCTAGGCTATTATGACGAGTCTCACTGAAGAGTGGATCTCTACCAAACATCACTAGAAATGTCCAAGTTTTAGGAAACAGGTGAATACCTGGGAAGAATTGAGTTCTGAATGCAAAGTATGTTTTCTGCAATACTGTGTTCCCCTTTGGTAGGAATCCTGAAAAAGATGAATAACAGTTTTATGGTGAGGAATCGTCTTTCATTGGTGTCCAGCTGCCTAAAAAATGCATAAACACAGTTTTTTTCAAAGCTGGATATAAGAGACGATATTAAGATATATATGCATATATATATATATTCATTTATTTATTTATATTTATATATAATGTAGGCCTAGGGCGCGTGAAGCAAACTGGTTGGAGCCGCCCTGCAATACACATGGGAACGAGCTCACTAAGCCTTCCATCCATCCGTGGTCGGCAAATTGCTACCAACTTGTCTGGAAGGATACCAACACTGGCTCGACGCATCGGTCGGCCGCCGGGAGTCATTGAGAAGGCTAGATATGCATTCAGTCACCTCCAACGATGCTTAATTATGTCGAATACACAGCGCATCTCTTAGGGATTGATCAACACCCTGAGCTTCATCCTTTACGTATATTTGAAATGATTGGGATTTTCTTCTTAACGAAGTATTTGATACACTCGGGATTCCGACGTAGAAAAACCTATGCCCATTTGCCGAATGTTTTGAAAATCAGAGTATAGTACGATCACTGCAAGCATTGTGACTGATAGAATGAACAGTTGTGGTGGCTAAGTACGACTTTGGTTATTCATGAAAAGTGTTGTTAATAAAGTGAAATACTGAGTGAATTCCATTAGACGTCTACCATTTACTTTTATGGTCCATGTAATGAATGCAAGTATTTCATTTCCTCTTTCATTTTCCTGGCTGAAAGTGGCAGAATGATGTAAATGTAAACATGAAGCAATCAATAAAAACAAAGCGTACTCAAAATAAAACAAAGTACCAGCTGACAGAATACACGAGTAGAGTTTTAGAGAGTACGGGATTCTTAGTAAAGTTATAGTTAGGCTAAACACTTAGCTGGGGCTAATTCACATGTCATGTGGACTCGAGCACTTCAGTGAATCGATTCGACTTCGTGGAACCGTCATTCACTGAAGTGGTCGATTTCGTACATGGGTTTGGCTGTGGTTTAAGATTCTGTAGTCTTTTTTCCTCACTGATATACTGATTTGTCCCAAGGGATCCGGACTAGGGTGTTTCTAGGGTCTTCAGCAAAACCATCGTGTGCTGGATCGGAGGTTGGATCGCGACTAGGATTACTCCCAAGACGTCAGCGACTGAGTTGGCTTTAGCGATTCTTATCATTCGATAGATCTACATTTTACATTTGATGACAATGAAAATCCATAAAGAATTCTCACATATGTTAAGGAATAAGAAATAGTCAAGCTCTCGGCGTTAATCAATCCCTGAGGAACACGCCATGCCTTCGACTTCAGCAAGCATCGCTTGATAATTGAATGCATATCCGCCGTATACAATGAAATGTTGCTATCCTCTAAATCAAGTCTCGCATTGATTCTTCGACACCGGATTGATGGATGACTTGGTTAGCCGTTGTTGTGATCGAAACAACCACCACCTGGGTACGGTTTTTTACCTCTGCGCTACACGTTCACCACCGTGTATACTACATAGATAAGTTGTAGGATTCATTCGGAACAATCGTGCATTGGCAGCATCGCAGACATGATTAAGCCTGGTTAAGTTCGAGTTTTCCCTGATTACGAATATAACCCTCCGATTTCACAAGAAAAAAAAACGTCAGTGACAAACTACGATCAAAAAGTTGAACAATCGGCCTTTCTAAGAAAGCTTTGTGATCTAAATATTGATAATGAAACATCTTTTTCTTTATTTAAGATGTTAAGAAGAGATGGAAAATCATTGCGTTACGTGCACTTTAAAAGCTTTTATAATTAAAAAGTAAACACTCAACAGGGGGACTTCCTCGTCCTTTCCTGTTAGCATATTCGCTACGGTACGCATTCGCCACAGTCATGGCCGTCTTTCGAGTGGTCACTGTGAGCTATGGAAGAATCACTCTATATCTGATGATTTATTTTGGCGCAAAGAACCCTTTTACTGTAATTCTGACAATCGATCTATATCTTCTTATCCAAGAAAGATGTGGCGTCCTTCCGCATGTACTGCTTACCAACGTCTTGCTTGCCTACTTTTTTTCCAGCACTCGTCATCTTTTTTGCAGCAATACTTTCTTTATACAATCAGCATAAAAATCCACCTTTATAACTTCATCAAGGTCTCGTAGGAACCATATGTCTGGACTGACGGGCAAAAAACAATGACCCATTATAATGTTTACGGCATCCGTAACTGAGATCGGGCATCGATTGTAGTGTCCTTCTGAGAGATGTATTGATTGTCAGAAAAACCTCAGAGGGATAGCTGCATATTTAAACTACTGAAGTGAAGGTTTTTAGTGGATTGTTCTAGGGGGTTTCATTTTCCTAACAGAAAGAATATCGTAGTTCGGCATTTCAATTTCTCATTTGTCCTTCCTCGTAAGGTCTTCTACACCAACATTTGTATTATTTTTAAGAGTAAAAGTTTGTACTAAGATCATAATATTTATATATTTACGGAGTAACTGCTTAATATTCAAAGATTTCGCACTTGGTTTCTACTAAAGTATGTAGTTTTATCGTTCGTTGTGGCCGAAGCGCGACTCACTGTAGGGGTCAACCGTCCCGGCAGGGTCAGCTATGTCAACGAGTGTGACCCTTCTTCACCTGTAAGCTATATGCAAACCAATGTCACGAATGCTTGATGTTCCGAATGAATCCCACTTATAAGATGAGAAATCACCAATCGAGCGTCAAATGTCGACGATTACCTGCAATGATGACCTGGGATGGAATGCGTTGATACATCATCCCTTTCGGTACTTAAGGGAAAAAAAATCTGGGCATCTCGCAACTTAGCAGCCAGGGGAAAAATATGAGGCAACCTGCACAAGTGTTCAAGAACATGCACCATAAAACTATGCAAGTAAGTGTAGAGCTCGTACATCCAGCTACAATTTCACTACTTCATCCTTTCGAACTCACTCATTTGTGTCATTTGTAATCCAGTAAATCATCCAGTGACCCGAATGGGCACCACTAGCATCCCCTCAATAAATGTTATGCGTCACAGCTGCCCATTGGGCGTCGCTCGTTTACTTTCGCGGCTTGAGGAACAATCAATCTTTTAGTGTGGTCCTCTACTTTTTATTATTTTAGGCTAGAGGGTTCTTTTTTCAAGACTGAATTGGATAAGTAAGATAACCTTCATGTGTAATACTGTGGATTTATAGCGTCGGTAGCGCGTGTAGAGCAGTTGTCGGAGGGGCCTTACAATACACATGGGATCGATCCTCGCGCCAAAGGCTCACCAAGTCTTCAATCTCTTCGGGGTCGGCAAATTGATACCAGACTTGTCTGGGAGGATAGCAGCACTGGTTCGATACATCGGTAGGCCACCGCGAGTCATTGTAAAGGCCAGATATGCATTCAATCACCTCCAAACGATGCTTAATGAGGTCGAATGCATGGCGCATCCCTCAGGAAATGATCAACACCAAAAGCTTTATCCTTTTATTTTATAGCATCAGTAACCTCGTTGATGGTTACCTGTTCAATGAATGATTATCTTGGGTTTTGATACTTTTATAGGACTAAGCCATTAGTTCCTTTCCGTTGTTGTGTACGAAACTACATAAATATGTTCTTTTTCATACTTTTCAGTGCTTAGTCGAAGGCTGCAAAGAAGGTTACTCAGTTTTCAATACATTTTTCGATGATTAATCAAACACGAGCTTCTTAAGAAGATTTAGTCGGCTAACGTTTTCGACTCTTCGTCGTCTTCAGACCCGGATTGATCCAAGTCGGTGGGCCACAGGACCGCACTAGTGGGGAACTTCACTTGGCGGTGGCCTTCTGTACACGTCGGGCGTTGATCGATTCCCGCCTCCAGAATGATCTACTTTGGGCAGGCAATGCATCCTGCAGCAGTCGCTGTAATATTACCTAGCACAGAGCAAATCAGTAGCTTTCCAAACTGACTTTCATTAAACATCGGCAAACAGTTAGTGAGTTTTAGTTAATGATGAAAGGTCTTCCTGCTTAAACGACTTTTACTTAACCTGGGCCTAAATAATCAGTGAATTTTTTTTGAACTGTTCAGCTTACGTTGATATACAACTGTTATTTGGCTGAAGTCTCGACTTCTTCGGTCCATCTACTATTTGTACGCCTATCACACTTAGGAGGTTAGCTGGCCTGTCTTCACATGTCGTATGGGTCCCTGCACTTCTTTCATTCAATTCGTTGCATTGCAACCATCTGAAATATATGGTTCGGAAGTGGGTTCGACACTTGGATATCAGTTTCCCTCTCACCTCTACGACATACCTAAATGCTGGTTGAGCGGGATTTTTCGCTGTGATTTTGTGTTACCCTCACTAGGATGCTCATTAGCCTTCAACATAAACAGTCGTCGGGTCTTTTTTTTTATCAAAAAGGGGTTTGTACTCTTGCCAGAATCTTTCAGCGATTCCAGTAGCAGCAACGACTACTACGCTTAGTTGACCGATATCTTCGAAAAGGATGTATAACAACGAAGCTCCATCTACTCTACGAGCGATTAATTTACCGACTGACCTATTGTTGCTAGCTTGAGTGATATGTGACTCGTGCCCGATGGGGAACAAACCAGCGTGCTTCAATCTGACTCGTTCTCTTTTTCAACTGTTTCAGTTGTTACGGAGACACCAATGGATAAGTGCAAAAAGTTTTCCAATATCAGAAAACCTTGAAATTATCACTAATCATTACGCCACTTCTTTTTGGAGTCTGAGTGATATAGATAAACTGTAGACATCCCTCTGAATGTTTATTTATACCAGGCCGAGAAGAAAATGCAGCTCTTCAATTGTTCATGCATATGAAGGAGAACACAGAACATAGAAAGGCTGTGAGCATCCACTGAAGTACATGAGTTAAATGTATCACAGTGAACTATCGCTACAATTGGACAAGTGAAAAACTGAGACATTTGATTCCGAAATCCTGCTGAGCAGAAATAAATTTTTACAAAGTTTAAAGGCGATGCCCGTCACTATAGAAATCTGAGGCATTATTTCACAGCGCTCTTTTCCTCTCCTACATTCCTTTATCCTCATTGAGGAACGTGATGAATGCACACGGTAAGTTCTTTTCCTTACGCTTTCTTTCTCTTTGAAGACTGGAATGGCTTTATTATGTGTGACTAATAGAATAACTACATCTAGCAGTAGGTGCCAATGCCTTTTTATTGGCCTGGAATGCTTCAAAAGCTTTGCAAAGTAGGATTTGTATCCCAGTTTTAGTAAGATATCTTGGTAGTATATCTTGTGCAACGAAAGAAAAACAGGTGGTAAAAGTGATTGCGGTCAATGAGGTAAAAATGTTGGAGAGAAATGGAGACCACATGTTAAATGTAGCCATACTACTTAAACAATTTCTCGATAGACCACTGACTCATTCACATTGTGTTAATAAGTTAAATATGCTGTCTCGGTTAACAGATAAAAAGAATTAAGAATAAGAATTACATTAAACCCGTCACAGTAATCGATCGATACGTATACTGTGCACACAACCGCACAAACAACGGCGTAACAATATGTTTGAGGGGCATAAATTCATGATGGAACAAATATTTGGGTTTTTACTAGCTTCCATACCTAGTCGTTCTTCGTGATTACGTAGAATTAAGTGAACTATAAACGATTGGAACTCTTTAAAAATTTGTAGTTGTGTTCTTCAGTTGCATTTCAGAATCACAATTCGGAATCGACTTCAGCGTAGTCTTCTTCTGCCGTGGTGCTAACAGAATTGATTCGATATTAAGCGCGGGATATTCAGCGACCAGTGTACAGACTATGGCCATGAAATAGGAGATGAGCAACTGTAGGAAGCAGTGTACGAATAGAGGCAGCATAGATTCGAACCACATTGGGAATGGTATCAATAAGTAGGTGAGCACAACGGGAATCATGTGAATTAGGTACACCTGGAAAGAAGTTATTATTTGGAGAACTTGGAAATAAGATATCTGAAATGAGGTTAGCGACAATGGTGAACGGTTTTGAGCCTTTAATGAAATGTACCCTGGATCCAGCATGACTGAGAACTCTAAGGATCAGAGGTGGACAGTTTGATCTGCGTGAGAAACGTGTGACATCTCTTGGTGACCACATCTAACTTTTTATAAGAAAACCATCATGCGAACATTTTTTAGTGCTAAAATCATTTCTACTCAACAGTGTTATGTAAGGGAAAGTTCAAAGTGATCAGTGAAAATAACTGCCCTTTTATGAAGCGTGCTAAGACAGCCTGTGAATATTACACTATTTTGCAAACCCCATATCTTGTTTTTTGTTTGTTTCAATAGGAGCGAAAGAAGCTTAGTGTTAAATTGTCATGTACCTTACTGCATATATGGAATAGAATAGTACTGTAACCAAGTTTTTAGGTAAACGGTAGCACCACCTACACTATCTACTTAGCGCCAGATACTTCAAATGAGATGCATTTGAATTCCAGCGCCAGATACTTCAAATGAGATGCATTTGAATTCCCCTTCCGTCTGAATTCCTTTCTACAATGTGCCTATTTTTGGCCAGCCCTCTTTATGAAAAAGTCTAACTAGCGTGCAGTTTGGTTTTGTAATCTCTAGACATCCGCCATGTCCGAGGGATCTTGTCAAACGATTGTCACATAGGACTCGTAATGGAACCGGCCATCTGATGTTCGACATAATCAGCTTAAGCGGCATTGTTGAGCTCCAGTCGTCGACGTAGATAAGAATACCGGATTCCTTGTCTAATAAATACTTGCACCAGTATACATATATATATATATATATATATATATATATATATACATATATGTATATATATGTATATGTATATATATGTACATATATATATATATATATTTAGTGGGTAGAGGATAAAGCGCTCAACGTTCATCTATTAGGGATGCCTAGGGATGCTCGATGTCTTGGATTCCATCAAGCGTCTGAGAGGTAACTGAACGGGTAGGTGGCCTAAGCAATGACCTTATGGGACCCATCGATGTTCACGGACAAGTTGGCACCAATTTGTCGACCTTGGTGGATGGGGGGTTTCATTATTCCCATTTCAGACTGAAGTCATTTTCTCTAGACTCAAGGGTACACTTTTTTCATCATTTAGACTACTGGGCATTTGTACCTCCTTGCTAACACTCGCTGTTATAGGAACAAGTGAATCAAATAGGCGGTGATGTATTTGCCATACATTCACTACTATGTTCTTCCATTTTGGCGCTGAATTATTTTTGGTACTGCTCTTCATAAATGTCTTTCCAAATCGACGACGGTATCCTTGTAAAATTTCGAAGTTGTAGCTGTTAAATCGCTGCATAGCTCGTGAGTGATTGTCACGAAATGAATAACTACGCTGTTCTGATGCTCCCACGAATGTTTCCGTCTCTCCTTGATTTAGGTGAAAGTAAACCAAATTGTATTTTGCACTCCCGTGATCTTTCGATTAGCTTTGCAGCTGAATAGCTGTATCACTTCATACTGACAGCTTTTTTGAAACCCTATTTGATATCAAGGTTGTTGTTCGTCTGACGTCCTGTCATGAATGTCTCGAATGGAAAACAATGGAAGTCCACGTTTCGGAAGCTTCTGTTGTGCAAAAAATGACATTAATCGGGATACCATGAGTTTGGAATGTGAAGAGCCAGAAGATGTGTTCACGAGAACGAAATAGCAGCTAGTTCTTCAGATATTCGATTTTCTTATGCTATTGATACCAAGCCCCTTTCTATTCTTTAACGAAGTGATACCATGGCAAGTTTTGGAGCATAGAACCACTAGGATTTTTGTACAAGACCGCGCTTTATTGTTTGATTAGATAGGATGAGCACCCGTGATGATAGATAGATGTGCCGCTTATCGGCCAATTCATCTGTGTTACTCTTAGAAGTTGACAGTAGTGTGATTCAACTAAGATACAGATCCAATTAGCTGAAATCGTATGAGTTTTAGAATAGTATACGCTCACTTTTGGTTCCAACTGAACTTCCCCTAACCTCTAGCCAGCGGCGCACCACTTGGCCTAATGGCTAAACAACACGAGGAATACTCCAAATATAAGTGTTATTTGTGGTGTACTTTATAGCTATGGCTATTTGTGGTGGTGTCTAATCCAAGGACGTAGAAACCTTACTATTAAAAAACGCCAGGCGAAAGGCTAGACAAAAAAGCGCTACTATAGATTCTAACTACAAGACGATTGAACTTTGATGAAATAACAGAACACTTTTTGTTACTACTTAAATGAAGACCCTGAACTCGAAAATTTGTTGTTTCTCGATCTTTCTACTGATTTGAGTCCTTTCGTGAACAGTTTTAGTCATTTAACAATTTGCAAAGCTTACCGAAAAAGCACAGATTTGAAAGCGGTAGAAAAAAATTAGCACTCAGAATTGTGTTGATTATACCTCCAATACCAGTATGACATGCGTAGATTATCCATGCCATACTTAAAGCGAACACATCTCTGGAAGAACAACATATTAAACTAGCAATATAGGCCAGATACTAATGAAAACAAAGTTATATATGTGCATGTAATACAGTGATGGGGGCGGATAGCACAGTGGTAGTGACGTCGAACATCAGGAGCACGATGTTGGTTCGATCCCTCTCCGGGCTCACCAATCCTCTCTCTCTACTTTCCTAATCCTCCACCAATCCAGGAAATCGGTGTCGGGCTTGTACAGGAAAAAATCCCTCTCTGCAATCTAATGGGGAACGCTCTATCCCGGCTCTATAGAGAGTCGACTCGACCAGCATCCTACGACATTCAAGATGAGATGAAATTCCTCAAGAAGCGGCCGATGACACACCTAAAGGTTCGAAGACCATCGTGGATGATGGATGAGAGGAAACGAATCGAATTCGAGAATTGTTGGGATTCGCACAATAGACGTGAAGACGGGTCGTATAAAATAAAATTTAAAAAAAAACACAACAACACCATGCTATTTTGCAATGAACATTAACCCTTTCGTGACGAAGGTGCTTTTTTGATAATTAACTGTAATCGTAGTGATAGAAACGATAGAAAACTAGCTGAGAGACAGACGAAACGATGGACCCGCGTGGTGTGGTGGTGAAAGCGTAAGCCCCCGGAAAGCGAATTAGCGCGTTCGTTCCCCACCGCAGGCACCTGCGGTCCGGAATTTTGCAAATATCTCAGCATCATTGTGGTTGCATCACACATAATACCGTGCCGTTAAGGAAGGTGAAACGCAGTAAATAAAAAGTTAACATGCTGACTATAATGATTCAATGAATGGAGTATTTTAGGAGTTTGGAACTTTATAAAAATAATATGATAGACTTTGACCTATAGAAATAGTCATGGAACAATTTTTATGCACCGTCCATTCAAAATTAAACCTGTTTAGAATCAGGATTTTTAAAAAAATTTGAAATAAAAAAAAGTGAACTCTAGAGTTTTCAAGGCAAGAGCAACGTTTGCAAACATCAACGATACACTGGAGGGCACAGTAGTTTCCTGTTAGACAAAACCCCTTATTCATTTGCTCTCATTTTCGAAATATGAGCCATGAAGCAAAAAAAGTGGGAGAAATATGTGTCGTGAGCTCCAAAAAAAAAGTCAGGAATTAATCGGAGTAAAACAGGAGGACTAAAACAGAAAACAGGACTTTCGGCTTCTACATCGTCCTTGAGCGATCGGTTACTTTTCCATTCCTACTTTCGTTTCTGATTTCGGTTTTAACATCTTTCCGAATCAACTGGTAGGAAGACCGAGCGAGGTATTCGTCGCCGAAAGCACACCTCCCTCTGATCCACATCGTGGTGAAGGCTTGAATACGCCGCATGGTTAAGTCAGGACTCCAGGGAGGACCAAGCTGCACGACCAGCAATAGGCCACCCTCAGTACCTCGCACGCATGGTGCTCCCGTCAATGACGTCAGGCCGTGAGACGACCGGCGAGAGGCCAAAAAACCTCGGGTTACGCAGGACGTCATTGGAACCGGATCTGACGAGCACACGCACGACACGCTATGGAGATTGTTTCTTAGTACGCATGTATAATTCCAGAACACTCTCCACAGACGCCGATCCTCACGCCCTTCTTGTAGCCGCAGATCGCATTAAATTTCATATGGTCGCATTACAAGGATCAAAAATCAAGAAGACCGACATACGCCAGCTGAACAACGGGACCCTTGTGATCCGTGGAGAAAAAGGTCCTGTCACGAAATGTCGGCGGCGTAGGCGTTGTCATCCTCCCGTCCATTGTCCATCTCGTCGACTCACACGAGATCCTTTCCCCTCGCATAGCCGTCCTCCGTCTTCAACTGTCGCATCATATGAAGATCACTATCATCAACTGCTACTCACCGACCGACGCAGCTAATGAGTACGAATTAAATGCGTTCTACTAGCAGTTGGAGGAAGTCATCCGCAATGATAAAACATGTCATAAATTAGTTGTCGGAGACTTCAACGCCAGAATAGGAAGGGCCAACGAGAGCGAATAGAGAATCGGAAATTTTGGATTAGGAGAAAGAAATGAGAATGGAAACCGTCTCGCAGGACTTCTGTCAGCAGCACGTCTCTTCCATGGGAACTCGTTTTTCCAGAAGAAAGAAAGCCGCCGTTGGACATGGGGTCCCCAACGGCATGACTCATGCGGAGATCGACCACATTTTGACAAGCAGAAGATGGTGGCTACTTGACACATCGGTAGTCGCGTCATTCTGTACTGGTTCCAATCACCGCCTTCGCGCGAAGATTCGATTCAGCCGCAAAGCTGGAAAAGAACTCTCTTCATCGACCACGAAGAAAAAGTCCAGCTGTATACGACGAGAACATTCTGAACGAAGCCCTATCCAAACGTGACTGGCAGATTAAAGAAGATCCGACCGAAGACTACTGCTTGTCGAAGGACTGAAAAGCTGTGCCGAATTCTCCTCAGTTCCTCAAGCAAGAAGATCGGATCGCATCTCCGTCACTACTAAGGAGTTGCTCGAAAAGAGAAGGAAACTGGGGCTTGATCCTACTGCAACACGTTTAGCATGACCAGTAATAAATGCCTGCTGCAGAATAGCTTTGCAGGAAGATCTACAACGGTACAAGGAGAAGAAACTACTGGAAGCAGCAGGGAAAAGAAGCAGTCTGAAAAAACGCTGTCGGGACTTGTGTGATTATGATGTTCCGCTGTCAGCTCTGATGAACGAAGATGGGATCGTCAAAAGTTCCCACCGTGATATGAAATTAATAGCGGAAACGTTCTACACCAACGTTTTCCGTCCCACAATCCCCTGTCCCGGACCCTAATATGCTGGAGAAAAACCACTTGGAATTCTTCCGTCGGAGGTTCGAGTTGCGACAGAACGCATGAAAAGAGGCACAGCTCCAGGACCAGACAATGTCACCACCGATTTCCTTAGAGTTGTAGGCCACAATTTACATGTACTTCTCGCAAATCATATGACAGCCTACCTTCAAAAGGGAAAAAAATCCCAGACCAGTGGAGGACGTGGCGTACGGTCATCCTGCCCAAGAAAGGAGACCGAAGGGATCTTCGTAACCATCGTCCCATATGCTTGTTGAATGTACTCTACAAGCTCTTCACGAAGATTATCCTCTCGCGCATTTCAACGACATTGGATGAGGTGCAAGCAGTCGAGCAAGCAGGATTCCGAAAAGGATTTTTGCTGCATGGACCACATCTAAACCGTGTCCAGGGTCATCGAAGTTTGTCGGGAGTACCACCTGCCTCTAGTCCCAACCTTTGTCGACTATGAAAAAGCGTTTGACAGTGTCGAAACGAATGCAATCCTATCAGCGCTCGTCGACCAAGGAGTGGACCCGTCCTACATAAGAACTCTGTGCGAGTGTTATCAGAACTGCACTACGAAAATACAGCTTTTCCATCGACCTCTCAGCATACCCATAGGAAAAGGGGTTCGACAGGGCGACACAATATTGCCAAAGCTGTTCAGTGCCGCACTGTAGTGGATAACGAAGTCACTAGACTGGGATGAGAAAGGCATACGTATTGATGGAAAATTCTATCAAACCTTCGTTTTGCCGACGACATTGTCGTCTTCTCAAGAAGTACTAGCGAAGCAAAGATGATGATCAGCGAGCTCAACGAAGCGGGGAAAAAGATCGGACTTCTCATAAACCGAAAGAAGACCCAGTTCATGAAAAACCCATGGTGCGAAGGCAAAAAAATTGAATTGGATGGCTCTCTCATTGCAGAAACCACCTCGTACGTATACCTTGGGCGATCAATGAACATGGAAAACAACGTGAAGGAGGAACTAGATAGAAGAAGGACAGCAGCTTGGGCCGCATTCGGGCCTCTCAAAGAAGCCATCGACCAACTGAAGGGCCCGAAAATCCGCGCTCATCTCTTCGATCCTACGGTCCTCCCAGCGCTCTGTTATGCCGCGAAGACGTAGGTTGATACTTCAATTACGTCAAGAATGCTTCGCACTACTCACAGAGCGTTTGAGCGATGTCTTCTGAGATATAACCGGCACTCTCATTATCTAGCCGGAATGCGAAGCTCTGGCTTTCGAAATCTGTTACATCTTCGAGATCCAGGAGATTATACATCGATAGCGAAACATAGATGGGCCGGTCACATAACGAGAAGAACGGACGACAGATGGACGAAAAAGAACAATAGAGTGGGCTCCAAGAGAATGCAAACGTCCCCCAGGACGACCACCGACACGTTGGGCGGAGGTGTTCGTAAACAAAGTTAATCAGCTGTACCCGCAGCTGCAGTTGTTTTACAGATCACGGTACGAGACTCGCAAACGATACCATGCTCGAACAAGACCATCGCCGTGGACTACAATTGCGAGAGAAAGGAACGAATGGCGTATGTGCCGGGGTTTGCACAGCTCGTGAAGACGGACCGTCCAAGTATCCAAGTAAGTAAAACAGGAGGAAGTTTATTTTGTAGGCTATGATTTGCGCCTTTCAACAGTTTTTACTCCTCTTCATTGTGAGCTGAACGATGTTGATTTGAAGTTGAAAGCGGTCAAGATTTTCGCATTGTATGACTCTTGTAGAGGTCACTTCGTCATCTAATGGTAGAAATTCCAATGAAATAAGAGTTCTAAAGTTATCTAGAATCATTTTTTTTGCCGTGACTATATTTTGAAGAGAATTCATTTGGTAAAGTGCAACAAGAAAATTTGCAGCGGAAATTTAATAAAACTGTTGGATGATTCTAATGAGCAAAGGGGGTTGGGCTAGGGCATGTGCCTTTCATCATCCCTTCACTAAATTCGGAGCACACTAATAAACCAACTGACGGCATGATCTATTTGGACATGCATGACTTTTTGACGCTGAGGACTACTCTGGTCGAGAAATCTGATTTTCTTACCAACTGAGAAGCCTTGAAAATCATTAGCGTATGACCCAGCTATCAACTATTAGAAATGTTATTTTTGGTAACGAAACATAGGAGCAAGAAACAACCTGTGAATAGTACCGTAGATAAGATGATAAATAGGCCAATTCCAGCCTTGAAGTGATGGATAAACACCGTAGAGCGCCCAGAAACCACATAGAAAACCACTAAGCCATCCGAGTACTGAAATTTTAATTTGAATGGGACCTGTTTTATCTCCAAATAGCATCCGTACTAGATGATCGAGAATGGTTTAAGAGAAAATAATCTTCTTACTTTATGAATTTTCGTGCTTCTAACCGTCTTAACAGCTTGGCGTTGATAGTTTGCCATGCAATAGCCAAGAACTAATCCGATGATATAAGGCCCGATACGGTATTGTGGTTTAATGTACAACTCAGTGTGATGCTGAAATAGTTGTTTTTTTTTAAATAAAAATGGGAATACATGGATTAAATAGCCGAAATACGTTCTTTTTATCAAAAGAAAAAAAATTCAAAAGAAAATGCCACAGAAAATTCAGGCCTAAATCTACCAGTGCACGAAGCTACTTTCTTTCCCAATGTTAAAAATCCAGTGGAAGGAACATACTGCTTCCAAGGTGTAGATGATTGGGTGATTTCGTAACGCTCATCAAGACTGGGTGACAGGCAAAGCTTTTAAAGTCGTCTACACCACCAGGGCTCCTTGCTCGAAAGTGTCGACTTACAATTCCTTCTCTTGTAGTGACAAATCAAGGAATTTAAAAGCTATATAGAAACTAATCAAGGCAATTCTTTCGTTGAGAATCAGTAGACAAACTTTCTAAAGTCACCTGAATAAAGTTCGGATTGAAGATATCTGGTTGCTTCCAAAGCAATTGCGTAGGCGGGAAATTCTTTTCAATCATCTTCATGGTGTTCAATCCCATTGAAGCAGCGATCGTGACGAAACTCAATGACTGAAAATTTATTTGCCTTTAGAATTTATTCTTTCATCCAAGTGTTTTTATCATAACAAGCTTCAATAAGGTAATCCAGGCTGATCAAGAAAGAAATTTTCACTTGAAAGTTTAGATGAAATTAAAAATATTGGATGGCGGAGTCCTGTGGGCAACTGGCCGCTACATTTTCACAGAGAACGGCAAACAAAATGGACAGCATATTACCCATTACACCTAATAGTTATAATATTATTAACAACAAAGTGACTAGCACTAGTGAAGCATTCATTCTTAGAGTGAGCTCCATGTGTTCAAAGGGTGTGGGAACATCGTGCGTTTGCTATGAGAATCTTTTGTTTTCCCTTTACTTTTACTATTCATCCCAGGTATTTTACTCTGAAGGAGACTCAGCTTATAACTGGGTTTCTATATGGGAACGTTTTTCAGAACATGAATGACTTTGCTGAATGATTAAGATCAATTCCTTGCCGTACATTGAAGGTCCACACACAAAAAGAACTACTTTGCCACGGTGTGACGATGTGAAGTAGGTGAAAGCAAGGCAGAAGTAAAAACTTATTTACAATTGATGAATCAATAAATGTCTTATATGCTCTTGAGAAAACGGTTCTATTACAAGTTACAAAACTTTGATATAGTTTTGTTTATTTTTTTCACGTATTAGAAAAATGATAGGAGTATCCCGTTTCACACAAGAAAGGGAAAGGATCCGAGGCTTCGAACTACGTCAGTAATCAAAAATCAAAGATGGCGTTTTGTACGCCAAACAGTCGAAGAAAAGGTGGGCCGGACACGTAATGCGTATGAATGACAACCGATGGACAAGAGCCGTTAGTGACTGGATTCCTCGGGATGTTAAACGTGCTGCAGGAAGACCACCGAACCGATGGTCAGAGTTCTTCACAAAGAGCATTGAAAAAAGATATGATGCTCAACGAGTCCCTAGAGCGAACAGAACCCATTGGGCTACTCTTGCACCCGACAGGGGAAAAAGTGGAAGACTTACTGGCGCCCACTCGAGTCACTCGACGATTAAAGGGACTATAGGTGATACAGGTGATTAGAAAATAATCCTTATGGTAAAGGACATTTACTACTTTTTTATTCCTTAACACTTAGTTGCTCATGGTTCCACAATAACCATGGTAAAGGTGTAATTTTAACTTGGTAATGTTGTAGCACCATTATGATGAAAACGTAGAGGCGTACAAACTAAGCCATAACGTTCACAACAAACAGTCTACGGCTTTTGCTACTAAATTTGTCGAATGTTCTTGTTCTACTCCTCAGGAAAAGTCTGTGAGGATTGAATCCATAAGAAGCGATTAATTTCTTGTAGTCTTCTTTAAGAAAAAACTTATGCCACTGACACAGAAGAACAACTCACCAATCCAATTTTTGGTGTTTGGTGTAATGTAAGCAGAAATATGGGCGAAATAAGAAAGAAGAGGAATTCTGTGCCAATATACCTTAAAAATGCAGTGACTTTTGAAGAAAGAAAAGAGAAATTTTCCTCGTATTGGGAAAAATGTGATGATTCGTCTATAAACTGACCATGTCCATGGTAAACAGCGGTTATCGAAAAGACTGTTGATGAAGAATACATTCTCGTACCAATGCTTTGGGCACTGAACAGCCGGATCGGTTGGTGGCCACATTGGATGGAAATGGGTCACCTAAAGTGACCGTATTGCTTGCAAGGATTATACGCCATAGGGACTAAAGGTCCTGTAAGCAGAAATATTCGAAAGTGCTGATTTTCAAACAATAGATCATAATTCCTTGTTAGCCTGAAGGCTGAACATAATCCAGTTCATAGTTTATTAGAAATAATTCATCATAGAAAATGGAAGAGAGTAATGGATAATAGTTAAGCAAGTTTTACATGGCATCAAACTGTAGCAAATAAACGTAAATATTTCTGTATATGTTGAAACTTCGCCATACTACGATAGCAATAAAACCCTTTTGAAGGATATTTTGCCATTCCGAATGGAACATCTACCAATGGTAGAGTCAGCTATCCTTGTAGATCGACGTTGGAGTAAGTCGTCACTGCTAAGCACTCCCTTATAATCTACTTAGTATCTTTGAAAATAGGAAATATGAGAATAGAGGGCAGGTCATATGGATGGCATCTATAGAAGGTCTTCCATAACATGAGACTTGAGTGACGTACAGATAACCGTAATGTGACAGCCATCAGTGTGTACAAGTATGCAGGCCATAGGCGAACTATCCGATGCCTATAGAAACGTAACCAGTAGCCGTATGACGTCCAAGTGGGTTCTTCCTCTTAAAATACAATCTGTTAATCTAGTTAGAACTCACTCAGAAACTTAACTATAAATTCCGTTTTTCTGCACTTTACCAAAGTTCTGCTACCAGCAACTTTTTTCGTTTTGTACTTTCTATTACTTTTTTCCTCCATAGGGTTTAAAATATTATGGTTCTTAGCCAGTATCTGGATTTACCATAAAGCATTGCGCAAGCTCTTGCACGCAGCGAGGACGAGAATTTACAGGCGCTGAATAAGCCGTCAGGCGAAGTGTGGGCAGTAAATTTAATAATGGCGTTATTCAGTGCAAACGTTGGAAGAAAACATAAATGATAAAGCGTTCGCTGTTGACCAGCCACTCAAGTTGGGTGATGCATTTAATTCTATTCGTACCATCGTAAAGGTGATTAAATGCATGTGTGGCCTATACCTGTGCTGGGGTACCGACGCATCAAGTTAGTGCTGCTACTCTTCCAGACAAATCTGGCACCAACTTGCTGACCACGGAGGCGTGGAAGGCTAAAGTGGCCTGGGCCACGGGACCGATTCAAAAACCATTTATATCTTGCAGGGCACGTCGAAGTATCGCGTTACACATGCCCAACAATGTTCAGTTATATTTTTTTGTCAGCCTTGTGAAAGTAATGTGATAAAATTACGATTGATTACGAAATCATTTTCCTTAGCAAGGTATTAAAATTTACTCTGTGAATATAACTATACCGTTTGTCTACATAACACCTTCCGTAAATGCGTCCAGCTTTCTCCAGCAGCATTCAGGTTCTTGTGGACATCGAGAAAAACTTTTAAATTACTCCACGATTCAAATACATAGTTTAAAAAAAATTGTTTGATACTATTTTATGGATGTACACGTGTGGCGCAGTGGTCGGAGGCGCCCTGCAACACACACGTGAAATCGATCCCAGCTCCCACGGCCCACCAAGCCCTCCGTTCCTTCGCGGTGGGCAAATTAGTACCAGACTTGTCTGGGAGGATAGCAGCACTGGCTCGTTACATCGGTAGGCCACCGCGAGTCATTGTAAGAGCCAGATATGTATTAAATCACTTCCAAACGATGCTTAATGAAGTCGAATGCATGACGCATCCCTCAGGGGATTGATCACCGCCGAGAGCTTTATCCTTCTTTTATTACTACTTTATGGATAATCACATCCGGGAATGTTCAACATACAGCCTTTTTACTTCGTTTGCATACTTTTCTGGTACTGCACCAGTTTTGTACCTACTACTCATTTTCTTCTATACGAAAATCTTAAATCTTCGAGACATACTCAACTATCTGTCCAACATTTCTCGCCAACTTATCTGGCAAATATTTCCAGCTTTCAATTTCTCAACAAACCAAACTGATGTGTCTGCCGTTGGTAAATTTTTTTCTGCTCAGTACTCAACACAGACTATCTAAGATGTCTTTAACCACTTTTCGAAGTAGGTAAACCTACCTGAGGTGTTTTTTAGCCATTTTCGAAACCATGAATAGGATAATACGGTTCCGCCTAGAACTAGGAAGGTGTCCACACCAAGAGTGAAGTTCGTAATCCATTGATTCCAAAAATTGTCTACCAATGCGTCCTTGAATTCTTCAACGTTGTCCATATATGGCTAAATGATAGATGTTAACAGCAGCAGTGATAACAATTATAGTTACACCATATTATGGCGCCGAAATCTCATTTTTGTTAGTGAATTTCTCCTATATTTGAAAAAACTTTGGCTCGGTCTAGGAACCTTAGCGTACTCGTCACAAATATTCTAGACGTTTCCCTTTCCTGTAGAGTGTTTTTCGTTTTTCCAACTATGCTAGCGAAAAGAACTGTAATAATGGTTTCTCTGACCTGGACAAAGATGAAGGAGTGTCCGACAAGTGTCCAGACCATCGAGAGGAAACGCATCCCGAACATACACGTTATGCATGACTGTGGATCTTTCGGTAATTGAACGAGACGCTGTAGATTCTTCTTAGCCGAAAACGCCAACAGAATTCCAGCTGGCAGTGACCTTGAAAAGAAGGACAGTCTTTCTTTAATCGGGAACTTCGTTCAGATTCTTCACATCAGGAACCTGAAACTTTCACTAAGACGGCAACCTTGCTAAATTTCTATCTCTTTCAAGACATGGAAAGAGGAATCAAGTGAATTAATCACTTTTCCTTCCCAAAGCGGCATTAACAACATTTTAAGTTGGTATGGAAGTACCATTTTTGTTTTTCTATAAGGTTTGCTTTTGCGAATAGAGTGGTATTTCTTCCCAATTATTCAACTGAACAAATGGTGCCTAATAAGACCATTAATTGTTGCAGTACTTCAGTGTATTATGGGAATGAAATTACATTAGTTGGAAGGACAAAAAACTGGGCCGATTTAAAATAATTATTAGTTCCCGTTTATGGTCTGCTGACCTTTTTTGCATGGAAGGAAGTTAGACGATGGAAAGCACAGTAAGCGGATAGGGTGGTTCAAGATGTGCATGTGTAGGACATTTCCATCCAAAATGCCACGAATCACCAGTTCTCGTTTTTTTGATCGTAAAGTTGCAGCTGTTTCTGCAGCGTAGAAAGACAGACGACCAGCAGCAATGTGGAACGGTTGTGATAGAATTCACAATATTTAGCTTTTTATTTTCTGCCTTTTATACTTTTTATGGCAGGTTATTACTATGAAATACAACCACAAGATTGCTGAGATATTTGCAAAACTCCGCAGGTGCTTTGCGGTGGGGAACGAACGCGCTATTGTCCTTTCCGGGGAGTAGCGCGTTCACCACCACACCATGCGGGTCCTTCATTTCGCCTGTCTCTCAGCTAGTTCTTATCGATCTCTGCCGTCAGCATCACCCTCAGCTTAAGTGGGTTTAATGCCGATATGGGCTTCCCAGATCAGTCCCGGTGAAGGGTGATTGCTGACGGCAGAGATCGATAGAACTAGCTGAGAGACAGGCGAAACTGAAGGACCCGCATGGTGTGGTGGTGAACGCGCTACTCCCCGGAAAGGACAATAGCGTTCGTTCCCCACCGCAAACACCTGCGGTCCGGAGTTTTGCAAATATCTCAGCAATCTTGTGGTTGTGATAGAGTTAAAGAGGAAAGGAAAACCTTAGCTTGCCAGCAAAACAGGTTGGTCTCATTTGTAAACGAGAACCGCTTAGGCAAACAAATAAATTATTACTGACTTAATGTTTTCGCCTCGCATATTGTGGAATATGGTGGCCATGATGACGAGCGTAATTAGAAACAAATTGAACGCAAGATCGACAATTGGCACGAATTTCTCGAACCTGAAATTTGAAACTTTTTAGCAACTTGGTTCTATTATTCCACTAAGGTTGCAGAAGCTAAAGATGCTCGATGGTTGGGGGGGGATGAAAAAGATTGGACAAATCTTTGTAAAGAAGCAATCAGGAGAAAAGAACAGAGACTAAAATGTAGGAGAAGATGATTACAAAAAATTAGAAGAAATCCCACAAACACTTACAACCGCGTAAAATTAATGAGATTTAGGATTCACCAGATTTTCCATACTTATAATGAAAAGTGACGGAAAGATTTCTAGGATGCTTTTTGAAAGAATTTCTAAGCGTTTCCTCTCGTAAACTGCAACAGTGTGCTGTAACAGTAACCGATTGAGACGATCGAGGTGAATAGCCCCTCTCAAAAACCACTAAGAAATTGTAGAGAATTCCAATATTCGTCTATTAAGAAATCTCAAGTCACCATTGTTTTTCGTGTCGTGAACGTATACACTCCGTGAAATCCATGGGCAGTGGTGCTTCCTCAGGTTTTGTCATCATTCGCCATTCTTTCAGCAGCTGTAAGAATTAAGAACATAACTGACAAAAAGGATAAAGCGTTCGCTGTTAGCCAATCCCTTAAAGATTCAACACACATTTGATCACCCTCGTAATATCGTAAAGATGTTTGAATGCATATCTGACCTATAGAAAGATGAGAGCCTAAAATTTATGAAGTCAGTCTAAAGGAAGGAAGGCTTGCTTTGCCCAGACTACGAACAAACTGCGAGACCACGTGTGTTGTTGGGCACCACATCTAACCACCGTACTACATGCGCGCGACTAAATACGAATACCGAACGCAAAACTTGTGTGATCTAGTGTTCGCAGTGAAAAGCTCATATTCGCCTTTAGTGTGCTGCTTTTACAAATCAAATTGTCACCAAAAGCCACCCTCTTATTAACAGTGTAATGTTCCCAATGTGGATCAAACAAACGAATCTCTTTGAGCAGTTCAAGTGCAGAACAGCTGTGAATAGACTTTGCTGGTATCCCATCGAGTCAATCGATGGTTAATGCTATTGCAGGTGCTAGAAGTGATTAAAACTCAAAACTGTTTCACTAATACTCATCTGCAAGGTTTCGATCTGCTACATTCTGCTTTAAACTTCCACTATATACATTGTCAGATTATGTTATCGGGTCCTACTTTAAGAGGTTACGATTCCCCGAAGAAAAAGATGAGAAAACGGAGAACTTCACAATTTTTAAAATTGACCATCATTCAAGCACGGAGCAAATGATGAATATTTTCTTGGATTGATAAACAAACAAGGAGTGCTTACAGATTCTTATTTAGGTAAGTTTTCGGCGCTATCACCTGCTTCAAAGCCGTGATGAGCTGCGTCGATCGACCACAACAGTTTGTCCTCGCGATATGGGTTTACATAGCATCATCGAATTAAATTTTATGGAATGAAGCACAGTTCGAATGAGAGGTCCTCATTCATCGAAGCTCTTTTATACAGGATGATATGGTACAGACTACTGGAGTATGCCCGGGCGACATGATAACAGGTTAAAGTGATTGGAGATTGGTCAACAATCGTCCTTGTAAAAGGGCTTTAATAAGTGAGCAAATTTCATTTAAGCGGTGCTTCGCTCCAGGAGATTAGACTCGATGAGACCACGAGGAGCAACACTACGAGGATAAATGTCTGTGGACAAGCGATTTGCATTATGGCAGCTTTGAAGAAGTAGAATGCACGTAAAACGCTAGCCGACAGTTCCAGTTCCGTGTTCACTGGAATCAAAGACTTTGGAGTGTTTTTTTTATAAGGTCCTTAAATGCTGCAGATGCTGTAGTGATCTATTAGAAACACATGACGATATTTTCACAGGAGTGAACAGCGCTGCTATCGGATACGATAGATAAATATGTAGGTGAAAGACGGTCATCCATATACCTGAACATGATCATCACCACATGGTGATGGTACGCACACAGCATATGCATCCACATCGCTGTCCACATCGTCACGTGCGTAACAAAAGTGGAAAGGATATTCACTCTGAAAAAAAAATAACTTCTTCATCCAAAAGTATCAGATTACAAGGTACAAACGCCTAAAATAACATGGTTCTATATAGTTACCGTGTAGAGTACTGCTTGAAGGATAAAAAAATAAAAGAATGAGGCTCTCGACGTTGATCAATTACTGAGGGACGCGCCATGCATTCGATTTGAATAAGCATCGTTAGAAGGTGATTCAATGCGTATCTGGCCTATACAATGACCTGCGGTGGCTCACCGACGCATCAAGTTAGCGCTGCTATTTTCCTAAATAAGTGTGGTGCCAAATTGCCCATCCCGAAGAGATGGAAAGCTTGGTGAGCCTTAGGTACGGGATCGAAGCCATGTGTTTTGTTGAACACCTTTAACCAGTGAGCTCCACGAGGCCAAGTACTGTTTAAAGACGTTTGAACCCACGCTAGAATCTCAAAGATTCAACTGTTTTAATAAATTAACCATAAGTAGTATCCAACTAGTAGGCAGGTAAAGAGAAAATAACAATAATAACTTTCGAATACTTAAGGCAGCAGGGTATCAACACACATCAAAAGTCGAAAGTTTCTCCAGTATGTTTATTCATTTCACTTCGTTGAATATTGTTAAAGTTTCGCTTCTCGTTAACTTTTCGAACTGTTTTTCCATAGAGGTTAGCGTAAACTGTCACCTTAGAATAGACAGTTTCTCCAGATGACATCAGACACTCGTAGCCTCGATGAATCCATCGATCTTGATCTCGTGAAAGAAAAAGATTTGAAGGACCTGAAACGCACTCGGCGGTTTTTCTATGTGCGTGAAATTCTGGAGGAGAGTCATCTACAGCACGATTATAATGTGAAGCGCTATGATACGATACTGTGGTCGAGAGGCAGATTGCGCGAGAGTCAGAGGTAACATAAATAGAGAGAAGGAAGAGAAGAAGTTGGGAAAAGAAAAGGAAAAGAAATTGAAAGAATTAGAACTAGAATGATGTCGAACTCGAACATAATAGGCCGTCGGTTAAGTTTGAAATCCAACCGAGTTCAAAGATTGATCCAATTGTTCAAAGAAAACTGAACATGTAGCAAAGCCTGACCTTTTCCGAAAGAGAGGAAGTACTGAATGCTTTGTGTCTCTAATGTGTCGTGATCGAGAAGAAAATCATGTACCTGAAAGAAATCGTCATCAGGACTTCGAAGTCGTAAAATACTGTAAGTATTTGTCTACAATTTTTTTATTCTGCGGCAGGAAGCTAATAGAAAAATACAGTATTCGATCGAAGACGCATTCGACTTCTCAACGAGCTTATCGCTTAAAAAACTGTGGAATACGGCAGCACAGTTGGGCATTTTAGCTCGCTAATAATAAAATTTTCTTAATGCGATTCAACAGGACTCTGAGTATATTCGAAACCATTAAATACATCCTCTTAAGCACTTATAAGTGATTTGAAGTGATCTGCAAGCAAAACGAGGAAACCGAAATGACTGAATTTCAGGATAATCCCATGGTCGTTCAGTTTTAAAAACTTTTGGCTTGCTTCATAATAAAAAAACTGACCTTTCCAAGACTTCTTCTGCATTCCTCAGAGACGTCGATACCTTGAGATCGATTTATGAACTTCAGAATAAAGTTTTCGTCGTATTTTTTTACAGCTGCTTGTGCTGACCCAATCAAAAGAAATAGAACGAGAGCTCGCAGGCACGTCATGAACTCGAAGCGGATGATTGGACTCAAATTCCTGCAAGCAGTACGTATTTATGTATATTCATGTTTATACATGTGTAGAAAATACATGTTTATAAATACATTCGAATGGTGCTCGGCAAGTTCTGCGAGAAATTCAATTGTGACCTGATTTTCTTTACCAGAACTAAAAAAGATTTTTTTCATTAGCAAGTTAGAACATATTCGAGACTGCCTTCTTCGATTACCAATCAAGCACGAAGTTAATAAAAAGATTTATTCAGCTAATGTCTCGACGTATTCTTCTTGAGAGGCAGACTGGTACGCGCAAATAGTGCACAGCTGCCAGCAGTCGCGATGTGGGTGTTCGTTATGTATCAAGTTGAATACAATGAATGGAGCACTGCTCGAATGGTGAACTTCGGAACTGCCATTTTATACAAGACAGGTTTTGATCGATTACCGCCTCCAGAGATTGCCATACAGTTGTTTGATAATCGGAGAAGGCATTGATCATTCTTGCCAAGACTCAGTGGAAGTCGGTTTGAAAAACCATTGTAGAATATTCCGACATGAAGATTTCTACACGTTAGTCTCGAAGTAGTAATAGCTCCAGCCATTCAGCTGAATATCTTAGTCAGCTACAATTTGTGTGACTTGCTTAGCTTCCTATGAAAAATCTTTACTTTTACTTTCAAATACATACGTCTCGCGTTCTGAACTGATGTCAAACACCAGTTCGTCATGTTCAACTAATTCACTCACTTTAAATTCCAAGACACTTTACTCTGAGAAGTACCGTAATCAAGAGTTGTTCTTTGAGAAGAACAGTGAAGTATTAGAGATACTTTATAACTGAGTGCAGCTTTGACTTCGTACCATCTTTATATCTACATTACAGTATCTTCATTTACTACAATGTGAGCCAAAGTCAGCGAAAAGAGAGCAAGAAAGAAACAAAGAAGCAACGTTAAAGCACAAAATTTTCGAGTTCTACTCATTTTTCAGCAGCATGTTTTCATGGACATATTTGGGTTTCTAAACGGTGAAATGAGTTCTAGATTTCTTTGGGAAGATAAAAATTTTAAGCATGAAAGAGATGAGGAATTGTAGGAAGAATGAGATGTGTTCATCATCACAGTACTGTGAGCCTATCTATTACTATAGCCAAAACGCTGGCGATCATTGTCAGAGGCCAAATAAGACCAAGTCGATCCGAGTTAAGTCAAGTCAAGTTCCTTAGATGTTAGTGAAGAAATCCGGAAGATCTTATGTCGAACAAACTTTATTGTTCTAAGAACCCACTACAGTCTTCTCAATGCGACGGAACGATCCATTCAGCGTTGATGGAGGAGATTCGATGAAAGAGAATAACGACCAACATGCATTAACCTACACGTAAGCACGCAAAAACATACAATTCATTCACCAACTTAAACGATGCGCGACGTGTCTGACATCAGACGACCGTCAGTCAGGAAGTTTTCTAGAAAATACCATGAACCTCCGCCTATCATCTCAAACGTTTGATGTTTTTCTTGATGAGCAAACACGAGGTTGGTATTGCAGCGTTTATTAGTACACAACAGCTAATGTTTCGGCGGTTTCGCCTCCTACATGGCCTGGAAAGGTCAAATTGACATGTAATCTACTCATCCCAACACGTTCATAATTTCAGAAGACAATATTTAACACTTGATTGTCTATTGGCATAATAAATGGCTTCTTCTAAAATCCACCGTTTTATTATCTGTAAGTGATCCAATTATTTGGTGGAGACTAACTGTACAGATTTTACACGAACGAGGAATGTGCCTAGCTAGCTCAGGTCAAAAAATCAGCATATGGTATGGTACGAGGTCACTCCTGATCACATGGCACCCTTCTTTGCTGTTCACTTTAAGTGTTTGTGGTTATGAAAGTGTTTGGCTGAGTGGATTTCATGCCAGTTTGACCTTTCTAAGCTCTGAAGAAGGCGGAGCCGCCGAAACGTCATCTATTGTGTGGGAATACGTGCTGTAATACCAAACTCGTGTTTGCTCATCAAGAAAAACAGTGAATTATTGCATAAAATACGCATTCTATTGATATACAGAGTTATGGCATTCGAAACAAAAACTGTTCGTGAAAGATACACAAGAAAAACTAAAGGGAGCGAAACCCGAATCAGGTTAACAACATCGTCATTTACGTGTCTTCTCCTAGTAACTAGTTTTCGACTTTCTTCTAGAATTAGCAAAAAATATTTCCTATTTGGTAATGATGATTACGTCACTCTAACCATTTTTATCTTCTATAGTGTAGCTGACTCATTAATGACTTACATCTGAACAAATTTCAGACTCTCTGTCTCAACCTCTCCTTTTTACTGTCACTCTCTCTTCCCCTCTAACACACACACTCTATCTCACACTCTCGCTCATTCAATCACTCATCTACAATCAAGGAGAAGTCCTTTCTCTCTTTTTCCCCTTTCTTTCTCCCCCTCTCTTTGTCAAATTGTCACTCCACTTCCAAAAATTGACAGGGTCTCCCAAGCTGAGAAGGACTCCGGCGTTTCCGTCAGGAACCACAGCCAAGTGTAAGCTAGTACCAGGATTCATCATCGCCCTGGTATCAAATTAGACGCATGGTGGCAAATCTCGCTCTGATGCACAAGATCGGCGACTGCTTGTAGTGGTGACCACTTGGGACAGACTTTCGCAAGGCTGACCATGGAACTCCAGGGATCCACAATGGCTAAACCAGCTATGCTCCGAAAAGTGGAAATTATGCTGGGCCCCGTACAAACAGTGAAGACGGGCTATCCAATTATCTAAGTAAGTATTACTACCAGCATATTTGACACCTATTTCAAAAAAGATTTCGAAACAAATTTCCCAAATGATAAAGATCACGTCACTCAGATCAGATGCGTTGGTTCTTTGGGATTTCGTTTTCCTTCACGGTGACCACGATCTAAAGTTTGTTTTCTCAAGAACTTTTCTTCATCATGCCACTTTCCCTTGTTTCGTATTGTGTCAGCATTTCTTCGTTTCTTTGCTTTGTAGAAAACCAGTGCATCCTGATTCGTCTTCGATAAATTGTAGTTGTTGCTAATCGTCAAAAATAATGACATCATTAGTAGCATTACATCCCTTTATATTTGATACCTACTGTAAAAAACATTTCATAACAAATTCCTCAAATGATGAGGATAGCGTCATGCGGCTCAGATACGTTGATCTGCAGGATATCGCTTCCTTTCGCGGTGACCGTGATCTGTGATCCGTTTTCTCAAGAACGACACAAGGAAGCCATTGAAGTTCAAGTGTTGTAGATGCTGACCAAGAGGCAATCTATCTCGATAGCGTGTCGCAGACTTGTTGCCTTAGTCCGGTTCCAGTGACCTGCAGGACCACAAATGACCAGCAGAGATTTGATCGGTTTTCGGCGGCGCCTCACCCGTCATGGACCAGAGTGGTCGGTAAACGGGTTACTCAGCCTACACTTAGCTAGTTCAGCAAGTCTTTCTTGCACTAGAGTTCTAACACAAAAACCGATTAATAAAAATATACTAGTGAACAACCTCCCCTCTAATCCTTTACACATGAAAGAACCGCTTATCAAAAACATATACCGAACGGCTAAAATTGTGTGCACAGGAAAACATGGAAGGACGAAATCGCCGAACTTGGAACGAAAAGTGGCCATTTTCAATAGCTATGAAGCGGAAGCTTCTCATATTTAATCAAAAGGTAAGATTACGCTCTAGTAATGCTTCAAATTTAGATAAGATCTCTTTCAGGTCATCCTTCATTTCAAACGAGATAAATTATGTCAGTGTCATTAAAAGGTTCATAAGAAGAAGTAGTCTTGAAAATTCTTTGGCAGTTATTGAACCTCCACCAAATACCCTATGCAGTCAATTAGACCTTAAACGCTTCTATGATCGTTCGTGCAGCTCAGAAAATTGAGTGATCTGTCCTAACGGGAGATACAGGGGATTGCACGAGTTCAGGCACAATGTACCTGATCTCATGTAAGTCACGAGGTGAGCAATACATTGGGAAAACGGGTAGACCGCTTTATGTCCGCATAAAAGAACAGCTAGACGGGAAGGTCAAAATTCGTCAAAGCGCTTCTCTAGGTGCAAATAGGGCACTAAAGCATAGTAGCAATGATTCTGAAGTGATTATCAGTCAGGATCTTAGCGCAGAAATTGGAACCAACGACACCTTCGCGTGGTTTTGGACAAATTTCAAAAGTCCAAGCATTGACCAGAAAGATGAATACCCCATTATCATACGTGACCTTGTGCCTTTTTTTCAAATTTATTTTCTGGTCTGGGTGGATCTCACTCGTCATCCCACGTGAACAACACACGGTTTGTTCTTCACGCAAGAAAAAAACGGTGAGTAGTTTTGAAACAAAATAGCGTTCATTTATATGTTAGATCTTCATTAGTACTATAGATAGTTCACCGAGTCAAGTGGATATCACAATGGTGCTGAGATATTTGCAAAAATGTGGACCCCAGACCAGAATCAGACCTGAGATTACTCTCTCCGGTGGCTCACTTATCACCCACTGAAGCACTGAGGCTTTGTTTTTGTCTTTCTGTTAGCCAGTTTTATCCTAGCGGTGTTAGCAATCACCCGTAAAAGAAAATGATCTGCCGAGCACAAATCGGTGTCGAGTCTAGTTAAGCTGAGGCTGTAGTCGAAATCACAGTGTTTAACATTTAATTTGTTGCTTATTACTTTTTTCACGGCAGCGCATAAGGTGAAATACAATGGGTAACACGTGAGCTCTCGGAAAAGGTAACCGCTGTTCGATCTGGCGTGGGGACTAGTTTCTGAAGAAGGCGAAGTAGCCGAAACGTCAGCCACCGAATCACGACAACAACAAAAACAACTGATGTCAAACTCGATTAGCTCAACAAGAGCAGTTCGTAACAATTTATGCATATAAATCGCAAGACAGTCGAACCATAGTCTTTGGCCACATGTAAAGCTTGGCGAGAGATTGACCGCTTCTGCACTTAGCTTTCTCTATGGGAACGACGGTTCTCGACTTAGTTCTAACTTGTATTCGTTAACGGAAGCGCTAAGTTCCTTTTTTTGAGTTTGAGTAACTTTGAATTCGGTAGGTGGATCAATGAAAAGGAATTGATCACCTTCTTGCTGAAAGATATATCGGAAACGAAAATGGGAAAAATGAATTGGTATATGAAAATTTTTAGTGAAATTAATTGCGCAGACGATTCCATGGTGGTCTTTTTCACTTTTTGAATGTTCTATTTTGTCGACCGCTCTTATCTTCACATCAACTAATCAACCTTGTTTTTATAGTGTCGCGAAAAATGAAATCGAAAAAGTATTTCTTTCCATGATTCAATTTCTTTACCATTTCCTTAAATTGACTGTTATATAGCAAAATGTGTGTGGCGCAGTAGTCGGAAGCGCCCTGCGACACACAAGTGGAATTGATCCCCGCGCCCATGGCCCACCAAGCCTTCCATCCCTTCGGGGTCGGCAAATTGGTGCCATACTTGTCTGGGAGGATAGCAGCACTGGCTCGATACATCGGTAGGCCACCGCGACTCATTATGAAGGCTAGACATGCATTCAATCACCTCCAAACGATGCTGAATGAAGTCGAATGCATGGCGCACTGCTCAGGGGATTGATTCACGCCGGGAGCTTTATCCCATTTTTTTTATTATAACAAAATGAAGAAAAAAAACGCGAAGTCAGGGCTAAACAGAGAAAAAAAGGGGGCCCAATTACCACATTTAATCGCTATCAATTGTTCTAGAGATTCCTTTCTTATCAAGATTAAGACCATTTCTCTTGATTCGAATTTTTTTTAAGACACAAAAGAAGAAAGTCCCAGAAAATGGATGCGGCAGGTGCGTACACGGTAACGGTACAATATCCTATAGCATACAACCGAAGCTGTTCACCTCGTATGATAATACCAATCAACATTGATAGTTCAAATTCACATTCATCAATCAAAGAATTTGTCCGCCTTAATAGCTTTAGGTTAACATTATGTTCAATATTTTTGAAATTCCAACAATCCCGTTTCCATACAAAAATGGATTTGAAAGGGTGCCCATACGAAGGTGGGTTGGTGTTTTTTTCCTTCGCAAAGTGACGGCTTTTCAGAACCTTGAAGGCACACACCCTTCCCACACCAGGATAGAGCGTGACAGGGCAACGGTTTCTGTATTAGGTATTCGATATGTTTTGCTTCAACAACGAGAAAGACATGATGGTTGTAGGAAGATGATCGCATTACTGGAAAAAAAACCACTAGACCAGTATCGGTTTATGGAACAAAAATATTGCTCTTCCACATTCTTCATCACGTTTTCGACGACGCCGACGACAGAAAACAAACAGTCATCGAGAAATAGCCCCTTATCGTACCTTATACCGTGTTCTATTTGAAGAAATCTGTCTCCATTTAACGAATTGCTATTTATTACGACATTAGATGGACTTTATAACTAACAGTTCACCATCCCTTGCGTCAGACGACAACTGTGATGAATCGTCGTCACATCGTCGCTTAGATCGGTCGTCAGGTACACAAACTGCTTCTTACTACGGTATTCTAAGCTGCCATCACTTTTCCTTCAGTTCGAAACTCAAGAATGAGTCACATAAGCGGTATCAAGTTTAGAGTGGTAGTGACGATTTTAAAGGACATTTTGCTGGTGTTATAACTCAATCACTGGTGAAATCTATAGTTAAGAAAGTCGATAGCTAAGATTTACTACAGTATGTGTATCCAAAATTTTCAGGCTCGAATTCGAATGGCTTGCTTTATATACACAAAGATCCTAAAATTTTTGAGCCTATGGGAATGAAAACTGAACAAAAAACTATTCAATGAATCGTTAGAATCTTAGTATTTCAAAAAAAGATATATGGATGAAGGGAGAAAGAAGAATCCATTTTTTTCTTTTGATTCCTTTATAATAGTCCAATAGAACTTGGACCCGTCCCATGGGTTTCATCCTTACTTGGCCTAAATAATTATAAAATTAAAAAAAACTTACACTGAGCGTTCAGTCTTACTAGGATGAATTCTTTATCGAAAAATCTAGAAGGGAGAAAATAGGGAATAAGTGAAAGTAAAAGAAGCTGCACTATTTAATCTATCACAGATGGATTTATATTGTTCCCCTCTCGACAGCAAACAGAGTACATAACATTCATCTGAGGGAGACCGAAAGAAAACTGCCTTCCTTTCCTGAACGTTCAAACTGACCTTTCTCCGAAAGTTGCTACATCATCAGTTGGTACCGAAAGCCAAGTAACAAAAACATATTGACCTCTCCCTTCACCACCTAAACACAAAAAGAGTACTTGTGATAAACATGTTTCGACCAGCCACCAATGTGTGAGCAGGAAGAGAGCAGAAGGAAGATTCCCTGAGATTAACACGAGAAATTATCATTCCCAATGGCTACGACGCTTTAGCTCCTCATGATAGGTGTATAGAAGAATCGTGCCCCTGACGATAAATTCTAGCTGAAATAAGGTCTTGTTTATCTTGCCCTTCGCTTCCAATGAAATAAGAACAGCTATAAGATGCTTAAAAAACGTCAGGTCTAGAGAATTTGATAACAACTGTTGAAATACGACCGCATACTCTCACACGATGGCTAGGTCAAAACTCCCTACATGACCCTCAAAATTCCAAAATACTCATTAGCGGTAGTGAAGGTTATTGCGCAAGTTCGGGTATGGTATAACCAAGCTCTTGTAAAGCGTGCGGGGACGAATATATTGGGAAAACAGCCAGATCACTGTGTTTCCTTATAGAAGGACATCCAGCCGATAAATTTAAAGGTAAGTCAAATACTCTAACAGGTGCGCATAGGACATAGAAACATGACGAAGAAGATTTTGAAGCAAAAACCACTGTCCTCGCAAAGGAATGAAAGACATCAGGCCCAAAATTCTTGAAACGTTTTGGATAAATTCCAAAAATCCTAAATAGAAAACGGTAGGAAAGAGTGCTTTGCTATCACGTGCCGTACTTCAGGCCCATTCTCTGACCTGAACCGGGCACATTCATCGGCCAATTAGAACTTCTGTGCCGTTGGTCTGCGACAAACAACTGGAAGGCTTGCAAACTACAAAACCGTAAGTGTTTAAAGGAAGCGAATAAAAATTTATGTGGTAAGTGCCTGCTAAGGTTAACAAAGTGTTTGGCTGAATAGATTTAATGTCAACTTGACCTTTCTAAGCTCTGAAGGAGGTGGAGCCGTCAAAACGTCGGCTGTTGTGTGCTAATAAATGTTTCAACGTTTTCGTTTTTCCTTGGGTCGCTAATCGTTTACTAATGCAGAAAGACCGGTAAAAGGATAGTAAATACTTTTCTCAGTGAATAAAGACACAGTTGAGCAGGTGGAAAATCTTCTCCAGTCGACACAAAAGAAACTTAGCGATGTTCTTAACTGTAACCGAAAGTGGTGGTTGGCATTCTTTTTTTCATTGTTAAATTCGATTACCATTGCTGAACACAAAGGTAATAAAACTATGAGTTTAAACAGAAATTTATTTTTGCCCAATTACTGCAATTTGTTCCCTGCCTTAAAAAAACATAGTTTCACACCGGTTCTGTTTTTTAACGGTGGTCATTAACCACAGATGACTTCTTGAATGTCTGAAATGCTATGGACTTCTACTGTCCAGAGGTAAAGACATGTACTGAATAGTCAACTCAGGAACGTGCGTTCAGAGAAATCCTTCCAGCAGACATTATTGGACTAGTCAGATCAAGTGATTGTTCCATCGAAAATTATGATAGGTTGAATAGCCCAACTTTCGCTTAACCCTGGTTAAATTATTTTTTTAAAATACTGTTTATAACCTTCATGTTTTCCTTATTGTCTGTTTTCTAGATTTTACGATAAATGCTTCGTTTTCCCGTCCAGCAATCTCGAGGTTGTTATACGGCATACATTTACTTCCCTACAAAAAACACACACTACAACACGTTTCGGCAGTATCACCTTCTTCAGAGCATGGAAAACGACGCATTTATAATCCAGTGCGGAGGTTAATAGAAAGTCGATCCTGAGAACTGTTCGCGATAAATAGTTTATTTTTAAAAAAATCTGGAACGCTTAGCTTAAGTTTTTCCTTATTTCAGAAATATTTAGAGTAAGTAGTGATGAACCCTGTGAAGTTTGATTAAGCCCTGTTGGATGATTACAAAGGACAAAAGAAACTCTGTTTTTCCTTTACCCGTATATCCTTCTTGAAATGCTAAGTTTCAAGTTCCAAGTTTGGTTTTGAAATACTAAGGCTTCAAAGACTCATTGGATAGTTTTTCAATTTTTATACCCAAAAGCTCAAAAAATTAGATCATTGTTTATATAAAGCAACTCATTCGAATCCAAGAGCGAAAATGTTGGATACATACATATATCAGTGCAGTAAATTTTAGCTAACAGCTTTCTTAACTGAAAATTTCACCAGTGGTTGAGTCATAACACCTAACAAATGTCCTTTAAACATCCCTCGTTTTACCATTTGAAGGCATACTGCAGTTGTTTTGCGGAAACGGTAAGAAGACTAAATCAAGGAAGTAAATAACGGATAGAAGGAAAAGTGAAAAATAAACATGGCCGAAACCTGAAAACCGAAATTACACAATAGCCGGTTTCGCTTTTTTTTCCCGTTATATTTTTGCAGCAACTGCAGTCGTTTTGCGCAAACGGTAAGAAGACTAAATCAAGGAAGTAAATAATGGATAGAAGGGAAAGTGAAAAATAAACATGGCCGAAACCAGGAAACCGAAATCACACAATAGCCGGTTTCGCTTTTTTTCTGCTTTATTTTTGCAGCAGTATGAAAACAAGGTTGATGAGGTGATGTGAAGATACGATCGGTCGACGAAATGGAACACTTGGAAATAAAAAACACCATCGTGGAACCAACCGTCTGAGTAAGTCGTATCACCCAAAACTTTCACACATAAATACATTTTTTTCTCCAGTTCGTTCCGATATGTCCTCAGAAAAGAAGAGATCAGTTCCAGTTCATCTAGAAACCGCACCATAAAAGAAAGCTTGTAGCGCAGAATCAAAAAAGTTCATTGTTTTGTAGATGCTAAACTTGATTGGAATGTGAATCCTTTGTGTGGATTTGTCTGTGGACCACTTCGCTGCAGTTAAAGGCATTCTGAAGAATAAGCGATTCATATGCCGGATTCAAAGCTACTTGAACACAAAAAAAATGGAACTTAGCATTCCCATTAAGAAATACAGGCTGTTAGGTAACAACTAAGACGAGAATCGTCGTTTCCATAAAGAAATCTCTAAGTTCAGAAACGGTCACTCTCTCAACAAGGTCTACATATGAGCAGAGACTCTAACACGACTGTCTTAGAATTCTAGAGGAAAAAAAATTTGCTGATCTAGCTAAGTACAGACTCAGTAGCCTGCATGCTGACCACTCTAACCCATAACGTGTGAGGCACCGCCGCAGAGCGATCAAATCTTTGCTGGACACTGGTGGCCCTGGAGGTCACTGGAACCGGACTAAGGCAACAAGTCCGCGACACGCTATCGAGATAGATTGTCTCTTGTTCAGCATCTACAACACTTGAACTTCAACGGCCTCCTCATATCGTTCTTGAGAAAACGGATCACAGATCACGGTCACCGCGAAAGGAAGCGAAATCCTGCAAATCAACGTATCTGAGCCGCATGACGCTATCCTCATCATTTGAGGAATTTGTTGTGAAATGTTTTTACAGTAGGTATCAAATATAAAGGATGTAATGCTATTAATGATGTCATTATTTTTTGACGATTAGCAACAACTACAATTTAGCGAAGACGAATCAGGATGCATTGGATTTCTACAAAGCAAAGAAACGAAGAAATGCTGGTACAATACGAAACAAGAGAAAGTGGCATGATGAAGGAAAGTTCGACAGCATCTAAAATTATAAGATTTTGAAGCGTAACTACGTTCTCAACTTGCTCGATCTTATCATCCCACAGTAGTTTGCTCGAATGAAATTGCTAACGTTGGAAAAGCACATGGGCTTTTAATAACTAAAATATGAGAGATTTTTTATAACATAGTGTTTATGATGAATATAGTATGGAGTTCTGCTAAGCGTTGGAGAAAATCACGCATGAATGAACTTGAATGAATGTGATGAGGTTGATTCGCTCGGAGGAGATCTTCACGATCGGTGAGGCAACGAAGACGATCACTTACGATCCTACTGAGACAGACGGCACAGTGACACTTATGTAGGTACGCGAATACGGAACAGAATGGTGAGAAAAGAGAATGAATACTATGAGGACACCACTGACATTGAACTGGACTAAATGCAACGGCGACAATATACATGAATTCCCAGGTGAGAGACCTACTTCCGACAACAGGACACGGTCGGGTGGTTTACACATGGGTTAAAGAGGTACGGAGGTGTATTGTTATTTAAAATCTTCCACTTAGTTGATCTCTTTTTCCGATTAAATTCGATTATTCGAACCCGGTTACATTCGTCAGCATGTTTCATATAATCTGTCCAGAATTTTTTAAATTAAGAACAACACTAAAGTTCTCATCTATCTACAATTGTTATATGAATGACACCTACTGTTGAGGAATAAAAAATCGTGGCTTTGAGCTAAATTTCCCTCGTTGAGTGCAGAAATTATCGATTACTCGCCATCTAGAAAATTTCTTGAAGGTAATCCACTAAAATACGATTTTTTGTAGTTTCACTTAAGAACTCTTCGACCATACATCCTATCGGTTTTTATGACCATGTTGATCGTTCACTGAGATTTCGTGCGGAAACATACAGGTAATGTTCAAATCGAGACGTCAGACTTGAATATTCCAGAAAATGGCGCTCTAATGACAAAATGGTCACCGTAGTTCGGTTCTCGTGTGCGACTTTATCGAAACTACACGATATTTGATGAAATCAGATGAATTCGATCGCGAGAAAATAAGCAGGGAGTTCCCATTGAATAGCATGAGATTGTCGTCTATCTCTAGTCTTTGATACTAAACGGAAGTCGGTGTCCTTGATCTGACAAGACCATCAACAAAGATAAGAATTTCACGAAATCAATGGTGGATTTTTCAATTCTGAGGAATATTTAACGTCATTTGAATGCTGCCGATGAGAACGATGGAGATGATGGTAATCCGCAGGTCTGTCAACCGTTTACAACTATGCTGGCTGGCTTTTTTAGAAACAAAGAATACAAATGAACGTGAAACTTTTCTTCGATGCTTTTGCTTTTGAATATTACGAAGGAAATTAAAATGTGAAGACTAGAACTAAACCAGACTAAGGTGAAGATCGTCGTTCCTTACTTGCTCTGGAAGAATGTAGGCAACGCCCATTAATGACGATCAGCTGATTTGAGCACAAATAAGTCGCGTATTTCTTCGTTAGGAACCGGTATTGTTCAATTTTACCCAGATTTTAAGATAAAGGGTTTTAAATAAAACCAATAAAGCTCAAACATCTGGAGATAAAGTAACTAAGAATATTGCTTCTATGAATGCTTTAAAACTTAGGACCATCAAGTATTAAAAATTGAAAGGGAAAACAGCAATGTTTGATGGGATAGTCAATATCAAAAAAAAGGACGATGTATCATCTAGATATTAAGGGTTTAAAGAGAGAGTAATTCTTTTCTTTGGCATGGACTGGGTTCGATCAACGAGCAATCGAGTTCATCGTCAAAGTATGATTATTATTGGTGTACTTGTTTATACGATCTTATAAACTAATCTTTTTGAGCTGATGCGAGGTTGGTATAAATCTCCGTTGCTGTTGTCGTTGTTGTTGGTGCTGTTGGTCGATGGATGACGTTGCGGCGATTTCGCCTTCCTCAGGACCGTGCTGTTAAGAGTGGGATTGTGTCCTATGTCCCAATGAGAATCCCATGTCCCAGTGAGAGTCCTCGTAAAAGCACGGCTCTGAGGAAGGCGAAATCAGCGAAACGTCAGCCATCGACCAACAACACGAACAGCAACGAAGACGACAAGGAAACCTATATCAACCTCGCATTAGCTCAAAAAGATCAGTTTATAAGATCGTCTAAATGAATATATCAATTATTCATGCCGACGTTCATAGAAAGTCGGTCCTTTGAATTATGGTTGCTATTAATTTTTAATACCTAAAACATTCATTAATTATTAATTTATGATAGCTGATTGTCGTAAATGTGTTGTGGAAATGAGAAAGAAAACCTAAGAAGGCGTACGATGAGAAAGATGTTTGTGATAGGGAAAGTGTATGCGTTACGAGATTGCTCGGCGAGTGACAATGATGATGCCAACGACGAGTAGTGATTTAAAAAAATAAGGCCTCACAGAAAGGTCAAACGAGAACTGTTTCAACTGAATACGTTTTTCTGCTTCTTCAAATGAAAGGGGAAGAAACTAGATGTCTAGTCACCTCTGGAATCATGATATCGATAGTGTGCAATACTTTGTAAGGGTGAAATGCAGATTCTCTCCGAATGAGAAAAGGGCGATGTTGGAAATGGAATAAGGTTGACGGAATGCATAGCCGACTTATGAAACGTGCTCTAGTAAAAAGAATGGAATAATACCACAATGGCCAGCTGGTTCCATAATGCCACACTGGAACGATCGTCAATGAACGAAGCTTAGCAGCACCTGCCAAGTTTCCTGCACTTAGGATGATTTCAATGTTGTCGTTATGGATGTCTTATGGACATCGCCGTCTGCTTTGGTGTTTTTCTGTTATGGGTGATATCTACATATATCTAAATCGTTAGCTCCATCCACTAACGGTTGCTCGAAAGTCGTCGTTATAGAACGCCCTCGCCCTTCGTTGTTAATTCCTTTCCAGATCGGTTTCACATTGCTCTGCCAAACTTCGCCCACTAAGGACTGATCCAGTGCTGCAGTTATGGGACAAGCCGTCCATTATAGTATTGTTCTTTTCCACATGGAGCACTTTCATCTCACATGAGTACCACACAAGCAGAATTTCATTTTTTGCAAGAAAGTTTTCGAATTACTCTACAGATTTCCTAACTATGAAGATTCTCTCCTACTTTGTAAAGTAGTTTGTATTGATTCAGTCCTTGGAAAATTCCACTTTAGTTTCCAGACAGATTATTTTCCTGAACATTGTGTGATACTTTTCAGGAATTTCTCACTTTCTAATTGCTGGGTCTTGTGATATCAGTTTATTTAAAGGTGGCTTAAGCTAAGGTTTTGCTTTTCTTTTGCCCAGCCTAAGTTTTTCCTTGTTTTATAAGTATTCTGGTTAAGTAGTAATGAAGCCCGAAAAGTAGAAAAGCGAAGGTGCTTTTAACTAAGAGCAACTGGTAGAAGATTCGTCAAAATATGGCGGATTCCACTGAAATATAAGATAACAATGGAATTTGTTGGTTGTGTTAGATAATTAGTCTGTGGAATTGAAACCAAAGGGGAAAAGGTGAAGCAGCATTTCCAAGAAAAACGGTGTGCTTAGGAATACACTTAAATCTTATAAATTTCATGTAGCATATAAAGGGACTTCGGTTGTTATATCGTTGTCGATCGATCAGTTGATCATTTAAGGAGTCGTCGTCGTTCCAGAAGCATCAACGAACTCGCAAGAAAGCAAATATCCTTCCGATTCATGAGATTTGCCGACTGTTGTGGGCGCATTGCCCTAGTTGGACTATTTTAAGATTCTGTGGAAAGAGCCAAATTTTAGCAGCATTCAAATGGACAGTATAGAGACCACGGGTCCATCGAGGCCTCCGTTCAACTGGAATCGGGAAACTGGCACCAGACGTGTCTGAGGACGGCCGCTTACACACAGTCCCAGTGGAAAACCCCTAGCCCGGCTGTCCAAAGGACTCAATAGAGAAGACAGTCGACCAGCATTCAACGACATTCATGAAGAAGGGAAAGTCCTCATGCAGTTGTCGAAGCAACACGAAAGATATTGGTAGACCTTTGTGGAAGGTGTGTGCGATAAAGCGAATCGAATGAGAGAAGTGCTGAATCCGCATAACAGGTGTAGAATACGGGCCGTGCAGAATTACATCCGTACCACCTGTAGCCCCGTTGTTCGTGTGACTCGAGCGGGGGAGCAGTAAATCTTCCATTTTTCTCTGTTGCCTGCAAGAGTAGTACAGTGGGCTCTGCTGGCTCTAGGGACTCGTCGAGCATCATATCTTTCTTCTAGGGCTCTTCGTGAAGAACTGTGACCACTGGTTCGGTGGTCTTCCTGCAGTGCTTTGACATCCCGACGAATACAGTCACGAACGGCTCTTGTCCACCGGTTGTCATTCATATGCATTACGTGTCCGGCCCATCTTATCTCCGACTGTTTGGCGTACAGAACGGCATCTTTGATTTGTGATCGTTGACGTAGGTCGGAGCTTCGGATCCCCTCTCCTTACTTGCGTGACAGGGATACTCCTAGCATCGTCCTTTTGACTGAGTGTTCGACAACGCTGTGATCTCCCATCCTGTTTAAGCAGCGACCAAGTTTCTGCAGCATACGTTAACGCAGGAAGTATCGTTGAGTCGGAAAGGTGTGCACGAAGACGGATGTTGTTTGTTCTTGTCACTACATTCTCGATGCCCTCGAAAGCTCCCCAAGCCGCTCGTTTCCTTCTGCTCAACTCTGGAGCTAAGCCGTTCATCATTTCCCAACCTAGATAGACATAACAGGAGCATTCGGAGATATTCGTTCCGTTGAGCATGAATGCGGCATATGAAACCAATCCGCTGTTCATGAACACCGTTTTTGTGAGGTTTAGCGTTTTTGTGAGGTTTAGTCGGGGACCAATCTTTCCACAGGCTTTATCGAAGTCAGCAAGCATACGTTCCGCGTGGCTAATGTTTGGTGTTATAAGGACGATGTCATCAGCAATGCGAAGATGGTGTAATTGCCGACCATCAGTTTTCACCTCCATATTATCCTATTCCAATGTTCGCATAACGTTCTCGAGGGTGGCAGTGAACAATTTTGGTGAGATCGTGCCTAACGCCTCTTTTGACGTCACTTTTAATATCGTTGTAGAATGGTGATATCTTGTTGTAAAATTTTTTTGTGAAGCTCACGAAGAATCTTTATATACTGAGTAGGGACTCGCTGACCATCAAGGGCTTCCATGACTGTTTTTATCTCAGTTGAGTCAAAGGCCCTCTTCAAACAGATGAAGGTGAGACAGATCGGTCTTTTGTACTCTCGCCATACTTCAGTGACTCTTGTTATCGTGTGGACGTGGTCCATCGTACCAAATCCTTTTCGAAACTCTGCTTGCTCACATGGCTGTCCTTCGTCTAGTGTTCTGTCAATCCTGTTTAGGATAACTCGAGTGACAAGTTTGTAGGCGACAGACGGGAAGCCAACTGGGCGGTAGTTGTCGATATCGTGGAGGTCACCCTTCTTAAACATTAGCACGATTTTGCTGGCCTTCTATTCAGTAGGGGCCTTACATTCAGACAGGTAACGTGTGAAGAGCCGAGCCAGCCAGTGTCTTTACGAAGATTGGCGGAAGGTTCCTTCCGTGTTCGGATTTCCTCCTGTCCTTACCTGGTGCTGTTCCATTTTTCACCGACGAAATGGCATGTCAGATTTCGGAGCGGAGGACCGGTGGTACAACACATCCATCCCTGCTTTACTTCATATGACGGAAGGTGGACATGGCTATCGAAGAGATCTGAGTAGTATACGTGAGTGGTTTTCTCCATTGTCTTTCCGGACGTTGTTACTGTTCCGTCAAGGGGTAGGAGTGCAATCATCTTGGTCATGTAATTGGCGAAGCTTCGACGGGCTTTGCGAATGCTTTTCCTACTCTTTGGAGCTTTGACTAAAACCGCTGCTCTTCTCTCCTTAAGATCTTCTTTTTATCGCCTGTCTGCATTGCTTTGCAAGTTCGGACGTTAGTTAGCGGTTGCCTGCAGCTCGTGCGATTCCACGCTGGCGTATCAGCTCGAATGTTTCTGGAGGTAGACGCCTTTTAGTGGCTTTCGTACTCTCAGTTTTAATAGCGCTAACGTAAGGATATTGAATGAAGCGACCGTACTCCTCGTCGATATTGTCGACAACGGCATCTTCCCAACAGCCGATTAATGAATTGAATAAGTTCCAGTTTATGGTGGTTTTGGGACTTGACTTTTTGGATTTAGCGGCTTTTTTCTCCTTTCTGCGAGAAATTGAATCTTGCACGAAGGAAGCGGTGGTCTGATCCCGTGTAGAATTTCGGGACCACAGCAACATCGGTTAGGCAAAACCTTCGGTTTACTATGATGTGGTCTCTTTCGTTATGGTACTCTCCACTGGGAGACTCCCACGTGCAGGGTTGAGGGTGGGGCTTCTGGAATTGCGAGTTACCATGGATGGTCTTGGTCGTCATGATAAACTTATAAAGCCGCTCACCCTATTCGCTCCACTATAATCCGTGGGTCTTAATGTGACGTTCTTCAAACGTTCTGCTTGGTCCAATCTTGGTGTTAAATTCTCCAATGATGATCTTTAAGAATGTATGGTCTTCTCTGTAGAACTTCCCCAATTCCATATAAATCGCTTCGACTTCTTCTTCGTCATAGTTTGATGTCGGCGAGTAAACGACGAAGACTGTCAAAGCCGGTATTGATCCACATATTTTTAATCGTAAACGTCCCGATTTGGGTTGTTAGTTGTTCCAATGGGTCAATGTTCATGGACAAACTGTTTTGACGAGAACGCTGACGCCGACGAGTTCTTTACTGTCGCATGTTCCGAGGAACAGTTCTTCTCCGGCGTCATAGACGGCGTTGAATGGATGGTATCGTCTCGTCTCGGCCAGGCCGATGACGTCGTATCTTATCCTTCACGGTTGCATGAGCAAGTCTTCTATCGAGGACTCGGATGCAAGTGTACGTGCATTGTAGGTACAGATCGTCACCGTAGTTCTTCGTGATCCAGACAGCTTCCATGGGCCCAGAGATTTTAGCAGCCTCTCCGTACTCGTCCTATCCAACGCTGCGAAATTGGGGCTCTTTCGAGGTCAGGGGAATGAGGCCCGATTTTTTTTTACTGTGTTTAGCATTTTGATACCTACTTATAGCTTGCTTGGGCTCTGAACATGGGGGCTGGGTATACTCACGGGTAGCTTGCCAGGCTCTCCCAGAGTGGGACATGGGAGCTTATTTGTTGGAGGCGACTCCTAACCGCCTCCCATATACTTCCCTGTCAATTGATTGCAGGCTTTTGCCCGAATTGACTGGTAGAATACAATCCCCATAAACGAGAACGCACCCACACGCATGCATGAATACGCCTCAGCAAATACAGAAAGTATGTGCCATATCGGCAGCAGCAGAAACAGGGAGTCCATCCTCAAGATCCATCTGGGTCTCAGGGAAGCAAAGGCCGCTTTTGGTCCGCGATTAATCCCTATCCGCCATCTGGGGACGCGCCACGTAGCCTCGCGACTAACCGGCTCGAGATCCCTCATATGGGGAGATCCATGTGGAAGAAATAAATAAAAATAAGGCGAACTGTAGAAAGCAGATCCCGAGGCCGGAGCATAAGTTACACAAGACTTTTTCTTCATGGATGTCAAATGCAAAACGAACGATTAGAAATTGGGCAATGTTAACGTTAATGTGTTGTTTTTTAAAAAAGGCAGTATTAGCTCTAAAAATCTATGAAAGGTGTAGCAAATTCGTAATCCAAACTTTCAAAGACAGGAAGAAAACGATATCAAAAGAGCAATGATAAATGAAGACGAGATGATTTTTGAGAGGGCGTCATTTGGAGAGAGGGACAGGTTGGCCGTCACAGTTGGATTAGTATCGTAATGCCGAACAAGGAAGCATACTGTTTCAGTAAGCGAGTTGAAATTGTAGTTAAGTGAATAGGAGAACGATTTAGTGCACCTTTGGAGGACCTACTGCGCTCATCGAACAGTAACATGAGTAATGGATAATATAGAAACTTCGTGGTCAACATTACGGTGTAACCAATGAGGCGCTCCGAAATAGAGAAAAGATTCCGTCTTGACCTCTAATTCCTGATGGCTTTAGCTCTTTAGTGGTGTTCACTAGTAGGTGAACTGTACTTACACCATTGAATGATCAAAGTTGTAACCAACAAGAGTCTCCAAATAAAATAACTAATTTTTTGACATTCCATAGGCTATTAAAGGTCTAAAATTAAAAGTCCACTAAAGGTGTGTTTCAGTGATAGGCGCAGGACATTCCATATGGTAGAGGAGAACCTCATCCTTAGAGGTATTCTAGAATCAGGAATGAAATTCAGGAATAAGCATCGGAAGCGAGTGGCAAGTATTATGGAACATAGCCTTCTTATTGTTGATATTATGCGGTAAATTTTAGAATAAAACACTTAATGCGACACTAAGAGCTTTTACTGCACCTGTACGTGATTTGTTCGTTTGTTGTTCCTTTTAGCCATAGGTTTTCACAATTCGTGAACATTGTTGAGGAAAGATGTGGTGCTTAATATATTTGTGTCGGTGCTGGTTCTTCCAAAAGCAAGGACAATTATTTAAAAAGTTGGAGATTTGCTAGAGTTATAGAAGAAACATTACTGGATTGTTAAGTGCAAAAAGTTGAAGCGTAAATTCTTCAGTGATGATCAAGTCTCTCAATGATACAATTGCAAACGATTCCGTCGAGCATCGCGGAGGTGATTGAATGAGCATTCTGGCTTTCCAATCACTTATGATGGCTTGTATAGGGTTGGTGATTTTATCCTCCAAGACCAGTATCAACCTGTCGACTTCGGAGAGATAGAAGGCTTACGAGATTGAACCAACGACCAAATTTGTATTCCAGAAAACTTCAAACTGCTGCCTAACATGGTCCTGGTTGAAGACTATATATGATTTCTCTAAGACATTGTTTTAAATCGAAATTTGTTCGACCGCTTTTTCAAACGCTTCAGTACTGTTTATTGCTTAAACCAATAAAATTCCTTATGAGCTTAGATGTGCAGGCGTAAAGATGAAAAAACGCAATCATTTTCAAGGACATGTATTGAAATCAATTCATGTTGCGTCGAGAGTGTCTACACGTTGTTTTTTCTATACTAGTTTTTTTTTACCGAATACGTTAGCGTAGAAGAAACAAAGACCCTGAACTCTGATTGCTGGCGACAAGGACAGTTGACTAACTTGGACCTTTAAGTCATCAAAAAAAACAACACCGAAAGTTCGTCGACTGGCCTCATTTGACCTGACTATGAATAAAACATACTCTGTAAAGGCCACATGGTTTTTAAAGATAGAGGTTGCTTTTTTAATATACATATTTACATTAATTTTATTTGTTACAGTATCGCAGTCGTCATATAGCACATTTCTATCAAAAAGTCCCCTGTCTGCTTCGTTGACAAATAGTTTTGTATCCCTTATGACATTCATGATTAGAGAGAGCATCGTGAGTGAAATTGCTAAAAGATCGAAAAAGTTTCCGCACTGTAGAAAAGGGCGGGACATCAACGTAGTTGGTAACGAGTAGGTGACAGGGCACCAACCACCATGGAGCTGAAGTGCGTCTATCGTATTCCTAACGAAGTCCTCTAATCATTTCAACAGATCATGCAGTCATATCTTCGAATTGAAGATAAACAACAACTAGGCGGATTCTATCTGGATTATATCACGTCATTTTTAAGTAGGAATCCCTCATTATGGAAAAACCATCTGCCTGAAGCCGTGATTGATCACAGCTGTTGAGCATTGAGCGTTAGGTAACTGGCTCGATCCCATAAAGTACATAGAGGACAAACTTTTCAGATTCCTCAAAAAGGAAGGAAAAAAATATGATCTGTGGTTCGTTTAGCATCGCATGTGTAAACAAGTTTGTTATAGTTTACATCGTTGACATGTTGTTCACATGATACTGACATATGATGTAGTGACGTTAGAGAACTTCGTTGTGCTTCAGAATGAGTTGCACTTTCCAGTCTCATCTGCCGAACTTTTTAACGTGCAAGAAGCGACTAACATCCAGCATAATCGTCTCAATATAACATGCAGCAGCACTAGCAAAGGCGCTAGTTCTAACCCCTTCCCCAGCGCTCTCTCCCAATTCACGTGGAAACACCCTAGCGCACCGTAGCTCGGCTATCCCCGAAATTCAAAGAGAATCGACTGGAGCAGCATTCTGCAACGTTCATAAAGGCGAATTCCTCAAGTAGCAGCTGGATCATCACCTGAAATGTTCGAAGACCTTTGTGGACGATGAATGCGAGGAAAACGAATCGAATGCGAGAATTGCTGGGATCCACGCAGTGGATGTGATGACGGTTCATTTAAAATAAAAAAGGAAAATAAAAATATGGAATTACCAACTCTCTCTAATATTCGTTTAAGTCACAAAAAAGAAAAATAATGATGCATAAATTTATCTTCTTCAGTACTTCATTGATGCTCTCATCATTATGATACAAGCGAAATTTTCCGTTTCTCTTTAACTATTGGGAAACTCGTAAATATTTTTTTGCTCTAAACGGAGCGGAGAGCTTAATATGAACAATTAGTGATTATTTAAGTGGAACAAAGTGATAAATGATCCATTCTATGAGTGCTGACCGGGTGAATTTGAAATCGCTTGTTTGAATCCGTTCTGAGACCAATCTTGTGCGCAACGTTGTCTCTTATGGAAAAAAGAACTTAAAGAATGCGGCAGATGAAGAATTAGTAATACACTAATCAAACTGCTACTGATTGTCGACATGAAAAGAAACTATTATCAATCGACAATTAGTCAAAAATAGTCTTGTATAAAAGGAGCACTGCCGAGTGAGGTTCTGAGCGGTCCTCTTCTGTAGAAGATTTGACTTGATACGACGACGAAGACACTTCATCGAGAAGACGAACGACTGCGGACATCGACTTGGATGGTCGGTTCTGAGGAAGACGAAGTCATCGACACGATAGCCGAATAAAACTTATATAACAACCTAGCATAAGCTAAACTATTGAAAGGAATAATAATCATATTTGCAAAAGACAGGCGAAACGAAGGACCCGCATGGTGTGAGTGGTGAACGCGTTATTCCCCGGAAAGGACAATAGCGCGTTCATCTCCCACCACAGGCACCTGTGGTCCAGAGTTTTGCAAATATCTCAGCATCATTGAAGTTATATTTCGTAATATACCCTTGCTATTAAAAAAGAGTAGGCAGTAAATAATAAGTTAAAATAATCATATTGTTGGAAAATTCAGTGTCCATGTACGGAAGCCATGTCTAAATTTTTCCATAAGGTAAGTTAACTTAGGCTAGAAGAAAAGAAATACAGAAAGTTTATTCGAATCACCGGGCTATACCTTATTCAGTTATACAAATCTGATACAATAACAACTGGTATAGTGATGGTACACGCCTCCCTTAACAACACCTGATTTGAAATTTCAGGACTATATAGGAGTTCAGTTAGGTCATTAGGTAGGTAGGTCGATGTTATTATCAAAAAGAGTAGAATAAATATCGTAGACGATCGTTTAGAACGTTTTTCGCGAAGAAGCCAAACTGTTATTGGATGAAGGTGGTTTTAATCCTATAGTGAGCGAGGCATTAGTTGAAAAAATATGCGACCAATATCATTGTTGTAACTCTCGTCAAATAAGTTTTATAACCGAGAAGTGGTTTTCAAACTTCAGAACGGTAAGCCCCAATGGACAATGTCTGTCGACATCGTGTAATCCTAGTCCTTTTTTTTCGCCTTTAGCTCAATGTGCGAGTATCATTTATGGAGCTCTTCCCGATAAGGGATACCCTCATGACGCCGAAGTCACCAATAACAGTCTTGAACAGGATATAATGGATTGCTAGGTGGTGAATATAGCCAGAAGATAATCTTTTTTAGCTCGTAGACATTTGAGTACAAGTGCTACGGCTTTGAACGAGCAGACATCGATCCGAATGCTTGAGTTCACCAGGAATTCGAATTCGCTAGATTCCTGGTGACCGCGGATTCCGAGAGCTGATGCCTCTTCGGATGCAAAAATCCACATGGTAGTCTTCAGCTTTTCACTTAGATCAAACTAGTACTCGACCATTACTGTCTCTTACTCTTCTTAACAAGACTTGAGACTTTCAGTGTTAAAGTCCTTGCAGCAAAGATGCAGAAAAAAGGAAGAGTTCTTGAACAGAGGACGACGTCTGCCGTGCTCGACACATAAATAGGAACAGAATTGGAGTGGAATATGTAGAATTCGGGGGAACCGAAGAGGGAAAAAGGTTTAACTTTATTCGTCCTATCATGTTGAAATTTTTAATTTTGGTACGCACAGGTCTCTTTTATCTTTTTTTTCAACGGAGGCCTTGTATTCTGAGTACCGAAGTGGTTGAACGAAAGGAATTGAATTGGAACTTTAAATCGCCAACATAGTGGAAATCGAAAAAATGTTACGGTGTAGGGCAAAGTTTCTTCCATGATTGTGCCTAGTTTTCAGTGCTTAAATTATTCCAGTTATCGAAAAAATATCACCGTTCAATGAAAAACAAGCCTCATCACAAATGTACTTGTCATATAGGTTAAGTGAATTTACTTACAACGCCTAATGTTCATTTAATGATAATTACCGTACTTATCTATGACTGGAATAGTTGGCGAGTGAGAGAGCTTTTACTCTATTGCCCTGCGTTACTGTATAAAAATAACCCCTCCGGAGTGTTAAATCGATTTCAAATTTGGTTAACGTTGAAATTAATGAATAGTTGAGAAAGGACCTTTTTTCTATTTTACACCACCTGTGACCACGTGTACTGTGCGCATCCTAGCACTTCTTAGACTCGATTCGTTTTTTATTCTTACTTACTCAATAGTTGAACGGCCCGTCCTCAATGGTTGTGCGGGCCCCAGCATAATCTCTATTTTTCAGAGATTTGCTGCTTAAGCCATTGTGGTTCCCTAGAATCCCGAGGCCAGCCTTGCCAAAGTCTGCCCCCAGGTCCTCACCACCACAGGCAGTCGCAGCCCTTGTGGATCAGGGGAGATTTGCCACCATGTGACTTTGATACCAGGACGGTGGTGGATCCTGGTATTGGTTGGTTTTTGATTCATCGTCCCAAAAAAGCCTTTGAACATTTCTCGCGTTGTCTCAGATGCTGTTTGAGGACTTCATCTTCTTTATGAATGTCATAGAATGTTGGTCGAGTCAAATCTCTTTGCAATGTTGTTGGAGAGAGCGCGGCCGAGGCGTTCCTAGTGGATTGGGAGAGTGCGTTAGGGAAGAGGTCGAACCAGCACCTTACTCTCTGGGGGACTGCTTCATGAACAACTGGGTTTCGCTCCTTGAAAAAAAAGAGACGTAAAAAAGGACTTCACATTCACATAGTTTTTTAACGCAAACAAAGCGGAGGAAAAACAGCAAGCCATATTAGCAGAGAACTACCCGTCTTTTTTCTGGGAAATTTCGATAGCTTCTAGAAAATATACATCACAGGCTCAACAAAGTCGGAACTTAAATTTGGTAGGGTGGGAAATCTTGTATCTTCTAGGCAGAAATTTGCAGGTTTTAAAGGCTTTCGTCTCAGCTGTAAATTTTAATACGGGCTAGAGTTATCGTAAATAGATGAAGAACGCAATTACTTTCGGTTGCGTGGAATTGTATAGAATGCGCATCGTCCGCTATGAGTTAAGAAAGAAAGTAGGTAGAAATTGGTACGGTAAATGGTGAAAAAACGAATAACAACGATGACGTTTGTGAGCTAATACGCAAAAAATTAGAAAGAAACACTCAATCACCTACTGTCTGATTGAGTACATAAAAAAAATCACAAAATCAACCATAGGATAGCGTAGCGGATTTTGAAAATAGACAAAAAAAATCGGAAAAGAACAAAAAAAAACAAAACAGCAAGCTAGATAGAAGCGGATGATTTATGATATTTCTTGGAAAAATCTGTACCACACATGGTCTTCTTATTGAACTGTTCTATTAATCTGGGCGAATCGAGTCATTAACGGTTTCTGGCTAATGGTTGTCCTCATGATGTACCTAATCCATGTGGTCTTGGATGTTTACGGTCTGATCAGCGTTGATCAATCACCAATCATCAGTGAACAACAGATTCGTTATCTTAGTTTCATAAAACAGAACACTCCTAATGTTACACTAGCGATAGCGCGTTCCATTTTATTTACCCCACTTTCGTTTTCTTTACGAAGTGTTCAGGTATTTGGTACATATATTAAGGCAGCAGTTAACATGAATCGAATAGGTAAAACAGAACCAGGGGATCAGATTTCCTATCCTTTGATCGGACTTCTTCACTATTTTCTGGATGTTCTTACGGTCTGTAAGCATTGCCCTCTTGCTTGAGCTCAGCTCTGGCGCATAGGTAGTCCATAATGATTTAGGCCAAGAATTCAGAGACAGAGAGCGTTAATAAGGTATCAGAAACAAACTTGGTATTCATTAATATTTTTTTTCCTGGGTCTAACTGTCACCGAAGTGAAGACGATGTGGTTACTCACCATATATGTTCAATTTCATGTTGTCGCATTTTACTCCGACGTTCTTGAGAGTGAATAACTTTGGTGAAATGGCATCTTGTTGTTGAACATTTCATTTCACGATATGGTTTCCAACGTTAGTAGACCTCTTGTAGAAAAATAAATCTGTTACATGGCGAAAATTCGTGTCAGTGTGTTTGACTAGAAATGGTACTCGGTTCTCGAAAGATTAGGCGCCATCTCGATCAAACCGGGTATGACTAACAAGGTTTACATATTGAATTTCCTTGACGCCATGTGATGGTTGCAAGAGAAACCAGGTCGAAGTTGACATTGAACCCGTCTTTCGTTAGTTGGGTGTCTTCCATTCGAAAGTGTGGTCCTTCTATTATGCCGATTTGTAAGGACGTGGAAGAACTTTTTGGATGATTATCGCATCACTAACGAGTACTGTTTCTCTTCTGAATATGAAACCCTCTATTACCGCATTTCTGCGACAAATTGAAAATTAAGTTGACGAAGTCTTGCGAAATGTAGGGGCTTCGACGTCAAAGAAGAGCTTCTGAGGTCAAGAATTCTCATAGGCTCCACCCCTATAAGGCCTTCTATTCCAAGCAGTGGGTCGCACCGATGTGAAGTTCTTCAATTGTTCTTCTGATCGAGTTTTGGCGTTGAAGTTTTTGCGAGTTGCCATATGGAAGATACGATTTTCCTTACAGAACTTGCACAAATTCACACAAAGTGCTTACATCTCATTTTCATATTTGCTGCACAACTTTTCAACCGTAAATGGTCCAATTGTTAGTTACGATCGTTATTAATTAAATGGAGTTCGACAGCAGGTCAGGATACCAGCACACTCTAAGGATGTAAAAAATGCCGTTAAAAATAATAAACTTTCTTTTTTTTGAGATAAAAAAAGTACACTTGGCCCAGGGCCGATGTTCTGAGGTGGTGAACGCTCCTTGAAATGGTTTTCGCTTTCTGCAGTGACGAAAAATTTATGTTGGATTCGGAATGTAACAAGTAAAAGATGAAAAAGGATAAAGCCCTCGGCGTTGATCAATCCCTGAGGGATGCCATCCATTCGGCTTTGTAAAAGTATCGCTTGGAGGTTACTGAACGCAAATCTGGCCTTTACAATGACTCGCCGTGGCCTACTGATGTATCGAGCCAGTGCTGCTATCCTCCCAGACAAGTCTGGTACCAATTTGCCGACCCCGGAGGGATGGAAGGCTTAGTGAGCCATGAGCGCTGGGGTCGATTTCACGTGTGTGTCGCAGTGGCGCCTCTAACCACTTCGCCACACGCGCCCTTCTAAACGCACTCTAAAACCGTATTTAAAAATTCGTATATTGAGCTCAGGAATAAATATTCTAAGTGTTTGAACGCCGATCGGACAATGCGCACTGACAGTGTAACAAGTATACGATATAACAACGGAATATTTTAAACACTGAGAGAGTAAAGGTATTTGAAAAATACGAAGTGGAGAAAATCCAGCGTAAAATGTTACGTTACTTACTAAAGACAGATTCTGGATAAGACTGGCTTTTAGATGGATAAAACTAAAATCTCCACTTAGACGTGTCATCTACAAACTAACTATAGGATTGATGAAATAATAGTTCTCATTAATGACGGATGGAACGGAGTATATGGGAATTTCGGGTTCGATTCGGATCATTGCGTTTTGGGAAGGTCGGATAGTGGGTGGTGGGTTAATGCCGCACGAATGTGTCGGTCGCCCCCATTCTATCTCTGCATGATCTCTTTTACCCATCACCTCTCAGAATTTAAATATTTTATCCCAAATGTGAGTTTCTGGCAAGTTGTACATTAGTGTTATTTTTGGGTTATTCCCAAGGGAAGAAGTTACGAAGAATTTACGAAGGAAACCCAAATTCCCTTGTAGAAATAGTTTTAAGGTGTCCAATATTTAAATAGGCATTTCCTGAAGACGTGTACGCATAGACAAAACTCCGTTTAGCTCAACCTTAAGACATAAAACAGCAAGATCATTGCCATGCTCATTGAATTGCAGAAACTAAAGCCTCGTTCACCGGTTTTCGGATGATTTAATGTAATGACTCGTCAACATCTACACTAACCAGGAAGCATTTGATCGATGTAAACATTCTTTGTAAGCGTAGCAGTAAAACGGAAAGTTGAGCGTAATGTCATGTCTCTCGTCGCCAATGCATTCACATTATATCCGATAGTGGCCGAAATCGAGTTTTACCAGCAAACGAACAGGATCGTTCGTTGAGCATCGGCGGCGAACGATCACACGTGGGTCACTACGCTCGTGTTGCAAACTCGCATCGAAGAAGAATGAGAGAGGGAGAGAGAGAGAGTGAGTGAGTGAGAATAAGTAGCGCTGGAATTGCTAATTTTGGCATAAAAGTGACAAAAGGAGGTTAAAAATAGCTGAGAAAGGCGATGTCGCTATTGCTACCATCACCAGCTAATCAAAAGCGTAAACAATCAGGATGAAGCTGCTGTTGACAACAGAAAGATGAAGTTTTCAAGGCATCCATACGCAGTAGGGTTTTTTGATCTCTACTCAAAGAGAATCAAGCTGTGATGTCTGCTACAAATTCGGTAAAAATGCATTCCACTTGAAATTCTTTTGGTGAACAAGGACCTGGTAGCCTGAAATCCGACATCAGCATACCAAATATGAATAAATGAATAGATGTATATGGAGTAGTTAGACCTACAACAGCCATTTAAGGACATATAACTTAGTCCCTTTTAGATGCATAAAGCTTATTAGATAGGTACCAAACGGAAGCCAACTAAGCCACGAGACCATGAATTTGCAAGAATCTCTACAACAAATTGAACGTTTTTCAACTACCATCAGTTATGGAAACAGTAAATGTCTATTGGCAACCTCAGCAATTGGGATGGGTGTCAAGGATTCCATCTGAAGGTGCCTTAACTGAAAGTCTTCATCGAACCTTTTTGTAGGCTCAACTAAGAGCTGATTCATGCCAAGTTTCTAGCACCGGCGTTTCGCGATTAAATTTAGTCTCTAAATAAATTACCGTTTATCGTACTTCTTTTCTGTTGGTTCAAAGCTCGACGTACATGTGCACTACACAGCGCCACATCACAGAAAAAAAATCTTCCCTCATTGTGTAGAAAACAGAAAAACCTGTCACAGGTGGTGATAAGATCTGAGCCGGAGTCCATTACCAACTTCGCAGACCAACCACAGAACCCTATCGAAAACAACCCGTTCGTAGAAGGAAAAAAACACTGGAACTGCGAAAAATCTCTCTTGATTTCACAGTCAAAAAATCTCAAAAACCATCACTTACAAACCACTTGGTTGAAAAGTTTCACGGTCGATTAGCCTGGAAAGTACTTAGTACCATCATAATTCTCATTCCGTACAAAACTTCAGGTCCATGCAGGATTAATAAAAACCGATGGTTCTCTGTTCACGAAAGCCACGTCTTTAAAGCACGATGAGCTGCCGAAGAACATCGATAAGAACTTCGAAGAAGAACTTCACAGAATGTGGACAGCAGCATTATTCGCCTTCGTATGCATTGAAAGAAACCATCAAACAAAGGTGCCTAAAAACTGTGAACGTGTTCAATTCAAAAGTTCTTCCATGCTATGAAAATAAGGCGTTGGCTGATATCTTCAACCACGTCGAGAATATTGCGCATGACATAGAGGACCCTAGAACTACAATTTTGAAACACAAACGGCCTACACTTTTTGGCTCAGATCAATCCATTAGGGATGTGTCATGCATACGACTTCACTAAACAGCGTGGAGATAAATGGGGTGCGTGTAACGCAGTAGATAGAGGTGTTTTGTGATCTACACATAGCTTTGGTTCGATCTCGTGTCTCAGGTTCACCAATCCTCTTTTTCCTTCGGGGTTGCAAAATTGGTAACAGAGTAGGTTAGCAGCATGACTTGATACATTGGCGGGCCATCGCAATTCATTGTATAAGCCAGATACGTATTCAATCATCTCTGATGATGCTCAATAAAGTGGAAAGCATGACGCATCCCTCATGTATTGATCAGACCTTTCTTCATACTTTCTAATACAGGTGAATGAATAACTCAAACGTTGCTTGGATGAAATAGAGTTGTGCCAGAAGAGTCGACGAAGAATGAACGAATGGGCAGTGGAGTAGACCAGGACTTTGAGAGCTGTCGAAGAATACCAAATGGGGTTGTTTTTCTGTTGAATGTCTAATTTTGCTATTTCAAACAAACAGCTGTTTCATTTTTGATTAAGTTTGTCATTTAAAAACTTTTTTTTAAAGGCCCATTCTTTTTACTACGTAGTGATTTTTTTCCAAATTATTGTTATTTCGACGGGCTTATTTCAACATGAACCAATGTTACGATTTATTTCCATAAGTGGAAAATTGGGTTTGTGGTAGAATAGCTGTTCCGGAGGGTTCACGTCCCACGTAGAGCATTCCTTCAACCAAAGAATTATTCGTGGTTGGTTTGACAAGTTTAAACGTGAAGAAGCAAATGAAAGTTCATGTCCACATTGCCATAGTTGACCTCGAAGAACTGATGAGATTGATTGGAACGATCTCTTGTTTAGCAAACTGCTCTAAAACTAGCAGAAAACTGGTTGTTTGGACTGTAATGTCTTCTCACACTGGTCGGAATAGTTAGAAATCTCAGCAAATGAATTCCACATCATCTCACGACATGACAGAAACGATAACGACAAAAAAGACCTGTATATCGTTGCTCATTCGATGTAGCAGCGAATCACTGTTGGATCAAGATATACGATAGGTATCGATCAGATGGATCAGTTTCGATAGAAAATTGATTTGGTAAAAACGTCCAAGAATCAACGATGAATAGTTTGGTCAAAGAAGAACAATAAAAAAGATAATTAAAGAGTGTACAGAACTCAGATATGAAAGGGACAAAAGATAAAGCGTTCGGCGTTGATCAATCTCTTAGGGATACGCCGTTCATTCGATCTTATTGAAAACTTTGTAGGTGTAATTAAATGCATATCGAACCAGCAACCCAGCGCTCATTGAATGCCACCACTAACCACTGAGCTTCGTATGTCCTAGACTGAGGTATATGGGCTTCTACTTATACAGAATATAAGCGATTGTGGTACATTGCTGCCTGATCAAGATGAATGGACATTTAATCAGGAGAACATAAGAACTTGCAGATATGACTGCACGCCGAAACAGTTCACATCCATGGTTGGCGACTAAAATGAAAAGGAATTAAGCTAATACTTGCAATGAATCATAAAACAGGAACGGTCTAAATATTTGTTTCCCAAATGTCGAGCTTATATGTAAGTGCCCATTTGTTTTTTTGAGTGCTTTATTTAAAACCATTTAATTTATTACTTCGGTTTTTTTCTATTTTTTACGCCTCTCAACAAGATTAGACACACTTTTGCAAAACAATATCAACGTGTGAAAATGGAACGGACTCAATGTACTTTTCTTGGAACCTCGTGAACAAGGATGAAGAGAAAGTTGACGCCCATCCTTTCACTACCGCAGTTTTCCGGAATAGATTTTCTTCTTTGTCCCAATTCCTTGGTCAATAAGAGGGTGAAACAGTAAGAAATGTTTTTCCTTTGCCCTAATTTAAACCAATATGGCCATAAATGAGGTCAGTGAATTATTTCACGCTGACGACGAAATCGTTGTTCCACTTTGAGGTGTCGGAGAGTTCTAAACAGGCAGACTGCGCACCATAAGTAATCATTAACTGTCCAGTCAACAAACCATTAAACGGGTCTCCACCGTAAAATGAGCCATTGCTAAATTTAAACGAATTGTGGTTTATTCACATATAGATTCATTTTGTCCGTAAGTAACAAGGTAGCGCAGTGGTAGTGACGCCGATCCCCACAACACGGAGCTAGTTCGGTGCGCAACAGGCTCACCAAGTCTTTCATCCCTCTGGTATCATAGAATTTTCACTAGAGTGGTCTGCGAGAAGCTGAGTTCCTCCAATCCACGTGAAACCTCCAGCACGGCTACCTCAGGATTCGTTGTTGATGGATTCTTGGGATTCGTCATTCACTGATTTTATCAAGCATTGCAGAGGTGACAGAACGCATACCTGGTCTATACAACCCGACTAGCCGTAGTCTGCCGATGTATCAAGTCAGTGTCTTATTGTCCTCCCAGACCCGAATGATATCAATTTTCGGATCACTTAGTGTTGGAAAATATGGTGAGCTCAGGACGCGAGATAGAACCAACAACCGACTCAATGTGTATTCCAAGCCGCCTGTAACCACTGTGCTAAATGCATTCGTTCGAAAAAAGAATCCGCTTAAGTTTTCGACTGTGCAGTCTGGCAAGATTTTGTATGAACCGATTATATTTCAGTCATTTAAACACTTGCTAGGTGAAGAGCAGAGCTTTCCAGGTGGTTGAAGAGCAGACCAACCTCTCATCCTCAAAGTAGAGCGGCGCTAGAATCGTTGATGCAAAAAGATGAGGAAGGTGTTTGGGGTCTATCAGTATAGAAATAGTTTCTCTGAAAGGCATAAAGGCGACTCATGCTGCTCTCTTTTTTTCCACACAATTCTTCCTGCACGTCATTTCATATTTTAACCGAACGTTTGAAGTTCTCATGCATCTACAATCAAATAGTACTCCATTATTTGTCTTCCATTACACTATGGGTTTTCACAAACTAGGTCATTCTGGTCTATGAGGAATTGTGTCCTTTTTAGTGTTTCTTTTAGACCACTGAGCAGTCAGCTGAAGTTTTTTGTGGGACGGTCTCGATGCTGTTTCACTGTTTTCTAAAGCAAAAACAATAAGCAACAATAACCGCAAGTTAAAACAATAGTGGTATTTATCCACTGTAGACTCCGACTTCTCTGGAAACGACTGCAGGATCTCTGTGGGAAGGTTACTATATTTCGGCGCTTCTTTAGCTATAATCCTCCCACAAGGGAATATCAGCAGCTGGGATTTATTACTGCTTAAGGAAATTACGTGAGAATGGTAAACAGGTTTAGTTTTTCCCGTTTTCGAGGACAACACTTTGGTAACGGTTTGAATTTCCTGGTTGAAGAACGCGGAAGTATTCGGTCGTGCCGGTTTTCTCGACTGCCTAGCTAGGTGAAAAAAGATTTGTTCAAGAATAGCGTCATCATTCACGTCTCAGTAATGTAGTTTTTCTTCTCATTTTGTTGTCTTAGTACAAATTTTCAATCATACATTCACTTTTTCTTTTATTTGTACTTTCTGTTCTGGCGTTGAAGCATCCAGCAAGAAATTCATTGCTGAACTTTCCATTAGCGACAACTTTCTCTCACTGGTCGTGGAACGCTCTCATATGGTACACGGTGTGTGATGGGTCACGCTGGGACATTTTTTGTTGCGGAAGTCTATGACGAAGCATGGACTAATGAAGCGGAAGGATCTCTTAGAAATCGTCCTGAACGAGACAGGTCGGTGTACCAAAGACACTGGATTTCTGACACTTCATGGTAAATCATAATGAAATACTTTTTATTTACTGCCTATTCTTTTTCATAGCAGGGTACGATACGATATATAACCAAAATGATGTTGAGACGTACGCAAAACTCCGGGCGGTAGGTTTCTGCGGTGACAACCTGCTATTACCCTTTGGGCAGCTAACGAGTTCGTGTAATGAAAAAAAAACTACAGCTTCAGCTTCACTTGATTCAATGCCGATTTGTGCTTCTCAGATCAATTCTGTTGGCGGGTGATTGTTGATAGCACCTATAGGTTCAAATACTGCTGAGAGAAAGGAGAAACGAATGACCCACATGGTGTGGTGCTGAACACGTTAGGCCGGGAGAGGGTAATAACGGGTTCAATCCTCCCGTAGACACCCGCCGTCCGGAGTTTTGCAAATATCGCAGCATGACAGTGGTTATATTTCATGGCCGAATTTTTTCTCTACAGATGGCGAGGGCCCGGTCGTTTAATTGGTGTATTTTTTCGGCTACTGCAGAGTAAGCACGTGAAATTTGGTGTAGAGATCTCGCAAAGATCGCTATGTGTCGATGTTCGGAAAAATGTTATGGTGTTTTATATGCAAGCGAATGAAAGGTCTTCATTGCATTTCGGGGACATGTTCTTCCGGCCCGGTTTCCGTGACGTCCCATGCAGCGTGAGATTTCATGGCGCCTTACCTGTTGCCTAACATCCTTACGTCGTAGACGAATATACTATGTGCGCGAAGAATTGAGGCTGATGCATTGTTGTTTAAGTGTTTTGGTCGTTATTTTTTCCTCAAGTCCCGAGAAACCGGTTCCAGGGCGATCTATCAAGTCGAAATCGACACCATAGGGTGCTATGGATTGTGTACATACTGGTCACTTGGTAGCCAGCTTGCTAGCGGGACTGCCGTGAGTCCTGGTCTTGGTCTACTCTTATCTTTGCTCGTAGCAGCAAAGAAGATTCTTTGTCCACATTTTTTCAACGATTCTTATGATTTTACTGATCTACATTATACTGAATAGAACACATGGGATGTCAGAAAATTTTCCGAAAAATCGAAGTGGAAGTCTTCATGTTGTTTACACTTAGTGACTTAGACAGCATGTTTCCATAATTAATGACGTACTCCGCATAATTTCCTCTCAACTTGCACCACCAAGTGGCTTTTTTTCCCCTCGAATTTTCGGGACTGCGATAATCTCAAGCCATCGCTAGAGGTAGTCGTAGACCTTTGTGGGTTGGGAGATTCTTGGGACTTTGCCATTAAGTCCTATGAGGAATTCGACGAAAATACGAATACAAAACAAAACACTGTGTGTAAAATTGACATGTTTAATCAGTTCTAATAAGGTTCTTAATAAAAGTACTCGACAAAACTTTTCCATGCATTTTTTTCAGAACTTTCCAAAATCAATTGTAGCTGAGCTAAAATCTTTTCTCATATTCGCTCTTCAACCCGTGAAAATAGAAAAACGAATATAACTTCAATGATGCTGAGATATTTGCAAAACTCCGGACCGCAGGGTGTCTACGGTGGGGAACGAACGCGCTATTGTCCTTTCCGGGGAGTAACGCGTTCACCACCACACCATGCAGGTCCTTCTGTTTCGCCTGTCCCCTCAGCTAGAAAAAAGGAATATTTCCTAAGAAATACCAACTTCCAAAAGAGACGTTAACCCTAATTAAGTGTTCTCGTGAGGACCTCAGAATGACATGATTTTTAAACAATAAATTTGAAGAAAAAAAACAAAACAAAATGGCTGAAGGAAATCAGAACAAAAGATAGAACTGAGGGAAGAAAGTGGTAAATCTTAGATTCGCAAACGTCGTAATGTTGATGTGACGTTGTTTAATTTTCTGTACGCGAGCACCACATCTACAGTGTTTCATTGTTGGCTTGTCAATCTCCGGAATGAAAATGAAGAATAAGAGAGAGAGCGAGAGAGGAAGGAAGAATAGATGAGTGAGTGAATGAGCGAGAGTATGGATAGAGCGTGTGAGTGGGAGTAGTTGACTCCGAAAAACAGACGTAGATAGGGACAGGCCTGGAATTTGTACAGATGTAAATCATGAATGAACCAGGAAAAGTATAGAAGAACAAGGAAGTGGAAAATGTTTTTTACTTAGTCTAAAATTGCCGAAAACTAGTTACTGAGAAACAGACCCATATATGATGAAGTTCGTAGATTAATACTGGTTTTCCTATATTTTTCTAGTGCATCTTCAACAGACAATTTTTTTTCGAATGCTATCAAATTGCACATCAATGGAACGTTTATTTCATGCAGTTTCGCTCAGCATAATTAAATTACAATATTACTTGAATCCCTGACAAATGCTAAAGGTTGAAATTTCGGGTATTCAGACAAGAACTTGGACGAAACCACTTTTACAAATTGGACGAGGCACAAATAGCTCGAAACGTTGATGAAGTATGGAACCAAGGAACTGTTAACGAGTAATGCACAGTGCGATGATACTTTCGAGGATACCACCGGAGCGAATTCGACTTTAGGATGAAGTAGGCCATTGACGACGATGATCTCAAGGCATTGATGGACGCACATACATGCCAAACTATTGCAGAACTTCTATAAGAACTCCCTGCTACACGTCGCCCTACCGACTCTGCAAGGGTTGAGCGAGTTGGGCTACGCAACCTTGCCTCGTCCACCGTATTATGCGTCTTTCTCGTCTACCGCTTACCAGTTCTTCAAGCAGCATCATGCAAATTCGTGGACGAGAAATGCTTCAGAAACCAAGGTGGGGCTGAGACTACTTCCAGCGACTATGTCAGTTGAACCACAATGAGTAAACTGGTTCTCGTGAAAGAAAAAAATGTAGATTCTAGTAACTTTTACTTCGATTAGTGTGGTTAACTGAGGACCGTGACATTCAACTTTGAAGATACAGGATGAAATTCTGCACTGATTTCCGGCCAACATAGTACATCCTTTTTAAGCACTTTCAAATTATGTCTTGATTTTTGTTTACTTATTCTTTTCGGTGATAGGGCACGAAGAAACACCACAGAGCTCTTGAGATATGAGCAAAACCGCAATATTTCAACGCCAATTTGTGCTCACCAGATCATTCCCGTTGAAGTGTGATTGCTGATAACACTGATACAGCGAAAACATGGATGAGAGAAATTCAAAGCAAGAGCGTCGCTTCGTGTAGTGGATAGAACATGAGCACACGTCAAAAAGGGTAAATGCGGGTTCAAATCCCATCTGAGGTCTCCATTTTTTGCTCATATCTCAACATCCTTGCCGTTGTACTTTCAGACTAGTTCTAAATTGCCGTGCACCAATACTCATATGGTCTAAAAATGTATCTGATAATTCTTCTTACAATAGTCTTGTTTTTTCAAGGATTTCTGACACTAAACTTTGAATAATACTTTGGAAAAAAACTGCTAAATTACTGAGTGGAATGATAACAACAAGATGAAGTGTTTGGCGTTGACCAGTCTCTTAGACTCGCGATCCGCGTTCAACTTTATTAAGCATCGTGGAGGTGACTGAAATAAATATTTGGCCTTTTGGGACTTCCGGGGTTTCTAGCGCTTTATCAGGACGGTATTCTCAGGTAAATCTGGTACCAATTTGCCGAGACAGGAGGGATGGGGAATTTATTAATTCTAAAAGGCGCGATCGAACCAAAGACCATGTGTATACTGCAGAACACCACTAACCACTGTGTCGTTTCATGATTAAGTCTAGCTAAGCTAATTATGTGTAGTACAAAAAACAAAGATGAACATAAAAGACTTTGACTGAAAAGAAGGCAGTATCAATCTTGCTCGCCAATTAAATGAACATTGGACCAATTCCCTTTAATAGTTCCTGTGTTTCTACTGAAACAGAAAAGGACGAATACTTTAAACTAAATATAGTGTTAAAACATGTCACTGGAATTTCGTCGAAAAAAAGTACTTCTAATAGGTTTTTTAACGCAACTTTAATCTTACTAAGAAAGTCCCGCCTTGAGAATCGGTTAGCATAACAAGTGAAAAGGTGCCATGCTGTGAGATATGAACAACGTTTAGCAGGAACGTCAAGCGCACAGCTTGAAACCCGAAAGCCATAAGCCATCAAGAAGATTTAGAATCATCAAAAATAGTTGAACTATATGAATATTCTTGAATAAAGTGCATGTCCAGGAAGTGGCAGAGAGTTGTGAGAACAGCGGTATGTTAGATGAAGAAGTGATTGCTAACGCAATTTTCCATCTCTTTAGGTGTCAGTTTAAGACGTATGGTCAGCCTTTGTCATGCGGTTGAAATGTTTCTCCTTCATTGATGAATAGCAGCCTGAATTCATGAAACACTGAAATGGCTTCATACCTTGAAATATTGCTCGAAAACCATGCTTTCCAACTTGTAACTCCATTTTTTCTTGTACATATTTTTTAGCGACAGTGGATTATTTGTTTCCTACCCATTATTTTTTATGGTATTGTATTATGTGAAATACAACCACAATTATGCCGAGATATTTGCAAAACTCAGCACCCAGGTCAGATTCGAACCCGTGATTACCTTTTCGGAGTGTCGCGTTCTACCCAGTACACCACTAAGGCCCTTTCTTTCCCTTCCTCTCGGCCAGTTCTTTGTCCTAACGGTGCCATCAGCAATAGGTGGTTGTTACTTAAGTTTTTTCTTTCAAACGCTGATGAATTTTTTATTTCAAAATGATTCGACAAAACGTGATATGACAAAGATGATATTACATTCATCTTCCGAACACCAGAGTAGTGTCTGAACTGTTTCTAAAGGGTTTTCATATGATTTTTGTCGTTCGCTCATGAAATTTTCATGAACAAGAGGAACAACTATGTTGAGATGTTCTGCACTTTTCTTCTGAGATTTGTTCTTTTTCTCTTCTAGGTAGCTTCCAATAGCTTACACGATGTTGTTACGATTCTTTATCCACGCTAACGTTTTAGTGTTATTGCTTCCTTCATGCCCGGATTGATTGAAGTCAAGTGGCCAGAGCAGTTGTTTTTGCATCTGATATGAGTCTTCATAGTCGTGTAAAGTTGAAGCCAGTGAAGTAAAGCACCGCACGAATGAAGAGCCCTCAGATGACTGTTCCCTCTTATATAAGACAGTTCCTAAGTGACTGTCCATTTCTATGATAATCGGCTTTCATGTAAACAAACGATGCTGCAAAAAAAAGATGGCATTTATAATTCAGTTTCAAACGGCAGAAAAAAGAGAGTACAACTTCTGAATACTCCTTCACCTTATAATAAGCAAAAAGCTTATCTTAGGTATTTATTCCACCATCTGTTAGTCGCTGACCCACCACGTTGCTTGGCAAACAAGGGACCCTTCGGTGAAGGGGATTTGTGGGACGGTACCAATCAGGCATTAAAATTAACATGAACTTATCCGTCTCCAACGGGTTTCAAAGTGGGCCTTATTTTTCCTGTAAATGATGTTTTTGATGCGAGATATTCACATCTACTGTGCGGATCCCAGCACTTCTCACATTCGATTCGTTTCTTCGCATTCATCATCAACGAAGGTCTTCCAACCTTCACGTATGGATTCAGATGCTGCTTTTTTGAGAAAATTCTTCACATGTTGCATGTCGTAGAATGCTGGTCGAATTGACTCTTCCTACAGCCCTGAGATAGCCGATCTAGACCGTCCCACGGAGACAGCAGAGAGTAATTTTCTCCCTGAGAAATCCGTTACCAATTTCACCATCTCAGTGAGATAACAGGATTGGTGTGCACGAATCAGGATCGAACCAGGACCGTGCTCGCGATGATCGGCATCACCACCACTGTGCTATCCGCCCTCTAGCCGATGTTTACTGACAATAAATATTCATTATAGATAATAAAGTACGTTGAGAACATTCCAATATTATATTATCGAACAACGGTATGACGAAACCCATCGCCTCTATCACTTCGTTTCGTCATCCTTCGCGTTTAACCTTCACGTTATAGTTCGGTATTACCAACTGTTAGCCTCTAACTTGTATAGCTGATGATAGTGAATTATATGTTTTCTACGGTTACTTGGAGAAAACAATCTGCACTGAGTTTCTTCATGACTTTGTCAGAGACGCCGAAGTAAGACTTTGAAAGGCTAGTGGAAATGAGTACAGGATGTAACCAATAGCTGACATTATGGAAGAAAAACACATGCTCCTTATAATAGTCTCCCTAATAGCTATATTATTAGAGAAAACCCTCCCAACGGTTTACCACCTCATCGTGGCTGAGAGGTGTTCCGGGGGTTTCGGGCTGCGATGAACAGCGGAAAGATTCATCTCCCTGGCAGGGTTTTGCAAGCTGAGAAAGAACCCGGCGTTTCCATAATGAAGCCCAGCTATGAATAAATAAAAACCATGATCCGCCACCGTCCTGGTACCAAACTAATCGCGTGGTGGCAAATCTCCCCTCTGATCCACAAAGGCGGCGACCGCCTGTGGTAGCGACGACCTGGGGCAGACTTTGGCCTGGGTGACCTCGGAACTCAGGAAACAACAATGGCTAAAGCAGCAAAACTCCAATAAAATGTGGATTGTGCTGGCGCCCGCAAACCACGAGGACGGGCCACTTAAGTGTCCAAGAATTGAAGAAAACGCCATAAAAGCAGCCAACAAAGCTCAGAAAACGACTAGAAGATCTCCAGTTGGAACAATGTTACGCAACTTCGTCCTAACGATGGGAATCACACTCGTTTGAAAGCATGTGAAAATATCCTGAGTTAGCCAAAATTCGAGGACTAGGAAGCCCTGAATGACAAGGTTTAAGCGTCAAGCCAAATAAGAAATACCATGTGATAGAAATCAGTCACCTTCTAACGAAACCTCTCACATTTTTGTACTTCTTTTTCAACGACATGGTTATTTTTCATGTTTTCGATGTCTTATTTTCGAAGATCATACATAGTAGTAGAAGCACTGAACTAATACCTATGGGTGGTGCATGAGGTCTACGTGATATGTGGAAATTCTAATTCACATGGATGTTGTCTTACGACGACGACGACGAAATACCCATACACTTGATAACAGCGAATTATTATTGGGAAAAATAACAAACTCGTGATAACCCGTAAAAGAAAATATTGAAGCACCTACTACTATTTTCTGAATGGCCGACTAGATTTCTGGACCACTGGAAGGACTCTAGAAGAGAAATGGCTACCCAGTCCTCATTTCAGAATCTACAAATGAGGGTTCGCCACCACCGACGCTCTCTTATTTTAATTTGTCAGCTTTAAAGCTGGATGATGCAAAGGCTCCGGTAACCCACGATAAAATCGCACGCGAAGACATCATGCTCAGCGTCGAAGCTGACGGGTGAGAAGCAACCTGACCGGATGGAAGACCCTGATTCAAAAAATCACAGAGCTTCAATCTACTCACATCAGATTGTTAACCGCTTCGATCGACGCTACACCAATCCGACGGAATTCGAACTACTCCAACCCCAGAATATCTAGAATATAATTTACGAACTCTTCAAGTCGAAGCCCTGATTCACTTTACACTCGTACTATCGAGACCCCATAGATTTGATGAACCAAAATGTTCCGTCTCCAGGGGAAGAATTCAATGCAGAAAACTAGTTTGATTTTGAATAAATAACAACTTCTCAAAAGTGTCATTCTCTAACGAGAATCCGTTCTCAACAATACATATGATTTAGCGAACCTTAACGCCAAATAGAAATCAACAAAAAATTCTCATAAATTTCTAAATACAATGGGTTCCTCAGAAAGTCTCATGCTAGACATATTGAAAACCGATGGAATGTCCAGATAAGGGTTCCTAAGTTAGAAAAAAATCGTCTGTAGGAAATAAAAAGATTAGAACAATAATCAAGAGAAACGAAAAATCCTCGCAAGCAAAGCATGAGCTGAGCAAAGTAGTCCAACTCTCATAGAAGCTGGACTACTTCGCTCAGCTCAGAAGCAGACTGGAGACACAAGGCCTAAACATCCTCATCGTCTCAGAATAAAGCTGAAATCACATCCTGACTTGACCACCAACACCGTTTTACTGTAGATTTTTGGCACATGCTCACCAAATACTGTTTATTATCGATATGTTTTTTTGTGCATGAATTAATGTAACTCTCCACATAACAACAGATCAACAACAAAATTAAAGTGAATTTAGAAGACGCCCTTAATCCTCATCGTCATCGACTGAAAAAAATACCCGAGATGACTGTAACGTAAACGACAACAGCTTGAATTCCTGAAACAATTCTCCCATAACCTTCTTTAAGCTCATAATTTTCTTCTCCACTTCAGTTTAACAAAAAATATCAAGAAATTGTCACTTTCCAACGTAATTTCCCACAAGGATATAACCCGACGAGTTTTTGAAGTACATGATAGATTTAAAAGTAACCACAACTAGCTAACTATAAGTGAAAGGTGTCATAGTTATAAATAAAAAGAGGGTGTAGACATGCAACATGTATGCACTATAGGCCGAATTTACCCGACTAAGTGATGATACTCAAAACACGAACCCGCTCATAAGCTTGTAAACGAGTTGCTCTAAGGCTTGCACTCCGAGAATCTTTCGAAGTTTTCATCTCCTCATTCAACATTTCCTTATCAGCAGCACATTTCCTGCAAATTCTCATCAATCTTTGGAATGACATACTATACTACTGTACTCATTAGTTTAGTTAACAATGAACATTTGGTCATCCACCTAACAGAAAACCAATAACAAAACAGAAACAACGCTCCAATTTACAAAGGTGAGTGCGTTCTGCGGTTAAAATGTGAGAACGGCATGGGAATGGCCATCTAAGAAATTCAGAAGAAAAACGTACGCGAAGAAGAAAAAACAATCTCAAAGCTTCCAACAGTAGGCACCCCGCCTATGATGTAAAGAAGTACAATAATCGCTGACAGAGGATCTCACTAGAAGTTCCATCGGAGGCTACACAGTCTGGTTAATAGCCGACCAAACGATAGGCTTGTGATAACCCATAATCTTGATTCTTATTTTGCAAAACAAAACCAGTGCTCTCGAACATCTACTCCGAGCTTTCCTTTGTACAGCAGGCTACATCAACATCCATGCGGTCGCCCTACAGAACTTGAAGATCAGAACGCCGACACACGCCAGCTTCAGAAGATTTCGAAAGCATAGAGAAAAACAGCTTATCGTGAAATGACTATCGCACAGGCCTTCTCATGCACTACCCTATTAGCTATCGTGTGTCCCCATGTGATGTGCTTCCAGTCACTTGGTCATACTTCTAATATCCTCATCAAAAGCTTAACACAGCTGTCAATCCATAGTCTGTGCAGTCCATGGAGACCGAATTTGACGCGATCCACCATTAGGGCCATTGGTGGGCCTGGGGCCCGAGAACTGATCCCATGTGTATTACAGAGACCATCCAAATTAGGAAATAAAACTTGAAGAGGTAACAATAAACAGAACGATACATAGTATGGTTGATGATTGTGAGTCGAGAAAACCAAAGGGAAATGTAGGTGTGAAAAATTTTGGATACATTTTCGTACGAAAACAACACATTCCAAACACTTCAATTAATAAAGATGACTCACTTATTTATAGATCGGAACCAGTTCAAAGCTGTGAATTGTGGCCAAAGCTTCAATATACTGAGGATGTAAGCTAAGCCTGAATAATGGTATACTATAGACGTTAACTAATAATGCCACTAAGCAACGCTAAAGTAGTATCTAATTGACAACCGTGAAAACAAAAGCGATAATGCAGTGAAATGACAGGGAATAGAGAAATTTGCCGTAATGGGACTCTTAAAAAGCAGACATGGATGATATTATTCAAAAAAAAAGTGCAATCCGAAAGATGGTTGGTGGAACACGACTTCAACATCAGGAAGAAGTAGAGACATGGAAAACTAACAAAAGCGAAAACATGCCCATAATGAATCCGTCGTCAGTGAAAGTGAGTCCTTTATCATGTTGAGCTCGTTTCTTCAGTCGGTCTCTGCACATCAACATATGTTCCACATAATTCACCGTCAATGCTGGCACGGCCACGTAAAAATCGAACAGATGACCAAACCTAGATTCATCCAGAAAAACACTACGGAATACCTCGATCAACATTTTTACAAAACTTCTAGTTTTACTAGCATGTTCACGCAATTCTCTAAGAAGCTCCATGGTGGTCCTAATCGGTGAATCGTCATTAGGATCTGGAAGACCAATGTCTTCGACGGCGGTGTCGTAAGCCTTCATTTGACTCGCAACAGCTGCTGCTGCTGAAGACATAGAGCGCACGAAACCCAAAGCGTTTCCCATCTACGAGTAAAACAAGGTTTTTTGTACTATAGTGAAAAAAGGATAACTTCACTGGAGCAACTGCTAAACAGGAGCACTTTTAATGGATGAGAATAGCTTGACGTGCTGTTGAAAGGAAATAGACAATGAGCAGTCTGTAAAAACCATGCCTGCGTAATGAGAATTCGGAATTTGTCCATGTATGTGCATTCGTTTTGCAGAGTTGTGAGCTGTGAGAGTGCTCGATTAAACTGTTCAGCTATCTTCGGAGGAAACTAAAGTACCAAAATAGATTTGCCTCCCTGTTTTTCCCTTCATTATTTCTTCTTCATCTAGCTACTATGTTTTCAATTCGGAACTTTATTATAAAAGCTATAAAGATAAATCTGTTGGCGTTGACCAATCCCTGAGGAGTGCGCATTGAACTCGACTTCATCAATCATCGTTGGAGGTGAGTGAGTGCACATCTGGCCTTTACAATGACTCGCGGTGGCCTATCGATGTATCCAGCCAGTGCTACTATGCTACCAGACATGTCTGGCATCAATTTGTCGATGGATGGACTCCGGGTGGATGGACAGCTTGGTGTGCCTGGGCGTGAGAATCGATTCCATGTGTATTGTAGGGCGCCTGCGACCACTGCGCTACACGCGCACTCCTTCGTTATTGTATCATCTCAGTATCTCTCATCACGTAAATAAACAAGAAATCATGAACAATAATAGAAGAAAGAGAAGATACTCGCACACATAAAGTGAAGAGTAAAACAGAACTGTAAATCAAATGGCACCAGGAAAAAAAGCAAAGTTTTTCACGCAGCTTTTAAACTAAGAAACAAAAACTAACCAATTTATTTAGCGATTCCATATTCTCATGAAAATAGCGAATATCCTTCTGTAATTGAGCATGAATATGCTCATCTTTAAGAAATTGATTGAAAACCGTAAATTTGTTTCGTAGGAGCTGAAAAAAACAAAGTCCAAGACGTAAACTATTTAATACTTATGTTAAGACTATGAAAACTAGCTTCAGTGCGTTTTAGTGGAACAACATGTCAGTAATGATACAACTGATTTCTTTGATCAAGGCTGAGACAAAGTCGAAACCAAGGACCCGCATGGTATGGTGATGAACACGGTTTGCCCTTGGAAAGGGTAATAGCGGGTTCGATCCCCACTGCAGACGCTTTACGGACTGGAGCTTTGCAAATATCTCAGCATAATTGTGGTTAGACTTCTTTGATAGTTTATACCATACTTTATCACCAAATATAAAAGATTGTATACGTGTACTTTTGAAGATGACGTATTACAGCATTGGCACAGTCATTCCTAATCACCACCACCTGCCTTTGCCGTATTTAGCTCATTCGTATGACCTTTTCTCCATCACATAATCATAAAACTTGCTTTTCCGCTTAGTTTTATTTCCTTGTCTTCAGTTCTGCTCTTTAAACGCCCTTTTTGTACGATCCAAGCTTTGTGTACTTCAAAAGCGAATAATGAAATAAAGCGCAGTAATAGGACACAGTTCTTCGCTCCCAACTAATTTCTTCATTTCCACTTAATCCCTATTGAACAGATTGATTACCATATCTTCATTAATGGGATAAATCTTACATCTACACGATCAAGTTCAAGACAACCTGACTGTTTCTTTTTCAATAAAGGCAACGGTTCAGGTTAAATGTTATCGTTCTAATCAGAGGTAAATTCCACCGGACGAGAGGTAGAACAGATCTTCAGGCTTGATTAGGTTTCAAAGTCAGGAGATTACTGCTTGAATATAGCAAGTGATAGATGGTCAAAGAAACTGATACCTGATAAGTAAGATTTACACCAGTGTTCAGAACACCTAGGCCATGTGTTCGCATCGAATCAGCCATGTGGTCAACAGTCAGCACACGAAGAGTACGGTTAGGAGATGTCTTTTCAATGAAAAACTGAATAATAGCAGTAAGTAATCACGAAAAAGATTCCAATCAAAGACAAACCACCACTGAAAAGTTCTCAGGAAGCTTGTGTGCAAAGAAAAAATATGATTACAAGATAAATTCTGTCATAATAAAATTGGTAAAAGGATAGGAAACGATTGCTGAAAATTTTGATAACATGAAAAAGATGCTATCTCTTTTTTTTTCTAAAGAATAATATAAAGAACGAACAGAAAGCATAAAAGATAGAGATGCAAAATACCAAAACGTGCAAAAAATACATATGAAATCGAAACCAAACTAGTAAAGTTATTAATCTGTTCACTGGCGTAAGTTCACCTCTTGATGGAGACAGTAGTTGAAGTCGGCAACGAATTGTTTCAGTGAGCGCATGACTTGCACCACATCCATGCTCATACTCGTCGAGCAATTCGGTAATGCTCCGTCGATGATGTCAAGTCCATATCTTAAAACTGTAATTTTTTAACCAAAATGATGCTCAGATATGTGAAAAATCTTCGCACCGCAGGTATTTGCGATAGGGATCGAACCTGCTACTACCTTTTCCGGGGTTTAACGTGTTCGCCACCACACCATGCGAGTCTATCGTTTCGCCGTTCTCTCAGCTGTGTTTTGACCTATTGATGCGATACGCAATCGTTTGCCATCGGGTTTGATCAAGAGAGCACTACGAACGAGGAAAAAACATGGTGACTTATACTATAATTTCAGCTTAACTGGGATCAGCGCCGATTTGTGCTCCCCAGATCAATCTCGTTGACGGGTGATTGCTGATAGCGCATATAAAACATGGCTGAAAGAAAGGGGAAACGAAGGACCGCATGGTGTGGTGGTGAACGCTTTAGCCCCCAGAAAGGGTAATAACAAGTTCGATCCTCACCGCAGACACCTGCGGTTCAAAGATATGCAAATATCCCAGCATCATTGTAGTTATATTTCACAGCATACCCTACCTTGAAGAAAGAATAGGCAGTAAATAAAAAAGTTATTTCACTGTAGTTTCTTGTTTTATCGAACCATTACAATATCCACAACGTTTAGTGTAGTAATTCAGATCACCCAAAGATAGACACTAAGGTAAAGTCCGGCCAGTGCGTGCTAAGGAGGCAGGTGGTTTAATTTTAGTACTGCCATTCAATACGCACAGCTTGTTTCGATCTCACCGTGGACAATACAACTATTCCTACCCATCCCTCGAGAAATACTCCAGGATTCCAGGTAGAATGGACTCGACCGACATTCAACGATCTTCAAAAGACTGAAAATCTCCAATTAGCAGTGGGACCCAAACACCGAAAACGCGTAGACCGAGAATACGGAGCGAGAAAACGAATGAGATGTACGAAGTGCTGGGATCCGCATAATATATGATATCGAGTCGTATGAGGAAAATACGTGTATCCAGAGAACTTTTTTAAATACCGAGACGGATCTATCGAGGTTAGAAAGAACCCATTTTAGATCTTTAACAGAATAGAATCATCACTGGTTTTTGTAACTCAATACAAAAAGTCGCACCAGTACAGCTCCCTAAATCAGGATAGAGCATAGATAATAATTGTCAGCGTAATCGATAAAATCACGAAACAGTAAGAATTTTTACATGGACTTTATTGATTAATGTTCGGGATTTTTTCACTATGGCCTTCTGTTTGTTGTGTTAAGTAGGTGTAAGGTCTTTAATGATGGTGATAGAATTTTGTTACGAATCAATCAAGGGTACTTTCTAATGCCTCCAATTTGTAACGTTGCAGAATCCCAAAGGTTTACCGTACAACATCACGTTAGCTTTAAACAGCATAATTCCCTATACCTTTTTCCAACTGCTTCCTTTTCAAAACAACATACTGAAAGACACGCTGTTTAATGCACGTATGGTGCTGTAGAGGAGCGTGTGTAACGCAATGGTCGTAGGCGCCCTGCAATACACATGGGATCGACCACGCGCCCCCAAGCTCACCAAGCCTTGCATCCCACCGGGGCCGGCAAATTGGTACTGGACTTGTCTGGAAGGATAGTAGCATTGGGTCGATATATCGTTAGCCACCGCAAATCATTGCAAAGGCAACTATGGATTCAATCGCCTCCAACGATGACTATTAAAACTGAATGCATGACGCATCCCTCAGGGGATTGATCAACGCCGAGAGAGCTTTGTAGTGTTGTATTGATTGTACTTGATATTTAACATAACCGACCGTGCTCGTCGGTCTGTAAATGTCAATAGTTCTTGACAACCAGAGTAGCTGAGAGGTCCAAAACATGATAGACCTATAGAAGCCTTTTCTCTATAACATCAAAGGCATATGTAATTTTTTGTAAATCATTCATTAACTCTTAAAATGGCTCCAAAACAAAACAAGGGAAAAAACTAGGACGATTTAATCTTTTAAGTTTCCCGTAGGAGCGTAGCAGCCAGAACCCATAGCATTATACTGGGTAACATCATCATGTCCTGCTCGACGAAATCACGCATTTCCTTTTTCCTTTTTTCTACAAAACACGACCTTTCAAGCAAAAAGTGGACAAAATTTCGTGAGTTGCAGAAAAATCAGAACTTCACCCAAGTAGAGCATGAGGAGCTACCCTCATAGACAAAGATTTGTATAATTTACTGCTTATTATTTCAAGTAGACCAATTCCAGGACCCACCATCGCCCTGGTATCAAACTAGTCGCATAGTGGCAAATCTGCCTCTAATCCACGAGGGCGGCAACTGCCTGTGGTGGTGACGACCTGGGGCAAATTTTGGCTAGGCCGACCCCGGGACTTCAGGGAACCACAAAAGTTAAACCAGCAAAATTCCGTAGAAATGGAAATTGTGTGGGGCGCGCCAGTGTAGACGGGCTAACTAGGTATCCAAATAAATAAGTATTATTTCAAACAAGGAAAATCAGTATGAACTGAGATATGCTGGATGAAAGTTGAAAGCGAACATTATTTTTTAGACCACATGAATTGAAATCAGTGTATATACCTTGTCATGTGTCAAACGAATACTAGAAATGTATCAAAATCTAGCAAAAACAGGCATTATATAGAAAAGCAGGTGAAGATCACGACTCACCGTTGTTTGGCCAACATGGACATTTTAGCGTACGCATGGCGGTCATGAAGGGTAACTGCCGTGAGTTCATAGAACATCTTTTGAAGATAGGACGAAACAAATTCTGCAATATAGAACAAGTTTTTTTCAAAGCAAAAGAATCCGATTTGCACCCCCCAGATCAATCCCGTTGCGGATGATTTCTGACAGCTACTAAAATTTAAAACATGGTTGAGAGAAAGGCGAAACGAAGAACCCGCATGGTGTGGTGGTGAACGCATCAGCGCCAGGCAAGCGTAATAGCGTGTTCGAGTCCCACCGCAAACACCTGCGGGTTCGGAGTTGTGCAAATATCTCAGCATCAGGTCTTTAATTTGTTTCTAATGATGTGCACCAGCCTAGATGATGCTTATGGCCGAGTTTGTAAATATTCCGAAATGGAATTGATGCAATTATAAGCAAATGCAATCAAGAAACTTTCTAATAACTTTAAAGCAATTAGTAGAATTACTTGGGATCACATCAATAAACGCCACTTGCTGGATGACCATAATGCACTTGACTATGCATTGTTGACAAACAGGGTCAAAGGAAAAATGCAAAGATCAGAGCAAAGAAATGGCACCTACCACGTGAACTCAGGAGCATACCATGAAATCGAATGTCTGGATCAAACATCATTTTCTTGCAGAAATCAAGCATCTCTTGAGAAGGCTTGTCTCTTTCATCAGCAACCAGGTGTTGATGTGACAGCACTCTCAAATCAACCTCAATTGCAGCACAAAGAGGATACAGAAATCCCTGAAAGAAACAAATTATCATATTACCAGCCAAAGTCTTTACCGAAACTTATCCCTAGAGCCGCGCGTACACGAGTAGGTGACGGCCGATGAATTATTGTCTTGCCTCTAAGGGATGCAACCAATACACAACCATCGAAGTGTTCATACCTTTTTATTGACTCAACCGTTTCTTCACAAAAACGTCCCAACTGGTTGCGTTTCTTAGATTTCTCTACGTAGCGAATACAATCTGAGACAGCCATTGCGAAATGCTGCAACGGCGATAAGTACTGACACGAATTGATATGAAGCACATTTATTATTATGGCTACTGTAATACAGTACTCTTTCAAAAGAGTGAAAAGAGAATTATATATTTTAAATACCAGTTTCAACAAACCAAATACAATACAACGCGCAACAAAACCGAAATTATGAGTTATTTGGAGACTATTTCACTGGAAATTTTCTGTTAACTAATAAATATAGACAATCATACTATTTCTGTAAAATTTGGAGTCATTCGTGTTTCCGTAGTTTTATTTACACAACTACAACTAGAATATTGAGAAAGGATAAAGGATAAAGGTCTCGACGTTGGTCAATCCCTAAGGAATAGACCATGCATTCGACATCATCAAGCATCGTTGGAGGTGATCAAATGCATATTTGGCCTTTACAATAACTCGCCATCGCCTACCGATGCATCGAGCTAGTGCTGTTATCCCCTCAGACAAGACGGGTATCAATTAGCAGACTCCGGAGGGATGTAGGGCTTGGTGGGCCTGGGGCGCGGCGATCGACCCCATGTGAATTGCCGGGAGCCTCGGACCACTGCGCTACACGTGCCCGTTACAATATTGCAACTAATTATGACATTGTAATCGTAATTGCACTTAGAATATACCATAATATCCGGTTTGGTCGGTAGTCGACTCAAGGCAGTGTCCCAGTAAATTACAGTGAGATCTCGATGAAAGACAAGAAATGAACAATCAGTTACTCTGAAAGAAAGCGTATATGATCGCCATAATATTAGCATTTATTGAAAACAAACCAACTTGGCGTGGAATGGTAAGTCTCAATCAGCATGGAGAAAATCTCAGTAAAACAATAAAGGATAATACTAGATGAAACAATAATTGGTAACTTTCTGTACTACTTGCTCTTGAGGAACGATACACAAAGTCTAAGCCCTATAACAGTTCTTTCACATCTGACCTTGACATCAATTTTCTTACTGAACTAGTCATTCAAGTCTTAAAATGCTACGAAAAATTCCTAGTTCTAATATTGAGTTTCGGGTAGAAAATAACTGTAAAAGAGCCGTAATGAAGCAAAAACGGATGTCATGCTCCAATGTCCTTCGGTTCATACTAAACTTAAAACCGAACCACGTGCTTACTGATGTCAAAACCAAGGCAGTCATAACCCTTTTTAAGAATAAAAACCAAAAAAGTCAGTAGGTGAGGAAGATGACCAAGACCAAGACTATCAATATTTGGAGGGTTTCTAGTTCTCGCATACACTAACCTTTCAATGATGGTATCCATTTTGCAGAGTGTTTCTAATCGAGAAATCAGCGCATCAAGTTGAGAAGAGTTGAGTCGCCCTATTGTTTCCTTAACAATACATTCCTTTGCTTTCATAGAACGTGAACGAACTGATTTCGACTACCTTGTACTGTGCAATTTCCAATGCAACCCCACAAATGCACAAGCGAGTTCGTGATTCTGTAACGAAAAACATTCCTGTGTAGAATAGAAACAGAACATTTTCAGTAGTATGGAGTGAAACTAATTGTTATTTATACAGTATAAAACTAGTGTGATTATGTCAAAAAAATACACATACGCTCTATCGCTGCGTGTCTAATCACTACTTAATGCCTTTTTTTATCCTCTAAGCATTCATGAGGAGTGCGTGCCGCGCAGTGGTCGGAGGTGCCCTGCAACACACATAGGATCGATCCCCGCGAACAAGGCTCACCAAGTTTTTCCATCCCTCCGGAGTTAGTCAAATTGGTACCAGACTTCTCTGGGAGGATAGCAACACTGGCTCGATACATCGGCAGGCCACCGAAAGGCCAGATTTGCATTCAACCACTTCTAAACTATGCTTAATGAAGTCGAATGCATGGCGCATCCGTCAGGGGATTGATCAACGCCGAAAGGTCTATCCTTTACTTCAAATATCCATGTGGTGCAAAAAAAACTTTTTTTTAAACTTCTCACGACCGAACATCAGGCACTGGAGATCCTAGCACTTCTCTTACTTGAGTCGTTTGCTCGCATCCATCATCTACGAAGTTCTTCGCATTTGTGTGTTGTTTCGGCTGGTGCTTAAGGATTTGCAGTCTTATGAATGTCGTTGAATGCTACTTCAGTCTGTTCCGCTTAGAATCCTGAGAAGCCGTGCTGGGGTGTTCCCAGATGTTCATCACAAGCAGTGGCTAGTCTTCTTGGACCGGAGAGAACTTCCCAGACAATTCTGGTACCAATTTCCTGACTCTGGAGTGATGGGTTTCTTTGGTCAGATCAGGGTCGAACAAAAACCTTAGGGTTAGTATTGAACGACATCCCTAAAATTGCGCTAGCCGCACCCCCAAAAAAACAAATAAGTAAATAAATGAAGAAAAACAACAATGAGAGTTAACTTTTATTTACCGTCTACTACAAGTATTAACGGCTGGGTATTATGTGTGATACAACCACAACGTTGCTGAGATATTTGCAAAACTCCAGACTGCAGGTGTCTACGGTGAGGAACGGACGCGCTATTGTCCTTTCCGGGGAGTAACGCGTTCACTACCACACCATGCGGGTCCCTCGTTTCGCCATTCTCTCAGCTTCTCTAGGTCTTACAACCTAAACTGTAGAGAAAGTTTTAGCTGTAACAAGTGATTAGAAGAAATACAGATGATTTATGAAACATCATTTTGAAAACTTATAATCCAACAGTATACAGAAGAATGCCTCCGGAAAGGGTAATAGCGTGTTCGTTCCCACCGCAGACACCTGCGGTCCGGAGCCCTGTAAATATCTTAGCAACATTGTGGTTGTATCACAAATAATAAGTTTCCATCTGCAGAAAAGCGAAGTCGATATCGGTTTGAATTATAGTTCGCTTTCGATTTAGAATACTCTACATTCTTGACAACAAAAAACTACGAAGAAGCAAGACCCTTCTTTAGAAAGAGTATCAACGGAGCCTCATTCAGAGTTTCATTAACATTTGAACATTTGAACACTTCTTCACAAGCAATTTCCGCACATTTAACTTTCAATGAGGACACTTAATTGGTATGTTGTTAGTTTAAAAATCCTTTTTTCTGGAGAGCGAAGAAATCCGTCCGAGGTCATTCCACACTCTACAATACAGAAAATCACTGACATTTGTAGAATGGAGGGAAGTACGTCATCATTGTTTCAGACAGCCGTATTGGTTTACAACTGGGTTTAGACGAAAATATTGAGCTACTTCTTTGCTTGGGTGACAAACACCACTGGGTAGAGGAAAAGAACCTTCCCTGCAAATTGCAGCTAAACAGTCAAGAATACCCAAAAAGCGATAAAGTATAGGCAGCTTTCTAATACATAATACAACAAGCAGTAATGGAGTTACCACTGCCGAGTAAACATTGAGTGGCAATGTGAAAGGCAGCCGCTCGATGGGTGTCATTCGATGCTTGAGCCGACAATCGAGCACGGTCTATTAAGGCCAGAGAGTGGCATCGCCACTGCTGACAAGCCATCTGGCAGCACTCGAGCAGCATCCGTCGGCAATCGGCGAACGTCTGCGAGATCGCCTACAATCAAGCACCCATATTGGTTATTTTTCTACTATTTCAAAATACTTATCGTCGAACAAGTTATTATAAAGTGATAACTGAGCATGTAGGGCGCCTGTGGCGCAGTGTTTGGAGGCGCCACTGCGACAAACACGTGGAACAGATCCCCGTGCCCATGGCTCACCAAGCTTTCCACCTCTCCGTGGTCAGCAAATTGGTACCGGACTTGTATGGGAGGATAGCAGCACTGGCTCGATACATCGGTAGGCCACCGAGTCATTGTAAAGCGCCAGATATGCATTCAATCACCTCCAACGATAGTTAATGAAGTCGAATGCATGGAGCATCCCTCAGGGATTGATCAACGCCGAAAGCTTTATCCTTTTTTAACTGAGCATGTTATAGATACTAGACGCTTCGTATAGTTACCTTTATGTTCTCGATAATAGTAAACATCGTATAAGCTTTCGCCTTTGAGATCTGCACAGTTCCCGTGTGGCAATTGAGCACAATCCTCAACAAGCTGCACATAATGTCGGCTATTCGTGCACCCCTATTATGGAGATGACTTGATATAAGATGTAAAGTGATTCTAGATTGAAGGAAATAAGGAAAAAACATAATCAAAATTGGAATTATGACATACTTTTAACATAAGCTCCGTGACAGATAAACTTGCTATCGCGTCACGTGGCCCCTCGTATCGATTTTCGATTCGCATCTTGAAAATACCAAAACTGCTTTAAATAAGAAATAATGTAAGAGGACGATATCCATGGCTTTATATGCGTAAACTATTGATGAAGAGAGGCAATAATACGTAACAAAGGCGAAATTCTCCATGAAATAACGAGCGCTGTCTACCAATTCTCAATAAAATTCACGCGAACTTTCTGTGCGCGCTATTCGTTGACTATTTCATGAACTATCAGTAGAGGCTATTATATGGTTTTCATGCGAATTTGTGTGCAAGCAGCTCTATAAACTGTACTGACTGAAAATTTTCTAGAATTTCCTCTTAAGCGCTAAAGTTAATATTCTCTGGAAACACTAAACCCATTACAGAAGGTAAATAAACACCAGCATTATAAGTCACCTCTCATTTCGCTCAAATAGTGCTCTTATAATCTCTATCTTCTTATGTTCGCATTTCATGCAATAGAATTCAAGTGCCGAGCTCTACATTAACATAAAAACCCTTAACTTACCGATGTATCACTCATTACTTATTTTTTTGCGTTGTTCCGTATTTCCAAGTTGTTCATCACATTATTTCTCCAGCTCATTGCAGAAACTACTTTCTTATTTTCAATGTACCCTCTTGGTCATTGATTTGTGTTTGGTCTTTACTTCCGTTTCCGTCTTGGCGTTTATCGTGTTCACAATCCTTGATAGTGTCATATGGTCATTACTGTTATAGGCGGTTTAGTTACCCAAGTTTGAGGTATGCTCTGTGGCAACGATAAACGTTCCCACGTGGCAAAACCATTCAAATTCTATCCCGAAATGACGAGTACTTGGCACTCACAACTGCTTCGAACTACCATATTCCACGGAGCTAATCACTATAAACAAGGAGTCGCTGGTAAATAACAAACAATAACCTTCTATTTACCTCATTACCTCTCCTATACCAACTGTAACCTAAATGATCATAGAGTTCCTGCAGCTGACACCAGTATTTATTCACTACTCACTGGGGCACGCATTAGCTAGTCAGTGATCTTCGCTTGCTCGAGGAAAACGAAGATTGCTAATGCTTCTAGTGTAATGCCACCTAGTTTTGTTTTTGGAAAGGCAGCTAAGAGTAGTTATAAGGATTCTATCACACTTTCGTTGACCCGTAGTTGTGTGTTCAAATGGAGATGTCGAACACTTTCTCAGCTATAGAGACTATGTTAGATGTATAAACCAACTCTGGAGTTGGAGACTCAGGAAGGCCCCTGGCTGTAATGAACCGGTAAACCATTGAAGAAACCGGTAATTACGTTAGAAAATATTCAGAAAACGCTTTAGAGACCAGGGTTAAGCAAAAGGTTAACACAGAACATAAGAGGAGTGAACCCGAGTGTTGTTAGTGTTACATTTCAACAACGTAAGAAGTAAGAATCTTGGACTTTTTGAAAAACTTTCCCGTTTAGAGGAGACTTCTGCCTACAGAAAAAACCGAAAGCTTCTGAAACAAAGATTGCCTGAAATTAGCCATAAATATGGAATCAAGTAGAAAAGTTTCCCAAAAAAAATTACTAAAGCAATTAACCTTTGCCCGCCATTCTTGAGCAGATGGTATGTAAGAAACTGCTTCTTCGAGCATGGCGTCACATTTTTCACTCAGAAGTGTCTCCCTATAATTTACTAAAATAAATTGTTGTCAAAAGAAGTAGAAGCAGCATTGCAGTACTTCTACGCAAGATTTAAATGAAATGAAAAAAAACCCATGTTCAAGTAAATACGTAACTCATTAAAGAGATGACTACTAAAAGAACAAGAAGAAAATCAACTAATAGGTATCATAGGCGATATTTTGCCATTGCGACTGAATGTTAATGAGAAACTTTGCCGTAAAAAACTATAGTAGGGATGTAAAGGTTGTCGTAGAAGACAAAATACGCATTTCATTGAAAAAAAAATCTGGTTTGATGCCAGTACAGAGCATCGCACATGTTTTGTTCATTTCTTTTGCTAATTTTATAGCTTTCCATTTCTTTCGCATAGATCTATAACTGAAGGCAAGTATTTGAAACGGCAATGAAGCTTATGTTGTTGCGAAAGGCGCACCTGAAGTAAGACTCAACAGTTTCGAAGTGTTGATAAATATTCGACAACAAAAGCACTAAAGCAACTATGGAGTTCATAAATTTATATATGAGACTATTCTCTTCCAATGTAATTATATATTTCTTTTCTAAAATACTATGGTGAGTTTAAATTTGTTTAAAAGTTTAATATTTAAAAAGGTTAGAGTGAACCTTGTTTGAGTACTGAAGATCTCTAACGTAATCCCGGCAACGTAAAGGCACGGGTAGAGCAATGACTGAATGAATGATGAACTGAATGCAAATAAAGGAGCTAAAGAATATATACAGTGTTGGTTGCTTGCTTGCAATCTCAGTAATCCCAAATATCAACAATGCCTGGACGTCATGCTTCTAATGTTGGATGGAACTCCACTTTCTAATTGCTTTTCTGCTTAAAAGACACGAGATTCGATAAGAAAAAAAATGAAGGAAAAAGTATGGGAAATAGAGAAGAAAGAGGACTTCTTCGGTTACAAAATAAGGAAACTCGTAGCTTGTATGCAAAAAGCTCCATATTCTTTCCATATCAAACTAAACGGATAAAGGTGGTATCTACTCCATCAAATTTGAAAGGTAAAGTCATTTCAGGCCACAGATGGATTGGATTAAATGCGTGCCAAAGCAATTACGTTGTGGCAAAATATATCATACCTTTCCACCAGTTTTTCCCTCGATAATCTTTGTCCATAAAATAAAAGACAAAGCCTTCAGCGTTGATCAATGCCTGATGGGCTATGCGAGCGACTTCATTAAGTATCGTCAGAAGTGAATGAATGCATAGCTTGCCTATACAATGAGTTGCGGTTGCTCACCGATGTATCGAGTCAGTGCTGCTATCCACCCAGATAAGTCTGGTACCAATTTGCCGATCCCTGAGGGATGGAAGGCGCGGTAAGTCTATGGCATAATCAACTAAAGGACTATCGAACCAAGGTAGACATGTGTATTGCAAGGCACCTCTAGTCACTGCGCTACAAGAGCCTCTCTTTGTCCAGATCTACTTTAATACTAAATGGGTAGTGAACTGAGAAGAAATCAAACAAATACAGGTACAAGATTAACTATTTCTTCAATATTTCTGTGCGTTATTAAGTGGAAACAAAGACCAATTAGACCTATGAATGCCAACAATTGTACTGAAATTGGACTTGGCATTCGCAATTCAGCTGTCAACTGGATACTTTAATCTTTACAGTCGAGTATAGTAGCCAAAAGGCCACCTTCAAACACTGGATGGGGGAAGAATGTTCGTCATAACATGGCATTTGGAATAGAAGAAAATCTTATGTGAAATAACCACCTCAGTTGGCGAATAAATTGGACGCTTTTTTTATCGACATTGTTCACTATAGTAGGCACTTCACGCATTAGAAATTCGCAAGGAATCCAAAGGATATCTCCAACCAAATAGAAAGCACCGATCTAAATGCTAAAATCTAGAAAAAAGAAAGATAAGCAAAAGTACTTTTAAAGATACACTAAAGGAGATTAGCTTATATACTTTGATTTGGATAACCCATCCTCACTGGTAGTGCAGGACCTAACATAATTTCCACTTGTTCGGAGTTTTGTTGGTTTAGCCATTGTGGTTCCCTGGAGCCTCGAGGCCAGCCTAGCAAAAGTCTGCCCTAGGCTGTCACCACCACAGGCAATCGCCGCCCTTGTGGATCAGAGGGAGAGGGAGATTTGCCACTCTATGCGACTAGTTTGGTACCAGGACGGTGACGGATCCTAGTATTGGTTTACTCTTAGCTGGACTTCGTGATGCGAACGCCGGACTCCTTCTCAGCTTGGGAGACTCCGCTGGCGAAATGAATGTCCCGCTTTACATCGCACCTCTGCACCCAGGAACATTTCCCAGCCACGATAAGGTGGTAAACTGTTGGGAAGATTAGCTTATATATATATATATATATATATATATATATATATATATATATATATATATATATATATATATATATACTAAACATAGCTTTGCAAAAAACTATAGTACTGGTTTTGGCGAATATTAGTTTCTGATGCTGAATACCACACATGATGGAAAAGCTACAACGTTCATACGTAATAACTAGTTGTTTTCGCTTAAATGGGGAACCCAAAAGTCACGCTGATTAATCAAGAGAAACCAGATGAAAAGGAATCGTGAGAGCAGGTCGTTTTCAAAAGTAGGATAGAATTCATGCATTACTCTATAGTGATTAGCTGGTACCTTTTTGTGGCTCTTCCACACTAGTTTTCCTAACTTTGTGTCCTTTGGGGTGAAATGAAGTTGAAAGAAGACAAACAGCGAGATGATCACCATTAGACGGTACTTATCCGGCATATCACCATCTGCATATGCAACAAAACATTCGGCTAACTTAAAAAAACCTGTAACCTCTCTAACTTCGTCTAGATTATTTTATTACTTGTACATATTCAAGTACATTCACTGATCAACATGTCAAGCCTAAATTTGATTCGAAAACTGAATACACAAATAGTAAAGAAAAATAAGTAAAAGATAAATAAAATGAGTAAGCTACAAATAAAAAACAGAACCCAGAACATCATGACAGATGAGAAGTACGAAATCACACTAACTCTGGTTCTAGTTCTGCTTAAAACTATGATTCTACTCATAATAAAATAAATGACTTTGCAATCTCAAAGTCGTGCATATTTCTAACATGCCATTTTTAAAATTTCTTTTTAATTCAGGTTTAATTAATCTTAAGGTGATTTCTAGGATAGTGAGATAATCGTTCGATAACTAAAGCACTTTAAAATTTCGGAGCTTAGACTTACGGAACACACCACACCCTACAGGGCTATAGATATATAAGTTGTTATATAAAAATTCGAGGTGGGAAAGAGTCAAAAAAAGACGATCTGTAGGACTCACGGTATCACAATCTCATCTTGGCAGAACTAGAAAACTTCGGGAAGATGAGCGTATTCTAGTGGCTTCCTTAACTTTAAAGGTTGAGCTATTTTGAGCCAACTATGAGTGACGTATGGCCTATTCAGTCCAGAATGTGTTAACTTTAACGTTTCTATGTCAAGGTGCCCTGAATTACTTAAGTAGAAAAATGTGTGAGTGTAAAGCTCGATAAAGTATTAGCGATATGAGTTGTTATTAAAAAGTGAAATAATAACGACCATACGGTAAATCATCAGTTTCACAAGCTTCGCGATGGCAATAAGAGCTTTGAAGATGGGGATGGTTGGAAACTCGTTGCGACCGATGGTGACCATTTGAAGAGGTTAAATGAAGCAGATCCAACAAAAAAGTCCGAAGGTTTGCCGGAGTACCATGCGTATGTGAAGCGTTTGGAGTGCTTCAATCAAACTAAAGAATGAGAAAAAAAACCCATCACGAAAGCTGCTTTAATCTACGCAATGAAAACTACTCGCGGTGTACTGCAATGTGCAACGAAAGAATCTGATAAACATAAGAATTGCCTGTCTACGACCTATAATTATCGCTCTAGAGAAACGAATTCTGTTGCATAACATGTAACAAGTTGGAGCAAACTATAACTCATCTGCTTTAATAATTAACCTGTCACCACCGAAATGCTCTTTCAAAAAACAAAGATTTACAACAACTTCACTGAACATAAGGAACCATAGCATTTATTTAGCTAAAAGGAATATCTTTTCAAAACGTGATGAAAGTGTATTGAATTGAAGGGTTCCAATTTCGACTGATAAAATAAGATATTGAAGAGTTGGAATACACCAAACTGGGCGCAGGAATCGTTCCCATTTCTACTGTAGGGCGCCTCCGACCACTGCACTACACACGTAGGGCGCTTCCGACCACTGCACTACACACGCCCCAAAACATCTTAATGCAGAAAAAAATGAAGAAAGCAACTAAACACATACCAGCTGCCTTCTCCCACTGGTTATACAACTCGATGATAGCTGCACGCATTCGAGCAGAGAACTGTTTGTCCTCATCGAGATCGGGATAGGATTGCTCATAACAATTTCTGAGCCCATTTCCCGCCATGACAAGTCCGTCCACAGAAGAAATTGTAGCAATCAACTGACGGAGTTCTTCATCGCTCACACCGAACTGAGATGGGTTATGCTGAGCAGTGTTCACAGCGCTGAAATTTTATGTAACTTTAGAGTACCTAAAGTAATATGGTGTTTTTTCATTATACTAGTTTCTTAATATTTTCTTACGTTTCTTTCTCTCTCCTTTCTGAATATGAAAAATCAAACATGTTCTATTTAATCTTAATAACGCCAATTCTAAAGATTTAGAAACGATCCGTAAATAGATGTCTAAGAAAAAGGATAAAGCTCTCGGGGTTGATCAATCCCTGAAGGAAGCGTCATGCACTCAACTTCATTAAGCATCGTTGGAGGTGACTGGATGCATATCTGGCCTTTATAATGATTCGTGGTGGCCTACTAATGTATCGAGCCAGTGCTGCTATCCTCCCAGATCTGCTGCCAATTTGGCGACCTTGGAAGCATGGAAGGCTTGATGAGCCTTGCGCGCCGAGATCGATCTCATGTGTATTGCAGAGGGCCTCCGACCACTGCGCTACACGCGTAACTAGATGCATGCCCAAAAAATGCTAGGGAACGGATTACTTAACTGACTAGAGCTGGTAAGAATCTACAAAGCGAAAATGAAAAGAAAAAAGGAATGGGAAAACGGTGATATTGTAAGTTATTAAAAAATACAAGGATGTTCCGGAATGCATATGTCACGTTTTTTTTGAAGTGCTTTGCAATCCACACATATTCGTCGGTTCAGTGCTGCACCAGAGGCTTAGTATTTCGTCCATCCCTCAAGGTTGGAAAATTAGTACAGACTTGTCTGCGAGTATGGCAGCAATGACTTGAACATCGGCAAGCCACTTCACTGCATTTGCTAGATATGTATTCTATCATCTCTACGATGCAATGATAAAGTCGAATGCCTGGCGGACTCTTCAGGAAAAAATCAAGACCGAAAGCTTTATCAATTCACAGTTTTATACGACTGCTCACCGACAATAGTTGTTCCAATCATTCCGAATAGCTGGGCGAGATTCGATTATTTTCTCCGTCTGAAGGATAATCACCAGTAATTCACCTAGCCCAAACCATGCCCGTAACAACTTCCGCGTAGATGCCCCCGGCACTTCATTATCTCTAAGAAGTCGAAAGCATTAATAAACAGATTAGGCTTACAATAGATTTCTTAATTATTCACTTAAAAATGTCTGCAACATTTCAGACAAAGTACTTACAAACTTTGTAAACTAGTTATATTGGTGTAGACCAGACTATTTGACTAGCTAAACAAACTTACTTTAATGACTGAAATCCATGTATTTGAAAAAGTAGATTACGGAACAATAGATTAATCCTGGCAAGAAAATGCGATAAATCTAGTAGAATCGGGAAAAACTCTGCCATTTCTCTAACAGCTCGACACTGATCGGAAGAATCCAGATCTTAATTCATCACGAGTAAACAGCTTTGAGAAAAAATAATAAGAATGATAAAGTTTATAGCACTGGTAAATTTCCAAGTCATTGCATTCGTGCTGCATTCATAAATCCGCTACAGTTTTTTAACATTCTTGCGACATCACCCTAATTTTTTCACTGCGCTCACTGTGACACCTATAGATGTCACGCAGGTCACTACCGCAGCTTTTATGCAACCCCCGCCCACTTTTACTGTGATGTTCGTTCCATAAATCGGTTTTTCTCGGCGCCTTGTAGGAATTTCTGCGTCTGTTGTCCCTATGTAAGATTTATGTTCCTCCATATACCGTCCCATGTCTTTGTTACTTATCGGGATTGAAGACAGTGAAAGCGAACTCGAATGACAAAAAATGAGAAAAAGCACGAATTACTATTGCTTACCTTGACTCTCATATAGCACTAAAGAAGGAAAGAATTTTTCCGCTGCTTCAGTTCGAATTTCAGCAATTTCGTTGAGAATATTAGCAAAAATAGAAATACACCCATCGATTATAACATAGCCACTATTGGTGAGTGATTCGATTGAACGAGCAGCATGCAGGTCCAGACTCTACAAGCAACAATTGTTGCACGGATCAATATTGGTGCGAACTAAACGATTATAACCATAATGATGCTGAGATATCTGTAAAATTGCTGACTGCAGGTGTCTGCGGTAGGGAACGAACGCACTATTACCCTTTCCGGGGGCTAATGCGTTCACCACTTCACAATGCGGGTCCCTTGTTTCGCCCCCTCTCAACAAGTTTTCTATCTACTAGTGCCATCAGCAATCACCCATGAACGAGAATGATCAACGAGATTATTTCACGTAGTACCCGACCGTGAAAAAATTGTGGTGGGCAGGAAATAAAAAGTTAACCCTTGTAAACGATTATAATGGATGGGAAAGAAAACCATTAGGCTTTTTGTACAAAGTGCTCAAAAAATTGACTATTTTATAACGTGGTTTAGTACGAGATGTAGTAACCGTAATTATCCAACGGAAGTATTCAGCGTATGGATAGTTGCTCGATGCGAACTGCACGAAACTCATACAATTGCTAAACGAAGAAATGACCAATCTCGATTTTCATTTGGTCGTTGACGAGATGCGATAAATGGTCATTCCAAGAAATAAAAGAAAGCTGGGAGAGCTCAGACTACACATAGAAAATGCCGGATAGGCCAAAATCTCACATTAAAGTCCCGAAATCGTCTAAAAAAGTCATCACTACGACGCATGCACGAAATTCGTCATGCATAAGGATGTTATAGCGTTTGAACGCTTCTTGAACAACGCTAATTTCTAAAATAGAGCATTACACTTGACAGCAATCAAAATTGTAGGACATGGTGAGAGATTCACGATTCTACCCAACCTTGTTCGATGGCCCACGTTTCGGTGACTTCGTATTCCTCAGAGCCTGGACGTATTATGTGTAACAAGAGCGTTATAATTCGGCGAACCATCTATAATGTTAATGAGGGTCTAATACAAATGAATGCCACTTTGTTTAAAAAAACTACTCACTGTGCTGCGTGTGGGATGACGAGCGAGACCAAGCCCGGTCGAAAAATCATTTTCAAATAAGGCGCAAGATCACGCGTGATGGTAAGGCATTCGACTTTCCAGTTTATCTTTGGAATTTTGAAATTTATCCAAAACGCCTCAACAGTCTTGCGCGTCAATGTTTTCGATTCGTGGGCTAAGATCCGGACAGTCACTTCAAAATTACCGCCATTGTGCATTTTTGCCCTATGTATACCTAGAAGAGCACCTTGTCGAATTTTAAGATCCCCATTTAGATGTCCTTAAATGCACCTTTTTATGTTTTTTTGTTTTTTTCCTCTTTTTTATGTTCTTGAGGCGTTTTGTACAAACTTCAAAAATCCGAAGATGGACTGGAAAGACGACCGCCTAACTATCACACGTGGCCTGTCGCCTTATTTCAAACTGATTTTCTGACCTAGACAAGTCTCACCGATCATCCCATATGAACAACACAAGGGTAGCCCCGCTGGCAAGCACGATGAGTAGTTCTCTAAAGAAAATGACGTTCGTTTACGTATTAGATCTTTACTAGTGTTATACGTAGTCCATCGAATTATATGGGTAACTTTGTATAAAATACACTCAGGTTCTGAAGAAGACGAAGGCGCCGAAAGGTCAGCCATTGAACTACAGTAACAACAACAACTAATGGCAACCACGCGTCAGCTCAAAAAGGGCAAGACGTAAAGGCTTTCTGTTTCGTGGCTTCATCACTACTTCAATTAACGCCTACACTGCTACGAGTCGATGACAGCGTGTTCTGTCTAACCTTATTCACTTGAAACAATGCTGGCTGATTAATATCATTAACACCAACAAGTGATTCTAAAGTGCGCTTAACAGAACACAGCATAACAGAATGAAGTCGTTTCATTTTTTGACATATGATTGTAGACAGCTGAATGGTAGGGAACCATCACCGCTCATGTATTTATAGAGCTTTGAAATTTGAAAGCTGAAGAGGAATTCAAACATCTCTTTCCGTCTACACTAGCGAAGACCATACGAAGACGAGAAGGAAAGAAGCTGTGTCACTATCATTCCAGATACACGTTGAGAATCCTGAACACTGACATACACATGATAATGCGTGTAAGATAGATGTTGTTTATGATAGCCGACATCGAACTCCTTAACCATGATGTTGGCGATGTTCATTATTCATTGAGTGCGGCTTTGGAAAGCGAACTACTTTTGTCAGGAGCTGAAAATACTTGGAGGTATGTGCGATTACAGTCTATCTATAATGACCTGAGGTGAGAGATCGGAAAGCAGATATTCTCAAGTATATCTAAGATTTCCGAGCAAAAAAAAGCACACTAAACTTAATGCTAATGAAATATTCAACAATAATGAAATTCCAACGAATTAATGCTGTTCACAATTAACGAATAAAAGGCAGTAAAAGGATGCTATGCTAGTTATACTACCTAGTTTGGCTTCTTCTAACTCCAGTGATCCTATATTAAATTCATAATTTGCCAAATTGGAGAAAGGAAAACTCCAAGGGCCTTCTATCTTTGTCCTATGACGTATTATTTACTACAGGCAGTACTCCCAATGAGAGCTATCCAGTCGCATTTGTATCCTCTCGATGGTCATGGAGACCAGTATGATCAGGTGCATATTTTCAGAAAAAAAATTAAAACGTAATTATATTGCAAGGACAGCACACTATAGCAAAAGTTAGTATGTCTTCCGTGCGGAAATTATGAAACCGTGAAAGCATCATTTCCGGTAGTATGTATACAAAGTAGCACAGCAAAACTGAACTCCCTAACATACTAGGGCTCGGCTCAATCTCTTGGAATTATACAGAAGTCGTAAGCGCACGATATGCGTAGAAATAATATTTCATTGCATTTTAACCACGACTGCAATATGAGGATGAAAATTTAGTGTCTGCTTGAATTATTTGAAGATAGAGACTTAAGCCCCTTGGTACTAGAAGTCATGTGAATGGTTTTGCTATCAAAACAAACTTGTTAGAACTGAGTAGTTTCCTGAAAATGTTAACAAGCAAACTTACAAGATAATGCGACAAATGATGTCAGTAAATAGATATATATATATATATATATACATATATATATATATGTATAAGTATGCGTATACATATATATGCGCATGTACATATTTGCATATACGTATATATATATATATATATATATATATATATATATATATAATATATATATATATCACTACAGATAAATAAATCGTTATATGATCAACTTATAGAATGTTGCCACATGTCCACCGATATCAATTACTGGCACAGCCCATCTTCACGAGTCAGGAGGACACCGCTCATTCTCCATTCGCTTCTTCGCCAAGCAGTCGTTATGGTGGATGTCACTACGGGTCATACCTACTTACTTGCTACCTTCACGACGGGTATTGCCGATTCCACGGCATTTTCCATTTGTTTCGTTGGCTCACAGTCGTCGTTCATGGTGGCGGTTTGCTTCGAGCATGGTGGCGGATGCGAATCTTATACTGTGATCTATAAGACATCAACAGCTACAAGCACAGCTGAATGACCTCTGGTTACGAACACGTTCGCCAAACATGTAGGTGGTGGTCCTAGGGGACGACAGCATCTTTGTAGAGTCCACTCCACAGTTCTTTTCGTCCATCTGTGGTCTGTCCTTCTCATTATATAACCGGCCCATCAATGTTACGCTATCATGGTGTATTCTCCTTGGTCTCAAATATGAGATAGGCTTCGAAAGTCCGACCGCATTACGGCTAGCTGTTGTTTGTGTCGATTATAATATGTCGTTATGCTTTGTGTTATTCACCGACAACTCCGTTCAATACTAATGAGTTCATATAGGGAATGATAAAAGTAACATGGATCAACACTTAGTACCCGAAGACAGCTCCCTATTTTCTAGGGATAACAATACTGATTTGCTCCAGTAAATCTATTCTAGCACTAATCATAACTAACGTAAAGAGATGTCTTCAATGATAAGAGACCAGTGCATGGAACTTCGTTAACACGTACCTTAAAAACTTACGGCGAAACTTTAGAAAGACATGATAGTGAAGATATTGATTTTCGATGCACTCGAACACCAGCTAAAGAAAGATGAATTTGATCACACATGTGGAAGAAAAGGCAATCAGTTGAAACCCATAATGGTGAACGAATTCTCCACATACATTTGAGGAACAAATGACAATAAATACCGTACTTATTTACATCTAGATCGAAAGAAAAGCGACATACAATGTACGGTCAGCGATCGCATGACTTTAGGATGCTGGTAGTGTCGATTGATCTAAAAAAAAGACGAAGGCTATCCTGAGAAAAAAACCCTACTTACTAGGTGCATGTGTAAGGCAGTGAATAGATTTCCCTGCAAAATACACGTGGTCATTGGTTCGATCCCACACTCCAGGTTCACAAAGTCCTCCATCCCCACCGGGTCGGCAAATGCAGCAGTACTGACTTGGTAGATCGGTAGGCAACCGCAAGTTATTATACAGGCCAAATCTGCACTCGTTCAACACTAACGATGCTTTATAATTTGGAATGCACGGTGGCTCTCTCACGGATTCGTCAACGCCGGAAGCATTTCTTTTGTCCCTTACTTTGCTTAACGCTTACCTCCTTGCATGATCTATTTGCTCTAACGTATTCCTCCACTAAAATTACGTCAATAAAGTTGAACGGCATCACTTTGTTCAATATTTAGAAAAATCGACGCTTAAGGTACAAAGGCGGCCGGGCATAAGTGAAACGTCGTGAGTAAGCCAAGGTAACACCCACGTTGATAATCGACAAAATTCAAGTGATAGGTGGAACTAAATGTAAGCTGGAACTTGTAAACAACCGTATTTCGTACCCCCACAGCTTACTCCAACCTTATGAAAACCTTTGTGGGCAACTTCTGAGGGAAAACCGAAGCATTTAGTGTTGTAAGAAAAGAAAAGGACAGTATTGTCCACCTGGGAAGGTCCGTTTATGGAAAAAATGATTTAACAGCCATATCAGGAGCAGTATAGCACATTATTGGGAAATCCTCTTCTGCAAACAGACTCTTGCTGGAATAATTAAGAAATCGGAACGTGAAGATGACGAACACACGCAGATGCGGGAATTTCTTAAGACGGGAACAGCATTTCGATGTGGAAAAAATGTTCTATATAACTTCACTTCCATCGATAATTGTTAGTTTTTAACATGCGCAACACCCAGAGCCTTGAAAAAAAAGTGGCCACAGAAGTTGAATTTAAAGCGTATAAAAGATAAAGTATAAAGTCTTCAGCGTTGATCAATCTCCTTAAAGATGCGCCATGCATTCAACTTTACCATTCATCGGTTAGAGGTGATTGAATGCATATTTGGCCCCGTATACTGACTAAGGCCTACCGATGTATCAAGGCAGTGCTGTTATCCTCTCAAACAAGTGTAATTCCATTTTCCCAAACCCGAAGGGCTAGAAGGATTGGTGAGCACGCGATGAGGGATCAAAACAAAGACCACATGTGTATTGCAGGGCACCCCTAACCACTGCGCTACTCGCACCCTCAACAGGCATATCTGCGTCTATTTCTAGTGATGTATGCAGTACTACGACATTAGCAATGATAGTGAACAAAAAAAAACTCAAGCGGTCACCAGTAAAATCTCTATTTGTCCCTCTCGCACTCGTCTTGTTCGGTGGACTGCACTAGCTACAAAGACACTAGAGACACTAGAACGCTGAGGCTCTGGTACCAGGCTCTTTAATTTTAATGATCCTTGCAAAAAGGTGTCCAAATCCATCTTGGGAGTTCTACCTGGACACAGCTAGGTGGTTTCTGTATAGAAATACCGAAACCTTTTTATAGAATTAGTAACCAGTACAGTCAGGAACACCTTACAATCACAACAGAACCTCAAAACGATGAAAAAAGCCTATTGTTAGAGATTAAATGGTTCCTCTCATTAGATCAAAAAATTGTGCTCAAAAAAGTACTTTATTGTCCTCATTTCAGACCCAGTTATACCACTCTCAAAGAATGCCACTAGGACAAAAAGCAGATAACATTACGTCCCAGAGAGAGCAATTCATCCTCTCATACACACATGAAAAACACGGATGAGCGCCGACGTAATCGTTACTACAGAACAGACAGGGGGTGATCAGCACTCAACATCTAATCAAGCATCGAATTCAGCACTCAACAAACAGGTTAGACAGTTTGGATAGTGCGCAGCGAAAAGATGTTCCTGAGAATTACAGAAAAGGGAAGGGGTATGTCGTTTACCATTAATATTTTTTAGATTAGCTACGGACTACTACTGTTCCTCTTCCTCTGCAGTAGAAATGTAGGTAGTCGGTATAAGAGTGAAATGGAAAGAAAAGACAAGTTAGGAACGAGTTAGAATGTATTACAACAGTAAACTAAGGAGGTATGGGTATTGTTGCGTAATGGTAGTGATGGCATTCAGTTCATTCAGGCCACTTTCTACCTCGCAAGAGCCAGCCATGCACTTCCACTCTGGGGTTGGGAAACTGCTACCATTCGTGCCTGGAATCAATTAGCTTCCTCTAATCCAAAAAAAGCTTACGATTTCCCGCGATGGAGATCTGAGTACACCCTAGTACGGACGTCCTGATATTCCGGAAAGGATCGCCTTGGCGAGTACTAAGAGACATCCATAAAGAAAAATCAGAAATTTTTGAGCAGCAGCTATAATCACACGTGAAATCCGAATACCATCGTGGAATATGGATGCGAGGAAGCGAATCGAATACAAGAACTACTGGAATCTATACAACATGCGATGTCGAGTCATGTGAAAAGAATAAAAAATAAAGGGAAGAAAGTAAACGTGACACCAACATGACATATTATTATTGCCCATAAACCATTTGATCAGCATTCAAGTAGTGTTCAAATCTCCGTTTCCCTTTTGCGAAAGTTACGAAGATGACTCACCCCAACTGCTTTCAGCGAGGGGGATAATAGAAGGGAAAGGAAGCACGTCTCCTGATATTAAATGTCTTGTGAAATTCTCGCTCTTGGTTCTCAATTAACCTTCTATTTGAATATCTAGGGACTCTATATTTAGCACAGTGGCTAGATGGTTTACATCATCTGTCGTAACGCTGTCGTTTGGTCTCTCGTAACGGAGATTTGAGATATTTGAACACGCGTTCGATTGCAGCTTAAGGATCTGAAAGCTGATTTAGGCTGTGAGTATAGGTCGTTTATGCTGCATAGAACACATCGGCCTATATTCTTGGTGGTCTCCTTCGAAACTGTTTTGGTTTTCGAAATATCCACTCCAACATTCGTCTCGTCCATGTGTTGTCTTGCCTTCTTAATACACGAACACCCCATTGATATCTATTTCTTGAGACGTCTTCAGCTGAATCTCATAGAAGCGATATTCCTTTTAGATCTAAACTATGAGAATTTTGTTACTGAGACGATCACTCAAGCGTTCTTTATACCTTTCGCGAGTTGCGGCTCTTGTATCTCCTGGTACAAAACATGGAGTTAGAAAGAGCACCAATAATTGACTATGGAGTGAAGGTGAATAACGTGGTCACTGGTTTTCGTTTGAGACCTGCTGGTGGTAAATCTTGCTAGTTACCTTTGCAGCATGTAGTCTTCTCAATCAGTCGTCCATCAAGGACAATAGATTGCGCTGGTTTACACAATGTAGACGGTTTTTCGTAGTCCATAAAGTTTAGTTAAAGGAGTAGGTATGTTGGGCTTGTTTTCATGTTTTCGATTTCTTTTCGAATTTGCAGTTCGAAGAAACCTTCGTGCTAAGAAAGTGGTGACGTCGTATGGTACAAAAGTAGAGAAAGACGCCAACGTCGCATATATTCTAACGTCTACTGGAAAGGGTGCGTACGAACACCGCATGAGTCTTAATGTTTGGAGATTTCACCGTCTAGTGCTGAAAGATTTCTTCAAGAATGAATCTCCACCACACAGACGAGCCGTAGGGAGTAGCCCCACAATGCGATCTCCTCTTCCAAGGCGACGAACCAGTCTAAATTTCGATTCTGCATTCCTGTTCTTTTACCCATCCTATCATTGTATTGAAGTCGCCCAGAGCGAATTTTTAGGACTTCTCAGGAAGAAGTACTTCCAGATTTTCGCAAAAAGTATGCGAGTAGTCAACAAACAGCATCAAAACATCAAGCCGAGTCTCCAACGTAGGTACTCAAGCCAGTGTTGAAATAAAAACGAACAAAGTAGAGCGTGAACATAAAAGAAAAACAGGACAAAAACAAATAAAAAGAAAACCGTGCAAAATAGATTAAAGAAAGTGATGAAGAAATTACGAGGAAGTCGAAAATAAACAAATGGAAGGAAAAGAAACTTTGTTAACTCATTTATATGACTCGACCTCACTATTGCGCGGATCTCAGATGTCCTTCATTCGGTTTGTTGTCTTGCGTCCGTCTTCCATCGTGGTTTTCGGGTTTTCCTATGGGTTCCACTTAGAACTGCTTCATTAATGTAATGGAATGGCCGAGCTGATACCTCTGGAAACCTGTGGATAACTTTAATAGAGCGTTCCAAAATCTTCGCCACAGGGCAGCAGGGGGGCCTCCGTAAACTGGTCCGAGTTTTTTCTCCTTTTTCCCACACAATATTATACAAATTTCCGACAGCGCAGGTATGAGAAGCATGGTTAGCCCAATATGGGATCGAACCAAAGACTATGCATGTATTATTGCACGGCATAAGCAGCGCTTCCCATACACGCTGACCACATCATATAATGGCAAATTAGAGGTTTTGCCTAAACGACCTCCTTGTTTTGCCACAGTTCTGCACGTGACTTAGCGGAAGTTGTAGTAAAGTATTCTTAAGTTGCTTCACTATAGATTTTTTTTCGGAGAGGTCTGGTACCAATTTCCGGACTCTTAAGGATGGGGAAGGGAGGGTTAGTTGGTCCAGAACTGAAAGGTTGGGAACAAACAATTATTTGAGTAAGCTGTAAATGGGTTAATGAAGGAGCTATTTTAGCACTATTCACTGGTAAAAAACTAGTTGTCGATGAGAGCGTAATCAACAAAAAAATGTTTTAAGTTTAGTGTTCTAATTGGTGACGCGAATTGGGCGGTTAGGAAGTTAAAAAGTGTTGCTCTCATTCAACTCCATGATACTGAGCAGTTTCAGAAAAAAAAAGAAAAAAGAAAAATATTGCAGAAGGCAAGCCACTGGGTCGAGAAAACCACAGATGAAATTCTCTGCGACTTATTCGTACAGAAAAACATCGATCTTCGCCATTCTCGAAAGCTAGGGTGTGGTCGATATAGCAGAGTTATTATGGCAAATTACATCTCAAACGGACATCCTGTAAGTAAACATGGATAGGTATCTTGAAGAAGTAAAGGCCTATCATTTTTTGTCATGTGTTGGACTATTGTGAGATAAGAAACACGAAGGAGAATAAGACATGGATTTCCCGACTAGAATTATTTCAAATCAACTAGGATTAAACATTTCACTGCATTAATGTGAAGAGAATTGAGCAATATCCAAAGACTAAACACTCACTCAAAGATCTTGCCTAGCATTCTCACGAACAAGCCAAAAGCGTTTAATTTAATCAATACAAATAAAATACAGGTTGCCATCAAGATGATAAACACTCTAAAAGTGACAGAAGAATTCCGCAACAAATTCCTTCCGAGAGAAATCGACTGCTGGAAGCGTCTCAACCACCCTCATCTTGTCAAAATTCTCAGCCATTACGAGGCTATGGACTACGTATTCCTTACCATGGAATTTGCACGAGGAGGAGACATGGTAAACCGGTTTTTCAAAAATTAATAATGTGATCAATACTGACTTTCAGTGCAGATGCCATAACTTGAACACACACGAAACTTTTCATTCTTTCATAATTCCAAATGGCTGCTTAAGTACTCTGAAATACCAATGACTTTGCTTTCCGAGTTAAAAGGATGAAGGATACAGCTCTGGGCGTTGATCAATCCCTGAGGGATGTGCCATCCATTCGACTTCGTAAGGTATCGTTGGAGGTGACTGAATGCATATCTGGCCTTTACAATGATTCGCGGTGGCCTACCGATGCATCGAGCCAATGTTTTTTTTCCAAAAAACGAACCTTTCCAGACAAGTCTGGTATCAATTTGCTGACCCTGAAGGGATGAAAAGCTTGGTGAGCCTAAGGCGATGGGATCAATCCCATGTGTAATGCAGAGTAATGCTCCGACCACTGCGCTACTCGCGCCTTTTTATCCCCGAATCCCCGAGTTACATGAATAAAAAGTACTGTACTAAAAAATACCAACAAGGTACTACTGTATAGCACGTCGGAATATCTGGTCATTTTCACGGTTAATAGCCATCAAGAGCCATCAAGCCATCAAGAACCTCTATAACAGGTATGGAGCAACAGAGCAACAATACATTCATAATCAGATCCCGAAAAACCCGATTTTCGATGCAGCTCTTATTGACCAGCCATACGTTGACTGTAACTGCCTTTTCTAGCTACAACACGTACAGAAAAAAAGGACCAGTGAAGGAACATCAAGCAATGATTTGGATGTCCCAAATCATTTCGGCAGTACATTACATGCACGCAGTGAGTTCTGTGATCTGCTTATATCTATTAAAATTTAAAACCACAATGCAGCGAGGAATTGTGCATCGCGACCTCAAATTGGAGAATATAGTTATCTTTCCCGACGAAGGCATAATCAAAATCAGTGACTTTGGTTTTGCGCGAAGCGTAAGTTTTTTTTCTCTTTCATACGATGTTGTAACCATAGAAGAAGCTATCATCTAAAAATCCAGGTGATTAGAGGTGATGCACTCGGAAACTTACTGCGGGTCGAAATCTTATTCAGCTCCAGAAATTCTGAAAGGCGAACCGTATGATCCATACAAGTCTGACGTTTGGTGGGTGATAAAACGTTACACAGAAAGATAATGCGCATTACTACGTATAAATTGTCCAGGAATGAACTTCCGATAACTTGAAAAAACTAAAATAACCTTAAGTATGACAGTCTAATTGAGGATAAACCCTATCTTTAGAGACATTAACCCTTTCACGACCGTACATCTTGATTTCAATGCGCACCTCAAGTGTGCTCCAATGAGACGCTGTCCGATGAGCTATGCAATCGAAAATGGCCAGAGTAGTGAAAGGGTTGAACCTTTCGTATCGTAATAACTGTTTAGTGCGCAGGGTTGGCCAGAGCTGCTTCTCTTTCAATATTTTCATGCAGATACATCAGTTTTTTTTCCATGACACCTTCACGAACGACCATTTGTAGTTGATGGAAAGCTTATTGAACACAGATTTTATACTGGAGCTAGTCGATGGACAAGTGTTCTCAGCTGTTATTGCGAAAAGCCGTTTTGGACGGTGCAATGGAATTGGTGGATATAAAAAAAACGTGAAACAGGCACAGAAATACACCCCAACTACCACATAAAACCATAAAACCGAGCAAAAGGGCTAGAAACATTATGGTTAGATAATGAACACATTTTCTTAATCATATAAAAGCGTTAGATCACATGGAAGACGTGTCCAAGAACATAGAAACAGACACAGAAGAACATGGCCGATATGTAGAAGTTAGAAAGAAATGAAAAAAGTGTGATAGAATTGAACAATAGCACGATAATCTCAAGAAACCAGTGCATCGTGACTCTTCTGCAGACGTACGGACTGTACACCTTCATTTCATTGTGCATTTCAATGGCGCTCTAGTGAAACACGGTGGTGGAAGGGTCATCGGTAGATTGAGGCAGAATCAAGTGCATTTTTTTTAAGATGGTCAATCCTACTACTGCTGCACTAACATTTTGTGCAAATACGTGGTGATAACGCATTAAGCTGAACAGTAAAAGTCCACGCATTTCGATGTACTGAATAGTGGGTTTATTATTAAAACTGGACGATCACAAGTATGGATAGTGAGAGAAGTACGCCCCATAAATAAAGGTGCGTGAATAGCTGACGAATGTTAAACATTCATCAAAATATCAGTCCTTCGTGGCGGGAGGCTATTTGAAAAAAAATTACAGGTCCGTCGGAGTGATCGCGTTCGTGATGGTCACAGACTGTATGCCATACTGTGAGAAACGTCCCAACCCTCAAATTGTGGAGGCGCAAAGGTATTGTGAAAAACTTCCGCATTGTCCCAATGTAAAATCATAAGTAAGTCAATCATAAGTAAAATCATCCGCGAAAAATGTCGAGACAAAAAAAATGTGCTTGGAGCTTGAATTTTTGTTTCTGAATTCACCAGTACATACTTTTCCAGTCAGGCGACAAACACAGCAAGTAAGAACGTCGTATGACCGCAATCGTTGATGACCAACAAATGTTTTACATTAGGTTACTGCATGTATATTTACCAGACACTTGGATGGCCCATCTCCACTGGTTGTGCGGGCCCCAGCATAATTTCCAATTTTTTCGGAGTGTTGCTGGTTCAGCTACTGTGGTTCCCTGGAATCCCGAGGATAGCCTGGTCAAAGTCTGGCCTAGGTCGTCACCACCACAGGCTTTATTGGATTAGAGAGAAATTTGCCAGCATGCGACTAGTTTGATACCAGGATGGTGGTGGATCCTGGTCTTTGTTTACTCTTAGCTGAGCTTCCTAATGGAAACACCGGACTCCTTCTCAGCTTGGGAGACCCTGCTGGGAGGATGAATCCCCCCCGCTGTAAGCAACAATAATAACATACATGTATATACGTAAAGTATTACGTTACACTACTTAGTGCTAGAATATAGCCCAGCGTAACTAGTAGAGAACACAGGTGTAATTATGAAGATAAGGAAGCATAATATATTTTTGAGACAAACTGTAGAAACAGCTACGATGGTGAAAATGACAAATTCTCGTTTACGTAGTATAACACGGGAGAATAGGAATTCCCTTACCTCCACAACCTCATTATTTCAGGCTTCGTGCCTACGAGTATCCATCCAAGCTGCGCCTTTCGGAGGAATGCCGATTTTCGATCGACACTATGATGACTTTCTCGTGCAAAGACCGACCAAGAATCTCCCAATGTGGCCGCTTACCATGGTTTCAAACCTCACCATCACGTACTGCTCACACGTTGAAACCATAATTTCATTGGTAGCACAGATGGTAAAAGAAATCGTACGTGAATCCATGATGATATATCTTTTCTCCAAAACAGCTGATTTCGCGTTTTACTATCTTACTATCTTGAAGAGCTTGCGCATAAAAATTCGGATTACTGTTCGGTATTTAGTAGAAAAAAAAAAGTAAAAGAAAGTCAGTAAATCACCTCTCCAATAAATTTTTCTTGCTCCTCAGAAGTATATGGGAACGACTCTAGAAGATCGCGAAATTGAGCCAGCTCAAGCTCCGCTGCACGATCTGAAGGATATCAATTAGAAAGATACCCATTAAATCTTCACAGAGTTTAAAGCAATATCATACTGCTTTTCGTTTGCTCCATCTGTAGGAGCTTCTCTCCAATGAAATGGACGGCGGAAAACCTGGAAAACTTAAACCGATGCTTGAAACGTCACTTTCACCATAAAGTGGATAAACCAGTATAACCAACGACGAAATAGAAAGTAGAACTTTCATTTCGGAGTAGAAAAACGACACGCTAAAGTGTTTCAACACCATCAAGGTAAAACATAACAAAATCTACGTGAACAACAAGTGTAACAAAGAAATCAACAAATTCTGAAAACAACACTGGAACCGCGACACAGCGAGAAGAGAACTCGTATATTTTTAATCCTCATCTCCTATTTTATTCGTCCATATCTTCAACCTGTTGTGTGATAAATTTGGCACCTCCAGAACGCGCTACCCTGGGATTATACGTCCATTTCGGAAAAACTCTCTTATAGAGAGACATCATAACTGAGTCAGCAGCATTCAGCTGTTTATCAAACCGGCACTTCATATGACCATGAGTACCTAAAACGTGAAGGAAAACAATAATTCCTCGACGGTGTTTGAAATTAAGAAACTGTCTTTTCATTTACCTAACGCTTCTTTTATGTGCCCACGACGTCCACTAGGAGTATATAACTCTACAGGTTTGAACCACTCAATATCCTCTAAAACGAACACAGTATTAAAAAAAAATCGTTTTGATTCAAGAAATACTCATTGTACTGAACATTAACAGCCATACTTAAGCCATGTAAATAGAGCTGAAACACAAAAAGTCCTAGAAATATTCAGCAAACAGGAGAATACTACGAAAATAAGCTATTTAAAGATCAAATCCTACGAAACATCACCTCTGTGGAAGAACATGTAGCGGCAAACAACGGAGCGCTTATTGATTTTGAAAGGATGACCTGATAACACTATCCGCTTCAAAACTGTTCTGTCTGGATTAACGTCAAGTACAGATCCTGTAGCAACCAGTTCCTGCATATTTAATAGGTTTAGCAGAAAATCCACTGCAAGTCTTAGTGGCAAAAGCTAAGAATACGCTCGCCTGTTCTCCTGTTTTTCCTTCCCGGAAAACCAACACCGAAGCCGGAGGAAAAGTGATTGGAGCAAATACGGTAGCGACACAACACGCATTCATCGGCAAGAAACGTTCCATCTTTGAGAAAAACGAATAAAAAAAACCTTAGGATATAGCGACACAGATGCTGACATCTGCAAGCCCGCTACTGCCCTTACAGGAGGCTCACGTGCTATCTGTAACACCAACTGAAGCACATGCTTTCTCCTAGCCATGTTTTTAGTGTATCGGTGCTTTACTCAGCCCCGTTGACACGTGACTGGTGATAGAATAGCTACAATTTAAAAAAAAAACTGGCTAGGAGAAAGGCAAAGCACGGACCTCGGCTTATGTGATGGATAGCACGTGAGCCCCCGGGGAAGTGGTGATCGCGGATTCGAAGCCTATCTGAGGTTCCGAGTTTTGCTCATATCTCAACATTCATGGGGTTGCACATCACATAGCACTCTTGCACGAAGAAAAAAAAGAATATGCAGTAAAAAAGTTAGAACTTATCGCAAAAATTTTAAAAAGTTAGATAGAACCACCTTAAACTTGTCTCCGTTAGTATGTTGACTAAAAATTGGACACGCTTCAAATTTACGGAAACCAACGTTGAAGATCAGTTTCTAGAATACTTCAGATTAAAAAAAAAGGAACATGGAGTTCGCCAAGAATATGAGGCAATAAAAACAACTACAGGGGTAACTTCAAACCCTAACACACAGTTCTTCCATTAGGATCACGAACCTGCTTATTCATGATAGGAACTGTGCATGAGTGATGTCTTCGAATAAGGAGGTTTACAACTGACATACGTTGTTCATGAGGCAGTAGCTGATGTAATACCATCGGAGCAGATTGGTCCCACTGCTCTAAAATAAAAAAAGATAGAGCTCTCGACTTTGATCAATCCCCTGACGGATGCCCCATGCATTTCACTTCGTTAAGCATCGCTTGGAAGTGACTGATTACATATCTGGCCTTTACAATGACTCGCGATGGCTTACCCATGTATCGAGCCAGTGCTGCTATCCTCACAGGCAAGTCTGGTACCAATTTGCCGACACCGGAAAGATGGAAGGCTTGGTGAGTCACGGGAGCGGGGATCGATCACATGTGTACTGCGGGGCGCCTCCCACCACTGCTCCACACGCGCCACCCTCATTGGTCTAACAATGTTTGTTGGGCAATGAGGATAGGATACAATGTTAAAGCCATTCTACCCAGCACTAATTACTACTTTTTTACCTAAATTTACGCCACTCCAATAGTCCGTTAATCATTCATTAGATGAAAGATAAGATAATACACCATCTCGGGGTACAAAGCACCAAGCGTAGAAGTAAATGAGTTAACTCTTGTTTTTCAAGTTGATTTCAATCCCTCTCCGTTCGATCTCAATATCCAGTCGTTATAATACGGTGTAACAATGTGTCACATACTTGCGAGTGATATCGGAACGCGATCGATTTGTAACGTCACATATTGTCCTGGATGAACGCATGATGTGGAGTCATACTCGCCGATTTCCTTCAAAACTATTTTCCTTGTTCTCTTATAGTTTTGGAACTGGAAGATGCGAGCATAATCCAAAGGCAGATTTTCTTTGGAATCCCATGGAGACGTCCTGAAATAACGCAGTTTTTTTTCGCCAAAGTTTCCGAGATTGCCATGGATAGATTCCAAACATTGAGATGCAAATAAAGTTCGACACCTTTTTCTAAAAACATATGGGAAACATGTGAAAAAAATCATGAACAATGTTTTCAAATAATAAAACGCTGGAGTGCTATCGAATGTATTTCCCACGACCGATTTTCTGTTAACCTCGACATTGATCGAACAATTCTTTATATTTTTCTTGGGCAAAAACTGGGTGTTATTTTAATTCCTTATTTACCAACAAACTAACGTTTCGGCGTATTTCGCCTTCTTCAGAGCCTGGAAAGGTCAAGTTGTTTGGTTAGGTAGATTGCAATCAAGTTGACCTTTCCAGACTAAGAGGAAGGCGAAATCCGCCGAAACGTCAGCTTGTTCGTAAATAAGGGAATAAAATAACAACCTATTTTTTGCTCAAGAAGAGTAGAAAGAAATGTTATTGGCAGATTCTTCATGAAGAGCAGATAGATCTTCGAGCAAGAATCTCCGCGAACAGAATCTGTACTACATTCAAAGTCAACGCCTTTCGCTATTTCATTATTCCAGTAGTTTAAATACTTTAGGTATGGCGATAAGGCCTTTCGAAGACGAACTTTGTTTACTCCGATGCGTCCTGCACGTTCTCAACACGGAAGCGAGTGCTACGACAACCTCACTGAAATAGCATTTGAGGTTATATTACTAGCAAACTTCTGAACAATACATATCTATTTCTGAACAAGGGGCTACCCCGTTCGTAACAGCACGGCTATGAGGAACGCGACATCGCCGAAACGTCAGCCATCGACCAACAACAACAACAACAACAACAACAACAACAACGATAAATTACACCAATCTCGCATCAGCTCAACAAGATCAGTTCGCAAGAACATATAAATAAATATATAAATTATTCATACAGAGGTTTATGGAAAGTCGGGTCTTTTAATTTATCCGAACAACCTACGCTGCTGTAATACCTGTCTGCACGGAATCCCTCATGTGAACTTAGATACAAAGCACGTCGTGTCAGTATCTCCAAATCGTCTTTCATCCACACAGAAAGAAAATGGAAAAAACCTTTGCGACAGATGAAAGTTTAATTTTCCAAGTGAACTAACAGCACGAGATCCAACCTGACGCCCTAGATGTACTTTTTTTCAAAAGCTAAATCAACCTTGCATAGAATCTAAATTTTCTAAAATTCCAAAAAAAGGAAAAAAAAAAAAAAATATGGAATTCCATTGTCTGAGGTTTCTACGCAAGCACGGCAATCACCTAAATTGAAGGTATATTCAAAGACATCATCGCGTTCTATAAGACAAAACAGTGTTTGCTTCTCTTTCAGTCACCTCATCATTCGAAATACAAGGAAAAAAGAAGCGGAGAGGATATTGAAGATCCTATAAGCAAGAAAATGTTCGACTTTCACTGCGGTAGAATATTAAACCTTGTGATTTTGTGGTTTTTGTAAAGATTGGTAGATTCAAGCCATTTTTTACTCGTTTAATCAAGTTCACCATCATCTGAGATATGGCTGTTTAAAACTGAAAGGTGCAAATATTTTCACCCATGGATGAGTGAAGATCAATTCAGATCTTCACTTCCACCCTTCCCAGTATTACGAAGCTCGGTTCCTCACAAGAAACATTACAAGCGCATTAAATAAGGCTAGATTTTCACACCAATTCTCCTAAAGGAGACTTATGAGGAAGCTGAGATGAAGCTCTGCTTATGAGTACCCTTGCTAGCATTGTTCCCACTCCTTAAGTTGCTCAAGCTCTGAATTTGGTTAGTGTCGAAGCTGATCACAACAAGGAAGCTCCAATGTCGTCACTTTTTATTTACGCCTGCCTTTTTTCACGACAAAATATTATGTGAAATATAACCAGAATGATGCTGAGATATTTTTAGAACTCCGGACTTCTGGTGTCTGCGGTGGGGATCGAACACACTATTACCCTTTCTGGGGGCTAAAGCCTGCACCACCACACCATGCGAGACCTTCGTTTCGCCTTTCTCTGAGCCGTGTTATTGACCTATAGGTGTTATCAACAATCACCCGTTAGCGGAATTGATCTGGGGAGCACAAATCAGCATTGAACCCAGTTAAGCCGAAGTTGTGGTATAAATCACAATGCCATCAGTTTTTAATACTGTCTTCTCTTTGTTAATGGCAGCACATTATGTGAAATTTAACTGTAACGCTTCAAGCCCCGGAAAGGGTAACATCGTGTTCAGTCCCCACCGCAGACACCTACGGTCCGGAGTTTTGCAAATATCTCAACATCTTATGAACTGATCTTGTTGAGCTGATACGAGGATGGCATGAGTTTTCGTTGCATATTCAGTAGAGGACTCAGAGTCCCACTCGTAACAGCACGGCTCGAGGAAGGCGAAACCGCCGAAACGTCAGCTATCGACCAACAACACCAACAGCAACGACAACAACGACAACAATAACAACAACGAAGACCTATACCAACCTCGCATCACTTCAACAAAACCAGTTTATAAGATCATATAAATAAATATATATCAGCCATTTATGCCGAGGTTTACAGAAAGTCGGTGTTTTGAATTATCGTAACATCATTATGAAGCTCTAATGATTCAAATCCCATGCAACCTGTCTCACAACTTGAACACCTTTTGGCCATCATGTGTCCCTCTCAGTTAGCCAGACTTTATTTGCAACTGACTATGTTAATAGTTTATAACCTTCGACCACTCAACAGTACATGCGAAAGATGAAATAATGAACAGAACCTGAAGCTCTTGAGTCCACGATATTTCTGGAAACGTATCCGTGCTAGATCATTTAAAGGAGTGTCGATTTCATCAGGGAATTGAGCATTCTCACGTTCTCTACGGTATTTTTCAACCTAATTAGCAGAGTAAAATCAATTAAAAGTTTGTTTAACCAGGATGGCACAAAATATTTCTAAATTTACATCGTCGAGATCGTCCTCCTCATCTCCATCGTCGACTTCAGAAGTCATTTCGTCATCTTCCTCCAAGACAGATTGTTGATCAACATCACTTTTCACAGCTGACTCCATCTCCATTCTATCCTCGTCAAATTGTTCTCCTTTCTCATCACCGCTGATCTCCTCGTAGTCGGAACAAGATGAGCCCTCTTCGTCTAGAATCCAAGTAGCTTGATAACCTGACGTTCCTTTTGGAACTTTGCGAACGCTTGGTTCAATTCTCAACTCTCCGTCATGGGAAACATCGTATTCATCGGGCCACGTTTGCTCGGCTTCCATAGGATCCGGAACTATTTCGGTTTCAAGCGGTTCGCGACGTGATTCATCAGCGACGACTAATACTTTTGGGAATTTCTCTTGTGTTGACTCCCTCCTCTTAAACATCACATATGTGCGTATATATATATATATATATATATATATATATATATATGTAAAGTATGCGTATACATATGCATATATATATATATATATATATAAATACAGAATATGCATATATTACAGAGATGCAGAAACAATGTCACCTTAAACGACAAGTACATACAAATATATGTATATGCTTACATTTATACAAATGTAAGCACACATTTAATCCTTTGTGCATGCACGCTTCTATATACGCGCACATATACGTACATACGTACACGAATGTACTATGTATATGTACGTATATATATATATATATATATTTACATATGTATATACATGTATATATATATATATATATATATATATATATATATATATATATATATATATATATATATATATATATATGTAACTCCCAGCTGTTTACCACCTTCATCGTGGCTGGAAGGTACTTCTGGGCGTTGAACTGTGATGGATCTCCTATCAGGGTCTCCCAGCCTGAGAAATAGAGGAGCCCGGTGTTTCTATCAAGAAGCCCAGCTAATAGTAAACAAATACCAGAGTCCACCACCGTCCTGTTATCGAAGTGGTCGCATGGTGGCAAATCTTCCTGGGATCTACAACGGCGGCAACCGGTCGCGGTGGTGCCGACCTGCGCATACTTTAGCCAGGTTGACCTATGGACACCAGGGAACCACAATAGCTAAGCCAACAGAACTCCGAAAAAATGCTTATGTTGGGGGCCCGGACAACTAGTGAAGACGTGTCATCCAACTATCCAAATATATATATATATATATATATATATATATATCTATATATATATATATATATATATATACGCAGTAAAAAACAGTAATGAACAAAAACGATCAGTAAAGAATATTTTAAACCTTTTGCAATGGATGAGGATCAGCTTGAGTTAGTATAAGCCCGATCTGGAAATCTCCCCATCCCTGAATATGGACCAATCGATTAACATTCCAAACTGGACCACGAAGATAGCCGCTTGCTAGTAACGAACAAATACCTGCCTAGAGCCAAGTATTAGAAAGTATATAATAAAATGCTGCTACTGTGCATACGCTGAGAACAGCATACATTATCCCCAACGAGTTCCAACTTCTCCACCAAAACATGAGGTCTCCGCTGCTGCAATATCGTCTTGTTTTTCTTCATCTCAACGAAATGACGTAAAAGAAGTTGGCTCCCCATTTCTGTGTCGCAACAGAACAATTTGCTTGTCGTCAAATTTCTGGAACAACAAAGGGGCTACAGGAGTCAGGGAAAACTCGCAATACAAAACCAGTTATAAAACACTCGCGAAAAACACGTACATATCGGCGATTAGAGCCTGCACACTCTTCCGAGCATCCTCTCGTCTCTTTCCGATAGGAATACTACTCAGACCTGGACAGACGTTGATAACGGAAGGCAAACCTGGAAGAAACTAGCAAACACTGCTTCTAATGTACTTTAAATCAATCTTTTACAAGGTGGTACTATATTTAAGCAATCAAAGTTTAAATCTGACCATTGGAACGACAAAGGCGAAGATTATGAATATTCTCAAACAACAATAAGTCAGTGATTTCAAAGCCCCCCAATAACTTGTTAGTAAGAACAAACAATGGGTGTATAACGTCGCTTACTGCTTGTTTTCCTTATCATCAACTTCCTCATTTTCCTTATCCTCCTGTTCAATACTGTCATCCGCCTCGCTATCAACGTCTTTTAAGTCCTGATGTCGCTTATCCATTGTTTTCGTCATCGCCAACTTTTTCTTTTGTCTTATCTTCCTGTTCATTACTGTCATTAACCTCGTCATCATCGTCTTCCAAGTCTAGCAAATCAGCATCGCCGCCATCGTCAAGGTCATCAAAATTAGAAACACCGACCAAACCATCTTCAGCACCCGAATGATAGTTAGCCAACAGTTTACCCATGCTCATCATGATCTCCGAAACCAGCAAGTCCGAACTGGACTAAGAACTAAACTGACCGTGTGCTTTCATAATTGTAAGGAGTAAGCGATTTCTCTGGCTCAGTTCCCCACCACACGGCCATAACAAGCATACCACATCTGACACCTTAACACAATCAAGAACATCGTCAATTTTCTCGTGGTCCGGCGTGAGGAAACCAATTCGTGACTTAAGCTTAGGAATGGCAAGGTAGACGACATTGTGTCCTAATGTGCTTAGGATGGTCTCATCAGATTTCGATAGACTCGAAACGAATTCCGACGGTTTGCAACTATTCCCGAAAGTCAGAACAGTCTAAAAAAGATGCAGAAAGTAACATTGTAGGAAACAACAACGAAAAAAAAACGAGACAGCCAAGAGCATACGATTAATGCCGGTGCTAGAGAAGTTCCTTCATGGCCTCTACGTTGTTCGAGAATAGCCTTTCGTTTATTTGCTCGAATATGAGCAGCTTGTTGGTGACGCTCCCTCTTGGAGAGAAGACGTTTACGTGAGCGAACAGCCGTTGAGACTACCACTCGACCTAATAACACAACGATAAACTTCGATTAAGTGTAGAAAAAAAAGGTAAAGCTCTCGGCGTTGATCACTCCCTGAGAAACAAACCATGCATTCGACTTCATTATGCACCGTTGGAGGTGACTGAATGCATACCTGGCCTTCATGATTCGCGGTGATCTACCGATCTATCGACCCAGTGCTGCTATCCTTCCAGACTAGTCTGGTAACAATTTACCGACCCCGGAGGGATGGAGGGCTTGGTGGGCCTGGGGAGCGGAATCCATCTCATGTGTATTGCAGGGCGCCTCCGACCACTGCGCTACATGAGCGCCCGATTCAGCGTAAAAATCTAGAGGGATCCGTTTCCAATAGAAAGCAGATAATAGAAAAACCTCTATTTTCAGCGTCAATTTGTCCTTTTGATCGTTTCCCTTTGAATGTTTTGTGAGCTTTCGCCGGCCTTTTAAAAACTCCGGGCTGGTGACCAGTGCTCATCGCCTGAACGTTTTCCATTTACATACAGCAAGAATAGAACTCATATTAGTAGAAAAAGTCGTTCATCAACTTTTAACGCTCACATGACGTCGCACAACAAAACAAATCCATAAAAATTCCGCAAGGAGTGCTTTCTATGCTCTAAAATGGAATAACTGAGTCGAATAAAAACTACGATCGATCCGGCAAAACAAGCAGAAATCAGTAACATCGATTTCCTTTTTTTTCGAGTACTAGAAACATTGATAAAGAGCATCAAATGATTCCTCGACTGTTAACAAATATAAGTCATCGTGGTTACACTTGGATAGTCAAACCCTAATTGTACCAACACTATAGCAGGTCGATTTTTTTCCTTCCTACTGCTAAGCAATAATCGGTACAATCGATCCTTATCCATGAATCCACTTGATGAAAAAACTAAGCAGATCCTAGGAATTTTTTTTGTGGGAGGGGATATATCAAAACTATGGAGAATTCTGTTCAGGACTCCGTGTCACCGTTCACTTTGTAGTTTGGCTGACGTCATACGGTATCATCGTTTCTGTAGAACTACGTACTTCCCCCGTTCGGTTCTTTCTATTCTATGCATTCCATAGAATTCGTATTAAATTCGGTCTCCTTATCCTGGAAAATGAAGACCTTGAGCCACCTATTGACGTGGAACTGCATTCCATATATGATCATCATTCTCACTTTGTGATTTTCACAGATGGAAAGCTTGTTGAAAAGCGCCTGTGACATGTATTTTGTAACTTTGCATAAAGTCTTTGTAGGCCTCGGTATCATTTAAGTATTATTCCCTCTTATGATATCTTATTTCAGGGTAGTCTTAGCAGAGCGGGCTAGGTTCTCGTTGTTGATCCTTCATGGCTGACGTTATCACTCCAGCTTCAGAACCTCCTCAACCTCCTCCGGCTGCTTCTACTCAACCGTCTTTCCGTCGTGGATTTGTCAAACAAGTAAGGTGTACTACCTACTTTTAGCTGCAGGGTTTTGTTTTCTTCACGCATATCTATATCTTTGTCCCACTATGTTTCTTCGGGAGCGTGTGGCGCAGTGGTCGGAAGCGCCCTGCAACACACATGTGGAATCGATCCCCGCGCCAATGGCCCACCAAGCCTTCCATCCCTCCGGGGTCGGCAAATTGATACCACACTTGTCTGGGAGGATCGCTCGATACAGCGGTAGGCCACCGCGAGTCATTGTAAAGGCCAGATATGCATTCAATCACCTCCAACGATACTTAATGAAGTCGAATGCATGGCGCATCCGTCAGAGATAGATCAACGCCGAGAGCTTTATCCTTTTTATTTTATTATATATTTCTTTTGTGCAGATAACGAGATTAGGGACACCTGTATTCAATCGATATGCATCTTTTGTTTTGATTTGGCATTCCATATCTTTGAATGGAACCTTAATAGTTTATGTTTGGGCTTTCGATTGACCTTGTCATTTTGCAGGTGTTATCAGGCGATGCTGTTGTTTTGCAAGGTCAGCCTACAAATGGACCACCGCCAGAAACTACCGTTTACCTAAGTAATGTAGTTGCCCCGAGGCTTGGAAAACGTCCTACTGAAACCACCACAGCAACTGTTGATGAGGTAGTCAATTATTTTCCAGTGATTAGACGAAACTTCTTTAGTGCTACGTTTAGAGGTCTATAGCTTTCTTCTTCATATTTTAGCCGTTTGCTTGGGATTCTCGAGAGTTCCTTCGTAAGAAGATAGTAGGTCAGATGGTCACCTTTATGAAGGAGTACACTGCTGCATCTGGAAGGGATCATGGCAAGATATACCTGGGTGGAACCAGTAAGTGTGTTGGATTGATTCGATATTGAATCCTTGGAAAGTCCATTTAATTTAAGAGAACTGAGCTGTAAGTCTCAATGTCGTATGTCGCTTATTTATTCACTGCCTACTCTTTTTTAATGGCAGGGTATTATGTGAAATATAACCATAATGATGCTGAGATATGTGCAGAAATCTGGACCGCTGGTGTTCGCGTTTGAGATCGAACACACTGTTACCCTTTCCAGAGGCCCCGGGTACCGGTGATACCCCTGTCATTAAAAAAAAGTAAGCAGTAAATAAAAAAGTGACGGCTTTATGATTTATCCCACAGCTTCAGCCTAACGGGCTTCAAATCGATTTGTGCTCCCCAGATCAAGGCTGTTGACGGGTGGTTGCTGATAGCACGCTATAGGTCGATAACACGGCTGAGAGAAAGGCAAAAACGAAGGACTCTCATAGTGTGGTGGTAAACGCGTTAGCCCCCGGAAAGTGTAATAGCGTGTTCAGTCCCCACCGCAGACATCAGCTGTCTGAAGTTTTGCAAATATCTACGCATCATTATGAGCTGTAACTGTTATTCCTCTTCAGAGAGTTGGAAAAGATATAGTCATGTTTTAAGATCCCGATAATGCAGAAAATGTCACTGAGAGTGGAGTCGCAGCTGGATGGCTTGAAGTTCGCCCTGGAAGGATTGCGGAGTAAGGATAATTTCTTACCAAAACCGTTCAGCAGTATTATGGCTACGGACAATGTTTTCTTAATGTTAATTTTTGTTAGAAACAATGAAGCTTTCAGTGAATATGTCACGAGATTGTTAGAATTGCAAGAACAGGCGAAAGCAGCTGGTAAAGGGAAGTGGGGAAGTTCGAGTGACTCTATCCGTGAAGTGAAATGGGTAGTTGAGAATCCACGACAGCTGGTGGATCAGTACAAGCAGAAGCCTGTGGATGCAGTTGTCGAGATGGTCTGCCTCTTTTTCATGGTCTCTTATTCAACACTAGTAGTTCATGTTGTGTGACTGTATGCTAATGCACATGGCCATGATTGCTGAGCTGCTCATCTTTTTTTGTAACTATTGCTAGAACAGAATGCGCGTGTAGGACAGTGGTCGGAGGCGCCCTGCAGTACACATGGGATCGATCGCCGCGCCCAGGCTCCCCAAGCCTTGCATTCCTCTGGGATCGGCAAATTGGTACCAGACTTCTCTGGGAGGATGGCAGCACTGGCTCGATACATTAGTAGGCCACCGCGAATCATTATAAAGGCCAGATATGCATCCAGTCACCTCCAACGATGCTTAATAAAGTTGAGTGCATGACGCTTCCTCCAGGGATCGATCAACTCCGAGAGCTTTATCCTTTGTCCCTTCTTGCTAGAGATAGGTTTTCCAAAAGTTGGGCCCACCTGATGGATCCGAAGAAATTTTTTTCTTCAGCTAATTATTACTACCTTGCAGTACTTATATTTTCTGCTGAACATATTCTAGGTCCGTGATGGTTCTACGCTGCGCGTGATGTTACTACCCAGTTTCGAGTACATCACTCTACAGTTGTCCGGAGTTCGTGCTCCAGCCACCAGGGCAGGAACAGATGGTAAACCAGAGCTGTATGCAGAGGAAGCCAAATACTTTGTTGAGCAACGACTTTTGCAGCAAGACGTTCAGGTTCGGTTAAGTTGAAATTCTATAAACCACATAATATTGTACTATTTATTGACAAGCGTACTTGAGTAGCTTAGATTTTAGGTGATACTGGAATCTACCTCAAATCAAAATATTGTGGGATCAGTGATTCATCCAAAAGGAAACATAGCAGAGTCCTTGTTACGTGAAGGATATGCAAAGTGCGTTGACTGGAGCATTGGATTGTGTACAAGTGGCGCTGAAAAGCTTCGAGCGGCAGAGAAACAAGCGAAGGATAGGAAACTACGGCTATGGAAAACATATCAGCCTTCAGCAGGAAGTGTTCTTTCTGGTGACAAGAAATCGTTCACTGGAAAAGTGGTTGAAATAATTATGTCTGATGCGATGATGATTAGCAAGGCAGATGGATCGGAAGTTAAGATCCATCTAGCTTCCGTGAGGTTGCCGAGGTTCGTTCTAATGAAAACAGCATTAATTGAAATCTTGTTCTTGTTTCTTTTTTCTACTGCATCGCTGAAAGAGGGAAATAATGATGATCGAGCATTGAACCGAATGGCCAATATGGAGCACTGTTGTCACTCAATACAGTATGGAGTTGTTCTCACGATGCCATAGGTAACGTTTTGCAGCCATATGAATCATACTGGTTGCATACGTGGGTGGGAACGTCAGGTAGTTTGAGATATACTGGATCCCTATTCTTTCCACTATTTGTTTCTTCACTAGGACTTTCTCTGCTATATTCTTCTCGACTGATGCTGTGGGTAGCTGACTTTGGGGGACGCTGTTCTCTACACAGAATTCCCAAGAAGAGTCTTTGAGAAAAGTTTTTTTTTCCTTTATGTTAGTTTCCTGTTTACTTCTATGGTGATTCTTTGCTAACTGAGCGGGTGAAATAACAGAATAGTGCAGATAAGAAGTGTATGATACCAAGACATTTCTTCCGCTCTTGTACATCACAGTTTGGAACATGGTGGAGCACTTCTTCGCTATTCTGGGTGATAAAGCAAAAACTGTATAGATGGATTTATATGATCTTATAAACTGATCTTTTTGATCTGATGCAAGGTTGGTGTAGGTCTTTGTTATCGTTGTTGTTGGTGTTGCTGGTCGATGGCTGACGTTTCAGCGAATTCGCCTTCGTCAGAGCCGTGCTGAGAGTACTGGTCGTAACAGCAGGGCTCTGAGAAAGGGGAAATCGCCGGAACAGCCATCGACCAACAACGACGACGACGACGACGACGACGACGAAGACCTATAGCAACCTCTCATCGGCTGAAATAGATAAGTTTATAAGGTCATATAAATAAATATACCAACTATTTATACCGAGTTTCATAGAAAGTCGGTCTTTCATGTAAGTGGACGTTTATCATTGTCACCAAATTCGCTGTTAAAGGATTAAGCGTACCGTTCATCGGAGCATCGGTGAAAACGTTATATTCTAAAATCTTCCAATCTTCCATTGATGATATTGATGTCATATTCAAAAAAAAAAACTTACTATTTATTTGCAATGGTTTTGTTTTTTTCGCACAATTTTAAATTGTGTCATGGTGTTTTCAAATTAAAGATTAAATATTGCTAGTACCTTACCGTAGCGGGCAGTTAACGTATTGGTAGTGATGCTGATCACCACGAGCCACGGTGCTATTTCGATCCTGCTACTGGCTCATCAAGCATCGCATCTTTCCTTGGTTGAGAAATTGGTATTGGATTTTCTGGGAAGAAGATCACTGTGTGCAGTCCAGGTGGGAGCTCTCCATCTCACCTATCTCTCCAAAGAGAATCGACTTTACGGGAATTCGGCGATATTCATGATGGAAGGAACGGTCCTCAAGTAGCAGCCAAATCTGCACATGAAAGGTTGGAAGGCTTTTTCAGATGTGATGGACTCGAGGAAACGAATCGAATGCAAGTGTTAGGTTCCGCACACTAGCTACAGAATAAATAAAAATCAGTTAATATAACATTTTTTATTTTGTATGAACATTCACCACGTCTACTGTGAGGGTCCCAGCATCCATAAAGGGATCCATAAAGCTCTTCGAGTTTTTCGCGTGTTGTTTCGGCTTATGCTTGAAGATGTAGTCTTCTCTATGAATGTCGTAAAATCCTTGTCAAGTCGATTCTGCTTGCAGTCTTGGAGATAGCCGGACCAGGCGTTTCACGTGGATTGGAGGAGAGCTTTGGTGAAGGGGTCGAAATACCGCCTTTATTTCCTTATCCACGCCGCCTCTGTGCTGCCTCCACCCCAGTTGCCATAATAGGTTTATTTAGTTACAGCTACCATTTATTTCACTTAGTTTGTTTGTTTTGTGATCTTTTTTCGAATTTAAACTTTTTTAGTGGTTTTGCTCTTTTAACACATACAAGATAATTCATCGTTTTCTTGATGAGTTTACTTGTAAAATATATGGTTATTCGTGGAAAGATTTAAGCAGAAGTTTTTTCCTGCATTAGTTACTTCGTGAGAGGATTCGTTTTCTTGCTTTCAATAACTCTGGAGTCGTGATATTTTTTCTAGTTGGTTGTAAGTCGATAGAAGGTCTCTCTGTTTTTGTTAATGAATCGGAATGCGCCCAGCGTGATCACTTGAAGATTTGCATATATATAAGTTAGATTTGAACTGAAACAGATCTTGATCTTGAACGTATCCATTGTGATTTTCACTGTCGTTTCGGGATATTTCTGGGCATGGTCACTTGTAACGATGGATACAATACCACCAATTTACACTAAAGCGAAGTGTACTAGGGTCTTGAGCTCATGTGTCGTAGGCTCTGCAACTCTGTTTTTACTGCTGGATCAGAATTTTCCTAGGTATGGTCATTTGAGTGCATGGGTACAAACTTCGAATTTGAATCGAACTGGAGTAGAGTTGCAGTGAATAAATAGGGTAGAGTTCTTACGTACCTAAACTAATGAGGATAACAACTGGATGTACAGGGCTATGGAGACGGAAGGACAAGAGCGTCCCATTCGTAAGCTTTCCTGAGAAATGGAAAATATGCCTTGTGGTTGGTTATGTCCACAAGAAGTTTTGCCCGTTATACCATTCGTTAACTTGTGGTTCCAATAAGTTTACAGATTGGGCCGCACCAATTTCCAAGAACAGAGTGGTTTTTTTCGTATCCTTCCATCTGGACACCATTACAGCTCTGTGATTCTGCTGGTTTTCGATGGTCAGTTTGTCTTCCGAATGATCTGCTTGAATATCCTTTTGTTCTTTCTGGACGTGCCAGTTTAATGGGTCTTCCTCTAGAGTAATTTCTCAATCAGGGCCGTCACGTTTATCTTCGTTTCTTTCATAACCAAGTTCCAAATATTGCTCATAAATATTGCATAAGAATGTACTTATTGTATGAATCCTAGCGGGAACAGTTAATCCGTTTCAATGTGGTTGTTATCAAAGTCCGATGAGTCGTAAAATATGGCGTTGTTTTACCCACCGATAATTTCATCATCATCTTTGTCCTTAATTTCATTTTCTTCAGATTTCTACTCACTAGAGAGCGCATGAGCATATTTTTCTCAAATGCTGCACTTATTTTATCCAACTTGATAAAGTTCGATTTGCAACCTTTCAAATTTTACGCGGATTTGTAACAATCTTTGGAGGAGCGACTGCTTCGTATATGATTAGAGGGGTGTTGTAATATTAAGAATCTGAAATAGAGATGGCTGATATGGAAAGACATTTGAAAGGGATGGAAAAGCAGGAAATGTTCTGGTGAATTTTATAGGTCTCCTTCTCATTCGTTCAGACATTGTAATTTTTCTACTCTTAAATTATCACTGTATCGTATATGAATCAAAAGACGAGCGAAAGTAGGTGAATCTGCATGGAGCAATTTTGAACAATTACTTGGTTCCAAATTTGTTAACGAATTTTTTTAAGGGATGCCGATGAGAAACCATCTGTGGGACGACAATTTCGACCGCTTTATGATATTCCCTTTATGTTTCAAGCTAGAGAGTTCCTTCGAAAGAGGCTCGTAGTAATGTTTTATGTTCACGAACTCGTTGTTTGTACGTGTTTAATCATGTATGTTTAGGTTGATTGGTAAAACCGTCGCAGTAACAGTGGATTATATTCAGCCAAAATCGGAGCAGTTTCCAGAAAAGACTTGCTGTACCGTTAAAATTGGCGAACTAAACATTGCGGAGGCGTTGATCCTCAGAGGACTTAGTAAAGTTGTGCGACATCGATCCGATGATGAGAATAGGTGAACGAACATGAATTTGTACAGTCACTTTGGTAAGGATTTATTACTATTATTGCAAATTACTAGATGACTTTTCTGCTCAGGTCATCTGAATACGACGCTTTGTTGGCTGCCGAGGCGAATGCCGAGAAAAGTAAAAAGGGTTTATTCGCTGACAAATCTGCAGACAAGAAAGATACTCTTCGCATTCAAGAGCTCCAAGGCGATCTTGCTAGAAGCAAACAATTTTTGCCTTATCTGCAAAGAAGTACACGGTTCGTTTATTTGAAAAGATTGTGAAGCTTAACAACATATGACAGGTGTCAGTATTCCACCTAAATAATTGTTTTAGAGCAGAAGGAGTTGTCGAGTTTATACCAAGTGGATCGCGTTTACGCATATATATCCCTAAGGAAACAGTTGTTATCACATTCTTACTTGGTGGGATCAACTGCCCCCAAGGCACGTCATTTAGTTGCGTCTCCTAAGTTCGGTTTTTTTTTGTAGTGTATTGATAATAAATAATGTTTTCAGAGTGGTAGACCAGGTCCTGGAGGTGTGACCACACCTTCTGAACCTTTCGCTGACGAAGCAACAGCCTTCACCCGCCACTTGGTACTACAACATGAAGTGGAGATCGAAGTTGAAGGGTTGGATAAGATGGGAAATTTCATCGGATATCTATTCGTGGTTCCTGAGGGTGGAGGCAAGGCTCAAAATCTCTCTGAACTCCTACTTGATCAAGGTCTAGCATCTCTACATTTCACTGCCGAGAGAAGCGGGCACTACAATCAGTTGGCAGCAGCAGAACAGCGTGCCAAAGCGGCTAGGTAAGTTTCTTTTAATAATGTGTATTGCCATACAAAAATTAGGATTAGCATATGTATGATGCCATCCCACGATCTGTACAGGAGGAACATATGGCAAAATTATAAAGAGGAAGAGGCCGTTTCTGATGAAGTTATTGTCCAACAGAACGATGCAGCTGAAAGACGGATAAACTATAAGAAGGTGGCTGTGACGGATATCTCGAAAGTATGTCGGTTCGAGTTTTACTGTTAACACATTCATTACCACTCTTATTGAAGGAAGCTTACTGGGCGCTATTTCAGTTGCCGCCATTGCAGTGATCTAGGTTTGGCTTCTTCGTAACTAAGTTGTATTTCCAGGGCACGTTGAATTTTGCAGTCCAACTTGTTGAGGATGGAGCAAAGCTTGAGAAAATGACAGCGGATTTGCGTGAGTACCTTCGTCAGCATCCACCAATGACAGGGGCATTTAACGCGAAGGTGAGTTCCAATCTTGGTCCGTACGAATTCTGTTGATTCTGAAAGTTACAGAACATTTGCGATTCGTTAGTTGTTGTTAACGTGTCGCTGTGTGGAAAACGTGTAGTATGAAGCGTCATTTTGGAACAAATCATTTCAGCGCGGTGATTTGTGCGCGGCTCCGTTTTCTGTTGATGGATTATGGTACCGTGCCAAGGTAGAAAGCATTCGAGCCGGGCAAGCTGAAGTGCTGTTCATCGACTATGGAAATCGTGAGGTCGTACCCGCTTCTTCTTTAACCCAGCTACCTTCTGGTTTTGCTCATATACCTGCCGGAGCTAAAGAATATGGACTTGCATTGGTTGCGATTCCTAATGACAAGGTTTATTTGTAGATATTCATCACCGTGTTCTCGTTTATTATATGTTAATAATAAAGCAGTTAATATCAAAATATCGTTGCCTGTATATACTGCCTATTCTTTCTCTCATGGTGAATTATGATGTGAAATAAAGCCACAGTACGATGACTAAACTAGTTAATACTTTGGTATTTTCAGGAATACGGATTGCAGTGTGAAGACGCTCTTCAGCAGTTGCTGTTCTCCGTTCCCACTGCCGAAATCAATGTTGAATACAAAGTTGGGTCAATTGAGTACTGCCAGGTTTGTGAAAAAAGAACAGAATTTCTGTTCCATTGTGTTGACAAGAGGAGCTGGAGTTGACTAAATTTGATTGCAACCACTATCATAGACGCCTGATAAGACCACTGTAGGGTCTATACACCTGTTTTAGGTCATGATAGAGTGTGCTGGGAAGAGAATTGATGTGGGTAAAACTCTCATTGAAGATGGATTCGCACTTGTCGAGAAAAGAAAAGAGCAAAGGCTTCAAGCAATGGTGATTTCCTATTTACAAGTTTTCAGTTGCATTTAGTTTTGAACAAGGGCTTTTCATAAGCGGCCAACGTCATTGCTTCTTTTTAGTTGGCTGAATACGAACACGCTGAGCAGAAAGCACGTCGCGAACGCAAAAATATTTGGGAATTCGGAGATTTTACAGGGAGTGATCTTTGAACCGGATTTTTCTATTTCCCACTCCCTATCTCGTCTGCAAAATCGTAGTTATTTTTCATTAACCCTCGTATTCGTCGTTATCCTACATCGTTAATCCTTTCCTAAGTCCACCGAATGTTGTTTTGTCTTATTTTCGCTTGTTTCTCACGGAGCCTGCAACTTCATTGTGATATTTATGTTTTGCATATTTACTGAAAGTGATATGGTTTTCTCTACTAAATGGGTCTTACCATGGTTAGCAGACGTTACAGCATTGATAGTTTTTCCGGGATAACCGTGAAAACATTATGTTAATCAAAGCTTGTGTTGTTTATTAAGACAACACTCTGCAGTTCGAGTAGTGAAAGAAAGTGATATATTTATTCAATTGTTAGCTTGGCTGTGTTATTTTAGCATTCAAAATACATATATTTATCTTCCAGGAGAAATACTGTTACCATAATGTCATATTTCTCCCGAAATCTTTTGTGTTTCCCGTGACCTCGCTGGTGTACACTCAAAGCGCAAAGATGAAATCTTTAATTTCTTACTGAGTCATACTATAGGTACTGAATTGGTGAATATAGTCTTGCACAACGACAAATTGTTCTCCGCACTTCTTATTGTGTCTATATGATTTGTACGAGTAGAGGAAGCAAATCAAACCCTTTAATTCATATATGGCATATTTGCTTACTCGTTGTTTCATTACTCCCAACGGTGTACCGCCTCGTCTTAGCTGGGAGGTGTTTCTGGGTGTCGGGCTGCGATGTACAGCGGAAAGATTCATCGCTCCAGCAGGGTCTCCAAAGCCGAGAAGGAGTCCGGCGTTTCCATCAGGAAACCCAGCTAAGAGTAAACAAATACCACGATTCACCACCGTCTTGGTAACAAACTAGTCGCATAATCTTCCTCTGATCCACAAGGGCGGCGACTGCCTGTGGTGGTGACGACCTGGGGCAGACTTTGGCTAGGTTGACTTCGGAACTCCAGGGAGCCACAATGGCTAAACCAGCAAAGTTCCAAAAAAATGGAACTTGTATTGGGGCTCGCGCAACCAGTGAAGACGAGCCATTCAAGTATCCAGGTAAGTTGTTTCGTTAGCACATAGGCTTCTTTCTGCGCTTTAGTACTAGATAAGCAAAGTACAGATGATACGTGTACACAGTGTGGTCTGAGAAGAGCTATTTTCTACATATAGCAGCTCATGCGGAACAATTGTTGTTGAAGGCGGCCTTTCATTGGTTCCGCAACTATTCTTTTCACTTTGTACTGATAGTAATACAATGCTTTCTCGATGAAGAAATATTCGATACCTCCGTTTTGGGGAGTAGTTCCGTCATTATGATCCATATACAAATCTGTTGTGCATAGCCAAAGATCAGTAGTTTCATGGAGCAGTTTTGCTAATAAGGAATGTTTGGTGATGTGATCCACCATGGACGACGATTGCGAGCGAAGGAAACGAACGGCAAATGTGCTGGGGTCCGCACAACTCGTGAAGACGGAGTATCCAGGTAAATAAATAAGAGGTAATGTGGTAATCGGCGACTTTGCAGCAACGCTTGGTTTTCCCTGTGTTCCATACGGAGTGGCGTATACAAAATAAAAGGATGAAGCTCTCGGCATTGATCAATCCCTGAGGGATGCGCCGTGCATTCGACTTCATTATGCATCGCTTGGAAGTGATTCAATACATATCTGGCCTTTATAATGACTTTCAGTGGCATACCGATGTGTCGAGCCAGAGCTGCTATTCTCCCAGACAAGTCTGGTACCAATTTGTGGATCCCGGAGTGATGGAAAGCTTGGTGGGTCAGGGGCGCGGGGATCGATCCCATGTGTGTTGCAGGACGCTTCGGACCACCGCGCTGTACGCACCCATGAAGTGGCGGGTACCGTTCTCTATTGTTTGCGGAATGCACTGAGCTCAAGGCGGAATGGCAGTTGAGCGCAACCATTTTTAAAAAGAAATGATGTCACGATACTCTGAAAATACAGTTAATCGCTTCGAGACCCTAATGCTTGTACTTGCGTTAGTAGAGGTGTCTTAGTAGCCTCAAGGGCGTGTGTAGCGCAGTGGTCGGAGCTGCCCTGCAATACAGTTGGGATCACAGCGTCCAAGGCTCACGAAGCCTGCCATCCCTGCGGGGTTGGTAAATTAGAACCAGACCCGTTTGGGAGGATAGCAGAACTGGCTCGATACATCGGTAAGACATCGCGAGTCACCGTAAAGGCCAGGCATTCACCATTCAGCAATCAGTCACCTCCATCGATGCAAATGCATGGCGCAGGGATACCTCTGGGATTGATCAACGCCGAGAGCTTTATCCTTTATCCTTTTATCTGCCAGCAGATCTCTGCAACGGTTAATTTTAGAAGGTTTTCTCCGTACATAATTGGAATTAGGTTGAGAACGAGGAAATTTACCAAGAAACAAGCGTGTGGCACAAGAAATTGTGGAGAAGAAAATGTTTTGAAATAGCGTACGCTTCCGTTGTGCATCGCCATTGCATTAGTACCCCCTTCCTGGAGCTTCTGTGGATTTTCATGTCATAGGATCAGCTTCCCTCGGACAGAGATTACGCACAGAGCACCCATAGCATAAGAACTGAATGTCACTTAAATTAATTTGTTGGGTGAGATTCTACACCAATGAAGTGTTTTGTACGTTCTACAGAACGCATACATCAATAGAGAGATTTCTGAAAAGAGGTAAACACTTATGGAAGCTAGACACGAAAATCATTGGCAATACAGCTCCCAGCGTTGATCAATTTCTGAGGGATACGCTCTCCATTCGATTTCATTAGTTGCAGATAGCTGAGTGTCTATTTGGCTCATACAATGACTTTCTTGGGTTTACTAATGTATGAAGTCTTTATAACGAGTTCTATAGCGGTTTTCCGATCTCAAATTACAATGAAAAGCTTCGTTAGCCAAGAGGACGGGATGGAACCAACGACTACGTAGTTTATGCTGCTGGTGGTCACTAAGCCCTACACTATACGGGTGTAAGAATACGAACGCAATGAGTGGCTGACAAGTAGCTGTTAGGTAATAAGGTAATTCTTCAGACTCTGATTTATGGCACGGCTTCAGCTTAACTGGGTTCAATGCCGATTTGTGTCCCCAGATCAACTCTGTTGACGGGCGATTGTTGATAGCACCTATAGGTCAATAACATGGCTGAGAGAAAGACTAAACGAACGACTCGCGTGGTGTGGTGGTCAACTTGTTAGCCATCGTAAACGGTAAGAGCGCGTTTAGTCCCACCGCAGGCACCAGCACCAGGAGTTTTACAAATATCTCAGCATCATTATGGTCATTCTTCAAACTCTTAAACCGTCATCATTATTGTGTGTTATTTGTTCTTAAATTCATAGATTGAGAAATATTCTGTACAGCTATGAAGGCGTGAAGTAGCTAAAGGCTTGATCCAGATGATGTTAATGTGCCGAGCAATATGCAAGTGAGCGTCTAGTGTCATAGACCATTGCAGTAGAAAGTAGTCACATCGTTGATTCAACAGAAAGCACCTTTTCTACCATCAAAAGGTTTATTAAGATTGGTTCAGGAATTTATCCATCAAAATTACAAAGACACGACAGTGTAGCACAACCACAAGCATGCTAACATACTAACAAGATTTGGGAGTTCACTTGATCTTCTAACCCATGATTATCCTTGCCGGGTGCTCACGTGTTATCCACTTCACCAAAGAAGGACCTTGCTTTGCCTTTCAATCAACCAGTTTTTTACCAGCAGTGCTATCAGCACTCACTCCTGAAGAATCGTGTTATGATGATGCACAGCAGGGATTCGTATTTGACAACAATGAAAATAATGAACATCACACCAGCTTCTTCGTGTTCCTTGAGTGGAAACGTCCACTGGCCAGAGTCGCACAAGTGTCATCAATCATCCCAGCCACTTGGCAGCCATATAGATGCAGACTTTGTTATGCGTCCTAGTCACCTACCTCAAGCAACCAGCTCACGACCAAATCCCTCAAAAAGTCGTCAAACAAGACGAAGCGTCGCAGGTCAACCATGGAAAAAGACATTTCAGTTTCGGAGTGTGAGCAGATCAACCAGTGAAAACCCATTGTTAGTACAGAGGAGCATCCACCGAGTAATATAAACCGAAGAATTTTATGAGACCCTGCCATGGCTACCTTGCAAGGATCGCGCTTTCCGCACTGTCCAGTCCAGACGCTATGTAAAGACCGCCACCTGTTGCCAAGTCCTTCTAGCTGACGTCGATGTCATCATATTAGCTTTGCTGACTAAACATGCATATTCATTTTTATTTATTTTAGTTTTCTACGGCAACAATATTTTGCTTGCATCGTTTGTATATATTTACGTTCACATCGCTGAACCCATTATAATTGTGATGCTTACTTGAATACTTGGATGGCCCGTCTTCACTGGTTGTGTAGACGTTAGCATAATTTCCATGTTTTTTTCGGAGTTTTGCTGAGTTAGCAATTATCGTTCCCTGGACTCCCTAGGTCAGCTTATCCAAAATCTGCCCCACTTCGTCACCACTAAGGGCACTCGCCACCCTTGTCGATCAGAGGAAGATTTGCCACCATGCGACTAGTTTGATACCAGGACGGTGGTCGATCTTGGTATTGGTTTATCCTTAGCTGGGCTTCCTGATGATAAGATTATTGTGGTAATATTATCTATTGAAGTACAACCCGGTTTACCGCCTCATCGTGGCTGTGAAGTGTTGTTAGGTGTCGGGCTACGATGAACAGCGGGGGATTCATCCTCCCAGGGTCTCCCAGGCTGAGAAGAAGTCCGGTATCTCCATCAGGAAGCTAACAGTAAACAGATACCAGAAACGCCACCGTCCTGGTACCAAACTGGTTGCATGGTGGTAAATCTCTCTCTGATCCACAAAGGCGGCGACTGACTGTGGTGATGACGACCTGAAACAGACTTTGGCTAGGCTGATCTCGGGACTCCGGGGACCCACAAAGGGCTAAACCAGCAAAACTCCGAACTAATGGAAATTTTGCTGAGGTTTCGCGAAACCAGTGTAGGCGGACCGTCCAAGGATCGAAGTAAGTAGTAAGTATAACCATTATGATGATAATGATTTGCAAAACTCCGGACCGTACGTGTCTGCGGTGGGGATCGAACACGCTATTGCCATTACCAGGGTTTACGTGCTCACCATCGCACCATGCGGGTCCTTCGTTTCTCCTTTGTCTCAGCCGTTTCACGTTAGCACCCAGGGTAATAGCGGGTTCGACCTCGCCCACAGACACTTGCCGTCCCAACTTTTGCAAATATCTTAGCATCGTTGTGGTTGTATTTCATGTCACACCCTGCCATGGAAAAACAATAGACAGTAAATAAAAAGTGATTACATTACCTAATGAGGGTTTACTTGCCCATCTTTGAGGTTTGGCGTAGCTGCAAGGCAGCCACAAGCCACATGTGCTACAGACATCCGTGAAACTCAATCGACTATAAACAGACAGTTTTAGCATGTAAATCAAAAGATTGGGTAATTTAGAGCAAGTGTATAGTAGTGGTTAAAGATCCTATACAACATATGAGTGGTCGTTAGTTCGATCGCGCGCTCCGTGCGATCCAAGCCCACGTAATCCTCCGGAGTCCACAAATTGATGCCAGGCTTCTCTGGGACTATAAAGAACGATGACCTGATGCATGGGCATGCCGCCAAAAGTTATTTTTGTCTCCATGATTTTACGAATGGAGTTGAATTCACGGTCTATCGTATTGATCAGGGATTGATCAGCGCCGAACTCAATCCTTTTTTTAAAGGTGATCTTATTCCATCCTTACTATGTAACCATGTTCTTTATAGTGCATGCTTTCTATCTAGACTTCCATTGTTGGGAAAAGGTCTTGTAAAAATACTTTTTACAGAGGATTGACTGCAATACCAGCATTAAATATCAAGAGTCAGTTTAAACGTGAAATCAATTTATACATTTTTTAATGTGTAGTAAAGTTTGTTATGATTCCAGTAGCAGTAATAAATAATCATATAGTAGTACTACACCCGACGTTTGACTACACTTAACTGTTAAAGCGCATTGAACGTTGCTTCGGACGAGATAGGATGAGAAGGGAAATCACAAATCAAGAAAATTGAAGCCAGTTAAGCTCTTAGCTATGGAGGCAACGGAAAACAGAGAATTATGAAATTGGTCGGCAAAACAAGCGTGGAGATATAAACTATTTACCGATGGGATTTGCAAAGAAAAAATTCGATAACGAAATTTATTTAGCAAGAGATCTCGTTAGGCGGTAATGTAAACAAGCAATGATGTCGGTGGATCCAGAAGAATGTTCAGATGTGTACAATTCAAAGGATAGAGCTATGGAAAGTACGAAAATATCCAGAAGAAATTAAATATACATGACCTCCGCACAATATGAAGTCTTCTACATTGCCGACGGCGGTTTACGAATGCTCTTCTGGAAGTTTACAAGTAAAGGCACGGTCTAGAATCTGTTTACTCATTGCGGCAGCCAGTCAAGCTGAGATTTTGTGGTGTTCAGAACCGATTCGACTGCGTTGTGATTTGAAGCTTGTATGTGAATGGAATTCAGAGTCCAGTCTTGACCGATTCAGCAGTCGTCGTTTTCTGTAGGCAAGTTCTCCTGACTACGTAAGAAATTCCGGATCTCATGCCGGAGTTTTGTGTTGCACTTGGCGTAGATTAGAATCCGAATTGCCGACGACACCATATAACAAATGCTGACCGTATCAGAAAGTGCTGAATGAAAAGATTTTATCTTCGGAGCATAACAGAAACACTGAGCATGTTTGTACACTGCAGAGATAGGGACGAATTCGTTAGAAGGAACTCGTAAAATCAGTGGATTTGAGGCAGTTAAGACTAAGGTTCAGAGTGCACTGAAATTTTCAGTGTTAGCTCTTTGTGTTCAAAACAAAAGAAAGTCGAATCCTCAAAGAAGAGAAGCATTTAAACCCTTGCGACAGGAAAAGTTTCCGAGTGTTCGAATAATCGAAAAATCGAGTGTTGCTACTCGATATAAGGGAAATCTTAAACCCTACCTGGATTCGCCGTTTCTGAATGGGTTAGTGGTTTTTTTTCTGTCCGATCTCAAGTAGCATAGTGCTTGAACAAATCATTTCGATCATTCCGTTTTTGTCCTTGCATGTTTGTTCCATTATATTTATGTGTATTCAAGGGTTAATTCAATATTTTTCTATGTTATAAAGGTGACGTTTGGATTATGTGTTCAATTCTTCATCCAAGGTCTTCATAAAGAAAAAAACATAGTGGTTTATGGGACTGAACGATTTCGACATGTTAAGCAAACGGATTGTCACCTACCGTAGGAATCAAGTCAAGTTAAAGGACTGATCTTCCATTTTCAGATTACTGAAGGATTACTGAATAAACCTAGAGTTTGCTAGAAAACCTTTTTTTTCCTTTCAGAGAAATTGCTTATGATTCCTTCGTAAACTCGGACCATAAGCAAAAGGTATGAGAAGAGCACTAAGACAGAACAGTGGTGATCTGTCATATCACTAGAATTACCTCTGAGATGCATATGATATAAAAATAACGTACCGATATAAAAGTTACTAGATTGATTTGGATCGTCCGAATCATAGAGAAGTGAAAACACACTGTCCGTTCTTTCTAAGAACGTCAAGAATAGGTGCACTCCGTTACAGACCAGATACGACATCACAATTGCAAACATAGTGTAGATAGCATTCCGTAACTGAGATCGGTTGTCACGTGTTGATCTGTGGTAAGCCAGATTGAGGAATGAACGAAAAACACTGATGACTGTTGAAATTTAATTATTCTTCTAAGTGAAGCTAAACTTCTATATAAAACTTCTGCCACTCTTACAGTACTGCTTGAATACTTGGATTGGTAGTCTTCATGAATCGTCATAAACCATGAGTATCCTACCTCATTTTCCTTCTAACTAGTGATTTGCACATTTAAATATTGTTTATACCACCATCACGAGCATGGTGATAATCCGATTTCGCTCCGGGCCAACCAAACCTCTCATCCTTCCGGGGTCGGGAAATTGGTACCGGACTTCTCTGAGAAAAAAATCACTCTCTGCAATCGAATTGGGAACGCACCAACCAGGCTATCTCCATGAATCTCATGACTCCAAGGGGAATCCACTCGACCAGCATTTTACGGCATTCAAGATGAAATGAAAATCCTCAACCAGCAGCCGAAAGAACACGCGAAATATTCGAAGACCTTTATGGATGCTGAATAGATGAAAACGACAGGTATAAAGAAATTGCCGTGATCCGCACATCACGTGTGACGAAGGGTCATGTAAACAAAAAAATAATGAAACAATTGTCACAATGGAACGGCCCATAGGAAATGTCGGCTGATAACTGGTGATAATTCTCCGATATCACACTGTACAAATTTCAGCAATTGCATTCGATCCGCTTCCTCGCAATAAACGCCCATGAAGGTCTTAAAACCTTTTTGCATGTTGCTTCGACCGCTGGTTGAGGATTTCTTCATCTTCTGCAGGAATTTCGCTGAATACTCGTCAATTCAATTTACCCTGGTATCCTAAGTTAGCCGTATTAGGACGTTCCCACATGTATTAGAAGGAGTTAAGCTACCTCAGATATATCCGGTAGCATTTTTTCCGACTCTGTATGAATGAATGGATTGGTGGGTCCTGAGCGGGCCGAACCAGTGCCCGAGTAGGTTGGGCCACTCGTGTAATGAACGGGACCGTTACGACGTTACGACTGCGTTACTCGCTCCCGTAACATGATTGATAATTTGTCTGTGTTTTTGTAACCTTTTTATAAGTGTTTCTCGCATCAATTCGCCTGCCATCTCGAGAAGAACGTAGTTTTCTGTGAAAGTTCCTTGTGCGTCTAATAGATTTTTGTTGACAGTGACACCAGACAGGCGCGGTTTCAGGGCAGCGTACTTCTAAATGTAATTTAATAGAGTGAAAGATCATGGTAATCAATTATTTGCGAAATTCATGGTCCACAGATTTCATATTCATCTTAAACTCTAAATATTCGAAACAAGTATATCACCAATCGTCCTTAAGAAGTAGGCCAGACAACCCCGTTTTTTTTTCGTTGAAAGATGGCTGGAAACTGTTCAATGCTACGATCCTCGGATTCTAATGGTCAATTATGGGGCTGTGAATTAGCCTATCTAGAGTAATCAGAAGATAGCAAGCGCACTTTTTTGATGTATCTTAAACAAACAGATAATAAGTAAATAATGTTAGACATGATCGCCGAATGAAATCATGGATTGGTACTTCGCCCCTTCAATGAGGATTCATCGAAATCAGAAACTTTATTACTTAAATATTGCCATACCTATCGAGAGAAACATTTAGCAACATTGTAGTTGGTACGTAAAATTGCTTGAAAAGTCCTATAACTATCTAATAGTGAGCGTTAATTGATGGAATGACTTAAAGGCTAATAGATAGTCATAAGTTCTGCTTAAAACATAAAAACTCTTTTCCAGAAACTTCAAGGCTGCAAAGACACAGTATAGCTATTGTGCTGCTTGATACGCGGTTACGGAAACCGCATCAAATTACGGTATCACCAGAAACGTTTTCGTAGATCTTCCGCTTCTTCACCATTGGCATGTTTGCTATTTATAGTAACGATAACGTTTGAAGTTTTATTGATACAGTTATTAAATCAACTTACATGTTTCTTTTTTTTGAACCACCAAACGATGTACTATAATCAGATTCAGAATGAGTAATACAAAAAAATGGTAAGCACGTTTGTATCGCTGTTATCACATGAAGATCGAAGACGTAGTAGGCTGAAAATTACCAGAATTTTGAGGGGATGTAGAGAAGAAAGTAGATGTAAATGCTTTCTTCAAAGGGATTTGTTCTTGAATATTTTACACTGACAGAGTTTAAAAAAAAATAAAGCTCTTGGAGTTGATCAATCTCTGAAGGATGCGCCGTGCATTCGTCTATTCGACTTCATTAAGCATCACTGCAAGTGATTGAATGCATGTATGGCCTATGTAATAGCTCGTGGAGGCCCAGTAGCAATTTGCCGTTACCGAAAAAATGGAGGGCTCAGTGAGCGTGGGCTTTGAAGATCGATCCCATGTCTGTCGCATGGCACCTTTGACCACTACGCTAAACGCTCCATGCATACTCAGAGTCCAGTTATAGTAAAATACAAATCATGGCAAAAGGTTACTCACCGTGACTGCGCGATGCCCATTCGGCCGGTGAAACTGATTCGCTACGAAAGTAGTCATTGCAGTTCGGAAACTGCTTCACCTGAAAAGGTACATTCTAGTGATTCCTAATTTTCCTCTCTCTTTATTACCAGATTTTCCTCGTTGACACATAGTGTGACAAAACGGAAACCACTGAGGACTAGTGAGATGTGGAATTCGTGTGTTGTGAACTACAATGACGAGTTGCCCCTTCGTGGACGTAATCCAGTCGATAGGCGGCAAATCCCGCTCCGATCCACAAAGTTTGGCAACAAATGCCTATGATAGCCACTGAGGAAAGCCAGTGAACGGCTGCCTCTAAGGAATGAATATCTTTCTCGCCTACCAAATTACCAGTCATCTGGGACTCTTAGTGAAAACAGGCCAATTAAGTTTTCAATTAACTGCGAATTTAGAGATTTCGGAGTGGTGGTTTTCTCAACTGATAAGGTTACTACTACGTACGACTACTACATACCGGTATAAAGTCTGTTAGAGAGTTCCTGGGCACCACAAGCCCTTATTACTCGTTTTCCAGGTTTCCTTGGTTAATTTCTAGAATAGTTTTTAACGATTAGTTATTTGAGGAGTTTATTCAGTGTGGCATTAATATGGCTCACACACGTGCCAAACGGACACTAATACAGGGAAAAAGTTTCTTTTTATTGTGGATAGACGAAGTAAGGTACAGTGACGATGAGCATCAGCATAACTGATATTTCTTCATAATAACTAGTAATAATAATAAGGATAATGCATGGTAATAATTAGAATTTGTAACTACCGTTTAAAAAATGAGTCTTAAGCAACACTTCAGAAATAAATCGAGATGCAGAGGTATAAATTGTTTGAAACTCTTAGTGACTAACAATTTTAATCGTTGGCAGTAAATAAGAACTGTGATAACCCATTGCATATCAGGTGTCCTTCCACTGATCGTTGAGTAATATCAGAACTCACCAGTGAAGCCTCTATTCGCACCCCTTCATGCAGGAGTTGTCTTGTGAGTGGTGCTTATTCGACAAGTATATGTCATATTTTCTTTCTAGGACCTTCTTCGTGAAGTTTGATCATCTGGTCGGTGGTCTTTCCGTTGTACGTTCTACGTCCCATGGGATCCAATGTATGTTGTCAATCGGATGCCTTTATGACACATTTTCTCGTGCCTACATGATTTCATAGTGGCCTATGAAGCAGCGTGCCTGATCATCGAGCGTCGACAAATTTGGAACTACTACGTCACCTTTTGATGGCGCGTTCGATAACGATGGATGATCTTTCATCTTGTCGCCGTAGCGTCCAGATTTTCAAGCAGTACATTGAAATCAAGAGGAAACTGAGTAGAAAAGCCCACAGTTCTGTTTCCTTTCTCCAATTCAAGAGCTCCAACTAAGTGTTTTATGGTATTAACTACCTAACACAATGGAGAGAAAAAAACTGAGATAATTGAGATAACCATTCTCTTGATCGTGGATGGAACATCGAGAATAAATAGCTTGGTCGTGAGTATTGTTCTCTCGAGATCCAGCAGATGACCGACCGTTTACAAGAGAGAAAAGCTGCAGAAATCGGCCAGCTGTTTTAGCTTTCGTTAGGGGATTGTATCACCAATGATGTGAAGGTGTTGTAGATACTGATCGATCGCTGTAACCCTCATGTCAATCCATTACAGTTTTCGCACGATGTTCTTGCGAATGACGAGGAAAGGCTTTGATGAAAGGACGTCGCCTCATCGAATCCTGTTCTTTGTGTTGATGATCATATTGTTCTAGAACAGAGGGGATTCTGGCTGTCGAGTTGCTATAAAGAATCAATGAAGTAGTGCGTTGATTATTTGAGGCCTCTATAGCCACTTTCTTCCAAAAAAGCATAGCGGACCCACTTTTGAAAATCCGGATGAAGTCAGCACAATGATGCTCAGATATTTGCAAAATTCGGGCCTACAGGTGTCTGCGGTGGGGTCGAACACGCTATTATCCTTTCCAGCCGCTACCGCTTTCACCACCAAACCATGCGAGTCCTTCCTTTCGCATTTCTCCCATCTAGTTTTCTATCTACCAGTGCCATCAGCAGTCACCCGTCAACAGGACTGATATGGAGGGAGGCTGTAGTTGAAATCATGGTTGTATTTCACATAATACCCTGCCGTGAAAAATTGTGTAGCCAGCAAATAAAAAGTTAACAGAGTCAACATATTTTTTGCAACTTAGCATAGGTCTTTTCCACTAAATCTGGTAAGTTTTCCAGGTAAGCCTTCTCTTGAGAAGGATGTGATATATTTGTAGACAGTTATTAGTGTAAATCTTACTACTTTACCTCTGTTGCGAGCAGAACCGGAAGTCTAATAATTATGCTCAGACCAACCAAGATGGAAACGGTGATACAGCGACCTTTGTCGTTGAACACTGGAGCGAACACGAGTCTGAAAAGCAGGAGATTCTAGAGTTCGGAGAATCTCTGATTTTTTGAAATTAAATCCAGCTTTAAGGGAAACGAACCGCGTTTTTTCCTTTGTGGTCCAGACATATCTTTCCAGCGTGATAAGAATAAGTAGGAACGGAATAGCGAATTGAACTGTTTTCGCAATGAAAAAATATAGGGACAATATAGCGATGGTAGAGAAGAATAATGTCTATAAAAAGAAAAAACAATTGGGACAAGAGATAAATGGACATGAACCTATTAATAATTGGTTCATAGCAGTAAAACAGTTGAAATATAGCGCTTTCAATCAGTTTCTGCGGTCTGAGCCATTAAGTATTGAGATAAATGCACGTCGTTCTAATGAACTACAGTAGAAAAAAGATAGAATTCTTTATTATGAGTGTAAAAGAAAAAAAAGAAGTGGTTGTTTCAAAATCTACTTTTCTTCAACTTCTGTATGACTAATCAATATCTATTCTTTCTTGGATAAAGCTTACACAAGGCTGATAACATCCTTTATTTTTCGGCTAGCGTTTCGACGGTAATTCGAGTGGATGGTCCATTCTTGTTCGTGATCTCGAGGTGGCGTCTTTGTCTTCTCGAAGAGATGAGACAGATGCTCTATTGAAGAAGATCTAACTCGATAGAAAGTGAAGACGCCACCTCGAGAACACGAACAGCTATGGATACTTTTTCCTCCATTTTTTTATCCTGTATATATAGGGAAATGCTCTGCTTTAAAACGTATTTTTGTCGAATTTTACCCAGGATTTCTCTTTATAAGCACTAATTCTACCTTGTTTCTAAGGTATACGAATCCGGCATCAACACCAAATAACAACAGATACGTCAAGCATATCAGCATATCCATAGAGGAAAGACATGCCAGATATACTGATGATGGTAACGTTCTCCAGAAGACTGCCATCAACAACTGAATTCAGGGAAAATTCACCAATTTTATGAATAAGAACCAGAAGCTGCATCGAAAAAATCTTCTTACTAATCCATACCGTATTTGCTAGAATACCGAAAATCGAAACCATAGAGAATGCTGTAATGATAACGAATCGTTGAAGTGTATATCCTTCAAAGAAACCACATTCTTCTAGTTCCTGGCTAAAATTCATTGCGTTGACCTGTAATAACTTTAATACATAAAGAAATTGTTTGCGCAGTTAGAAAGCAGAAAACTCGTAAGCGATGATGTACAGAAACGAGAAAAAACGATGAAGATAGGCGAAAAAAGCTGTATGACCTCATCTAAATCGACTAACAAATTTGTTTCAATCAGCTAATCAACTTTCTACGAGAAAAGAGGCTTCCGGTCACCATTTAAGCCTTATAGGGGGGCGAGTAGTGCAGTGGTAACGACCCCATTCGTTAGATGTACGGCTCAACATACGCAGGCGTTAGGTTGACCTCAATCTGCCACCACTAATGCTCTTATCGTTCCGGGACCGAGAGGTTGGCAGTAGGCTTGTCTGGAATAAGCTCACTCTCTCTAATTCACGTGGAACACCCTACCACGTATCTGAAATCAAGGGAGAGTGAGTAGACCAGCAGTCACGACGAAAACGGAAGTCTTCAAGCAGCAACCTGAGTCACACGCTAAGCAAAGAGGAAAATTCGAAGACCTTCGTGGGGAGTGCATGTGAAGGAAGCGATACGGATGCAAGTGTTGGCATCCGCAGTGCGATGCATGCGATGTCGGTTCATGTGATGACAAAAAGAAAATTTAGGGGCAGGTTGTTTCCGGAAAATGTGAGAAGAAAAAAACGCAGTAATCGCGCAAAGGGTTCAAGTCGTTCCAGTTCAATTTCGAAAAAAAGAAAGACTTTGGACTCAAAAAGGTGTCAACAATGAATGAGAATTCGTGAACAAATTATTGAATGTCAATGTTTCTGAGACTAAAAAAATCAGATACCACTAGCTATTGCTGATTGCAGTAACCTAACATCATCGAGAAGATGAAAAGGTTAAATCACAATCTTAACCTTTTTTATCTGCAACCTATTCTTCTTAATGGCAGGGTATGTTGCGAAATATGACTTCTACAATGATGAGATATTTGCAAAACTCCGGACCGCAGGTGTCTGCGGTGGCAACGCGCTATTGTCCTTTCCAAGGAGTAACGTGTTCACGCCACCACACCATGCGCCCTTTCGTTTCCGCCTGTCTCTCAGCTAGTTGTATCGATCTTTTGCCATCAGCAATCACCCGTCAGCAGGGATTGATCTGGGGAACCCAAATCGGCATTGAACCCAGTTAAGCTGAGGCTATAGTTATAATCACAATCTTGACCGTTTTATTTGCTGCCTATTCTTTCTAACGGCAAGGTATGTTGCGAAATATAACTTCTATAATGCTGAGATATTTGCAAAACTCCGGACCGCAAGTGTCTGCGGTGGGGGACGATCACAATCTTTCCAAAATCAAAGAAACTAGCTGAGAGACAGGCGAAACAGAAGGACCCGCATGGTGTGGTGGTGAACGCGTAACTCCCTGGAAAAGGACAATAGTGCGTTCGTTCCCCACCGCTGACACCTGCGGTCGGAGTTTGCAAATATCTCAGCATTATAGAAAGTTATAAAGGTTAAAGTTCTTGTCGCTGGATAATCCTAGAGGACGCACCAATGCATTTCACTCCATCCATAGCACTGTAGAGATGATTGAATGCACATATGGTCTAAGCAACGACTTGTGGTAGCACCAAATGCATTAAACCGGTGTTTTTACCCTTCCAGACCAGTTCCGTATCAATTTCCAGACGTCTGAGAGATGGAAGGCTTGGTGAGCATGGGCGCAAGATCCAACAAGCGATTAATTCAGTGTGTATTGCGGGAAACCTATTACTACTGCAGTATGCGCAACCTAACGCTGATGGACCGACAGTTATCAATGGCCCCGAGGTCCTCTGCATCATTACTATGCTCAGGGTTCACGGGTCAGAGCTCTCCTCAAAAACAGAAAGGGAACTTAAGAAGATGGACATTGTCATCGAAGCAGCATGACCAAGCTTACTCTGACTTCATCTAAGCCAGTGTTATTGGAGGAAATAAAAAAGTGACAGAACATCGGGAAGTGAATCATCGGACTATGAAATATGAAAAAGAAGCGAGTATTGTTTACCATATATTATTTAATTCATTAGTTTTATTCGTATTCATGAAATGACACAGGTGTTTTTGAAAATGCCGCACTAATGTTTTTTAGTCCGACATCACCTACTCCGTAGATTTTCACCTGTTAGGTTTCACAATGAAAAAACTGATTAAACGGAAGGATTAGAAATATAACTTAATTTCCTTTAGTCTACCGTCCACCACTTCCGCTTTCACCTCAACAACAATTTCCACATCACTGAAAACTAAGGAACCACTGCTGGAAGAAAAATTTCCTTTAAGGAATTTTTGCTTCAAAACTTCAGAATTTTGATCTATTAAAGTAAATAAACTTGCACTTGTCGGGGAAAGTGTATAGCTCTTAATGGTTGCTATATTTACTATGAATAAAAATGTGTTCTAGTCTGGTTGTAGTATTCAAGGCCGAGGTTTATAAAATCTGGTAAAAGAATTATCAATATTAAAGACGACGAGATGGAGAACAGAGTGGTAGTGATGTCGGTCATCACGAGCATGGTGTTAGTTCGATTCTGACCCGGGACCACCAAACCTTTCATCCCTACGGGGTCGGGAAGTGGTCCTGGACTTGTCCGCAGAAAAAATCACTCTCCCCCAATCGAATTGGAAACGCACCAGCCCAGCTATCTCAGGGACTCTCCAGGGGAATCGACTCGACGAGCATTCTACGAGATTCAGGATGAAATGAACATCGTCAAGCAGTACCCGGAAGCCACATGTAAAAAGTTGGAAGATCTTCATGAATAATGGATGCGAGGAAACCGATCGAGATGTAAGAAGTGCTGGGATCCGCATGGTGAACATGAAGACGGGTCATTTAAAAAGATAAAAAAATAAAAAAAAGATAAGAGTCTAGCTAGGCAATCTAATGCATAGCGAATTTGATGAACGCGAAAGTAATTCAAAAAATAAATGAATTGTTAATAGATTATGCACGTAAGAATTCATAATCGATTCATGAAATGTGATTTTACGTGAACACCGTTCGCTGTTTACCATTGTGAATCTGTCATTAATTTTCGATTAGTCCAACATATTCGATAGAATTTTCTTAACCTAAGGGAAATAAGCCAAAAAACGACGAGGAAATAAGTTCACAAGAAATCAGCTACTTCTTGTATCCTAGAAAAACTGAACAGCCACCCGACCTCAAACGATGACGCGCGTTTCATCGGTAGGCGTTTGGAAGGTTTCGCCTCATTCTCAAGGGAATATGCTCTGCTCTGTTGTCGTCTAATAGGATACCTTGAAGTGGAACGCCGAAAGATTTCATTGGTTTGTTATTCGTGAAAACACACATAAAGGACAGAACAGACGTTGTTATACGAGGTACTAAAAGAATTGCGACTCTCTGAAACACAACATAAACACCACCATTCCAATCAATGCCTGTTGAAAAAACTTCGGTGACAAAACAGACAATGTCTTAACTTTTATTTACTATCTATTCTTTTTACATGGCAGGACACTATGCGAAATACAACCACGAGGATGATGAGAAATGAGCAAAACTCAGGTGAGTTTCGAACCCACTTTACTATTACCGGGTGCTCACCTGCTACCCACCACGCCAACCGATGCGCTTCATCTGCCTTTCTCTCAGTCATGTTTTGCTCTGTCGGTGCTGTCAACAAGCATCCGAATGAGCGAAGCACTGATAGAGCAAAAACAGTGACTGAGGGAAAGGCAAAGAAAGTCCTTGATTGGTGCGGTGGATAGCATGTGAAGCAGCTGTAAGGATAGTTGTGGGTTTGAAACCCACCTGAAGTTCGTATCACATCATCTTTATGGTTGTATTTCACTTACCTAGATAATTCGATAGCTCTGCAGCAAATGAAGGATTCAACTAATTCTTCCACACGTTTCGTTGTCTTGAAATCGTCATCCAGAAATGTAGCTGGGCTCATGTGCGGTTTGAGGACCTCTGGTTTTTTTTCCCACTTCATTGACATAATGAATTCATTCAGTTCGTTTCATCCTGGACTATAAACGTGACCATGGTTGAGAGTTCCGAGACCTTTACCACATGATGTTGCCGACCCTAATGAATGGCAAGGATAGGTGTTCTGTTACACACAGGATTCTTTCACAACAACAGTCACTTTGCTATTAGTTGGTCGTCGACCTATCAATGATGATTGGACAACGAGAGTCCTAAGCCTTCGTTACTAAACAATGATCATTTGTGAGCTGGGCATTTCCATTGTATTCTTCATTGATAGGCTAAAAATTTTCAAGAAAAGACACTTAAAAGACTGGACATCCACACAGGATCTTTACACCATTGCTTGATTGTTGCGAAATAGAGTAGAATCTATTAATTGTAAAAAAACCCTCTAATGAAGACTAAAGGGTCGTATAAATAAAACATTGGCAACAAGAATCCCTAACAGCAGTGGCAACAATAACAACAACAACCAAAACCACAATAGCAACAATTCCAGTCCCTAAGCGACACATTTGGTAGTTTCCAGCAACATGTTGGCAACCATAGAAGGAAGCGTTGGCTGAGTATAATAACATGCAATAGATGTTTAATTTGCAAAGAAACTGTACCGTTGTCCTCCAATGGTACCTTTCTGTCGGACGAGTTTCACCATATTTAAGGCAGTCAGTATGAGAAAAACGATGAGGTTGCGACACACAGGAGCAAAAGAAGACAATGCGTTGAAACGATTATCCGTGGTTCCGTATGATCCATAAGCATCGGTGTTGATAATGTAGGTGTTTCATTTAATGGTCTTTGGGCGACTGCTAATGTAATGTATACTCCCAACAATTGGGTTAACTACAACATCGTGGCTGAGGAGAGTGATGTTACTGGATGTCGAACCGCGAAGTACAACACATGCCCACAACCCCACTACATTCATGCTCTCCGCTTTCTTTACACAGTCATATAGACTGAATTTTGTCATTTCCATCTGATACCCAGCTGAGAGTAAACCAATGAATGACAAGACATGCCACGGTGACCAAGGCGAATCAACCACCCACCCAAAACCGTCAAGTTAGAGGAACATAACTGAAGAACAATAGACTTTTAATATAATACCAATATATCTTGCTGTTTTCATTTAGTGTTTTTTGAGTGAGCAGAACTTCACTAGGTAGTTCTGACACTAGGCAGAAACAGATGGAAACTTGATTGATTGCGGCATAAGTTACTAGACAATTAATGAGATTATAGGTGGTATAGGCGATTACTGAAGTTGTTTTTGTGGAACGACAGTAGTCATTTCTAGCAGCAAAGTACGATCTTTTAAAAGAAGAATGAGGAAAGGATTTTCGTAAGGAAAACCCAACAAAGCCAGCTTTTTGCCCTAATATTAAAAAAGAGCCATTAAGGTGCATTAAAGTGATGTGACACCTTCATAGGGATAAGAAGAAAATAATCACAATGAAGGCTTTTTTAAAGTTAAAGCTTGTTGTTTTCCTTTAATATTGTAGCTCAAGTCGAGCAATCGCATATACTTCTTTGATGCTCACATGGCTATGAGTAGAAATCATCCTAAGAAATATTCCTAAGTTGTAGTGCGATCTTAGAGGAGTCACTGTTTTTTCGTAATCCGCAATTCGTAGAAGTCGGACACGACTAGGTTGCTGGCCATAGAGTCACCGTATCCGCATTTCTACCGTAATCCTTCTAGTCTTCTCTCGTCCTTAGGTCACTCTTCTTAAATAGCATAGCGAGGGTGCTGGTCACCTCTTAAGACAATTCGCCCAATTTTGCTCTTGCATTATTAGACAACAACTACCAGTTACTCTATTGTAGGCTATTAACTCAAAAAAAATTCGAGCTAACCACTGAACTAATGCCATAACGGAATTGAAAAACCAAACATTAAGTTTGCTCTACTACCATAACATAAAGTGAATTGTAATTATGGCTAGGCTTTCTTAAACAAAAACAGTATAGAATTAAAAGTGCTCCATAACCAAAGCCTGTAGACTGTACAGACGGAAAGCAAACTTTGTGAGTTTAAGGAAACTAGAAAGAAACACTTAGCACCAAGAAAAACCAACTGACCCATCGTGCATTTGCAAGAAACCAATAAATACATAATAAATACGATATCTCTGAGTCCTCCACTAAAATAGTACTACAACCAAATCGAACGGCACGAGATCGAACGATTTCTTAAGCAAAAGAGTATCATAGTACAAATTTCCTTCCCGACGTTTTACAGCCTCATCGTGGCTGGGAGGTGTTCTTGGGTGCCGGGCTGCGATGTACAACGAGTATTCGCTCCCCTGACAGGGTCTCCCAAGCTGAGAAGGAGTCAGGCGTTTACATCAGGAAGCCTAGCTAAGAGTAAGCCGATACAACGATCCACCACCGCCCTGGTATCAAAGTCGCATGGTGGAAAATCTCCAACTGATCCACAGGGGCAGCGACTGTCTATGGTAGTGAGGACCTGGGACAGTCTTTGGCCAGGCTGACCTCGGGATTTAAGGGAACCACAATGCCTTAACCAGCAAATTTCCGAAAAAATTATGAATTTCCGAGATTATGCTGGGGCCTACACAACTAGTGAGGACGGGCCTTTCAAGTATCAAGTAAGTATCAAGTATAAATTTTTATTTAAATCCGAAATTTTTGTGTCTCCAAACACTGTATTTAAAAAAGCTAGTCCGTTAATTAGTTACTGGATTTGAAACATGTAGGCAAAGTTGGTAATTTTCTTAGTTCATGATGAGGCTAGACATTAGTAGTCAAAGACAAGAAAGGAAAGAATTTTAAAGAACTAGTGAGATGAAATGAAAACGAAGACGAAAAGGAAGGTAATGAAATCATACATTCACATGTTTCTATAGACTATCATCTTCTTTCACTACATTAAAAAAACCTAATCTGAGGGTTAAAGAGATTTTCAATCGAGTTGTACCAAAAATTGATTGCTTTTGAGAAAGCCGAAGACATTTCACTTAATGTGGGAAAATGTCTGCTCTGTTGTATATTTAGTAATTACCTGGTTTCAAAAAACGAAAAGAAGAACTAGCGACGAAGCAAAAAACAACAGCCAACCGCTTATGAAATTGGACTGGGTTTGGTAAATCGGGATAGATTGAAAAGCTCGCTAAGGGTAATGAAATAAGGAAAGTAGAAAACGATTCAATAATGCAATTCACTGAAAGCAATTTAGGTAGGAGAAGAGTAAAATACATTCGAAATTCTCTTGAAGAGCTTGTTATTGAGGAAAAAACGCTAATGATGAACAATTTCGTGAGTGAAATCGTTCATCTCGGTCATCTTCATTCCCCTTCGACATTGTTTTTTATCTGTGACATGGAGGATTTGGCAGTTAAACTGCTGTCACAGCCATAATGATCGACTTACATATCTCAAGTGTGTCGTTTATCTTTCACGGACTCTCGTATCAGCTTTTTTTATGGGCTTTTCCGATCCAATGTCAAAAATGACGGACTTCAAAGTCAACTTTTGACTTCTCAAAAAGCATAAAGCGTATACCGCAACTTATCCACTATTAATCGCGACGCTGGCCAACAGTTCACTGTTTTCTTGATGGGCAGAGTTATTATAGTACTTTTTCATAAAGAAAAATAAAGCACAGATGCAACCGGAATAATGCTGAAATATTTGCGAAACTCGGACCATAGGCCAGAACGAACCGCAATTTTTCTTTCCGCGGGCTCACGTATTACTCACTGCACCACTGAGGGCCCTTACTCTGCTTTTTTCTAAGAAACTTTATTACCCTAACGGTGCCATCAGCAATCACCTGTCAGCGGGAATGATCTGTGGAGCATTATAGGCATTGAACTCAATTAAGCTGAGGCTGCTGTCGAAATCACAATCTATAACCCTTTATTTACAGCCTTTAATGTTTTTTCCCGATTCCCCTTGCATGGTAGAGGAGATTGGATGAATATATGGCCTATCGGATAACTTTCGGTGGCCTACCGGTGTTTCATGTCAGTGTTTCTATCGCAACAGACCAGTTTGGTAACAATTTTCCGACGTTGTAGGAAGGCCTTGTGAGCTCGGAGCGTGGGATCGAACCAACGACCACAAGGAAGTTGCAGGGCGCAGCTAAAACAAGGCGCTATAAGCGTTCTCTATTATATCTATGCGAAATAGAAATTGTTGTTGAGATAATGAATAGGTGATAGATTTGGACGTGGTAGAGATTTTTGCTTTTTTGTTTTTGTTTTTCTTTCTTTGGTGTCTTAAATGTCTTACAGACACGTCAAATCGATGTGCAAAGAAAAACAATAATAAATAACCAGTAAGAACAGTAACAGCGCTGTTCTTGCACAACATGGACGGTCTGTATGGCTTGCGAAGATGAACAGCACACTATTCTGAAGGCAACAAATCTCATATAGCAAATCCCAAGACCGACATTCTATTAACCACGACGTTGATCAATAATTCATGGTTTTTCTTGATGAGCAAACACGAGGTTGGTATTTCAGCACTTAATAGTGCACAATAGTGGACGTTTCTTCGGTTTCGACTTCTTCGGAGCCTGGAAAGGTCGAATTGACATGCTCTACTGGCCATGGTCTACTCAACCAAACACTTTCATGACCTCAGCAATATAATATTTAAAATATAAATTTCCATTCGTACAATGAACAGCTTCTTTTAAAACACCCACCATTTCGTTCGTTGTAAGTCTTCGAGTTAACTGGTGGAGATCAGCCGCACAGAGTATTACGTGGGCGAGGAATGTATCTGGGTCAGGCCAAAGAGTCAGCTTAAGGTATGACGCCAGCACACGTGTGATTACTACGCACTCCTCCCCTTTCTCCTCCATTTCTGCATTTTTGGACCTCATCCAAAGCGCTTCAAGAGTTTACGCGCTGATGTTTTGGATTCTTGTGCGAGGATAGCGGCTCTTATTTCGAAATCTTCTCCGTTATGTCTCAGTGTCCTATGCGCGCCTAGTGGAGTATTTGGTATCACTTTAAATTTACCGACTAAGTTCATTTATACGGAACCACAGTGGTTTAGCCGTTTCGCCAACGTATTCGTCCTCGCTCGCTTTATAAGGGATTAGGTATCCCGTACCCAAACTCAAACAATCGCCGTCTCGACCGTTAAGGCACATAGTGCAGTTCTCATATAGAATGTATCTCATATAGCACAGATACTGATTACTACAGTCGACTTCTCTGATTCTTTAAGGACTTTTCATTCAGCTGACCGAACTCATATTTTCTAACATGATCGTTGGAAAACATGTGTTCTGGTCGTTTTTTTTAGATGGAGTTCTATCTGGGGAGTCTAACTGCTCTCCCAGAAACTAAAACTCAATATTTAGTGTCTTTTTAGTTAACATGTTCGCCAAAATGATAACGATTTTTGATAAAAGAGACAAAAACCTCCGAATCTCCTCATAATTGACGATGTCATGATTATTCCCAAACAAAAAATAGGCTACCTAGCTCAGAAGACGTCAAGGCTAACCAGTAGGAATATAATTCTGAAACGAATCAAAGATCGGAGCTAGTGCACAGTGCAGTATTTTAAACTTCAATATTTATGGTATTTATGGCAAAATAGCTCACACGGGTAGAATTGCGATTAGAGTTACCCTTCAACGATTTGGTTCGATCCCAGTCTGCGGTCAAACCAAGCTCTCCATCTCTTTAGCGTCTACAAATTGGTCCTAAATATGTCTAGAAGGATAAAAAAAAGCGCAGACTTGTACACGAGCGCTTCCCTCAAAGCAAGTGTGTACGCCAAAAATGTATTCAGTAACCTCTAGGATGCATAGAATAGAGTTGAATTCGTGGAGCATACTTCAGGGACTGATCAACACTGGACGCTTTCATGATTCCGATGCTAAAATTCTTATCGAAAACCGTTTTTCCACTATAAAATGGGTTTTCAGGTGTTTCGAGTTGTACGCTGAATACTCGTGTCAGGTCTGGTGCATTACTTGTGATGAATTCACACGATAGATAGCAATCACAATTGGCTGACATCCGTCGGATCAAATCCAGGAGGTCATTTTTCAAGGAAATCCAGGAACGTTCATCGATACGGAGAAAGAATTTCATAAAGTAAAAATTGAACGCTAGATATTGATGATTACCTAGTGAAACTACAGAGAATTACAAATTTCAGTAGTCAAAGAAATGGGGGAAAAGACAAAGGTTGAAAACTTAAAAGCATAAATAAATGCATGATCGTTAGTGAGCACGCCTTTAATCTTTGGATGTTGCAGAGTCTTTAAATAGCATTGTTATTGAAAATGAATTTCTCGTAAAAAATACAGCATAAAGCTCCCGAATCCTAGGCTCTGGCTTCAAGCGAAATGTATCTGATGCAAGATTCATTTTCTTAGATCGATTCCCTGTCCGTCTACTTTTTTCCGAATAATATCTTCTGCACGGATTTGAGCCAACTGAGTAACAGGTTTGCAGAGAAATTGAATCATATCGGATGTTGACTCTACTTATACGAGTGTGCATTCTGTTTAGAAGACAAGAAGAGAATCCGTCAGGATTCTAGTCGACGACAAATTGAATTGTCAATACTTTACGTCGCCGACGAACAACTACATACTGTGTTCGTGTCACCTAACTAACAATCGCATTATCAGGTTACAGCTACAACAACACCACACCACAGCGAAGTGTGGGTTGGTCGACAAACAACGGATGATTTCTCATGACTATTAAATATCAGGATAAAAATGAAAGGAAGTGGAAAACGACGTAAGCATTGCCTGTTCGCCTATTCCGTCGTGTTTTAGCTTCATAGATATTTGTTCGATTCGTATTGAGCAGTTTGGAATTGACGAAAAACAGTAAAGCTGCACAGGAAGCTTTGCTACCATGGCGCTAATTAAGTTTATACTACAAAGAAAAGAAAAAAAAGGGAAGGAGAAGAATGACAGTGAGTGTTATGATGACTACTGTAAGTATGGTGGTGGTGGTCGTGGTGATAATACTCGTGACAAGAAGTATTGTGACAGCGATGATTATGGATATGAAAGAGTCAAGGGAAGAAATATTTTAGACATTCAACTAGCAATAGAGTGAGTGAATGAGAGAAAGCGAGAAATAAAAGAAATAAGGAATACCGATTCAATTTTCATTCCACTCCCAGGCTTATCAAGCTTTCTGTCACTTCCGGGGTTAGTACCACACCAATCTGGGAAGACAAAAACACTAACTTGAGAGATTGGTAGACTCTCGAAACACGCATCCAATCACCTTTACGAAGCTTAGTGAAGTGCATTGCATGGCGCTTTCGTAAGGGATTGATCAACGCCGGATGCTTTTTTTCATAAGCAAACACACGCTGCTATGCAGAAGTAATGTGAGATATGAAGCATAATGTGGACTTAACATGAACGTTTTCCAATGTTAAATCTTAATTCAGAAGATTTCTGGATATAGTAAACTTCACGTTAGGTTCATTAGGCTGACTAACTGGGTCTCTAAAAGTGAAAGGGAGTTCGACATTCCGAAGTACAGTACGAATAAAGAACATCATAAAAACAAGACAAGGCGCTTCATCAACTTTAAGCAAGTACAGCCAAGTGAGCAGCTTTGGTGTTGCATGGGAACAATTGAAGTTTGCTGGTACGTGGTTGAGTTATTCAATGATTAAGCGAATTAGAGATGAAAGGTGACACATGACTATATGTAGTATTATATTCTGGTTTAATTTTCTAAAGTGCACGAGCAAAGCATGTAGAGGTGTTCTGTAACACACACGTGGTTGTCACTTCGATCACCATATCTTGCCTTATAACGCCCACCATCCCACAGATTTGTTTCAAATTGTTCTGGGTGGATAAAAACACAGACTTGATAAATGGCCCCGCAAGTTATTTGTAAAGGCCAGATATGTCTTCAATCAACTACCGTCCTCAATGGAGATGACTATATGAAGCATCTCCAACGAATACATCAGTGTGGGACGCTCCATTCTTCTTATCCTTTGTAGGATTCTATACTAGCAAGAAATATCGGCGTAGTTTGCGTACCTCTATGAACGCCTGTACCACTACTATTACCTGCAAACCCTTTGACTTTCATATGACTCCGGCATAATTCTCATGCAGGATCTTATGGAAGATGTGTAAACAATTTCAACTCATCTGCGCTCTTGACTGTCCATGAAGCCCATCGGCTAACGGTTGTTGTCTTCAGGAGGCGTTAATATATAATGCTCGCCCTACCCACCTGATTTTCGACTTATTGGCACAGGTGTAAAAGGTTTCTGGTCTTTGGTCACCTGAGTAATTCATTCGAATGGTGGCGTAGGTGCCCATTAGCGCGGAAGAATCGTAGAGTCGAAAAGTATACCACACTGTTGGCTGGGTATTCATTGTACTCTACTCTATATCCTCAATACTCTTTCAGGCTATTCATGTCGGCCTTTCCCACTTGAAAGGACAAATGGAAGAATAGTAGGAAAAAGCAAGGAAAAGAGAAGAGATGCGCACAGTTTTGTTAAATGTTGGACAAAAAAATAACGATTATGGGTGTTCCTAGTGAAAAATTATAAAGTTGCTACAGTAATTGAATACAACAAGCCGTTTTTGATACGCAACAAACGCGGTCACGTTCTAGTAGAAAATTGTGTCCTCTTCAACAGGAAAACGAGGATTATGACTGAGTATTGCTAGAGACTTCTGAGATACTGCACACTAATTAGAAATTGTCAACAATATTAAAAGCAGAAGAACACAATGTAAAGTAACAAAATAATTGAGATAAGGAAGGCGATGGGGGAAGATTCTTATAGCTCTTTGAGACGGCGTATCATTCAAATGTCGAGTTGTAAGAAGGCATAATCTTAATAATGTTGACTAATTCCTTGTAAAGAGGCCGCGTTGCAAAGTGGTAGCCATGAAGTTTATCAGAAAGACGGTGCTCCTTCAAGATCACGGCCCTGGTCGGTGAGCGTTTGATCCCTCCGGGATGGGAAAATTGGGAACTGGATCGGTCGGGATCAGCTCACAACTTTTGATCCCCTTTGGTCTACGGGGAAATGTTGTAACACAGCTACCTCTGGATTAGAGGGATAATCGGCTCATTAAAAGTTCAACGACATTCACAAAGAAGACCAAAGTCCTCAAGTAGCAATCGAACCTACATGCAAAAAGTTTGGAGATCTTGGTGGACGAGGATGTGAGAAAAAAAATCAAATTTAAGTGTTGGGATCAGCAGAGTGGACTTGGAGATGGGTCATGTAGAACAAAATTCTTTTGTAAATCTGTGCAGATGGTTTCGTGTCCCAGTGATAGTTTGATTACAGGTGTAGTAAGTTTCGAAAGGAAGTGCAATCCTAGATAGCATCAATGGTGAATAATCTGTAACGATTTATTCTATTTAAGCAGGCCTGCTTCTATCCAGATAACCGATCCCACCTAGTCACAGAATAAAAACCAGACGCTTGCATCAGTGGTAGGATTACATCTGTTGATAGCTTCCCCACATAATTGTTTTTCGAAGTGCTTTGGAAGAATGAAGCTCCATTTTTTAAACCAACATGTTGTTAATGAACTAGATGCTTTTTTTTCTACCGTTTCATTCGAACAGTGTGGGCTTCAAGTCTGTTTATTCAATTCAGATTCAATTCAATTTCGCTCAGAAAAAGTAGATTTTCGTAAATGAGATTTTATAACTACTAGTGCTGAGTAGAAATGGAGTGTGAAAGTCAATACCGAAACTACAAAATTATTGCAGTGTACAAGTAGCACAGAGGCAGTGATACTGATAATAGCAGGGTGCTGTTCGACCTAGCCACAAGTTCATCAAGCCACTCCATACGAAGAAACGAATCGAAAGCACATGAGGTGCTAGGATGCGCACAGTAGACATGAAAGGCGGGTCATGTAAAAAAAGAAATAAACTTATTTCGAGGGGGTGTTGTGCAATGAATTTTTCCTCAATCACTGACAAAAATAGATTAATTTTTTATTGATTATTTGCATGTGAAGGAATTATATTATAAAGATCGACCACATTTTGCATCGCTTACGGTCCCCCTCGGTGGTCTAATGACTTGAGCAGGCGCCAGTAAATTTTTCGTTTGTCCCTGGTGCGTGCAAGAGTAGCTCAGTAAGTTCTGGGCGGTCGCTCTAGGGACTCATTGGGCACAGTCTAGGGCCTCCACAAAGAACTCTGAATATCAGGTCGGCAGTGTTCCTGCTAAGCTTTTGAGATCTCGAAAAATTCAGTCATTAACGGCTCCCGTCCATCAGTGAAGACTGGGTCATCGTCTCATCAAAGTTTAATATGAAGAAACAATATGCATTAAATCAGAGTTTTAATCGTTTTGAACCGAGAGAAAAGCCACAATAACAAAAACGTTCAAAGTATCGACATCCTATAAACCTCGGCATAATAATCAATATATCTATATGTGTCGTAATAGATCCCACGACCGACTTTCTAGTAACCTCGGCATTGATAAAGTAATTCTTATTCATGAATACGCTGACGTTTCGACGGATTTCGCCTTCCTCAGAGCCTGGTAAGGTCAAGTTGACAGCAATCTATTCAGCCAAACACCTCCATAACCAAACAGAGAAAATGCTGAACCAAGGTTTCAATCACACTGAACACAAAATAGCTTCTTTGCACACTCACCGCTTTCTATGACTCTTCTACAGAGTATGTCGCGTGGAGACCAACCGCACAGAATTCACGTGGAAGCGTGATGTGACCCTCCCATCAGAATAACAGGCTTATATACTGCCTAATATCACGCGTAATAATGAGGCATTCTTCTCCGCGGTTCATTTTCGGATTTCTGGAATTAATCCAGAACGCCTCGAGAGTTTTGCGCGCTTGGGTTCTCGATTCCTGTGCGAGGATCGTGACCCCCTACTTCAAAGTCCTCCCGTTATGTCTCTGGGTCCCTATGTGTGCCTAGTGGGGTATTTGGTTTACGTTTACCGGCTAGGTATTCTTTTTATGCGGACACAGAGTGGTCTACCAGTTTCGCCAATGTATTCGTCTCCGCACGCCTTACAGGAGATATTCGTGAATAAAGAGTAAAACAACACCTCGCATTTGCCCAACAAGAATACGAAGAATCTATATGTGTGTTCTTACGAACTGCCCTTGTTTAGCTGACGCGAGGGTGGTATAGATGTTCTTATTTTCTAAGTGCTCACAACTTTCACAACATAACAGTTCTCACGAACCTACTTATACATTTGGACAGCCCGTCGTCTAGATGAAAGTCATTCAAGTTAAGAATGAAGTCGTCATTTCCATCCTAAGAGTAGAACCAATGCCAGAAATCACTGCCGTTTAAAAAGCAATCTTTTCACTGCGTGAAAGACCTCCCCTCCAATGCAGACGAAGGGGCGGAAACTGAGCCTCGAAGGCGATGACGACCTCAGCTATCTCGAGAATCGATGGGAAAAATCTCACCCAAGAGATAGAATATCAGTTAACTCAAAAATTTGCTAGGATTCCGATCCCACGTGTATGTTGAAGGGCTCCTCTGACCATTGCGCCAGACGCGCCGTTGTGATGAAGATAAAGTCTTCAAATGGCAACCGGATACACGCAATTCCAAATAACTTCGTGGATGACGGAAGAAAATGAAAGAAGTGCTTCAATCAACACAGTGTGTAAATCCGATAAATACACATGCCGTATGTTTATACCTAGTTATTTGAGTAGTCTACTGTCTCATCATCGTCGATGACAAGTGTTTCTGAATGTTGCAAAGGGATCTACTATGAAGTGCTCAACCCAACATCAGGTTACCCAAGTTGAGAAAGAGATCGACGTTTCCATCTGGAATCGTAGTTATGAGTAAGCCAACGTATAAATTATTTCAATCATGGTAGTAAACTCGTCGCGAAGTAGAAGACTCCACTTCAAAAGAAGTGATGGCAAATGCCTGTGGTGACGACTTGTGAAAGCCTCAGTGTGGTGATCTCGTGACTGTGCGGAAAAAAATTTCATCGAACAAAGCAAAAGAAGAACCATTTAAACGAAAAATCTTCTGAAACTCTTCTTAGGTGAAACAATTTAGGAATAAAGGCCAAGTAAATACTGGTACTGTTCAATGGTATTTATAAAAGAAAAAACCTCTTAATCGTTTACCACCTCATCGTGGCTGGGAGGTGTTCCTGGGTGTCGGACTGCGATGTAGAGCGGGAGCTTCATCCCCCTGGCAGGGTCTTCTAAACTGAGGAGTCCGGCGTTTCCATCAGGAAGCCTAGCTAATAGTAAATCAATACCAGGATCCACCACCGTCCTGGTATCAATGTCGCATGGTGGTAAATCTCCCTCTGATCCACAAGGGCAGCGACTGCCTATGGTGGTGAGGACCTGGGGCAGTCTTTCGCCAGGCTGACCTCAGGTCTCCAGGGAACCACAATGGCTTAGCCAGCAAATCTCCGAAAAGATGGAGATTACGCTGAGGCCCGCACAACCACCGAGGACAGGCCATTCAAGTAACAACCAAGTATAAAAGAACAAGTAAGTATAAAAAAGGAGATAGTGAGTACATACTGGAAAAAGCTATCGCTATCGTCTCATTCACTCGTTGCTAAAAGCAATAGTGTAGTAAAGTGTAAATGCATAGCTGGGAAAAAAAAGTGAAATGGTAGGCTTAAAACATTGGGGAAAATCGAGTATTAAGAGAGAGTACAATGTTCCCTTTAAGAAGACGATGAAGAGTATCTATAATGAATAGTAGTTGTTATATACCAGAGGAATGACTGGAGATTTACAAGCATTTCTTGGATCTCTCTCAACTTCGAATTTTTTTGCTACTGTTTTGTTTTAGGAATGGAAAAAAAGTGAAGTTGTCGAATCAGTGAAGAAACGACTTGTGCAGTCGGACTAGTTTATTTCAACAAATGAAAAATAGATATTACTAAACAACGCAGGATAGATAGAGGATTTTGAGGATTACGTCGAACAAGTTCTATAAGCAGTTGGAAACTATTCATGGCTAAATCACAATGTTAACTTTTTTTTTATTTCCCCTGAAAGGGTAACAGCGCTCTCGTTCCCCACCGCAAACACCTGTTGTCGGGAGTTTTGCAAATTTCTCAGCATCATTGTGGTTAAGTCACACATAATAACGTGCCATGAAAAATTGTAATAGGCAGTAAACAAAAAGTTAACATTGTCATTTAGACTACAGCTTCAGCTTAACTGAGTTCGCCGCTGATTTTGGATCCCCAGATCAAGCTTGTTGACGGGTGATTGCTGTTGCCTTAATCGATATTTATGGATAGTTCAAAGAAACACTATGGTGGCTTAGTGAATATGGACAACGACGGTTGCGAAAGAACGAATGGAAGACGTGTTAGAGTTGATGAAGATGGGCCAATCAAGTGTTCACAGCAGTTCTACACCTTTGAATGGATCAAACTACCGCTACTCTGCTCAAGAGGTGGATCAATTGACGATTTATTGGCAAATCATCATTAGAATGCAAGCATTACCGTGTTGTCCTTGACGATCCAACATGACATGTCATGTAGGATTTAAACAATTCATGCACTCAATTCGTCGTCATGCAGATCGTTTCGTCAAATGAAGTGAGCAGAGCATGGTTGTGCTGTGGCTCGACAAATTGTAAGATAATTCCATCTTGGTCAAAATGGGAAATCTACTTTTTTGGAGATTGAGATTGCCTCGATTCTCACGGGATCCAATGTTTTTCCCAAACATTTGCCATTTTTTCTCTTCACAATATGACCAGTTCTCCGATGTATATCTTCGAAACGTACAACGTTGTGGGTCGAAGACGAGATGGCATTCATGCTAATCGAAAATTTACAGCACAACGAAATAGAAAACTGGTTGAGAAAAAGCGAAACGAAGGAAGCCACATGATGTGGTGGTGAAAAGCGTTAGCCTCCAAATAGGGTAATAGCGTGTTCGATCCCTACTGCAGACACCTGCAGTCTGGAGTTTTGCAAATATCTCAGCACCATTGTGGAAATAATTAGTGTTTAACGCGCTCATCTTCAAAAAACATCACTCGAGTGTCTTCTCTCTATTTCCTCAAGTACGTAGCTCGGGATTTGAAAGTTTGTCAGTGGCACTGTTAGGTGCACGATTTTTTGCTCGAGCTGCTCGTTATCTTTTACCGAGTTATTCTCTCGACTAGTCAAGTCAATGTCGTCTCAAACTCATCGAGCATTCCTCAGTGATCCACTCAGGCTTAGCTGTTTTTATTCTCACCGGCTGTTTATCATGTATTCGGCTTTCTTCTGTATGATTCTGCAGTCTAACATTTTTCCATGATTTACTGAACCCACAAAGATTTACCTCCATTTCTGCGACATTGTTTGAAAAATAGTAAAGTCATCCGTGAAGCGAAATGTGGACAAGTGAGTAAACGGATAGATACGCAATGAAGACTGCAATTCTGACACTAAACGATGAAATCCTTTGTTTTAAAAATGACAGGAAGGCTATCATTTATCCACAAATTGCCAACGCAGTGTTGTTCGTAATTCTTTGAAGTGCGAACACATCATATTTGATATGGTCTGCGACATCGAGAGGAGCAGGGTCTGTGTAGGTTTATAAGTGGATGGCCAAATGTCTTTATTGCGTTTTGTAGATGCGTCGTTATTGGTCAGATGCAGTGTTACTTTCAGTGTGAACATTGCTGAGTGCTGGTCTGCCGTGGTTTCATGAAGCCCTCATATTGTTATTCTGTCGTCATTGCTACGGTGCTCTCAGTTATTCTTCACAGATAGTCATCTGCACTGGTGGATCGTATTGAGGCTTCCTGCCTTAACGAATATCTTTGTAAAACATCAACGACTTCCGCGATTAGTCAACAGACAGTGGGCGACGACATATATAAGAGTATGGAAGCAGATTTTTTCTGAGACTAGCTTAATTTCTCTACGTCATAAAAAATGGCTGCTGCCCTGTAATTGATGTGAGGGAATGTTCTACAGCTGCTATCCCAAAATTACAGAAAGACTCCACTCGAGCAACATTCAAAGACATTCATGAAGAACATCAATTTCTCGAAGAGTAGTCCAGCCCATGTACGACCGAAGACCGTTCTGAACGATGAATACCAGTGTATCGAATGGAAAAAGTACTAGGATCTGTAGAATATGTAACGTCGAGTAGTGTAAAAGTTCTTAAGTGGTCACAGACGTTGTTTTGAACACCCTATTTGACAACGTTAAGTGTTCAGCAGTAATTAAGCAAGTGCCACACCTTTTCAGATTTCTCTTAATAGTAGCGCATATTTCATAGGAGATTAAAGGAACTTATCAAGGTTCTCATTTAAATCAGATATATAGCACTGAGTCTGAGTTTCCCCTCAGGCCTAACGTGAGCGTCTGTCGTTTCGCGAACAATGGAAACGGATGAGTTTAGTGCTTCGTTCCATTCCACTCTTCTCGTACATGGCCTATAGTCATTTCACACGTATTTGTGATAAGTGCTTTTTATGTGCGTGAAGAAAGGTAGTGCACTAGTTAGTACATTTTCATTATCTGCTTCAGCACTTTTTACCGTAATCGCTTTTGGAAAAGGTTCATTTCAAGTTTTAAGGATGGAGAAGCCTTTTCGAGGTTTCCTGACGCAAATTTAAAGGCTCCAATTGATCATTGAGCAAGTCAAACCATTTGTCCATCTCGTCCTGTACATGGCCAGTGAAAAATAGATCATTCATTTATCCTCTGTGAAAGATACATATGAAACACAGGCATTTAGCTTAGCACTGAAGGGAAAACATACCAAGGGCGAATAATTTTGGCCTAAAGAAGACTTCTTTTAAACTTATGTTTAAATCGCTAAGATTACACGAGGTTGATAAATAAACTTTTTTGAAATTCTGTTAAACAATTCTTGGGAAATTTCCACCACAATTCAGCGGTGCTCAAAGCGGAATGAAAAGCAAAATTGTGCAGTTTGTCCTAATGGCGTTAGACGAAGATTGCATGAGATCAGGTACGATATAGTTAATCTCTTTCAAGACACGCTATGACGAACAATATTAGCAAAACGGGCAGTTCTCAAAACCGACTTCCTGTTATCATCGGTTGTGCAACATGCCACCTACACGTTGGGCGGACGTGTTCGTAAAGAAAGTTAATCAGCTGAACCCGCAGCTGCAGTTATTTTACAGATCACGGTGTGAGACTCGTACGTGCTACCATGCTCGAACGAGTCCACCACCATGGACGACGATTGAGAGGGAAAGAAACGAATAGCAAATGTGCTGAGGTTAGCACAACTCGTGAAGACGGACATTCCAAGCATCCAAGTAAGTAAGTATTAACGTCGGCATTGATCAAGAATTCTCTACTTTCTTGATAAGGCAGACACGAGGTTGTTTATACACTCTTTATTCACAAACGCTGACATTTCTGTGTATTTCGCCTTCCTCAGCTCTGTCTGTGTGCTTAGCTAGGTGGAGAGCTGGAAGCCCGGCAAGGCACTCCTCCAGTACATACACGGCAGAAGAACGCAATAGTTATGATTTTGAAGTAGTAACGATCCTGGAGCAGAAATCAAGAACATCAATGTGCAAAACTCTTGAGCCATTTTTGATAGATTTTAAAAATTCAAGGACTATTCGAAAGGACGGATGCATTACTGGAACACGTGGCTTGGCTCCGTTTCTGAGGTTAAATTTTTAATCCGAATGAGTTTCTTTAATGAACAGCATACGGATTGTCTTAATCCTCAAAATACAATAATGGTTAGCGATTATTTGTGATATTAAACTTAACACACTGACTTTCGACTAAGGTTGTAGAATGTTTACTGAACACTGCTGTGTTACCATACATCCTCCTCCTAACACTCGAGAAGGCGAAGTTTTTGGCACATTAGCTACTCAAAAATAGGTATTACTATCGTCTATGTGAAACAACAAGTTGCGTTTGCCCTTATGGCAGGGGACGGTGATTGCATGAGTTCAGGTACGATATACCTGATCTCTTTTTAATAATTGAGCAGATGAATATATTGGCGAAACGGGCAGACCTTTGTGTATCCGTATAAAAGAACACCTAGATGTCAAACGAAAACTAAGACAAAGTACACCACTAGGCACGCATAGGATACAAAAAGCATAGCAGAGACGATCTTGAAGTAAAGGTCAATATCCTTGCGCAGGAGACTAAAACACCAGCGCGAAAACATTTTGAGGCTTTTTGGATAAATGCCAAAAACCCTACAATGAATAGCAGGGAATGAATGCCCAGAGGTCATACGCGACCTGGCCCCGTATGTTCGCATCACTTTCTGATGTGGGATGGTGCAGTCATCAACCATATGCGACCATAATCGGCTGTTCTAATCCTCCTCATTGGAAGACACAAAAAAAGTGATGTTTTTCGAGAAGCTGTTGATCATGCAATTGCCATAGAGTTTTTCGTCTTTTTGTAAGTGTTATTGAAGCGTTTGGCCTAGTAAATTGTATATCAGTATACTCTTCCAGGCTCTGAAGAAGGCGACACTGCCGAAACGTCAGCTACTGTTGTATTGTATTGTGTTCTTCTATGGAAGTAAATGTATGCTGTTTAACAACCTCGCGAATGCTGAACAAGAAAAACGACGAATTCATTTCCCAATGCCGAGGTTAATAGAAAGTCGATCATGGGAGGTGTTAATATCCTTCCATTCAATTCACTAAGGACAATTTGTACTAGCAAAATAAAGCAGTTTAAGGTTTCATTGTTTATATACAACTATGTGATAAGCTGACTACTTTTTGAAGAATCTAGAGCATAGCTTAATCTGGAAAAGATCGAATAAATAGCGCACAATGTGAGTTGAGCACCACCATGCTGTGCTGATGTATTCACATTTCCATGTTGTTCATTCAAAGATTACATTCCATGCCCCCACAGGACTCATTAAGGAATTCTTCTAAGTTTTTTATATTAGATAATTTTGCATAAAGTCTTTAGGTTAACTCTTAAAACAATCAAAAGGATCTAGACTCTTACACTTCGCCTGTTACATCGGCTTCATGGTGTCAGAAAACTAGTGGTAGAAATCGGTAGTGCTCAAGAAGTTTAGTGGCAAGGCAGGAAATCTCACTCTGATCCAGAAGTGCCAGTGAGTATCTTTGATGAGTACGTGAGCACCTGGGAATACCCTTACATAACAATCTTAGGATTTAGAAGGAAGTTACAGTAAATCACTATTCGGCAATATAACTTCTATAATGCTGAGATATTTGCAAAACTCCGGACCGCAAGCATCATTCCGGGTAGTAACGGGTTCACCACCACACCATGCGGGTCCTTCATTTCGCCTGTCTCTCAGCTAGTTCTATCGGTCTATCTTTTTTGCCATCAGCAGTCACCCGTCAACGGGATTGATCTGGGGAGCCCAAATCGGCATTGAACCCAGTTAAGCGGAGGCTATAGTTATAATCACAATCTTAACCTTTTTTATTTACTGCCTTTCTTCTTAACGGCAGGGTATGCTGCGAAATAGCAGTTCTATAATGCTGAGATATTTGCAAAACTCCGGACCATAGGTGTCTGCGGTGGGGAATGATCACAATCTTTCAAAATCAAAAGAACTAGCTGAGAGACAGGCGAAACGAAGGACCCGCATGGTGTGGTGGGGAACGCGTTGCTTCCCGGAAAGGACAATAACGCGTTCGTTCCCCACCGCAGACACCTGCGGTCCGGAGTTTGCAAATATCTCAGCATTATAGAAGTTATATTTCGCAGCATACCCTACCGTTAAAAAGAATAGCCAGTAAATAAAAAGGTTAAGTAATCGGCAATGTTCATATTTGAAGTGAAACTGGATCTGATCAACAACGACTCACCTACTAACATAACAAGGGGTACTTTCCAACGTCACATACATCGTTACACGGCTCGAATAGAATGTGCTCGTTCTTCAAAAAAAGAAGAACGAAGAGCTACTATACGGCAGATGAAAAATGAAGGATAGAAATGTTAAGTAGAAGCCGGTCTTTCGAATCAGTGTGAAACATTGAATTGTTTATATAGGCCCCCCGTTAAGCCAAACAACAACCGATAGCGTCGGAAAATGTCATCTGTATCCCCGGGAACGCAAGTCATTTTCCGTAGTGGGATCTTCAACGCCTTCGTTACTTGGTCAATGCCTACATCAGTTGCTTTATGGGTTAATATTGACTGCAACGTTCAGTTTAGCTGTACGGTCACTACTAATAAACAATACATCTATTGCATCACTGCTTGATTAAGGCGACCTATAATTAAACATTGAACACCCTCATAAAAACTTTCATTTTGAAAAAGCCATTTGGTCGATCGGAATGCCATCTATTCCAGCATTCCAAAGAATTCGACAGGCATTAATAGAATATCACGAAGAAGACAAAAAAATTCTCAACTGGCGGCCGAACGCGCACAGGAATTCGAAGACCTTCGTGGATGGTCGATACACAGAATGAAGTTAATAGCTACTGGAATCCGCACAATATGTGATATCGGGTTTTGCAAAAAAATTAAAATCCCAAGCAAAAAGGAAGGAAAAAAGGTTGAGGAAAAAGACGCCCAGAAAATGAACGGAGCACATTTTTTGACAGTAATAATGGCTATAAACTGGCAGATTAGTACGAGAAGCACAGAAATAAACGAAATAGATTGCCATATTAAACTATCTCTAACGCTGATGAAAAGATAAATTTCAAGACGGCGACAGAGCTAAACACTGAGCTATTACTGAAGTAGGGTGCATATAGCGCAGTGGTCCGAGGCGCCCTGCTACACACACATGGGATCGATCCCCCGCGCCTCTGGCTCACCAAGCTTTCCATCCCTCCGGCGTCTGTGAATTGCCGCGAGACTTCTCTGGGAGGATACAGTAAGTTATTGTAAAATCCAGGTATGCATTCAATCACCTTCATGCGATACTTTAGTTCGAACGCATAGCACATACCTCAAGGATTGATCAACGCCGAGAGACTTATCTTCTAGCTTTAATTATTGAAGTTCATTAAGTTGTAACTGGTTAAGTGCTGATCCAAAAGAATAATTCACAGAAATTTGTCAAAATGGACTTCGACAATTTGAAGCAAAGAATAACTACCTTTCTTCTTTCGAAAATTTGTTTTTGAAGGGGCAACAGATAAAAAAACAAGGATGCGAAATCAGGACAAAGTGGATGAAAGAAGATCACGAATGATGATAATATAAGTTAGACAGGTTGATAAGGACAAAACATTCGATCGGATTCCCACGAATTTTTCCAAACTCGGGGGTGACTGTTGTCGAGTTGATTTGGATTATTCATTATGCGCCATTATTAGACTATTGCTGTGTTTTTCTTGGTGAATCCTTTTGCTCTACATTCTTCGCTCTACACTATGCGCGCCTGGTCTCCATCAAATAACTGGAAGACTTTTTTATTTACATGATTTGGTCCGTCTTCACGTCCACTATGCGGATCCCAGCGCTTCTCACATTCGATTCGCTTCCTCGCATCCATTGTCCACGAAAATCTCCCAACTTTTACCATGGCTTCGGTTGCTGCTTGCGGATTTGCATTTCATCTTGAATGTCGTATAATGCTGAGCGATCAATTCTCCTTGGAGCCCTTAGATAGCCGGGCTGGAGTATTCCCAATTGCATTGCATAAAGTGGTTTTTTTCCCCAGATAAGTGCGGCACCAATTTCCCGAACCCGGAGGGATAAAAGGCTTGGTTGCCCTCGAGCGGAATCGAACTAGCACCATGTTCGTGATGAAGGATATCACTACCACTGTGCTATCCGCATCCTGGAGTAACTGGAAGACTTACTAAGAACAAAACGGTGAGTGTTTAAAAACTTTGTTGTGCGGATGGAAATTCATGTGTCAAACCTCATCTGCTAAGGTTATGAGAGTGTTTGGCTGATAGAATGAATGTCAATCCGATCTAACAAGGCTCTCAAGAAGTCGAAACCACGAAAACATCAGCTAATCTGTACTAATAAACGCTGTAGAAAAAAAACCCTCGTGGTTCGCTCATCAAGAAAAACAGTGTATTATTGAAGAATGCCAAGACTTAAAAAAAAGTCGGTCCTGGGATTTATTAGTCAACTATTGCTTACTCAAATATTCATTGGATTTTTCAGTTAAGCAGTTAGAACCGATTCCATGTGGAGAAGATCATTTGCGGTTTATGCATTAACAATTTCAAGATGGAAAATTTTCAGTCTGATGACTATGTTCGACGATTGCCTTGGAACACGCTGGTAGCCTTATTCTAAAAGCCAAAAGACAAAAGCAGGCCTTGGATTTGATGCTCGGAATTCTTCACCAGGATCATAAAAGAAAAACATAACACTTAATGAGTCCTTCATGCTAATAGAAGCCATTGGCCTTCTCTTATACGAGAAGAGTACAAATGGGGGATTTTGTTGGACAATACATATATTTGACATGGTAACGATTTAGGCACAAATATGAACTATTTCATAGGAAATAAGCATAGAAAATATGTTTAATTGCACCTTATACTTTTTGATAATGTGCGAATTTGTTCGAGCATGTTATAAAAGGAGTTTTAATGTATGTATGTAGCAGTCCTGGTATCAAACTAATCACATGGTGGCAAATCTCTCTCCGATCCACAAGGGCCGGGACTGCATGTGGTAGTGACGACCTAGGAGACTTTGGCCTTGATGACCTTGGGACTCCAAGGATCCAGAGTGGCTAAACCAGCAAAACTCTGAAAAAGTGGAAATTGCGCTGGGGCGCGCACTACTATTGAAGACAGGCCATCCAAGTATCCTAGTAATACATTAAAGGACGAAGAACAAAGCTGTCGGCATTGATGAATCCATGAGGGATGCGCTATGCATTCGACTTCATTAAGCATCGTTTGTTGGTGATTGAATGCATATCTGGCTTTTACATTAACTCTCGGTGGCTGCCGATGTATCGAGCTATTGCTGCTATCCTCCCAGACTAGTCTGGTATCAATTTGCCGACCTAGGAGTGATGGAAGCCTTGGTGGGGGGATGGGCGTGTGGATCGATCCCACTTGTGTGTTGCAGGTGTGAAGGTCTAGTTTTCCAGGAGGGTGGCTCGCTTAAATGGACAACAAATTGGATCGGAATGAACTTAATAAGAACGAGAGCAACGAGATGTTGTTTGATCTGAGGACACAGTAATGCATATGTAAAGTAGGAAAAAACTTCTTAAAACACGTTATCAATATACTGGCGAGTAAGTGAACACAGTTATTTATTTTCTAGGTCCCTTTCCTCATAATGAAACTTTTAATTGTTCTTCCTTGAGGCGGTAATAAAAGTGTAGAGATTGAAGAGAACCCACAACACTATCCGGGTCTTCTATAATTATAATGAAACATCAAGGAAACCGTTCATCAATGTTCCGTTGGAAGTGTTATTCTACCGAGAAGGGTTACCGAAATGGTTATTTATAATTTCTATCCAAGCTTTTACGACAGTGAGACTATCATGCTAGAGAAAAAAATGTTGTCAAAGGAGTTCTCCTTTCCAAAATTCTGTGTACAAGCAAGGTGGTGGATGAGGAGCAGTGCAATAACCGTCTCCACTAGAATCAGACCGGAACGTCTGAAAAATCAATCCAGGCCTGTGGATATTAACGTTCTTCATTGATATTACGTTATTTGTTAAATAAATCCACGTCTTCGCCTTGATTTTGGCAACCACCCGTGAATTGCAGCGTTTTCAATATTTTACCAATGGAAAGGGCGCGTGTGGCGCAGTGCCCGGAAGCGCCCTTGCGACACACACACATGGGATCGATCCACATACCAGTGGCTCACCAAGCCTTCCATCGCTCCGAAGTCGGCAAGTTGGTACCAGAGTAGTCTGGGAAGATAGCAGCACTGGCTCGATACACTGGCATGTCACCGTGGGTCATTCTAAAGGCCAGATCACCTGTCACCTGTATCACATGTAGTTCCGTTGATCGTGGAGTGATTCGAGCGGTCGCCAGTAAATCTTCCATTTTTTTCCTGCTGCGTGCAAGAGTAGCCCAGTGGGTTCTGCTCCCTTTAGGAACTCGTCGAGCATCATACCTTTCTTCTAGGCTCGTCGTGAAGAACTCTGACCGTCGAGTCGGTGGTCTTCCTGCAGTACGTTTGAAATCCCGAGGAATCCAGTCATTAACGGCTCTTGTGCATCGGTTGTCGTTCATACGCATTACGTGTCCAGCCCACCTTATCTTCGACTGTTAGGCGTACAGAACGGCATCTTTAATTTTTTGGTCGTTGAGGCAGGGTCGGAGCTTCGGGTCCCATCCCTTTCTTGTGTGAAACTAAGGGCCAGATACGCATTCAATCACCTCCAAACGATGCTTAATGAAGTCGAATGCATGGCGCATCCCTTGAGGGATTGATCAACCTTTTTATACCAAAGGAATTCCGCTGAACATTCCAATTAACTGCAAAAAGAAACACTTATTGAAGAGATTTAATTTTGTCTTCATTCCAACATAACAAAGTAGGACTTCAAAATTAAAAGAACGGTGTTTTGGTTCGGAATATGGGCATTGATAGTTATTCAATTCTTTTCGTATTTGTTGGCGCAGCAAAGATTTTTTCTTCCCCACGGGCTTTCGTAAAATCTGCGTTGGGTCCTTCCAAGACCGCAATTACACGCAGTCGCAAGCACTTCTGTGTCGTAGAGAGGTTTATCATAACGTGAATGTGCTTGCAGAACAATGATTTTCCTGGCATCGCTTTTTTAGTCTTAGCTGAGTTTCAGATGGAAATGTTTCACACTTCCGCGACTTGAATACGTCTCTGAGTCGACTGGAAGTCGTAGTCCAAGCTTAGGTACGTCCTCCTTGGCACAGTGAGATGACCTTTTTGGTCCATGAAAAAAACATATGTATTCATGCTGCTTCTAAGGAAAAGAGCACAAGTTAAGTTTACGCCTTTATAAATTGACTCTTAAAAGATTTTAAGAAGTAGATTCCCAGAATCGTCCGTACCTTAGAGAACGAAACTGCTGAAAAATGAAAGTAAAACAGAACTTCTTCGCAGTGTTGTAGTAACTTAGTGGGAATTTGTTATAAACAATCCACGCCAATAATGTATAAGTTTTTATCAACAACCTATTACTTTTTATGGCAAGTTTTTTATGTGAAACACAACCATACTGATTGCTGATGCCACCGTTAGGGGAAAAAAGCTGTCTGAGAGAATGGCAAAGCAAGCACGTTAGTGGCTAGAAAGTGAGACAGCTGAAAGGGTGATCGTGGGTTCTAGTCCAGTCTGAGGTCAAATGTCTCACCATTGCTGTAGTTGCAATCCACGTCAACGTTTTGAACTTGAGAGCTCTTTAACTACGTGGTCCACAATCATCCTTATTCTTCCCACAATAAAAAACCACTCTTATTCATTCGTTGATTGATGTAAAAAAAAATCCTCAAAAATAATTGTTGGTTGGTGATGAAGCGATTACGGTTTCAATAAACCTGATTTTGGCCAAATTTTTTTCCAGCATTCTGAATCGAATATAGGCTGCTGATGTCACATTGGTTCGACTAAATGTCATATAGAACAAACCTCAAGTTTTTTCCTTAAATCTTAGTTATTTCAAATGTCATTTATGATGTCGTATTGACAAAGAAACGAAGAAGCAAAAAAGCAATATCGATTTTTAGTTGGATGCTTAATGAGTAAGTAGTTCATTGAGAAGACAAAAGAGTGAAACGTTGAGGACAAAGTCTGCAAAAAGCAAGCAGATACTGCTGAGAAATAAGAAATCTTATCTTTGACAAAGTGAATGCACGCATATCATCTGCTGACGAGGAATGGATAGTTTAACCCTAGGCGATTACAATGTGAGCACATCATCTACTCGCAACGAATGGAGAAGTTTAATCACAACGAATTGTATTCATGCAAATCGTCTGCTTACACGGATTGAGGAAGCTTGTTTCTAAGAAAATGAATGTATGAGCGACCATGGATGGTTCATCAGCAGTGATTATGGCGTATATGCATCCTTAGACTTTTGATCCAGACTTGAGTAAATTGCGGAACTGAGAAGATGTCATCACGACGAGACATCAAAACTCATTACTAAGACAATTTTTCACGTGATGCTACTCAGTGCTACACGATCGAATATTCGAATAATCATATGACCAAATGGTAAATTAAGATTGTTTTGATGAATGATATTAAGATAACTTTGGTGCAGGTAAGTCAGCGATGATTAGATCAGGATACTAGTAAGGTTCATTTGTCACTAATGTCGTTATTCACTAATAAGTGGTTTTAGGCGACTGTGTAATTGCAAAAATTGCTGTTCACACAAGTAGATCATTAGAAAACAGATGCAAAACAAGAGAAAATTTTGGAACGCTTTTCCTTGAAGCAGAGCTCCGCTAATCATGACGATCGAGGATGTATGTATTAGTGATGAAGTCTTCATGCATCTCTGTGGCATGCCAAGGCTTCCCACTAGGCTTAATTCTTTCAATTACAACGAAAAACATGAAAGCTTTCACTAAGCCTTCAGTAAGACCTGGTATTTTTTAAATCCTATGGCGACATAGTACGTTGTGGGTACCGCTTTCCGTTAGACGGCTACCTCTATTTGTTTGGCTAGTAGTCGCTTAGGTAAAATCCGTCAGTCGAGGTAGGTTTCTGAAAGATTCCTGACTACTTTCAGAAAACTATTCTCTAGGAATGATATCTGGTTTGTCAACGAACATTTTTCGGGATCTAGGAAGATTTAGTTGCAGAATTTCCGCTTCCGGTGTAGGAAGGCTCCAATTGTAACAATTTAGTCACCAGTATTTTTTTTTATTTTTTTCTTCTTCACGTCTTTGACATCCACTGTCCAATTCCACCATTTCTTGCATACAACTGGTTCCCTCGCATTCACCATCCAAGGAGGTATTCTGACTCTTTTGCGCGTGGTTCCAACAGCCGCATGAGGATTTGCCCGTCTTCGTAACGAATGTTCTGGAATCCTGGTCGAGTCTCGCCCGAGTCCTTTGATAACCATATTAGAAGGTCTCGAGTAGATTCCAGTTAGTGAACTGGTCCCAAACAAGATCCCAATAGCTGACATCCAATTACCCGACTCTGCAGGTATGAGGAGCACGGTGAGCGTGTGCGGGGTCGAACTATCGTCGTACTTGTGATGAAAGGCATCACTAAGAAAGCGCTACCCGTCTCTGTTTTAATTGGTATAGGAGGCTCTTATTGGAAGCAACCAGTTGAAATAACTAGAGATCCGAGCAGAACACGGAAAACTGTAAAGTTAATCTTAATGTTAAAGTTAAAATCGTTCATCGATTTGAATTTATCAAAATCGAAAACAACTGGTGATTTCAGAGAAATCGAGAGCAGGAAGTTAACAAGTGTGTAATACCTACAATAATGCTATGCTTATCTCAAACCACGCGCAGGAGTTACATGAAATCTTTAGAAAAAGAAAAAAAAGCATAGCTGATCAGAATAATAAAAATGGGACCACAGTGATGCTGAGATATTTGCAAAACTCTGGACCGCAGGTGTCTGCGGTAGGGAAAGAACGCGCTATTACCTTTTCCGGGGGCTAACGCCTTCACCACCACACCATGCGGGTCCTTCGTTTCGTCTTAAAAATAGAATTAATCGAATAATTAAACGGTCATATGAAGTTTAGATTTACTTTGCAATAAGAAGAAATATGCTGCAGATTTGTCATTTTACTTTCGTTCCATCAGTCTTTTTTTCACACATCTAATCAAACGAGTTCCTTTTTTTCATTGTTATTATAAAAATCGTTGATGGAAAATCATTCCGACTGAGAGCCTCAGTATCGAGTTTCAACAATTATCGTTCTATCAACTAGTAGTAGAGCATTTCCCAGAAAATTACTGTAACTCGTGGATGTTTTTCTCTATAAAACACTGTTTTTTATGAAATTATTTATTAGTCCGTTGTTCGTTATGATTCTAGAAAACATCGTATTTTAATATATCCGAGGATAATACGAGGCATTTGAATAAAAGATAAACTTGGAAAAAAAAGGGAGAAACGAAAAAGTCAGTGTAAAAAATCCAATCATACAGCTAAAAATAGAGTGCGCGTGACGCAGTGGACGGAGCGCCCTGCAACACGCACATGGGATCGATCCTACGCCCCTGACCTACCCAAGCTTTCCATCCTTCCAGGGTCCCAAATTGGTACCAAACTTGTCTGGGAGGATAGCAGCACTAGCTCAATACATCGACAGGCCACCGCGAGCCATTGCAAAGGCCAGGTAGGTATGCATTCAATCACCTCCAAACGAAGCTTAATGAAGTCGAATGCATGGCGCTCCCTCAGGGATTGATCAAGGCCCAAAGCTTTATCCTTTATCCTTTCTATAGTTAAAACATTTGCAACAACGTGACCTCTACAAGAGTCATACAATGAGCAATGATAACGGGTTTTCAAACTTAAATCAAAATATCTCAGCTCATAGTTAATTTCATTCATTTGAATAAAAACTGTTGTAACCGACAAATATTTACTCACGGAATAAAAAGTTCTCTACTTCTATCATGATGAAATTCTAAGTTCCTGAAGCCAATGAGTCATATTTCCCTTCCACCTTACTGCTTCAGTGCCCATATGTCCAACACGAAAGCAAATTAACAGTCGAAATTTTATCCAGAAGAACAAGACAGTGTTCCCTAGTGTATTTTTATGTCTATAGATGTTGCTGTTCTACTGAGTATCTTATAAATCCAGATTCTGTTGCCAATTTCTTGAAAGGTTTTATTCCAAACTAACTTTGAAAGGACACTCTTTAAAAATTAATGGTATGAAGCAAAGCCCCTCCTACAATTCTGTAAGGCTCTCATCTCCTGTACTCCTTAGTGAAGATGTTATTCTCTGTTGTAGGGAAAACTACGTTCGTCGTTAATGTGTTAATACTACAAGACCTAGTAATCATATACAAACTGAAGAAAAACTGGTAAAAAATCGATCACAATTATTAACATATAAGAAAAAAGTCGACAAGTCTCCCGTTATAATTCTACGCGAACGCGATAGATTAACAAATTCCACTCTCAGGGCCATTGCGGTCTATGATGTCAAATAGAAATCCATTGAATGGGAAAAACCCTAAACGCAAGCGAAATTAGTTTTTATAAACACACCACTGGTTTTTAATCTCGTTGAACTTTGAGGAACACAAAGTTCTTCTCCGGCATCGCTTTGTAAACCCAAGAAAGAATCTGTAAAACTCCAGAAAAAGCAGGTTTGAAAGAATCTCAGAATTGAGCTCACCTTACGAGATTTCTTTCATTTACGATTATCCAAATTATATGGAAGATTTTCTCGCCATAATTTTAAGAGCAGTTTCTTCCCAAGTCGAATAATTTTTGTTTATGATCTTTTTTTAAAAAATAAAACCACCACTGAAAACATCAGTGAATGTACGAAGACCAAACTGAAGAATTTAAATGATAAAAAAAGACTAAGAAGAACACGAAGAATAAGAATACGGGCGCGTGTGGCGCAGTGGTCGGAGGCGCCCCCATAACACAGACGTGGAATCGATCGCCGCGCCCAGGGCTCACCAAACCTTCCATCCATCCGCGGTCGGCAAATTGGTACCAGACTTGTCTGAGAGGATAGCAGCACTGGCTCAATAGATCGGTAGGTCACCGCGAGTCATTCTAGAGGCCAGATATGCATTCAATCACCTCCAAACGAGTGCTTAATGATGTCGAATGCATGGAGCATCCTTCAGGGATTGATCAACACCGAGAGCTTTATCCTTTATTATTTTAAGAAGAACACAACCGCAAAGATGGTGAGATAATTGCGAAACTCGGACAGCATGCCTCCTCTGCCTCCGGACAGCACTCCTAGGGTCCGAGTTTTGCAAATATCCCACCATCTTTGTGGTTGTATTTCACATTATACCCAGACGTGATTTTTTTCACGGGTAAAGGTAGTCAATAGGGAGGTACATAAATAGTAAATAGGTAATTATAGGTGGTGAATAAAAAGTGTTAAACATGGTGATTTGGCAAATGTTTTTCTCTTTTTTTAGAAACCTTTATAATGGTATATGTTAAAAGCAGAGATCAGATAGGAGTATTTTGTTGCCTAAGAACGAAAAAAAAACTGTTGCAGTCGAATTTAGCTCCAAAACGGAAATAGGTTGCAGCGGCAAATGATTAAAAAAAACGGTGAAAACAGCTCGATTCATTTCCATCCGGTTCCGTTTTCTTCCCTTTTTTTCAGTGGTTGGTAACCATCGTCATACATCATTCGATATTTGGGCGAGGCAATGAAGAGGATTAGCGGATGTTTATATTAGACTCAATCTAGCGAAATTGCTATTATTTCAATGGCTGCGCATGGAACAGGCTCAGGGAGGTCGGGATTAGGGCAGTGGGGGGTTTTCTTTATGGTGGCAGCGGGACCCTTTTCTTCTACGTTCCAAGACTTCACATCATTAAAGTAAATCGCTGTGTGGAATTAAAGTTGAAAGCGATGAACTCCGTAGATAGAAAAAAACCGACGAAATTCCATCCTCTACTAAACCGACAACAACGTTCCGAAGAAGAAAGAGCGAGTCGTACTAATTGTCATTCATATTGATCAACTAATATTTACTTACTTATGTCCCTTGTCACCACATATCGTGCGGATTTTACTGCCTTTTTCATCCATTTCAGTATTTGGGAGCTGTAATCCATGGACATTTTCATATTTTCACATGGATTTAGCTCCTGATTGAGGATTTTTGGTCTTCTTCGTGAATGCCATTGAATTCTGGCCGAATCAATTTGCTCTGGAATCCTGGGATTGCTCAACCACAGCGTTCCTATTTCTTTACCGTAGGCACTGTGCGATAGCTATGACTAGGGATAAAGTTTTCCACACAAGCTTATGGATATTTCGCTAACCCCTGAGAAATAGTTAGAGGTGGGATGGAAACAATAGGTATAGTGCATGTATTAAAAAAGTATTGGCAGCTACTTCCGCAATAGTTTTGACTGAAGATTATCTACCTATATATTTCACTAGGCTTTTTATTTTGCTTTTCTTTGAATCGTTCGGCTTACACGAGATTCTTATACAAGTTTCACTCCGCTAACGTTCACCTCATTCAGCGCTCCACTGAAGAATATTCGACTTGATACTAAGACAAATACGCCACATCGAGAAGACGAACAGCTGTGGACCATCGGGTCGGATCATCGGCTCTAAGGAGGTCGACGACGTCTAAATGTTAGCGGCATGAAACGCATATAACAATCTGTAAGCTGAGAGATCCAAAGAGAAAAAGTTGATCATACATGCCTAGCTTGAGTGAAAGTCGGTTTAGTATGATTTGTAAATAATTAAGCAATAATTAAAGCAACAGTTTTATTTGTTTTTATTTAGTTTGCATGACCCATCTTTACATATTCCGTGCAGATTCAAGGATTCCTTATAATTGCTTCGTTTCCTCACATATATTATCTACGAAGCACCCAATTCTTTACATGTGTTCTCGGATGCTGCTTGAGGATTTTCGTTTCAATCAGGAATGTCATTGATTTCTGGACGAGTCGATTCTCCCTCGAGTCTTGGAGTAGTTGTTCTAGAGCGTTCTTGCTTGGAGTGAAGAGAGTGAGCTAATCCCAGACAAGTCTCATATCAGTTCTCCGTTCCCAAGAGAATGGGATACTTAGTGAGCTCGGACAGGTTTGAATCAGCACAGTGTTCTTGATGAACGGCATCACTATCACTGAGTTAATCGCGACTTTTTTTTTACTAAGGTTTTGTAATTGCCTTTATTCTTTTTCTGTTTGCAATCATATCATCGTGCTCTTATTCTTTTTTTGCAATGAAATCATCATCAGGAGCAGCAGCGAACAGATCCGAAAAAACAAAGAGCAGAAGTCACGTTAAGGATAGATAAAAAGAATAAAGTTCTCGGCGTTGATGAATCCTTAAGGGGTGCGCCATGCATTCGACTTCATTAAGCATCGTTTAGAGGTGATTGAATGTATATCTGGCCTTTATAATGACCCGCGGAGGCATATCGATGTATCCAGCCAGTACTTCTATCCTCCCAGACAAGTCTGGTTCAAATTTGTGTACCCCGAAGGGATGGAGGGCTTGGTGGGCTACAGTCGATTCCACGTGTGTGTTGCAGGGTCCCTCCGACCACTATGACACACGTGCCCTAGAAGTCGTGTTGTGTTCGTTTTTCCACTATTCTTTGTTTTTTTATTGAAGGTGATTTTATTAGATAATACGCTAATTAATTCCTTCAATTCAGTGATCTTGATTAAGTAATAGAACGGAAAAGCGTGAAAATATACAGGAATGCGTTAAAATTACGAAAAATAAATGAGACATGCCATTAAGGTAAAAAAGAAGTGTTTCGGAAAGGTTCATTATTTTCTGAAAGAAAGTTGGGCATTCCTTTTTGGCCGTGTTTTGACAGTAAGGAAAAAAGGTGAAGGATAACTCGACCGACGTTGATCAGTCCCTTATGGATTGGTTAAGGAATTATAGCCTTCGGCGTTGACCAATCCCTAAGGGATGCGCCAAACGTCGTACAGTTGGTTGATTGCACATCTGGCCTTTAGAATGGAGTAGAATGTAGATTTACAGCCAAATATCGATGTATCAAGCTACTGCAGCCATCCTCGCAGAATACAGTGGTACCTACTTGCCGACGTCTGGAATATGGAAGGTTTGGTGAGCCCGGAAGCGGTATCGAATTAACGACCACGTGCGTATTGCGAGGCACTTCTAATCATTGCGCTACACACGCTCTCCCTGATCGATAGCGCTTCCAATTTTCCGATTTTTTTATTTATATAATCTCATTAACCACATATTGTGCATATCCCGGCAATTTTTTTCATTCGATTCGTTGTTTTACATCCGTGTTTTACATGTCAAGAAGGCCTTCCGATTTGCGTCTGAGCTTAAGCACTACCTCGAAGTTTTTTTCTTCATGAATCCCATCTAATGTTCTTCGAATTGACGCATCTCGGATTTTTAGGCCACCTCGGATAGAGTGTTCCTATGACCTCAACAAAAAAGTAGTCGCCAGCCTTTGTAGATCGGAACGAGCTCTTCCCAGACAGATTTGCTACAAATTTTCTGGTATCGCAAAGAGATAGGTGTTTGTTCATCCCAAAGAGTAATCGAGCAAAAGAACACCTACATATTACATCTTATCTCTAATCGCTGCTCTTTTTCGCGCTCATTGATTTTTAATTTATCAACAAAATAGAAAAAAAGCGATAAAATGGTAACAAAACCCAAGCCATTCCGTGATTATGAAAACACTGAAAGAAACCTTTAATGGAATGGACGCTGGAAAGGTGAAGCTTAAGGATGTTGACACGAGAATGTGAAGAAAGTCCACATAATGCGATTATACGACGGCAGCTTCAATTTTCTTCAGTCTGCCCGTGCACAAATCCTTAGTAACTGATGGCAGATTTGTGGAAACTTGATGACTTCAGTTCATAAGAAGTACTTTATCATCAGGGATAACTTCACGTTAATTAGAAAAGCCAACTGCAATTTTATTTTTCCGAGTCACAATGACACTCCTATATGATTTTTTGAACTTTTTCGACGATTTTTTTCAAAATATTTTCCATCTTGTATCTGCCTCGTTTCGGTCTTCTGAGAAGGAAAAGAAATTAGAATAAGTATACCGCGTCGATTCGTATGCAGTAGTTATACCGAAGCCATGAAGTTTTCTTAAAACAAGAGAATTTAGAAACAAACACAAGTATGAAAACACTATGATGTTGAGATATTTGCAAAACTAAGACCCGCGCCAAATTGGAACCCGCGACTACTCTTTGTTTAAGCTGTCACGTGAGCCCCTGAAAGGGTAATGGCGAGTTCGAATCTGGCCTGGAGTCTGAGTTTTTCAAATATCTCAGAGTCGTTGTGATTGTATTTCACGTAATATCCTACCACAGGCAGTAAGTAAAAGGTAATGCGTTATGAAAACAGTGCTCATTTAAATATAACATGATGAAGCACTGAGTTCTATCTGTCCGAAGGCAATGACTTAATACAGTGGAAAAATCTCGCCAATCAAAATAAATGAGAAGACGTATGTGTGTTTAATTCCAAATCTATCAAGAACCCCCTGCGGCTGAACATTTCATTTTGATTGAAATTTTTCATTGAAAGGATTGATGAATATGACTTAAAAATATATATAAAATATGTTGCTTAAAGTTGTTAGTCTGTTACAGGAATACAATACTGCATATGAGTGTCTCATGAACGAAAAGTGTTAAGATGTTCCTGGAAAAATAGATTTTACTAATATCAGGCCGTTGAAGAGGGAAGGAGAAGGATGTCAAAGAATGAACTAAAGGCGCAAATGAGACAACATAGCAACCAGGAGCTCAAAAAATCTCATCAAAATTGTCAGTTTCACTTTCAGCGCTGCTTCCATTTGATATTTACCCTTATAGAATATGGTAGTGACGAAGTTGTGTAAGTGTAAACTAATATCCTTCACCATTAGAAGGCGTTCGCTTTAAAAAATATGTCGCTTTCTATCGTTTTTGTTTCTCCTAGAAAGATTAAATGACAATATAATATTAAGCTTTGCAAATAAATAAAATATCAAATAGCAATTAAATGACAATTGACCACTTTTTACTTGCAACCTATTGTTTTTCCATGCGAGGGTGTGTAAGACACAGTTGAGAGAAAGATGAAACGAAGAGTGCGAATGCTGTGGTGGTGACCGCGTTAGCCTCTGACAGGGCAATAGCGTGCTTGATCCCAGTGCAGACATCTGCTGCCTCGAGTTTCTCAAATACGTCAGCACCATCTTGGTTATATTAAATAACAGCCTTGGTTGAATATCTCAAATATATCAACTATATTGAACAATTCAAGAATATACGACGAGGTGCTCATGTTTCTAGCCGTGCTCAAAGCATGAGAACATCGTCTGAATAACATCAAAACAGTGCTCTCTTGTCTATCAGTGCTATGGTATTACTGTATTTCAGTCCTTCATAGCAAAAACTTCTTATTTGAAAACAACTACTCGCATGCATTTTCGATATTTCAATAACTACTACTATTATCTGATCCCCACTAAACGGTTTGTCGTCTCAACGTGGCTGGGAGGTGATCCTGGGTGTTGAGCTGCTAGGTACAGCGGGGGGAATTCATTTCTCAGTAGCCCCGGGGACTTCATTTCCCAGTCTTCTAGGCTTAGAAGGAGTCCGGCGTTTCCATCAGGAAGCTCAGCTAAGATTGAAACAATACCAGGATTCACCACCGTTTTGGTACCAAACTAGTCGCATGGTGGCAAATCCCCCTCTGATCCACAAGGGCGGCATCTGTCTGTGGTGGTGGTGACCTGGAGCAGACCTTGTCCAGATTGTCCTCTAAACTCTAGGGAAAAAAGTGGCTAAACCAGCAACATTGCGAAAAAATGGAGAATATGATGAGGCCCGCACAACCAGTGAGGGCGGGCCGTCCATGCATCCACGTATTATCTGATCCACGTTGTGCAGTGAATAGAGGCACCTGCAATGCAAGCATGGTCGTTGCTAACTGGGTTCAATGCCGACTTGTGCTCTCCAGATCATTCATGTTGGCGGGTGAATGCTGAAAGCAACGATAGACCAACAAACTGGCTGAGTGAAAGGAAAAGCAAGGGTCACGGTTGGTGCTGTGGATGGCACGTGAGCCACAGTAATGGTAAGCGTGGATTAAAAGCGCAACTAAGGACCCGGGTTTCCCTCACATCTCAGCATCTTTCAGTTGTATTTTGCATAATACCCTGCCATAGATAAACAGTTAATAAAAAGCTAAAACATTCCGATATTGTTTGGAAAGCTCATTTTCTCAGCCGTATGGGTGTGTACAATTGATGTTGAACGGAAATGGATAAGATAGCCGCAGAAAAGTATTTGTATAATTAAGGCGACTCGTTACGTAATAACCTAGTACGCTACTACTAATATAGGACATATTGATGGAATGCCGAATATAAAGGTCTCAATATCGGAACTGCAAAAGTTTTTAAGAACAGAGGAAACTTCCTCCATGTGGGATTCAAATTAAAAAAGGATGAAGCTTTCGGCGTTGATCAATCCTTGAGGGATGCGCCATGCATTCGACTTCATTAAGCATCGTTTGGAGGTGATTGAAGATATGAGCTTACACAATGACTCGCGGTGGCCTGCCGATGTATCGAGGAGGTGGTGCTATGCTTTCAGACAGGTCTGCTCCCAATTTGCCGACCCCGGAGGGGTGGAAATCTTGGTGGGCCATGGGCGCAGGGACCGATTCCACGTGTGTTGCAGGACACCTCAGACCACTGCGTCACACGCGCTCTATTCAAATTCAAATTAATTGCTATAAAAGTCAAAAATCCGAACAGTTGCGAGACCATGTCTTAGATGGGAAAAAAGGTGACTACAGTTAGCCAAGAACAAATTGGTGTGCTGATTTGGCAATTTTTCTAAGCTTGATGTTAAGACGAATATTTCGTCAAAAAGATCAAACAAACATTATTTCAATATTTCACAAGTTTCTAATGAAATAAATTCAATAGAAATCATTCATGTTTCATCTATAGGAAGCAAGATATTCTTCACGATAGGTAGACCAAAATTCTATACGGCACAGAACCGAATGGTCCAGAATTACAGCAAGACCGCGACGCGCTAAACTGCCATACTAGGTGATGAAATCGCTGTAGATAGAAATGCTTTGCTTACGAAAGGTCAGTGATAAGTAGTGTAGAGCAAGTGAGACAGTATAAAATTGAAATAAAACAATAAAGTAGGTTATAAGCAAAGACGCACAGAGTGTTTCCATTAGGTAATTGCTAGCTCGCTGTGTCGGAATAAAAGACTATCAATGAATCCATGCTTGGCGCACAGAGCGAATAATGAGAATTCAACTCTGGACGGAACCATCGAGTCAAGTTCACCATTACATAGAGTTCTGAATAAAATGTAACGAGCTAAATAATATTTGTTGATGATTGCAACTATGACCGCATAATAAAGAACGGTGTACATTCTTCACCCTTTAAGAGCTCGTTATCAGACGACAACTCGAACTGGGCAATCACGGGGTTTTGTAGTGCTTATAAATCGAACCTGAGTCAATGAAAAAAAGGTTTACTATAGCAAAAACCAACGAGAAAAAAAAAGACAGTTTTGTAAACGTGAAACAAGTACAACCGATATAATTATGGTACATATTATAATATTCAGGATCGTGGAAAGCAAGGTGGTTAGAGATGCCGTGATATACACCAGTGCGGGTTGGTCGCTGTTCGATCCTGCCCTTGGTCAACCATGCCCCCCGTATCCATCCTTCCAGGCTCGTAAAATAGTGGGAGACTTGTCTGAATAATCCACGCACCAATCCAGAAGGTAAGATCAAAGATAATACGATTGGGATTTAAGAAACTTCTAGCAGTGCTATCCCAAGATAAAAGGAAGAAACCATTTCCACCGCAATTAAACAACAATCATGATCAATACAAGGTCTTCCAACGGCAACCCATCCTACACTCAATTCCGAACACCTTCGTGGAATACGAATGCGTGTCAAACGAAACGAACAGAAAGAGCTGCTGGGATATGCCCAGTATGTGAAGACGTTCTATGAAAATGAATAAGTAACATCTAAAATACTCTTTGCATTATTTACGTCGGACCATCGCAGCGTAGATTCGTGACCTTGGGCTTTGATGTAGGGGTCAACGTTAAGAGCCGATAAGTCATACCTTCATTACAAACACTCAAGTTGAGAAGAAGTTCGAAACCTGTACCTTGAGGGATGCGTTATGCATTCGATCTCATTAAGCATCGTTTGGAGGCGATTGGATGCATATCTGGCCTTTACGATGACTCGCGGTGGCCTACCGATGTATCGAGCCAGTGCTGCTATCCTCCTAGACAAGTCTGGTTCCAATTTGCCGACCCCGGAGGGATGGCAGACTTGGTGCGCCAGGTGCGCAGGAATCGATCCTATTTGTGTGTTTTTAGGGGCGCCTACGACCACTGCGCCAAATGAGCCGATATTGTTAACATTAAGCACCAATTTTGTTAACATCCACGTTGTTAACAGTAATGCTGGAAATATAGTCTTTTTCGAGAAAGTTAAATAATAATTGAGACGACATATATGTAACCTTTGTAGCATTGAGTTTAGGATTTTTGAACAACACTAGGTATGTACATTACAAAAATTGTCGTGAAAAAAATGCCAGAATCATGGATAATTTTCAAACCGGTCGACGATAAAAACCAACGAGTTCTTCGTGTTTGGTCACGGATTCATCTTCATTCTTCAGCGGAGGATGTGGAACGTGCTGTGCAGAGTACAAGAGAAGAATGCTGTGGCGACGTTTCTGGGCGAATCAAAGATGAACGACATAACATTTGGTGCTGGTCAATTCCTTACTGATGAGCCATGCAGTAGACTTCATTAAACATGACAAAAACGCCGAATGCCTATTCTGCCGATACAATGAATTGAGGGAGCCCAACGATCTATTCAGCCGGTGTTTTTTAAATCCTCTTACTCTAGTCTGGTATTAGCTTGTCGAGCCTTTAGGAATGCTGCGCTTGTTTTGTTTGGGACGCGGTATCGAACCAACGATCACGTGTATAATAATAATAAAGGCCAACTATCACCACTGTGGTGGGCGGTCTCCTAGAAGAGGACTGAGTACTTTTCAGAATGCGCCAATTAGATTCTACGCTAGAGTGGGCCACAAAAAATCATCACACCACCAAAAATAAACGATTTTCCAGAACAACTGTGAGAATCGTTAAAACTGCCTCATTTTCCCATCGTATTGCTTTTTTTCGACATCGGTATTAGTCTCGTAAGACAAAAGGAGTATAAAATAGAACTTCATCATCGGGAAAAAAAAGTAGCTCCATCGAATATAAAAGCTAATGATGACAGAAGTTCTACTATTTTTATCAGCATAGCGTTCCATTCCCAGCTGTTAATTTTAATAATATGGATGGTAAAAGATAAAAACTGAAATAACATAGTATTATCAGTCTCTGAAAACACACCGAATTTTTTTAGAGTATTAAACTTGCTTTTTTGTTTTAGAATTTTCAAAGGCTATTAAATGCCTCTATTGGCGCGCGTGGCGCAGTGGTCTGAGGCGCCCAGCAACACACACAAGTGGGATCGATCATAGCGCCCGTGGCTCACCAAGCCTTCCATCCCTCCGGGGTCAGCAAAACAGTACCAGACTTGTCTGGGACGATAGCAGAGCTGGAGCGATACATCGGCAGGCTACCGCGAGTCATTGTAAAAGCCAGATATGCTTTCAGTCACCTCCAAACGATTCTTAATGGAGACGAATGCGTGGCGCATCCCTCTGGATTGATCAACGCAGTGAGCTTTATCCTTTTTATCCTTTTATTAAATGCTTCTATGAGACAATTCTTCTTCATATTCGATGATACGACAAAGTTTTTGTTTGTATAAAAAAAACTAAAGTTTTCGCGCTTCACAATTCTTTTTTTCTTTGAAACAGTCGTTTTTATCATAAGTTAATCAGAGTTACTGGTGAATTATATTCTTTTTTCTTTGAAAGGAATAGCACACTGCACAGCTTTTTTGGGTTTTACTACCTCTTGAAGTAATCAATTTGGCTAAGTGGGGCGATCGTAGGGCATGCGGGAGATGAAATAATAAGAAGAAGAACTTCATATGTGAATTAGACGTGAGAGCTCGACTATTGGACAAACAGCTAAAAATAATGATATTAAGTTGGGCAAATATGGAATGAATACCGATTAAATCCGACTCACTGCAAAGAACTCAAAACCGGCAGCAAAAATAGCATTTGAACTCATTCTCACGAAACTGTAGAGATTCGTTTTGTGCCAACTAACATTATACCGACTGCTGCAGGGTGGATTATCCGTTGGAAAACAAACTATTATCAGTGAATAGTCTTATCAACAACAACAGGTCTGTATAAAAGGACACTGTCGGGTGTGCTTTCCTCATTCGTGTGATGCTCACTGAAGAATGTCCCGTCTCGGCCCAACAACGAAGGCTCCACATCGAGATAACAAACAACTGCAGACCACCGACTCGGATCATCGGGTCTGATGAAGAGGAAACCGTAGAAATGTTGGCGGAAATAAACGTATTTATCAACCTCGTGTAAGCTTAACAATTTAAAACATGTAGAGATTTAGTTGCCAGGAAATCATGAAGAATGCAAAAAATACAACAACTCTTTAGCTTAATAGCTTCGTTGCGTTCTGAATTGGTTTGTGAAGATTTTGACTTCGTCGCTACAATATTCATGTTATGTTGCTGAGAAAAAAAAAGCCACGGGACGAGTTCTAGCTCTTATTCTTGCACAACATGAAGCATTCTTTCCGTACTAAGCATTTTCTGATTTCCAACGATCTCAAATTTCGATCCAAAGTGCCATTGCCACTGGTTAGAAAACATCATTTGTGAGGTTGACGGGATACTTGAAGTCTTCAGCGATATTTCTGATGTACGTAGATCGAAGCTTCAGATTCCATCCCGTACTTGTGTGTTGCGGGAGATTCTTAGCATGAAATTGATGGGATAGGAGTGCTTGCATGCTATTTATCCTCGTCACTAAATCTTGGATACTTTTTGTGGACTCCTTTAGTTCCTCGCTCCATCTCATTTAGTTGTGGAATTATGACTTTCGAAAAGTTAACTTCGTCTCACACGAGTATAACCGCAGTAAACCAGTCGCGATGAGTGTGAATACAACGTAGAGAGCTGGCCGTCCAAACTCTGTCAATCCTGGTGAGGACGACTGGAATGAACAGCTTCTAGACGACATTAGAGTAAACAGATTAGATGATCGTTGCCGATACCATTTTAGGTGCCTCTTTTACGCCACAGAATTTTGCTGAAAGTTCTCCATTCATTGCTAACTTTCCATTCTAATATACGAAACTGTGAGAGAGAAATGATAAGGCAAATTCGATTTGCCACGTGATACTCTCCACCTAATGGTTTATAGGTGGAACTTTAAGAGAGGAATTCTAGAATTGTCAATTGGTCTTGATCATTCCTTCCAAATGTTTACCGCCTTATCGTGGCTCGCAGGTGTTCCTGGGTGTCGGGTTGCGATGTACAGCGCGGGATTCGTCCCCCCGGTACGGTCTCCTAAGTGGGAAGGGATCCAGCGTTTCTATAAGGAAGCCTAGCTAGGATTAAATCAATACTAGGATCCACCATCGTTCTTTGAGGAAATCGTGAGGCTTTCGACCGCGAGTATGAGCAACGTCGAGGACATCGTTCCTCTATTGAATGAATTTAAGTGTTTGGTAGAAGCGAATACATGCACAATTGTTCGGGAACTTGCACAAAAGCCTATGGGGCGAACTTATATCGTTTCTAAGCACTTAAAGAAGATGTTAAAGCTGAGATAGTCCGACGAACGCATGGCGCACCGAATGAGTGACAATCAGGGAAATTGCCTTTCTGAGGATCATCGAAGCTTCTTTTTGCGGAGTAAAACGACTCCTTCCTCGACCGTTTTGTGACGTGTGACAAGAATTGGATGTTTAGCCGGCGATGATCGGCTCAGTGTTTGCAGCGAAGGTTCACAGCACTTTCCAAGGCCGAAATTGCAGCAAGAAAAGGACATGCTGTTCTTTCTTAGCAATTTCTTGCTGGTTTCAGCTTTAACAGTTTTCTGAATCCCTAATGAAACGACTGTGGTGCAAAATGCTTCCCAGCAAATCGACGAAGTGCACCGGAGACTTCAGTGCCTGGCCCACCCCACTCCCCTTTTCATGAGGACTCAGAGCTGAACTACGAAACTCTGCCTCAGCTACCATACTCGCCAGAGATTTCTCCTATCTACTACCGGTTCTTCATGCATTCTTGTGCTATAAATTCTTCAGAAACCCATCCGGCGCCGAAACTGCCTTCACTGACTTCATCGCCCTCAGAGGGATAGAATTTTCTGCAATTGGAATAAATAAACGTGTTGCTTCTTAGCGAAGATGTGTGGACTCTAATAATAGTTCTTATGTCCATTAATGAGGTCCATTCTAAGCTGTGGTACGCCAGTTTAAAAAATGAGGGCCAAATCAGTTCTAAAGCAACTTCATAACAATAGTAGTGACAACAGCAACTTTTCTACATTTGGAATCATTAGGTAGACAACTTCGCTTAAACGCTCTACGCCGTTGATCATTCCTGCAGCGATTACGCTGCAATATTCGTACTAGGTATGAAAATCTTACCACATCAGTGAATACAAAATCGAAAAATAAACATGAATAGCGAGCATCACTTTTAGAAGTTTCATTTGTTATCGACTGACTGATTGATTAGTTCAAGACGAGCGATAGAAGAAACTTGAGCATCCGAAAGTAGTCGTGAACCGAACCTGGATTGTGGCGCGGACAATGACAGAGTCTCAATCACTTGCGCTACGAGTCGCTCTTCGTATTATAAAAATTATGACGATACTTGTCAGTTGCAAAAAAAACTAAAAAAAATAAAAAAAGAACACAGCAACTGAGGTACAAATTGCCACAAAAAACAGATTGAGTTTGCTCAGTAACCACTTGCTTCAGTGCATTTATCACGATAAGATCACGCAATGTGAATTATTCACTCCCGAAATTTTGTATCAAAACGTGTTCACGACACTTTTACCTTGAAGATGTCTTCCTCCTTTTGAGAAAAAGGAGAATGACAATAAAGTGCCAAGCAAGAAAGAAGAGGTGGATGACGATTAAAGAAATCGGATAGTTTTTCATTCTGTTTCTTTTATTTTCTAAATAATCTTGACTGAAATGCTTTTCGGTGGTTAAAGGTTGGTTAGATGTTGAGAGAACGTTCTTCTTCCTTCTTTTTTCCCCGTATCAACTGAGTAACACTAACGTTTTGAATTTAAAGTCGTTTCACTTCGATTTTGAACAACAATGAAAATACGACATCGGTAAGTATTCATATAACTTTATTCCGCACTATTTTTTACATGAAAAGATAAAAGGATAAAGCTCTCGGCGTTGATCAATCCCAGAGTCACGCGCCATGCATTCCACTTCATTAAGCATCGTTGAAGGTGACTAAACGAATATCTGGCCTTTAAATGTATCGAGCCAGTGCTACTATCTTCACAGACGAGTCTGGTACCGATTTGCCGACCCCGGAGGGATGGAAGGCTTGATGGCCCAGGAGTGCGGGGATCGATCCCACGTCTATTTTTTTTCGATCCCATTTTTTACATAGCAGCCACAAATTGCGGGCAAATCACACTATATCCAATTTCTTCTCTCGTTTTTCCCTCACAACAAACTATCACTTACTGATTTGTTGCCAAGTGGCCATGAATGGTGTCATTGTTTACAGTAATAATGCCTTTTTTTATTGTTACTACTATTCTTTAGCTCACTTTCAAGACTTTTCGAAGATCAAAGGAGTTTCAAAACTGAGTTTTTTAACCTCGATATGACTAATCAATGTGAATCTTTTCATTGATAATATGATACGAAGGAACAATTTTATTCTGCTAATATTTGAACATCGTTTCCATCAGGTAGCCTAGCTAAGAGAAGACCACTACCAGGATCCACCACCATCCCGGTATCACAGTCGCATGGTGGAAAATTTTCCTCCGATCTACAAGGGCTGCGACTGCTTGTAGTGGTGAAGACCTGGGGCAGACTTTGGCTAGGCTGACCTCGGGATTCCAGGGAACCATGGCTTAACCAGCAAATCTGCGAAAAATGGTGATTATGCTAGGGTCCGCACAACCAGTGACGACGGGCCGTTCAAGTATCAAGTAAGTAAGTAATATTTGAACATCTCCGTCATCCATAGAGCAGGTGATCCGAGGTTTTTTAAAATATTGTTAAGCTCTTTGCTAGCTGATGATGACACCAACTTGTGCATAATATATTGCCGGGAAAAACAAGTTACTATCACCGGACAGATATCAACAACAACAGTTCTGCATAAAACAGCATCACCGGGCGAAGTTGCCTCATTCAAGCGGTGCTCCATTGAAGAAGACCCGACTCGATGCGACGAAGACGACACCACATCGAGAGTAGGAAGGACTGTGGATGTCCACTCGGACCATCGACTCTGAAGAAAACGAACACGTGGGAACGTTAGCCGAATGAAGTCTATTTATCAACTTCGTGTTAGCTTATCAATGAAGGAATACATACTAGAAGGATTATCAATAACCAGAAGATTTAACGCTTCACATCTCTAAAAAAAAGAAACTAACTCCAATGATTGCTCATCGTTTGCCTCGTAACCTGCCAATAAAAGCTTTTTCCAAAGTCTCGTTGATAGTACTGCTAATTATTGTAGTGCAAATACTGGAAAAGATAAGAGTAAGAATAAAGAAGAAGGAAGGAGAAAAGTGAATATGAAAAGGAATAGAAAATTGTAAGGAAATCAGTGAAGGAAACGAACAGCGATGGAACAGTATGGAAACTTTATAGTCGGGATAAAACTAATAAAACGTCTTTAAAAGTTCATATAAATAAAAGACTTCACATAATTCAATAAGCGAGTTTTCTACACAGCGTTGGGGGGCGGGATGACAAGGAGACTAGCTGGATGCTCAGTCGAAACAGCCAACATACCGTTTGCTAAAAGCTTCTAATGAGAAAGAAAGTTTTTGTCAAATAATTCAGCTCCGTGGGATTTCTAGGAGTCCCTACTTTGTCATTCTCAAGGAATGGTGATAAATTTTACATGCATGCAACATTTGTTAACGAGACTACTGTTCCCTATAGTAAACCGATGTTGATTCTGATTTATGAGGAAGTTGCTTAATAGCACATGGATAGAGAGCTTTCGGCGATGTTCAATCCGTGATGGGTGCGTTATGT